>CM057450.1:430385526-435185526 GCA_016271365.2 Neoceratodus forsteri | reverse complement strand
GAAAGGACTGGGATCGACCCCCTATCAAGAGTGCTTCTGTTAATTGGATTAGGCACCTCACCCTCCTCCTCTTTTGTGAATACTGAGCAGAAGTATTCGTTCAGTATCCCTGCTTTTTCACTGTCCCTCTCTGCCCACCAATCCATTCTATTCAGCTTCACTATCCTCTCTTTGTCTTTCTATGCTCCCTGATATACCTATAAAAGGTTTTACCCCCCCTTCTTAACTGAGTTGGCTATCTTTTCCTCAGTTTTGGCCTTTGCTATTCTGACTACCCTCCCTGCTTCCTTCTGCCTTAACTGGTACGGTTCTCTGTCCTACTCCTTCTATGTTTCTTTATACTTCCTAAATGCTATCTTTTTCTCCCTAACCTTCACCGCCACCTCTTTTGAGAACCATAGTGGCTTTTTCTTTCATTTTGATTTGTTTATTTGCTTCACACAAAGGCTTTTTGCCTCTGTGATGGCAGTTTTGATGTTTCCCCATTGTTGCGCCACCCTCCTTCTAGCCTGTTTGCTAGTGCTTTTAAGGCACTCTCCCATCTTGCCAAAGTCAGCCATCCTGAAGTCCAGAACCCTCACTTTGTATGGCTTGACTCTGTAGCTGAGTTTATCATGAACCACACTGTTTGGTGGTCACTTGTTCCCAGATGGCTACCCACTTCTAGATCCGAGATCCTCTCACTGTCCCCATTTGAGTATGAGGTCTAAGATTGCTCCCTCATGAGTGGGTTCCAGAACTAGCTGTCTAAGGCCTGCCACCCTGTGGGCATCAAAGAATGGCCCTGCTCTTGGATTGGCTGCAGCAAATGTGCTCCAGTTAACATCTGGCATATTCAGGTCTCCTTTTCCACTACTATTCCTTCCATTCCTTCCCTATTGTCCCATTCCATTCCATTCATTCTTTATCCCTTCCTTCCCTTCTCCCCTGCCATTCCACATATTCCATCCATCCATTCTCCTTCCTCCATTTCCATCCTTCCACTCCATTCCCCATTCCATTATTTTCTTCCTCCATTTCTTCCTCCCTTTACCCCATCCCTGTCCTTCACCTTTGTCACTTTCTCCATTTACCACCCCTTCCTATCATCACATCTCCATGTTGGTGTTTGCCACACTACTACATTGATTATTTGGGGGCTAGATTTCCCTGCTCCTCTCCAGTGCCTCCTCCCTTGGCTAGTTTAAATGCTTGCCAATGAAGCATTTAAACCTATCACCTAGGATCCTGGTTCCCCTCCTGGACAGATGCAGACCATCATGCCAGTATAGGCCTGCATCCCTCCAGGTGGACCCTTAGTGCCAAATGAAGCCAAATCCCTGAGCTCTGCACCAGTTTTTCAACCACTGATTGAATCCCATGGTGCGGAGCACCCTAGCCTCACCCATGCCATAGACAGGCAGCACCTCCGAGAAGGTTACCGTGCATGCTACTTGTCTAAGGCCCTTCCCTAACTCCACAAATGCTTCCTGCACTGCTCTGATCCCTTTCTTAGCCAGGTCATTTGTCCCTAGGTGGACAATGACATCCAGCTTCCTCTCCTGTGGAGCTGCTCTGGTGATCCTGAGGATTCACTCCCTGACCTTCCAAGTCATGGCACCAGGCAGGCACCTTACCTCCCTCTCCCCTTCCTCCCCCAGTTCTACCTTCCTAACAATGGAGTCCCCCACCAGGAGTTGTTTCCTTCCCCTGTGGGGTCCCATGCCACTCTCCTGTGGGTCTCCTTTGTGGAGGTTCCCAGCATCCTCCTTGGTCTCCACTGTGGGTGCCTCCATAGAGGACCCACACTTTGTCAGAACGGCATATGAATTGTGGACAGGTACAACTGGAAGGATGTGCCTCTGTTCCACCACCCTCACCCTCCCTGAGCCCACTGTGGTCCAACCGCTCCTCTGTCTTGGCAACCTCTGAGGCAATGGCAGTGGCCTTGGTGGTCCCCGGATGGAAGAGGAGGTCCCACAAATCCTGGCCAACTCAACTTGGAGATGAGCAGCCTCCTCCCTCAGCCCAGAGAGGTGCCTGCAGATGGGACAACACTGCATCCTCCAGAACATCTCCTGGAAGACTGCTGCTCCACAGCCACTGCACTGCACAACTCCCATTATGTCTTATTTTTGGCCCCCTAACTGTTGTTTGGAATACTTATTCTTTCCTCTGTTTTTCTTTTTTTTCTTCTTCTTCTCCCTACTTACTTACTGCCTCCGTGCCCTTTATGCTCCTGATCTTCCTGTTCTGAGACAAGAAGTTCCTATATTTCTCAGTAGTCTCCTTACTTGCTCAGCGTCAGACCTCCAGCAGCTGGGGGGGATGGAGAGCTACTGTTATCCTTCTAGGATGGTGAGTCTTTGGTGGCTCTGTGATCACTCACTTCCTGCTCCCAAACAGGAAGTTCCTGTTGTCAGTCAAATCCTGTGCCTATAAAAGTAGAACTGGTTTAGGGTGGAGGGGGTGTAGTGGAGGGAAGGAGGAAAATATAGTCCCAGTAGAGAAGTTTAGTTATACCAGCAGCTCCTTCCTCCTGGTGCTCTCTGCCTGTACTCTGGCAGAAGCTATCTAGCGCAGTGTTTAAATCTGGCTTTAACCTGGTTTCCTTCTAGCTAAGCCACTCCCCTACTTTGCAAATCTTTCTACACTTAGTTAATGGCACAGATAACAATTCCCTTCAGCCACCTGAGACAAGCACCTAGATAACTGCACAGATAACAATTCACTTCAACTAATTCTGACAAACACACTAACTTTTTTTTTTTTTTTTAGTGTAAATTGCAGCAAGGGCAAGGTGAGGCTTAGTCCCTACAAGCAGTGTAGGCTAAATTCAGGTAAGTAGGCTAAAGGAACAATGATCTATGGTTAGGAAGTAGAAGAATGGTGTTTCACCAAAGGGGAAAAGATCTATAACGTTAGGAAGTAGATGTAAGTCATCAGGAGCATGTACAAGGAGAGGAGGCAGAAAGGTGGGATAATAAAGAGGATTTAAATTTGGGGAAGGAAGAGCAGGAGATGAGAGAGTGGGGTGGAGAGTTCCAGGAATGGACAACAGAGTAGGCAATTGATCTATGGGCCACTGCTAGCCGAGGTTTGGGCAAAACAAGCAGGGGTAAGGAGACAGACCTAAGGGCTCATGGAGGTTAACGACCATGGGGAGCAAGGAATACTGAAAGTATACCAGTTTTCTTCGAGTCTGTTGTAGTGCAGGCTGGCACTGTAGCACACCAGGAGGCCAAGTCTTTTGACAGTCAGTAGCAGCTGAGAGTTGCTCAGGGGACACTCCAAAGGAGAGCGCTGTCTTTTCCAAAGGATTAAAGAGCACAGACTTAAAAGGTGCTTTACTGAGGTATGAATCTTTAAAGGAGCTAAGCGATCAGGCAGACAGTACTGACCCTGACCCTCAGGGTGGGAGGCAGAGCCGAGTGTATTGGAAGAACGGCTTGCTCCTTCGCGAGTTGGTACCATGGGAAAGTGAAAAGGAATGGCAGGTATGCAAACAGCTGGTAGTACCTAAGGAGTTTAGGCAACAGCTACTTAGCATTGCACATGACATTCCACTTGTGGGACACATGGGGATGAAACGGACCAAGCAGAACTTGAAATAAAATTTCTATTGGGCTGGGGTCTATAAAGCTATGGCTGAGTAGTGTCATACTTGTGATATATGTCAAAGAGTATGAAAGGAAGGGAACAAAGGAAAAGCTGCATTTGTTTGTTTATCCATAATAGAAGTACACTTTCAGTTGGTAGCTGTAGATCTTGTGGGGCTTCTAAGCATGTCATCCAGCTCAGGAAAGAGGTATATTCTAGTATTGGTGAACTATGTCACCCGGTACCCCAAGGCTGTGGTAATATCCTCCATAGAGACACAGAAAGTGGCAGATGAACTGTTGGGGATCTTCAGCTAGGGTGGATGTCCTCAACAGATCTTGTCTGACCAATGCACAAACTTTGTCAGCTCTAATGAAGAGTTTGTGGGAAAAATGTGGGGTCCAGCAGCTATGTGCTTCACCTTACAATTCACAAACCAATGGTCTTATGAAGCACTTTAATGGCACCCTTAAAACCATGCTTAGAGCTTTGGCTGAGCAGCATGGGAGGAGTTTGGACAAGCATTTTCCCCATCTTTTATTTGCCTATAAGGAAGTCCCACAGCAGTCCACGGGGTTCTCACCCTTTGGACTCCTGTATGCACACAGTGAGTGGGGACCCCGACATTTAGTGTGGGATGAATGGGAAAACAAGAGGATCAATGGAAGAATATGTCCTTAACTTCAGGAAGAGGTTAAAGAAGTTCATGGGCCTAAGACTGGATAACCTGGCAGCTGCGCAACAGATACAGCAAAAAACTGACCATATGGCCAGGGATAGGACCTCTGATGTCAAACAGAAGATGATGGTGCTTATTCCTGTTCGACAGAACAAATAGCACGCAGCATGGAGGATCCATTTGTAGTGGAAAAATAGGTGGACAAAGTGAACTGTGTAGTAGAACTGCTCAATAGGAGACGCAAGCACAAGATTCATCATGTCAACATGATAAAATATTATTATGACAGGACAGAGGTTGTTAAGAAGAGCTAAAAGCCACTTGGAAAAAAAGGACTTCAAGCCCCTATTAAAGGCCTACACCGAGGGGGCTTCATTCAAAGATCGTGGGAGCCTGTTCCACAGGGCTGGGCGAGCTAGTGCAAAAGCACAGTCATTCTAAGATTTCAACCTGACCCTGGGAACAGCTAGGACGCTCCTCTCAGAGGAATGGAGGGGTGGGAGGTCTGGTCGGGAGTCAGGAGGCCCCTCACGTCGCCAGGAAGTAAAGTATGTCAGTTTTGCAAAAATTAAATTATGAAAACAATGTTGAAAAAAAAATAATGGCACATGCCTGAAAATGGCACTTTATTTTCTACATTTTTGACAAAATACAAATATCTCAGTAAAGCCACCTATGAAAGAATCATCCTTGAGCCAAACTTAACAACCTGAAAGTTTCAGATTCCAGCTCTCAACCATTTTTATGCTATCAGTGAGCAAGTATAGTCTAAAAATATATTTTTATGGGATTTCAACCATATAGAACTTTAAAATCATTGAATCGACTTTTGTCATATTTACAGGTTGCAGAGATCCTGGCACCAGCTATGTACATGCCAAATTTCAGGCTATTCCATCTAAGGATGGCTGTATGATTAAGGTGCAAAAGGTGGGGTTTAACATTAACTATTTACTCAACCCTAACAGTAGAATCCTTATGAAGTATGTAACGATGTGGCAATAGGGAGGGAGGGAAGGTGGAGGGTTGAAAGAGACCCAAAGGGTGGGTGAGGGTGAGGAAGTCATCCAAAATTTCAGAGGGAGGAGAGAAAGTGACCCACTGAGGTTGGGCATCTGCTGGCCGCAACATTTTATTTGCTGTTGATTCTTATTTTTTTTTATTTCAGACATCATAAAACAAACATATTTAGTATGTAGTTGTTACAGACAGTCATATATATGTCAAATTTACAGCATGGTATTACAGCTTGTGGTGCATAATACATACATAGGGTATAAAGAAACAGATGCATAAATACATAAAGGGGGTGTTTAGATTCCTGAAAGTTCAATGACAAGAGGAACAATAAACCTACTCATTCTAATCAGCAGAAGAGTGGTACAGGACTGGGCAACAACAGCAATCAATCCACTTAACCTCGAATGTAAGGAGGGAAAGATCCATTTGACCTTTGGGGAAGGAAGGGGACCATGGGGGGAGAAACATGGATATGGGACATCTGTATAGAGAAGGGGGTGTCCACTGGGCTAAACTAACCACACAGATACCACCATAGAGGTTGGGTATTGTCCAATGAGAGTGCGGGCCCTCCCATTATTCCGCATAAAGAGCTGGGGGTGAGGCAAAGTGAGTGAAATGGATATTGCTAATGATTATCTTAGGTGGATAGCCACTATCTAAGTCATTTTTTCATGGAGGATGTAATAGGTTCTTGCCTTGGTTTGTTTGGGTAGGCATAGGAGAAGCTTCTAGGCAGGACAGAAAATGGCCCCATACCTTGTTATACAGCAGCGGTGCACAGTGTGATAATTTAGCAAAGGAAGCTAAAGAGTGGATTGAGGTAAGCCACTCAGTAACATGAGGGATGTTAGTGCTGCACCATCTGCGTAGAATGAGGCGTTTGGCCTCCAGGCTTGTAGCCAGTACCCACTGAAGGCTGTGGTCAGCAATTCTGAGCCTTCAGTTGGCATGCCTAAGAGGAAAGGAGCAGGAGAGAAGGGAAGCTAAGGTTTGAGCATCTGGGAACATTTCTGATGTGACCAGTACTGTGACCAGTACTGTGTTAAGGCCTGGCAGTTCCCAAATAAATGTAAAAGGTCTGCACCCAGAGTGCCACATCTCCAGCTGGTATCATGGGATAATAGGCCCAAGGACTTAAGCTGTACTGGGGTGCAATACCATGATGCATAATTTAGTTTAGCATTAATAGGATTCTAGAGTCTAGGCATGCCTGATGGGCTAATCTTCAACATCTGGACCCGGTTTTGTCGGAGACTGGAGCTCATAGTGACATTCACCATTTTTGCCTCGCTTTTGCTGAGGGGTCCGGGGTAGTTTCTCTTATTGTTCTGCAAGTTCTACCAACTAGACCCTTTACTACTTTACAACCATTAGAAGACTGGCAGGTGTTGAGGTAATACAGTCATTATTGGCAGATGTTGGAACAAGAAATCCCTGTTTTCATGTGGCAATTATTGAGCTGTGGATTTGGAGATATTGTCATAAATCTGTACATGGAATATCAAATCTGAGTCTTAAGTTTTCAAATAAATCTATGTGGTGAGATCCAGGAGATAAGTCATGTATAAATTGTATGCCCTTAAACTCCTATGAGGGCCAGTGGATTGGCTGTTTACCAGTGCATAGGGAGGTACTATTCCACAGGGGGGGACCAAGAGTGAGGGGAATAGCATCGTTTTGTTAATTTCCTTAGGGATGCCCAGACCTTCAGGGAAGCAGCAATGGTTAGCCAGTATGGAACTTTTTGGGTGGGTGTGTAGATTGGTAGGTTATCATGGAGACGCCATCTAATATCAAGAGTTCCATCTCTTTCCAAACTAGGGTCCCGTGAGAGGCCTGTTTGAGCCATTGGCACACGTGAGTAGCTCTGAAAGCTAAGAAGTAGGCATGAAACCATGGAAGATTCTAGTCTCCCTGTTTCCAACATGCTTGCAGTTTATTTCTATTATATCTGGGAGGAGAGTCTTCCCATAAGAATTTACCTATTAGCAAGTCCAGTTGTTGATACTAGATTTATGGGATGGGTATCAGTAGGTGGGCTAAGAGGTAGAGCATTTTAAGGGAAGTAACCATCTTTATGGCAGCTATTTTCCCTGTAGATAATTAAGAAGATGCCATCTGCATGTTTCTTCTGTTAGTTTAATCATGAGTGGGTAAAGATTGTCGGCTTCGAAAGTTCTGCTGCAACTCTAATGACCAGGTATTTTACTGAGTGTGGGGACAAGGCTACTCTGTAAGGAAAGACATTTACTCCTTGCCATTTTGTATTGAGAGGTAAGACCTCAGTTTTAGAGTTGTTGATTTTAAGGCCAGAGATTGATTCAAACTCAGAGAGCAAACGTAATAATATGGAAAGTTGATTGGCTACATCTTTTACTAAGACCAGGCATCTGTTTGCGTATACTTTAGGATGATAATTTTTCAGACCTATCTCTGTAGCTGCTAGTTCTGGGTGGGTGTAGTAAGGTGTTGCTAAGGACTCTGTGGCCAGTATGAAGAATAGTGGGGATAAGGGGCATCTCTGATGGGTGCCTCTCCCGAGCTGAATTGTGGAGGAGAGTGTAGAGTTAGTAAGCACCCTCAACGTTGGCTGAATATATAGGGTTCTGATCCATCGCCCAAAGTTGGCACCAAATTCCATGTGTTCTAAAACAGCGTGTAGATATCCCCACTCCATTGAGTCAAACGCCTTCTCAAAATTTATAACACTTGCTGCGACTGGAGTGGGGATACTATTCGCTACTTGCATGATGGAAAGCAAGGCTCAGAGGTGATCAGAGGTAACCCTCCCTTTTATAAAGCCCACTTGTGAGACATGGATTAGCCTAGGTAGAATAGCTTCTAACCTAAAGGCTAACACTTTAGTTATTTTGGCATTAATCAGAGATCTTGATCTGTAACTGAAGGGAGATGAGGGATCTTTACCTTCTTTAGCCAGAGCTGTGACAGTAGCCTCATGAAGGGTGGCTGGAAACTCAGAATGCTGATAAACTTCAGTTAACCTTTCATGTAGAGGGAGGCACACAGTGCCACTAAGTAGCTGGTAAAAGTTTGCAGGGTAACTATCACCTCCTGGGGCTTTATGCAGGGCAAGAGATGATAAAGCTTTCTTAACTTCTAAGAGGGTGATAGCGCTTCTAGAATATTTTTTTGCTCCTCATGTATCTTAGGAAATTTATTTATTTTATTTATTTATTTAGCTTTTGTTGACCGGGTAAGTGCACTAAACAAATCCTGCCTATTTTCAGGCACGACCCGGGGGGAGGGGGGGTACAGATGAATGGCAACTGACCTTGAACCAGATTAAGCTGTTGGTGGTATTTTTTGTGAATGAAAGGGAAGAGATACATTTTTGGAATGCTAGTTCATCCACATTACCTCTGAATTTATAGAAAGTTTGACAGAAGTCCTTCATTGTCCGATTTCTAATGTTTTTGTTTTGGGGACACTTGCGTGATCTTGTAATGCTACAATATGTCATTCAGTGTGGTGTTTTCTGAGTTTGTAAGATAAGTTTACTTGTTTTATTCTCCACTGTCCCAATATTTATGTCTTGTCATATTTATAGTAAGTTTAGCTTTCCTAGCTAGCAGCCAGTTGAGTTGTATCTGGATCCTAGTAATTTCTCTAAGGAGGGTGCGGGCTTGTAGTTGGATGTGTATAAATCCTATTTTTGTAAGTTTGTACTCTAGTTGCATGCATTCACTGTCTCTTACTCCAGGCCGATGTGCAGCATACCTCATGAGCTTCCCTCTTAATGTGGCTTTAAATGCTCCCATCTTGATGCTGCAGAAGTTTCCTTGGGGGATTATCTTTAAAGTAAGCCTTTGCTTCTTTTTTTACCCATCTGTGGACTTTAGTGTCTTAGATGAGAAGACAGTCGAGTCTCCATGAGGCTGATCTTGTCACAACGGGAACCAGAGGGACACAAGAGTAATCTGGGCATGATCAGAGAGATAAAGTGGCACAATGTTGACAGGTATTGTCGACTGGGTGATGTTAGGTGATGATAGCCATAAATCAAGGTGACTGGCCATTGAGTTAGTCACATAGAAGTAGGTATAATCTTTAGTAGTGGGGCGTAAATAGACTTCATATAGCAGAAAGCCTATGTAGAGATATTTTTAAGTGTTGCTATAGATCTGGTAGTTGGTTCAGTTCCGCCATCAGAACGCACCCGCCCAAGTGCACCTGTTATTAGGGTGCCAGGGATTTTATTTCACCTCCTGCTTTTAATACAGGGGGCT
Source organism: Neoceratodus forsteri (assembly GCA_016271365.2). NCBI lineage: Eukaryota > Metazoa > Chordata > Ceratodontiformes > Ceratodontidae > Neoceratodus > Neoceratodus forsteri. Next base: position 435,175,998 of record CM057450.1, on the reverse strand, counting down.
GTGCCCCCACACGCCTCCGTGTGGGGGGCTGTGTTCCCATGCCCCTCTAACTATTTATTCTAACACCAGGAGAGGCAGACCTCGGGGAAGGGGTGCCGAATTTTGAAATTTGGCGCCCTATTGACGGGTGAACTTGGACCGGGTGCACAAATGGCCGGAAAGGACTTGGTTCAGGATGAGCATTAGACCTCTCTAAACATGCTGCTAGAGTTAAGTTAAAGTCCTCATCTACTAAAATTTCCAGGCTGTTATTTACCATTCTATGAGTTTCTGCGCTATAGTATCAAAATGTAGGTATATTGGTATTAGGAGCATACAAGTTAGCTAATATCGATGGGCCTGTCGGCATATAGAATGGCAGATAGAAGGAGGGCGGTTCAGGGGCAATGTGAGGAAGTATTATTTCACAGAGAGGGTAGTGGATGCATGGAACAGCCTTCCTGAGGAGGTTGTGGGGTCTAAAACTGTGGGAGAATTCAAGAATGCATGGGACAGACATAAGGCAATTCTTGTGGGGGGTAGGAAGAAATAGGCTGTTGGTTAACTAGGATCTGCGGCCTATCCTGTAGGTAGGGAAATGGGCAGACTAGATGGGCCTAGCGGTCCTTATCTGCCGTCAAAGTCTATGTTTCTATGTTTCATGGAAAATGTGGCTACCAGTCAGCTTCTATCTTTTCAAGCAAGAAGTTTAATTAGAGTTCATTTTAGGGATTTATGACGTAGCATGGATACTCTGTGTTTAGAGGAAGAGGCACAGCTGTGTTTTCCATCCAACCCATCCTATTTAAGTTTCATAGCTTCATCCTTTGCAAGTTTAGTCCCTAGTAGGAATGACACTTGTATTTGTATAATTTCTTTAAATTAGCTAGAATTTGTTTCTTCTTAATAGGGAAGTTAAGGCCCCTTATATTCCATGTAGCGAATTGAATACTAGTTATGCGTCTTGTATTTTAATCTCAGAGACTGGGGAGTGCTATACAAGATAATCAGTTTGTGGGCACTTTCCTGTTCTGGTATCACACCATTCTTGGAAATTTGGTGTAGACAGTATACACTGATCTAACATTTTCCACAAGCAAGACAAGCTGTATCTATGCAATTTCCACAGACATATATTTTACGTTACTAGAAAGCTTTCCTTAACAGATAAAAACACAGAAATAAGATTTAAATCTGAAAGGAAATAGGAAATATGTCCCCGCCTCAGATGGAGGCAGTTAGGTAGTGTTTGATCCCAGGGTGAGGGGTGGGTTGATTCAGTTTGACCCTCATGGTCCGATAGGTGGATACCTGCCAAGAACCTGACCGAGTCAGTTTGGTGGGTAACCAAGATATAGATGTTATGGTGACGCAAATCATTTGAACCTTTGTGAAACATTCACACAAAACCTTTTTTAAAGATATTGAGACCTACAAGTCCTGCTCAGTGTAGAGCTGATTGTTCAAATACAATCTGGATTGGTTAAAACTATTAAGAGTGACACAATCAAAGCATCAAATAGGTCCTGCAATGTATATGGTACAGCTCGTGCCCCGGGGGGAGTTCCCAAGATGAGAGGGGAAGGGTTGACAGGTATTGTTGACTGGGTAATGTTAGGTTACGTTATACAAGTCTGACTTGTATATACCTGTAGTTGTCTGAGGCAGAAATAGAATAAATATCCTATAGAGGTTGTGGATGTGTAACCATGAAGGGCCTCACTTCTTAGAGCCCTAAATCAGGATGTACCTTGCAGCCCTAGTTCATTGAGTGCATGTACCAAGGCTTTGCCTAGGAGCTTCTTTTTGTTCAGTGCATTGTCTTTTCACTCTTTCAGTTACCTCACAATAAGAGCAGGGTCCTGAAGGTTAGGGAAAGAATCAGGGAGAGGTGGCTGAGCTAGTTTGCATGTTCCCTGTTGTTTTCTGCTGAGCCCTGTGTCATGCAAGGGTCTGGCATCTTGGTACACCCATTTTGTGGTTTGTCTGTGGTAATGATTGATTAAGAGGAACTGAGCCCTGAGGGCTTGTTAATACAGTCAGTCTCACATGTAAACTGTATGAGGGGGGACAGCTTGGGATAGATGGGATAATGGTGACAAAGCAGATGGATTTATGTGAAGTTCAGTATTGCCTTTGAGTCACCAGAAATCCAGCACTTAATATTACATGTAGTGGGGGGATATGGTTTCTCAAAATATGTGCATATACCGTGCCTGGGATATGAGTGTTTTTACTGATCTACACATAAAAGTCATTGGGAGAGGAGAGGGCACTCTGGTACTGTCTATAAGAACCAATGTAAGGGGACCTTTAGAAATAGTAGTAAAAAGCAATCTGAGAACCCCAATAACCATTGAAGGGGGGACATTTAGAAACAGCATTAATAAACACTTATATGAGACTTTTGATATGAATTGCTTTGTTTTTCATCAGACAGTAACAAACAACATGATATATATATTATGAGACTCTTTTAATCTTTCCTTGGCACCTCCTCTTTTTTTTATTCGTAAAGTCTCTCATTAGAAACCGAAGAGAGCAAAACCCTGTAAAACTCTGAACCTTCAACAGCATAACCAATTTATAGTTCTCATGCTACTGTTCCAGAAAGCTGCACTTGAGAAGGGAAATAAGGCAGACTTCTATTTGAAGGAATAATGATACACAAATATTACTGTTAGCCAGGTTGAGGGAGTTTGATGCCTTGCCTTACTGGCTAATACCAGTAGGTATTCAGATGACAGTGTGGGACTCCAGCCTGATGTCAGACACCACAGAGGATGTGGTCGGGCATTGAGCAAGTGCCAGAGTAGCCCAGGCTGAGTAACTGGAACCCAGAGCACATTAGATCACATACTTACTGTGTCCCTGTGATCACATTGTTTCATATCTGCAGTGCCTACTGAAGTAATGGGGCTTGCATTGTGAGTGGAACCAGGGTCTGCAGTTTGATCTCCCTTGTGCAGCAGCTGCTATATCACAGCAAGATAGCAGATCAGGAGCAGGTCTAGGAGCTTTGAGGTAAACTTCCTCTCTTGGCAGCTGGCCTGGTGGCACTGAGGGTTGAGGTGTTGGACGCCACACCTCGCGTCCTGCTGGCGACCAGGGTTCGGGAACGAGCCTGGACCGCCGGGGGTCGGCAGGGGAGAGAGAGGATCAAGCGTCCGATGGACTGCTCTCCTTTCTCAGGGAGGGATCCAGGGGTAGCCTGGTGCAGCAGTGGCCCCCCGGTGGAGACTGACGGTACTGCTACACACTCGGGCTCGTAGAAGCAAGGGAAAATGTCAGGCAGCTGCCTCCTGGACGTGGGTGGGAGCACCTATGTCACGGGCTGGGCGACATTGCATGTCTCACGTCAGGGGGGCGTAACTAGAACAAAGAAAAAAACAGTGCCAAGGATCAAGCGACGGCACTTATCCCCCTGCCGGGCTTCCTCAGCTGGCCTTCCATGTCTCCCGGCCACTCCTGGAGACTGCCTTACTAAGAGCGCCCAAGGTTGGAGGGGGCGACCCACCCCGGATGGGTTAAACCGGGGGTGCTGGTGGCAGAGAGGAGGGGAGAAAGGAGGCACAGCTCGGGGATCCTCAGCTGGGCAGAATAAAGGTAGGATGCCTGAGAGAGGACCTCGGGGCCATGATGGGAGTGAAATGAATTTGAAAAAAAAAAAAAAAAAAAAACCTTCCTCTCTTGGCTTGAAATTAGGCAGTGAAGTCTATGGCAGCATGGGATCATCCGGAGAAGTGGACAGGAAGGCAACAAACTGATTCTGGGATTTAAGTGGAGGATAGGCAGGTGAGCTATTGGTGAAGGCTGAGGATGGGGTCTCTGTTTGTGGTTCTTTCAGCAGTGCCTCTGGGGTAGTGGAAATTGTTCTGCTTGAGGCTTATTTTTTTTTTTTACGGCCTCTGCTTTTGGGAACTTGGCTTCAAGAGTTCTCTTCTGTGACTGTGGAGGTGTAAGCTGAAGCAGTTTCCATGGGTTGAGCAGGCCCTTGCGCAGGGAGATTAGACTTAGAGTACATGTTATCAAAAGTCTTGTCTGGCCAGTGCTGTTTGATAAACTGGTTGGCCTCTGTCAGGTACTGAAATCTACAAAAGTTCTTATTAATCTGCACCTTCAGCAGTGCAGGATAATAGAGTAAGTGTTGCACTGCCAGCTGGCTAATTTGTGGCAAGCTGCAGCATAAGCACATCTCTTTTTGGACAGTTCGGCAGAAAAGGCCTGGAAGACCAGAACAGCGTGACCTTCCCATTTCAAAGGGCCTTTATCTCTGGCAGAACAGAGCACATTTTCAGTAACAGGGTACCTTAAAAACTTGTAGAGTATACACTGTAGTTCTGGGATGCTCCCCCTGCCAAGGTTTAAAGGGGAACTGGCATCATGGGGCCAGTCTTGAAATGTGTAGTTTTTGATTATAAATTGGGAAGAGACAATCCTGCTTTCTGATTGGTTATTACTTGTGCATGAAATCTGTTTCATGCACAGGTAATAACAAGTTCCTAAAAGCAGGACCACTTTACTCAAACAAAATCACTGTGCCATTAGAATACACAAGTTTGAAATGCCACCATTATACAGTAAAAAACTTCAATAGGGCCCTAAAAATAAAACTACATTAATTAAAAAATAAAACACATTAATTAAATGTTGCTTCCCTGATCGTCACACTCTCCTTACACACGTAAACAAATTAGAAACATGAAGTATTGTTTATAGTTTTCATTGAATTGTTCTTTACTGTCTATGGAAAATCCCCCTTCTATCTTTACCTGTTCAGCAGGGAAATCTCTTCTGCTTGCCCTGACAGTGAGATAATTTAGTCTCTGGCTCTAGAAGAGGCCTTTGTTGTGTGTGTATACAGTATGTTAGGAGAGGAACATTCTGCCAGTGGAACTGAGTAGAATTTTGAATTTCTGTATTCCATGGTAAACATTCCATGATAAACATTCCATATCTTGAATGTGGGGGAAAACAAAGAGAAAGAAAAATAGCATGAAGAAAGTAGATAATAAGAGAAAATGTGGGAAAATAATAATTTTTTTGTTTGTTTTATTGTTTACGTTTTAATGTATCAGGAGGCTGAGGTTACATAGATTGAGAGAGAGAGAGAGGGGGAGAGAGTGAGTAGGAATTTAATAGAGTGGCTGCATTTCTGCGTTGCCCTCCCACTTCACTAAGCAAAAAAATAAAATCACAAGCAACTGTTTTTATTTTCTAAACTGTGAGATGTCAATGTGGAGGGACAAGTCAGACAGCTCTCCTGATACATTAAAACTTAAACAGCAAAGCAAAGGAGCATCACTCAAAAGAACAAAAAATTTACAGGTATATATAAATGAGACTCGCATTAAATTCTACCATGGCATTATATCAAGATATCTCTGTTGGGGCGGGGGGGGGGCAGTCACCATCAGTCATGCACTCATTAAAGAAAAAATACAATTACGGATGTTGCCAAAGAACAAAAGCCCAATAGCAAACCAGGTGGAAGGACTATTTTATCATAAATTTATCAAATGACAGCCTTTTATTCATAGATAAACCTATTTATCTAATTTTAGAAATGCTTCTAAAAATGTAGCACATTTTGTAAGTGCAATAAGACACTCTGGGTGTGTGCATGGAACAGATTTTACCACAATTCTAGGGTCTAAAGTCACTTGGCCTGTTGCCTCATGCCTTACTACGCCCTGGGCGTGAGATAAAATCTGTTCCATGCACACCCCATCGAGTCTTATTTCTTACTTATCAGCTGGCAGTACAGCCTAGAGGTTAAAGAGAACAGGAAATATTTTCTAACTGGCAGCTGTTTATAAAGTTCTTATTCTCAGAAATGACATGCATTCACCTAAAATATCCATATTTAACTGTACTTGAATAAAAAGTGATATTAAAAGCTGTATTTTGCTTTGTCTTGTTTTTATGGGCATCATTCTATTACAGTTCTCTTCATGGAACCAATAATTTGGAGTTTGTCATGGTTTGTGCACAGGACTCTAAACAGGGTTCTGATAGGTCAGCAGCTTATAGTTAGCATTCTGTACATACATCATGATATAGTAAAAACTCTCCATAAGTGATTCCATGATGTGAACTGTTACAGAATGCTGCCCTTAAAAACACAACAATGTAAACTACAGTTTTACCTATCATTTTTTATTCCGTTACAGTTAAATGTGGATACTTTAAGAGAATGCATATAATTTCTGAATATAAGGACTTTATAAACAGCTGCCAATTAGCACACATTTCCTGTCCTCTTTAAAGCAAAGAGCTGTGAACAAGTTTCGTTCATCCAGCAGAATGGGTTTTGATTCTGACATGCTGTACTTGTATAGTGTGTGACCAGAGCAAGTCACTTAACCTCCCTGTGCTCCCAACACACACCCGGGAACAAGCTGTAGCTCAGTGCGCCTTTCCTGGATAAAGACAGTAAAAACAATCTTAGCATGTGTTGTGATTCTGAAAATATTATGCTCTTTCTATCTAGATTTAACTTGAAAGAAAAAATATGATACAATTGTCACAAACCCACTCAGCAGGTCGGCCCTCTGCTCCCAAAGTGCCAACCTCTGAGTGCAGTCTTATGAACAGTTAACAGAAACAGGGTGACCCTCCTGTCTGTTTTGTGGGTTCGAATCAACCTTTGGTCTCAGTTCCAGAGGGATTCAAACTGTGAACCTCTTGTTATCATACACAATGCACAGGCTCAGATAATTCTGTCTTTGGGGGGCCAGATATCTTTGCCTACGGGCACCTAACCAGGTGTACAGAATGAATCCTTAAAACTCTGATAAAGACCTCAGATTACTCTTACCTTTCCCAGTTTGGTATCACCATTCAAGCTTATGCACAGTGTCTGCTTAAACCATATATACTTCAGTTGTTAAAGAAAAGAAATTCAAAGACAGACCAAGTAGGCTCTAAAAATAGAGTTTTACTAAAATAGATAAAAGTATGTCAAACAAAATACAGAACCATTATATCACAAGAATCATACAATCTTTTAAAAGAACATGGTTTTACCTGTGCAATTCCTACTACAGTACTTAGATTTTGTCTCTCTCTACCTGTGTACTTGCTTAAAGTGCTCAAAGATGTTTCTTTGTCAGAGTGAAGCTAAAAGTATCTCTGAAGGAAAACAGAATCTGTTTCAAAAACTGTCTTTGCCAACCCCTTTGTGTGAGGTCACCTAGCTCCTCCTCTGTTTATGAAAAATCATACAACCAGAATATTTTATCATATAAGAAGGTAAGATAATTAAGGTTACATCAGCAGAAACTCATTTCCCCATGTCACTTCCCCAATCAAGTCTGTAAATTCCCTTTCATCTGTAAGCAGTATCCTCTCTCACACAGACATCAAAGCATTTAGGATTTCGCACCAGTGTGCCGTAACCTGGTTTCCTCCTCTAACGTCATAAAATGGATACTGATTTCCCTCTTAGCAGTTAAAGCTATATTTAACTTAGAAAAAACAGGAGATTCTTGATTAAGGCCTGTTCTAGTCTGTAATTAGCTTCTGGCCTTCCAGGTAACACCTTGTATCTAAAACCTCGGTGTGTGTATCAATTCACATGCAGTCTCAGCATCTCTCATGACAGACAGTCCATAACACATTTTTATATTACAAAAAATCATTGTGTACTCAGAACTGGCTGTCCACGTGTCACAATCCTCCCCACCTAGACTGAGTTTGGGGGTCTATCCCCAACATGGGATGAGCTTCCCAAATCAGTTCACTCCTCATACACATGAGACAGACCATCTGAGTTCTGGTTTCTGGCTCCAGCTCTATGTACGATTATCATATCATACCCTTGCAAAGCAAGACTCCATCTTAGCAATCTACCATTGTTCTCTCCCATCTGCGTCAGCCAAACCAGGGGGTTGTGGTCAGTTTGCACCAGAAAATGCTGCCCATATAAGTATGGCTCTAATTTCTTTAGGGCCCACACTATGGCAAGACACGCTTTTTCTACAGTGGAGTATGCCGGCTCCCTGGGAAGTAATTTCCTACTCAGGTACACTACTGGGTGATCTGTCTCTTGGCTGGATGTCTGACTCAGTACTGCCCCAATACCCACGTCTGAGGCGTCAGTCTGAACTATAAAGGGTTTGCTATAGTCAGGACTTGTCAAAACAGGAGCACCGCACAGTGCCTCCTTCAATCTGGTGAAGGCTTCTTCACAGGCTTGGCTCCAGGTACAGTAATTTTCTTGGGCATCATTTTCTTTGTCAGGTCAGATAGGGGAGCAGCCAGGGCACTGTAATTGGGTACAAATTTTCTGTAGTACCCTGCTGTCCCTAGAAAACTCCTGACCTGCTTCTGCATTTCTGGTCTGGGCCACGCCTGGATTACCTCTATCTTTATTTGGCTAGAATGGAGCTGTCCCCAGCCTACCACATGCCTGAGGTATGCCACCTCTCCCATGGCCACCTGGCACTTCTTGGCTTTGACAGTGAGCCTGGCCCTCTGTATCCTGCCCAGCACTTCCCTATGGTGGGAAAGGTGTTCCTCCCAGCTGGTACTAAAGATGGCAATGTCATCCAGATATGCCACGGTGTACTCCTCAGTACCATTTAACACCTGATTCATCAACCTTTGGAAAGTGGCTGGGGCATTCTTCATTCGGAAAGGCATTACTTTAAACTCAAATAAGCCTATTGGAGTGATGAAGGCCGACCTTTCCCTAGCTCTGTCTGTCAACTCTACCTGCCAATACTCCTTGGTCAGGTCAATGGTCGTAAGGTAGGTCACCCCTCCCAACTTGTCCAGGAGTTCGTCCATCTGGGGCATCGGGTGGGCGTTGGATTTCGTGACTGAATTCAGTCCATGATAGTCCACACAGAAACGAGTAGAGCCATCTGGCTTAGGCATAAGGACTACAGGTGAGGCCCAGGGGCTGTGGGATCTCTGGATTACCTCTAAATTCAGCATATCCTCCACTTCCCTCCTAATGTCCTTTTGGACAGCCTCTGACACCCGATATGCTGTCCATCATATGGGCGTCTGTGTCCTTGTCTCTACATCGTGTGTCGCTAAGGGGGTTAGTTCAGGCTTAGCGCTAAACAATGGGGCAAAGTCTGCTAAAACCTCACTTACTTTCTGGATCTGGTCTGGGGTCAGCTGGGGAGACAATTTAACTGCCTCCACAGAGGACTCCTGCTTACTTTCTTCCAGCAAGTCCAGAAGGGGATCTCCTTCATCTGCCCCTCCCCATGACTACACATTGCAAACACCATGCCAGTCCTATTTGCATATGGCTTCATCATGTTGACATGGTACATCCTTTCTGTCTGTCTTCTGTCAGGTAACTCTATAATGAAGTTCATGTCATTTACCTTCCTAACCACTTTGTATGGTCCTGCCCACTCAGCCTGCAGCTTGTCTTTCCTGACTGGAATAAGGACCATGACTTCCTGACCCACCATGTATGAGCAAGCTCTGGCTCTGCGGTCGTACCACACTTTTTGTTTCTGTTGGGCAGCTGCCAGGTTGCTCTGGGCTGTCCCCATAAGCTCCTTCAGCCTTTCCCTAAACCTAAGGATGTAATCCACAATGGGAGTTCCCTGGGTGGTGTGCTTGCCCTCCCAGTCCTCCCGGATCAAGTCTAGGGGCCCATGTACCCAGCGTCCATATAAGAGTTCGAAGGGGGAAAATCCTGTCGACTCTTGGGGCACCTCCCTGTATGTAAACAAAAGGTGGGGAAGGTATTTCTCCCAGTCCCTCCCATGCTGTTCAGCAAATGCCTGGAGCATTGACTTCAGGGTACCATTGAATCTTTCCACAAGCCCAGTGGCTTGTGGGTGATATGGTGTCGTGCATCTCTGCAGCACCCCACACTTCTCCCATAAACATTTCATCAGGTCCGACATGAAGGAACCCCCTCGATTGGTGATTACCTCCTGCAGAAACCCAAAACCAGAGAAAATCCCAAGTAAGGCATCTGCCACTTTGTCCGTCCTCAGTGAGGATAGGGCAACTGCCTCTGGGTACCGGGTGGCATAATCCACCACAGTCGGGATGAATCTCTTCTCTGAGGAGCAGGGGGTATTTAAAAGGCCCCACAATATCCATTCCCACCCTCTGGAATGGCTCCTCTACTATGGGCAATGGAATCAGGGCAGCTTTAGTTTTCTTGCCCACCTTCCCTATTTCTTGGCACCAGTGACAAGACCTGCAATACTCCTTCAACTGCTGGGTGAAGTTAGGCCAGTAGAAATTCTGGGCCAACCGCTGCATCATGCATGTGATTCCCAGATGACCAGACAAGGGAATATCGTGCAATCTTGAGCAACTTCTCACGATACCCCTGGGGAATGACAAGCTGCCTGCCTAGCACCCCTCCCTCTGTCTGTACTGCCTGAGTATACGTAAGTCCATTTTCCCAATAAACCTTATGTCTGCCATCACTTCCCTGTGTGCCGTCCAAGTCAGCCCAAGCCCTCAGCTTCTCTAAACTAGGGTCACTTCTCTGAGCAGCTGCGAACCCCTCACACATTCCCAAGGCATGGGACAGGTCCCCTTCATTCGCTAAACTAGGGTCCCTAGCACTAGCATTGGGGCACTCAGGATCACTGTCAACCCCAACCCTCTGACAATGAGTCACCCTTCCCTCTTTGGAGTAACCCTCTGTAGCTGTGTGGTTACTTGCTACTGGGGAAATTTCTACCCCCTTTTCATTAGTCTCCCCATCTGGAGACACAGGCTGGGGAACCAGCCTCTCAGTGGTTTCCACAATGGTTTCTGTGGGGTTTATGGAACTACAATTTTCCCTTGCCGCTTGGCTATGGGTAACTGCACATACCATCCCCTGTTTGAGATTGTTGACCAGGATCACATCCACTGCTAAGGTTTTGGCTATAGCCACCTGTTGCACGGTTCCCCCATGTCACCCCAGTCCAGGAGAACACTAGCGAGAGGCAATATTTTCGCCTCACCAGTAAAGTCCTGTACAGTGACATATTTATTGGGTATAAGCTGACCAGGCTCTACTAGATCCCCTTATACCAATGTCAGGGATGCCCCTGTGTCCCTTAACCCTTGCGTCTGTACACCATTCACCATGACTGAGTGCACGTGTTACCTCATGTTCACAGGCATGCTTCCAGGGACACACAAACAACCCACTTCTTTTCTAGTACCACTTGTGTATTATTGCTCATTCTTTTGGGACACTGCCTGGCAATATGCCCAGTTTCTTCACATAACCAACATTCACTTCTCTTTTCAGAGAAATCTTTTCTCTGAAACCAGGGGCTAACTGGTTTCAGTAGAGACAGTGAGGGTTTTAGCTGCCCTGAAGGCACGACTTTCCCCTTCTGCACTGCCATGCCTACCCCATTCACTCTCAGAGCAAGTCTTCTCTTGGCATAATGGTCCGAGAGTTCAGCAGCCTCTTGCACTGTTTTGGGATCTCGGTCCTCCAGCCAGGTTTTCAGCTCTGCTGGGCATGCCCAATAAATCCGTCCTAACAAAATCACATTTTCAATTTTATCAACAGAGTTTGCCTCAATTCCTTCTCACCAACGTTTTAAAAACTGATGTTGTTTCATGGCTAGCTCCTTGTAGCTCATGTCAGGGCTTCTCCTGAGCTTACGGAATTTAGCTCTGCATGATTCAACAGTTAATTCAAATTTTTTTAACAGTGCAGCTTTAAGTTTGCTGTAATCATTACTGTCCTCATTGTCCATTTGACCCAATGCATCCTGAGCTGTCCCAGTAAGTAGCAGGGATAGCTGAAAGCTCCAGGACTCTCTAGGAATTTTAGCCTGAATACAAACTTTTTCAAAAGAATTTAAAAAGGCATCCATATCCTCCCCCTCTTTAAATTTGGCTATCAATTTGGAGTTCAATTTGTAACCCAGTCCTGCAGTCCCAGTTAAGCCCAAGCCACTTACCTGCTCTGGTGCCGCTGGTTGGAATCATAGCTTCTCCAGTTCATGTTGCCTCCGGCACTTCTGCTCTTCACGGTCAGCATCTCTCTCTGTTCTCGCTCTGCCTCTCGGTGTTCTCGCTCTGCCTCACGGCGTTCTCACTCTCTCTTCTCCTCTGCAGCTCACTGGCACTCAGGCACCTCACAGTCTTCCTCCTGCTGTTCCCGCTCTGCCTTTCATCTCTCTTGTTCTCTCTTCTCCTGGAACTCCAGCTACATCCTGTGCAACTCAAATTGTAGCCTGAGTACTTCTGGATCCAGGATACTGGTGACCTTCCCCTGCTGCTGTGGCCCTTCACTGACAGTGGCCCTGTTGCCCTCCTCATTGGATCTGGACACTGCACTGGCCACTAGCCCTGCCACACTTGAGGTTTGGTCCTTTTCAGTCACGGTCTGTGACTCGATGCTCTGGGTATCTGCTACCATCAGGGCATCCACTACATTCTGTTTGCTGGCTTTTGCCTTGAACAGGACTCCTCTGTCACCGCACAAATGCTTTAAGTAGTCTACAGTGTGCCTGCTGTAGTTGGAAGCCATCTTCCCTAATTACTGCTACTCTGACTTACACTTTAGGAAAAAAAATTAAAATGGGTAGGAACTTGACTGTACGCCAAGTGATATAGTTCTGTCTCCTTTTTTTAAAAAATAAATCAATGCCTTTTTCTTTCTTTGCAAGTGAGCTGACAGTCTCAAGCTGACACACTGAACAATAAAAGCTTGTAATACCAAAATTATCCACACCGCTGCCAACCAATCTGTCACAAACCCACTCAGCAGGTCAGCCCTCTGCTCCCAAAGTGCCAACTTCCAAGTGCAGTCTTGTGAACAGTTAACAGAAACAGGGTAACCCTCCTGTCTATTTTGTGGGTTCGAATCAACCTTTGGTCTCAGTTCTGGAGGGATTCAAACTGTGAACCTCTTGTTAGCATACCCAATGCACAGGCTCAGATAATTCTGTCTTTGGAGGGCCAGATATCTTTGCCTATGGGCACCTAACCAGGTGTACAAAATGAACCCTTAAAAACTGTAATAAAGACCTCAGATTACTCTTACCTTTTTCAGTTTGGTATCACCATTCAAGCTTATGCACAGTGTCTGCTTTAACCATATATACTTTACTTGTTAAAGAAAAGAAATTCAAAGACAGACCAAGTAGGCTCTAAAAATAGAGTTTTACTAAAATAGATAAAAGTATGTAAAACATAAAATACAGAACCATTATATAACAAGAACCATATAATATTTTAAAAGAACAAGGTTTTAACAGTGCAATTCCTACTACAGTGCTTAGCTTTTGTCTTTCTCTACCTGTATACTTGTTTAAAGTGCTCAAAGATGTTTCTTTGTCCGAGTGTAGATAAAAGTGTCTCTGAAGGAAAACAGAATCTGTTTAAAAAACTGTCTTTGCCAACCCCTTTGTGTGAGGTCACCTAGCTCCTCCTTTGTTTATGAAAAATCTTACACCCAGGATATTTTATCATATTAGAAGGTAAGATAAGTAAACAATAATGCACGACAGTGTGTGGTATATCATGGGATATCGTCAAGCCTCAGGTAGTTAGGCATGAGGCCGCAGGCCGAGTGCATCCAACGACCCAAGAAGTGACGATATCCCATGATATACCACACCCTGGAGTGCATTATTGCTATTATGAAGTGGTTTAAATATTTTTTAAAGTAAAAAAAAAAATAGAAACATTTTAAAAATGTGTTTTGGGGGTGTTGGAGGAATACCTTTAAATAAAATAGTTCCTGGAGGGCTCTGGGCAGCAGGTGGTGCTGTTGGCTGTAGTAGAGGAAGTGGAGCTCTTGTGACTGGGTGACCCGCTCCTTACCATTGCAGTTTTCTTTTTTAAAGTGTTCTCCATTCACAGTGCACTTTATTTTTATTATTTTTGTTCTGGGAATTGGATGCTGAGGACTGGTAAGCTAAGAGAGAAGTTGGAGAGGCGAGCCAATGATGAACGAACGAGAAAAAGGTAGAGTCTTGGTGCGATTTGTTCGGGACTGTTATTGTAAGAGCTACTATTAGAATGGTTAGGAATGTCTGGAACAAGACTGGCAGTTTTTTCTATGTGGCTGGGATGTAGCTTTCTTTTTGTTGGGGAGCCGTGGTTTGTGTGAGAATGACTACAATGCGCGGGTCTGTCGTTTGTCCTTTTCAGAGAAAAAAAATATTAATCTGTTGCTGCCACTCGCATGCTGCTGGATAGGTTGCTTTTGAAAGTATTGCTCCCAGTGGCTTCCATTGTGCTGAATTCAATTGTGTGCACAGCTGGTGGGAGTTCATTTTTTTTTAAAAATAGCAGCCGACTGGAAGTCTGACTCGCTGCGGACTGCTGGAGATGAAGAAAACTGCATGGTCAGTGAGGAGGTTGGTGGCCGGAGGTTTTCTGAAGCCGTGATAATGTAGCCCGATATCATCATGGCTTCAAAAACCTCTCGGCCAATCAGCTTCCCATATTTACGATCCCCAGTTCATAATTAAGGTTACATCATCAGAAAATCCTTTCCCCATGTGACTTCCCCAATCAAGTCTGTAAATTTCCTTTCATCTATAAGCAGTAGCCTCTCTCACACAGACATCAAAACATTTAGGATTTCGCACCAGTGTGCCGTAACCTGGTTTCCTCCTCTAATGTCATAAAAGGGATATTGATTTCCCTCTTGCCAGTTAAAGCTATATTTAACTTAGAAAAACAGGAGATTCTTGATTAAGGCCTGTTCCAGTCTATAATTAGCTTCTGGCCTTCCAGATAACACCATGTATGTAAAACTTGGGTGTGTGTGTGTGTGTGTGTGTGTGTCAACTCACATGCTGTCTCAGCATCTCTCATGAGAGACAGTCCATAACACATTTTTATATTACAAAAAATCATAGTGTACTCAGAACTGGCTATCCACGTGTCACAACAATTACTTGTTTATTAATTGCAAAAACACATGCATGGACAGCACTGTTAAAACATGCAAAACTTGAAATGCATTATTGAAAGAGAATTTTACTTCTTTTGATGAAGTTAAAAGTATAACAGTGTCTTACTTAAATACTTTTAATGGAATGGGATTTTCTACCGTAACGATGCTAGAATTCTATTGGATTATTTTTACTAACAGTTTGAAATGTAAAAGTGCTAACTCACTAGTTTCAATGCACATACCAAACAATTGTTATAAATGTAGAAAGAGTTGTAATAACACCTTTTTTTTTAATATTTTTTTATTTTCTCTGATTTTCCAGGGGAAGTACAGAGTAAATTTTTATACAATCTTGTATAGCATTTCATGTTTATAGATTGATCATTCATATTGGTCTTAATAGTTAATCTCATAATATCATTACTCAGTAGTGCACATGGTATTTCATATATCTTATCCCTTGAGGAAGTCCTCGTCCTGTCAATGGGAAGTTTATTCTCATGGAATCAAGTTTGCCCTATGACCTGAGATCCAGAGCCACCATTTAGCCCAGAATCTTATAACTTTCTGTGTTTTTAAATTGATCTGAGCCACCATTAGCTCCATCCTATATATTTGGTATACTGTATCTTCCCATCCTCTAGAAGTAGGTGGCTCACTAAGTAGCCACTTTCTCGTGACAGCCTTATTAGCTTCCAAGATTAATATGGCCAATAGAAGCCTTGTATTACCTCTAGCTAATTCATTTGTAAAGTTAAGTATAAAGGCTAATTCTGGCGTCAGCATCCCTATTTCTGGCAACAGTTCTCCTAATGCTTCTCCCACTCATCTCCAAAATATTTCCAATCTAGGGCAGCTCCAAAATATGTGTGAGTGATTGGCTATTTGTTCTCCACACCCTCTCCAGCATGCCATACCTAGTTGTGGATTATATTTTCCCACTATTTGTGGGGTTCTGAAAAATCTTATCAAACATTTCTACCCAAATTCTCTCTAAGTAGAGGATCCTGTAATTTTATGTACTGTTGTGTATATCTCTTCCTACTTCTTCTCCTCTAAATTGGTGCCCAGTCCTTCTTGCCATAGTTGCTGGGAATGTTTCTTGATCTTTTTCTGGTTGCTTGTTAGGGCTTGATATGTTTTGGAAATTACATGTTCTGGAATTGCTATTTCTATTGAGTTAATTATTAGTTTCGTAAAGGGGTGTATCTCACTTGGGTCCCAATCTTTTCCTAGTTGGCTCCTACAGAAATGTCTTATCTGTAGGAATCAAAAAATCTTGTTTTCCTAGTTGGTACTTTTCTTGTAATGTCTGGAATTGACAAAAAATTCCTTGTTCATATAATTGGTAGAATCTGGTTAGGCCATCGTGGTGCCACCTAGTGAAATTATAATCCTGTCTGGTGGGTTCAAACCTAGGATCAGCCATTATTTTATGTATTAAACTAATTTTGGGATCATTAATTTTTTTGATTATTAATCTCCATACTTTCAATAATTGTCTGGTTTGTTTAAATCTGATATCCTTTTGCATAGTTGATCTAGGTATAATTTGTCAAAATAAATATTTCTCTATCCCCTCTGGTTGAATTCCTCTCTCTGTTTCTTTCCAACGTGGGTCCGCCCTGTCATCCAACCATTGTAATATATGTGCAATTACTGCTGCCTGTGCATATTGTTCTAAATTAGGAAGGGCTAGGCCTTCCTTTGTTTTGGGCAACTAGAGGATTTTGTATTTTATTCTCATTTTTTTCCCTTGCCATATAAAACGGGATATCATACCATTCCATTTTTTAAAATCTGTCTGTTGTGGATATATCGGGAGGGTCTAAAAGAGGTATAGGAACCTTGTAAGTATATTCATTCTAATAACTTCTATTCTCTGGTTCAATAAGAGAGGTAAGGGGTCCCATCTCAGAAAATCTTCCTTGATACATTGTAATAATAGATCATAGTTGGCTGCATATAAATCCTGTGTTTCTTTTGTTATAATTATCCCCAAATATCTAAATTTGTTGCTTTTCCACCTCTATGGATATCTTGCCTGAGTTGATTCACTTGGTTGATAATTTAAACATAATACTTCTGTTTTACTTGTGTTTAATTTGTACCCTGAGATGGACTCCATCTCTTCCAGAGGGAGAATAGTTTTGGTATAGAAGTTTCTGGTTCAGTTAAGTATATCAGTAAGTCATTGGCAAAAAAATGCTGTTTTGTGGGTGGTATTGAGATATTTTATCCCTGCAATTCTTCCATTTTCTCTAATAGCTTGTGCTAGTGGTTCTGTGTATAGTGCAAATTTTATTTTTTTTATTTTATTTTAACATCAGTTTAACAACCTTTGAGCCAGAGGCTCATTTACAAAGGTACCTCGTCATAAGAAGGACAGCGACATACATACATGAGACACATTGCAGGTCAGCAGTACAGTTCAACAATACGGTACAGTCAGATTACAAGTATAGAGGGACATAACATTGAATTAACAGCAAATTCAGATAATCAAATTCAGAATAGGCAGCTA
The DNA here is from genome assembly GCA_016271365.2 of Neoceratodus forsteri. NCBI lineage: Eukaryota > Metazoa > Chordata > Ceratodontiformes > Ceratodontidae > Neoceratodus > Neoceratodus forsteri. Next base: position 435,158,635 of record CM057450.1, on the reverse strand, counting down.
AGGGTAGTTGAGTTGAATAGAGGTCCTGCAGGGGGGGAGAGTGGGCTGAAGAGGAAGGGGTGCAGCTCAGAGAGCTTTGTCAGTAGGTAGGGGAGGGGAGGTCAGGTGCAGTGGCAGGAGTGTGAGTTGAACAAGTGACTTCTGAGGCTGTATTTAAAACATGCTAATGAGGGAGCCTCAGTGATGCTGGCAGGGAGGGAGTTGTACCCAGTGGGAGCTCTATAGAGGAAGGCCCTTTGGCCCTGGGAGGTCCTAGCCCTTGGAACGACCAGTGCAGTTTTGCAGGAGCTGCGTGTGTGCACTGTGGGATTAGTTCGGCGAACAGAGTTAGCTAGGCCAGGAGAGGAGAGACCATGGAGAGCTTTGTATGTAAGTTGGCAGGTTTAGAACATGAGGTGCTCATCAAGGTTGAGTATGGTGGCCATGGAGTACAGTAGACAGGTGTGGGTGAGGCGATGGGCACTGGTGATAAGTCGACATGCTTTGTTGAGCATGAGGCGTACCTTGCGGAGGGCAGTCGGGTCTGCTGCGCCATAGACAGGAAGGCCATAGTCAATTATGGATAGAACCGAAGAAGTGACTGCCAGGCGAAGAGTGTCAGTGGGGAGGCAGTTTTTGTGTCGGTAGAGGATACCCAACCGCACATTGGAGGCAGTGGTTAGGGCAGAGATATGGTCATGAAAGGAGAGAGCAGAGTCAAAGGTTATACCAAGGTATTTATAGGAGTGTACAAGTTCTACCGGGAGATTATGGGTGGCGTGGACAGTGAGAGGAAAGTTGCTAGACTTATTTTGGGAGTGAGTAAAGAGCATGGTTTTGGTTTTCTTAAGGTTGATGACGAGGCGGTGCTCAGAGAACCATGTTTCAACAGAGTTGAAGGCAATTTGAAGGGAGTTCTGGAGTGTGACAGGGATACTGTCAGAGGTAAAGAGTACTGCATCATTGGCGTAGAGTAGGACATTTCCTGCATACACGTTGGGCAGGGAGTTGAGATAGAGGGAGAAGAGTAAAGGACCGAGGATGGAGCCCTGGGGGACTCCCGAGCAGATTGGGCAGGTGCTGGAAAGAGTGGCACCCACCTTCACACGTTGGGAGCGGTCAGACAGGTAGCTGGCGAACCAGGAGACTGGACCAGGGGCAAAGCCCACACTGGCAAGGGTAGCTAACAGAAGAGGATGCGAGACAGTATCAAAGGCTTTTGATAAGTCGATAAATACTGCACCAGCGAGGGAGCCCGCATCCAGTGCGGTGTGAAGGAAGTTAGCAAATTCCAGGAGTGCAGTATTGGTTCTATGACCAGCTCTGAACCCATGCTGCTCAGGGCAAAGGACATCATACTTAGAGAGGTAATCTGAAATTTGGGCAGCTACAATTTTCTCTAAGGCCTTAGAGAGGGGAGAGGGGAGAGAGGATAGAAATTGGCCGGAAGTTACCTGCGAGCGTCCTGTCACCACCCTTGTGAATAGGGGTAACAGTGGCGACCCTCCAGACAGAGGGGAATTGCCCAAGGCAGAGGGACTTATTAAAGAGACAGGTGATAGGCGAGATGACCTGATCCAGGACCTGATGTAGGAGACAGGGATAAAGTGAGTCATTACCAATAGTATTGCACTTTAGACCTTTAAGCAGGTAAGGCCTGACTTCTTGAGTGGTGACACAGCGAAGGTGGAATGGGGCTGAGAGATGGGAGGGGGACATGGGAGGGGGATTGAAAAATTGCCTGGGAGCACTGAGCTAAGGTCTGTAAAGGAATTATTGAGGTGGGTAGCAATGAGGGCGGGGTCTGAGGAGATAGTCCCATTGATGTCAAGGAGCGATGGTGGAGGGGAGCGTGCACCACCAGTTAGCTGCTTGACATTGTCCCAGAAGGACCTGGGGTTCCCCCATGAGGAGGTAAGGGAGGCTTGATAATAATTGGCCTTGGCTTGGCGGATGGCCCAAGTACACTTATTTCGGGCAGCTGCGTAGGCCTGTCTGTCTGCAGGGCGGCCAGTTTCAACAGCAATGTGCCATAAGTTATCCCGCTGCCTAAGAAGAGTGCGTAATGCAGGGGTGACCCAAGGGGTGTGTCTTACTTTGGATCTCAGCGAGGTTAAGGGTGCAAAGATGTCACAGGCAGAGTTAAAGGTTCGGACAAAGAAGGCAAGTGCCTTGTCCACGTCGGGGGAGTTTAATAGCGGGGACCAATCAGTGCAGCCTAGGTAAAGTTTTAGGTCTTTCAGCCCACCAGGTCTTAGACGCCGACTGACGAGTGGTATGAACAGTGGACTTAGGCAGGGAGGTAATCCAGTTGAAGAGAACCGGGGAGTGGTCACTAAGGCAGTCTGGGAGGATTTGAAGGTTGTGGATGCGGGATGGCCTGTTGGTGAGGACCACATCCAGAAGAGTGCTAGTTCCACTACTAGGATTTATTCTAGTAGGCTGGAAGATGAGTTGCATAAGATCAATAGCTGCAAAAGCCTCACGGGAGGTGGAAGATGTGGGACTAAGCCAGTTGATGTTCAGATCACCCACCAGGATTTGGTCAGATGAGCAGGGTAGGGAGGAGAGATAGTCAATTAGAGGGCCCAGTGCCAGCGCTTGGTTTTTTGGGGGTATGTAGGCGTCAGTCAGATAGATTGGACCCCTGGCGGGGTCAGGTGATAATTTTAGGTTAGGCCTGGGCGTTATGGTCAGGATAGGGAGGAAGGGTTAATCCAGTGATGGTGTCTTTAACATAGATGGCACATCCACCACCTCTCCTACCGATCCGGTCCGGCCGGTGTAGGGAGTAGCCCGGAAGGGAGACCTGGGTATTGGAGGTGGAGTTAGTCAGCCAAGTTTCAACCAAGGCTATCACATCTGGTTTCTGAACAGTCACCCAGCATTGTAGGGAGTCCAGTTTTTTGAGGAGGCTGCATACATTCAAGGATGCTATACGAAGTCCAGTGGGTTTCAGAGGGGAACCATTGAAGACAGGCCCTGGGTTTGGATGGATATTGCCAGACAGGAGCAGAAGAAGGAGAGCTGCCCTAGGGAGCAGGTGGCAGACGGAAAGTTTACGCCGACTATGGGCATGGGTATAAGGGGGTAAGGTGGTACAAGGGGTGGGTAGGGTAGCACAGACTGGGAAAGCTATCGTGATAAGATACAAGAGTGGACTAGAAGAGTGGGAGAGAGGGTAGCCAAGAGAATGGTGGTAACTAGGGGAGGGAGTAGGGTGTGTGAAGGAGGAGGGGTGGCCCGGAGCCGAGGAGGGCAACTGGAGGCATGGGAGTAGCTGGTGAGTGGGCATACGGTAACCCAGGGGGAGGTAAGGAATATTACAAGGAGGAGAGGGAGTGAGAGACAGGCTGGACAGGGGAAGACAGGCATGCTCAGAGTGGGGCGGGGATTGAAGAGAGAGATAGGTACGGATGCGGTGGGGGAGACTAGTGTGGACAGAAACAGGAGCTCCAGGGGGGTGTACAATGGGATAGTAAAGGGAGGTTGCCAAGGAGCTAACTAGGGATGCGGGGAATTCAGCGCCCCCTGGTAGTCTGTGGGTATAACCTGCAAATGGAGAAGTGGGGACTTAGTATTTGGGACACAGGAAGAGATGCTACAGGAAGTGACGCAGTCAGCGACAGCCAATATAACATGGGCCAGCCCTGGGTGGGGGTGGTTGGGGCGGTGGGTGGTTAGCACCCCACAGCCGAGTCTTGCAGAGACAATCAGTGGGCTATGGTGCGGTGCTGCCAAGAGTCCCAGAGAAAACTGCCGAGTAAACGCCGGGAATCGCGTGGAGCAGGTCTTAATTACCTGGAGGCAGCAGCAAGAGTCCCGTGAACCGCTCCAGGTAGGAGCTTCCTTAGTCCGTCGCACGCCGCAGTCGGCAGCGTTCTGTGTGTGGGGGGGACCCGCCTGTAAAGAGGTAGGAAGGCTAATTAGTATGCAGCGGGAGGATGGAGGCTAGTTTAGCTCAGGTAGCAACTGCGTATGCGCAGATACGTGAGCAGGACACACAGTCCCAGCCAGCAGTCCTCTTCCCAACAAAACCATATACGTACTAAGCACTTTTACTTTTACAGCTCTAAGCAGTAGTAGCCAGCCAGTGATCCTTTTCCCTGCTACAGCTAATACGTACTAGGCACTTACTTTACAATTAAGTTCAGCTCAAGCAGTTATGACTGAGGGCAACTTCAGTTAGGCTAGTAGCCCCAGAAATTGTTATAATCAGACAGTCGCACTTATGTTACAACCAGGCAAAATAACCATGGTAGTCAACTCAGCTGTATTAACTAGGGACAGATCCTAGCATGCAACATATTACTGTAGGAGTTATACATCTACTGCAGCACAGCACACTAGAGAGCAGCAATACATCGGAATTTTAGTAAAACTGGAACAATGTTGTACACCTATAACATTACATAGTCTTGTTTCAGTGGTAAGTGTTCCAGCCACCTTTACAGGTAGCACCCCATAGCCAAGTCTTGCAGAGACAATCAGTGGGCTGTGGTGCGGTGCTGCCAAGAGTCCCAGAGAAAACTGCCAAGTAAATGCCCATGAATCGTGTGGAGGAGGTCTTAATTACCTGGAGGCAGCAGCAAGAGTCCCGTGAACCGCTCCAGGTAGGAGCTTCCTTAGTCCGTCGCACGCCGCAGTCGGCAGTGTTCTGTGTGTGTGGGGGGAGACCCGCCTGTAAAGAGGTAGAAAGGCTAATTAGTATGCAGCGGGAGGATGGAGGCTAGTTTAGCTCGGGTAGCAACTGCGTATGCGCAGATACGTGAGCAGGACACACAGTCCCAGCCAGCAGTCCTCTTCCCAACAAAACCATATACGTACTAAGCACTTTTACTTTTACAGCTCTAAGCAGTAGTAGCCAGCCAGTGATCCTTTTCCCTGCTACAGCTAATACGATTTGTAGGCACTTACTTTACAATTAAGTTCAGCTCATGCAAGTTATGACTGAGGGCAACTCAGTTAGGCTAGTAGCCCCAGAAATTGTTATAATCAGACAGTCGCACTTATGTTACAACCAGGCAAAATAACCATGGTAGTCAACTCAGCTGTATTAACTAGGACAGATCCTAGCATGCAACATATTACTGCAGGAGTTATACATTTACTGCAGCACAGCACACTAGAGAGCAGCAATACATCGAATTTTAGTAAAACTGGAACCATGTGGTACACCTATAACATTACATAGTCTTGTTTCAGTGGTAAGTGTTCCAGCCACCCTTACAGGTAGCACCCCACAGCCGAGTCTTGCAGAGACAATCAGTGGGCTGTGGTGCGGTGCTGCCAAGAGTCCCAGAGAAAACTGCCAAGTAAACACCCATGAATCGCGTGGAGGAGGTCTTAATTACCTGGAGGCAGCAGCAAGAGTCCCATGAACCGCTCCAGGTAGGAGCTTTCTTAGTCCGCTGCAGACGCCGCAGCTGGCAGCGCCTGTGTGGGGAGACCACCTGAGCAGCAGGGCAAGAGCCCTGAACTGCTCCAGGTAGGAGCTTCCTTAGTCCGCCGCACTCCACAGTCGGCAGCGTTCTGTGTGGGGGGAGAAGACCCGTCTGGAGGCAGCAGCAAGAGTCCCGTGAACTGCTCCAGGTAGGAGCTTCCTTAGTCCGTCGCATGCCGCAGTCGGCAGCGTTCTGTGTGGGGGGGAGACCCACCTGGAGGCAGCAGCAAGAGTCCCGTGAACCGCTCCAGGTAGGAGCTTCCTTAGTCCGTCGCACGCCGCAGTCGGCAGCGTTCTGTGTGTGGGGGGGAGACCCGCCTGGAGGCAGCAGCAAGAGTCCCATGAACCGCTCCAGGTAGGAGCTTCCTTAGTCCGTCGCACGCTGTAGTCGGCAGAGTTCTGTGTGTGTGGGGGGGAAGACCCGCCTGGAGGCAGCAGCAAGAGTCCCGTGAACCGCTCCAGGTAGGAGCTTCCTTAGTCCGTCGCACGCCGCAGTCGGCAGCGTAGTAAAGAGGATATGGGGCAGCCTTGTCTAGTACCTCTATTTAGGGGGAAGCGGGCTGAAAATGATCCATTTACCTTCATCATGGCTTGTGGGGATGTATATATGTTTTGTATTATGTTTAAGAAGTCTACTGGGAAATTGATTTCTCCATCGTGTATTTTAGGAATCTCCAGGAAACTCTGTTGAATGCTTTCTGGGCATCCATATTTAGCAGTATAAAGGTTTTTTATCTTTTTGTATTTCTTCAAGTAGGTATACTGTTCTTTTAATATTATCTGCTGTCTGATGTTTTATAATAAAGCCTGCTTGGTCTTTATTTATAATATGGGGGAGTATGCTTTCTAATCTTTTAGCTATAATGGCTGTAAAGAATTTGTAGTCCTGGTTTAAAACTGAAATAGGCCTATAAGATTCACAATTCATAGGGTCTTTATCTGGTTTGAGTATTGTCAATATATTAGCATATTGCCAACTGTTTGGTATAGGGGAATCATTATCTTGTATATCATTAAATAACTTAGTTAGTGGTGGGAGTAAAATTTTCTTAAATGTTTTGTAAAATTCTGCTGTATATCCATCTGGGCCTGGACTTTTGTTCGATTTAAAGTTTTTTAATACATTACTTATCTCTTGAGGGTTAATTGGATGAGTTAATAGCTTACTTTGTTCCTCTGTTATTTGAGGTAAGTGCATTTTTGTGAAAAACGTTTTGTATTCTTCCTCTCCTGGTTCTTGTTGTTGATAATGTAGTTTTGAATAATATGATCTGAAGCCTTCTAGTATTTATTTTGCTTTATTAAGTATTTTGCCATGTGTCGGATGTTTTAATTTGGAAATTGTTGTTAGTGCCTGTTGTTTTCTTAATCTATAAGCAAGTAATTTAGCTGCTCTGCTTCCCCCTTCATAATAGTTTTGCTTCACATACATCAGGGCTTGTTCAGTTTTCTGGTTTAATATATCTTGTAATTTTGTCTTTACCTGATTAATCTGATTAAGCTATTTAATATTGTCTTCCCTCCCCTCTGCATGATCCTGTTGTAACTTTTCTAATTCCTTTTCTAACTCTTTTTGCTTTCTGTCTCTCTTTTTCTTTTGATGAGTTGCATATGCTATAATTTCTCCCCTTAATACTGATTTTATTGTATCCCATAGAGTTCCCTCTTGAACTTCTTCTATTGTATTCTCCTGTATTATTCTGGGAATCCACTGTTGTATTTTTTCTTTAAATTGTTTGTCCCTAATTAACATATTATTAAACCTCCATTGTTTCATCATTACTTCCTGTTCTGCTTCTAGTTCTATTGTGATAATTGCATGATCTGATAGGTAAATTGGGGAAATCTTTGTCTTATGTATTATGTCCAGAGATTCTGCTTCCACCAAAAAGTAATCTATACAAGAACAGGTATTGTAGACCCCAGAAAAGTGTGTATATCCCCGTTCTGATGGGTGACTATGTCTCCAGGTATCGGTTAAGGCTAGGACCTTTATTAATCTCTTGCCATGTTTCTGTCCCTTAGTCGCTTTGGGGGTATTAGAGCTTGAACTATCCTTTGCTGGGTTCATTAGAAGGTTTAAGTCCCCTCCCAATATTAGTTTCCCTTGTTTAAAGGCTATTATTTTATCAAAGACTGTCTGGTATACTATATTCTCTGATCCTGGAGGTACATATATACTTCCCACTGTGTATGTTTGGCCCTCCCAATTTCCCTTCACCAAGGATAGTCTTCCCTCTCCATCTTGATATGATTCAAGTATTTGGAATGTCGACATTCGAGGAAAAAGTATAGCTGTTCCCCTCCTGCACCCTCTTGTGTATGTACTGGCCACTCCTCCCATCATTCCATATTTAAGTAATTTCTAGTGTTCTTCTTTTGATAAATGTGTCTCTTGCAAAATAATAATTTGGGGATACATTCTTTTAAGGTGAGAAATTATTTTGGATCTCTTTATAGGGTTACTTATTCCATTGACATTCTGGGACACCACTTTCAGGGTTTTCTTAGTCTGAGACATTGACATTCATTAGAAACAAGAACTCTTTAAGCATTATCTGGTATCTATTACATTGCATTGCTTCTATAGTGCTTATACTCCTGAGTATTTTTGCTTCTGGACTATTTTTTCAGATCAACTTCTCAACCATTTTTGTTCTCCTATGATTCTGTACTTTCTCCTTTTTTCCACCCCCCCACCTGATTGTCTGTTTCCCTCTGTGTATTAACTATGTACATCATGACCTCCAATGTCATATTCTTCCCTGACAAGGATGGAATAATCCGTCTGGTTTGGGTAATTTGCCTTATGCTGTAGGCCCGCCCCGAGGGTTGTACATATCCCTCAGAATGTAAATAAAAATCAGATTGGGTCTTATCTTGGTTCCCTATCTGGTCTGCTGGTCCCTTAAAATAAATTACAAAATAATGAGTGTAATTTCCAACAAAAAATATAAGAAAACTAAGATATTGTATACAGGTGCTTGGCTCTAGTCGCATCATCGCTCTACCTCTCCCCCCCTTCTTGATTTCTAGGGTATACATTGTGTTATTTTCAGTAGTTCTTGTCTTTCATTTAAATTGTCCTGAATTCCAGTTTCCGTCTTCTTCTGTAAGCTTCTTGCCATGTTATGTCCATTATTAAATTAGTTTGTTGCTAATTTAGTTCTTTCTTTCTTTTAGAGCCATTCTATATAAAGTTCCCCTTAATTCTCGGCCTTTGAGCACAGCGCGCCTTCTGGTGGGTGTTTTTAGTGATTGCCCTCTCTTCCTTTTGGGAGGGCCTTGATCTCCTTAACCAGCCCTTCATTCGAGTTTCAGGTAGCCCCCTATCCTGACCGCCCAGTCCCTGTGGAGTATTCAAGGCCCCGTCTGGGTGTTCTCCCCTGGGTTTTTCCACTGAATGACCCTCTGTTTAGCTGGTCCCATTCTCCATACTCCTGTCCCCTAAGTGTGCCACCACTAGAGCCTTACTTCTGCATTTATCGCCTCGGGTGCACCTGCCCTTACTATTTAACCTAATTCTATATTTATTTTGAAATGCCCATCAGTAAGCAAAAAAAAAAAGCAGCGATCAGCTCCCCGGTCGCTCTTCTTGAACTTTTAAGCATTCTCTATTTGTTTAGTTCAGGGCTCATTAGCACCTTCCCCGAGCGCGATCTTTTATACAAAGTCTCCTTAGCACTCACTAATGAGAGTAATTTCTAAAGAATCCCTAACTAGCCTCCCAGGGTCTCCTCTCCACTTATGGAGACATTCATGTACTACTCCCCATGGATATGTTCACCCCTGACCCTCCCTGGTTTCTCCCCTCCCAGTTAACCACTGCAGTCTAGGCTGAGGGCCTACCTCCTCAATGGCTGAATTTCCCCTTCCCCTTGGTGCTGCACTCTAGCTCTTCGGCCTATTTATTACCTAGAGAAACTTATCATTATTTTTTATTTGCAAATTGACCCAATAGTCTCTTTATCTCATCTAGTACTACTTGCTGTGATTCTCTTCCTGGTCTCTTCTCTTTGTTCAGTCCTGAGTTTAATCTGAATGGTTTCCCTGGTAATTTAGTGGGTAACTTGAATCCTCTTTCTCTCAGGTCCACCACTGCTCTCTCTACCGTATCATATGCAATCTGTCCACTTGGATATTGGATTAATAGTCTAGATGGATAAAGTGTTCGGAATTTCAGCTGCAGTTGCCTTAAAATTGGAAACAAAGGTACATATTCCCTTCTTCTCTGCATTGTTACTCTCGCATAGTCATTATCAAAATAAAGTCTCTGTTTTCCCCTGAATATTTTCCCTTTTGTCCATGCTTTCTGGAGTATCTTCTCTTTAGTGCAGTAACTTAGAAATCTGGATCTTGAGGTTTAGGGCCAAGTGCTCTGTGGGCTCTCTCTATTTCTATAGGAAAATCTTGTTCAAGGTTGAATTCCTCTGTTAGCAAGTTTTCTATATACCCTCTCATATCTCTGCCCTCGCTATCCTCTGGAATTCCATAAATTCTTATGTTTCGGCATCTCTGTCTATTTTCAGCATCTTCTTGTCTCTCTCCCAGTGCTTTAATGATATCGAGAAGTTGAATTATAGTTGTTTGGATATTCGCAATCTCTGTGGCCTGTTCCAAGTCATTTTGTTCCAGCGATTTTACTTAATTTTGCAAATTCGATACATCAGTGCGTAGGAGATCATGTTCTGATAGAAAGCCCTGAAAGTCCTTCTTAATTTCTTGTAAGTCAGTTATTATTCTATCGAGTTTGTCATTTAGGACTAGATCTTTGTTTTTTAGTTTCCTACGCTTAGATTTCTTTCCCGAAGATGTCATCAGTGCCTGTGATATTTCTGATGTCTCTGAGTCCGATTTTTCAGCTCCCGATTTCTCTTCTTCTATTAGTAATACTTCATATCTGTTCACGGTTCCCTTTTGTGTATTTGATGTCATCTGTAAAAATTTCTCCATCTACTAGGTTTTCTCGTGAAATTCTGGATTTTTGGAAGTTTTGGGGGGAGGTCTGAGCAGAGCTGCGATTCTAGGCTGCCATTAGCTCCAGAGCTGCACTGGAAGTCCCCCAAGTTGTAATAGCACCTTAAAACACACTTAATAAAACAAACAATTTCCGATTTAACATGTTGGATTATCTACAGGCAAAGTAGGGTCAAGAACCCTTGGTGACATATTTGCCTGTCAGGAGTCTAAAACACATGGCTGCCCGCAGTCCTTATTTACAGGCTGATATACATATGAATAACTCTGGACTGTAAAGACTCACAGATAAACACAATGGCTCACTCAAATTAGCTTTTTATGGTCTTTCAGACATTAAGAAATCCTGAAGATGACAGTTCCCCTTTAAGTGCAAGATATCTGTGAGCACATTCTAATTCCAGTGGAGGGCAGTTCGGAGCATTGAGCATGAGATTTATATATTTTTGTAAGAAAGCAATAACATCCCAGCCCTCAGCCACCTCAGGGAATCCAACAAACCTGACATTGTTCCTTCTTGCTCTACTCTCAATATCATACAGTTTTGTGAAAAGGTGTTTGATGTGATTGTCGTGCTGTCTTAGGCAGGCCTGGTTGCTAGAGGTAAGGTCTTATTTCACTGAATGTGCTGCTCAGTTGTCATTACCCTGCCTCAGCGGAGCACAAGATCATGGTTAATTTGTTGGTAAACTGTCATGAACTTGAAAGTTTCAGATTTTAACCGTTAGCCATTTTTGAGTTATTAATGAGTAAAAAAGTTTTAATTTCCATATATTGTATGGAAGAGTAATTCAAAGAATTCCTGTCATTGTTGTACTATCATTTTGACATCAAGAGTTTGTAATACCCTCTTGAGTATGTCACAACGATAGCATAACAGCATCCAACGTCTTTGTACATGTGCATTAGTCAGAGCCCTGCTCTTTGGGTAATGGCTGCAGCGGTAAGATCTGGCCTGGAAAGAGAGCAGCGCCCATAACTGAAGGTGCATTTAGCTGTATTTATTTAAAAAAAATTAGTCTGTGAGAGCGGGGGGACCATGGATGGAGCAGGGGTTGTTCTTGTTGTTGTGGGGTGTAACTTAAACAGTGCTGCAGCGGTCACTAAGGTAGTATGGAAAGGACACTCTGCTCAAGAAATTCTCAGTGTTTGCTTAGCTGTTGCCTATACACTATGAAAGACAATTGATGTGCAACAGTTAAACAACAACACTGAGCTCACTTCTCGAGGTGTCATGACAACTGTAAACCTCTTGACCTTCACTTTTGAGGTTTACTAGGTTGCCATGACAACCTCTTGAAGTGAACACAGCGTTGTTGTTCATTGTTGTCCATCCATTATCCTCTATATTTTAATAAATTTCAACCTTCTAGAACCTTTGAACCACTGATCTAATCTGTACCAAATTTTCAGGATTCAGAGATCATAGGCCCCAGAATGTGCATACTACAGTACAAGTTATATTAAACTGTTCCATCAATGAGTTGGTTTAGCATTGTTTTTTTTGAGTTGGCAATGCATTGCCAACTCATACTACATTATTTTTCAATGGTTAACCAGCTGAAGAGCAATGTTTGTAGAATGTTTTTGCAGCTCAGTTGGATGGCATCTTCAGTATAGTCACAGTGCAATGCAAAGCTGCATTTTAACTGTTAAGGAACAGTTTGTGTGAGGTTTTGTGCTGAATCCAGCAACACTTATGCAACCCAGTCAGAAATGCTACAGCAACTCATTGGAGAAACAGTTTAACGTGACTTGTACTGTACATTTCAGGCTATTCTGACTTAGGATGGCCATGTTACTAAGGTGCAAAATAGGGGTTTAACAAGGACATGCATTTGTAACACTAACTATAGGGTAGCTACCCTGCCCCTATAATATATCTTCTTCAAGGATATATCCTTGAAGGCCAGCCCAGTGGTGTGGTGGTAGCATTACCACCCACCACACTGGCAACCCAAGATCAGGTGCAATCTTGGGTCACTGGGGCTGGCTGTGAGGCAGAGCGGATCGAGCATCTGCTAAACTGCTCTCCTCTCCCAGAGAGGGAGGGTTGCTGGCTCTGCTGCATGACTGCCACCAGGTGGAGGCCTGGTGGTAGGACAGGATGGGAGCAGCAAGGTAGGGAGGGAGCTGTGGGACTCTGCAGTGCATGCATGCCTCCACATGTATGTGCTGGCATGTGCACCCTGGCTAAGGAAAGGGACCAGTAAACAGAAAAAGAGATTGGGAGGGCTTTTTTTTTTGAGATTCTATTTTCTCCCCTCCTGGCTCTGGATCTTGCCACTCCTTCAGGCATGCTAGGTTCCCTGCACCCCCTCCAACCTCCCCGGGTGCCCTTCCACCTCATATTGCAGCCTACCTTGAGGTAGCTCAGTGTTACCCTTCGCCGAGTGGGTCCCTCTCCTCCGAGGGGGAAGGCACTGGTGGGGGCAGCCCAGCACACTATTTTTTCCTTTTTCGGCCTCGGGTGCTGCTGAGGTGGGAACTGACCCTGCAGGAAGTCTTCGGACGTGTCTCGAACCGGGTGCTGTCATCCGGCCAATCCAGGGCGTTTTTTCTCATGTTCTGGTGTTTTTGTCCTCCTGGCTGTTGCCTGCAGTGCCCCTGGTCTCCAACGGGGTCACTACTGGAGCGAGGCGTCCCACCCATCCCACCCCAGGAGAGGAGAGCAGTCCTCCGGATGCTCGATCCTCTCTTCCCTGCCAGCCCCGGTGCCCCGGTCCTGCTCACCCGAGGTTGCCAGCGTGGTTCTGTGGCATCCAGCGCCCAGCCCTCTGCACCACCGGGCTGGTTGGGAGGGCTTAATGATGCCGCGCCCACTCTCCTCCAGCCTGCAACATTATCTGGCTGCCAGCTTTGGATTTGTGTATCAGGGGGACGGCCCTCGCCCTCCTGACCCCACCATGGGAGGCAATCCACGGTGGACTCCCGGTGGCTGGGGGAGACGTGTGCCAGTCAGGGGGAGCGGGGACATGTCAGAAAGCTGCCCACCTACAACCCACCGAGAAAAACCTTTCTGGCAAAAAATGGATATATCCTTGATAGAACCAAACACATTGAGTGATACACATTGGACTGTAACGTGATGATGTCAGGACCATGGGAAGAATATTCATAGCTGGGACTGCCCACATCAATATATGCCTGATGCATGACATCGTATGCCTTGGAGTTGCCTATACAATGTGTGCAGCCCTTATCCACTTTAGTTCTTTTTTTACCTGCCGGTGAGTGCACATCAGATCAGTGGAGACCAGTTTTTCATTGTCATTTGATCGTCATCAAAGTTTTTTTCTCACATCAACTCTGTTTCTTTCAACTTGACCTCAGTGGTGCTGTTCTTTGGGATTATCATAAACCATTTACCTCAGCATTTTAAATTGTTAAGACCACCACCCACGTCCAAGGTGCCCTGTTTTGGAAGTGTTACTGTAGCAATAGGATCTCTCATTACAGTGGTCGGAGCCACTGATGATCTTTGGTATCACCACACTACATGAGGATAAGGGTCCTGGACTTTAGGAGGGCAGATTTTTAAGAGATGAGAGACTGTCTTAGAAACTGCCTCATAGGGAGGCATTGTCAGGGAAGGGTAGAGGCACATGTAGCCCACCCCCTCCCTGGTGTCTAGGGGTGTGCTGGTGGTAACTTCCCATAGTGAGGGGGCACCACAGCAGACACTACTCCAGAAATGGCTTGCATTTGCCAGGTCTTACAGTTGTACTGGGGTGCAAGGCTCTTCGGGTGCTGGGCAGAAAGGCAATCAGAGTTAGTCACAATAGTATTTAATGAATTAACTGGACACCACAACTTTGTAGAACAAATTGTGTGGGTTCCATTTAATAACTAAATTAATGCACACTCCATAGAGAGAAAGATAATTGAGTTTAGGTTGACAGCACATATTCTTGGATCGCTATGATCCCATATTTCACATTGCAAAACAGTTCACATGAACAGACAGTTCACAAATTCTCATGAAGCATGAATCTGATATACGCAAATTCGGGCAGCTTTAATCCCCAAATACTTTTTGGGCCAGTATGACCCAATTTCTCTTCTTCTCCCTTTACTCACTGGCATCTCTTCCCATGGACCCAGATGGCTTTTCAACTCGGGGCTGCCACCTCTGTCCTACGTCCCATCTTGTCTGGCTCACTACAACTTTTCCACATGGAATAGATCAGCCTCTTAAATTGGGTGTGCCAACTTCCTTCCAACTCCCAGGTCACCTTCATGCAGCTTCCCTTAGGCGACTGTCTCCATTACCTATGGGCAACACATCCCCAAACTGTGGCAAACAGCACTTCATCCCTGCTTGGCCTACTCTCACTCTCCATGGGGCTTCAGAGCTGGAAGCTCCCAGCAAAACCCTTCTTGATGCCTCTCTACTTGGCTGAACCTTACGCCTCACATTCAGGCAACTGTACCAACAGGGCATCTTGCTCCAATCCCATAGGGGTGGCACAGCTGGGGTCCCACACAGGGATCAAACTACGCCACCACCATGTCCTCCCAAAGGTTCTCACTCTCTTCTCTCATCCTAAACCTTTGGATCAACCAGAGTGGGTAATTACCCCCACTCCAGTCCTCTTCCCCCTCTCGAACTCTCTGCAACTTGAACTCCCTCTATCTCCTATGTGCCCATGCTTATATCCTGCCCACCAAACTTCCCACCAGTAACAGGTCATCAGAGGATGGGCCAGGATTAACCCTTTCCTTGCTGGGCTGCCTAATTCCTCTTAATTACCTGCTAAGGCATGAACTGTACCCACTAATTATCCACGGGCATGAACTGTACCCTGCCTTAGGCTCTTACCCCACCAAAGGGGGTTACACACAGTGGGGAAAATAAGGGGGACATAATTAAAGGAATATAAGATAAGATAAATATAAGGAAGACAATTAGTTTAAAAACATGGGGGTCTGAAACCCATGGCTCCATACCTTAACATGACATGCATTGTTTTAGGTATCAAATGTAATTTTACTCATAGCCCCCTTTGAGAGGGAAGGGACCATAAATTGGCCTTTGCAAGCAGCCAGCTGATCCCTTCCACTTCCTGGTTTGCTAGCCCCACCCCGTGCTCAGACATTTTGTGATGTCTAACCAGTGAGAGCGGAGGGTCGCACCCCATGTAAGCCCAAGGGGCTATTTTAAAAGGCTTATTTTCATATTACTGCAACCTTAATATTTACTAATACCACCACTCAACTAAGAAGGTCCATGTTACAGTTATTATACCACCCAGGTCTTGCTGATGATGCTTCCTTTAAAACCATGATAAAATTGTTCCAGGAGACATTGCAGTTCACCATGGAGGACGAAGATTCCTCTAAAAAATGGAAAACCAGACTCTCTGTGGTAATAATGGCAGCTAATTATAGGTTTAAAATGTCTCAACAAATGAGTACTAAATCCCAGGTAAGGAGTCCAGAAAATTGGATGTTATTGGGAACCAGACTTTACTTTAGTCACACTTGGTCTCCGAATCGCAAACTGTCAGGCCCACCTAGCTAAATAGTAGAAATGGCTAAGGTAATCCATGGCGAAGGTCTTTGATAACCTGCTTGATGGTTCAGCCCAAATTGGGCATGAACAGTATTTAGCACTGGGACTGGATGCTGCTAAGCATTTATTGCACTTGGCCTACAACACCTCTTATGCTTCTGCCAGGGCAGCAGCTGCTGGACTCTTCATGTACAGACATTCCTAACATAGAGTTATTGGTTTCACCCCTGATGTACAGCAATCAGTTATGACCACCCCTTTTGGGGAAGACAAATGTTTGGCTCCTTGGTGGAGGTCACCTTGAATGATCTCATGGCATCCCATCAGACCCTTTGATTTATCAACTCCCTATTCCCCAGTAGCCTTGAGGTGGGGGGGGGGGTGGTGCCACTTTTTGCAAAGGTTCTCATTTTCCATCTGATCCTTCTGTGGCAGAGGTCAGGGTTACCAGGAGTAGCAGTACATGGGTGCTTTGGAAAAGGTCCGGAAAAAATCATAGCAGAGGTGGTCAACAGCAGGCTGCTCACCCCCTCAGCCTCCTTTTGACTCACTGCCTTCCCCTCTTGCTCAACCTGCAGGGTTTCAGATTGGGGAAAGGATTTAAAAATTCCTGCCCCAGTAGCAGAACATACCTGAGATAGGTGGGTGACTGGAAAAATCCAGTTAGGCTTTGCACTGGAGTTTATCTCTCAGCCCCCTGAGATAGAAATATTGAAATTTTTGGACAGAAGTAGACTCACAGGCTATCTAATCTGCCAGGATCCTACCAAAGTCCTCACCAGTTTAGCACTGGAAGGTCTTCTTAGATGCTCCCATCTCGTAGTTTTGCTTGGTCTGCCCCACTGCACTCATTTGCCCCTTCCACTCCCCATCATTTTCACCAGTCCCATGTGTCTATTCCTCTATTTGTTTTGTAAATATATCTTTTATTTAGAAAAGTCAGGAATAAATATAATTTGTTTACAGGAATATACAATAAATATGGGATTTCAGTTACAAAGAGTAAGCTCTGGATGCTGTGAAACCATAAATGCATACAGCTTTTTAACACCTGAGAGATATACGTAAACTATAATCAGTGCTATTTTATATACTCTGCGAGGTGTCTCTTCCTCTCTTAAAACTGGAAACTGTCTTGATATTGACAAGCTCCCCTGGTAGATGGTTCCTCTTCACCACCCTTTCTGTGAAGACATACTTCCTCATGTCCGTCTTAAATTCCCCCCCGCCAGTTTATAGTTATGATGCCATGTAACAGACTACTTATTAAGCCTGAACTGTTGCTGGTCATTCATCCTGTTTATTCCCCTCAAATACCTGATGGTGTCACTCATGTTCCCCCTCTGCCCTGGCCTCATAGGGAGAACATGTTCAGGTCAGTCAGCCTTACCTCACAGGTCCTCCTCCGTTGGCAGTAAATCATTTTGGTCACCCTTCTTTTTTTTTTCCCATGGTGGCCCCCATCCTACTGCCCCCCCAGCCCCGCCACCCGGCTCCTCTAGGATCTTACCTTAGCCGTCCGTGGCTTGAAATGGTTGCCCAGCCACTGGTGCAGAGCCTGAAGAGGGTCGGTCACCATTCTACTGCTGCAAGATGTTTTTCCTCTGGTTTTCTCCCCGGACCCATGCACGTGCAATGGGCAGGGTGACTGCCCATGCCTCTACGTAGGCAGTCTTACACCCTGTGCATGGGTCCACCCCATTCTGAGCAGTACACCTGTGCTGACCCCCAGCCTCCACTGGTTGTCAGTCTACAGCACGCCATGTTGTCTCCCCTCCCCGGAGGAAGGAGAGCTGTCATTGGATGCTCAATCCTTCCTCGTCTTGGCGGTCACCCTCCTTTTGACTGACTTCAGCTGTAAAGGGGCAAGATCACTGCCTTCCTTCTACTTCTACTAGTAAAGATAAACAGTGTTGTTGTTTTAAAATGTACAGTATGTGATATGTATTAGATTTTGTTATTTTTATAGGTGTTTGATAATGGATGTATGATTGTATTACAATCTGCTGCTTGTGATTTATACTTTGTAAAGGCACCCTGAGCCTTCGGGGAAGGGTGCCTCAAAGAAATAAAATCATCTACTACTACTACTACTGCTACTTGAGAAGGCCTTACCTATGCACCCCAGAATCTTGTTAACCTTCCCAGGTGCCTTATTACATTAGACTGAGGTCCTGAGTCTGTAACTTATTATAACTCCCATGCCCCTTTCCTTTGAGGTTTGCTCTAGCCTTACCCCCACCCATCCAATACTCAGTTCTGAGATTCCCTTTTCCTTTAATAAATAAAAATGTACTTACTTACTTACTAAGTGCATATCCTTGCACATTTTGGTGTTAAATTTCAGTTCAAACAACAGATGAATGAATCACTAGTGAGCATCATCTTCTCAAAACATTTTCATAAAACTTTTTTATTTGAAATTGCTGTAGCCACCAAACTTGTGCCCCAAACATTTTTGCCGATCCCTGCCAGCTTTATCAAGGGGTAGTAGTCCTGTGATTCATAAACATATAAAGCACATTTTAATCACCCCCTACTACTGGACAAACTGCAATCACTTGGAGCCTCTGACTCCACCCTATCTTGATTTGCCAGCTATCTTGAAAATCGTTCTCAGACTGTCTCCTTCTGTAAGGTTAGCTCTTCCCCTGCCCCAATCACCTCAGGTGTCCCTCAGGGTTCAATTCTCGGGCCCCTACTCTTTTCTCTTTTTATTAATGATATCCCTAACCCTTCCCCACTCTGTAATACTATCATGTATGCGGATGACCTGGTATTTTACTCTACCTCTAAGTCCATGACTGACCTAAACCAACAATTATCACCTGCCTTTCAGAGCCCCAAGCTTGGTTCTCCTCCAATTACCAAATCTTAAACCTATCTAAGACCCAGGCCATGTTTTGGGTCCTCTAGACGGGTACTGACCGGGGCCCCTAAGCTTCTGATCTGTGGCTGTGATGGGTCTCCAGTCTCTAACACATTATCTTTCAAATACCTTGGGGTAATGCTTGACCCAGCTCTGGATTTTGCTGCACATGTCAATGAGGTCTATCGCTCAGTTAACTCTAAGATTGGTGTGGCCTACAGAGTGCGCCACTCACTTACTCCGGCCGCCAGGATTGCTGTTGCGAGAGGTGTGTTACTTCCACAACTCCTATATGCTCTCCCAGTCCTTTCTCATGCCAATGCTGTGGTACTCCGTAAGTGGGACATTACATACAACAACATCTGTAAATTCGCCTTATCGGCTCCACGTCTTACCCACCACTGCTGACTATACTCTGCCTTAAATTGGCTGCCTCCCAATACCCTTAGATCATATGCACTAGGTTGTTTTGTTGACTCTTTAACTAGAACGCCTTGCCCTGCCACTCTGGGTGCTATGCTTACCCCTGTCTCTCACTCTCGTGCCCTCAGGTCCATCGCCTCCCCCTTGCTGCTGTTCAGCCCTGCTTCACTAAAATTAGTGAGCAGGCTTTCTCATATTTGGCCCCGCGGTTCTGGAATTCACTCCCCCTTCATGTGAAGAACTCCTCATCTCACCTTTCTTTTAAGCATGCTTTGTTTTCCCACCTTAATGCTCCTGGTTACTGTGACTGCACTTAAGGTTTTGTGGGGCCCGCTGCTCGCCCTCTAGCTGCTCTCTTGCCCATTTCTGTATTCCTACTGTGAATGTGTCCTACTTGTCTCCTGTTACCACTATTTAGGACTATTGACTTGTTAACTGAATATTTTGCAACAATTGTTTTTTTTCCATTTAAAGTTTATTAGGTTTTTTCTTTTTATAACACAACAAAACAAACAAAAAACATACATACAATGAAATGAGAAAGGATCCAGCAGAGCACTGCAAGTGAAGCAATAGTAAGGGAACCTTGAACAGGAGCCATTCTCATATCCCCCCACCTCCCCCCCATAACATGTCCCAAACACAAACAAAACCTCTCCCCTCCTCCCCCCTGCAACACAGCTCGGTCATATAGATGACTAGAAAATATCTTAGAATGAAAACAATGTATGCAGTGATTCCCATCTTTTCTTGTATCTCTCAGGCTTATTATTAAGACTGGCAATGGTTTTCTCCGTCCTCAAATTAGCAAGTAGTTCTTTAAGCCATTCAGAATAAGAAATGTCCTCACTATCTTTCCAATGCCATAAAATTGCTTTCTTAACAGTCATGGAGATGAGGGCCATATGATATCGTCTGATAGGCACGGTAGTTTTACTGTAATCTCCTAATACACAAATTTCAGGAGTAAATAAGTCATTAAGACCTAACAAAGGGTCCGTACGTTGTTGAATATTGCCCCACAGAACTGTAGCTTTAGGGCAAGTCCAGAAAATATGATATATAGAGCCTTCTTCTTTACAGCATCGGCTACAAGTAGGAACAGCTAAGAGGCCAAATTTAAATAGTTTTTGTGGGGTATAATATAAATTATGTAATATATGAAATTGAGTAAGACGTAATCTATCTTGGGAGACATATTTATGGCAGTTCTTCCATAGAGTTTCCCATTGTAATTCTTGTGTAGGGAAAAAGGAAGTCCAATAATCTGAAGGGCCAAAGCAGTTCGGATAAGAGTAAGACCAATTACATAAAATTTTATAACATTTAGAGACCATTTGTTGAGAGCCTATTAAAATGCCCAGTTCACTCCTAAAAGCTATTGAGTGTGTTTGAGGGGGAGAAATACCAAATACCTTTACAATAAGATGTCTTAGTTGATAAATTTTGAAGATACATTTTATAGGTAACTTCAGCATAGATAATATCTCGGTGGAAGAGAGCCAAGTTTGCTCTTTTGAAATCAAGGAAGCGGGGAATAAATCATTAATCGCCAGCCATTTGGTAGAGAGTAGGTTATTATTTATTTTCAAATTGGGCTTGCCTCAATCAGTTGCATTAAGTCCCGTGTGATTGTATTTAAGAAAGTTGCAACTGTGAGTGAACTTTAATGGATATTGCTATATGGACTTTCAACTGCGCTTGGTAATGAGCTAACCTTGATATGGAAAGGTGCTTCGGGAGTTAATCCATAGCAGCAATTAGGGATAATTCAATTTTAAGCGAAAGAGGGGCAAATAAAGATGACAGAACTTCTTCCCTAGGTGAAAGCCAATGCAGGTATTTGGAAATGTGCCCTGCCCAATAATAAAAAGTAAGATGAGGAAGGGGTAGACCTCTCTTGTCTTTAGGAGCAGCCAGTTTGAAATAAGCCAATCTAGGTTGTTTATTAATCCATATAAATTTGGTAATAATTTCATGTACTTTATGGAACCAAGAGAGAGGTAGCCAGATGTTAAGTAGATTAAGGGGGTAGAAAAGCCTTGGGAAAACATTCATCTTAATTAAGTTAATTCTCCCCCATAAAGAAATAGGGAGTTTAGACCATCTGTCGAGGTCTGTTTCAATAATTCTAACTAAGGAGTCCAGGTTCAGCTTCTGTAGAAGGACAGGATTTCTAGAAATAGTAATGCCTAAGTATTTTAAAGTTTCTTGTTCCCAGGATAAACCAAAAGCCCTAACTGAACTTCTGAGAACTTTATGATTGAGGGGAAATATAACAGTCTTATCATCGTTTAATTTATAATTGGATAGATGACTATATTCTTCAGTCATAGTAAGCATAGGAGAAATCGAGTTCTCTGGATGGGATAGTTGTAACAGAAGATCATCAGCATATGCCGAGACCTTGATTTCTTGATCGTGAACCGGGATGCCTTTAATCCATGAGCACCCTATTAAACAGCGAATCAGAGGTTCCAGATATAAATTGAAAAGTAGGGGAGATAGTGGGCACCCTTGTCTGGTACCAGATTCTAGTGGAAAAAGGGTTGACAGCACTCCATTAGCAGTAATTCATGCAGAGGGAGCATGGTATAGAGCCTTTATCCAGTGTTGAAACATAAGAGGGAAATTATATGCCTTAAGAGTACAGAACAAGAAATTCCAGTCCACCCTATCGAAAGCTTTCTCCGCGTCCAGAGAGATAAGGACTGCCGGGAAATAAGCAGCCCTTGAAACGGATAAAAGATGCGAAAGGGTTCGAAGATGATCCACAGACGAGCGTCCTTTCATGAAGCCTACTTGCTCTGGTCCAATAAGAGACGGCAATACCATATTAAGACGTGTAGCTATTAACTTAGTCAAAATTTTAATATCCTGATTTAACAAAGAGATAGGGCGATAGCTGGTAGTTAATTCCGGGTTGCGACCGGTTTTAAGTAATACAACAACCAAAGCCTCGAACAGTGTAGAATCTACCTTGGCACCCGTTAGAATGTATTGAAATAGTGTCAACAATAAAGGGGCTAATTGTTTCTGAAATTGTTTGTAAAAATTAGCAGAAAACCCATCTGGGCCTGGTGATTTATCGGGGGATAAACTGTCAATAGCCCTTACTATCTCTTCAGAGGAGATAGGTACGATAAGTGTCTGTTGTTGTATATTAGAAAGGGTTGGTAAATAGGCAGACACTAGATAAGAATCTACTTCTTGGAGAGGAGTTCAACCTTGAACTATATAGTTTGGAATAAAAGGTCTTAAATTCTGAAACTATATCAGACGGCGATGTTTTTAGCATACCATCTGTCAGAGATAGAATAGAGGGAATATATCTAGCAGACCCTTGTTTAATTCTGAGTGCTAAAAGGCACCCTGCTTTTTCCCCCTTGGTCTGTGTAAGAAGCTTTAGTCTTTAGTATAGCGAATTCCACCTTTTCCCATAGAATTTCCAAGTAACTGTCTTTTAATTTAGATAGTTTAAGTCTTATTTCTTCTGAAGAGGAAGGAGTCAATTGAGCTTCCAATAGACGTATTTGTGTAAGCAGGGTACCTAAGTCCTGTTCCTTTTTCTTTTTCCTTTGAGAGGAGAGACTTATCAGAACCCCTCTCATGTAGGCTTTAAATGCGCACCATACCAAATCAAACCTAGTTATGGATCCAATATTAAATTCAATAAACTGCTCAATATGTTTAGTAATAGTACTGACCATTGCTTTGTCTTTCAACAACTGATTGTTGAATTTCCACCGTGTCATTCTACCAGGAGTAACAGCTATGGACAAGTGGCAAGTTACCAATGAGTGATCAGAAGGAGGGCCTGGCTGAATAGATGTCTCTAACACTCCGCCCAAAAGTATTTTAGAAATAAATATATAATCTATTCGAGAGGATGTCATGTGGACCGGGGAAGTAAAGGTATAACCTTTATCAACAGGATTAAGGACTCGCCATACATCACACAGACCTAGATTATCAATGAATTCTCGGAAGGCCCTTTGTGCTGATGAGAGTCCTCTATTGTGTCCCGAAGTATGGTCCATCATGGGATCAAATACTATGTTCATATCGCCCCCCAGAATCATGGGTAGTGATAAAAATGGAGATAAAACATTAACCAGTTGCATAAAAAATCCTGGGGAATCACTGTTAGGTCCGTACATACTTCCTAACATTAGTTCAGTAGAATATAAACGGCAATGAATGAAAACATATCTTCCCTGTGGATCATTAAGTATTTGAATAAGTGTGAAGGGAATCTTTCTAGATATCAATATTAGGACTCCACAGCTTTGACTCATGCCTCTAGAAGAGAAAACATGATTTATTTGTTGTCTCCGCATACGGAGAGCCTCAGAGTCCATTAGGTGAGATTCTTGGATAAACATAATTTCAGAGGCTAATAGTGCCAAATGTTTAAGGACTTTATACTGTTTCAATTGTTGCCTAAGTTCTTTCACATTCCAAGAGGCAAACTTGATTGTGCCCATCATGCTGGTTCAGCCTGAGCAGAGTCAGATGAAGTGTATGGGGATATCTTAATGATCCACTGTTTTATCATAACAAAGAATGTCCATATCCCTGTGTTGCAGGTAGCCCACCCCGATCTTCCCCCCACCCACCTCATCCTTACAATACCAGTAACTCTTTGAAAAGAAACATTTACTTGTAATCCCAATGTTTTACAATCCCAACCCACCCACCCTCCCTTACTATTACAGCCCCAGCCAACAGCTAACTAAGCAGCAACTATCCCCCCAACCAATCCAACCACCCAACTATATTTGTGATCTTAATTTAGATACCCAGAATATAATATAGTGTCCTTAGAACTCAAAATTTAACCCGAGTCCTGGTATCTCTATCTATATCATACATAAAAAATGAAATGAAAAGCAAGCAGGCCCCACAGTTATACTAGTATTTTCATAACTTACTACGAGAAACCCCCACGAAAGTAGTGTAATTTAATGTTGGGACTTCCCAATTATCTTAGCAGTGAGTATCCTGATGTATAGGCTCTCCATATGGTAAAAATCAATAAGAAATGGATATAAGAAAAGATAAAAATATAAACAGTTAAGCCTGGGTTCCCCGTTGAAACCGTGATTCTATATCCGTAACCCTATTATGAGCTACCATATGTAAAATGACTTGAAAGACCATAGAATTACCTACTACATCTCCTGCGAGCAAAACATAACAATCTGCCCTTATAAATTCTAATCCCAGATGCAATTCATATGTATAAAACGAGAGACAGTGTCAATATACCAGTCTATGGTTCCATCTAGTGGCCAAAAGCGGAATTCTCGGCTATCGCTCTCCTTTTTGTTTTTCCTGATCAAGAAGGCAAATTCCTTTGTTCAGTGTCTCCTTGACAAGGGCGTTGGCCACGAGAACATCAAAGGCCACCATAACAGATATTTAGATAGGAAATATTGCAGTTCTCCTAGCTAGTAGCTAGAGTAAGTAGTCCCTCCATACATATGAATCTTCCGGGCCAACAAAGAAATGTCTCCTTTTGAACATGAATAAGGCATTTGTGACCATTAGGTATTGATATTAGAATTAACCAATAACTCAGACAAGACCTTAGCTTTCCCACATCGCTTAGAACCCCTACCTCTAGGGTATTAACAGCAATAGTTAATGATCACGGAATAATTCTGGAAAATAAATTTTTAAATTAGTTGCAGCAGACTCCACATCTTCGAAGGTGGTCCAGCTCCTGACTATTAGGACCTGAAATCTCGCCAGATAGCCCATCCGGAATTTAATTCCAGCAGCAATTAGTTTAGTCACCAGCTGGTGAAATGAAGCTCTTCTTTGTCTCACTGAAAGTGGCAAGTCCTGGGCCACTCGGACTTTCATATCAGCCCGTCTGATCTCTTGAAGCCCTTTTACCTTGACAATAAAGTGCTGACGTTCCTGATAGTTGAGGAAATGAAAAATAAATATACGAGGAGGGGATTCCAGAGGTGGTGGTGGGCGAAGAGCTCAGTGGGCACGCTCAATGATATATTTATCTCCAAAGGGAGATGGCCCAGCAACTGATTCAATAAACTTTTGGGCAAAGCCGATGGTATCCGGACCTTCCTCCTTCTCTGGCAACCCAATTAAAACGGCATTATTGCGCCGACTTCGGCCCTCCAAATCCTCCACTTTATTTTCCAAACTTTTTATTCGTTGTCGTGTAGAAATCAATTCCGTTTCCATTTTCTGTTGTTTTCGCTCACTTGAGGACAGTCGGGCTTCATTATCCGAAGTACGAGTAGCCACATCTTCTAGAGCCTGGGACATCGATTTTATTTCCTCTGAAATCAGCCGGAGCTCCGATCGGAAAGGCTTAAATTTTTCCAAAAATTGGGATAGAGTGAGCGGCTCCGTTTCAGGATCTACATGAATAGCACTCGCTGAACCGGCCATTCCGGTGGCCCTTGACTTCTTGGCAGCCTTTTCCGGGGTGGATGGCGGCGTATGCTTACGCGCTGATTTCTTCATTCCTTCTTCCATCCAATAATATGTAGTGCGATACCCAGGAGGAGAGAATATTTAGATAAGCAAAAAAGGTCAGTTGCACTCCAATAAGTACGATTTTGGGAGTTTTTACACTGAAATAGGTGGTCCGATGGCTGGAGCAAGCTCGGGAGGATGCTACTCAGATAGCTGTATCACGTGGTCTCCCATTTTGCAACAATTGTATGACTGCTCTAACCTGTAGTATTCTTGCTGTTATTCTTATGCTGCTTTTCTTTCTTCTTTGCTTATGTTAATGCTGTTTGAGTAGTTTGTCCTGACAGTTATCTTGCCTTATGTACCTCATTGTTGTCATTGTTGTCGTTGCTGCATTATTGTAACTGTACTCTCCTGGGTCGTGCCTGAAAATAGGCAGTTTTTTTGCCTAGCGCACCTACTCGGTCATCAAAAGCTAATAAATAAATAAATATAACTGTTATGCAGCACTAAACATAACAAAAGCAGTATTTCTTCTCAAAACACGTTTTAAACTTCGCAATGTACATAATCTCCAAAGGTAAACACAGGTACTGAAACATCAAGCTTACCAAATCGTCAAAGGCTTTGGAAGTTGCAATCATATTTGTGGTTAACACACATACCGTATGTAATTACAACCTGCAAAGACTTTGAAAATTTGGTAAGCTTGATAAAGCTGGTGGGGACCAATGAAAACATTTGGGGCACAAGTTTGGTGGCCAGAGCAATTTAATGAAAAATTTGATGAAAAAGTTTTAAGAAGATGGTGTTCACTGGTGATTCATTCATCTGCTGTTTGGAGTGACTGGGCCATTTTGAATGATCTTGGTGGACTTAACAAGCCTGGTTTGGGACTGCTAATTGTTCTCACATTGTTTGGAGTTAAATTTCTGTTGCCAAATCTTAGATCACCTTGCCAAATTCTTACAATCCATTTTTCAATTCACTTATTCATTTTGTCACATTTCTTAGTGTCATCTACAAAGAGACACAGCTTGCCATGGATCCCCTATCCCATGTCACAAATAAACACATTGAAGAGTACTGGACCCAAGACTGATCCCTGTAGCACCCCACTAGTAAATCCTTTGGGCTTGATTCTCAGACGTGGACATTTAGCACAAAGTGCCGGCACCAGAAGGAATTGCTGTAAGTGGCACCTTGAGCCAAATGTTGCAGCAATCCTGATTTTTGAATGCAGACTGTGTTGAAATTGGGATGCCTTGCACTGAAGCAGCCCTGTGCCACCTCTGTGGCAGACAGGCTGGTGTGCTGGGTTGCAAGGGGATTTGTGCCATGGTGGGGCTATGCCATCCCCTTATGTGGGATTTTAGGAGCTCTGCTGTGGTCACATGACAGAGCTGAGGTTTGACCAGCCATGAGCTGGTCTAAGAGCCCTGCACCAGTGGCTTGGAGGGAGGTGAGTGCAGAGGGGGGCTGCAAGGATTGGACCAGGACAGAGGGACCAGTGGGGGTGACATAGTGGGTGATGGGGCATGTCAGAAGTGGCTGGGTTTAGAGGTGGCACCCGGCAGAGGTGCCATGGGCAGTGGGACAGAGGTGCTAGGCTCGAGTGCATTGAGGTAGGCATGGAAGGATCCTGTCCTGGACCCCCTGGTGGCAACAGCCCTGGCACCTGCCCCATAGGTGACACAGCCCCTGACATGTGGCCGGTGGCATTGGCTGCAGGGTATGAGGTGCAGTGAGTGGAGGGGGATGTCCTCTGGGCACTGCAGCATTCTCCTGCTAAACAGTCCACAACGTGGAGCCAGGCTGATGCCCGACTACACTGTCAGGGACTGTGTCACCTATGGGGCAGGTGCCAGGGCTGTTGCCACTTGGGGATCTGGGACAGGTTCTGTCCATACCTACCTCAGTATACCCAGGCCTAGTGGCTCTGTCCCACTGGCCATGGCACCTCCGCTGGATGCCAGCTCTGAATCCTGCAACTGCTGTCATGCCCCCATTGCCCACCATGGCACCCCACTGGTTCCTCTACCACCAGTCCTGCTCTTACAGGTATCTTCTCCTCCCCAACTTCATGGCTGCCCTAGGGTTGTGATGGTCTTGGGGGGGGGGGGTTTGATGGGACCCTCAGTCAAATCTCTCCAGTGCACCAAATGTTTGCTGCAACACTGTGACTGTGACAACTTTGGGACTTAGATGCAGGGACCCCCTTTTTTCCAGAATAGGGTGCAGGGTCCTTGATGCACCCTGAGTTTGCCACAGCCATGGATCATCACACCATGCACCAACCTAGTGGTCAATTGAAAACTGAGCCCTTTATCTCCGAATGCATACCGTCAGTACCATTGCACTATTGGACTGGCTCTCACTCACATCTTTTTAATCAAATACGATAGTGCTTTTCTTAATAAACCCACACCTTTTTATTTATTTATTGAAATGCTTCACCAGGAGAGCACACTGAGCAACAAGCTGCTCGTCTCCTGGTGCAACCTGGGGGGAGGGTACAGAGGATGAATAGAAATACATACAAGGTGCAATAAGACATCAGTTACATTCAGTGAACATACAGTTGGTAAACTGAAATACATCCTTGGCACATAAGACAACAGTTCCATTACAAAAACATACAGATTGGCAATTTACAGTAGGCAATTTAGAGTATTGGGAGGGGAACAAAAGGACACGCCAGGCATGAACTCATACTAAAATGAATATAATAGTAGGGATTACTATGGTATGAACACAGCAGGTGAAAATACAGAAGAGGTGGTGGAACATAAAGGTGCTTAGGTAAACAACAAGAGCAAGTGATATATGTGGATTATTAAGTACTGTGGGTTGGGGGAGGTTGGACACTTAGGTATCAAGTGCAATGGGAAGAACAAGAGGAGGTGAGATGTACGAAGGAGAGTGAAAGCCAGACCCAGAGACCCAACAGGATGTTTAGAACTCAGCATAGGGTAGAGCCCACTAGACAAGGCTAGGGGAATTGGTGTGAGCCCAAGGGATTAAGCAGGAAGGTACACAAGTGCAGTGGGTGAGAGGGGGGAGAAGGGGGGAGCAGGAAAGACGAGCTCAGAGGTCCTGCCAGGATGCAGGGAGTAGGGATGGGGAGCTGAACCCTCTGGCCCCTCCAGGATGCTGAGAACTCCACAAGGGGTAGGGAAGGCTGGAAGAGATAAGGGGAAAGAGGGCTCTGTCGGGATGCAGGGAGGAGGAAGGGGAGCAGACCTGCGGTCCTCCAGGATGCTGAGAACCTGCGAAGGGTAGGGAAGGCTGGAAGAGATAAGGGAAAGAGGAGGAATGACAAAGGGGGAGCAGGCAGGTAACAAGTGTTAAGGGAAGAAAAGGGGTAAATGGGTAAGAAGGGGGAGGAGTGGAAGGAGAGCCATGCCCAAGGGTACCATTCAGGATGCTGAAGAACCATGCAAGGGGGGCTGGGGAGGCAAGAAGGGGGAAAGGAAAGGTTAAGCAAGGAGTAGGGAGGGAAGAAAGGAGAGCCAAGCCCTAGGGACCCCTTCAGGATGCAGGGAACCCTGCAAGGGGACAGGTGAGGCACGGAAAAGATAGGAGGAAGGAAAGGGTGGACTAGAAAAGGGATTAGATTAAGGAGAGTCAAGTCAGATGCAAGGACGTGGTTTAAGGAGGGTCATGGCAGGAACAGCTGGATGAAAAATAGTTGTGAAGAGCAGAGCTGATGGAGTAGGAGGAGGAGGAATGGAAAACTTGAGGAGGCAGGGAATTCCAAATTTTAGGGAAACAGTAAGAGTAGTCTGACTGGCCAATGAGGGTGCGAGAGTCGGTAGAACTAAAGGAGTGCGAGAGAGGGGGAGGAGTGATAAAAAAGGAGGAGAGGTAGATTGGGAGTTCACCCAGACAGTATTTAGAGGTGAACTTTGCAGTGTGAGATGCATCTGTTTGTGAGAGAGGAGAAGGACAAGGCATGATAGAGGTTGCAGTGATAAGTGCGAGGGGCATCATGAAGGGCAAAGCAGCAGAAAGAGTGGAATAGGGTATCCAATCTAGCCAGGGAGGATTTGGGAGTGGCACCATAGACAGCGTCATAGTAGTCGAAAATAGAGAGGATAATCTTCTGGGCAAGTTCATGCCTAGCCGCAGGAGGGATATGACTATGGTTCCTGAACAGGGCGCCAAGCTTGGGGTGCAGTTTTTTTCAGGATGGCATCTACAGTATATGTCCCAAAAAGTTAAGGTGTTGGTTCAGCCAAACCCCAAGGTATCTGAAGGAGGACGTGTCCTCTAATGTAGTCCCATCCAGGGTGTGGAAAGGTCTGGTGCCAAAGGTCATGGAGACTGTCTTCTTGGTGTTTAGAAAGAGATGATGGTTTGCAAACCAGAGCTGAATTTGGTTGAAATCATGCTGTAGGGTGGATGCAGCCTCAACTGGACTTGGGCCAAAAGTATACAAGACCGTGTCATCGGCATACATATAGAGGGAGGAGGAAGAGGAGCAGACTGATGGAAGGTCATTTAGGGAAATTGAGAATAATAAGGGGCCAAGCACCGAGCCCTCTGGGACTCCTGTGGTGATCGGGGGGTGGGGGGGTGTTAACTCCAGAGTTTCTAACTGATTGGGTTCTACCAGTGAGGTAGGCCTGGAACCAACTAGTGGCTGAGGAAGACAGTCCAGCTGTTGAAAGACAGTCTAGGAGAAGGGAGTGTGAGACAGTGTCAAACGCCTTGCCAAGGTCGACAAAAATGGCTGAGGTGATTTTCCGTCCCTGTGAGGATGGAGTCAGTGAGCCTTAGCCAGGAGCTGGTAGCAGATGGTTTTTCCTGAAACCAGATTGGAAAGGGGTGAAAAAGGAAGAGTCGGATAGATAGGTGGCAAGTTGGGAGAGAACTAGGTGCTCTTGGAGTTTAGCGAAAATGAGGAGGAGAGAGATGGGGTGATAGTTGCTAGGGGAAGAGGTGTCCCCACCTTCAGGTAAGGGGAGAACTACTGCATGCTTCCATGTGGTGGGGACTGTGCCAGTAGAGAAGGAGAGGTTTAGAATGGGGGAAGCAATGGCAGGGGCTGAAAGAGAGAGGTGTTTGGGGTCCAGGTCATCTGGGGAGGAACCTTTTGAAGGGTTGATAGAGAGCAGGGCATTTAGCGCTTCATCTGTGGTGATGGAGGAGAAGGAAACGGAGAGGGGAGAGGAAGTGGGAGGGGTTACGGTAATTGAGGCGGTTCGAGGGGGGTAGGAAGGGAGGGACTTTAGGAGCACTGTGGCACATGAGGTGTAGTAGGAGTTAAATTCCGCAGCCACCTGACCTGGGTTGGCTACAAGAGTGTTGTTTATTTTCAGGGCCGGAGAGGGTGGGTGGGATTGGGGTATGAAGAGGGCATGGACCACCTTCCAGAATTTTGATGGAGTATTTATCTTTGTAAGGAAGGCCATTCTAAAGTATTTGGATTTAGCTAATCTTGTTGCCTTGGTACAGGCATTGCAGAGCATACGGTAGGTGGCGAAGTCACTAGGAAGCTGGGTAGTTTTATGTAGCTTGCAGGCTCAATCTCAAGCTCTGAGACAGGCCAAAAGATCTGAGGTAATCCAGGGTAGATGATTGCCCCTGACTCTCTGGTTGTTTAAAATGGGGCAAAGTATTCCATGTATCCAAGAATATACCTTTAAAGTAAGTAAGGGCCTGGTCGACCGAGGAAAAGGAGGCTAGGGGGGACCAGTCAGAGAGGGTAAGGTTGTGCAGTATTGGTTCAAGGTCCAGAGAGTTTAAAGAATGTAGCTGCAAGGTTTTGTATGGGGATTTTGGTCTATGGACTTTCCTGACTATGAATATGGGGTTGTGGTCACTAAAAGCGTCAGGAAGGATACCAGATTTGATAACTCGGTGAGGATGGGAGATGAGAGCCCAGTTAAGCAGGGTGTGATTAAGTGTTTTGTGGTTTGGGCGGGTGGGTTCTGAGATCAGCTGGGCAAGAGCAAGGGATCCTATATAATTTTGTGTTATAACGGACTTAGGTGATAGCCAATTTATATTGAAATCACCCATAATGTAAAGTTCACCAGATTGGGAGTGGGCAGAGATAGAGGTTATTAGATTGACGGCTATAGCGGGCTGGATGTTTGGACAGCAGTAGACGCTGGCTATGAAGATGGGAAGAGTGAAGGGTAGGGATACTTGTATGGCTAGGGCATCGTGGGTGGCAGGACTTGAAGTAGAATATATAGTTGAAAAATTAAGTGTGATGAGAATATAGACGACTATGCCACCACCCCTACCAGCCCAGTCTTGCCTTAGGATGGAGTAGTCAGGGATCATGTCCTTGAGCCAGATTTCTGTTATAATTAGTATATCTGGTTTAAGCACAACTGCCATGGTTTGCAGGAGGTCGATTTTTAGTTGTAAACTGCGGATATCTAAATGCAGGATCTTGAGACCTCTAGGCAGAGCAGTGGAGGAAGAAGAGGGAGGGGTAGTTGTAGAAGAAAGCCCAAGTGTGGAGGAGGTTATTGGACCTGGGTTGGGGTGAATATTGCTGGAGGCGAGCAATAGGAGGGCAGTAATAAGGTAATGAATCTTAGGGCACTTATGAGTGAGTGTGGAGGATGCCTTGGACCAGGAAGGAGGAAGAAGGAGAACATTTGATGAAGGAAGGCAAGATTAGTAGACACAGGGAGCAGGGAAGCATGGGGGAGGATAGGAAAATGTGACCAGGGTTCAAGGGGGGGAGGGAAGGAGTGACTGCAAGGATGAAAGTGGGAGA
Source organism: Neoceratodus forsteri (assembly GCA_016271365.2). Lineage (NCBI taxonomy): Eukaryota > Metazoa > Chordata > Ceratodontiformes > Ceratodontidae > Neoceratodus > Neoceratodus forsteri. The sequence goes on along the minus strand of CM057450.1, from coordinate 435,126,234 downwards.
CTGGAGAAGGGAGGTAAGAGGAGGAATTCGGTTGTTTGTTAGGGGTGAGTAAATTGCAAGAGGGAGGGTTAGGAGCAGTAAAAGGGGGAAGAAAAATGGTGAGGATGCATAATGACAGAAGGTGAAGAATTAGATAGATCAGAAAAGCAAGAGAAAGCAGATGTGTAACAAAGCGAGGAGAGAATGAAACAGGCAGTAGCTTAGGCAGTGAGCTCGAGGAGGATCTGAGAGGGGATGCAGCCCACTAGTGGCCAGATGATATAACCTGCAAAGGGGGGAGTAGATGCTTAGTAATTCACAGGGGAAGTTTGTCACCTGACACCAGGGGCTATAAATATAAAACACCAGATAGTGCGGGTGGGTGGGGAGCCTCCTTCAGTCATAATGAGACCAGTGAGAGCTGAGCACCCGGGGCTAGCAGTCCAGGGAAGGAGAAGCCCTCCATGGAACCACTAGATACCATGGAGACCCTTAAAGGATATAGGGACCCACTGACCCAAAAGGGCTCCAGCTAGCACTGGACCATAAGAGTTCCTTAATTTAAATATATAGTCCAGCAGGGAGCTCTATACTTAAATACAGGCACCTGGATGCTGAGGTGGGTCTAACACTGAATACCCTGTCAACCTTCACCTTTCTCTCCTCTTTTCTGTGCCTTTGTCTCCTTTTTACTTTTATTTTCTCTCTTGTCTTTGTCCCTATCCTTAAACCTCCTTTAACTTTTTGTGTGCTATTTCTGTCTTAAACTATCCTACTTTTGTTACTTTGACCTAGTTCTCTTTGCATTGTGCATGTTTGGCTGGATGTCATCTATCTACCTATCAGATAAGTATCTTTTTATTGGCTTTTAACTCCTAGTCCCTCCTCTATGATGGATAACCCTTTGTATATCCCCATGCCCCTTTTATCTTTCTTTTCATTAGCTTACTGGGTTACACTACCCTCAGGGGTACCCGACTTCATTGAAGCAGTTACATTTATATTTAATTGTTCCTCTGTAAAGCAAATGACATATAACAGTGTGCTCACAAACTTACACCAGCTAGCTCCACCATCCCTATCCCAAAGTCTGCCTGGCTCATACAGCCATCTGATTGACTAGCATAACGGGTCATGGAGGTGCATGTGACAGGGGCATGGAGCAGTCTGCATCATTCACGATGCTTGGCAACACTATAAGTGGGTCTGGTGCTTTGGGGAGAGGGTGAAACTGTAACTGTGTCTGGTGCTGAGGGATTGAACCTGTGTGTATGGTGTGGGGGAGTGGCTAAAAGTGTGTCTGGAGCGGGGGGGGGGGTTAAACCTGTTTTTCCCAGTGCTGCGGGACTATAGGTGGGTCTGGTGCTGTGGGATGGTGAAACTGGAATTTTCTGGCATTAGGGGAGGTGAACCCCTTTGTTTGGTGTAGGGAGCATAAGAGAAAAGCAGTGCTGTTGCATCAAAGCCCTGCCCTGTGGGCACCATACCTCTCAATATCCCTGATTATGAGGGATGTTTCTCATTTTACCCCTAAAAATGGCTCTGTCCCTCATCCACCCCTCATGGGAAAGGTGCTGCCCACACAGAGGATGTGCTCTGAATTTAGACTTTACATCTCCAGCTAAACTAATCCTACAGTGAAATTTGTGATTGTTTCAATATTCATGCCTCTGTATATTTTACATCAGTCACTGTACTGTTATTCCAACCTTTTGCTGACTGTACCATGTAATGTATTCCTGTATATACAGTATATGTATTACTTGTATATTTATTTATTGCTGTAGCTCCCCCTCCGCTTTCCTCCAGGTCGCACCCGGAAATTAGCCCCAGCTCAGTGTGCTTTCCTGGTGAAACATTTTTAAATAAATAAAGAAAAATAAAGCAGAAATTCATAATATTTTAAGAAGCTAATTAAAAAATCCAACAGCTTTGTACATGTAACACAATGGTTTCACAGTGTTCTGTGCTAGTATCTCCTCGTTTCAGGATGTGTCCCTCATTTTGAGAGTCTGTGTCCCTCATTTTACTGACTAAAGGTTGAGAGGTATGGTGGGCACTGTATAAAATAAAATGGTAAAAGGCGAGGAAGGATGTGGTCCTCAAATAAAACAGTAAAAGTGAGCCTGCTGAGACAGTACGACCTACTACAAAAATGTAAAAACATACAATATTACGCTGTAATAACTGGTGACCCCCATTATCAACCCATTTTTGAGTGCTGTAAAAAGTCGTATCAAACCGCAGTCTCGCGCCAAGGAGCCTGCAGTGGTCCAGACAAATTAAACAAACTAAGCCATCAACAGATGGGTCTCCTACCACAGATTCTCACTCACAGCATAACCTCCATTTTAACAGAAACATACAGGGCCAAGTAACAAAGCGTAATCGTTTTGTTATTCAGAAATTTAGTATTTGCCAGCAGGAAATCTCTCCACTAAAAGCGTACTTCTCGACTATCCTTATTGTTTCCACAGGCGGCATGAACCTTCACCTCGGTTCCACAGCAACTGTAATGACCCGACCCATCGAGATGACGAAACAACACACACTGAAGCTAAAGGACTTGGGCAAACAATATAAATAACTAAAAAAGAGTTTTTTTTTTTAAGTTTTATTTTTTTTACTTCATTCCTAAGATTGTGATTTACTTTACCTGACTCGAACTGACGACCATAATGTAAGGTAGTCTTTTTGACCAGTTATTATAAAAAATAAAACATATGTAGGTGGTTGGCATTCCAGTTTTACACTCCTTCAGTGTGTGATCATAGTGAAACCTCGGGCCGACCGAGGTTTCTCTATTATCACACACCTTGGGTGTGTAAAAAAAACTGCATATCAACCTCCTACATATGCATTATTCTATATATCTCATATTTATTTATTTATTGAAACGTTTCACCAGGGAGACATACTGAGCAGAATTTGCTCCTTTCCAGATGTGTCCTGGGGAAGGGGAACTAGGATGATACAGCAGTTGATGACATCAAATATCAAACAGTAGGTAAACAATGGCAATAAGTGCTACAACATAGGTTGCAAGGAATTAACATAGAACATCAATGAGTGATACAGCATAGGTTGCAAGGAATTAACATATAACATCAATGAGTGATACAGCATAGGTTGCAAGGAATTAACATATAACATCAATGAGTGATACAGCATAGGTTACAAGGAATTAACATATAACATCAATGTCATAGCATAGGATACGGGGGGGATAATGTATGATGACATACCGACGGGATGACGAATGCAGACAGACAGACCAGTTTACTTGTCGCAACTAGAAGTTGCATACACTGATCAATTTATGGCTAACACTGCAGGCATGATGGGGAGGGGGACCAGCGTGGGGACAAGGGGATAGAGGTGGGTGGTGTCAGGTGAAATTAGATACAGTTGCATGTGGATGTAGCGAACAAGCGCACAGTGTTGAGTAAGTTACTTTTTCTATTACTTTCTATTTCTTTTAGAAACTTGATCCAGGAAACTCTGTGCAGTCACTAGTAAGGATGGAGAAGTACTAGAAAAAGTAATACACCTGACAGTTACAGTTAAGTATTTCTTTTTATACAAAAACAATACAAAAATAATAAAAAACTATAACAGATGACCCTTATTTGAAAGCAATAGGTTAGTTACTAGTTACTTTCAAATAAATGTAATCCGTTACAGTTACATATTACTTTTGTACAAAAAGGCATAAGTAATTGTAACTGTAAGGTGTATTACTTTTTCTAGTACTTCTCCATCCTTGCTAGTGACTGCACAGAGCTTTCTGGAACAAGTTTCCAAAAGTAACAGAAAGTATTAGAAAAAGTAACTTACCCAATACTGCAAGCGCATGAGAGAGGAAAGGACTCAGTTCAATGGAGCATTTCAAATGTCAGTGGGAAGGGAATTCCAAAGCTTAAGAAGGTGGTGAGAAAAGGATGCCTGACCCACAGATGAGGACCTGGAAGGGATGGCAAGAGTACGAGTGTTGCTACTCTTGAGAGAACAGGGTGGCGGGGGGGAGAGAGTGAGGCCGAGAGATAAGAAGGGAGCACTCTGAGCCAAAACTTACCAGTGAAGTTGGTACAATGAGCTAGGTGGCAATCATTGAGGGAGTGGAGTGCCAAGGATTGGCATAGGGAGCAGTGGTGAGTGTGGGGTGGGCAGTCAAGAGTGAAGCAACAGAAGGAGTGGAAGAGAGTGTCCAGTCTGCCTAGGGTGGTTACGAAGGTCATATAACAATGGCTGCCCTATTAGCATATCTGTACACGATACTAAAAAGCCACAAAGATTATCAAACATAACCACGTAAAAAAAACATAAAACCATACCTGCTGGCACCAGACAAATCTTATTTATTTTGTTTTTGTTGCCCAGGAAAGGAAGATTATTTGCTGTTTTCAGCCTTAGCTGGGGGGAGAGGATGAGGGTTACAGGAAGTACTGGCAAGTTAATCTGTTGAACAACATAATATTTAGACACCATTCAGCTTATATTTAATAGATGTCCTGTATATCTACAGTTTTCCTCTTATTCTTCATTACTACAGTGGTAGTTACTCACAAGCTGATGAGTACTGCAGTATGACATGTGTTGCACATCACTCATGCCCCTATTTCTCTGTAGCACTTTAGTCCTAATGTCTGTGTCAGGGCTCTTGGTCTTCTGTGATGGCTTTTATTTGTTCTTATAGCATAAATTATCCATTCCTGCGGCAGAATGCAGTCCTGCCATTGCCTAAACTACTATATGATGTGATGTCATTGATGACATCATATGCTGGCCAAGGAGGAGGAGCTTCAGGATAAATAAGATGAGGCAGGGAGCCAGGCACTATGGGAACCTGTTCATTTTAATGAAAAATTCACTAAAAGCAATTAATTCCATGGCAATACATATATTCTGAGACATGATACAAGTTGTGTGGAAAATTCCAAGACATGTCATTTGAGCACTACCACTGTACTGCACCATGCATCATACTGCATTATCAATCAGCTTTTGAGTAACTACCACTGTAGGTCCATTTATATGGAAACAGGATCCTTGTCCCCTACCACTGACCTACTCCTACTGTTCAGTCCTTTGCTGAAGGCACAGTCCTATGTTTGTGATATCATAACCATTTCCCCAGCAACAAACGATGATGTCATGAGCAGAGGATTATGACTTCACCAAAAGATTCAGCAACTAAAGCAGATGAACTCTAGGGGACAGGACCCTGTTAACAAGTAAGTTAACCTACTGTATCCATCAAGTTGACTACATATGTCTAGTTATTTCACAATACATCTAAAGAAAATCTCTCTGGTGGCCCTAGAGTGGTACTGCATGCAGGCAGGATAGTTCTCTAGTGATATCACAGAAATTGCAGGAAATATTCGGACATGCCAGTGGCTGTAACTGTAGGAATGAAGCATGACGAGAACAATACAGACAATATATACAATGTGCGCAATACGGTTTCTAAATATTCCATTTTTTTCAAGTTTTCAGGTAACAACCTCACTTTAAAATTCAAACATCATTGCTCAGTAATGTGGGCAAACAGTAGAACCCCCTCAAAATGCTAACCAATGTCCATTATCACCTGATGTTTCACTCAAATTAGCTTCTTCAGAGGTGACATGAGCCAGAGAAAAATGGATTTTTAGAGCAGACCCTTAAAATGATACAAAATACCAACAGCAGTTAATTCTAGCATAAACTATTAACAAGTGCAACATACAGATGGGCACAAATGAGCAACCAGTATATACAAAAAGAGAGCAACAATTAGTCAGTAACACAACAAGCATTTGTCAATGCCGAATGTTGTCTTGCTGGCATTGGCACTGGTAGTGCAGGAGTTAGACAGATGCATAATGGAATGGCAATGAAGAGTATTGAACTGACGCCAACCCCACCCCTACCTTGCAGAGACTGACAGGCATTGGGGTGTGCCTTTGGGTCATCAGCCATAACACTCACGCCATTTCACCTCACCCTACCCTGCAGACACAAGTGTTGCGATGTATCTTGGGGTCTTCGGGCCTTACGCTCACCCCATTCCATAAGGGTGTAGTATAGGAGAATGGGGTGAACTTGGGGCCGAAGACTTCAAGGCACACCTCGATGCCTGTCACTGGCTGCAGGTGGGGGTGGAATGGCATGAACATTATAGCCAACAATCCAAAGTCACACCCCTGACACCTGTCAGTCTCTACAGGGTGGGTCGTTATGGTTGGAAACCCTAATGCCCCAGGCGTTTATTGGTATTTTCACTCTAGATTTTCAACATGTGCTTTTTGTGACCCCACATCATGAACAGTGGCACTATCAGTTCGTTAGCTGAAAGGTGATTCTGCACAGTGACTGCGTCATTTGGTGCTGCAGGTGCAAAAACACATTTCAGGCAGGATGTGAAAAATGACAGCTGCACGGTTCATGAGGAGGTGTAAAAAAATGGCAATAGTGAAAATATGAAAAATTGGTGGAGTCATGAGCATGTGTGGAAACTAAAATGCACACCCGTAACGCAATTATTTTGGGGATTTATTTAACCAAATCTTCAACATGGGCATTTTGGGACCTCCACTCATGAACAATGGCACTGTGATTTTGTTACTCTGTCCTGAAAGTTGATTTCCCACATTGACCCCACCATTGTGCGCCATATGTGTGAAAACACATTTCAGGCAGGATGTGAAAAATGACAGCTGTACTGTTCATAAGGAGGTGTGAAAAAATGGCAATGTTGAAAATCTGGAGTGAAAATATTAAAAATTGTCGAAGTTACAAATATGTGTGGAAACTGCACAATGCTCGCTTGTAACACAGTCATTTTTTGGAATTTCTTCACCACATTTGCAACATAGGCTTTTTGGGACCTCACCTCATGAACAGTGGCACTGTCATTTCGTTAATTGGTTCTGAAAGGTGATTCCGTGCAGTGACTGTGAAATCACCTGTTGGGACCAAATAACGAGATGACAGTGCATGTGTTCATGCTGAAAATTTGAAGCCAAAATTCAAAAAAATGGCTCAGATATCTACCTAAACTGATCCCCCCCCCATTGATGCCATTATACAGCTTACCTGCATTTCTTCATTTTGCAGTTCGGCTTTGAAGAGTCCAGATGTGTTCCCACTCCACCGAATATCGCAGCGCCAGACCTCCGGAGGTAAGTATGGGGTGAGGGGTGGGTGTGGGGAGGTGGAGTGCAGAGAGGGTGGGTGCAGGTTGGGGAAGGGGGGCCACAGACAACGAGGGGCCGTTTTCTTTTTTTCAGGTACAACCCCGGCCCCCGGACATTGCGGGACGGTTTTCTTTCTTTGCAGGTGAAATAAAACAAATGTTGGGCACACTATGGTGGGCTCCCAGTGTGCCCCATGACTTTTGGGGGGGAATGTTGGGCACACTGGGTTGGGCTCCCAGTGTGCCACACAATGGGGTGGAGGGGGAGGAACATGCTGACATGGTAAGCTTTGTGTGAGCAGCAGCATACTGGGGTGGGCTCCCAGTGTGGAGGTGGGGGACATGCTGATATGGGGACTGCACCCCAAATTTCAGCTTTGTTTGGGGATTGTGTGGCAGTGGCAGGAGCTGCCGCCATGTTTATTGAAATGTTTCACCAGGAAAGGCACATATGGGAGACGTGTCATCTCTGCCGCTACATGACGAGCTTGTCTCTGATTCCAGCAGCAGATTTCTTTCAAGTTGGTGGCACTTTACATAATTTTTGCATCAGCACTAGCATACTGGCTAATTGAGGAATGAGGGATGCACCTACTAAAGTGCACCCTGCATTCGCCAACACTGACACACCTCTCACTGTGCTACTACCGCAAGATGTTGCTTGCACACACGTGCAAGACAACATAAAAAGGAGGTAGAAAGAAAAATTCAAGAAAGGAGTATTACATAGGAGGTGAAAGACTGGCAGCCTCACACCAGGAACGAGATCTGGGAATCATAATCTCAGATGACTTGAAGGTTAGTAAGCAGCGTGAGAAGGCAGCATTGAAAGCCAATAGAATGCTGGGCTGCATTGGGAGGGAAATCACGAGTAGGAGGAGAGAGGTGGTACTACCACTGTATAGATTGCTGGACAGGCCTCACCTGGAATACAGAGTCCAATGCTGGAGGCCTCACCTCAGGAAGGACATTGACCGGGTAGAAACAGTACAGAGAAAGGCGACAAAAATGATTCAGGGTCTGCACTACATGTCCTACGAGGAAAGACTTAGGAAACTGAATACGTACTCCCTGGAGCAGAAAAGAGAGAGGGGACATGATTGAAACATTCAAGTACATAAAAGGCATTAATGAGGTACAGGAACAGGAACGTTTTCACTTCAAGAAGGGCTCCAGGACCAGGGGACATGACCTCAGGCTGCAAGTGGAGAGGTTCTCTACCAACACCAGGAGGTTTTTCTGCACAGAAAGAGTGGTGGACACATGGAACAGCCTGCCCCAAGAGGTTGTGGGAGTCAACACTGTGAGGGGATTCAAGAATGCATGGGATAGACACAAGGGAGCCCTGACTACAAAGGGCAACTAGAGTGTCAAAATAGGTCTAAAACAAATGGACAGACTAGGTGGACCTAGCGGTCTCCTTCTGCCGTCAACTACTCTGTTTCTATGTTTCAGTATAGCGCAATGGTTTAAGGCGCTGAGCTGCAAACCTGGCGACCTGGGTTTGAATCCCACAGTCCCTACTTGCAAACTGTATGACCCCGAGCAAGTCACTTAACTTTCTTGTGCTCCCAGATTGCACCTGTAAATAAGCTTCAGCTTAGTGTGTCGCTCCTAGTTAAATAACAAAACAAAACAAAAAAACAACACTTACATGAAAAAGTCAAGCCCTACAACTGACAGCCATATTGTCTAGTCTATTAATAGCTAGTAGGTTAAACATGTCATACATTGTCATATTAAATGTCATATTAAATTATTAGACTATCAAAGATATAGTATATATTATATAAAATAGTAACACTTACATGAAAAACTGATGCCAGCACTCAACAATCCCATTGCTTAGTTTAACAATAGATAATAGGTTAGAAAATGTTATACGTCATTCCTGATTATTAAAATGAGCAACAATATATCATAAATGTTATGAAAAGAGACTCTGTATTTCCAGAAGATATTGTATTTCCTATTCTACAAGCTCAGACAGCCTTGCAAATTATCACAGTATTACAAGAAAGTGCTCTTAATGTTCCAATATTCATATAAGATCATATGAAATTAGCATAGCTTCTCAGTTTTTCCCCAAATAAATCTGGTTAGCTAAGAAATTCCATCTGCTAAATCACAGCAAATGCTCACAGATGATCAAAAACCACTAATATCAATGGAACCTTACTGGTCACCGGAAGAGCTGTAATCATTGGGGAGCCGGAGGAGCGGATCCGGGGGCTGCATCGATGGCGGAGGAGCATGGGGCATTGCTGGCTGCAAAGGCGGTGTGGAGAGAGCACTGGGACAGCATTGGTGGTGGAGAAGAGGCAGGGAAGAGAGCAGGAGATGGCATCTGCAGGAGAGGAGCTGCTGGCTGCATCGGCAGCAGGACAAGGGCACCAGAGAAATAATTTCCCAGTGGCTGCAACAGCAGTGGGCCAGGGCTGGAGCAAGAGAGAGAGGGGCTGCTGGGTGGAAACAGAGTGCAGAGGCAGGAGGCCCAATCAGAGGGCAGGGCGCCTGGTTTGAACGCGTGGCTGGGCTATTAAGGGAAAAGCCCAGCCGTCTTCACTAAAACTGGTCACCAGAGGAGCTGTAATTGTATCCCTCCCCCTCACCCCGGCCCGGACCTCTATTAAATAGTCGGAGGGGGAGGAGTCTGGGCAGGAGTGGGTCAGACCAGTAGCCTGGCCTTGGTCCTTGGAGAAATTGGGCTGTCACTGTGCATACTGTGTGGGGCATTGTAAAATGTATTCACTGGGATTTCTGTGGGGGAGTGTAAAGTATATTCACAGGGATTTCTGTGTGGGGGATTGTCAAGTGTATTCACTGGGGATTCCTGTAAGTTGTGTAGCCGCTTGGGGCTCTGACCTCTGGGGGTCCTGGTGAAATTGTTTTTGCATTGTGGGGGGGTCTTTGGTCCTATAACCTACTAGGTTGATGAGGATGGGGAAGGGACCACATGTCACGAGAGCGGGCATCTTTGGGAGGGTGTTTGAGTGCACAGGGTGTGGGGCGGCGGTGGTACTAGACTGGGCTTGGAGGCTTGGGGGTTGCACAGTGTGCTACCAGCTGGCACAGCTAGGAGGGGATGGAGGAGCTTAGAAGGAAGCTTGGGGCTTTGGGGGTGACATGGGGATTGGAGGAGGAGGGGCAAGAGGTTGCCTACGTGGATGCACCAGGTGCTGAAGCCTCCGGCATGGGGTGAGGGAAGGAGGGTACTCAGAGGGCACAAGGGACCCTGGCAGAGGGCCCAGAAGGTGAAGACTTGAAGAAGCAGGCAGGTGCCTAGGGTGGCCCAGAAGAGGGGGGGGTGTGGTTGGGGGAGTAAGGGGTCTGGACTAAAACTCTACAAATCGATTTGACCATCTATGTCTGGTAATGCGTGAGGGAGTGCTGGGGGAGGTAGTAGGAAAAGGAGAAAGGGCATGGTGGGCGTGAAAGCAGGAGTCGGGGAAGGGGGACTCCGGCCAGGCAGATGAAATGAAGGGAAGGGGGAAATGAGGATCAGGTAAACAAGGTTTGCAGAAATTGGGACTGAGGGTACTGACCAGGGGGCATGCCAGGTAGGGGGGCACTAAACAAGGATGGGTCAGAAGGAGAAACAAACAAGATAGGCTACCAGACAGGGTGGATGGCCTAGTCAAGGGTGGGGACAGGGGAGATAGTGATACAAAAAAGGATACTCAAGTGGCGGGGGGAGGCCTAGGACCAGAGCAGAGGGGGTGGACAGAGAAAATAAGGAGAGGGCTACATGTGATGCCCAGATTGTGGGATGGGTGAGGAGCTGGCTGGGGGGAGATGCCGGGAGAATAAGAGTGGATGGACTTGGAAGGGGGAGAACCTGCGGGTTGGGCAGGGTGGCAAGGGAGAGGTAAGAGTGCTTCTGCTGGGGGATTCCATGATCAGAGGTATCCAGTGGGAGGGTCGGGGGGTAAAACCTGTCCAGTAAAAAACAAATGCCACCCTGGACTGATAGTGCACAAGGCCAAACATGAGCTATATTTGCTGGCAAGGGAATGTGAGGGTCCACGGACATACTGGTGCACCTGGGTACAAATGACATAAACAGAAATGGTGAATTGGAGATACAGACAAGGTTTTGGGAGCTAGCCAGGGTTTGTAAGTCCATAGGATGCTTGATCTCCTTCTCAGAGATCCTGCCAGTGCCAAGAGCTAGTGGGGAGAACAAGCAGAAAATAAGGGCGGCTAACCAGTGGCTCCGGGAGTGGTGTGAGGCCAGGGGGTATGGACTTGTTAGGGACTGGGGGACAACTTGGGAGGATAAGGGGCTGTATGCTAGGGACAGGCTCCATGTCAATTTGGAGGGAAGGGAAATACTAAAGCTGAAACTAGCTGGGTTCAAAAGTGAAAGGTGGGATTTAAACTTGTGAAGGGGGGGAGGGATCGAGGAAGGAGTTGCTGCAGGGGTATATAAAGGAAGGACTCGGTTTCCACTTCCTAAGGGGCTGGAGAGATATGGAAAGAGGCCAGCAGGTGGGTTAAGGGAGGGGAGCACGTGGCCAAATGGGGGCACAAGGGGGAAAATGGGAACGAGGGCAAAAGGATGGAGGGTAGTCCTGACAAATGCAAGGAGCTTATGAAATAAGATGCCTGAGCTCCAGGCGATGCTAGTTGAGGGGCAGTTGATGTGGCAGCTGTCACTGAGACCTTGGCTACTCAAGAGCACGAATGGGACCTAAACATGGAGGACTACACTATGTACAGAAAGGACAAGGGAAGGAAGGGGGTTGCACTGATAGTCAAAAATGGCATCGGTATAGGAGGGGTGGAGGAGGCGAGGGGAGCGTGAGGTGATTTGGGTCACCCTGATATCACAGGAAGGTAAGAGAGTAAAAATAGGGGTGGTATATAGACCACCTGCACTGGCAGAGGATCTGGAAGAGTGCTTGGTGGCTAATGTTGTGGGCCACTGTAGATTGGGCAACGGAGGAGTGGTGGTGATGGGGAGCCTAAACATGTCAGGAGCAGAATGGGGAATGATGACATCCCCAATGGCCAAGGAACAGAGGTTTCTGGATGTCTTCCAGGATGCGTTCCTGACCCAGCAGGTAGGGGAGCTGACTAGGGAGGCCAGGACACTAGATGTAGTCCTGATGGACAGTGACCAGATTAGGGACCTGGAGGTGAGGGACCCATTGGCGGGCAGTGACCATGCCACAGTCTGGTTCTTCCTGGACCTGGGGGGAGGAAAGCTGCACAAAGATGATGGTAATTGACTTTAGGGGTGTGGATTTCAGGGGGGTGGGAAGGATCCTTAGGGGTCACTTGGAAAGCATAAGGCCAGGCATGGATTCTGACAGTAGGTGGGAAAACATTAGGAGCAGGGTACAGGAGGCCACCAGGTCCTGTGTGAGAGAGAGGTGCAAAGTCGGTAAGACCAGAAAACCTTGTTGGTGGACCCGGGAGGTTCAGGAGGCAGTGAGGGAAAAGTAGGCAGCCTACAGGCGCTTCAAACGCTGTAGGAGCGATAGGGATCAGGAGGATTATGAACAAATGGCCAGGAGGGTCACCAGGGTGGTGAGAGCAGCCAAAGCAAGGAAGGAGCAAAGCTTGGCCAGGGGGATCAGGAGGGGGGGAATGGGGTTCTTTAGATACATTGGGAATAAAAAGGAAGGCAAGGGGGCAGATCAGCAGGATTAGATCAGGAGAGGGATGTGCACAGGAAGCGGGAGAGCAGGCTGAGGTACTAAACGAGTGCTTTGCCTCAGTTTTTACCAGGGAAGGGGAGGCTGCACCTTTTTGGGGGAGAGAGAACTGGTGGGGGAGACCTTAGAGATCTGGAGCCCTGAAGTGACTAGGAAGGGGGAAGGACCAGCACCGTCAGGTGGAGGGAGGGTAGTACAGGGGGCAAAGGGGGAGGATACGGAGGATGAAATCCCAGTAGAGAGGGTGAGAGAAGCTCTCTGGGCCCTTAAGATGGAGAAAGCACCAGGGCTGAATGAAATACATCCCAGGGTGCTGAGGGAGCTGGCGGATGACCCGGTGGTCCCCCTGGTGGAACTTTTCACCATCTCTCTGAGGACGGGGTGGGTACCCCAAGACTGGAGGGTGGCCCATATCGTGCCTATCAACAAGGGAGGATCAAGAGAGGAGGTGGGGAACTACAAGCCCATTAGCCTAGTGTCGGAGGTGGGCAAGGTGATGGAGGGTATTGTCAAGGAAAGGATGGGGGGTAGTGGAGCCAATAGGGTACCTGGACGATAGACAGCATGGCTTTGTCCCGGGAAGATAGTGTCAGACAAACCTTGTGGAGTTCTATGACTGGGTGACTAGTGCCCTGGACCAAGGTAGGCCAGTGGACGTCCTCTTTCTAGACTTCAGCAAGGAGTTTGAGTCGGTCCCCCACGATGGACTGTTGGCCAAGCTGGGAGAACTGGGGGTGGGGATGCAGATGATCAGATGGATAGGGAATTGGCTCTTGGAGCGTACTCAGAGGGTGTTGGTTGGGGGAGTTAGTCTCATCTCCAAGGAGAGTCATTAATGGGGTTCCCCAGGGTTCGGTGCTGGGGTCCCTCCTGTTTAACGTCTATGTCTATGACATAAGGAAAAGTATCAGGAGTGAAATGAGCCTCTTTGCAGATGCCTCAAAACTGGGAGCAGTGGTGGCTGGGGAGGAAGGGAGGGAGAGTAGCCCTGCAGGAGGACTTGGAAACTCTGGAAAGGTGGTTGAGAAAGTGGAAACTGAGGTTCAATGCAGGGAAATGCAGGGTTCTGCACCTGGGAGCCAGAAGCCTGGGCCAAGGGTATACCTGGGGGTGACGCACTACAAGTCTCAAAGGGTGAGAGGGATCTGAGGGTGGTGATAGACGTCAGAATGAATAACTCTGAGACTTGTAGGAGGGCAGCAGCAGAAGCCAATAGGATGCTGGGATGCATCGCTAGGGGGATAACTTCCAGAAGGGGAAAAGTGAGCCTCCCCCTGTACAACTGCTTGGTTAGGCCACACCTCGAGTATTGTGTGCAGCTTTGGAGACTGCACTTGAAAAGGGTATTGCACTTCTGGAGAGGGTGCAAAGGAGGGCAACCAAAATGGTCTGGGGCTTGGGGGACAGGACCTACGGGGAGAGGCTAGAGGAGCTCAACATGTACACCATGGAGGAGAGGAGGGACGGGGGGACATGATAGAGGTCTTCAAGTACGTAAAGGGGATAAATAAGGGAGGCTCAGTCAGGATGTTCCAAAGGAAAGGGAGAGGGGCAACTAGAGGATACGGGTGCAAACTGGAGGGGGGGGGACTCAGGGGAGAAAGGAGGAGGTGTTACTTCACTGAGAGGGTGGTGGAACCATGGAATGCACTCCCCCAGGGACTGGTGGAGGCAGAGATGGTGGAGGGGTTTAAGAGGATCTGGGACAGGTATAGGGGAGGGTGAGGCTGACCGAGTCCAACACAAGGGGACATCTTGGGCTAGGGACAGAGAAACCCAAGGGGATGGGGGGGACAGTGAAGTTGGTGCCCAGTATGGGGGCTGACTACCAAGCAGACACAAAAGACCATTGAGCCTCCTCTGCTGGCTTTTTAGTATGTTAGTATGTGAGTATGTAAGAAATAGAGAAATGCTCTTGCATGTTCGAGGCCCAAGCTTATACCCCGAGGCCATCATGGTAGGACCACAGACTGGAGAGGAGGGTAATAGAACAACTAAGGGAGTAAGGTGGGCTACAAAAAAGGTGAACAAATCCTCTACAGTGATGCAAGGCACCTACTAGTCATTGCCCATGCAGGTTTGCCAGAATGCCAGATCAGTCCACCATGGAGCCAGTTATGATTTAGCAGGTGATACTTTTGTTGTAACCCAGTTTTACGTGGGACAAAAAAATGGAAGATTATTACTTGCATATTAATTACAAAAGTACACAGATGAAGAACACTATTACAAATATATAACAGCTACAATATGTTTTTGTAGGAAATGTGTTTAAGAAAGAAATGTGCAGGTTTTCGTTGAAATACTTTGGGATCCTTAGTATTTGAGATTTTATAATATCACAATACCAGAATTTTATTGAATTCTTTTTACTTGCTTTTTGATAATTAGGTAGAGTTGCAACGAAGTTTGACTTCGCTGGCGAAGTTGCCATGAAGTGGCTAATATTCGTATTTGCAGAGCTTCACTAAGTTTTCACTGCCCTCAGTAACTTCGACTACTTCTGAAATCGCATAGTTTTCAATGCGAAGTGCAAAATTCGCATATGAATTGCAGAATTTGTGGGCAAATTCTGCTGTTCGCTGGCCAAATTTCATATTGTACTAACTTTGCGTATTAATTCGTGGAGCAAATTTAATCAACTTCACATGTCTATAAGTAGAGCTGAAAACTCACTGGTTTAATTGTATATACAGTAGATAGCAATTATAAAAGTAGCAAGTCAAGTAACACGTTTAAACCATAATTAATAAAACAGTCTGTTGCATATTTAATAGTTGTAAACATCTAGGGCCTGATTTTCAAAGGGCCTGACATGATCCAGGAACTAAGTCCCTGTGCACACCTCTTTGGTATGGCAAAACCCCTACTCCTGCTAAAATTTTATGCATGCAGATGGCATTTTCCTTTTTTTGCCCACAGCTGCAGAAAAAAATGTTATGCCTGGTAATACCAAGTGTAACATTCTTGAGAAACTGCACAAAACAATATGTGCAAACTGCCATAAACTGCAGAAAAGGTTGAGAAAAGCAACCATTCTGAAAATTGAGCGCATGTGGAAAATATTGCAGTTACATAAAAACATAGACAATGATGTGACAGGGAGAACCTGCCACTCTTGAGGACCAACCTTTTCTTAAATCTGTTGCAACAGTTCTTCTATTTCTTAGCCTAATCTATTCTTTACAATTTATAGTCCATAAGGTTGGCCACCTATGGGTGCCCCTCCCCTTTTTTTGACTATGCTATAGTGTCCTCTTTAATTTTCCTTTTCCCTCTCAGGTCCTTGTACAGAGAGGTTGTTGTGGTGACCTCCGAGCCGATGTAAAACAACAGGCTGTGCTCCTCATTGTTGGATTTAGTATGCAATAGCACTATGTCATAAAATACTTTGATGTATGTGCCTTATGTATATGAAACCTGTAAATGTTGAAAATATCACGGTACTAGGTGTTTTTGATAAAGGTAGAAAGTTACTAGGGGACTGTATATATCAGAGACCCCCTGTTGTGTTATTTAAATGCATGTAAATTACAGATTGTTTGAGAGGCCCTTTGGCACCATGCATACTTGCTTTAAGCTGAACAAGATTAAAATGTCATGGTGATTTGCATATATATCCCATTGCATTATGGGGGTATGTGTGATGTGTTTCTTTGAAACTTGGCTTTATTGCCAATGCTCTTTGAAGTAACCTTTGCTTAAGTGCTTCTGCACTAAGGTTCTTTGTCTTTAGCTTGTTTTTCAGTTTTTCTTTATTGAGCTCCCCATCACCCAAACACACAAGACAAACACAGGGAATAAAATAATTTTCACTAAGGAGATAGATCAATGGGTCAGTAGGTGCTGACCAAGTGCAGACGAACATGCATAGTCTGTTGTTGCAAACTGATGAATTGAAGAAGGGATATGCCATTGCTTAAGGTGATCCCCTGTGTTTTAAATAAACATCACACAGAGACTGTGTATTGAACCTGAAGTTCTGTGCCTGGTCCATCTGTTATCCCACAACACCTCCACAAATGACAACAGGAAAAGTCCAATGGCCCATCTAGTCTGCCAGAGTTTTCTGTTTAGCCCAAGGACCTACTATCCCTCCAGGGTCTTAGCCCTCCCCATCCTTCTCTCCATTCCCCTTCCAGCTTCTGCCACCCAGAGCAACCACCAGTAAATAAAAATAAAATAAATAAATAAACCACTATATCCTTCATTCCATCCCAACCATGCTTAAAGCCACCAACAGTTTTAGCTCCCAGCAGGCAGACTGTTTCATGGCTCCACTACCCCGTCAGTAAAATAAGTTTTTCCTCATCTATTTATTAAGATTTTGGATGACACTTTTTGGCCAAGGCTCTTTACAAAGGTTCCACATCATATTACAAGGACAGGTGAAAAACATAAAAACAGAGCATTAATAAAGTACAAACATACAGAATGGTTTCATACATGGAGCTGCCAAAGGCTTTGTCAGTAATTGAAATGTGATTAAATAAGAAAAGCAGTTGGAACAATACTCCAGGCGTCGTACAAAGTATGCCTGGGGCAGATGCATGAGAGGTGAGAAGATTGCAAGTGCTTACAGAGGCAATGGTTATCATCAGGTGTGAATGTAGTAAAAAAGGGGGGAGGCAGGTTGACAAAATATTGTCTGAGGGAAATAAAAGAGAGAGGAAGGGGTTGGTGGAGAGAGTAGGGGGAGTTGGGTATGAGTGTGAGGTACAGAGGAGGGAGGAGAGAGGGAGAACGGGTGGAAGGGGAAGGAGGGGGAAGTGGGAGAGTGGTGGTGAGTGGATAACTCTGGCAGGGGGTGGAAGGATTTTGGGGGAGGACGGTCACATGAGTGAGGGGAAACAGTGTGAGGAGGGAAATAAACAGAGGGGCTATGAGTGGTTAGGGCAGGCAGAAGTGGGATGTGGAAAGTGCTCATGTCCCTCCTGAGCCTCCCTCTTGTCAGTTTTGACTCATGTCCATGTGACTGTGAACTAGTATTCAAGCTAATTATTTCCCTGCCATTCACCTAATTAATTCCTTTTAGGAACTTGAAGATCCGTATCATATCTCCCCTCTCCCTTCTGGTCTCCAGTGAGTACATATTCAGTACCTTGAGACACTCCTCATAGGATCTGCCCTGTTGACCCTGAATAATTTTTGTTACCCTGCGCTGCACTGTGTCCAGCCTATCTCTATCCTTCCTGAGGTGAGGACTTCAGAACTGAGCACATTAATCTAGGTGTGGCCTCACTAAGGATCTATTTAGGGGGAGTACTACCTCATCCCTTCTGCTATCAAAACCCCTCCCGATACATCCTATCATCCTACTTGCTTTGCTATATGCCTTGTTGCACTGACTTGATTGTTTGAGGGAGTCACTCATGATAGCTCCAAGGTCCCGTTCCTCAGTCATAGTGCTAAGTCTCACCCCACCCATCCAGTACTCTGTCCTGGGGTTTGTGTTCCTAGGTGCATTACCTTACACTTTTTGGCATTGAATTTCAACTGCCAAACCTTAGACCAACCCATAGCATTTGTATGTGTCACTGCATTTTTTCTGATTCCCTCATCACTATCCACCCTTCCACAGAGCTTAGTGTCATCTGTGAAGGGATACAGCCTTCCCCAGATACCCTCACCAATGTTGTTAATGAACATATTGAAGAGGACTGACCCCAGAACAGATCCTTGTGGCACTCCCGCTCTGCTGACTTGACTCAGTTGATCACAGCCCTCTGCTGCCTCCCCTTTAACCAGTTATCTACCCACTTTGCTATGACCATAGCCACACCCAGATCCTCCATCTTCTTCAGCAAGTGACTGTGAGGTACTGAGTCAAAAGCCTTGCTGAAGTCGAAGTAGAGCAAATTCACAGTGTGGCCCCAATCTAGTTCCCTTGTCACTCAGTCAAACAAAACTATCAGGTTAGTCTGACAAGAACTCCCTGCCATGAATCCATGCTGTTTACTGTCCTGGAGCCCATTGCTCTCCAAGTAGTCCATGAGGTTTTTTTTGGCCATCGGCTCCTTCAGTTTCCATACAATAGAGGTAAGACTGATAGTTCTGTAGTTCCCCACATGTTCCTTGTCCCCCACCCCCTTATGGAGTTGTATGATGTCCGCCACCCTTCAGTCCTTCAGAACTATCCTCATCATTAGAGAGCTGTTGAATAGACCTACCAGAGGTTCAGCCAGTTCTGCTTCGAACTCCCTAAGTAACCTCAGATGTAACACATCTGGTCCCAGGGCCTTATCTATTTTTACTGCTGCCAGCCCTTTCTAGTTTCTTTTGTTGTAAGTATTGGTTGCCTCATCTCTGGACCCACTTAGTGGCCATTTTGATGCCACTCTGTGGCAAAGGGTCCTCAGTTCTCCTTTGTGAAAACTGAGCTAAAGTAATCATTAAGGACAGTGGCCTTTTGTCCATCCTCCTCTATCACTATAACCCCCACCCGCTAAATATACGAGTCACCTTCTTTTCTTTTTTCCCTAATATATCAAAAGAACTGTTTTGCTCTGCTATTGACCCCTATCTGCAATACGCAGCTCCGTGTCTGCTTTTGCCTCCCTAACCACCCTCTTTGGCTCCTTATTTTTCAGTTGCACAAGAAAACCCTCCCTTGTGTAACTATTTTTTCTGCCCATGCTCAATTTTTTCACTTTTGAAAATGAGGCCCCTGTTCTTCTAGCATAGCTTGCCCTCCACTGAAATCACTTCTTTTTTCAACTTAGCATTACATGACAACTGCCTTGTTTTAATCTATGACTGATTTACATACAGATATCTCTGTATTACTAACACGTACAGGTAAGTGCAATATCTTATTGGAAAGAGCTTTTTATGGGCTTTCAGACTTCAAGAAGTACTTCTAACTTTACTTCCCCTTTAAATAAAATAAAACCTGTGAACAGGGCCTATTGGAGTATCCAGCTGTGGGTCAAGTATCAACTGTGAGAGGCAAAATCCAGAATGAGGATTTGAGTTGTAATGGGTCACACAGTTAAAAAAGGATAAGGAAATCCTAAGAAGGATAACAATGTTGATGCAGGAGAACTGACAGCAGCTAATGCAGTTGGCACAAGATATCCAGGGAAGTCCATTAAATGGGCAGAAGACCGATCCAGGAGAGGTAGCTGAGTGATCTCTTTGTAACTCTAATCTGCAATGGCATTTTATAATTTAGGGCACAATGAGCACAGTGTTTTAGCTTGTCTACTTTAAACCAATACAAGAAAAACACACCTCTGATTCTCTGGCTCAAGCTTTATTCCTGTTTGGAATTAATGAATCCCTTTAAATTTAAGGAAGTTTGTTTCTTTGTCCAACCCTTCCTTTTTGGCTCTGGCAGCAACCATTGACTTCTGTAAAAAATCCTCTGCTTGCCTTTTGCTATGCAGACAAGTACATTTTCCTTGCAAATACTATAGATCTCCAGAAAGATGAGTTTTAAGATTATGTTTAATACCGGTTTAACTGGGATCAATTTTATAACATTATGAGGCACTCCTTTGTAAGACAGAGAGAGAGAGAAGAAGATGTACACTTTTATCAAACTGTTATGGTATTATTGTATAATTTAGATTGGAGAACCGTTCCCTCCATGGCCATCTGTAAATGTTGCTGCAGGCCTTCCTTTTCAAGCATCCTTTTGCCTTTTAAATTTGTTTAAAGGAATTGTTAATAGTGTGGCTTGCTTGTCTTGATTTGGTTTGCATAACTGTAGTCACCTTAGCAATTTAAAAGGGTGCAAATCTAAATAAAATTTTTGTAGCAAGGTGTATTAGAAAAACAGAATATTGAGCAGTTCTCCCACTGTCTCAAATATCCATCTGCAGCCTTATCCTAACCACATGCAAAACAAATTATCCCAACGTAAGGAGATAAAACCACTCACAACTGATTCACAGGTCTGAATGTAGCCCTGCAGAGTGAATAATCCAAGAAAGACCATTTCTGCAGTGATTTCTATTACCTCTGTACAATGCCTTGGGTGTGCGGTAGGATTAGAACTGAAATCACCAGCTAAACTGTCAACTTTCTAAATTACACGCATTGCTGACGTCCACATGAAATTTCTAATCCAGAATAATGGACCAAAATGCAACAGCAGAGCTGGTAATCTCCAATTGTTTTTGTTTATTATTTTAGTTATCTGCTTGTCGGGTTTTTCCATGACTCCATAAACAAACAAGGATGATTAAGAGGATGTAATGCCATGACCTGTGTACATACTTGATTGCATAAGTCGGAAAACTCACAGAGCAAGACATAGATCAAACTGATCACACAAGATTAAAAATTTAGTAATAATGCGGCATGTTTCTCTAAAACAAATAAGGTCAGAGAAGCTGCTGTTCTAAGCCAGGGGCAAATCAGTGTAATCTGACACAGGACAACACTGAAAGAAACACTCAAACACTTACTGTGTTAGAAAGGTCCCAGTGTCCTTATTCCAGTGCAAGGACCACATTTGCTGAAAGTGTCATGATATCATTGTGAAGACAAGTATTACATGCATATCCTTCATATATAACACATTATAGATTGTATAACTGAAGAGAAATGTAGATGGGCAGAAATATTTTCCAACTTAGCTGAAACATTCTTTCTCAGGTAACATGCTTCATTGGGCACAATTGTTCCTGAGGTTTAACCCTTAATAATCAAGAGTGCCATTGGCTTATTCAAGTGCTATGCATTGGTGGATGAAGCCCTGTTGCCTGCTTACACTTCAGCATAAAAGGGGCAACAGCAGTTTATTTGCCTGCTTTACAGAAGCTTCCCCATCACAAGAAGTTTAATGTAAATACACATTTGTAAAAGGAGAGCACAGGTAATGTTCTATTCTGTGTTGGGTATTTCTAGATAGGTTTCTGTGTTTCTAAAACTGAAGATGATAGACTTGCTTCTGTTATACATGCGTACGTTAAGCGGGAGACCAAAAAAACCTCATTAGATTATTACGTAACAGGAGTCAGCTAAGTGTAATTGGAAGTGACTTTTTTATTGGTGATCCCTACAGACTGTTAGCATTGTCACGGAATACTAGCAGAAGTGCACATTATTGTGATGTCATGCTTGTCATAGGTTAAAAGATCAACCCAGCCTCTCAATGATACCACCTATGGCTTAACAGCCAATCACAGAGGTTTCTTTCATGACTAATGCACATTAATTGGAAAGTCAGTCACCAAACCATCCCCATGTATAGAACGTAGTCCTACTAAAAGGGAAATAAACCCAGTGTAGCATTTATTTTTATGTTGACCACTCATCATATAAGCAGAAGAGCACATGTGTTGGAGTGAGCTACAGTACACTAATGTATGTGGAACCCAAACTCTGACAGAGCCAAATTCATTGTCACATTTACACCACAAGCCCCCAAAGTTAGGAAAATCATCACTAAGAATTCTAGGCAAAAGTATCCCTGAACCCTTCAGGAGGATTGTAAGACAGCCCCGAATCAAAGTAAACTCTTATTGTATTTTCTACAACCCCTGAAGCAGAAACAGACAACCCCTTTTAGGTGGTAATCTCCCAAAAGGCTTCTTTCCATGTAGCAGTTTCAAGTATTGCAAAAGATTAGAAAGTAAAAAAAAAACTTTAAATATCCCAAATCAGGGAAGGAATTTGTGATAAGAGATTTGATAGCTTGTAATACACAAAATGTGGTACACATGGTGACTTGCCTATGCAGAGCATTTTATGAGGGAAAAATGATCCGCCCCTTTAAGCTGCAGCTTGGTGCATGGGTGTCAGCGGGCATACTCTGTGTACTTTGCTGAGTACAGCAACATCTGTAAAATCCAGGGACAACCTGAGCCTCAAGCCAGGGCAACAAACACAAACAGAGCCTGATGTACATGAATAATTGTTTTTTTACCTCCTTGGATGCTTTAGTGTGAGTTTGTGAATAATCTTTGGAAGATATGTGGGTGCTAAACTTAGAGGCCATGACTGTATAGTATGAGTGACCCAACTGAGTATGTATGTATGCATGAGTGCTGGAGTGAATGGACTTCTCTAAGGCTGGCTGCCATGATGTGATACAGAGGTTTATCATAATGTATCCTAAACACTGTAACTAAAAGCCAGTCAACCTCTATCTGATTGGTAGTGTGTATGTTAGATAAAATAATAAAATGTGAATCTAGTAGGATCACTGGATTACTACCTATTGCTGGCCAAAATGGATGTGGGGCAATGTTTGTGCGGGAGGGTAGCACATCTTTTGGTTTGTGTTTATGGGGTTGGGAAGGGGGCAACAGTTCCATCAACTTTTGTGTACAAGTTTAAAATTCCTGGCTACACCCCTGGGTGGATGAGCATATAAGGGACATCAAAGATGAAAAGATGAAGAACATACTAGTAGTAGCAGCCTTAATTAAGTTTACTAGCTATCAGGGGATACATAAATGGTAATTCTTTGGGTTAGAAGAGGTGCATATTGGAGTGAGGGGTGGGGACCTTGATTCTGTTGTCAAAAGAGATGCATTTTGAACCTATACTTTAGGTGCCTACCGTGCAGCAGTGGTTTGAAATCACACCTTTTTTGTGATGCACTTTAATACCTGAGCATAGAATGAGAGAGAGAGAGAGAGAAAGAGAAACATATGCAAACAGGGACCAATATTCAAATAAATGCACAAGCACAGAGGGAACCAGCATGGCTGTGAGCTGCTGCCTTTCGAGAGTTCTGTACAGTGGTTTGATTTAAATGTATTTTCTCATTTTTACATATAAAAGAGTACCCTTGTTTTTGGATGGTGGATAAGAGGAAAGCTCTGACATTTTCTTCTTCTGAAAAGTGTTACACCACATGGATTAAACCACTTGAAACATGTTACAGATTGGAAGCCAGCACAGAGGGTGTTGGTAGGGCTAAAAAGAGAAGCTCCAGCACCAGTGGGAGAACACTGAATGCCAACCCGCGACAGCCTGCAGGTATTCCAAACCAGGTGAGTTCACTTTTATATAAGCAAAACCTGCCAAACATTTTAACCAAGACACCAAAATCGAAGGATTACCTCTGTCAATACACTCTGCTTTACTGGTCAACAAAAAGTTAACATCTCTGGTAAATTCTGTTCCTCTTGCCAACAGAATTTCAGCTGCTGACAGTAACAACAGGGCTGAGGGAGTGGAGGTGCTAAGTGAATCAGAAGCAAAAACCATAACAACATCAACAGTATCCACACTTACAACTCCAGGTTCAGCTCAGCTGAATCAGCCTGTGGAAACAACAGCAGAAATGGCATCCGGTTCAGCCATTGGAGGGAAACACTCTGTCGATTCACTGGGTGAGGGTTTAGAGAAATTAATACAATGGACTCAAACATTTGATCATGGAATCAATGCCTTTTTGGGAAAAGTTGATTTTCTGCAATGGGACTCTAAAATTAATTGAGAGAAGATAGGCACTATCTCAAAAAAAGTAGAAATCAACAAAAAAGGAATTGAGAAAGCAAATGATAAAGTTGTAGGGATTGAAGCCACTACAGCTGATCTAGCAAGAGACAACTATGCCATGTCAAGAGAAATCAAACTGTTGGAGAATTGTCAATGCTACAAAAATCTCAGAGTAGGTAGGTCTGCCAACTTCACTAGATGGAGATTTTTACAGTTTACCAGATATGTTAAAAGATATGTGTGTGTGTGTTTTTGAACTTCCAGTTGATAATCTCTCATTTATCATAACAGCATATAGATTACCATCAAAAAGCAAACCTAGAGAAAGTAACGCCAACTAACTTACAACCCATAATGATTCTGAAGTGGCAACATCAATCAAATCAACAATAATGGTGGCATTTGCCTTTGACTTGGACAGGGTTTGAATTGTCTGCTTGAGCCAATTAAAGGCTCCATTAATAACCCAGCCTGAGTGCTGAGGTGCTGGGTGCCTTATCTCATGCCATGCCGGTAACCCGTGTTTGGGAATGAGCACAGGTCACCAGAGGCCGGCTGGGGGGGGAAGGACTGGGAGTGGATAGAGTGGCTGACAGGCAGCTCTCCATTCCCAGATTGGGGAGTTCGGTCTTTCAGCCTAAGACCACCACCGTGTGGAAGCATGATGGTGGTGCAGGCAGTGAGGGAGTTGGGCGCTAGGCTAGGGGTGGGCAGAGCGGAGTTGGCCAAGCCAAGGTGTCTGTGTGTGTACACCTCCATGCGCATCGACCTTGTTTGAGTCCTTGGGGAGCAAGGGGAAAACAAATGTGGAGAAAGCAGGGGCAGACTGAATGACACCCCCAGACTGGCTCCAGTGGTCCTGCTGGGGAAGTGAGGGTGGCCCCAAAGGGACTGTGAATGTCCAGTATGGATGGCTGACATGAGCTGCTGGTGCACTGGGAGGATAAAAACCTATATGGAAAAAAGAAGGCTCCATTAATATACAAGCTCCATAAATTTTCTATATTCCCAGAGTACACTTGTGCTACACAGCACAGAAGGAGGTTCCTTGTGCAGACACCAGTTTTTTAAACATTTTTTCTGTTTGCATCTCAGAATCTGCATACCTGACCAGAGCAAAACTTGGCATGTCAAGAGATCTACCCCCTGAGACCATCCATGCAAAATTGCATGCAAATCTGTTGAATCGTTGCAAAGATATTAAAGTGCAAAATTTGAGGTTTATCATAGAAATCCCTGCTCAACCCTAACTATAGTGGTGCTACCACACCACTATAATATGACTTGCATGAAGCAGTGAAAAATAATAGTCCATAACTGACTAATACTGTACATGACCAAGCCATTCTTGATATTATTTATTTATTTGAAAGTTGTTTTGTCAGGTAAACCTACAGGAATAAACAGCAATCTCATTTACAGGTGTGACCTAGAGAAGGGGAGTATAGAAAGTCAATAAAGCTACAGGCTTGTCAGATTAAGGCATAGTAAAAACAACAGGCAATAAAGATGCAAAGAAAGTTACAAATAGAATAAAACTTTTAAAAATTGACGCAAGCAATAAAATGTAATGAAGCAGCACTGTCAGCTGCAGTCACAAGCAAATCTGATGTGTAACTTGAAGATCTGTTTGTTAGGGGGGATGCTAATGACATTGGTGGACTCAGGAGGCGGATTACCCCAAAAATGAGGAAGCCTGTAATGGAAAAGAAGTTAGCCAGGAGTTCCTCTTGCATCTTGGGATGAGGAACTGACGTCTGAGCTGGGAATGTAAGTCATAGCCAGAGTTGAAAGTGGAGATAAGTACTTCATTTAGGTAGCCAGGGAAAATACCTAACCAATATTTAAAGCCAAACAGGCAAAGATGTTGAGAGTGTCTGCAATCAAGTGAAGGCCAGTGCAGATGGCCATACAAGACACAGTTGTGAGTGTAGGGAGGGCAGCAGAAAACAAACCAACAAAGGGGTTAAATAAGAAGTCCAGTTTGATTAGCTGTAATATGGGGGCAGTGGCAGAAATGATGTCACCATAGTCAAAGATCGGTAGGATAATTTGTTCAACAAGTCATCTTTTTGCCCCTTGGGAAATGCAGTCAAGTACTCTATAAAGGGTGCAAGTTGTTAAAAGGATTTAGTGATCAGAGATTGAATATTGGAAGAGAAGTCCAGGTTTTGGTCTAGAAGTATTCCAAGGTGTTTGTGCTGGGATACAGTGTCTAACATAATACAATCCAAATCAGTACCAACCAGTATAGCCACAGTTTTATAATAAGAGAGTGATTGTTGGCACCCTTCTGGAAGAAGCCACACGCAGCACAGCTCAATAAAGGTAACATGAACCCTATTTATTTTTTTTACTTCTTCCCATGCCCACTCAGTGACCCTCTCCTTTGGGGCTTACAAGTGCCCCCTACTGTCCTCAACCCCTGCTGCCATCTCCCACCTTCAGACTCCCTGAGATCTTCCGCTACTCCTTCAGTTTATGGTTTAATCCTGCTGGAAGGGGGTGCTCTTGACTACCACTAGGGAGAAAGCATCTTGGGACATCAGCAGCGATGTTCAGAGGGTTAGGATGATGCACTGAGTGGTGTGGATGAACCCTGTTGTTAACATTTTTTTTATATGATTGTAAATTAAGGCATGTGTAACATCTGTTTAATCACACCTGTTTATTGTTTTGTACATTTGTTTTGAAATACTCCTTTTTTTTCTTATTTATGGTGCCATATTAATGCACTGTTTTCCCTGCCCAGTATTCATTTTTACGACTGCGTGGGTGGAGTTCTGCAGATGTTATGCCATCATATGATCTTTATAAGAGCACTGTGGAAGCACGTGACTGGACCACTGTCTGGTGTGCTTCCAGAGTGCTCTGCCAAATGTCCAGTGGTGACGTTTATGTGGCCATTCCAATCTGTGGGCTGCATAAACACACTCCCTTCCTGGTGCACTACTTTTTCTTCCACAGCTGTGGATGTGACAGCCACCGTGTGCAAGATGGTTGCGCCAGCTCAAACTGCGCATGTGTGAGTATTGCACATGCACAGTTCTGTTATCACCGCAATCTTAGATATGGCTGATTTCAGTGCGGCGAGAGCACCTTGTATTCTTTTCATCACTTTTTCTGCTTTGAACAGCCATATTGGCTCTGACCAGAGTTTGTTTAATTACCTAGCAGATTGGGAATGCCTGACATCAGTTAAGACTTTAAAGAAGCAGAACTCAGTGGCATTACCTGAGCAACATCTGCTGCTCATTCCTGTCACGTACCTCACAGTATATCTGTAGCAGGCAAGTCTGCTTTCTCTATACACCTTTCAGCACTGTGGAACAGCTTTGGTAACCTCATGATCCATTTCTCATCCTCTCTGCACCTTCTCAGATGACTTTTACAAGCACACTTCTCAAAAGCATGCATCGTCAGCTATCCTTCTTACACTTCCGTCCACATTATAACAATTCATGCCCTATCTGCCCCCACAATATTTATGCTTTTTGTCTCTTAACCCACTGTATAGCTTAAACTCAGTGTATTCTGTAATTTGCATTTTCTGCAGCTATGATTCTACTACAAATATCTTGCCATACACTGGCGATATGCTACCCTCGCTTTCATCCTGGCTACCCCCATAACAGCTGCACTTTGAACCTTTCTTGTATTGTTTTTTTCTTTGTCTGAATTAATTACTTGTACCTTGCTTTTATTGTTCATGTACGTGCACTTGTTCTTGTCACTTTATTTGTTATGGCTGTTCCACTCACTGCTGTATCACCCCCCCCCGTTACTTACTGTTTACTGTAGTATAGTAGATTGTATTAGACTAATTTTGCTTACTTCTAGGATGACAATTTCTGTAACTACAAATCTCAGAATCCCTTGCAGTTGATTTCAGAGCTGGGCTGCAGCAGTGGGCAAGTCAAAAGCCTGCCGCGCATGTTAGAGTGTACATAAGCTTTGATAGTCTGTTTGTCGGTCCCACTGTCTTCTCATGGCTCAGTACAGTCACAGAGTTCTGTACTTTGCCCCAGGAGAACAGCAGGACTGAAAAACATCTATTTTCTCCTTCGTGCCTGTAAAGTGAAAATTAACCTAATAGTCTTATGCGTCGCAGAAGTTTGGGGTTATTATATGTCCATTCCCTAAACATTCTCTTATCACTCTTCTATAGGTCTATAGTAGGAGTAGATAAATCCTACCCAGAGTAACACATGAGAGCGGAGCTGGGTAGACTCCCATTAGAAGCTCTGGCTTGTTTAAGAATATTATGCTATTAGTTATGTACAATAAACATTTCAATAAATTTATGGCTCAAATTATGCTTGGTGGAAAAAAGCAAATAGGGACAAGAATTGGAAGGTTACCTGTGATTGTTACAAATACAGGAAATATTAAGAGAAACTGACTTCAGCATTGTGGCTAGATCACAGGAAATGAATAATAATTTCATCTCACTATAAACAGGTATTTAAAAATAAATTGGTCTCAGTATATCAAGAAAATGATATGTTAGCGATATGTAACTCAAAGATAACACCTTGTTTTTTTAAATATAAAATATGGCATGGCTGTAAGACTTATTTAATACACTCATTAGAACTGGAAGAACATAGAATTGTCACCCATTGAAGGTTAGAACTATTGCCTTTGAGAAAACTTGAAGCAAGATACAGTAAAAAGTCAAATGAAATTGACCTAGACTGCTACTGCAAAAAGGGCCACGTGGAAGAGCTATACCATATACTATTTAATTGTTCATTATACAAGAAATGACCAACTACATCTCTTATAAACTATATTGCATGGTATAATGTGTGCTTATGGATTGTATGTTTATTTTGCTTAATCCTAAAAATAAACAGGATGTAAAGAACTTAATAAAATCTATTGAAGCTACAATAAGACAAAGGAGAAAAATTGCTACTATTTCTAGTCCTGTTGAGCTGTAATTTGTCTATATAGAAAATGTGAATACTAAGCTATGTGAAATAAGTATTAATTTACTCTTTTAAAACAATAATTTTTAATGACTCATGGTCTCCCTAATTTAAAAAAACAGATACTGAATGATACGCTATACTACTGAGTGGTTTAAAAAGTACTTATAAAATGAGTAAGGAAGAAACTGCATCCTGATTGGTTAGGACATTTGCGCTGAGAGTGCACAACACACAGGCAAAAATTGCTGGCAATCAGGATACAACACACTAATATTATCAATGCCTTTTTTTAAATTCCTGATTTCCATTACACGCATGGCTACCACCTTTACTCACTAAAAAATCACATGGGCCCTAAAGATTAAACTCCTTCAAAATTAAAAAACAAACAAACAATCAGCCGGATTAAATGTTCTTTTCCTTTATATTCCCCTCCTTATACACATACACAAACTAAAATGAAGTACTACTCACAGCTTTATTTTTTGGAGCTTCCTTTCTGACCATGCCCCCCCCCCATCCTTACCTGTCTATCAGGGAAATCTTTGCTGCTTGCTCTGCCCTAGATACAACTGAATCCCTGGCTTTACTGAGACTTTCTGTTGTATATGTTTGTATGGGGAGAGATGAACATTCAGGCAGTAGAATTCTGCAGAAGTTTGAATTCCTGAAAACCAAGATAAACAAACATTCTGTCTGATGAATGTGTGGTTAGACAGATGCTTGAGAGCTGGGGAGGTACTGCTTTTTACTAGTTACTCTTAAAAAAAGAAAATACCTGTTTTTATTAATAATAAAAAAAAATAATTTTTTGTTTTTAAATGTCCTCAGTTTACCCATTTTATAAGCAGAATAAGAGACTTCAAGGTGAGTGTTATGCTGGCACAACTAACTTCCAAGGTCTGAAGGCACTCCACCTGCAGAGTCATGCCTCACTACACCCAGTGGTGTCTTATTTCTTACTTATCAAACTGTCAACAACAAGTAAAATAGGCACAGCATAGTCAACATTTAGAGCAATCGGTGCAGGTGTCCCACTGGGTTCCATCCTGGGACTGCTGCTCTTTTCTACTTTTGTTAATGACCTTCCAACATCTTGTGATTCAGTAAATGTGTTGATGTATGTGGATAATACTGTTCAGTATTGCACCAGAGACACAGTATGCAACCTCCAAAGTCAGCTACAATCTGTTTACTCTTCCCCAGCATAACTCTGTGCTAAATGAGAAAAATATCAAAGTTATGACTTTGGAGTCAGACTCCCCTTATGATTGAAGGTGAAAAATGTCCCCTTTGGATCAGTTGCAGTGTTTAATATATGGGGGTTACCTTAGATCAGAATTAAAACTTAGCACATATAGAGTCAACTGTAAAGTAGGTAATTTAGAAATGTGTCTTTCCATATAGAAACAAACACCAGTTCACAGGTAAGGCAAAACAAAAACTATTGTAAAACTAATAGTGTTACACATGCTGAAATATTGTTCACAGTTACATATTAGCACCCCAGCATTAGTCATTTCTAAATATGAAAGCACATTTAATAATTTTGTTGGCTTGCTTCATCATCATCACCACCCAGAACCCATTGCTGCACTTTGTACAGAAACCTAGGACTTCTTTCCCTGAAGTCCTGAATTCCGTACAACAATTACATAATGATACATAAAATCATACAGTATCTTTTGTCCGAAACCTCACCAGGATACAACAGAATCCTACACAGAGGATTGAGAGGGCTTCCTGAAGCCATTCCAGCCCACCACCACCACCACTGATTGCATCTTCCAAGCTGTACAATACCTTGGACACCCCCATACAAGCTACACCTCCTTCCTGCCTCTCCACCAACTGAGAGGGAGAAAAGATGGGCACAAGCGGAGTTACCAAGAGCCCAAACTTGAACAATGGTGAACACTTTCCTTTGTTTTTAACACCACCAAGATGTCGCCTGATCCTACATGTGGGGTTGAGAGGGATCTGAGACCCACCCACTGA
Source organism: Neoceratodus forsteri (assembly GCA_016271365.2). NCBI lineage: Eukaryota > Metazoa > Chordata > Ceratodontiformes > Ceratodontidae > Neoceratodus > Neoceratodus forsteri. The sequence continues at coordinate 435,095,074 of CM057450.1, read as the reverse complement.
TCTCCTTCTCCAAGCTACACTGGACCTTGGGCACTGCCATACAAACTGTGCCTCCTCCCTGCCTCTTTGCCAATCAGAAGGAAGAAAAGATGGGCCCAGGTAGAGCTACCAAGCCCACAAAAACATTAACAATAGCAGATACTTTCCTTTGTTTGAAACTCTGCCAGGATGCCACCAGATCCAACATGGGGTGCTTGAGAGGGCTTCCAGGAGCCAAACCAGCCTACTGCCCCCCCCCTACTGATCACATCCTCAAAGCTGCACTGGTCCTGGGGTGCCCCCACACAAGCCATGTCTCCTCCCTGCCTCTCCACCAATTGGGAGGCATCAGCCCTCTCATAAGGAAACAGACATCAAGTGGTCCTCTGTGATGCAGTCCAGAGTGCTAAGGGTCACAGTGTGAAGGGCAATGAAGGGAGTCTGACAAACGGGAATCGGCTAAGGAGGCAGCCAGCAACCTAGAATGCTGTCCAGTGCTTCAATCCCCTCATAAGCACTGTTGTTCTGGGAAGTTCACAAACTCAGCTTGTCTCACGCTTGTCAGGAATGTAATATTTGTAAGATGATTGTCACTGCTCAGTTCTGTAATGTGTGGCCATAGTGTAGAAATCTTGTGTGCCATTTATAACCACTAAGTGTAGTACATCTTCGTACCTGTGTGCAGTCGACACTACTGGTATCTTACCTTCCCTTCCTAGATCATGGATTTTAAATATTCTACATGCCTTCTAGAGTCCCAGCAACTCCAAATTTGGGGGTTGCCCCAATAGCTGTCTAGCTGTGCTAAATACTATGCTCCCCCACTCGGACCAAAGCATCAGCAGGAGGCCTGACCCGGGTGCTTCCTTGACCACAGGATCCCCCTCCTCCATAATGGAGTGGCTGGCCTGACCAAGCTGCTGCCCGTGCTCCTCCACTCAAAAAAAAAAGCATCAGGCATGCCTGCTCCACGGCTGCTGCTTGAAAACTGGCACCATGCTCCTCAAAGCTCCTGATTGGCTGGCCTTTTGGACTGCACCTTGTTGATAGGTACCTGCTTCTGGAGGTTCCTGGCTGCTATCTTTCCTATCTCTAGCCCTGTATATTTTACTTTGTGCTTCTATTTTATTTCCAAATTAGAGTAGTCATTGTAATTATGCTAGACAGGTGATTACAGCTCTGTTAAGACTTTGCATTTAGAGTTTTAAGATAATTTTTTTTTATCTTGATCTCTCTGCCTGTGCTTTTTCTTTCAAAGCCTTCTACCCTCCTTTGTCCTGCAAATTTCTGTTCACTGCTATATTGCTAAACGCTCACTATTTCCACCTATTTAATCGACTGCGCTTTTATTCTTTCCCAAACCCTCCTCCTCTTTGTCTTTCTTTGGTTAATCTCCCCCCACACTCCTCTCCCCCTGCCGTGACTCTGTCTTCTTGTCTGTCTGCTCCCACCCACCGATCCTGCCCTCAATTAATACCCCTCTTCTTTCTTTCTTCTAGCAGGAGGCCGACCTGGTGCCGTGCTCTCAAAGCTCCTTATTGGCTGGACTTTGGACTGCACCCTTACTGACTAGTGCCTGCCTCTGGTGGTTTGTGTATCTTTCTATCTCTAGCCCTGTATATTTTGTCCCACCCACCCTTCCCAACCACGGCCTCTATTAAATACACCTCAGCTACTCCCCTATTTCTTTCACCCACCCCTATTGGCTCCCAGGTTGTACTCCTGCCTGCCAATCCCTAGTGGTGCCAAAGTTGTACTCCTGTGTGACAGACCCTCTCTTGGCCCCTTCTGTTGTTATTTCCCTCAGTTGTCACTGAACCTACACGCAAATCCTTCCTTTTTTCTTTCCTGCCCCCCCCCGCTTAGACACCTTCTCTGAACCTCACCCAACTAGCCTTCTAGCTATTGCCAGCTCAGCAGGCCCCACTGAACCTTACCCTATCAGGTACTAGCCCTGACCACCTCAGTAATTAAATTTTGCAATAGCAATGTTTTCAACCACTATCCTGCTGCTCTTGCTCTTCCTGACCATGCTGACATCCCCCATTAGCACTGTTGTTAAGAGCTCATCCATATCTACTGTTGGTCACCTTGATGAGTACCCCCCAGCACAGGTATGGAATGGTTACCTGTAGTGGAAGCACAAATTGTACTAATTTCTTTTCCCAAATTCTACAACACACAAGGCTGCTCCTGCACCCAAGGATGACTTTTCCCACTCTCTATTGCTCCTCATTCTTATTATCGGGTGTCTGATCAGTACAGACTAAAGCTAGGAAAGTGCATATAAGAAAAAGAGTACGCTTGCTTCAATGACAGATGCCTTAAGAAGCTGAGAGAGATCATGTGATGTCTGCGGCTTGGTAACAGCTTTCCTGTGGAGCTCCCATCTCCATCCCTTTTATCTACTTTAATCTGCTACAAAGACCACTGAATTAGGTGCTGTTCTGCCTCATCTGAATACTTGCCTGCCTGCAGCTACTAGATTTCATGTTCTTACATCGCTATAGGCATAGCATCACTGTGATGGATGCTGATATGAGGCAGGACTCACCGTACCACACTCCACCGGCCTCCCCAGTGAAGGCCCTGAAAAAATCTGAAGCACAGGGGGCTCAAGCTTCATGACCGCTTGCTCAACCAACCTCCTCTGGACTCCTAATTCAAGATCGCTTCCTACAAGAACTGCTTCCCTTTCATGAAACTTTGACTGATATCTCTTCAGCACTTTAGTCTATCCATCCTGACATGGGGGAGGTGGGTCGCAGAGTAGGAGACATAGAAGTCTGTGCAGTCTCACTGGAATCCTGGAAGGACAGGATTGACCCAGAAATCATTAAACTTCGGCAACAGATCACCAAATTACAAGCTAAGACTGAAGACCTTGAAGGTCGTAGTCGAAGAAATAATATTCTTATCTTTGGGCTACCTGAATCTGAGGAAGGGCCCAACGTGGTGTTTGTACAGAAGCTACTGGTCAAGATTGTCGGGCCTTCTCCTTTCAACTCCAGTTATCAGATTGAAAGAGTGCACAGATCGCTCCACCCAAGGCCTCCTGACAATGCTCCCCTGAGACCTATCATTCTTAAATGTTTGAGTTATCTTGAGAAACAACATGTCTTATCCATGGTCTGAGAGATTTAGTCGATCCAATGGGAAGGGAAACCACTCCGTCTGACTCAAGACCTTCCTGCCAAACCGAAACAAAAATGTACTGCCTTCCATCCTACGGTATCAAAGCCGATCGCAGCAGAAAGTAGATTCCGGATGTCCTACTCAGCCCAGTTGCAAGTCTACCTGAGTGATTCCTGAGTCATTTTAGATACTCCCGAGGTGGCTAAAAAGGAACTTAAACTGCGACTTTCTGACCTTTTTATGGACACTTGAGCAATCAGAATGACTAAATCTGTGGTTTGTTATCATTTCTTGAAATTACCTGTTGAAGTTGTTTTTGTTCTTGACTTCTCGGTCCCGGTGGGCAGTTGGGGTGGGGGGTGGGACCTGTGTGGTGGATGAGTGCCTAGGCCTGCTCCTGGAATTTCCTGGTTGGGTGCCTAAGTGTTAACTTAGTGGCTGGGCTCCCTCCTGTGGCAGAATACCTTGCACTTGTCTGGTCTGCTGCCCCCTCATTGCTTGAGGCCTCACCACATGGTACCGGTTTCCGGAGGACACTGTTGTATGTGCACAAGTCCCGCTCTATTTTGGTTTCATGGTCCGGAACCTACCACTTCTGGTCATGACACTTGCACTGGGGGGTTTTCCCTGTTGCCTCCAACACAATGGCGGCTGATATTTTCTAACATAGGACCCCCCCCCTTTTATATACAGCTCTAGGTTTATTTTAGGGGCCCACAAGCAGACCGGAAGGTTCATCCTTCCTTCAACCAGTACCTCCTGGTGTCCCCTTTGGAAGCCTCTCATTCGGCTCATGGATGGTCCCTTCCCTTCCTTTCCATTGTGTGGCTCAGCTTGCCTGCTCTGCTGGCAGGTAGCAAGGGACAGATGACATACGACACTGGTAATAGGGCATGTGGCAGGAGGTTATTTCATCACTCACTCCACCTGCTCGATTGGTGAGTCCTGCCTTGATACATTGGGGTCTTTGCAGTCCACAGTTAAGAGTTTATTGGGGGATTGGCTCTGCATGCAGGTTTGCTGTGTCATGCTGAGCAACACCACGTTCTGGGTTATTTGGGGGTTAAGCCTACTTCTCCTTGTCCTGAGTTTCACCTTGCAACATACTCAAGAGGTTCTAAGTTCGATCCTAGCTAGCTCTGATAGATCTGAGGTTTTATTAACTCCGTGCTTCATCTCTAGCAGAGCTATCAGGCACCTACTCAATATACCTAATTTTCTAATGTCTACACCCGGATGGGTTAGAGCCAGGCTTTTGGGGAATGGATCTCTCCTTGGGGTCACCTGTAACTCAACCTGTTGGACCTGTTTTGTAGGCGGGACCAATGTAAATAGTTATGTTGTTAATGGTTTATTGGGGTACGGGAAGTTTTTTTTAATTCTTATTAGAGATAAATCTAGATGGGTAGGGGAGAGGATGGGTGGGGGAGACCCACCCTATTATTTCTTAATTGAGGATCTAAACACCTGTTTTACTATGCTGGGTTCCAGATTGTCCCATTATGGTCATCAACTAATATCTCTTTGTTCCAGCTTTTGTTATGGATTCTGTGATGGGTTATCTGGGGGTCGGGGGGTACAGAGTGTGCTACTTACTGGGTTTTTTGGACTGTATGTCTCACAGGTTTTTATGGTTGTCTGATTCAAAATATGGTGAATAACACTGTTAACATTTTAACCTGGAATATAAGGGGAGTGAGGGACTGTATCAAGAGATATCAGATATTTAAACATTGTGCCCTACTTCAAGCCCATATCATTTTTCTACAAGAAACACATCTTTTGGCCCATGAGGCCAAGTGGCTGCGCTGTCAATGTGCCAATCAAGTGTTCACTGCTGGCGACTCCTCCTTGAGTCGGGGTGTTGCTATCCTGATAATGAAGAATACTTCTTTCCAAGCTGATCAAACCATTTCAGACCCTCAGGGTAGGTTCATCCTGGTTAAGGGTATCCTTGACTACCAAGAGGTGATCCTGGACAGCATTTATGGGCCAGTAGGGGGAATGCCACCTTTTTTATGGATCTTGCTGATAAAGTGGCCCCACTCTTACCAACCCCTCTAATTTTGGGTGGGGACTGGAATGTACCTCTCATGCAAGATCTAGACCACTCTCACCAGCCTCTGAGGCCCCTGTCTCATTCCCAATGAGCATTAAGAGATTTTATGGCTCTACTGGCGCTGTGTGATCCCTGGTGGATTCTCGATCCCTCCAGCCGTGTTTACTCCTTTTACTCCCCTGTCCACCGCACATCGTCTCAGTTCGACTATGTCCTCACTAGCTTATCCTTTTTCTCTGGTTTGTGTAACGCGAGCCTTGAGCCCATAATCCTATCTGATCATGCTGTGTCTAGGCTGACACTTATCCCATCCTCAGAACAACAACGAGATACGGCTTGGAAATTAAACACTCAACTTCTTAAGGATAACTTTATAGTCCCAAAGATAAAATCTCTTATCCAATCTTTTACTGACTCTAATTGAGACTCGGTCCCTAGAGGTGACCATGAGTGGGGCACCCTTAAGTGTTTCCTGCGTGGTCAATTTATTAAGTTTGCCTCTAGAAGGAAGAGACTCTGGGAATCTGAAGCACTATCCTTATTAACACAAATAAGGTCCCTTGAACTTTCTTTTTCTTCTTCTTCAACAGATTCCCTAAATACCCTACTAACACTTAGGGATAGTACACTGATCTTCTGAGAGAAAAAGCCGAATATGTGATTTTGAAGACCCAGGCCAAATACATTGAACAGGGGGATAAAGCTAGTTGATTATTTGCTCTTCATTTGAGGAAACTAGAAAGTTCTAGGCTGGTTACTTTTATCTCAGCTCCAGACAGTACCACCAAAACTCTCCCCAGGGACATAGCTATGGTGTTTGAGAATTTCTGCCGGGATTTCTATGGGCAGCGTGCTTCCCCTCTGAGTGCTGAAGAAATCGGAGCTTATCTAAACTCTATTCTGCTTCCTCATCTCTCAGATCACCAACAGTTCCTATTGTCTGCCCTGATCTGTATTTCTGAAATTGAAGCTGCCATTAAGAGTCTATCCTTAGATAAGGCACCGGGCCCAGATGGCTTTCTCTCTAACTTTTATAAGCTTTTCCTCAAGGAATTGTCCCCCCTCCTACTTTGTCTTTTTCAGTTCATGCTCTTTGCTGATTCACTCAACCCCTCTCTTTTGGAAGCAATGATTGTGCTTCTCCATAAACCTGATAAACCTCCTTCCCAACTGGATAGCTACCGTCCCATTTCCCTCTTAAATTGTGATGTTAAAATTCTTACAAAAATTCTAGCTTCAAGGATTCGGAAGGTCTGGTCACATTTGCTTAGCCTGGAACAGGTCGGGTTTGTTCCCAGCAGATCATCATCAGATCATTTACATAAGCTGAAGCACATTTTTCAAACCATCTAATTCTCTCCCACCCCCATGACCCTAATTTCACTTGATGGGGAAAAAACCTTTGATGGAGTTGACTGGGTCTTCTTATGGTCAACTCTGCAGAGAATGGGCTTTCCTTCTGTCTTTTTGCAATGGCTTCAAGTGATTTATTCTTCCCCCTCTGCTAGAATATATTGTAACGAGGTATTTTCTTCCAGGTTTTTCTTCCATACCAGTACTCAACAGGGCTGCCCCTTGTTCCCCATCCTCTTTAATTTGTACTTAGAACCCTTACTCAGACAACTTAAAATTTCCCCCAACATATTCTGTATACCAACCGGTGAGTCTACATCATCTCTTTCAGTATATGTGGATGATATTCTGCTGCACCTCTCGCACCCATCCACCTCGCTCACTAAAACCCTGAAAGTGATAACACAGTCTGGCTGCTACTCCAACTATAAATTAAACTATAATAAAAGTGAGATACAGTAGAATCCCATTTATCCAGATCCCGTTTATCCAGAACTCCCTATCTAATGGACTTGTACTATGTCCCCCGTCACTCCTACAATTACAGTACAGCATATCTACACTAAGTGGCGCCCAATTAACTGTTTTACTTAAGCGCTTACAATGATTTGTCAAGCAATTAAAACTGTCAAATGACGGACTGAACTGTCAAACTGCCATTCAATTTGGAAAACTGCCCTTCAATTTAGAAAACTGCTTTTTTCGTACCTTACTGTATCGAGGCTATTTATTCTTTCATTCCCCACTCTACATTCAGTGGTGAAACAAACATGTCAAAACAAAAGTGAACCATTCTCAACCTAGCTCAAAAAATGCGGATTGTGGAACGCCTTGAAAACGGAGAGAAGGCAGTTGATCTTGCCGCTGAATATGGCATGGGGAAATCTACTGTCTTTGATATTAAGGAGTCTAAGGACAAGCTACATTGCTTCGGTTCCACAATGGAGTCTGCATCAGGAGGTGATTGCAGAAAAAATATGTGAACCTGTGGAGACGAGGAACGGGACTCTGCTATCTACGTGTGGTTCCGTCAAGAACGGGAGATGGGTACCCCTATATCTGGGCCACTGCTAAAAGAAAAGGCCCTGCAGTTCCATGAGAGACTAGGCAGTAACACTTTATTCACTGCCAGTGACGGATGGCTGGACTGATTTAAAAAGCGGCACAGCATCCGTCAATTGAGACTGTGTGGCGAGCGGCTCAGTGCTGCTGAAGAGGGGGTGGCCCCTTTCATGAAAAAACTGAATGAAATGATAGTGTCCGAGGGTCTTACCCCCGAGCAGGTTTACAATGCAGACGAGACAGGGCTTTTTTGGAGATGTTTGCCTGATAAGACACCAGCTCATGGGGGGAAGCGTGACGCTCCAGGGTTTAAAAAGAATAAAGAAAGGGTGACTATCCTGGCATGCGTTAATGCTACAGGCAGTCATAAACTTAAACCATACATGATAGCCAAGTCCCGTCTACCTAGATGCTTCAAACATGTTAATATGGACACACTACCTGTACTGTACGGGTCCCAGAACAACTCATGGATGAACTCACACTTATTCAAATCTTGGTTCCATGATCAGTTCTGCACTCTGCTGTCAAATCACACTTGCGGTCTAGAAGGATGCCTCTCAAGGCTATCCTACTGCTGGATAATGCCCCTGCTCACCCTGAAATCCCACCAGTAAAACTAGATGTGGTCAGATCAAGTGTGTTTCTCCTCCCGAACACGACATCCAAAATCCAACCCTGCGATCAAGGTATCCTTGAAATCATGAAGAGAAATTACCGCAAAAAGCTGCTTCAGTCAGTCCTGACTGAGGAAAATTGATCAATCCCACTTTGCAAAATCATCAAGAAAGTTACCCTTAAAGATGTCTGCTATATGCTAGCAGATGCTTGGGATAATGCTCAGCCTGAGACAGTCCAGAAGTCATGGGGTAAATCTGGGCTAAGTTTTAAAACAGATGAGGCGGATAATGCTGAGAGCGATTCCGATACAGAAGAGAGTAATGCAGTGAATGACAAATCAGAAGAGGCAGAGCTGCAAGAGATCATTGCTCGGTTACCTGGGGAACCGATTACCACCCTACAACTGGATGAATGGCTGTCATGTGACACAGGAGAGGACGGACACGAAAGTCTCGATGAGGACTCAATTGTTAGCCTTGTGCAGAGCACACCTGTCGTTACACAGGATTCAGAGGAAGAAGAAGATGAGGTGCCCTTTCTGACACAAGTCACACACTCAGAGGCAGCGGCGTGTTTTGAAAAGTGCCTGAACTATCTCGAAATGCAACCGAACAGCACACCGGTCAAACTGATGCTGTTGAGGAACCTACAGGGTCGGGCAAGTAAAAAGCGAACCTCTGCTTTAAAGCAAAAAACAGTCACTGACTTTTTCATGAAAAAAATATAGCCTTCTGTCATGGCTTTGATTAATTAAGTGAATTTTGATTATGTTTATATTTTATGTTTAATTTGCACCAGTAATTAATAAAGTGCGATCTTGAAGCGTACAGTCTTTCGTATCATCAATGGAGCACTAAGATTAGACCTCCCGTTCATTGGAATCCCGTTCATCCGAACTCCCGTTTAACCGAACAATTCATATGTCCACGGGGGGTTCGGATAAACGGGGTTCTACTGTATTTCCTCTTAATCATTTCACCTATAGATCTAATTTTACCCAGTTTGGTATGAAATGGTCTCCTCATTCCATTAAATACCTCAGTATTTTTTTTTAGCTACTGAACCTTACCTTGTTAAAAAATTAAACCTTGATGACCTTGTGTCTACTATCCACCAAGATCTCTCAAGATGGAAAGCACTCCTAATATCCCTTTAGGGTATGATCAATATCACTAAAATGAATGTTTTGCCTAGGCTTTTTTATCCTTTGAACATGTAAAACATCTGGCTTCCCAATTCCTTTTTTCAGCACATCCATTCACTCATATGAAACTTCATCTGGGTGGACAAATCTCCCAGATGTTCATATCTTAAATTAAGTCTCTCTAAAGAATTCAGTGGCCTCTGTCTCCCAAATTTCCTCCTGTACTACTGGGCCAATCATCTTGCTAAATGTGGCAAATGGCTTTCCACCCTTGGGGGAGACAATACCTTCCCTGGTTACAAATCGAATTTCAGTCATTACGGACTTTTAACCTATCTGTTTCCTCTATCCTCTTCTCTTCATGGAAGTCTCTTCCAGTGCCTCTCTGAGCATCGCCAATAGGTACCTCGGTTAGAGTCTTCTCCCAGATATGTGCTTCCCTCAAAATTTCTCCTACCAAAGATCAACCTATTTTGGCTAACCCCAATATAAAGATCAGTGACAATGGCCGGCCTGGTGGCGCTGAGGGTTGAGGTGCTGGACGCCACACCTCGCGCCATGCCGGTGACCCAGATTTGGGAATGAGCCCGGGCTGTCATAGGTCGGCAGGGGAGAGAGAGAGGATTGAGCGTCTGATGAATGGCTCTCCTCTCTCGGGGGTGGGATCCAGGGTAGCCCAGTGCAACAATGGCCCCCAGTGGAAACCGGTGGCACTGCTATGTGCTCGGGCATGTACAGTTGGGGACGACGTCGGGCAGCTGTCTCCGGACGTGGGTGGGAGCACCTATGTCATGGGCTGATGACATTGCACACCTTACGTTGGGGGGTGTACCAGAATAAGGAAAAACCTGGCACCAAGGATCAGGTGACGGCACCAGTCCCCCATGCCCAATGTTGGGCTCTCCTCAACTGCCCTTGATTTCCGTGGCTGCTCCCCGTCTGATGCTGGAGACTGACATGATGAGAGGCACCCAGGTAGGAGGAGGGCGACCCACCCCAGATAGGGTTAACTGGGGGTGCTGGCATTGTAGGGGAGGGAGGGAGAGAGAGGCACAGTTGGAGGGAGCTCAGGCGGGGCAGGAAAAAGGATTGGTTGCCTGAGAGAAGGACCTCGGGGCCGTGACCTGAGGGAAAAAGAGATGAGAAAAAAAATAAATAAGATCGGTGACAGTGTTCTTCCTTCTGAATGGATGCCCCAGCTTAAGGAAGTTAGGGTATCTGAGTTTTACTCTCAGAATTCCCTTCTCTCATCACCGGAGATCCTGCAGAAGTTTCACCTAAGTCAGTCACATATTTTCAAAGTCTTTCAACTGAGGCATCTGCTTATGCAACATTTCAGACCTACTCCAAGGGAATCAGGGCTGCAGCCTCTGCTGAGTCAGATACAGGATCTGGCATTTAAACCCCACGGAATTTCCCTCCTGTATTTATTCCTCCTGGCCACCCTTCACTCCCTCCCCCTGCAGGTTCCAAGGTCTGGGAAGCTTTGGTGCCTGATTCTTCCCTCAGCTGGTTGTGTATCTGGAAAGATCTCTATCTCTACATTACTCAGGATAGGTTAAGACTCACTCAATACCACATCTTAAGTAACATTTATTATACACCGGTTAAACTGGCCAAGATGGGCCACCTTTCTTCACCCCATCTGCACCAGGTGTGGCAAGGAAGAGGGCAACATCTTACATGTTCTGTGGTACTGTGAAAAAGTCTCATTCCTATGGAGCTTGACTTGAAACCCGGATAGACCTCCTTCTGGGGTTGGACAGAATTTTAACCCCAGAAATCTGCATTATAGGTGATTACGCTCAGATTGGGTTAAGGAGAGAAGATACCATATCACCCTTCTTTCTATTGCGGTTAAGAAACTTGTCCTCAAACACTGGCTAGATCAATTGACCATTACTTATAATGAATGGTTAAGTGAGCTTTCCTTTTGTTTTTGGACTGACCGCCTGATTGCCAGCACTCGTAAGATTACAATTATTCAATAAGAAATTGGTCAAACTCTATGGTTTATACCTGAAGCAATTTCTTTGGGTCCTCTGGTTCCTCTTTGAGTATTTCTCACAACCGTTGTTATTGTCTAGCACATATGACTGTACTATGGCACACTCGGGTGGGGTGGGGTATGGGGTGGGAGAGAGGAAGACTGATACTGTCTTGTCGTATTTCAATTCTCTTTAATCTGTCATGTATGTTGTTATATTTTAAAAACTAATAAAACTGACTAAATTAAAAAAAGATGCCTTAAGAAGCTATTGAAATGATTAATACTGCTACTCCTGCTTATATCAGGCAACATACACCCTAACCCTGGCCCACCTTTGACCAGACACAGTAATATAGGCAGAACTGGGATGCTGTCACTAGCTAGCATCAACATTTGCAGCCTGCTCAAAAAACATATGCCCTTACCACCTGGACTGCCCAGCACAGCCCAGACGTCCTATCAGTGATTGAGATGTGGTTGTCACCAGCAATCCCTGATGCCACTGTTGCAATATCAGGATATACTGTCAAATACTGTAGGATAGGTTATCAACAAAAAGGGGGTGGCTGTGCCCTATACTTGAAAGAGTCTCTTATGGGGCATGCTCTGCCCTTGCCCAATACTGGTGATGAGCTGCAGGTCCTAGCTAGCAAGGCCCTGCTCAGGGCCCACAATAAGGCCCAGATGATAGGATCAGTCTATAACCCACCCAAACTGATGTCATCAAGCCTGAATCCATTCCTAACCTGCATCAATAGCTTAAAGCACAACTTGGAAGTTATAATGCTAGGGGACCTCAATGTAAACTGGTTCTCCCCAAGTGCAAGTAACTACAAGGATGCCTTGTCTGCAGCAAACTTCACCCAACTTGTTACCTCACCCACAAGGTTTAACTATAGAACTGGAACCGGCACCCTATTGGTCTGGGTGCTCACAAACCGCCCTGATCATATCACCCATACAGAAGTGCTTCCCGACTTTATAAGTGATCATTCCCCAGTCCAGTGCCTATGGTCTAATAAATTCACTACACCCCCGGTGAAAACTGTCAATAGTAAAATACTTACCGGGGACACCTTGAGCTGCTACGGTTGCTTCTGTGACAACAGGATAGATCCCTAATTGATACTGCCACCAATGTAGATATTGCGCTAGAATACGTCATCTCCCATTTCAACGCAGCATGTGATGTCCATGCTCCTTAAAAGATGCATATAATTAAGGGTTTTAACAATCCCTGGATTACGAGTGATCCCCTGGAACAAATGAAATCACAGGACCTCCTATGGATTCGAGCAAGAGCTACTGGCAATCAAGCAAATATTCAGGCATACAAGACAGCCAGGAACACCTGTACCAGAGCTATCCACTCAGAAAAAGCCAGCTACTGTAGGAGAGCCCTATCCAATTCCTGGAAAGATAGAAGGAAATGGCGCAATCTAGTGTAAGTCACAGGGAAAGAGTCCAAATTGGCACCTGCCATGCTAAACGTAGCTGGCACCATCACCCTGAACCCCCTCCACAATTGCCAATACCTTCAATTTGGTGTTCACCAATTTTAATCACGTGCTACCTGCTAATTTCTTTGACCCTAACTCCACCATGGCTACCCATGTTAAACCTGATAAAGAGCCGGGACATCTGCAATTCTATTTCAAGGCAGTAACTGAAAATGATACCAGAAAATACCTTCTCAAGGTACTCGGAAGAACCAGAATAAGCGGGGACACACTTGACCTGAAGTTCATCGCCCTCACCTTTGATGCTGTCCTGCCCCCCTAACCAAGATTATCAACTGCTCCCTTATGCTCTCCCAGTTCCCTCTGGAGTGGAAGTCTGCCCTGGTGGCCCCAATCCACAAGAATGAAGACAGGGCACAACACAGAAATTACAGGCCTATCTCCATCCTACCTCCCCTATCCAAAGCGCTAGAAAAAATTGTTGCAGATCAACTGGTAGAGTATATGGAAAAATGCAACCTACAATGCCCACAGCAAGATAGTTTTCATAAAGGTAATAGTACCACCACTGCTCTCCTTGAATTTACAGGTTATATTCACTATGCACGTGACCAAGGTCAACTCATGGGCGTCACCTTTATTGACCTGTCAAAGGCTTTTGATGCGGTCAAACATCCGTTACTAATCAAACAGCTTGGAAAACTAGGGCTGTCATATGACACCCTAAGGTGGTTTAATAGCTATCTCACAGACCGCTCACAACAGGTTAAGATTGGAAACATCCTCTCTACCAAACAACCTGTCCAGTCAGGTGTCACCCAAGGGTCAATTTTGGGGCCCCTACTTTTCAGCATTTTCCCGAACAAACTCCCTGCCCCCTGCCATGAACATATCCTCCTGTACGCAGATGACGCAGTAATTTTTTCAAGGAAGTCTGATCTCCCTCTCTTGGAGCACCAGCTGCAGAAAAGTTTCATGGAAGTGGAGGCCTGGTTCATCTCGCAGAAGCTAGTGCTCAATTACAAAAAAACTAAGATTATGTTATTCCATGGCACACATAATAAACAAAAACAAACAGCTGACAGTCAGAAAATGCTCGGGTGTCACTGTAGACCAGATGCAAACTGTCAAGTATCTTGGTGTGACCTTGGACAGTACTCTGTCCTTCTCCAGTCATATTGACTTGGTTGCCAAATCCATGAATATCCATGTCAGCCTTCTGTACAAACATAAGCATTGCCTGACTGCTGAAGCCCTTAATCTAGCAATACATAGCTCGATTGTCTCCATCATAGACTACAGGCTTGTTATCTATGGAGTGGCCTGTGACTCTGCTTTACGGCGTATCTCTACTGCTCTGAACAAGGCTTGCTGACTACTTACTGGAGCTGCCCACTACATGCACACCTGTGACCTCCACGAGCAGGCAAACTGGCTACAACTGCAGGGAAGAATCACATACCAAGCCTGCCTAGTAGTAAAAAAGGCCTCTCTTGGTCTTATGCCCCCGGGGTACAGAATCTTCTCAGTCCAGCCTGCAACATCCGCCACACCAGAAGCTCAGATAACTCCACGCTACTAGTCTCCCACTGTCGCACTTCACAGGGCCCGCGGTCATTTGCAGTCAGAGACCCTAAGTTGTTTAATTCGCTAGGCTGTGAAATCACCAACTTTGCTGCTCTTGGCCCATTCAAACACAAACTTTGTAAGGCCCTTGTGACTTGGGCCTTGTGCGACTGTTTCTCTTAAAATTCCTGTGATGGCCACTCCAATTTCCTTACATCTTTTCTATAATCTCCCCACCTCTAACACCCCCCCTTTCCTCTCACTCATTTCACCTTTCCCCTTTCCTTCATCGCTCTGTCCCTACGCACTCTTTCATACCCACTGTCACCTCCCCTTCTCCCCACTCACCCTGTCCGCTCACCTCATGTTCCACAGTGTCTCCAGACCTACGTCTGCCCCTACTCTTCAATCCTGTTACCACCTCTTATTTCCTTCCTTGCTACTTCCCTCCCTCCCTCTCTCCTACACATCTCTTCGACTCCTTAACCTTCCTCATCGTTCCTTGTTACTGCCTGGTTGCCTCCTTTTCCAGCTATTGTTGACTTGCTTCATAGTATGCATAAAGAGGAGAATAGAGGAGCACCAGGACTCATATGGTGCTATAATAAAACATGAATGAGAGCAGTGAATATATAAGCACCCATACAGCAATAAATCGGACAACAGGCAGAATATAACTCCAAAGTTTATAGATATGCAGACATGCACAAGTACAGAAAAGTACTAACGTTTCACCTGGTACACTGCCAGGCTTCATCAGAGTGAAAAATCAGCATACAAATGTTTCAATAAATACACAGTGCAATCAAACATGTGACACAAACTCACCAATACATATTGTACACCATTAAGTGGGTAATTATTAATTAATTAAAATCAAAGGGTCCTTAATTAGATCCCTAATCCAATATGGTAACTCTTTAATTCCATATTTCAATATAATAGCACAGGTAAAATAACTTGGTGACCTCAGATACTATATGTCCTCAGTATTTATAATATTATATTATACTTTACTATTTAGTGGACGAATTAGTTCTAATTTATAATTATTCTGCATATCGGTCCCAACATAAATCCTAGTCCATATAAATTACTTATTTAGGGCATAATTTTAGTTCATAAAGATAGAAGTAACATTTTACATGAGGTGACCACGCGCTATTTTATATCATAGCAACAGGGGGAGAAATAGAACAATATACAAGCAATATATTATCATTTATACTTTTCCAAAAAAGCTGAGAGTTCAATATTTTCATTGAGACCCATATGCAAACAAGCCCCTAGGATATAAATCCAGTAACTTTCTCTCTGTCCAGTCTTTTTATTTAAATCACCACCTCTGGGGCCTAAAGGTACCCATAGGTGTGGTAACTGCACCTACTGTAAATATGCTTATTGTTGTAAACACTTTAAACATCCTGTTACAGGGAGTAACATAGAACTGAATGATTTTATTACATGTAACAGTTCTGGTGTAGTATATTTGTTGAAATGTGGCTGTGGGACATACTATGTTGGACGCACTACATGTAAATTTAAAGTAAGGATAGGAGAACATGTGAGGGCGGTAGAAAGAGGAGATACTACCTACGCTATTGCCAAACATATTTTGAAATATAGTTCCCAAAAACATACCTTTAAATTTTTGGGCCTGGAATTGGTCACCATGGGCCCCAGAGGTGCACTTACCTGGTTAGCAATAAATAAATACATACATACTGTACATACATACAGACATACATAAATACATAAATACATACATACATAAATGCATACATACACATACATAAATATATAAATACATACATACATATATACATTCATACATAAATAAATACATACATAAATACATACATATATACATACATAAATACATACATACACACACATACATACATAAATACATATAAATACATACATACATATATACATTCATACATAAATACATACATACATATATACATTCATACATACATAAATACATACATTCATACATAAATACATATATACACATATACATACATAACATATATACATAAATATATATATATATATATATTCATACATAAATATATACATAATATATACATACATAAATACATACATACAGTACACATAATATATAAATACATACATATATAAATACACACATACATACATAAATATATACACACATATATATATAATACATATATATATTTATATATATATATATATATACACATACATACATACATATATACATAAATATATATAATATATATAAATATATATATATATACATATACATATATACATACATACATAATACACACATACATACATACATACATATATACATATATAAATATATACATATATAAATACATACATATACATATATATACATACATACACATACATATATATGCATACATACGCATGTACCTACGTACATACACACATACATACGTACGTACGTATGTATGTACATACATACATACATAAATAAAAGGGAACATTCATGTATGGTGTTGGATAGTCCATGAAAAGTTCTTTTAAATGAGATATAGAGATGACCTGTAGCTAGAAGTAGACCAGAGATACAGTTGATTAAATCTGCTGTATATTGATACTACAGTTTCTTGCCATCATTTTAAGAAGCCTCATGATGTCATGGAGGAACAAGCTGTGCTTGACTGCATATAGTTAGGCATAGCTTGTTCCTCCATGACAGCTAGAGATGTGGTGAAGTTTTAATTCATCAGCAAAGTTAAGGCAAATACGCCAGATTCACTTTTATTAATACATTTGTGGATTTTTTTCGTTTAATTGGAAATTCACCTTTGGTAACATTGTTTGGCAACTTTGCCTGTAATTTTGCCCTTGGGGTAAACCAAGGAGAAGCTTGGTCAGAATATGGCTGCTGGTAAACAGGTGCTTCAAGGTCAGCAGCTGCCGTCTGCTGGCTCCGCAGCAGCCTGAAGCTCCATGGTACCACCACAGGCTGCATCCACTCATCAATCTTAGTCAAGAGCAATTCTATAATTTTCTGACTGGTGTGTGATCCAGTTACAGCTCCAGACTTCATTGCCAGCATGGCATGCTAGCAAATACAGAGTGTTACTAGCACTGCAGTTGGACAATTTTTCCCCTGGCCAGAGTCAAATACTACCCCACGTACATGTGCCCAATGTGCTGTATTGCACAGGTAGCAGCTACCAGCTGAATGCAGCAGGCCATGGATTGCCATGCATTACACAGCCCCATAATGTTCAGGAGTGTCACGGATGGAGAAGTATTTTCATGAGGGAATCTGCCATTTGGGACAGGCATGCACCATCAACCTTCTGAATTCCACATTCTCCACCAAAAAGAATGTCACTAGATCAATTGCCAGCATTTCAGGGGTTGCTGCATTCGGTTCCCATGCAATAGTATGACTGGGTGGCTATTGGGTATGTCGCTCAAACATGCTATGCAGTATAGGCTGGACTTTTCTGGGTGCTGGGCTACCGAACAGCTGGGGGGTAGCATTTGACTTAGGGGAATTCACGGCTGCTGCTTGAATGAAAGCAGTGACCTGGGGTATTTTCTGAAGTGGGGTTGATGTACTTTGGTGCCTCTAAATGCTAATACTCAACCCACCACTGCTACTATCACCACTGCTAGGCAATGCCACAGGCTCCTCCTTATCTCTGTAGTAGTCCTCCTCAGTCAACCTTGCCTCCACTGGGACTGTTTCCCTGCCACTCTAAGATGCTTAGCAAATGAAGCTGATAAGGGAAAGGACCCCCCTGCACTGGCTTCCCATTGGTGCTGAGTATAGAGTAACAAGTGCCTAGACTTGGGTATGTATATTGACTACCATTGCCTAGGTGACTCCCCTTTTTCCCATGAGTAACTCATGGATGATATAGCTGTCAAATAGCAACTGTTTTGGCAAGTGGGTCCAGTATGTAAAAGTCTCAAACTGGGGATTTTCTGTCACTTAATTTTACATGGTGGTGGGACAGGGACAGGGAAGGGGGCAGTGGATGTTTTATGTGATGATTTCTGCACTATGACAGTGGGTGACTCATGCAGCGTAATGGTCTCAACAGTAGTAACAGGAACAGATTTAGTACTGGGGGGTTTTAGTAATTCTGTGGCAGCATGGTGCAAAGCACCACAGGTTCAGCAGCATCATCCTTACTTCTCTCTTTTCAGGTCCCCATAGGGGATCCAAATCCTCATCCCCACTGAGGCTGATCACCTATTCCTCCTGAGCTCTGTCCTCCTCATCTTCACTTTCTCTGCACCCTCTTTCTTTCTCATCATCCTTAGTGTGAGAAACATTTTTAAATGTAGTAATTTCTGACTGCTCAACAGTCAACTCCTCCTCCTCAGACTCTGACTCCTAGTTAAGCTCAAACACTCTCATTTGGGAATGAGAATCTATCATCTAGATCAGGCTCAGCACCACCACCACCAGCAGTCACAGGGACACTAGCAGCCTCCTCCTCAATCACTCTTCCTAAGCCATAGATTTTGCTACCTCTTGGACCGATCCTCTTGTCACCGCGTTCCCCCAGCAGCCATCAGCATAGATGCCACAGATGTGGCAGAGAATAATTTGGCAACACTAATGCTACGGCCACTTACACCAACTATTCCTTTGCTACTATCACCGACCCTAAACCCCATGGATGAGGCTGCTGCAGAGGTAGTTTTTTAGGTGCAGCAACCGTTTGCCCCACAGAACATATGCACTTCTGGGCCGCCTCACCAGCACCTCTCCCATTACTCCAGCAACTCTTTCCAGTCATTTTATATATTTAGACTTTTAATATTGCAAAGAAAAAAAATAGAAACATAGAAACAGAATCTGCTGGCAGATAAGGACCCCTTGTCCCATCTAGTCTGCCTATTTTTCGCTGCCTGTAGTATCACCACAGATCCTGGTTAATCTGTGGCCCATTCATCCAACCCCCCCTTCCCCTAAGATTCCCTTGTGCCTGTCCCATGCATTCTTGAACCCCACCACTGTTTTCTCTTCCACCACCCCTGCTGGAAGACTGTTCCAGGAATCCACCACTCTTTCTGTGAATAACTACTTCCTTACAGCTCTCCTGAATCTACTCCCCCAGCTTCTCATCATGTCCCCTTCTCCTTGAGCACCATTTTTTTCTGAAAAATACCTACCTCCTGCACCTTATGTACCCCCGTGAGGTATTTAAAGGTCTCTGTCTTAGCTCCACTTTCTCTGTCTGTCTATAGTTAGGTACTTAAGTCTCTTTACGTAGGGCTTCTGATGCAGACCCTGCACCCTTTTAGTTGTCCTCCTCTGGACCACCTCCACTCTTTATGTCCTTTTTGGAGATGTGGTCTCCAGAACTGGACACAGTACTCTAAGAGGAGTCTTACTAGTGATCTATACAGATGCAATACCACCTCCCTCTTTCTGCTGGTGATACCCCTCCCTCTGCACCACAGAATCTGACTAACCCTCCCAATTGCCTTGTTGCACTGCCTGGCCACCTTTAGGTCATCCGATATGGTTACCCCTAGGTCTCTTTCTTGCTTGGAAGCAGTCAATACCTCTCCTCCCATTCTGTACTCTGCCCCTGGGTTTGTGTGCCTCAAGTGCATTTTTTTTATTTTAAATGTTTGGTAACCAGGTAAGGCCCACTAGGCACCAGTGCCTGTTTTCAGGGGCGACCTAGGAGCACTGGGTGGTTAAGTGACTTACTCAGAGTCACACAGTATGCAAGCAGAGGTTGTGGGAATCAAACCCAGGTCTGCTGGATGCACCTTGCTGATTCACAGCTCGTTACTCTAACTTCTAAGCTATACTGCCAGCTGTACTTTATCACATTGAAACCAGCTGCCACACCCTTGACCACTCTTCTAGTTTTATCAGGTCTCTGCTCATTCTTTCCATCCCCTTGGAGTGTCCACCCTATTGCAGACTTTGGTGTCATCTGCAAACAGGTAGATCTTCCCTTCCAGCTCCTCTGCAATGTCCCAGCACTGATCCTTGAGGCACCCTGCTGGTCACCCTTCCTTTCTGGAGTGAACTTTGTCTACCACCACCCTCTGATGCCTATCCCCTAACCAATTTCTTACCCAGCTTAGCACTTTTGGACCCACTTCTGAGGTACCCAGCTTGCTTACTAGTCTGTGTGGAATGGTGTTGAAAGCCTTACTGAATTCTGGGTAGGCCATATCCACTGCTCCTCCCTGATCTAATTCTTTTTTTTACCCAGTCAGAGAAATATATCAGATTTGTTTGATGTGACCTCCCCTCTGTGAAACCAGCTGGAAAGAAAACGGGCCCATGGTACTCAAAACAGGGTTTCAATGCTGCACCAATTCAAACGAACTAGAGCGAAGCAAAAGCAAAAGGTGTGCAAAGACAACCCAGATGGTCAGCAACTTAAATGTAAGTGACAATTTATTATGCTAAAGTGCACAAAACTTGCGAAAGACGAGAAGCGGTAAAAAACTTTCAAACGCCAGCGCTTCGAACCCTTGCGGATTCTTCGTCGGGAGGGGGGACTTGTCAGATTTGTTTGACATGACCTCCCCTCTGTGAAACCATGCTGTCTTGTGTCTTGTAACCCACTGGATTCAAGATATTCCACAATCCTTTCCTACAGCAGTGGCTCCAGTAACTTGGCTACCACCAGTGCCAGGCTGATTGGCCTATAATTGCCGGTCTCTTCCTTGCTACCACTTTTGTGTAGTGGGACTACGTCTACCTTCCTCCAGTCGTCTGGAGCCATTCCTGTTTCCAATGAGCTGCTAAATAGGACTATCAGAGGTGCAGCCAGTACCTCCCTGAGCTCCCGCAATACTCTTACACAGTACCTTGCACCCTATCTGGCCCAATTACTTTGTCCACTTTCAGATTAGTGAGTCCCTTCAAGTCACTCTCTTCTGGAAATGGACTAGTGTCCACCTCCTTCCCTCCAATGCTCCTGTTACTTTTTTGTGGCCACTCCCTTCTCCTTCCTCTGTGAACAGTGAACAAATGTATTTGTTCCGGATGTTTGCTTTTTCCTGGTTCCCTCTTTCCAGAGGCAGTATAGCACAGTGGGTTAAGGCTCTGAGCTGCAGATCTAGACACCTGGATTTGAATCCCATAGCCACCTAGGTGCATACTATGTGATCCTGAGCAAGTCACTTAACTTCCATGTGCTCCCAGGACACATCTGGAAACAAGGTTCGGCTTAGTGTGCTACTCCTAGTTAAACAATGTTCCCTATAGTCCCCCACTTCCCTTTTTATCCTTACAATCCCACCCCTGGTCTTCTTCCTTTCACTTAAGTAGCTATAAAATGTATTGCCCACCCCCCCCTTTGTCACCGCCTGGGCTATGCTCGCTTCAGTTTGTACTTTCACACTACCTACTGCTCTCCTGGCTTCCCCCTGCTTCCCCTGATACACCTGTAATAATAATAAATACCAGCAGCAGCAGCAAACACCTCATCAGAAGGATTAGCAGTGTAATCTGCATCAGAACATGACAGATTATTGAGCTAACAGTAGCTACAGTAAAACCACCAAAAAAAGTTTTGTTGGTATTTTTTTAACATGACAGGGATTAACAGAATATACACAGCAGGGATAATTCAAAACAACTTCATTTAAGTAACACCTTCACTTCAAGAACTAATCAAAATAACAACAATCAATATAGAAACAGACTGACATGTAATTCACTTAACTACACAAAACTGTACTATAGAAATAAAATGATAAATCACAGACCACAGGCAAAAACAATTAAGAAGAAAGACTGAAAAACCAAATCAGACTAATGCTCAAGGGGCTGCCTTGCTTGGGTTCCACCATGCCACAGTGACACGAATTGCGGCGACCGTCAGTACAGTGACAGCACACCGCCAATTGATACTGTGCCGTCGCTGGGGAAAAGTGTATTTTTTTGCCCCACACATCCAATGCGGGGGGCTCTGCCCCCTGCACCCCCTGCATTTTAGATAATCAACTCCAAGCCGGAGTTGGTTTGGGGAGGGGATGAACACCCCAGAGGCAGCAGTGTCGAGAACCCAGCGGACAATCACAGCAAAGTGTCAAAAATGTCACTGTGATGGTCTTCACTGTTTTCCCATCACTGTGGTGATGTGATACCCCTTGCTTGCCAGCTGAAACACCTCTCCTCCACTACACAGCACTGCTTCACTAGGCAACACAAAACCAGTACATTCAACTTAATAAATCTGCAAAACTACAGACAAACAATGGTAATCTAGCTGCACAAGGCACTCTGTATATTTTTGTGAGTGGTTTGGTTCAAAATACTCCACTTTTAGAGTAGTTTAGAAAGTTTTTTGCTTAGACAAGCAGGGACAGACTTCTCTCCAAATCTCTATTCATAAGACTGCACTGAACACAGCCTACACATGGCATACGGCTGATTTCAGTACCATGTGACCTCTAATCCCATTGTACGTTGCAGAACAGACCTGTGGTCCTCACTTCACCAGCAAAGTTATCAGATTTGCCATTCATGAAGTTATCCTTCTGCGAATTGGAACTTAGCAAGTCACATTAAGTTACAAATTAATCCATGAAGTGAAGTTAGCCACTTCACACACCACTTCACACACCACTGATGACATTACAATGTTCCATAAAAATGGTGGAAACGTAATATCAAGATATGGCAGACTTAGCCAGCTATATCTCTGGACAGCTTCCAGCTACAGGTAAGCCCAATCCCTCATTTAAAATAACTTTAAGTGGATGTTCTGACTGTGTGGGCCACTGTACCAGAATATTCACCTTTTCGTGAAACATGGGGTTCATAAGGGTGGGGACAGGGCCCTTCATGTGAACTATCAGCCTATATCCATCTCTCTAAGGCCCTCGAACACATAGTAGCTGACCAGCTCTCTGAATACTTGGACAAATACAGCATCTTTTGCCCCCAACAACACGGTTTCAGGAAAGGACACAGAACAACATCTGCCCTCCTCGAATTCACCAGTGCTATCCACAACTCCCTGGACAATAGTCTCCTCACTGGGTTGGTCTTCATAGACCTCAGCATGACATTTGACACTGTCTGCCATCACCTATTAATTACACAGTTGCAAACCACTGGAATCTCCCATGATTCCTCTACTTGGTTCAAGAGCTACCTGGATAACCGCTCACAAAGAGTGAAGATAGCTTATGTCCACTCCGCTGAAAGACCAGTTCGCTCAGGAGTACTCCAAGGTTCCATTCTCGGGCCACTCCTTTTCATCCTCTTCCTGAATAGCCTTCCACAATCTTCTCCTGAATAAATCCTTCTGTATGCAGATGACACCATCATTTACACCACCCACAAGGACCCCCACCTCCTTCAAAACAATCTACAGCTTGGATTCTCCACAATTGAACACTGGTTTAGCAGTCATAAATTAGTCCTCAACTATAAAAAAAACAAGTTTTCTGCAGCTCACACAACAATCACTGGTCTCAACCCCTCTCAATTACTAACTGCCTTGGTGCGGCCCTAGAGCAGGTTCAATCATTTAAATACCTTGGAGTCACCATTGACAGTACCCTTTCATATGCCACCCACATAGACAATGTCGCTAATGCTGCAAATACACGCATTGGCCTTCTATACAGGCATAGGCAATGCCTAATTGCAGATGCCCTAAGGATTGCAGTACAGAGCTCAGTGGTCTCACTAATCGACTATGGTCTGATCATCTATGGCTTATCTTCAGCCACCACCCTTAGTCGCATATCCTTGACCTTTAACAAAGCCTGCAGGCTCATTACTGGATCCCACCGCCTCACCCACACCTGTAATTTTTACGCCAAAACTGGATGGCTCCAACTGTAAAACCGCATCAAGTATCAGACCTGCTCAATGGTGAAAAAAATAACATTGGGCATTGAACCCCCAGATGTCCAAGCACTCCTCTGCATGGCACGGAATCCGCGGCCCACTAGGGGCTCAGAATCTCAGCTTCTGCACATTCCTCATTGCTGCACCACCCAGTGGCAAAGATCCTTCGTCCACAGAGCTCCCAGCTGGTTAAATTGTCTTGGCCATGACATCTCCTCTCTGCCTAAGCTTGGCCCCTTTAAATCCAACCTCTGTCTCCTCCTCTCTGCCTCTAGCTCCTGTGATTGCCTACCTTAATCTTCTCCTCTACATCTAGCACTTATCAACCCCCATACTCACCTCCTCCAACACTCCTCCCTCCCCCTTCCCTCCACACACTTTCCCCCGCCCCCTCATTCACCCCTCTAGTTACCTGACAAATGCCTCTGGCTGCACCTGACTTTTTGTCCCTACCTATCCTCATAACTCTGGATACCTGACTCTCCCTATGGCACTTAGTAACACAGTAAATGTATTGTAAGCAACAGCTTGGAATTGATTATAACCTGTTTTTTCTTCCTCATTCTCAACTTGTATTGCATTTTCAAATTGTCTTGTTTTCTACTGTCTCTCAACTGACATGGAACCTTTGTAAAAGAGCCTTGGCTCAAAGGTACTTGTAATCCTAGACTTAAATAAATAAATAAATAAAAAAAATGGGAAAGCTTATTTCGCACAATCTTTGCTTTGGAAAAAGGATGGTCATTTCCAATGAGTAATGGCCATATATGTTGACTCATTTTGACCTTTGGGCATCCTCCTGTGTAGCAAAAGTAAATCCAGTGATTATCAGGGCTTACTGGAAAGTAAAGCAGTATACAGGAGAGGAATTCCTTTATGATTCTTTTTCATAACAGAAAACAAAGCCCTTTAATAGACATGATGTAAGGACATAGACAGGATAGAGAAGGTTCGGAGGAGGGCAACAAAGATGATACAGGGATTGCATCACAAGTCCTATGAGGACAGGCTGAAGAACTTGAATATGTACAGTACTGCCTAGAGGAGAGGAGGGAGAGAGGGGATATGATAGAGACATACAAGTACCTTACAGGAAGGAAAAGGGTGCAGGAATACACTATTTTCCAGTGAAAAAGCTGTTCCAGGACTAAATGGCATGGGATGAAGTTGGAGGGAAGGAGATTCAGAGGTAACATGAGGAAGAATTTCTTCACAGAAAGGGTGGTGGACAAGTGAAACACCCTGCCAGAGGAAGTGGTGGGTGCTGAAACAATCACTAGATTTAAGAATGCATGGGATAGACATAAGGGAATTCTAGTGGTCAGGGTTAAGGGGCAACAGACTTCTAGAAAAAAATAAAGTGAACTTACAAGCTCAAATGGACAGACTGGGTGGGCCATAGGCCCTTATCTGCCAACAGTGTTTGTGTATCTATATATCTATGAGAAATAAAAAAATGAAGCACTATAATAGACACAAGAAATCAACAATAAAGCACTATAATGGACATGGAAATCAGAAATGAAGCGCTATAACTCACATGAGTAATCAAAAATGAAGCACTGTGACTGACATAAAATAAAAAAAATGATGCTTTAGTGTGGACATGAGAAATTAAAAAAGATGCACTATAACAGATGTAAGAAATCAAAAATTAATTGCTATAACATACATGAGAAATAAAAATTGAAGCACTATAACAGATGTAAGAAACTGAAAATGAATTACTATAATGGACATGAGAAATCAAAAATGAAGCAATATAACATACATAAGAAATAAAAAATGAAGCACTACAACAGACATGAAAAATCAAAAATTAATTACTATTATACAAATGATCTCAGAAATGCTGCATTCCAATTGACTATAAGGATTCTGACAACCTTACATTAATCCCTGTTATACTGTCATGTACAGACTGATCACACTTCCGGTGTGATAGCTGCCTGTTAAGGAGTGTAGTGGAACCGCTCCCCTCCCGATCCTGCCTAACTCTATTTTAATCACAATTAATAGCTTTTGCATCGGGCCCCGGAAGTAGCTGCCACAAATCTATCTCTCATCTACTGCAGATTGTCCACAGTCTGGACGTGGAGATGGAGAAGCAGCAACTTAGACACACCCCACTGCCGATGCCTGGAAAGGACAAACACTCGAAATGGGCCAAGGCCAACGAAGCTGGAGCTACCCAGGTAACGGGCTCGCCTAATCTCACAAAAGCAAAATATTTGGAAGAACTCACCCCCATGAAGGAGACACTTCTCATGCTGGCTTCAGAATTTCATGCCCTGAAGTCCTCTCTTGGATAGCTCACCACACGTACAACAGATAATGAAGTTTGCATCTCGTCGCTGGATGATTGGAGAGGCACAGTAGACTCCAAAATGGTCAATTTGCATCAACGCCTAAAGAAAACTGAGGAGCGACTGGAAGACCTAGAAGGGCGCTCCCGCTGAAACAACTTAGTTGTCCTGGGCTTACCGGAAGGTGAAGAAGGGAAGGCGCCCATTATCTTCGCCCAGAAGTTATGTGAAAAGCTAGTGGGGCCTTCTCCAAATGGCCCCACATACGTAATCAAGTGAGTGCATTGATCGCTCAGGCCATTGCCCCCACCTGGATCTCCCCCAAGGCCGTTCCTGTCTCGCATGCTTAACTATTTGGATAAACAGCATGTCATCACTAAAGTGAAAGCGCTCCAGGAAATCCTATAGGAGAGTAGGAAGCTACGCATAGCCCAAGACTTGCCTTATTCGGTTCGCTAGAAGCGTGCCACCCTGCACCCATTAGTCAACAAGTTAATTTCGTCTGGGATCGGTTTTAGAGTTCGCTACCCTGAAACGTTGCAAGTTAATAAAAATGGCCAGTGGAACACCTTTGATACCCTGGAGTCTGCTGCAGAGGGTTGTAAGCACCTATTTCCTGACCTGTTCAAGTGATCTTAATGACTGTGGGGCAAGCTGAGCCATCTGGTAAAAATATCTTGGTCATGTTGTGAGTTTTCTGTACGGGACTTTTTGTCTTCCAACTGATCTGTTTCCCCAACTATAGCGAGGGGGTTCTTTTTTGTTTGTTGGATTAGTGGGGCTATGTTTGGAGCTCAGGACTTGGTTAGCGAACATTCATGGAGCCAAATTTTGCTCCTTTCGTGCAGTATACGACGACTTGTAGTGTAATGCTGACATCTAGTGACATTGTGGCTGAACTGCAAGCTACTGAATTTTATTCCTTTCATAATTCTATATGCTGGTTTCTGAATTATGTCAGCATGGAAACAAATACTCTACTGGTTCCCCATTAGTGTTGCTGTTTAATCATCTTAAAGGGGTGGGCTTCATGAATCTTTTGTTTTGGCCCGGTTTGGTGCCCACTGGTTTATTTTAATTCAGATACCCCGGCAGTAGTGGGGTTTCTTATTTCCAGTTGGAGAACCTCATTTTCCAGGTTGTCTTGAGCCATAAAGACACACTACTGTTTTGTATTGGTTATGTTCATAGGGGAAGGGCAAGGAGGGAAGATGAGCAACAGGTTGCATGGTCATCATCACACCATGTAACAGTGATTAGGACTGGGGGAGAAAAACTGTTTTTCCCACTCCAATTTACACAGGTTTGGGTTTGGTTTTGGGGAAGATGGGGTGGGGGATTAAGTTTCTTTTTTTCATTTTTCCAAAGCTGGGGGTAATAGTTTTGAGATCAAGGGTGAGGGATGGGATACCCTTGGGAACTAATGGGTGTACTGTGTCTGGTTTTATAAATGATGTTATAAATCCATTGGTTAAATTCAGTCATACAGTTTGTCTAGGTAATGTTCCAGGAGACTATTTTCATTAAAGGTGCCTGTTCTAGGGTGAAGTGACACCAGATACTGAAACATTTGAAGGTAAATACAATGTCACATCATTTTTCTCCAGGAGACTCATCTTTTGGAAGCAGAGGGCAACTTATTCCGTAGGGAATTTGTTGGGCAGTGTTACGCTGCAGGAGATTCTTCCTCCCAAAGGGGGGTAGCAATATTATTTATCAGAGGGCTGCACTTCCAAGAGTTACAGAAGATTTCAGATCCATCTGGCAGATTCCTCTTTATCAGAGGGATTCTAAATCACAGAGAGATGGTTTTAGGCACCATATATGGTGCCAACCGAGATTCCCCTGAATTTTTTTCTACCCTTTCCCTTACTCTGGCTCCCCTTAGTCATTTGCCAATTATCCTGGCAGGAGACTGGAACCTGGCCCCCAATCAAAAGTTAGAACGGTCATCTTATCGGGAGACTGGCCTATCTCCTGCCCAGTGTTCCATGAATGAGATGTTAGACTCCCTAGGTTTGTTTGATCCATGGTGCGTACTCAACCCTAATACCCGGGAATATACATTTTACTCTCCCTACCATAAATCATTCTCACACATTGACTTCTTCGTAATCAACCAGGTAGTACTGCCAGGGCTAAAAGAGTATGGTATTGCTCCTAGAGTACTCTCGGATCACTCTCTGATTTGGCTGGAAGGCAACATTGACCCAATTAACCAAAAAGATTCCATGTGGAAATTGAACTTACAGTTGCTTTCCCATGAGGAAATAACGGAAGAAATTCGGGTAGTTACTAATCAATATATGGCACAAAATTCAGGTTCTATCCCAGCCTATGATCAGATACGGTGTGTCTTAAAATGCGTCCTTCGGGGGAATTTATTAGGATTGCTACCACTAGGAAACGCAAGCAATAATCCATTTCTAAAGCTTTGTTGCAAGCTATCAAAGATTTGGAAATGAAACTATCATTGCAACCTTCTGAGTTGGACAGGGAGTGACTCGTGGCACTACAAGCTCAATATGAGGAGGTATTGAGAGAGAAGGCAGAATATACACTATTTAAAACCCATGCTAAATATGTGGAACAGGGCGATAAGGCGCGCCATCTGTTAGCTCTCAGGCTCAGGAAACAAGAAGAATCTTGCTTAATTACCTCGCTTTCCTCTTTGACAGGCAACAAAATATTAACTACTCCCAGAGACATTACCCACGAATTTGAACTGTTTTACCGGCAATTGTATAGCCCCCCAGAACAAGCCCCTACAGAACCGGAGATACAGTCCTATTTAAATAATATCCCTTTACCCATGCTTACTTCATCTCAACAACAACTTCTAGCCTCACCTATTACCCTGCAGGAGGTGGTTGAGGCCATTTGTTCGTTACAGCCGGACAAAGCACCGGGTCCGGATGGGTTCCCACCCAACTTTTACAAAAACTTTGAATCAGAATTAGCCCCCATTCTCCTTCAATTATTTCACCACATCTGTCTGGAGGGCATTACAGATTTCACCTTACTAGAAGCTACCATAGTGGTCCTGCCAAAACCTGGGAAACCCAAAGATAGAGTGGCTAATTATCGCCCTATCTCATTAATGAATTATGATATGAAACTCTTCGCCAAGATTCTCGCTGCTAGAATCTCAAAGGTGTGGGAGAGCCTCCTTAGCTGTGAACAAATTGGTTTTGTGCAAGGTAGGTCCTCGTCAGATCATACCAGGAAGTTGGCACATATCTTTTCCGCGTCCAATGCTACCAAGCTTCCCATGGCTCTGGTCTCCCTGGATGCAGAAAAGGTCTTTGACAGAGTCGGTTGGCCTTTTCTATTTGGGGCTTTGGCTAAGTTTGGCTTCCCTGATACCTTTATTGATTGGATTAAAGTTCTATATATCAATCCAAGTGCCAGAATTTACTGTAACAGTGTTCTCTCCTCCACCTTTCCCCTGTGCTCTGGCACTAGACAGGGATGTCCTCTATCCCCCTTACTATTTAATTTATATTTAGAACCTTTACTACAACAATTGAATGCTTCCCCTTCTGTGACAGGTATTGTCATTGGTCCATTCAACCTTAAGTTCTCTGCGTATGCGGATGATATCCTCCTCCATGTCACCAACCCAAAGAGCTCCATCTTGGCAGCTTTATCTATTATTGATAATTCCAGTCGGCTATCCAAGTATAAGCTAAATCGGAACAAAACTGAAGTCATGCCCCTAAATTCCTATGTAAATAAATTGGACATTGAGGTATTAGATATGAATTGGACCATCCTGTTAAAATATCTAAGTATTATATTATCTACCTCACAATCTCTTTTGAAAAAGCTTAATCTCGATAACTTAATTCTTACCATTAAACAGGACCTGGACAGATGGTCCCCCCTTTATTTGTTCCTGCAAGGTCGGGTGAGTGTTATTAAAATGAATG
Source organism: Neoceratodus forsteri (assembly GCA_016271365.2). NCBI lineage: Eukaryota > Metazoa > Chordata > Ceratodontiformes > Ceratodontidae > Neoceratodus > Neoceratodus forsteri. The sequence goes on along the minus strand of CM057450.1, from coordinate 435,064,629 downwards.
TGCTACCCAGATTATTTTATCCCCTTAATATGCTAAATTTACATCTCCCTTTAACCTGGTTTAAGAAACTCCATTCCATTATTTCTAGATTTCTGTGGTAAAGCAAACCTCCCCGTAGGTCATATGCATGACTTTGCACCCCTAAAAACCTGGGGGGGGATTAAATTACCTAACTTTTACTTTTATTATTTGGCCAGCCATATGACTAAGTATTTACGTTAGTCCTCTTTGCCCCCAGGTAATACTCATTCCTCATATGTTCCCCTTTGGTTACAGATAGAAAGGCACATGATAGAAAACCAAAAAATGACTCCCTTTAGTCTTCTTTATATTCTCCCTCGGAAATTGCTGGTCCCTTTACGACACACAGTTATTTATACTTCCATCAAAATTCACAAACAATTTTGCAGATCACTTAAATACGAAAATCAGAAAGACATATCCCAACCACTTCTTGGCAACCCTAATTTACTCATTTGGGAACAGGTCCTTTCCTCTAGGATCTTAACTCCACTTACACAGGTTAAGGTTAGGGACTTGCTTATAGAAGGTAGACTGGCCTCCACCCTGGCATTAATTGAACAATTTCATATACCAAAGTACAACGTCCTTTATATCTACCAAATCAGACATATGCTAACTTAAAGGTTTGGTCCTGGAGAGTGGCGTACCAATCAGGATGTACTATTACAGGAATTACAGGCAGACCCCTGGCTACCCTATACAGTCTTCCAGATTGTATTATCCCTACTCATGTTAAATTTTACAATTGGGGACCAGTTATTGTCTTGGGAAGATGTTCTTCCTTTTAATAATAATAATTGGACCAAGATATGGCAGAATGTATATAAATACACGGCTAATGATAGGTTACGGCTTATAGAATATTTTATTCTACGTAACATCCATTTCACCCCGGTTAAAATGTATGGCATGGGCATATTGCAAGATCAGCTCTGTTTTAGATGTACACAGCAACCGGGTACACTTTTGCATATTCTTTGGGAATGCTCCAAAGTTTCCCCCCTCTGGTCTTTCATTAAGACCAGGGCTGACCCACTATTGAGACTCCAAGAATTATTTACTCCTAATATTTGTATATTAGGGGACTATTCCACTATCTCTGTAAAGAAAAAGAAATATCACATTACTGTCATATCTCTCTCGGTGACAAAAGTTAGTTCTGAGACATTGGAAGGATCAACAGGTCTTATCATATCTGGAATGGACCAGGGAGTTGTTCTACAATCTGCGGTTAGAAAAGTCCATAGCCAGTATTAGAGGCCTGATGCCGCAATATCGAGCTAAGTGGGACAAGTTTTATACTCTCTGGTCCATTAACTCTGATTACTGAGTGGGTTCCTATATCAGTTGTGCTCTGCTTCCTAACTCTCTGCAAGTCTAGTTTCGCTCTGTGCTTATCCCTTACCAGTTACGCACATACCTTCTACTTATGTGGTTGTATAATTTTCTAGGCACCATATGTTCCTGGAGGGGAGAGAGGGAGGGGGGAGGAGGAAAGGAGTCTTATGGGTTAGGGGGTGGTAGGTTGTTTTTATTTTATTTAATTTTAGTGTATAAATAAAATATTTTCTTGTTCTTGTTTTTCCACTGACTATATGGACAACTCTATGTATCCTTGGATCCTGGTTACAATGTACTCGAAGGTTGTTACTGTAAGTAAATAAAGTTTAATAAATTTCAAAAAAAAATGTACAGACTGATCACCATGGCACATGGATTCTTCCTGCTAGCATTCCATGGTATCCTGTGAACACGGCGACTGCAATTGACGACTACAAAAATGGCGACTCAGTCACGGTGCCTGTGTTCTGGGCTACCTGGCAGGGTAGCGACAGGGTACCATGCTGGGTGAAGGAAGGTGACAGGAACTATACACGTGTGTGTGGGGGGGACCACACCTCGCAAGGGGTGGAAGGGTAGGGAGGATATGTGGGAGGTAGTGTGGCAGTCAGCTGCTGAGCTGTCTGTGTGGCGTGGTGGTAAGGGTGGCCAGCTAGGATTGGAAGGGGGCCAGGTTTGGTTCTGGGGTGGGTGTCGCTTTTTGTGTAGGTGCTGAGTGTTTTATTTTTTTAAGTTTTACATCCCTGGCATGCACCCCTGGAGTTGAAAATCTTTAGTAAGAGGGGTGGGGGTGGAGGTGTGGGGCAGCCCCAGCATATGTTACGAGTCCTGTCATCGTGATTTGAGTTGTTGCGAGTGCACATCACTGTTATTTATTTTCAGCAATGTACAGTCATCCAAACGGTGATCGCTTTGGCGCTTTGACCGTTTGGCAATCGCCGTTATGACATGAAACCCATCCCATCCTTCTAGCACTACTGAATAACTGGAATGATGCATTCTGATTCTGAACCAACATTTTTAAACTGTTGGTGGAAGAATTATTTTATTAAACATCACCCTCTTAATGAGGAAAATATTCAAAAAGTACACTTTTAACACTTTTCTTTTGTTTTGGAATAATTTGTATAATGGCAATAAGGCACTCCCAGAAGTTAGATTAACAGTCAATCACCCCCTGGGGCAATATGACACTTGGCTGAGCTTCATGCCACATTACACCCCTAGTGGGTGATTAACAGACTGTTAATCTAACCCCTGGTCATGTCTTATTGCTTAATAATGGGCATTAGAAATCACAAATGAAACACTATTAACAGGCATGATGAATCAAAAATGAATCACTATAATGGACATAAGAAATCAAAAGTGAAGCATTATAATTGACATGGGATGGAGAAGCTTCTAGGATCATACATGGCGGCTAGCACCTTGGTGCCCTCAATTTTATTTCTCATGTTGTGAGAATAAATGCTACTGTGATGATGAATATTGATATCAGAAGCTAACAACTAATAATCCAGAAATAAGACTACAGATGCATTTGAACTGTCACTCTGAAGTCCCTTTTCTTTTTACGTTGGCACGCTTGTGCAGCCAACATCTTGCGACAGTGGGGATTTGGAGGCACGGTCGCTGTTGGGCGAATGTAGGGCACACATCAGTAGGTGCGTCCCTCATTCCCCAATCAGTCTGCATGCTGGCGCCACACCATGCATACTAATGTGGCGAGCACATCTAAGGAAAGGTCCGCTGCAATCCGAGCAAAGCTCGTCAGAAGCAGCGGACCCTTCCTATGTGCTTGCCACATTGTCAGCATGGTGGGCGGCTGCCCAACTGCTGACTTCGGGGGTACCCAATCCCCCTCCCGGCTTACTCTGGCCACAAAAATTTGCTGACATGGGAGCCCACTCCCCATCAGCATAAAGCAGTCCCCCCCCCATTTCTTATATACCGAGGGGTGCCCAATCCTTCAGCTCTTGCCTCCCCCACTTTCCTTGTGTGTCGACTGGGGTGCCCAACCTCGTCGGCATACAAATTAACCCCCTTTTGTTGTGTGCCGAGGAGAGTGCCCAATCCCCATTGGCTGCTGCAGCAACCTCCCCCAAACAGTTAGGTGGCATGCTGGGAGCCCACCCCTAATGAAAGTCCCTGAAAAAAAACTGTCCCCGATCTTAGCTTTTTTTTTCCCCTGTAACATAAAACGGTCCCTCGTAGACTCCCTACCCACCACCCGCACCCACCCACTGGGCACCCTGCCTCCCCACACCCCCTCTCACCCCATACTTACCTCCGGAGTCTGGCGCGACAATCTTCGATCGACCGGGAACACGTCTGCACTCTTCAAAGCCGACCGCGAACTGAGGAAATGCCGGTAAGCTGTATAATGGAATAAATAGGGTTTTTTTCAACTTTGATGCATATCTCGGGTATTTTTTGGAAGTTTTGCACCAAATTTTCAACATGGGGTTTTTGGGACCCCTCCTCATGAATTCTGTTACAGTTACAATGTTAATCAGTCCTGAAAGGTGATTTCGCAGTCACTGCGTGGAATCACCTTTCGGGACTGATTAACGCAAGGACAGTGGCAGTGTTCATGAGGTGGGCTGCCAAAAGGCCTATGTTGCAAATTTGGTGGAAAACTCCCAACGAACTTATGCATGCGTTTGATTTATACGCATTACTTTGTAACTTTGCGAATTCGCAATATTTTCATGCCAGATTTTCAACATTGTAATTTTTCTACACCTCCTTGTGAACAGTACAGCTGTCAGTTTTCACATCCTGGCCAAAATGTGTTTCCGTATTTCCAGCGCACAATACCGCGGTCGCTGTGGGAAATCAGTGTTCAGGGCAGATTATGAAAATGACAGTTATACTGTTCATGAGCAGAGGTCCTACAATGCCTATGCAGAAAATTTGGTGACGATACTCCATAACATGACTGTGTCACAAGCGTGCATTGTGCAGTTTGCACGCACGCTCGTAAGTTCGCGAATTTATAATATTTTCACTCCAGATTTTCAACATTGCCATTGTTCTGTACCTCCTTATGAACAGTGCAGCTATCATTTTTCATCCTGACCAAAATGTGTTTTCGCAGTTCCGCACAGAATAGCGTTGCTGTGGAACGTCCATGTTTGAGACACATTATGGAAATGACAGTGACACTGTTCATTAGCAGAGGTCCTAAAATACCGGTGTTGAAAATTTGGATGCCAGTCCATATAATTAGTGTTTTACAAGCGTGAGTTGCGCAGTTTGCATGCACGCTTGTGACTTCTTGCATTTGTAATATTTTCACTCCACATGTTCAACATGGGCAGTTTTCCACACCTCCTTATGAACAGTATAGCTGTCATTTTACATATCCTGCCTGAAATTTGTTTTCACACGTCCGGCGCAGAATCGCAAGGTCGCTGTGTGAAATCAGATTTCGGGGCAGTTTGAGGAAATGACAATGACACTATTCATGAGCAGAGGTCCTAAAATGCCTATGTTGAAAATTTGGTGCCGAAAGTCCAGAAAATGGCTGTGCTGTAAATGTACATTGCGCAGTTTACATGCAGCCTTGTAACTTAATACATTTGCAATATTTTCATGCCACATTTTCACCATTGGCGTTTGTGCACACCTCCTTATCAACAGTACAGCTGCCATTTTTCACAGCCTGCCCAAAACACATTCCTGCAACTGTGGTGCACAATGGTGTACTCGCTGTGGGAAATCACCTTTTGGGACACATTAACAAAATCACAGCGCCACTGTTCATGAGGGGAGGTCCCAAAATACTTATGTTGAAAATGTGCCTAAAAAACTCCCACAAATAATTGGGTTGTGGACATCTGCTGCGCAGTTTGTATGCATGTTCATTGCTTCACCAATATTTCATATTGCCACTCCAGATTTTCAACATTGCCATTTTTTACGCCTCCTCATGAACAATACAGTTGTCATTCTCCACATCCTGCCCAAAACTGTGTTTTTGTCCCTCTGTCACCAAATGCCACAGCCGCTGTGCAAAACCACCTTTCGGCTAACAAAGTGATTGTGCCGCTTTTCATGAGGTGGCCTGACAAGCAGACCATGTTGAACATGTAGAAGTGAAACTACCACTACATGCCTACGGTGTTAGGGTTTCCAACTGCAGCACCCCACCCGGTACGGACTGACAGGCATCAGGGCTGTGACTTGGGATCATCAGATGTAATGCTCATGCCATTCCACCCCCCCATGCCCACCCTGCAGCCACTGACAGGCATCGTGGTGTGTCTTGCACTGTTTGGCCACAAACTTCATCCCATGCTCCTATACTGCACCCACGTCAGCATATTTCCTTATGGAATGGGGTAAGTATAATGGCCAAAGACCTCAAAGCACACCATGACACTTGTCAGTGTCTACAGAGTAGGGTGAGGTACAATGACATGAGCATTATACCTGACGACTCAAAGACACACCCCACTGCCTGTCGCTCTTTACAGGGTGGGGGTGGAGTTGGTGCCACTTCAATACTTCACTGCCATTCCTATTATGCACCTCTAGCTCCGCCACTGCCAATGCCAATGCCAGCATGACAACATTCGGCATTGACAAATGCTTGTTTTCTTCTATTACGATAATGTATATCAAAATGTGGTGAAGTATCAGAACTCTGGAGCCTCGGGTGTACAGCAGCAAATTTGCATCATGGTAAATTCATGAGGGAGGTAAATGTTCTTTTTTTTTTTTATTTTCCAAATATGCCCAAATACATTAGTCTTACTGGGTTACAAACATTAAGCATCCTACTTAATAATTCCATTTCCTTTACATACTATAATAACCTCCATTATCTAATATCTTGTCTAATGCCTACCAGTGCTTTATATTCCCTTTAGAAACTTAAAAGTGGGGATGGAAACATGTGAACCATTGCCAGATCTCTTTTCAGTTTAGTATAATTCTTGTGGATCTGCTGATTTGATGAATTCCAAAAAAGGAGCCCATAAATTATTATATTGTTTTATTTGATTATTATAATGATAATGAACCTTTTCTAATCTATGGCTAGAAATTAGCACATTTAGCCATACTTTAAACTTGGGGGGGGGGTCCTTGTCTTTCCACTGCATTAGCATAGTTTTAAATGCTGGGAGGTTGGTAAAGGTACCTGTTCAAGGTGGTGACTCGAGTAGGCTCGATAGACCATGTGGCCTACTCTGCTGGCGTTCTTAGTATGTTAGTAATGAAACATAATCTTACAAATTTCTGTCTAACCCTAGCCAGTCAGCTATAACATTGGGCCGCCGTTGCATAATAACATCCAAAATTGGTCTTTATACAATTGTATTTTCTCTATTTTAGTTAACGTACTTAAAAATACTATTCCACCAATTATTTAATGCTGGACATTTTATCATCATGTGTTCTAAAGTGCCTATTTCACCACAACCCCTGGGGCATAGACTGGAGCATTGACTATTAAATATATTTAGTCAGTGAGGGGTATAATATATACTATGCAAAATATAATAAATTTGTTGTCATTTAGTTGATTTGATTTCAATATTTTTGATATTAATTATCTGCGCCCGTTGCCTATTGTTAAAGTACCTTTTTAATTTACCCTCCCATTTAGTTTTAAGTGAATCCAGCTGATTCGCTTGACAATTTATTATATAGTTATAAATAAAACTAATATTTTTTGGCCAGAAGGGTAAGAAATTAATCTATCAAATTCCATATATTTAGGGTCATCCATGGTCTTATTATTACTAACAATACAGTGTCGTGTTTGTAAGTAACCTTAAAAATATTGATGAGTGAGCTTGTGTGCTTCTTTAAGTTTATTAAATTCATAGATTTGATTTTTGTCCATAAATTGTACAATTTCTCTAAATCCAGTGTTATACCATGCTTTGAAAATCCTATATTTTAAAGATGTGGGAAAGAAACCTTTAAGATATACTGAAGATTGTCTTGTACATGAAATATTCATTTTTGTAAGTTTGCACACTTGATCCCAGTTTCTGCACAAGGTCATAGCAGATAAAGTAGCAGTATTACAATGTGTTCTCTTAGGTCCACTCAGAATCCAGTGCTTCAAATTACAAAAAGGTAGCCCAGATGTTTCCAAATCCACTACCATGTATTTTTTGTCACTCTGGTAAATGCTATTTATAAATTACAAGCGTGCAGTGAAAAAAATATATTTTAAGATTTGGAAAGGCTAGGCCCCCTTTATCCTTCGACAGGTAAAGCTTCTCCATTTTTCATCATGGATGCTTTCCATTTCAAGAAACCTTTTTAAGCTTGTATCATATTTTTTCAAGAACAGCTCTGGTATTTCCACCGGGATGGTTTGGAACAAAAACAAAAATTTCAGGAGAATATTCATCTTTATCACACTTGTTCTACCAATTAAAGTTATAGCAAGAGTCTCCAAATATTTTAGTTCTGTTTGAACTTTATCCAACAATGGATTGAAATTATTATTATACAATTTAGTAGCATCTTGGTCTAACATGACTCCCAAATATTTTATCTGAGTTACACCTTTCATTCTGCACCCTTAAGGTGGAGTAAAGGGGTCCAAATGATGTTTTGACTCTAGAAGCTCAGTTTTCTCCCAGTTTACTTTATAGCCAGAAATGTTACCAAATTCTGAAATTGTTTTAGTTATGTAAGGGAAGTTTTTATTCATATTCTGGGTATATAATAACACCTCATCTACGCACAGACTAATACAATGTTCTGTATTCCCTATTTTGATGCCTTTAATATGTCTGTTATTTCTAATACTAATAACCAGAGGCTCAATTACCAGAACAAGAATTAAGGGAGATAGGGGACAGCCCTGTCTGGTGCCCTGCTGTAGGTGGAACCCCTCGGAAATCTCTGTATTAGTTCAGATCCTCGCCACCAGGTCAGACTAAAGAATATCCATCCAAGCCCTAAAGTTTGGGCCAAATCCAAATTTAGCCATTATTAATTTCAAATACCCCATTCAAGCCTGTCAAAGGATTGTTCAGCATCAATGGCCATAAGAGAATAGTCAGAGTTTTTCAATTTGTCAATAATGTTAATGGTTCTTCTAATATTCATTTTAATCATGTGGTGCTTGATAAAATCGTTCTGATCATCATGGATGAGGTCAGGAAGAACATTCTCTATCCTGGTGGTGAGGACCTTTGTCAATATTTTTGCATCACCATTAATTAATGAGATCGGTCTGTGTGAGCCAGGTAGTACTGGATTTTTATATTTCTTTTTAAACAGTAGTATTCTAGCTTCCTTAAAAGATTGAGGCAAATGTTTTGTTTCTTTTATGTTATCAAAAACAGCTTTCAGTTGTAGTGCTAGAATTTATCAAATTATTTATAAAAGTCAAGTGGAATACCTTCTGGTCCAGGAGCCTTTCCTGATGCTAGTAATTTAATAGCATAAGTAATTTCCTGTATAGTAATGTCCGCCTCCAGTAGGGCACCCTGTTCTGAAGTGACTTTAGGTGTTTTAATATTGTCCAGACACATTTTTATTTTCTGATTGTCACATTTATGTTCAGATGTATATCATTCATTATAGTATTCTTTAAAGATACTATTTATTTCTATGGCATTATTAACTAAGGTTCCATCCTTGAACATAAATGCTGTAATGTTGTTTTCCTCCTGTTCTTTTTTTAGTTACCATGCCAATATCATATACGGTCTGTCACCCATGGCATAGTATCTGCTTTTAGTAAATAGTAGTTGTCATTTTGCATCCTCTGTTGTCAATTTATTGTACTCATTTCTGCATTGTAATAGTTGTTGATAATATCCTGGCTAAAGAGTGTTAGTATGAAAGGTTTCAAGTTGAGAGATGGAGCTTTCTATATGTTTTAATATCTGATCTCTAATTTTTTTACATTTAGATTTGTATGCGATAATAATGCCCTTAACATATGCTTTAAACGCTTCCAATATAACAATATGTGATGGATCAGTATTGTTATTTTCAAAATATTGTGATATTTCTTTACACATTTGTTCCGTGAAGGTATTATCCTTCAAAAGTAAGGGATCGAATCTGAAATTAAAATTACATGCATTGGAGGAGAACTGAAGTTCCATAACCTGTGGTGCATGGTCTGAAAAAAATAATATTCTTATATTCAACTTTATCTACCATATACACCATAGCCTTGGATATTAAAAAGTAATCAAATCTAGAGTAGTTCTAATGAACTGATGAAAAGAAAGAGTATTGTCTTGTATTAGGGTTTCTTTTTCTCCAAATATCCACCATGTAAAGATCCTCACAAAACTGATTCACTTTTATAGCAGCAGAAATTAATTTTTCAACTATAGTATTTGTTTTATCCAGTTTAGGATCCAGCACCAGAATTAAGGTCACTACCCAATATATACAGGGTAGGGAAGGTTGCCAATTCTAAAAACAGATAATTATGAAACCTGGGTGAGTTTCCATTTGGACCATATACATTGATTAGTGTGTATGTTTGTTTCAATACTTTCATTTTTCAATTATATATCTCCGATTCCTATTGATTACAGTTCTCCCAACCGTTATGCCACAGCCCCTCTGCCACACAATTGCCACACCCCTGGAGTTATTTTTGTAGCCCACATTAATTCCTATGCCCCATTTCTTACAGTAAAATTTAAATAAATCAGTAGGAAAGTGGGTTTTGTTATAATAAGATACATTTCACAAAGTTTTTATCTAAATAATATTTTTTTTTGCTTTAGTGTGGTCCTGTAAGCCTTTCACTTTCCATGCCATAAGTGTTATGGGGTTATTCATGATATGTTTGAACAATAGGTATTCCAATTAATAATTTCTTCAATGTACAGTTGTACCATTCTTCAACTGATAAGGATGAAAAACTTGAACCATGTTTGTTCTGTGCTGGAGATCATTGTTGCTTACAGTTCTTATTATTACATATAAACACTTATTTTAATAGTTATGCAGTTATTTAAATGGTAGCCAAACTGCTGCTTTGTGTTTTAAAAGTTATGAGGGAACCTGACCCCCCTTCCCCTACCCATATATTACTAATAATCTTTACAAACTCCAAAACTGCATTGATAATAACAGCACCCTTCCCCCCACCCTCCATTACTGGGATCCTTGCATAGCCATTTAATCAATATACAGCCTATTCTTCTAATTATATGCGTTAGGCTTCCCATTACCCATCCCCATTCATCTTCCGCTGCGACTGTCTTGGGTAGGCCTGTCCAAGTAGGTACCTTGTAGCCACCCTGTCTCTTATTCAAATAATCCTACTTCCTTAAAAAAACAAATTTTCCCTTCCATTTTTATTCATTTTTCTATAAAATTTCTCCTCGTTTCCCACCCTGCCTTCCAGGGAGGTAAATGTTCTAAAGTAAGACACCAAAACAGCATGGCATACAAGCCTAGCCGAATTAACAGCACCAGTGAGAAGGGTAGCGTGACTTTACAATACCATATACTGAAGTGTATTCTGTTATTCTACATCAGTGTGAGATCAACTGCTCCCAGCAGTCAGAAATGTTGAAATCTGTCTTCTGGAGAATTTATGACTGTTTCTGTCTGCCAGAATGTAAGCCGAAAACTAATAAATATGTTTGCATGTGCAGTTGACTTAATAAAAGATAAATAGCATTCTTTTCTGATTCTGGCATTAAAAGCAGTTGTTTATTTCTGAGAAGCAAATATATCCTGATAGACTGTTAGAAATAATCTGTGTCTGGTTTGAGCTACTTTGAGTAAAGTGATGGTTAATGTCCAAGTAAATCTTCAGGGTTTTAAGAGAGCTTCAGAGTAGAAAAATGGAAAGCAGCTGCATTTAGGGTTCAGAAAAAAAGTATCTCTGCATTTAGCGTTCAGAAAAAAATATATCTTTTTACTTATTATTGCTATGCTATGTTACTAGCTATCAGCCATTGGCTTCTAACTAACAATTACTGAAAGTAAGTGAAGCTGCGTACTACCTGGCAAGCAAGCCTTATAAAAGCAAAAGGAAGCTAAGGATCAAAACAAAACTAGAAAAAACAAAAAAGAATGTAAATGTTACTAAACCATTTAGATGAACATTTAAGTCTGCAACAGTGTGATAAGAGGTATAACTATTTAAAAGACATCCAATAAGTCCAATAAGACATATCCAATAAGCAGGGAAATGGACAGACTAGGTGGGCCACGTGGTCCTTATCTGCCATCAAAGTCTATGTTTCTTTGTTTCTATTCTACGGATGTTTGAATATGGCTTAAGCTACTTGACTAGTAACTTTCCTGAGATTCCTGTGAATATATGGTATCCTAGAAGGCTGGGAAGAATCAATTTCACTAAATACAGTATTATTAGAACTCTTTTCTGACTTTCTGTGTCCAAGCGTTATGAAACCAGAAATTGATAGTCCACAGAATTGGTACAAAATATTCTTTTATAATAACTGGTGACCCCCTATAATGGCTGGAAATGCATTCCTTATAAAACACCATAATAACCCACAGAATTCTGTAATAACTTGATAGTGTTTTTTTACAGCATTTTCCTCCCTGTGCTCTCACGTCACTGTATTTGTACGAGTACAGTGGCTGCTCAGGGAAATGCTCGCTTGCACAAATGCAGCTTATCTTTTCTCTCTGTTGAAACCTTGCGCCAGGTATTATAAAAAATAATGCCTGTGCAAAACTGGTTTTATGAGGATTTTTCACATATCCTTGGTGTGTGATAATCTCATAAAACCTGAGAGCATTTATGGATTATCACACACCTCCAGTTTGTGAAAATTCCTCATAGCACACACACCTGCTGTCAAAGCCTATGTTTCTATGTTTCTAAGAATGTTTGAATATGGCTTAAGCTACTTCAATAGTTTGGAGGCAGTATAGTGCAGTGGTTTAAGGCTCTGAGCTACAAATCTGGTAATATCTAGCAGACCAAACCTGGGTTTGAATTCCACAGCTTCCACTTGCATACTGTGTGACCCTGAACAAGTCACTTAACTTCCCTGTGCTCCCAGGTCGCACCTGTAGAAAAACTTTCAGCTTAGTGTGCTACTCCTGGTAAAACAAATTAAAAAAAATAAACTTTCCTGTGATTTCTATGAATTGTTTTGCAGTACTAGAGGGAAGGAGGAAGAGGGAAGTGATGAAATTGGAGGAGTAATTGATAGAAGTCCAGATGAAACTGGAGTGGGGAGAAGTTTCACTGAGGGAATTACAACAGGAGCAGAAGGGGGAACTACTGGCAGGAGGAAGAGAAGGAGCTGGGAGCGAGAGGTGGGGAGGAAGGGAAGCAATCACTTAATAAGAGGGGTGGAATCTTAGTGCTGGGGGACTCAATACTAAGAGGAGTCAGGTGGGGTAGCAAAGAGGAGAGGTATAGTCACATTTCAGTGGCGGCCATGCTGGGAATGACAGCGGAAAGGGTGGGAAATCTGTTCTAAAATATACTAGAAGGGTAGGGAGAAGCCTCATTTAATTATACATTTGGGGATGAACGACCTGGCTGACAGGACGGTTGATATAGTCCAGAGGAGGTTTGAGGAACTAGGAAAATTATGTGAGGGGGGCAAGAAGATCAGTAACTTCCTTAGAGATACTTCCAGTGCCCAGGGCAAGCACAACAAGAAAGCGGAGAATAAAAGATTTTAACGAATGGCTAAGAACCTGGTATCGTGCTAAAAGGTATAGGCTGGTGGAGGGGCAGGGAAGGACCTGGGAGGACATAGAAACATAGAATTTGATGGCAGATAAGGACCGCTTAGCCCACCTAATCTGCCTATTTCCCTACCTAATGGATAAGCTGCAGATCCTAGTTAACCAACAGTCTACTTCCTCCTACCCCCCCACTAGAATTGCCTTATGTCTGTCCCATGCATTCTTGAATTTCCCCACTGTTTTTGACTTCACAACTTCCTCAGGAAGGCTGTTCCATGTATCCACAACCCTATCTGTGAAAAAATACTTTCTCATATTACCTCTGAGCAGCCCCACCTCGATCTTCAAATTGTGCCCCCTTGTTCTTTCACATCTCTTTTTCTGAAATATGCTACCCTCTTGGACTTTGTTGATTCCCTTGAGGTACTTGAAAGATTCTATCATGTCCCCCCTCTCCCTCCTTTCCTCGAGGGTATACATATTAAGCTCCTTTAGTCTCTCTTCGTATGTCTTCTGGTGCAAACCCTGCACCATTTTGTTTTCCCTCCTCTGGACAGCCTTCACCCTGTCTATGTCTTAGGTAGATGGGGTCTCCAGAACTGCATGCAGTACTCCAGATGGGGTCTCACCAACTGTATGTACAGAGGGATAACAACTTCCTGTTTTCTATTGGTGTTGCCCCTCCCTTTGCATCCCAGTATCCCTCCAGCCCTTCTTACTGTCTTCTCACATTGCTTGCTAACCTTCAGGTCATCTGATATGATTACACCCCTGTCCCTTTCCATTTTTGTTGTTGTTAGTATCTCACCCCCAATTGTGTACTCTTCCCCTGGGTTTTTGCTTCCCAGGTGCATTATTTTGCACTTCTTTGCATTGAATCTAAGCTGCCATACATTTCACCATTCAGCCAGCCTTGCCAAGTCCGTTCTCATATTTTCCACTCCACCTTGTGTATCAACCCTGTTGCAGATCTTTGTGTCGTCTACAAAGAGACATACTTTTCCTTCCAGTCCCTCTGCAATGTCACTTATAAAGACATTAGAAAGGACCGGACCCAGTACTAAACCCTGCGGTATTCCACTAGTAACCCCCCTTTCTTCACTGTGGACTTCGTTTACTATTACCCTCTGTGTCCTGTTGTCCAGACAATGTTTTACCCAGGCTACCACCCTGGGACCCACTCCCAGACTGGCTAATTTGTTGTAATCTTTTGTGTAGGACTGTGTCAAATGCCTTCCTAAGGTCTAGGTAGGCCATGTCCACAGCCCCTCCCTGGTCTACTACTTTGGTCACCCAGTCAAAGAAATCGATTAGATTTATCTGACATGACCTTCCTGCTGTGAATCCATGCTGCCTGTGTCCTGTGCAGCATTGGCCTCTAGGTACTCAACAATTCTTTCCTTCAGAAGTAATTCCATCATTTTTCCTAACAGTGAGGTCAAACTGACAGGTCTGTAGTTTCCTGCCTCTGTTTTGCTCCCACATTTGTGAAGGGGAATCACATCCACCGTCCTCCAGTCCTCAGGTACCACACCATCCTCCCATAATTTGTTAAAAAGGGTAGTCAGTGGTGTTACTAGTTCTCTCCATAGTTCTTTTAGAACTCTGGGGTGAATCCCATCAGGCCCCATTGCTTTGTCGGCCTTCAGTTTTAGGAGCTCTTGCAGAACTCTTTCTTTTTTGAAAGGACTAATATTGACCCCCCTATCCAGAGTGCTTAAATTGCCTGGATTAGGTACCTCCACCTCCTCTTCTTTTGTGATTACTGAGCAGAAGTATTCATTCAGTATCCCTGCTTTTTCACTATCCCTCTCTGCCCACCTACCCTCCTCTTTATTTAGCCTCAGTATCCCTCCCTTTGTCTTTCTTTGCTCCCTAATGTACCTATAGAAGGTTTTATCCCCCTTCTTAACCAATTTGGTTATCTTTTCCTCGGTTTGGGCCTTTGCTGTTCTGACTGCCTTCCCTGCTTCCTTCTGATTTAACTGGCACAGTTCTCTGTCCTGCTCCTTCTGTGTTTCCTTATACTTCCTGAATGCTATCTTTTTCTCCCTAACCTTCCCAGCCACCTCTTTTGAGAACCATAGTGTTTTTTCTTTCATTTTGATTTGTTTATTTGCTTCACACAAAGGCTTGTTGCCTCTGTGATGGCAGTTTTGATGTTACTCCACTGCTGCTCCACCCGTCCTTCTTGCCTGTTTGCTAGTGCTTTTCTAAGGCACTCTCCCATTTTGACAAAATCAGCCCTCCTGAAGTCCATTACTTTTACTTTTGTATGGCTTGACTCTACAGCTGAGTTTATCGTGAACCACACTGTTTAGTGGTCACTTGTTCCCAGATGGCTACCCACTTCTAGAACTGAAATCCTCTTTCCATCCCCATTAGAGAGTACCAGGTCTAAGATTGCTCCCTCCTGAGTGGGTTCCAACACCAGCTGTCTGAGGCATGCCCCCTGTAGGGCATTGAGAATGGCCCCACTCTTGGATGTGGCTGCAGCAAAGGTGCTCCAGTTAACATCTGGCATATTCAGGTCCCCATCATCAATATCTCCCCTTTCTCTGTCATCCTAAGGATGCCTTCTATCATTTCCTTGTCCATTTCCTCTCCCTGAGATGGTAGTCTGTATACAACCCCTGTGCGGATTGTGGTGCCATTTCCAATCTCTAGGGTGACCCACAGTGCCTCCTCTCCTCCCTGTTTACCCTTTAGTTCCATTACTTTGATCCCTTCCCTTACATAGAGAGCTACTCCTCCTCCTCTTTTACTCTCCCTGTCCCTAGTGTAGATTGTGTACCCTGGTATGTTGACATCCCAGTCATGGTTCTCTGTGTACCATGTTTCTGTGACTGCCACGATATCCAGGTATCCCTTTTCCATCAAGGCCACCAGTTCAGGAAGCTTGTTACCTAGACTATGGGCATTTATAGTCATTACCCTCCATTTTTTGATGGCCTTACCCCTTTTTGCCCCATCCCTGTCCTTACTACCTTTGTCTTTTTCTTCATTTATCCCTGCCCTTTTCCCTATCGACTTCTGTATCTTGGTATTTACCTCACTAACTACCCAGATTTTTTTTGGGGGGGGCTAGGATTTCCCTTATTCTTTTCAGTGCCTTCCCCCTTGGCTAGTTTAAATGCTTGCCAATGAATCATTTCAGTCTATCACCTAGAATCCTGGTTCCCCTCCTGAATGGATGCAGTAGTCTCTATTGCAAGGATAGACTACACTTGAGTGAGGAGGGAAAGAAAGTGTTGAAACAGAGGATGGAGGAGTACATAGAGGAAGTTGGGAATTTAAACTAGTAGCGGGGATGGCAAGTGGGCAAGGGACATGCAGAGACCACAGGTTGGGAAGCCATATGAGCTTACCCCCATAACAGTGACAAAGGACAAAGGGCAAGTACTTGTGGTGATGCTAGTAAAGGAGGGCAGAAGGAGAAGGGGTGGAAGGTGGTCACTCTGAATGCTGGGAGCCTTGGGAAGAAAGCTGCAGACCTACAGACTCTTATGGCAGAAGGGGAGGTGGACATTGCAGCCATCACCAAAACATGGGCCACCCAATACAATGACTGGGACATGTTGATACCAGGTTACAGGATATATCATAGGGACAGAGTGATTGGGAAAGGAGGGGGTGGCACTATATGTGAGGAAAGGACTGAAGTGTGTACGGAAGGAAGGTGATACGGAGTCACTATGGATGCAAATCCAGGATTCCAAGAATAGGACTCTCCGGATTGGAGTGGTGTACAAGCCGCCCTCTCAGACAGAGGAGTTAGACAGGGAACTAGCGGGACAGATCAGGAGGACCTGCAAGAAGGGTAGTGTGGTGATTGTGGGGGACTTCAACATGCCAGGAGTGGATTGGAGTACCCCAACAACCAGGAATAGAAGAGAGCAGGTACTGCTGGATGCCTTCCAGGACAGCTTCCTGATGCAAATGGCCAGTGAACCAACCAGATTAGGCAATACCCTTGACCTCATGCTAGCAAATGGGGAGTTTGTGAGGGAATTTAAGGTGGAAGAACCACTGGCGGGGAGTGACTACCGCTCAGTATAGTTCATGTTGGATATGGGTAAGGAAGGAGCAGAATCCAGCACAAGGATGCTGGACTTCAGGAGGGCCAACTTTGGAAGGATGGGGGAAGTGGTAAAAGGGTACCTGGCCAGAATTCAACCTAGTATGGGCACTAACCAGAGGAGGGCGCTCATAAAGCTGGGGATAGTGGAGGCAACCAGAACCTACAGCAAGGCCCAGAGCAAGAAGGCTAGGGCAAAGAAACCTAGCTGGGTGAGCAAGGAGGTAATGAAAAAGATAAGGAGGAAAAGAGCTGCCTTTAGTAGGTACAAAAAAACAGGGAGGAGTACCTGAAGGAATTGAAGGAGGTGACAAGGGCAGTAAGGGCAGCCAAGGCATCTACGGAGCTCAGACTGGCACTGGACATTAAGAAGGGGAAGAAAGACTTCTTCAAATACATCAGGGAGAAAAGGAACTGTACGGACCATATAGTAAGGATTAGGAATGAGGTGGGTTGGGTGGAAGCGAGGGGTGGGGATAAGACAGAAGCACTAAACAATTACTTCTGCTGGTATTTACTAAGAAAAAGAGGGGGGTGATAACCAAGGGGGGAGGGAAGGAGGGGAAAAACAGAGGGGGAGGGAGTGATGAAAAGTGAAATCACAGAGGGCAGGGTTCTGGAAGGTTTGAGGGCATTGAAGGTAGACAAGGCACCAGGCTCAGATGGCATCCACCCCAGGGTACTGAAAGAACTGGCAGAGGTCCTGGAAGGACCTTTGGCAGATCTGTTTAATGGCTCACTACACTCAGGGTGTGTACCTCAGGATTGGAGGATGGCTCATGTGGTGCCCCTCCACAAGAGTGGCCCCAAGAATGAACCAGAAAGCTACAGACCAGTGAGTATCACATCCATCATAGGTAAGCTGATGGAGACTATCCTGAAGGAGAGGCTGGTGGTCCTTCTGGAGGCAAAAGGACTACAGGACAGCAGACAGCATGGCTTTGTAAGTGGCAGATCCTGCCAAACCAACATGGTGGAGTTCTATGACTAGGTAAGTAGGCAGTTGAATCTGGGCCATGCAGTAGATGTCCTGTACCTGGACTTCAGTAAGGCATTTGACTCAGTGCTGCATGGGAGGCTGGGAAGTAAGTTAGAAGGCACGGGGAAGATGCAAAGCTGGTGAGATGGGTAGGAAACTGGCTTCAGGGAAGGCAACAGAGGGTGGTGGTGGGTGGGGAGCTCTCATCCCCAAAGGTAATGATGAGTGGTATTCTGCAGTACTTGGTGTTAGAACCAGTGTTGTTTGGAATATTCATGGCAGACATATCATTGGGCATCAAGAGCAAGACCAGTCTGTTTGCTGATGACACCAAGATGGGAGCAGTGGTGGACAACCTTGAAGGGGGGTGGCAGGGGCTGCAGGATGATCTGGCAAAGCTGGAAACCTGGTCAGATACCTGGTAACTGGGTTTCAATGCCAAAAAGTGCAAGGTGCTGCATTTTGGGGCAAAAAACCCAAGAAGGAGTGACCAGTTGGGGGAAGTGGAGCTAACCGAGACAGAGGTAGAGAAGGATATGGGGGTGCTCATTATGAGGTCAATGAACAAATCGGCACAATATAGGAAGGCAGCTGCAAAGGTCAACAAAATGCTGGGTTGCATTGCAAGGGGTATATCCACGAGGAGGGGGGAGGTCATTCTGCCACTGTATAGATCATTTGTTAGACTGCACCTGGAGTACTCCGTGCAGTACTGGCACCCGTATCTGAAGAGGGACATTAAGTTTCTGGAGGGGGTGCAGTGCAGGGTGACAAAGATGTTCATGGGGCTGGAGGACTTACCATATGAGAGGAGGTTGAAGGAGTTGAATATGTGCTCGCTGGAGGAGAGGAGGGATGGAGGGATATGATTGAAACCTTCAAGTACATGAAAGGAATAAGCAAGACAGGTGTGGAGGGGCTGTTCAAACTAAGAAAGGGGAGGGACACCCAGGGCCATAAATATGAGACTGGAGGGAGGAAGGTTCAGGAGGGAGATGAGGAGACACTTTTTTATGGACAGGGTGGTAGCTGGGTGGAATGTGATACCGGCAGAAGTGGTATCCAGTAGAACAGTGGACTGCTTCAAAAGGGGCTGGGACAGGGGGGGCAAAGTAGAGGGAGGTGGGAGGGCAGCTGCAGCATAGGGTACTAACTGCACATTCGAGCAGACTTGATAGACCACTAGAAATCCACTCCTCCACACTGCGTGCTCGAGCAAACAGAGTTGGGTGCAGTGCAAGGGTTGCTAGCCCTAGACAAAGTCAAAGAAATCCAAGTTAGCATTGCCCTCCCTTGCTAAAATCAGAGGCTAGATCAAGTTTTAATTCCAAAGTATTTATTAGGTTATAATACAATCACCTCAGTAACAGTGGAGTTGGCTACTCCTCGCAGACTATCCCAGTACTTCGACCAGGGTGTGGCCTTCCTGGAAACTGGATCTAGCCTCTGATTTCAGCAAGAGAGTGCAGTGCTAACTTGGATTTCTTTCATAGACCACTAGGCCTTTATCTGCTGGCAAATGTTGTATGTTCGTACACCTGCAAAGGCATTATTCTCTATTTAGCTACCAGAACCATAAACAGATTGAGAGCAATAATTGTCAAACTTCTGAAGAGCGAAGACATATTCAGGATGTTACTAACACTTATTTACAAAGAGGGTAATAATTTAAAGATCAAACAATTTCAATCAAGCAAGATTTTTACCAGGACTTATGGAATGAAAGGAAAGAATAGGCTCCATTGCAACAGATGTTATGAACAGAAAAAAAATCTACAGTGATGTTTCCTGCTAGATTCTAAGGTTGGCTGAATGATCAAACTTTATTTTACAGTTCATAGGATGAAGACTATCAAGATCTGAAACCAAGAATTGTACAAATATTCAAGGATGGATAATTTATATGCATGTTTTCTCTCTTTTTTCCTTTTTTTTTTGATTTTACAGATGTCAGTAGGGAGATAAATAACTAATATATTATGAAAAGCAAATTTCTCAGCTAAAATTCTGTTCAATGTGCTTACACAACTTGGTATGATGTATGCTGGTGTGATTTGGATACATTGTGGCTGTTCGCCTCTCTATCCATGGGATATACCACCCTATAGGGGTACGACAGCGAGGAACCCTAGAGAAGGGTTCCACCCCTATAGGTGCCATGGGGATGAGTCACATAGAATCATAGAAGCTGACAGCAGATAAGGACCCCAAGGCCCATCCAGACTGCCCATTTTTTCTACCTTATGAATGTACCATAGGACTGTACTCGTCAATGGCCTATCTATTCATACTCATCTTTATTGCTCCCTTATGCCTATCCCATGCCTGTCTGAAGCCCTGCACTGTATTCATATCCACCACTTCCTGAGGTAGGCCATTCCATGCATCCATCACCCTTTCTGTGAAAAAGAACTTCCTCACATTCTTCTTTAATCGGCCTCCCTCTAATCTCATGCTGTGTCCCCTTGTCCTGCCATTTTTCTTATATTGAAAAATGTTAGACTCTTTCACCTTGTTAATGCCCTTAAGATGTTTGAATGTTTCAGTGATATCACCTGTCTCCCTCCTTTGCTCTAGAGTATACATATTGAGCTCTATTAATCTGTCCTCATATGTTTTCTGATGCAGTCCCTGCACCATTTCCGTTGCACTTCTCTGGATTGCCTCTATTTTGTTAATGTCCTTATGCAGGTGTGGCCTCAAGTACTGCACACAGTACTCCAGAAGGGGTCTAACCAGTGTCTAGTAAAGAGGGATTATTACCTCCCGCTTATGACTTGCGATACCCCTACTAATACACCCCAACATCCCTCTAGCCTTACCTACTGCTTTAGTGGTCTGCATGAAAGATTTCAGGAAATCTGTGATGATGATGCCTAAGTCTCTTTCTTCCCTTGTGATTGCCAGCAGCTCTCCTCAAAACCTATGGGTGGCGTCAGGGTTTCTCTTCCCTATCTTCTTTGTGTTAAACCTCTTTTGCCACTCTTCTGACCATTTTGCCAGTTTATCCAGATCTCTTCTCATTCTGACCACCCCACCTGGATCATCTACTCTGTTGCAGATCTTTGTGTCATCTGCAAACAGACAAAACTTACCCTCCAGTCCATCTGCAATGTCAGGAAGATATTGAAGAGGACTGGCCACAGGACTGGTCCCTGAGGTACCCTACTTGTGACTTGCATCTCTTCTGACTATATACTGTTTACCACCACTCTCTGTTTTCTGCCCAGCAGCCAGTTTGCCACCCAGTTGACCAACTTCTGACCCACGCCGAGACTACCCAGCTTATTAATCAATCTTCTATGTGTAACAGTATTGAAAGCTTTGCTGAAGTCAAGGTAGGTGACATCAACTGCTCCCCCTTGGTCCACCACTCTGGTTACCCAGTCAAAGAAATCTATGAGATTAGTTTGACAGGACCTTCCTTTTGTAAACCCATGCTGTCTTGGATCTTTGTGCTCCTATGAATTCCAGGTGTTGCACTATGCTTTTCTTAAGGAATGCCTCCATAATCTTGCCCACTACTGAGGTAAGACTGACTGGTCTGTAGTTCCCTGCCTCCTTCCTGCTACCAATCTTGTGGTGCAGGATCACATGAGCCCATCTACAGTCTTCTGGGACCTCTTCTGTGCTCAGAGACTCACTAAACAGTTCTAATAATGGCTCTGCTAGTTCCACCCTTAGCTCCTTTAGTACCCTGGGATGTATGCCATCAGGTCCCATTGTCTTGTCCACCCTGGGCTTAGCGAGTGCTTGTAGGACACTTTCTTTTTGTGAAGGGACTAGTGCACACCTCCCTCCCCCTGTGTCCATGGTGCTGAGCTGTGGGCCCTGCCCTACCTTCTCCTCAGTAAATACTGAGAAAAAGTATCTATTTAGGATAGATGCTTTTCCTTGGTTCTCCTCCTCACACTCCCCCTTATCCCCTTTGATCTTAGCAATACCCCCTCTGGATTTTCTCCTTTCACTAATGTATCTATAGAAAGTCTTGTCAGCTTCTTTTACTGTTCGTGCTAGCGTTTCCTCGGTTTGGGATGTTGTCTGTCTTACTGCCTTCCCTGCTTCCCTTAGGAAAGTTTGGTATGCCTCCCTATCTTCATCCCACTGCGTTCCCTTATATTTCCTGAATGCCAGCCTTTTGGCTCTGACCTTGGTTAAAGGTAGCTTAGGAAGAAGCCCATGGGAAGGAGAGCTGTGCCACTGGAGGAGGAGGAGAGGATGGTGGGGCAATGAAGAAAGGAATCCTGGAACAGTCCAGGAGGAGTGGCCTTTTAAAGCGTGATGGGGCAGCGATGTTGTTGCTCCGCCCATTGAACCACAGGCATAGCTTTGCAATTCAATGGGCTTCATTGACAAGCTTTTAAACTAGTCAAGGGGGGAAGCACTGATAAACAGCAGGAAAATCCCAGCCTCTCCCTACAAAACAGGGTACTAAATGAGAAAAAGACAGAGGTAGAAAGGTCAGTGGGGGATGCTGCAACAGAAGGTAAAGTCATCAAAAAATGGAGAACAATGAGTACCAATGCCCGTAGTCTGAGTAACAAGCTTCCTGAATTAGTGGCCTTGATGGAGCAGGAACATCTGAATATTGTGGCAGTCACAGAAACATGGTACACACAAAACCATGACTGAGACGTAAACATACCATGATACACTATCTACAGGAGGGACAGGGAGGGTAAAAGAGGAGGAGGAGAAGTAGCCCTTTACATAAGGGAAGGAATCAAAGCAACAGAACAAAAGGGAAAACAGGGAGAAGAAGAAGCACTGTGGGTAAATTTGGAGACCGGCAATGACACCACAATCTGCACAGGGGTTGAGACAGATCCCCTTCAGGGGAGGAAATGGACAAGGAAATGATAGAAAGTTTACTTAGAATGGCAGAAAAAGGGAGATATTGCTGATGGGTGATCTGAATATGCCAGATGTTAACTGGAGTGCAGTTGCAGCAGCCACTTCGAGTGGGGTTATTCTAGATACCACCAGGGGCATGCCTTAGACAACTAGTATTGTAGCCCACTCAGGGAGGGCAATCTTAGACCTGGTTCTCTCAAATGGAGATGAAGAGGATCACAGATGTAGAAGTGGGTAGCCATCTGGGAACCAGCGACCATCGAACAGTATGGTTCGCAATAAACACAACAATAGAGTCAAGCCATACAAAGGCAAAGTACTGGACTTTAGGAGGGCTGACTTTGCCAAAATGGGTGAGTGTCTAAGGAATGCACTAGCAAATGGGCAGGAAGGAGGGGTGGAAGAACAATGGGAAATAATAAAAACTGCCATCACAGAGGTAACAAGCCTTTGTGTGAAGCAAATAAACAAAATGAAATGATGCAAGAAACCACTATGGTTCTCAAAGGAAGTGGCAGTGAAGGTTCAAGAGAAAAAGAAAGCATTCAGGAAGTACAAGGAATCACAGAAGGAGCAGGACAGAGAACTGTATCAGTTAAAGTAAAAGGAAGCTGGGAAGGCAGTCAGAACAGCAAAGGCCCAAACTGAGGAAAAGATAGCCAACTCAGTTAAGAAGAGGGATAAAACCTTTTATAGGTACATCAGGGAGTGAAGGAAGACCAAGGGAGGGATAGTGAGGCTTAATAAAGGGGACAGAGGGTGGGCAGAGGGTGACTGTGAAAAGGCAGAGATACTAAACAAATATTTTTCTCAGTATTTACAAAGGAAGTGGGGGAGGTACCTAAAACAAGCAGTAGAAACACTCTGGATACAGAAGTTGATACCAGCCCATTTACAGAAGAAAGGGTTCTGAAAGAACTCTTAAAACTGAAGGTGGACAAAGCAATGGGGCCTGATGGGATTCATCCCAGAATTCTAAAAGAACTAGTGACACCACTGACTACCCTCTTTAACAAATCATGGGAGGATGGGGTGGTACCCGAGGACTGGAGGAGGGCAGATGTGATTCCTTTCACAAAAGTGGGAGCAAGGCAGAAGCAGGAAACTACAGACCTGTTAGTTTAACCTCAGTGGTAGGAAAATGATGGAATCACTTCTGAAGGAAAGATTTGTCAGTATCTAGAGCCAGAGGGCACAGGACCCAAGGCAGCATGGATTCACAG
Organism: Neoceratodus forsteri; assembly: GCA_016271365.2. Classification (NCBI taxonomy): domain Eukaryota; kingdom Metazoa; phylum Chordata; order Ceratodontiformes; family Ceratodontidae; genus Neoceratodus; species Neoceratodus forsteri. The sequence goes on along the minus strand of CM057450.1, from coordinate 435,040,487 downwards.
CGGAAGGTCATGCCAGACAAATCTGATAAATTTCTTGACTGGTGACCAAAGTAGTAGATCAGAGAGGGGCTGTGGACATGGCCTGCCTAGACTTTAGCAAGGCATTTGACACAGTCCCACACAAAGATTAATATACAAGTTAGCCAGCCTGGGAGTGGGTCCCAAGATGACAGCCTGGGTAAAGAATTGGCTGGAGGATAGGACACAAGAGTAATAGTAAATGAAGTCACTCTGAAGGGGTTACTGATGGGTACCGCAGGAGTTCAGATGGGACCAGTCCTCTTCAATGTCTTTAAGCGACATTGCAGAGGGACTGGAAGGAAAGTATGTCTCTTTGCAGATGACACAAAGATCTGCAACAGAGTTGATGCTAAGGTGGGGTGGAAAGGATGAGAAGGGACTTGGCAAGGTTAGAGGAATGGTCAAATGTATGGCAGCTTAGATTTAATGCTAAGAAGTGCAAGTAATGCACCTGGGAAACAAAAACCCAGGGGAAGAGTACACAATGGGGGCGAGATACTAACAACAACAAAAATGGAAAGGGACCTGGGGTAGTCATATCAGATGACCTAAAGGTGGGCAAGCAATGTGAGAGGGCAGCAAGGAGGGCTGGGGGGATACTGGGATGCATAGGGAGAGGCATCACCGGTAGAAAACAGGAAGTTATTATCCCTCTGTATGGACAGCTGGTGATACCCCATCTGGAGTACTGTGTGCAGTTCTGGAGACCCAATCTCCGCAAAGGCATAGACAGAATGGAAGCTGTCCAGAGGAGGGCAACTAAAATAGTGCACGGTCTGCACTGGAAGACACATGAAGAGAGACTTAAGGAGCTTAGTATGTATAGCCTCGAGGAAAGGAGGAAGGGGGGGGACATGATAGAAACTTTCAAGTACCTCAAGGAATCAACAAAGTCCAAGAGGGTAGCATCTTTTAAAAAAGAAATGTGCAAGAGCAAGGGGCATAACTGAAAATGGGGGCGGCTCAGAGGTAATTTAAGGAAGTATTTTTTCACAGAGAGGGTTGTGGATGCATGGAACGGCCTCCGAGGAGGTTGTGGAGTCAAAAACAGTGGTGGAATTCAAGCATGCATGGACAGTCATAAGGCAATTCTAGGGGTGGGGTAGGAAGAAGTAGGCTGCTAGTTAACTAGGATCTGCAGCTTATCCATTAGGTAGGAAAATGGGCAGACTGGGTGGGCAAAGCGGTCCTTATCTGCTGTCAAATTTTATGTTTCTATGTTTCTTATGCAACTTGGTATGATGTATGCTTGTGTGACTTAGATACATTGTGGCTGTTCACCTCTCTATCCATGGGATATACCACCCTATATGGGTATGATGGTGAGGAACCCTAGAGGAGGCTTCCACCCCTATAGGTGCTGTGGGAATGATTCCCTTGGCTAAAGATAGCTTAGGAAGAAGCCCAAAAAGAATACACAAAAGGGTGTTGAGCATCGAAGAGGTGAGAAAGCAGAATATATCAAGACCAGAAATTAATATGATAGACATAAATGGGAAGGACAGAAGAAGAAAGAGATATGATGAGGACGATGAACAAAAGGAAATCTGACAAGATGCAGAAGGGCAGACTTCCTAAGGAGAGAGGGAACAGCTGGGACCACCATCTGACTCCATCCAACAGTGGAACCTAACTACGGAACCAATGAAAGCACTAACCCTGACTAATATTATGATCATCGGCATGGAAGAGATGAAAAAAACCCTTTGAGGAGGAAACCTCTGGGTATCCAAGGCCCAGGTCACCTTCCCTCCTGGCTGAAGGGTGTTTTGGTTAGTGATGACTCAGCTACCGCAATTTAGAGTCGATATTGAGGGAAGAGGAAAAGATTCCAATTTAGATGAAGCTCTTGCTTAGTCCTTCTAACTGGAATGCTGTCGAGGGTTGAGAGCAACATCTTTGCAACTAGATGCCCAAAAGCAGAGGAGGAGGAGGAGAGAAAAGACCGCTGAGGCACTCAGCCAGCCCACATGAGCCTATGAAACAGACCAGGTGAACTAGAGGCAGTCTTGATGAAGAATAGTGCAGAGGGTGCCTCTGAACCCACTCAAGCAGCCAAAGGAGCCCTGATAATGAGAGCCCCACTCCTTGCAGCTTGATGTTGTAAATTCTACATCCAGAAGTGTCGCCGAAATGGGGATGACTGAAGGTCCACCCAGAGTGAAGACATTCTCACTATGGGCCAGGATGAAGCATCCCGCTCCGAGCTTTGCATGCTCTAGATGCAGACTTTGTAGGTGCAGAGCGAGACCATTGTCTACAGGCTAGCCCTGAGCCATGGAGCATTGGACATGGAAGGCATGTGTCCAAGTGGAGAACAGGTTGAGTTGAGGTAGCATGAGACCCATTTGAGGGGTATGCTTGAGTAGTTGATGTGAATGAGTAGACCTGCAGAGAGGTCAGACTGAGTGAAGGAGACCCTGATGTGGGTTGGGAGGAGGCTGGATGTGGTTAGTACCACAGGAGTGCATGCCAACCGAGTCCATAGAAAAGCCAAATTAGGAGTGGGTCAAACTATATGAAAGTAGAAAAGAGAATGGCTGGGCGAAGCCCGCAGCTGACGGGGAGGTATGAAGCACCAGAAGTAGTGAGACAGGAGCTATGAAGTCAGAATGGACGAGTTTAGGATCGAGATGGATATACAAGATTTGCTGATGGAGGGCAGCTTAGAAGGTTGGCTTGGACTGCAGAAAGGGAATGAAGGATGTGAAGGGGAGAGACAAGGATGGCCGGGGCGAAGCCCGCAGCCTATGATGATTGGAGAAGTTTATGCGGGAAGACAGAATGGTCGAGAACAAATGAGCAATAAATGATGGTGGATTGAAAGCCTTGAAGACTTGAATGGTTTAAGGAGAGGAATGAAATGGATGATGTACCATTATGAAATGAAGCCTAGAAGGCTGGTACCGTTAAGGTGAAAATATGAAATGGATGATGTATGATGGAGAGAAGCCGTGAAGGCTGGAACGGTTAAGGTAAGGTATGAAATGGATAATATACGATGATGGAGACAAGCCTTGAAGGTCTGAAAGGTTAAAGGTGAGGAATGAAATGGACAATGTACTAGTTAGAAATGAAGCCTAGAAGGCCAGTACGGTTAATGTGAAACATGAAATGGATGATGTACTATGATGGAGAGATGCCTTGAAGGCTGAAACAGTTAAGGTGAGGTATGAAATGGATGATGTACAATGATGGAGTGAAACCTTGGAAGCTGGTTCAGTGAAAGTGAGATACAGGAGGTCGTGAAGGCCAGTACAGGTAAAGGTAGGTAAGATGTCAAGTAGGGTATGGGAAGGATAAAGTTCGCTAATGATGGAGGTTTGTCATGGAGTGGAGTGGAGGATATATGAATAGAGGGGATGAGAACATAGGGCTAGGGTATGAGGAGGATGCGAATAGGTATGGTGATGGCAGTATAGGGAAATACCAGCAGTAAAGATGATATGTGGAGAGGTGGTGGGTAGGAATGGAGTAGCGAAAGGGGCAGTGGGCAGACTATGGAGAACCCAAAAAAAAGAACAACTACAAAGAGCCAGGAGAAGAGAGAAGATTTGAGAATGATATACACAATATAACGGAGGTATGGCATGGAGGGTTGGTACCAAAGTTATGAAATTAACAATGTATGATGACATGGTGAAAGAGAACCCCAAGAAACAGAAACGGGGAGAGACTAGGGACACAAGCTTCGGAAGTGGCTGGCAGGAGCAGAAAAAAGCAGAAAGGGGGCAAGGAGGCAAAGGGAATGAGGTGGAAAGCACAATGGGCAGGGAATGAAAGGTGGGCAGGAGCACGAAACAAAATGGGAGGAGGAACTGACTGCTGAGGGCAGCAGGAGGGTCAAGAACTGCACTAGGCAAGAAAACAAAAGAGGGGAAGGAGAAAGGGTGGCACCTCCAGCCACAATGAAGAAACGAATCCTGGAGCAGTCCAGGAGGAGTGGCCTTTAAAGGCCTGATGGGGGAGTGATGTTTTTGCTCCACCCATTGAACCACAGGTGTAGCCTTTGCAATTATATTAGAAAATACAGTATGTTGTAAGGAATGAAGTAAAAACAGCCAACCATTCGTTTTTCTTATTTTACCCAGTCACTTATATAAATACGCTTTCACAGCATGATAGTGTTATGGTTACATTTAAGACCTCAGTTTTTAAACTGCCTTTAACATAAATTTTTAACCCCCCACCCCTCTTGTGCTTATGATTACTTCTAAAAGAGCTGTAGCCCTCTATGTAAACCAATTTTCCTTCAATTTTGTTATTCAGGCATGATTCACTTATCCTGAACAAATACTTCTGCTCAGTGTTCACAGAGGAAGGAAAATGGTAGAGGCCACATAAAAGTAACAGGAGTATGGGGGGGGGGTGGACACCAGTCCTTTTTCAGAGGGCAGAGTCCTAAAAGGACTCACTAATCTGAAAGTGGACAAAGCAATGGGGCCAGATGGGGTGCTTTCAAGGCTGTTAAGGAGGTCAAGCAAGAACAGATGTGAGAACTATAGTTACAGAGATGGGAGAGAATAAACAAGCCAATATATAGCAGATGTAAATGAGACAGGTTATGCTAGGCAAAACTTTAATAGCTTAAGGGCACATTGGGAGATCTTACACAAATGTGAGAAGCATGAATGTAAATAGGTAAATTAAAAGTGATAGCAGTCAGCAATAGATTAAATGTAGTTAGTATCACTGAGACTTGGTGGACTGAAAATGATTAATGGGATATCACCCTGCTATGTTATAAGCTGATCAGAAAAGATTAACAGAAAATGAGAAGGGCCACACTACACATAAGGGACAGTGAGTCCATGGAGAGAATGTAACTTAGATCAAGATGAAAGCCAGAAAACAGAGTATCAATATATATTTACTATAAACCATTGATCAGTATCAGGAGTGAGGTAACAGCATAATAGGCAGATGAGATCAGGATCCAGTACAGAACCAAAAACAACTTGTATGGGGGACTCGACCACCAGGACATAGAAGGTGTCGAGAACAAAAGTTCAGTAAGTACAATCTTCATGGATCTGCTGAATGTTCTTTACTTGATATACCTACTGCAGCATGCCAAAGAGGGCACTCATTAAAAGGTCGTACTGAACCAAGTGCTATCCACCAGCAGAGAAATATTGCAAAATATCTGCATGGGGAAAATCCTAGAACAAATGACTACAGCCTTGTCTTATTCAATATGATCGCTGTCAGTAACCCATATTCCAGCAAAACAATGAAATGGGACTTTAAGAAAGTGAACAAATTCCCCAAGTGGGATATTGTGAAAAGGGAATGGAAATTAACAAAGGGAATGGAAAGAACAGTGAATGGGGCAAGCAGCTGAGTGCTGGATTTCAAGCATAAATTGCTCAATGTGTAGCGGTAAAACTAACTAATCCTCGGTAAACCCCAAAGTCAGAATGTCTTCAAAGTCCTTATCATAATACTATAGTAAAGTCTATGGCAGGAGTTTCCAAAGAATCCATCTGAGATTCGTGCATCACTATTTTCAAATGGTCAATACATCTGAAGTATTGCAAAGTTTATTAGATGGGCCAATAGTGTCTGATATTCTGTGCCAAAAAAGAAGCAATTACAGTAAACAAATGATGCAAACCACACTTGCATCATTTGTTACAGTACTTCAAATTGTAGCTTTCTGGTGCAAATGGACACATATTTTGAACATAGCTGTAAGGCTGCTTTCACACATTTAGGTAGGCAAAGGCATAACACGCAATTGTATCTGCATTTGCCACTTCTGAATATCATGCCCTGTATTGTCCATTCTCCTGGCTCACAAAATCTCACTCCTCACTACTTGCTTCCTTGTCCTGCCACTATCTGCTCTCAGTCTCCACTACACCCTGACCTGCTGAGATAGTCTCTCCTCTTTACACCCTTATCTGCTACAAGCCACCAGTGGCCAAGGATTTCCTTAATTTCCTAACTCACTCCATTCTAGCCATTCTCCATACAGGATACAGTGATAGGCAATGACATAATGCAGAATATCCAGATATGTTTAAGCAATAATCCACGACAGGGTGTGGGTTATGCTGGGATTTACTCATGCCTGGCGTGGTTGGTGGCAGAGTGACCAAATCCACGCCAGGCATGAGCAAATCCCAGCATAACCCACACCCTGGAGTGGATTATTGTGATTATACATATGGTTAAATGTATTTGGGTAAGGAAGAAGGAAACTTATGTACTTTTAAAATGATTTTATTCTTGTTTTTATTACTTTTTTTATAATGTATTCTTCCACTGCATTAAATAGTCCGTTGTTTAAATAGATATTTATATAGTAAAACATGCAATAAATAGCCATATTTCTTTTTTTTTAATCAGTTTGCTTTGTAACTGTAACTGTAAAGACACCGTAGCAGTTTGAAATGTTGGCCAGAATGAAAGTGCAGCTCTTTACCCGCTACGAGCAACGCTCCGCTCATACATTAATTTTTAAAACTTTGTCGCCAACCAGAGCAACTTCCACCCACACGCAGCTGTCTCTGTTCTCGTATCGACCACAAATTGGACAGTACCTGTATGGAGATCTGACTGATGTGTACAATCAGGAAGTGAGAGTCCAAGGATCGAAAGAGGTTGACAGTTTGTGGATAGTGCTGAAGGCACGGGAAGATCGTTCTCACTCTCCACGGACCCCGTTCAGCTGCTGACATATTTTAAGTCTCCTCTGAAGGCTAAACTGGGCAAAGTCTTTCTTTTTTAAAAATGAGGGCTACAATTTACAGAAATCTTGTCAAAAAGCAGAGCCGTGATAGTGGGCATGTGCCTATGTGTATGTATAGGTGCGTGCCCACTTTCACGGCTCTGCTTCTCGGCTGTGATTTCCATAACTTGTAGCCCTCATTTTTAATAAAGAAAAAGTTTGTACAGTTCAGCATTCACAGGACACTTAAACTATGTCAGTAGCTGAATGGGGATGGTGGGAGGGGAGAATGAGCCTGCGGTGTTTAGCAATGTTGCTTACCGGGTAACCAAAGATGGCGGCTTCAGTGTTTTTTTTTTCTGGGGTCGGAATGACTTTTGGAGACATGCAGCTGACTGGTACTTTTTCCCGTGAGTTATTCCAGGATTTGCTCATGCCTCAGAGTACCAGTCAGCCAATCAGATTATTTGATTTTCCTGACCCATTGTATAATGTAACACACACCACACCAGGTGAATGCAGTACCTACACAGAGAGAAAACAGATCTGTACCACCAGGAGATTCTTTGCCTCTTTTCCCACTCACAATCATTGATTTGGGTATGCACAGGAACTTCTTGCAGTACTGTACCTCCTTAATCAGATAGCTGCAGAACTATGTGGGAAAAGAGAGGTGTTGTACCAGACTGACCCAGGAGACCACAGGAATGTGAGACTCTGATAACCTTGAAGCAAGGCTCTGACACAGTTTACAAGTGAAAATGAAGGTAAATTTTACTAAACTGCTCTGCCAACTTACAGACACAGTTTGTATAAGAAACAGTAGTAATTAGCAACAACACATACTTTTTGCAAATAACTTTTAGTTAAATAAATACCTTGAGCATTAATACTCTTTGTTTTATATTCCCACAAGTCTGTACAAGCTATCCCTGTAGACTGCAGGCTATTTCACCATCCACCAGCCCTTCAGTTACTTAAATCCTGACCTAGCACTAGGCCACACCTTGGACCTCAGTCACTGCACATGCAGTGGCTGCTAGGCCTATACCGACCTCAGTTAGCCCACTCACCCCCTGATCACCAGATACTCTTCCCTGCTATCTAACACAGAAACTCTTAAGTTTAGATTGCTTATATACTCTATTCACTTATACTCGGTAAGTATTTCATAATAGCATTCACTTTGTATCACTCACCAATTACTTATAATTCACAATATACTTTCCCCCTCAGTTTCTAAATTCAGTCGTTCAATTGCTGGACAGTAGTCCTTAAAGCAGTAAGGATTCCAGAATTCAATATAGCAGATGAATGTCCCTCTTGAACTAGTACCGCAATGAAATAAAAGTTACTGTATCACTTTCCTTAAAGGACACTGTCAACCTGCGTTGCACCATATTATTTCTAGTTAAAACCCCACATTTTATGATCACTTACCTTCTCTAAAATTCATTAATGTTGCTGTTTGTTTTGCCTGTCTCCTCATTTAGTAGAAATGAAATGCATGCTAATCTATATTTATAAACAACTTTGTTTTTGTTTCAAATCTTGAATCTACTCTTCTTAAATACTTCTTAAACATGAGAAGCTCCTCCAAACAGTGCAGTCACTCATGAGGCAGTAGCCACCAAAACTCCCACTGCATCATGAGTGGCTAAACTGTGTTGGAGGTGTTCCCAAGTCCAGGAAAAATGCAATGGGAGTTGATCAAGGAATGTAAACCAACCTGTTTTTATGTGGTGACACCAGTATGGTGGTCAGTCTGTTTTTCACTTTTTAAAAGAAAAAAGAATAAGAATCAAACTACCAGCTACATCAGCAATCTTTACAGAATGTTAGCAATCATAAATGTTTTTTTTAAACAAGGAACACTTTGAGGCCTAAGGGGGTTGACAGTGTCCCTTTAAATGACTGAAAAATGTTGGCAGCTTGGACCTTGGAGATGGTACTGGATCTAATGCTGTTAATCCTTGAAGATGACCTAACTGCTTGAAGCAAACGCTACAGTATCTTGCTGGGTGCAGCTGAAGATGTCTGAGGGAAAAAAAAGGTACTCAAAGCAGCTGGCTAATCTATTCTGTCCCCGCTCTCACTTACTGCCCTACTGTCCCTAGCACTGAAAATGGCCCTGCAATCCTATTCTCTGGCTAACCCCAACCCCCCACTTCAGCTATCTCCTCTCTCTGTCTCTATTGTTTAAAATGTAACACACCCACCGATTAAGTGCTGCCTGCTCTGATGGCCACTATAATTTGCCCTAACCTGCATTTTATCTCCCTCTCTCAGGACTCGCTCTTGACTGGGCGCCTCTTCAGACTCCGGCCACAGCGAGTGGTGTGGCTTGGCATTCATGGCCGCCGCCCACACCTCCCATCTTGGCAGCATAACCCAGGTACACCGCTCTACGAGGCCTCACCCTAATTGGACACTTGCACCTAGAAGCAGCACGCTATTGGCTGCTTAGTCCAGGATGGCAACTGCTATTAGCTCTCTGCTCCCTGAAGCCAAATCCGCTTCTAAAGCTCCCTCTCTGCTCTATCTCTACCTTTCTGTAAACGTTGTTGGGAATTTTTACTGTTTTAATATTTATTTGGGATAGGATTGCCTAATGCCTCATTTACCTAATGCTTATGTGAGAAATGGAAACTGTAAAGACATCTGTATACATAGGATTGTGCTATTGCAGGATTTACAGTGCTAAGGACTTTCTCTCTAGCCTTCCCTCAAGCTTTTGCCCTCACTCCTCTCTGTTTTGCCTCTCCGGCCAAATTCCAAGCCCCTGCAACTCCTGCCTTTCACCCTTTCTGTTTTTTCTTTGCTGGCTTAATTTTCTACCAGGTCAATATGTCGTATGCTTTAGAGCGTATGACAAGACCACTAAACAGAAACAGCGTGGTATAGGACAGCGAGAGGGTGCAATACCACGAATGGGTCTGTGTATGGTACTGCACCCTCTCACTGTCCCAGGCAGAGAGGGAACTCTGCTGAGCAGCTGCTGTGGCTAGATGGGATGAGCCACTGGCAGCAAGAGAGTCAGGCAGTGTGTTTGGGACTGCGTTCACTTCCCGGTCTCAGACGCATGGGATTTTCCTTTTTTTTGCACTTTGTGCAATAAACTTTTAATCCCCCCTAGAATTAGTTATTTTAGTTGGGGGGGTTTGGGGGTGCAGCCCAACACGAAAACTAGACTTATGCCACATGCAATATATTGCGCTGTATTGGCAGCGCAGTATATTGCTGCGGCTTAATGTCTTGCGACATTATGCCCCCACACCTCTTAATTTAAGCTACTTCAACTCCAGTCTCTCACCCTTCTTGCTTTCCCTCGCTGACTTATTTTAAAGCTCCTGCAACTTCTGAGTCTCACTGTCTGCAGTAATTCCTCTCTTCCCCCACCCCCCAAGGGCTATTCAAACTCTGAGTCATTTAAAACACTTTGGCGCCTAAGTGCTGGAAACGGCCCTGCAACCCTATTCTCGGGCTAACCCCCACCCCCCACTTCAGCTATCTCCTCTCTTTATCTCTCTCTTGTTTAAAATGTAACACACCCACTGATTATGTGTTGCCTGCTCTGATGGCCACTATAATTTTCCCTAACCTGCCGTTTGTCTCCCTCTCTTAGGGCTTGCCCTTGACTGGGCACCTCTCCAGACTCCAGCCACAGTGAATGGTGTGGCTCAGTATTCACGGTTGCTGCCCGCACTTTTCTTCCCGACAGCATAACCCAGGTACGCCTCTGTGTGAGGCCTCACCCTCATTGGACGCTTGCTCCTACAGTAGAAGCAGCATGCTATTGGCTGTTTAGTCCAGGACAGCAGCTGCTATTGTCTCTCTCTACTCCCTGAAGCTGAATCTGCTTCTAAAGCTCCCTCAATGGTCTATTTCTGCCTTTCTGTAAAAGTTGTTGTTGGGAATTTTCTCCCGCCCCCCCCACCTCCACCCCTGGCACCCTTTAAATATGCTTTCTGTACTTTGCACCTGCCCTCCCAAGTGCAGCTGTCATTCAAGGGGACAGTAAACCCTGTCTATTAAGGGGACAGATACCTAAGATGCTATCATGTATACATACTGGCAAATCAAGTGGGGATCACGCAGAAGCCTCAATTTAATGGCTCTCCTACTTCTACCTACTCTGGTTGGAATATCTGACAGATTGTCTATTGAACTCCCCTGTAGTGACTTGCCTTCACTACACAACCCAGCTTTGCACAGACTTGAAACTGTGGAGCATCTTGCTGACGGCTCTGAAAGCCCCTATATATGCAGTCACCCTACTAGATTAAATTGGCCGCCATCCATCACCCCAGAGCTAGTTATGGCCCTGATGTGCACATATACACCCAATAAAAACCCGCAGAAACATTGCCCCAGCAGGTGCAGACAGTCCTGAACCCTGAAAATCTGGTGGAAGCACTACATTTCTAGGATCATTATCATCTTATTCTTAATGTCTGGAAATGTTCACCCTAACCCAGGCCCTACTGACTCTGGTAAAGCCACACCTAACGGACATCTAAAAATTGCATTAATTTATATTGGGAGCCTCCTACCTATATTTTCCCAATTCCAAGCCTGAGTTGTAGTTCACAAACCTGATATTATCTTACTCACAGAAACTTGGCTCTCACACAAGGTCCCAGACACCTCTGTCTCACTTGATGATTCTACCACCTTCCGACTAGATAGACAGGCCAAGCGAGGGGGTGGGTTCCTCATCTACCTGAGCAATACATTTTATTTATTTCTTGGAATTTTGGATATATACCTTTGAGCCAGTGGCTCTTTTACAAAGGTTCCACATCATAATACAAAGAATGGGAATACAAAATTGAAGTAAGATTAGAAGGCAAGCAGTTGAAGTACAAAATGCAATACAGGGTAAACATAAGCAAAGAGTTACAGGTATTGTAAATTAACAATAAGAACTAAAAAATATTAAGCATACAAATAAGAATGATGATTCACAGTAAACTATATTTACATGGTTGTAAAGCAGCCAGAAGGGCTTTGTTAAAAGGGAAAGGGGCAGTGGAAGATTGAGTTGCTACAGGCTAGGCACGGAGGATAAAGCAGGTGAGCTAGCCCGATTAAGGGTTGAGTTGGGAGAGGTGAAAGGTAAGGGGGGTAAAGTCCGCAAGAAGGGAGGAGAGGAGTAACCAGCTATGCCAGGTAGAGTAGAAGAATGGGAAGAGAGAGTGGGCGTAGAAGGGTTACTGGGAGGTAGAAATAGGGGGAAGTGAAGAGAGGGGCAAGGACCAGGGAACTGTGAAACAATAGTGGGGCGAGCAGGGAGAAGAGAAGGGAGATGAAGGTGGGTAAGAGAGAGTGGGGGAGGACAAGGACTAGGAAGAGAGGCAGGGGAAAAGGGGGGTGGGGTGGGGGTTTGCTGTGGTGGAGAATGTAGGGAGGTGGGGAAAACAGGAGCGACTGGTAGAGAATTTAAAAGAAGCAGTCACAGGTGTCCCTGGACACAAGTGTTTGACGTAGTTTGTGTTTGAATGAGCAGAGGGTGTCTAAGTTGGTTAGTTCACTGCCCAGGGAGTTAAACATCTTGGGAGTCCTACCTGCAACAGACCGTTGGCCTTGGGAGGTGCGACAGCGGGGGACAGATAATGCAAAGTTGTCAGAGCTTCTTGTGTTACGTGAGTAGTTGGCTGGGCTTAGGAGGGATTGAACCCTAGGAGGCATGAGTCCCATCAATGATTTTTTTTTACTAATAAGCAGGTTTGGTTTGTAATTCTTCCCTGTAGTTGCAACCAGTTTGACTGTTCGTAGAGGTCACAAGTATGCGTACAGTGGGCAGCTCCAGTAAGGAGTCTGCAGGCCTTGTTCAGCACTGTAACTATATGTCACAGTGCTGTAGCTGTGGCTGCTCCATAGATAATAAGCCCATAATCAATGATGGAGACAATAGAGCTGTGTATTGCTAGTTTAAAGGCATCAGGTGTCAGACAGTGTTTATGTTTATAGAGAAGGCCAATACGGGTATTTACGGATTTCGCAACCAAATTGATGTGGTTGGAGAAGGACAGCGTAGGGTCCAGGGTCACACCCGAGCTGTTTTTGATAGCTAACTGTTGGTGTTTATGCTTGCTGTGTGTGCCACGGAATATCATAGTCTTTGTTTTATTGTAATTTAGTACTAGTTTCTGTGAGATGAACCAGGCCTCAACTTGCGTGAAACTTTCCTGCAGTTGTTTCTCCAAGAGGGAGGGGTCAGAATTCTTAGAGAAAATCACTGCATCGTCGGCATACAGGATAATGTTTTCATCACAGGCAGAAGTGAGTTTGTTCATGAAGATGCTGAAGAGAAGGGGTCCCAGAACTGACCCTTGGGGAACACCAGCCCGGATAGGTAGTTTGGAGGAGAGGGAGTCACCAATCTTAACTTGTTGTGACTGGTTGGAGAGATAACTGTTGAACCATTTTAGAGTATCATGAGAAAGCCCTTAGTTGCCAAGTTGTTCCAATGGTAATGTGTGGTTGACCATATCAAAGGCCTTCGAGAGGTCTATAAAGGTAGCACCAGCAAGTTGTCCTTGGTCCAGTGCTAGATGAATGTGACCTGTAAATTCAAGGAGGGCAGAGGTGGTGCTATGACCTTTCTGAAAGCTATGCTGCTGGGGACATTGTAAGTTGTATTTCTCCAAGTACTCCACCAATTGGTCTGCAACAATTATTTCAAGTGCTTTGGATAAAGGAGGTAAGATGGAGATGGGCCTGTAGTTACCGTGTAATGCCCTATCCCAAGATTTGTGTATTGGGGTCACCAGGGCAGACTACCACTTGAGTGGGAACTGGAAGAGTTTGAAGGACCAGTTAATAATCTTGGTGAGGGGGTGAAGGACTTCATCAAGGGTGAGGGCGATGAGCTTCTAGGCAAGAGTGTCCCCACTTGATCTAGTTTTTCCAAGCACCTTGAGGATGTATTTCTTGGCATCCCTTTCAGTAACTGACTTGAAATAGAAATGTGGATGATTTGTGTCCTGAGTCCATTAATACTGGGAGGTCATAGTAAGGTTAGTGTTGAAGAAGTCTGAGGGAAGCACATGACTGAGGTCTGTACATGCATGATTGAAAGTGTTGGCAATTGTGGTGGGGTCCAAGGTGTTGCTGCTGTCTACTTTTAAAATGTTAGGTGTTGCTTTGGATTCTTTCCCTATCACTTTGGAGAGGCTTTTCCAGAATTTCCTTCCATCTGACTAGGAGTTTGATAGGGTGCTCCTGTAGTAGCTGGCTTTTTCAGAGCAGATAGCATTAGTACAGGCATTCCTGGTGGCCCTGTATGCCTGAGTGCCTGCCTGGCTTCCAGGGACTCTGGCTCAGTCCCATAGAAGATCCTGTGCTTTCAGTTTGTCAAGGAGTTTGCCTGTAATCCAAGGATTGTCAAGGCCTTTAATTATGTGTTTCTTAAAGGGGGCAAGAATATCACATGCAGCATTGAACTTTGAGATAAAGTATTGTAGTGCAGCATCTACATTCTGGGCAGTGTTGATCGGGGAAAACATAGAAACATAGACTTTGATGGCAGATAAGGACCACTTGGCCCATCTAGTCTGCCCATTTCCCTACCTACAGGATAGGCTGCAGATCCTAGTTAACCAACAGCCTATTTCTTCCTACCCCCCCCCGCAAAAATTGCCTTATGTCTGTCCCATGTATTCTTGAATTCTCCCACAGTTTTAGACCCCACAACCTCCTCAGGAAGGCTGTTCCATGCATCCACTACCCTCTCTGTGAAAAAATACTTTCTCACATTGCCCCTGAACCGCCCTCCCCTCTATCTTTAAATTGTGTCCACTTGTTCTTGCACGTCTCTTTTTCTGAAAGATGCTACCCTCTTGGACTTTGTTGATTCCACTGAGGTACTTAAAAGTTTCTATCATGTCCCCCCACCCCTTCTTTCCTCAAGGGTATACATATTAAGTTTCTTTAGTCTCTCCTCTTACGGCTTCTCTTGCAGACCCTGCACTATTTTAGTTGCCCTCCTCTGGACTGCCTCTATCCTGTCTATGTCCTTGCAGAGATGGGGTCTCCAGAACTGGATGCAGTATTCCAGATGGGGTCTCACCAACTGTCTGTACAGAGGGATAACAGCTTCCTGTTTTCTGCTGGTGATGCCTCTCCCTATGCATCCCAGTATACCCCCAGCCCTCCTACTGCCGTCTCACATTGCTTGCTAACCTTCAGGTCATCTGATATGATTACCCCAGGTCCCTTTCCTTTTTGTTGTTGTTACCTCCCCCATTGTGTAATCTTCCCTGGGTTCTTGTTTCCAGGTACTATTTTGCACTTTTTGCATTGAATCTAGCTGCCATACTTCTGACCATTCCTCCAACCTTGCCAAGTCCCTTCTCATCCTTTCCACACCTCCTTGTGTATCAACCCTGTTGCAGATCTTTGTGTCATCTGCAAAGAGGCATACTTTCCTTCCAGTCCCTCTGCAATGTCACTTATAAAGACATTAAAAGGACTGGACCCAGTACTGAACCCTGCAGTACCCACTAGTAACCCCTCTTTCTTCAGAGTGGACTCCATTTACAATTACCTTCTGTGTCCTGTTGTGCAGCCAATGTTTTATTAGGCTACCACCCTGGGACCCACTCCCAGGCTGGTTAATTTGACTATCAATCTTTTGTGTGGGACTGTGTCAAATGCCTTGCTAAAGTCTAGGTAGACCATCTCCCCAGCCCCTCCCTAGTCAACTACTTTGGTCACCCAGTCAAAGAAATCTATTAGATTCATCTGACATGACCTTCCCACTGTAAACCCATGCTGCCTTGGGTCCTGTGCTCCACTGGCCTCTAGGTACTCAACAATTCTTTCCTTCAGAAGTGACTCTATCACTTTCCCTACCACAGAGGTCAGACTGACAGGTCTGTAGTTTCCTGCCTCTGTCTTGGTCCCACTTTTGTGAAGGGGAATCACATCCGCCTTCCTCCAGTCCTCGGGTACCACATCATCCTCCCATGATTTATTAAAAAGAGTAGCCAGTGGTTTCACTAGTTCCCCTTAATTCTTTTAGAATTCTGGGGTGAATTCCATCAGGCCCCATTGCTTTGTCCACCTTCAGTTTTAGGAGTTCTTGCAGAACCCTTTCTTCTGTGAAAGGACTGGGATCGACCCCCAGCAAGAGTGCTTCTGTTAATTGGATTAGGCACTTCTCCCTCCTCTTTTGTGAATACTGAGCAGAAATATTCGTTCAGTATCCCTGCTTTTTCACTGTCCCTCTGCCCACCCACCGTTCATTCTATTCAGCCTCACTATCCCTCCCTTTGTCTTTCTACACTCCTGATGTACCTATAAAAGGTTTTATCCCCCTTCTTAACTGAGTTGGCTATCTTTTCCTCAGTTTGGGCCTTTGCTATTATGACTTTCCTCCCAGCTTCCTTCTGCCTTAACTGGTACAGCTCTCTGTCCTGCTCCTTCTGTGTTTCCTTATACTTCCGGAATGCTATCTTTTTCTCCCTGACTTTCCCAGCCACCTCTTTTGAGAACCACAGTGGCTTTTTCTTTCATTTTGATTTGTTTATTTGCTTCACACAAAGGCTTGTTGCCTCTGTGATGACAGTTTTGATGATTCCCCATTGTCGCTCCACCCCTCCTTCCAGCATGTTTGCTAGTGCTTTTCTGAGGCACTCTCCCATCTTGCCAAAGTCAGCCCTCCTGAAGTCCAGTACCCTCACTTTTGTATGGCTTGACTCTGTAGCTGAGTTTAACGTGAACCACACTGTTTGATGGTCACTTGTTCCCAGTTGGCAACCCACTTCTAGATCTGAGATCCTCTCACTACCCCCATTTGAGAGTATGAGGTCTAAGATTGCTCCCTCAAGAGTGGGTTCCAAAACTAGCTGTCTGAGGCCTGCCACCTGTAGGGCATCAAGAATGGCCCTGCTCTTGGATGTGGCTGCAGCAAATGTGCTCCAGTTAACATCTGGCATATTCAAGTCTCCCATCAACAGTATCTCCCCTTTCTCTGCCATCCTAAGAATGCCTTCTATCATATCCTTGTCCATTCCCTCCCCCCCTGACATGGGGGTCTGTACACAACCCCTGTGCGGACTGTGGTGCCCTTTCCAGTCTCCAAGGTGACCCACAGTGCCTCCTCTCCTCCCTGTTTACTCTTTTGTTCAGTTGCTTTTATCCCTTCCTTTACATAGAGAGCTACTCCTCCCCCTCTTCTCCCCCCTGCCTGTCTCTCCTATAGGTTATGTACCCTGGTATGTTAACATCCCAGTCATGGTTCTCTGTGTACCATGTTTCTGTGACTGCTACGATATCCAGGCATCCCTCTTCCATCAAGGCCACCAGCTCAGGGAGCTTGTTGCCCAGACTACGGACATTGGTACTCATTACCCTCCATTTCCTGATGGCCTTACTCCTTTTTGCCCCATCCCTGTCCTTCTTGCCTTTGTCACTTTCTCCATTTACCCCTGCCATTCTCCCTATCGACACCTCTATGTTGGTGTTTACCGCACTTACTACCATGATTTTTTGGGGGGGCTAGGATTTCCCTGCTCCTTTCCAGTGCCTCCCCCTTGGCTAGTTTAAATGCTTGCCAATGAAGCATTTAAACCTATCACCTAGGATCCTGGTTCCCCTCCTGGACAGATGCAGCCCATCATGCCAAGTATAGGCTTGCATCACTCCAGGTGGACCCCCAGTCCCCAATGAAGCCAAATCCTTGAGCTCTGCACCAGTTTTTCAACCACTGATTGAATCCCATGGTGCGGAACACCCTAGCCTCTTCTACACCACAGATGGCAGCACCTCCAAGAAGGTTACCATGCGTGCTACTTGTCTAAGGCCCTTCCCCAATTCCACAAACTCTTCCTGCACTTCTCTAATCCCTTTCTTAGCCAGTTAATTTGTCCCTAGGTGGACAATGACATCCAGCTCCCTCCCCTGTGCAGCTGCTCTGGCAATCCTGAGGATTTGCTCCCTGTTCCTCCAAGCCATGGCGCCAGGCAGGCACCTTACCTCCCTCTCCCCTTCATCCCCCAGTTCTATCTTCCTAACAGTGGAGTCCCCCACCAGGAGTTGTTTCCTTCCCCTGTGGGGTCCCCTGCCACCCGCCTGTGGGTCTCCTTTGTGGAGGTTCCCAACATCCTCCTTGGTCTCCACTGTAGGTGCCTCCATAGAGGAACCACACTTTGCCAGAATGGCATAGGAATTGTGGAGAGGTACAACTGGAGGGATGCACCTCTGTTCCACTGCCCTCACCCTCCCTGAGCCCACTGTGGTCCAACTGCTCCTCTTTCTTGGCAACCTCGGAGGCAATGGCAGTGGCACTGATGGTCCCTGGATGCAAGAGGAGGTCCCACAAATCCTGGCCAACTCAGCCTGGAGATGAGCAACCTCCTCCTTCAGCCCAGAGAGGTGCCTGCAGATGGGACAACACCGTATCCTCCAGAACATCTCCTGGAAGACTGCTGCTCCACAGCCACTGCACTGCACCACTCCCACCATGTCTTATTTCTGGCCCCTTATCTGTTTGGAATCCTTACTCTTTCCTCTGTTTTTTTTTTTCCTCTTCTCTCTCTACTTACTTTCTGCCTGTATGCTCTTTAAGCTCCTGATTGTCCTGTTCTGAGACAAGAATATCCTATATTTCTCGTTAGACCCCTTACTTGATCAGAGGCAGACCTCCAGCAGCTAGAGGGGGCCAGAGAGCTACTCTTGCCCTTCTAGAATGGTGGGCCTTTGGTGGCTCTGTGATCACTCACTTCCTGCTCCCAAACAGGAAGTTCCTGTTGTCAGTCAAATCCTGTGCCTATAAAAGTAGAGCTAGCTTTGGGTGGGAGGGTGGAGGGGACGGAAGGAGGGCAATATAGTCCCAGCAGAGAAGTCCAGTCACACAGCAGTCCTTCCTCCTGGTGTCTTCTGCCAAGCTACTAGCAGAATCTTTCTAAGGCAGTCTTTAAATTTAGCTTCCTTCTAGCTAAGCCACTCCCCCTACTTACTAGATCTTTCTACAAGTAATTTAAACTGCACAACTATCAAGTCCTTTCAATCACCTGAGATTTACACCTAGATAACTGTTTACATAACCATTCAGTTCAGTTAACTCAGACAAACACACACTTTTTTTTGTTTTGTTTGTTTTTGTTAGTTTTTTTTTTTTTTACCCTAAATTAAAGGTCCACGTACAAGAGTTCTACTTCTTTAGTCCCAGTAGAGAAGTCCAGTCACACAGCAGTCCTTCCTCCTGGTGTCTTCTGCCAAACTACTAAAGTCTTGAAAAGTCTTGTTGTCACAGGTGTCTCCTGATTAGCATCAGACTGTTGCCAGTTTTCGTGGGGGGTTTATTGAATTTATTTGACCATAGGCGCTGGACTAGGGAACGGTCACTAATGGCACCAGGGAGGACTTTGGTGTGGATAATATGGTGAGGGTGATTTGAGAGTACGCAGTTGAGTAAGGTACTGGTCCCTGTTCTATAGTTTATCCTAGTGGCTGAGGTAACTAGTTGGGTAAAGTTTGCTGCTGCCAGGGCATCCCTAAAGTTGCTTGCACTTGGGACAAGCCAGTTAACATTAAAATCCCCAAGTAATATAAGTTCCAAGTTAAGTTTTGGGCTAGTGATGCAGGTAAGGATTGGGTTCAGGCTTGCAGTTGTCAATTTGAGTGGGATATATACTGATGTTATCATCAGAGCTTTGTTATGGGCTCCAAGAATGACCTTAATAGCAAGGACCTGGAACTCATCACCAGTAATGGGTAAGGTCAGGGCATGCCCTATCAGTGGATCTTTTAGATATAGGGCACAGCCACCTCCTTTCTTGGATAGCCAATCCTGCCGAAAGATAGTATACCCAGGAATAGCTACAGCAGTGTCAGGGATAATTGGAGACAACCATGTCTCAACTATAGATAGTACATCAGAGCTGTGCTGTGCGGTCCAGGCAGTGAGGGCATCTAGTTTTTTTGGTAAGATTATGGATGTTGATGCTAGCTAGTGAGAGAGACCCTGATCTATGTTGCTCCCCAGGGATAGCTAGTGGTGGTGCAGGGTTGGGATGTACATTACCCGATATTAGCAGAAGTAACAGTATTAGTCTTTTTATGAGTTCTTTCAGGTATCTGCTGTGACTGCGATGTGCATTTTTTCCCTTATACTCATTTTTAGTTGTTGGCTGTAATGACCTGACTCCCGATAAAAGGAACAAGGAGAAATATTTTGATGGTAAGGTCATCCATGGGCGCAGTAGCAAGTTGGTGTGTTGTAGTATTTGGGAGATGAAATGGGGTGCTGTTAAAGCTGTGAGCACTGGTAATCATCCCACTTCTGTGTAAGGGGCTTTCATCCAGGAGATCAGAGGTAAGTTGCGTATGGCATATAAATATAATGGTGATGTGTGATGCCAGCAGGGTCAGAAGGAGCAGATGCAACAGGAACAGGTTTGATAGCATTATTGATGCAGTAATATTAGGCTGTGCAGATGGTAATGCTCAGGGGGAGACCAGGATCCAAGGGGCTCAAATTGAGGTATCAGTGGCAGCTGGAGGATATCTACGTAAATTCTGTCAGCACTCAGTAGTAATAGATTAGGCAGGAGCATAATCTGAGAGACAGGGGTGGGTGATTGAACAAGCAACTAGTACTCAAGGAAGAAATGTTAGGTGGGATTTGAGCCAATAGTGAGAACAGTGGGTGGAGCCAAAGTGTATTCAATAGAGGCCGGGGTCAGTGTGGGTGGGTAGGACTAGGCAGGGGTCAGGGCAGGTGGGTGGGACTAAAATACAGAGTAAAGTTGTTGCATGGAGCAGGGGCTAGGGCTTGAAAAAGGAGAAGAAGCAGCCAAAAGCCGCACCAATCAGCAGAGTCCAGCGAGAGAGTGACCAGCCAATCAGGGCCTCAGAAAGGCACGGTGCCAATATTCAGACAGCAGCTGTGAAGTGGGCATACCTGTGAGTGCAGTCCGGGGTGGAGAGTGTGAGCAGCGGCTAGATCAGGGCCACCGCACCACTGAGCTGGAGGGGAGTCCAGCGCTCTTCAGCACCCAAGGTCAGGCAATCTCCTGGGAGCAACAGAGAGAGAGGGGGGATTAAATTAGCTACTAAAGTGAAGGATGGGAGCAGACAGACCAGGAGGCAGAGTCACGGCAGGGGGTAGCATGAGGGGGCAGGGGGATAGTTAGGAGGAAGTAGGATGAAACTAGAAAGAATTACTGTGAGTGAAAAAAGGGGAGATATTTGCAGGACAAAGGAGGGTGGAGTGCTTTAGAGAGAGAGAGAGAGAGAGAGAGAGCGAGAGACAGACAGATTGTAGGCGGTAGTGGAAAAAGCAATTTCAGTTAACAAATTAGAAAATAAATAGTGCAGCTGTTAACAGATTCTGGGTACAGTGCAGCATGGTTTCTGTGACTAACAATTCTTCTGTAAAAGAGCTGTAAACACTTATGGCTGGTAGACAATTTAAGTTCTAAACATAATACAGTCTAAAATACAGAGTAAAGTTGTTGCTGGGAGCAGGGGCTAGGGCTCGAAACAGGAGAAGAAGCAGCCAAAAGCCACATCAATCAGTAGAGTTCAAAGAAAGTGACCAGTCAATCAGGACATCAGAAAGGCATGGTGCCGATTTTCAGACAACAGCCATGAAGCGGGCGTACCTGTGAGTGCAGTCCAAGGCAGAGAGTGTGAGCGGCTGCTAGATCTGGCCCGCAGCACCACTGAGCTGGTGGGGAGTCAGGCACTCTTCAGCACTCAAGGTCAGGTGACCTGTGAGTGCAGTCCAGGGTGGAGAGTGTAAGTGGTGGTTAGATCAGGTCAGACGCACCACTGAGCTGGAGAGGAGTCCGGCGCTCTTCAGTGCCCAAGGTCGGGCGACCTGTGAGTGCAGTCTGGGGCAGAGAGTGTGAGCAGCAGATAGATCAGGCCTGCTGCACCACTGAGCTGGAGGGGAGTCCGGAGCTCTTCAGTGCCCAAGGTCAGGTGACCTGTGAGTGCAGTCCAGGGCGGAGAGCATGAGCGACGGCTAGATAAGACCTACTGCACTGCTGTGCTGGAGGGGATTCCAGTGCTCGTCAGTGCCCAAGGTCGGGCGACCTGTGAGTGCAGTCTGGTGCAGAGATCATGACTGGTGGCTAGACCAGGGCTGCCGCACTGCTGAGCTGTAGGGGAATCCGGTACTCTTCAGCGCCCAAGGTCGGGCCACCTGCTGGGTCAAGTCCTGCCTAATAACATAAACTCTAAGGAAGCCCAAATACTTTCACTTAAACTCTGTACTGACCATCAAAGTAAGACAGTAGTACTGACTACTGTCTACATACCCCTGGGAAAACAAGGACCCAGACTTGATCAATTCTACAAACACTTTAGTCAGGTTAGACAGGGCTGGGAACAGGTAATGCTTGGGGACTTAAACACTAACTGGTTAGAACAGGATACATTAGCTACCAGAGACAAAATCCACAGCCTTTACCTAACGCAGATGGTCACCCTTGCAACTAAGGTAAATTACCATACTGGTACCAGCACCCTTATTGATTGGCTCCTCACCACCTGCCCTGAGTATATAAAAAATGTTTCTGTGCTACTCGACACCTTAAGCGACCACTCTCCAGTAGTCTGCTGCTGGACAAACAAGAGCCCAAAAGATCCTCCACAGCTCACCAAAAAACATTCACTGAAAAAGGGGCAGCTGGAATACTCCAAAAGCTACCTGAAAAGGGTGGACTGGACCCCATTAGATGACTGTAATGATGTCAATAAGGCCCCTGATTACCTAATCACAATCTTTAACAATGCCTGCAATTTATTGGCCCCTGTCAGAACTACCAAAGTGAAAGGTGCCATAAACTCTTGGCTCTCTAGCCCCCTCATCAAATAAATGAAACTTCAAGATAACCTCTGGCACACAATGAGAGTGACTGGTAGTCAAGCTGATACTACTGTCTACGAAGTGGCCAGAAATAAGTGTACCAGACTAGTGAGAAATGCAAAGGCCTCCTACTACAAGGAACAATTGGAAAGACACTGGGGTAACAGGAGGGAGTTTTGGGATAACATTAAGTCACTGACTGGTAAGGAATCCTGAGCGCCACCTGACCTCATCGTAACTCCCTCAGGCCCCTTACAGCAACCACTGGACCTAGCAAATGCCTTTAATCTCACCTTCATAGACCTGAGCTCTGTTCTACCACCCAAGTATCTCAAAACTATGACTATGACTAATACAGACCACCACTATTCCAACCCCCCCACCCTTTACTCTGGACAACCTCTCTTCTAGTGTAAACAAATCACACAGTCACAAACCGTCAAATATGTCAAAAGGGTCCTAGGCAAAACCAGGATTGGCAGAGACCTGCTAGACATCAAGCTACTTGCTTTCACATTGGAAGAACTTGCTGTTCCTCTTACTAAATTATTTAATCTATCCCTGAGGACTGGAATATTCACCGATAAGTGGAAGACTGCCCTCATCACCCCGGTTTTTAAAAATGGGGACAGAACTAATTTGGGTAATTATCATCTGATCTCCATACTATCACCCCTCTCTAAAGCCCTAGAGAAAGTTGTTTCAGACCAATTACGGAATATCTGAACAAATGTAATCTACTATGCTCGCAGTAGCATGGGTTTTGGCAAAGTCACAGCACTATCACAGCACTTATCAACTTTACCTCTCACCTTTACAAAGCCCTAGACACTGTTAAGACAGTGGGGTCTATCTTTATAGACCTAACCCAAGCTTTCAACACCATGAATCACCAGATCCTGCTCAACAACCTGTTGATTCCAGGCCTGTCCGTAGACACTGTCGCTTGGTTTAATAGCTGCCTTTCACACAGGTCACAGTGTGTAAGGATAAGAGGGGTTACCTCTGACCCTAGAGATGTAACTCTGGGAGTCCCCCAAGGTTCGATCTTTGAACCATTACTTCTCAGTCTATTTATAAATTCACTCCCTAACGCTTGCCCTGCTAAGATGCTGCTCTGTGCAGATGATGCAGTAATCTCTGTATCAGGTAATCACCTGTCAGAAATAATATGCAGTAATCTCTGTATCAGGTAATCACCTGTCAGAAATAATATCAACCTTACAAAATAGTTTTGCACAGCTCAAGTCTTGGTTGTCACCAAACTGACTCCTACTAAACTATTAAAAAATAAAAATCATGCACTTCTCTATGCTACATTCTAAGAAGATTGCTGATCCTTGGACCATCCTAAGCCATAAGGGAGACACCATTGAACAGGTTTCAACCTTCAAATTTCTCAGCATTCACGTAGACGACACCCTCTTCTTCACCCCCCATATTGACCACATAATCAAATCTGCAAATATTAAACTTAGGATCCTGTATCAGCATAGGCATGCTTTGACTCCAGAGGCTCTTAACCTTGTCACTTGGAGCTCAATACTGTCAATCGTAGGCTATGGTTTAGTCATTTATAGTGCTGCCAGTGAAACTGTGTGTTAAACTTCTACTTAACAAGGCCTGCCACCCGGTCTCAGGGGCCAAACACCTAACACGCACATGAAGTCTCTGCTCCTCAACAGGATGGCTCCCTCTGCACCTCAGGGCTAGGTACCAGGCTTGCCTGATTGGCAAAAAAGCCCTTCTAGGACTTGCACCCAGTTCTACAGAAGCTCTGTTCCGACACACACTAACCTCTAAAATCACTAGGAGATCTGCTAAGGGTGTTCTCCATGTTCCCTTCAAATGAACCTCCTTTGGACAATGGTCACTCTCTTACCGGGGGCCCCAATGGATGAATGACCTCGCCACTCCCCTCCTCTCCTCTAGAACAAGAAAATTGGCCTGTTCAAAAAATACCTACAAACACTTCTGGCCCAAAATAACCTATGTGATTGCTATTCCTAAACACTGGTTACCCCTACTCCTCTCAGGGGTCACAACCCTCACCTCCAAATCTCTGCCTACTCCAGTTCCCTACCCCATTTCCCTACACCCCCCCTGCCTCCCTTCCTTGACTAAGCCATCTCTGGCTGCTACCTTTCTCTACACCTGCCCTTTCTCAACTCCCTGACAAAGGCCCCTCTGACTGCTACCTCTTCACTAACCTGCAATTAGCAACTAGACTATGTGACAAAGCTTACCTCTGTTATAAAAGTTCTCTTGTATTAAGAAAGTACATAATTTGCACTTCTGTATGCTTGTAACTATGGCCCATTCTTAAGTATTGTACTGTTATGTTTTGCATCTATTGACATGGAACCTTTGTAAAAGAGGCATCTTGGCTCAAAGGTATTAATCTGCATCACAAATAAATCAGTAAATAAATAAACACTGGTATGCAGGTGATCCCCTATAGTCTGTAGCACTTAACTGAGGGCTAGTTCCCCAGGACCTAACAACTGGCAGTCCTCAGTTGGCTGGACTCCCTCTGGAGAGGTCTGATCCCTTCAGGTCTGTCTCTGCTCAATCTCCTTTAAAATGAACTGTGCTACTCCTTTTATACCTCCTGAACATTCTGTTACTCCCAAATCAAATACAATTGCATCCGTGTATAGTTAAATGGGTGAATAGCTGGTTGAACAATAGGTGGCAAAGAGTGGGTCTTAGAGGCTATTTTTCAAAGTGGGGAGAAGTGACCAGTGGTGTGCCACAGGGCTCAGTCCTGGGTCCCACTCTGTTCAACATACTTGTTTCTGGAATGAAAATGTAACCCCCGTATAAATGGGGGTTCCTAAAAGCCTTCCCGGAGCTTGTCTAAATGGTCCATGCCTAATTGGTGTTCGGCGTCAGGCCACTAGATGCAGGCATAGTGAGTGCTTTTAAAGCCTCCAGTACTGTCTCTTTAAGAGTTGACTGCTTGCAGGCTTTTGTGGTTTGAATGGGGGGACTGGGGTTTCTCTCTTCGAATCCCGCCTAAGCTGCGGGGAAATCGCTCCCTTTATGTAGTTGCTGAAAAGCACAACGGGAGCCCCTTTGAAAGATGTAACTGTTTGGCTATAATCAGTTAGGGTATTAGTGGAATTACAGTTTGTCTAACCTGCTTCTTTTGCAGCTAGTACTGTGTGCGCTTGGCCCCTCCATTTTGGCCCTGGACTATTGAACTGGGCCAACGGGAAATGGGGGAACCCTAAAATGGAGATCTGTTTGACCAACCAGAATTAGGACTCTCTAGGGAGCCGGCTGACCAATGAAGACACAGCTAGTAATTCTGGGAAGTGGTCTGGACCATGGTGCTTTTTTGCACCAATGAGGGCAAAATTAAGTGACTGGCATCTGCAGCCCTCCAATGGGATCAGGTGGTGCCCGAATGAGGATTCCCTGCCTGAACTGCCAAGGAGAAAAGTTGTTGTGGCTGTGAGAAGGAGCTCTGGGCTCCTGCACCATTGAGTTTTCGCGTGGGAAGCGCGTGTAAGGCCAGAGTCGGGCGCTTTGAATTGCCAGCAAGTTCAGACTAAATCTGCTGGGCAGCAGTCAGAAGAGGCTGTGCAGGAGCACAGCTACCTACCAGGCTCACCCTGTAGAGGACTGGAGAATCTGCTGAATCGCGCTCGGTCTGTCAGGAAAAGTGAAGATGCGGTGAGACTCCCGATTAGCTGTGAGTTCGGTCGGGCCCTAGGAGCAGCTGACTGGTATAGTACCCAACTGTTGCTTTTCATATAAATGTGTGGAGAAGTGTTTGGAGTCCAGGCTCGGTCCTGCGAGTGGTGTGAGGGCTTCTGGAGTCATGAGTACTAAATCAGGGTAGCTCCCTGTCAAATGTTCCTAGTAAGGGCAAGATCTTCTGGTTACTTTGCTGACTACACTAACTGAGCCTGCTGGCTCTATTTAATCTTCGTAGGAATCTCATGCCTGTTTCTGTGTCAGGACCCCAACCAGCTGCATCAAGGAACTAGCCTTTAGGGCTTGGGTACCCATAGACAGTAACTTATAGGTTACGCCTGTGCACAGAGCCCTAGATAGATACTTATACATTAGATTGGTAAGCTAATTAACCTGATCACCCCCATCCTTGTTAATCCCCCCTAAATAAATCAGATTGATTGTTTTGCAAAGGTATACTGGCTAATTTGTGTGTTTATGGTGAATTACTGCTCAGTGATTATTGTGTAACAGCATCTTACTTTTCAGGGAATCCCTGGAGCAAGCTGATTGGTTCAAGCCTGGGGGTAAGTGTAATGGTAAGGGTACTGTGATTGATTTGTGTGGGCCACTAGTGGGAAGAAAGGGGGGTTGCAGTGACCCAGAAGGCTGTGACCAAGTCATACCAGACTGCCTTAACCCCGACCTCTGGGTGGAGGCACCCGCCATCGGATCCAGGCCCCTCAACCTGTTACCGGCAAATCAGGCAGGGGTAGTACCCTTGGGATAGTGCCCCCTGGGAATTACAAAGTGGAGGCACTGCTGGGATTAGCGTCCCCTAGTTGCCCAGTGGATGAAGTACCTAAATATGGATAAATTAAAGGAAAAGCTGGAAGGGGATATAATGGCTAAGATTAAGCTGGACCCTTTTAAGACAATGGTACATAAACTGATGGGGTGGGGTGAAGCAGAAGAGTTGGACTCCCAGAAAATAGTGTTATTACTAGATGTACCTCTGGGGACCACGAACGCTGACCTTATTTCTGCAGTGGAACGTGTTAAATGTTTAGGCAAGGTAGAGGCGAAGGGGCGTATGGCTGATCTACTCGATCAGACTTTGCAGGTGTTACTCTTATGTAGTATAGCCATCGACCCTGAGAGGGTACCCCCAGTGATCTACCCGGAAGGTGCCCAACAGGGGTGGAATGTCATTCACATCCAGAGTGGGTCAGTCACCCCCGGGGGGTCTCCTCAGACTAATAGCTTCAAAGATAAACTGCTTAAATTGTTAGCTGCGGAGGGGAGGACTACCCAAGAGTTATTGCAGGCATTGGACCTTTCCAGTGAACACACCCCCCATGCTTCCCCCGGTACCACTCCTGGGCCCCCCCAAGAGCTCTATTTTGGCCCAACTGCCCCTAGTGGTTCCCTCTATACAGCTAGATTCTTACCGGAGGCTAAAACTTTTTTTCTGGCACAGTGCCAGTGCCTTCAGGGGAGGATGATTTGGAGGCGTGGATGGACTATGCCACCCCCCCCAGTCCAGGAGTGGCAGTGCTCTGAGGGGGAGAAATGAAAGAGACTGATGGAGAGCCTGCGGGGCCCAGATTTGGAAGCCATTTGGTTCTTGTGGGCTACTAGCCCAGAAGCTACTGCAGCAGAGTATCTTTCTGCTTTAGAGGGAGTGTTTGGAAGTACAGAAAATGGGGAAGACTTATTATGGAAATTCAAGTCTGCCAAGCAATGGAGGAATGAGAAGTTGTCCATCTTTGTTACTTGGGTGGAAAGGGCTTTGCAGAAGGCCTATAGAAAAGGGGGGATCACAGCCACAGCCTTGAACCAGGTCAGGTTGGAGCTTGTTTTGAAATCTGCTAGATTTTCCAGTGTGATATTGTTAAAACTTAAGTTACATGAGCGATGGGCTGCCCTGCCCAAGTACTGTCAATTGATGAGGGAGATTCGAGAAGTAGAGACTGATGAGGAGGGGTGGGAACCCTATGTGGGGACTGTGAATCTGTGCCACACCCCTGAGTCTAGCGAACCAGATGAGACGCATCTTTTGAGGAGGCCTGATGTTTCCCCCTGTATCCCCAGAGTCACAAGGAGGGGTGGGGGTGCATGCCATTTCCTCTGATCCCAGAGTAGAAAGTGAGTTGAGGGCCGAGAGTAGAAATTTATGAGAACTGGTGAGACACTTGACGCAAACTGCCACCCACCCTGTTAGGTTTGGGGAACCAGAGTTATCTAGAAACCAACACCCTAGCCAAGGGAAGCCCCCTCGCCCCCAGGATGGCCCCCAGCAGACAAAGTATTCCCCTCCCAATAAAGACCCCCGGGACCCCAAGTTCTGTTATCATTGTGGGGAGGATGGACACTTTCAGACTGAGTGCCAGTTGCTGGAGAATTTAAGGAAGGTCAACAGCAGGCTGATCACCTGGCATCACAGGGCCTACACCTGACTCCCTAGGAAGAGTTTTGTGACCTGGGCCAATGCCCAAGCAACTGCCAATGCTGTGCCCCCTGAATGGTCTGATCTGGTGGGGCCTTCGATGGAGGCCCCGGTGCGAGTGAATGGGATACCCACCCGGGCTGTGTTGGACAGTGGCTCTCAGGTGACCATTATGCTTCAGGACTGGTATCAGACACACCTGCCTGAGGTGCCACTACAACCTTTGGATGGTCTACATGTATGGGGGCTGAGTGATAAGGCCTACCCGTATTTGGGGTATATCCGGATCTGGTTGTCTTTTCCTACTTCTGTTGCTGGGGTGGACAAACAAATGGAAACCCTGGCCTTAGTATGCCCCCCCACTGGACTGTATGATGGAGTACCTTTGTTGATTGGGACCAATGCTCACATGTTTGGTCAATTAGCACAATTGTGTTCTGAAAAGCAGGTGTCCAGGACTGGGCGAGCTCTTAGAATACCCACCTTGATCCAGAAGGCCTATGAGACTCAGAGAAAGGCTAGCCAGGAGGAACCTGAAGGCCCAATGGGTGTCATCTGGAGAAAGGACCCAGAGCTGTTGCTATTAGCCCCAAATGCCCAGTGTGTTTTGCAAGGGGAAGTCCGGATTAAAAAGATGTTAAGAATAAGCTATTGATGCTGGATGCACCTGGGGAGGGAAAGTTGCCTGAGGGGCTGCTGGTTAAACCCAGTATCTTCCCTGCTAGAGCCCATGCTTATGCCAGAAGGGTGACGGTTCAAGTTCATAATGTGTCTGACAAAGAGATTTGAGTAAATAGAGGCTGCACACTGGCTAGTGTGCATTGTGCAGACACTGCAGTGCTACCCAATAGCAAGGGTTCGGGGAAGGATGACAGAGTAACGCCCGACTTGTTTGGTCTTGGTGACTCCCCGTTGCCTGCTGAATGGAAAGTGAGGATCAGTGAGAAGCTTGCCCAAAGAGACCGGGTATTTTCCCTAAAAGAATGGGACGTGGGATGTGTGCAAGGAGCTGAGCACCACATCCAGCTGCATGATGAAAGGCCCTTTCGAGAGAGGTCTCAGTGCCTGGCCCCTGCTGACATAGATGATGTGAGACGGCATCTGCAAAAGATGCTTGCTGCTGGTGTGATACAAGAATCCAGGAGCCTCTATGCTTCTCCCATTGTAATAGTGAGAAAAAAGAATGGGGCCATTCGGATGTGTCTGGATTACCGTACTTTAAATCGGCGGACCATCCCAGACCAGTATACCATACCACGCATACAGGACGCCTTGGACTGTCCAAATGGCAGTAAGTGGTTCTCTGTGTTAGACCTCCGCAGTGGGTACTATCAAATCCCGATGGCTCTGGAGGATCGAGAGAAGACTGCATTCATTTGCCCCCTAGGCTTCTATGAGTTTATACGGATGCCTCAAGGAATTTCAGGTGCCCCAGCTACTTTTCAGCGCCTGATGGAATGTGATGTGGGGGACATGAATTTGCTTGAATGTTTGGTTTATTTAGATGATGTTATAGTGTTTGGCAGCTCCTTGGAAGAACATGAGTCGATTGTTCAAGGTTCTGGATTGGCTGGAAGACTTTGGTCTTAAATTATCTATAGACAAGTGCCAATTCTTTCAAACCTCTGTAAAATATGTGGGCCACATAGTATCCACTGAAAGCATAGAGACTGGCCCCAGCAAAGTAGAAGCTTTAACCACTTGGCCCCAACCAAAAAATTTGAAGGAGCCACAGCGGTTCCTGGGGTTCTGTGGGTATTACAGATGATTTATTAAAGACTACTCTTGGGTGATCTGCCCCCTGCTTAACCTTACGCAAGGGTACCCCCCGATCCATGAAAGTACAAGAAGACTGTACAATCTGGGACTGAAAAAACTTATTTCCGCCCAAATGATGTGTTTGGCACTCGCTGGACTGCCGATTGTGAGGAAGCTTTCTATGACATTATATATCAACTTACTCATGCCCCAGTGCTGGCCTATGCTGACCCTGTTAAACCATATGTTCTTCATACTGATGCTAGTCTGTAAGGATTGGGGGCTGTACTGTATCAGGAGCACTCGAACGGTCTGAGACCTGTAGCTTTTGCAAGCTGCAGCTTGACCCCTTCTGAAAAGAACTACCCAGTGCACAAACTAGAGTTCCTAGCTTTGAAGTGGGCCATTGTTGATCAATTCCATGAATATTTGTATGGGAATAAGATACTGGTGAAAACTGATAACAATCCTTTGACATATGTTCAGACCTCAGCCAAGCTAGATGCCACTGGTCATAGGTGGCTCTCTGCGTTATCCACCTACAACTACGCTGTTGAATACAGAGCAGGCCTAAACCATATAGATGCTGATGCTCTCTCCCGGAGGCCTGTGTCCTGAGCCGACTGGGTCAGATTGTCAGAGCCTGACATTAAAGCTCTTTGCCAGAAATTCGACAAGGAAGAACAGGTGTCTCCTGATGCTGTGGACTGCATGGTGGATTGTTAGGGCCCATCTGAGAACTGTATACCTGCTGCTTACTGCCATTTTTCTGCATTAGATACTAGTACGCTGCCTCAATTCAATAATGATAGTCTCCAGCTGGGTCAGTCCCGAGATCCTATGATACAAACTGCCTTAGAGGTGCTCGGTAGGGAGAGATGCCACAATCGTTCTACTGACCTGAGAACCGCTCTGTTATACAAAGAAGGTCCAAAGTTGAAGCTGAACAATAAACTATTATACCGGGAGACCATAGACAAAGAGGGGCGAGTAGACAAACAACAACTGGTGCTGCCCACTGCTTTTAAAGAACTGGTGTTGAGGTCCCTGCATGACCACATGGGACATCTTGGCATAGACCGAACTCTTGACTTAGTGCGGACCCGATTTTACTGGCCCAAAATGAGTGCTGATTTAAAGCAGTATGTTAAGACCTGCGGCCGCTGTTTACAAAGAAAAGCCCTGCCTCAGAGAGTTGCCCCCCTGGTCAATATCACTACCAGTGCCCCTATGGAACTGGTTTGCATTAATTTCCTGAGTTTGGAACCTGATCTGAAGAATATCAGCAACATATTGGTAGTCACTGACCATTTCACCCGATATGCCCAGGCTTTCCCCACCAAAGATCAGAAAGCAACCATGGTGGCTAAAGTCCTTGTTGAGAATTTCTTTGTTCACTATGGGGCCCCCCAGCGAATCCATTCTGAACAGGGGAGAGATTTCAAAAGCCATCTGATTAAAGAGATGCTATCCTTGTGGGGGATGCGGAAATCAAGAACCACCCCATACCACCCCCAGGGTGATCCCCAACCTGAGAGATTTAATCGCACTGTGCTCGATATGTTGGGCACCTTGCACCCTAAAGACAAATCTAGATGGAGCCAGCAGATCAATGCCTTAGTCCATGCCTACAACTGTAGCAAGAGTGATGCCACTGGGTTTTCCCCATATCGACTGATGTTTGGAAGGGAAGCCAGACTGCCAGTAGATGTTTGTTTTGGGGTTTCTCCCGATGGGGTTCAAGCAGCTAATCATCTACAGTATGTGCAGAAGCTGAAGGCCCAACTCAATTATGCCTACCAGCTAGCCCAGACCATGGCTGCCAAGCGGAATTTGGCCAATAAAGAGAGATATGGTAAGAAAGTGAAAGCAGTGGAATAGAAAGAAGGAGATAGAGTGCTATTGAGGAACCTGGGATTGCATGGTAAACATAAGATTGCTGACAGATGGCATCACCTCCCTCATATTATCATGGGAAAATTGAAAGATTTGCCTGTGTATAAAGTGCGGCCTGAAAACAATTCAAAAGATGTGAAAACTTTACACTGAAATCACCTGCTGCCAATTGGACAAATTTTGATAGAGGCTGAACCTTCCAATGCCGCCCCACCCCGGGCCTATAACTAGAGCTGCTGCCAAAAAGAAATCCAGATGGGTCGACTCCTCAGAACTCAAACTCCAGAGGCCTTCTCCTTTCCTCTCTGATGAAGTTGATCCTCAGTCTGTGTCTGAAGACAGTGAACATGATGTTGAGTATTACCCCTCTTATGAACTGAGTCAGCTCTTTAGGGGCGATCCCCTAGCTAACTCTGGGGACAAAGTTGGGTTTCCTGGACTGTCTGAGCCCCCAGCTTTGTCCCTGGAGTCCATGCTCCCAGAGGGCGAAGTGGGTAGCACCAAGAGTGAAGAAGTGGGATCTTTGAGCCTAGCTGAATTATCTGGGCTGGCTGAGCTGTCTAACTTTTCAGAAGAGGGAAGTGATGTGGGGGAACCCGTTAGGGATATGCCCGAGCAAAAAAAATACTTTGAGTGCCCTGATAGCATCCCAGTAGTGCCAGAAATGTCCTTGGCTGAACCAAGTAGTGTGGGTCCTGATGTAGAGGGTCATGTCCCCGAAAGTACTATGGGCCCTGGGTATCCTTCTCCTATGGAGGTTCTCCCTACTAAGCTAAGTGAGGCTGCAATGGAGCCAGGGCCTGTAGCAGATTTTAATGAGACCCCTAGACACACTGGCTGAGAAGTACGGCCTGTAGTAAGGTTGAGTTATGAGTCTCTGGGTCAGCCAGTGGACCTGCCATTAAATGTAGTCCATAAAGGGGTGTAGGTGTCCCCGAGTTCCTTGCCCAAGTTAGTCTTGGGAAACAATGCCCAACTGTTAGTGTTATTCTGAGTATGGGACTACTGCCCCCAATAGCTCTCAGATAGCTGATAGGGAAGGGCTACACCTATGCAGGTGTCAGGGCCAAGAGGTAATGACCTGAGTTATGAAAGACAACAAGGTTGGATATGTGTGTAATGTTGTGTAAACCATTGAGAATCTGTGTATTACAGTATTTAATGTATGTAACCCAAGGTCTGATGATCTGTCAAGGGGAACTGCTTGCCTTAAAGTAATTTAAGGGTAACCACTTGACGTGGACGCCAAGTTCTTTCCAGGCCAGGAAGGGTGTAATCCCCCTATAAATGGGGTTCCTAAAAGCCTTCCTGGAGCTTGTCTAAATGCTCTATGCCTAATTGGTGTTCGGCGTCAGGCCGCTAGATGCGGGTGCAGTGAGTGCTTTTAAAGCCTCCAGTACTGTCTCTTTAACAGTTGCCTGCTTGCAGGCTTTAGTGGTTTGAATGGGGGGACTGGGGTTTCTCTGTTCGAATCCTGCCTAAGCTGCGGGGAAATTGCTCCCTTTATGTAGTCGCTGAAAAGCACAACGGGAGCCCCTTTGAAAGATGTAACTGTTTGGCTATAATCAGTTAGGGTATTAGTGGAATTACAGTTTGTCTAACCTGCTTCTTTTGCAGCTGGTACTGTGTGTACTTGGCCCTTCCATTTTGGCCCTGGACTATTGAACTGGGCCAATGGGAAATGGGGGAACCCTAAAATGGAGGTCTGTTTGACCAACCAGAATTAGGACTCTCTAGGGAGCCGGCTGACCAATGAAGACACAGCTAGTAATTCTGGGAAGCGAATTCTGGACCACGGCGCCTTTTCACACTAATGAGGGCAAAATTAAGCGACTGGCATCTGCAGCCCTCCAATGGGATCAGGTGGTGCCCGAATGAGGATTCCCTACCTGAACTGCCAAGGAGAAGAGTCGTTGTGGCTGTGAGCGAGGTAGGAGCTCTGGGCTCCTGCGCCATTGAGTTTTCGCTCAGGAAGCGCATGTAAGGCCAGAGTCTGGCACTTTTAATCGCCAGCAAGTTTGGACTAAATCTGCTGGGCAGCAGTCAGAGGAGGCTGTGCAGGAGCACAGCTACCTACCAGGCCCACCCTGTAGAGGACTGGAGAATCTGCCGAATCGCACTCGGTCTGTCAGGAAAAGTGAAGCTGCAGTGAGACTCCCGATTAGCTGTGAGTTCGGTCGGGCCCTAGGAGCAGCTGCCTGGTATGGTACCCCTCTGTTGCTTTTCATATAAATGTGTGAAGAAGTGTTTGGAGTCCAGGCTCGGTCCTGCGAGTGGTGTGAGGGCTTCTGGAGTCGTGAATACTAAATCAGAGTAGCTCCCTGTCAAATGTTCCTAGTAAGGGCAAGATCTTCTGGTTACTTTGCTGACTACACTAACTGAGCCTGCTGGCTCTGTTTAATCTTCGTAGGAATCTCATGCCTGTTTCTGTGTCAGGACCCCAACCAGCTGCCTCAAGGAACTAGCCTTTAGGGTTTGGGTACCCATAGACGGTAACTTATAGGTTAGGCTTGTGCACAGAGCCCTAGATAGATACTTATACATTAGATTGGTAAGCTAATTAACCTGATCACCCCCGTCCTTGTTAATCCCCCCTAAATAAATCAGATTGATTGTTTTGCAAAGGTATACTGGCTAACTTGTGTGTTTATGGTGAATTACTGCCCAGTGATTATTGTGTAACAGCATCTTACTTTTCAGGGGGGTCCCTGGAGCAAGCTGATTGGTTCAATCCTGGGGGTAAGTGTATATGGTAAGGGTACTGTGATTGATTTGTGTGGGCCACTAGTGGGAAGAAAGGGGGGTTGCAGTGACCCAGAGGGCTGTGACCAAGTCATACCAGACTGCCTTAACCCCGACCTCTGGGTGGAGGCACCCGCCATCGGATCCAGGCCCCTCAACCTGTTACTGGCAAATCAGGCAGGGGTAGTAGCCCTTGGGATAGCGCCCCCTGGGGGTTACAAAAAACATCAAACTTGGTCTGGTTATGCAAGTATGCTGATGACAGCAAGGTGGGAACTATAGTCAATAATGAAGAGGCATCAGTAATATTACAGGAAGAAATAATTAAATTAGAGCAGTGGGCAAGTCAAAACAAGTTGGGTTTTAATCAAGCAAAGAGCAGAGTGATGCAGTTAGGGCAGAAAAATAAACAATTCACCTATAAGCTGAATAACTTTATTTTACAGACAACAGAAACTGAGGGGACTTAGGAGTAACAGTTACCAATTCCCTGTCATTTGATACACATGTTAAGGAGACAGTTAAAAAATGTGATAAAATAATAGCATACATCTTTAAACACATTAAAAATAGGGAGTGCTCCATAATTATCCCACTTCATTCCTCATTGGTTTAGGCCTCGCCTGGAGTACTGTTCACCTTTCTGTGCTCCACAAAGTATGGGCGGTAAGAAAGCTAGTGGAGAGAGTGCAGAGACGGGTAACAAAGAGGATAAGGAATATGAGTTATATGAGCTACCAAGACAGATTAAACCATCTGGATCTATACTCCTTAGAATACAGAAGAGTGCATGGGGATTTGTGTCTGATCTTTAGTGCAAGTAAGAGTGAGGAAATATGGGAAATCATCAGGCTGGTAAAACACCGTCATCAAAAGAACACAAGGTCTCACAATTAGACACTGACTGGAGAAGTCAAAAAAACAACTAGGCGAAACAAATGGTCCAGCCAAAGGGTTGTCGGCATATGGAATTCATTACCAGAAGCTATTGTTAATAGCAGAACTATGGAAATGTTTAAGACCTCACTAAACATGCATATGGGGGTTCAAAAATGTAGATTCTTCCACCGAAAAGTGGCAAGCTGAATTTTTTTTTTCTTTTGTGGGACTTAGTTCCTCTCGTCTCCCCCTTCCCAACTCAGGGATGCATTCCACCTTCCCTCCCCAAGGATCCCCCCCCTCGATGTTCCTTCCCATCCTTGAATTGCCTCCCACAGAGGTGATTATATTTAGATGGGTGGGGGTGCAGGGGTGCGGGAACGTGGAGCCCCCCCCCGCAAACACATAGTCTAGTACCTTGTTTCTTTGTGGCACTGTCATAGTGCTCGGGTGTTTTTAGCAGGCACTGTTTTTGTTTTCACTGTAATTCTTGCAGTTTTTGATCCGTGCCATTTTCCATTCAGTATTTTGACCACGTGCCCAATAAAATTACCTTCAAATAAAATAGAATTACCTTCACACCCTTTCCATAAGAAAGCTCACACTGCTGGCTTTCCCCAGCATTTTTTTTATTAAACAATTGGGTTAAGGGATAATTAAGTCACTGAAACCTGTGGTAAAACACAGCTTGCCGATTCAATCTCACATTGAAGAAGTATAAGATCATAGTATCATAGTAACGTGTCAGCAAAAAAGCACCATCCTGGCCCATCCAGTCTGCCCATCTCCCCTGTCCCCTACTTTATCTTATTACTTTTATTAAAGTCTTTCTTTTAAATTAAGCCATTTCCCTTTAAATAAACACTTTCACTTTGTCTGGAGCTCAGATAAATTAAATATTCATGTGAGGTCTGAGACATAGATTTTAAATATATAGTAGAGTGGGCTGGAGGGTGGACTCCAATGGCTCAGCTGAAGCCACAGGTTCGCCATATTAGAGGAGGGTGAAGGTGGTGGTAGATAATGGGAATCTTTCTGGAAACTAAAGATAACAGCACCGGTACACTGTTCTGACTGATCCCTTTGGGTAACAAGCACCATTGGCAGCAGGGAAGTGTTGCAGCAGCCATGCATTGTGATGACAGAAACAAGGTATGCCCATTTGTCCTTTGCAGTGCATTACTTGAGTTTTGTAAAACCAGTGTGCTGGTGCCATTATCTTTAGTTGCCAGAAGGGTTCCAGTTATCTACTGGCACCTCCACCCTCCTCCAATATGGTGGACCCGTGGCTTCAACTGAGCCACTGGAATCCACCTTCTAGCCCTCTCTACTATATATTGGAACTCTGTGGTCTGAGATTCCCTCCAGAGGCTGTCCCAAGGGCTCCAGTAACCACTGCTGCCCACGAGCACACACCCATTCCTGACTCCTTCAAACTTCCTGCCTGGCAGCATGGTTTCAGGACTACAGCTTCTCTTCCCATACTTCTCCACCTTAACAGGTCAGTGACCCCTACTTCCTAAATGTGTCACCAGATGAGACTACTTTTACCTGATAGCCCACCTTTTAATCTATAAATCTGCCAAGTTTGGTTTTGATCCAACTTTAAATGGCTTGGCAGTTTCCTTTTAGAAAAAAGTTGCACATTTTTACTTTTTAAATTATGATGACTCATTCTCCAGTAACACTTTGCCTTTAACAGCTCCATTTTGTAAACTAAACAATCACGTGGTATAAATACATATGTGTATGAACATGTGACTGTACTCTAGCCCTTTGTGAATTTATTTTAATTAACTGATCAAGCTTAGTACTTTACTGAGTTAATGTTTGTGTTATGGCTTCTCACAATAGCAGCCTGCTGTCTGAAACATTGTGCTTGTACTTTGGGAGCCCATCCTCATTTCATTATGTGCTCCCTTTTTATTTTATTTAAAATACATGGTAGTCAGTCCCTAAATTATTATTCTGGCGCTTGCCAAACTACTTGTTTTATTTAAAATATCTGGTCTTCTGCCAGCGAGACGAGTGTACCTCTCTCCGCACTTCCCTCTCAAACTACACCTCCTTCTGGCAGGCCTTAGCCTCCTCCATGGCCACACTTGCGGTACTCACTGAGCCGCTCCCTCAGCTCAAACAATGGGATTCCCCTTAGCACAATAGTGCTATATTTTATGGAGCCACATCTCCGCTCTCACCACCTCTGCTCCTCGCTCTCTGCTCCTCTCCTTGGTGCCTCGGCATCTCGCAGCTGCTGCTCTGCAAATAAATTAAACTAAGCAGCAACTGAGGAAATTGTTTTAAACAGGCACAGTATTTATTTAATCAGGCATCATTTTTTTAAATACATGCTGTTTTAACAGCACAACAATGGCCCCAAATACTACTGGACCACTAAGGCTACTTAACAATTAAACAGGCATACAAATACTAGCCCTTGGCTACCAAAACTGCTGCACCCACTATTTTTACTTACTTAGGTTAACAGGCATTATTTATTACTGGCAATGCATATGTGTGCTGTATGTAAGGGGTGTAGGCAATCACTCCCTCCCCTTAGCTTACTCCTACTGGTACAATTAATAATATGCTCACAGCCTTTTTTTATTTTTATTTTATTTATGAAGGGTCTAACCTCTCATCTGGGCAAGATAACCTACAGCTCTAGACCTCCCACCAAGTGATGCCCTAGAAACTAAGGTACCCAAACTACTTGCCAGTGGAACAGTCGTTTGATGACTGTTACAATGTTACAATACATTATTGAAAAACTCCATTCATTGCAAGTGTATTTCTGTGACATTTCCTGGTATATCAAGATATATAGTGCATCTTTCACTGGCTACATTGTAGGATAAGTTAGGACAGGACAGGACAGGATAGGACAGAATAGACTAGGGTAGGGTAGGATAGGCTGGGATAGACTAGGATAGAATAGGGTAAATAGGGTAGGTTAGGATAGAATAGGTTTGGAGAGGGTAGGATAGGGTAGGGTAGGGTAGGACAGGACAGGACAGGGTAGGCTAGAATACAATAGAATAGGGTAGTAGAGGGTAAGATAGGATATGGTAGGGTAGGACAGGATAGGATAGGATAGACTCAGCTAGGCTAGGATAGAATAGGGTAACTAGGGTAGGTTAGGAAAGAATAGGGTAGGAGATGGTATGATAGGATGTGATGGGATGGGATAGGAAAGGACAGCGTAGGGTAGGGTAGTACAAGATAGGGTAGGGTAGTACAAGATAGGGTAGGGTAGAGTAGGGTAAGATAGGGTAGGATAGCTAATATATGATAGGATAGGGTAGGAGAGGGTAGGATAGGATAAGATAGGATTGGGTGGGGGGTAGGACTGGATAGGGTAGGTTAAGATAGGGTAGGGTAGAATAGGATAGGATAGGGTAGGGTGGATACTAAAGGATAGGATAGTTTAGGATTGGATAGTAGAGGGTAGGATAGGATGGGATGGGATGGAATAGGATAGGATAGGATAGGACTTTATTTATTAAGCAGCCTTCTTAAAATCCAGAGTGCTTTATATAATTCCAAAAACCAACAAAACAAATACAATTCTTAACAAATAATTAATAATTAGATATATTTTAAAGACACAATATTAAGCAACTGGTATAGAATGCATAATTCATCAGAAATGCTCATGGTGGAAAATCAGGGTAGGAAGAGTTAATGAGTCAGTTTCATACTTTTACCTTGATGCCACTCATAGTTTACAAATTTTAGGCTTCAGACAGAAGAGAGTTTCATAGTATTGGTGCTGCTACAGAAGAGACCCTGTCCCCTGCAAATGTTGATATTGGGAGGAGGGGGGGACCATCAGCAGCACCGGATCCCCTGAATGGAGTGTTCCACCAGGGCAGTGATGGATCAGGATAATGTGAAAGTAGTCAGTACCCAATCTGCTTAGGGGCTTAAGTGTAGCAACAATAATCCTGTGGATCTTTTCTCTGCCATGTCAACTGCCAGCTAGGGCTGGCCCTTCAGCACAATGGTAGAGCTGCTGCTTGCGATGGCAGTGACCCATGTTTGTGCCCTGAGCTTGGGTGTGTGAGAGACTGGTCTCCTCCTCAAGGGTAGGTATGACTCAGCACCTGGTGCAAGCCTGGTCCCCAGTTGTGGCGGGGGAGAACACCAGGACTGCAACTGGGGGCATAGAATGTCAGCCGTCCAGCTTACTACATGTGGGAGCGTGGGTAATGATGCCCTTGATGGCCTTGGAGACTGCATGGCCACAAGGGAGGAAATCGGGAGAAAATCCCCTTGGCAGGATGATTCCCAACTCAAAAAGTAGTAGGGATGAACTCCATATAAAAATGAATGTATATATTCTTCATGAATTTTATTCAATATTGTTGCACACCAAATAATAGGCTACATTTCATGGCCTTGCCACTTCATCAGGCGCACAGTGTTGTAGTCTAGTCAATACAGAACAATAGTTTAGTCAGTATTCTCTTTTCACACTTTTCACATTTTCTTCATGTTTGATGCTCAGCATTGTTATCCACAATAACACCACACCCAGTGCCTCCATATTCCCAAAGATAGTACAAAAAATTCAGTAAATGAATTTCTTATAAGCATTATATAAATCCTATACTCTCTGTGCATGTTACATAACCTAGTCAAAGCCACCATAGGTTAATGCCACTTACTATATCTTCCTTGTCAGCATAGTTTCCCTAATAAGTCATGCTTATACAATACTCAAGTAATTCATGTATTTTCTCACCTGGTTAGCAAATGCTAAGAAAATGCATTTTTTTATACTTTGTCCACTTCCACTTAGCTTTATTTGTTTGTGTGGTACCTATACATGTTTAAATAGAGACATTGCACCAATATG
The DNA here is from genome assembly GCA_016271365.2 of Neoceratodus forsteri. Taxonomy (NCBI): domain Eukaryota; kingdom Metazoa; phylum Chordata; order Ceratodontiformes; family Ceratodontidae; genus Neoceratodus; species Neoceratodus forsteri. The sequence goes on along the minus strand of CM057450.1, from coordinate 434,999,695 downwards.
TTTACTAATATAAAGGGTATTCCTTTAAATATTCTGATTGTCTCAAAACATTTATAAAGCTTCAGACAAAGGACTTGGCACCAAATACCTTTTTAGTTTTTCAGCCCAGAGTTATCCCTAAGTAGCTCTTCGCTTATTTTCTAAATGCAGCCTGTTTTCACTACATGTAAACAAACATTTGTTTTTGCAGGTATCTAAGCTCTTTAAATATGTTACACCAACATTTAAAAACAAGTTTTCTGTGTTTAAGCAATGAAATGTTTTCTGTACCTCGCCACGGTCCTTCTCTATGGCCCTTTTAACATATTTTTCAAGGTTTTTTAAAGAGAGGAACTCCCATTATTGCATCTCATGTGCCTCTGTAAATAATAAAATAATTCAGAAACCTGGCTCAACCCTTTGTTTTGACAAATATTCGATCCTAGTTAACTTTTTTACTTTTCAGTGGCTCCTTACCTTATACCAGCTACAGACCAAGTGTGTAGTCTACATGGCGTGTTCCTCCTCAGAATGGAACAGCCATCGCACACACACTGTAATACTATACTACTACACTTATGTGCAAGTGCGCACACAAATACACACAGTGTCCAAAAATGTCTCAAATAGCAAGGTCATATTTGCAACTTGGGGGGCAGAGGAATGGCAGCAGTCCAGCATACTACACATGGGAGCATGGGTAGTGATGCCCGTGATGGCCTTGGAGACTGCATGGCCACGACGGAGGAAATCAGGAGAAAATACCCCTGACAGGATGATTCCCAACCCCTCACAGGCCCCACACCGGCAACCTTGGCATGGCTGTACAGGATCCTTGAAAGGGCAGGCCCAACAATGCTCTCCAGCACCCTATCACAGGAGGTAAACCATGGGGGAAGGAGCTGATAAGTCCTGGAGACATTGGGTGATGAGGCTGGGAGGATGGGGCCAGCTGGGGAGGGAGGAAAATACAAGCAAAAAACTCCCAAATTGACAGCCAGAGCAGATTGCAGAGTGCCAGAGGGAGGTAATTGTTTTCCTCTTATTAGACCTTTGTACCAGTCCACCCAGGACCACCTTGTAAATTAGTTCTCTCAGTGGTGCATTTTCCTGGTAAAATAAAAACTGAATTGAATTGAAATTGAATTGAATGTGTTCTGATATCTTCTCAAAACTCAAAAAGAGAGCAATATAGCTTACTCTGGTTCCAGTCAGTTCACATGTTTCCAAAACCCCTTACTGGAAATGCCAAAGCAAATCTCTCTGGCTGTGCCTAGAGGGACGTTGGGGAGGGAGAGAAGTCTGGAGAGAAATTATCATGTGAAATGAACAAAAAAAAGAGTATAGTCCATTAGCTACAACACAGGCTTAGGAGCCAGGACATCCAGGTTCAAAACCCTCCACAGCCACTTATGCACTGAGTGACACATTAACCTTCCAGTTCTTCAGCACACCCAGCTGCAAAGGTTAGTAAAAGCAGGACCCCACTGCAAGTGAGATGTTGCATTTTAGCTGTGTCTTCGTGGGTAAATAAATTTCAGATAGGAGGCATAGTTTACTTTCCCTGCCCTCTCTTTCTAAATGTCCCTTCCATTCCCAAGCATCTCAAAATATTTAAACAGTTGTAACATAACATGTATTTTCTTTTATCTTCCATTTTAAAATTGATATCAGGTGAGCCTGAGACCTACTTAGATACTGACTGCTAAGAAAGAGACACGTGTAACCCGTAAGGAAAAGAAATATAATACATTTTGTCACTTTACATTTATATATCATAAATGTAATAAAAATAACATTGGCTGTCATACTAAGTGTGTTCACAAATGAAACCAGAATGCAGTGCACCTGGCAGACAGGAAAAGGGAAATGATGAAAAATCAATCTGTTACACCCCTATGGGAAGTCTGAAACAGCATTTTGATGATTCCGTTTGGTATTTTATTATTAAAGCATGGTACCATAAAATATGTTTTGCAAGATGCTGATAATCTTCAAGAACTGCAAGAAAGTGTATTTTCAGTGGGGACCCAGGAACACAGATGATTTTATAGCTGCCAGGTGTAGCAGAAGCTTTGGTAAACAAGGGGTTAAGCAGACTGCTGCAGCAGATCCAGCAGGTGTTTCTGATGAGGTAATCAAGAAAGGATAAAAAGCAATGAATGAGTAAGGTGGGATAATTAGCAAATTGTTTGAAATGGTAATGAGTAAGAGACCGTTTGTATTATTAAGGGGATATGTGATGGCTAGATGTGTGGTACAGAATATAGCAGAATGAGTGTCAAGTAAGCTCAGGAAATATCATGAGTGGCAGAGCACAGCAGAGCCACGAGTGATGGTTGCTTAAGCTCACTTACCACAAGTTCAGATATATTCTGTATCACACATCTAGCCATCACATATTCCTTTTATACAATAGGACCGTGTTTTGAGCTGGGTTTTTTTGTTTAATGATGTAATCACAGTGTGATATCTGGAGTTGTCATGCTGCACAGATGCATAGCCATGTTATTACCCCACCTGATGTACCCAGTCTTGAAAAAATTCAAATCCCCACTGAAACATAATTCTGTGCAACTGCAAGATCATTTCTATGCCACAGGTGTAAAAAATAATTTCAGTCAGGATTTGAAAAATGACTGTTGTGGCATATATTTGGTGGGGTAATAGGAATTCTATGTTCCAAATTTTGGGTCAAATTATTTTAAATTGACAAAGTTATGAAAGTGCGTTGCACAATTCCAATGAATAGCAACCCCATTTTTTGACATTTTTACCCCAGATTTTTAACATATCTTTTTGGGGACCCCACCTCATGAACAATATGACTGTCATTATGCAAAATCCACCCAAAAGGGGAATTTGCCAACTGACCATGAAATCACCTTTTGGGAAAGAGTTGCAAAAATGACAGTTGTTTTGTTCGAAACGTGGGGTCCCAAAAGGCCATGTTGAAAAGCTGAGGCCAAAGTCTCAAAAGACATCAAAGTTATGGACCAAAGCAATCCTTTTTCACCAGGCAAATCCCTTTTTCATGAGGTGTCAAAATCCTTTTTCGCATCATGAAAAAAGATTATGGCATCTCACGAAAAACGATTACTGGCAGGGCCATCTGTTCAGAGAAGTCCTAATCCTTTTTCACATCACAAAAAACGATTTGGTCATCTCATGAAAAAGGATTTAAGAAAGTCATCCTTTTTCATGAGATGCGAAAAAGGATTTTGACACTTCACGAAAAAGGAACAGAAGCTAGTCATGAAAAAGTATTTTAAAACATAAAAATAAGCATTCTGAGGCCACATAAAATTAAAATAAAGGCACACAACAATAAAGGACGTCCTGATAAACAAGATACATACTTGGATGTCTGCAGAAGACATCCCTGAGTAGAGTTATGACAGTTTGTTTGGACTAAAAAAAAAAAAAAGATGGCGGCTGACTAAAAAAGAATTTTTTTCTCACAAAAAAGGATTCTAAGGATCTTTTTTCATGAGCTGTCAAAATCCTTTTTCGTCAGACCAAAATCCTTTTTTGTTCCATGCAGCTGTCCAAAAGACTGAACTGAGCATGCTCAGAACCCAACATTTGAAAATGTAATAACTTTGAAACAAATTGATATTTTTTCACCAAACCAATGCTGTCTTATTCTTTCAGGCAAGCTCTTTCTACCCTAAAAATGTCAGACCAAAATTCCAAACAGTTTGGTCACAGTGTGATGAAGAAAAAACAGCCCAAAAAAGGCAAATTTTAGCATTTTTCGCAATGCACAGCACAAAATCTGCCAATCCAATTGATAGAAAACCTGGTATGTCAAGAGATCTATCCCATGGGACAGCACATATCAAATGTCATGCAAATCTGTTGAATGGTTGTAAAGTTATTAAAGTGCAACATTTCAGGACTAACATTAAAGTGCCTACTCAACCCTAACTATAGGGGTGCGCCCACGCCCCTATAATACACACACATATATATATATATATATATATATATATATATATATACACACATACACACACACACCTTATCTCACATTTACTGATCTCCGCCACCCTGTCCTCCACTTTTCTTGTGCACAAGCCCTCTGCATGCACTGAATCAAGAACCTACCACTGATCTCATCCTCAAGCCAGTGGTACACAAATGGAGCGGGTCAGGATTTAAAACAGAGTAGGGGTGTAAGAAATGGGGGGTGATGACCGAAAAAAAACCTAAACTGGAAAAAACAAAGATTGGCAGGGAAAAAAGGTTCAAGCTGTGAACTGAAAAAAAAAAAAATAATGATCAAACACTGCAGTACCCTCTACTGGCAGATATACCAGTAGAGAGAATGATTTACCAAAAATAGACTAAAAGTTCATTTTTTACTCATTATTTATGACATTATTTTATTTTTTAAATCCTATAAAAATGGGTATCACATCACATGAGCGAACGCAAAATGGAGATTGCCATATGAGAGATGCACATTGCTGAAAAACCACATTGGTGATGTGCACAATAGCGAGACCATAAACAGCGATGATCCTGACCACATGCAAAACACAAAATGCAAAACACACTGTTTAATGTTGAGGGCTACGCCCTATTCATCCCCCCCCCCCATAATTATAGCTAACTCTGAGGGGGAGCCTGACACTAGGATACAGGGAATGTTCAGGAGGGAGCTATACATGTAAACATGGAGGGGGGAGGGAGAGCAACCCACCAGGAGGACATTGGAATGGGGAGCAGAACATACAAAAAAAGTGCACACGAGGAGGAAAACACAACAAAAAGGTCACTGCACAAATGAACGAAACAACAAACTACAAAGCTGCTACCCAGGTTAGAACCCAAATCCTGCAGCACCAGAGACATATATTGACTCCACAAGACTACAAGGCCAGCTTGAAACTGCCAGCCCATTCTGCATGATATGACTTCCACATTGTAGATCCCTCCTACCCTCACTCTCTCTACTCTCTCACTATTGTTATCAACCTTCTCTCACTATTCACAGGATCGCTACTGTTTCACACTCGCTCTATTCACAGGTGCTCACATTTAGGCATTCAAACTGAATCGCTCAATTGGAGTCGCCCATATCACTGGATACCATAAAAATGACATGTAGCCTATTTTATAAATGCAATAATACCCTCCAAGGTGTGTGGCAAAGGCAATACCAGACCTTCCAGTGGTTATAAAACCCTCCGTCTACAGCACTGGGCCTCATTATAACCCTGGGTGATCTGGTATTGCTCAATACCTCCCACCCTGTTGGGTATTATTGCTCTGATAGTTATATTATTGTGGATGTTTTGACCAGAGAAGTTCTCTTTTCTGTTCAGTGTTAAAGAAAATCAGTAGCATTTTCCAGAACTGTAGGAAAAATCTCTTTTCTCAGTTAACTTGAATTCTTTACCAAACTGATTTCCTACTGACTTATGGAGTTTTTCACATGGGGCTATTGGAATTAAAAAGGTAGAAGCAGTTTGTATTGTGTTTAAATTGAGGACATAGTGAATGTTTTTTGTAGTCTATGGAAGTAGTTGTGGATTATTATATATCCAACTCTTTTAAGTATGTCAGTCTCTTTTCTTCTTAATCTCTGTGATTTATAATGTGGATAGGGCCATAGCAATTCCACTGCTTCTCTTTGGATGGCATTCTAGGGTTGCCACCTATCTGTTTTTTGACCGGATAATCTGTTTTTTATGGTCCTTGTCCGGTCATCTGGTTTTGGTTACATGCATTCCGGTTTTTGGGCCATTTCGAGTGCTCATATACTCTTTAAACTGATGTATCAAATCATTCACTGTTTTGGCTGCACTGCATGTCCAGGTTACAAAGAAGTTCTGCTGTCACAGTCATTCAGACCTGTCTTTGTTTGTAAAACCAGACTGTCTGAGAGGTGTAAAGTATGGCCATTAAGATCATTAGCAGTAAAATAACCTATTCTTTTCCTCTCTGAATTTTAAGTATGATCTTTTGCTGCTATGACAGGAAACAGTTTTTACACCTTTATGTGCTCTCATGCGTTTCTTTTTGTTTGTTCTATATTATGGTAAGTTTTAGACCCATTTTTATTTAATTAATAATCTAACTTTTATTGCTTTTATCACTACATTTGTTCTACTTTTTTGTATTACCCGAACTTTCCATGATATTAGCTACATTTTGACAGGTCATTCAGATAAACAGCATGGAAGGATGTATCTGAAATTGTGGAATGTCTCAGAAATATGAAAAGAAACAGCAGTAGCTGCTGAGGTAAAGGGGAACACACTGCAGTATTAAGGATACCACAAGCACTGATAATTAAGTTATCAAAAACTGGTCAAAGAATCAGAATACATGGCTGACATGGAAAAGAAAATTGGAGAGTGTTTAACAGAGGGCTGAGAAATAAGCTGTGGCTGAGCTTGGCACATCCAGCAGACCTGAGTTTGATTCCCACAACCTCCACTTAAATACTGTGTGACCCTAAGCAAGTCACTTAACCTTCCTGTGGTCCTGTGTCACTCCTGTAAAATGGGCTATGTGGCATATGGGAGGTAACCTGGTTGACAAAGAATAAAAATAAATAACTGAATAAATAAATCAAATAAATAACAGTATAAAAATAATTTCCTATCACTAGTAATGTATATTCCAACATTACAAATGGCTTTGGAGGAGGAGTGATATACTGGCCAGTCATAAAAAAGGGGTGGAGCCAGAGGTGGAGTTTGGGGTGTAGTTTCGGATCCGGTTTTTACCTTATCCAAAGGTGGTAACCCTATGGAATTCTGAGACAAATAACTTATATGTTTTGAAAACTAACTCCAGTAGCTTTACAATCTGCTTAAATCAGTATTGTGTCACAGTTTTGTAAAGGAAGAATTTATTTTATCTTGCAGTATGTCCAGCAGGGCTTTCAAGAAAAAAAAAAAAAAAGAACAACACCTGGTGACTTCATTGCAGCTGTGTGTGTATGTGTGTGTGTGGGGGGTATATTATAGCCCACCCCTTGGGGTCACCTGATCCTCTCACAACCTATTACATGTTCATAGGATGACAACAGGTTTAATTTATAGCACACAAGAACATCAAAGGTGGTGCATGGTCTGCATCATGAACCTTATGAGACAAGACTAAATCAACTCAACTTATATTCCCTGGAACAAAGAAGGGATAGAGAAGACATGATAGAGACCTTCAAATACCTAAAGGGTATCAACAAGGTACAGGTGCAGAGTCTCTTTCAAGTAAACAAGGATACCTGGACTAGAGGTCACAGCATTGCATCGGGGGTAGATTCAGGAGCAACATGAGGAAGTTCTTCTTTACAGAAGGGGTGGTGGAACCTTGGAACAGCCTGACCCCGGGCGTGGTGGGGGCAAATACGGTCAGGGAGTTGAAACTGGAATGGGACAGACAATGTGGTAGCCTAGGGAAGGCTACTAACTAAGAGTGGGGTTCAAATCAAAGGGCAGACTAGATGGATCATGTGGTCTCCATCTTCTGTCACATTCTATGTTTCTATCACATACATAGTGGATGAGATCCTTAAACAGACATTGTATACATTTTAAATACAGAATGCAGAGGTAAATTTGAAAAGAAGTCTTTTGAGTAAGGTTAATTACTAGGGCTATGCTCTGCTCAAGGACCACCTCAGCCCCACCTCTAACTCCTCCTTCAAGCAGTCCTTAATTTTGCATAGGCATATGACTAGGGGAAATGAATAGCTGGTAAGCCCCTATAGGAACCCCTCAGAACCAGCACAGGGCCTAGATATCCCATGAGGCTGAGATTTGAAAATAAGATAAGTCACTTTGCCATGCAGTATGTTTTCATTCCTTTACTGCCATGTAGTGCTCTTTCAGTACTTTCATGCAGCGTTGTGCCCTTTCTTACACTGTTTTATGTAGTGAAGGGAAGGAGTATTTTGTACCTAGCATTTGAGTTATGCACTTATATGTGGTGGTTTGTACCCCTATAGTTTAGGGTGATGCCAGATAAATCTGGAAGGAGAGGCTGAAGGCGTACTCTTGAGCCAAGATGCAAGGTTTATTAGCAACGGTTGGAGCACACAGAAAAGACTTAGCATTCACTATCACTATCACACATGAGAAAGAATGAATAAGATTATCGGGACCACAAACTGGCCCCACTAATGTCATACCAAAGTCCAGGTTATTCAAGTCCTAAGGAAGTAATGATCCGATGCACCAAGCTTGGGTTTCTGGTATTTTGGTCAGCCGACCGCGGAGTGCGCACCTAAGGAAGCGCTTCCTATACAGGCCATAAAATGGGGCACCCCCAGTGAACCAGAAACAGAGTAAAGCACTGTAGGCCACCTGGCCCTGGACAGGTGAGTCCTGGTGTCACTGAGGCAACATTGAAAGGGAAGCGCCTGGTCGAGGATGGGTGTTGACACCCAGTTGTGGGTGAAGAGAACCCTTATCTGGAGTTGTCAGCTGCGGTGACCTCAAGCAGGTGATCTCCAGTTGAGGAAAGGATGCTGGGTACAATGATCCACTGGATGACCTCTGGGTAGGTCCCTGGAACCCTTACCACCTCACCCCTGCAGCTTCAGAATCTTGCAATCTTCGGTGTGACCTCTTGATAAGCTACTGAAACACAAACCCCCTATGGATGGTACAATCATGAGCGTGGTGACCCTCGGTGTGGCCTCTTGTGTGGGCCACCGGTACTTACGCCACCTTAGGGGATGAGGCACAGAGCCTGGCAATCCTCTGCAAGGCTTTGGTATAGGCCACTGGTACTATTGCCACCTTGGGACAACATCTATGCAGAAGAATGGGCAACATAACTCTGAGTTCAGTGGACGACTGAAGTCTCTCAAGCTGGAGCAGGGGCGGCCCCTAACCTGACTCACTTTGGTGGCCCCTAGCTACCAGCTGGCTACCACTTACGACTGGCAACTTGAACCTGGGGCATCGTGGCGAGCACTTGGAGTTGGTGGAGGTCATTGGAGGTGGGTGCATGTGATACTGAGTGTCCTAGGGACCCTCCTGGAGTCAAAGTAGAGGCACTGGAGGAATCTTAGATGAGGTGTGAGGTAGGTGCAGGAGCCTGGAAGAAAACAAAAATTACAAACCTGAGAGGCAATCCCACCCCTTCTTTTACGACCAAGCCCTACCACTTGGGATGGGATGGCCCCAAATATCTTCAGAGGAAGTAGCAGTAGGCAATTACAGCAATCAATGCCCTCAGGGCAGTGCAGTCATACAGGACAATTGAGCAAATAAGGCAGTGCAGTCATGATACCCCAGGAATAAGGTAGTTCAGTCACTTAAACTCTTCAATTGAATATAGCAGTTCAGTCACAGCAAGCAGTTCAACAACTTAAAACAGTTTGATTGAATACAGCAGTTCAGACACAGCAAGCAGTGGGTCCAGGCAACCATACCTCTCAACCTCTCTCATCACAAATCAGGGACAAATGACCAAAATCAGGAACACATCTGATAAAATAGTAATGTTAGTTCCAGAAGCTGTGTACAACATGATTCTTAGTGTGAATAGCATTTTCATAATGAGAACTAGACCGTAACATCAATGGCTGGCTTATCTTGTGATTCCAATCCCTATTCTTTAGTGCCAGAAATGCCAAACTAAAGAAGGACAGCTGAGAGGTAGGCAAGCAACAGGAGATTGCAGGCATGTAAAGAAAATATAGTTTGTTCCATGGGCATTGAAACAGTTTGATGACCCACCCCTTTGTTAATATGGATCAGCTCTGGGAGCCTTCTGAATATTGAGCCAGCCAGGGTACCTTTTCTCTTTGTTCCAGCTATGAGCTGCCCTGCCCTTCTACTAAATATGGATAAAAGAATAAGTTTTCCCCATTACTAGGGCTCAGATTACCCTAGCACTCAGAGAGAAGAATGCACTAAGGCTCTGCCAGGCCTCTAGTAATTAGCTTCTTACAGCTAAACAATTGGAAATTCAGCGTGAACATTTCCCTTCTTACCAGTAATACTTTGACCTGGCTGTACCTAGCAATTCTTTGACTCTTGGCTAAGAGGGAGTGCCCCAGTCTCTCTATTTGGAGCACAGACTGCCTAGAATAAGTTAAACTAGCAGAGATTCCTTCAAGAGAGGAGTTCACAAACACCTTTAATCTTGGTCCAACAATTATTTGGTTTTAACCCTCCTAGCTTCTGCCTTCTTGGTTCTCATTTATCTCTCTCTATACAATTGGACAAGGTAGCAGATTTCCTCCACCCTTGGGGGGTACAATGGAAGCAATTTAACAATTATAAACAATAATTACATAGCACAACAATACGATTGCTAAACAAACAATTCTTCCCCTGGCTGGAGCAGGTCTAGCTATGACTAATTATTAATGGAAATGCTGGCCAACAAGCCTACTCACCCCTGGAGTTCAACAAGGATTTCTGTACCCGCGGGGGAATACGCAACCACAAAGGAGTGATAAGGCTTCTTCTCCTGAAGATTGCTGCATAAAAGGTTCACTGGGTCTGTTTTCCGGCCAAATAGACTGACTCACCGCATTAGGGGACCCGACTAGATGACAAATTTCTGCAAAAAAAATGACCGAGACTGCTACTGGAGATCTTCTGCAGGGAGTTACACTGAAGGGACCCAGGTGATTCACTTCAACCTCCTAACAAGGAAGCCGACATCCATTGCCTTACTGTCAGTGGCAGAGCCAGGTTTGGGAGCATTTGGGAACCGGGGGGGGGGCATTCAGTCAGTCATGGGCTCCACAGTGGGTACTAAACAGTGAATAAAGATGGTGGTGGGGCACCACTACTCACACTGTGGCAGCCAAGAGGGGTGACCACTACCCCAGCCCCCCCTCTAGCTCCCGCCACTGCTTACTGTCCTTCACCCTCACTGGTCAAACTCTTTCACTTGTCTCCAAACTGTGCAGAGCCTCCTCTAGGCTGGTGCTGTCCTAGCTATCTGCCAGGAGATTGGCTCCTTCATCCAGAGGTCAGCCCCCTGAGGCTGGGTCAGTGGCTTAAAACAAAAGTCTCCAAATTTGAATCTACCCTGGCCACAGAAATTGGCTGAGAGGGCTCAGCCTGGCTTCCTTCTCCACTGTGGGACAGGAATGTGGCCCAACTGGTTTGGCTTTGGCTGACTAGGTGTCGGTCTTGAGCAGGGAGGAAGGAAGAACAAAGGAGGAAAAAAAAATGTTTTTCTTTTAAAACCCTGAATGTAGACTGCAAGAATTGTATGCTGGAGAGGGGCCTGTTCTGTGTTTCAGAGGGTCCCCTGAGTTTTTCAAGGGTTTCCCATTAAGTTGCCAGGGTCCCCATAACTGTCTGACCCCTCATGTCTCTGAGGATCCCCTATTTTCTGTGATGCCCCCAATTTCCACTATTTTCTGTGGTGCCCCCAATTTCCCTGGGGCTCTACATATATAACACTGAAAAAACATGATACTGGACACTGAACTGGGCTAGTCCCCTTTATAAGGCAAATGCAAGGCAAGGCAAATTTTATTTAAGAGACACCTATCCCGGAGGCTCTGGGCGCCGAACATTTAAACAAGAATAAATACTATACATTCAAAATTAACCAAAACATAACAATATATCAAAAATACACAATAAATATATACAGTAACTTAGGAAATGGAAACTAGTGCAAACAGCAAGGACTATAGTACAGAATCCGGGAAGGCCTGATTATACAGGAAGGCCTTGAGGCGGGCTTTAAAAACCTCCACAGAAGGGACCTCTCTAACAGCTGGCATAAGCGAATTCCACAGGACGGGAGCGGTGATGCTAAATGCTCTGTCACCAGATGTTTTTAACCTCATCCTGGGAATCGCAAGGAGGCCCCTAGAGGAAGAGCGGAGGGGGTGGGTCGAGACGGCAGGAATGAGAAGATCCTTCAGATAGCCAGGGCCCAGGCCATGTAGGGCCTTAAAGGTGAGTAAACCCACTTTAAAGAGGACCCTCCACCTAACTGGCAGCCAGTGCAGTTGACACAGGACTGGAGTGATATGATAGTACTTAAACTGTCCAGTCAACAACCTTGCCGCCGCATTCTGCACTAGCGTCAGTCGTCGAAAGGTACCCCCCCGAGACCCCGCAATAGAGCGCATTACAGTAGTCCAACCTGGACGTCATGAAGGCATGTACCAAAGTGGGGAGGTCCTGCGGTGGAACTAGGGGCTTTATCCTGGCGATATTCCTCAGATGATAGAGACTGGTACGGACAGTGGAAGACACCTGAAACTCAAGTGTCAATCCACTATCCAGACTAATGCCAAGATCCCACACCCTAGAGGAGGCCTTCAATGGTACAGAGCCAAGAAAAAGCCCTGCCTCTGCACCAGAGACCAACCTATCATGCCCTCTGTTCGACTCCACCACCAGTACCTCCATTTTATCGGGGTTCAGTCACAACCAGCTGGAAGTTATCCAGTCATTAATTTTGGCAAGGCAGCTATTAAGCACTTCCATTGTGTGAGATGTTCCAGGGGCAAAGGAAAAGTACAGCTGGGTATCATTGGCATGGCAATGAAAATCCAGACTGTACTTCCTAATGAGCTCTCCCAGGGGCAGCATGTATATGGCAAACAACATCGGTGACAAGACCAAACCCTGGGGAACCCCGCACAGAAGGTGGCCAGGGGAAGAAGAAAAATTCCCCATCATCACCACCACCCTCTGTCTCTTGTTAGATAAAAAGGACCCAAACCAGCAGATGACCTTGCCGATGAGTCCACAGAATTCCCTTAGGCAGTCAAGCAATATCAGATGGTTGACCATATCAAATGCTGAAGGGAGATCGAGGAGAACAAGAATTTGCCCCTCTTCTTGATCTCTAGCTCTAAGGAGGTCATTGTGCACCTGAACCAATGCAGTTTCTGTGCTATGCCTTGCACAAAATCCAGACTGGAATGGTTCATATAAATCATGGGCCACGAGATGCTCCTCCAGCTGAAGCACGACCACTTTCTCAACATTCTTTCCCAAAAATGGAAGATTGGAGATAGGATGGTAATTTGCCTTGATCTCAGGGTCCAATGATGTTTTTTTCAGAAGGGGTCTCACCAATGCCTCCTTCAAGACATCGGGGAAGACCCCCTCCAACAAGGAGCACCGGACAATCAAGGCAAATACCAGGCTAATGGAGTCAACACATCTCATTAAGAAATGAGTTGGCACCAGGTCCAGTTCACAAAAGATGTGCTGGAGCTTGGAAGCAATCTCAAAGACCTCAACCACCTCCACCGGTCTAAACTCGCCCCAACCAGGTGGATAGCTCTCTGGACACTCATGGTAACCACTGTTGGCCAAACTTTGACCCACTGGCAGAGCCCCCTGTCTGATGGTGGACGCCCTGTCTGAGAAGAACTGAGCAAACTCTTTGCACAATTCATTAGAAAAGGCTACCTTTGGCTGTAGACAGGAAGGATGGAGAAGCCTGTCCACTGTCCAAAAGAGCATAGTTGGTCGGTTCCTCCTGGCAGCTATCTCCTGAGACAGGAACTCTGCCTTCTTACGGTTGATTGCTCCCTGATATGCATGGTAGTGCACATGTAGGGCCAGTTTGTCCACCTCCAGGCCGGACTTCTGCCAGCAGTGCTCTAATCTCTGACCCAAGGCCTTCAACCCCTTGAGCTCACCATCATACCAAGGGGATCTCAAGTGAGAAGACCTGGGTCATACACGGACTGGTGCAAAAGAGTCAAGTGCGCCAGCAAGCGCCTTATTATAGGCATCCACTGCCACACCCTCACCTCCAACGCATGCACCATCCACACTAGATAGGTCAGCTATCACCAAAAAACCCTCAGGGGTCAACCCCCACAAAGGGCGATAGCTGACCATCTCAGCAGGGGAAGGGCTACTGGGGGGGCCCTGAATGAGAACTTCACTGTAAATGATCGGAACAAATGACCTGATCAGTCCTGAGACAAGTAATCTCAAGCCCCAGTGAGAACACCAAATCCAACATGTGGCCACCCAGATGGGTTACAGAGGACACAGCCTGCATAAAGCCCAGGGAAGACATCATCCGGAGGAAGTTGGAACCAAGCTGAGATGATTCATCATCAGCGCAGACATTGAAGTCTAATTGGCTAAAACCCATCATATGACTGTGTGGCAATCTAGCTTGCTGCATGGTCATCCTAGTACTTAGTCTTATCACAAATCATTATGCCACTGCCAGATTTTTAAAAAGTTTGACAGCCATTTTTTTCCTTGTTAAGCAGTCACTGCACTTGTGTACTCAGAACCCAAATATGTAATCCACAGACCCCTCCAAAATTCTGATCACCAGCACTTCTCTTCATTTTTCAAAGCATCATTTTGGTTGTGTTCTGCCTTTCGCTCATGCTCACACTTTGATGTGAACTGTTCACACTGGCTATTCTCCCACCATGATTTAACATAGAAATAAGAAAAAAGTCTTTGTTTTCCCTCCAAGGAGACAATCTGTTGCAGAGATGGTAGTGTTGGGGTGGGGGAGTCCCAGTCTCCATCTCACTACTGCACTATGAAAGATGCGAGCGGCGATCATGCTCACACTTTCACTGGCTGTCCACTATTTCATCCGCTCTACTAAATGACAGGGAAAACAACTTAAAAGAAAAAAAACTGCAATACCAAAGATGATTCTGTTGCTGTACCTTTTCATTACAGAGTCTGTCACTGCCCAATACACAATGGGAGGGGGGCACTGGCTGCACAGTACTGAAAACTACTGGAGCCACAACTATGGGTGCCTCAATAGGACAGCTGTCCTAAAACAAATACAGAAATGCAAAATAGGTTCAGCAGGTGGTGGAACTATTTGAACAATGGTTTACATACATTTTGTTTACATATTTAATCATGATTATTACAATTAGTAAACATATTTATAAAATAAAACCCATTTTACAAGTGCAGTAACATAGTCCAGAGTGTGCTTTATGCTAGAACGCTGCACTTCCCAGATGGTTGAAGGCACTTGGCCTGCAGCCTGGTGCCTTACTACACACCTGAGGTGAGCAGCAATCTAGCACAATGTACACCCTGTCATGTGTTATTGCTAGTTTAAGGCATTGGTTTCCACAAAGGGTTTTTATCAATATATCTTTGAATAACAACTTTGCAGGGCTCCCTGTGATTCTCTGTCTAAAAACTACATAAAGTATATTAAAATAAAAATACAAGCATATGATTTAACACATCAGTACTTCCCTGCTGTGTGCACTGAACCTTGGTGGGATGGGCAGATGGGGGGTGGCAGGGTCAGAAAACTCATCGTAGCAGAGTAAAGGAATGCTGAGTGTTGTGCAACTGAATAACAGGTAAGTGCTTTTTATTTTCTTTTATACAGTACCTAGGTATTTTACTTTCTGAGGACTCTTTTATTTTGTTAACTGACATTAACCAAGGGTGCGTTGTCATCTCACACCAGGATCTTGGGCTAACAACCAATACTGACAAAAAAGGTCCATGTAACACCCCCCATGGACATAAAAAGTAGCTATAACAGCTTATTGGTCAAAAATTATTCCCAGCTCAAATTAACACGATGTTCCTGTGCTTTCATCCCACCAGCTGTAAATAACAGTACTGTGAACTTTTGTTAACCTTTGCAGTTATTGGTCTAATAAACATTTCAGGCAATGCTTATCTATGCAATTGCACTGTGATTGCCATGGAGGTTAGGTTCATGGCTTAGGGCATACTGTGTGTGATAGCTGTGGGCAGTGAGGCCCTAAAAAACAGTTTTGTTGTGTAAATTGTGTAAGAAATAGCAAAAAAAATTCAGAATCTACTCCTCCACTCCAGCTCCAAGCCAAAATAGGATGAAGTGCCACCTGGTGGCCTAGCAGTTTCTACAAAGGGCATCTCCCAGTGACCTGCAGGACAGGAGTAAGAACAGAAATTCCAGCATCTGGTGGCAAGCATGCCTCTCCTGGGGTTCAGCACAAGTAAAAAATAACAAGTCACTTCCATCTGACATGGTGGGCCTCTCCTGGTGTCAAGAAGGAACCAAAAAAAGAGCATCTGCAGGCACAGTGGGCATTACCCATTGTCTGCAGGAGATGGAACAGAAAACTAAGTATTCAAGAGCACAGCAGGCCTCTTCCGGCGTCCCTCATAAGCAGGGATGGAAAACCTGGCATCTACCAGCATAGTGGGCCTCTCCAGGTATCCCACACTGGAGTGGGACTAAAAAACCTGACATCCCCCTGCTGGTTTCAGCAGTGGTTGAGTCATTGAATGATTTTGATGGGGCTCTAGAACTTGCACTTAAGGAAATAACAAAAACAAAAAAAGCAGTTGCCATGGTATGGTACCCTTTGCCTATGTCCTGGACTCCAGATGACTTCTAGACCAACGTCACTGTTGGATCGGCAGGCACTGTCTATTTTAGAGTGAAGAATGAAGGAGCATCCATGAAGATTCTCAAGTAGCAGCAAAAGAGAATGATCAGTAATGCCAACAAACATAACCCTACGGTAACTGCCCCAGACACCCACTAATTGGATAACTCATTTGGCTGTTTTGTGTTTTTGTATTTAAAGCACTGCATATAGAATGGGGCATACCAATTACACAGTTTGCTAGGGTATTTTTGAGGTCTAAGGTTGACTGTAAGTGTACTGTGGGAAAATCATTCCCATTATTTGCCTTTGTCCCCTTACAAATTGTGTTAATTGCTGGGGGCAAAACTCAGTGTTTCCGTATTCTTGCTATGCCCTGAGCCCTGATAGATGTTGTGTTTCAGACTCCAACCCCCTAAGTCACTTGCCTTTCATTGCTAGGTGCAGCCTGTCAGCCTTCTTTCTGGCCGCATAATTATTTCACACTTTACAGACCTTCTTTTGTGCCTTTAGTACTTTGATTATTATTTATTGCACTAATGGGGATGAAAACACTCATCACATTTTGTTATATTTATCACACCCCACTAATTTTATATGAACTCATTAAAAAACAATTTTTTTTAAATATGTTTTAAATACTTTCTTTGTGGGTAATGAATAAGAATCCATCATCCCAATACTCTTCAAAATTATTATTTTTTTTAGTTACCTTTGATTCTTAAAACCTTTTAAGAATTTAGTTAATTAAAATTAATTCACAAACAAACCATCAAAAACTGATAAAGATGGCATGCAGACTACTGAGGTGAGTTGTGAGGGTGGGTTAATCATAAAGGGATCACAGATAAAAAAACTAGGGCATTGCAATCATAGCATCATAGAAATCTGATGGCAGAAAAGGACTCTACTGACTCAACGAGTCTGCCCCATTCCCCCCCCCCATTCGACATCTATATCAAATGACCCCCATCTGTCATTCCAAAAGACAAAACAAAACAGTGCACTATGGCCATTCAAAAAAGGGGAAGGGAGAGAACTGGAGAAGAGAGAGGAACTAAAACATGGCTTATAATGTTTCAAAAAACTTCTAAAGCTGTTTAATGAAAAATAGCAACAATATATCTTCCATAATGGAAGGAAATGGAACTAAAATAGCATTATGTGTAGCTCCCATTACATGCTATCTGCATTTGTTAAACGTTAATAGACCCAGATAAAATCTTAGTATTTCTTTTAATTTTTGTTAATTAGATATTACAGGCAAACACTTACAAACTCCCACAGTGGGATAGCAATAAGTCAGTGCACAGGTATAGCATTTCGCCTACTAAGGACTGTTGTAAGACACCCCCTCTAAATGGTACAGCATGTGGGCGATTACCCTGTGATATAGTTATAATATCACCATTAATGTCATGTACATATAGCCAAGGAAGTTAAAAGGGAACATGTACATAAATAGTTCAACAGGTACCCTTTTACCATACAGACATATTAGTCAAATGAGTTCCCCAAGGCAACGTGGGGATTATAAACCAGAAACTTTACCCCAACTCCCAGGAGCAAAATATTGTGAGCTGGTATCAAAACATTTAAAACATTAATTAATAACAAGCCACATGTCAAAATGACTCCTAGACAATAGTTATATAAGTCCATATTGTCCCTTCATGGTATGTTAGGAGTGCAGTCTATTAAAATTGGCACGACAAACATGCAACAGATAAAAGGATCACAAAACACAGTACAACCATTATATTTTCAGCTGAACAGGTGCTGCTCTAGAAACTATCAAACTGAGCATCCTTGGGCATGATGTGAAAACTTCTCATTGCAAGCTGTGAGGCAAGCCGTGCTCCTAGAGCGTAGGACAGTATAAAAGAACACTGAAGTCTGGGATGAAGGAGGGGCAAAGAGCCATATTGCTGACAATATGTCCAATTACACTGTCCCCCTCCCAAAAACATACTCATAATAAAAGAATAGTGCCCAGGACTCAAAGTATTACAAAAAACAACAGTACATTACACCAACAAAGAGGAATAACCAGAAAGAGCTCACAACTCAGTGGCCATGGTAACACCTCCCATACTGCTCAGTCACCCTTTGGGTATGTTTCACCTTCCACTCCCTCATCCATCTTGGCTTCTATCTGATGGATCAGTTTGTCGGTGTCCCTAGGGTCGGAAAAGAGATAATGTTGGCTGTACCATGCCACTTGGAGTTTGGCTGGAACTAAGAGCTGGTGCTGTAGTTCTAGTTGCTTCAGCTGATTCCAGACACCATCAAAGGATTTATTGTGCTGGCATGTGTTGTACAACAGGTCTGGAAACATTTGCAGAGTATTTTTTCCCATACTTCAGGGTCCTCCGATGATGCACTGCCATCAGGGCTCTGTCCCTGTCGCTAGTGCCTGTGCATATGACCATGAAGGTACGGGGATTGGAGGTGTCCACCACCATCTGCCTGGGTGTTACTCTGTACACCTTCTCAAGAGACAGAGTAGGGGGGTTGTCCTCCAAAAGTCCTAGCATAGGTGGTATCAAGGTTTTAACAAAATTCAGCAAGTCTTCCCCCCTCTGCTGCTTTCAGCAGCCTCACAGTCCATAGATTTCTCTCTCTCTTGTTTGGTTCTCTACATTCTCCAGTCTCTGCTGCAATAAAGTATTTTCTTTAATTAACTTGGTCATCACGTCTGCTGACTTCAGGACTGAAGCCTCTGACCTTTAGTCCATCTACTTGTAGGAGTCCATATGAGTTTCTAAAGTTGACACTCAAGGTGTAAGAACATCAGACTTGTGGTTGAGTTCTTGGACTATCTTCATTAGTTGATGGGGTGTAGTCTGGATTGTGTTGAGGGTTGCTTCCTCTTTCAGTGGTTCAGCAGGTCACAAGGCTTTCCTTTGCTGTGTAGGCCTTCCATTATGTTGTTGTCCTGTCAGTGCAAAAATGTCCACAGCAGGGGATTTGTGCCCCATGGATTATCCATATTGGTTACACTCACAATAACAGTTCAATACCTCTCAGATTCAGCAGGTTTGGGTTGATTCTTATTGTTCTTCTTCTTCTTATTATTATTATTATTCTTAGAGCAGATTAGATTTATTTGATTTTGTCCCAGGAGCTCATGATCAGTGCTGCTCCCTTGTTGGCTGCACAGCAGCGCCCCTCTTCTACAGTATTACTTAACAAAAATAATCAACAGTACCTAATACTCACTGTATAATATTAACTCATTATTACTTCAAAAAAAAATTCAGAAAGTGTTTATATTAAGAACTAAATCAGACTATTGATTCTCTTATATACTGTACCTATACACTATGTACATTCTTAATAACAGCTCTAGCTATTAAAAATGGACTTAGGTTCAATACTTCCTTCAAGCCCTTTGGGGTTTGTGTTGTAAGATGAAATATCCAATATACCCCTGTTTTAGAAGTCAAGGCAATCTTTACCTCCACACTCTCTTGTCAGGATATGCTCAATGCCTAAAAAATGGAAATCCACAGAATTGTTAATGTGTTTCCCAGCATAGTGTGCACCAAAGTATTGACTTACATTTTTTGATTTTTTACCAGGATGTGAACTGGGCACAGTCCTTTTTCAGTCATGCCTGACATTTAACAATAAACAGTTGCACACACAGTTAATAAATACATCAAATACAAGAAACATTAACTAAAAACAATTACACTGACATTTAACAGTCATGCTATACAGTTTCTTTAGCAAATGTTTAAAATGTATTTCTTTGTGTGCTATTTTAACCAAGCCTGCCAAATCATTTAAAATACTTGGGTCAAACCAAGAAAAAAATTTTTTGCACAATGTTGGCTTTATGGGATTGATAAAAAAATGCTTAGATGAGTTACTCCTGGTGATGTAATGGATTAACAACAAATTAAGGGAGGAAATAAAATATCCAGCCCAGAGTTCTTAAATATTCGATAAACAAATACTGCTGCAATATACTCAATTCTAAACTGGGGATGGAACATTCCAATTACACAATTTAAGTTACAATGATGTGTACTAAAAGTGCCTTAAGAGCAAAGTGGCAGATAGTGTTTAAAATTGTTTGATATTTTTCTACATAAGCATTCTTTTGGTTCACAAACAAAATGTTTCCGCAGTCTAAAATAGGAATTAGGTCCTGTTCTGCGATGAGCATTCAGGATTCATCAGTCAGTGCATTGATGTTACGGTACAGATGTCCGAGTTTTTGATTTAAGTCATTCCCTATGTTTTCTATGTGTGGTACCATAGTAAAACTAGAATCCAACAGCACCCCCATATATTTAAAATTAGAAACTACAAAGAGTACATTTCCATTTCTTCCAATAATTTACAACTTTTCCTTAATTCTGGCCAGTCTTTGGGTATAGCCAAAGATCATTATATTAGTTTTATTTTCGTTCAGTTTTAATTTATTCATTCCCAACCCTGATGCCAAAATATCATAATTAGTCTGTAAAGAAACCTTTAGCTCCCCTATAGAGGGGCCAGAATCAAGAACGACTGTATCATCTGCAGACAGAAACTATTACCCTGGGGGAAGATACCTGGTAGATTATTAATAAAAAATTAGAACAGCAGGGGACCCAGTACAGAACCCTGGGGAACTCATGCCTTCACTTCCCTTGACCCTGACAACTCTATGCCTATTTTATCCCTTTGAGTACGGTGGCTCAAATAGTTTTCAAACCATAACAAATTCTGTCCCTTCACTCTAATCCCTTCCAGTTTACCTAAAAGCAATCTATGGTCCACTGTTTTGAAGGCCCAAGTCAGGTTGAAAAACACCACACCGGTAACCAATCCTTCTTCACAAGCTTTCAGTACAGTGCTTGCCAACCCAGCCAGAGCAATTGCAGTGGCCCCCTTCCTAAATCCATACTGCTGATAATTTATTATTCCATTTTCTTCCAAATAGGACATCAGCTGGTGAAAAACACATTTTTCTAGCACCTTTCCCAGAACTGGTAGCAGAGAAATAGGTCTGTAATTTAAGATATTTAATAAACCCCCTGCCCTAAATAATGGGATTATGATAGTGTGACAAAAATTGCCCCTTAGGCTGTCCCAGCTTAAAGGGCAGTTTTGTTAGGGACTTCTAATTCTCTGTCTCCATCTGATTATACCAGGAAACCACTTTTGGTTCAGCTCAGGGTCAGGAAGGTCAACACAATAACTGCTGGTAGAGTGTTCTTTGGAGAGGGACTGCAGACAGGGTCCAGTAGAAATAATAAAATTACCTTGTCAATAATGGGGCAGTCTCTGGTTCTATCAAAAGTAGATTCTTTACTAAAAGATACTACAGGATACTACAGGTATTAATGAACCGGATATATTTACAGTAAGACAAAAGGTTTACATGTTTAGAGAAATATTAATAAAGTAAGTTAGACAGTTGATGGTTGGAAAAATGTGAACTTTAGCCTCACCTAAAGTATCTTTACCTACTGCTAGTTACAGAAGACACTTCCCCTAGGCTGTGCTCCCCACACCATTCAGCTAGTTTCCTTTGGAAGGGCTCCCCTTCTTCAGATGTTGAAATGTCCAAACGAGAGAGAGAGGGAGAGAGAGTTGGGTGCCCCACTCCCCAATTTATGTGCTCAGGGTTGTGAGGAAGTGACCCCTTCCTTGAGTGACAGTTCCCCCAGCAACTACTGACACCTCAGCTTGTTCGTGAGTTCCCCCAGCAGCTACCAACACCTCAGTTGGTTTGTGAGGGCTAGTGAGACCCAGGAACACCTCTCTATACCTATTCCCTGCTGCACAAACCCAGTTTCCCGCCCCTGGATCCACCGCTGCATTACCGATACCTCAGCTGGTTTATGAGGGCTAACGGGACCCAGGAAGCCCCCCCAACACCTTCTTCTTTTTGCACAACACCCGTTCCCAACCCCTGGATCCACTGCCATGCTACTGACACCTCAGCTGGTTTGTGAGGGCTAGTGAGACCCAAGAACCCTCCCCACACCTACTCTCTGCTGCACAAACCCAGTTCACAGCCCATAGATCCAACACTGTGCTACTGACACCTCAGCTGATTCCTGAGGGCTAAAGGGACCCAGGAAATCCCTCCTCAAACCTACTCCATGCTGTACAAACCCAGTTCCCAGCCCCTGAATCCACTGCCATGGTACCAATATCTCTACTGGTTCATGAGAGGCAGCAGGACCCAAGAGCACCTCCCCACACTTACTCATTGCTGCACAAACCCAGTTCCCAGCCCCTGAATCCACTGCCATGGTACCAATATCTCTACTGGTTCATGAGAGGCAGCAGGACCCAAGAGCACCTCCCCACACTTACTCATTGCTGCACAAACCCAGTTCCCAGCCCCTGAATCCACTGCCATGGTACCAATATCTCTACTGGTTCATGAGAGGCAGCAGGACCCAAGAGCACCTCCCCACACTTACTCATTGCTGCACAAACCCAGTTCCCAGCCCCTAGATCCACCGATGCACTACTGACACATCAGTTGCTTCCTGAGGGCTAGTGGGACCAAGGAACCCTTCCCTACACCTACTCCCTGCTGCACAAACCCAGTTCCCAGCCCCTGGATCCACCACCATGGTACTGACACCTCAACTGGTTCATGAGGGCTAGTGGGACCCAGGAACCCCTCCTCACACCTACTCCTTGCTGCACAAACCCAGTTCCCAGCCCCTGGATCCACCACCATGGTACCAACACCTCAGCTGGTTTATGAGGTGTAGAGGGACCCAAGAAGCCCTCCCCACACCTACTGTCTGCTGCACAAACCCAGTTCCAAGCCCCTGGATCCACCGATGCACTACTGACACCTCACCTGGTTTGTGAGAGCTAGTGAGACCCAGGAATCCCTCTCCACATCTACTCCCTGCTGCACAAACCCAGTTCCCAGCCCCTGAATCCATCACTGTGCTACTGACACATCAGTTGGGTCATGAGGGATGGCAGGACCCAGGAACCCCTCCCCACACCTACTCCATGCTGCACAAACCCAGTTCCTAGCCCCCGGATCCACCGCTGTGGTACTGACACCTCAGCTGATTTGTGATGGCTAGCGGGACCCAGGAACTTCTCCCCACACCTACTCCCCTCTGCACAAACTTAGTTCCAGCCCCTGGATCCACCGATGCACTACTGACACCTAAGTTGGTTCCTGAGGGCTAGCAGTACCCAGGAACCCCTCCCCACACCTACTCCCCAATGTAAAAATCCAGTTCCCAGCCCCTTGATCCACTGCCATGCTACCGACACCTCATCTGGTTCATGAGGAATAGAGGGACCCAGGAAACCCTCCCTACACCTACTACCTGTTGCACAAACCCAACAATTTCCAGCCCCTGGATCCACCTTCATGGTACCAACACCTCAACTGGTTCAGAAGGGCTAGAGAGACCCAAGAACCTGTCCCCACACCTAATCCTTGCTGCACAAATCCAGTTCCCAACACCCCTGGCTCCACCACTGTGCTACTGACACATCAGCTGGTTTGTGAGGGCTAGCGGGACCCAGAAGCCCCTCCCCATACCTACTCCCTGCTGCACAAACCCAGTTCCCAGCCCCTGGATCTACTGCCATGGTACCAACACCTCAGCTGGTTCATGAGGGTTAACGGGACCCAGGAACCCCTCCACACACCTAATCCCTAGTGCACAAACCCAGTTTCCAGCCCCTGGATCTACTGCCATGCTACTGACACCTCAGCTGGTTCATGAGAAGTAGCACAACCCAGGAAATCCCTCCCCACACCTACTCCCTGCTGCACAAACCCAGTTCCCAGCCCATGGATCCATTGACATGCTACTGATACCTCAGCTGGTTCGTGATGGGTAGCAGGACCCAGGAACCCCTCCCCACATCTAATCCCTAGTGCACAAACCCAGTTTCCAGCCCCTGGATCTACTGCCATGCTACCGACACCTCAGCTGGTTCGTGAAAAGTAGCATGACCCAGGAAACCCCTCCCCACACCTACTCCCTGCTGCACAAACCCAGTTCCCAGCCCCTGGATCCACTGCCACACTACTGACATCTCAGCTGGTTCCTGAGGGCTAGTGGGACACAGAAACCCCTCGGCATACCTACTCCCTGCTGCACAAACCCAGTTCCCAGCCCCTGGATCCACCAACATGCTACTGACACCTCAGCCTGTTCGTGAGGCTAGCGGGACCCAGGAACCCTTCCCCACACCTACTCCCTGTTGCACAAACCCAGGTACATGTATGCCTAACATGCTGACTTCCCTACCTGAAGCCAGTACCTCCGGAACATGGAGTGCCATTTTGCCTATTGACTTTAAGACCTGGTCCATACCACGTGGTGGTAGGGGGTGGGGCTGTCGGCGTATTACAGCTGATTTCTTTTTTATAATTTTATTTAAACTCATGCAGTAATATTGTTTTGTGTATGCCTTATCCTCGCTTGACTTTACATCACAAGTTTCCCCTCTGAAACAGTGCACTTTTAGCTAACTCTACCATGCATTCTGTTGTAGCAGTGTCTGTTAGCCTGAACTTCCCCTCACTCACAGCATTGGGCAGTCTTAGTGCTTGAATTCAGTAGCAAATGTACCTGCAGCTGTAGATTTAAGAAGCCTTAAGATTCTGCTCCCTGTAGTCACCTTTTAGTTAGCCCAAGGTGCAGATTTCCTCAGTTGCTATGTTACAGGCATGAATGTTAACCCTGAAGCAGTTAAACCAGGCTGTGAATCTTCTCCTTCTGTTTCCTGCCCTCTACAAACCCAGGTACACTGATGCCTAGCACTCTGTCTTCCCTACCTGAAGCCAGTACCTCCGGAGTGCAGAACTGTGTGCTTAGCAGGGGCTGCCCACACTCCCCAGTCCCCCCACCCTAAGGTGGTATGTCTTTTTTACCTGTCCTCCAGAAGCTATCAGCCCACTTTCACACCCCTGCAGTGCCACTTTTGTTGGTCTCTCCCTATCTCTCCTCTCTTTTCATATATGTGGCAGCATCCTACCTCAGCAACCACTAGCAGCCTACCTCCTGATAAGGCTCATATTTTACACCCAAATCATTGCCATTCACAGCTGACCCTTACTTTATGAATGCAGTCATTTACTCTGTGGCAACGGTTCAAATAATTCAGCACCTACCACTTTCTACTTACTACAAACTTCATTGACTCCAGACTGCCTGTGTCACACCTGATGTATCCTCCTCCAAGTGTTTGACACCCACCTCACCTTATTACTGCTGTATACAAACTCTAACCCAAATGCTTTCCTGCTGAGCCCCTGAGTATATAGTTCTATACTCGCTGTGAATCATTGGCCCAGAGCCTAGCGTAATCACAACCTCCTTCATTCAATGACACAGGTTCATCTGCCCACTCGCTACAGTATCATAATGGCGCTTTTATTCAATGATCTTATACTATTCTTACTAACTGCAGTTCCCATATTACATGGCCCCACTGAACATACCCATGACTACTGTCCCCAGCTCTTGATGTGCACATAATGCCCTGTAATACTTACGGTTCGACCGATACCTACGATGCTAGTGTGTACAAGCCCTCACCCTTCTTTCCTATTAGATATGTAAAAGCATCCACCAATGTACTTACATTAATTTGTCCACTCAGCCCCTCCAATTCTCTGCCTCCCTTAAAGGGTAAATATGTACCTAAGTATACCATGACCATTGAGCTCAAATCTTTAAGAACCAAGCTACTACACTACACCCTAATGCCTCTATTACTTTATGATAATATTCACCCAAATCCAGGCCCTTTCACAACAAAACAATCATGGGATACCATTAAAGGGGCTCTAAAACTGGTCTCTATTAACATCTGTAGTATTCTACCTAAAATTGACCAGCTCCAAGCTTGGGTTTATCTACATAACCCTGATGTTCTCTCTAGCTCTGAAATATGGCTTAGCCCCAGAATCCCAGACTCAGTTTTATCCCTAAATGGTTACACCTTCTTTAGGAAGGACAGAATAGGTGAAAGAGGTGGGGGCTGTCTTGTCAATTTAAGGGACACCCTCTGGGGCCAGGCCCTCCAACCGTGTGACACAGGTAAAGAGGCACAGGTCCTAGCCATTAGGATACTGCTAGGTAACCAAAGCAAATTGCTTACCGTTCTCATGGTTTACATACCCCCCAGAGAACAAATCCTTGACTTCAACACCTTCATCAACTTTATAAATAACATAAAACAAAACCAGGAGGTTGCAGTCCTTGGTGAATTTAATATTAATTGTTTATCCGAAGAAGCAACACCTTATAAGGATACCTTATCCAGTATTTGCCTCTACAAATGGTGGTGGGCCCGACGAGGATCAATTACTGAACTGGGACAAAACCCCCGATTGGCTGAGTCCTTACAAACTGACAAGAGAGAATCACTGATGTCTTAGTCCTCCCTGATTCTCTCAGTGACCACTCCCTGGTCTCTTGCCTATGGTCAAATAAAGCCCCAAACCTTCTCCTATCATAAGTGCATGTAGGGTTCTCAGAAAAGAAGAGTGAAACTCTTTCAAGGCCCATCTCAAGTTGCTCAACTGGTCACCTCTTGATGACCTACAATATGTAGACCAGGCCTTAGACCACTTTATTAACATATTCAGTGCGATTTGTGACATCAGTGCTCCAGTAAAAAAGCATAAATTAAAGAATCCCAACAATGACTGGATCACCCAAGCACTTATTGATCTAATGAATAACAGGGATAATCTCTGGCACAAAGCTAAGGCCACTTGCAAGTTGGTAGACATCCAGATGTATAGGGCAGCGAGGAATAAATGCACCCGGGAAATTAAATTAGCTAAAGCACAGTTTTACAAAGATTGCCTCAAAAAATCTTGGGGTGATGGGAAAAAATTCTGGAGCAACCTAAAAGACCTAATTGGAAAGGACAACAAGTCCTCTCCTATTATGCTCCTAGTAGAAGGGAATATCACACAAGACCCTAAAACCATAACTGACACTTTTAATATTGCCGTCTCCAATCTAAGCGGCATCTCCCTCCCCCCAGCTTCTTTGGAGACAAGTCAGACACCTTGGGCTATACTCTGCCTGACCTTAGTCAGCCCCCACCTGGCACCCCACCTTTTTACTTCAAGCAGATTACCCCTACTGAAGACAAAAAATATCTTAAACACACCTTGGACAAGGCTCGGAACAGTAGTGACACACTAAACTTAAAAATAATTGCCCTTACAACTGATGAAGTTGTGCTGCCCATCACAAAACCGTTTAACTTATCCCTCAGTAAAGCACAATTCCCCAAGAGGTGGAAATCCACAGTGGTCACGCCAGTACCTAAAAATGGTGATTGTGTGATACACTATAATTACAGACCCATTTCCAACCTTCCCTCACTATCCAAAGCACTAGAGCGAATTGTCGCTAATCAATTAGTGGACTACCCTAACAAGTACAACATTCAATGCCCCCAACAACACGGTTTCCACAAGGCCCATAGTACCACCACAGCACTACTTGAATATACAGATTATATCCATGAGGCGCTAGATACCGGCCATCTAGTGGGAGCTATATACATAGATCTCACAAAAGTGTTTGACATAGTTAATCACCATGCCCTTCTCAAAAAAACTACTCACTCTTGGGCTCTCACCAGATGCCAGTCTGTGGTTTAAGAGCTATCTAACCCACAGAACACAACAGGTAATACACAATACACTCTCCGATAGCAGGAAGATGTCCTTAGGCTTTGCACAAGGCTCCATCCTGGGACCACTCCTTTTTAGTCTATTCCTCAACTCCCTTCCTGGTGTCTGCCTGGCCAAAATACTTCTTTATGCAGATGATGCAGTCATCTTCTGTAGCAGCCCACATTTAAATCACCTCAATAAAAATCTCCAAGACAGCATTACTTTAATTGAGCAATGGTTCAACCATAACAAACTCCTAGTAAACTATAAAAAAAAATATACTGTTCTCCAGTCCTCAGAACAAGAACAAATCCAGCGAACTGACAATCGTTAAAAGTAAACTTAAACCACTTGACCAAGTAAACACATTCAAATATCTAAGCCTTACCCTTGGTAGCTCCCTGTCCTATTCCCACCGCATAGATCAGGTAGCGAAAACTGTCAAAACCAGAATCGGCCTGCTTTATACACACTGGCACTACATGACAGCTGAAGCTTTGTCACTAGCAGTCAACAGCTCTGTACTTTCTAGTATTGACTATGGCCTTGTGGTGCACAGCACAGCTACTGAAACTGCCCTTAAATGAATTAGAATAGCCCTAAACAAGACCTGCATACTGGTCTTAGGTACAGGCTACCTCATACATACATGTGACTTGTATGCCCGGTCTAATTGGCTTAACCTCCAGAAGTGGATAAAGTATCGGGTATGTCTCCTTGGTAAAAAAAAAAAAAAAAAAATACTAGGCTTCACCCTGCAAGCATTACAGAAACTATTTAAACCTGCTTTAAACTCACATCTGACCAGAGGAAAGGTGAAAAATGCCCTGCACATTCCCTTTTGTCACAGAGCACTAGCTCAACGGTCATTCTCCTATAAGGCTTCACTATGGATCAGTAAGCTCCCAATTCCCAAAACTAACACCCCAAAGCTTGGGCCATTTAAAATAGACCTAAAACATATCTGAATACCCTCTGTATATGTGATTGCAATGGCTGAGTTCTATTACTTCAACCCATTCCTACCCATCACCACTCTTCCCTCCCTGTTAATCATCCTGCCCCCTTAGCCCCACCCTCCCCACCCTGCCTTCACTCTGTCCTCCTCCCTACTCTTAAACTCCATGCACTTTCATCCTACCTCTTCTCTCCCTTCAACTTCCTCCCTCGCCCTACTCTCCCCCCTTCCTCATACCCACCACTCACCCAAATCACTTGCCCTCTCTTTACTCCTCCTCACTGCTTATGACAATGCTAACTTCTGGCTGCACTCCAATCTTCAACTGTTTGCCCCGATCATTTTCTCTCCCTTTACTCTGCAGAACAAAATAAAAAACACACACACAAAAAAAAAAATAAAAGATTGTAAATAAGTCCTCATGTAAATGATATTGTTGTATTGTCTGTATCTATTTACTGTATACCAGAACTGTGCATTCCCTCTGTACATGGTTTCTTGTTTTGTACTACTGTTATGATTCTTCCTTCCTGACATGGAACCTTTGTAAATGAGCTGCTAGTTCAGAGGTTGTTCTCCAAGACAATAAAAAGTAAATACATAAAACAAAATAATTTATTTATTTATTAATTAAAAAAAAAAATGTGTGTATGTTGTGTGTGTGTAGAGGAGTAGTTGTAGTAGTAGTCCAGTTTATTTATTTCGGGCGCCCCTTCACCATAGGCTCAGGGCGCCCTTACAAAGTACAAAAAACAGACAGCATAGGAACATATGCAAAGCTAATAATGCAATAAACATGAAATCATTAAATGTGTGTGTGTGTGACCTCATCTCCTTCAGCCCTTTTTTGCTATCTCTAGAAGTTTTATGACATGCACCTGGGTCCATTGCCTGCCATAGGAACATGTCCCAGGAAGGACCCCCCACTGAGATTATGACTTAATTGTCTGCTCCCTACTCATCCTGTCAGTAATTACTGCTAACCTTCTCATGAGATTGTTGGTACCACCACAGTGGGTGACCAGCTCTCCTTGGCTGCCTGTGACCTGGCAGTCATACAGTGTCCATACTAAACAGAACCTGTAACAGAAGAATATTTGAACTAACAGAAAATGAATAAATGCATCTGGCCACATATCCTGTTACAGATAGTTTCCTTCCATTGAGAAGGAACAACTCCCACACTCAGTGATAAAGTGAACAGTGCAGTCACAGGTTCCACAATCTTACTGGATGCTGTTTTTGGTAACCTTGCCTACAGATTGTCAGGTACACAACCCTTCCCCTCATCTAAGCATAATAAAAGCTCCAGGACCTCCTTTTCATCAATCTTGGCAAAATTAAAATGTAATACATTCCCCCTCCACTAGCCTACCAATTTTTGAGACATAGTTCCTGCAGTTCTGACTATTCCTGTTCTGTTGAATCATTTTAGTAATGAGGACTTTATTAAAAAAAAATAGGTCTGCCATGTCCTTTTTACTTTGTATGAATCTATCCCCATCTTTTAAACATTTGATTCCAGACCTATCCTGTGGACTACATAATTTCTTGAATGAGGCCCAGAAGGTCTTCGGATTTCTCATGTGCTGCAATTGTTGTTGATTATAATATGATTATTTATCATATTTTACCTCCACGTTTACCCTATTTCTCAGTTTTTATATTGAATTTGACTTGCTATATCCTTCTTCTATATCTGGTTCATGCAATTATCCAGGCTGTGTGTTGGTGATGATGTGTGATATGGCCGGCACCACACATTCAGGCACTTCACTACCAGTCTAGCATTGCTTGTAAAGCACTTTGGGATCCTGTGTATGAAAAGCGCTATATAAATGCTGATTCTTCTTCTTCTTCTTAAGAAACTGATGTTTTAACATATCCCTCCTCCTGATTAATTGCCTAAGCTCCTTGCTTCGCCAAGAAGAGCATTTTACCTTTACACGTTGTTTGGAGAACTTCAAAGCTTCAAAAGCACTAATAAGACAGCTAGTTAATCATTGAACAGCTATAGGCAAGCTAGCTTCATTGCCAGGTTGTTGCCATTTTCTCTGACCAATGTCTGATAGAAAGCCTTCAACATTTAGTCTTTGTATACTTCTTTTGCTAATCAACCTTGGTCAAATTTGTTTCCTTTTAAATTTTCTGGGACAAAATATGGGGCAATGATTGGAGACTGAATCAGGCAAAGTGCCATGCCTTAAAATATCTGTAGGATGGTTTGTAATTATCCAGTCTATAATAGAGTGATTACCCATTTTATAATTAAAATGAGTCAGGGAATCAATTAACTGAAAAAATGAAATGCATCCATTTTCTGTTTGACCTTACTCACATCTAGCTTTTCCCCCCAATCTATATTAATATCTCCCAACATTATATGTTCGTGCCTATTATTGTGACATAACGCCCAAAGCTCAAAAACTTGGAGGTTCTCTATTCTGCACTTGTGAGGGCTATTCAAAAAAATAGTCAGATATCAATGCTTACACTGTAAACCTCCTAACAAAAGTTTTGCTGTTAAATAGTCAATCTCTTCCCCATAGTCTCCTTTCTCAACTTCCTGTGCAGATAACGTGTCTTTTGTATAAAACAAAACCCCTCCCCTACTTTACTACCAATTCTGTCTTGTCTAAATATTGTAAATCCTTCCAATAAAAGCTGAACATTAAGTATGTTTTTTAGCCATGTTTCACTGAAACCAATTATGTTATAGTCCCCCAGCTCCACCCATGCTTTTAATTCATCAAAATGGGCCGGAATACTTCTATGCACTTGATCTGCTTTCTACCCAATGCCTTGCACTCAGTCCTCCCCCTGCCTGTCTACTTGTCTCCCCTCCCAACTTGATGAGCTTCTCCTCTTTGACTTGTTATCTCAAACCCCTTGCCCTGTCCTACTATAGCTAATTCTCAACTCCTTTTATCTTTGTAATCATTGCCAAAAAGCTCCTACTTGCAATATTCTGTGCCCTGTCTCCCAAACTGTGTGAATGTTCCTCCCCTAAGGATCTGCCTACTGTATGTTATTTTGTAATTTTCCCTGCTCATTATACCTGATAGTTTATTGCAAGTATGTGGTTGTTTGTTTTCAATGAACCTCTTGACGAACTTTGCATCATGATAATTCCTTGCAAATATGTGAGCTATGTCCTGCATCTGCCAACAAATTGCCTTATCTTATGTTTTGTCATGAATCACACTGTTTTGTACCTTGCTCTCATCACCCTGTTTGTATTTTTACTGCAAAACCTTGTTTTGTTTCTGTGTTTTTTGTAATTCCACTGTGTAACCTCCCGGGTCGTGCCAGAAAATAGTCATTTCTATGGCTAGCGCACCTACCCGGTGAACAAAAACTAAATAAATAAATATTGAAATGCACAGTTTTCAGTCCTCATACTCCCCCATAGGCTTATTCTTTGATAGGGAGATGCTCCCGGATTAACTTCAGCATCCCCTGTCAACAACAATAACATACATTGGTACAGTCTGTTTATTTCACTTCCTTTTAATTTAGCGATTGCCACATTCCCTAAACCAATATTCATTTTACCTGTGAAAATGATAGCCTAGGACGAGAGAATCGAGGATGAGCATGATCGCAGATCTGGTACTTGAATTAACCCTGATTTGTAATTACTCAGTTGAAAGTTTGCTTTGTAAAAAAATTTCACTTACTTCCATATATTTTCTTAATAAAAAGAAACTCCCATTCCCTTCAACCTTATCGAATGTTAAAAGTAATAGTAATTCCATGGTCAGTACCGCACCAAGGAACACGCTAAAATTCCTAAACCCCCCATTTAAAGTTGAACAATCAGTATGTAAAATGTAAGTTATACTTTCCTTGCTGCATACTTTAACTCTGAGATTTTATCGCCTGAGTGGCACTCATGCCTGCTTGCTCATGCCACAGGGCTGTGAGAGATTTTCAGCTCTCTAGCCCCACCCCTCTCATCTTCGTCAGCCGCTGGCTTGCCGATGAGCCCTCTTGCCAGCTGAAGGAGTAGAATGGCAACAAGTTATGAATGAGCGAATGTCCCAGATAAAGTGCAGAATCCAGTCCCTGTCTGTCTTGCTAGGTACCATGCTCCAGATCATAAGTGGCAGCACACTATAGTCGGGTCTCCAGCATGGGCTTTTCAGCTCTCAAGCCCTGCCTCTCCCATCTCCATCAACTGATGGCCTGCCAGCGAGCCCCCTCTCCAGCTGAAGGAGTAGAATAGCAGTAAGTTATGAATGAACAAATGTCCCAAAATAAAGTGGAGAATCCAGTCCCTGTCTTCCTTGCTAGGTAGCATGCTCCAGATCTTCAGTGGCAGCACACTGTAGTCAGATCTCCAGCATGGGCTCTTCAGCTCTCAAGCCCTGCCCCCTCTTCTCTCTGTCAACTGATGGCCTGCTAGTGAGCCCCCTCTCCAGCTGAAGGAGTAGAATAGCAGCAAGTTATGAATGAGCAAATGTCCCAAAATAAAGTGCAGAATCCAGTCGCTGTCTGTCTTGCTAGGCAGCTTGCTCCAGATCTTCAGTGGCAGCACACTATAGTCAAGTCTCCAGCATGGGCTCTTCAGCTCTCAAGACCCACTCCTCTCATCTCCATCAGTTGCTGGCCCACCGCTGACTCCCTCACCAGCTGAAAGAGTAGAATAGCAGCAAGTTATGAATGAACAAATGTTCCAAATAAAGTGCAGAATTGTTCAGTTGGAAATTCTTTATTGCCCTAATATGCTCCTGAATCCTCAGGTGCAGTTGCTTGTGGTCCCATTCACATATACTTTAGGGCAAGACCACCAGACAACATACAGCACTAACTCAGCGGCACATCCAATAAACTGCACTGCAGTAATGGGCCTGTATTTGGGGCTCTCCAATTCTTTCCCAAATCTGCATACTTGAATACTCTACAGTGATGACATAAAAACCAACCAACCAAAAAAAAAACAGTAGCTTTTAGAAACAGAAACATAGAAACAGAACTTGTTTGCAGATAAGGACTGCTTGGCCCACCCAGTCTGCCCAGCTTGTCCCTGCTTATACTGTCACTGCAAACCCTACCTGATCTGTGGCTATCCCCCCCCCCCCAACACACACACACGCTGCTTTCCTACCAAGATTATTCTGTGCCTATCCCATGCACGCTTGAAACCCACAACTGTTTTTGCCCTCACCACCATTTCTGGAAGACTGTTCCAGCCATCCACCACTCTTTCAGTGAAGAAGTACTTTCTCACATCCCTCCTAAAATTCCCCCTCCAGCTTCATTGCATGCCCCCTTGTTCTCTTGCACCTTTTCTTCTGAAAAACACTCTCCTCCTACTCAGCCCTCATGAGGTACTTGTAGGTCTCTGTCAAGTCCCCCTCTCCCTTCTCTCTTCTGGGGTATACATACTTAGATCCCTCAATATCTCTCATAGAGCTTATGATGCTGCTCCTGCACCATTTCAGTTGCCCTCCTCTAGACAGCCTCCAGCTTGTCTATGTTCTTCCTGAGATGTGATCTCCAGAAATGGACACAGTACTCCAGGCAGGGTCTTACCAACAACTGACAAAGTGGTAAAACCACCTCTCTTTTTTTGCTGGTGATTCTCCTACCTATACACCCCAGCATCCTGGTGGTTCTGTCAACTGCCTTATTGCATTGCCCAGCCACCTTAAGGTCATGAGATATGATAACCCCAATGTCCCTTTCCTATTTAGTGACCGACAATACCTCTTCCCCCCATTTTATATACTGCCTAAGAGTTTCTGTGCCCTAAGTGCATGATTTTGCTCTTTTTTGCATTGAAGCCCAACTGTCATACCCTTGACCACTCTTGAAGTTTTCTCAGATCTCTACTCATTCTCTCCAACCACTCTGGAGTATCTACCCTATAGAAGGTTTTGGTGTCATCTGCAAAGAGGCTTCCCTTCCATTCCAGCTCTTCTGCAATGTTGCTTTTCAAGATATTGAAGAGGACTGGTCCCAGTAATGAGCTCTGCCCCACTGGTCACTTTCCCCCTCATTAGAATGAGTGCCATTTACCACCACCCTCTGTTGTTTATCCATCAGCCAGTTTCATACCCAGATTACCACCTTGTGTCCTACACTCAAATTGTCCAGTTTCCTTATAAGCCTCCTGTGTGGTATGGTGTTGAAGGTCTTGTTGAATTCTAAGTACACCACATCCAGCACCCCACTCTAATCTATTTCTCTAGTCACCCAGTCAAATAAATCAATCAGGTTTGTCTGATATGACTTCCTCTCCATGAATCCATGCTGCCTCAGGTCTTGTAACCCACTGGATTCAAAATACTCCACTAGCCTTTCTTTTAATAGTGTCTCCATTAACTTCCTCACTACTGAGGTTAGACTGACCAGCATGTAGTTGCCAGCCTACTCCTTGCTGCTACTTTTATGAAGCAGGACCATATTTGTCCTCCTCCAGTCTTCTGGAACCACTTCTGTTTCCAGTGAGTTGTTGCATAGAGCTGTCAAAGATATAGCCAGTATCTTCCTGAGCTCCCTCAGTACCCTAGAGTGTACCCCATCCAGCCCCGTAACCTTATCCCCTTTCAGATTTGCAAGTCCTCTCAGGACTCTACTCTGTGAAAGAATGGACTTGAGTCCACCTCCCTCCCCCAGTATTTCTGCTGCTTCTATGAGGTCCATCCCCCTCTTTCTCCACTGTGTAGGTGGAGAAGAAGTATCTGTTCAGGATATTTGCTTTTCCTGATCCTCCTCTGCACAGTCTTCCACACTCTTCTTAACCTAACAATCTCTCCCTTTGTCTTTATCTTTTCACTTATGTATCTAAAAAAGGTCTTATCCCCGATAACAACCCCATGGCTATCCTTTCCTCTGTTTGCACCTTTGTGCCTCTCACTGCCTTTCCTGTTTTCATTTGCTTTTCCTGGTACACCACCTTATCCGCCTTCCTCTGTGTCTCCTTGTACCTCTTGAATGCCACCCCTTTAGACTTTAGCTTCATAGCCACTTCACTCCAGAACCATAAGTGGTCTTTTTCCTCCTGTTTTTACTCACTTATTTCATGCAGAGGATTGTTGTCTTCACTATGCCATCCCTTAATTTGGCCCACTGTTCCCCCACCCCACTCGCAATCCCACCCCCCTTGGGTTTTCCCTGAGGAATTCACCTTTTTTTTTAAATCTGCCCCCCTGAAATCCAGGACCCTCATCCCTGTGTGGTTATCTCTTTTTGCCATCTTTACATTAAACCACACTGTACAGTGACTGAAGGTCCCCAGATGGCATCCCATCTTGATGTCTGCAATAC
Source organism: Neoceratodus forsteri (assembly GCA_016271365.2). Lineage (NCBI taxonomy): Eukaryota > Metazoa > Chordata > Ceratodontiformes > Ceratodontidae > Neoceratodus > Neoceratodus forsteri. The sequence goes on along the minus strand of CM057450.1, from coordinate 434,963,521 downwards.
TGTCCCTGTTTGTGAGCACCAAGTCCAGAATTATCTCATCTTGAGTTGCTTCTCTGACTAGTTGTTTAAGAAATTCCCCCTGCAGGGAGTCTAGGATGGTCCTGCTTCTAGCAGAGGCCGTGGCTGGGAAGCAGTAATCTACATCTGGCAGATTGAAGTCCCACACCAGCAGCACCTTTCCCTTTTTTGCCGTCATGCTGATGGCATCCATCGATGCCATAAATTAAATACTTGCCCCATGTTAGAAGTTTTGTATATCACCCCAGTGTAAATGATGGCTCCAGCTCCTGTCTACAGGGTGACCCACAGCACCTCCAACCCATCTTTTACCCTAGGTTCCCTTGCATTTCCATCACACTGCTACCCTCCCTCATATACAGCACAATCAATCCACTATTACTCCCCTCCCTATACTTCCTGAAATGAGTGTAGCCCTGTATTGCTATGTCCCAGTCTTGACTCCCTGTACATCTCGACTCAGTAATGGCCAAAAGATGTAGGTCTGCCTCTGCCATGATGGTCTCCAGGTCAGGAATTTTATTTCCAATACTCCTTGCATTGACACATGGCTCTCCACACTTTGCTCCCACTCTGCCTGAAACTCCCCTACCTGTCTTTGTTGCCACTTGTAACTTCCCTCTCTTCCCTCCTCCTTCACTATCCTATTTGTGCCTTGCCTCCCCAAGACCTCCCTTTTTGCCTCTTCTGTTCTTGTCCATCCTGTTCTGTCTCTTCTGTTCTTGTCCCTCTTGTCCTCTACTATGCTTCTGGACTAGGCTTTTTAGGGCTGCAGTGGGAGGAGCCTGCAGACCTTCTGCTTTCAGACAAGGGAGACAATTCTGACTGAACAACAGTGTGGAGTTACCTCATAGTCACCTCTGCATCCATGAAGCATTCTGCTCTGTTCATCAGCAGTTGCTCTGCACTATTATTCAGTGGTCAGGAACACTGCACACTCCGCCATGTTCAAGATGGCCACCAAACTGTATTGTGCATGGGTGACTACTAGCACATGTGCAGCACGTACAATGGCCATCTTGGACATGGCGGACTGTACTGCGTTCTGCTGTGACCTCTGATTTCTTTTTTTTTAATGATAAATATCCCCCACCTGACCCTCCCTCTCAGCACCCATGTACCCATCCCCTCAGAAACATAAAAGTGACTTTGGGGGTGACCAATCCCCCAGTATTGCAATCAGAACTCCTCACTTTATTTTTACCATATAAAAAGAAAAATATCTATTGATGTCTTTTGTGGCTGTTCTTGTCCCCCCACCCAACCCTCTCACTCAGCACCCACAACCCCTCACCCCCCCCCAAGCCCTTACTTACTCACCGGGGGTCCAATACCATAATTCTCTCTGCACCACAGGCACATCTTCACTCTTCAAAGCCAGACCATGAACTGAAGAAACAGGTACATGTTTCAATGTGTTTCATTGGTGTTTTGAACTTAGCGGCATAACTTGGCCATTTTTGTATATTTTTGGCCCAAATTTTCAACATGCCTTTTTTGGGACCCTGCCTTATGAGCAATTGCACTGACATAGACATATCTGTACTAAAAGGTGATTTTGCTGTCCCTGTTTGAAATCACCTTTCAGGCAGGTGTTGAACATTTTCTCTGTCCTTGTTCATGAGGTGGGGTCATAAGAAGGCTGTGTTGAGAATTTGATGTTAAAATATTAAAAAACAAGGTCATGAACCTATGTTGAATTTTACGAATGCAGGCTCATAACATTGGTCATTTTCAATATTGTTAACCCAAATTTACAACATAGCCATATCTTTTTAGTACCTCATGAAGTGTAGCTGTCATTTTTCAAATCCTGGTCAACATTTTTTTTTTACAACCTGAAAGGTGATTTTATGGTCCCTGCATGAAATCACCTTTCAAACTGGAGTTAAAAATATTCTCTGCCTTTGTTCATGAGGCAGGATCATAAGAAGACTATGTTCTAAATTTGGTGTAAAAATATTTTTTAAAAAAGGTTCTGAGGCTATGTTGACTTTTGTAAATGCAGGCTCATACATTTGATAATATTCAATATTTGTATCCTAAATTTTCAACATAGCCATTTCTTTACAGCACCTCATGAATGAGACAGCTGTTATTTTTCAACTCCTGCTCAAAATGTGTTTTTGCATCCTAAAAGTTGCTTTCACACTCCCTGCATGAAATCACCTTTAGGCCAGGAGTTGAACATCTTCTCTAGCCTTCTTCATGAGGCAGGGTCATAACAAGTCTATGTTGAAAATTCAGTGTAAAAACATTACAAAACAACAAATTTATGAGCCTACATTACATTTTGCAAACACAGGCTCGTAACTGGTAATTTTCAATATTTTTACCCAAATTCCTCAGCTGCAGCCCTATCAGCTCTGGACAGAGTTTGTTTCACTTAGCCAATGCAATTTTCTATCTGTTGGGTGATGACCAATAACAACAACATCTGCAATGTTTTTCACTTGGGAGAAAATAACTCTTGGGGCATCTGGAAACAAGACAAAGATCTGGGTCATTTGAGAGAATTCTTCAGTTTTGTTTGATAATCTTTTTTATGTGTGGTACTCTTTTGTTGTATTGAGTCACCATAGTTATTGACAATTGTTTCTGTGAAATTTTTTGTTTCACCCCATATAACTTCTATCTGTCCATTTTTAACTTCATAAGCAGTTTGCTTTAATATTCTCTGCAAGTACCCCCTTTCTCTGAACCTCATGCTCATTTCATATATTTGTTGATCCACCAATCTCCTGTGAGCAAATCCTTTTTAGCTGAATGCACTGGCCTACAGGAATGCTTCTTATTTCTGGGGGTAAGCACTTTCTGATCCAATAGTGTATTGGGCCTTTTGAGTATTGTAGATTGTATTGCTATCCACCATCTGGTGTGAGAACTTAAAGTTGCAATTGTTCTGTGCAGCCATTCCAGGAACTGATTAACTTTCTCAATAGCTCCTGCCCAAATATAAAATATAGTGTCAGTGAAGCGGTGCCAGAAGACAGTCCCCTCCAGACATGGATTAGATTCCATCCACAAACATACTGCTGATGTTCAATTCAAATTAATCTTCTGATGGGACCACCAGTAAAGCTACACCATTTTGGTTGTTAAGTATTAAGCATCATATGCAGTATCTCATTAATACATTACTCTTAAGAATATGTTGTGTGGATTCTGTTACCACTAACAATTCTACTTTCCAAAATATATATTTGATACAGCCTCCAGAGATTGTTTTTTTTACTGTTGTAAAAAAGTGTGTGTCTGTTATGTGAAACACACAATATAAACAGCAATTGCATTGTATTGCTCTGTAGATAATTGTATTAGTACCCTGTCAAATTATATTATTCTTGTGTATTATGCAGTAGGTGCACTGTACCCTCTGTTAGTAGTATCATGTGTAATAATACTGCAGAAAGCTTAGATTGCATCATGAAGGTGACAATCATAGATATAAAGCAGTAGAAGCTATATGAGGTATACAGCTACAGCAGGTATTAACAGCAGATGGGCATAATCTAAATTAGGGTACTTAAGCTAGTTACTTAACTTCTAGTGGGATGACAGATGGTACAGGCAGAATCTTTACAACAACAAGGGAAGGCAAATCTGAAACTAGGACTGTGGAAAGCAGACAATGAATGTCTCTGTGGGGGAGATCTATGAAATGGTCTCCTTCCTTATTGGGAAATTGTACATGAATGAAGTACTCGAAAGGGAAGCCCTTCACATTACAAGATAATTAAAAAGGGTCCAAGGCTATGAATGGGTCTTGAAGACAAATCTCACCTTGAAAAGTAGAATTGAATAGAATAGGATAGGATAGGATAGAATAGAATAGGGTATAGGTTTCTACAGTATATTTCACATGTGGTGCACAGATTGGTGAGAAAGACAGCGGTAGTACTGTGACTGTATACGGTTGACCTCAGTAGCTTGAACACCCTCAACAGTGTCCCTCACACAGTAATACATAACTGCACTGGAACCTGTTTTATTGTGGAAAGAAATGTTGGTCAAGGCACAGAACCCACACAAGGAATACAGAATGGGGGGTACCGATGGCAGAGACAAGGGAATAGAGAGATCTTGGGGATACTATTAATGATAACCTTAAAGGCTCCAGACAATGTAATAGGTCATGGAGCAAGGCAAACAGAATTTTGTGGTGTGTAGGCAGAGGTCTTAACAGTAGAAAGGGTGGTTGGTCTTACCTCTATACAGGACCCTGGTAAGGGCACATCTTGACTACTGTGCCAAGTTCTGGAACTTGCACCTGAAAAAACACAGGTTTGGCCGACCTGGTGGTGTGGAGAGCTGAGGCACTGGATGCCTTACCTCCTGCCATACTGGCAACTTGAGTTTGGGAACGGAGTTCAGGCCACTGTGGGTCAGCCGGTGGGGGGGGGACTCACTATGTGGAGAACTGATCCCCATTCCCAAGGGGAGAGGTTAAGCAGCACCACTCCTAGACTGCCACCGTGTGGAGGTGTGTTATTAGGGAAGTCAGTGCAGCTCCACGAAGAGACATCAAGCAGCAGGTGCATGGTGCGTGTGTGCCTCTACACACATGCACACTTATGTCATTGTAAGTTGTTGGGTAGCAGGGGAACTGAACACAGGGAAAAAACCTGGGAGCTAGAGCATGAAGCCCTGTCCACTACCTGGCCCGCACTGTTGCCCAGGACAGCCATCTCATCTGGGTAGTGAATGGGGGAAGGAACACCAACCTTCCTCTCCTGGCCCTGCCATAGTGGGAATCCATGGAGATTTTGGAATTGAGTCCTTAAGGAGGCAGTCATCAGTGGGATGTGGGTTGGGGCCAAAGGCAAGCTTACTCCAAGGACCTGAGAACAAATTTGATATAAAAAAAAGACTGGGAGAGGCCCAAAGCAGTGCAGTGGATGGCCTCCAGGATAACCCAGAGACAGCAAAGCCAGACCTATGAGGAGCAGCTTGCTGTACTTGATATGTACTCACTAGAAGCCCTGGGGGTAGTATGGTAGAGGTGTACATGTTTCTGAGGGGTATAAATAAAGTGGACAGTAAGGACCTGTTCACAGGAACAAGAATGTGTAACTAGAGGGCATGACTGGAGGAAGGATGGCAAGAGGGACATCTGGAAGTTCTCCCTCAGTAGGATAAGCTGCCTAAGGGGGTGGTGGAAGTAGGGACAGTAACAGATTCAACCTCAGGTGAGATAGATTTAGGAGTCTGGTAAGTACAAATTGTGTACTGGAGAGCAAGATCTATATGGTGATAGACTTACAGGTTAATAATATTAACAATTTCAAAGGCAGATGGGATGGACTACCAGTCTTTTTCTGCCATCACAACAATGTTTCTATGTATCTACAGTGTGTGGGACACCTGTGTAATCCTCTCTTGTTTGGTAAAGCAATATGGTATTTAAGTTCCTCCAAGACAACCACCAGGTAGAGGTGGGCAAGCCAGGAATTTTTCACCTCGAGCCAAGCCAGAGTCGAGCTGGGGGTCTGACTTGACTCTATTAGTCACAACATGAGCCAAGCCCTGGCTGCTGTAGAATGTTCTCTAAATAGGAGTTGAACATTTCTGACACTACACTACCTGCTCAGGCTGACAAAAATGCATAGTTTAAGCATAACTGACTTGGCTTGACTTTTGCTCTCAGTTGTTTATAGAGGTCGAGCCATGCTGAGTCAAACACTAAGCTCAAGCCAGGCCCGAGACTGCTCTCACTTGCCCACCTCTACCATCAGGGATAGCAGAATGGACCTCAGTTTAACATCTACTTCTAAGGGTGCAGCTTCCAACAGTTGGGAATCCCCTGGCCCAAACTGCAGTGTAGTGTCAGTAATTGCTATGAACACAATTTCCCAGTGTGGTACTTGAGCCAACAACCTTCTGGCCCAGAGGTCCACATACTACCACTGAGCCACAACATACTGTAACTGTTTACCTAGAATAAGGGATAGTTTTCTTGTCTTGCAGTACATGATAGATTTTACGACAAGATGATGAGAAGTCATGCCAGTAATGTTGTAATTGTCAAGGATAACTGGGAGACAGTTGTCTTCAACAAAGAAAAGCAATGACTTGGTAGTCTATTGTGTTAGGTAGAAACAAGAATTTCTACTCCCAGGCAGTGTGGTCCAGTGGTTAGAGGGAGGAGTACAAATCTAGAAATCCTTCCAGGAGTTCTAGGGAAGATTATTTTTTAGGAAGCAGTAGCAAAGGCAATGACCTGAAAACTTGTGGTATAAAGTAGGGATGGACAATGTCTGTCTGCTACACTTGGCATAGTCTTCAAGGTGAAGTAAAAACAAACAAACTATAAACTATAATGACATCTAATCCATGGGGGTGGGTGGAGGTGGGGGATGGTGGTAGTGGAGAGATATGCCTATATATGGAGTACAAAAAGACAGAAGTGAGAAAGGAATTAATTGCCTAGTTAAGATTTGAACCTAGGCCACTAGGAATATAACTCTGAGTTTTGTTTGTTGCAGTGTACAGATTGAGGTGCTGCCCCCTTGAACCCTCATTCAGTGTGCATAGAGCAGTACTATATGTGCCTTAACCTCATAACTAAATTCTCTTTTGTGCCTTTATACATTTGTTACACAATGGTATGGTAAAGAAACTCTCGGTTCATCTTTGGAAACCTAATTCATAAAGGCGCAAAATGAGAATATAGCAAGAAACACACTAGCAGGCAACACATACAGACTCAGAAATATAGAAGTGTGCACAGGGATGGTGGTGCTTATAGCCAAACTGAAGACTGAAAATGTTAAAACCGGGCACAAACCAACCAAGTAGACTGGACACCACAGCTCTTGAAAACTAAAAAATAATTTATTGAACTCCCATAATGGGACACAAAACAAGGCCTTGTTTTGTGTCCCATTATGGGATTTCAATAAATTATTTGTTTTTAAGAGCTGTGGTGTCCCATCTACTTGGTTGGTGTGTGCCCAGCTTTAAAATTTTCACCACATACAAAGTCAAGATAGACTTCTGTATGTGTATTCGAGGGATATGAATATGGCATAAGAGTGTTGCAGCAGATCGCACTTCAGCGGTAATTCACGTGGCATGGTTGTTTTTTCTTTTTGTTAAAAATTTAGTGTAGGAAAAAAAAAAAGGTTTGCTTCCTTCACGGTCTTCAGTCACCCTATACTACCCTCCTCCTTACACCCAGACCATCCAGGACTTTTGAATAATGGTCCCCTTCCCCAGAGACACTGAGCACCTCCTCCCATCCTCCCCCCCCCCCAGTTCTGGCCAAAGCACCCAAGGAACCCTCCCCTCCCACCAGCTTGCAAACATCCAATCCAATTCCCCACTTCACTAGCCCTAGCCAAACAAAATCACAGATACCTTCCTCTCACACACCTGCTCAGCACCCAATCCACTCTCTACCCCACAATACTACCATAGAAAAGAATACTTTGTCTGATGGTGAGGAATGGCTACCAACACACACACCCTCTCACCACCTCGGAAGGCTGCTGTCTGAAAGAATAGGAACACACGTTCATAGATAGCTGATTACTATGAGCGTGCGCTTCCATTTACCTGTATTCAGATGAGGGTACCCTGACCTTTTCTGCACCATGTGATAGAAATGCAAAGGGTTTGATGGAGTAAAATGTGAGCTCAGAAAATAAGAGATGTTGTCCTGCTCATCTGAAGTTTTCAGTTGGCAAGAAATGTTACCACTTCACAGATTCTAAAGACATGGGGCACTAGTGGCATGACTGAAAGAAAGCTCAACAAGCTGGAAGCCAAAGTCGGCAGGAGGACTTTGAACTGTGGATTTACTCAGGTTTAACTGCTAAATGAGTATCTAGGTTCTGTATGGAGGATAGAGACAGAGTTTTTGAGGAATATGTTTTCTTCACTGTTCATTTGAGATGTAAATTAATTGTATTACACTGGCATTATACTTTATTTACTTTTTAGATAGTAGGTGCTGTTTATTAGACTTTGGTGGCCATATCTATTATAATAGGGACTACATGCTGTCAGAATTTAGTGAGTGAACATTAGTGGATTTGTGGGTGGAGCTGAGCAATTGGCCTGTGAAAATGAAGCAGTGGCAAGTTTTGGCTGAGGAGGGAGGGAATGCCCTGTTCCCTGTTGGCTGCCTATTACAGTACAGCATCAGTTGTGATGGAGACATTCACCCTGCACCCTCACAATATCTATAAGCCACAGAAGAGTTCATTTTGTATTGTATGAGCCAGTATTGTTTGAAATAACACATTACTGTTGGGACCAAGTTTGTTTTTACTCCACTGCCCATGGTCAGTGGGGATGCAGTATTCTTACAGCTTACCATGCCTTGAGCATATTGTTTTAATTCGGTTCTGGAGTTATGAAGAAATTTGGGATTCCCATCACTTGTGCTGCCATTGTTTTCAGGTTCAGGAAGGTCTGATGATGTGTTTTTCTTTGACTCCATGATGTTTAAAATTAATATGAGCACTGGCTGTAGTAGCGCTTTTGGAAAGACATTTCTGCAAGCTGTATCTTTTCCCTCTTAGATCATATCACATGAAGGATAACTGTCTATGCCTTGTAATAATGTATGAGGTGTATTAAGCTGACAGATGCATGCTTCAGGAATATGGTTTATGCACTGTAATGTATGAAAAGCTATAAATAAAAAGTGTCAAAAAATATTCTTTGCAAATGCTTTTGTTCATGTTGTGCTGATCCAAGAATTTCACCTCGAGTAGCACAGTACAAATGTTCCTGGCCCTCCCTCTTAATTATGGCCCCAGTTCTGAAAACCAACCAAACAGAACCAGAGTCCCATTTTACAGTATCCCATTACTCCTTGCTGAAGTATTCAGGCTCACATCACTTCTTTAGTCACTTTCACTCTTCCTGTCTCTCTTGCTACCACTCACATCATGCTCATGCTTAATTAAAATTATAAAATGGCAAGAAAAATTATTGGGCTCTGATTTGACAGTGCTGATCGTTAACAGTGATGTTATCCCAGCACAACATCACGTCCAGCAAAAAGCAAATAATAATGTATTTTTAAACATTTTTTTCACCTTTTTTTTTTTTTAAGCAAGCCATTTTATAATTGCAATAATGCCACCAGAGCATGTGCCATGGGGATAATGTCACTTCTCAGATGTTTATTTATCTAGCTTTTGTTTACTAGGTAGGTGCATGAGACAAAAATATGCCTACTTTCAGGCACAACCCAGGGAAGTACAATAGCAGACAGCAACAGGTAAACAGGCAAAGCACAGTCAAAAGATCATACAGTCAAACAGAAAGTGCATAAGGTTCAAGGTATCTAATACAACAGCAAATAACGTGGGCAACATAAAGATTCAAGTAGCTAGAATACAGGCAGTATGGTAAAGCAGATTAAACTAGCAATAACATAAGAAATTCAAACAAGTAGGGATATTACAATAAATTAGTGGAGAAAAAAGCAGGACAACAAGGAAACAACAAAATAAGATCAGCTATAAATTAGGGTGATGTAGAGATAGGGGATGTTAGGGACATGAACATTTTTCAGAAGAGCTGAGGTAGTTGAACAGTGCACTTTTAAAAGCAAGATGGGATTGGCATAGCCTAAGATGAGAGGGTAGGGAGTTCCAGGCTTTGGGGGCAAAGTGAGCAAAAGCTTGCCTATCCATTTTGGAGGAGCACTTTGGAACTGGCAGCAAGGTTAAGTTGTTTGAGCGCAAAAGGTAGGCAGAGTACAAAGGACTGAACATAGAGGCCAGTGAGGCTGGTTTGGAGAATTTAATCATATTGTCAATTAAACAGCATAGAATGTAGAAAGCTGGGAGGGGGAAGCCACTTTTGGTTACACTAGAGTGAGCAGTGGTAAGTATGTCGAGGGGCAAACAGGGCAAATCTGTATACATTATTATATGAAATATTCCATTTTTGGAAGCAACTGACATTGACTAGATAGAAGGCAGGGATCGCATAGCACAAGTTAGGAAGTAAGACTCTCCAGGCAATAGCGATTCTGACAGTGGAAGTGAGGGCATAATGGATTTTGTAAGCAATTCCAAGCTTGGTGTTCACAGATTTGCAGATGTGTCAGTGGCTCAGTAGGTAGCACACTCGGCTGGTAAATCAGAGAGCTGTGGGTTCAGTTCCCACATTTGGCACTTGGGTTAATATCCCAGTACTGACACTGTAGTGCAGCATGAGAGGGGTGCTGCACCTCGGAGGTGCCATCTTTCGGATGAGACGTTAAACAGACGTCCTATCTGCCTGGCTTGGTGGATGTTAAAGATCCCATGGCACTTCTTGAAAAGAGTAGGGGAGTTTTTATTGAAAATACATTAAAAAAAAACATAAGATCAACATATTTTTATACAACCATAATACAAAAGAAAATCAACCTTGCAATCACTCCGTTAATAATAAAACTAGCACCCAAAATCCCCTTATTTATATTTAATAAAAACCTGTAATCCTTTCCACCATTTAAATACTTTTCTAGAAGTCCCAAAATGTTTAACTTTCGTATAAATGGATTTCGTAGCCTCTATTATAAGTACAAAAAATGTTTCATATGGTATAATTTTTTTCTGCAGCACCCACTGGCATCTGGCCTGCTGTAGATAATATTTCAGACAACAAAAAAAACACCACTATCGTACCCCAATCATAAGAGGCAAGAAGGTGAGGAAAAAACCCAAGAATCAAAGTCTGATAGTCAAGTTTATGCAACCATGAAAACTGTAGTTTGGTGCTTAAAATAACCCATAACCCTGAAGCATAGGAACATTTAAAAAGAAAGTGATCCATAGTTTCCTCCTTTGCCTGACACTGCAAATAAGGGCAATATCTTTCACCTATCATCTTATGCTTAGCATTCCCCTTGACATTTAATCTTCCATAAACTGAAAGCCACAACACCTCCCACATCTGAGAAGGGATCCTATGGTAATTCAGATGCTTAAGAGCGAACTCTGTGTAAAGAGGGGGACAATTAGCAAATTCAGGTCTACCTGGATACAGTTTCTCAAGGAAAAAAATATATAATCCGGCCTTTATGTTATTTTTAATACACTGAAAGGAAAAGGACCACTTAAACAACTTCTGAGTACAGGGTTTAAAAAAACCTGGAATATATGTACTTTTAGGGATCCATGGGGTAAGAGGTGCCATCCAAACATCAAAAAAGGATTTAAAATTATTCATTTCCCATAACTTATGAGTCAGTACCGGAAAGGAGGGATCAAAATTAAAGTTCTGAGCAAGAAAGAGGCCGTAAAAAAAAACTGAGATGATCAACCATGCCTAACCCCCCTTTAGAGATAGGGAGATAGGTATAGCATCATTTAATGGGGTTAAGCCTACTATCCCCAAAGCACTGAAAAAAACCATGCATATAGGCGAGTTTCAAGGGCTAACGGAGGGGGATATACCAAGGCTATATATAGCAGCCCAAGGATAATAAATTTTTTAATAACAAAAATCCTTTTTATTTTGGATAATCTCCATCCCTTCCACCTTTGAACCTTTACTTTTGCCTTTTTCAAGACAATTTCCCAATTATCCACTGGGAGATTTTGAGCTCCAAAAATTATTCCCAAAATCTTAAATGGTATGGAGGAAAAAACAATATCTGACACTATAAACTGATCTTGGGCTATAGGCCCTAAAAGCAGGCCTCTAGATTTCCTCGTACTAATTTTCAAATTAGAAACCCCCTCATATTTATTAATACAATTTAAAACAATAGGGATTTGAACCACTGCAGTCAAAAAAATACAGATATCATCAGCCTAGGCTTGAACAACCACCGTATCTGTATGCAAATTCCCAGAAATGCCTGGTAATCCATCCATTTGGTCTAATGTTTTAAGTAAGGGGTCAAGAGAAAATGCATATAATAAAGGGCTCAAGGGGCAGCCCTGCAGCACCCTGAAGTTTACTGAAACTGGGGAAGAATACTGACCCTTAATAACAGGATATACTAAAACATTTTTATACGGTAACTTAATCCAATAAATAAAATCATAGGGTAAACCATATTTCTCTAATACTGTAAATAAATATGAGCGAGATACCCTATCAAAGGCCTTATTTTGGTCTAAAGACAGGATACAATGCCAATTGGGGGACCTATTTGAGAATTCAATTATTTAATAATATTAAGTGCAGGCAACATTTTCCTATTAGGAATACCACAAAACTGAAGAGGATATAGCAATTTAGCAGACACCGATCTCAATCTATTATTCAATATTTGGGATAATATCTTGAAATCCGAATTCAAAATAGTTATAGGTCTTCAGTTACATAAATGTGTTCTATCGCCACCCTTAAAGATAAATATCAATAATCCTGCCATAAACTGCACAGGTAAACAATGGACACCGTGGAGAAAAGAAAAAACCTTTTCAAGACAAGGAGCCAAAATATCACCAAAATGTTTAAAGAATTCATAGGACAACCCATCTAACCCTGGAGAAACCCCACCCTTTAAGGAGGTCAAAACTTTCAGAATCTCTTGCTGGGATATACAATCAGCTAATTTATACAATTCCTGACCAGATGGGGGAGTGATAGTAAAATTCTGAAAAACTGATGAGTAACACTACTTGGGACCTCAGGCCCTCCTGTTCCTTTATGTGATCCTGAATAATAGAAAATAAATCTCCCTGAGAAGTTTTAAATTTCCCTTCCTTATTTTGTAAAACCTCTAATCCTAAAGAACTATTTTTTTCTCTAAAGGCCTCAAAAGGATCACCAGATGGTTTCTTTTGAGTTCCAAAGGAGAGTTCTGAGCGTAATGTCTGCGCTCTATCATACTGGCAATCTCTCATAGCAGACGTAATAAGAGATATTTGGGCAGAAAGATCACATCTAGAAGTATTAGCTTCAGAAAACAACTCCTGAAGTTTCTTCCTTAGGGTTTAGTACTGTAAAAATTTGGTATTAACTCTTTGTTTTCCATATTTTTGGAAGAATTTCCTGATATCATTTTTTGTATCTACCCACTATTCCCATAAGTCCTCATATAAGTCCAAAACAGATACTCGGGCATACAATATAGAGGATATACCTTTTATAACCCCTGGGTCCTGTAAAACTGAATTATTAAGTTTCCATCTTGGTTTATTTATAGGTTTATGGGGGGATCACTAAAGGAAAGAGTGATGAATAAATGATCAGAAAATTCCGTAATAAGAGTTTTATGGACAGGAAGGGAAAGATTTTGTGAAAAAAAAAAAGGTAATAGTGGATGTCAACGGGCCTCTTCTAAAGGCATAATTTAACCCTTGTCCTGATAACTCCTCCCATTCCTCAATCCTGCCAGGTTAATGATTCTCTCTAAAGTTACAGTATCACAATACTTTTTCTTCCCTGCCTTACCCCTACTAAACCCAGAAATTTCACAGTTAAAGTCCCCCCCAAATAATATAACTAGAGGTAGCCAAAAAGGGAGAGAGAGCATTACACATAGCCACCCTTCCTGCTTTTGTCTGTGGCCCATAAACTACTATAAAGCGAAAATCAGCCTGTTTCCATAATCCATCAATTATAAGTAGTCTCCCAGGCATAAGGTCAACTAATTTTTTGAGAGTAAAATTAAAGGAGCCAAAAAGAATCCCTATACCATCAGCTCTGTCCAAGCCAAAGGACCAATAGAATGGTCCCCAGATCCATTCAGAGCTTAAAAGACGGCATTGATCTGAAGTGTAAACCCATGTTTCCTGTAAAAAACAAATATCAAGACCCAACTGGTGAAGGGAATGAAAAAGAGCAATTTTTTTGCAATTATTCAAAAGACTGCTACAGTTTAGGGATCCAATACCACAGGAAGTCATAGATTTCAGGTTTTTTTCCTTTTTTTCTTTGTTTTCCCTTTATAATCTGTAGAAGATGGTTTACTCCCAAAGGATTGAGAGTGGGCGGGAGTACCAGTATCCATGTCAGAATCCTGTGTTACAGTGTCCAGAATAGCGTAAGAATTTTCCATTTCAAAATTAAGAATGCCTAATGAAGTTGGGGGGAGAAGGTTTTTGGGGAGGGAGGGAAACCAGGGGTGAAGGCTTTGAACTTCTGGTGACTCTTTTCTCAGCAGAATTAGAGCTAAGAGGTTTGGATTTCACTGGATCTTGGTAACAAACTGGAGGAAATTCTTGGATGTTAAAAGGGTCCAGAGGCCCAGGACCTATTTTAGAACTCACAGAAGGGTCAGAACCTAAAATCTCTCTGTCTTCTTCAACCCCTGCCGCCCTTGCAGGCGTAGTGTGAGAACCTTTCTTCTGATTTTTAGAAAAGGCTTCATCCTGAGCCTTTTGTATGAATAACTCAGGGCTACCTACCAAGGCTTTGTTAGAAGCAGCCCAAGGACAGTCCCTGTACCCATGTCCTGATTCCTCACATAAATCGCATTTCACTAGATTAGCACACTGAAAATTACCATGTCCAAGTTCCCCACATATCTCAGATCTGGTAGTGTCACAAGAGCTAGAAAGATGTGTCCTATTCCCACATTTATAGCAAGCCCGAGGCTGCCCAGCATAGGAGCACACACCCTTGTCTCTCCCTAAAGAAAAGGAATTAGGAATATGTTTGCTTTCATTGTTAGTCTGCTGTAGTTTCACCTTATACCTCCAACTACCATTCCAAAATAATTCAGAATCCAATACTGCCTCTGGGCTACTTAAAACTTTGCATTTCTGGAAAAGTCAGAAAGAAATGTCATCAACGTGGACCCCTTCATTTCTGAACATTACAGTCACATATTTAATTAATGATGGAGTGAGGGGAGTAACAACAAAGGGAGACCATAATGGGGAAAATTTCAACTGGTTATATCGTTGCCAAAATAAATCCAACAGAAATACAGATCTAAAGCTGACGTCATAATTGTCCTCCCCTGAAATATTAATGAAGGCAAACACATCTTTAGGTGAAAACTGCAGAGATTCTTTTAGAAGGAATTTCCCCACATATACACAGTCAGGCCGCTCTGCCAGTCCCCCTTTATAGCGTATGCGAATTGCGTTCCTTCGAGGGGCTGAGTCTTTACGAGACTGTGAAAAAAGATCTGATAAAAGAGGTCTAGTGGGGGGGGGGTCCACAGAAGAATCTTTAGGGACTATCTCATCCACTGCATTATCAGATTCTACTTTCTCGGATATAGATGGAAAAGATCTTGTCAAAGTACCAGTTCCAGGTTGTAGTGACTGAGACTCAGATAATTTTTTAAGTGCAGGAGACCATTCTGAAGGGAGTGAAGACAGGGGAGAAACTGATGGCCAGTCAGGGTCAGGGATCCATGTTCCTGAGGGATCTAATTTCCAGCCTGATACTAATAGCGCTTTCTCCGGAGCCCAGTCTTTATTGTCATTTGAATCTTTAGTAGGAAGAGAAAATGCTTGCTGAATAAGTCGAGAAGTAGAGACCTTCTGAGATAGTTTAGTTTTAACTTCAGTATGCTGTATTTGTTTAAAGGGCAAATTTTGATTAGCTGCTGTTAAGGCAGCTCTTTTATTTTTTATCATGTCCGGGGAAACCTTATTTCTAGTTGAAAATGAAAAAGATGTAGCGTGAGCTTGGCTAGAGGCATCAGTCTGGTATAGCAGCTCCTCTTGAACAATGCTACATACTGTGCTTTGCATCCTTGGTTCTTCCATCATCGAGTAACTAGAGCCAATCATAAAAAGCTTTGTTTGCTTGTTGTTAGGCAACGTACCAGAACCGGGAATAGTTTGAGTAAACAAAGCATTAGTATGTAAAGACTGACCTTGTAAGGTTTCTGTAGTGGTTTCAGTAACGGTGAATTCTCGACCGGGACTCAGCTCTTGGCACTCGCTACAACCATTGACTTTACTGTCAGCCGAACATTCTCCAGTAACACCCTTGTTCTGTAAGGATTGCTGACATGAAAGGGTTCCCAACACCTGAGCGGTACCGCTGTTTGATGCAACTGCATCATCCATTATGACAGGCCTGTCAGTCGAATGCAACGGAGGTCCAATCGAGGAGAAACTTTCACCAGCTTCATCATGGAAAATAGCAGGAGATAACTAGACTTCTGAGGATCCGTGTGGTAAAAAATTAGAACTTATCTGAGATTCCAGAGCAATGCTTTTAAAGAAACAATCCGTCGTAACTGCAGAGTTGTCTTGAGTAGAAACTAGTTTTCCTGTTTGCTTTAAAGGAAGGAAAGCCTCTCCAATATCGAGCCCAGAGGAGGAGGCTCGCTCCCCTGGCTCACATACGTCCTCACCCTCCACCGAATTCTGCAGAGTGGCCATAACGATGGCCAGCAGCTCCACCTACTGACATCACACTAGGGGAATTTCCCCGGTGTCCTGGCCAAATTTCCCTTATTCACTCAAAATACCAACAACAGCTTAATCTGGTTCAAGGTCAGTTGGCATTCATCTGTATCCCCCCTCCCCCAGGTCATGCCTGAAAATAGGCAGGATTTGTCTAGTGCACTTACCCGGTCAACAAAAAATAAATAAAATGCTGAGAGAAATCCAAGGCAGGTTTGAGTGTAACACCCAGATATTGGAAACTGTTGGTAATGGAGATGAGGGAGCCATCAAGACACCAGATGTTGAGGCCAGGGGCATTAGCATGAATCTCTTGTGGGGACAAAAAGAGCATAGCCTGGGTCTTGCCAATGTTTAGGACAAGGCAGTTCTGGGAGAGCCACGTTTGTACTTTATGGAAGTTCAAGGTGAGCTGGGAATTGATGTTGGTCAGGGATTTAGAACCAGAGTAAAGAACTAGGTCATCAACATATAGCAATGTATGACAGTGGGAAGGGGCGTTGGGTAAATAATTTATAAAAATAGAGAAAAGCAGAGGGACGAGAATGGAACCTTGGGGAACATCAACATCGATGTAAGCAGGGGAGGAGATAGCCTTGTTGAAAGAGATGAATTGCTGACTGTTATGGAGGTAGCTGGAGAATCATGTTATGGTGGAGGTGGAAGGTGCAGACACCTAGGAATTCCAGTTTATGTAACAGGAGAGGGTGATTTACCAGGTCAAAAACCTTAGTAATATCAATGAATATTGCCACAGTGAGCATACCCTTATCCATGTTAGATTTAATGTCACTAGAGAAGTGGGCAAGGGCGGTTATGGTACTATGAGCAGCCTAAAGCCATGCTGGGCAAGAGACTGCAAATTATAATTTAGTAAGTGGTCAAAGACCCGGGGGTAGACAATCTTTTCCAAGCACTTACTGAGAGTGGATAGGATGGTAATTGGGTGGTAGTTATTATAAAAACATAAGATTGTGATGGCATAAAGGGATTGTGAGATCCATCTAGTCTGCCCCATTTTGTCTACCCCCCTACCTTGTTATTTTTCTAGATTACCAAAGTATTTGTCCCACACTAACTTGAATGCAGAGACTGTCCTAGATTCCACTACTGCGGTGGGAAGACTATTCCAAGGTCTCACAACTCACTCTGTGAAGAAGGACCTTCTAAAGTTGGAATTAAATCTACCTCCTATTAGGTGCATGTTGTGTCTCCTTGTTCATGTTGTTTTGTTTCCTTGGAACAGGTTTTCCCATTTTACCTGACTTATGCCTTTCATGTATTTAAAGGTTTCTAGCATATCCCCCTATTTCTTCTCTGCTCAAGAAAGTACATCTGCAGGTGCCTTAATCTAGCCTCATATTGTTCCTGGCATAAGCTGTGCACCATTTTAGTAGCTCTCC
The DNA here is from genome assembly GCA_016271365.2 of Neoceratodus forsteri. Lineage (NCBI taxonomy): Eukaryota > Metazoa > Chordata > Ceratodontiformes > Ceratodontidae > Neoceratodus > Neoceratodus forsteri. Next base: position 434,945,817 of record CM057450.1, on the reverse strand, counting down.
TCTGCACTACCTCCAGGCAATCTATGTCCTTTTTGAGGTGGTGTCTCCAGAACTGCACACAATGCTCAAGATGTGGCTTCACCAAAGTCCTACAGAGTGGCATTATCACCTCCTGTTTTCTACTCAAAACGTCCCTGCCTATGCACCTGATAATGCCACTAGCTCTCTGTGCCACCTTTTCACATTGCCTTCCTACTTTTAACGTATCAGAAATCAATACTCCGAGGTCCCGTTCGAGTTTTGTTACTGTAAGTTGTTCTCCATTCGGTATGTATGATCTGTTTGGGTTTCTTTTCCCTATGTGCACTACTTTGTACTTTTTGGTGTTGAATTTCAACTGCCATTCTCTAGACCATACTTTCAAGCGTCTTAGATCTTCTTCCACTGCTGCTGCCCCCTCCATTGTGTCCACCCTGTTGCAGAGCTTTGTGTCATCTGTGAAAATGTATATCTTCGCCTGTAGGCTTTCAGCTATGTCACTGATGATCACATTGAAGAAGACTGGCCCTAGGACCGATTCCTGTGATACCTTTCCTTCCCTAGACAGAGTTTTGTTGATTATGACTCTATGGGTCCTATCTTAAAGGCAGTTCTCAACCTACCTGACCACTTTTTGCCCTACGATTGTGTGTTCCAGCTTGTTAGTCAGTATCCTGTAGGGGACCAAGTCAAAAGCTTTGTTGAAATCTAGATATACTAAATCTACTGCCCCTCCCCAGTCTGCTATTCTTGTGACCCAGTTGAAGAATTAGATCATATTTGTCTGACATGACCACCCCACTGTGAACCCATGTTGTTTCATATCCAACTGCCCAGTTTCCATTAGGTATTTCACTAGATGTTCTTTAAGTAGCGTTTTCATGACTTTGCCCACCACTGAGTTCAGGTTGATGGGGCAATAGTTTCTGGAGTCCTCCTTGTTTCAACTTTTGTGCAAATGCACCACTATGGCTATTCTCCAGTCCTTAGGTACTTGTCTGCTTTTTAGGGAATCTGTGAATAGTTCTGCAAGTGTGTCAGCAAGCTCCTCTTGAAGTTCTTTCACAATCCTGGGGTGGATTCCGTCTGGTCCCATTGCTTTATTTGTATTTCATTTTTGAAGTTGTTTCAGGACACTGTCTCTTGTGAAGAGTTCTGTGTCAGCCTCCTTGTCGAGTCTGTCTACTTTGTGTAACCTGGGGCCATTACATTGGTCTTCTTTTGTGAAGACTGAGCAGAAAAAATTGTTTAGAATCTCAGCCTTTCCATTGTCATTTTTCTTGTGATGTCCATTTTTAGTTGCAAGCCTAATGATGCCCCCTTTTATTTTCCTTTTTTCCCCTAATGTATCTTTAAAATGTTTTCTCACCTTTCTCAACTTCCCTTGCTATTTTTTCTTCTGTTTGGGCTTTGGCCATCTTGACTGCCCTTCCGGCTTTTTTGTGTTTTGTTTTGTTTTGTAGACCTCCATCTCAGCATCAGCTTTTGTTTCATTGAATCTTTTGAATGCTTTTCTCTTGTCTTTTATTTTTGATGCTACCTCTTTAGTATACCAGAGAGGTTTTCTACTTTTTTTGGACTTTGTAACTTGTTTGGTGCACTGGGACGTTACTGTGAGTAATGCTCCCTTCAGTGATTCCCACTTCTGTTCTACTGTACCCCCTGCTTTATTGTTAAGGAGTGGTTTTATGCTTTCTTTCATTATGCAAAGTTGGCCTTTTTGAAGACCAGGACCGAAAGTTTGCTATGGGTGACTTCCACTTTTCTTGTGGCCTTGAATGAGATGGTTTTATGGTCACTGGAACTCAGGTTGCTGCCTACTTCTATGTCTGAGATGCTGGTACTATTTGTGAGCACAGGCCCAGGATAGATTCATCACTGGTTGATGAGGTCACCATCTGTACTAGACCTGCTCCTTGCAGAAAGTCTCTGCTCCTTTCTATGGAAACTGAGTATGAGAGCCAATCTACATCCGGTAGATTGAAATCTCCCATCAGTAACAGTTCTCCCCTATCAGACATCTGTAGGATGGATTCTAGGAGCGCCCTATCTAGGTCCTTATCCTGGGATGGTGGTCTGTATGCCATACCAACCAGGATAGGGGTCTTACTCCCTGCCCCTAGGATGGCCCAGAGAACTTCCATGTTGTTTTTTAGTTCTTGGGTTTCTATGGCATTGATGCTGTCTTTTATGTACAGTGCTACCCTCCACCTTTCTTACCTTTTTGATCCCTTCTGAAGAGGGTGTAACCAGGGATGACTACATCCCAGGTGTGGTTCTCTGTGAACCATGTTTCTGTGACTGCAACCCAGTCTATGTTTGTTTCCACCAGTATGGCAGTGAGATTTGGGATTTCGTTTGCCAGTCTGTGAGCATTTACACACAGAGTCCGCCAGTTTGACTCTGATGTTTTTGCAATGGAATTTTTCCCTTCTGTTTAGTTTTCTTTGAGGACTTTATCTTTAGATTTACTACCTTAGTTTGATCAGTATATTTATTGATGTGGTTTGTGTTTATCTTATCCTCTCCTAGTTGTGTTGATGTACTAGATGAGTGGGGAGTGTCAACTCTATCCCTTTGTGTTTCAAAAGGCTTTATTGGCCACTCCCCGTCTCCTAGTTTAAATGTGTGACAAAGACATCAAACTTCTGGCTGAGTGCCCAGGTGCCCTCTTTGTAAGGTGTAGGCCATCATATCTAAAGAACTGTCTTTCCCAGAATGTGTTCCAGTTTCCTATGAATTTGAAGCCCTTCTCCACACGCCAACCTCTGAACCAATTGTTCATCTCAGAAATGTCTTTCTCTCTGATCATCTTCCTAATGGCTCCTTGTTGTCATATGAGAAGAATCTCAGAGAAAGACACAGAGGATGAAATGGGAGTTAATTTGTCTCCTAGTGGGATCATTTGTCTCTTTATCTCCTCCACCAATCTCCCAGCCAGGTCATTTGTTCCTAAGTGGACTAAGATGTGTGTTTTTGTTTCCGTACTCTGCACACTCCCTATAATTCAGTTTGCATCCCTGTATACAGATGATTCTGGCAGGCACTGGATCATGATATTTGTCTGTTTTGTTTGTTGGATGTGTTGCTCTAATCTTCGGATCATAGAGTCACTAATGATTGGTACCTGCTTTTTAGCGTTACCTGTTGCTTTACTACAGTTTGTTGTTTGTGCACATGGCTTCTGAGAAATGTCTTGACCCACTACTACCCCTGCCCCGATGTTTGGCATGGGTGACAGTGGTGCACCTGGCTCCTGTGATGGGTCCTAACCCTTTGGCTCGATGTTTGATATGCGAGACAATGGTGCATTTATTTTGTTTCCTGTTTGTGCACATGGCTCCTGTGATAGGTCCTGATTCACTGTTCTACCTGTCCCATCATTTGAGCAAGGTGCTAGTGTTGTGAATCTGTTTGTCGTAGTTACAGGTGCATTGAAGTGTTGTTGTTTGTATTTCTTTCACCATTTTTTGACCACCTGCCAGTCCCCAGGTTTAGCCGACCTTTGTGTCAGAGGCGACCATGGATGGCTAGGTTGGGGGGGGTGTGCTGTGTTGAGTGGCCTTGAGGAGCTTGTCTCTGAGACGGGCAATCTCAGCCTAAGCAGCATGGAGCTGATGTTGCAGGTTTCCTAGAGCATAACATACGGGTCAATGACCTATATTAAGGATGATTTTTCAATGAACAGTGTCCCACAGTATCTACAGTTAACAAAGTCCATTTTCATTTATTGGATGGAAGAAACTGGTAGGAGGTCACTATTAGGATGAGTGTTGGTGCTAATAGTGATCTGTATAGAAATGCGTTTGAAATGAATATATTTCTGTTTTGTTTTCTTTATGAATTAGAGTTTCTGGTATGTAAGATGTGGCCAGTGGCTATAAAGGTAAGCAGTAGCCAGGAGTGGGCGGGTTGTGGGGAGGATGGGGGGGATTAGACACCTACGGAGAGGGAGACAGACTTGCAAAGGAGAGCCTGTGTGTCTGCTGCCTTCCCTGCTGCTGGACAAATTGCAAGAAATACCAGCCACGGTTCCCTGATGCACCAGTCTGCTGCTGATGGAGTTTCAGAGCTGGGTGCTGGAGTTCCAGCTGCTCATCTACTGGAGTGCTCCTGCAGCACCTCTGTGCTCCTTGTCTCATCAGCTAAACCCAATCCACCTTGTGCACCTTTATGAAGCCCTTCTTCCTTTGTTCCTTTTTTGGATTTACACACCCAAGTGCCTCATGCTATCCTATAGGGCAGAAGAGTGTGATGTCACTCACTGGGAGCCGGTAATGATGGAGGAATTAAGGTAGCAAATACCCTGGAAAACAAAGCGTGTTACTGTATGGTACTGAAGTAAGACTTGTAGAAAAATAAAACAATAAAGAAGTAGTAGGAAACAAAAAATAGCAATGCCACTCACAGAACTAGTAATGCCACTGACAGAACTAGTAATGCCACTCACAGAACTAGTAATGTCACTGACAGAACTAGTAATGCCACTCACAGAACTAGTAATGTCACTCACAGAACTAGTAATGTCACTCACAGAATTAGTAATGTCACTGACAGAACTAGTAATGCCACTCACAGAACTAGTAATGCCACTCACAGAACTAGTAATGTCACTGACAGAACTAGTAATGCCACTCACAGAACTAGTAATGTCACTGACAGAACTAGTAATGCCACTCACAGAACTAGTAATGTCACTCACAGAACTAGTAATGTCACTCACAGAATTAGTAATGACACTCAGAAAACTAGTAATGTCACTCACAGAACTAGTAATGCCACTCACAGAACTAGTAATGCCACTCACAGAACTAGTAATGCCACTCACAGAACTGGTAATGCTGCAATGCCACAATGAAGTAGTAGGCAACAGTAGTGCCACAATGAAGTAGTGGAAAAACAGAAATGTCAATTTAAATAAGTCGAACTAGCCGGCAACAGTAATGCCACAATGAACTAGTGGAGAAACAGTAATGCCAATTTAAATACGTTTTTGGAAAATAATCACATTTGTAAAAAATCAGTAATGCCACATAGAAATGTCACCACAAAATATTCACTGTTAGCCCCAAAGTAAACACTTTACCTGTACAAACCTACCGATTCAGTGTAACTATTAGAAACAGTCTGCCAAGCTGAATATTAAAAAACTGTCTCTACCCTCTGGTTCAGTTACTTCATGGATCTCACTCTCACCGCTGGTTAGAGGAGGGATAGCTGTGTGTGCTGGTGATTGTTCCCCATGGAGCACGGAAGTCTCACTGCATCAGCTGACCCCTGTGATACGGGAGTGTCAGCTCAGAGGAGTCCCATTTTCTGCCTGTTCTTTAAGCAGAATCAAGCAGTATCAACTCTTACTGGGAGGCAGACAGACTTGGACAGGAGAGCCTGTATGTCTGCTGTCTTCCCTGCTGCTGGATGAATTGCAAGAAAAACCAGCCGCGGTTCCCTGATGCACCAGTGTGCTGCTGATGGAGTTTCAGAGCTGGGTGCTGGAGTTCCAGTTGCTCATCCACTGGAGTGCTACAGCAGGCCCTCTGTGTTCCTTGTCTCTGTATCATTTTTCTTAAAGATGGGTATTATCTTGGCCATTTTCCATTTGCAAGGGAAAGTGGAGGTGGTAAAAGAAAGGTTAAAAAGTCAAGAGATGGGGGAAGTGAGAAGAAGGGCCTCCAACTTAAGTAATCTTGGTTCAAGTCCATCCGGACCAGTGCTACTGAAGGGAAAGATAAGAGGTAAGAAGATGCAAGACTTCATTGCATGAGACTCTCTGAAGATGCAGTAGTGGAATGGTGGTTGGGGGGGGAGTTGGGAAGGGCAGGACCAAAGAGACTGGAAATGAGAGAGAGAGATCAAAACAACATGAATTAAAAGCATTGGCAATAGTAGTAGTAGGATTGTTGCAGTTTACATCACCAATGCCCATATCTTGGGGGGTTCAGCCTTTTGTATTACCTAGAAACCCTTTACTTTGTGATCAGAAAGTCTTGGAGCCTCTGGCCTAGGCAAGGAGAAGATCACTGTAGTATTTACTTTTGTCTGATCTGATTTCTTTTTTGCAAGAGTTCCTCATAGCATGATAAGTAACCCAGTCAGAGTGAGGGAGGATGTTTTAAATTTAGCCCAGCATTTGTCTGTGGCTTTTAACATAGATAGAAGGGTCTGTGGAGCCATTTGGTGGGGGTACCTCTAACCTGACAACGAGTGACTGGGATGTGCTTTTCCTGTGGAGCGGTGAGAGTGTTGGTGAAATATACAGCCGCAGTGTCAATGTCGCAGGTGGAGTAGAGAGGGAACCAGTCAACACAACTAAGGTCATTGAAGAAGGCCTTGAGGTTTAGAGCCAATACATTTCTAATGATTAGCACCATAGGGAGGCAGCAAGGGGAACTTGCTTTCCATACACAGTAGATGAGCAAATGATCGCTGATCAGACAGCAAGCGTACTGGCAGCCGTAATACTACCCCTCCTGTAAGTGAGAACCCAATCAATGAGTGAGGAGTGATTCCCATTATTAGTGTTGGATGCACTCAGCCTATAACCTCATGCCCAACTACCAGAGATGTGATGTTATCATACCACGACACACGTACTGTTGTACATTATTGCTTAAAGCAATCATAAAAAATAGACTATTTTCTCTGTAACCCTAGCAGATTGTAAATTAAGATCATAAGTAATTTTATCCAGAATAAAGTACATGAAATGACATTATCAGTTATATAATACAGATTAACAATTCCAGCTGGTCAAAAACATGAAGCATAATTTTTCATTTTCATGTTTTTGTGCTGTGACAGCAATTATCATGCACCACAGCTGAAGCCGTTCCCAATTTTTTGAACTGAAAATGAATAATCGATATATTTGCAACAATTATAATAAATTATTTATAAAAATGCAATTTACTTTATGCCAGGCAATTAGCCACTTTGTTCACTTTCAAAAATGTCTTGCTTTCACTTGCTTCGTATTGATAAAAATCAGTAAGTAAAATAAAGTACAGTTACAATGATACTAATTTTACGTTATTACATATAATATCAGAGATATCAGCACCCATATTCGAAAAGTTAATGTGGCACTAATCTGTGCGACGCTAACCATGAATAGTGCCTGCACTCCAGGCAGAGCCATATTCAGAGGCCCCCAGAACCTGGCAGGATCATGTTTCGACAGTACTTACAATCATGCTCTGTGACTGTCAGATGGCAGATGACTGAGAACATAAGTGAAGGGCTATGCCAGTCACTGTTCTTCAGAGAAATACTGGGAAGAGGGGGATGGTACCTCAGCAGGTGGGGAGGGATCAGCTAGACACCAGGGAAATGTCTACTCATTCAGTGCATGAACAATTGCGGGGTCCACTAGACAATAGGAAAGTGTCCATTCTTTCAATACATTCTGATCAGGGGGAGGAGATTCCACTAGACACCAGGGAAGTGTCTATTTATTCTGTACATGGGCAATTGGGGCAAGGGGGTCCACTAGACATCAGGAAAGTGTCTATTCATTCAGTACATAGGCAATCCAGGGAAGGGGATCCACTAGACACCAGGGAAGTGTCCATTTAATTCATGGGTGATTGGTGGAGGGGGGACTGCTTGACACCAGGAATCTGACATATCATAAACAGCATGAATGCTAAGTGGCTGTATGGCATGCAAATGAGCCCATAATGAGCATGCAAATAGCTTGTCAGTGCTTTGTATGACCAGTTGGCTCGTATGTATGCCAGGGCTGAATATGGCCTGCAGAAGTCCTGGCACTATACTGTTTTGAGCAGCACTATCTCCAGTGGGTTCTCCTGTAGGCCATATTCAGTTTTAGGCTGTGTCAGTGCATTGTCACTATGTGGTAAACTGGCACGGCTTCACATTCAGACAGTTAGCACTTATTGTCAGAGCGTGCTAATTGAATGCAGCTCAGAGCTGGCCATTCGCTGTACACCATGCAGTGTTACTGACTGTGTGGTGCTATTGGCTGGCTCTGAGGGGGACGCAGTTTTTTCTTCACAGTTTCTTTTTTTTTTTGTTTTTTACATATATTCTTTATTAATTTTTGGCTGGGGGGGTGTACCTATGGTTCACCCTAAGGGTCACCCTATCCAGCTGTAAGCCTCAGCCCTGCCCCAGCTGCAGCCAGAGCTCTTCACCCCTGTGCCTTGTCCCTCCCCAGCCATGTCATGATAGGGACTTACCCCACTCACCACGGAAGGCCAGGGGACAGACACCAGGGGAGCTACCTGGGGTGCATCCAGTGCGGCACCACTGGATTAGCCGTCACCATGCATGCAGAGGATTTTCAACATGATCCCCACCCCCCGGTGCAGACATGCAATGATGCCAATGATGCTGCCATGTGCGTATTCACACATGGCCCATTTGACATTGTCCGCGCTGCCCCACAGCTTAACCACAGTATGCAATGTCCCCCAGCCACCACCAAGAGCCAGTGTAACTGCGCTATGCCCACCCTACCTGCCCCATAAGAGGAGAGCAGTCCCTGGGATGCTCAATCCTCCTCCTCCCCCCAACTAACCCTCCACGCCAGAGGTCATTCCTGACCCCGGGTCACTGGCATGGTGCAAGGTGTGGTATTCAAGTTCAAGTTTATTGCAGGAAAACTCCATTGAGCAAGCTCATTCACAAGGAGGTCCTGTGACATAAACACTTATAGTACAAACACAGATAGGTAATAACAGTATATACATGAAATGCACGTTACATGATACAGGCTGGATATACATACAAGGGTACCACATAGGGTGATCGCAGGTGGTAAACATTGATATGAGACAGGGAAGCGACTTACAGGTTGCATACTGATAAATGAAACATGATGACTGGTGTGTGCAATACATATACAGTATTTTGGCAGCTAGAACAAACAACAGTCTACAACTGATATGGGGGAGGAGTGATTTGATAGAGTAGCAGTGGAGCGTAAGCAAAGATAAAGCCAGGAGTAGAAGGGAAAGGGAAGCAGTTAATATGACAAATCAATTATACCTTACCAGTGGATAAATATGGCATACATGGGGAAGGAAGAGACTTAATGACAACAGGTGTCTTTTATTTTGGCTGAACTTAGCGATTTGTGGAAGTTTATTGAAACTGTGCTAGTTAGTTTCAGTATGGTTTGTAATTGGTTCCAAATGGAGGGAAGGGCATATGCAATAGCACGTTTACCAAAGGAAGTCTGCGTTCTTGGTATGTCAAGCATAATAAAGTCAGATTTTGTTAATGAGTATGCAATATGTGAGATACTAATAAGGGAAGAGAGATAGCTTGGCAATTTCTGCAGGAGCAGTTTAAGAGTCCATAGCCCAGCATGGAGCAGGCGTCTAGTAGTAAGGGATGTCCAACCAACAGCTGCATATAAGTCACAGTGGTGCGAACAGTAAGGGGAGTTGGTAATGAACCATAATGCACGGTGATAAAGGATATCCAGTTTACTTAGATTTGCAAGAGTGGTGGAGGAATAGATTACATCGCCATAGTCGAGTAGGGGGAGAAAAGTGGCCTGTACAAGCTTGTTTCGAGTTTCAAGGGGAAAAGGGCCTATTTCTGTAGAAGAAACCTAACCTTGCTTTTAACCTTCTAGAGACATCTTCGACGTGGTCACTGAAAGATAATTTATTGTTGATCCAGATACCTAGATATTTAAATTTGGTTACAACTTCCAGAGGCTCGTTTAGCGTGGTGACAATGAAGTCTTGGGCAAGGGTATTGGGGGGGCCTGAGACAGCACTGCAGGAGAATATCATCGCTTTAGTCTTCTTAGCATTGAGCAGAAGCTTTGCCTTTATTAGATTATGCTCAAGTTGTGCGAAGTCCGCTTGAAGCACTCCCTTGACTTCAGATAACGATGAGCCAGAAGTATACAACACAGTATCATCTGCAAAAAAGTGCAGATTGGACGTAGATATGTTAGCATCTAAGTCATTAATGTACAGAGAAAACAAGATAGGGCCTAAGATGGATCCTTGGGGGACTCCTCTTGCAACTGGCAAGGCAGCAGAAAAAAAGCCTTCCGCCTTTACTTTTTGGATTCTTCCAGTTAGGTAGCTAGAGAACCACTGGGTGGTATGGTATGTGGCACCCAACTTTGCAAGGCAATTGACTAATAGTTTGTGATCAACAGTATCAAAAGCTTTGCTGAGGTCCAAAAGACTGCACCAGTTACCTTCTTAGATCTTAGCAGAGATCCAATCATTGGTTACTTTTGCTAGTGCAGTGATTGTGCTATGATTAGCCTGGAAGCCAGATTGAGCTGGGTTAATGAGAGAGAAGGTTTCCAAGTGAGATTTTAATTGAATATGGATCAGTTTTTCTAGAACTTTAGAAAGGATAGGCAATATGGAGATAGGCCTATAGTTGTTTATATCGCATGGGTCACCAGATTTAAATAGAGGGAGGATATGTGCTGATTTTCGGCAGGACGGCACAGTAGCAGATGTAATGGAAAGATTGAAGATGTGGAGAATTGGGGCAGTGAGATGGGCATAGCCAGACCTTAGGAAAAAGGGTTCCAAGCCATCGTCCCCTGCGCTTTTTGTGTCTAAGTTAAGAAGAGAATCTTCTACTTTATAAGTTATCTCGCAAGAGTTGGAAGGGCTGGGTGCAGGTCTAGATGTGGCGGAGGGGTATGCTGGCTCACAGCACCAGCATAAGGTGACGAGTCAAAAGCTAATCCAGCTGTGGCAAAGTGGGAGTTAAGTTCCTCCAGGATCAGGGACTTGTTTTCCACAATCTTGCCACTTGCAACTATCTTTGTTGGGACAGAGGGGGCCATGGGCCATCCTTCTATAGCTTTGATAGTCTTCCATATTTTATGAGGGTTACCTTTAGCTTGTTCGAGAGTAGAAATGTAATAGTTAGCTTTAGCAGAGCAAGTTTTTCACACAGTTATTCCTGGCTGTTCTAAAGGCCTGCCAATCCCAAGATTCTTGGGAATGTCTAGTTTAGCCCAGAGCTTATCATGAGCTATAAGGGCTGCCTTGAGATCCGAGGTGAACCAGGGGTTGAATTGTTCCGCACTTACTTTGATGAAAGGGGCATGCTTATTTATTATTGTAGTGAGTTTGTCATTAGGATGCAAGCTGCCTTGTTGACATCTTTGGCTAGGTATAGATCTTGCCATCTGATCATGCTCCGGTCAAATAGGAAGTTTACTGCACTGAATTTGTGAAAGGATCTTTTTGTTATAAAGATGGGTTGCGGATGGGCCTTAATTTGAGATCTTATGCAAGCAACAATTCCATGATCGCTCATGTCGTTGTGAAACACCGCCAAATGAGATATTTTGTGTGGATGGGTGGTTAGTACCACATCTAGAATGGAACTGTTGGCAGTATTTAGAGTGTTGTTCCTAGTAGATTCACTGACTAATTGCCCAAGACCTAGCTCGTCACAAAGGGATTTGAGGCCGTGTGATTTAGGTGACAGCCGGTCCATATTTAGAGCTCCTAGAAATATTGTTTCAGTTTTTGCATCTACAAACATGGATTTCAAAAGATTAAGGACTTCATCACCACCAGACGGGGGTCTATAGCCACCTAGGATAGTGATACATTCCGAGGAGGGGAGCTGAAGGCTCAGCGAAACTAACTCAAATTCCTTGGCTAGAGATTTGCAACTAATATTGGTGACCAAGTACTTAGATTTGGCGTAGATAACCACACCCCCGCCTCTAGACTCTCTATCTGCTCTAAATAAATTGTAGCCCTGCAGTGATATTTGTTGATCAGTGTTCGTCTTTTTAACCATGACTCAGTAATTATGATAAGGTCTGGGTAACGTGCAGCCCAGGCTTGCAGCTGTACAAGTTTTTAGGCAGGCTTAAAATGTTGACCATCATCATTTTGAGACCTGTGGCCTCAGCAAAATCGATAGGTGAGGTAAGTTGTGGGGGAAGGGGGGGGCCCAGGGTTGAGCTCCACATTTCCTGAGCAGAGAAGAAGCAGAAGTATAACTTTCTTTAAGGAGCTTATAAGAATGGAGACTGCTTTTTTATCCAGTGCTTCAACCCTCAGCACCGCTGGGCCAGCATTTTTTCACAGTTTCAAGGCATACAACGTTTTCTTCATGATTTCATGGACTAGCTTTTTCTTCATAATTTCTCTTTCTAATTCTTGACGTGGGTTGTGCCTGAGCTCACGAATACTGTTCTGTGCTCCATACCTTTCACATGCTTTGTCATGCTCAGTAGGTGCCACCACAACATGAGCTAACTTTGGGTGCTTAACCACTCGCTTGCTCAGCATCCTGACAGCAAAGTGATGAACTCCCCCAACCTCAGCTCGCTTCACTTCTAATGGCAACTACCAGCACTGAGAGTGCAACCAGGAAAATACAGTATTTGTACAAAAACACCCTTTCAGCCTTCTGCACATCCTGTGACCTGCCCAGCTATTTACCCTTCCAGAAGTAAAGCAGGCTTCACTGGCAAAGTGCCTCACATGGTTTTGTGAGGTGCACTGTGCCCTAAATTTAGCAAAGTGGGGTCACTACGCTATATCCTCACCACTGAAGGATACCATTGCAACACGTCTTTTAAAAAGGTAGGTGGGGAGTGTCATTCAAAAATATGATTGTGCGAAAGTGTGGCTGTGAGAGCAGTAGACTGTGTAAACCTGAAGCACGAAGGGGATACTTGAATTAACTGATTTTTACTGTTCAGCCCTCATCCATATCATCTCTGTAACCCATGAATTAATTAATAAATAAGTTAATTATTTAATTTAGTTTCTGTTGACCAGATAAGTACACAAGGCCGAAGTCTAGTTCCAGGCATGACCCAAGGGGGTGGGGAGGGAGGGAGAGAGATACAGGACAGCATAACTGCAATACTGTAGATATTGGAAGAAAAAACTATTCAGTTACAGTAACAGAATAGCCATATTATACATTAAAAGCATATGTTACAGTGATCTACAATTAAGAAGGTACGGTACTACTATTAATGCTTTCATATTGGTAGCAAACAGTCTTTTTAAACTTTTTAAAACAACGTGACAGGGCAAGAGTAAACAATGATATATAAAGCGTTATGTTTTATGTTACGAATGGATCAAGCAATGCATTTATGCTTTTTTGAAATTCTTCTCTCTTAGCATACCATTTTTGCAGCAATCCAGTCTTTGGGACTGTAGTGCTCTTGGAGTTTAAGACATTGAACACAGCAGGGATTCAGATCTTGTGTTATCCCACAGGCTCCCTGCACTCTGCTTGCATGCTTTCTTCTGGGACGAGAAAGAAACCTGTTTTCTGTGTCAGTTCTACAGAGTTTCTTTGGAGCAAAGACTCCCAGTGTGCCATGTTATTTGTTGTTTCTTTCTCTGTGAGTAATTGTCAATTAGGGACTGAGTTCGGAAATTACTACACCCATTTGTTGTTCTCAGAACTGACTTAGCATTTGAGCCTCTAGTGATAAGAGACAGAGCAGAGATGCCAATCTCAACACTTTCAAGTTAGTCTTTTGGAAATATATGCCAATGAGCAAATCTTAAGTGGACACTGCAATCAGTCTCTCCTTTTAGGGTGGAAAAACAAAACTTTTTATATGAATTTGATCCCAAAGGGGATATGGAATTAAACCGTATGTTTTTTTTTCTTTTGATGAAACAGCCTGTGAGTAACTTGATTCCGTTAAACTCCCCATACTAAGCTGACTACTCTGGTTTTACCAGCAATGCAAGAACTCCATTTTCTTTCTTTACAGGATTCCTGAGCTTTCTGTTACTTACTGGTAGACAGATGATACACAATAGGGAGCTGTGATATGTGAAAAATATACCAGCATGTGACACCAGACTTGATAACGTATAGTCCCACAAGAGCAAGTGCACTTTTAGACCCATTACCAATGTTTTTTTTTATTACTGAGTGTAATTAGTCAAAGCTATCAGTACCACAAAACAAAAAAATCTTTCTTACCACTTGTCTCATTTTAACAGATACGTGTCATCATATTGACTAGGGTGAACATGGGAGTGGGTTATCCATGGGTGTGCTTACTGAAAATAATTCATCCAATACAGTACTGTAACTCTCAAACAGCAGCTTTGCAAATCAGGGCAGGGCTTTAAAAGTCAGGGACAAATGATCAAAATCAGGGACACATCTTAATGAATGCAAATATTAGCTCAAGTGGCTGGCTACATCATGTGGCTTTATTTGAAAAGCATTTTCTGAAGGAGAACTAGACTGTAACATTTATGTCTGGCACCATTATAAGCTTCAAATCCCTGCTCCTCTGAGATAGTAACATCAATTATAGGAGAGGCTAAAAAAACTTCTGAGGCAAAATCAGGGATGTCCATGAAAATCAGGGACAGTTGAGAAGTATAATTCACCCCCTTGAAGTCCTAACTGCTATCATAAAATACAAACTTTACATAGAAACATAGAATTTGACGGCAGATAAGGACTGCTTGGCTCACCCAGTCTGCCCATTTCGCAACCTAATGGATAAGCTGCAGATTCTAGTTAACCAGCAGCCTACTTCTTTTTACCCCCACCCACTAGAATTGCCTTATGGCTGTCCCATGCATGCTTGAATTCAATCACTGTTTTTGACTCTACAACCTCCTCTGGAAGGCCGTTCCATGCATCCACAACCCTCTCTGTGAAAAAATACTTCCTTACATTACCTCTGAGCCGCCCCCCTCTATCTTCAAATTGTGCCCCCTTGTTCTTGCACACCTCTTTTTTTGAAAGATGCTACCCTCTTGGACTTTGTTGATTCCCTTGAGGTACTTGAACATTTCTATCATGTCCCCCCTCCCTCCTTTCCTCGAGGCTATACATATTAAGCTCCTTTAGTCTCTCTTCATATGTCTTCCGGTGCAGACCCTGCACCATTTTAGTTGCCCTCCTCTGGACAGCTTCCATCTTGTCTATGTTCTTGCGGAGATTGGGTCTCCAGAACTGCACACAATACTCCAGATGGGGTCTCACCAGCTGTCTGATCTTTTTTTAAATCACAGTTGATGCCCAGTTTAATGTTTCCAGCAGTAAGCATTACCATATTGGAGACCCGAGTTTGTGTTGTTATCCCGACTCCACGCAGGAACCCAGTGTGGCCCACTACCTGGGAGACCTGGGTTTGTGTTGTGATCCTTACTCCATGCAGGAACCCAGTGTGGCCCACCACCTGCAACAAACAAAAGGAAACCACAGGGATGAGTCTTCTCCAGACAAAGCCTGTATACGCCTCTATCGTTTCTGGAGAAATTGGCTCACTCACCACATAGATTCTTCAATTTTCACTATTTTTATTTAATAACCATTGGTCAAAGTGCTGTTTATGTTGCCTGCCAATGTTTGTGAGCCTGACTCCCCTTCTGAGTGGAGCCTTGGGAGGGCTGTGGTTGCAACATATTCAGGCTCCTGGCAGGAGAGGGGGGTGGGAAAATATAGTCTGTTGGGCTGCTTGAGCACCACTTGTCGACAGAGGGACATCATTCCCTTCCAAGGGCAGCATCAGTAGACCTACTGTAAGTGTTATAGTAAACACAGGGAGGTGGGTCGCTGCCCGTGATGGCCGCCCCTGATATCTATGTCATGTGGACCAGCTTCACCTGCAGCTCTCTCTGATTCAAAAATGGAGTCCCCCAAGCTGTTATATAGGAACCAATGACCTAGTCCTCAGTCCCCACCAAGAGGAGAGGCATTCTTTGTGAGATGATTCACAGGGTGGTGGTCTGGCAAGAGCTTAGACCACAGGGCTAGTTTTAGATAAGTCTGGATATTTATTTATTTAGCATTTGGCACACCAGGATGGCCCCATTCAGGTGAAACACCTACTTTTCAGAGGGTTTGGGGGGACTGATACAGCAGCAGTGTCAATACTTTACAGTTACATAGTTATAGAGAACAAGAATTCCAACATTGGCTGAAATATATCTGCAAAGACTGGCATCATATAACAACACTATATACAGATGTAGAAAGGTTCCAGTCAAATGGAGGGTGGGGGAACATAGGAAAGCAAAGGTGAGTCTAGCAGTCATACAGGCTTTCTAAATGATCATATATGGCTGTATGACAGCTACAGTCATACATACAGGCTTTGTAGATAATTAAATATGTCCTTTTTGAAGGATCTTACATTTTTAACTTCTCTTCTTATATCAGGCACTAAATTCCAGCTTGTTGGGGTGCTTTGGGGAACACCTTTTTTGCCACAGTATTTGTACATCCTTGGTATGTGTAAGAGATCTCTAGTCTGGGAGCACAGTTTATATTTCTGACGTGGTTTGACTAGCAGTCTGCTGATATGTGTTGGAAGGAGATCAAGTGTGCTCTAGAATACTATAATTATTAATTTGATCTCCCTTTGCTTCTGCCCCCTGCAGCTCCATTCATTTTGGTCATCCTGCCACCAACAGCCCACAGGATTACCCCTGTGGGCTCTGAGATCCATGTCCAGTTCCTCACCACTGCTGGTCCAGTCCACCTCATGTTGAGGACCAGCTCTCCTACCAGCTACCAGGTACCAGGATTGAATAATTGCTTCAATGACTGTGCCAGTGGCATGTGTGTGTTCACTCAGTATGTTGGGGGGACTGGGTGATGTGGAGGAAACAATGGTCATCATTCAACATGCCAGGCCATGCCACTTCCTTTTTCTTCTGAAATCCCTCCTTTGAAACCATGCATGTCTATGACACTGAGGGGATGCTTAGTGGCAAGTGGTAATTGGTCATCCACACTGTCAACGGTGGGGAGAGGTAACAGAGAACCATACCTCACTGGCACACGAGGATAGGACCAAATAAGTGGGGGGGGCACATACCATAGTGGCGTGTGATGGTAGGATGCCTCAGTGGCATATGATGGTATGGGTAAGGATGGGGAAAGTTACAGGAGAAGTAGCAGTAGGGGAGAAGTCAGTAATTTGCAATTAAACACATGGGTGCGGGGTACCAAATGGAAGGGGAAGTAGCAGAGTCCTTGGAACAGGGGACTCCATAGTATGAGGAGTGGAGTGCATAAAGGGTAGGATGGGCCCAAATAGAAGGAGTGTGGTGTACCTCCTAAGTATGATGACTGAAAGTGTCATCTCATTGTAGCATTCACTCACACACGGGGTGGTTGGTAAACCCCATGTAGTCCTTCACCTGGGAAAAGACAACCTGGCAGGATGCAAGATCAAGGAAGTCCAGCAGAGGCTCAGGGAGACTGAAGGGGCCAGTTTGGCTAGGAAGCTGAAGATCACTGACTTTAACACCTGACTTTGAGAATGATGTAAGGAGGAGGGTTTCAAACATGTACAGGACTGGTGATGAGTTTTTGAGGGGAAATCATTGTACTCACTGGACAGGCTACACCTTAGTAGGGAGGCAACCAAGATGCTTAGGGACAAGATAACATACTAAGAAGCCAACAGATTAGGCCCTGTGGTCTATCGAGTCTGCTCAATGATCAGTGCCTTCCCAAGGCACTGTTTTTAGCCCCCCTCCCTACAAGGTCCCCAACCCCCCCAGTGGGGCTCTGGGATGCACCCTCCCCCATACCTGTCCCAGACTTTCTTGAACCCCTCCACAGTTGTAGCAGCCACTAATTCCCTGGGCAGTGCAAAGAGTGTACATTACACAAAACCTAAATTTAAACTGAGTTGGGGGTACTACTATGGGGCACAGAACCTTGCATGTTTCCCCAAGAAGGGGGTGGCAGGCCCCCTAGGTTATGGGGAGTCAGGGAGGAGAATCTCAGGAGGTAAGAGCATGGAGGCTGGGGGGGGATATGATGGTAGTATGAAGAAGTTGAAATGGGGACCAAGTGGAGGGCAAGAGAGTGATCAGCTAGAAAAATGGTGAGGCAAAGTTCAGTGAGTTAGCAGAGGAGATGGAGAAATAATAGGAAGAAGTAGGGGTGGGAAAGACAAGCATCATGAAGGGTAGTCTCCATCTTCAATAAGAGCCTTGGAATAAGGATGACTTCAAGACCACAGTGGCGGAGGGCTGGGTGAATCTGGTGGTGACCACTGATACCCAGGTATTCCCGAAACATGACTGGAATCTCTCTATTCCCAGTTCACCCTCTATAGAAAGGATAGGGTAGGGTAGGGGAGAGGGGGAGGGGTGGCATTTTACATTAAGGAAGTGATCAAGGCCTTTAGGGAGGATATGGGGGTGCTGGGAACTAAGTCAATCTGGGTAAAGACTAGGGATGGGCAGATTGATCCACTCAAAATCAAAACCACCCCAGATCAAAAATTGTCTGACAGACTCGGATAAATAAGGACTCTTCAGCAGGAGTCCTGTCCTGTATGTCTGCCTCTCTTTTTCTAGCCCACCCATTTTCATGACTAATTATGCATTGTTCCTCCTCCAAAGCCATTTGTTATGTCAGTGAAGACTTTAATGGAGCAGTAAAAGGCAATGCTTACAGCAGCAGTTCAACATAAATGTTATACTGTACCTGTTAAATTACTTTTCTAGGTTCTTCCTAGCTATTAATTTATTTATTTAGTTAGTTATTGAAATTGTTTGACCCCAGATAAATATACAGAGGTTAAGGAAATCTCATTTACAGATATGAGATCTGGGTAAGGGGAGCAAGGGAAATACAGTAAATAGTATTAAAGTGGCATGGTAGTGCCACTATAGTTAGGGCTGAGTAGGCTGTTTTATGTTAAATCCTTAACTATGCACCTTAATAGCTTTGCCCCTGTTCAATAGAATTGCAGAGTATTTTTCATGTGTGGTTGGGGGATGGCAAGGTCTCTTGATTTGCCAAGTTTCATTCCAGATGGATGTGCAGATTCTGAGATCCGAATAGTGAGTTTTTTTGAAAAATCAGTTTTTTTTTGCTGTTTTTTTTGTCATTGCCTAGTGACAAGATGGTTGGAATTTTTGTCTGAAATCTTCAGGGTTGAAAGGGCTTGCCCCAGAATGTTGTCTTTCATTGGTTTGGTGAAAAAAAATATTAATCTGTTTCCAAGTTATAAGGATTTTGAATTTTGGTTTGGAACATGCTCAGCAGGGTTTTTTCGATAGATGTTTGATATGAGAAAAGAATTTGCCATACAAGGATTTCTCTTTTGTGAGGGGGTAATCCTTTCTCATGAGAGAAAATTCTTCTTTCATATGGCAGTCACTGTGTTTCTGTTTAAAACAAAATATTTTTTTAGAAAACCCATAAAAACAGTGTCTTACAGAGACTCAAATACATTAATCCAGCTAAACGGGACTCATTTAAATTCTGCACTTAGTTTTTTAAAATATTACCCCAAATGTGTTTTTGGAGCATTTAAAAAATCTTCTTTTGTGAGATGATTTTCATCTTTTGTATGACTCACAAAAGAATAATAAGACCATGTGAAAGAAGAATTTGGACTTTGTTTTTTTCACATTCTTCTTTCATGAGAACCAGTCTTCTTTTGTGAGCTGATTAAAATCTCATGAAAGAATACTGGTTGTCACAAAAGAAGAATTTTGACTTCTTTTTTCATATTCTTCTTTCATATGAAAGCATCTTCTTTCGTAAGCTCATGAAAATCTCACAAAAGAAGACGAGCTCATACAAAAGAAGAATTTGGACTTAGTTTTTTTCACATTTATCTTTCATATGAATCAAGCCTTTTTTGTAAGGTCATGAAAATCTTACGAAAGAGGATCTAGTTTTTTTTCACATTCTTCTTTTGTTTGAACTAATCCTTTTTTGTGAGTTCACAAAAATCTCATGAAAGAGGATCAGTTCATATGGAAGAATAATTTGGACTTTTTTTTTGCACATTTCAACTTTAACTGGCCATAGCTTCATCAACATTTAGAGTTAAGGGACAATCTATATATCTAAAAAAGGTCTCCATTACTACTACAAGACTAACACATAATACCCCCCCCAATGCAGGGTCCATATATAAAAAACATTACATTAAAAAATGAAAATGTCCTTAGGATAACATTACAGCTTTAACAAGTTGTAACTCTGTCAGTCTTTCGAGTTGAGGGGCAAGCTATATATCAAAATTAAGGTCCCAAAAGAATACTACAAGACTGAGTCCCTAAGAAATACTGACTGAAAATAGACATATAAAAAACATAAAAATGAAAAAAATGAAAATTCCCATAGGATAAAACTGCAACTTTAACAAACAATAACTCTGTCAATATTTGAAGTTAAGGGACAATGTATATATCAATAAAGGTCTTGGTGAGTACTACAAGAGTAACACATAATATCCCCCCAGAAAATTCAGGGACCATATAAAGACATAAAAATTAAAAAAATTAAAATACCCATAGGATGACATTGCAACTTTAACAAGCTGTAACTCCATCGTTCTTTGGCATTAAGAGATAATCTAACACATCAAAAGAAATGTCTCAGTGTATACTACAAGGCTATGTCCCTATGAAATACCAACTGAAAATAGAAATATAAAAACATAACAATTATAAAATGGGAAAAAGGGACAATAATACCCTAGAACAAGCATTTGTCAATGCCGAATGTTGTCGCGCTGGCATTGGCAGTGGCGGAGGTGGAGAGGCATAGCGCTGTGAGTTTGTTAATGTGTCCCAAAAGGTGATTTTGCACAGCAAGTATGCCACTGTGCGACAGAGCTGTGGAAACACATTTTGGGCAGGCTGTGGAAAATGGCAGCTGGACTGTTGATAATGAGGTGTGCACAAATGCCAGTGGTGAAAATGTGGCATGAAAATATTGCAGATTGATGAAGTTACAAGGGTGCATGGAAACTGCGCAATGCACGCTTGCAACACAGTCATTGTCTGAACTTTCGCCACCAAATTTTCAACATAGGCATTTTAGGACCTCTGCTGATGAATAGTGTCATTGTCATTTCCTCAAAGTGTCCTGAAAAGTGATTTCGCACAGTGACCGTGCAGTTCTGCACCAAACATGAAAAAACACATTTCAGCCAGCTGTACTGTTCATAAGGAGGTATGGAAAAATGCCAATGATGAACAGCTGGAGTGAAAGTATTACAAATTCACTAAGTCATGAGTGTGAGTGCAAACTGCGCAACGCGCGCTCGTAAAACACTCATTTTATTGACTTTTGTCCCTAAATTTTCAACATAGGCATTTTAGGACATCTGCTAATGAACAGTGTCACTGCCATTTTCATAATGTGTCTCGAACACAGGCTTTCCACAGCAACTGCGCTATTGTGTGCCGGAACTGCGAAAACAGATTTTGGTCAGGATGTGAAAAATGACAGCTGTAATGTTCATTAGGAGGTGTAAAACAATGGCACTATTGAAAATGTGGAGGGAAAATATTATAAGTTTGCGAACTTACAAGTGTGTATGCAAACTGCGCAATGCTCGCTCATAACACAGTTATTTTATGGAGTATTGTCACCAAATTTCATGACCACTGGGGGTCGCTCGCTTAATATCCCTCCAATGCAGAGTGAACATCCTCCTCAGAGAGTATTTAGTCTTAAGGCCGTGTCTGTCCTTGATGTTCGGAACTGCTTGGCTGCCCTCTCCCAGCACTCCAGTGCAGGGCCTGACAACCTTGAGCCCAGGCTTCTCAAGCTGGGAGCAGCTTACATTGCCCCTTTGATTTCCAATATCTTTAACCTATCCCTTAACTCAGGGATAATCCCTGACATCTGGAAGGAGGCAAGGATAGTCCCTGTTCTGAAGCAGGGAAATCCCAAACTCCCTGACAACTATCGCCCTATTGCTATTCTCCCATCCCTTGGTAAACTCCTGGAAAAGGTTGTGTCGGAGCAACTCTCGGAGTTCGTGGATACCCATGGGCTGCTTTCTGGGGCCCAACATGGTTACCGGAAGGGTCATAGTACCACTACTGCCCTGATTACTGTAACCTCTAGTATTAGATCCGCCATGGATCAGGGCAAACTGTCAGGTGCTATATTTATTGACCTGTCAAAAGCTTTTGACCTTGTCAACCATGACCTACTGGGGGAGCTGCTCAGGGTTCTCGGGTTCTCTCTGCATGCCATGAGTTGGATGATGGGCTACCTAACGGGTAGAAAGCAGTGCACCTGCTTTAACAAGGTCCTCTCGGAGCCTAGGGCTGTGACCATGGAGTTCCCCAGGGATCGGTACTTGGACCTCTCCTATTCTCACTTTTATTAATCAACTCCACAGGTGACCTCTCATTGCCAAGTCACGCTTTATGCAGATGACCTTGTGCTAGTGGCCCATGCTCGTAATGCTGCTGACCTTAACCAGTGCCTATCTGAAGACTTCAGCAGAGTCTCGGCCTGGATTACCAACCATAGACTGGTATTGAATCTAACAAAACTCAGGCCATGCTCTTTGGTTCCACGCCAAGTTAAAGCCCCATCAGCTATGCTCAAAATAGCTTGTGATGGAGGCCCCCTGCTGCCAACAGTGAGCTCAATTAAATATCTTGGGGTCACCCTTGACCCACAACTTGACATGGGAAGCCATATCCAAAACATCTGCAGAGCCACCAGGTGTAAGCTTGGCCTTGCGTACAGGGCCAACACAGCCTGACTCGGGAGCGAGGCTGGCACTATGGTGAGTGTCAGCCTCCCTAGTTATGGATATCCCATTTGCCAGGTCACCCCAAATCCATCTTAATTGGTGGAACACGGCATATAATGATATCTGTCAGTTTGCACTTGCTGCTCCCAAACTCACCCACCGATGTGAGCTCTATGACAAACTCAACTGGCTCCCCCCTGCGGAATTCCTGATCCATGGTGTAGGAAACTTCATCAGGAAAGTGCTTGCCACGGGCATTCCATCGGGACTGGCGCATCTCCTCCCAAAACTGGACGGCATCCCCTACCAGCTCAGGTCACAGACCGCCGAGTTGCTTAAAGTTCCCCCTACTCGAACCCTTATGGGGGATCGTGACTTTGCCGCTTTTGTGCCTAGGCTCTGGAACTCCATTCTGGACTCTGTTCACTCTGCCCCTTCCCATGGGACCTTTTGCTCCTCCCTGTGGTCCCACTTAAAACAAACAACAAGATGTGACTGCTCCTAGTCTCTGTAATGCAATACTCTGCAGTCCACTATTGTCCACTCTGAGTCCATGATGGTCTATGAAATATGTATTCAGTGATTCTAATGTGTATCTATGTCCTGTAACAATTTGTACTATGTGTGGCAGTATCTCTGCCCTTATACAAGCGTTGTTATAGCTGTTTTTAACTGTATCATGCTGTTTCTCCAATGTTGCCATGTATGTATACTGTATGTTTTGTGCTCTCCCGGGTCGTTCCTGAAAATAGGCCTACTACTTGTCTAGTGTACTTACCCGGTAAACAAAAGCTAAATAAATAAAAAAACAAATAAATTTTCAACACAGGCATTTTAGGACCTCTGCTCATGAACAGTGTCACTGTCATTTTTGTAATGTGTCCTGAACTGTGATTTCGCACCACGACTGTGCTATTCTGTGCCGAAAGTGCGAAAACACATTTTGGCAAGGATGTGAAAAATGACAGCAATACGGTTGACAAGAAGGTGTGGTAAAATGCCAATGTTGATAATTTGGAGTGAAAATATTGCAACTACGCTAACTTATGAGTGTGTGTTGTGCAGTTGCTACACTGGCTCGTAAAACAGTCATTTTATGGAGTATTGTCACCAAATTTTCAACACATGCATTTTAGGACCTCCGCTCATGAACAGTGTCACTGTCATTTTCCTAATGTGTCCCAAACACTGATTTTGCACAGTGACTGTGCTATTCTGCGCCAGAAGTGCGAAAATGCATTTTGAGCAGGATGTAAATAATGACAGCTGTACGGTTCACAAGAAGGTGTGGTAAAATGCCAATGTTAAGAATCTGGCATGAAAATAGTGTGAATGCGCTAACTTACAAATGTGCGTTGCGCTGTTGTTATGCACGCTCGTAAAACAGTCATTTTTTGGATTTTTCTCACCAAACTTGCAGCATAGGCATTTTGAGAGCCCCTCTTATGAACAGTGGCACTGTCATTTTGTTACTTGGTCCTGAAAGATGATTCCATGCAGTGACTGCGAAATCACCTTTCAGGACTGAATAACGCCATGGCAGTGCAAGAATTCATGAGAAGGGGTCCCAAAAACCCCATGTTGAAAGTTTGAGGACAAAATTTACAAAAATGCCCAAGATATGCATTAAAGTTGAAAAAACCCTATTCATTCCATTATACAGCTTACCAGCATTTCTTCGGTTCGCGGTCAGCTTTGAAGAGTGCAGAAGTGTTCCCGGTCCACCGAAGATCTTCTCGCTGGACTCTGCAGGTAAGAATGAGGTAAGGGGGTGAGGGGAGGCAGGGTGCGCAGAGGGAGGGTGCAGGTTAGGGGCCTCGAGACTATGAGGGACCGTTTTCATTTTACAGGAAAAAAAAACATAGCGGGACAGTTTTTGTTTTGCAGGGGATTTGGCATGCTGGGGTGGGCTCCCAGCATGCCACCTAACTGTTTGGAGGGGTCTATAGCCGATGGGATTGGGCACCCCCATCGGCACACAACATGGGGGAATGAGGAAGTAATGCTGACGGGATTGGCACCCCGCCGGCACACAAAGAAAGTGGGGGGGCAAGCTGAGGGGGATTTGGAACCCCCCTTGGCATTCAACAATTGGGGGGGTTTATGTTGATGGGGAGTAGACTCCCCCATTGGCACACAAAGAAAGTAAGGATGGTTAACTGACAGGGGGATTGGGCACCCACGAAGTCAGCAGTAGTTGAGCGGCAACCCGCTAGCCGACCATGCTCATAACATCGGAGAGCACATAGGAAGGGTTCACTGCGTATGACGAGCTTTGCTCGGATTTCATCGGACCTTTTCTTTGATGTGCTCGCCACATTATGTATGCATGGTGTGGCGCCGGCATGCAGGCTGATTGGGGAATGAGGGACACACCTACCGGTGCGTGCCCTGCATTCGCCCAACTGTGACCCCACCTCCAAAGCTGCACTCTCCCACAATGTTGGCTGTGCAAGCGCACCAAATAAAAATTAATGGGGAATGCATTGCACTCCAACATTACCTCCAAACTTTACCATGGTTCCACATCCACAATTAAAGTCTGCTCATCTTCAAGAATGTACCAAATGTGTATCTCATCTCGGATTACAAGCACAGCAACTTGCAGACCAAACTGACAAAAACTTCCTGAGTTATGGCTAACAAACCAACAAAAAAAAAAAAACAACATTTTTGTCCATACACAATCAGCTGCCTGGAGTTAAGAGGCACACTAAATATATATTTTTTTTGAAGCAAGCCCCACAAAAAATGATTAAATAAAGCAGATAAATTGCCTTCCTAAAGGCATGGAAGCCCTGTGCTTCTATAGCCAGATGAATGTGTACAACTATGGAGGCATGGAAATGCAGGGCCCAGAGGGCCCTGCACTTCCGCAGCCAGTTGGGTATGTTCACACATGTCCCAAAGGGACCTGGGTGAATGAGGATACAATTCTTCTGTCTCAAAAAGAAAGGAAAATCTTTGCAAAAAACTGTGTTAGTGCAGCAGTTAGGGTTCAGATTAAAGTGACAGATGTAGGGAAATGTAGTGTTAGGGTTTCCAACCCTAACTCCCTACCCTCACTCCCAAGCAACATAAGGAAAAAAAAATACAGTTTTGTCTGTCTTGAGTCTTGGTGAATTGGGGTGGGGTCTTTCTTGGGGCTGTCATCCCTAGTGCTCACCCCTTTCTGGTATAGTCTCTAAGAACTGTGTCTCCCACATTTTGCCAATAACCTGTAGGCCCTGTCTGAAGAAAACAGATAACATCTGAGCTTATTTGCTTAGGGAATGGAATGAGCATTAGGGTTGAGAGCCCCAAGGAAGACCCCATCCATGATTCTCCAACATTCAGTATAGCCCAAACTGTAATTTTGTTTTCTTTTGCTGCTTGGGGAGTGTGGGTGGGGAATTAAGGTTGGAAACCCTAATACCACATTTCCCTACTTTTGCCACTTTAATCTGAACTTTAACTGGAGCACTGACACAGATTTTTGCAAAGAATAGAATTTTACATATATATATATAGATATGTTTATTTCCTAGAAGGTGTATTTAATTTTAGTTTTTTTTTTTGGGGGATTCCTTTTCATGTCCACTAATACTGTTTTGAAGCCAAAAGAAGTGATCATACTTTTTCTAGAGAAAAAAGAATTATAAAAATAATTGAAAACATTTAAAAATGCTTAAATTCTTTTAGACAGAAACGTTCAAAAGTCAAGGAAAGTGATTGAATAACTGAATCTTTTACTGTTACAAAAGGTAGGGTCAGACTTTTTTCCAAGCTTTCCTGCTGTGCTGCTTTATGATACAGACTGGGAAAAATTAGGTTAAGTATCTGCTAATGGTCTTAATGGCTGTACTTTACACCTCAAAATGGAGAAGGTCCAGCCCAGCCAACCTCGGTACAAAAGAAATGTCTATAAGTGGGGGGAGCTTTACACCTCCCAGGTTGACTGCTTTTAGAAAGAAAGGGCTATACTGACAACAGAAATTGTTTGTAACTTGGAAATGCAGCTGAAACAATTAACGATGTGACAAAATCTGTTTCAAAAGTATCATATGTGAGCATTCAAAATGGCTCAAAACCTGACTATCACTGAGGAAAACCACGTTACAAGATAGAGGCCCTGAAAAGAGGAGTACCAGGTAAAAACATGACAGGTGGAAACCCTGGGGTGGGTGGTCAAACAAGCAGGAGGTTGGTAAAGCAAGCAGGTGAGCAGTGAGTCAAGCAATCATCAATTGGTTGGTCAAATGAATGAAGGGTGGTCAAGCAAGTGAGCAATCAAGAAAGTGGAGAAAGTGGGAGTGAAAACCATCAGGTTCAGATCTGTGACTCCGTTTATAATGCCAGTCTGTAATAATATGGAAGTGTGGTGCACTGGGGAAAGGGCATCAGATGCTGCTTCTGCTCTGAATTGTTCTGCAGCACTACTAAGCATCAACCACACAGGTTGAAAAGCTGTTATCCAAAAACAAAATATACTGTCTCACATTGCACATTTTGCGCTGCCTGAGGTCTGAGCTTGGAGTCTGAGTTTGTGTTATTTCTATCTTCCATTAAACCGTGTTTTATTTAATTTATTTTACTTAGTGTTAGTTAGAAAAGGTTACTGAGTGAGTTATATAGCATTCGTAGAGTATTGTGGGCTTATAGTCAGTGTTTTTTATAAATCAGCTGTTTTGGTAGTTCACGTTGTTTTGTGAAACCTACTGCTCAGCTTTTAGAACGGCCGTTCTCCCAATTTGTCTGTCTGTTTTATAACAGCTGTCCTCCCTTGTCATTTGGGAGTTCTAGCTGTTTAATCTGTTGATTGGCTGCTCTCCTTGTTTAATGTGAGCCTGTTGTTGCAACTTTTTGCTGCGGTTTAATTTTTGATGCTGAAGCAGACTTGGATGATTTTCTGTGATGGAGTGCAGCCTGGAATATGCCACGTAGCACTGTGAGACTGAGTTACGAAGATGTGGACTGAATTATTGTTGACCCTCAATCTACCCCTACCGCCTGCTGTGAAGATTCTGCAGTGAGAGTGCAGGTTGAATGAGTTGGGAAGTTCTGGACTGAGCTGAAATTTGCTGCCTGTGGAGGTTGCTGGTTGTGCTGACAGCACACTCAGTGGATGTTTCACTGGATTTGTTATCGAAGCAGTGGCGTGGTTTTGGGAATTGTGTCAGGTGGGGGGGCTTCTCTATTGTGTTTGGGGCTAAGTGGCTAGTGTGTTTCCTGCAACCAAGTGAGAGTTGCCTGACGATTCTCTGGGGAGCCGGAGAATTGACTGGGTTCTCCTAGGCCTCCTGCGGGTCGTGCCTAGAGGCTTGCCACCCGGGGGCTTGTAGTTGTGGGTCACTGGTGGCTAGATACCAGGACCTATGATTTATTGCACTTGGAAGGGGGGGCCTCCTCTAGGTTCCTGATTTTCACATTCCAGCCTGCTGCTGCACTGGGGATTCCCAGAGCTGTGTTCTGAAGACTCTGCTTTCTGATTTATTTTCTTGGGTCATTGAGGTTTGCCTTCTTCTGCCAGGTTGACTGAATTAACTTGTTCACTATGCTGGACGTGGATTGTCTTTTTACAGTTCACTTTATTCTTATAATAATTTTTGTTGCTTGTTGCTCAGACTCTGGTGAGAGCAGAGCCTGGGACTGGGAAGCCTTGGCATTATTGACCAGGGGAGGTGGGAGCTTCCCTGGCCTAGTCATCAGACATCTGGAATTAACTGTCTGATATGTGGACTGCTGGTTATCTGCTGCAAAGGACTGTTGGATTGTTTACATTGAGATTTATTTAAGGGTTTTATTTAGGGAATTTTGGGAGGTTTTAGAAGTAAATCTAACTATAAGACTTAGACCTAAATTGTTTAGACGTTTGTTTTAATTAAATTTATTTTAGTTGAATAGTTTGGATTTATTTGGTTTAAGGAAGATTGTATTTATTTATTGAGTTGTGTGGAATGTGTTGGATGCCTGCCCCCACATTTGTATGCTATTCACCCACTGCTCTCCGTGCCCTCTGCCCTTTCTTCACTCCTCCCCTTAAGTTTACAACTTACCAGCACCATAGAGCACTGGGTATTGTGCGTAGGAGATGGAGGGTGGTGGGAGGGCTACGAACAGTGGAGGGTGAATGAGGGGGGTCATCGTATTGGGGTGGTAAGATCCAGGAGAAACCCTGGGGCAAAATGGAACTCAGAACGTGATTTTCCATGTCTGGTTTCCATACCCTAGGGCACTACCGATTGTGGTGGGCAGGTGGTTCGGGTGGCCTGGGAGGTTCGTCCAACTTAGGCGGTGTTGTGAAATGCCAGGTCCATCAAGAACAAGACTGCAATTATTGCAGATCTTGTTGAAATGGTGGACCTGGCATGCATCACCAAGACCTGGCTGGATGAGAACTCTGGTCCCATTCTGGAGGCTTTAACTCCAGCTGGGTACTCGGTGATACACCGCCTGAGACTGGACCATGGGGGGGGGGGTTGCGGTCTGTTTCAAGAGCGAACCTAACCTCTCGAGTGTGCTAGTTGAGGAGGGTGAGTCATTTGAGTGTGTGGTTGTAGCAGGTGTAGGTTATCGGATCGCCCTCATTTATTGTCCACCCGGTGATGAGAAGCGATTCCTTCAGGAAGTGGCAGACTTCATCATCAACATGGCGTTTGAGTCACCCAGACTGATGGTTCTGGGTGACTTTAATGCCAGGGTCGATGACAAACTCTCACAATTTGGTCAGTACTTCCTCCAGTTGATGACATCTCTGGGCCTCACACAAGTGGTTACCACTGCTACTCACAAACATGGACACTCCCTTGTCTTAGTCTTCCTCCTAGGGATCGAAACATCTGACTTGGGGGTGGAACCAGTTGGGTGGTCAGATCACTACACCATGGGGTTTAGTTTTAGCACCCCCCCTTCATAGACCTACCCCTGTGGAAATGGTTAAGTACCGCCCTTTATGAGATATAAGCTCTCGTAGCCTAGTGGCGGTGCTTGACCTCTTGTCCCTCTTGTTGGCAAGCAGTGACCCAGAGACCCTCGTGATGGCCTATAATTTGGCTGTCTCAGTGACTCTGGATTCCATTGCTCCATTCCATGTTCACCCTCTCTCCCTTTGCCCTTGATCCCCTGGGTTTGATGGGACTCTGAGGGAGATGCGGAGACTAGGACGAAGGTTAGAGCATTGCTGGCGGAAGTCCGCCCTTGATACCGACCACCTTAGATTGATGGACCATTATCTAGCCTATGAATCTGCAATCACCCATAAGAAGGCAGAATTTCTGTCCAGGGAGATTGCGGCTGCTCAGAATCGACCAGCTCAGCTTTTCCGAACTGTGGACAGACTGTGCAACCCAGCCTGTCTACATGTCCAGAAAGCCTTTTCACAATTAGAGTGCGATGAACTTGCTCAATTCTTTGCTAATAAGGTGGCCGACATCAGAGCGGTACTCCAGCCAGCACACTCTATGGGCGTTGCTTTTGATCAGTGCACCTCGGCCTTCTTGGAGTTCCTTCAGCCGACCGGAGTTCATGGATGTCATGCGGAATATCAAGGGTGTGCGCCCTACGTGCTGCAGTTTAGACCCTGGACCAACTTCCCTAATTTTGGGTTGTATTGATGTCATCAGTCTGGTCCTTGCACAGATAGTCTGGTGCTCCTTGGACTCTGGAGAGTTTCCTAGCTCCCTGAAAGAGGTGGTGGTGACACGTCTCTTGAAGAAAGCTACCTTGGACCCAGACTGCCATGCAAACTACAGCCCTATCTCTAACCGTCCCTTTTTAGGGAAGGTGATTGAGAAAGTAGTGGCAGCACAACTGGAGGACCATTTGACCATCAATGACATCTATGAACTGCTTCAGTCCAGTTTTCGAAAGAGATGTAGTACTGAGACAGCACTGGTTCGGGTGCTCAATGATCTCCTGATGGCTAGAGATCGGAAGAGCCGCTCCATTTTGGTTCTTCTGGATCTCTCATCAGCATTTGACACCGTGGACCATGGGGTGTTGCTTGGTCACCTGAGGCACATCTGTGGACTGTCAGGAACAGTCCTCAGGTGGTTTACATCGTTCCTCAAGGGTAGAACACAGAGAGTGGTGTCTGGGGTCTTTTCTTCAGGCCCTACTTCTCTGTCATGTGGGGTGCTTCAGGGCTCAGTGCTGTCACCCATGTTGTTCACAGTGTACATGCTACCCTTCGGAGACATTGTAAGAAGGTATGGGCAGAGGTTTCACTGCTATGCTGATGATATCCAGCTCTATCTTTCTTTTGCACCAGACCAGGATGGAGCTCTCTCAGTCTTTAATAATTGTCTGAAAGAAATCCAGGAATGGATGGATTCCAGCTGGCTGAAGTTGAACTCGGAAAAAGCTGAGGTGCTGGTTGTGGACCTGGGTCACCAGATAGGCGGGTTGGGGGTTGGTTTACCCTCGGGAATTTTTCTCAGTGATGTTTCACTCCTGACCTCTGAATGGGTGCATAACCTGGGGGTAATTTTTGAAGAAGGGCTGATCCTGTATTCGCAGGTGTCATCTGTCGTCAAATCTTCCTTTTATCATCTCAGGAATATTGCTAGTATTAGGCATCTGGTTCCATCTGGTGACCTTCCTACTTTGGTCCATGCCTTTGTGTCCTCGTGCTTAGATTATTGCAACTCCCTTTACCTAGGGCTTCCCAGGGTAGAAATCCGCCACCTGCAGCTGGTGCAGAACGTGGCGGCCCAGCTTTTGACGGGGATCTGCTCAATGCTGTCATATTTTGCTGGGGCTTCGTGAACCGCGTTGGCTGCCAGTACAGTGGCTGATCACCTTTAAAGTCAGCTTGCTGACTTTCAAAGCCCTACATGGACTGGGCCCGAATTACCTGAAAGAGCTCCTGGTTGCTTATTGCCCTGGACGATCACTCCGCTCGGCCGATGAGGGGTTGTTAGAGATTCCAAGGGTGTGTTTAAAATCATCTGGGGTGAGAGCTTTTATGTATGCAGCCCTCACCCTTTGGAATTCTCTACCCCGTCGGCTACGGGAGTGCACAACTGTGGAGGGATTCAAGCAATCTTTAAAAACTTTTTGTGGCACCAGGCATTCAGAGATTGATTTTTTTTCCTTCTTTTTGGTGTACTGCTATTTTAATGTTAATTTTATTGATGCTTGTTCTGCTTTAAAAACTGTTAGGTGCCTTGGTTATAGATAAGGCACCCTATAAATAAAATTTATTATTATTATTATTATTATTAATTCTAAGTATTCTATGATGCTATTGCTTATGCAGGTTTAAATACTGCCCAAATAAAGCCACGTGTTTCCAGTGTTCTAAGCATGTATTGCAATATTACAAATACCAGTTTCCAAAAATCATAAGGTTAGTGGCCTGTTAGCAGAAACCGGGGGAGGGTGCAGGGTTGCACACTTTATACTGGGACAAGGTGCATTTCAGCAATGGGGGCAGGGATGTGTATCCTGGGGCAGGGTTGGTGTTAGGAGATAAGGGCAGGATGTTTTCACAGGTGCATGCTGGGTAATTCTGCATAAGGGGCAAGGAAGAGCATATGGGACAGAGAGGGTATCAGTAGATAGGGCATGGATGTTTACATTCATGATCGGTGTCAGCAAAGGAGGGCATTGTCAGGGTTGTGCACTTAAGCTGGACAAGGAAAGGAGTACTGCTCTGTATCTGTTTGGTGCTTCTTTTCTGTGCCTACACTATAGACACCATAACCAGTTCAAGCAAGAAGAGAGGCACACACCAAGAATATTCGTTGCTTGTGAAGAATTTATTTCTAATGATAAACACTTTTTGCTGCTACTGAAACAGTTTCATGACTAGAAGGCTGTTGAATAAAGGGGCAGCCTTGTGCTAGTGAATGAGTGACTACCAGATCCTTCTAGATTTCAAACCCTCGCCATATGAAGGAGCAGCAATCTGGATCCTGATCCTGAAAATAAGGGTCAGGACTTTTTGGGTCCGCCTAACTGTAGTACAGATTGAATATGAACATATGGACATACGGAGAAGCCAGTAGAATAAGGCCACTTGGTTTATCTAGTCTGCCTGTATTGAAGAGTCCACAGCTTAAGCTACTGACCCTGCTCCCCAATACTCCCATCCTTTCCATCCACCCCCCATGACACTTACTTTCCCCTCATGTCTATCCCAGCCTCTCTTGAAGCTGCCCACTATCTTCAGTTAGGGCTGACGACCCCAAGGCACCCCCCCGCCACCCGTTGGTGTATGCGGGGGGGGTGAAGTGTTAGGTTTGGAAACCCTAATGCTACGTTTCCCTACTTTTGTGGCTTTAACCCTAACTGGTGCATTAATGGAGTTTTTTCAACACATATATATAGGGGATATGACATGGCCTGACTGAAGATATCATATTTATCTTCATGAGGAAATGATGATATCATGATATCTCACGAGTGGCGAAGCCACTCGTGAGATATCTTGATGTCACTGGCCTCGAGTGAAGATAAATATGATATCTTCAGTCAGACCATGTCATATTCTGTTTATACAATGTATGTTTTGCCCCCAAAACACAACCCACCGCATATCTTCTCAATGCAATGGCCACATAAAGGTGATGGCCCTAGCAATACAACTCCCCTTACAGGAATGCTGGCAAAACAACAGATGTCATTTGTTGTTTAAAAACATTTCTGATGGAGCTTGCTATTTATAGTTATTTTTTAAAAAACTTATCTGGTTTATCCTACCATGCCCCCCCAACACAGCCCCCCCCCCAAGACAACAAATGAGATAAGGTATTGAAATATCTGGTTGATCCTGTCAGTTTAAAGTTATTTAAAAAAATTATCTGGTTGATCCTGCCATTATTTTCCATGAAATTTATGTTTTAAATCCTTATTTGGTTGATCCTGCCACTCTGAGCACTTTCACTTTCTGTGTAATGTACTGAGGTCGAGCACTATTCTCACTGATGAGCGCTGTATTCTCTGAGGTGTTCTAGTAGTTGGAAAGTCAGAAAACGCTGTGCTTTATGCACAGGTTAGTAGTCTTTCTTCAGTGAGTAAAGCTGCTGACACAGGCTGAAGCGTGTGAATTTCGGCTTTGGAACAGTGGAGGGAGCGGTGTCTGTTGCCCAGCAACAGACACTCGAGCTTCCTCTATGTTCCAAAGCCGCAAATTCACTGCCTAGCCTGTGTGCAACTGACAGCTTTTTACTTTACTGAAGAAGAATTATGCTGTGCATAAAGCACAGCGTTTTCTGACTTTTTTCAATTACTAGAACACTAGAGAATACAGCGCCATCAGTGAGAATAGCCAATTCTCGGTACATTATACAGAAAGTGAAAGTGCTCTGAGTGGCAGGATCAACCAGATAAGTATTTAAAATATGCATTCCGTGGAAAATAATAGCAGGATCAACCAGATAATTTCACAGAAGATTGACAGCTGCGGGGGGGGTTGCTGCATAGGGAGGGTATTGGGGTAGCGAGACAGCCACGGGCAGTAGACAGCAGCAGGAAATAATTTCAGTTTCGTTCTGATGACGTGTAGGAACGTGGAGATAAATGTATGACGTATAGGAACATGAAGATAACAATGTTATCTTCACTGGCCAGCTCAGATATCATTTTTTACACTGTGATTTATCCCTAAACATACATTGTATATATATATATATATGTATACCTCTGGGGTGAGAGCTTTCTTAATGGAATGACCTGTGTTATTTTCTCTGGAGTGAGTATACATCCTGAGGACATCACCAGAGTGAAGATATTACATTTATCCTCACTCTGCTGATGTCACCGGAGTGATAATATCTGCACTGCAGATTGCATTCTAAAGGAAACTGCTTCAGAAAACAGTTTCTCTTTCTCACTAAAGCTGCAACTTACTCAATTAGCTTTGCAAAACACTCTCACCTGTGTCCCTCTAAGTTTATAACACTCCTAGCCCATTACTGTGCTGATCTCAGCTTAAGAACAACCTGAATTCTAAATGAAACTCTTTTACAAAGCAGTTTCTCTCTCTCTCAGTGCTACCTGCAGCAGTTTGTCTTTCTCACTGAACCTCTGACTCACTCAATTACCTTTGCAAAACACTCTCACCTGTGTCCCACTGAGTTTCTAACACTCCTAGCCCATTACTGTGCTGATCTCAGCCTCAAAACAACCTGAGTTCTAAATTAAACTTTTACAAAGCAGTTTGCCTTTCTCAGTGCTACCTGCAGCAGTTTGTCTTTCTCAATGAGCGTCTGAATCACTCAATTAGCTTTGCAAAACACACTCACTTGTGTTTCGCACTCCCAGTCCATTTAGAACACACACACACACCATACACAGAATGAGCAGAAAACACACAGAGACACAAAAAATGTTCCTAAAGCTCTCACCCTAGTGGTATAAACCACACACGTGATGTGCAGATTGTGGGGTATGGAAAATATTCTCAATCCTGCATCGTGAGCTGTGCATTCTCACTCATGCCTTCGGCACTCGTAAGAATACAGAGCTCACTCTGCAGGAATGAGAATATTTTCCATATCTCACTCCTGCCCATCATGTATCCCATATACATATATATATATATATATATATATATATACATACACACACACACACTATAGTAGTGAGGTAGCACCACTATAGTTAGGGTTGAGTAGGCACTTTAATGTTAAACCTCAAATTTTGCACATTAATAACTTTGCAACCGTTCAATGGATGTGCATGCAATTTTGCATGTATAGTCTCCTGGGGTGGATCTTTTAATGTGCAAAGTTATATGTCATTCGGTCAGGCAGATTTTGTGCTGCACATGGTAAAGAAAAAAACATTAAAATTCACCTTTTTTTGCTGTTGTTTTGTCATTACTTTGTGTCCAAATGGTTTGGAATGCTGGTATGAAATTTTCAGGGCAGAAAGTGCTTGCTCCATAGAACATGCCTACATTGCTTTAGTGAAAAAATAGTAATCCGTTCCAAAGTTATTTAATTTTAAAATTTTGGGTTCTGAGCATGCTCTGTTCTTTCAGATAGAGGAATGGATCAAAAAAGAGTTTGTTCTGATGAACAAGGATCCTTTTTCTTGAGGGACCAATCCTTGCTCACCAGAAAAAAATCCTTTTTCATGAGTTGCCATCTTGTTTTTTAGTTTTGCCTCAGAAAAATTGTCATATCTGTGCCCAGGGATGTCTGTTACAGATATTAAAGTATGTATTTAGCTCATCGGGAGTTGATGAGCTGTGTTTTGTGGTTTCCAACTTTCGAATGTGCTTATAAACATTTTTTTAAACAATTAAAATCCTTTTACGCCATTCACTAAATTCCTTTTTTACGCCATTACTTTTCATCATGGCAAAAAGAAAATGACTAGCAAAAGGATTTCCACACTACCAGATGTCCCTTTTGCCAGCAGATGGCCTGCAGGGCCATCTGGTTGGCAAAAGGGACATCTGGTAGAAAAAAGGGGAAATCCTTTTTCACCAGCTGATTTCTTTTCTAGCCATGATGAAAAAGGATGGTGAAAAAGGAATTTTGGGTGGCGAAAAAGGATTCTCAGTCCGGCCATCTTGTCAACTAAATGTTTTTTCTGGCCATCTCATCGAAAAACATTGTGGCCATCTTGTCGGGAGAAAGGATTGTTCTTCACCAGATGGAATCCTTTTCTGCCACCACAGGAAAGGATTGGTAAAAAGAGGGTTTTCCCTGGTGAAAAATGATCCTTTGCTATATATATTTTTCTTTGTGTTTTTCTTCTTTTTTTTCTTTTTTATGTTGTGACCCCCCAACAAGAAACCTCCCTGGTGTCGTGTGGCACCCTCCACCCTGTGTTTTATATATATATATATATATGTTACGGTAGCACAGTAGTGCTACCATACTTAGGGTTGGGTAGCCCTTTTAAGGTTAAAGGGTGAAACTTTGCACCCTAATAATGTTGTCACCGTTCAATGGATTTGCCTGGAATTTGGCAGGCATGGGTCATAACCATAGATCTTGGGATTTGCCAGCTTCTGTACTGGTCAGATATATGGCTGTGGAGTTAAGTGACATCCATGTGCTCATTTAAGTTTTTTTGCGCATTCTTTGCTCGCGTCTACAGGTCACACAGTTTACGTGACCAGTCCAAAAAACTTCAGGAAACATGCGGCCAGGGTCCTCAGTGTGCATTTTGAAGATTTTGTGAAAAAATATTAAACGGTTCAAAAGTTATTCAAAAAACAAGTTCCCATTATAAGTCAATGGGAAAAGTTAAAAAGTTCTACACTTTCGCAAATGCATTTTTAATGTCGCAAATGGCCCTAGTAGTGTCATGAGTCAGACATTTTTTTTTCAGTTACTGATCACAGGAATGCCTGACATTTAAAATTGGGACCATTTAGGGGCATAATTATTTTTCTGTTTACCTATTCGAGCCCTGAGGATGCTAGCCATGTCTTTATTTTTGGGTTAAACACCTCAGAAATATGTTTTTCAAATTTCTGGAAAAAGTAGTGTCACAAAGTAATGTTGCATTCATGACACTTTCACAAATTTTGTGAAAGCTTTTGAAAATCACAACACTCCTTTTCCAGACTATGGCCAAAATGACAGGAGTTCTTTGCCACCCTGCTGCAAAAGAACGGTTTGGTCTTTTGAGCTGCAATTTGGAGAGAAGGCAGCCAACATCTCACAGATGTACATTTTGGTATTTTGGTGACAAAATATTGCATGGATGCCAAGTTACGGTACTCTGAATTTGACATTTTTTTCCCATAGACTAACATGGTGGCATACGCCGCACCTTTCAGGGCTCGTATTTCAGAAACAGTGCGAGATACAGAATTTTTGTTGTGACCATGTGTAGCCCTGTGGGCTCACATGCTGTGAAAACCTAGCCAGGACAGTCATGAATCATGTGAAATTAAATTTTTTTTTCTAGGTCATATGGTTACTGAGATATTAGCATTTTAGTATTACAACTGCTCATTTTCTGCTCCGAGACACATTATTATGCATACATTCCTTGTTTTCACTCTTTCTCAATGGAGCTTTTTGGGAACAATACGATGTGCGCTCCACTTACTGTTACACATAGGATTTACATTTGTATTTCCATGCCCGTTTGTGTTACTGTTACTGTGTACGCCACCATGTGCGTTATCCTTTGCGTTTCCGTTACTGTTATCATTTGTGTTTCCACTATAGTTTGTGTTTGTGTTTCACTTAGTGTCACCGTGCGCATTACCATTTCTGTTGGCGGCTACCCTTCCATTTTTGTTTGTGTTTGTCTTTCATTTTGCGTCATTGTTGTTCTTACCATTAACATTTGCGTTTCCAATTGCGTTCCCGTGCCCATCTGCATTACGGTTTGTGTTTCCGTACGTGCCTACATTTGCGTTTGCATTTCTGTTTTCTTTGGCATTATTGTTGCAGTTACCATTACCATTTGTGTTTACAATTGCGGTACCATCACCATGCACGTTATGGTTTGCATTTCCGTATGCGCTTGAGTTTGCGTTTCTGTTTCCTTTTGCATTATTGTTGCTGTTACACTTATCATTTGCATTTACAATAGTGGTACCGTGACTGTGTGCATTACCAATTGCATTTACGGATGCGCTTGCATCTCCGTTTGCGTCACTGTTTGCTTTGGTGTCACTTTGCGCCTGCATTTCTATTAACGCTTGCTTTACAATATATGTTTGTGTCTCCATGTGCGTAACTGTTACTGCTTGCATTTCCATTGCTGTTACTGTTGCTATGTCACAAAAAATCGCGTGGTGGGAGCATTCCATTCACTAATTTTTGTCCTCATTCTTAAAAAAAAGGCAAATTAGAGGCAAAAAACTCTGTTTAATGCATCAGTTAGGGTTGTTCCATAGCGACAAAAGTGAGGAAATTCGATGTTAGGGTTG
Source organism: Neoceratodus forsteri (assembly GCA_016271365.2). Taxonomy (NCBI): domain Eukaryota; kingdom Metazoa; phylum Chordata; order Ceratodontiformes; family Ceratodontidae; genus Neoceratodus; species Neoceratodus forsteri. The sequence continues at coordinate 434,907,538 of CM057450.1, read as the reverse complement.
AAAACCCCCCCTTGCACCCCCTCAGCTCACCCCCACAACCGGCATCGGAGTGTGCATTGGGGTCGTCAGTCCTAACTCTCACCCCATTCTCCTATGCCTCAGTTTGCTCATGCATGTGATGGGGTGAGAGTTGGGCGATAGCCCAGCGAACACCCGATGCGGTTGGGGGCTGAGAGGGTGCAAGGAGGGTTTCAACCTCAGCACTGAATTCCTCACTTTTGTCACTGATGGAACAACCCTAACTGATGCATAAATGGAGTTTTTGTCTCTATATATATATATATATATATATATATATATACACACACACACACACACACACATATATATATATATATATACACACACACATATATATATACACACACATATATATATGTGTATATTTTTATTTCTTTACATTTTTATTTATTTATTGTATCCCCACCCATTTTTTGGGGGGAGGGTCACAAAAGTCCCAATATTTTTCCCTGGTGTCTAGTGGTACTCCCATCCTCCAGTGTTCCTCTTTTCATTGGTGGCAGTGGCGGTATCCCACCTTACAATCTCTTTTTTATTTTTCATTGCTGAAAAGAAAAAAGTCAGTCAATGTCTTTTGCCATTTTTAGAGCTGTGGAAAAAAAGTCCATCGCCAATCTTGCCTGTATCCCCCCACCTCACCTCCCACTGTGCACCCAACTCCCTAGACATCCCATGATGTCCCCACAGAGTCTCCTTCACCTCAAGAGGTCCCAGGTTTGAGACCTGCTCCGCTGATCAAAGACACGTCTTGCTGCTGGAACTGGTGACTGCAATATGAACTAAGGTAAATTCACTTCAGTGTATTTTAATGGGGGGTCAACTTTTAACGATAACACAGCCATTTTTTATGATTTTGGCCCCAAATTTTCATCATGGCCTTTTGGGTCCCTCACCTCATGAACAGTATGACTGTTGTTAAGCAACTCCTGCCGGAAAGGTGCTTTCGTGGTTGTTTGGCAAAATCACCTTTCCAGTGGGATTTTTGTAGTGATAGTTACATTGTTCATGAGGTGAGGTCATAAGAAGGCTATGTTGACACTTTGTGGTCAAAATTTCAAAAAATGGCTGTTATGAGCATTCATTGCAATCTCGCTACGCACGCCCTTAACTTTGGAAATTTTCAATATTTTCACCCTACATTTTCAACATAGGCTTCTTATTACCCCATCTCATGTATGCCACAGTTGTCATTTTTCAAATTCAGGCCAAAATGTTTTTTAGCACCCGTGGCACAGATTGGCACTGCAGTTGTGCAGAATTACATTTTGGAGGGGATTTGATAATGTTCTGTACTGGGTAACTGTGGTGATGTAATAAGAAGGCTATGTTGAAAATGTGGGGTCAAAATAAAAAAAAAATGCCACAGTTATTACTATTTCTGCAATTTCGCTACACATGCTCATAACTTTGTGAATTAAAAATATTTTCAGCCCAGATTTTCAACATTGGCTTCTTATTACACCACCTCATGTATGTCCCCGGTGCCATTTTTCAAATCCTGTCCACAATGTGTTTTTGCACCTGTGCTGTGAGTGCCATTGCCCTTGTGTGGCATTATGTTTTAGCAGGGGTTGAAACATTTTCTGGACTGGGTATATGAGGTGGGATAATAACATGGCTATGGTGACAATTTGGTGACTGTTGTCCTATAATGTGAAGCACAGGGGATGAAGGTCCCTATACTTCCACAGATAGATACATATATGCATCTATGGAGTGATGGGAGTACAGGGTTCGAAGGAACCTGCTCTCCCACAGTAAAATAAGGATACGAGTATACTATCCCTAAAAGCAAGGAAATAAATTTGCAAAAAAACTTTGTTAATGCATCAGTTAGGGTTAAAGTGACAAAAGCAGGGAAATGTGGCATTAGTGTTTCCAACCCTAACACCCCATTCCCCACCCTGCCCAGACCCACAGGTGGGGGGGGCTGTCTTGGGGCCTTGAACCTTAAAGCGCTTCCCAGTCTGGCATGCTGTTGCCATGTTACCTAATTTTGTAATGGAACGGGGTGAGCATTAGGGTTCACAGCCCCAAGCAGGGGTGTGCAAATCCCATTGCCCCCTGTCTGGGGTAAGTAAATTTCCTTGAAGGGCAAGTACAAAAACAAAGCTAATGTCATTGTAACGAATAGGGGCAAGTAAAAATTCAGCTACAGTCATGCCTGGGCAAGTCCTAAAAATTTTGATTTGAACACCCCTGGCCCCAAGACAGCCCCCCCCCATCCCAGCCAACCTCGTAAAAAAGACAAAACAAGAGAGGTATCAAAAGTAGGATAGACCCATTTAATCAAGGCAGAATCAACAAATTACAGATCGGAATAAAAGTCACACTCACCAACATATAAATCAGTCAGTAAGTTTTATTTATTTTACTTCCAGTACTTCTTGTCCTATATTTCTGGGACAATAGATCCCCTTCCTCAGGGAGTCCGGTTTAGAGTTTTTACATGAGTTAAATAAATTGCATTAGCAAACTGAAATTTCTGTTCCCCGTATTCTGTCTATCTTTACTAAAGGAAGAAAAAACTAAGTCATTTAACTCACTTCTGACACCCTTTCAGTACTGATATCCACGCTACCATCCTGGATGTCCTACGCAGTAAGAAGGTTTACTATAAAGACTTTCACCAAACCCCCCCCCAACCTCCCCCATTTTTCCTGCTCCAGGTTCATAAAAATGTTTCTGTCCTTATCAATAGGTATACATAATGATTATGAGTGTTATTTGATAAGTATGTAAGTGATATGAGTAGTAGTTTTGAGAACACACACTAATTCCAAGTATGAGGATTTTTTCTTTGTGGATAATATACAAGTCTAAGGTACATGTAAATATTAACATAGAATGTTAGGGCAACACCAGATGCCTTACATTAGGTGTCACTATCACTAGTGGATCCAACACTCAGGCAGTCATGACCACACCTGCACATGGACACGCTGTACAGCGATAGTATTTGTGTCACTGTTTGGCAAGCATCAGACTGCCGGAGTCTGGTTTATGGGATCGCTACATAAGGGAGTCAGTTGTTGGCAGTAACCTTTCTTACTGCATAGGACAGCCTGGATGGTAGAATGGAAAAAGCTGCAACAGGTATGGAACAGTGAAACTATGTTAACAGTAATGAATGTTTTAAAGAATAACAACTAGCAGAAGTTAAGTAACTGAACGCATGTTACTAAAATTTGTTTAGATATCATACGAGAAGAAAACTGAAAAAAATATGCATGCATAGAGATTCCCTGGAGTTCCATGGTTAGTTAAAAAGCTACAACAAGGTTGCACTTGAGCAGATGTTTAAGCAATAAGCCACGAGGGGGTGTGGGATATTGAGGGATTTACCACGGCTGGAGTGGTTTATCCACGAGGTGCAGCCAAGTGGATAAATCTGTGCCAGCCGTGGTAAATCCCCTGATAACCCAGATCCCCCGAGTGGCTTATTACGATTATACCAAGCACTGTTTTTTTTTATTATTTAAAAAAACAGTACTTGCTATAATGCTTAAATAAGTGACTCAGTTGTAGAGCAGCCAGTGTTTTTGTTTACTTTCCCCTGATGCACAGAGCTGCTGTTTTACAGTCTCCGCTTAGCGGGGAAACAAGATGGCGGACAGAGTTCCATGATTTTTGCCGTTGGATTGCTTTTTTTTGAACATGCGGCTGGCTGGCACCTTTTGCAGTGATTATCGGTAGATAATCAAGGCAGGTAAGGTGCCAGCCTGCCTATCTGATTGGTCGGTGTCCGAGGTACATGGTATAATTAAACTTCTGACTTTATATATGAAGGCTGTAAGACTGATAAAACAATGGTCTGTTTGTACATTCCAGAGCAGTAAGCAAGAAAAGGAATAGCATACTGAAAACAGAACATATGATATCAGCACTGTAAGGATGTTGTAAAGTGAGTTTAATGACTCACTTTTTCTTCCTTTATTAAAGATATCTAGAATATGGGGAACAGAAATTACAGTTTGCTAATGAAAATTATTTAATTCATGTAGAGACTCTAAACCAGACTCCCTGAGGGAGGGGATCTATTTTCCCCTAAACATAGATGTGCTGGAAGTTACACAAATAAAAATTACTGAATGATTTATATGTTGTTGAGTGTGCTTTTTATTCCAATCTGTACTTTGTTGATGCTGCCTTGGTTGGTTGGGTCTCTCCCACTTTTGATACTTTGGCTGGGGGGGGACTGCTGTCTTGGGGCCAGGGGTGTTCAAATCAAAATTTTTACGAGGTTGGCTGGGTCAGTGCCTGGCTTCTTATTACACCACCTCAAGTATGTCACAGCTGTCATTTTTCCAATCCTGGCCAGAATGTGTTTTTGCATCTGTGCTGTGGAGTGGTGTTGCCCTTGTGTGGCATTACATTTTGGCAGGGATTGAAAAATTTTCTGAACTGGGTAGATGATGTAGGGTAATAACATGGCTATGGTGACAATTTGGTGACTGTTGTCTTATAAGTGGAAGAGCAGGGGACGAGGTCTCTGTGTTTCCACAGCTAGATACTGTACATATATGGATCTATGGAGGGATGGGAGTCTCCCACAGTAAAATAAGCATATGATTATACTATCTAAAAAAGTAAGGAAATAAATTGCAAAAAGCTTCATTAATGCATCAGTTAGGGTTAAAAAAAATGCTTGCCCCAAGACAGCTCCCCCCCCCACCGCCTGTAGGTCTGTGCATGGTGGGGAATGGGGTGTTAGAGTTGACAACCCTAACACCACTTTTCCCTACTTTTGTCGCTTTAACCCTAAGTGATTCATTAACAATTTTTTTAAATATATACAGTATATACACACACACACCCATACAAAATACACACACGCATACATATATGTTAAAGCTGGATGCTTACTCTCACTCTTGTCACTCTTCTGTCTGTCAGCAACTCCAGCACTTTAGAAAAAGCCAGGGAGGATGAGTGTGACTGCAATTTGTCCTACAGCCTCTTAAAGTTCTGATTCACTTGCTCCACAGGCTAGTTGGTCAGATTGTTGGTACCCAAGTGCACCATTGCCACCAGCTCACCTCTTCCCTCTCCACTATCTTCACTGTTCTGTCTGTGTCCCTGATAATCACCCAACCCTTCTGTCCCCTCTTACCAACCTCTATACTCCCTTGTTCATAGAATCCCTGACCACTAAGGCTCTTCTAGCTGGCTTCTTCCTGCTGTCACCCCTTTCACAAGGTTGTCACTCTCATTCTCCCTGACTGAGTTCCCCTCTATTGGAGTCAGGAACCTGAGTCTCTTCCAGGGGTGCAAAGCAATTTGCCATTGGGATGTTATGGCAGTGGCTCTGGTTGACCTCCATGTGGCTGCCCCTTCCATCCTTCCACCTTCCCCATCCAACCTCTCTTCACCCCCTGCCACCAGTGGACATCTGGGGGAGTGGTGGTATGGGTTCCAGCTGGGCCAGTGCTGCAGAAGAGATATCGCTTCTTTCATTACTACCAACTGAGTATAGAGCTCTCCAATGGTTCTGCAGAAGAGGCAGTGACCCCACAGAAGGGGCAATGACCCCACCCTGGAGATGAGTGCCCGACAGTCCCTGCAACTGACTTGCTCACCACTGAGCCTCATCCTTATACCGTGCCTTATGATAGCCCTTAGACTTCTGATACTAATCAGTTCTCCCCTGCTTCTCTAGTATCCTTATGCTAGAACCAGACTGGTCTACCCTATATACAGTTACCCAGATAGGGAAGCAACTAGTACATTTGATATACTTAATAAGCAGCACAGGCAAACTTAATAGGGGTCACTTAGATGGTGTGGGGCTAGGATACAACACAAGCAAACCCAACAAGCACACTCAACAACACAGGCTAGCCACTTAGGGGTCACCTTGATAGAGTGAGGCTATGGTACAGTACAAGTGAACTTAAAAAGCACACCTAATAACTCAGGTTAATTATACTGGGGTCACCTAGATATATGGTGAAGCTTTGGTGCAGTATAAGTGGTCTTAACAAGCACACTTAACAACATAAGTTAGTTATAGGGTCACCTAGATAGGGTGAGGCTATGGTACGGTACAAGCAAATTTAATACAGTTACATCAAGTTAGTAATTCAGGCCAGCTATGAATTAGTGTTACTGACATATCTGAGATTGAGTGGTCATTCTGAGAGAAGTGTCGCCCCACTGGCTTGTCAGTCATCTTCATATTAATGGTATGTCTGTGTGCATTCATTCTAGTGCAGAGAGTTTGTTTTTTCTCTCCAACACACCCTATTTGTGGACATCTCTTGCATTGAATGAAATAAACAACATTACGTGATGTACAGGAATGATTTCCCTGTATCCTGAATAGTCTGTTTTGTGATGTAACCACACAATCCGAAGTGGAAATGAGCTCACAAGTCCTACATCTGGGTTGATTACTATTTAGTATCATGGTACACTGTTCTGGTGCAAGTTTACTCCAAACAATCAGGTTGGCTAAATTAAGTGGTTGTTGAAAAGATAGTAGTGGTAGTTCTTGAAAAATACAATTTAGGGTCTCATCCTCACTAAATATAGAGTGGAGGTCCTTAATAATTTTACGTAAAAGTTCAAGGTCAGGATGATAAGTGACTACTAAGGATATTTTGTTGTTAGTGGTCCTTTCCTTATACTGAAGTAATTGTTCTCTAGGCACCTGTGTTGCATGTTCTACTGCTCTGTCTATTTCTCTGGACGAGTGTCCCTGCTCTATAAAGGTGTTATAACATAGTCAAATGTGATACATTGCATAGCATGTTTGAGCGACATACCCAATAGCCACCCAGTCATACTATTGCACAGGAACCGAATGCAGCAATTCCTGAAATGCTGGCAATTGATCTACTGCTATTATTTTTGGTGGAGAATGTGAAATTAAGAAGGTTGATGGTGCGTACCTGTCCCAAATGGCAGATTCCTTCATGAACATACTTCTCCATCTGTGACATTCCTGAACTGTATGGGACTGTATAACATAGAAACATAGAAGCTGACAGCAGATAAGGACCACAAGGCCCATCCAATCTGCTCATTTTTTCTCCTTATGAATGTGCCATAGGCCTGTACTCTGTCAATTGCTTATCTATTCATATTCATCTGTATTGCTCCCTTATGCCTATCACATGCCTGTTTGAAGCCCTGCACTGTATTCATATCCACCACTTCCTGAGGTAGGCCATTCCATGCATTCACCACCCTTTCTGTGAAAAAGAACTTCCTCACATTACTCCTTAATTGGCCTCCGTCTAATCTCATGCTGTGTCCTTTTGTCCTGCTATTGTTCTTATATTGAAACATGTTAGACTCTTTCACCTTGTTAATGCCCTTAAGATGTTTGAATGTTTCAATCATATATATCTCTCCCTCCTTTGCTCTAGAGTATACATATTAAGCTCCATTAATCTGTCCTCATATGTTTTCTGATGCAGTCCCTGCACCATTTTGGTTGCCCTTCTCTGGACTGCCTCCATTTTGTTAATATCATTGTGCAGGTGCAGTCTCCAGTACTGCACGCAGTACTCCAGATGGGGCCTAACCATTGTGTCTTGTAAAGAGGGATTATTACCTCCCTCTTACGACTTGCAATACCCCTACTAATACACCACAACATCCCTCTAGTCTTACCTACTGCTTTAGTGGTCTGCTTGGATGATTTCAGGTCATCTGTGATGATGATGTCCAAGTCTATTTCTTCCCTTGTGATTGCCATCAACTCCCCTACTAACCTGTAGGTGGCTTCAGGGTTTCTCTTCCCTATGCGCATGATCTTGCACTTCTTTGCATTAAACCCCAGTTGCCACTCTCCTGACCATTTTGCCAGTTTATCCAGATCTCTTCTCATTCTGCCCACCCTATCTGGATCACCTACTCTGTTGCGGATCTTGGTGTCATCTGCAAACAGTCAAGCCTTACCCTCCAGTCCATCTGCAATGTCACTGATGAAGATATTAAACATGATTGGCTCCAGGACTGACCCTGAGGTACCCCACTTGTGACTTGCATCTCTTCTGACTGTATACCATTACCACTACTCTCTGTTTTCTGCCCGCCAACCAGTTTGCCACCCAGTTGACCAACTTCTGACCTACCCGAGCATACCCAGCTTATTAATCAATCTTCTATGTGTAACAGTATCGAAAGCTTTGCTGAAGTCAAGATAGGTGACATCAACTGCACCCCCTTGGTCCACCACTCTGGTTACCCAGTCAAAGAAATGTATGAGATTAGTCTGACAGGATCTTTCTGTTGTAAACTCATGCTGTCTTGGATCCTGTGCTCCTATGAATTCCAGGTGTTGCACTATCCTTTCCTTAAGGAGTGCCTCCATAATCTTGCCCAGTACTGAGGTAAGACTGTCTGGTCTGTAGTTCCCTGCCTCCTCCCTGCTACCACTGTTGTGGAGAGGGATCACATGAGCTCTTCTCCAGTCTTCTGGGACCTCTCCTGTGCTCAGAGACTCACTAAACAGTTCTGATAATGGCTGTGCTAGTTCCACCCTTAGCTCCTTTAGTACCCTGGGATGTATGCCATCAAGTCCCATTGCCTTGTCCACCCTGAGCTTAGTGAGCTCTTGTAGGACTCTTTCTTTTGTGAAGGGACTAGTGCACCCCCCCCCGTATCCATGGTGCTGAGCTGTGGGTCATGCCCTACCGTCTCCTCAGTAAATACTGACCAGAAGTATCTATTTAGGATAGATGCTTTTCCTTGGTCCTCCTCCACACACTCCCCATTATCCCCTTTGATCTTAGCAATACCCCTCTGAACTTTCTCCTTTCACTAATGTATCTATAGAAAGTCTTATCCCCTTCTTTTACTGTTCGTGCTAGTGTTTCCTCAGTTTGGGCCTTTGCCTACCTTACTGCCTTCAAGCCTTCCCTGCTTTCATTCGGGAAGTTTGGTATGCCTCTCTATCTTCGGTCTGCTGCGTCCCCGTATATTTCCTGAAGGCCAGCCTTTTGGCGCTGACCTTTTCTGCTACTGTTTTTAAGAACCTAAGTTGTTTCCTCCTTTTTTTGATCTTGCTTTTCTCTCTAATACTATGTGATGTTGCTTCAAGTATTGTATTCTTAATGCTTGCCCACTTTGCCTGTACCCCCTCACTTGTATTTCTTCTTGCCAGGGCTAGCTTAAGTCTGTTGTCCATCTTATCAAATTCAGCTCCTCTGAAGTTCCATATTTTTGCTTTGGAATGGGATGATTTAGTCCTAGTGGCCAAACTAATCCATACCATGTGATGTTCACTGGCCCCCAGGTGACCTTCTACCTGGAGACCTGTGATCCTTTCTCCATTAGTCAGTACTAGATCTAGAATATCCCTGTCTCTTGTGGGTTGTTGTACCAGTTGTTTGAGGCCCTCCTCCTGCAGGGAATCCACCATGTGTCTAGTTCTGGCAGATGTTCCTGCTGGTATTGACCAATCTGTATCTGGCATGTTGAAATCTCCCATTATCAGAACCTCCCCTTTAGCTGACATGTTTTCTATACCTTCTAACAATAATGTGTCTATATCCTCCCCCTGGTCTGGAGGCCTGTAGACAACCCTAGTTCATATGGCTGTCCCATTTCCTATTTCCAGGGTGACCCACAGTTCTTCTGGCTCCTTACATGTATTCTGAATTTCTGTAGCTTTGATATTTTCATTGACATAAAGGGCTACTCCATCACCCTCTATTTGCACCTCAGTCTCTTCTGAAGAGTACATAGCCAAGTACTGAAGTCTCCCAAGTGTGATTATTGGTGACCACGTCTTGCTAATGGCTACTATGTCCAGTTTAGGCTCTGTCATTACTGCCTGCAGGTCTGGGATCTTGTTTCCCAGACTGCACGCATTTGTGTACATGCTTTTCCATTGGCCAGATTTTGGTGTGTTGGTTGCTGGACGAGGTCCTGCATATCCCCTACATGTTGTATGGGGACCCAGACCTTTTTCCTTACCTGGTGATGTAAATGAACTACAAACATGCTGAACTCCTGTTTGATCACTAGCTGAGAGGTGTTCTTCCCATTCAATGTATCGGGTGCTGCACCCCTCTTCCCATTTGCTAGTTTAAATATTTTGCAAAGATGTCAAACTTCTGCCCCAATGCACTGACTCCCTCCTTAGTCAAATGCAGTCCATCAAATTTAAAGAACTTTCTCTCCCAAAACTGTTTCCAGTTACCTACAATTTGTGTCCTTTTTCCTGGCACCAGCCCTTGAGCCACATGTTTAGCTCCCCTATCTCCCCTTCTCTGACCTTCCATCTGTCTGCCCCCTCTCTCAGACCGGCAGGATCTCAGAGAAGGAGATGCCAGAGGAAATGGATGACAGTTTGTCTCCCAGCCTGGTCAGGTGTTCCTTGTTCTCCATAATTGACCGGCTGGTGAGATCATTAGTCCCTAGGTGTACCAGGATGTCGATGTTTTCTCCTGCTTCCTGCATGATTTTATCAATGTGGTCAGTGTCTCTCCACGCTGATGTACCTGGGAGACATCTGACCATTGCTCCCGACTGGAGGTAGGTATCAGCTCCCCAAATCATGGAGTTTCCTATGATCAGACGTGTTTTGGATTTCCCTTTTGCTTTCTTTGTTTTGGTCTCTGTTTTGGGTGAGTTTTGTTGTGCTAGCTCCTGCACTGCAGTGTCCTCTGCCCCTTTGTTTGATTTCAGAGATAGAGGCAGATACCTGTTTGTAGTTTTTATATGGTTTATGGAGGTGATACATCGGTGAGCATTGAGTGATGGGGCACCCGATTTGCCCCTCCTAACCACCTGCCAATCTCCCGGACCAACTACCCTCTGTGGTCGAGGTGCTTCAGTTGGATGTTGGGGAAATGTCGGGCAGTTCTTATAATATATTTCCTCCTGAATATGTGATTTGAGGTGTGCTATCTCTGCCCATGCTGCCTGGATCTGAGCCCATAGATCTCCAATGGTCCGGCATGTAGGGCAGTATCCTAAATCCTGTATAACTGCCCTTATGAAAAGTGTCCTGCAGTACTTGCAATTAATCCATTCCAGATGAGTTGCTGGATTTATAACCTGGTCCGAGTAATTAGAAGGAGAAAATGAAAGCAAAAGGTTGATTTTTTGTTTTGTTTGTTTTTGTATAACTTGTTATAACAAGTTAAATTACTTGTGCCCCGTAAGTGAGGTCACTGTGTGGATGCCACTCTGATCCTCCCCTCCCGTTCCTGCTTTGCTCCAGAAAATATCATGGCTGTGCTACCCTTTAAAAGGAGTATAGTATGGGGTGGTTGGGCCCTTCCCCTGCCGAAAAAGAAGAACCTCAGACAAAAGAATCAAGGAGGTAAGAACAGAACCAATCAACAAACAACAAATGCAGTAGCCCTGAAAGCTTAGCCTAATGAGAGATAAAACTGTGAAACCTGTAAAGCACCACCTGTAATAATTTCACAGAAGATATACCCTGCAAAAAAACACTTTGCTACAGAGAAAAATAAAACCTTAAACACATGGTAATCCATAGCCTGCTGCATTCAGCATCCCCATACAAACATCTCAGTATAGATATGTGACCCAGTGGCCAAACAGCTGGTAGCTCTAATTTATGTATTAAAGCCCACTGGGCTCAGGTACCTGGGGATGCTGAAATGAGGAAAAATTGTACAAAGCCCAATTGCTGTGGTAGCAACATTCCAGGTATTCACCAGCATGCCATGCTGGCAATGAAGAGTGTAAGTGGATCACACACGGGTCAGAAAATGTTAGAACTGCTCCTGACCGAGACTGATGAGTGGCTGCATCCACATTTCTTAAAAATGAGTTTCATTGTGAGTGATAATGGCTTGAATGTGATTAAATGCATAAGTGATGGTGAGTTTCTCAAGGTTCCATGCATGGCACACTGTCTTAATCTAGTAGTGCAAGTGTTTTTATCATATACTGAAATCAAGTCCATGTTGACTGTGGCCTGTGGCATCTGTGCCTACTTTGCTAATTCCAGAAAGGCATGTGACCATCTAAAGCACCTTCAAATCCAGAACAAAGTGTCTCAGTACCGTCTGAAGCTGGAGGTTGTCACCAGATGGACCCACATGATCGTACGCTTGTACGAGCAGTACAAAGCCATCTCTGAATATCTGCTGCTGAATACGAGCCGTGGCAGTTCCAGAGTATCAAGGTCTCTGACAACAGATCAGTGGGGACTAATGGATGGCCTGATCATGATCCTAAGAACATTTCAATATGTCGTACAAGGCGTGAGTGAGAACACTGCCTGTATCAGTCAGGCCATCCCACTTCTAAGGGTGCTGAGGCAAACACTGTTAAATGTACAGCAGGTGCTAGAGGCAGGTGATAATAGGGGAAGCTCTGCCTTAATGGAACATGTGCTGCATGTATCTGACTGCAATACCCAATTTCCAGCATTCTGCAGTCTCCACATTTTGGTATTGCCACCATGCCTGCATGATGGACCCTCAGTAGAAAAGGGGCCTGTCATTTATACTGAAATAGGGCCAAGATCAGGTACAAAATCTAACTGATCAGTTAATAAGACAGGTTCATGGGGCACAGATGTTATGGTCACAGTTATGTAAGGCACAACACGAAAGTGATCAGGCAGGATTGTGTGTAGTTCAACCCATGGTGGATGCATATTTGGTGGACACCAGGCACCTTAATGTATTGGAAGCTCCACTGCTGTACTGCAGTAGCCAGGTCACTTACTGGTCAGCACTGACCTGCACTGTAGTGAAATATCTGAGCAGTCCATCCTTGGGTGTCAGCGTGGAGAATGTGTTCAGTTCAGTGGGGGCCATTGTACAGGACAGGCATACAAATCTGTCCACTAGAAATGTTGGTGTAACCCCCGAGCCACTTATTACAAGTTAGCACACTCCCCATTAAAATCTGTCACTGGTACCTGCATATTGGCATACCTTTTACTTTTCAAAAGGTTGGTACCACTCTTGGCATTAGGATGTATACCAGGCTCATTTCTACAGGAAGAGGGGTGGTGGTACAAGAACAAATCACATGAACCTTTCGTAAAATTGGGCTGGCAGTATAGCCTAGAGGTTAGCGTAATGAGCTGTGAACGAGCTTGGTACTGTACATCCAGCAGACCAAACCTGAGTTTGATTCTCCCAACCTCCACTTGCATACTGTGTGACTCTGAGCAAGGCACTTAACCACCCAGTGCTCTCAGGTTACCCCTGAAAATAGGCACTTGTGCCTAGTGGGCCTTACCCAGTTACCAAAGACTAAAATTAAAAAAAAAAAAATACAACTCAGGTCCAGGTCCAGGGTGGAGGCTTCTAGGCATATGCTAGATCTAAACTACTGAGGGGACCCAGTAAATCCAACACCAGAAGCAAGAATCAGAATGTCCAGAACAGAAACTGCGATTGTGCAGTATGGCGTTATTTAAAAGATGGAACACTGAAGCAAGTAATGGACCACCATGGGTTGGTCAAGGCAGGACAGGTATATTTCACAAACTCTCCTTCCATGCAGAACAGTTCGAGAACACATAAAAACTTCTTCCCATTTCCAAATGGTGCACATAGTAGTGGACACCTGGCCACGCACCTGAACATTTTCCTCCCATAAGTGCACATACTGTGAAACTAAGTCACACATTCGGAACTCTTCTTTGAAAATAGGTGAAGTTAAGTGAAACTCAGCCATACACCTAAACCTGTAGCACTGGCATTTGCTCAGGTAAAAAGCTGGCACCCTTTATTTTATTTTATTTATTTTTTTGGTTCGGCTCAGCACCGAATTTTAGCCCTGTCACAGCCCTCATCATCCCTCGCTCCCAAATCAGCTGTTCTCCCTTTGCCCCCGGCTTACCCCCCAGGGTGGGGCCACGGTGCCGGCCAAGGTGTCACACAAACACGGGTCGGGTTATGGTAGCCAACCTGAGAGCGATGGAGGGGTGGCGAGGCTGCATCATGGAGGTGGTGCGGTGGGATTTTCTGTTTTTGCTCCCTCTGGAGCTGGGTGCATGCAATGACACCAGCCAAAGTGGAACTTGCATGCTCCCGTGTGTGCTCCCTTTGATGCATCTGCACTCAGCTCCCCCCATGCTCACGCATGTCATCTTACTCCCCAGCCTCTGCCAGGGGGCACTCAGATGCTGGTGCTGCAGTTCCCCCTCCCTGGGGAAGGAGAGCAGTCCTCCAGATGCTCGATGCTTCCCGCCCCTGCTGACCCCGGTGGCCCATGCCTATTCCTGAACATGGGTCACCAGCGTGGTGCGAGGTGTGGTATCCAGCGCTTCAACCCTCAGTGCCACCGGGCTGGCAACTGGCACCCTTTATGAACCAGTTAGTCCTGTCTCGTAAGCATCCAGATGGCATTCCTTCCACCCTTTGCCCCAACCAACAGTCTCTGCCATTCCTTCAGGGTTACACCATTGAAACCCCCGTTCCCCACTGTAATGCTAGAGGTCCCACATTTTCCATTTCTGTCACTCGCTAGGGTGACCACAGTATAACTTAACTCTCCTGGGTGAACTAGTTGCAGAACTTCACTCTCCTATGTGAACTAGGGGCACTGATAGGTGTGTTCTAGCCCTATCTATGGGCACACACACCCCAGAAATGATTCCCCTAAGTGTGTGGAGAACTTGTCTCCCAAAACAGTACTTACGAATTGGTTGTCCCTTCCACTGGGCATGGAATAACAAAAGGCACCTGTCATGGGTAGCATGTCAGAACAGTCTCTCAAAAGTTCTTTTCCAGGGCAGCTGAAACACACAAATGATCCTCAGGGGATTTCCCCTCAGATCCACTGAGAAAAGCAATTCCTTCCACTTCACTGGGAGTAGAAATCAAGAAATCCTGCTGTAGAACCGTCTCCACCACTTCACTGGAAGCTGGAAATAATACTCCACACTAGGGTGAGAAGTTCTGCGCCCTTAACTCAGAGCCCACTGGAAGACCTTCTGCCATTCTCACCTCCACACTCAGACTCTAACTGCCACTAACTGAGCATTCTAAGCGTCCCGGAGCAGCTGCACACAGGAAAGGTTTACGCTGCTGCGAGAGTTCTGAATGACATAATCATTCTTTTCTCAGGCTAGCTGAGTAAACAATGATGTCATTGTGTAAGACGCTCCTAATGAGCACCCTACCAGCTGCCTGCTACCTTCCTAACACTAATACTGATAGGATTCTAGTAACCCCAGGGGACTGGGTGGTTACATTGGCATGCTAACATTTATTAAAATAAATTCAGGGCACATTCCATATAATACAATTATATTTGTGTTCATATCACATGATGCTGGCAGTGGTGAAGAAGAACCAGAACAGCCTGGTGGTATCGGCATTGGAAAATTGCATACCACTGAGGCAGATGACGCAGTTATAGAAAAAGAATTCCAATGTGGGGATAGCTCCAGTCTGGAAGACTGTAAGGGCTGCTTCCTTGATGATGGTGATTGTAGTGCATAAACAGAAAAGTGTTAGATCCCACCTTTCCTGCTTGTCAGTTGAAACCTTTTTTTATGATTCAATTTTGTTTTCCTGTGAATATTTGTCCCCAAGTTGTGCTGCTGTTGTATACATCCATCTGATTAACACCATCTGCCCTCTCCTATATGATACCCACAGATGAAGCTAAAAATATTTGAAGACTATATCAGCCAGTCAGCCAGCCAGCCTGCTAGTCAGTCCAACAACCAGCCCATCAGCCAGCCCACCAGCCCTCCTGCCAGCCAGCCTACTAAAAAGCCCACTAGCCAGCCCGCCAGCCATCATGCCAGCCAGCACACCAGCCAGCCTGCCAGACATCCTGCCAGACATTTCACCAGCTAGCCAGCCCACCAGCCAACCCTTCAGGCAACCTTCCAGCCAGCCTGCCAGCCAGCCCACCAGCCTGCCCGCCCGGCATCTTGCCAGACATCTTGCCAGCCAGCCTACCAGACATCCCATCAACCAGCCTGTCCGACATCCTTCCAGTCAACCAGCCAGCTTGCCAGGCATCTTGCCAGCCAGCCTGCCCAACATCTTTCCAGCCAACCAGCTAGCCAGCCATTCAGGCATCCTGCCAGCCAGCCTGCCATACATTGCACCAGCCATTCTGCCACCCAGCCTGTCTGATATCTTGCCAGCCTGCCCACCAGTCAGCCTGTCAGCCATCCCACCAGCCAGCATGCCAGCCATTCAGCCATCCCACCCATCAGGAAGCTAGATCTCAAGTCAAGCCTCCAACCAGCCAGCCCATTAAGGCAACAAGAACTGAACTCCAGCAAAGGTCAACATTATCTGCTGTGATGGTAAGTTACTTTCATTGTTTTTCACGCTACTTATCCTCACTGTTGGCAGTGAGTCTGTCATCGCACAGGAGGTGCTTCCACCTTGCTTACAAGACATTAAAATGTGTTTCTTTTTTCCCTTTTGTCTCTCTCTTACTTCAGACAAGCACACCACAAGCCATAGACCACAACGTTGCCTCTTCCTCCACCACACCTCTCTGTGGCATGGTTGTGCCAGCGAATGGCATGGACATCACTAATATGATAGTAACTATTATGACATTATTTTTTTTCTGTTTTTAAATTTTAATGTTAACTTTTTCCTTTCATATGTAAACTGACACAGTGGCCATGCCATGACATGCTAAATAATTTCTCTTTTTTTCTTCACAGGTGACAGGTATAGAAAGAGTATGATTGGACAATGGATCTATTGTGTGAACACAATGGTGGCAGAGTCAGGCTAAATGACTTCTTTTTTTCTTCATAGGTGACATGCATAGAAAGGCTTGGAGAGGACAGCATATATACTGTTCATGTGGTCGGTTGCCCACAGTGGCCACCTTAATAAGGTCTGCATAATTTTCCCTTGTCTTCACAGGTCTCCTCCTGTCCTGCTCTCTTCTCATCCAGGAAACAAGACTTCTCCTCCTCCGCCTCCTATGTCTGGGGCACCTTTGTTCCATTTCAAGGCCGGGCCATCACCAGTGTGATGGCAGGTATCCTTCCAAAAGTAATTTTTTCTTTAATTTTGGTTTCCTTTCACAGGTGTACTGTAAGCCTATACGGAGTGTACTACAGTCTAAATAATTTCTATCTTGTATTCACATCAGGTCTGATTACTGTCTGCCATCAAGCTCAGTTCCACATCCTCCTACAGCAAGCAAGCCATTGCCATTGTCTAATCTCCACCAGATTGTTGACGTGGTCAACCTTATCGACTACTGCTCGGACCTCCTCCTCCTCCTCCAGCTTCTCCAACACCATATGTGGTGTTATTAAAGTCAACACGTCATCTGTATCAAGCATATATAACAGTCCTCCAACTGATGCTGCTGCCTCATTGTACAATCTGTCACCCATTGGAAAAATACCTGAAACAAGAGAAATAGGAGCAGACAACTGTTATACAGTGACATACGCATACGAATAGCATTTAAGGAAAAAAAAAAAAAACACTTACCTTCCCTGGTACCAAACTCTCCTAAATTAAATAACAATATCTGAGCAAGACCCATGCAGCAACAGGATTCATTCACCCTAGTGATAAATATCTTCCAAAAAAGAAACATTAGCAAAAAATGATTAGAGATACAACAGTTTCAAATATCTTCCCTCCCCAACCCAAACAAGCATTTGTCAATGCCGAATGTTGTCGCGATGGCATTGGCAGTGGGAGTGGCAGAGCTAGAGATGCATAGTGCTGTGATTTTGTGAATGTGTCTCAAAAGGTGATTTTGCACAGCGAGCACGCCATTGTGCGCCATAGCTGCGGAAATACGTTTTGGGCAAGCTGTGAAAAATGGCAGCTGGACTGTTGATAAGGAGATGTGCACAAATGCCAGTGGTGAAAATGTGGCATGAAAATATTGCAGATTGATGAAGTTACAAGGGTGCGTGGAAACTGCGCAAGGCACGCTTGCAACACAGTCATTGTGTGGAGTTTAGGCACCAGATTTTCAACATAGGCATTTTAGGACCTCTGCTCATGAACAGTGTCACCGTCACTTCCTCAAACTGTCCCGAAAACTGATTTTGCACAGCGGCCATGCAATTCTGTGCCGGATATGCGAAAACACATTTCAGGCAGCTGTAGTGTTCATAAGGAGGTATGGAAAAATGCCAATGATGAACAGCTGGAGTGAAAGTATTACAAATTCACAAAGTCATGAGCATGCGTGAAAACTGTGCAATGCACGCTCATAAAACACTCATTTTATTGACTTTCGTTCCCAAATTTTCAACATAGGCATTTTAGGGCATCTTTTAATGAACAGTGTCACTGTCATTTTCATCATGTGTCTCGAACACAGACTTTCCACAGTGACCATGCTATTCTGCACCGGAACTGTGGAAACAGATTTTGGTCAGGATGTGAAAAATGAGAGCTGTACTGTTCATTAGGCAGTGCAGAACAATGGCACTGTAGAAAATCTGGAGTGAGAGTATTAGAAGTTTACGAACGTACGAGCGTGCGTGCAAACTGCGCAACGTACGTTCGTTAACACAGTCATTTTATGGAGCATTGTCACCAAATTTTCAACACAGGCATTTTAGGACCTCTGCTCACGAACAGTGTCACTGTCATTTTCGTAATGTGTCCTGAACAGTGATTTCGCACAGCAAACGCGCTATTCTGCACAGAAAGTGCAAAAACACATTTCAGCAAGGATGTGAAAAATGACAGCTGTACAGTTCACAAGAAGGTGTAGTAAAATGCCAATGTTGAGAATCTGGCGTGAAAATATTGTGAATGCTCAACTTACGAGCGTGCGTTACGCAGTTGCTACAGACGCTCGTAAAACAGTCATTTTATGGAGTATTGTCACCAAATTTTCAACACAGGCATTTTAGAACCTCTGCTCATTAACAGTATCACTGTCATTTTTGTAATGTGCCCTAAACACTGATTTCGCACAGCGACCGAGCTATTCTGCTCCGGAAGTGCGAAAACACATTTCAGCCAGGATGTGAAAAATGACAGCTGTATGGTTCACAAGAAGGTATGGTAAAATGCCAATGCTGAGAATCTGGCATGAAAAGAGTGCGAATGCACTAACGTACGAGTGTGCGTTGTGCAGTTGCTACACACGCTCGTAAAACAGTCATTTTATGGAGTATTGTCACCAAATTTTCAACAAAGGCATTTTAGGACCTCTGCTCATGAACAGTGTCACTGTCATTTTTGTAATGTGTCCCAAACACTGATTTCACACCACAACCGCACTATTCTGCCCCGGAAGAATGAAAACACATTTCAGCCAGGATGTGAAAAATGACAGCTATATGGTTCACAAGAAGGTATGGTAAAATGCCAATGTTGAGAATCTGGCATGAAAATATTGTGAATTCACTAACTTACGAGTGTGCGTTGTGCAGTTGCTATGCACGCTCATAAAACAGTCATGTTTGGGATTTTTCCCACCAAATTTGCAAATTAGGGTTTTTGAGAGCCCCCCTCATGAACAGTGGCACTGTCATTTCATTACACAGTCCTGAAAGGTGATTCCATGCAGTGATTGCAAAATCACCTTTCGGGACCGAATAACGCCATGACGGTGCAAGAATTCACGAGAAGGGGTCCCAAAAACCCATGTTGAAAATTTGGGACCAAAATTCGCAAAAATGCCTGAGATATGCAGCAAAATTGAAAAAACCCTATTTATTCCATTATACAGCTTACTGGCGCTTCTCAGTTCGCGGTCAGCTTTGAAGAGTGCAGACGTGTTCCCGGTCCACCAAAGATTGTCGCGCCAGACTGAGGTAAGTATGGGGTGAGGGGGTGTGGGAGGAGGGGCGCAGAAGGTGGGTGCGGTAGGGGAGGGGCACGGAGAATGAGGACCATTTGGTTAAAAAAAAAAAAACATTGCGGGACAGTTTTTGTTTTGCAGGGCATTTGGCATGCTGGGTGGGCTCCAGCGTGCCACCTAATGTTTGGGGTGTGTCTGTAGCCGGCGGGGATTGGGCAGCCTCGTCCAGCAAACAACACAGGGGATTTATGCCGACGGGGATTGGCACCCAAGTCGGCACACAAAGAATGGGCGCAGAGCCAAGGGGATTGGGCACGCCTTGGCATTAAACAATTGGTGGTGGTTAATTCTGCCGACAGAATGGGCTCTCGTCGGCACACAAGGAAGGGGTCAGGGTAAGAGCCGAGGATTGGGCACCCTCGGCATATCACAAATGGGGAATGCTATGCTGACGGGGAGTGGGCTCCCCCATCAGCACATTCACAGGGGGCAGGGGCAGCTGACAGGGGGATTGGGCACCCCCGAAGTCGGCAGTTCGGCAGCCAGTGTGCCGCCATGTACATAATGGCAGTGAGCACAGCAAGAAAAGGACCGCTGCATCTGACGAGCTTTGCTCGGATTGCAGCGGACCTTTTCTTAGATGTGTTTGCCACATTATGTATATGTGGTGTGGCACCGGCATGCAGGCTGATTGGGGAATGTGGGGCGCACCTACTGGTGCGTGCCCTGCATTCGCCCAACAGCAACCGCGCCTCCAAAGCTGCAGTGTCTCAAGATGTTGGCTGTGCAAGCACGCCAACATAAAAAGACAAAAAAATACTTACTTCTTCTGGTAGGGCACTACAAAACAAACTGATACTTGAGTTGAAGATCATCTGAATCCAGTTGTAGACTACTTTCACAAAGTACAGCAGCAGCAGCATTTAAGATTTCTTGGAGCACATCTAATTTCTGGGTGCCATAAAAATGTTCCCAGCCATGGAAATTCACTTTTATTTTCTGGGCACTAAAGTACATATTGACAGTTTCTGTGAAGACTCGCACAGCACAGCACCAGCCAGCCAGCAGCAGCAGCAGCAGCAGCATATAACTTGGAGAAGCGACCACATTTCATTTAATTTTGTCATAATAAAAATTCACAGCCGCAATGCATGAAGCAGCATGGCCAACTGTATTTATTCTGTTACTCACACCTCAAGATATTGGAATAGAGAATTTATGTCAAATCGGCTTTATGAAAAAAATCTTGGATTGTGATTTACTCATAATTAACACAAAGGGCTTGATTTTCGAACAATTTGTGATCAATGCAATGGACGTGTGGCCAAGTGCCGACTTGTGTCAAACTGAGCCGCAACTGCAATTTTCGAAAATATCATGCCACAACCCCCTGCCACAAGTTCATTGCAGTGCCGCAGCAGAGGTAGACCACCTTCCCCCTGATGTAACCTTAAGTCTGTGGGAGAGCTGGTTGATGGGACTCAAATTGAGGGTAGTGTTGCAATCTGCATCCAGGGTACTAAAATTGGGTGAAGGTTGTGACATACCCTTGGAAGCAGGTGCAGCGAACTTTGCGGGGACACAGGGCTTGGTTGCAAGTCCAGCGTCCCCATTTGAAAACCGGGGACCGGGCCCAAAGTGCATTACAAGTACAACAATTGGGTTTGGGGAAGTTCCACACTGTGAGTTACCATGTGGCAGCATGTAGCAGCTGGTCCAATTTTTGGTGGGAATACAGGAAAATTCAGGAATTCACAGAATTAATGTGAATTGTGATTTATGCACAGTTAACACAAAATGTGTTACAGCAAGAGTGTGTGGGGCAGTTACACACTGTGAACAGCCATGTGGCAGCATAAAGCAGCCTGTCCACTTTATGTGTGCATTAGAGAAAAATTCTAGGAGAAAAGGATTTAAATAAATTGTGATGTATGTCATTAACACTAAGGGTAGGATTCACAAAAGGGATGCGCCCAGCAGATCCCCGACTTGTACACTGGTGCGATTCTGGCAGGGTGTTGATGTGCCAGTGCATCCCTGATGCACCAGCGCATCACAGATGCACTGCTTATCACCCATAATGATATGCGGTACATCTGGAGGTGCTGTGAAGGCATGGTGTGCAGCCCCACTCACAACCCGATCAGGAGGCACATCTCTGGGGCAAGTCCAGAGATGCACCTTCTAGAGATAAGTCTACAACAAGTAGACTTAAAGAGCAGGTACCTACTGTCAGGCACCCAGCTCCCCTCAAACATATATCATAGTAGATCTGTTCTACTGTTGAGGGGGCATTAAAAATTCAATGCGCTTCCCTCTGGTTAAAAAGCAATAGCACCCCAAATTTGCACCCCCATAAAAATGAAGCCTTGTCTGACATGCCTCCTTTTGTGATGTCAGAAAATGAATACTGAGGGTGCATGTCATTAACCTGTATGTATACAATATGTCTATGGTGTTTAGTACTATTTAGAGGTGCCATGTAGACAAATCAAAGCAGCCGCTAGAGTAACAGTCCCTGTTTACTGGAGCGATCATTTTCATTGTTCCAAGTGGCAACTCTAAATAGTACTAAACGTCATTGACAAATGGCACCAATATAGATCTATGGAGTATACACAAGCAGCCTTCAGTTTCTGACATCACAAAAGGAGGCATGTCAGACAAGGCTTTGTTTTTATGGGGTGCAAATTTGGGGTGCTATAACTTTTTACCCAGAGGGAAGTGCATAGAAAGTTTAATGCCCCTCAACAGTAGAGCAGATCTACTATTATATATGTTTGAGGGCAGCTGGGTGCCTGACAGTAGGTACCTGCTCTTTAAGTACCTTGCCACCCACAGGCAGACTGCTGTACTGCAGATAGCAGCACAGCAGCCCACCCACCCTGGCAGTCCAGTGTGCCCTCCACCCACATCCCCATTATATTGCTGCTCTCTGCAGTGAATATGTCAATATCAGAAGCCCCTTCCCTGCCTACATCCACCATCACAAACTGCTCCCTGCAGTGAATAAGGTGCAATATGAAAACACCCTCCCACCCACCCGCCGCACCAGTGTCACCAATCCATACACTTGGTAGCCCAGCAGACCTCTCCCCCCACCCCACGGCACTCCATGCCCACCTGCTCCCCATCCCAGCATGAAGGGAAGGTAGGCAGGTAGCTCAACCCACCCGCATACCACCATGGCTGCTTGCCAACAGTACTGGCTGTAAATGACAGCTATTGTACAACTATAAGCCCACTGGTGGACCCTGTCGACCAATAGGCATGCAGTGTGTACTGTACTCTGTCATTCACAAAGCTGCAAATGACAGAGTGCAGTACACACTGCAAGCCCATTGGTCAACAGGGTCCACCAATGGGCTTACAGTTGTACAATAGCTGTCATTTACAGATGGCACTGTTGGTGGGAAGCCATGGTGGTATGCGGGTGGGTTGAAATACCCACCTACCTTCCCTACTTGCTAGGATGGGGGGAGCGGGTTGGGCATGTGGTGCCTGAGTGGGTGGAGGGTTGGGATGTCTGCTGGGCTACCGGGGAGGTGTCTATTGGTGTTCTGTCACTGGTGCATTCGAGTCGGAATGGGATGTGAGGGTTCAGCCTCTACTACTGTGGTGCTGCGGGGAGCGGCTTGTGAACAGGGGTGCAGGCAGGGTGGGGGGATCTGTGTGTGGTCAACAAATGCTGCAGAATGTGGCAGTATAACGGAGATGTGAGTGGCGTGGGGGGTCTGCATGTGGTCAGCAAATGCCGCAGGGTGCAGCAGTATAATAGAGATGTAGGTGGGGAAGAGGGTGGGTTGTGGTTGCATACTGAAGCAGCCCTGGGTGTACCATTCAGCACACAGTCCTTGCAGGGGGCCCAGCACATTCTGATTGGTGCAACCCTGCTAGGCACATGTAAATGGGGCCATAATGACATGCAAATGGCCCCATTGCACCTTGCATGCCTAATGGACCAATTTGCATGTCTGTGGCTGTGAATGGCAGCTTTTGACACAACGTATTGGGAGATGCGCTACCCCATTGTGTACCCAGCCCAACCAGGGGGTTGCATTGGTGCATCCCAGGCTGGGCAGATCTGTGGTATTCATAGATGGGATGCACCAGGTGCATCTCCCAGTGCATCTTCTGTGAATGCCACAGTTTGCGCTCAGTGCATCTCATATGCGTTGGGACATCTGAGATGCGTTGAGCACAAGTCCTTTGTGAATCCTGCCCTAGGTGTGTTACAGCAACAGTGTTTGGGCAGTTACACATTGTGAACTACCTTGTGGCAGCATGTAGAAGGTTGTTCTGTTGTGCACACTTGAGAAAATTCTGGGAGAAGAGAATTTATGTAAATTGTAATTTATGCACAGTTAGCACAAAGTGAGTCACAGCAACAGTGTTTGGGGCAGTAAAACACACAATGCAGGGTTATGTAGCAGTAGCACTACATATAGCAAACTGACATATTTATTCTGGTAGTTGAGAAAAATTATGGAAAACGATAGAAATAGAGATGAAAGGTATCAAGAAAATATAGGCAGAAAATATCAATGTTTTTGTTTTTTTTACGTTCGCTTGCACGCATGCGCAAGGAACGTTTTGGGAGAGTAGCACACTTGGAGGTGTGCCTCTCCCATCCAATGCACTGCTCCCTTGAGCAGGCGTGGCGGTCCTGCACCAATGGGTGCAGAAGCTCAGTATGACAGCGGTGTTCCTCTGCTTCAAAGGAAAGCACCGCTGCCATACTGAGTGCCGCCGCCGTCTCCCCTTGCATCACACGCCTCCGCGCATCACGCCGCCTCAAAGCTTTCTATGCCACGCTTGGAGCCCACCCAGCATGGCAACGTAGTTCCGCCGACGGGGTGCCCAATCCCCGTCGCCTCCACAGCCCCCCAAGCCATCCTGCTGACACGCTGGGAGCCCACCCCAGCGTGGCAAACGCTCGTGTTTGTTTTGCCAATGGTGGTGCCCAATCTCCCATTGGCCTCGCCCCGCCAGAAGTTTGCCGGGCGGGGTGCCTCAATCTCGCTGGCCCTCAGCCCCCATTGTCTTCTGCCACGCTGGGAGCCCACCCCAGCGTGGCAAACATCCCACGCCGCTTTTTTTTTTTAAACCTGTAAAATAAAACGTCCCACGGCGAGTCTCCCAGCCCCTCCCACAACCCGCACTCACCCACTGCGCACCCAGCCTCCCCACACCCCCCCACCCATACTTACCTCCGGACTCTGGTGCGACGATCTTCAGTGGACCGGGAACACGTCTGCACTCTTCAAAGCTGACCGCGAACTGAGGAAATGCCAGTAAGCTGTATAATGGGCCAGATGGGGGGTTCAACTTATTGCATACATTCATATTTTTTGATTTTGCACCAATTCCAACATGGGTTTGGACCCTTCTCATGAATGATATCATGTCATGGCATTATTCGGGTCTGGCGGTGATTTTGCAGGCACCGCGCAGTCACTGCATAAAATCACCCTTTGGCCTCGAATAATGCCATGACAGTGACATCATTCATGAGAAGGGATCCCAAAACCCCATGTTGAAAATTTGTGAAAATTCCAAAAATGACTGTTTTATTTAGGCATGCTTACATGTTCCCACGCAGGCTCGTAGTTCGTGAATTTTCAATATTTTCACTCCAGATTTTCAACATTGCCATTTTATCACACCTTCTTATGAGTTGTACAGCTGTCATTTTTCACTTCACCCAAAATGTGTTTCTGCCCATGTAGCGCACAATGGCACAGTCGGTGTGCGAAATCAATGTATGGAACACATTAAGAAAATCACAGTGACATTGTTCATGAGCACAGGTCTTAAAATGGCTATGTTGAAAATTTGGTGAAAAAATTCCTAAAAATGACTGTTTTACGAGCGTGTGTTGCGCAGTTCCTATGCATGCTCATACGTTTGCGAATTTTCAATATTTGCACTCCAGATTTTCAACATTGCCATTTTACCACACCTCCTCATGAGCAGTACAGCTATCATTTTTCACATCCTGCCCAAAATGTGTTTCTGCCCATGTAGCGCACAATGGCGCAGTCGGTGTGTGAACTCAATGTATGGGACACATTAAGAAAATCACAGTGACACTGATCATGAGCAGAGGTCTTAAAATGGCTGTGCTGAAAATTTGGTGAAAAAATTCCTAAAAATGACTGTTTTATGAGTCTGTGTTGCGCAGTTCCTACGCACGCTAGTAAGTTTGCGAATTTTCAATATTTTCACTCCAGATTTTCAACATTGCCATTTTACCACACCTCCTCATGAGCAGTACAGCTGTCATTTTTCACATCTTGCCCAAAACGTGTTTCCGCCCATGTAGCGCACAATGGCACAGTCGGTGTGAACTCAGTGTATGGGACACATTAAGAAAATCACAGTGTCACTGTTCATGAGCAGAGATCTTAAAATGGCTATGTTGAAAATTTGGCAAAATAATTCCTACAAATAACTGTTTTACGAGCGTGCATTGTGCAGTTCCTACGCACGCTGGTAAGTTTGCGAATTTTCAATATTTTCACTCCAGATTTTCAACATTGCCATTTTACCACACCTCCTTATGAGCAGTACAGCTGTCATTTTTCACATCCTGCCCAAAACATCTTTCCCCATGTAGTGCACAATGGCGAGTCGGGTGTGCTTAAATCACCGATGGGACACAGTAAGAAAATCACAGTGACACTGTTCATTAGCAGAGGTTTTAAAATGGCAATGTTGAAAATTTGGTGAAGAAATTCCTAAAATGACTGTTTTCAGTGTGCGTTGCATGGTTCCCACGCCGTATAGGGTTTCGTGAATTTTCAATATTTCCACCCAGATTTTCAACATTGCCATTTTACCACACTTCCTTATGAGCAGTACAGCTGTCATTTTTCTCATTGTGCCCAAAACGTGTTTCCGCCTATGTAGTGCACAATGGGGTAACAAAAAGGTCATGCTGACAATTTATTGTGCAAATACCAGCAATCGCACAGGGCATTAGGGTAAAGCACCATACATGCCAAACACCACTGCAAATACCTGCAAGCGAACGTTTGGCATTGACAAATGCTTGTTTTTGTTTTTGTTTTGTAAAGACAGTAGCAAGAGTACAGCTATGAAGACAAAGAATAATAAGTTAAACAATATGGTTAGATACTAAAAATAGATTTAAGTTGTTTGTATTTTTAAACTTTTTTTGTATTATTTTTTAAATGATTGAGTAGGACAGTTGGAAGGAAAGACTAGAGAAGAAGATAGGAAATAAAGTTAAAGAGTAACAGGGATTTAACCTGCTTTAATGTTTTTAAACAAGTGCCGAGCTCTCTGACTGCCACGACCACCAACACTCGCACACCCACGGTGGAGCTTGGCCATCCCCTTCAATAGCATCTCCTGTTTGGAGAGTATAATTTTAATATCCATCTCCACCTCTGTGAGACAGTAATGGAGGTCCCTCACTTCCTCCCTTAGGCTGCAAGCTCCAGTGCTGATGTTGCAGCTGGAGGTTCGGTGCTGCTGGTGCTGCTGGTTCAGCAGCTTGAAGCAGAACTGAGGGGGATGCTGCTTCAAGAAGGCTTGCCCACCACCCTGCCATGTGGAGTGAACTTCCCTGATGCCCTGTTCATCAGACCTCTGCCAGCGTGGATGGATCACCACCTTCACAACCACTCTTCACTTCCCTCTGTCGCTTCTCCCACTCTGCCTGGTGATTTATTTTTAAATGCATTCTTTGACCTCCAGTGCACAAGTTGGTATCCTGTTTGCACACGCTGCCCTGGGCCTTGCATGAATTACAAGTGAGCATGCTGTGTGGTCTCTACGGTCAGTGGTAAAAAATTCCACACCAGGAAAGATCTGGGGTACTGGCAGCATGGGCGAGCTGCTGCTGCTGCTGCTGGAGGAACAGAGAAGCCCGAGGATGATGAGTAGGGCTCCTCTATTTGGGGGAAGATGGTGCCAGTGGTGGAACCATAATGGTGGTGCAAAGGGAGTTCTTGGCTGCTCCATCTCAGGAGGAACAGAGGGCTGCTGTTTCTCACTAGTTCCTGGCTTCTGCTGCTGGTCCAGGGCCTGCTGCAAGATGACAAGACTCATCTCCTCCTGCTGTGGATGCTGCTCTGTTGCAGGATAAGGAGGGGCTGCTACCACTGCTGCTGCATGGTTTGATTTATTTTGCTTTTTATTTAAAAGTTGTGTAGATTACAGGATAAGTTACATGAGAAGCAAGTCTTGGTTGCAGAACGTCCCAAGTTGATGACAATAAATACATAAACTGAACATACCCAAAATCACTTAAAACAAGTACAAACAGTTTGTTCTTTTAACAACAATTTCTATAGGCCATGCCTGAAAATACTAAGAGTAAGTGAAATTCTGAGCTGAGGAGAAAGGTTGTTCCATGAGAATGGAGCAGAACAGGAAAAACATTCTTTCCCAAAGTGAGTTTGGAACTTTGGCAAAAAAAAAGGCCACAATGGGACACATCTCTAAGACTGTATTTGTGGTTGGGAACTGTAAGCCTTTCAGATAGGTAAGGAGGGTTCTGTTTGTTCACAGTTTTGTAAATTAGAGATAGCCAATGGAAGGTGTGTCTGGGGGAGGAGGACAGCCAATTTAACTGATGCAGTAGGGCACAATGGTGTTCATCCCATCTGTGTTCTAAAATAAACTGTAGCAGCTAGTAATAAACAGTATTCAATGGAAGAAGATTAGAATTAGAGGTGTGACAGTAAATAGTATCACCATAATCTAGAATAGGGAGAATGGCTTGGGCAATAATGTGTTTATGATCCAAACTTGACCAACAATGCATGGCGTGCTTTAGGCATTGACAGACTTTTAAAATAGTTTTGTCAATATGAGTTTTGAAGGTCAAGGAGGAATCAAAAGTAATACCAAGATATTTGAATTCACTTATGTGCTCGAGTGGGTTGTTATTGATGGTTAGGAGGAGGTAAGGTGCTGGGAAGGTGAGCTTTCCAAAAAAGCCAGGACTGCAAAGAGCTATGGCTCTCCCTCACAAAAAAAAAAAAAAAAAGAGAGCGATAAAGACAGAAAACAAAAGAAAAGATTCAAGACAATGAGGAAACTAAAGCTAACAAATAGGTCTAAACAAGGGATTGAAAATAAAGATGAACTATTAAAATAGTGTTCCTTAACTAAAGTACAATACAGGAAAGACAAAAAGATAAAGAAATTGCTGTAAGTAGCATGTGAAAGTAATATTTTTTCTTTGGTATACAACAAGCTCCTTCTACTCTCTCTGCCTGACTACAGAATGAGAAACAGGAAGCAAGTCAGGCAGTCACTGCATAGAGATGTACCGTGTGACCTTTAGACTAGTTGTTTACCAAAAGCTTCATTTTCACAAAAATTCACCTTGGCAACACCAAAGATGAAGGTATAAGGAGAAGTAACAAGGTGAAGTTGAAAGAAGCAAGTTTTTAGCATGAGGACAAAAATTTGCAAATTTAACCACAAAGTCGGATTTCGGCAATTCACCTTAACTTCACAGGTGAATTAAAACTTTGTAACATTATTATTTGGTACTGAATTTGTGGATTTCAGCAATTTGCCTGAACTTCGTGGGGGAATTAAAACTTTTTATCATTATTTGGCACCGAACTTTACTGTGAGGCAAATCTCTCTATTTGGCAGCAACTGCCTGGTCTTGTGGATCTATTCAGAATGCCGCTACATCTTGTGCTTGTGTGGGCTTTGTTTTTGTTTTGGTTTTTTTATATTTAACTTTTTATTGAATTTTTAACAGGAGATAAGAGACGGTACACAACAAGTTTTAAATAGCTTAAATATCTGTTTCCAAGTGTAATAGTGCAACACACAAATGCAATACATTGCATAGAGGGGTGTAACTACAATAAACTAATGGATGTCCTAAAGTCTAGCTCAGGCATCTAAGATAATGGTCCCATAGCTGCAGAGGACTCCTCCATATAATATAAGAATATCATAAACACTTGGATGATCCTTCTTGTTAACTAACAAAAACAATGTCCTCTAACCTGGATGACATAAACTGTTAACCAGTTGGGGGTTTCTGCAGATATTCCTAATTCTATCTTTCAATAAGATAGCTGAGTATCTCAGCACATAGCATCAAGCAGGCACCATTTGGGAGGGGGAACCCCCACTGACGCTATCAAAGGAAAAGAAGAAACAATGGCTACGTACCCCCACCACAGCAGAATCTCACCTCCAGGTAAAAAAGAAAAAATCCTATGGCACAAAGTCAAGGGTGTATTGCATGGTCGAAGCAATCCATCTTGTCCACCTGTTCCAAAACCTACTCTTGGCATTCTGTATCATGGTAAATGTTTTTTTCAGTGTGTGGACTTTGGAAGGGTTAGCCATCCTTGTTTCTACACTGAACACACCCTAGGGTCATGATAATTGTATAAATATATAGTACTAGGGATTGGAAGGGGGTTGTCTGTAATGACAGGGTCAGATTCTGGCACAATGCCAGGATCCTGCAAATTGCACTTTGTGAAATTATGGCCTGAGGTGATGGAATGAAGTGGAGGGCAGGCGAGAACTGGGGTGGGTTATGAATGGCCATGGGACTAGCCTTGCCACCTGGTAAAGGAATTTTTTTTAATTTTTTTCATTGTACTGCATATTTTTCTGAGTAGCCCTGAGGGAAAAATACTCAGTACTCAGATCCTAGATCTGAATACCCTATTATTTATGATGTTTGGGAATTAATATTCAGGGGACCACTTCATGAAGCTGCAAATTTAGAACTTTGCTGGTGAAGTTCTCATAGCCCTAGGTGAAGTTTTCAAGAGGTACACAATGCACCATGTGACTGCAGGGACTGCAGTCACATAGTACTGGAATTGCATGTAGACCATGAAAAGCCTTTGCTCACTGCAGTCTTTAGGTTTCAATTCACTAAAGGGGCTGGCAACTGCATAATTTCACATATTGCTGACCCAAGGAGCTCTCCACAGTGATGTGACCAGACAGGAAGACTCAGGCCAGTCACTGGGCTTCCTATTGAAAGACCAGTCTGGCCACCCAGTGTATCTGCCTTTTTGAAACTGCAGGGGACCTTGAGCCTTATAGGGGACTGCTGTATCCCTTCTGCAAAGGAGATTTTGTGTACAACAATTCTGCATTTAGCAGCTGGTCCACGCCCTGGCCCCCATAATAAAGGGAATGGTTAGGCACTGGCCAGCATTGCTCAGTAGGAGATGTACCAGCCACAGGAGTAGAGACAATAGGGAGGAGACACTTATAGTTGAGTTCTCCAAGTATAATTTATAGCCCTCCATTCATCCTCAGCCATATGTAGGTGGCTAAGTGCAAGCTGTGTTAAGATGAGCTAAGTTTCATGAATGCTGCCGGGGCCTCTGGCCCATGTTGGTGCATCAAGTAAACCTAGTGTAGCCTACTGACCACTAATATGTGGCAGGCAGGCTAAGCAAATTGGACCTTTAGTGTCCGTACATTGCTTGCTTTAATTGTGCAAAAAAGTTAATTTTTTTAAATGACAGGAAACAATTGCAAATATTTTTAAACACCCTGTTCAATGTCCTGCACAGCCAGTATAGTGTTATGCTTGTGCAACTGTATTAGTTTGGTTTTGGCGTTTTCACTCTATTCCAAAGGAATTACCACCCTGTAGGGGTAAGAAAGGCAAGGAACCCTCGGAGAGGGTTCCACCTCTAGAGGTGCCATGGGACAATTCCCATGGTTAAAGGTACCTTAGGAATCCCCCTAAGGAGAGAAGCGCTGCCGCTGGAGGAGGAGGGGAGGATGGTGGGGCAAAGAAAAAGTGCTTCACAATGAGGCTGAGAGTAACTGCTTACTGTATATAGCTCAGGAAGTGTGAGTGGCTGGCTGCTTGTTCATTGAACTACAGGCCTAGCCTTCCAATTGAATCCACCATTTTACTATAATGTTTGACATAGTTTGGCTTTTCTAGTCAGAAAATGTTTTTTATTACTTTTTAAAAGCTGTTTTTGATTTGCATGCCTTACTGGTTCACTGCGTCATCAGGCAAGTATGAATATGTATATTGTAATACTTATGCAAAGTAGATTTGGCCATTCACACTCTTTGTCTCATGACTGGGACTACAGTTATGTCCAGTGGCATCTTTTCCTCTGTGTGACCATTCGGCAGATCGTGTCACCAGTGACACAACAGTAAATTAAAAGAACAAAAGAAAACAAAAGATAATTTTGTTCTGTTAATTCTGCCCTGCCACACCATGCTGTGATCTGCCATGGTGGCTATATGAGATAAAATAACACACTGCTGGCCACAACTGTACCAGCCTCTTGAGGTGCCCCAGAACATGGGCATGTGACTCAGTGAACCTTCAACGTGGTGAGGGTTGCACTCCTAGAGGGGCATGGTCACCTTAATCAATAGGTATCTTAGGTAACTGCATAAATAATATACTCATAAGGAAGAGAGAACAGTGTGCCAATAATCAGTGACTACACCACCAAGCCCCAGTTCATGGTGGAATTTTATGATGCTTGTATTGAGAAGATAACTCCCCCCCCCCCCACATAGAGGAAATTTCTGGGGATCCAGGGACTTAGGTGGAAATCCCTCCAGGTTTATGCAAAGGCTTCACAAAAACAAAATGATACACATCTCTGAAAGCTGCACCAACACTGTGGAACACTGGCACTACCTTGAACAAATTCCTGAAACCACATAATGTCATCTCTCTTTGTCTCATGATTGAGACTTCCACCTTCACAAAGGTGTTACAGAATTCAATACTGCAACTGAAGGAATCCACAAGACTTTACAACTGGAGGTCCCTGACTGAATTAACCCTGATCGCTAAAGGAATGTTTAGGAAAAATAAATCCTCAGTGAGAGAAAGGATACTGATATGCAACAGCTACAGGGGTAGCATCATTGTCCAGTCTCCCTCTATCTTGGGGCATGGAGCCTATGATAGTAATAAATGAAGGTGAGGTGTTGAGCCTCTGATGATGGTGGGGCATGTAGCCTGAATGGCGGTAGGACACTGAACCCATGATGATGGTGAGGCATTGGTTCAGAATAATAGAAGGGTGGAGGACCCCAGAGGAGTGAGACAGAACAGCAGCAAGGGCTGTCTGGGAGGCTGAAGCGAAATCAGGTAAGGCTGAAGCAGTGGATGAGAGGATGATGCTTATTTGTGTATGCCAAGAATATAAGGAAAAACGTGCCCCCCAGAATACCACCAAAAATGGAGCATGGACAAAACTGCCAGAAAGAATGGAGGGACACCACAGAGGATTGTGCCCTAGCAAGGATACAACAACCATGCTACAGTAGGTCAGCATCAGGGCCAATGCAGACCAGAAAGCAGGGGAGCTGTGGCAGTAAGGAGGGAGAAAAAGCCAGCCCATTAAGAAGGCAGGCCAAGTTAGTGTCCAGAGTAATAAGGAGAGTAGAACCTGCACCTGCTCAAAAGTACACACAGTGTGTTCACTCCAAAATGTAAAGTCACATCAGCCAAAAGCTTATAACTGTGAATAAAGCTTTATGTCTTGTGCAAATCTTTAAAAAGGACTCACGTTTTGTCATGTACAAGGAAATGGTACCAAAATACAGAGTTCAAATCCATCAAGGTCCATCAGAGTCCATCACTTAAATAAATCCATAAAAACATCAAGCCAAGAGCAAGCGACTGGTACGAAACTTAAGCAGGAAGAGCAAGAGTTGAGGAACACTCCCTCATGACGTCACCTGACGCGTTTCGCAGATAGCTTTTTCAAAGGCTGACGTAAGGAGCAAATGCATCAACATTTAAACATCTTTCTTAAAGAGACAATACACATTATCACTTACATATAGAAAAAAAGGTAGAAACTGTGCCTTGTATATTTTATACAGCACCAGTATAATATTGAACATATTATTGCTGGAAATATTCCACATTCCTCATATTAATCCTGACTCACCCAGGCAGGTCAAAATCAAATTTGTGCAATGCTGAAAGATAGAAAAAAGAAAGAGTTTTTAGAAAGAGAGGAAAAACACCATCTATTAAAAAATCTTATTACTTTTTTCTTGACCTTAAAAAGGGTTTAATCTCAATTTTGTCAATTTGTCCTCTGTATTTTGGCACCATTTCCTTGCACATGACAAAACGTGAGTCCTTTTTAAAGATTTGCACAAGAAATAAGGTTTTATTCACAGTTATAAGCTTTTGGCTGGTGTGACTTTACATTTTGGAGCGAACACACTGTGTGTACTTTTGAGCAGGTGCATGTTCTACTCTCCTTGTTTCACTGAATTTTTCTGAACCTAGCACTGCTCGTTCCCAGGTGCAGTCCCTTCCATTCTCTGTGTTTAATTTTATCTTCTTGGTGACTTGCATGGGTTTAAACAAAAAGAAAAAA
The DNA here is from genome assembly GCA_016271365.2 of Neoceratodus forsteri. NCBI lineage: Eukaryota > Metazoa > Chordata > Ceratodontiformes > Ceratodontidae > Neoceratodus > Neoceratodus forsteri. Next base: position 434,873,477 of record CM057450.1, on the reverse strand, counting down.
AAGACACTCCCATTTCTTTAACTGCAGCAAGTGGCGCTCCTGCTTTTACATGTCAGTTAATGGCCGAAACACGGCAGGCACAGCACACTGAGGGTACACGTTCCCTAACGGATCTTGTGTTGAGAAATTCACCGAATGAAACTAGCTATTCAAATTTACTTAACAGCACTACAGTGCCATCGGGACCTGTAAATAGTCGGCAAGCGTTTAATGCATTTGAGAAAATCGCGTATAGACTTAAACAGCTATATTGCGAGAAAATCTCACTAAAAGCTTATTTAGAGGTGGTACGAGTTCCTAGGGGACTGTGTATTTTAAAGAATCCAACATGTGGACATAAAGAGAAGGCTTCATTGAAAAATGGAGAAAAATAAGTGAGAAAGCAAGACATGAATATATGGAACTAATTATATCTGAAAATGTGTTGATTCAGAAGGAAATTGAAGTAGACAGGAGGAGGAATTAAATTCTTTCAGTAATGCACCACAATTCTCCCAACAATTGGAAAGTTTTACAGAAAATCTACAAAAGTATGATGAAAAAATAAAAAATATTAAAAAAGCCAAGTCTGATTGCAATGAAAAGGATTATTTAAATAACAAAGTGTTTAACTGGACTGTGCCTGTTAACAGTGGACGTGAGAATACACAGAGTTCTATGCAAGCTAATGAACAAGTGATCTTTACAACAGCCTCTGAAGAAATTGAACAAGATCAGGATCATTTTTTAGGAGAAGAAGAAGAACCATGAATTACTCCAGGGGACCAAATACCTTTCATTCCATGGAGAAGCCAGTGAATAAGGAAACAGAATATAGAGCAAAATGGACAAGGAAAGGTGGCAGAAAGAGGAATAAGAAGAGGAACCCCATGCAGAGGCTGGAGGGGGAGACAGAGACAAGGGAGATTTCTGTAATTGATATTTCAAGCTACCAGTTAAGTGAGACAGAAGTTGAAGTCTTGAACAGGGGTCTCTCTTTTACTCCAACGCAAAGATTTAATCACTTTGAGATGGTATTGGACCTTAATAGACTGGTACGTAACCTGGGTTTGAAAGCCTTCTTCGGGGAATGTCAGGAAACAGGTGTTTGAAAATGATATTACTGAAATAGTACCTGAAAGTTTAAAGGTTTTTAAGCCTATGTCTGACTTTTGTCCTCCCTTATCCTCTGCATTACAGATATTTTTAAAATGTTGTGAAGAAGATCTAATGCTTCTGAATAATGGTATTGATTTACATTATTTTCACAACCTCAGTAAAATTGAACGGGAAGCATTGAGAAGTCTGGGAACTAACACAGAGATCACTATAAAAGCTGCTGATAAAGGGGGTGCAGTAGTAGTCATGGATACTGCAAAATATGATTTGGAGGTTTTGAGACAGTTATCAGATATAAAGTATTATGAGAAACTCAAGTTTGATAAGACACAGAATTTCAAGCGGGTTATTGATTCCTATCTTAAGAAAGTGAGGGATGAAAATCTGATTTCTGAACAAGTTTATAAATATCTAACTGTAGAGTATCCTACTAGATCTACATTTTACATACTTCCTAAAATTCATAAGTATGTGGTGACCCCCGTAGACCCATTGTTTCAGGCAACAACAGTCTGACAGAACCATTGGCTAAATATGTGATTCTTTTTGGTGGATACTGTAAAAAAAAGAGGTACCAGCATATATTAAAGACACTAGTGACATTTTGTCAGTACTGGAGGATTTAGCAATAGATGAAGATAGCATTTTCGTTACACTTGATGTTACATCACTATATTCAAGCATTCCACATAGTGGAGGCCTGGAGGCTTTGAAATTTTATTTGGACAAGAGAACTGTGAAAGAACGACCTACTGAAGTGCTAGTCCAGTTGTCTCAATTTATATTAGAATATAATACATTCTTCTATAAAAATGACTTCTATTTGCAGAAAAGAGGAACAGCCATGGGTGCAAGTATGGCACCCAATTATGCAAATTTGTATATGGCAAAATGGGAACTAGATACAATAAGAAGTTTAAGTAACCCCTTCCTTCCAAAGACTGATTTATCAAGACGCTTTATTGATGATGTCTTTATGGTGTGGAAGGGAAGTGAAGATGAGCTTTTTGAATACGTGAAGTACCTAGAAACAAGAAATGAGAATTTGCAATTCAGTATTTGTTTCAGTAAAACTGAGATTCATTTTTTAGATTTAAGGATTTGTAAAGATGGCAATGGAGGTGTGGTGACTGATCTATTTCAGAAACATACAGACCATAATACTATCCTTTTGGCCAGTAGTTGCCATCCGGGGCATGTTATAAAAGCAATACCAAAGGGACAACACATTCGGACCAAAAGAAATTGTAATGATTTGGAAGAATACAAAAAAAGGGCACAAGAATTGACTGTTAGGTTACAGAATAGAGGATATAATAGCAATGTTCTAATAAAAGCCCAGGAGGCAACAAATGAGATTCCAAGGGAGGCCTTGTTAATTAACAGGCCAAAAAATAAAGTCTGTGACCCACGGACTACTTTTGTTACCACCTATAGCCCCCAGTCAGATGAAATAACCAGAATTATTAAAAAGCATTGGCATCTGGTTTTGCTAGATCCAAAGTTGAAAAATGCTGATATTAGGTGTCCACGAATAGTATATCGTAGGGGTAAAAAACATCAAGGACTTTGTAGTATATTCAGTCCAGCCAACACCAGAAAGACCTAGGAACTGGCTTACTAAACATGTAGATGGTTGTAACAAATGCGGTAACTGTAAATATTGTCCATCGGTAAAAACTACTAAAAGTTTTAAAAATCATGCCACGGGACTAGATGTAAAGGTTCAGGGTTCTGTTACCTGTAGTACTCCCGGGGTCATATATTTGGCTGAATGTAATTGTAATAGCTTTTATATAGGTAAAACTAAACATCCCTTTAAAGTACGAATAGGTGAACATGCCAGGGCAATTTTGAATGGTGATGATACCAATGCTTTAGCTTTACAAATGTCAAGAGTAAAAAACAAAAGTGAACATAAATTTGTGTTTACAGCAATTGAAAAACCTATTCTAACCAAAAAAAAGGGGGGGTGATTATGATAACTTTCTATTGCGAAGGGAACAGTATTGGATTTTTGCCATGAAGGCAATGTATGCACCAGGTCTGAATGACAAAATTGAGATTAAACCCTTTTTAAGGTTGAGAAAAAAGTAATAAGATTTTTTAATAGATGGGACCAGATATTCAAACTGCGCCAGTTTGTGGCACAAGCCTCTGCGCCACTCAAAATAGTTGCGCAGTGGTGTGGCCAGGGTGATATTCAATGGAGTTGCACTATGGCGCAACTGCTTTGAATATCGCCCCCTGGCCACCCCCACTGTGCATGGCACAGTGGAACTGTGCCAGCACAAGTGGTCAGAGTGGAGCATTGAGATGCGGTGGCGCAAGTTCCATTGCGTCATGCACAACACCTGTGATATTCAAAGGGTGACATGCAAATGGGGCCATAATTTATGCAAGGAGTATGGGGGGCCATTTGCATCTGATTACGGCCCCATTTGCATGCCATTAGCATGCAGGTGCGTCGATCCCCGATGACTTGCGCCTGGCCCCTGCCAGGCAGCAGCTGTCGGGGACCGACGCCCCCTGCAGCCTGATCGCGGGATGTCCCATAAGGGACAATGAATGTCTCCTATCCCTGGTGGTCCAGTGGACGCGATTAGCCCGATAGCGGCATAACAGTATCCCTCCCGATTAGCTGATCATGGGACAGTATTCCCCGATTAGCCCGATGCGGCGTAACTGTAACACCCCGATTAGCCCGATTGTAGGCATAACAGTATTCCCCGATTAGCCTGATTGCGGGCATAACTGTAACACTCGCGAGTAGCCTGATCGCGGGCATAACAGTATTCCCACCCGATTAGCCCGATCATGGGCATAACAGTATTCCCCGATTAGCCCGATCATGAGCATAACTATAACACCCCGATTAGCCCCGATCGTGGGCATAACGAGTATACCCCCGATTAGCCTGATCATGGGCATAACTGCTAACACCCGAGTACCCCTTATGGCGGGCATAACTGTAACATCCCCGATTAGCCCGATCGTGGGCATAACAGTATTCCCCGATATAGCCCAATCGCAGGCATAACTGTAACACCCCCGAGTAGCCTGATCGCAGTCATTACTGTATCCCTCATTAGCCTGATCGCAGGCATCAGTATCCCCAAAGTCCAATATCCCTGGTGGTCCAGTGGACTTGACGGAGCCCGATCACGGGCGGCATTTCTCACCCCAAGTCTGAAATCCCTGGTGATCTAGTGAACCCCCACCCCACCCGCCCACAGAGCCCCACCACCCCTCCCCGGCCTCAGCCAGCGGGTGGCAGCACCCACCCGCCTGCAGCCCCGCTATCTGCCGACTGACAGCTTGGTATGGCTGCATGCCCATTGGTTCAGAGCATGAGCTACTGGCAGAATGACATTATATTAGGGGTCAGGTCCAGATATGTGAATGAATTCATCTCACATATCTGGACTGACTTAGTAGTATGCACGCCCATTGGCTCATGCTTGAACTCAATGGGCGGCAGCCATACCGAGCTGTCAGTTGGTGGGCGGCAGGCAGGTTGGGCTGCCACCCTCTGGCTGACCGGGGAGTGGGGTGGTGGGGTCTGCAAGGTGGGTGGGGGGTCCACTAGATCACCAGGGATTTTGGACTTGGGGGTGGAGGAATGCTGCCCGTGATCGACTCCATTCAGTCCACTGGACCACCAGGATATTGGACTTGGGGATACTGATGCCCGCGATTGACTAATGGAGGTGTTAATATGCCCATGATCGCTAATGGGGGTACTGTTATGCCCGCAATCAGGCTACTCGGGGTGTTATGTTATGCCCGCAATCGGGCTAATGGGGAATACTGTTATGCCCACGATTGGGCTACTCGAGGGGGTGTTATAGTTATGCCCGCGATCGGGCTAATGGGGGTGTTACAGTTATGCCCGTGATCGGCTAATCGAGGGATACTGTTATGCCCATGATTGGGCTACCTAGGGGTTACAGTTATGCCCGAATTGGGCTAATCGGGGAATACTGTTATGCCTGCGATCGGCAATTCGCGGTCCACTGACCACCAGAAATATTGGACTTGGGGGGATACTGATGCCTGTGATCGGGCATGAGGGGCACCGCCAGGTGCGGTGGGAATAGGGATGGCCACCCACAGGTGGCAGCTGCTGTGTTGTGCCCTGCAATGTGGCAGCTTACCTGTGGGTGGCCCTCTACTTGTTCCTTTTTTAGGCATAACTTTGTGCAGGCGCAGGTAGGGGTTGCGCCTGCATAACTCTGCACGCCGGGCTGAATATCTGGCTTGCAGTTTATGCATGGGCACGCCTCTACCTGTGCTCAGACATACTTACTGATGTCCCAAGCATCGGGATTTGTGTGGCGACTTTTCCTTTTAAATATCACATCACGCATCAGTGGGTTGTGCATGATGCAACATCATGCCCATGCGCAACCCTTTTGAATATCTGGCCATGGTGTTTTTCTCTTTCTAAAAACTCTTTCTTTTTTCTATCTTTCAACATTCCACAGATTTGATTTTGGCCTGCCTGGGTGAGTCAGGATCATATGAGGAATGTGGAACATTTCCAGCAATAATATGTGCAATATTATACTGGTGCTGTATAGAATATACAAGGCACAGTTTCTTCCTTTTTTTCTATAAGTAAGTGATAATGTGTATTGTCTCTTTAAGAAAGATGTTTAAATGCTGATGCATTTGCTCCTTACGTCAGCCTTTGAAAAAGCTATCTGCGAAACACGTCAGGTGACGTCACGAGGGAGTGTCCCTCAGCTCTTGCTCTTGCTGCTTAAGTTTTGTACCAGTCGCTTGCTCTTGGCTTGATGCTTTTTATAGATTTATTTAAGTGATGGACTCTGATGGACTCTAATGGACCTTGATGGATTTGAACTCTGTATTTTGGTCCCATTTCCTTGAACATGACAAAACATGATTCTTTTTTAAAGATTTGCACAAGAAATAAAGCTTTATTCACAATTATAAGCTTTTGTCTGGTGTGACTTTACATTTTGGAGTGAACACACTGTGTGTACTTTTGAGCAGGTGCAGGTTCTCCTCTCCTTGTTTCACTGAATTTTTCTGAACCAAGCACTGCTCATTCCCGGGTGGAGTCCCTTCCATTCTCTGTGTCCAGAGCAATCCAGAGCCACAGGCCACAGCACTGGAAAGTGGAAAGCAGGAGAACCTGGAAATAGGGCGGTGTCACAGAGGCCACAGCATGCAGAGAGAACTGAGGGCAGAGTGGAAGCTTATGGTGGCAGAAAGGAGGTGATCAGTGAGGAAAAACGTCTCCAGCAGGTGGGCAGGCAGGGAGTGAGAAGGGGAGGAAGGTACAGCAGAGGTGGCCATCATGGGGCAGTGGTCTGGAAGTAGTATACAGAAGAGGTGGCAAGGGCTCACAGTGAGATGGGAGGCAAGAGAAGGCAAGCCATCAGCATGGAGGTCAATGATGGATGAGCAGTGAAGTGGCAGTAGTCTTAAAAAGAAGGTAACACTAGCACAAAGCCAGCCACAGGGAGACTTGGGACGGTAGAAAGAATGGTGGATAACACAGACAGCATACAGGTGACCAAAAGGAGAGGTAGGATGGAGGGTAAACAGGAGCAGCTGCCACTCAAATAGCAACAAAAAACAGATATCAAGAAAGACATTTTAGCATGTGAACTATAAATAGCACTCTGCGGGGTAAGGGTGAGAGAAGTGGGCCAGAGCCTTCAGGTTTGCTTCATGCAGGGGCCTGAAAACTTCTTTCAGCTTATCGGGTTTTGCTGAACCACTTTGGCTCCCAATGCTGTAATTGGCATAGGGTAAAACAGAGTATAAAGTGGGGGAAATCCACAAAGTAGGTGCACAAAAAGGAGATAAAGTCAGCAAATGCAGTATGAGGTCGTTTAATGTGACATGAAAAAGGATCCCTCAGTGGAAGACTCTTCAAGGGGTCAAAGTTCTGGGATGGTGATTTTTTTTGTGTGTTTTTTCATGTCACACTGAAGAGCCTAACACAGCATTTGCTGACTTTGTTTCTTTTTTTGCCCATCAACTTTTAGGATTTCTGTTGCTTGTGTGTTTCATAGGTTGCAGCATTCCATACTTGTGCCTGGTCTGTGTGGACTTCTCTTCTACAAACTGGGCAAGCCTTGAGGTCAGCAATGAATATAATTATAATAGCCTACTTTTGGCAAGTGCTATTTGCATGCATCTGCTGTGGATTACTATTTGCGGTGTTGTGACAGAGTCTGCCAAACCCACTAAAGCTGCCACAACTTATTATGAGCTGTAGTAATAGTTACTATTCATTGCTGACCTCAAGGCGTGTATCCCCCTGCTGTCTCCTACTCTCTCTTTACCTCATACCAATAACTATATTTTCCTTTGCAGCACCATAGATTTTACAACAATATTTTAAATGATTATTTTATATGACCTCTTCTGTTGTTTTTTTGTTGTATTTTATATATTTGCTAATACATAGTAAAATGATGATGAGAGTAAAATCATATACAAATCAATTTGTGTTATTCATTTTTGTAATTCTTTAATTACTGATATGATAAGACAACATGATTTGTGATAATGAATGTTTTGTGTTTAGAGAACTAGTAACATTTTGTGTTTTTTATTTTAATGTACTGCTATTAGTATTATTTATTTTTATTTATATACCAAGGAAAATGGTTGTTTGATAGTACAATACAATGCTTAAATGGTTACTGTAGAAGATCATAAATAACAGCATGTATGGCATTCAACTGGACTCGCCATGGAAAAGACTACAGTAAGGGTTGCTTATTGTGCACTTTGGAGGCCTGTTCATATGGTATGGCTGCAAAAGTTGAATTAGCTTTCACATCGCACACACCACTGCATACACTGTTTGGGCATGACATGCCTAGACAGTGTGTAGCATGATGAAATGTTGCATTTGTGCTTCAGCTCTTCATTCAAGAGTCTTTGAAAGCCAGTGTCTTCTACAAAGTAGAATGGCTGAAGATCAAGAGTCATCATCACTCTGTACTTACCTGTGAAGTGAGTTCTAGGACACTGGGTTTTGTGCTTTGCTAGTACTTGCAGAGGAAGACAGCAGAGCATAATCCCATAAGTGTCATGAAAATGCATTGGAGTAGATGATAGTAATGTAATATAAGTTTCTTTTAATACTTTAAATGTATTTTTATTTATATGACAAGAACACATAATTTCTGAATGAACACCTAATGAGTCCAGAAGATGATTTTTTTATACTTTATTTTTATTCCTTAAGAAAAAATGCAAGTTACAATACATTTCACTTAAGAGAAAACATTAAGAGATATTTAAATGTGTAATTAAATTAACTGAAATAAAGCACAAAAGGTTTTTATGATTTTAGGGGGGTTAAAAGGAAAAATGTAAGGAAATACAGTAAAACATACAATTACCTGAGCTTAGTGATATATTATACAAATAATAAGTTTGGGTGTGCTCCATGCTTGTAACTTCCCAACTTCAGGTAATATAAACATAAGAATGCAATACCTTCCTACAATAAGTCCCCCTCTCCCCGTAATTCCAAAGCAGAGCTAGTTCAAAAGAAAGATATAATACAAATAGTTCATTTTTCTAGGTTGAAAATCACAGTCAAGTCATTCATACAGGATGGTATTCTGTTAGTTCTGCTTCTTCTTCCTCAAAATCAGATCCTATATTTTCATGCATTTTAATATTTTTTTCAAAGAAAACTCGAGCCGCATCAGGGTCTTCAAAGAACTGCATTTTACCCTGAAACTGTACCTGTAAACAGGCTGGTGTGAGTAGAGCAGCCGGCAACCCAGCGTCTTTAAACTCAGAAAGAATTGGGAGAAATCTCTTGTATCTGTGCTGGGTCTGCAAACAAAAATCTGGATACAAATGAAAATGCTGGCCCTCATATACACAATTCTGTGTCTGACCATTTGGAGCAATTTATTCCACTCTGCCAAAATGTTACATGTCTGCATGTCAGTATAATATATCTTGCTTTTTGCAAATCTGTGGTTGATTCCTTTGCTTGATGTGAAGGAGGGTGAAATACTGACTCCAACAAAAGAGAGGGCTCAATAGAAAAACCATGGCAAGAGCTTTTTCCACCATTTCTTTATAAGCTCTGCATTAGAGATAGTTCCAGGGAAGCCCATTAGCCTCAAGTTTCTTTTTAAGATGACATTTCCCAAGCATTCTAGTCTTGATGCCTGAGCCAGTTGTTCATGTAGTGTAGCATTCATCACACCCTCCAAGGTTAGAGTTCTTGCAGAGACAGCTTTAATCTCTATTTCATTGTTTTTAATGGCTTGTACTCTCAACCCTTGCTTCAATTGCAGAAGAGCAAGAGGATATCTCAGCCAAAGAATTCTCAATAAGTGATGGAGATAACCTAACGTCAGCTTGGAACTCAACTAGAAGAGTTTATATTGAAGCCAGAGTTGGTTTGGTTGATGCTTTAGGCTTCACAGTCACTTCTGAATGTGGCAATATAAGAGGAGAGCTTCCTGCTTCAGCAACTGCAAGGGATCCAGCAGACCCTTGGGCTGAAACACCTCTCCCAATTACTTTTGAGGAAATAAATTTATGCGTGTTATGTTGGCTGAAGATTCCCTTCAATGTTAGGTAACAGTTCTTGTTAGCTCTTTATTTAATACACTTTATTTAAATGGGTTGTCAGTATCTTGACTGTGAAGCACCAAACACGGTGTATCGATCACAGCTCAGCAATGCCCCCCCCCCCCCCCGAGTCCTGAAGATGATAATAAATAACACTATCTATAATGCCTCAAGGCAGACAAGCAAATGTCCATACCCACTGTGAATAGGTGGCTTTGTTGGCACTGGCACCTGCAGCTGGTGTCATATTCATCATATGATACATGTGATGTGTTGTGAACATAACCAGATATCCATAATGCTTGAAGATGTTGCATTCTTTTTATGTGATAAAGAAGAATGCATCATTTTATCAGAATCTGAGAAGATGATGGATATCAATCCTACTTTACCATCTCTGTGCAGTGTGCAGGCAGGGAAAAAGGTGGTGTCACCCACATGCTGCAGTGACGCATGATGACGAAACCATAATTCATGATGGAGGGAGGAGGAAGAGGATGATGAGAAGGATGTGCAGTTTTCTGAAGCCAGAGTCCTTATGTGGTTTTTATTTTAAGGTACTTTTTTATTAATTATTATTATTAAATTTGGCTTTATTTAAATACAGTGCATCCTCAATTATCCGCACACTTTCACATAAGAAAATTGGGTGGATAATTGAGGATGTGTTATAACAGAGGATGACGAACAATAAGGGGCTATAGAATAGAAACCATTTTGTACAAACAAAATGTGGCATATAATTAAGGGTGGAGAATAATAGGGTGGTGGATAATTGAGGGAGCACTGTACCAAGAAAACATGATTTTCCATGGATTTGTGGTATCACCTGTAAAATATTCACATGCTGCAGAGGATCCATTTTTTTAGGTATAATGGACTGGTGGTGGTGTGAGTTGGTGCACACTTCCAGGCAGGAATTGAGTGTCAGTGTGGTCATTGCCAGAAAATTTCTATTTTGGCCACTGTGGAACGAATTGCCTTCAGATGCAGATGGCATGACAGCAGATATGATATACAAGCAGATATTATAAACTGATGTAATGTAATGTAATACAATACAATATAATATAATGTACAATGGGAGTGGGTATAAAAAAAAGTATTTTTGATATTTTTCCTAGATTCCTAGATGACAGTCGTCAGAGCAACATATCAAAAAATATGTTGCTTTTACTGTCATCATAATAACTGTACTGGAATTCTCTTCTGTCACAAAGAGCACTACACAAGCTGACAGGCTGGTACTACACTTGGAATATGCCACACAATTGACCAAATGCCATTAGTTCAGTAGGCTCTCTGGTCAGACATGGCTGAGTTGGAGCTGACAAGATTGCGCTTAAGGGAAACATCCATCAGGTTAGAGCGCATTGTGTTTAAGCAAAACTTTACTGCAGATCATTCATTTAACAAATCAACTACTTGTACAATGAGAGGTGCTAATAATGAGAGGTGTTCACAATGTCTAACATTTAATGCCTAGCTACTTACAAATTTACCTCAGATAAAAGTCCTCCTGACACCTGCTCCATCTGTCCGCCCTCTTCGATCCTCCAGCAGTGGCCTCCTGACCGTTCCTAGAGCGAGGCTGAAGTCAGCCGGTGACAGAGCTTTCAGCATTGCGGCTCCCGCTCTATGGAACCTATTACCATCTTTGGTCAGAGAGGCCTCGTCTGTAGATATCTTTAAGGTTCGCCTGAAAACATTTCTATTTTCTCAGGCATTTGATGTTTAGACTACATTAGACTATGATCTATTTATAATTTGTAATTCTATTTATTTTTATGTATTATGTTCTTTTAAAATTTGTACGGCGCCCAGAGCCTCCGGGATTGGGTGTCTTTTAAATAAATTTGACTTGACTTGACTTGACTAAATTGCCTCAGTGAAGAGCATATGACAGTGTTAATTTGCTTGATTTACCTTACAATGTCTTCATTTATTTGGAAATAAATGCTGTTACTGGAGTGCTGGAAGATGTAACTTATTTTCTTCTAAGGTACCCCATATTTAAATTAAGTCCTGTTTGTGCCCCATCTAGTATGCAGTAATTAGAAAAAAATACCAACAGCTCTTAGTAAAAGATGATCTACTAGTTCAAGACATGTAACAAATAATCTGGTTGATAGAAAACCTGCCCCAGGATACTCTCACTGAATTCAGTACTTGTTGCATCTTGTTTCCTTCTATCAGTTATTCCAAGCACAGCATATCTGATGCCAACATGCTCCCTTTGGGACAATCTAACTGACAATCCATTGCTGCTGTAGACTCCTGAATGCTGCTCTGATAAGAAGGCCTGCCCAGCTCCATCCTGATCAACATGCTGCCATAAACTGACTCTCATGCATGCATGGTAGAGCAGTAACACCCACGTAAAACTTAGCCACTCACAGAATATGTTGTTTGAAAAAATAACCAATGGAAAAATATTTAAGCTAGCATGTCACTTGTAGACAGACAGACTAGCCAGTTGGACAACAGAGCTCGAGACTGTAATATGGGAGAACATCACCATACCACCATATACTCCGATACAAAATTAAATATTTCTAAGTCTAAGTTTAGTGTCTAACACTCTAGTGAACACTCATCTGTTGGGGTCCCATTGCATATATAAAATATGACACTGTCTTCCCTGAAATATCATAAATATGTCCATTTGTTGTCCTTGACCTGTGAAACTCGCTTGCGGTTCTGCCACTTGTGAGGTCACTGAGGTGGAGGACAACTCATAAACATGTTTATGATATTTCAGAGAAGACAATGCCATATCCCCTATATATAATCTAGTATCATATATGATATATTCAGTATGATAAAAACATATATTATGATATATGAGAAGATAATATTTCTGATTTATATGATAATGTAATAAAATTTGATATATTATACTAAGCTCATTCTGCTTGATGTGAAGAGAGGGAGGAGGGTGAGTTTTGCTGTTGATTTGGGATTAGGGATTATTTTAAATCTTTAACTCTATAACTGATTTTTTGTGAGTTTGCTATTGGTTTGGGATTAGCTTAAATCTTTATTTAACTCTGTAACTGATTTTATGTTAGTTTGCTGTTGGTTTGGGAGCAGCTTAAAGCTTTCTTTAAACTCTGTAACTGATTTTCAGGAGGACTGTTGCTGGCTGGCTAGGGGGAAGGGATCTTTGGCCAGAGACAGAGCAGCCAATCAAGTTTGTTTGGAATTCAGTTTGAATCTCTATTTAAATGTTCACAGGGCCATTTTCTCTGCTCATTCTGCTCGTTGTGGAGAGATGGAGGGGCTGAGTTTTGCTGTTGATTTGGGATTATTTTAAATGTTTAACTCTGTAACTGATATTTTGTGAGTTTGCTATTGGTTTGGGATTAGCTTAAATCTTTAACTCTGTAACTGATTGTTCATGAGATTGTTGTTGGTTTGGGAGCAGCTTGTTGTGGAGATATGGAGGGGGGTGAGTTTTGCTGTTGATTTGGGAGCAGCTTAAAGCTTTTTTTAAACTCTGTAACTGATTTTCAGTAGGACTGTTGCTGGCTGGCTGGGGGGAAGGGATTCTTTGCCCAGAGACAGTAGCCAATCAGGTTTGTATGAAATTCAGTTTGAATCTCTATTTAAATGTTCACAGTGCCATTTTGTCTGCTCATTCTGCTTGTTGTGGTGAGATGGAGGAAGGTGCATTTTGCTGTTGATTTGGGATTATCTTAAATCTTTATTCAACCCTGTAACTGATTTTTTTTGTGAGTTTGCAGTTGGTTTGGGAGCAGCTTAAAGCTTTCTTTAAACTCTGTAACTGATTTTCAGGAGGACTGTTGCTGGCTGGCTGGCTGGGGGAAGGGATCTTTGGCCAGAGACAGAGCAGCCAATCAAGTTTGTTTGGAATTCAGTTTGAATCTCTATTTAAATGTTCACAGGGCTATTTTGTCTGCTCATTCTGCTTGTTGTGGGGTGAGGGAGGAAGGTGAGTTTTGCTGTTGATTTTGCAACTAGCTTCAATCTTTATTTAACTCTGTAACTGATTTTTTTGTGAGTTTGCTGTTGGTTTGAAAGCAGTTTAAAGCTTTCTGTAAACTCTGTAATTGATTTTCAGGAGGACTGTTACAGGCAGGCTGGGGGAAGGGATTCTTTGCCCAGAGACAGAGCAGCCAACCAAGTTTGCTTAGAATTTAGTTTGAATCTCTATTTAAATGTTCACAGGGCCATTGTGTCTGCTCATTCTGCTGGTTGTGGAGAGAGGTAGGAGGGTGAGTTTGCTGTTAGTTTGGGATTAGTTTAAATCTGTATTCAACTCTGTAACTGATTTTTTGTGAGTTTACTGTTGGTTTGGGAGCAGCTTAAAGCTTTCTTTAAACTCTGTAACTGATTTTCAGGAGGACTGTAGCTGGCTGGCTGGGGGGAAGGGATTCTTTGCCCAGAGACAGAGCAGCCAATCAAGTTTGTTTGGAATTCAGTTTGAATCTCTATTTAAATGTTCACAAGTCCATTTTGTCTGCTTATTCTGCTTGTTGTGAGGAGAGGGAGAAGAGTGACATTTGCTGTTGATTTGGGATTAGCTTAAATCTTTAGCTCTGTAACTGATTTTTTTGTGAGTTTGCTGTTGGTTTGTAATTAGCTTAAAACTTTATTTAACCCTGTAACTGATTTTTTGTGAGTTTGCTGTTGGTTTGGGAGCAGCTTTAAGCTTTCTTTACACTCTGTAACTGCTTTTCAGGATGACTGTTGATGGCTGGGGGGAAGGGATTCTTTGCCCAGAGACAGAGCAGCCAAACAAGTTTGCTTAGAATGCAGTTTGAATCTCTATTTAAATGTTCACAGGGCCATTTTGTCTGCTCATTCTGCTGGTTGTGGAGAGAGGGAGGAGGATGGGTTTTGCTGTTGATTTGGGATTAGCTTAAATCTTTGTTTAACTCTGTAACTGATATTCTGTGAGTTTGCTGTTAGTTTGGGATTAGTTTAAATCTTTAACTCTGTAACTGATTTTTTGTGAATTTACTGTTGGTTTGGGAGCATCTTAAAGCTTTCTTTAAATTCTGTAACTGATTTTCAGGAGGACTGTTGCTAGCTGGCTGAGGGAAGAGATTCTTTGCCCAGAGACAGAGCAGACAATCAAGCTTGTTTGGAATTCAGTTTGAATCTCTATTTAAATGTTCACAGGTCCATATTGTCTGCTTATTCTGCTTGTTGTGGGGTGAGGGAGAAGGGTGTGTTTTGCTGTTGATTTGGGATTAGCTTAAATCTTTAGCTCTGTAACTGATTTTTGTGAGTTTGCTGTTAGTTTGGGATTAGCTTAAATCTTTAACTCTGTAACTGATTTTTGTGAGTTTACTGTTGGCTTGGGAGCAGCTTAAAGCTTTCTTTAAAATCTGTAACTGATTTTCAGTAGGACTGTTGCTGGCTGGCTGTGGGGAAGGGATTCTTTGCCCAGACACGGAGCAGGCTGCTCATTCTGCTTGTTGTGGGGAGAGAAAAGAGGGTGAGTTTTGTTGTTGATCTGGGATTAGCTTAAATATTTATTTAACTCTGTAACTGATTTTTTGTGAGTTTGCTGTTGGTTCGGGATTAGCCTAAATCTTTATTTAACTCTGTAACTAATTTTCAAGAGAATTGTTGCTGGTTGGAATAAAGGCCCCCCCACCACCCCCACCCTCCACCAGCCTTTCTTACATACTGGAAAGCCACTGGGGTTGGGCTTGAAGGCTGTGAGGGAGGAGCTTGGGGCGCTGCAAACTGACCATATGATCTAACTCCTAAAGCTAATAGTCAGGTGGTGAAAAGTTCAGACAAGCAAGCTTTTACTAGTTGGATTTTAGGGTTTAAATGTTTTAAAGTTGCATGTTTGAAATTCAAACTGACAAGCTTGGGTTAAGGAAGGGTAACTGCATATTTTAAAGTTGGAAGTCTAAAGTTCTAACTGACAAGGAAATGTATAGATGTGTTAACTAGAGTTACTGAGCTAGCAAGCTATAAACATTGGGGTAAAGAAGGACTCAGAAGCAATCTAGGAGAGCCACATATGGTATCCAGCTATTGCTGTACAGACTGTGTGATAAGAAATTGAGATTACATTTAAGTTAAGTGTGAATTATGGAGGGAAGGATAATGGGGCATTATGGGGGTCAGACTGAGGGGTGGAGGGGCATGAATAAGGGTGGTAGGAGACATTGG
The DNA here is from genome assembly GCA_016271365.2 of Neoceratodus forsteri. Lineage (NCBI taxonomy): Eukaryota > Metazoa > Chordata > Ceratodontiformes > Ceratodontidae > Neoceratodus > Neoceratodus forsteri. The sequence goes on along the minus strand of CM057450.1, from coordinate 434,857,628 downwards.
AATAGTGGTTGGAATGGGGGCACCATGGAGTAAGGGGTCAGGTACAGGGAGGATAGTGGGGTGCAATGGTTGTGGGGCGACTGTTTGGATGAATATACTATGGAAACTGGGAGGTTGTCCAATTTGTTACAGGCTGAGGAGACTCAGAGAGGAAGTACAGGGGCTCTGATGGGAGCTGGAGAGGGTGAGGGGGCTGATGCAATGAGGGAGCCTGGAGAGGAGTAGCTGGGAGAAGCAGAGGAGGGACAGCAGGGCTAAATCCCATGAATATGTGGAGGGGTGGGTTGAGGAGAGCAGAGGGGCAGTAAGTGGAGCGAAGGCTCAGGGCAGGGGGAAGGGGGAGATGGACACCATTTCAGGGGTAGCAAGTAATAGGTTTGCAGTGTTGGCATTTGAGGTGGTAGTGGAGGTGTTGGTGATCATGGGGGAAGGGGAGTAGAAGGGTAGTGATGGCCCAGGAGTCAGGCTGGGAAACAAAAAAAGGGGGAGGGGAAGAGCAGGGCAGAGACAGAGGGTGAGGCAGAAACAGAGGGGAAGATGTAGGAGTCACAAATGGTGCAGATAGAGGTAATAAGGAGCAGGCAGTTTGGACTCTGGAAATGTGGATGGTGAAAACAGGAGGAGAGGATTATGGGACAAGAAGATGAGGGTACTAGTGCTGGGAGATTCTATACTGAAAGGGGTCAGATGGGGCGGAAGGGGAGAAAGACACAGTTGCATCTGGGTCGAGGCTATTCAAGGGCTGGCTGCGGGCAGGGTGGGGCAGCCACTTCTCAAGTGCACATGGAGGGGGAGGGAGAAACCTCACATAGTGATGCATGTGGGTACAAATGACTTGGCAGGTGAGATGGCAGAGGTGGTAAAGAAGAGGTTCGAGGAGATGGGTAGGCAGTGTGAGGAGGTGGAGGATCAGTGGCATTCTCTGAGGTACTCCCAGTACCATGTGTGAGTACAGTGAGAAAAAAAGGACAGAGGAGTTCAATGAGTGGCTGAGGGATTGGTACCATACCAGGGAGTATGGATTAGTGTCAGACTGGGGCAGGACCTGGTTCAATAGTGACCTATATGCAGGGGACAGGTTACATTTGAGCAGGGGTAGGAAGGGAGTACTAAAATGGGGAACAGGGGGTATATATCAACAATGGTGGATTTAAACTAGGAGGGGGGTGGTGAGGGGACTGCTGATAGGAAAGAGGTCCAGAAAGGGGAGCCTAGTGATCTCAACCCCCTAGTTATGGGTAAAGGCAGTGGGGAGGTGGCACAGAGAGGGATAAGAGGGGGAAGAATCGGGGTAAGGAAGGGGAGGAGACAGGCTGGAGAGTGGTCTCACTGAATGCAAGATGCTTAAGGAATAGAACAGTGGAGTTACAGGCTCTCTTGGTGGTAAAGGGGGTGGACATTGTGGCCATCATGGAAACATGGGTCATTCAGTACCAGGACTGGGATATGATAATCTCGGGTTTCAGGTTATTCAGAAAGGATAGGGCTAAAGGGAATGTGGAGGGAGTGGCAATCAATGTAAGGGAGAGAATAAAGTGCATAAGGGAGGAAGAGGAGGAGGGACGGACAGAAGCACTATGGATGCAGTTCCAAGATGCAAAGAATAGGACACTGAGGATGGGGGTGGTGTACAGGTCACCGGCTCAGGGGCTTGACCTGGATAGGGAATTAGTTGAACAAATTAGGAGGGTCTGCAGGAAGGGGAGCACAATGGTGGTGGGGGATTTCAACCTACCTGGGGGTGGAGTGGGGCACCCCATCCACCACGAGTGCAAGGGAGTGGGTCCTGCTAGAAGCATTTCAAGACAGCTTTCTGACACAGCTGGTCCAGGGGCTGACTCAGTTAGAAAGGACTCTGGACCTTGTACTGGATAACAGGGAAGCTGTAAGGAATCTGGAAGTGGAGGAACCACTGACTGGGAATGACTACTACTCGGTATGGTTCATGCTCAACATGGGGAGGGAAACAGGGGGCACGGGTACAAGGGTGATTGAGTTTAGGGGGGTGGACTTTAAGAAGATGGGGCAAATTTTGGTCAGGCACCTGGCAGGAATGCAGCCACACATGGATGCAGACCAGAAATGGGACATCATAAAGGAAGGGCTGGCGGAGGCAACAGAGTCTTGCATTAGGAAGAAAAGCAAGAAGGGAAGGGCAAAGAAACCCAGTTGACTGACACAGGAGGTTATGGAAGGGGTGATGGCCAAGAGGGCAGCATTTCAAAAGTACAGGAAATTGGGGAGGGGTGAAGATAAGGATACATACATGGAGAAGTCCTGGGAGGTTACCAGACTGGTCAGGGTGGCCAAGGCATCCAGGGAACTGAGACTGGTGCAGGGAATCAAAACTGGAAAAAAAAACTTCTTCTGCTACATCAGAGAGAGAAAAAAGAGCAAGGGTTAACTGGTGAGGATTAAGAAGGACAGGGGTGGGTGGAGAAAGGGAAGGAGCAGGCAGAGGCACTGAATGGATATATCTGCTCTGTATTCATGCAGGAGAAGGTAAATACTCAGGTGGGGGGTGGGTGGGTTGGGGAGGGATAATAGATGTAGGGATTACAGAGAGCAGGGTACTAGATGGGTTGAGGGTGTTAAGGGTGGACAAAGCACCTGGACCTGATGACATTCACCCTATGGTACTAAGGGAGTTGGCAGAGGTCCTGATGGTGCCACTGGCTGACCTGTTCAATACCTTCCTGGACATGGGATGTGTACCACAGGACTGGAGAATGGCCCACATGGTGCCCATCCACAAAAGTGGCCCAAAGGATGAACCAGAAGACTATAGGCCAGTGAGCCTCACATCGATTGTGGGAAAGCTCATGGAAACCATACTGAAAGAGAGGCTAGTGAGCTTCTTAGAGGAAAACGGTCTCCAGGATGGTCAGCAGCATGGGTTTATAGTGGGAAGATCAAGCCAGACAAACCTTGTAGAGTTCTACGACTGGGTGACGTGGGAACTGGACAAGAGCCATGCAGTGACTGTCCTTTATTTGGACTTCAGCAAGGCCTTTGATTCAGTGCCACATAGGAGGTTGGGGGGGACTGGAATATGTGGAGGTGGGACCAAACATGGTGAAATGGATCACAAACTGGCTAAGCGGAAGGCAGCAAAGGATGGTGGTGGACCTCTTGTCACCGAGAACGGTGATGAGTGAGGTACCACAGGGATCGGTACTAGGACCGGTGCTGTTTGGGATTTTTATTGCAGATATCCCACACAGGATCTGGAGCAAGACCAGTCTGTTTGCAGACAATACCAAGATGTGAGCTGTGGTTGATGATGCAGAGGGGTGGAAGGGATTACAGGAGGACCTGACTAAGCTGCAGGAGTGGGCAGAAACATGGCAGTTGGAGTTCAATGCCAAGAAGTGCAAGGTTATGCACTTCAGAGCCAGGAACCAGGGAAGGGATCATCACTTCAGTGCGGTACAGTTGGGGAGCTCCACAGAGGAGAAGGACCTGGAGTTATCATTATGGGGAGCATGAACAACTGCTCAATGCAGGAAGGTGGCAGCAAAAGCTAACAAAATGCTGGGGTGCATTGCAAGAGGGATCTCCTCCAGAAGGAGGAAGGTTATCCTGCCCCTGTATAGGTTATTGGTCAGGCTTCACCTGGAGTACTGCGTGCAGTACTGGCACCCATTCCTGAAGAAGGACATCAGATTGTTGGAGGGGGTGCAGTGAACAGCCACAAAGATGATCCAGGGATTGGAGAGCAAGTCCTATGAGGACAGGCTGGAAGAGTTGAATATGTATTCACTGGAGGGGAGGACGGATGGGGGGATATGATCGAGACCTTTAAGTATCTGAAGGGGATAAACAAGACCAACACAGAAGGGATTTTCAGATGAGAAGGGGGAGGGACACAAAAGGCCATGGAATGAGATTGGAGGAGGGAAGATTCAAGAGGGAGATAAGGAGATAATTTTTCACGGAAAGAGTGGTGGACAAATGGAGCACCTTGCCAGACGAGATAGCGTCCTGTAACACAATGGGCAGTTTCAAGGAGGGTTGGGACAGGGGAAGGGAGACTGGGAAGGGGGGTGGGAGGGGCAGCTGCATGATGAGGGGCTAGCTGCACACTCGAGCAGACTCGATAGACCATGAGGCCTGTTTCTGCAGGCAATTTCATATGTTCATAAAAATTATATGATTTAAATATGGGATGATATTCATTATATTTCATTTTTATTATTATGTTCCAAGAAACATGAATCATGAAACTGAACTTATGATTTGGGCTTGCCGCTTGACTCCCTTTGCTCATGCTGTTTTCATGAGCCACCAGTGACAATGGTAGAGGGACTTTTGAGGAAAAGTGCAACAAATGCAAGATGAATTTTTTTCTCAGGAACTAGAATTTACATTTTTGGATGGATCAGTTTTATCCTGAGTAGAGGGACTAAAAGCACTTGACGCAGGAAGAGTGGAAAGCTGGTGTGTGTCTGGATTTCTCAGGATGATTTCATCATCATTTGCACTGCATGGCCAGCAGGGAAGGCTGCTTGCACTGCAGAGAGCATGGAACCAGTGGATTTCTGGGGACTAATGAACCATGGTTTCTTTTTCTGTTCTATCATGCACCCAGTGTCCCTCATCCTCACAACCCCACAAACAAGACTCCTGGTCCTGCTGTCACCATGACGAGCTCCACACTCCATAACCACCACTTGCAGAACTTGTACTTGGTGGAGGAGAACTTTCATGATGGAACATTTATTTGTTTCTTTCCTCCACCTCCATCCCTTTCTCCTCTTGCTCTTCTGCTAGTATTTTCTACTCCCATCGACAACACACACACAACAGATGGCGCAATGCAACTACCACCAGACGCTAACAAATATGACTCACAATGGTCATCGATGATTCTTAGATGGCCACATGACATGCATGCCACAACCCAGCACATGGACAAGCCGTAGTGCTTTATAACCTGAGAGGTGAAAACAATGATACCTCCAGGCCACCCCACCACACTGACAGACCACACACCATCACACTGAGAGACCTTGTGACCTTGTGTCTCACACAGCAGTCTGCTTTGCATTTCACTCACTAACTGGCTGGCAGGCTCACAGTGACAGGCAAAAAATAAAAAGATTTTTTTTGTGCCCTGCTGCACCACCAGTAGTCTGCAAAAATGCATTTGCCTAATAAAGCCACTGCACCTTTCCTGCTTACTACATTTTTTTTTTACTTTCTCCTGCTGCAGAGCAAAAAAATGTAATCTTTCTTCAAATGAGGCTTTTGGAATTGTACACACTACTCCAGGTATTCAGGTGAAGATGAACCAGGGATCTGTACAGTGACAGACTCACTTTGCTCCTCCAACTGCTAATGCCACTTCCTATATATACCAGCATCCTATTCACCCTCCCCACTGTCCTGTTACACTGGTGCTGTTGTCTTCAAATTGCCTGATATTATTACTCCTGGGTCCCTTTCCTGTGCCATTCTCTCCATAGCACCCCCCCCCATTCTGTATTCAGTACCTGGATTTCTTGTACCTATGTGCATTACTTTGCACTTCTTGCTGTTGAATTTCAACTGGCAAACCCTTACCCACTTACACCCTTTGCACTATCTAGTCTTCTGAATATCTTTGCATCATCTGTGGCAAGACAGCTATTCCCTTGGATCCCCTTCTAAATATCACAAATAAAAATGCTGAAAAGGATTGATCCCAAGACCCCTGTAGCAGCCCACTAGTCACATCCCCAATCTATGAGTATTCCTCACTTAGAACTATCCTCTGGTTTCTGCCACTTTGCCTGTTTCTCAACCACCTTGTGATTTTCCTCCCCACTTAAGGTCTTTTAGCTTCTTAACCAGCCATGCATGTGGGATGGTGTGGAAGTCTTTACTGAAATCGAGGTACAGCAGGTCTCTTTTCCACCACCTTTGTCACCCAATTAAATTGATCAGGCTTGTTTGACATAATCTCCTCTGACAACCCATGCTGTCTGACAACCTGAAGTCCCTTCACCTCCTGGAAATCTACCAGCCTCTCCTTCATTTTGGTTTCTAGCTCCTTCCCCTCTGGGGACATCAAACTGACAAATCAGTAGTTCTCAAGATCATCCCAGCTTCTACTCATGTGCACGAGAACTACACTTGCCATCTTGCAGTCCCTAGGTACCACCCCATCTCCAATGAGCTGTTAAAGAGTTCAGCCAGTGCTGCAGCTAGGACATGCCCACATCTCCTTTTGCACCCAGGGTTGTAGCCAGTCCATGCCTATGGACTTTTCAAACTTCAAGACATTCAATTCTTCCAGCAACCCTTTCCTCTGAGATCGAATCTTGTTGACACTTCCGCCCCATCCCTTCCCCCTTGCTGTGACTACACAGTATGGTAATGGCCCTTTATCCTCTATAGCAAATACTGAAAAAAAAAATATTCTGTATGTCCACTTTCCCTATATCCTCCTCCTCCCTTCTTCAGTCTGACTGTTCCTGCTTTTGTTTTGCATTTCTTGGTTATGTAATAAAAGAATGTCTCATCCCCCTTCTTCATCGCCTCTGCTATTCTCAGCTCTATGGTAGACTTTGCCCTCCTCACAGCCTCGCTGACAACCATCTTGCTTAGATACTCCACCCTATCTCCCTCTCCCTGGCTAGCTTTGTACTTTCTGAAATCTTTCTTCTTCCCCCTCAAAAAGCCTCGCCTACCTCTTGTGTGAACCATAGTAGCTTCCTGCGCCTCTTTTTTCCCCTGCTACCCTTATACAAAGATCTGTGATCTCCAATATAGCTTCTTTTATCACTCCCCATTTCTTTTCTTCCCATGAACAGTACTGCTTGCAGACAATGAAGAGGCAAAATGCACAGCACTCACTGTGGCTACTGGCTATAAATATAATAATGAAAATCATTTTTTGAAAATAAAATAGGTAAAGCATATTGTAAGACTGCAGATAATTAAAAATCAAAATGAAGGATTGTTTAAAAAGTGCAAATATGTAAACTGTTTCCTATCACCTTAAATTAGATAGATAATGGAATAATGTATTACAAGACAACCAGCCTCCATTTTAATTTGAAACATGGGCCCTACTGGTTAGTCAGGGGTAGCAGTGAGGTAGGGTGGTAGCGGCCCTTTAAGGAGTGCAAATAATCAGGCCTATGCATGACTGGACTGGGTATGCATGGATGGCACATACCTAGCCAATGTCAGAATGCACCCCTGAACAGGTGCCCACCGTATGTCATTCAAAAACCCTGTCTGAGGCCCAATCCCATATGTACAAAGGAGCTTGGTGGCAACAGGGGCCAGGATGCAGACAGAGTGGAGGACAGCAGCTGGCATCCAACTGGATGCCATCCCATGGGTAGACCATGTCCCCTGCCCCATGCAGAGCAGGGGAGTCTGGGGTCCCAAGTGTGGTAGTGTAATATATGGCATGGCACCAACAGCAACCCTTAGCATGCTCTGCATGTTAGGAGGGTTGGTGTACTGGGATATGGAGGGATGCTGGCCCTGCTGGGTCCACCAGCTGCTGGTAGGAGGGGGGCACATAACAGCTATGGCAGGGTGCCTGTAGGTGTAGCTTGTGCCCCCTCTATTAACACTATGCATTGTCGTGCATGGTGTGTAGTCCAGCCCTGCCTCTGGGTACATCCCTCCTCCAGTACCAGCACCCAATGCTACCCATGGTCAGGGGATCTAGTGCTTAAGAGTACTTACCCCTTTTGTGTATGCTGCCAAGGTCCAGCTGGACCCGCTGCATGGCTTTGTATCTTCAATGCCTACGTGCTGTGTTTATGTGGCGCGTAGGCATAGTGATAGGGCCTGCTATGACTACATGTTAGATACTCAATGGGAACTGTGGATGTGATCCTGGATTATTAACAAAATTAAAGGTAGGTTTCCTAGGAAATATTGGACTGACAAAAAAACAGTATGTCAAAGCAAAGAACAAGATCTGTATAACGTTTGCATTTGCTTTTGTCCAAGCTTAGGAGGCTGGGCCTTAACCCGCTATCCTGCTCCTGGTTTAGGAACTACCTTACTGACCATAAACAAATGGTCAAGTAGAGAGGGGGGCTGTTTATCCACTATGAGGGCAATTACTGATGGTGTTCTCCTGGGTTCCATATCAGGCCCTATGCTTTCGTCCCTATTCATAAATGATCTGACTGGCAACTGGGGGTGCCAAAGTGCAGATTCATGCTGTTGTTGCTGTGCTATATAGAAGCCATTCTGATTTGGCGCTTATAAATTCTGGCTTAGGGGAGACTTTAGCCTGCTCGAAAACTGGTTCCTGTCAAATAGGCTAATCCTAAATGAAAAACAAAGTTATGTCTTTTCGAGCCAGAAAACTGGGCTTGGAGAGATGAGAGTTATGGGAGGTATATACAGCTCTACAGATACTCTCCTTGAAATTGTGGAAACTGCAAATATCTAGGGGTTCAGCTCAACCAGGAGCTATTGTTTAGGCCCCACAGTGAACATGTGCCAATAACCCTCAGTCAGAAAGTTTAATGAGTACAGTGTCGCAGTCAAGCCACACAAGGGCGAAGGCCTTGGATTTCAGGAGGGTGGACTTTGCTAGAATGGGAATAGGTATCAAAAAGCACTGGGGAGGAAGGAAGTCAGGGGTGGGGTTGAGGAACAGTGGGCAAACCTACAATGAGACATAGTGGAGGTGACAAACCAGTGCATTGAACCGAGAAACAAGGGCAATAGAAGGAAAAAAACACTATGGTACTCAAAGGATGTGGTAGAGAAAGTAAGGGCCTAAAAGTTAGCTTTCAAAAAATACAAGGGGATGCAGAAGGAAGAGGAAAGGGAGGTGTATTTAATTAGACAGAAGGAAGCAAGGAAAGCAGTTAAGAAGGCAAAGGCACAAACAGAGGAGAGAATAGTGCAGATGGTTAAGAAAGGGGATAAGACATTCTATAGGTACATTAGTGAAAGAAGGAAGACCAGAGGTGAGATTGTAAGGCTCAAACGAGGAGATGGAGGGGAATGTGTGGAAGAGGACCTAGAAAATGTGTCAGTACTGAACAAATACTTTTGTTCAGTGTTCACAGAAGAAGGGGGGGGAGAGGGACCACAGCTAGGCATTATAAACCAAGGGTGGGGGGAGACGAACACCAGTCCATTTACAGAAGAGACAGAGTCCTAGAAGAACTCACAAAACTGAAGGTGGACAAAGCAATGGGACCAGATGACATATATCCTAGGATGCCAAAGAAATTACGGGCAGTGCTGGCAGCACCATTGGCAGACATGTTTAGCGAGCCGCTCAATACTGGAGTGATTCCAGAGCACTGGAGAAGTGCATATGTGGTCCCTCTTCACAAAAGTGGGATCAGAGAGGAGCCTGGTAACTATAGACTAGTCAGCCTCACCTCTGTAGTGGGGAAGATTATGGAAGGGCTGCTAAAGGAAAGGATTGTGGAACACTTGGAATCCAGTGAGGCACTGGATCCAAGGCAGTATGGATTCACTGCAGGAAGGTCATGTCAAATTAATCTGATAGATTTCTTTGACTAGATGACAAAGGGGGTGGATTGAGGGGGCAGTGGACGTCGCCTACCTCAATTTCAGCAAGGCCTTTGACACCGTTCAACATAAAAAAATGGTAATCAAGCTAGGTACCCTGGGGGTGGGTCACAAGTTAACTGGGTTAGAAATCGGTTGAGGGACAGAAAGCAGAGGGTGGTGGTGAATGGGATTCAATCCGAGGAAAGGAGGGTGACCAGTGGGGCACCATAAGGTTCAGCCCTGGGGCCAGTCCTTTTCAATGTCTTCATTAGTGAGATTGCTAAAGGACTGGAAGGGAAGGTTTCCCTTTTTGCAGATGACACCAAGATCCCCAACAGGGTAGACACTCCAGCAGGGGTGGAGAGAATGAGAAGGGACCTAGAAAAAGTGGAAAAATGGTCAGAAGTGTGGCAGCTAAGATTCAATGTGAAGAAGTGCAAAGTCATGCACCTGGGGTGCAGAAACCCAGAGAAAGGTTACAGGATGGGGGGTGAGTTTTTGATGGTCACCAAGGAAGAAAGGGATTTGGGAATAGTCATCTCAGATGATCTAAAGGTGGCCAGGCAGTGTGCTAAGGTGGTGGGGAGGGCCAGTGGCATGCTGGGATGCATAGGAAGGGGTATCACTAGCAGAAAAAGGGAGGTGGTAATGCCACTGTACCAAGCACTGGTGAGGCCTCATCTGGAGTACTGTATACAGTTCTGGAGGCCGCATCTCTGTAGGGACATAGACAGGGTGGAGTCAGTTCAGAGAACAGCAACTAAAATGGTACAGGGCTTGCACCAGAAGATGTATGAGGAGAGATTAAGGTACATCAATATGTATACACTGAAAGAGAGGAGAGAATGGGGAGATAGGATAGAAACCTTCAAGTATCTTAAGGGCATTAACAAGGTGCAGGTGGGCAACATCTTTCAGTTTAGGAGATGTACAAGAATGATGGGGCATGATATGAGATTAGAGGAGGGCAGGCTATGGGGCAGTATGTAAGGAAGTTTTTCTTCATAGAAAAGGTGGTTCATGCATGGAATAGGCTACCCGGGGAGGTAGTGGGAGCAAGCAAGGTGGAGAAATTCAAGAACACATGGGATAGGCATAGGGGTACCCTGGGGGAGGAAAGAGAGGCTAAGCTGAGGACCAAGTATGGTCAACGACTGCTAATACAGGTAAGGAAATGGGCAGACTCAATGGGCCTAATGGTCCTTATCTGCTGGCAAGTTCTGTGTTTCTATATTTCTATGTAAGGTGAATCTGCTGTACAGGCTCAGGGTTTACCCTACTAAAGAAGCATGCTTGGCAATGTCTAGTGACATCCTACTCCTGGTATTATTGTTTGGTGCCCCTATCCTCTTTTCCCTTAGGGCAATGGAACTGAACAGGCTTAGGATACTCTACAATCAGGTCTGTCAGATTCCTGCTGGTGCAAATAGCAGGAAGCAATACTGCACAGTCCCCTCTACATTAAACTGGCCATCCCAAGATGGACAACTCAATTCTCCTTTGCCCTGTCTTGTCTTATATTTATTAATTTAAAGAGTCTCACCAGGAAAGACATACTGAGCTTTAAAATAGTTCATTTCCAGATGTGTCCGGTTGGGGGGATAAGTACAGAGATTAAATTGCATATACAATAATATAATCAAACAGTAGTTTCATAGCGTTTTTACAATAGTACACTAATTATACAACATTTACAAATAAGATGCATGGTCATAGGGCAGTAAGTATTAACAGTGCAAGAATACGCTACAGGCTGCAGGAGTATCAGGCCCACACAGGATATTAATAATAGTTTAAATTAGGCCAGGATGGAGGGGTTGTGGGGACTGATATGAGGGGAGGGAAGGGGGAGAGGGTAGGGGTCAGAGAGGCAAGAGTAGGTGGAAGTGTGAAGAAAGGAAGAATTGGGTGAGGGGATGGGGCAACTAACTAGGGCAGTTACAGAGGGGGAAGTGAGGAGGAGAGAGAGTAAGGGTTGGGAGAGGCCAGGAGTAGGTGAAAACATGAAGAAAGGAAGAGATAAGTGAGGGTCTGGGGCAATTAACTAGGGGCAAATACAGGAGGGAGTGGTGTGGACTTGCAGTAGAGAGTATAGACAGCATTTGGTGGGAGCAGAGAAAATGGTTAGGGGAGAGAATTCCAGAGTTTAGGAAAGCAGAAGGAGAAAGCGCCTGACCAGCAAGGGATTTTCGAGAGGGGAGCAAGAGGGAGCGATAGCCTGGATTATGGAGAGAGTAAGAGGACGGGGGCCGTAGGCAAGAGAAGGGAGCTCAGATGGGGGAAGGAAGCCAGACAGAACTTAGAAGTAAAAGAGGTGCAGCGGTTTAGGTGGCAATCTTCCAGGGAAGGGAGAAAGAGAGCAGAGTACAGAGAACAGTGATGGGTGCGGGGAGGAGAGTTCAAGACAAAACGGCAGAAGGCGTGGAAGCGGGGAATCAGCCTGGCCAGGGTGGACCTTGGGGCAGCATCATAGACTATGTTGTCATAATCAGAGATGGGGAGGATCATCTTAGTGATGATACCATGGCGGGCAGGTAGTGGGATGCAGCTTTTGTTCCTAAACAGGGCACCAAACTTGGGGTGGAGTTTTTTTGTGAATGGCATCTATATGCTGTGAAAAGTCAAGGTGTCAGTCAAGTCAGACACCAAGGTACTTACATGAGGGCATGTCATCAATAGTGACCCATCTAGTGTGTGAAGGGAAGGAAGGGATGGGAGCTTGGAAAGCCTTGCTTAGTGCCAAAGCACATAGAGACTGTTTTTTCAGTATTTAGGGACAGCTGATTTGACCATAACCATTTCTGAACAGTGTCAAAATCAAGTTGAAGCTTGGATATTAACTCAACTGGAGAAGACTCAGAAGAAAACAGGACCATGTCATCTTGTGCACATGTGGATGGACACAGATGGGCAGGCAGAGGGAAGGTCATTGAGAAAAATGGCAAAAAGTAAAGGGCTAATGTCTTAAGCAATACAGCATGACCAGGGGTTAGATTAACAGTCAGTTAATCACCCCCTAGATGCACAATGTGGCATGAGGCAGAGCCAAGTGCCATATTGCCATGGGGGTGAGTGACTGATAATCTAACTCCAGGGAGTACCTTATTGCTATGATAAAAAAAAATCCAAAAGAAAAGTGTAAGAAGTGTACCTTTTAAATGTTTTCCTCATTAAGAGGGAGACTTTTAATAAAATAGTTCATCCACCAACTATTTATGAAAGCTTGTTCAGAATCAGAATTCGTCATTCCAGTCATTCAACAGCGCTAGAGGCTGAAATTCTGACATTAAGAACTAATGTGCCATGGTAATCGGGCTGTACATAACAGTGCAACTGAGATTAATGTAAGGGTCTCTGAATGCTGGCAGCCAATCAGATTACAGCATTTCTGAGACCCTTTTTATAATATAAAATAATGAATGCTCCCCCTCCTAGCCTTAAAGAGACACTGTCAGCTTTTTAAGTAAGCAATAACCCAAGACAGGGTGTGCAGTTAGTGGGGATTAATTAACACCTTGGGTGCATTGTGAGGCACGAGGCCGCAAGCCGAGTGTCCTCACAGCAACTGGGGTGTTGATTAATTCCCAATAACCATACACCCTGGAGTGGATTATTGCTCTTAAAACATGGGCCATATGTGGAGAGAAATGGACCAAAACAACTGGAATAAGAGGAAAAACACGTGGGAACTCTTTTGTGTTCTTCCACTTGTTTGGTTGTAGTACCACTATTTTCTGTGTTCTGCCACAGGAGAAATAGCTCTACAAGCAGAATTTTGTGGCAAACAGGCATCCAAGTTCAGATGAAGGAGCAGACCGATCTTATTATTCTGTCAAAACTGTTTACTGATAGTGGTGTGATGTTTTCCAATTAATACAGAGAGAGAGAGAGAGAGACACAGTAAGACATGATCCACGAGTCACAGTACTGTGTGTACAATCATGACTCTCTCTCTCTCTCTCTCTCTGTCCACTGCATACACAGCTGTGGTCCCTGTCACTTTTGCTGCCAGAAGCAGCATTTCGGGTTGTCACTCGGTAGCAGACTTTCATTATTCAGAACACAGTAATGAGTGTTCAGAGCAGTTTCACATGTGCACCGTTACTTCTGGCCAACTGAATTCCGTGGGAATCATGGAGTTGAGCTTCACGGCTGGGTGGAACTATCTACAGGGTTTGGACACATTTTTCAGATTTCTGCCGTCTGGCTGATTTCTTTACTAGCAGGGTGTGCCGAAGAAGCATGGAGTTCCATTGGGCGGTGGGTGGGACATGTCATATTCTTCACGGTAATATGTCAGCTGAAATGGATGGGCAGGGAGGTGGATTGTGCCGCCAGGCACGTACATGTTGGGGATCTGCATGTCTGTCTGACTCTTCCGTCTAGGATTGTTGGCGTGGTGAGAGCTGGGAATTATGGGAACCCGCTGTGGAGCTGCTCAGCGACTGCGGAAGATGCAATAGGTAACTTTTTCAGCACTTACTACATGTGGGTTACAACTTCAATATTAGTAGTCCATAGGACAGTTGATGGAGCCGGGTGTGTGTGTGCTTGGAGACACTCGCTTTGCTGCAGAAAAACATGGCTGCATTTCAGAAAGATTCAGAGCCTGCAATAACAAGTTTGGTGTGGTGCTCGATATCTGCTTTTCAGGGGTATTTACCATACACAGGCACTGTGAGGTTAACAGGAATTAATGAATGGTTACGTGAAGAGTCTACACCAATCACCTCACGTGAATCTCTCTGCCCATGTTATAAGCAATTTTAATGACCCCTCTACTGTTTGTGCCTGTAAACAGTACTCTCAAAGAAATTTATCACATTACATTCCAAATGTATCTGTTTTTCACGTAAACATTCATTTTTACAGAAATGTCTTAGTCGTCCCAACCTTATCTCTGCCATTCACTCCTTCCCTTGTGTCCCTGATGGAGAAATGGCATTGAGCACTTCCGAAATTGTGTATGAACGAGATCAGCAGTTTTTGTGGCAAATAAAGAAAATAACTGGCAATATTAATGCAATAGTGCCAATTTCAACAATATCTATACTTTAAACCGAGGTAGCTTAATTACGCTTGAAAACAAAACTGGTACTCAACGTGATGCACACCAGCGCTGGCGATAGTGTGCATGCGCTGAGTCCCAATTTTACTTTTCAAGCAGCAATTTCTTTATGAAATACATATGTTGAAATTAGTTTGTTTCTTTTGTCATATTTTATCATGTCATCATTTTGATTTAGATTAATTTAGATATACTATTTGAATACACAACCTCTGTGTATTTTAGCGTTTAGAATAAAACAGTAGCTGATGTATTTATTACATAGAAACATAGAAAGTTGTCAGCAGATAAGAGCCTCAAGGCCCAGATAGTGTGCCCTTTTTCCCTACCTGTATTGGCAGCTTGTGACCCTACTTGGTCTTCAGCCTAACCTCTTTTATCTACATCTAAGGTGCACTTATGCCTGTCCCATGCATGTTTAATCCACGACTGGTCGTTGACAAAAATGTTGTCGTACGACAAGACAGCAAAACCGGCAGGTCGACTGCATTTTGCAGTCAGCTGCTGGTTTCGGACAGAAAAGAGCAGCAGGGGCTTCGCCCGAACCCCCTCCACTTAGAATTCTCAGCTCTGAGTCGGAGCTGATTTGGGGGGGGTGCAGGACCCCCGACAGACAGTGCCGTGTTCCAGCGGGTTCCCTACAGTGACGTGGCACTGTAGTCGCTGAAGGGGACCTCGCTATCGAAAAGTCACTGCACATGCGGCATACCCATGTTTGAAACCCGCACTGTGCTTGCCCCACCACCTCCTGTGGCAGACCATTCCAGTTGTCCATGACCCTTTCGGTGAGGAAATACTTCCTCATGTTCCCCCTAAATCTGCCCCCTCCAATCTCATATCATGCCCCCTTATCCTCGTATCCCTCCTATACTGGAAGATGTCCTCCACCTGCACCTTATTAATACCCTTTAGATACTTGAAGGTTTCTATTATATACCCCCGCTCCCTTCTCTCATCCAACATATACATGTTTAGGTCCCTTAGTCTCTCCTCATATGTCGTCTGATGCACGCCCTGCACCATCTGAGATGCCCTTCTCTGGACTGCCTCTATCCTGTCTATATCCTTTCATGGATGTGACCTCCAGAACTGCACACAGTATTCCAGGTGAAGCCTCACCAGTGTCTTGTACAGTGGTACCACCACCTCTCTTTTCCTGCTTGTGATACTACTTCCTATGCATCTCAGCATACTACTGGCTCTCCCTATTGCTTTTGTACATTGTCTGGTCATTTTCAGGTCATCTGATAAAATGATATCTAAATCTCTTTACTCCTTGGTGACTGACAACAGCCGCCTTCCCGTTCTGTAGCTCACTGCAGGGTTTCTACACCCTAGTTGCATAACTTTGCACTTTTTCACATTGAATCTCAGTTGCCACAGTTCAGACCACTTCTACAGTTTTACCAGGTCCCTCTTCATTCTTTCCACCCCATCCAGAGTGTCTACCTTATTGCAGATCTTGGTGTCATCTACACATAGACAAACTTTTCCCTTCAGCCCCTCTGCTATGTTTCTAATGAAGACATTAAAAAGGACTGGCCCCAGGACTGAACCCTGCAGTACCACCCTGGTCACCTCTCTTTCCTCTGATTGGATCCCATTTACCATCACCCTCTGCTTCCTATCACACAGTCAGTTCCTAACCCAATTCACCACCTTTTGCACCCCCCCCCATACTAGCCAACTTGTTCACCAGTCTTCTATGTGGTATGGTGTCGAAGGCCTTGCTGAATTCAAGGTAGTCAACCACCTTAGTTACCCAGTCAAAAAAATCTATCAGATTTGTTTGACAGGACCTTCCTGCTGTAAATCCATGCTGCCTTGGATCTTGGGCTCCGTTGGCCTCTAGGTAACCCACAATTCTCTCTTTGAGCAGTGCCTCCATAATCTTACCTACCTATCACTGAAGTGAGACTGAATGGCCTATAGTTTCCCAGCTCCTCCCTGTTTCCATTCTTGTGGAGAGGAACTACATGTGCTCTCACCAGTCCTCTGGAACCACCCCAGTATTGAAGGACTCACTGAACAAGGCTGCTAGTGATGCTGCCAGCTCGACTCACAGTTCTTTTAGTATCCTATGACACATGCCATCTGGTCCCATTGCCTTGTCCACCCTCAGTTTAGTGAGCTCCTCTAGGACCCTCTGTTCTGTGAATGGATTTGTGTTCACTTCCCCCCTCACCATGTATGTGCTGCCTAGCTGTGGTCCCTTACCCTCCCCTTCTTTTGTGAATACTGAACAGAAGTATTTATTCAGTATTTCTGGCTTTTCCAGGTCCCCCTCCACACACTTACCTTCTTCCCCTCTGAGTCTTACAATACCGTTCCTTGACTTACTCCTTTCGCTGATGTATCTATATAATCTCTTGTTCCCTATTTTCACTGTCTGTGCTAAGCTGTCCTCTGTCTGAGCCTTTGCCCTCCTAACAACTTTTCCCACCTCTTTCAGACAGTTTAGGTACACCATCTTATCCTCCTCCCCCCTCTGTGTCTCTTTGTGTTTCCTGTAACTCAGCCTTTTGGCCCTCACTTTCGTTGCCACCTCTTTCGAGAACCACAGTGATCTTCTCTTACCCTTACTTTTCAGCTTAATGCACTGCTGTGTCACCTCCCCTATGGCTCCCTTTAGGTGTGGCCACTGTTCCTCAACCTCCCCCTCTGCACTCTTCCTTGCCAGGGCTTCTTTGATGCAGCTCCACATCCAGTCAAAATCCACCCCCCTGAATTCCCTGACCCTTGCTCTTGTGTGGCTTGACTTTGTTTCTGTCCCTAAATTAAACCACACTATGTGGTGGTTGCTGGACCCCAGGTGACCCTCCATCTGGACTTCTGTGATCCTGTCTCCATTTGTCCATACTAGGTCCACTATTGCTTTGTCCCTGGTGGGTTCCTCCACCAGCTGCTTGAGACCTGTCCCTTGCAGGAAGTCCAAGATGTCTCAGCTCCTGGTCAAGGCAGCTGCTGGGAAGGAGTGATCCACATCCGGCATATTAAAATGCCCCAGCAGTAGCACTTCCCCTCTTGTTGTCATATCCTGTATTGTACGTTTTTACCCAGGATAGCCAAGCTGAAATGTAACATCTCATTTCCAGTGGGGTCCTACTTCCACCCATTTCAAACCTGGCTGGGCTGGAGCACTGAGTGGTTAAGTGACCTGCTCAAGGTCACATAGCAAGTAAATGGCTCTGATGCAACTTGAACCTGTTATCTGCCAGTTTCCAAGTTGGTGCTCTTACGACTAGATCACACTTTCTCTATTTAATAATAATTTATATCTCAAAAATAGCAAAGATTGTCTAGCACCATTTTTACCATCAAAATATAGTTCAATGCATTTTCTTGGTCTCATTTTACAAGGCAAGAATTATATAGATTAGTATTATGTGTTCTTTCTTAAAATAGTAGCACTGCTATGAAGTCTAAAAATTCACTGGATACCTTTACACCACTTACAAATCAATTTTACAGTAACATTCCTTTGTTTTGCTTGGTAGATTGTTGTTTTGTTTAGTGTTGAAACAGTAACATTGCCTATATACCACAAAAACCATCCAAAATTAGTAAATCAATATAACTGGTAGTATTTTCTGAACAGATGAAATGTTTCTAGAATTAATGTGTTTATCTGACTGTTTTAAAGGAACGTCTATGCATTCTAGTCCTCCATTTTGCAAGACTGAATAGTCATCTACTCTACAAGATTGAATAAGTTTCATGTGATTTCCAAGAGGAAGGAACAGTCTCAACAAATCGATATACACGTCATAGAAATTTATTGGCATTTTCAGATGTAATTTGTTAGTCTCTGTAACCAACTGCAGCATATTTACCATGAACAATATTTCATTATTAAATTCTTCGGTTAATAAAAGGATAACTTTGTTTCAATTCAAGACCCTTTGTCTTTCAGAAACACAAATGAGACCAAGAAAATATGCATTTGTAAGCACCCATTAACCCATATTATACTGATAAGTGATATAATAAGAGTACTGAAAGTATGAACCTTGTCTCTCGATTAAGCAACAATTATTCAGACCCATTACATGCATTTTCATACTCTGAATAAAAAACAAGCATTTAATTTAATGGTCTTAAAGTAGGTGTTGTGGGTTGATACAGTGGCCGGGATATTCAACGGGGTGGGATATTCAACGGGGTTGCGCCTGGCACAACAGAGGTGCGCTGGCGCAACCCCGCATTGTGCCTCGGTGGGATATTCAAAAGGCTGCCAGGTGCAGCACAAGTCCCAATGCACTGGGGCGCAATGTAATCCTACATGGCGCAGATGCAGGGAGCGTGCCCATGCATATGCGGCACATCCCGATATTCAGCCCGGGATGTGCAGCGCATATGCCAGCACAACCCTGCATTGCGCCACACAGGGGGAGCTCAAAGTTGAGCCCTGGAAAAGCAGGAGCAAGTCCCAGCCACCCACAGGCAGGCTGCTGTATTGCACGGTACAACACAGCAGCTGCCATCTGTGGGTGGCCACCTGCCCAGCTAGGACACCATCCACAAGCACACATATGGGCCCTGGTAGTCCAGTGGTACCCCCCCTCCCATTGGCCCAACCATAGGCAACTGTACACGTATATTCCCTGGTGGTCTAGCAGTACCCCCACTCTCCTGTAGCCACGATCACCAGTAAAATGTAGTATTAATAATCCCTGGTAGTCTAGTGGCATCCCCCTCCCTCCTGTAGCCGCGATCACCGGTTGACAGTAGCGAACAGTATCCCTGGTAGTCCAGTGGACCCCCCTCCTGATCCCAACCCATTGATCACGTCTGCCATAGCTCAGTGAGAACCCTGGTGGTCCAGTGGTAACCCCCCTCCCCACCACCCACAGACGTCCCCTGCCACCCAGCTCTGCCCGCTGTCATTGGTGGGTGGCTGCACTCCGCCCACATACCACCCAGCCACACGCTGAATGACAGCTTGCAGTATGATCTGTAAGCCAGTTGGTCCACAGTGTGGATGAATGGGCTTGCACACCATACTGTACTACACAGGCACAAATCTGTGAATGAGCCCATTCACAGAATTGTGCCTGTGTAGTATAGTATGGCGTGCAAGCCCATTCATCCACACTGTGGACCAGTTTGCTCACAGATCATACTATGAGCTGTCATTCAGTGGGCCGCTGGGCAGTATGCGGGCAGAGTGCAGTTACCTGCCATTGACAGGGGGGGAACTGGGTGGCAGGGGACCTCTGCGGGTGGTGGGGAGGGGGGTTACCACTGGACCACGAGGGTTCTCACTGAGCTATGGTGGACGTGATCAGTGGGTCAGGATAGAGAGGGGGGGTCCTCTGGACTACCAGGGATACTGTTTGCTACTGTCAACCGGTGATTATGGCTACAGGAGGAAGGGGGGTGTTACTAGACTACCAGGGAGTATTAATACTACATTTTACCAGTGATCACTACTACAGGAGGGAGGGGGGTGCCACTAGACTACCAGGGCTTGAGTTCATTACTGCTGACCACATTCACGTTTACGGGGTGGGGGCTGCCCCTGGACCCCCTCAGTCCGCACGTCATGCTATGCAGGGTGCCAGGCACAATTCGCTGGGCTGCCCTGTGCAAAGCATGTAAATGGGGTCATAATTACATGCTAATGGCCCCAGTTGTGCCACGCATGTATTATAGCCTCATTTGCATGCCCTCTTCTGAATATCGTGGGTGCTGCACCCAGCGCAACTGCATTTGCACTGGCGCAACCCCATGCTCCCTCTCTGTGTCTTGTGCTGGCATATTGCCACTGCGCCACGTGCCATTTGTGTGCCCACCATGCCATATTCAATGGTGCTGAGCCATGGTGCATCACCATTGAATATCGCCTGGTCCTGGCCCCGGCGCAGCCCAGCTGCGCTGCTCCCAGGATTGCGCCACTGCCAGGTGCAGTCTGAATATCCGGCATTGTATGTACTACAATAAATTAAATGAACACTGTTATTTTCTGGCCACAGAACTTAACAGGGTTATTTTCCTTTTCTTTTTTTGTTTTAAGGCAAGCATGTAATTATGTGCTTCTGATGCTGAACTTGTCTCTACAGCACAATAATATACAAACAATTATTGTACTTACAACTGTTTATTTGAGAGCACAAATGAGTTCCCATTAAATGCAAAACTATATAAATATCACAGATTTTATTTACACTATGCTTGACTGTAACTTGTATTGACTGGAAGTTTTAACTTATTGTCTGAATTTTAATATGCTGCCTTTTATGTTGCATTTTACATTATATCTCACTCGTGTATTTTTAATGTGCCCTGGGCCTTTGGGGAAGGGCTCAACTAGAAATAAACTGCTAGTACTAATACACACAGCATTGTCATCTTAAAACAATTTAATATCATTGTTCAAATGGTCAAAGTCTACTTAATGAGTTCTTCTGTACTATTGTAAACCATTTTAATTAGCACTAAACAAATTGCAGTCACCCCCTTTCTGACATCACAAGTAAGTATTATAGCAACAATAAATCAGTTAACTACCAATTTTTATATTCTGAACTATACTTGGCAGCTTTGTTAAAAATTACTGTTCAAGAGGGTGTTCTGATTATTAACAACATGTGTACATACAGTAGAAAGTGTAAAACAGCTAGTACAGTATTTTTAGAGATGTGATAACAATTACAATTAATTTTAGTTGGAAAAAAGATGAGGAAATATTTGAAGATGACTAGCATTTTTTGCTTAATTCACAATCTTATACTTTTAGTTTCTGCAGCTGCGCCCTCTGTGGATTTTGCTAGCTAACAGATTAACCCCTTCTGTTCAGTGTTCACTGTCAGCCTTTTTATCTGTAACCCAAATGCTATGAATTATTTTTTCTAGCTATGAAAAAAGGTTAGATCAGTGGATGAGACACTTGGCAGAGAGACAGATTTTATTCGCAAGTAAATACTGCTCTATCTGGACTAAACCTTTCAAATTTAATATATTCTGTTAGCCGTTGTAAGAAATGAAGATTAATCATGTTGCTGCAGCCATTTAGAGGATTAGTTCTTATATTTTATTTTAATTTAAAATCTCTACATGCACATATATACATATACATATTTATAATACACCATGATCCATTATCCAACACAACCTGCTTATGGTGTTTACTCACATTCCATTATGCAAACAATTTCAGCTTGTATTTACAGTTGAAGGTTTTCCATTTGTGTACTTAATCACGAAAAGTACGTGGGTAAAGGTAAGCCATATTGCAGAGAATACAAACTGGGGAGTTTCCCATTATAGGATCAAAGTTGTTGTATAGCCAATAATTAAAACTTTTTAGGGTTTATAGAGCTATACAATAAGATATGCCCATCCTTTTTTTATTATGGCATTGCATATCAATGAAAGTAGTGTTATAACTAGTCTTAAATCCTAAAAGTATAGAATTATGTTTAAATATGCTCATACAAGTTGAAGCACAGTTCAAGGAGGGTAATACAGTGCTTAAAAATGGTTTGAAAAGAGCTAAAGACCTTATCAGTGCATTTTGCATTACTTTGCCTTTTCCTTTTGGTTCTTCTAGATTATTTTTAATCAACTTTTATTTTTGTTATTTTTAAAGAAAGCATTTTACATAAAGTACTTTTATGGCCATTTATGGTAGGGCCTGTATCTGGGCAGTAGCATCCTGTTTTATTGCATGATTTACAGTACTTATTGGCTGAATTCTGCTGCACAGTTACTAAGGGTTATTCAGTATATTCTCAAACATGTTCTTAGACTGTGTGGCTGTAGATAAACTATTCTGAGAATGTTATACGTTGTGTCTCTGATTAAAGTCTTTTAAGAATATGTCCATAAAATAGAAATGATGACTGATTTGAGTAGAAAGTTGACATGCCATTTTTATAGGCTTTTTACAACTTGTGATTTTGCATTGGTGCTCATATCACAACACTCAAAGTATTAGAAAAATATTGAATGCTTAATGATAGTAACACTTCCATGTTACTAATGTTCTCAAAAATAGTTCTAATAAGAGATTATGTTGGGAATGTCCATCATGTAGTCTCTTGTGAAATGGTGATATAATTTTAGCAACAAGATGAAAAACACAACCACTAAACTTAGATGAATAAACTTCTAAGATAACTAATATGTACAATGAATAATGGAATGTAACAATTAGTACTTGATGTATTTGATCCCCTGTGGTAGTTTTTGATTGATTTAGCTTATTTTGAAGGACTTAACATGGATGCATATAGAACTTCAGATGTTTCTTCCTTCTGTCTTCATTTCTAGAGTGATCTTATAACAGGCTTTTACCAAACTTGAAGACAATAGCATCGTGGTTCACTTACTCTAGTGGAACTAATGAAAGCCTTTCAAAGTCAAGTACTGCATCATGCACAGCAAACTCAAATCCTGGAACTTCCCCATTTAACTTTCCTGTATTTTACATACTGTATGTATTTACAGAATAGATGTTCATTTGAATTTCCCTTGAGTTGTGTGAGACCCTCTTAAAGGGACACAAACAGTCTCTTTTAAGGCTCAAAGTTGAATGTACAGTTGAACAGTCATGAAACAAAATGCTTCTGTATGAAAATAGTCCTAAAACAGAATCACAGAACAATAGTGATTGCTTAATAAGGATTAATATTTTGGTTTTGATTCAAATGTATTTTTTTTTTGCCAAGGAGTGTTAAGAGTGTTATTGGAATTGTCTGGTATATTTTTGATTATTTTTAGCATGATTCCTGAGAATACAATGGGTGCACAGTATCTTATATAGTATCTGTTAAAATTTCCAGCGAAACAATAATAGGCATTTGAGAAACAACAAAAAAAATATCCCTTTGAGGATCAAATCTTTGAAACTGGCATGATTGTCAATGGCTGTCAGGGTGTTATACTGGCAGATCATAAACTTTTCTGTCGCGATGAATATGTCAATTTACAGTGGAAAACATATTTTGCTATTTAAGAGGCAATGCCTTTAATAAAAGCATTTTTGTTTATTTATTTAAAGTTGCTTGACCAGATAAACATACAGAGATAAACCAGAAACTCATTTACAGACAGGACCTGGGAGAAGGAAAGAGGAACAATAAGTAAAATTATCTAAAAAGTTACTTTTACAAAAAAACAATTAATAACGGCAGTGATCACAACAAACATGGCAATGCAGAACATATACAGGTCTGTACAATGACTAGGTGTAGAAAAAGCAGATATTTGCAAGAAATTATTTTAATTTTTACAAATACAAACTGGCACTGTATGCACAGTATTTTTGAGGAATGTGTTCTTTATACCAAGAAAAAACTCACACCCACATTGGTCTATTGTCCATAAGTTTGTGTGTGTTCTTTAAATAATTAGAATATCTCCTATTTATAGTATGTGAGCATAGCATCAGCATGAATAAATGACTTAAGTAATTTTATTTTATTTTATTTATTAGCCTCTCTTGTTGGGTGCCCTTATGCATTATGAGTTTATTCTTTTTTCCATTCCAACTTTTTTTTTGCTTGCTCTTTCTGTTTATGGTCAATTTAAATTTTGCCTGCATATTGCCCATTTTTATGGTTATCTTTTCTATGTGACTATCAACAGGTTTATTCTCAGAAACCCCTTTCTTTGTAGTTTTAAACACAAGATAAAGTAGAATCAATGTATTCAACTGTAGGGGTCATACAGTAAATAATGATCATTGTACTAGGATTTTGGTTTTATTTTGTATCTGACTACAAAACTATTCCTGCCTTTTAGTCATCACAATGATGAGTAAACATTCTGCTTGTATTTCAGTTTACTGTAGGTGCAGTTTTAGGAAAATAGAATTCCCTCTGAAAATATGAATGGTATAAATACCAGATTAATTAGGTTGGTGTAACAATTTGCATAACTTTAATTTAGATGGCAGTGCTGTTCTGTAGGACTGTTTATACAGACTGAACACATGTAGATAATGAGCACACCTGCATGTGCAGCTTTTGTTACTCCTGAAAATTGTTATACTGTTAATATTTATAAGAAAAAATCCTGCTTAGAATTTCTAGGCATATTCTGTAATCAGAATTTACAGTCAGTATAAATAAATTAGTGATTTTCATTAAAATACTGGACAATCTTTTTGTTGCCAAAACTGCATTTCAAAATTTGCAGGGGCAAACAAATTGATAAATATTAATGTATTTACTATTTAGAGAAGCATTGGCAGGACTAAATAAGAGATGTAGCTTCGTGTTTGCTTTAGAAATAGAAGGCTCTAGGAATACTGAGCTCAAAATTGTGATTTTGATAAAGTACCTTTCTGCTACAGTCAGTGAGCAATTGAAGCTTTCATGTAACAATAATAAAATGGCATTTACTGAAACAATATACACAAACTATAACAGAAGAGGAAAGAATGGTTCTAAATATCCTGATTTTATTTTTTATGAGTCTGAAAGTACAATTACATAGAAACCTGGGTTCATGCCTGGTGAGGGGAACTGCTGATCTAAAAAATAAAATATTGGAAAAGTACACAATATTGAAGAACATCAGCAGGTAAATGCATAAAAGCTATGCTATTCAGTCCTGAAAATTATATCTATCTTATCACTTGGTTCAGCCATTGAGGTTTTATTGCAGTTCAGAAATAATCAAGTGTAACTGTATTACTGCATATTCCAGAATTCACTCAAGAAACATAACAACATGATTAAAAATAGTAAAGTAAATAATTTGTGGCATCACTGATTTTACAGATTTTGTTTTAAAATGCTAACGTTCCTCAATTTAAGTTATATACTGTATGTAGAAACATTCTGAGCATTATAAAAGTTTTGAAATGGTTGCTAGAGATACAGTGTATATTAGAAAATATTAGGGATGAATAGAATAATAGAACATTTGATTTTATTTCTGCAAAGAATATTTATTTAAAATATTTTCTTCAGTAGTATAAAACCAAAAATGTTAGCAATCTGCAAATGAAAAATGTTATGCTTCTGTATTTTTTTTATATGTGTGTATGTGCTTGCATTTACATGGGGGTGGGGTGGGTGGTATTGCCTTGAAACTGTATGAATCACACATTGACCCAAATTAAAAATATCTTCTGTTACAGTAACTGCACTGATAACCTCTCTCATTTCATGTGAAGTACTTTGGGATACATTTGGGTGAAAATCATTATATAAATGCAAGTTTATTTTCTCCTCCTACGCACTAAGCTACCTTCCACATAAACACATTATTTCTGTTCTGACTCAAGCTAAAACAGGGCCATAGTTTGGTTAAGATACAGCTCCTAAAATAGATGGGATTGACAGAAATTACATTCTGTCATTGTAAATTGTGTTTGCAACAAGAAATTGTAAAGTAAGCATTTTTCAAATAAAACAAAAACAAATATGCACAATATGTGATTAAGGCTTTATTTGTCTATTTTGTGTATAAAAATAGCGCTGTATCTAATTTTCAACATCAAGCACTGTTGTGGGAAAAACAGTACAGCAGAAGAAGATGTAAATGAGATCTGTGCAATTCATAGATGAGAAACAAAGGATTTTCCTATGTTTGTCATCCAGTAGTTTTATAGGATAAATGGTGTCCTTGCTATTATATTCTTAGTGATTTCATATTTTTCACTTGAAACACAAAGACTGTGAGCAGAATATTTTGGGGGAGGTAAGTTTGCCTGAAATAATGCTGCTGCTGTTGTAGTACACAGGGTATTGTTAAAAGACATCTAGACTGTAGCCATTTAAAATGAAATGGGTAGTGGATTTATTTGCCATAACTTACTTTAAATAATCTGACAGCTCAGCAGCATGCACTGTTTTTAAATGAGCTGCAAAATAACAGAAATGGAATACCCTAAATATTACGGATATATGACTTTGTATTAGGAACTGTTTCGAGGCTTAAGTTTGCTTGATGTTTACCATGTCTATCTGTACTATGTATTTACATGTTATATACTGTTGGAACAAAAAACATTCAAAATAATAAAAAGATTAACTAAAAAATGCAGTATGTATTTTCTTGATGTGCAGATGTAACCAGACCATGAAGTCCATCTCGTAAATATCTGTGAGTTGTGTATGGGGCCTGTGTTTTCCCTTTGCATGCTGACATTTCAGGTAAAAAGCTTTCGTTATGGGCCTGCACTATGGGATACAGGTTTAATTAATAAACTGGAAGAAGGAAGAATCAGAAGTGAAAGCTATACAGGGCAGTACAAATCAAGGTTCTTTTGGTTTTTTCAAAACAAGCTTCCCAATATTACTATCCTATCAATTACACATGCTTGTGTTCCTGTAACTCTAGCTCCCACAGCCTGCTTTGACACACAGCTTTTCCTATTTTGAGTATTCATTTATTTGGGAGGGATGCACTAGAAAAAAAGAACAAAGCAGCCTAAGAAATATATTGAAAAGAGGAAAAACAAGACAGGCAAAGTAATACAGTCTGTATGGTACCACTTCTGAAAAAAAATGGTTAACAACATTAAATGCATCACAATACAAAAATGCAGGAAATTAGATATCTTAGCTTTATTGCAAATGTCTTATGAATGGTGACTGCTTAGCATTTATCCTGTCTTTGAAGTTCCAATATCATTAATAACAAGACAACATGGTGAAATGTAGCTCCATTTTAATCAAAGTTAAAAAAAATACTTACATACTGTATAAGATGTGCAAAACAACAGCAGATTCACAAAGTAAAATTGTTAAAGTTTGGATACAGGGAGCCCAACAACATACAAAATAAAGAACATAATGAGAACCAGGTATACCAAAATAAATAAATAAATAAATAAATAGCATAATATTCAGTCACAGAAAAGAAAGAAAGCTATTGGCCTCATTTTTCAGAAATGCGCTGTTATGTCATACAGTACATACTGTAGGTCTAGTGGAATACAACTTTCTTGTACTCTTTTTTTTGTTGTTACAAAAAAATACCAGGAGAGGGAAGTAAACATACATTTAATTTAGACAGTTTATCATTGAGGCACATGTTTGAAGTCTGCAATGCTTTGCAATAGATATTGGTGCTCTATTGTTTTTGGAAAGTACTTCAGTACCGTCATAAAAACAAGCAAACCAGACTACAGCTCCTTAACCATACACATTAGAAGTGGGATTAAACAGTTTGCACTTTCCCTGAAAAGGAGCACATAAAAAACATAATAAACTAGCATTAAGAAAACTGAGCAAAAAAAATAGACGTGGTAAAAGATCATTCAAAGAAACATAGAACCCTGGTTGCTTATTATTGTTAATTAAGGCGCTTATATGTGGTTAAGACCAGTTATTGTCTCTAATCACGTATACCTACACAAATATCTATGCAATACCTTACCAAATAATTTTAATCCAAAGTTATACATTATCCACAATGCTGGAAGAATTATAATTATTTTATGTGTTTATTTATTCATTTTGAAATATAGGTATACATTTGAATAAATAATATTAAATACATACATTAGTAAAACACCAAAAGTAAATTTAATCCAGTGAATAATTATTGTCATATTATACTGTTGTTATTACCTTTGGTTTAACAGAGATTTCATTCATCATAACCTAAAGGAAATAGCTTTTTTTATTTTCATTGATTTGTTTCAAAGCAAAAATGTTTACGTTACCTTCAGTGCCCAAGAAAAACAGTGACATTTTCTGTTTTATCAAACTATCAGTTTAGTGCTATGCTGTCCCTGAAAGTCATAGTTTTGCTTTTCTTCTTCTTTGCAATAAATACTGAGTAACACTTTTTGAATGTATTGGAAAAGATCTGAAAAGCTGCCTCTCATATTGTTACTATGCTGCTAACTGGTGGGGACAAGAGTTAACATGTCATTTCCTCAAATTCACAGTCTCTTGATCAGTGCAAAAATGAGCTACCAGAAATGGTTCTATTTTGCTGGGTTAAAAATCCTGTGAATCCTGAACTGAGTCCCGATGAAAAAGAGGTGAGGGAAGACCTTAGTCTTTCAGGAATCAGAGTTTGAGGGGAGCTGGTGGGTACCCCAAAGCTTGCTCCACTTTGCTGAACAGGCTGTGAATGCTGGCCCCCTGAAACAAAGTATCCTGTTTGTCCAGAGAGCAAACTAACAGGAGATGAGCTCATTGAATAACTGTTTGCCATGCTGATTGTTCCTGTGCTTCCTAAAACTGGATGGGATAAATCCCCATTCCCAAACTGGTCAATGCCAGAAAGAAGAGATCCATATGCAGGCCCTTGACTCAAATAACTGGACCCATTATAATGTGGATGGTGAAGGGATAAAATTGGGGAAATCTGCCAATAGAATGGGCTGTTTGCCCTGTCATTCAAGCCCAGTCCCATAGGGGTAAATCGTAGGCCCCTTTTCAAGGCTAATTTGCCCCTAGAAGTAGCAGATCTCCTGCGGAGTTTGCCTGTTGTGCCCCCAATAAAGACATCATCACTGGAAGGGTCCAGCATCCAGTAGTTCCCTTTGCCCGGATCATCATAATGTCTCGGTACCTTGACAAAACATTTGTTTAGACTCAAATTGTGCCTGATGGAGTTTTGCCAGCCTTGTTTATTCTCCCTGTAATAAGGGAAATTCTTCATAATGAATTCATAGATTCCATTTAGAGTCAATCTTTTTTCAGGACTCTGTCTTATAGCCATCATTATGAGAGCATTGTAACTAAAAGGAGGCTTGTCATATTTCCCATTTTTCTCATCTGCCTTAGTCCGACTGCCTTCATCTTCTTTCTTTCTGTTTTCCTGACTGGAGAAATCTGTCTCTTCTCGATCTTGAGGTCCTGAATCTATTTCTTGTGGGATTTTTTTCCTGTCTTGTTTGTAGTCACAGTTATCCTTTGGAGTAGCTTCAGGGTTCAGCAGACTCTTGATACTAAATGAAGTGGATTTGGGAACCATTTTCGGCTCTTTCTGATCTCCCATGTCCAACAGTCACACGCCTGGAGTTTTTTGTTTTGAGATAAAAGGTCAGATGTGATCAGATCGGAACTTTGCACGCATGAAGAAACTTGATTTTTTTTCTGGGACAGACTAAAGAGTGAAACTGGATGGAGGAGGAGTAATTAAGGAGGTCCCCTTTGGCAAATACATCATTAAATGGGAGGGGCGTCCAGTCAGGGATATTAAAATACTGTTCTATGTGTTACCTAAAACAAAACCTACTATCATTCTTAAGGAGCCATGACCTGCTGTAGTGAATTCAGTAACAGAAAGACCTCTACTCAGTTTCATCTGCATTAGGGAAGAACTGAAAACAAAACAGTAGAAAAGTACAAGAACTGGATATAAAATGAAGCACATGAGAGAGAGAGAGAGAGAGAAAGAGAGAGAGGGAGAGAGACAGAGACAGAGACGGGGGGGGGGGGGAGAGACAGAGAGAGAGATATTAAAGTGCTAGCAGTATCCAATATAAAGAAACAAGGTACAACATTTAGTGGACTTAAATGTTACTAAAAATGTTATTATGTGTAATATGGAACATGAAATTACATCACTATTAACTTCTGGTGTTTCTGAATATGGTAATGATTAAATTAATCAGAAGATGAATATTGTATAGTTGAAATGTTACATAATGAAGTGACTGCTATCATGTTATATGATATAGACCTTTTATTATTACTATTGAGATAAATATTGTGCATTATGTTTCACAATGAAAGGTAATATCTAACTGCAAAAAGCTAACTGATACTGAAATATTGGGATGAGGATCATGTTAGGTTAATATATTTTTTAAATTGACTTGAAAACAAAAGGCCAAGTTATTGAAAGCATGTTAGCACCTGATAACCATGTTAGTGCACTGCAAACTGTGCATTACACCCACAAAAGCAAGGACACACCAAATGTGCCATATTGGATGGCCCACTTAGCAAGGCACTAACCTGTTTTTGAGTGGCATTAGTATATGGAAGTGTGCCTATGCAAATCAGCTGACTGTGTTCTGCATATAAACGCACTGGCATATTGGAAGATTTGGAGAGGCAGTAAATAGCAATTATTCACTAACTGCTGCCTCCCCAAACCAGGTCTTCTGACCCTGTGCCTTCCCAACTCTCCCATCACCCACCCACTATTATGGAAACATTTCCCTGTTGTCAAGCGGCCCCCACCCCCAATTGCCTGCTTGTTAATGTGAAACATTTCCCTGATGTCAAGTGGCCCCCCCAGCCCCAATTGTCTGCTTGTTATTGTAGAAATATGTTCCTAGTGTCTTGTGGCCCCAAGCCCCCCATTCACTTGCCCATCATCATAGAAACAGTTTACTGTTGTCTAGTGTCCCCCTACCCTCCCAATCAACTGCCCATTATCAAATAATCATTTCCTAATGTCTAGAAGTCCCACAATCAGCCAATCATTATCAAATAATCTATTCCTGGTGTTAAGGGCCCCCCACTCCCTATAAGACAGGTGGCCCCCTTCACCATCTCACCCACTCAAGGCCCTCCACCCATACCCCTCTGGCCCCCCAGATACTGCTGTAGACAGAGCCCCCAGATGAGAACTGACATAACCCCTTCAATCATCACCTTGGTCATTTGCTGTCTGAATGACAGGGAGTGAGTGCATGCTTATTGTAGAATCAGCTGATTCCACAGTAGGCACATACTTGCTCTGTGCCATTCAGATAGTGGCCAGCTATGGTGGTGAGCAGAGGGGATTTGCCAATCACTGTCTGGGGGGGGGCTATGGTGGTAAGTGAAGGGGCCAGTAAGGTGGTGTTGAAGGGTTCTGAATTGATAAGAAGGAGAGGAGCATCACCTGTCCTATGGAGGCAACCACTGGATATCAGGGAAGAGATTATTTGATAATAGGTGGGCAATCTGGGAGCTGGGGAACCACTGGACACCAGGTAAAGGATTACTTGATAATGAGCAGGTGGTCGGGGGTGAGGGGAGCCTATAGACACCTGGAACATGTTTCTATGATAATGGACAGGTGATTGGGGAGGGGTGGAAGCTGCTGGACAGCAGGAAAATATCTTTATGATAACATGTGGGTGATTGGGAGGGTGGGGACCACTAGACTGCCAAAGATGGTATGTAGGCAGCCCTGACAGATGTGGGGAGCAGGCACAAGCAACATTTGCTCCAGGCCTGTAATGAGGCTCTAATAGGATGCCAATGACCTCATGATGACTTGCTAGTGCTATGTCATGTGCATAGGGATGTACTAATATGGCAGACTGATCCACAGGAGCAGTCGCCATTTGTGGGCCCTAAATGTCTGTTTGCTTCTGCAAACTCCATAGCTCCCTATTGGCCATATACATCAAGTGGCAAGTAGGTGGTTGGTTCATGGGAGCAAATGGGTTAGTGCCTGCCTTCTTTGGCCGGTATGTTTGAACATTTTTTAGCGTTCGCTGTATGCTTCAAGCATGTTCAATACACCTGTAGTTTGCTTTAGGCACTAATTGGCTCCTGCAGCAAACTTTTTGCAAGAGCAAACCAGGGTCTTTGAATATCCTGCCCATAGTGTGCTATTGGATCGTAAATACATTCTAACATTCATTTACTGTACATCTCATTAGGAAACACAGAGGCATGAAATAGTACTTTTAAATAATGTCTGCTAAATCCACCTGATTTGATGGACACCTTCGTTGTCCACAAGTGCTTATAGTGGTATTACTATTCATAAACAAGCAAAAGGAAAAACTAGCTAATGCAACTTTAGGAAACAGATTCTTGCACATGCTGAGAAAAAAAGGTTCCTTGATATTCTTTGTGACACTATGTATTCCACATGGGGTTCCTTTAGCTAACCTCCTGATATAATTAGGTCCTAAGGTGAGAAACGGTTTTCCATAAGGAATGGGGAATCATGCTCCACAGCCAGGGAACCTCGGACAGGATTGACAGTTGGCAAAATTGGAATTAAAATGTATTTCTACTTTCATTTTCAAGTACTACCTTCATAAGCATGTTTCTGTTTCTAGATCCAAAGTGTCATACTACATGGATATCTTATTTATTGCATATCATTGCCTCAATTTTTGTTTTTGAGGCGATTGAGATGTTTGTTCTATTCAACATAATTATCAAAGTCATTTGATAAAAACAAAGAAACATAGGCAGATGTATAATGTGATTTATCCTGTTTATTCATTACACACAAACCTTTATGAAGCAAATAAAGTGCAACATGTTATGTAGTTGTGTTCTTTAAAATTAAAATAGATACCTTTTATACTTTCAGCCATATTGAGATTTGTTTTACTATATTTATTTATTTATTTGTGAAAATCAGTTTACAACCTTTGAGCCAGGGGCTCGTTTCCAAAGGTACCTCATCACATTGAGGACATACATAGCATTTTAGGTTACATAGCACAGGTTTGCTGAAATAGGCGTTCATCAGAGGCGCCGCGTCACACTGAGGTCAAACAAAATACATTTAAGTTACAGGGTACAAGTAATTGAAAAGGTCTTACACAAGTTGGTTTCATATATTGAGCAATCTACTGGCATTACCATAAAACAGCAGGCACTGGACAGGTTATACATAGGTATGGTGTACTGGGGAAGAGGTGGTGGGGTGGGCTAGGTGGAGAGCCGCCCGTTGGGCGTTGTTATGAGTGGAGATTTTGAGGTCGAGGCCTCATTCAGAGACAGGAGCAGCTATGAGTGTTGAAGAGTTGGCTTCGAAGGGTGGTTTTGAATTTGGAGATAGTGGTGGCATTGGTGATGGGGGCAGGGAGAGAGTTAAACCAGGATGGGGCTCTGTAGCAGAAAGACCTCTGACCATGGGTAGTTCTTGATCTGGGGACCAGAAGAGCAGTCTTGTTGGAGGACCATGTTGCAATAGTAGGTGGGATCCGGTGGATGGATGCTGTTACCCCTGGAGGGGAGAGCCCGAGTAGGGTTTTTTTTTTTTGTGAGGAGGCAGGTTTGATAGCGAAGCCGTTCATCAAGGGTAAGGAGTTTAGCTTCGTCATACAGCTGACAGGTGTGTGTGAGCCTGGGGGCACCAGTAATCAGTCTGCAAGCCTTATTTAGGGTTATGTGAATTTTTTTGAGGGCAGTCGTGTTGGCAGCACCATAGACTGGTAGGCCATAGTCCACAAGGGACAGTACTGCGGACGTAACAGCGAGCTGGAGAACATTTGGGGGAAGGCAGTTTCTATGGCGGAAGAGGATGCCAAGCCGTATGTTAGTGGCGGATGCAAGGACATCAATGTGGTCATGGAATGTGAGGGCTGAGTTGAAGGTAACCCCAAGGTATTTGTAGGAGCAGACTTGTTCCAGTGGTTGTTTGGTACTAGGGAGGATATGGAGTGGGTGGTTGCTAGCTTTGTTTTGGGGGTGGGCAAAGAGCATAGCTTTGTTTTTTTTAAGATTAATGATGAGTCTGTGCTTCTTAAACCAGGCTTCGGCATCATTGAAGGACTGTTGTAGGGAGTCCTGAAGGGAGATGGGATTGTGGTGGGTGGCAAAAATGACAGCATCGTCTGCATACAGAAGAATTTTGCCAGAGCATGCACTGGGCAGGGTGTTCAGATAGAGTGAGAAGAGAAGGGGGCCCAGGATGGAGCTTTGGGGAACCCCCGAGTGTATGGGACGGGTGTCAGAGAGTGTCCCATTGATTTTAACACACTGTGAGCGAGCGTCTAGATAGTTCAAGCACCATGCTAGAGGGCCAGCTGAGAGACCAGTGTGGCAGAGGGCATTCAGCAGAAGAGGGTGGGAGACAGTGTTGAAAGCTTTTGATAGGTCGATGAACACTGCACCAGCTAGGGAGTTGGTGTCCAGGGAGGAGTGTAGGAAATTGGAGAATTCAATTATCGCAGTGCTGGTACTGTGACCAGCACAGATGCAATGCTGCTCTGGGCATAAGATGTTATGCCTAGTCAGATATTCAGTGATTTGAATGGCCACCACTTTTTCCAGGGCTTTGGGGGGGGGGGAGGATGGAGATTGGTCGGTAGTTGTTGGCCGAGGACCTGTCACCCCCTTTATGAATGGGCATGATTATGGCTGTTTTCCAAGCAGTGAGAAATTGACCCAGGCAGAGCGATCGGTTTAGCAGGCTGGTGAGTGGGGCAAGGACTTCATCTAGCACCAGCCTGAGGATACTGGGGTCCAGTGAGTCGCTGCCGGGACTGTTGCCATTTAATGCTTTGATTAGGATGGGTCTGGCTTCCCGGGCAGATACCTTGCGCAGGTGGAAGCTGGGGTAGTGGAGGACAGGGGGAGGTTGGTTGGGGGGAGGGTCAAAGAAATTACTGGGGAGGACTGAGCTAAGGTCAGTGAAAGCGGTGTTGAGGCAGTTAGCTATGAAGGCAGGATCGGTGGAGGCAGTACCATCACTAGTGAGCTGGGATGGGGAAGGGGAGCATGATTTTCCATTTAACTGTTTAATATTATCCCAGAAAGTCCGGGCCGAGCCCCAGGAGGAGGTGAGGGTGGCCTGGTAATGGTCGGCCTTGGTTTTTCGGATGGCCCAAGAGCACTTATTCCGGGCTGCATTGTATGCTTGTCTATCAGACAGCCGGCCCATTTCAGTGGCAAGGTGCCAGAGGTTATCCCGATTTCTAAGCAATTGTAGAAGGGCAGGGCTAACCCAGGGTGCATTCTGTTTTTTGGATCGGATTTTGGTGAAGGGTGCAAAGAGATCACAGGCCTTGTTGAAGGTTTGGGAGAAGAAGGCGAGGGCAGTGTCAATGTCGGGTGCACGATGAATGGGGGACCAGTTTATCTGGGTGAGAAACTGTTTAGGTTTTTTCAGCCCACCAGGGCGGAGGCGCCTGTGGAGGGTGGTCTGGGCTTTGGGTTTGGGATTGGGGACTGCCCAAAGAAATAGGATAGGGGAATGGTCACTTAGGGAATCCGGTAGGACCTGGATGTTTTAGATTTTTTGGGGTCGGTTGGTGATAATTACATCCAGAAGGGTGCTGGTTCCTCTTTTTGGGTTTATTCTAGTGGGCTGGGTGATGAGTTGCGTCAGATCTTGGGCTGCAAATGAGTCTCATATCGTGGAACAGGAGGTGCTGAGCCAGTTTATGTTAAGGTCACCAACTAGGATTTGTTCCACCTTATGGTGGAGGGTGGCCAGATAGTCAGTTAAAGATACCAGTGCTGGGTTTTGGTTCTTTGGGGGAATGTAGGCAGTGGTGAGATAGAGAGGGCCCCTAGAGGGGTCAGGGGTGAGTTTGAGGGTAAGGGCCTGGGCCCCATTTACAAGGGCAGGGGTAGGGAGTGCTTGTCCAGTAATTGTGTCCCTAGTGTGGATTGCACAGCCTCCCCTCGTTTGCCTACTCGGTCCTCGGTATAAGGCATAGCCTGGGAGGGAGACAAATGAGTCAGGGGTGGATTTGGACAGCCAGGTTTCAACCAGGGCTATGATGTCTGGTTGATGTGCCATGGCCTAGCACTGGAGGGTGTCAAATTTTTTCAGCAGGCTGCATATATTCATGGAGGCTGTTTGAAGGCCAGTGGGCCAAGTTGGTGGGTGGGAGGTGGCTAGGCCTGGGTTGGGATGTATGTTGCCAGATATTAGTAGAAGGAAGACCAAGGCTCTGGTCCGGGGTTGGCAGCAAATCAACTTCCGTGGTGCACACTGGGATGGGGAGGTAGCCATGGTGGAGCAAGGAATGGGCAGGTTTTGAAGGTTTGGGAGGACAAGGACGAGTTCCAATCATGGAGAGTCAGGATAGGCAGTGGGGGGTAGATAGGGGGTGGGTGCCGTGGGCCAGGGTACATGGTCAGTGTAGGGTGGGATCAGACTAGGTCAGAGGGAGTTGGGGGTGCTGGGATAAGTGGGCCTGTGAATATGCCTGGCTGATGGAATGTGTGTACTAGCAGGAGAACAAGGGGGAGACATTTGAGGAGAAGGTGTGCAAACATAATGCCTATGGTAGCAGCAGTGCAGAAAGGGTTCAAATATCTTGGCTGCCCCTAAGAAAGTGTGGATACCACTTTGAATTAGTGGTAGGTCACGGACTCTGGTGGACAGGGTACAAGGTTCAAATCCCTGGTAAGGCAAGTGAAAAAGGACCTGGGTGAGTGTGAGATTCCACGTTCTGGGTGGTTCAAAGCTGGCTGGAACTGGGCCAAATCCAGGGTGAAAACAGTGACTCCTAGTGGTCACTGAGGGTTAGCGTCATGCTAGGGTAGGGTCTGATGGTTGGGCAGGGCTAGCTTGGAGTCTGGGTATAGGTATGAGGTGTGGTCAGAAACAGGATTGAGAGGAAGAGAAGTAGTGTATGTGGGTAGAGGGGTTCCAGGAAGTAGGAGGAGGGGAAGTTCAGGTAGTGAGACTGATGTGAGTAGTCAGGGGGTCTCTCTGGTGGCAGGCTGGTATAACCTGCTAATGGTAAAGTGGGGACTTAGTAAAAATAATACACAGGAAGTGATATCACATATGAGACTATATAAGTAGTGACGAGCTGGGGTGGGGCAGTTGATGTGTGCAGTGTGTCAACGGGCTAACACCCCTCACAAGGGTGCTACTGCAGGAGGTAGTTTAATTACCTCTGAGCAGCTGTTAGAGCCTCCTGCTCCAGGAGGGAGTGCTTGTGTTGCTCGGCTGCAATTATTAAAAGACTGGTTTAAAGCCATTAAACACAACTATATGTATAGTATATAATATATTTTTAATATGTTCATTAGTGACATTACTGAAGGAATCCAGGGTAAGATTTGCCTCTTCGCAGATGTACCTAAATTCTGTAGAAGGGTAGATAATGTTGAGAGAGTTAGAGAATTGCAAACTGAAATCCAAAGGCTGGAGAGATGGTCAAATGTGTGGCAACTGAAATTCAATGGCAAGAAGTGCAAGGTAATGCACCTGAGGAAAAAGAATCCCAGGACAGAGTACTGGCTAAATGGGGTTAAATTTAATACAAAAACAGAGGAGTGTAACCTAGGAGTCATTATCAGTGACTCCTTGAAGCAGTCTGGCCAGTGCAACAAAGCCTACAGCAAGGCAAACAGAATGCTGGGGCATATAGGGAGGGGTATAGATAGTAAAAGGAAAGAAGTAATACTCCCCCTCTATAGATCCTTGGTGAGGCCACACCTGGAGTACTGTGTTCAGTTCTGGAGCCCTCACCTCAAAAAGAATTAGAGCAGGCTGGAGGTGATACACCACAGGGTGATAACGATGATTCAGGGCCTACAGGGGGAATCTTATGAGAAACATCTGCGTGCATTAAACATGAACTTGCTAGAGGCTAAGAGGGAGAGAGGTGACATGATAGAGACCTACATATTTCTGAAATGGATTAATAAAGTGACTGCATGGAATTATGTAATAGGAACAGCAGCTCATTGATATGAAGGCACAAAAGGAAACTGAAAGGGGGGAGCATCATAAGGGACTAGAGGAAGCATTATTTTACCAGAAGGGTGGTGAAGCCATGGAACAGCCTGCCTGCCTGCCTGTCTAAGTGGTGGGTGCCAAAACCATGGAGGGCTTCAAGCATGGGTGGGGCAGAGTAAATGAAATAATAGAAAGCTCTGCAGTGTGTGCAAGGAGGGGGAAGGATGAGCTGAAGAGAGGGGATAGGTCCCTGGATAGATGCTAGGTCTCGGGCAACCATGGGCAGACTGGATGGACCATTGGTCTTTTTCTTCCATTATTGTCTATGTTTCTGTGTAGCAAAACACTATCACAATAATGTGAACAAACAAATTACAATTGTTAATAATCATAGTGCATCCCACCCATCATGAGGTGGGGATGCGTTGCACTAGAGATTCTGTAATATAACTATATAGTGTATGGTTGGCCTTTGTTCTGTATAAAAAACTGCCTACTCAAAATCATTTTATAGTGTATGGTGGAATGCTGTTCAGCATGGAAGTCCACACCTGTAACAGCATTGTTGTGCTGCAGCAGTGATGTTGTTGTGCTGCACTAGCTATGTCACTATTGCAGCACAACAGAACAGAGTGCACTTAAGTGGCTTGATGGAGCCACAGGTGCTGTTGTTAGCATTTCAGTGATTACAACTAACGAAAAAAAAATTCCATTCAGCCTCTGCACAGCCTGCCCCTTCTACCTCATTGCAGTTTTAACAGTCGGCATGTGTCTAAATTAGAGGAGAAAATGCTGATGACGACTGTTTTGTTTTTTATTGCTTAGAGCAACACTGGAAAACGTCAGTTGTTTGGTACTACTTTGACTGTTGGAATGTGCTAATGCTACTTTGGCTGTTGTATGTGCTAAAACTAGACTTTGGCAACAGCATTGTTTAAATAAAAATAATGCTAAAATTAAGAAAAAGACTCAGGTTTTCTGTGTATTGAGCACCATACACCATAAAAGATTGTGTATAGTCATCCATACACAGACAAGCCTGTGTCTGAATCGAGAGGCTGCCATGGCAACCAGGGGGCCTCTTGAGCTGCACTGTCAGTGTCACTGGTTGCCTCATTAACCTCTCGATTTGGACACAGGCTTGTTGTGTATGGCTGACCATACGCAATCCTCTATGTTGCGCACATTCTAAACTGTTGTGCACATTCCAAAGTGGTGTTGTGCGCATTCTGAACAGCTGTTCATCATAGTTCAAAGGTCATACAACTTTAAATTCCTCATTCACCCCACATTTAGCTGATTACTAACCATCCAGTGCCCAAAGTTATACTTTTTAACTTGTTTTAGACATGGTTAAATTTCCTGCAACTCACTGTGACAATGCTAAATTGCAACTACTCTATGTACTCTACCTGTATATAACTATGTAATCACCATTCTGGATGAGGAACCTTTGTAAATGAGCTACTGGAGCTCAAAGGTGTATTTTAGATTGAATGAATAAATAAATAAGGGCTTGCGTTAACCCTCTACTGAAGTCCCCAAATGGGATTTATGAGAATTTTGAAGCACAAAAATAAAAGCAGTGCTTCAGCACTGACCCTGTATATTGAAAGGTTTGCATCAATATCATTAGCAGAAAAAGTATCTGATAATGTTGTACAAAGCCACTCGAGAAATTTCTGACCACAAGATTTTCTGGTCTGACCCTCTACATTTGAAGCAGAGGATCAAACTGACCCCTATTTTACTAGTGCTAATGCAAGCCTTAATTTAAAAAAATAATAGAAAAGAACAAAGAAATAATCATTTTTTTTCTTGTTCATTTTCTTTTATTTTTACTTTTGGAAGGGGACACTTCGACACGTGTGTAAAAAAAACCATACACAATATAAAATAAAATATGGCAACCACACACAACTAAGAAGGTGTCTCCATCTTGGGTTGGGATAACAGCATGAACTTTGCTCTTGAGGACCATATGCTGTCATATCAACCCCTCGATGGAAACACGGACTTGTTGTGTATGGTTGCCCATATGTTATTCTCTATATAGGTAAATTATGTGTCTGTATGTATAAATTATATAGGTGCTGCGTGGAGTGACTCATTAACCACTAGTGTGAAGTGGAGGCTAATGCCTTCTATTTGATAACTTGGGGTCAGATTTTCAAAGAACCGTGGCATGACTGTGCTGCAAATTTGCTACCTGTGACGTGAATGTTAGACCACATAAAACATAGTCTAATAGCATGTCACAAGTGCTGCAAGTTGCACATAAAAAATGACACAGGAGGCATTTCTCTGCCATAAAGTGAGTGAAGTGCCACCGTGAATGCATAGAAATGGTTTAAAATCTCACACAAACATTTTGCTCCATTTGCCGTGCCCATCTGCAGCAGAACAACTGCCACAAGTTCTATGTCCAAAGCATGAAAATCCAGGCCTAGGTCCTTACATCTTTCCAGTCTGATAGAGGCTGGCACATAACACAGTTATAAAGTCATGATTGTACACATTTTTATTTTAGCTCTTGTATTTTTTCTAAAAAAAGTTGAAGTTGCTATTAAAGTTGCTGCCTCATCTTCACCTACCTGGAACTGAGTTGGTTTGATCCAGATGTGACTCACATGCATGAAACACACCTTCGTGTTCAATCATGGATCCTGTGCAGTGCATTCCAGTGCCTGAATGGTGGGGTACTGTTCTGTGATTGGTGGCTCATGCATAACTGTCTCTCTGAAAACAAATAATGTAAAGTGGTAGTGGTGGTGGAGGTGGGGGGGGGGCATGCTTTTAATGATCTAAAGGCAAGTACAGCCCGAGCACTGTAATATCTTCATTCAGTATGTAGATTTGTACTTTTGGTATTTACATTAGAAAAAGGGTCACGCATGTGCAATTTGTAAACACCAGAGCTCAGACTTGAACCTTGCACCAATACTTAAAGTGATTTTCCAGCATCAAGGAAATCATTTTAAAACATGAGGCAGGATTCTAAAACATCAGCGCAAGGACTGTGGCTGCAGGTGCAACGATGGCCTTCAGCAGAGCTGGTGCAACTGAAGCAATCACCACACTTGCATCGTATTTTCAAACATCTGCTAATTTCACAGCACATGGACGTGCTTCATGGCAGCTTGTATCAAACTGTGGGTGCAAACTACGTGGAAGGTTCATTCATGACTCCCCAAAAGTGACACACCTTAGACCATAGAAATGAGGTCTAGGAGGATGTCTCTAAACTGCACTGATAGAAAAGCCCAATTGTTTGCTGCAAGTCACCTGCACCAAAAGTCTAAGGATATGTAGACAGGTCAAATATACCCATGAAGTGAGCAGTAAATGTGTCTTTTTGTGGTGCTTGTTGTGAAGAAGCTGTGCAAAATGATCTTGGACTAAGTAGTGATATCATGAATTGAGGAGGCTTGGTTCTTTCCTGTGGAAGCTGTCTTCTCACTTTCTTTGGCTGAGTGTCAACCTGAGGTAGGAGGGGCACTCTAATGGCTCAGTCATGGAAGATCTGATTCAGAGTAAGCCTTGGCAAAAGTGTTTTTTTAACAAATGTGGCAACTATTTAAATAATTCCTTAAATCTAAAACCAGTTGTTCTGGATGTTCACTACTGTAGAAAGATGATAGTGAATGGGTTTTTGTGTCTATTAAAAAACCAACTTTTGCTTGTCTTCATGCTGTAGGAATGGTGTCCCATGCATACTGTAGGTGGGAAAGCTGCAAAGCAAAACAGAGCAGTTCTCACCCTGTATGGACATACAGTAGGCGCAGAACCAGGGGATTATGGGGGTCAGCAGACCCCCCACTTTTGTAGCTGGGGGGGTGCCCAATGCAATTTGACCTCCCTACAGTAAAACCCACAACATTCCACCTACCAACCAAATACCCCCAACAGATAAACCCACCATACTGCACCCAACTGCCTGCTGGCATGAAGGGGTGGTTCTGGTATGGTGATGGTGCATATTGTTACTAATGGTTGTTATTTTAGATGCTCCTTCGACGACATGGTTACAGCAGTGCCCATAGCCAGTTCTCGGACTGCTTCAGGGCCTGAATGGCACGTAATGTGTAGTGCACCCACTTGAGGATCTGGAATGTTAAACATCACCAAATTTCCTGCTTTTTGGTATATTTAAAGCATGTGAAAGAGTAGGAATGTATTATAGTGGTGCGGTAGCACCATGTGAACAGTCACTTCTATGTTAAACTCAATATTTTGCACTTTAATAACTTTGCAACCGTTCAAGCAATTCACATGAAATTTTGCATGCCCCATCAGGGACCATATCTCTCTTGACATGGCAAGTTCTGTTTTGGTCAGATGTGTGGGTGTGGAAATATGAGGGGTCAAAAATGTGAAAATTACCATTTTTGTTAAAATTCTTTGTCACCCCACTGTGCAAAAATAGAGTGGAATTTTGATCTGAAATGTTTAGAGTATATAGGCCATTGGTGACAGTGGTGCCTTTTGAAGGTTTGGTGAAAAAATATTAATCCATTCAAATGTTATTAAATTTCAAAGTTACTCATTATTTCCTATGGGACCAGATATATGTTCTGCTCGGCAAAGGATTCTTTGTTGCAAATGGGCAATACTTTGTTGCAAATGGGTTATCCTTTGTCACAAATGGGGAATCTTCTTTGTGTTGCCACCATCTTGTTTTTTTTTAGCGAGGCAAACAAAGTTAAAAAAACAGAAAACAGTGAAGTTTTCTGAATTAACCAACCCATGTGTTCTGCTAATAGGGACCCGTTCTATCGGATTCTGCTGTTAGTTTTTATATAAATCACCTGGAAATGTATTTTTTTCACATGCTGTATCCTTTTTCGCAGTTTGTGAAAAAAAAAATTCCTATTTTGCAAATTTTGAAAAAGAAATGCGGAAAAGCATCCTGTTTCACAGTTTGCAAAAAAAGGATTTTCCTTTAATGCAAACTGCAAAAAAGGAACAGCGGAAAATGATTCTTTTTCACAATTTGCACAAAAAATGACTGCCAAGGTGGTTGCTCCCCTTCCCCCAATGTCCAATCGCTGTCCCCGTATACAAATATATATTTCCCTGGTACTCTAGTGGTCCCTCCCCTGTTCACTGATCATCATCCCTGTATAAAAAAATGTGTTTCCCTGGCAGTCTAGTGGTCCCCCCTCCCTCAATGTTTGATTGCTGTCCCCATATACAAAAATATCTATTTCCCTGGTAGTCTGGTGGTCACTCCCCCCTCCCATGATGCCCAATTGCAATCCCCATATAAAAATATATATTTCCCTGGTAGTCTAGGGGTCCCTCCCCCTCCCCCGATGTCTGATTGCTGTACCTGTATAAAAATATGTATTTCCCTGGTAGTCTAGTGGTCCCTTTCCCTTCCCCCATTCATCAATCACTGTCCCCATATAAAAAAATTTATTTTCCTGGTA
The DNA here is from genome assembly GCA_016271365.2 of Neoceratodus forsteri. NCBI lineage: Eukaryota > Metazoa > Chordata > Ceratodontiformes > Ceratodontidae > Neoceratodus > Neoceratodus forsteri. Next base: position 434,814,374 of record CM057450.1, on the reverse strand, counting down.
GTCTAGTGCTCCTCCCTCCCCCGATGTCAGATCACTGTCCCTGTATACAAAAATGTCTATTTCCCAGGTAGTCTAGTGTTCTCTTCCCCCAACCCTGATGTCCGATCACCATCCCAGGTTAAAATACCAAAATCCTTGGTAGTCTAGTGGTCCCTTCCTCCTCTCCAGTCACCGATTGCCATTTCATGAATTGTTTTTTACTATCCCTGGTGGTCTAGTGGACCCTCCACCCCCCACCCTGTGAGGAAATCATCCACCACCCCACTCCTCCCATCTTGACTTCCAGCTGACAACCAGCACAGCCTTCTTCTCACCACCACAGCTGGCCATCGACTGAGCTGTGAATGAGTGCATACTATTTACAGTATGTACTCATTCACAGGTCAGTCCATGGTGGTGGGAGGAGGAGGGCTGTGCTGGTCACCATCTGGGAGTCGGGATTGGGGGAGCAGGGTGGTGGGTGACTACCTGACAGGGTGGGGGCTGCACTAGACCACAAGGGAAATTTAAAAATAATTTATGGGATGGTAATTAGCAATCAGGGAGGGACCACTAGACTACCAGGGATTTCAGTATTTTAACTGGGGATGAAGAATGGGAGAGGTGGTAGTAGACTACCAGGAATTTCAGTATTTTAACTGGAGACAACGATCAGACATCGGGGGGGGGGACAACTAGACTACCAGGAAAGACTTTTTATATGGAACAATGACTCGTGAATGGGGAGGGACCGCCAGACTACCAGGAAAATACATATTTTTATACAGGGATGGCAATCGGACATCGGGGGGGGGGAAGGACCAGTAGACTACCAGGGAAATATTTATTTTTATACTGGAATGATGATCAGACATCAGGGGAGGGGGTACAGACCACTAAACTACCAGGGAAGTATATATTTTTATGCCAGGACAGTGACGGAGATGGGAGGGGGAAGGACCACTAGACTACCAGGGAATTGAGAAACTAATGTAAATGCACTTTCAATGTATTTCAATGGGGCTTTCAACTTTGGTGCATAACTTTGTCATTTTTTAAGATTTTGATACCACATTTTCAGCATACCCTTTTTGAGACCCCTCCTCATGAACAATGTCGGCGTCATTTCACAAATCCTGCCTGAAAGGTGCTTTTGCGGTCAGTTGGTGAAATCACCTTTTGGGCTGGATTTCAACATTTTCACCATACTTGTTCATGAGGTGGGGTCATAAGAAGGGTATGTTGAAAAGTTGGTGTCAAAATATGTTAAAATGGCAAAGTTCTGCACATCAGTTGACATTTCGCTACGCTCGCTCCTAACTTTCATAATTTTCAATATTTTCACCCCAAATTTTCAACATAGCCATTTCTTTACATCACCTTATGAACATGATAGCTTTCAGTTTTCCATTTTTGACCAAAATTTATTTTCTCACCTGTGTCATGGAATGACGTTGCGGTGGCACAGAATGACGTTTCGGCAGAGATTTGAAAATTCTTAGCCCAACGTTCATGAGATGGGGTAATAACAAGACCATGCTGACAATTTGGTTGCTGTTTTGGCTAAAATGCTTCCACAGCAACATACAAGTATGCCTCTATGGGGGGATGGTAGCACAGGGCCCTCCCACAAACAAAAAAGGTTATGATTATAGTTTCTCTAAAATAAGGAAATTCTTTGCAAAAAATGTAATTAATGCATCAGTTAGGGTTCCACTGACAGAAGTTGGGAAACGTGGTGTTAGGGTTTCCAACTCTAACACCCTACTCTCACCCTGCGTGCACCAAGAGGCATTAGGGGTGTGCCTTGGGGCTGTCAGCCCCAGTGCTCACCCTATTCACTTATACTGTACCCATTTCAGCTTATTTACTCATGGAATGGGGTGAGCATTAGAGCTGACAACCCCAAGGCACACCCGGATGCCTGTCGGTGCATGCATGGTGGGGGGAGTTAGGAGTGGAATCGTAACACTACATTTCCCAACTTTATTAGTGGAACCCTAAATGATGCATTAACAAAGTTTTTTGCAAAGAATATATATATATATAGATATATATATATATCTATATATATATCTATCTATCTATCTATTATATATATATATATATATGTGTGTGTGTGTATATATATATATATATATATATATATATATATATATATATTATATATATATATATGCACTATGTATTCTTTGCAAGACACAACATTAATACATCAGTTAGCGTTAAATAGCGTTAAAGGGTTTCACCTCTCAGTCTGCTCTTTTTATACATGCTTTGCCAAGCTTGCTCTTACTGGCAGTTGCCACTGGCAGCTGCTATTTTGTCACCATTTCTTATGCAAGATTCACTGATCTGCTCCCTCTGTACTGTCTTACCTACTCAGACCACAAGCGCCATTGATTACATATAACATGCCTACCCTTCCCTCCTTGTCTCCCCTCCTTCTAATTCTCCTTGTCATTATTTCTACCCCAACACCACAAGCTCCACAATCTAAGACTCCTGCTTCTCCTTTCCACTCTGCTTTCATAGCCCCCACCTTCATTCTTGCTGTAACCCCTACACCTCCTCTGTTACACTGGTCTCACTTCGCTCTCCAACCCTCTGCCACTTTATTCTCAGTACCTAGCCACCTTGCTTTCCTTCATCTCCTGATAAGCCACTCACCTGACCCCCACACCCCCCAAAGACTTCCCAAATACCCGGCCCATCACAAATGTCCCAAAACTCACTTCCTTATAATCACACTCCTATTACTTGCTACAGACAATGTTCATCCCAACCCCACCCCATTACCCCCTCCCCTACCAGTAGCCATCCTACCACTAACAGTCAGTCTTCCCACCCCACGTCTGCCCTCCCTAAGAGTCTAAAGATTCTTCATTTAAACATCTGCAGTCTTGTGTCAGAAATTGACCTTTTGCAACCAATGGTACTCTCCTTCACACCAGACATTCTAATCTTAACAGAAACTTGGTTGAATGTTAAAACACCTGAGCTCTCCATTGCCATCCCTGGCTACTCCATAATCAGGCAGAACAGGGCCAGCAGGGGAGGTGGAGTAACTATGTATATCCTGTCCTCACTTCAGTACTCTACCATTCTTTCTTCCTCTTTACCTTCCACCTATGAAGCCCTTGTTGCAAATATTACCTTGCCTTTCTCCTCCCCTATCTTCTCAGCCAGGATCTGCTGTCATCCTGGAACCAAGCACTCTGACAAAATGGATCTCATTACCTCTATAACGTCCCTCTCACATAAAGGTGAGTTACATATTCTACTGTAGGTGATGTAAACCTAAACTGGCTGTCCCCAACCACTTCCAAGACACGGAATGACATCTCTGCATGCAACCTCTCCCAACTCATCCTGGAATCCACCTGCCTAAATCATAACACCCTTAATCACTACTTGTTAGACTGGGCTCTCACCTCCCACCCCCACTGCGTCATTAAACCAGGCATCCTCCCGCATGCCCTTAGTGATCATCACCCAATCTACATAATCAGGAAAGTTCATAGACCAAAACTGCCACACAAAATCTTGCAACTCCACTCCTTCAGCTCCCTAGACCTCAACCCCCTTCTAAATGAACTAGCCAGCTCTGATTGGACCCTAATAGCCTCTTCTCCTTCTGTTGACCAAGCTCTCTCTTACTTGAAAAATAAATTTCTAGCCACCTGAAACTCTTATGCCCCTTTCAAATGCACCAGAGTTCGCAGAAACCATCTTCCCTGGATCACCCCAGAGTTATGGACCTGTCTCAGGGACTGTGATAAAGCCTGGAGGAAACATAAGGCCTGTCAACTTCCTCAAGACTACATCAAGTATAATATGCTAATAAATGCCTGTACAAAAGCAACCAGGCTAGCCAAGGCTGAATATTTCAAATCATCTTTCCTAAAGAACAACAACTCACCATCCAAATTCTGGAAAGTGGTCCATTCCCTATTCTTCCCTCCCTCGCATCCACCACCCCCAATGCTTAAAATAAACAACATATTAATGTCTGAACCGTGCTTAGTGGCTCAGCAGTTTAACTCCTATTACACCTCCTGTGCCTCAACCCTTCTAAAGTCCCTCCCCCCAAATCTCCCCTCTCCTCATCCTCCCTCTCCTAACACTCACTTTTCTGGGTCCACCCTTCCTTCTCCTTCACTGCTGTCTCCCCTGAGGAGACACTAAGAGCCCTTCTCTCTCTCTCAATCCTTCCAAAGCCTCCTTATCAGATGACCTTGACCCTCACTCCTTTACCTTTCTGCTACTGCTATTGCGTACTCTCTGTCCTTAATTCTAAATGTCTCCTTTGCGTCCTCATCCCAAAGAGAGGTGACCCTTCCTCCCTTGCCAACTATAATCCAATCTCCCTTTTACACCCTCCTTGGCAAGCTCCAGAAACACCTCGTTCTTTCTCAGCTTACCTCCTTTCTTGCTGACTCTTCCTTTTTCACCTCTGGCTTTTGGAAGAATCATTCCACTACCACCTCCCTCCTCAGGCTTACTGACTCCATCCTCACCAGGATGGACAATGGCCTCATCACCTCTGCCATCTTTGTCAACCTTGCCAAGGCGTTTAACACTGTCTCCCATGCCCTGCTTCTTGACTCCCTTAAAACTGCTGGCTTGTCTATTCCTGCTCATAACTGGTTAGGAGCTTACCTCACAGGCAGAACACAATCAGTCAAGATTGAGGATGCAATCTCTTCCCCCCTCCCAATCTCCACAGATGCCCTCAGGGCTCTGTGCTTTGCCCCATTCTCTTCTCCATATTCCTAAATGACCTACCCCACAGTCTGCTCCTCCTCCTCCTCTATCCACATGTATGCCGATGACACCATCTTGTTCACCTCTGGCAAATGCCCTGTCGATGTAGCAACCACCCTTCAGCATGACTTCCAACAAGTTCAGCTCTGGTTTGCCATACATCAGCTATCCCTAAATGCCAAAAGGACTGTCTCCATGTCCTTTGGCACAAAGCAGAGACTCTCCAGGCTACATCCCTTACCCTCTTTCCACACCCTTGATGGGACAATCCTTGAGGGCACCTCCTCTTTCAGATACCTTGGGGTTTGGCTTGACCAACACCTCAGCTTCTCTGGCCACATTGATGCCATCCTGAAAAAACTGCACCCCAAGCTTGGAGCCTTATTTAGGAACCATAGTTGCATCGCTCCTATGGTGCAGCGTGAAGTAGTCCAGAAGATGATACTACACATTTTTGACTACTGTGATATGGTCTATGGTGCCTCTCCCAAATCCTCCCTAACCAGATTGGACACCCTTTTCAACTCCTCCTGTTGCTTTGCCCTTAATGCTCCATCTTGCACTTATCATTGTGACCTCTACCATGCCTTGTCCTTTCCCCTGCTTGCAAATAGATGCCTCATTGATTGTGTGAAACTAACCTCTAAATTCTGGCTAGGGGAACATCCCCCCACCTCTCATGCTCCCTCTCTGCCCCTCTCCCTCCCACCCACTCCATCCGATCCACAGACTCCTGCATTCAGTTGGTCCCCCATCGAACCACCCTTATTTGCCAGTCAGGCTTCACTCATCACTTCCCTAAAATCTGGAACTCCCTACCCCCCCAAATATGTCACTCCTCCTTCTTCCTTGCCTCTGCCTTACATAACTTCCTCTCCTCTAGCTACTCCTGTTTTAACCCTCCCTAAATAGTTCCCCTACAAACCTGTGCCAGCACCTGCCTTCATCCCATTCAAATCCTCCCTCCCCCTTATGACCCAGTTACTTAGCACTCTCACTCTGCTACTACCTCTTGTACCCTTGCTTCTACCTCTATCTTTCATCTACCCACATTATCAACTTGCCTGTACCTTCCCTTGCCCCCGACAGGGTTCTCAGCATCCTGGAGGGGAATGCATGGGGCAAGTCCTTTCCCTTCACTCCTCCTTCCCTGTTATCCTTTTCTATCCAATTATTGTTCTCACCTTGAATCTAACCTCTGGCAGGATTATCAGCATCCTGGAGAGGCAAGGTTTTTAGGCAAAGCCTCTTCCTTCCCTCTTCTCAACATCACCTTATCTACATGCTGTTACCAAACCTAACATTCCCCCTTCTTTCCCTGCCTCCCCTCCTTTCAAGTCATCTCCTCACTTTGCCCCTTGCAGGGTTCTCTGCATCCTGGAGGGGTTAGCTCTTGGCTTCTCTGTCCTACTCTCTCACCCCAACCTCCCTCCTGCCCATCCTCTATACCACCCTGCTCTTAAACTAGGTTTTAGTACATTTGCACTAACTACTTACACTTTTTTGCCTAGTCAGGTTTGCTTCCAGCTTGCACTAGCCTGGTACTATCCTCAGTCATTTATAAATTGTTAACTGAATTCTTTCTATAAAATTATTTGAATGTGTATTTCTATAAATGTAATTGAATGTGTACACTAAATGTAAATGTTTGTATAATTTTCAGTCATGTTAAATGGTAACTGTATGTCATCCTACAAATGTAACTATATGTGTCTTTTCTACAAATGTAACTGAATGTATATTCAACAGGTATGTTACTATTAACTGTATGTTGTAAGTCACATCCATATGTACCCCCCCAGATCACACTGGGAGGTGAACAACTTATTGTTCAGTGTGCCTTCCTGGTGAAACATTTCAATAAATAAATTAAATAAATAAATAAAGCAAAAAAAGTAGGGAAATGTGGTGTTAGGGTTATTAATCCTAGCACCCCACCCCCACCCTGCAGGCAACAAGCCAGACGTGGGGTGTGTCTTGGGGTTCTCCAGTATAATGCTCACCCCATTCTAATACACCCAACACATCTCAACTTCTTTACTGATGGAAAGTGGTGAGTGTTAGACTGGAGATCCAAAAGGCACACCCCATGCCTGGCTTCCTACCTACAGTGTGTGGGTAGGGTGTTAGAGTTGGGAACTCTAATACCACATTTCCCTACTTTTGTCACTTTAACCCTAACTGATGCATTAATGGAGTTTTTTGCAAAGACTTTCCTTACTTTTTAGACAATATAATAGTATACTCATTTGCCTGTGGCAGCACAGGGCCCTCTGGGCCCTGCACTCACAACCATCCATAGATGCGTACATGTAAATTGCCATGGAAGCATTTCAGCCAAAACAGCAATCAAACTGTTAGCATAGCCTTGTGATTACCACACCTCATGAATGCTGTGCTAAGAATGTTGAAATCCCCATTGAAAGGTCATTCCATGCCACCGCCACAGGTGAGAAAACACATTTTGGCCAGGATTTGAGAAGTTAGAGCTGTCACATTCATGAGGTGATGTAAAAAAAATGGCTATGTTGAAAATTTGGGTTGAAAATATTTAAAATTCCCAAAGTTATGAGCAAGCATAGCTAAATTGAAACACATGCACATAACTTTGCCATTTTTACATATTTTGACACCAAATTTGCAACACAGGCTTTTTATGACCCCACCTGAACAAAAGCAATAAACATTTTCAAATCACGTCCGAAAGGTGATTTCGCCAAGTGAAAGTGAAATCACCTTTCAGAACAGACTTATGAAATACCAGTGACATTGTCCATGAGGTGGGATCCCCAAAAGGCCATGTTGAAAATTTGGTGTCAAAATGTGCAAAAATGGCCAAGTTATGCATCAAAGTTGAAAACCCCATTAAAATACATTGAACTGCATTTACCTTAGTTTCTCATATTGCAGTTGCTGGTTCCAGAAGCAAAACATGTCTTCGACTGGAAAGTGGATCTCGAACCTGGGACCTGTGAGGGTGTGTGAGGGTGTGTGGGGGTGTACTGGGGGTGTGGGGTGGTGGATGCTGAGTTGGGGTGAGTGGGGGTGAGTGGGTCAGATTGTCAAGGGTTAGGACTGTTTTATGTTTAAAAAAAACATTGAGTATATTTTTCTTTATTTCAGGTACTGGGACAGCATTGGAGGGTGGGGGTACCACTAGACACCAGGGAATATCATTCTACAAGAGGGACAGCAATCTGTGGGTGGGGTGGTGCCACTAGACACCAGGGAAATATTTTTATTTGTAAGGGAGATGATGATCAGCATGTGGGGGGTGCCACTAGATACCATGGAAAAATGCATTTTATAACGGGGATGAAAACTGGTGTGTGGGAGGGGTGCCACTAGACAGCAGGGAAACAAAAGGAGACAGGGGACAGAGATCGGCAGGTGGGGTTCCACTAGACACCAGGGAAACAAAAGCAGACAGGGGATGGGGATCGGAGGGTGGGGGCTGGCACTAGACACCAGGGAAACAAAAGCAGGCAGTGGATGGGGATTGGAGGGTGGGGGTGCCACTAGACACCAGGGAAATACATGACAGTACCAGGGACAGCAATAGAAAGGAAGCCAAAGATTCTCCCTTCATGAAAAAGAATCCTTTTTTGTGACTCATGCTACAAAAGAGGATCCTTTTTTCGTATCACGTGGTCACAAAAAAAGATTCATAATACACTGTGGGGTTTAGTTTTAGCACCCCCCTTTGTAGGCCAACCCCTGTAGAGATGACTCAGTACCGCCCTTTGCGACATATAAATTCTTAAGGTCTAATGGTGGTCCTGGATCTCTCATCCTTCCCAGAGGCAGACAATGATCCTGAAGCCCTTGTGGTAGCTTATAATTCAGCTAATATGGCAGCTCTGGATATCATTGCTCCTGTCCATGTTCGTCCACTCTCCCTTTGCCCTCAATCCCCATGGTCTGATGGGACTTTGAGGGAGATGCAGCGACTTGGATGAAGGTTGGAGCATTGCTCTTGACGCCGATCACCTTAGATTGATGGACCATTATCAAGTCTATCAATCCAAAATCTCCTGTAAGAAGGCAGAGTTCCTGTCTGGGAAGATTGTGGCTGCTCAAAATCGACCAGCTCAGCTGTTACGAACAGTGGACAGACTGTGCAACCCAGCCTGTCTACAAGTTCGGAAAGCGTTTTTGCAAGAAGGGTACGATGAACTTGCTCTATTTTTTGCAAATAAGGTTGCCGACATCAGATCGGCCTTCCATCCGGCACACTCTATGGGCACTGTGGTGGATCAATGTGGGTTCACATATCTTGGTCTTCCTTGGAGTACCTTTGGCCGGTTGGCTTTCGTGGATGTCATGCGGATTGTCCAGAGTGTGCGCCCTACGTGCTGTAGTTTGGATCCGGGACCTACTTCCCTTATTTTGGGTTGTAGTGATGTCATTGGCCCAGTCCTAGCTCTGATAGTCTGGTGCTCCATGGAGATGGGTGAATTTCCAAGCTCCCTAAAAGAGGCGGTGGTAACACCACTCCTGAAGAAAGCATCTTTGGACCCAGACTGCCTTGCTAACTACAGACCAATCTCTAACCTTCCCCTTTGTGGGGAAGGTGATTGAGAAATTAGTGGCCACAAAGCTGGAGGACCATTTGACCATCCATGCCATCTACGAACCTCTTCAGTCTGAATTTCTAAAAAAGCACAGTACCAAGACAGCGCTGATTCGGGTGTTCAATGATCTCCTGATTGCTAGAGACGGAAGGAGCCACTCTATCTTGGTCCTCCTAGATCTCTCATCAGCGTTTGATACTGTGGACCACGGGGTGCTGCTTGATCACCTGAAGTTCATTTGTGGACTGTCGGGTACGGTCCTCAAGTGGTTTACATCGTTCCTCAAGGGAAGATCTCAGAGGGTGGTGTCAGTTTTTTTTCCTCCAACCCGGTCCCATTAAAGTGTGGAGTTCCTCAGGGATCAGTACTGTCCCCATATTGTTCGCAGTGTACATGCTGCCCCTGGGAGACATTGTAAGAAGGTATGGGCTGAGGTAACACTGCTATGCTGATGATACCCAGCTCTACCTTTCTTTTGCCCCCGATCAGGATGGAGCTGTCTCGGTCTTTAATAACTGTCTTGCTGAAATCCAGGAGTGGATGAATACCAGCTCGCTAAAGTTGAACTCTGATAAGACCGAGGTATTGGTGATGGATCCTGGTCACCGGATACAGAGGTTGGGGGGGGGGCTCACCCTCTGGATTATATCTTGGGAGTGAGCCACTCATAACCTCTGAATGGGTGCAGAACCTGGGGGCAATTTTCGACAATGGGCTAACCCTGCATGCTCAGGTGTTGGCTGTCATCAGTTCCTCATTCTACCATTTGAGGAATATCACCAGGATCAAGCACCTTGTTTCATCTGACGACCTTCCCACTCTGATCCACGCCTTCATGACCTCGCTTTTGGACTACTGCAACTCCCTGTACCTTGGGCTTCCTGGGATGAAAATCCGCCGCTTGCAGCTAGCGCAGAACGCTGAGGCATGGCTGGTGATGGGATCCTCATGGTCCTGTCATATTTCACCAGTGCTGCATGGACTGCACTGGCTGCCAGGTCAGTGGTTGATCACCTTTAAAGTCAGTTTGCTGACTTTTAAAGCCCTACACGGACTTGGCCCGGACTACCTGAAAGAGCTCCTGGTTCCTCACTGCACTGTGCAATTGCTCCACTCAGCCAACGAGGGGTTGCTAGAGATTCTGAGGGTATGCTTGAACTCTTCTGGGGCCAGAACATTTATGTATGTGGCCCCTACCCTCTGGAATTCTCTACCCCATTAGTTACGTGAGCATACTATCATAGAAGGTTTTAAAAGAGCATTGAAAACTTGGTTATGGAGCCAGGCTTATGGCATTTAAATGGATGGAAAGAGTCTAAGACTGTATTTTTATATTATTGGTTTTGGGTTGTGTTATTGATTATGCTGCTCTGGAATTTTAATTATGTGATTTTATTTTGTTAGGTGCCTTGGTTTTGAAAGGCGCCATAAAAATAAAGTTATTATTATTATTATTATTATTATAAAAAAACACAACATTTCTATGGCATGTTTGCAACTGTGAAGTGCAGATTACACCTAACAGAGCCCGATCACCCAGATAGATGTGTTGGTGTCTCTCAATGATGTCAGTGTTATAGCTTTTGAATATTTTTTTTTTGAAAAAACAGAAACAAGATGGCGGCAAACAAAAACGGAATATTCCAATATGAAAAAGGATTCCTTTTTTGTTTCGCACAGCTATCCTGAAGAGCTTAATGAGCATGCTCAGAAATGTGTTTTTTTTATTTAAAAATTAAATAACTTTGAAATGGATTATTATTTTTTCACCTGACTAATAAAAGGCACATCGGTGTGCATGTCTCTTTCTGCCCTGAAAATTTCAGACCAATATTCCAAACCGTCTGGGCTGTATGCAAATTCAAAGAAAAAAAACAATGAGCAAAAAGTCAGTTTTTTAACCTCTTTGGAACTCGGAAACTGCACATCCAATTGGAACATAACCCAGCATATCCAGAGATCAACCCTAGGTGACAGCGCATGCAACTTTTCATGCAAATCCGTTAGATGGTTGTGAAGTTATTAAAGTGAACAATTTGGAATTTAACATTAGACTGCCTACTCAACCCAAACTGTAGGAGTGCAACTGCATCCCTATGATGTATGTATAGTTGAGCCCATTTAAGTGAATATTGCTTACATGTATATCCCCCTTCAATGAATAAATATTCAGTGTCCCATTTAACTTCAGTGTTATTTTGCCCTGATAAAAGAACTGAGTAGCCTATTTTAATGAATAATTATGGCAGAGGTTTCAGATTACCTGATGCTCACTGGCACAGTTCTGTTACAACACAAATGTCAATTGATATCACCTGGTGTATCCCCTATTCAGCCTAATTAGTTGTTAATTGCTAGGGGTATAAAAGCCTGCTCCCTGCTGTCACTTACCTTGCTAATCCTGTTACCTGTCACAGCCATAGACTGTCCAGCACAGACACACAGAGCATTCTTTCTAAGAATGTCAAAGCCCTTGGTTCGCTGTCTCACTTACTGTAGGTATGACACAATCAGAAATTGCCCCTTGTTGGGGTATCCGTGTCTCACAGCCACAAATATGCCAGCTGCTTTAAAATAATGTTTTAAATGATGCTTTATACTGTTTTCGAATTACCTGCAATACATGTAAGCAGTGGAGCAAGTGGAAAACAGAAGTTTTTGTCTTTTTTCTATACAGTCCTATAAGTATATAGCCTGCTTGTAAATAAAAAAAAACTGGCAAAAGGGGTATTCGCTTAAGAGGATTACGTGTGTGTGTGTGTCTGCATGTGTAGATATAGATATATATGAACAAAACAACAAGGTGCTGCATCAGTGTGTGGGCTGAAAACAAAAAGGTAATATTAAACGCATGCTGAAAATAGAAAATAGAGTTAGAATCGACATTTTAACCATGGGTCTTCTTCAGGAATTATCTAAAAGAGACAAAAGCATATAGATATAAATATAATACTGGTGTGGTAGCCAGTATTGTTAGGGTTGGTTGGACAGTTTAAAGTTAAACCTTAAACTTTGCACTAAAATAACTTTGCAACTGTTCAAGCGATTTGCACAAAATGTGGCCTGCTTTGCAGCTAGGGGAAGGTCTCTTGACATGCCAAATTGCGTGTCAATCCCTTTTGTGTTTTTTGTGATACAGAGTGGTGAAAAAACGAAAATTTCAAAGCTTTTTTATAATTTTATTTTCACTTTCTCTCAACAGCCATTTCTCGGAAATGGCTTTTGATTGTGGTCTGAAATTTTCAGGGTTGAAAGCTTTTGCCTCACAGATGTACATTTTGGAGGTTTGATGAAAAAATATTAATCTGTTCAAAAGTTATTCGATTTTTAATTTCGGTCAAAAAATAGATGTGCCATGCGAAAACAAGCTTGTTTTCATGGGGAGGTACCTTGTTTCCCCAGGGAGGTGGCTTGTTTTCGCAGGCAGGGTTCATGGTGCTGCAGGGAGCCTGGTTGTCTATTGGCACCCCCTACCTGCTGATTATTTTTTTTCCTGTATCCTTGGTGTCTGGCACTCCCCCCCATAATGCTGCCCTGTGACTAGTGGCATGCCCTCACCCTCCCCCAAACATTTCTCTTAATTTGCCAACAGCAGGGTGCCCAATCCCCATGTCAGCAATGCAACCCCCCCACCACTGTGGGACACTGGGGAGCCCACTCCCAGTGTCTGAAAAAATGTTTTTAATTTGTTTGCTGACAGTGGGGTGCCCAATCCCCCTGTCAGCACTAAACATCCCCCCTGCCAGTGTGGGACACTGGGGAGCCCACTCCCAGTGTCCCCAGTGATGTCCCCTCAAATGTGTCTATTAAGCCTATAAAAAAGAAAACAGTCTCTCAATGTCTTTTTTTTCCTAAAAAAAAAGAAAATGGTCCCTCATCGTCTCCCCTGTCCCGGTCAGATGTACGGTTGCAGAGCTACGGAATGTCAAAAAAATGTGAAAAATACCACTTTTTTGTCAACTTCTTTGTCATGCTGTTTCTCTGAACCTGCTTGGCACTTTGGTCCAAAACTTTTAGGGTATATGAGGTCTGGGTCACAGATGTGCCTTTTGAAGGTTTAGTGAAAAAATATTAAACCGTTCAAAAATTATTACAATTTCAAGTTTCCCATTATTTCCTATGGGAAAAAATAGCTGTCCCGTATGAAAGTACCATTTCTCTTTTTCGAAAGTACTTTCTCTTTCTCAAATGGGGTCAATTTTCTCATGCTTCTGCCATCTTGTTGATACAAAAAAAGTTATAATTCAAAAAATAATGCCCCTTGGTAAACAACAATGGTTGTGTTTACCTAATCGGGGCCCGAGGAACACAATGCTGGCATTAGTTTTTTGATTAGATGCCTGGAAATATGTTTATTTTAATCAGACTGCTTTGACATTGCAAATTTGTGACACTACTTTTGCGGCACTTTTGCAAATTGCGACACTACTTTGTGATAGTGTCACAAATTGAGACACTGTTTCACGAAAGACCTGCGGTAATGCCGTAAACTGCTGCACTTTCACAAAAGCAATCTGAGGCACTACTTTCAAAAAATGTCTGTTTCTTTGTCACTTCACTGCAAATAAATGGTTAGAACTTTTGGGCTGAAATTTGGAGGGTAGAACGGGCTTGCCCCACGGATGTGCCTTTTGCTGGTTTGGTGATACAATTTACATCGGTTCCATAGTTATAACATTCTGAAGTTAAGAAATTTCTCATAGGATGACATTGTGGCAGTCATAGTACCTTTTTGGCAGCTATATCTCGAAAACGCTTTGAGATACAGATTTTTCGCTAAACGCAGCTTACTAAGCAAGAATGCATGTTGCTAGGCCTTGATTACAACTGTGGTGGAATTTTTTCCAATGGTTACCTTGATACTGTGCCATTTGCAGCACAAGGGTTACTTGGAATGTCTGTAGCCCTGCACTCTATCTCTGCACTTATGGAAAAAGGAAGTCAGCCACAGGAGACCGCAATCACCTTCACCGAAGAGATTCCAGAAGAAGAGAGCCACAATGTGGACATCGCAGAGCAAAACACAGATATTGAACCAGACAGACCTAATGGAGACCAGGAAAACCAAAGCAACATCACAAGTGACACCCTAAATGTTCCACATGTACGTAATGACAACAACACAGAGGAAGAAACAGCACAAGACATAGACAGCATGTCAAGCAGCTATATGGCACTAACAGCAGAAGAGGAGAGACAGGATGTAGACAGTGCAATAGAGATGAGTGACTCAGAACCACAGTACAAGACACAAAGTAGTGCAGACACTGAAGAACAGTTGAACTACTTAGCTGAAGCCATAAGCACTGGATTACAGTCCCTTGATAAAACAATGGACAATATCCTGACAGAACAAAAGACTCAGACACAGCTGCTGAAGGACATCCTATGACAAGAACACATCCAGAGCCACAAACAAAACAACAGTGCAACAATCGCCTGGCAAAACCAATTTCTCCTGCAAGAGATTGCAGAAGACTTAGGTACCATAAAACCACTGCTGCAAAGCCGTTCCACCTCCACATAAGCCAGCACTTCTGATGAAGCACCCAGACCCTTGAGACACCCAGATACCCTTGAGTGATTATACCTCTGCATCCATGTAGCTACACATACCACAATGTTTCGTTGATTACACCTCTGCATCCATGTAGCTACACATACCACAATGTTTCGTTGATTACGGCTCTGCATCCAAGTAGCTACACATACCACAATGTTTCGTTGATTACGCCTCTGCATCCATGTAGCTACACATACCACAATGTTTCATTGATTACGCCTCTGCATCCATGTAGCTGCACATACCACAATGTTTAGTTGATTACACCTCTGCATCCATGTAGCTACACATACCACAATGTTTCATTGATTACGCCTCTGCATCCATGTAGCTACACATACCACAATGTTTCTTCTTAACAACTAGTTACACATAGTTAGCATAGTGAAGCATATCTCATATATAGACATCTCAGAGGGATTGTTATTTTTATCGCATTTATTCTTCCTAGCAGAGATATGGGGAATGCCTGCCATCCATCACAGTCCTCTTTTAGTGATGCTAGGTGAATAATTCTTATGGTACAGTTGGGTTAGTTTACTTGGAATTTGAACACCCAGGTATTGATCAAGTCAACTGTTCGAAGCTTTAGGGAACTGCCAACTAACCAGTCTGCATTCTTTTTCCCAAAGGGCATTAGGTTGCTCATGGACCAGCTGATTTTGTGGCTGGACAATAGGCTCTACTCCCTGAACAAAGCTTGTATTTCAGGAAAGTGGTTTAAGGGGTCTTGTGCAAAAAGCAGGAGATCATCTGCAAACAGGGCAATTCTGTGTTCTGCTCCAGTGCCCTTAAGGTACTGTGTGCCACAATGCTACCTGATGTCTATAGCTAGGGGTTCTAGAGTTGGCACATACAGGTGGAGAGACAGGAGGCATCCCTGGCAAGTGCCTGTTGAAAGACTGAAGGAGGGAGTTAAGCCCCCATTTTCTAATATTTAGGCCATAGGGTTTGTATACAGAGCCCCAACCTATTTCAAGAATTGTTCACTGATCCCAAACCTTTTTATGGTTTCAAACAGGTACCCCCACTTAACACGGTCAAATGCTTTTTCTACATCCAAGGCGAGGACCACAGCCCCATAGGTCCCTGCCCTTTTCAACCACCTGCGTATGATGTTTATGGTCCACCTTATATTGTGTTTCCTTTGCCTGCCTTTTACAAAACCTGCTTGCCCATTCTGAACACAGCCGTGTAGTATTCCTACAGTCTGGTGACCAGGACTTTAGCTACAGTTCTGTAGTCTGATGTCAGTAGGGAGATCGGGCAGTAAGGAGAGCATTGCTTTGGTTACTTGGTTTTGGGAGCACTATAATGATTTCAGACCATATGGAGGGGGGAGTGTACTTTCGGTCAAACCCTGCACATTCATATCAAATAAGGGATCTATTAAGAGGTCAACAAATGCTTAATAAAGTCAATGGGGAGGCCAACTAGGCTGGGGGCCATCCCCCTTGAAGTGCTTTGATTACCTGCTCAACCTCAGAATGTGCAAGAGGCACATTCAATTTTTCCGTCTACAACTGCTGTATCTGAAGAACTGGGGCTCAGTTTATGCATCTGTGGGGTTGACGTCAGCAGTGTAAAGCTTAGAATAGAAGTCACAAATGTCATCCCTATATAGGTGGAATCTGAGATTAGTTCCCCGGCTGCAATTTGGATATGGGATACACTGCATTCTACCTTCCTGTGCTTAAGTTGCCAGGCCAGGAGTTTACCTCCTTTGTCACCATCAAAGTATTGGCCAGCTTGGGTATAAAGAATAGCTCTTTCTAGTTGTGCAGTGCTAAAAGTATTCAGTTAGCACTTTAGCTTCTGTAATGTTTGGTAAAGGCCCGGTGAGCTCAATGTGGGCCTTTTCACAGGCATCTGCTTTCTCCTCAAAGTGTCTGACCTCTTGCTTACTACTTATTTTTTTTTATACTTAGGATATGCTATGATTTGTCCTCAGATGTAGGCCCATCAGGGCTTACCATCTAACCGAGTGAGATGTGTCCCCTCTTTTATTAACTTCTAGATATTCCCTAATGGCCTTGGCTATGCAGTCTTTAAATTCCTTCCACTTGAGGAGGACTGGGTACATTATCCATGATCTGTTGGGAAGTTGGGATGAAGCACCTCCTATGACATAGTGGGGGGCATGGTCAGATATAAGTATTGGAGAGTATTGGGCCAAGGATGGCCAGAGATATCAGCAATCTATCAGTTCCCGCTTAGGACTGATGGGTGTGAGAGTAGAAGCTATACTTCCACCCCCTCTGGATTACAGTGTCTCCAAATGTCAATCAGATGGTAAGTCTTGGTCAACTCTCCCAAGACTTTTGTTTTCTGATTGGGACATAGGGGTTTTATTGGACCTGTCCATTATTGTATCCATAATGTAGCAGTAATTGTTCCTCTACGTTAAGGCCATATACAAAGCCCACTGCACAGGACTCTCCTGTATTCAACAATATCTGTTCCAATGCGAATCTGTCCTCTATGTCTGTTTTGTGGTGAATAATGTCTCCTCTGAATTTTGGGGGAGCCATATAGTCACACCCCTTACCTGAGAGCTATAACTAGAGTCTTCCCATTTGTCTCCCCAACTGATCTGCAGTCTCACAAGTTCTGTTTTTGCCATATGGGTTTCCTGGGGTGACACTATGGATAACCTTTGCTGTTTTATCTTATTCAGTACTTTTATGCTTTAGTACATTTTTGAGCCCATTGACATTCCATTTAGTTATTGTAATGCTGTCTTGCATGGAAAATATCACACATCAATCAAGTGGGCCATGTTCCAATAGTATGGCTTCCACAGAATTTACCATCCTTTTCATGCTTTGTTTCTGGTCTGTAAGTTAACAGTAAAAATTTTACAACTACTTTACCCCATATATTTAACTTCCTCCACCCCCTACTACCCCACTCTTCCCTAGAAGCATAGAAACATAGAAACATAGAATCTGATGTCAGTTAAGGACCGCTTGGCCCACCTAGACTGCCCATTTCCCTACCTAATGGATCAGCTGCAGATCCTAGTTAACCAACAGCCTACTTCCTCCTACCCCCCACTAGAACTGCCTTATGTCTGTCCCATGCATTCTTGAATTCCTCCACTGTTTTTGACCCCACAACCTCCTCAGGAAGGCTGTTCCATGCATCTACACCCTCTCTGTGAAGAAATACTTCCTCACATTACCTCTGAGCAGTCCCCCCTCTATCTTCAAATTGTGCCCCCTTGTTCTTGCACATATCTTTTTCTGAAAGATGCTACCCTCTTGGACTTTGTTGATTTCCTTGAGGTATTTGAAAGTTTCTATCATGTCCCCTCTCCCTCCTTCCCTCGAGGCTATACATCTTAAGCTCCTTTAATCTTTCTTCATATGTCTTCTGGTGCAGACCCTGCACCATTTTGGTTGCCCTCCTCTGGACAGCCTCCACCCTGTCTATGTCTTTGCGGTGATGGGGTCTCCAGAACTGTACACAGTACTCCAGATGTGGTCTTACCAACTGTCTGTACAGAGGCACAACAACTTTATTTTCTGCTGGTGATGCCTCTCCTTATGCATTCCAGTATCCCCACAGCCCTCCTTACTGCCTTCTCACAGTGCTGACCCACCTTTAGGTCATCTGATATGACTCCCCCAGGTCCCTTTCCATTTTTGTTGTCAGTATCTCACCCCCCATTGTGTACTCTCCCCCTGGGTTTTTGTTTCCCAGGTGCATTACTTTGTACTTCTTTGTGCTGAATCTAAGCTGCCATACATTTGACCATTCCTCCAGCCTTGCCAAGTCCCTTTTCATTCTTTCCACCCCACCTTGTGTATCAACCCTGTTGCCGATCTTTGTGTCATCTGCAAAGAGACATACTTTTCCTTCCAGTCCTTTTGCAATGTCCCTTATAAAGACATTAAAAGGACCAGCCCCAGTACTGAACCCTGCGGTACCCGACTAGTAACCCCCTTTCTTCACCGTGGACACCATTTACTATTACCCTCTATTTCCTGTTGTCCAGCCAGTGTTTTACCCAGGCTACCACCCTGGGACCCACTCACAGGCTGGCTAATTTGTTTATTAATCTTTTGTGTGGGACTGTGTCAAATGCCTTGCTAAAGTCTAGGTAGGCCATGTCCACAGCCCCTCCCTGGTCTACTACTTTGGTCACCCAGTCAAATAAATCAATTAGATTTATCTGACATGACCTTCCTGCTGTGAATACATGCTGCCTTGGGTCCTGTGCCCCACTGGCCTCTAGGTACTCAACAATTCTTTCCTTCAGAAGTGATTCCATTATTTTCCCTACCACTGAGGTCAAACTGATAGGTCTATAGTTTCCTGCCTCTGTCTTGCTTCCACTTTTGTAGAGGGGAATCACATCTGCCCTCCTCCAGTCCTCAGGTACCACACCATCCTCCCACGATTTATTAAAAAGGGTAGTCAGTGGCGTTACGAGTTCTTCCCTTAGTTGTTTTAGAATTCTGGGGTGAATCCCATCAGGCCCCATTGCTTTATCCACCTTCAGTTTTCGGAGTTCTTTCAGAACCCTTTCTTCTGTGAAAGGACTAATATCAACCCCCCTATCCAGAGTGCTTCTATTGACTGGATTAGGTATCTCCCTCTGCTCTTCCTTTGTGAATACTGAGCAGAAGTATTCATTCAGGATCCCTGCTTTTTCACTGTCGCTCTTTGCCTAACCACCTTCCTCTTTATTCAGCCTCAGTATCCCTGCCTTAGTCTTTCTTTGCTCCCTAAGGTACCTATAAAAGGTTTTATCCCCCTTCTTAACCAAGTTGGCTATCTTTTCTTCGGTTTGGGCCTTTGCTATTCTGACTGCCTTCCCTGTTTCCTTCTGCTTTACCTGGTGCAGGTCTCTGTCCTGCTCCTTCTGTGTTTTCTTATACTTCCTGAATACTGTCTTTTTTTCCCTAACCTTCCCTGCCACTTCTTTTGAGAACCATAGTGTTTTTTTCTTTTGTTTTGATTTGTTTATTTGTTTCACACAAAGGCTTGTTGTCTCTGTGATGGCGGTTTTGATGTTTCCCCATTGTTACTCCACCCCACCTTCTTGCCTGTTTGCTAGTGCTTTTCTGAGGCACTCTCCCATTTTGACAAAATCAGCCCTCCAGAAGTCCAGTACCTTCACTTTTGTATGGCTTGACTCTACAGCTAAGTTTATGTGAACCACACTGTCTGGTGGTCTCTTCTTCCCAGATGGCTACCCACTTATAGATCTGAGATCCTCTCTCTGTCCCCATTTGAGAGTACCAGGTCTAAGATTGCTCCCTCCTGAGTGGGTTCCAAAACTAGCTGTCTGAGGCATGCCCCCTGTAGGGCATCGAGAATGGCCCTGCTCTTGGATGTGGCTGCAGCAAAGGTGCTCCATTTAACATCTGGCATATTCAGGTCCCCCATCAGCAATATCTCCTCTTTCTCTGCCATCCTAAGGATGCCTTCTATCATTTCCTTGTCCATTTCCTCCCCTGAGACGGGGGTCTGTATACAACCCCTGTGTGGACTGTAGTGCCATTTCCAGTCTCCAGGGTGACCCACAGTGCCTCCTGTCCTCCTTGTTTACCCTTTAGTTCTGTTGCTTTGATCTCTTCCCTTACATAGAGAGCTACTCCTCCCCTCTTCTACCCTCCTTGTCCCTCCTGTAGATTGTGTACCCTGGTATGTTGACATCCCAGTCATGGTTCTCTGTGTACCATGTTTCTGAGACTGCCATGATATCCAGGCATCCGTCTTCCATCAAGGCCACCATTTCGGGGAGCTTTTTACCTAGATTAAGGGCATTGTACTCATTACTCTGCATTTTTTTATGGCCTTATTTCTTTTTGCCCCATCCCTGTCCTTACTGCCTTTGTCTTTTTCTCCATTTACCCCTGCCCTTCTCCCTATCGACTGCTCTATCTTGGTGTTTACCTCACTAACTACCCTGATTTTTTGGGGGCTAAGTTTCCCTTCTCCTTTTCAGTGCCTCCCCTTGGCTGTAGTTTAAATGCTTGCCAATGAGCATTCAAACCTATCACCTAGGATCCTGGTTCCCCTCCTGGACAGATGCAGACCATCACGCCAGTATAGGCCTGCATCCCTCCTGGTGGAACCCCAGTCCCCAATGAAGCCAAGTCCCTGAGCTCTGCACCGGTTTTTCAACCAGTTATTGAATCCCATGATGCAGAGTACCCTAGCCTTATCCATGCCATAGACGGGTAGCACTTCCAAGAAAGTTACCATGTGTGCCACTTGTCTAAGGCCCCTCCCCAACTTCACAAGCTCCTGTTGCACTCCAGAAACAATCAACTATGACTCTGACCCTCCACCCCAGGGAGTGCCTTCCTTCCTTTCAGACACCTATTTCACAGAGCCCTCCTAGCTTGTTCTTGCTCCCCTCAACTACCCCCTCCCATGAACTGTAATGAGAATGTTCAGAGTTGGACATCCCCCCCCCACCTAGACCACTCCAAACACTGTCCTTGATCCCCATGTTATGTTGGTGGAGCTTTGGTATGTGTGGTCATGCCATTTGCACACAGCTGCCACAATCCATAAATTGGAACAAGTTATTATAATGAGTGTAGGCCCTGTGGGTCTTGATAAGGAAGCAATTTACATCTCTAACTAAACTGACACTAATTAGAAGCTGTTTTTCCTTTACATTTTCAACCTTGTAGTCAAACAAGTTTAAAATATGCAGAAAGCCTCATAACCTGCTTTGGCACATGTGACCCAAACAATATGTCTCCAACATCTTGGCAACTATCACCCCACCCCTGCCCCCTCGCTCTGCATGCACCCCCTGTATAAG
This sequence comes from Neoceratodus forsteri, assembly GCA_016271365.2. Classification (NCBI taxonomy): domain Eukaryota; kingdom Metazoa; phylum Chordata; order Ceratodontiformes; family Ceratodontidae; genus Neoceratodus; species Neoceratodus forsteri. The sequence continues at coordinate 434,792,701 of CM057450.1, read as the reverse complement.
TGAGTGGCGTCATCAACACTCCCACACTTCATCGTATTTTATTTACTATAAGGGGTGCCATTACCAGTTCTTGGCCCTGCCTGGAGTCTTGGAGGAAAGATGCACCACCTTTTCAGTACTTACCCACTCTACTCCCGACCCATGACTGCTGAGGTGTTTGCTTCCAGTGCCAGTTTGCCTCATTGGCCCAGAACCCACTCACCTCAGTTACTAGTTGCAGACAATGCTCATCCAGGAAAGGGCCTGCAGCAGCATTTTAAAGTGAAAAGAGGAGAGTTCAACAGGGCCACTGCACTGGTGAGAGGTGCCTAGTTATTTTCTGCTAAGTTTGCTTACTTCTTGTTTTAGCCCTCCATCAGCCTAAAATACCCATGTACACTGGACTGCTGTATCCCAAGAACCAACATACAACTGGAACTTTTCACAAACATACATTCATGCCTCATCCGATTTATAGTGCATTGCTCTTGTTTTCAGTGCTTTCCAAGTCCATGTTGCAAGCTGATTTTGGTGGAGTTCACCTTGAAACATATTCTGCGCGCCACTGATTCGAGCAACCTGCAGTACAAGTGCCTGCACGAATGTGCACAGCTGAGAGGGTGCTCAATAGCTGCCCAGCATGACCATGCTAGCAAAGAGACCTAGGGGTCATCATGTCTGATGACCTCAAGGTAGCTGAGCTGTGTGACAAGGCAGTGGGGAAAGGATAGCAGGATGCTGGGGTGCATTGGGAAAGCGATTTCTAGCAGGAGGAGGGAGGTGGTGGTGCTGCTGTTGCTGTTGTATCATTCATTGGTGAGGCCCCACCTGGAGTACTGTGTCCAGTTCTGAAGGCTACACCTCCACAAGGACATTGAAAGGGTGGAGGAAGTACAAAGGAGGGCAATCAAAATGGTGAGGGAGTTGCGCGAGAAGCCATATGAGGAAAGGCTGCAGGAACTCAACATGTACTCTCTGCAAGAGAGGAAAGCAAGAGGGGAATAAGTAAGCAAGTAAGCCTTTATTTATAAAGCACCCATTCCTGGGGGCTCAGAGTGCTGCACAAAAAAGCATTTAAAACATATATAAACAATGGATGTAAATAATTAAACCAACAATAAACAATATCAACTATAGTCAAAAATTAAAATGGTAGGCTAGCCCGGTAGCGCTGAGGGTTGAGGCGCTGGATGCCACATCTCGAGCCATGCTGGCAACCTGGATTCAAGAATGAGTCTGAGTTGTTGGGGGCCAGATGTTGGATTGAGTGGCCATAAGGCAGCTCTCCTCTCCCAGTCGCTCCCACTGCAGAGCTGTCCTTGGGTGGAGGCCTGAGGGTAGTGCAGCTTTTGGAGTGGCTAGAACAGGGAGGATGCTGCAGATCACTGCTTGTGCATGCCTCCACACGCATCCTGGCAACCGCTGCAATGGGAGGGGAGAAAACATGGAAAAGTGGAGCTGGCAGACTCCATGATGGCCCCAAGCACCTGCACTGGCCCCCTAGATGTTGGCTTCCGGGGGGGGATGGGGAGTCAACGCTCTTTGCCCTTGGCCCTGACATGGTGGGGGAGCCCATGGGGGACCTACCGGGGGGGGCTGCATGTGGGAAGCCAGGGACTGGAAAATGAGCTCCTCCAAGGGAGGGGCTGTAGCCATCTGCCAGCCCCAGGAAAGAGAAGGATAAAAACCTTGATAAAAAAAAAATTCAAATGGTTAAAGTTAAATAAATAATAATAAATAATTATACAATCCCTAAAAAACAGCCAGTGAGCAAGTTATTATAGACCGGAAACTTGCTTAAAAAGGAGAGATTTCAAGCCCCTCTTAAAGGCCTCCAATGAGGTGGCTCCCTCAAAGATCTTGGAAGCAAGTCCCACAGGGCTGGACTGGCTATCACAAAAGCCCTTTCTCTGAATGATTTTAGCTAGGCCCTGGGAAACCCTAGGAGGCACACCTCAAAGGAGTGGAGAGGGTGGAGGGGATGATGAGGAGGTCAGGAGGTCATGCAGATAACTAGAGCCCTGTCCATGTAGGGCGTTGTAGGTCAGCAAGCCAACCTTGAAGATAATTTGCCATCTCACCGGCAGCTAGTGCAGATCACTCAAAACTGGGGTCACATGGCAGGACTTAGAAAGGCCTGTATGCAACACAGCATTGTACTACTCAAGTCTGGAGGTCACAAAAGCATGCACTAGTGAGGGATCATGAAGGATGAAAGGTTTGATCTGCATGATGTTTCAAAAGTGGTAAAAACCATTCCGGACCACAGCCTACTCCTGAGCCTCCGGTGTCAGTCCATTATCCAGAAACACACCCAGATTCTTCACCTTAGTAGAGGTGGTAAGGGGGAGGAACCGAGTATCAGCCCAGTTGCCTCTCCAACCATCTCTACACCTCGCTGATGACCAGGCTCAATTACCAGAATGTCCGTTTTGTCCAGATTAAGCCTCAGCCAGCTAGAGGACATCCAGTCTTGGACCTTGGTCAGGCATGAATTCAGCACTGAGACTGCATCCTGTTTCCCAGGCACAAATGTCAGACATTGCTGGGTGTCATCTGCATAGCAGTGAAACCTAGTACTGTAACATCTGATGATGTCACCCAGGGGCAGCATGTACACTGCGAACAGCATGAATAAAAGAACTGAACCCTTAGGAGCTCCGCAAGATAGAGGCTTCGGGTGAGATGAATATTTTCCCACAACAACCCTCTGTGTCCTATCTGTGAGAAAGGACTCAGATCATTTGATGACAGTGCCAGTGAGTCCACAAGGCTCACTAAAGTGATCCAACATCACACCATGGTCCGCAATGTCAAATGCTGAAAGGAGGTTGAGTAGAATGAGAATTGACCCATTTGCCTCTATCTCTTGCCCTGAGGAGATCATTTAGTACCCTGACTAATGCTGTCTCTGTACTGTGCCTAAACCTAAATCCCATCTGGAGGGCTTATAGAGTTCTCGGCCATTGACATGGTCCAATGAGTTACCCAACCCACTAGACCACACATCTACTGGTACCCGCACCCTCCTGGACATCCTTATCTCTAACCGCCCCCAAAAAATCCAGGATATACAAGTACTTCCCGACTCCTTAAGTGACCACTCACCCATCCTATTCCAATGGACCTCCTCCACACCCAAACCCATAGCCCAAACAACCTTCAGAAGGTGTCTCTGCCCAGGAGGGTTAAAAAAACTTAAACAGCTGCTCACCCAGATAGATTAGTCCCCCATTAATACAGCCCCCAGCGTTGACATTGCACTCACCCTGTTTACACAGGCCTTCACCAAGGCCTGTGACCTCTATGCTCCACTCATCAAACTCCGCACCAAAAGGCAACATGCCCCATGGATAACCCCCTCCCTACTCCAAATGTTGAGAGACAGGGATAATCTCTGGCACAGAGCCATAGAATCAGGCAAGTTGGCAGACAGACATTTCTATAATGCTGCTCTCAATAAATGCACTCAAGCCATCTGTAAGGCCAAAGCAGACCACTATCAATCCACTCTCACAACCATGTGGGGGTCTGCAAAGACCTTCTGGAATAACATCAAAAAACTCACTGGGAAATCTCGCTCCCCACCTCCCTCCCAGCTCACCATAAATGGCACTGCCTCCACAGACACACTCACCATAGCAAACTGTCTAAACACCACCTTCTCAGATCTCAGCACTGTTCTCCCTAGGGTTTCTTTGACCCTGTGCCCCAATCCCACCTCAACCCTGCAGCATCCCTGTTTCCTCCTGTGCACAATATCCCCACAAGCTCATCCTTACCTACAAAAGCGTAACAGCAATAACCCTATAAATGATCCCCTAGATGCCAGGCTCCTTCGACTAGTCCTCGACATGGTCCTAGTCCCCCTAACAGACCTGCTCAACAAATCTCTATGTCTAGGGAAATTCCCTAGTGCCTGGAAAACAGCTATCATTACCCCCATCCATGAAAGCGGTGACAAAGCCTCCCCTAATAACTATCGACCCATCTCCATTCTTCCCCCCCCTCTCTAAAGCACTAGAAAAAGTGGTGGCCACCCAACTTACTGAATACCTAGCCAAGTATAACATCCTATGCCCAGAGCAACATGGCTTCCATTCAGGCCATAGCACCACTAAAGCCCTCCTAGAATTCACCAACTTCCTGCACTCCTCCCTAGACACTGGTAACATTGCAGGAGCTGTGTTCATAGACCTATCCAAGGCCTTCAACACAGTCTGCCACCCTCTCCTTCTCGACTCACTCCACCAACTTAGTTTCTCCACAGGCCTCCTGGCCTGGTGCTCCAGTTACCTTTCTGCCTGGTCCCAATGCGTCAAAATAAACGGAACTCTATCCGACACACTACCCATCCGCTCCGGGGTGCCCCAGGGCTCTATCCTGGGACCACTTCTTTTCTCCCTCTACCTAAACTCCTTACCAAAGGCCTGCTCCACAAAAATCTTATTATATGCAGATGATGCGGTGCTCTTCACCTCGCATCATAAACCCACACCCCTGCAGGACTCCCTCCAACTTGCGTTCTCCCAGGCCGAAACCTGGTTTAAGGACCATAGACTGGTCCTCAACTTAAAAAAGACAAAGTCAATGGTCTTCTCTCACCACCAAAACAAAGCTAAGAACACACCACTCAGCATCCTCCCCAGCACCCAGCACCCCCTTGAGCAGGTATCCAACTACAAATATCTTGGACTTACCTTCGACTTGGCCCTTACCTTCCATGACCACATAAACACCCTTGCTGCTGCAACAAACACCCGGATTGGACTCCTTTACCGATACAGGGACTGTCTCCCCCCCCCACGCCCTTAGGCTTGCCATCACCTCATCGATACTGTCCCTAGTGGACTATGGGCTCCCTGTATACGGTGCAGCAAATAACACCACACTCCAGATAATCCAGGCTACACTAAACAAGGCCTGCAGGCTCCTTACAGGCGTACCCAGGCTTACGCACACCTGCTCGCTCTATACTTCTGCCAATATTCTCAACCTTGATGAAAGACTCCACTACCAGACCTGCTTACTCTCCGAGAAAATACTGCTCGGGACTCTCCCCCCCCCTCCCGAGGTCACTGCCTCTCTTCAGCCTGCAACCCCCACTATCTTCACCCGCAATTCAGAGAAAGCTCCTCTGGTTGTGCCCAGGGTAAAAACCTCCCTTGCCCAGAGATCTTTCCACCATAGGGCACCCACATGGTTTAATGCACTCCCAAGCACCATCACTAGTGCACCCAAGATCGCCCCTTTCAAAACCACTCTTTGCAACCACCTCTTCAATATCCGCTCCTGCAACTGCTTCTAATTCTTTCACTCTCTTACTCACTCTGATCCAATATTCTCTGACAAAGTCCATTATGGAGTGCAACCTCCATCTTTAACACCAAACCCATGATTAGGTCTGACTACTATGTCTAGATGCCTTCTCAAGCTCATAATGCCTCACTGCTGTTATGTTGTAAATATTGTCATCCAAAGGTTATAAATAATGTCAGAAAATACCTACTTCCAAATCTTGTAAATACTGTCTGTGACAAATGTCTGTAACACATGCTTAATGTAACCATTGTTATACCATGTATCTCATGTTTAATGTAATTGTTGTTATACCTACTCTATGTTTCCATCTGTTTTACATGTGACGAGGTACCTTTGCAAATGAGCCTCTGGCTCAAAGGTTGTAAACCGATATATCAAATAAATAAATAAATAAATAGATGTCTTAAAGGCAGAGAGGTGTGTCTCGAGCTGCGAAGCCATGATTTTCACAATGAACTTTCCTAAACAGGGAAGATTAGAGACATGACTAAAACCCATAAGTACCTCACAGGAGTGAACAAGGTGCAAGTGGAGAGTTTATTTCAGAGAAAGGAAGCCACTAGAACAAGGGTCATGCAATGAAACTACAAGGAGGAAAGTTTAGGAGAGACGTGCAAAAATACTTCTTCATGGAAAGGATGGTTGTCGATTGATGCAACCTGCCAGAGGAGGTAGTAGGTCAAAGACTGTGGGAGAGCATCAGACTTGCATGGGATAGGCATAGGGGCATATTAGTTTGAGGAATTGGGGGGGAGGGGGGTGACACCTATGACCAGCTAGGGTTAGTGGTGATGGAATAGGCATGGACAAATGGCAGACTGGATGGACCTAAAGGTCCTTTTCTGCTAATAAAATCAATGTTTCTATGTTTTCATCAGTGATGCCACAGGTAGTTCACACAGATCCCACCCAAAGCACCTCAGATGCACCAACTCAGTTCATCATAATGGGACACATGGAGCTCCAGAGCCAGGACTAGCCTCAATTGTTCTGTGGAGGGCAGTTTGGTTTAGAAGTTCTATGCACATCAGGCAAAAAGCATGGTCCTCCCCCACCCTGCGACCATGACAGAGAGAAATTTCAAGGACTGTAAACTCAGAGAAATGGAGGAAGAGGGACAAAAGGGTATGCTACTTACTACAGTGAGGTATTATTTAAACAGTTTGTTTATGAGGCATACTGTGAGTAGGATCCAAAGGAAACATGCACACCTGGAGTCAAGGTCCCATGTGGTTCACTTTAATGGTGGTACTGGCATTGATACGTGGGCCAAATGGGATGTTTAGAGGCTACATAGTCCTCATTTTAATGATGATGTTAACCATCCACCCTCTCCCCTCTGACCCTGCCAGCTTACAGTGAGTTGTCCAGAAACAGGGGTTAGCAGCCAGCAGGTCCAGGTGGCTTTGCTATATTGTCAGAGTTTCCTTCAGCTTACCCCTTAAAATACCAGTGGCCTCATGAGAGATGATAGGGCTGGGGGCATCGATCAAGGCTGATGGTGAGCATATGGTGATTCAAGTACAGTACATGGACGGAGGGGCTGTAATTAGGTTTGTGACCTTGGTAGTCTCCCCATATCCCTTGCTGCCCCGCAGTTATTGCAGAGGTTTAGCTAACTGTTCTCACATATATTAGGCAGATCAGCGGGGACATCCTATGGCTCAATCCATGGCTAATCAGCTAAACAAGATGTGTTGCAGGAGTTTTCTCTGTCATACTGAGAGGGTTTGAACACCAAGTCACAAAATGGCCGCCTAATGGCGGCGGTGAGGTTTAGGAGCCCACTGGGCAAAAGAAAAAACACCTAGGGAGATCTAGACATGTTGGCAAAGTTAATGTACAGTAACCAAGCTCTCTTCTATTTATTTAGCTGGTGCTGGGGTACACTGTTTACTGCACCCTGCTTCTGTTGCCTCCTTGCAGTTTGCATATTCTTCTGATTCCTGTACCGTGGTGATGGTCTGTGGTGGGAATCCCATTTTTTGAATATGTAACCTGGATGGATACTGGTATGTGAACTGCCATCCATGATGAAACAGACTGGCCTGTAAGTCTGAGAATTTCTGGAGCAGCTGGCTATAATTCTGGTAAATGGAGATTCTGGCATCCTTGATGAAAATTGGGCCTTTCATTCTTGCTGCTCTCAATACAGCTTTTCTGTCCTGGTAATGGTGGAAGCAGGCTAGATAATGCCGGGGTTTCTGTCCAGACTTGGATTTTTTACCAGGAATCCTATGAGCCCTCCTAACCTCATAGGTGTGATTGGTGTTGTCCAGAGCAAGATGTTTAATTAGCCAGTTTTGAATAAATGTATTATAGTATTCTTCCTCCATGCCCTCTGGCAATCCAATAGTTCTGACATTGTTACATTTTTAAGATAGTCATTTTATGCGTAACGCCTCCCCCCAGATGTGGGCTTACTTTGTTCACCCGTTGTCTCCTGTTTGCTCCTGTTTCTGGGGCACCTTCCGTGTGCCTGCTGGTTCTGCCGAATTGTCCCCATATCTCACCACCATAGCCCAGGTCCAGTATTGTGCCCCAAAGTCCCCTAGTGTCCCCTTTCTTCTGTTTTTGCCCTTTTTGGGCAACTGGAGCATTGTGGAGCTGCAAGCCAATTTCCCTCATGCCTCATGGTGGCCAGTGAGCTTGCACAAGTGCACAGGCACGCTTCATTTTCTGACCGCATTTATGGTCCAACCAGTGGCTTCTCTGGTGGTCCCCGCATGGCACAGGTGGGAGCCGGTGACTTGGGCAGGTCCAGAGAAAGCCTCGAATTTTGTAAATAAAGAACATCATGCACGTTGTGTGCTTCCCAATCATGACTATTAATGAGCCAGCATTAATATTCATGAGTTGCCTGTCCTAGCGCAAAGGCTGCATAAATATTGGTGCTAGCAATGGGCAAGGATTTGTAAATAAAGATAAATGAAGGGAAGTTTGTATGAGGGCACATGTAGGGCTATTGAATGAAAGGGATAACCTAAATAAATACTGTTTATTCTGTCAGTACCAGTTCATAACTGGGGACACTTGAGAGCCACCTGTCTGCTGCCTAAGGTGCACTGTATTTTGACAGCAGTGACAGGCTCAGGACTGCATAAAAATGTTTAAATTGGGCAGCGCTTGCAAGGGCACAAAAAGGGCTTAAAATCTATGTGGTGATGACATAAATATAATGTTTTGCCTGGCTGCACCAGAATGTTATCAGTGGGACTGTGAATGACTGCATGGGAACTGTGTACACTAGCAGCCATTTTGCAGAGCTGCAGCAATCAGAAAGCCAGGATTTCAGTGCAAGAATTCTTGAGACAATGCTAGAGACTTCTGGGACTTTGCAAAAGGCTTTTGGGGTAAAAGCAGGGACCTAATTCAGGCGTCAAAACAGGAAGCCTATCAAGCATCAAAGGAGGCTTGTGAATATTCATTTTGGGAACTGACAAGGGATTTCAGCAAATCATTTTGGGGCACATATGTGGACTCAGCCAATCAGGAGCCCCAGAAGGACTCCAGAAAACCCAGGGATTTCCAGGTTGAGTGGAGTTCCAGTGAGAGGCCCTTCATAGGGAGGGGGGCTCAGGCCCCCAGCTAAACAAAATTGGCCTAGTGTGTTTAGAGAGAGAGAGAGAGAGAGACCCTCCACAGGGAAGGGGGGGCTTCTGCCTCTGCCAGAGAAAAAAAGTGGCTGTAAGCAACAAAAGTCATTGGCCTGGGGGCTGCCAGAGATTGTCCTCCAGGGCTAGCAGTTCCTTGCCACATTAGGGAAATGTGGAAAAGAAGCCAGCATCCGCATGCAGTTGTGCGAGAGCTACAAAAAATGCATCCGCCTCAGCAGTGAGAGCACTGAAGAATGCCTATAACTTCCAGAAAAGGAAATAGCTCTAAATCTGTCTGAATGAGTAAACTGCTACTTCCAAGTGCAAGTTTAGATAGAGATCTGTTGTGGGGCAGAGAAGCCCAGCCAAGTGAAAGCTGTGACTGTCTGTCTGCACCCTGCATTTAACTAGCACTTCAGAAATGGGTGAACAACTGAGCAAGTTACCAGAAAACGGTCCAGTAATTTGTTTGTGCTGAATGGACTGTTAATAGTACCTACAGGACTGGAGGGAGGTTCCCCTAGCTATGCTGAACTGTCCTGACAGTGCCTGGGAGGCCAGTGAATTTTCTGAGTGTCCTAGTTGGAGCTGCTAATGCCAGCAAAGCCACAAGTGACTGTAATTGTGTCTTAGGCCCTGTCCACACTACACCGCTTGGGCCCCGTAACGGATATAGACCGTTACCACTGGGAAGTGGTGCAGTGCGTCCACACTGTCCACACCGTGGCGGTGTCCGTTACGGGACCGGCACCGCCGGTCCACACATCGGGAGCCTGGCGACCATTACGGCGGCGCCCGATCCCACAATGCAGCTCCCGCTGCGCTTCGTGACCTGCAGGGAACCGTTATCGCTCGTCCACACTACCGCCGGTAACGTTACCAGGGCAGGACCGGTTTCATAACCGTTGTTGAAACCACCTCATATGTGGTTTCAACAACAGTTATGAAAACACCTCTTGTAATGTTACAGGTGTAAACGCAAACCATTGCGGTAACGGTTTGGGCACTCTGTAACGTTACAGAGGCGTAGTGTGGACAGGGCCTTAAGCACAAGAGGAGCTGCAGTGATCAGTTGTATTGTCAAGTAAAGCTGCTAATTGATAGGGAGCCATGCCTCAAGCTCTGTCTAGTACTAAAGATTCAAGCCAAGCTTCTGTATTGTCTTTGCATGGACTGTAAAGCAAGGTAAGGTAAAATTTATTTATATAAGGTGCCCTTCCCAAGCTCAGGGCACCTTTACAAAATGTTAACATAAAATATTAAAATTCACAACAGTTAAAGCAATCTATACATAGCAGTAATTACATTTCTGAGAATGCTTGTTTAAATAAAAAGGTTTTAAGAGCTTTTTTAAACCCTTCTACAGTCAGGCTATTTTGTATCTGGCAAGGTAGAGAATTCCACAGGGTAGGTGCCATAAAGACAAAAGTTCTTCCACCAGATGTTTTCAGGGTTACCCTGGGAATCTCTAGCAATCCCTCGCCAGAGGATCAGAGGGAGCGGGAGGGACAGTAAGAAGTCAGGAGTTCTTTCAGGTAGTGGGGTCCCAACCCATGTAGGGCCTTATAGGTCAACAATGCGACCTTGAAAGTGATCCACCACTGTACAGGCAGCCAGTAATAGTAATAGTTGGGTCTGTAATAGTTTGGGTCACTCTAGCGTTAGGGGAGAAGCACCCATCAGTAAAGATAGCTCCTGCAAGCTAAAATACCATGTTGGCCACATGAACACATGGTTGAAAGAACTGTGAACTTGAGCAGAGTATAAATGTGCTGAATGCAACGTGACTATTTCAGACTGGCCTGGGAGACAGCCTTGTAGTGTGCCACCACCTAGGGCACTGCCATATGTGCTTCCCCCTGAAGGGCACAGCCTAGACGTGGGGATCTGAAGCGTGCCGGCCCCGGTCCCAGCCCAGTCTATACTGTTTAAGACTGCAAAGCTCAGAGAGAAAGGGCATCATCTTCCTGCTGAGAGGTTTCCAGAATATGCAAGCTTTCAAGCCTGTTGTCCAGAGGTCAGCCACAGCTCCTGCCTTTATTCTCAGCCAAGCTTCTCTACACCGGAGAGATTTCAAAACTGTTAGTAAGCAGACCCTGGTCTGTCCATGAAAGGAACTGTAAATAGTTGTTCAGAGTTTTGCCAAGTTCAGTTTCTTAAAGTATGAGACAGCATAATTAAAGGATGAGAATGTCCCTTCCAAGTGCAGTCAGGATGATTTGTTTTAAAATTACACATAAGAGTAATCTGCTTTTCTTTCAAGGGCCCCAACCTTCTTCATGCTGGCCATCACAGCTGCAATGCTAACAGGTCTGCAACTTAAGACTCTAGTATTGGATACTCAGACAAAGATTGTGGGATTACAGGGTCCTAATACAGTTCTGGGAACTGGTACCAGTGTGGGCATGGAGCATGTGTGATCTAAATGTCTAAATTAATACAGCTAGCTAGATAGCCAGATCAAATAATCTAACTACCTCAGAGGTTGGTGGGTGTCACTGTGATTAATGTTTAAATCTAAATGCCAAATAATTATATTAATTTCAGCCTAAACCAAATCAAACCAATTGTAAATAGTTTGACCTCTGCATCCATTGTCCCTTTCCTAACCCTCTCCCCTTGTAAATAAATTGTTGTTACTGTTATTGCATACATCTGTTGTCAGCATATGATTAGAGTGAGACAATCATTTAAAATGTTTGAAATGTGGGGATTTTGGTTATTGGGTCATGTTTGGGATGGCACTGTGGTAGTGGGGGTGGGTGCAGCATCCTAGAGGGTTGCACCAGGTATTAGTCTAGCCCACTAAAGCATACTCTGGGAGGAGGCACTGCACATTTAGGTTATCTTGGGAAAGAACCAGTTTTTAAGTAAAGTAAGAGCCCATGCCCCTTGACCTGCATCCTAGGCAGCAGGCAGGGGTAGTGTAGCCCTTCAGACAGACAGCACCAGGGTTACATGTGACTCTGCCTTATAAACATAATATGTGACATTGACAATATATTGGTTGAAATGCCATTTCACACCACAAGTGAGAAAACACGCCTTATCCAGAATAAAAAAAAAACAACTGTCACATTTATTAGGTGGTAAGAAAAAATAGCTGTGTTAATAGTTTGGAGGAAAACTACTGGAAATTAGCTAAGATGTGAGTGAACATTAAAATATTTCAACGTTCATGCATAACTTAGTAATTGTTATATATTTTTACACCAAAGTTGCAACATGGCCTTCTTATGACCCCACCTCATGAATCTGGTAGGTGAAACATAGAAGCATAGACACTGCCAGCAGATGAGGACCTCTTGGCCCACCTAGTCTGCCCTATTTTCCCTACCTACTGTGCCACCGCAGACCCTGCTCAATCTCCGGGCATTTCCACCCCATTGCCTCATTTCTAAGGTCCCTTTGTGTCTGTGTCAACAAATAAGTCCAGAACCATCCATTACAAACCTGACCACAGCAATGCAGAATTATAAATTCAAATTCAGTTTTATTAGGCAAAAATCCAAAGTGCTGTCCTCAAACGTGCAAAAGCACAAACCAGGGAATAACCAAGCAGGACCCCACCAACTCCTACCGGTTTCATTAAGGTGTCATCAGGAAGGGTCCCCACAGGTGTGCACCATCTCCATTTAAACTACCTGTTTAAAGAAACAGTGTCAAAATAATAATCACTGAATAGTGACATCGACCCCCCAATGCAGCCCACACTCTGTGCAGTTCAAACTAACAGCAATAGAAAAACAAAAACAAGATGAGGCGGCCACAAACACTGGGGTAGAAAGAGTGAAAGTATGCCAGAAAAACATAGAAGAAAACCAATTTGAATATACTACAGGACTTTATGAGGAAAATCTATCAGAAGAGGCTGAAATAAACATAGTCAGCTTGTCCCCATTACCTCTTTCAACTGCGCACTTACAGATACTGGGTAAGGGTTTAAGCTTTATCCCTACTTGTGTGAGTAAACTCTTTGAACTATTTATCAATGCGAAAAAGTTTACTCAAAAGCTTAAGTTGAAAGTTGCTCCTTTTACTCCGTTCCTCTAGAGAGTACATATTTAATTCCTTGAGTCTTTTCTTGTAGGGCTTTTGATGCAGAACTTGCACCATTTTGATTGCCCTCTTCTGTACTGCCTCCACCATATCTATGTCCTTCTGGAGATGGGGTCTCCAGAACTAGATGAATACTCGAGGAGGGGCCTCACTATTGATCTATACAGGAATAACACTACCTCCCTCTTTCTGCTGGTGATACCCCTCCCTATGCACCTGAGCATTCTGCTAGCTTTTTTTACAGCCTAATCACACTGCTTTGCTACCTTCAGGCTATCAGAAATGATTACCCCCAGGTCCCTTTTCTGTTTTGTGGTTGCCAAAACCTCCCCGCCCAATTGGTACCTTGCCCCATGGTATCAGTGCCCCAAATGCATGACTTATCACTTTTTTTGCATTGAAGCCCAGTTGCCAAACTCTTGACCAGTCTTCTGCCTTCTTCAGATCGTCCCTCATTTTTGCCACCAACACCCCCGGTTTGTTCACTGTGTTGTAGATTTTTGTGTCATCTGTAAACAGGCATACTTTCCATTAGAAAATGGGCTATGAAAATAAATGAATCTGACTGGCTGAGACACCGAGAAGAGATTAATTTATTTTCCGATAGAGCCCATAGCAAAACGAGAGCAGCTTCAGGGTGTCCCATTTCTTAATGAATCCTTGAGCACCCCAAATGTTCACATTAGCCAGCCACCATTTCTCCACTGCTCTCAAAGTTAGCCGAAAATATGCCAGCTGGGCCACACAGCTCCTCCCATGCAAGGCAACCAAAATAAGCAAAATTTTAAAAAAACAGATACTGTGTGCATTGTAACATGCATTCCGGTCAATGAAGTTCACACTTTCTGCAGTGAGAGAGAGACATAGCTCTGATAGTGGTACTGAGCATGCGAGCAGTGGCACTTTTTTAGTTTTCCATGCCACTGATGAGCATCCATCTGCAGTGTGGAAAACGAAGAAAATACCTCTCCTCTCATACACAGCAGTGGTATCAGAGATGCTGCTCTTTCTCTCTCATTAAGGCACCCAGCAATCCCCAGGTATAAATGGAACAGCAAATCTCCACACAGGAAAAACAACACACATACAGAAATAACATTTTTTTTCAGTTCCTTCATTTCATGACACCTTGTATATTTACTGGGGCCACCCGAATTATGACACTCGCTAGCCGCCATCTTTTCCTGCTCATTTAACACGACTGACCTCGCTAGACAGTATAGCAAGACTTAAACTGCCCCACTAAAAAGCAGTAAATAGGCATTCCTTTTTTTTTAAGTAACTCTGTCCCAACAAACCAGCAATAATTAAAAAGAAAAGTTTTTTTTCTGTTAAAATTACTAGCGCTAGCACGTGACATGTTCGATGCACTTCCGTAACTAATAAGTCTCTGACTGACTCTGGCTCTGCTCCCGCTCCACAAAATGTTCACCTATCTGTTTTCTTTATTTTTGGTAATACGTACTGACTTTATCTCTGAGACTGTACAGACTGTCTCCCAGATCGCCCGAGTATTGTCAGTATGTCTTAGTTGTATCTGATTTCTCCGATCGCGCCGCCACAGTCCCTCAGTAATAAAAGAAATAAAAGGTGACAAGGGGCTTAAAATGCAGTCTCAGAAACAAAAGAAAAGTAAATAACTCAACATTTTAACTTAAGCCCTGAGTGTGTTTGCGGTTGGGAGGTGGTAACCATGACAACTATCTCTAAAGTAAGAACTACAGAAGCTGCATTGAGGCAGCAGTCCCTAGGTTAAAACATAGTAAAAAAAAACTGTGATAATGTAGGCGGAGGAACAATTTTATTACAAAATAATTCAAACAGCTGAGAGTTTTAACATGTAAACATAAAAATATGTTTTTTTAACAAACATGTAATTCAGTGATCCATTTTGTAAGTTCAATAATACCCTCCAGGGTGGGCGGTATGGCCTATACCGGACCGCCCAGGGCCTATAGGGCCCTCCGCCTGTGGAGTCGGGCCTCATTACACCCCTGGGCAGTCCGGTATAGCCCAATACCACCCACTCTATTGGGTATTATTGCTTACTTCCAGCCCTTCTTCAATTTTGCAAATAAAGACATTGAAGAGGACCGGGCCTAGTGTTGACCCCTGTGGCACCCTGCTGGTCACCTTGCCTTCTTCAGAGTGAACATCATTTACCACTGCCCTCTGACTCCTGTTACTTATCCAACTTCTTACCCATTTCACTACTTTTGGACCCACCCTAGGCTGCCCAGCTTGCTCACCAGTCTTCTGTGTGGAACCATGTTGAACATTTTCAAATCCTGCCTGAAATGTGATTTTGCACAGTGACTGAGAAATTACCTTTTGGCATTTATTTGAAAAATTGTAACTGCCTTGTTAAGAAGGCAATTGTACCATATGTATACACAAAATGTTCAACATAGCCTTCTTATGAACCCACCTCATGAACCTGGTAGGTGAAAATGTTCAAATCCCACCTAAAAAGTGATTTCACGCAGTGACTGCAAAAACACTTTTCAGGACAAATTTGAATAATTTCACCTCATTTATTCATGAGGTGGGATCCCAAAAAAGACCATGCTGAAAACTTGGTGTAAAAATATTAAAAAATTGCAAAGTTATGAGTAAATGTTCAAGGTCCTTTGAAATACATTAAACCTGACTTACCTTACTTCTTCATATCGCAGTTGCCGGTTCCAGCAGTAAGAAGTCTTTTTGATCAGAGAGTGGATCTATGATGTGGGACAGTTTTAGGTGAGTGACAGTGTATGGGTGTGTGTGGGGTGGTGGGTGCTAAGTGGGAGGGTCAGAGTTGGGTGGATGGTGGTTTGGGGGTTCAGATCAGCAATGGACCATTTTCTTATTTACAGGTGAGTTAAAAAACACCCAAAGAACATGAGGGACTGTTTTCTTTTTTCCAGCTTTACTATTGGATCCAACACTGGGGATTGGGCACCCCAGTGTCAGCCTTTTCTCTACAGTGGCACCAGGATGGGCACCCCGGTGACACCACCTATTTGATTGGTGGGGAAGCAGGCAGGTGACCTGGAGGGGGTTGGAAAGCAATACTGGGGCTTGACACCCCAGTCCACTTTTCTTGTAATAACTGCATAAACACATGCAGCTCCACATGGTGAGAAGGGGACTGCTGCTGCTGTTGCTCTGTCCCTGGTAATTCCGTGTACCCAGAGGCTGGAGCTCCTTTCCTCCTCTCCAACTGTATAGTTCCTATGTTTGTAATTCCCCCTTACCACATGGCTGCAGCTCCTCTACCTGGGAGGTTCGTTCATAGCTCCTTGGTCCTCAAAAGTTGTGTCTCTGGGTTATAGATCCTCAGTCCTGCCAACAATGTGTTTCCCTCCTGGTTGCAGATCATAGGTCCCTTGGACTGACTGCAGCACTCCACTGTCTTCCTGCTCAGTAGCTATCATTGAATGAGTTCTGCCACCCATGACTGCATTAGATATCAGTGGAAACACAAGAGCAGGCTTACTGAGCTGGGAAGGAGAGGGAATTAAAAAAATTAAAACTACTAGATAGGTAGATAGATAGATAGATAGATAGATAGATAGATAGATAGAGAGATATGGGTGAGAAAGAGATACCAGGGAATCCATGGCTCACTGCTCCAACTGAAGCCAGCAGTACTACTCCAGCTGTGACCTCACAATTCAAGAAAGTCCTGCTGTTCTCACACTGAGAACGTGGTTGACTGGCTCCCCTTGTTAAGCTGGGCACCAAGGATTTTTGGCTGCCTAGAAACAATATTTCCAGGCAAATTTTCTGCAGCTGTTTGTTTTTTAAAATACATCATTTTTATGGATTTTCAATGTATTTTAGTAAAAAAAAAACAAGATATCATCCATTATGATCAGTATTTTTTTTCTTAGAACAATGAATTCACAAAAAATAAGCTCTCATGATCAATGGGGCATATGCACGAAGGTGTGGAGTGGCTACGTGCTGTAGATCCACAGCGCATAGCCACTCCGCACCCATTGCACCCCCCGCATGGGATGCACTAAATTAGATGTGCAGCCCCTATGCACCTGATCCCTCAGACGCATGGACAGTAATGTACCGGGGTGGGTGGGGGGCATGCAGAGGAGGGTGTAGGTGTAGGGGGGACCCTGCTGTAACTGCTGTATGTACCCTGTGCACACAGCCCCTGCCCGGTCATGGTGGACAGTCCTAATCCCCCACCAATGGGACCCTTGCACTGGAACCCTATGCCAGCATAGCCCAGCAAACAAAGGAACCCTGCCCCCATCTGAGTGCATATACCCCCACACAAAGACATCTATCCCCTGGCCCTGTATGGGCAGCCCTCCCCACATCACTGCCTCCACCTGGCTCAGCACCACATGTTTCCCCACCTGGAGAGCCCCTCCCAGTGTCTACATGGCACAGCAACCCACCTTCATCCAACCCAGGACCCGTTGTACCCCCATCACATATCACACAGTGCTTCTGCTGCCCTGCTGTACACACCTGCCCCGACCCCTGTCCATCTCAGTGACATTGCCCCTCCCACAGCACCAACACCACTGCCCTCCATCCTCCATACATTCCCATTGGTGCTGTGGCCAGGAATGGCCAACGACACAGCTCTCAACACACCTCCTCAGCTGCCAGCCATCCAAATGATTCTGGGAGCACACCCCTCTAAATAGGCAGCTCACTCCCAGCTGTAGTCAAATGGATAGTAGCTAAAGAGGAGGTGTGTGGAGGGCTGTGCCTCTGGCAGTTCCTAGCTGTGACACCAAAGGGATGGTACGGGGGATGGGGATGGTGCCACGGGGATTTACTCTGACCTGCACTGTTGGGGTGGGACATTTGTGCTCGGGGCCAGGAGTGGGTGGGTAGGGTGCTGTACTGGCAGCACCAGGTGTGGCTGTCCTGCTGTGGTGGTGGGGGCAGGGGTACTCAGCAGTCAGGGATGAGGTCATGATGGTTGGGGGTCCTGTACTGCACTGGGGCTGGGGCTGCAGTGTGTTGGGGGGTTACAGACAGGGTCAGGGATGGGGTGGCACTGTGTTGGGGTGGGGTTGCCTCCTGACATTTGGGGTAGGGATGCATTGTGTTGGGTGGCGGCCATCCAGCGGGGGCTGCAGTACCCATGGGGCTTGGGCACTGGGACTGTGACCAATGTGGCCACAGGGGTCCAGGTGCTACATTCACTATTCCCGCACCCAGACTCATGCATCACTATGCCAGTGATCTACTCCTGGGCCTAGGATGGACATCCGATTGGATGCCTGACTGGGTCGGCTACTCAGCCCCTGGCCACCCCGGCATGGACCTGTGCATCAGGGGTGGAGCCGCAGACAGGGTTGTGGCTGGTGGTGAATACTGGCCTGTGCACACCTGTCCACAGGTGCAGAACTACATGGGCAGGATACGTACTTCTGGCATGTATTTCCCACCCATTTGTGCATAAGCCGCAATGTTTTTTTTTTATTGTTCAGATAAGAAGGCTATCCAAAAACCCTATTTTAAATCCTTATAACTCTTGAACCATTTGATATTTTTTTATGCAACTTTTGAAAGGTACTACCTCAGCACGGCTCTTCTACCCAGAATGGTTTGTGAAAAAATTCTGTACCATCTAGGCAATGCATGAGAGCAAAAAAAAAAAAAACTCATGTTAAGTATAGGGAAAACATTTTCACTTTCCAAAAATCAGTATTCCAGATCTCAGAAACCACAAAGAAGCTGGTATGAAACTTTTCACATCTTGAGACTATGCCACCCTGACCATGCATGCAAATTTTTAGGCTATTCCATCAGACGCCACAAAGTTATCAAGGTGCAAAAAATTGCATTTAACAATGAGCGCTCAGCTCAACCCTAACTACACTGATGCTACCGTGCATGTATAATAAATATCTATATCTATATATTTATATTGTAGGGGTCCTATAGCACCCATATAGTTAGGGTTGAGTATGGTGCTCAATGTTTAACCCCTAACTTTGAACCTAGATAACTTTGGTGGCATTTGACAGAATAGCTCACAAATCAGTATGCGCAGTCACACTGCCATAGTCTCAAAACATGGTAAGTTTAATGACAGCACCTCATGCAGTTTCCAAGCTCTGGATATCTCTTATTTGTAAAAGGGTCATTTTCCCCCCATACTTAACATGTTTTTTTTTTTCTCTCAAGTACAGCTTAGACAGTAATGAATTCCTTCCTGCAACTTTGCATCTGCCTTTGCCGAAATGCTGCCTTTTGGAGGTTATATGAAAAAAGATTAAACAGTTCCAGAGTTTTAAGGATTTAAAGTTTACTTTTAGATAGCTGTTTTGCGTGAATCAAAAACGTTTTGGTTCATGTCACTGTTTGGTTTGCATCACTTAGGTGTCATGAACCAAAAATGCTGCTCATGAACCAAAATGTTTTTTGTTTTTCTGCTCATGATAGCTACCATCTTATTTCTTCATTTCAGGTATTATAAACATATGAAAACACATATAAATGGACACTTTGAGAAAAAAAAAACATAAATTTAGCCAAATGGGACCTCCTAAGGAAGACTCTGATGTTTGTTGTTTTCAAAACATGCCAGAAGTAGCATTTTCAGACTTTTGGGATTGTCCTTGTTCAATTTTTGGTTCATCAGACTTTTTTTAACTCAAACTGAAAGGTTTTTGGTTCATGAACTAAAAATTTCAGTTTGTGAGAAAAAACGTTTTGGTATGAACTGAAAATTTCAGTTGACAAACTGAAAATTTTGGTTCAAACCAAAAATTGTGGTTCATGAACCAAGAATTTTGGTTTGAACTGAAAATTAGGGTTTGCAAACCAAAATGTTTCAGTCTGAAATGAAAGTAGTCCTCAGTGAGTGCAGTTATTGCAAGCAGGCAAGAATGTCCTCTTGTTTTCCAACAAAAGTCCCATTTATTCTGTAGCTCCCATTACAAATATCAGTCTTCACTTACACGTCCCAAGTAACCATACAGTGAAGATAAGTCTTCTATTTTGCATAGGGCCCAGAGGTCCTTGCACCTCTGCATCCATAAATACATGGAAGTGTAGGGCCTAAAAGGCCTTGCACTTCCAAAACCAGAATGAGTTTTGGCCTTGCATGTCTGCATCTGTAGCTACATGGAACACAGGGGCCAGAGGGCCCTGTGGTTCTGCAGCCCCTCAGACAGCCCCACACATTCTTTGCATTCATAGCCGGCAGGCAGATGGATACTTCAGTTTTCATACAGACTCTTCCCTTGGTACAGGGACCACAGGACCCTGTGAGTCTACATCTGTTAATGAAGGGACTTTCTTGAATGAGGATATGATTCCACTATCTCAAAAAGAGAGGAACTTCCAGTTAGGGTTCAACTTAACACCACAAAAGTAGGCAAACATGATGTTAGGGTTTCAAACCCTAACTCCTCATACACCAACCAGCAAAAGGACAAGAACATACTGTATAAGAAGCTACAGACACCCATCATCAGGTAAGACAAACAACATACCCTGTTTCCAGGTTATAGAAATGCAGTAGCACTGATGTGATGTCCTGTGGACACTATGTGAAGAAAGGAGATCATATCTGACATTGTTTGATCATTGAGCAGGGTGAGAAGTAGGGTTGACAACCCCAAGGAAGACCCCATCACTGATTTTCCAAGACTCCGGAGACCACAGAGACCCCAAACCCTAATTTTTTTTTCTTTTTGCTGCTTGGAGAGTTGGAAGTTAGGGCTGGAAACCCTAATGCCATATTTGCCTAGTTTTGTGGCATTACGTTGAACCCTAACTGCATTAATGCAGTTTTTTGCAATAAATGTATGTATGTATATATGTATATATACATATATATATATATATATATAATTATTTGCCAAAAACTTTGTTAATGCACCAGTTAGATTAACTTAACACCAGAAAAGTAGGGAAATGTGGCATTAGGGTTTTCAACCATAACTCCTCACCCCAGGCAGCAAAAGGAAAAACATCATGTACGCTTTTGGCTGTCCTGAATCAAACCTGGGGTGGGGGTCTTTCTTGGGGTTTTCAACTGTAACTCTCACCCCATTGTGATATAGTGATTAAACATACAGAACTGTCTCCCCACAAGTTGCCAACAACCTGTGGGCCCTGCCACATCTGGCCCTATTTACTCACAGAATGGGGTGAGCGTTAGGGTTGAAAACCTCAAGAAAGACCTCACCCCGATATGCCAAGACTCAGAACAGCCAAAAGCATGATGATTTTTTTCCTTTTGTTTCTTGGGGGTGAGGGGTGGGGTTAGGGTTGGAAACCTTAATGCCACATTTCCCTACTTTTGTGTCATTAAGTTACCCTAACTGGTGCATTAACAAAGTTTTTGTAAAGAATTTCTTTTCTTTTTGAGATAGTGGAAGAATATCCTCATTCACGCAGGTCCCTTCAGGACTTAAATGAACAGGTGCAGATGTGCAGGGCCCTTTTGTCCCTGCACCATGGGAAGAATCCGTCCACGTACAAAAGTGCAGGGCCTGGCACATTCACTCTTTACACATTCACTCCACCAGTTTACTCTTCACACATTCACACATTCACTCTTTGCACATTCACTCTTTGTGCATTCACTCTTCACACATTCAGTCTTTATTTTTTTTTATTTTGACCCCAAATGATCAAGACAATCATTTTTTGACTGCCCTTATAAATACGACATGTACCATTTATAGTACATTGTCTAAAATGTCATTTTGCATCAGAAGTGCAGAAAGACATCTTGTCCAGGATTTAAAAAAATAACACCTGTCACATTTATGAGGTGGTGTGGAAAAGTGGCTATGATGAAATTTTGGAGTCAAAATATTGAAAATTAGAGAAGTTATGAGTGAATGTTGAAATACAGCAACATTCAGTCATAACCTAATAATTTTACTGTATTTGTACACCAAAATTTCAGCTTAGCATTTTTGTTATTCCACCTCATTAACTCTGT
The DNA here is from genome assembly GCA_016271365.2 of Neoceratodus forsteri. NCBI lineage: Eukaryota > Metazoa > Chordata > Ceratodontiformes > Ceratodontidae > Neoceratodus > Neoceratodus forsteri. The sequence continues at coordinate 434,770,813 of CM057450.1, read as the reverse complement.
AGGTGAAAATGTTTAAATCCCCAGTAAAATGTGATTCCACATAACCAAAATGTAATTTTGGCAAGGATTTGAAAAATGACAGCTGTCAGGTTCATGAGGTGATGTGAAAAATGACTATTTGGCAAATCTGGGATAAAATATTTAAAATTACGGAAGTTATGAGGGAGGATAGACAAATTTCAATGTACACTCATAACTTTGCCATTTTTACATACTTGACATATTTTTACCCCAAATTTTCAACATAGCCATCTTGTGACCCCCACCTCATGAACAATAGCAGTGAAAATGTTCAAATCCTGCCCAAAAGGTGATTTAGCCAGATTACCACCAAATCACCTTTTGAGCCTGGTTTGCATTTGTCATGAGGTGGGCTCCCAAAAAGGTCATGTTGAAAATGTACGTGTGTGTGTGTGTGTGTGTGAAAATATACAAAAATGACAAAGTTATGCATCAAAGTTCAAAACTCCACTGAAATACATTGAACCGCACTTACCTTAGTTTCTCATATTGCAGTCAACGGTTCCCGCAGCAAGACATATCTTCGATCGGAGAGTGGATCTTTGCCCTGGTACCTGTTCAAGTGAGTGTGGTTGTGGTGGTGGTGGTGGTGGGGGTAATGGGAGTGTCAAGTAGTGAGTGCTGAGTGGGAGGTCGGGATGGTGATATCAGATAAGTGAGGGACCGTTTTCTTTTTTGCAGGTAAAAAAAACATTGAGGGATGGTTTTCCTTATTACAACTAATATTAATGTAGGGGTGGCAATCAGAGTGCAGGGGGTGCCACTAGACACCAGGGAAACAACATACATAAGAGGATGGCAATCAGAGGGCAGGGGGTGCCACTAGACACCAGGGAAACAACATACATAAGAGGATGGCAATCAGAGGGCAGGGGTGCCACTAGACACTAGGGAAACAACATATATAAGAGGATGGCAATCAGAGGGCAGGGAGTTCAACTAGACACCAGAGAAACATTACATACATAAGGAGATGATGATGGGAGGGTGGGGGATATTCCACTAGACACCAGGGAAAGAGTGTCTCACTGGTCTCAGAGCATCCTGCAGCACGAGTTCTACCTGCAGCCTCAGAACTCAGGAAAGTCCCTCTGTTCTCATGCAATGCGGGTCAATGGCTCCACTCACTAAGCTGGGCACTCAGAATTTTGGGGTGCTCAGAAAAGGTATTTCTGGCCATTAATGGAAAAAACAAACATCAGAATCTAACTTAAGGGGTCCTGTTCTGGTGTTTGTTTTTTAAATGACAGCATTTTCATGTAATTTCCATGCTTATTAGTTTGAAGAGAAAAGAAATAAGATGGCGGGTTTCACAGCACAAAAAATGCTTCATGCTGTGAGAAGCGAGTGGTGAGAAACCAAAAACAGTCTTGCGACTTGGAATTTTTTTTGTCGTATCAGAACATTATCCCAAGAACCTTACTGAGCATGCTCAGAGCAGAAAACCACAAAACATTAAAGCCTTATAACTCTGGAATCATTTAATATTTTCACAAACCTTTCAAAAGCACTATCTTAGGACCTTGAAAGTTTGTGGAAAGAAAATTCCATTCCATGTAGGCAGTAGGTGAGAGCAAAAAAAAAAAAATCCTATATTAAGCATAGGAAACAAATTAGACATCTACAGAAAAATGACATATGATCACAAAAGCCACACAAGCTGCTTCTCTCATTAAACTTTCCATAGACTTACAGCTTGCCTCCTAGACAACACATGCAAAATTTCAGCTGATTTTGTCAAATGCTGCCAATGCTATTAATGTGCAAAAGTTAGGGGTTTAACATTGAACACCCTACTCAACCCTAACTATAGGTGTGCTACTGTGCCCTTATAATAAATAATGGGTAAGGCTGGTATACAAGAATACATACTCATCAAGGGGGCTAATTAGGGCTATAAAACCATGAGCTCAAAGGGCAAGTAGCTTTATTGCCCTAATTAGTCCCTGAGATGGGTATACTTCCCAGTATTCCACCCTTACTCATTGTTTGTTGAATATAGTACATTAGTTTAGTTTATTTATTTCACCAGGATGAGACTGCATTGAGCAATGCTCATTCACAAGAAGGTCCTGGGTAGGAAAGTATACAATAGTAGAAGACACAGTGATTATGAACAGCATACAATAGTGAAAATACAGTGGTAGCCAAAAGTAGGAATAAATACAGTAAAATTGACATATACACTATATAGTGAAAAAATGAAGTTATATTTCCTTAGTATATAAGTACTTTGGGACCTTATGGTGAAATCTGAGATATATCAAGGGAGATTTTTAGTTAGTGCTTTATAAATTGATATGTATAGATTGATTAGCCTCCTTTTGATAAGGGATGGCCACCCTACCAAGGTATATGAGGTGCAATCATGGGTTCTGGTGGACAGCTAGTAACAAAATGAAGGGCTCTGTGATAGAGTACATCTAGTTTAATTAGGGCAGTGTGGGTACAACAACTGTATATTAGAGCAGCATAATCTAACACGGAAAGGAAGGTAACTTGTACCACTCTTTTTCTTACATCAGGTGGAATACAACTCTTGTTTCTATGGAAAAAGCCCCATCTAGCACTCAGTTTTTTACAGAGGGATTCTATATGTGCTGTAAAAGATAAGTGTTTGTCTAACTAAATGCCTAAGTAATTTAACTCATCAACCACCTCTAATGATTCCACTTGTAAGGTAGTGATGGTAGGTGCGGATATGGCACAGGATGCAGAGGTGGAGGGCAGAAAAAACATCACTTTGGTCTTTTTAGCGTTAAGTAATAGTTTAGACTGAAATAGATTCACTTGCAATAAACTAAATTCTGCTTGTAGGTCAGTACAGACACTGGTTAGCATAGATATAAAGTACAGTGAGATATAAAGTACACAGATATAAAGTACAGTGAGATATAAAGTACAGTGAGATATAAAGTACACAGCTATAAAGTACAGTGAGATATAAAGTACACAGATATAAAGAACAGTGAGATATAAAGTACAGTGAGATATAAAGTATACAGATATAAAGTACAGTGAGATATAAAGTACACAGATATAAAGTACAGTGAGATATAAAGTATACAGATATAAAGTACAGTGAGATATAAAGTACACAGATATAAAGTACAGTGAGATATAAAGTACACAGATATAAAGCACAGTGAGATGTAAAGTACAGTGAGATATAAAGTACACAGCTATAAAGTACAGTGAGATATAAAGTACACAGATATAAAGTACAGTGAGATATAAAGTACAGTGAGATATAAAGTACACAGATATAAAGCACAGTGAGATATAAAGTACAGTGAGATATAAAGTACACAGATATAAAGTACAGTGAGATATAAAGTACATTGAGATATGAAGTACAAAGATATAAAGTACAGTGAGATATAAAGTACACAGATACAAAGTACAGTGAGATATAAAGTACAGTGAGATATAAAGTACAGTGTCATCTGCAAAAGATTGGCGTTTAGCTGCATTGATGTTTATGCTGATGTCATATATGTAAATCATAAATAACAGGGTGCCTAATATTGAACATTGAGGTACACCTCTCACTAGTGGTATTAGAGAAGAAAATTCTCTGTCCACTTTGATTTGTTGTTGTCTACCTGTAAGATAATTTGTACACTAGGAAAGTGCAGAATCTCCCAACCCGACTTTTGTTAACTTATTTATTAAGATGTTGTGATCTACTGTATCAAATGCTTTACTGAGGTCAAGAAATATCGCACCAGTAGGGTGTTTGTGATCTAAGGCTGCGAGCCAGTCATTAGATACTTTAGCTAGTGCCAACACCATATTATGTTTAGGTCTAAACACAGATTGTATTGTGTTTATGAGATTAATATGCTCCAGGTGATTCCTGATTTGTGTCATTTTTTAAATCCTGGATGAGATGTGTTTTCACATTTCTGGTGCGAAATAACATTTCAGCCAGTATACTAATAATGGTACATGTTGTGTTTATAAGGTGAATCATAAAATGAATATCTTGAAAATTTGGGGTCAGAATTGGAAAAAAAACAATACATAATTGTTATCAAACTTTGTGTGTAGTGCCACTCTTGATCCCAACAGGTATACTTTGTGATCCCATGCTGGTGAGCTCCGCTCAAGGGTGAGCTCAGTGACCCAGCTGGATGCAACACCCACCAGCCAGGTAATGAAAGCTGATGGGTTGTCCGCACAGGCCTGGGTACTATATAGTGAAGGCAACTATCCTCTAGGCATAGGGCCCTGAACCTCTACACCCCTGGGTGGCAGAGGGCCCTGTGCATTGGCTGACAGATGCACTCTTTGCCCTGTGTATCTGTATCTGTGGCCACATGGAAGTGCAAGGACCATAGGGTCCTGTACTTCCACAGCCCACTAGACAGTCTCATGTATTCATCACATCTGTTGCTTTACTGAATTGCAGGGCCTGCTGGGATGACACACTTCTGTAGGTAGATGGAGTCTTCCCCTGGCGCAGGGCATCAGGTCCCGAAGAGACCTGCATGAATGAGGATATGATTCCACTATCTCAAAAAGAAAGGAAATGATTTTGCAAAGAACTTCATTAATGCACCAGTCAGGACAACTTAACACCACAAAAGTAGTGAAATGTGGCATTAGGGTTTCCAACCCTAACTCCCCCCCCCCCAGCAGCAAAAGGAGAAAAATTAGGGTTTTGGTGGTTTCTGGAGTCTTGGCAAATCAGTGGTGGGGTCTTCCTTGATGTGCTCCACCCTAGTGCCCATCCCTTTCCCTGAGCAAACAACATCACACATGATCTTCTTTCTTCATGCTGGGCCCACAGGGCTACAACAGACTGTGTTGGCAAAATGTGGCAAGACATACTTCTCTACCTTAGATGAGTGTATCACTATGAAGCACTGTCTTGGAGCTGTACCTTGTGCTTTGGACTGGAGGCTACATTCTTGGAGGGGGTTGAGCATTACGGTACACAACCCCAAGCAAGATCCCGCCACTGATTTGCCAAGACTCCAGAGACCCAAAACCCTAATGTTTTTCCTTTGCTGCTTGGGGGTTGGGGTAGGGAGTTAGGGTTGGCAACCCTAATGCCACATATCCCTGCTTTTGTGGCATTAAATTAACCTAATTGGTGCATTAATGAAGTTTTTTGTTATGTAAAGGAAACAGTATAGCATAGTGATTAAGGGTACTGAGCTGCCAACCCGATGAACTGGATTTGACTCTCATCAGCCCACTTGCATCCTGTGTGACCCCAAGTGAGTCACTTAACTTTCTTGTGCTCCCAGGTCACACCTGGAAACAAATTCTGGTTTAGTGTGTCTTTCCTGGTTAAACAATTTCCCCTTTACTAATCCTCCTCCCTCTGCATCTCTTTATACTTTCTGAATGCTACCCTTGTAGTCTTTACCTATTCAGCAACCTCTTTCAAAAACCATAGTGGTCTCTTTTCCTCTTGCTTTTGCTCATTTGTTTGACATAAAAGATTGTTGCCATCACTATGTCCCCTTTTAACCATGCTCACTGTTTCTCCACCCACCCAGTTCATCCCCCCCGGCAAGGTCATCCCTTTCCTGGTGGTATATATATATATATATATATATATATATATATATATATTCACTGCAAAAAAATGTTGTTACTGCACTGGTAAGCGTTAAAGTGACAAGAGTAGGGAAAGTGCATTAACAACTTTTTTTGCAATGAATTTCCTTACTTTTTGTGACAGTGGAATGGTATTCTCATTTGCCTGTGGGACCGCAGCGCCCTCCAGGTCCTGCATTCCCATCCCTCCATAGATATATATATGTATGTTGCTGTGGAAGCACAGGGCCCTCTGGGCCCAGCACTTCCATTTGTAGGGCAACAGCAACTAAATTATCAGCGTAGCCTTCTTAGTATCCTCACCTCTTGTACCTGGTACTAAAACTTTCCAAATTCCCGCTAAAACATGATTCCACACCACCGCAATATTATTCCATGCCACAGGTGCAAATACACAGCATTGGCAAGATTTGAAAATGACAGCTGTCACGTTCATGAGGTACTTTGTAGATTTAGGATGAAATTAGGTGTGAGCCCATCTTGTTCGCCCCTGCACACCAGTGGGGCACAGCTTAGTAACCAAGATAATTATCAAGTGCTTTTTTAAACTTATAAGGAACTTGTATACTAACTACAGTACTTGGCAGTTTATTCCAAAGGGCTATTACACGCAATGTAACAAAACATTTCTCACTTTTTTGTATTGGTCATGGGTAGTTCAGATTGATTGTTATGTGATCTCAGATTTTGATTTTTATTGTTGGGAATAGTACCGCATTCATTCCTTAGAATTGGATCTCTAATAATATTGTGGAAGAGGAGTTAATCTCCTCTTTTCCTCCTAACCTCCAAAGGCATTAGATTTAATTTCTGAAGTCTATTCGTGTAAGGTAGCCTGGATAAGCTAGGTGTCATCTTTGTTGCTCGTGTCTGTACTCTTTCAATAAGATTAATTTCCCGTTTATTATATGGTGACCAAAAGGGTGATGTATAATCCAAGTGTGGACGTACATAATTCCTATACAACTTCATGATAGTATACCTGTCCCTTGTTATGAAGGATTTTTTGATAATATTAATGATTTTGTTTGCCTTTTGTACCATAGCTCAAATATGGATTTTGTGCTTGAATGTATTATCGATTATTATACCGAGGTCTCTTTCATCATCATCTGTATGCACTTCTATAGAGTCTATTGAATAAACATTATGGAGATTATTTTTCCCAAGATGTATTACAGCACATTTATTATGATTTAACTCTATACCGTGGTTAATACACCATGGCCCGGATATTCAAAAGGGTTGTGCCATGCGCAACAGGGATGCACCAGCGCCAAGTACGGAAATGCATCATTGTGTGATATTCAGTGGGAGGCTGCTGCGGAGTGCAAGTAGCAATGCGCAAGAGTGCAATAGTAATGAATGCATGCATAACCATAGGGGGCAGAACCATGAATAACATGCGCAGTGCGATATTCAACAGCATGCGCCGTGCGCAATAGGGGAGCTAGCAGACGTTGCGTGACAGCGGAAATGATCCAAAATAAAAGGGAGCAAGAGAGGGGTGCAAGAACGCTAAAGGGAAGTCACAGGTGGGAGCATGGTGACAGACACAAGGGCAGTACAGAGGGTAGCAGTGAGCAGGACTGGGCAGGAGCAGGACAGGGTACACCTGAACAGAGCCAGGAGCAGGATAGGGAGTGGGAAGCCTGTGCCACTGTGCAGGATAGTCAGTGCAGTGCCACATTGGACTGAGGGCAGTGGCAGGAGGCAGTACAGCCACAGCCAAAGGCCGGAGGTGTACCCGGTGCAGGGGGAGCATCAGAAACAGACAGCGGGGGGAACGGGATAACAGCCGCCTGGGGGGGAACACCAGCCAGGGACATGACCAGTGCCACCTTCCAGATGGAGGCGGTAATGAGGGGTGTGAGAAGGCAGGCAGCAGGGGGGGCACGGCCGTGGAAGGGCCCGTCGGCGGTACGCCCAGAACAGGCAGTACCAAGCCCGCACCCGCTTCAAACACTACTCTGACACAGATATTGTGGGCTGGTACCACCTGAACCGGGTGATCCTGAGGTGGCTGTGTGAGCTATGCAGTGATGAGATGCAGGCACCCACACAACGGAGCCATTCTCTGTCAGTGGAGATGAAGGTGACAGCCGTCATGTGTCTGCTCACCACAGGCACCTTCCAGAGACCAACAGGGGACAAGACAGGCATAACCCAGTTGGCCGCGTCATGCCTACTCACAAAATTCCTCAGCGCACTGCTGCCACATGCTGCAGAGTACATCCCTTTCCCCAGCACACAGGCGGAGTGCACAGCCCACATACATGAGTTCCACAGGGTAGCACGGTTGCCTGGTGTTCTCAGGACCATTGACTGCACCCATGTGGCCATCCGCATGCCACCTGGCCCAGACGGTGTGTCATACATCAACCAGAAGGGGTATGCAAGCATCAACTGCCAGGTGGTGTGCGATGCCAGGGGGTGCATTACCAATGTCTGTGCCATGCACCCTGGGGGAGCACACGATGCCTTCATCTGGCACCAGTCCACACTGTGCCACAGGTTTGAGAGTGGGGACATCCCCACTGGCCACCTAGTGGGTGAGTATGTACATCATGCAGGACAACATGAGCAGATGTGGGGGGGTGCATAGTCAGAGGTGCCATGGGTACAGGCCTTGTTTGCCCATGGCAAAGTGACGCAGACCACCATACTAATGTCCACCCTCTACACACAGGTGACAGTGGCTACCCACTCCGTCCCTGGCTGCTCACACCATACCAGTGCCCCATGACCCCATCACAGCTACGGTACAATGAGGCACACGCCACAACATGGAATGTCATCCAGCGGGTGTTTGGGATGCTGAAGGCACATTTCTGGTACCTGGACACATCTGGCGATGCCCTACAGTACACCCCTCGAAGGCCTGTGGGCTATTCCTGTCCTGCTGCATCCTGCACAACATGGCCAACAACTGTGGGATAGCCTTAGAGGTTGAAGAGGGGGACAGTGGTGGGGACGATGAGGATGCCGGTACAGCTGGTGATGGGCAGCCACTCCCTGGGCGAAGGGACCCCCACCTGATCCGGATGTCACAGCTGCACCAGAACACCATTACAGAAGAGTGCTTTGGTCAACACAGGTAGGTCACGGGGCCATGCGCAACCACCAGTGGCAAGGGAACTACCCACAGACAGGCAGGGAAGAACACCAGGGGCAGATGGCGGTAAGGGAATGGGTCTGAGTGTGGCACCGCACACGGCATCAGGGGTGGGCAGGGCAGAACACGACACGTGCACACACACACACACACACACACACACACACACACCACAAGACATGCACAAGGGCTAGATGGCATACCAACCCCAATTGCCACCCCTACCCCCATACAGGTCCACACATGACCACGCCCAGTGGCTGTCACTGTGCATGCCTCAGACGCTGGGCACCATTGCACACTGGTGGACAGCACAACGCAGGCATCATCATGCACACGCCACAGTGGCCAGCACCCAGGAGGGTGTGCACAGGGACCGTGTGTGTGTGCAGGACCGGGTACCCCATCCATGCATCGTACGATGCACACCACACTGCACATAGGGCAGTGGCAGACAGCGGCCATGGTGGGAGACAGGTCAGTCACACGGCACAGTGCCACAGCCACCACGGATGCGTGGGCGGCCCTACCAAGACCTGCCAGCCATGCCAGGCTGACCATTGGCCTCATGGGGTGGCACCGACGGTCCCCCAGGGGTGACGCTGCATGAATGCCACCATGTTCGCGGAGGGGTCTGCAGCCCACCGAACATGCCCGCACCAGGTGTGCTCGGTATGCCCACAGCCGAACCCGGTGTTGACATAGCAAGTGTTGCACGGTGTCGGGAACAGGGTTGGACATGACACTGCACGGTGTCTGCGGTGGATGGGCGCCGAACTGGGTGCCCAATGTGGCCATGACAGCTGTAAATGCATTTGTCTGCCTGTCAATGGCAGTGGTCACATCCGCCCGCTGCCAGGCCATCTCTGCCAGGAGCAGACCGTGGTCTCTGCTGCGCTGCTCCTCTGCCTGGTGCAGAACTGCACTGAGTGCATCCACCACAGTCGCAAGCCACAATTGCTGACCTACTGAAGCCTGGAGTAGATGGCTGTGCTCATCAATGAGGTCATCCGTTGGTCTGGCATGCTGTCCCTCATGGTGTTCCTGGCCCTGCTGGGCAGCACCCCTTGACAATGGGTGCTGCACACCAGAGCCATGCCGGGGCACGTCCACATGCCAGGGCTCACTGGCGCTGCTGCAGCGGCCGCAACAACCCCACCGCCCTGGACGCACACCAGTGCTGCCCCACTGGGGTATACAGGCACAGGCTGGGACTGTGTTGTTACGCAGGCCTCCACGGCGGCACCACCCACAGCAATGCCCGTGCCATTGCCTGCTGTGGGACCATCCTGCGTCCCACACGTATCACTGTCCGGGACGTGTGATCCATCATCATCGGTGCTGGATCCAGAACCAATCTGTGTCCCAGCATGCTGGAGACTGTGGGCTCTGTCATGCTGGGACACAGGCAGGGCCTCATCTGCACCTGCACCACCCTCTTCAGTCCGGACAGACAGGCAGGTATGCACTGGTCCAGTCCCTTGGACACCTGTGGAGATGGATGGGAGATCCTCCATGTCCAGGATTTCACCCTCAGTGGACACATCCACCACTGCTGACCCATGTAGATGCTCAGGAGCTGTAGGGGAACACATTAGTGTTAGTGGCTCCACCCTGCCCTGTGGCATTCCCCCCACCACCCACATAGTGACAGCACAGGACCTACCATGCAATGATGGGCTGCCACCCGTCTGGAAGCCACCACCAGAAACATCCTCTATGGCACAACGCCACATGCTGCCGGTCACCCGCTCCTCCTGTGGCATCAGGCGTGGCACATCCGGCTGTCCCCCACCTGTGGCAGCATGTGCTGACCTGATGGCAGCCACCTTATCCTTGATCCTCCTCCTGTCCATGCCAACCTTCTTCTTACACTCCTGCATGGACCGCTGGTGGCTGCCATGCTGGTTCACTGCACGCGCCACCTCACCCCACGCCGCAGCATGGGTCTGTGGCATTCCCTGCTGTCCGCTGAGCAGTGATTCTCTGTCGAGATATGCCTCAAACAGGGCATCTGATTCAGCCCAGGTGAAGTTGGGCCTCCTCCTTCTCCCCCGTCCCTGTTCCTCCTCATCCTCACGTTTGGTCATGATCGAACCTGTGGGAATGACAGGTGTTACCTTTGACTGTGCAGTCCCACTCTGCCCTCACAACCACAGTCCCCACATCCCAACAGCATGCAACCAACCACAATAGACTGCGATACCAAACTATGTCCTCTGCAGCCCCATGTCGCATTTATATAGCAAAATGCATGCAAATGAGATGAGGCGCAACTGTAAGTGGATGCTAATGCAGTGGTTGCTCCGTGGAATGGCTGATGAGCTGATTTGCATATGCTGGCTGAATATCATGCTGTTGCACCTTGCACAATGTTGTTGAGCGTGCTCAGGCTATGGCGCAGCCCTGTGACGTGCGCAGTAGGCACCGCCCGGTGCATGCCTGGGGTTCTGACACCGACGCGTGCGGCGCTAATGACGTGCTGTGCATGGGAGGCAGTGCAGGGCATGGCCACCACTGTGCCTGTGGTGCTAGTGCACTGTTCACCTGTGTAGCGTTCGTGCCCTGGTGCGCCATAGGCACCATGGTGTCACAGCGTGGTAGGCAACTGCAGAGCGTCACACACAGGCACCATACTGTGCTACATGCAGGACATCCCAATAGTGCTGTGGCGCTCTGTGTGCGGACAGACCCTTGACCCTGAGGTCGACCTTTGCCCCCTAGGTGCCATGAATCGGCATGGGTGCACCCCTATCACACAGTTCTGTGACAGCATGATGGGGAATGGCAGCGCAGTATCGCGCAGCCTCTGCACGTGGGGCACGTGCGCTACAGAGCACCATTTTGATAGAGATACTCACTGCAGGATGGCACGGCGGTGAGCACAGCAGTGGAGCACCATAGAGCTGGCCAACCTGGTGGCCATTGTTGAGCCCCATGCTGGGACCCCGTTTGGCCAGGATTCACTGGACAGGCCACGCAGTGCTGTGTGGGAAGAGGTGGCTGATGGCCTGGAGGGGCCACTGGGATCACCAGGTCTGGTGAGCAGTGTCACCACAGGTATGGCAACCTATGGTAGAGGGACCCTGACAGACTGGGGCATCTGCAGGCACACGCCCGGCGATGCGCCGTGCCACGGGAAGGTAGGTGCTCCATCCATACACTGGTAGCATCCATCCATCCGGGTATCGCGATGTGCATGTGTCTACTCCGCAGGGGGGTGGGATCCATCTAGTGGGGGTGGTGGTGGTGGTGGTGTGGCATGGCTGGGCTGTGCAGGCACGCACACAATGGGGGCGCTTTGCTACTGGTTTGTACTGATGTTCCCCTCTCCATGTTTGTACCCTAGGCCCGGAGGAGCGCCGTAGGGCAAGGCAGGCCAATTATGAGCAGGACAGGGTTGGTGCGCAGCAGCCACAGTAGGGACGTGGTGGAGGGTCCATGCGCCAGCAGCGCCTAGCTGGCCTGGATGCAGGTGAGTGCCGTTATTCCCCTTACATCTGTGCATGCTGTGTTGCAGGGTTGGCAGCAGGGCATGGCCACCAGTACTTGGCCCCACTGCCGTGCACGCCAGACGGTGCACTCAGCACTGTACTGTGGCACTGCATGTGTGGGTAGGCATCGCTGGTGGTCCGTGCGTGCACTGGGTACATGGCTATGCCACTGCCTTCGCACCGCATAGCCATGTCACTGTACAGCCACGGTGGTGCTGTGCGGGACATGGGCGGTGGGTGTGTGCAGTGGTCTGCATGGCTGTGGGTGGCTGGGTAGGCAGGTCATGTGGGCACGGTCACTCTGGGTGGTCACATGCCATCACAGGGGTGTGGCCCATGGCTGTATGCCGTGCACAATGGGTGGGCTGAAGGGGTCTGGCCAGTCACGCGTAATGACTCTGCTCCCTTGTCCTAGGTGGACAATGCTGGACAGCACTTGAAAGAAGTGTGCAGGAGCTGCTGCAGCTCATGAGGGCCACCCTCAAGCTCCTGTAGAGACTGAAGCAGGACAGAGGACGGTGGCACCGAAGATGGCACAGAGACAGAAGTAGGGAGAGGGGCCGGCGATAGGCCCACTATGCCCCTGTTTTCTATTCCCCCCCGGACTAACCCTCACACCCCTTCATCCCTCTCCCAGTTTTTCACCCATGTCCTATGCCCACCCCCACCTGATTTGTGGCCTTCCCCCCCATTGTTTATAGTTGTATATATGTTTTGTATTTCACACACCTTTATTATATACGTTTTGTTATGACAGCTGTGGTGGTCTCTGATTTGCAGCGGGCTAATGGTGCTTAGCTGCAGTGGTGTGCATGGCATCAGGGGTGGTTCAGGCCTGGGCATGTGTGTGTCCGGCAGGGACCCGCCTATGGTGTGGGTGGGGGACTCCATCCCTGTCTATGGTATGTGTGTTGTTCCATGTGCACTGGATGCCTGTGTGCAGTAGTCCTTGGTGCATGCACTGTGTTCATGGCATCCCTGTCAGCATGTCCATGGCCCATGCAGCTGACACCCTTGAATGTCTGTGCTATGCATGGTCTGCTGGCATGTCAGTGGTGGCTGTCCATGCTGGCCACCCTCTGGCCCCGGCGCAATGGCGGCTTGCCTCCTGTCACCAGTATGGTGCACGTCTGCCTTGGGTGGCACTGTGGCCTCTGCTGTTGTTGTCCCCCCTCCATGCTGTCGCTGGTGTCTGTTGCAGGGTCTGTGCTCCGATGTCTGTTACTTGTGCTCCGGCCGCATGCTGGAGGTGGATGGCTTCATGGTGCATGCGCAGGATGGCTGGTACACCTGTGCCATGGTGGGGTGCTGGCCATGGGTACACAGCAGCAGTGGTCACATGCCAGTGGGATTTGTTGACCCACTGTTGTGTCCCTGTGTTGGGGTGCCCTTGGGTCTGGGTGGGTGTTTGTCCATGCCCTGTGTTGCATCCTGTGTGGCGCATGCCTCCATGCACCACTGTGGGCATCTGTGCTGGTTGTTGGGGCCAGTGCTGGGACAGGGTGTGTGCTAGGGTGGGTGTGCGGGGTGCTGTCCTGCTGGTGGTGGTGTCCAGGGCAGGCCCTGTCACATGCGGGGTACCTCGGGTACCGACGCAGGGCCGATCTCTCTGCTGTGCCATGTGGGGGGGCCGTGCAGGGTGGCACTGTGTCTGCAGTTGTTGTGTTGGTGGCTGGTGCTGCTTGCTGTGGGGTGCTCACAGTGGGGCTGCCATGCATGGCTCCATGGTGCACAGGGTTGCATTGTCACAGTGGGGGTGGTGGCATGCATACGGTGCCATGCAGTGTTGGACACTGCTCCTGCACAGGGTGTCTGGGGATCACTGTGCAGGGTGTGCTCTGCATTGGTGGGATGGGGTGGCACTGGGTGGCCGGACCTCCTTGTGTTGCGGTCACTGCTTGCCAGGGGGTGTGCTGGGGCACCATGCCCCAGCTGTGGATTCGGTTCTGGTGTTCATGGGCTGGTGGTTCATCCAGCTCACCACAGGTTGTGCAGTTCATGGGGTGTGGGGGGTGCTGTCTGGTCTGCTGCGTGCTCCTCTGCCCGTGTCTTACATGGGTGGTACACCCCTGCATCCTGTCCCTGCGCATCCCTGGTTGTGTTACTGTGCTACTAGCCTGCTCCACTGCGCATCCCTGGTTGTGCTACTGTGCATCAGCCCTGTGCCACTGCGCATCCCTGGTTGTGCCATGGTGCAGTTGGCACGATATTCAGTTGTGTTGCACAAGCGCACTTCGGCCTGCGCTGTGTTTGAATATCGCGCGTGTTGCACATGGGCACACTGCACTTGCGCCTGCTCCTGCTATTGCGCTACTTTGTGGTGCAGTTTGAATATCCAGGCCCATCTAGATATTGTAATAAGGCTATTCTGAAGAGATTCACAGTCAGACATACTAGTCACTTCATTGGTTAACTTGGTGTCGTCAGCAAATTTAATAATTTTTGTAGTTATTCCTATATGTAGGTTTGACACAAAACAATTAAATAGGAATGATCCAAGGACCAATCTCTGAGGCACACTACTTGTTACTTCAGTTGATCCTGATAGTTTACCTTGGACACGAACCTGCTGAGTCTTGTCCATAAGCCAATTATTGACCCAAGATACTAGGTAGGGACTGTATTTCATTTTACCTAGTTTATGGATTAGTAGTTGATGAGGAACTTTGTAAAATGCCCTCTTAAAATCAGTTAGAATAATATCGCATGGTCGACCTGCATCTAAACTTTGACTGACTAGCAATACTACTGTTTACTACTACTGTTTTGTTATTGTTAAAATCGAGACGTTTCCGATATCAGGAGATAGACTAGATAGACTGGCCTGTGTGGAGTCGCCCGGCTTGCTGTACGCCGTGGGCTGCATGTTGTGTGCTGGTTTTCCGGTTGGATTCTATGAGGGATTTGGTGGCTGGCAGTTTGGAGGCTCAGCGGCTGCTTCTGGGCGGTGAAAGAATTCGAAGGAGTCAGTAGCGGTGGAGTAGCGGTTTCTACACGGGAGTGTAACGTAGCCGGACCACAGGAGAAGGTGTTGCCGGTTCCCAGTGAGAGAGGACCGGCTGGAAAAAGAGGAAGTGGATAGCGGGCAGTGAAGATTTTCTACAAACTTTTTTACAATTTTGGAAAGTTCTGGTTTCCCGGTCCAAACGGGGTGACGGGTCTCTCTGCCACCGGAGGGTGGTGGGGTTTATCTTGCTCCCTAGGTGAAGCAGGGGCACCACCGGAAGGTGGTCTCACCTGCTTCACCATAGTGAGGGTCGGGTAGAGCCGGAATTTGTAACGGAAATATACTGTCTGTTCTCCATCCTGCAGGATTCTTGGTGACTAAGAAACCTAAACATTGGAATCAAGTTGGAACTGCGTGGACCGTTTGATTTGGTGATGTATCTTTGAACTTTCTCTGTTTCTGGCCAGCGTGTGTTAGATATTGGGAAATTTAAAACTGAGTTCAATTGTGACTGTTCCAGCCTCGTGAGAGGGGACTGACAAAAGTCTGGACCATACTGAAGTGGTGAGAGCACATAGGTGTGGACACACAAAAAAAAGAGACCTTGGAACTCTTGTTTTATTTTTATTTTAAGGGAAATAGTGGTATTGGCTTTAGACTAAGGGTTTTTTTAAAGTTATGGGCCAATTTTATGTTAGGGGGTTTGTATAGTGTGGAAACTCCTTTCCCCCACAGTGGTGAGAGTACTGTGGGTGGGGGCAGAAAGATAAAGTGTTTTGATAACTTAAAAGCACAATTTTGACACATTGATAGGGATATATTTTTGTTAATAGATGTTGTATTTATATTTTGATATTTGAGTGTTGTGTTTATTAGATTTATTTAAAGTTGTTGGTAAATTTTGTAGAGTAGTTATTTATATAAGTTTGAGTGGGGTTCATAATTGTTGATTTTCTGTGGTGTTAATTATGTGCTGGAATGATAATAGGACAGTCGGGTATTATTCCCCCTCTAGGCTCAGGGGCCTTCGTCTTTTCTCCTGTCCCCCCCATCGCCTGGGGTCTATAGAAGATGTAGGGCTCTGGGGATTGTGAGGGGGAGGAGGAGGGCTGGTGCTGGGCCTGGGGAGGGAATGGAAAGGAGCGGGCTGATAGAGATAGTGGGGTCAAGGAGACGCCCTGGGGCGAAATGGGCACAGGAAAGGGGATCTCCCTGTTTGGTGCCCATACCCAAGGGTTCTGATTATGATCAGCAGGTAAGGTGGTCATCTTCGGAGGTTCATCCTACTCGGGCGGTGTTGTGCAACGTCAGGTCTATTAAAAACAAAACGGCTATTATAGCTGATTTTGTTGGGTCATCTGACCTGGCGTGTATCACCGAGACTTGGCTGGATGAAAATGCTGGGCCAGTCTTGGCAGCAGCAGTTCCAGCTGGTTACTCGGTGATACACCGCCCGAGGCAGGATCGTAGGGGCGGGGGTGTTGCCATATGTTTTAAGTCAGAACTGTTCCTGGTGGAGGTACCGGTGGGAGTCACCAGATCCTTTGAGTGTATCTCAGGCGAGGGTGTGGGGTGCAGGATACTTCTCGTATACCGTCCACCAGGTGACGAGAATGTTTTCCTGCAGGAAATCGCAGACTTCATTGTCGACCTGACATTGGGGTCCCCCAGATGGTTGGTTCTGGGGGACTTCAATGCCTGGGTCGACGATGAACTCTCACGTTTTGGTCAAGACTTCCTCCAGTTAATGATATCACTGGGCTTCACACAGGTTATTTCCTCCTCGACCCATATTGGTGGACATTCATTGGACCTGGTGTTCCTTCTGGGGATGGGGATATCTGACTTGGTGGTGGAACCGGTCGGATGGTCCAACCATCACTCCATTAGGTTCAGTTTTGAGGCCACCCCTATTAGGTCAGCCCCTTTGGAGATGGTCCGGTACCGCCCTTTAAGGGGTGTGTCCCCGGATGACCTGATGGCGGTGCTGGACCTATCGGGCCTACCGATAGATTGCTCGGATCCAGGGGACCTGGTACATGCTTATAATAAGGCGGTGACAGGGGCTCTGGATTCCATTGCACCTGTTTGTGTTCGTCCTCTCACTCTTCGTCCCAGGTCTCCTTGGTTCGATGAGACCATGAGGGAGTTGAGGAGGGTTGGACGAAGGCTGGAGAGGCATTGGTGGAAGTCCGGTTTGGATGATAGCAAACTTAGTTTGATGGACCATTATATGGCCTATCAATCCGCAATCTCTCATAAGAAGGCAGAATTCCTGTCCAGAGAGATTGCAGCTGCACAGAATAGACCAGCTCAGCTCTTTCGGACTGTGGACAGACTGTGCAATCCAGTCTGTCTTCAGCCCAGAAGAGCCTTTTCTCCAGAACGGTGTGAGGAGTTTGCTCTCTTCTTTGCAGATAAGGTTGCCAAAATCAGATCAGACGTCCGTTCTTCCCTTTCCAATGGGAGCGGTGATGGTCGGCAGGAGATGTCGAACACCCAGTTTGCATGGTCTGACTTCAGCCTCCCCACAATCGATGACATTGTGATGATCATCCGAGCGTTGCGACCGATCAGCTGTGATTTGGACCCTGGCCCCACACGTCTCTTAGTGGATTGTGTGGATAAAATTGGCCTAGTCCTGGCTTCGATAGTCTGGAGGTCTTTGGAGAGGGGGATCTTTCCAGATCCTCTTAAGGAGGCTATAGTTAAGCCTCTATTGAAGAAGCACTCCTTAGACCCAGATTGTCTAGCAAATTACAGACCCGTCTCTAACTTACCCTTTGTGGGTAAAGTTATTGAGAAGGTGGTTGCAGTACAGTTGGATGGTCATCTGACCAACAACAATGTCTATGATTCTCTCCAGTCCGGATTTAGGAAAAGGCATAGTACCGAGACAGCACTTGTTCGGGTACTAAATGACCTCCTAATAGCGAGAGATCGTAGGACCTGTTCTATCTTGGTACTTCTCGATCTCTCTGCAGCATTTGACACTGTTGATCATGGTGTGCTGTTAGAGTATCTGCGGTCCATCTGTGGATTGTCTGATACGGTCCTCAGGTGGTTTCGATCTTACCTCGAGGGTAGGACTCAGAGGGTGGTGTCGGGAATTTCTTCCTCGGCATCAGTCTCCCTATCCTGTGGGGTACCGCAGGGTTCTATTCTAACGCCCATGTTGTTTGCGATGTATATGCTGCCATTAGGAGCGATTATTAGACGATACGGCTTGGGTTTTCATTGTTATGCAGATGATACCCAGCTGTATATGTCTTTTGTGCCTGGCCAGGATGCTGCCTTTTCGGTATTTAATAACTGCCTTGCCGAGATCCAAGACTGGATGAATGGGAGTTGGCTGAGGTTAAACCCGGAGAAAACTGAGGTGTTGGTCGTGGACAAGGGTCGTTGTGAGGCGGGCCTGCCGGATGGATCCCCCTCAGGCTTATGGCTTGGGGGTGTCCAACTGACGACCTCAGACCAGGTGCGGAATCTGGGTGTAATATTTGACGACCGCTTGACGTTTAAATCTCAGGTGTCAGCGGTGGTCAAAACTTCCTTTTTCCATCTGAGGAATATCGCCAGGGTGAAGCACCTGGTTTCTCTAGAGGATCTTCCAATGTTGATCCACGCTTTCGTTACCTCCCGCCTTGACTATTGCAACTCCCTTTACCTGGGGCTATCGGGGGTTGAATTTCGCCGTCTGCAGCTAGTGCAGAATGCGGCGGCCAGGTTGTCGACTGGATCTTCTAGATCCAGCCATATAATGCCTGTGCTCCACGGACTGCACTGGCTGCCTGTGTTCTGGCGAATCACCTACAAGGTTGGTTTGCTGACCTATAAAGCCCTACACGATCAGGGACCTACTTACCTGAAAGAGCTCCTGTGCCCCTACTGTCCTCCCCGCCCCCTCCGATCCACTGACGAGGGATTGCTAGAGATTCCCAGGGTTCGTTTAAAAACTTCAGGGGCTAGATCATTTAGTTTTATGGCCCTGACACTGTGGAATTCTCTACCTCGTCAGGTGCGAAATTGCCCGACTGTCCTAAGCTTTAAAGGAGCTTTGAAGACACATCTTTTTAGTATAGCTTTTAATGACTTATTTTAGTTTTAAATTTGGTTTATTCATTGTTTTATGTATTGTACAGGCGCTTTGGTTATGAGAAAAGCGCCTTTTTAAAATAAAGAATGAAATGAAATGAAAATGACTAATTCATGAAAAACTATCAGATTTAAATCCATGTTGACTATTGTCCAGTGAGTTTAATCTTGTAGTTTCCTCTTCAAACCTATTCTTTATTACAGATTCAAGAATTTTGCACAGAATTGATGTTAGACTTATTGGGCGATAGTTCTCGGGATGTATTTTATTGCCTTTTTTGAATATTGGACAGATAACCACTGTCTTCCACTCATTTGGTATATGTCCAGATTTGATTGATTTATTTTAAAGTATGGTTAATGGTTTACTTATGGTTGATCATAGATTTTTGAGAAATTTAGGATTTATTTCATCACGTCCTGGTGCAGCACCAAGTCTGAGTTTGTCAATGGCTTCTTTAGTTTTGTTGATGCTAACAATGGGTGGTTCTTCATTAGTGATTATTATATTATGATTTATTGAATCTTTATTTCTGAAGACAGTCAAAAAATAATTATTTAAGGTAGTTGCTATTTCCTTAGGGTTACTGGTAATTTCCCCATTTGATATTATAGGTTGAATAGAATCTTTTTCTTTGCTTAGTTGATTTATATAGGAGAAAAAGGCTTTAGTATTCCTCTTATTCATTGATAATCTGAATTCAAAATTTCTTTTCTCAGTTTTGATCAACTGTTTAGTAGTTTTAACTTCATATTTGTATTTAGAGTATGCTTGTTGTGATTTATTTTTTGTGTTTCATATAATATTTCTTCTTTTTTATTTGTCTTTTGAGTCTATGTGTCATCCAAGGTGGTATTTTACGTTTTTTACTATTAATTTGTTTAAGAGGTATGAACCATTCTTCTATTGTTTGTATTGTAGATTTTATTCTTTCCCAACATTTGTCTTCTGTTAGGTTTAATAGATATTTTTCCAATCAATTATTTCAAAGACATTTTGAATAGCTTTATAGTTAGATTTATTAATATGGGGGTTTATTTATTATTTTATTGATTATAGTGGTACACTGAATAGTATTGTGGTTGCTGTTTCCCAAGGGAGGTTTAACCAAAATTTCAGAAAATATGTTCGGTACATTGGTTAAGACTAAGACCAGTATATTTTCTGCCCTGGTGGGTGAATCAACTAGTTGGTCAATACCAGCTGACACCATAACCTCTAAAAATAGTCTTTTTTGATTGTTTGTGGTTGTATGCTTTCCCCAATCAATGCCTGGGTAGTTACAATCTCCCAAAATTATGACATTGTTTCTGCTGCCTCGGCTGTCATATCTGTAAGATCTTCATTGTAATCCAAAGAACTAGATGGAGGCCTATAACAGGATCCAATCAGGACATTCATTGTTGGTGTTAATTCAGCTTGTACCCAGATGGCCTCAGTATTTTCATGTTTTCCAATGATTGATGTAATTTCAAAACTTTGGTATTTTTTACTAATGTACAGGCATATGCCACCTCCCTGTCTATTTGTTCTATTTTTTTTGATATAATACAAAACCTGGGATTTCCCTTGACCATAGTGAAGATTCACCCCACTGTGTTTCTGACACTGAGATGATAGCAATATCATTTTCTTTATTATTTCTATCTCAGCCTTTTTTAATATATTTTAACCATGGGACATGGTTACTAGTATTTTAGTTTTGTAGCCTAGTCCTCTAGTGTTTTGAGTATGATCAATTCCCCCTTGCCCTCTGTCTACAAGTTTAAACATTTATTAATATACTGATCAGTTTTTTTCCCCAGTTACATGCATCCCTTTTTGTTAAGATGAAGATCATCCCAGCAAAATTATTTATAGTCATGCTCTAGTATTTCCCAATGAGTTAAACATCCTAAATTATTCTCTAATGTCCATTTCCTAATCCATTCGTTTATTTCTTTTCTTTTGTTATTTTTGTATCAATTGTATTTTGGAACTGGCAAGATTTCCGAAAAACATACTTGTGCTCCATATTTGTTCCGTTTGGCATTTAAAAGTTCCTATTCTTTCTTAGTTGGATATACACTGCAATTGTTAATGTTGTTGGTCCTTACATGAATTACAACTAGGGGTCTCAGTACAGTGGATTTCAAAACACTATCAATTTGCTTTGTGATGTCATAAATTCTTACCCCCTTATAACTGCCACAGGTCCTATTAGCTTTATTGCCCTTACATATTTGGGTGTCACAGTATTTGATAACAGAATCTCCCAAAACTAATATTTGTCTATCATTGGTGGGATTTCCCTTTTCCAAAGAATCTGTTTCATCTGTTTGTTGATTTGAAGTTTGAGCTATGTTTGGGCTGCCTAATGCTGTATTTATTGTATTTGAAAGTGTTGATGTCTCAGCATCAGTGGTCATTTGTTCAATGAAGAGACTACTTGCAAGCTCATTAGCTCTAGTTATATCTGGTATATGTACATGTTCACTCAGACTAGGTAATTCATTTGCATCCCTCATATGCACTGTATTGCTTGATCACTTCGATTAGTTTCTACATGACTTAATTCCTGTTTTTCTGATATGAGTTAAGTATTTACTGAGTCAAGACTGCCTTCAGTAGCATTTTGACATTTTTGTATCTCTATTGCTGTTGCTCATTAGCAGAAACCCCTGCTGTCTCATTTAATTTCTGCAGGGCTGAATACCTATTCATTACTATTAGGTCACTGTCATTTTTTTGCAAGGGTAAAACATTAACTCTTCTTTTCCTGGGATGGGTGTTAACATAACACCAATCATTTAATAATTCAGTTTCCTCCTGTTGTTTTCTTTTATTTGATATCTGATTATTCAAGGGTGTATTGGGTGCTTTTAATTTATGTTCCATCATATTCTGGGATTACTCGAGTCTGTCTAGTCTGGAGCACATGTTGTTCATCTCTCTCAAGAGTTTATTGTGGAGATCACAGTTCTCACAAATAAATTCATTGTTTATTCTCTGGTGCTTTTGTAACATTAGATGCATATTACAGACAATACATTTAATGCAGACTTCACCATCCAGTGTCATAATTATTTCAGTCACTTTTAGGCCACTGGGTGCAGTCATTTTTGTTAACAGTATCAATATACAACAAAGCACTACTTCTTGTTTGGATCTTAAGATACAATCTAAATAGTTGTTCCAGCAAGGATTTAATGCAGGTCTTACCTAAACTTTATGCGTCCCCCTTTCTCACTGTTCTCGCTGGACTCACTAGACTCTCACGAATGTGCGAGTCTCTGTGCATGTCTCTGCACACAGAGCCATGTTCGCCCCACACAAGCTCACACCACTCACTCTGGGTGGGTTCAAATGCCTCTTTAGACCCAGAAGTTTTTCTGTCACATGACCGTTTACTCACCGAGCTACTAGCACAAATGTATGTTGTTTTAAGGCAATTTTGGTAGCCCTGGTAGTCCCAAGTCAGCAGCAATAGCTTTCAGTCTTTAAAATGTTTAAAAGCACACAATACAGCTCTAATTTCAGACACTAAGCACTGGGCTGTAGTTTCTTACTTGTGAGCATGAACTACAGTTCCCAGTGTTCTTAGGTGGTGTGAAAAAATGGCTATGTTGAAAATGTGGGGTGAAAATGTTTAAAATTACAAAAGTTACAAGTGAGCATAGCAAAATTTCAACAGATGTGCATAACTTTGCAATTTTTACATATTTTGACCCAAATTTTCAACATATTCTTCTCCATCCCCATGAACAAGGTTGGTGAAAAGTTTAAAATCCCTTCCGAACGGTGATTTCGCCAAAAGGTCACGAAATTGCCTTTCAGGCTGGATTTACATAATTTCAGTGCCATTGTACATGAGGTGGGGTCTCAGAAAGGCCATGTTTAAAATTTAGTGTAAAAATATGCACAATTGGCAGTTTTATGCATCAACGTTGAAAAACACATTGAAATACATTGAACTGCACTTGCCTTGCTTTCTCATATGTCAGTCAATGTTTCCAACAGCAAGACCTGTCTTGGATTGGAGGGTGGATCTTCACCCTGGGACGTGTTCAGGTGAGTGAATGTGTGTGGGGGATGTGGGGTGGTGGGCTCTGAGTGGGAGGTTGGGGTGGGGTTGGGGGTGGATCTGTAAGAGACCATTTGCTTTTTAACAGGTTTAAAAAAATTAATTGAGTGACTGTTTTCTTTATTACAGACATTACAGTGCTTGGAGGGTTGGCAGTGCCACTAGATACCAGGGAAAGAAAAAATTTCAGCAGGGATGATGATCGGAGGTTGGGGGTGCCAAACACACCAGGGAAATATTTAATCATTAAAGGGATGATGATTGGAGAGTGGAGGGGGGGTCACCATTAGACACCAGTGAAATATAAAGTGATAGCAGGAATGCTGATCAGAGGGTGGTGGGTGCCACTAGACACCAGAGGAACAGAACATATTAATGAGGATGGCAACTGGAGGGTGAGGGGTGCCACTAGATGCAAGGGAAACATTTAAACATTACAGGATGGTGATTGGAGGGTGGGGAGTACCACTAGACACCAAGGAAACAGAAAATGTTAATGGGGATGGTGATCAGAGGGTGGGGGTGCCACTAGACACCAGGGAAAAGTAAACTAATCATTCATGCAAAAATGTGCCCATACGATCATTTCATACAGCTATTTTGAAGTGACAACTGAGCAGGCTCAGAATCCAGCATTTTAAAATGAATTTACTTTGGAATGGGTTAACATTTTTTTCACCAATGCAGCAAAAGGCACATCTGTGGGGCAGCCCCTTTCTACCCTAAAAATTTCAGACCAAAATTCCAAACCACCTTGGCGCTAGACGGGTTTTAAAAAAAAGAAACAGCAAAATATGAACGTACAAATGAAAAAAGTGGAAGCGAGTCATGAAAAAAGGATTTAAAATCTAACCCCCCTCCCCCACATTTTAGAGTAATTTCTCCAACAGTTAAGTGCAGAATCCACCTAATGGAGTCCCATTGAGAAAGATAGATATGTTGTCCTCTTTCCAGGATGTCATTTTTGTGAGTTTTGAAAATGTTTGTTTTAGGAAAAAACGGATAACAGAATGGCAGCAAACAAAAAAGGACTTTTCCCCTCATGAAAAAGGATTGGGCCCATATGAAAAAGGATTATTTTTTCATTTCATACAGTTGTTTTGAAGTGCTTACTGAGCATGCTCAGAAATTAAATTTTACCATTTAATAACTTTGGAACAGATTAATATTTTTTCACCAAACCAGTAAAAGGCACATCTGTGGGCCAGCCCCTTTCTACACTGAAAATTTCAGACTAAAATTCCAAACTGTCTGGGTTCTAGGTGAGTTAAAGAAAACAGCAACACCCTCTCCCCAAAAAATTCACTTTTTACACTGTTCAGATCTCGGAATCTGCACATCTGTCTGGAACGAAACTTGGCTTACACAGAAATCTACCCACGAGACCATGCATGCAAGCTTTAATGCAAATCCGTTGAACGGTTGCAAAGTAATAAAAGTGCAAAAATAGGGGTTTCACATTAAACACCCTACTCAACTCTAACTATAGTGCCATGACCACACCACTATATTTATATTTATTATACAAATATTGACTGGAGTTCAGCACTATAGTGGGAAAGTATTGACCCTGAGGGATGAACTATTGCCTGACAATTGTTATACTGCCTGAAGGCAATAGTTCATCCCGAGGGGTCAAGATTTTCCCATTATAGCCTGAAATTACTCTGTTCAATATCTGTTTCATAAAATCTTGTGTCAGTAATGCTTTCCTGTAGAAATAAACAGTAAAAGTACCTAGGTGACAGAAAAATAAATCAAAGACTTACCTGTGTTCTACAGATAGGAGTGTGTGGGATGACCACCTTCATTTCTTTGTGTAACCACAGTCCTTTGGGAAAATAGGAATAGGGGCCACAGTATGATAATACTGTACAATCAAGTCCAGGAGTAAAGTCCTATTAAAAGAATAGGAGCTTTTGTTGGCTGTCTCCCTTCTGACCACTACCACCAGGAGTCAGGACAGCCAGAAAAAGACTGTTCTCCCTGCTCAGCTCCCCAGCACTTGTTTTAAAAAAAAAAGTATTTTTTTTTTATTCTTTGGTAAACAGGTAAGGCCCACTAGGTATAGGTGCCTGTTTTCAGGGGTGACACAGGAGCACTGGGGAGGTTAAGTGACTTGCTCAGAGTCACACAGGATGCAAGTGGAGGTTGTGGGAATCAAACCTAGGACTGCTGGATGTACCAAACTCATTCACAGCTAGTTACTCTTACCTCTATGCAATACTGCTGGATTACTCTCCCTGCTCTGCTGAGAACAGCATATGAGTAGTAGGAGAGTAAATAAGAAGGTCAGCTCATGAAAGAAGATGTGTCTTTATTTTTTTCATAGCTCTTTCATGAGCCGACCTTGTTTTGTGAGTTCTTTCATGAATCATTAAAGATGAAGGTAGGCTGACAAAAGAACTATGAAAAAAACCTATGTCCCACCAAAACATGTCTGTCTGTCTGTCTGTCTGTCTGTCTGTCTATCTATCTATCTATCTATCTATCTATCTATCTATCTATCTATCTATCTTTATATTTTTCTTAAGTGGACTGGGATGCCCAACCCTGGTATCACTTCTCTTTCTTCCCCTCCCATCCAGGTCACCCACCCCTTCCCTTTAATTTTCTATACATGGCAGCTTCAGGGTACCCACCCCTGGTGCCACCAAAGATCATCCCAACACTGGGGTGCCCAGTCCCAAGTGTTAGCTATGATCCCCCTACAATAAAGGAAACTATCCCTTGTTAATCTTTTTTTTCTAACTTGAAAAAAAGAAAATGGTCCATTTGTGATTTGACCCCCTACACCTCCACCCACCCATCGAAGACACCCTACTGAACACCTACCACCCAAGTCCCCTACACACCCTCACTCACCTGAACATGTCCCTTGGCATACATTGACTCTCCAATGGAAGACACGTCTTGCTTCTGGAGCTGCTTGCTGTGTTATAAGAAAATAAGGTAAGTGGGGTTTAATGTATTTCACTAGGGTTTGAACTTTTCTTCATAACACACTTACCTTATTTTCTGATATCACAGTCGCTGGTTCCAGCAGCAAGATGTGCCTTCCATCAGTGAGTGGATCTATATTGTGAGATATGTTCAGGTGAGTGAGGGTGTGTGTCAGAGTAGTGGGTGCTGAGGGGGGTCAGGTAGGATGGGTGGGGGTGTGGGGGGACAGATCACCAATGAACTGTTTTCTTTTTTAAGGGTTAAAAAATAGATCAATGAGGGACACTTTTCTTTATTGTAGGGAGACCATAGCTGACACTGGAGAGTGGGCACTGCAGTGTCAGGATAATCTTTGGCAACACCAGGGATAGGCACCTCAATGCCACCATGTATATAAAATTAAAGGAAGGAGACAGGTGATCTGGAGGCATGGGGGCAAAAGAAGTGATACTGGGGATGGCTACCCTGGTCCATTTACTAGTTAAAAGAAAAAACATTGGGAAGGGGGGACATGCAACCTGGATGGGAGGGGTGAAAGAATGGGTACTGTGGGTTGGCACTAAGATAGATAGATAGATAATTAAATATATATCTCACTATCTATATATGTCTGTCTGTCTGTCTGTCTATATATGCATGTATGTATGCATCTACTTTTTCCTTTTTCCTTAGTGTACTGGGGTGCCCACCCCATTACCATTTCTTTCTCCCTCTCCCCTCTAGGTCACCCATTCCTCTCCCAATGCTTTTTTTAAACTAGTAAGCAGACCAAGGTGACCACCTTGGTACCACTTCTCTTGTCCCCTTCCCCTCCAGGTCACCCACTCCCCCTTCTTAATATAATAAAATAATAGCTGATTGGTGTTTCCACCCCTGTTACCTCTTCTTTCAACCCTCCCTCCACTCCAGGTTGTCCCTCCCAAAAAGTAGGTGGTGGTGTCAGGGTGCCCACCCCCTGTACCACAGCAGATCATCACAACACTTGGGTGCCCAGTCCCCAGTGCCGGCTTCTGTCCCCCTGCAATGAAGAAGACCATCCCTCATTGATCTTTTTTCTGTCACCTGAACAAAAGAAAATGGTCCATTGGTGATCTGACCCCACTCAGCACCCCCTACTGTTCCACACACACCCCACACTCCCTCACTCACCTGAACGTGTCCCACAGTGTAAATCCACTCTCTGATCGAAGACACGTCTTGCTGCTGGAACCAATGACTGCAATATGAGAACATAAGGTAAGTGCATTTCAATGTATTTCTATGGGGTCTGAACTTTTATTAAGTTTGCCATTTTTGAATATTTTTACACCAAATTTTCAACATGGCCTTTTTGGGACCCCACCTCATGAATAAGTGTGGTGAAATTATGCAACTCCATCGTGGTCACTTCACAAAATCGTCTTTTGGGTGGTATTTGAAAATTTTCTCTGCCCTTGTTCATGAGGTGTGGTCATAAGAAGGCTATGTTGAAAATTTGGTGTAAAAATATTTTTAAAATTTTGAACATAGGTTGAAGTTTTTCAGTGCATGCTCATAACGTTAATAATTTTCAATATTTTGACCCCCAGATTTTCAGCATATCCACTTTTTCACACCACCTCATGAATGTGACAGCTGTCATTTTTCAAATCCTGGCTTAAAGGTGTTTTCATACTTGTGGCATGAAATAAGGCTTCAGTAGGGATTTTAGAATTGTTACCTACCTGGGGCTGAAAACTTGGGGTCAAAATATTACATAGCAACAAAGTTATGAGCATACATTGGAATTTGTCTACACTTGCTTATAAGTTTGGGAATTTTCAATAGTTTGACCCCAAGCTTTGAACACAGCCTCATGAATGTGACAGCTGCCATTTTTCAAATCCTGGGCAAAATGTGTTTTTTGCACCTGTGGCTTGAAGTCATGTTTCAGTGGGGATTTGAAAATGTCCATAGACTGGGTTCCTGAGTTGGGGTCATAAGAAGACTATATTGAACATTTTGTGTCAAAATACGGTAAAACGACCAAGTTAAGACTTCATATCTGGCCCTACATGTCTGCATCTGCAGCTGCATAGAAGTGCAGGGCCCCTTCTGCAGCCAAATGGACTCCTCATTTTGCACAGTGCTTGAAGGGTTCTGTGTGTCTGTATCTGTAGCCACACAGATGTGCAAGGCCTTGAAGTTCCTGTGCTTCAACAGCTAGATGGATTCCTCACTTAGCATGGAAGTTCAGGGCCTACAGAGCCCTGCATTTCCATGCCCAGGTGGACACCTCACTTGGCTCATGGCCCAGAGGTCCTTGTGTGTCTGCATCTGTAGACACCTGGAAGCACAAGGCATGGAGGGTCCTGTGTTTCCACAGCCAGAAGGATCTGTTTGTGACCTGCATGATCAAGGATATGATTCCACTATCTCAAAAAGAAAGGAAATTCATTGCAAAAAACTGTGTTAATGCACTAGTTAGGGTTCAACTTAAAACAACAAAAGTAGAGAAATGTTGATTTGGATTTCCAACCCTAACTCCCCACCCACCCAAACAGCAAAAGGATAAGCCCACACAACCAATCACAGACAGCCATCATGAGGTAAGACAAACAACATACAATTGTTTCCAGATGATACAAATGCAGTAGCACTAATGTTCTACCTTCTTGGATTTCTGTCTGTGGCTGCATTAGAACAGGCCCCATGGGGGCATGTGATTATGCAGCCACAATTGTGTATGTCATACAGTGTGTTCTGCAGACAGACGGCCCCATGGTACTCATGCTCACTGTATGAGGTACCTCGCTAAGTGGCATGATCCGGTACTGCTTGGTTTTCTATATGCAGCTGCATTACTGAAAACCTGTTACCACCTTGAACAGTTTCTAGATCTGCTTCTGAAACCATGATACCCACATTGGAACAGTACTTCCATCTGCATAGCGGCAGGCCCTACAGGGGCTTGTGCTTCCACAGGCACAAGTTAGTGTGTGTGTCTTACACCTCTGGCTGAAGAGGTCCAGACCCCTCAGGGGTCTACATTTCTGCAGATAGAAGTACTGTTGCAGTTTTCGTATCTGAAAACCTGCTACCCACTTGAACAATTTCTTGATGTACTGCTGAAACCATGATACCAACACTGCAACAGTACTTCTGTCTGGATAGTGGCAGGCCCCACAGGGGCCAGGAGTCAGTGTGTATGTCTGACACCTGTAGCTGAAGAGGTGCAAGCCCCTCATGGACCTGAGCTTCTGTAGACAGAAGTACTGTTGCAATTTTGGGATCATGGATATTATGACTCCCATGTTTCTGAAGCTAGAGGTCTGTGTTTGTGTTTTACACCTGCGGCTACAGAAGTGCAGGCCCATCAAGTGTGTGTATGTCTTACAGTGTGCATAAGTACCTGAGGCTGCAGAAGCACTGGCCCTTTACAGACCTGCACTTCTGCAGACAAAACAGCTCTTATAGGTTTGGGAATCATGGATTTGTATCTGTGGTTGATGGGGCCTGTGCTTCTGCACACAGAAGCAATTTTGTGATCTGAGTATCCTGGATTTCTATCTGCAGCTAAAAGTCAGAGTGTATGTCTTGTGATGCACATGCCACAGAAACAAATCTATGAAGGTAGCGCATCAGTGTTACTGCATTTGTGTCACCTGGAAACAGTTGTATGTTGTTTGTCTTACCTGATGACAGCTGTCTATAGCTACTTGTCCTTTTTCTGCTTGGGGGGAGTTAGGTTGGAACACTTAACGCCACATTTCCCTACTAAAGTTGCTTTACAAATTCATTTTTCCTGACCATGGATATACTAAAACAAAAATTTCTCAACAAAATGTTTTTAAATGAAGAGTTTAACTCATAGCAGCAGACGAAGCATGTTGGCATTAAAAGCTTAGTGGCGTGGATGTAGAGGCACCAGTATTTAAGCATCACTTTGGTAGAGGATTAATTGTGACTGGGGGTGAGGGAGGGAGGGGGTGAGTTTTGATATTTGTAGCATAATGGTTTTCTGAAACTTCAACCTTCAATGGGTTAGACTCTGCAGCCATCAGTACAGTATATCACTAAGCCATATGCAGTGTGGTATGGGTAAAACCCAGATCACCAGACCAGGACTAGTGCTGTAAAATCTGCACTGGGCACAGCTTGTGCAAATATTGCTGATCCAGTGGATCAAATAAATAAATACTCGGCTTCGCCTCGTGCTTCAACCTACCCCAGGAGTGACGTTATTACATGATAACACACACACCCTGTCGTGCCTTATTGCTTAAATATGCCCTTTCTCGATGTACTATACTTTGGTTCAGTTAGTGTATGCAACAGCCTTCATGCGAACACTCTGGGCTTCTCTTTGACTCCTGATGTCTATTTGCTTTAGCTATTGTATATTGTGTGAACTGCTTTGGTCTTCTTGATGTGGTGCCTGTGTGCCTAAACTATGTCATCTGTTTATCTACTGCTACCCATGTATCTCCAGTGAATGATTGTTATAACTGTCTGCTCTCCAAGCCATTGTTTTTGGACTTAACTGTGCTGTCTTTGTATTAGTTTAGACGAGGTGCCTTTGTAAATGAGTCTCTGACTCAAAGGTTTGCAAATCTGATATTTTTTAAATAAATAAATGTTTATGTTTAAGCCCATGAAACACCCTTATCTAGTTAATGCATTCACAGTCTTAGTGGCTCTGCCAGAGCTTGTTTATGATGAAACCAGGTACATACAGCATGACCCTGAAAATGGAAATTTTTTTCCAATGTTATTATTATCCTGTGTAAAAATAAATACATTTGATTGACTGATCAACATAAAATGCAACTTGGAAAAATACAATTGTTTAAATTTTAGTTTATTTTTATTAGGTGAGGACATTTTTGCATTATAAGAGTTGGTAAGATCTCGCTTCTTATTCTTTCCAGCCATAGAGAAGGACTTTAGCGGAGTCAAATCTGGCCTCATAGTGGCACCAAGTGGTAAGACATGGGAACTGCATGTTGGGATTTTCTTCAAAATTCTTTCCTGTGCATGTATTACTGAGATTACCATCAATTTTATGTCACAGTCATTAAAAAACACAGCTTTAGGGTATAAGGCTCTCAGTTTGGTCACTTTCAGATTTCCCATTCAAAACATGGCTGTAAATGTATCTCACATTCATCCATTTTAGGTGCTGCTGTCATTCTGTAACAAAGTACATTTTCTCATGTATTGTGGATCAGAAAAGAGGCAATTTTGCCATTTATGAAAATTCAGTGTGCTCACACTCCCAACATCTTGCTAGTAATTTTGGCAAAACGTTCTCTCCTTAGCGTGCAGTATAGCGACAGGAATCTGCATTGCTCCTTACTTTCTGTTTTGGCTGTAGTGCCCTCTTATCAGTTCTGATTGTAATGAATAGGTTGCTGAACGTCATTCAGTCAGGATGATAATAGCCAGGGACCACCAGAAATGTGTTCAGGCGGGCATATCAGCTAAGCTGGCCTCTTTTCTGTATGACATCACAGGAGCTAGCCATTACCCATCTCAGCAGTAATATGCAATAAGTAGGAGTTACCAGCTGGTGACCCCCCCCCCCCACCCTGCAAAATTTGCTTTAAGTGCCATCTGCTCTGGTGATTGCAACTACTTGATGGTAACTCCCACCGCGAGTATCCATGAATATAAATGAGCAATAAAGCATGACAGGGTGTGTGTTGGGCTAACAGCATGCCTCAGGTGGGTTGAAGCACAAGGCCAAATGCCAAGTACTTCCCCTACCCAAGAATGCCATTAACCCACTCAGCGCACATCCTGAAGTGCATTCATAGGATTATGACCTGGGACAAATGGTGAAAAACAGAAAATGCAGTGTTATGTGAACTGTAATGTTGGCACCTGGCCAGGAGGTGGCACCAATTCAGCATATAAGCAGCGAGTATGGGCATTAGTGATGACAGTGAGGGTAGCAGATGTAGGGACATCTCTTGGCAGCTGCACTGTGCTGATTGATGACAGCTTCGGGGAGTACTGTTGGGTCACTAACATTGAGGTGGCATTCCGTGATAGAGAAGCTGCAGTAGGTTTGTTAGGCGCATTAGGGCCTTCTAAGAGCAGTGATTAGGGACAAGTTGAGGAGCATGTTCGGGTATTGTAGCCATGATTGACAACAGTTTTGGGAAGCCATGACATATGTTTTATATAAAATTGCCATTAAAGAGCCACAGTAAGTTTGTCAGGTTGTTTGGGGCTTTTTCCTCCGAACAGGTGCGAAAACTTGGGGTGATTCTTGATGATGGGCTGACACTGCGTTCACAGGTGTCGGCAGTAGTCAAGTTCTCATTTTATCATCTGAGGAACATCGCCCGGGTCAAGCATCTTGTTCCATCCAGCGGCCTTCCGACACTGATCCATGCCTTTGTGACCTTGAGTCTGGACTACTGCAACTCCCTCTACCTAGGGCTTCCAGGGGTTGATATCTGCCACCTGCAGCTGGTGTAGAATGCTGTGGCGCAATTGTTGATGGGGGCTCCTCATTCGACCAACATGACTACTGTACTGGCTGCCTGTACAGTGGTGGATCACCTTCAAGGTCAGTCTTCTGACCTATAAGGCCCTGCATAGACAGGGTCCGGGCTACCTGCAAGAACTCCTGAACCCTTACTGTCCCGGCCGACCACTCCTCTCAGCTGACAAAAGGTTGTTAGAGATTCCCAGGGTATGGATGAAAACCTCCGGGTCTCAAGCTTTTATGTATGCAGCTCCTACCATGTGAAACTCTCTACCTCATCAGATTTGAGAGTGCCAGACCGTGGAGAGCTTCAAGATGGCCTTAAAGACCCATCTGTTTTATCTGGTCTATGGGGATTCTACTGATTAAACCTGTTTTTATTCTTATGTAATCTGAAATTGGACTGTTCCACTTTTTTATTTGTTTTAATATGTTTTTATCTATAATTCTGTACAGCGCTTTGGTTTCTGGAATTGCGCTCTAGAAATAAAGTTCATTACTATTATTACTATTATTTCTAAGAACAGCTCCATTCAGGCATCACATCAAGGCAAACAAAGTGCAAAGCAGAGTGCAGTAGCCACAGTTAGGAGCTGTTAGAAGTTGGCAGCTGGGTAGGACTTTACTCAGAGGAGGATAAATGACAGCTGGGAGTACAGGATTGGTATGTGGATGTGTATATTGTTAAGGGAACTTAAAAAACATTTTTTGTTGGGTTTTAACTGACGGATGATGCCAGGGTACCCATGTTATGTATGGGCATTTTGAACACTACTCATATAATAATCCCACCTTGACTAGACAGGGTAAAGAGGTCACAAATCTTTTTTCAGCGCTACTGTACTGGAATATCTGCACTGGGTTCCAAGCTTCATAGCCAATCAGGTTTCTAAATTTTTTTGTACCCATTCCTTGTTTGATTTCGTGACCATTTGGCCACCAAGCCAAGCATGAAGTTATTTTTTGTATCCTGTGTATAAGATGCATAATAGCATACTGGTAAGTAGGTCTTGGGAATAGGGTATTACAGTGCTCGTCATTGTGGACACCATCGTATTTGTCTGTACCACTTTTGTCTATTGTTGTGCTTTGTTTCCCTGTTGTATTCTTCCAGGTCATGCATGAAAATAGGCAATTGTTTTGTCTAGTGCACCTACCTGGTAAATAGAAACTAAATAAATAAATAAAAAATGTATTCCGGATAGCTGAGAGGTAAACAGGATTTTCAGAAGTATGAACACAGAGACAAGCTGTACAGTAATATTTATTTCTGGATCTGAAATCCATGTTAACAAGAAAAAGTTTATTCAGGCATCATGCGTCATAAGCCAGTGATAGGAATGTCATTTTTACAGGGTAAGTCTATGTATTGCTGTGGGAGAGAGGGCTGCTTCAACCAGTGTGGTGCTCCGAGGTCCCCGATTTTATAACAGGCAAGTAAGAACACAACATTATTCAGGCCACAAGATTCAGAACTGTAGTGCAGATACAAATTTATTTCTGTGTGTAACAAACAGTTCCAACATTAACAAGTGAACAGCAAGGATCTAGCATAGGCCAGCCCACTGGAGCCCAATGTTTTACACCTTCAGCTCCCAGGTGCATTGTCAACTTGAATACAAATACAAAAAACAGTTGCCTTACCCTACGGACATTATTTCCTAACACTAGTGCTTCACCCATGTAGTAATTACAGGAGGCAGGATTGGAAAGGGACTTGCAGCTCTGAAAATAGATTTGGCTCCAGGGCCAGATGGGATACACTCGAGGGTGCTCAGAGAACCGGCATCAGAATTGACTGAATCCCTGGCAGGGCTGTTCAGTAGCTCACAACCATCAAGGGTGGTTCAAACAGATTGGAGGGAAGCAGATATGGTTCTGCTTCACAAGGGGGGGGGCAAGGAGCAACCTGGTAACTACAGACCCATCAGTCTTTCCTCTATTGTGGCTGAAATGATGGAGACACTAGTCAAAGAGGACTACCTGGAGAGAAATGGGCCCCAAGATAGTACTCAGCAGGGGTTTGTGGCCAAGAAATCTTGTCAGACCAACCTGATAGTGTTCTTTTACTAGGCAACTAGGGTAGTGGATGGGGGACATTCAGTGGATTTACTCTATGACTTCAGCAAGATACTTGGCTTCGTGCCTCAAAGATGGTTGATGAAGATGTTAGAGGGTCTGTATGCAGTGAGGAACATAGTTAGATGGATGAGTCAAATGCCTACCCGGGGCCTCTAAAAAAAGAGACACAGACAGCATGCATTTATTTAAGTCTTTGATTACCGGGTAAGTGCACTGATCCAGAGGACCATTTTCAGGCACAACCTGGGCCACACATGGTGGTACAGAACAAGAAGAAGTACAAGTGCAAGACAGCTGCAAATACAGATTACAAACTGTACAACCAATGTACAAAAGAAAATCAGAATACAGTAACAGTGAATATAATCCAGAGTAGGACCAAAATCAAATCAAGTCAAATTGCCACGCAAATGGGGAATGCAATGCAGTAAATTAGATGGGTGCAGTACAAATTACAGTGTAGGCACCCAGTGGCAGTAGCAATTAACAGGTTAATGAAAAGGGAAGGTAAATGCACAGGCGTTTTCGTCCATATAGGTACTAACGATCTGGCATGCCAGACACTCAAGGAAACCAAACAGCACATATCTCACTTAGGTGAGACATTAACCTCTAACTCCTCAACCATTGCCTTCTCTGAGATCCTCCCGGTATGGGGGAAAGGAGGCAGTAAGCAAAGGATATGCAAGGATCAAATAGAGGAACTAAACACTTGGCTCCAGGGCTGGTGCCAAGAAAAGGGACACCTCTTCATTGGGAACTGGTGGGACTTCTGGGACAGATGTGTCTTCGAATATAATGGTCTACACCTGACTAGGGAAGGGGTGCGAGCACTAGGGCAGAAACTGGATGTATCCATTGATCATTTAAATGAGACATTGGGAAGGGGACAGCAGTGACTAAACATCTGCTACCTCTCCCCCAAAACTCCACTAAATCAGGGTCACAAATACTAGAAAAAGGATTCACCAGTTGGGTGAAAGAACAGATACCAACATAAATAATCACTCAAAATAAGTCAGAACACCAGAAGTGGGGGAGGGAGTTTGGAAAGCTATGTTCACTACTACAAAGGAGCCTATCAAATAAAATAGCTGACCTCACTGCCATCATCACCGAGCTGATCTGGACTGGGTCGCCATCACCGAAACCTGGTTAAACAATAACTATGACCGGAAATGACTATCCCAGGATACTGCCTCTTCTGAAAGGACAGAACTGGATGGGGGGGAGTGGCTGTGTACATAAAGGGAGGCATAAAAGCGACTACAACCCAAAATGAAAAGACAGAAATTGAATCACTTTGGGTCACTCTGGAGGCTGGAAATGGAGCAATAACTCAGGTAGCAGTGTTTTACTGCACTGGCGACAGGGTTGGAGGTGGACAAAGAAATTTCGGAAACCATTCACAAAATGACTGATTAAAGGAAAGTGATAGTTCCGGGGGGGCTTCAATTTACCCTACATAAATTGGGGTACCCATACAGCAAGCTCAACCAGAAGCAAAGACTTTCTGGAGGCTCTGCACATATCGGGCCTGAAAGAACTTGTAAAGGACCCAACAAGGGGGGTTGCAGTCCTTGACCTGTTACAGTACTAACAATTGGGGAGAGTATATCAGAGGTAGAGGTGGGAAGCCACCTAAGCTCCAGCGACCACTGTATGGTGTGGTTTCATGTCAGGACAAAAACAGAAACTAAGCACTCAAAAACTAAAGTCATGGACTTTAGATGAGCAGATTTCACAAAAATGAAGGGAGGTCTTAGAGACTTGCAAATATTGTACGGGAAGGGATGTTGAAGAATACTGGGCAATCTCAAAATGGCTATACTATAAACTGAAAACCATTGCATAAAAAGGGTGAGCAAAATGTAGCCCTTCTCTGGTACTGCCCTAGAGAGGGCCACTACCCCTGCCTTGCTGGCCAGACCAAGGTTAAGGGGCCTCTGGGTTCCCATTAGCTATTACACAGGGGTCCTTTCCCAAAAGAGAAACTAAAATGGCAGTGCCTCCACCCAGAGTACATTTAAGTGGGCGTAATCTCTACAGTACAACCCCCTGGGATGTTGTACCAACCCACCTCCCCAATTCTGTTACCCCAGACATGGATTTACCAGGATTCGGCAATACCCACCTTCATCATTTATCATTTCCAGTTTCCATTTCAGCTAGTAACATGCTCACTAAAATCAGGCTCTTGAGTTAAACCTTTTCAAAACAATAAACAACAGAATTTATTTACATGCAGAGTGTTAGGATGGGGTAAGAGGAATAGAGGTTATGCAAAACATTGTAAATGTAATCCCTAGGTGGGGCTATCCCAAAGGCTATTACCCCTGCTGCTTGGCTAGTAGCAGGTTAAGGGGCTTGGGTAATGAAAGGGAGATCAGGGTTGTTAGTGGTCAAGTTAACCTGGGCACAGCCCTCCGGGACACTGTAACCCTCCTCTTTCCCCTCCAGTGGCCTGAATAATATACAATAATTACTTTCACAATGACCCTTATTCACCAGGCAATTACCCACACTGTTTGCACTTACCACCAGGGCTGGTTCCTCTAGCTTGACCCTGGGGATCCCCTGTAAAACAAGGTTAAGCACAGCAAATAGCAAAAGTACAATACTTTGGGCACAAACTGGAACCAAAGTCAGGTTAAATGCAAACAAAGTTAAATCTGATTTACTCAGGGGACTTCAACAAGGGAGGGGCATAATCAGGTTGATTTGCGCTATATTAATCAGACAGTTATGCATGCAGTTCAGAGTCCCTACACAGTCACACACTCTGGGTACCCAGGTAGGAAAATGGTGGGCTAGCCAGGAACATTGCAGCTGGTTGGGGCCCTGTGATGGAAGAAAGCAACATGCACAACACACACTATTTGTAATCTAGAGCTGGAGGGCTCAGTTCATGAAAGAAAAGCCAACAAGACAATCAGATGACAACACTTTTAGATTTAGCTGTTGTTGCAGGGAGCTACCCTGCTGTTTACTCAGGTTACCCAATACTGGACACAGGCAGGACAAAATCGAGACTGCAGGCTGTTGAGCTGGAGTGTCTGGAGAAGCAGGGCCTACACAAATCACCGAGGTGTCGCTCCTGTTCAAGGCATTGAGCAGGGGGCTGAGCCCCAGGCCGGTCTCTCGTCGATGGCTTTCTCTGGGTAGCAAGTATTCTGACTGTGCCAGTGTAACAGGGCCCGGGAAAATGGAAATGGATACGGATTCAGTCCATGGAGCTGGATACAGCCTCCAGCAAGCAAAACACAGTTCAGACACACAGTGTGGAACCAAATCACAACCCACTATAAGCACACAGCACATTCACATGTAAGGAAATTCCACTGTACCAGGCAAATGGCTCTCCGTTCGCAATTACAGAGTCTCTGCACAATCCGGGAGTTCAGAGGTAGCTGGAAGTCCTGACAGGCCGATCACATTCAGCAAATCTTCGGTCTTCTTCAAGTTAAAGCCTGGTCACAATTCAGTGGCTCAATTCGCTCTCCAAATTCAGATTCAGTCTGAAAAAGCACAAGTTCCCTCTCAGGGACAGCAGGCAGGCTTGCAGGCCAAACTCAGGCCTTTCCACAGTTCTCCCATGCTAATCCACTATGGATTGCTGCTCGAACTATCTCGAACTGTTACTTCTTCACTTCCCAACTCAGATCTAACTGAAACTGCAAGCAGTGTGGGACTTTCCTCAAGATCCAGAAGGTTCGGTTGGCTGATCTGTCTGTCAGTCACAACAAGGGCTCCTCTCCAGGTTATTTTAGGCGCCAAAAGCCCAAAACTACAATTCCTACAAGTTTTGGCCCCACCAAGCCCCTGTAGGCAGGATCCATTTTAGAGTCCCATATGTACTGATTGGCCCATTCTGACAGTCCAGGACCAAGATGATGGAAACAAACAGAACTGTCCATGCTGCAAAGAAGGCAGGTTAGAACAAACTGCAATATTATTACTGCTCTAACAAATGATCAGCAAATAAGTACATCTTCTAACACAGCTCCCTCTCAGATTAATTATGACTACAATCCAGGCAGCTCTTAAAGAGATAGTACGCAGAGGCTATAAAGGCACTCTCTGGCAATACATTTAAACTGCTAAAATGCAGAACACCAGCCTGGCAGTGAGCATTTAGGCAAGCTCAAGAAGACTTTTCGGGAATGCCCATTTGTAGGGGGGGTTACACCCTTCCCTGCTTGGAGAAAACTTGGTGTCCATGTCAAGTCTATACCTTCATGCATCAGTTAAAATAAACTTATTACTTTACTATACATATTCACTACACTTCATGATACTATATCCATAAGGACAATACTTATACATGTTTCAGACAGGTAATACTGATTTCACTATGATTAACATACTTGTGACATCACAATACTGATTCATGTTATAACTTGCTGTACATTAAACAATGTAGAAGGGGGCCCTTCACTGTCAGCTAACTTGGGGCTGGATGGGGCAGGGGCACCATACTGAGAAGGAAGAACAATCAACCTGGAATTGGCCATTAAGCTCAGTTTGGGTAGTGAGCTCTGAGAAACATTAACACCTTTGTGAACCACATTGAGAGGCAAATCCACTGGCCTCCCGGGAGAATCATAACTGAAGTACAATACTGGCTTGACAGCTCAGCCAGTCTTTTTGAGGGGGAAACAGCCACAGTCTCTGAACTTTCAGCACTAACTTTGGAGATTTCGTCAGTCGTGAGGGGTGCCTCTGCATGGATGGGAATGTCCAAACTGGGAGCACTGTCAGCTTCTTGCTCTGTAGGCTCTGACTCCACAACACTTGGCTTATTTAGAGAAGGTTCTGGCACAATTAGGCTTTGTGGTACTGAAGGCAGGCTGTCAGCACTCTCATATTGTTGTTCAAGTTCTGGTGTGTCACCAGAGAGATTCAGACCATCAGCCCCTTCTTCGGGCAAGTCACACAGTTCCACTAAACACAGGGAGTCTGCAGCTTCAGACGTGATACTTTGCACTTCACTTTCAGGGAGCATTGGCACCAAGGATGAAGCTGGGGGGTTAAGCAGTCCATAAGGCCCAGCTTCATCCCCACGATTCTGCATAGGATTTCCACAAAACAACTGACTCAGTTCATAGGAGGGATAATAGGCATTACCATAGTCAATCTCATCAGAGGTGGACTGACAGTCACTGTCATTCTGGACCTGCTGCGGGGGAAACCTTAAATCTGTAACTACTGGGGTAGGTTGACTCTGTCTCTTGTTTGCAGCAGTACGAATCACGGCCAAAGAGAGGCAACGTCTGCTGGCTCAGCTTCAATAATAACTTGGCTGATAAGCAGCAACTGGTTATGGTGCATGGTCTTGACAGCTCTGGAGTTATTCTCTGGGCGTACCTTGTACACTGGTAGATCATCCAACTTTCCAACTACTACATGAGGAAGATGGTGCCACCTATCAGAAATTTTGTGCTTGCCATGTAGTCCCAAATTGCGTAACAACTCACGGTCTCTGGGCTGTAGCTCTTGAGCCTTTACTTTCTTATCGCGCCTCTCTTTGTTGTCAAGATTTCTCTTGGCGGCCATTGTCTGGGTCAGTTGATATGCATGGTTCAATTCAGCTTCAGTTTCTGCATACTGCAGGTAGTTTTTGGCTCGGACCCCATCTGGAGAGACCCCAAAGCAGACATCAACTGGCAGTCGGGCCTCCCTCCCGAACATGAGACGCTAGGGGGAGAACCTAGTAGCATCATTTCTGGTGCAATTGTATGCGTGTACCAAGATGCTAATCTGCTGGCTCCACTTACGCTTGTCTGTTGAATGGAGGGTGCCCAGCATGTCTAGAAGGGTGCGGTTAAAACGTTCTGGTTGAGGATCCCTCTGCGGGTGATAAGGGGTGGTTCTTGACTTCCGCACCCCCCAACAGAGAGAACATTTCTTTGATTAGCCTACTTTCAAAGTCTCTGCCTTGGTCAGAGTGGATCCGCTGCGGGGGGCACCATAGTGGACGAAGAATTTTTCCACTAGCACTTTGGCCTCGGTAGAGGCTTTTTGATCTTTAGTTGGAAAAGCTTGTGCATACCGTGTGAAATGATCCATAACCACTAACACATTGCCAATATTCTGTTGATCAGGTTCTAAACACAAAAAATCTATGTAGATCAGTTCCATGGGTGCGCTGGTAGTGATATTGACAAGGGAGGCAGCCCTCTGAGGCAGGGCTTTTCTTTGGAGGCAATGACTACAGGTCTTTTACATGGTGATCAATATCGTCCCCCATCTTGGGCCAGTAGAATCGAGATCGTACCAGGTCGAAAGTCCTGTCAATACCGAGGTGCCCCATGTGATTGTGGAGGGACCTCTGTACCAAGTGTTTAAAGGCCATGGGCAGGACCAATTGTTGCTTGTCTACTTGACCACTATGATCCACTGTCTCTGTATAACAACTGATTGAGTAACTTCAACCTGGGGCTTCTTTAAACAATAGGGCAGTTCATGAAGTCAGGGGAACGCAACTTACACATCTTTCCCTCGCACGCAGGGCATCAAGTGCGGGTTGAATCATAGGATCTTGGGATTGAACCCACTGAATACTGTCATTGTCAAGTTGAGGTAGTGCATTAATATCTAGAGCAGAGAAATGGCAATAGGCAGCTGGTATGCAGGTATCAGGAGGGCCCAAGCAATCTACTAGACAGTCCACTGTGTCCACAGACATCTGTTCATCTCTGTCGAACTTTTGGCACAGTGTTCAGATGTCAGGTTCAGACAGCCTGACCCAATCACTCTTGGAAGCGGGCCTTCATGACAGGGCATCAGCATCAATATGGTTCAGTCCCGGTCTGTATTAGACAGCATAATCATAGGTTGATAAGGCAGATAGCCACCGGTGCCCAGTGGCATCTAATTATCTGAAGTCTGTACATAGGTCAACAGGTTATTGTCAGTCTTCACCAATATCTTTGCCCCATAGAGGTACTCATGAAACTGATCAACAATGGCCCATTTTAGGGCAAGGAACTCCAGCTTGTGCACAAGATAGTTTCGCTCCGATGGGGTCAGACTCCTGCTGGTGAAAGTGACCGGTCTCAAACCATCCTCATGGTCTTGATACAGCACAACTCCTAGGCCCTGCATACTAGCGTTTGTATGTAGCACATAGGGCTTGGTAGGGTCAGCATAGGCGAGAATAGGGGATGGGTGAGCTGGTATATGACTTTGTGGAAGGCTGCTTTACATTTGGATGTCCAGCGGGGCCCAAAAGGTTCACCTGTGCGGAAGTACACTTTCTCTGGTTCTTTGACAGCCCTTTCTTGTATTTACGGTTGGTATGGGGGTAACCCTGGGTAAGATTCAGGAGCTGGCGAATCACCTTTGAATAGTCTTTTATGAACCTGCGGTAGTAGCCACAGAACCCCAGAAAACATAGTTCTTTCAAGTTATGGGGCTGGGGCCAAGTAGTCAGTGACAGCCTTACTGGGATCGGTCTCTATTCCTTCTGCAGATACTATGTGCCCCACATACTTCAAAGAGGTTTGAAAAAACTGGCACTTGTCGATGGACAGCTTGAGGCTGAAGTCTTCCAATCGGTCCAGCACTTTAAACAGTCGGGTCTCATGCTCCTCTAATGTGCGTCCGAACACAGTGACATCATCTAGGTACACTAGACATTCCAGCAAGTTCATATCTCCCAAAGCACATTCCATCAGTCGCTGAAAGGTGGCCGGGGTGCCCGAAATCCCCTGTGGCATTCCCAGGAATTCGTAGAACCCCAAAGGACAGATGAAGGCTGTTTTCTCATGGTCCTCCGGGGCCATCGGAATCTGGTAACATCCGCTGCGAAGATCCAATACTGAGAACCATTTGCTCCCATTCAAGCAATCCAGGGCATCTTGCATGCAGGGCATAATGTATTGATCTGGGATGGTCCACCCGGTACAGGGTTCAATAATCAACACACATCCTCACCCACCCATTCTTCTTACGCACAACCACAATGGGAGGGGCATATGGGCTCCTTGATTCCTGTATCATGCCAGCAGCGAGCATTTCCTGCAGGTGTCTCCTCACATCATCTATGTCCACTGGGGTGAGGCGTCAGGATCTCTCTTGAACTGGCCGGTCATAATGCAGGTGTATATGATGCTCTGCATCCTGGACACACCCCCATGTCCCATTCCTTTAACGAAAACACTTGGTCTCTGTGGGCGAGTTTCTTGCTAATCCTAGCCTTCCATTCAGCTGGCAGCAGGGAATCACCAAAGTCAAATAAGTCCGGGGTCACTCTCTCCTTTTGGCCAGAGTACTTGTTATTGGGTACTGTAATACTGCAGTGTCTGCACAGTGCACTGTAGCTAGAGTGCACCCTCTGTTCACCCGGACCTCCCGATCTGACACATTTCAAATCTGGACCATCACTCATCATGCATAGGCATGGGCATGGGCAGGCAAGATGCTGGGTTTAACCAATAATCCTTCTGGCAACTTTCCATCACCTGGTGCATCAAACATTTTGTTCTTTATGTTTCTCTTTAGGCGGACTTCTCCATAGATCGTGCACTGGGCATTGGGGGCCAATACCAAGGAGTCAGCTTCCTTTTTCCACACTATCCCCACTGGCTCATCTGGGTCCTCTTCATTGGGTTTCTGTTGTAAGTCATATGCCCTTTTTACTAAGGCTGGAGTTCTTAGGGCCCGTCCAGTCAGTTGCCCTTGTTTCTCATGGCAGAGTTGTGCTAGTCTCCCAAACATGTGGGTGTTTGTTCCAATTAACACGGTAACCCCATCATACAGTCCAGTGGGGGTGCACACTAGGGCCAGTGTCTCTAATTGCTCCTCTACACCAGTTACAGTTGCAGGAAAAGACAACCAGAGGTGGACATATCCTAGGTAGGGATAAGACTTGTCGTTCAGCCCCCACACATGTAGGCTTTTCAGGGATTGTAATGGCACATCAGATAAGTGTTTGTCATACCAGTCCTGAAATACAATGGTTACTTGCAACCCACTGTCAAGCACAGCCCGAGTAGGAATACCATTCACAGCCACAGTAGTCTTCATTGAAGGGCCCACTATTTTGGACCAGTTGGGAGGGACAACAGCAGGGGGCCTGGACAGATGATTTAGCCACAGAGGGGTTTGAGTTAGGATGGCTGAAGCCTTCACTGCGGTCATCTCATGCACCCCTTGACCACTGACTCATTTTCTGAAGCTCTCCTTGAAGCCAGTTCACCACTTTCCCTAAGTCCTTCTGAGACCAGCATTCCCTCTTTATATGGCCATCCTTGCCACAGTTGTGACAAATGACAGGCTCTAGGGGCATTCTTGGGGAAAATATAGGGGATGCAGGAGCATCAACAGGAGATTGTGATCTGACTTCTGCTGGTAGTGTACCATGTCTCAAAAGTTCCTTTAGGGTGGCAGTCAATTCCTTGAGCTCAGCCGAGAAACCACCCTTAGTAGAGGATGCCTGAGGGTGCACCCCCACCCCCATAACAGTCACGTCCTGACAGGGGTCAGGGTCTCTGTCAGCAGGGGATACCTCAGTGAATGCAACCGGTTATACTTTTCTGACTTCCTTCAGCAACTCCTTCCCCCACCCTTTAGCCCACGGCGGGACACTTGTAGTAGTCTCCATTTCAGAAGGGCCTTCCGGTGCCATGATCACTTGGGCTGCACTCACCCCATAATTATAATCTCCCTCTTCACCTTCTACTTCCCGGAGTTCTTTTATCAAGTCACAGTAGTCAGGTGGGTTACCTCTCCTATCCTGGAGCCTTAACTGGATGATC
Organism: Neoceratodus forsteri; assembly: GCA_016271365.2. Taxonomy (NCBI): domain Eukaryota; kingdom Metazoa; phylum Chordata; order Ceratodontiformes; family Ceratodontidae; genus Neoceratodus; species Neoceratodus forsteri. Next base: position 434,726,260 of record CM057450.1, on the reverse strand, counting down.
TGCAGTTTAGAATGCTTGGCATGTTGCAATATGTGCCCCAATCTCACACAGTTCAAATCACTGGTGGCTACCCCACCTTTCCGGTAAGATTTATGCAGAGCTCTTTCTAGGCGAGTAACATACACAGACAAACTTTCCTCCTTCCATTGTTTGGTACCTTGGAATTTCCACATCAAAGTCTCCCCTGACTCAATGCTCCCAAAATTGCCTTCAAGTACAGATAGGTACTTCTGAGCAGATGCATCAGGGTTCATGGACCTCAAAAATTTAATGGCTTCAAGGGCGGGGCCCCTAAAACTTTCTGTGATTCTTTGCTGCTTCTCAGCCTCCTCACACTGCCACTTGGGTACCAAAGGGGCAACATAGTCGATCCAGGTCTCCCAATCATCCTCCTCCTGGGGTTGGGGAGGGTGCCCAAGGAGATTCTCAGCCTTTGGTAGGAGTCGTGACTAATGGGGGGTACAGATATAGGGGCCAACTTTGGCATGGACACAGAAGGCAGGGAAGTAACAGGTGCTGGAGTGGGAGGGGGTATTGGGGAAGGAACACCCCCAGGTGGCAGGAATAGTTTCTTAAAGTCCTCTATGGTTTTCCCTTCCTCCAGCAACAACTTTAACAAATTTCTCCTCAAAAGTCTCAGATAATGGTGGGAGCTCATCCTCCCCAGGGTCTTAACTGTCTTTTGTTATCACTCTCCAGGCGGCTAGGACCCCTTCTGAGGCAATAGTCTGTGGCACTTTAGAGCTGTCCAGAAGGTCACTACACTGTACCAAGGTTATGAAAGTCTGGGCGATCAAATCAGCCTGTCAACCCACCACCACAGGGTTTTTTAAACATTCAACTTTGGAGAGTGCTCCCTCTACAGTGTCCTTACTGGTACCCAGGGGAATATCCAGTATAAGCAGAACATGTTGGGGTTGATCTCCTGCTCAGAACACCACCCCACCAACTGGTGTACAGCCATTTCTACTGGGGTAGCCATTAATCTTTAACAATAATTCATAATTTTTGGCCATTAGAAGGCACAAAATCCCAGCAGTGAGCATCCAAGATGTAACCCCTAGGTGACGCTATCCCAAGGGCTACTACAACTGTCTGCTTGGCTAGTAGCAGGTTAAGGGGCCTGGGTAATGAAACGGGTGCCTCCACCCAGAGGTCAGGGTTGGCAGTGGTCAATCTAACCTGGGCACAGCCCTCCGGGACACTGTAACCCCCCTCTTTCCCTTCTAGTGGTCTGAACAATATACAATAATTACTTTCACAATGACCTTTATTCACCAGGCAATTACCCACACTGTTTGCACTTACCACCAGGGCTGGTTCCTCTAGCTTGACCCTGGGTACCCCCTGTAAAGACAAGGCTAAGCACAGCAAATAGCAACAGTACAATACTTTTGGCATAAACTGGAACCACAGTCAGGTTAAATGCAAACAAAGTTAAATCTGATTTATTCAGGGGACTTCAACAAGGAAGGGGCGTAATCAGGTTGATTTGCTTAAAAGCTATATTAATCAGACAGTTATGCATGCAGTTCAGAGTCCCTACACAGTCAAACACTCTGGGTACCCAGGTAGGAAAACGGTGGGCTAGCCAGGAACATTGCAGCTGGTTGGGGCCCTGTGATGGAAGAAAGCAACATGCACAACACACACACACTATTTGTAATCCGGAGCAGGAGGGCTCAGTTCATGAAAGAAAAGGCAACAAGACAATCAGATGACAACACTTTTAGATTTAGCTGTTGTTGCAGGGAGCTACCCTGCTGTTTACTCACGATATCCAATAACAAATGATCAGCAAATAAGTACGTCTTCTAACAGAGCTCCCTCTCAGATTAATTATGACTGCAATCCAGGCAGCTCTTAAAGAGACAGTACACAGAGGCTATACAGGCACTCTCTGGCAATACATTTAAACTGCTAAAACACAGAACACCAGCCTGGCAGTGAGCATTTAGGCAAGCTCAAGGAAGACTTTTCGAGAACCCCCATTTGTATGGGGGTTACATAAAGATTTGACTTTGCTTTTAAAGATTGGATTTTCCTTCAGTCACATTTTCCCTTTTATCATTCACACCCTCTTTTAGTTAATGCAGTCTCCACACTTTCTATCTAACTAACTGCTGCAGTTATTACCATACCCAGACCCACTGGTACCAGTTTAGAATGATGCCCCTGGTTCTGTCCCTGGTTACCTAGATATTAGAGTTGCAGGCCTGAGGTGCAGCTGGAAGCTGGCATTGGCATGCTTGCTGAATTAAAGAACCTTTTACATTATTCCTCTATTTGCTCTAGCTCTGCCTTTATTTTCCAGCCCAGGAGTGCATGGATGAAACTATATATAGTCTCCAGGAATTTTGCAGGGCAATCCCTGCTGTTTACTCACTGTTCTGCAGACTCAGTCCATGGATGACACAGTTGGCTGAAGTCCTGGGGTGGATGACTTGGCAGAAACAGAACCAGGCTTGATGTTTGAAACTGGAAGGGGAACAGAGATTGCAGTCGGCAACTTCAGCTTGCTTGGAGATCTTGCAGCTTGTCCCCTTCAGCCTATTTTGGGCCTGTTGCAGGGCACGTGCACAAGGCCTGCCAACTACAAGGGACCCAGTCCCAGGAGTGGCTCCCCGGACAGGCTCCTCCATGGATAAGAGTGTGGGTGCACTCGGCGACAAGCCTCGTGATCCCCTGCAGGCAGCGGACCCCACTTTATGGGGGTTGGTGAGTTCCCCACCTGGCCCCAGTGTCAGAGTTCACATTCAGCACATTCTCCTCTTCTTCTCTTTCTTTCATTCACCAGCTAAGGTGTGAAGCCAAAGCAGTTTCTGTCCTTCCTGTCTCCCATACCCCAGGGTACAATGTCCGGGCTACAGGTTCATCACAACAGTCAATTCCTTGCTGTGTCTCAGGAGCAGACAGCAGGTACCCTGCCCCAATAGGCACCTGTCCATCCTTCTGCTTTCACAGTCTCTCAACTTTAACTCAGTTGCATTCTCGCTCTGGTTGACACACACAACTCCAGAACTCTGTCTCAGCAAAGAGTTCTAAAGTCTCTTTTCTCACTGTGCAGGTGCAGCACAATTCTGCAGTCTGAAGAGGCTTTCTCTCTTCACAGTTCTCTCCTTTTCCTTTCCTCCACTTTATTCACTGTTGAGGTGTAGGTGAAAGTACCCATCTTTTCCCAGGCACAGACGTAACCTTTGTCTTTTTCCAGGCTCAGGACACTACCTTTCCTTTATGTTCACCACTGTGGTGCATTTTTAACCTCATCTTCCTTTCACCGCTGTGGTGCATTCTCCTGCCACAGCAGACTCTTCCAGAAACCTGCAGCTTTTTCCACTCTCTTCCAGCAAAGCTGTTCATTTAACTCCTTTCTCTGCAATCTGTTCTCTTCTCAGTGGGGGAAGGCATGACCAGCCCTGGGGGACAGATTTGCTGGCAGCCCCCAGGAAAGGCCCTCTCCCAGCCTTGCAGCCCCATCTCCTCACCAATGGCAAGAGCACCCTTCCCTGTGGAGGGCTCTCTCCAGAGTTCAAAGGTCCTATACTTTTTGGGAGCTGTTGACAGCTCCCCATTGGCTGGAGCTACTGTCCTTAAGAAATTTTTGTTGTTGTTGTTGCTTTGTTTATGTGCCTACCTCCTGCTGGGGTGGTCCTATGGTTCCCCTAATCCGGGCCTGTCCTGGCGGGTCCTGCATCGGGCATCATGTCCGAGCTGCAACCTCCTCGCCCTCACCCTCTCTAAGGTCACATCGTGGACCCCCTTGTGGAAGACCAAGGGGTCGGGACCAGAGGGAGCTCCTGGGAGCATCTGATGTAGTGCAGCAGGCAGGCCTTCATGAGCACTGGAGGATCAGAGGGCTTGTCCCCCTGTAGTTCCCCACTCAGCCCCGGCGTTCAATGATGCCAGTGATGCTATAGTGTATGCTTCCGCACACCACACATCAGATATCTGCCCGCGCTGTTCCTCTAACACACCGTGACTCTTACTGTCCCCAGCCACCGCCAGAAGCCAGTATATGCGCCGGTACCCTACCCCTACCCTCCCGGAGGAGAGGTAGTCCCATCGGATGCGCAATCCTCCTTCCCCAGCCGACCCTCGGCAACTCGAGTCTGCTCCTGAACCCGGGCCAGCTGCGTAGCATGAGGTGTGGCATCCAGGACCTCAACCCTCAATGCCACTGGGCCGATCCTTAAGAAAAATTTATATGTATGAGGCTCCCTTGATGCCTTATTGGTGCAGAAAATTGGCGCCTAGATTTTCCCCAGTATTTTCCCCAAGAGTCTGTTCAACAAGCCCCATAATCCTCTTGCAAGTCCTGGCACAGTGGTTGGTTAGTTGGCTGGTATCACATGGCTGCAGAAACATGGTGGCTGAATGTAAATATCCCAACACAGTTTATCAGTGTCACAGGCTGTAACTGTCCTTGCAGCCAGAGCATTCACTTTTATTGTCCATTTTCTCCAGCATTTAGCAGCCACTCCTGTGCCCTGTGTAGCGACTGTACCACTTAACATTTTTGTTTGCCCTATTCCCTGTCACTGCTGCCATTCCACATAGCCCCTAGGCATCCACACATAAAGCCCTATTGCAGTCCTTCCCAATCCCATCTTCAACCTCCTGCTGCAGTCTGTGTAAACCTGTTTATCTATTTACTCCCCCACAGACTGCCAGCTTCTTTTCTTTCCTTGCACACCATGACCCAGATATTCAAAAGAGTTGAGCCATGCGCAACAGGGTTGTGCCTGCTCAAGTCCGAAATTGCGCCATTCTGCAATATTCAGCAGGAGGCAGTTGCGCCCCCGAAATCATGCTGAGCAACAGCGCAATGATAATGAAGGCATGCGCAACCAAAGGGGGAGGAACCATCAAAACTGCACAGCCCGATATTCAGCCCAGGCTGCAGAGTTATGCAGGCGCAACCCCTACCTGCGCCTGCACAAAGTTATGCAAAAAAAGGAACAAGTCGAGGCCACCCACAGGTGAGCTGCGCGCATTGCAGGCACAACACAGCAGCTGCCACCTGTGGGTGGCCTCGACTTGTTCCCCGCCGCACCTGGCGGCGCCCCCATGCCCCGATCGCGGGCATCAGTATCCCCCAAGTCCAATATCCCTGGTGGTCCAGTGGACCATGAGTAGCCCGATCGCGGGCATAACTGTACTTCTCCCCAGTAGCCCGATCACGGGCATAACTGTACCTCCCAGCCCATTAGCCTGATCATGGGCATCAGTAACCCCCAAAGTCCAATATCCCTGGTGGTCCAGTGGACCTAATGGAGCCCGATCACGGCGGCATTCCTCACCCCCAAGTCCGAAATCCCTGGTGATCTAGTGGACCCCACCCCACCTCCCATGGAGCCCCACCACCCGCTCCCCATAAGCTGGCTGGTGGCAGCACCCCACCACCTGCCGCCCCACCACCCATCAACTGACAGCTCAGTATGGCTGCACCCTATTGGTTCAGAGCATAAGCCAATGGGCATGCAGCCATACCGTAGAAGTCAGTCCAGATATGTGGATGAATTCATTCACATATCTGGACTGATCTAGTATAGTATGCTGCACACCCATTGACTCATGCTCTGAACCAATGGGCATGCAGCCACACTGAGCTGTCAGTCGGGGGGGGCGGGCAGCAGGTGGGTGCTGCCACCCGCGCTCACGGGGAGGGGTGGGGCTCTATGGGCGGGTGGGGTGGGGGTCCACCAGATCACCAGGGATTTCAGACTTGGGGGTGAGGAATGCTGCCCGCGATCGGCTCCATTCGTCCACTGGACCACCAGGACATTGGGCTTTGGGGATACTGATGCCCATGATTGGGCCAATGGAGGGGTTGATAGTTATGCCTGCAATCAGGCTACCGCGTGGGGTTGAACACTGTTATGCCCATGATTGGCTAATCGGGTCCACTGGACCACCAGGGATTGGAGATCATTGTCCCTTACGGACGCCCCGGATCGGGCTGCAGGGCGCTGGTCCCTGATGGCTGCTGTCCTGGCAGGGGCCAGGCATAAGTCATCGGGGATCTGCGCACCTGCATGCTAATGGCATGCAAATGGGGCTGTAATCAGATGCAAATGGCCCCCCCGTGTGCCTTGCATAAATTATGGCCCCATTTGCATGTCACCCTTTGAATATCGCAGGTGCTGTGCATGGCGCAATGGAACTTGCGCCACCGCATCTCAATGTTCCACTCTGACCACTTGCGCTGGTGCATTTCCACTGTGCCATGCACAGTGGGGGTGGCAGGAGGTGATATTCAAAGCAGTTGCACCATAGCGCAACTCCGTTGAATATCGCCCTGGCCACACCCCTGTGCAACTACTTTGAGCGGCGCACAGGCTTGCGCCACAAACTGGCACAGTTTGAATATCTGGGCCCATATCTTTATTTATTTAGTTATTCCTTTTATCTTCCTGTCTATAGTACCATTTTACTATGCCCCTAGGCACAGGACAGGACCTCCTCATATTTATTCATGTGCCACCTCATTAATATTTATGAAGCAACTCCCTGATCTCTGAGCATGATTGGTGCTCACAAAACTTTTGCTCCTTCTCCTTTGGTCATCTCTCCAGCCCAGCTCAGGTCACTGGTCCCTCTTCTGCTGCCCAAAGGGACTGGGACCACTGGAGAGACAACCCAAAAGGCAGACAAAATGGCCACTCAAAAAATGCACTACTGTGCATGTGTGGAGCATCACCCAGCACCACAGTGCCATAAGCGGGTGGCGGCTCCACACTCTGGCTCCCTCAGCCCGATTCTCACCAGAAAACCAAATGGGAGACCAAGGGAGGACCCAGGGACCACAGAGCTACACAGGGAAAAACCAGGACCTGGAGAAAAAAACAATGGGGGTGGACCAAAACCCCATGGGATGGGAGCCAAACTCGGGGGCTCACAGGTAAGCCTGCCAACAGGGAGGATACAAAAGCAAAAAAGAAAAGAAAACTGCTGTAGTTTTCTAAGGAAGTAGCCACCAAGGTCAGGGAGAAAAGGGTTGCTTTCAAGAAATACAAAAAAAAACAGAATCTGACAGGGACAGGGAAGACTACAAAGAAAAACAAAGGGAAGCAAACAAAGAAATCAGAACAGCGAAGGCAACAACAGAGGAGAGGATAGCCAAGGAAGTCAAAAAGGGAGACAAAGCCGACCCGGTGGCGCAGAGGGTGGAGGCGCTAGACGCCACACCTCGCACCACACTGGCAATCAGGGTTCGGGAGCAAGCTCAGGTTGCTATTGTCGGTTGGGGGGGGAGGGTGCAGAGTTGGATTGAGCTGCTGAAAGGCAGCTCTCCTCTCCTGGGGAGGGATCTGCAGTCTCCCGGGCTCTTGGCTGCCACTTAGTGGAGGCTTGGTGGTAGTGCCAAGCCCAGTGGGAGACTCAGCACCAGGCTGGGCAGGGGGAAAGGGCTGTCACTGGAGCCACGGGGTGCGTGCTCACCTCTACGGGGATGCATGACCGTGTTCTGGAGCCCTGGGAGTAGAGGGAGAAAAAAAACTGAAAATCTGCTGTCTCCCCATTGCCAAGCAGGCGGGAAGTGGCAATGGGGAGCAAAGAGCTCAACAGAAAAAAAGGGAGTCAAAACCTTCTATAGATATATCAGTGAAAAGAGAAAGACAACAGGGGGTATTGTCAGACTCACAAAAGAAGATGGAGGGGACACCGAGGACGACAAGCACAAAGCGGAAATCCTATACTTCTACTCCATATTCACCAAGGAGCAGGATGGCTGCAGACCCACCATTACAGGATGCAAAAAAGGAGGCATCAGAGTATATTCAGCTCCCTTTACAAAGGAAGCAGTCCTAAAAGAACTGGAGAAACTCAATATAAAAAAGACCATGGGACCAGATGAAATGCACCCGAGGTTACTGAGAGAACTAAGGGAGGAATTGCCGGCTCCACTGGCTAATCTCTTTAACTTATGATTTGAACTGGGAGAGGTCTCACAAGATTGAAAAATGGCCACAGTTATTCCTCTACACAAAAGCGGAGCAGAGGGAGTGCAGGCAACTGCAGACCGGTAAGCCTCACCTCAGTTGTGGGTAAAACAATGGAAACCCTTCTCAAGGAGAAGGTAATATCCTTTCTTGAGGACAACAGCAAATTAGACACAAAACAGCATGGCTTTACAATCTTATTGACTTTTTCAACTGGGTGACAAAAATAGTAGACCAGGGAGGTGCTGTGGACATAGTATACCTAGATTTCAGCAAGGCCTTCGACTCGGTCCCACATAGAAGGCTAATAAACAAGTTAGATAGCATGGGAGTAGGGCATCAGGTGGTAAACTGGGTATGGACCTGGCTTACTGGAAGGACTCAGAGGGTACTAGTAAACAGCTCACTTTCAGAGGAAAGAGGCATAGCTAGCGGCGTGCCACAGGGTTCGATACTTGGACCAGTCCTATTCAATATTTTCATTAGAAACATTTCTGATGGTCTGGAGGGTAAGATGTGTCTGTTTGCAGATGACACAAAGATAGGCAATAGGGTGGACACTCCAGGTGGAGTGGAGAAGATGAGAACTGACCTTAAGTCTCTGGAAAAGTGGTCAAAAACGTGGCAACTACATTTTAATGCTAAAAAAATGCAAGATCATGCTCCTTGGAAGGACTAACCCAGGAGAGGATTACTATCAAGGAGGAGAAAAACTGGAAGCCTCTAAACAGGAAAGAGATCTGGGAATAATTATAACAGATGACCCAAACAAGTCCAAGCAATGTGAGAAAGCTGCATTGTGAGCAAATGGCATGTTTCGGTGCACAGGAAGGGGGATTACCAGCAGAAAAAGAGGTCATCCAACCACTCTATCGATCACTGGTGAGGCCACACCTGGAGTGCAGTGTCCAGTTCTGGAGACCACACCTTAAAAAGATATTAACAGACTGGAAACAGTTCAGAGGAAAGCTACAAAAACGATTCACAGACTGCACAACAAATCGTACAATGAACATCTGTATGACTTAAGCATGTACTCCCTGGAGCAGCGGTGGGAGAGGGGAGACATGATCAAGACTTTCAGATTCCTAAAAGGAATAAACAAGGTGCAGTTTCAGGACTTGTTCCATATCAAAAATCACTCAAGAACCAGGGGGCACAACATGAAGCAAGAGGGGGTCAGATTCAGAGGTAACACACGTAAGTTCTTCTTTACCGAGAGAATAGTAGATTCATGGAACTGCCTTCCACAGAAGGTGGTGGAGACGAAAACAGTGGGAACTTTCAAAAATGCGTGGGGTAGATACAAGGGCACCATAACACTGAATAGATGTTAAGGGAAGGGGATAGGCTTATGGGCAGACTAGATGGGCCGCATGGTCCCCTTCTGCTGTCACTTTCTATGTTTCTATGTTTCTATGAGTAGTTGTTTGGGGGGGGACAGCAAAGGGTGGTAGTAAATAGGGTCAAATCAAGGGAGAGGGATGCTTCATGGGTCTGTCCTGGGACCAGTCCTTTTTAATATGTTTATCCGTGACATACAGTAGGAGACGGAATACAGGACAAGATGTGTTTCTCACAGATGACACTAAGCTTTGTGGCTGGGTAGGGTAGACAGAGAAGAGGGGGGTAAAGGAGTAGCAGAGGGACTAGTAAAAGTCAAAGAGGTGGTCCAAGGTTTGGCAGCTGAAATTCAACAACCAAAAGTGCAAGGTGATATACACAGGAAACAAGAACCCCAGGATGGAATACTGTCTGGGAGGGGTTAAGCTGGGCTCTACTTTTGAGAAAAGGGACCTGGAAGTCATCATACTTGACTCCCTAAAACAATCCAGCCAGTGCAATAGGGCCTACAATAAGCCAACCAGAATGTTGGGGTGCATTAGTAGGGGTTTTGATAGCAGGAGTAAAGAGGAAATACTACCCGTGTATAGATCACTGCTGAGGCCCCATCTGGAATACTACACCTAGTTTTGGAGTCCTAGAGATGTGTGGAAAAAAAAAATTGCCAGCAGAATTTTTGCAAAATTTAGACTTTCCCTTCCACAAAAGTTCGTAAATCATTTTGGCAACTTTCACAGAAATTCTGCCTTAAAACAGAGGAATAAATACACAGACTGCAGATTAATGTATTAAACTGTTGGGAAAAAATTCCGCAGAACTGATCACTGTCAGTGGTCAGTTCTGCGGCATTTTTCCCGCAGTTTAATACATTAATTCACTCCCCCTGCCGATTACAGCCTGCTGTATATTAAAATTCCCCGGTGTGTAGTGGTCCCCACCCACCCACCAATTGTGGGCCTGATGTAAAGAAAAAATTCCCTTGTGTCTATTGGTTCCCCCCCATCCACCGATCATGGGCCAATGTAAAAAAAATTCCCTGGTGTCTCGTGGCCCCCATCCCCACCCGTCGATTGCGGGCCTAATGTAAAAAAATGTATAATTCCCTGGTGTCTAGCGGACCCCTCCTATCAACGATCCCTTAATAATTAAAAAAGGCAGTCCATTATTCCCTGGTGTTTAGTGGACCCCCTTCTTTCTCGATCCCTGTAAAAAAAAGGTAGTCTCCAGTCCCTGGTGCCTGCTGACCCCCACCACACCCCAGCAGGTAATCTCCAACCACCCACTCCCCATCACCCCAACCCTAAGTGGGTGACTGGCACAGCCATCCTCTCTCCACCGTGGCCAGCTGCCCACTGAGCTGTCAATGAATGAATATGTACTTGTACAAGCACATGCTCATTCATTGCCAGATCCTGCTCATTTTGTGTGACAGCTCTGTGGGGCAATGCAGGCAAGAGCAGAGGGCTGTTTCAGTTTGCTGGTGGGGGGGTCAGGATGGGGGGAAGGCGTGGTGGACCCTGACCGGAACAGCCCTCCGCTCTTGTCTGTGCCGTCCCACAGAACTGTCACACTCAATGACTGGGAGCTGGAATGTCAATGAACGAGAACATGCTTGTACAAGTACGTGCTCATTCATTGACAGCTCAGTCCGTGGCGGGATATGGTGCAGAGAGAAGGGCTGTGCTAGTCACCTGTTCGGGGTTGGGGTGGGGGGAGGAGTGGGACCACCTGCCAGGGTGGGAGCTGGGTGTCCACTAGACACCAAGAAATGGGAACTGCCTTTTTTTCTCTCAGGGGATCGGGGATAGGGAGGGGGGTCCACTAGACATCAGGGAATAAGGGACTGCCTTTTATTTTTTTGATTAAGGGGATCAGGATAGGTAGGGTGGTCCACTAGACACTAGGTATTTATAATTAAGCAATAAGGCATGACAAGGTGTGTGTTATAGTGTATTAATGTCACTCCTGGGGTGGGTTGAAGCATGAGGCAAAGCCGAGTGCTTCCACCACCCCAGGAGTGACATTATTACACGATAACACACACCTTGGAGTGCCTTATTGCAATTATACAATGGCTCAATGTTATACAAAATAAACAAAAAATTAAAAATGTTTTTAGTACATTTTTTGTATTTCTGAAGAAAAAAAAGCGATTAATCATGGTCCAAAAGGTCCAAGTGCTCTAATAAATCCATACAGTGATGTTATTGTGTAATAACATCACTGTCTGAGGCACCCACTGACCATTCAGAATACAGGAAATTTCCTTGCCGTTGTATAATTTATTTTTTACATTGGGCCCTGATCAGTGGGTTGGGGGTACCACTAGACATCAGGGAATTTTTTTTACATCGGGCCCATGATCAACAGGTGGGGGGGACCAGTAGACACCAGGGAGTTTTTTTCACATTAAGCCCATTATCATCTAGGGGGGAGAACTCTAGAAATCAGGGAATGTTATTTTATAGGGGGCCTGTGAATGGCACAGGAAGGGGGACCTCTAGACACCAGGGAGGGAACTATATTTTACCTCAGCTCTCAATCAGCAAGGGGATGTCTAATTTTACATTAGGCTGGTTATTTGGCAGTGGGGGAAGGGGGGCCACTAATCACCAGGGAATTTTTTTCTACAGGGTGCTGTCGATTGGAGGGGGGGCTATATTATGAAATAATACTTTAAACTGCAGATGGAATAAATTCTGCAGTTTATATGTATTATTCCACAGTTCAGTCAAAAAAGTCAGCAGAAGAGGGTGAACATCTGCAGAACACATTCGGAAGATTTTGATCTTGCCAGTTGCAGAAATTTGGAAAATTTTGCAAAATTTTCAAAATTTCACGAAAGTTCCACAAAAGTGGAATTTGCAACTTTCGCCCACCTCTATGGTGTCCTCATCTAAGGAAAGACACAGGCTGGTGACGATGCTGTGAAGGTTGATCAAAATGATTCAGGGCCAACAGGGCCAGTCCTATGATTGGATTGGCTTAAAACTCTGAACATGTACTCACTGGAGGCCAGAAAGGAGGGACAGGTGCAGTATGATAGAAGCAATTAGGATTATGTGAACCTCTAAAAGTTCTACCTTGTGAACATTGAGATTCGAACCCCAAAATGTTCTACCAAGTTCTACCCAGTTCTACCAGGACCCCTCCATTGATTGCTAGCCCAATGAACAAATTCAATTAAATTCCCTGGTGTCAAGTGGCTCCCCTCTCCCCACCGATAACTGATTGCGGGCCCATTGTATTAAATTCTCTCATGTTTAGTGGTCCCCCAGCTGATTGCCTGCCTGATGAACAATTAATTAAATTCCCTGGTGTCTAGTGGTCCCCACCCCCCACCCCGGCAGGTAGTGTCCCCAACGCCCCCACCCTGACCCTCCCACTCCACCCTGAGCAGGTGACGGCACAGTCCCCCTCTCCACCACGCTGGTTGCTCGATTGAAGTGTCAATGAATGAGTGCGTATTTGTACAAGCATGCCTCATTCATTGACAGCTCACCAGCTTGCATCCATTTATTGAGCTCTTGAGCTTTGTTAGAGGTGTAGACAAGAGCATAGGGCTGTTCCAGTCACCATGGGGGAGGGAGGGGCGGATGGGGAAGGCATATGTGGACCCCATCTGCAGGGATGGGAAGGTAGCTCAGCTTAGTCTGAGGTAGTGCTGTTGTCGACAGTTGAGGTAATATAACCCCAACTCCCAATACTGCCACCACCAAGGGACTCAGCAATCAAGCACCAGCCAGCGAGCCACATAGCAAGTCAGAGCTCTAAGTACTGTAGCAACAGTGCTACGGTAGTGAGTGCCCTGCTCTGGCCCCACCTCCCAGCATGACATCACTAGTGACATTTTGGAGCTGCAGTTCAAAAGGCAGTCATAAAAAAACCAAGCATTTGTCAATGCCGAATGTTTGCTTGCTGGCATTGGCACTGGTAGTGTAGGAGTTACAGAGCTGCATAATAGGAATGGCAGTGAAGTATTGAACTGAAGCCAACCCCACCACCACCCTGCAGAGAGTGACAGGCATTGGGGTGTGCCTTTGGGTCGTCAGGCATAATGGCCATGCATTTCACCACACCCTACCCTGCAGTCACCGACAAGTGTCACAGTGTGCCTTGGAGTCTTTGGCCCTTATGTTCACCCCATTCCATCAGGAAATACAGTGAGATAGGTTCTGTATAGGAGAATGGGGTGAACTTTGGGGCCAAAGAGTCCAAGGCACACCTCGATGCCTCTTACTGGCTGCAGAGTGTGGGTGAGGGTGGAATGCTATGAGCATTACAGGCGACAATCCCAAGTCACACCCCTGATGCCTGTCAGTCTCTACAGGGTGGGGCGTTATGGTTGGAAACCCTAATGCCTCAGGTGTTCACTGGTATTTTCACTCCAAATTTTCAACATGGTTTTTTTGTGACCCCCACCTCATGAACAGTGGCAATATCAGTTTGTTAGCCGAAAGCTGATTTTGCACAGCGACTACGACATTTGGCACCACAGGTGCGAAAACACATTTTGAACAGGATGTGAAAAATGACAACTGTACTGTTCATGGGGAGGTGTAAAAAATGGCAATTTTTAAAAATCTGCAGTGAAAATATTAAAGAAACTGGTGAAGTCATGAGCGTGCGTAGAAACTGTGCAATGCACACCCATAATGTAATTAGTTTGGGGATTTTTTACAGTAGATTGTCAACACAGGCATTTTGGGACCTCCGCTCATTATCAATGTCACTGTGATTTTCTTAATCTGTCCCGAACACTGATTTCCCACAGTGACCATGCATTTCTGCACTGGAAGTGCGAAAACACATTTCGGCCATGGTGTGAAAAATGACAGCTGTACTGTTCATAAGGAAGTGTGGAAAAATGCCAGTGGTGAAAATCTGGACTGAAAATATAACAAATTCATGAACTTATGAAGGATGCGTGGAAACTGCGCAATGCTCGCTCATAACACAGTCATTTTATGGACTTTTGACAACAATTTTTAACATAGCCATTTTAAGACCTCTGCTCATGAACAGTGTCACTGTGATTTTCTCAATCTGTCCCGAACATTGATTTCGCACACCGACTGCGCCATTGTGCGCTACATGTGCAGAAACACATTTTGGGTGAGATGTGAAAAATGTCAGCTGTACTGCTCATAAGGAGGTATGGTAAAATGGCAATGTTGAAAATCTGGAGGAAATATTAAAATTCATCTAACTTACGAAAGTGGTGTAGGAACTGTGTGCAAGCCAGCCTTAAATCAGTTTATTTTGAATTTTTCACCAAACTTTCAAGATAGGGTTTTTGGGGGCCTACCTCATGAACTGTGACACTGTCATTTGTGTAAATTGGTCCCAAAAGGTGGTTCTGTGCAGTGACCTCGAAATCACTTTTCAGGGCCGATTAACGCCATGACAGTGCCAGAATTCATGAGGAGGGGTCCCAAAAACCCCATGTTGAAAATTTGGTGCCAAAATTCCCAAAAAAACCCGAGATATGCATCAAAGTTGAAAAAACCTTATTTATTCAATTATACAGCTTACCAGCATTTCTTCAGTTTGCGGTCGGCTTTGAAGAGTGCAGACGTGTTACCGGTCCACCGAAGATCGTCTCGCCAGCCTCTGGAGGTAAGTATGGGGTGAAGTGGGGGTGTGGGGAGGTGGATGCGCAGAGGGTGGGTGCTGGTTGGGGGGCAAGACAATCAACGAGGGACTGTTATTTTCTTTTCAGGTGTTTGTTTTCTTTTTAGGAAGACGACGCAGAACTTGTGCCATGCTGGGGTGGGCTCCGAGCGTGGCAACTGGAAGTCTGTTTCTTTTGGAGGGGGTTTAATTGAGCCGACGGGGAATTGGGCACCCTCATTGCCATTCTCACTTATGCCATGCTGGGGTGGGCTCCCAGCGTGGCACCTAGAGCTCTGGGGGGGGAGCGCGGAGCCGACGGGGGATTGGGCACCCCCGTCAGCCATACTGTGTGCGGCGGGTGGGGGGGCGCTATTCAGAGGCACTCAGAGGGTTGGGGAATAGTATTACAATACTGATCAGGTGTGCCAACAGACAACAGCTGCGTCTACTTTTTCAGTCACTTTGGGGTTCTGTTTTCCTGCTTTTGTCAATGCCGCTCCTATCCTGAACTCTGACTCAACATTCCAAGGATGGCAATTAGATCTTTTTTTGGAAACATTCCACGGATGTCATTTTAGTCACTTGCCTCCTCCTGGAAAGATTGTCCTAGGAAAAGTTCACTTCAAACTGAATTTATGTTCCAGGAAGAGAAAGCAGAGACATATAAAAGCAGGATTGCAGGCAATATGCTAATCAACACTATCTTATCGCTGCTCACTGAAGCGGTCTCTCCCTTTCAACTGTACGCCACTGCATTTTCAACTGCTGTCATAGACAGCTGCAGCATTCATTGGTGAACTGTGGCCGTGCCTGCAAACACACTGGCTGAATTGCAAGACAGGGTGCCACACCTACAAAAACTCGGATGATGGCACTATGTTTCTTGCACATGAATGCAAGCAAACATAAAAAGTCTAAAACAATTAAAAGCTGATTTCTTCTTTTATCTCTCCTGGGCTTGGGGAATTCCTGCATAAGGTGAGTGATATTTGAAGTATTTACCTAAAATCACATACCTTAGATGTACCCCAGATAAAGCTAGGGAACACTTTTAAGTTGAACATTTATGAACAGTGGCCACTGTACTTGGAAAGCTTACATAAAGCTCCTTCAAATGAAGCATTATTGGAATTACTCATAGCTGTCAGCATTCCCTAGTCTGCTCTGTTCTGATACTACACCAGTGATCCCAGATTGATTTGGCATTTTCCCTATAACTCCAGGGCAATTTTCCTATAGATTACATTATTTCCTATGGAAGCAGAATTGCTCTGTTTTGCCATATAACCAATGCAAAACAATGGGAACAATGTCCCTGTAAATGGCTCCTTTCCCTGTAAATTACAGGAATCCCTGTAGATCTGGGAGCCCTGCTACACTGTCACCAGTTTTGGAACCATGTCATGTTGTAGAAGCGGAGCTGTACCTAACTACAATGCTCCAGCAACAAAAACAGTGATGCACAGGCTCCCTATGAAATGACAACAATGGACTGGTGTAAAACGGTACTTTATTTGAAAGATAAAAAGCAGTATGTGCCTTTCATTAAAACCCACTGTTTTATACTGAATGTGTGCTTTCTCAATGGTGAGCACTGTTTTTGTGAGTAGCACTGCATTGCCCTGTGGAACAGCCATGTCTTTTGGTTAGCTACCGAACGGCAGTGTTGTTCAGTACAGCTTCACCATGCATGACATCACAAGCTTCCAACAAATGGTGGCAGTGTCATATCAGCATAGGGCAGACTAAGACTGGTACTATATATCTCTGGGCTGCTACCACTTATAGGTAAGCTAAATACCTCATTTAAAAGGGCTTTTCACGGGCTTTCAAACTATGAAGAATGCTGCTCATAAGTGATTCCCTTGAAGGAGTAATATTGTGGGAACTATGAAAGGAGTTAAGGCCTCGTAAGGAATTTTGGCCAGGTCCACCAGACTGATTCCAGTAAATCTAAAAGTTGGTAAATAGTGACACCCAGTGGCAATATAGCTAAATCACACGCTTGCATAATGAACTCGGGCAACAGTGGTTACAGCAATTGAAGCGAGAGGCTATTTGTATGACAAAACAAGCAGTAGTAGTACTGTACAGTAGCAAAATATGTTTTTTTAGAGGATAGATGCACTTCACGTGGAGCTCATTTACGATGGCTTCCCAAATAAAACCTGGTTACAGAGGAAAGAGAATTAACATTAGATTTAAAATACAGTATCATGCTCAAGTAATAGTTTAAAATACATACATTAGACATAGACATACACTCTGCCATTTGAACAATTTAGATAAAACAATTAGGGTAAGCTGAGGGACAAACATTTTGAAAGAGTGTAGGGAAAACTGAGATCAGCCGCAGTAGCCACATTTTAAATTGCAATATTAAAAAAAACTGTGTGTTGCCTTGCATTTTGGGGGCTGGGTGAGAACTGTTGAGCCAGGTGCCTCAGCTAGGCTATAATTAATGCAGAGGTGTTGCTTACCTGTGAAGATATCCTGGGTCCAAACAGAAGGGACAGTAAAGAGGTATTTTATAGCCCTACAGACAGGAAGGAGGGGGTATTTCCAGGTTGCAAGGCAAGTATAAAAGAAAACTTCCCAGGAATGGTACTGAGCCAAACTGTAGAAAATGAGCCTCTTGGAAAGGGCCACTCTGCGAATGCCACAAGATTAAGTTCAGAGAGAGACTTGAGAAGAGAGGGACGGGGACAGGGGGCTGGGGACCTTGCTGAAAGGAATCCATATCTGGTCAGTAGATTCAGTGGTCATTGTCACCATGTTCAGGCAGGTAGGAGGGTGGTGGGAGATAGTCAGTTGCAGGTAATGTGTGGGGCAACCAATTTCTAGAGTGTTCTCTGGGAGATGGGAGGTCTGCTAGATGCTAGATGCATAGGAGTTTGAGATCCTTATGGCAGAGGATGTTCACTTCAGAGCTGAGGTTCAGTGCCTGAGGGAAGACCACACTTACAGAAGTCTGAAAGCTGCTGTTCCATTACTCAGAGGCCCCCTAGGGTCTATTCTGAGTGGTGGACTGTACTGGGGAGGTAGATTGGTATGGGCAAAATAGCATTCCCAAGACTGCACACTCAGTCTGGCAGAGGAGGCAAAGGATGACAGATCCAACATTACAGGTACAGTCAATATTTCCAGAGAGGAGGATCCATTCTGTAGTGATGAGCCAGGCGGGAGGACAGAAATCAAGCTCAGCAAGTGCATAACAAGATGATAATGATTTGGGACTCTACAGTCAGAAGGACAGGGAGTCTGGTCAATGGCTTATCGCTGGGGGAAATATCTGTCAAATGCCTTCCTGGAAAGACAGCTGTGAAGGTACTTCCATGACAGGAACGTTTGACCAAGCTGGAAAGACACTGGGCCCGATTCTTAAAGCTTCTGGACTGTTGCAAGGGGCTTGCACCACAAGGAATGGCGTAAAGTGGCCCTTGCATCAAAAGATGCACCGGGAGTGATTCTCAAAGGCAGCCTCCAGCAACCACAGGCTGCCTGCACCAAAAGGGGCTTGTGCCATCCTTGCAGCACAAAATGGGCTGCGGCATGGCACTAGGGGGATTGCAGCAGCCGCAACTTGCAATATTCCCAAAATCAGGATTATCTAAACCCTCCTAGAGAGCACATTTCTCAGCACCTCTGCCAGGGCTGGTCTAAGGGTACGTAGATGTGTGTCCTCTGAGAGGGTTTAGGGTGCCAATCTACCATGGCCCCCCTCCCCATCCCCATCCCCCTTATAATACATTTGTAACCCCTAGGGGGCGCTACCCTTAGGGCTACTACCCCTGTCTCCCTCCACTGAGACAGGGTGAGGGGCCCAGATCCGTTGTCGGGTGCCTCCACCCAGAGGTTGGGGTTAAAACGGTCGAGACCACCTCGGTTACAGCCCTCTGGGTTACTGCAACCCCCTTTTTGTCTCACTAGTGGCTCACACTGTGTACCAACAATTCTTTTCACCAGTACACTTACCCCCCGGGTAGTATCTCTCCGCTCACTCCGGGAACCCCCTGTAAAGTAAGGTACAATTATGTCACAGTCACATTGCAGCAGTTCACCAGGGATGCACAAACCAGCCAGGATGTAGTTGCAACACGATAATCTGATTTATTAAAGGGGGGAATAACAAGGAAGAGGGGGACAAATCAGGTTAATTAGCTTGTACTAATATTAGCTACCTAGGGCTCTGTGCACAGGCCTAACCCTTGGATTTACTGTCCCTGGGTACCCAAGCCCTAACGGCTAGTCCAAACGTGGCAGCTGGTTGGGGCCCTTTACAAGATAAACATTACAGTCCTGAGCAGGTCAGAATAGGAGGAAAGTTTAATTAGGCAGTCAGCAGTATAATAATGCACTGGAAACCACTGTACACACTCTGCAGGGAGCTACCCTGAATCAGTACTCACAACCCTAGCAAATAACGATTCCTTCAACGCTGCCAGGACGGAGCCTGAACTTCACCAGCCTTCTCACACATTTATATGGCAACAACAGAGGGGTACCATACCAGGCAGCTGTTTTCAAACCGTCACAAATTGCAGAAGAACTCAAACAGCAAATGGCAGTTTCAACATTACAGGCGGACCGAGCGCGACTCAGCAATTCTCTCCAGTTCCCTCAGGATGAGCCTGGTAGGTAGCTGGGCTGGCACCAGCCTCCTCCGACCGCACGCCGGATTTAGTCCGACTTGCTTGAAAGACAAAAACAGCCGCCTAGCTCCCTTCACGCCTCCCGCTAACACTCCACCAGCGCAGAAGCACATGTGCCTTTCATCTCTTCAGCCACAACGACCTGGCCCCAGCAGTAAGGGGCTCTTCCTTCCAGTTCGGGCGCTACCGCTTCTATTGGCTGGCTGAACATGCCAGTCATTTCTCCTGCCCTCAGTGGTGCGAAAAGCTCTATAGCCCATAATGCCTTTCCCAAAATACAAACAGTCCCTCTATTGGTCAGCCGACTCTGTAGGGTCCTGAGGTACTGATTGGCCCAATTCAGCAGTTCTGGAGCAAAATGGAGGAGACAATCAAACAGTCCTTACTGCAAAGGAAGGCAGGTTAGAACAACTATATTATCATTATTATTTTATGATATTTCAAGCAAACAATCACATCCTCCAGCAGAGCCCCCTCTGCACCACTAGCGATGGCAGACAGGGAGCTTTTTTTTCAGCGTCCCGGGCGAGACACGGGCATACAACCACAGAGCCCCCCCCCATTCCAGTTAATTACGACTGCAACAAGCAGCCCATAAAGAGACAACTTACGGAGGCTTTAAAAACGCTCACTGGCTACCCATTTACACGGCTTTATGCCGATCACCAACCAGGCATGGAACAGGGAAACGAGCTCCGAGAAAACTGTCAGGAACCCCCATTTGCAAGGGGTTTACACCTTCCCTGGCCTGGAAAAACTTGGCGTCCACGTCAAGTAGTTATCCTTGAATTACTTTCAGGCAAATATCTTGGTTAACACTATATCACACTTTGCATTACATACATGAATATTACATTCACAATGTACTATGATTTATACAACATTATACACACAAACTCTTGTTCCCTTTTTTAAATCAGGTCATTAGTTCCTGCTCATGACACCAGGCCTGGGGAAACCCCCCCCCTTTCAGCTGCTGGCAGGCTACCTAAAGCAGGGGCACCACACTCAAAGTGTAATACTAACAGTCTGGAGTTATCCCCCAAGGCCAACTTAGGCAAGGAACTCGGGGACACATACACTCCTTTGTGGACCACATTTAAGGGCAGGTCCACCGGCTGACCCAGAGACTCATAACTCATCTTATTACCGGCCGGATTTCTCGGCCGGATCGCCTAGGGGTCTCAGGGGACCTTGAAACAGGCCCTGATTCCACTTCAGTCTCCTTGACATTAGTGACGGGAATCTCTACAGGGGAAAAAGGCTCAGCACTCGTAGTACTATTGGGAGCCTGACCTTCTATCCCCGGACCCACCCCACTGGGCTCAGCTGGGGGCTGTCTAGGTACAGGTGAGGAACCATCAGGGCATTCAAAATATTCTTCCGGTTCGGGCATATCACTTGCTTGTTCCCCCCATCTCACTCTCTTCCTCTGAAAAGTCAGACAATTCAGCCAGGCCAGACAGTTCAGCCATGCTCAAGGATCCCACCTCCTGGGCATTATTGCCACCCGATTCAAGGTCTGGAAGCATTGGTCCTGGAGACAAAGCTGGGGGCTCAGACAGTCCAGAAGGCCCAATCTTATCTCCAGAGTTAACAAGGGGATTGCCCCAAAATAACTGGCTCAATTCATAAGAGGGATAGTATTCAATATCGTCTTCGTCATCTTCTGACACCACTGGTTGCTCACTTTCCTCTGCAGACCTTGGGCGAGGCCCTTTTGGTTGGCCTGCTGAAGAATCAATGGGTTTGATGCCTTTCCTGGTAGCAGATCTAGTCATAGGTCTGGAGGGGGGGGAGCATTTGGAGATTCAGCTTCAATCAGGACTTGTCCGATTGGCAGCAGATGATTTCTGTGCATAGTTTTCATATCTTTAGAATTGTTTTCAGGCCTCACTTTATATACAGGCAGATCTGTCAATTTTCCCACAACAATGTGAGGGAGGTGATGCCATCTGTCAGCAATTTTATGTTTCCCATGTAGTCCCAGATTCCTCAATAACACTCTGTCCCTTCTTTAACTCCATTGCTTTTACTTTCTTATCGTATCGTTCTTTGTTGGCCAGGTTTCGTTTAGCCGCCATAGTCTGGGCCAGTTGGTAGGCATGGTTTAATTGGGCCTTTAATTTCTGTACACACTGTAGATGGTTCTCTGCTTGCACTCCATCAGGGGAAACCCCAAAACACACATCAACTGGCAGTCTAGCCTCTCTCCCAAACATCAGTCGGTACAGGGAAAATCCTGTGGCTTCACTTTTTGTACAATTATAAGCGTGATCTAAGGTGCTAATTTGCTCGCTCCATCTCGGTTTATCTTTTGGTTGCAATGTGCCCAACATGTCAAGCAAGGTGCGATTAAACCTTTCAGGCTGAGGATCTCCCTGTGGATGATAGGGGGTGGTTCTTGACTTTCATACCCCCCACAAAGATAGCATCTCTTTAATCAAATGACTCTCAAAGTCCCTTCCCTGGTCAGAATGGATCCGCTGCGGGGCCCCATAGTGGACGAAAAAGTTCTCAACAAGTATCTTAGCCTCCATGGTTGCTTTCTGATCCTTGGTCGGGAAAGCCTGTGCATACCAGGTAAAATGATCAGTGACCACCAATATGTTGCTGACACTTTTCAGATTGGGCTCTAAACTCAAGAAATCAATACAGACCAGTTCCATAGGGGCACTAGTGGTAATGTTGACAAGGGGAGCAGCTCTCTGGGGTAAAGCTTTTTTGCAAACAGCGACTACAGGTCTTGACATATTGCTCTACATCCGTACTCATTTTCGCCAGTAAAATCGAGCCGTACTAGATCAAGGGTCCGGTCTATGCCGAGATGCCCCATTTGATTATGCAAGGACCCTAAGACCAATTTCTAAAAGCTGAGGGCAGCACCAGTTGTTGTTTGTCTACCCGCCTTCCTTATTCACAGTCTCCTGTATAGTAGTTGGTTAATCAGCTTCAATTTGGGCCCTTCTTTATACAACAAGGCAGTCCTTAGATCAGTGGAACGTAACTTGGACATGTCTTTCCCTGCACAGAGGGCTTCTAAAGCTGATTTGATCATGGGATCGCGGGATTGAGCCTGTTGGAGACTATCATTGTTAAACTGTGGCAATGAGCCAGTGTCTAGTGCAGAGAAGTGACAATAGGCAGTCGGTATGCAATTTTCGGACGGTCCCAGACAATCCACCATGCAGTCCACCCCGTCAGGAGACACCTGTTCCTCTTTGTCAAATTTCTGGCAAAGGGCTCTTATGTCAGGTTCGGATAACCTGACCCAATCAGTTCGTGGCATAGGCCTCCGAGAGAGAGCATCCGCATCTACATGGTTTAGGCCTGCCCTGTATTCAACAGCATAGTCATAGATGGCCAAGTCGGAGAGCCACCTATGACCTGTGGCATCCAACTTGGCAGAGGTCTGTACATGCGTCAGAGGATTGTTATCAGTCTTTACCAATATCTTGGCACCATACTAATAGTCATGAAACTGATCAACAATGGCCCACTTCAGAGCCAGGAACTCTAGTCTGTGCACTGGATAATTTTTCTCTGAAGGAGTCAGGCTTCTGCTGGCAAATGCTACAGGTCTCAGACCATTCGAGTGCTCCTGGTATAACACAGCCCCCAATCCCTGTAGACTGGCATCAGTATGAAGAATGTACGGCTTGGCCAGATCAGCATAGGCCAACACTGGGGCATGAGTAAGTTGATATATGATGTCATAAAAGGCTTCCTCACACTCAGCAGTCCAACAATCCCCAAACATATCATTCGGTTGGAAATACTTCTTTTCTGTCTCCGAGCGCACAGCCTTCTTATACTTTTTGTGCGTAGGCGGATACCCCTGAGTGAGGTTGAGGAGGGGGCGAATCACTCGAGAATAGTCCTTAACAAACCGCCTATAGTATCCACAAAACCCCAGGAATCGTTGCAGCTCTTTCAAATTCCTGGGCTGAGGCCAAGTGGTCAAAGCCTCCACTTTGCTAGGGTCAGTCTCTATGCCCTCAGTGGACATTATGTGGCCCACGTATTTTACAGAAGTCTGGAAGAAGTGACACTTGTCAATAGACAGCTTGAGGCCGAAATCCTCCAACCGATCCAAGACCTTGAATAATCGTTGCTCGTGCTCTTCCAACGATCGGCCAAACACTATGACGTCATCTAAATAGACCAGACATTCGAGTAGATTCATGTCCCACACAGTCCGTTCCATCAGGCACTGAAAAGTGTCTGGGGCACCCGAGATCCCTTGAGGCATCCGGACAAACTCAGAAGCTCAGGGGCAAATGAAGGCAGTCTTCCTGGTCGCTGGGGCTATTGGGATCTGGTAGTATCCACTGCGAAGATCCAACACAGAGAACCACTTGCTACCATTTAAACAATCCAATGCATCCTGTATGAGTGGCATGGTATACTGGTCCAGAATGGTCCGCCGATTCAAAGTGCGATAGTCTACACACATCCGAACTGCCCCATTCTTTTTCCTTACTACTACTATGGGGGAGGCATAGGGGCTCCTGGACTCTTGTATTACACCAGCAGCCAACATTTCTTGTAGATGCTGCCTTACCTCATCTATATCAGCGGGGGCCAGGCGCCGGGATCTCTCTCGGAAAGGCCTTTCATCATGCAGCCGAATGTGATGCTCAGCCCCTTGTACACATCCCACATCCCACTCTTTCAGGGAGAAAACCTGGTCTCTATTGGCAAGCCTCTCACTGACCCTTTGTTTCCACTCAACTGGCAGCGGGGAGTCACCGAAGTCGAACAAATCAGGAGTAACTCTATCATCTGTCCTGGAACCCTTTCTGTTTGGCAGTACTGCAGTATCTGCACAATGTACGCTTGCCAAGGTGCACCCTCTTCTTATTTGAACCTCCCTGTCGGACACATTATGCACTTGAACCATCACCCTCTTAACATAAGCATGAGCTCTAGCTGGCAAGATGCTGGGTTTGACCAACAGTCCCTCAGATAATCTTCCCTCCACAGGTGCATCCAACATCAACAACTTATTCTTAACATCGGTTTTCAGTTGTACTTCTCCATGCAGGACACATTGGGCATTCGGGGCAAGTATCACCGGGGCCGGATCCTTTTTCCACACCACACCCACCTGGTCTTCAGGTTCCTCTGGACTAACCTTCTTCTGAGTGGCACTTGCCCGTTGAATCACAGCAGGTAGGCTTAAAGCTCGCCCGGTCTGGAATGCTTGTTTTTCTGAACACAATTGGGCCAATTGTCTGAACATATGCGCATTCGTCCCAATCAACAAAGGCACCCCATCATACAGTCCAGTGGGTGGGCAAACTAAAACTAGGGTTTCCACCTGCTCATCCATTCCAGCCACAGTTGCAGAAAAAGATAACCAGACTCGGATGTATCCCAAATACGGATAGGCCTTGTTGCTCAACCCCCACACATGTAGACCATTCAAAGGTTGCAGGGGCACCTCAGGTAAGTGTGCCTGGTACCAGTCCTGAAACATGATGGTTACCTGAGAGCCACTGTCTAATACAGCTCGAGTGGGAATTTCATTTACCCGCACCGGGGTCTCCATTGAAAGCCCGACCACATCAGACCAGTTGGGGGCCACAGCATTGATAGTCGCCTGGGCTGGGCCTGAGTCACAAACCTTTTCCTGGGAGCCTGAGACTGGGCCTGGTGATGTCGGGTGATCAGTCTGTTGTTAACTTTCCTTAAATTCTCGGGCCTCTGGCACTCGGGTTGGAAATGCCCATCTTCCCCGCAACAGTAACAGAACTTGGGGTCCCGGGGGTCACTATTCTGTGGGGGGCACCTTATCTGTGGGGGGCTCTGACAGGGGTGAGAGCGCTCTCTTTGGCCAGGGCTCGGGCTTCTATGAGACTCATGGGCCCCGGTCCTAATAGGGTACATAGTAGAGTCTATCACACTGTCAGTGTCAGTGGCTCAGTAGGTAGCACACTCGCCTCTGAGGCCGGGAGATCAGAGGGCTGTGGGTTCAGTTCCCACATCTGGCACTTGGGTTAATATCCCAGTACTGACACTGTAGTGCAGCATGAGAGGGGTGCTGCACTTCTGAGGTGCCGTCTTTCGGATGAGATGTTAAACCAAGGTCCCATCTGCCTGGATTGGTGGTAGTTCAGGTGGATGTTAAAGATCCCATGGCACTTATCGAAAAGAGTAGGGGAATTTCCCCGGTGTCCTGGCCAAATTTCCCTCATTCAGTAAAAAATACCACCAACAGCTTAATCTGGTTCAAGGTCAGTTGGCATTCATCTGTATCCCCCTCCCCCGGGTCGTGCCTGAAAATAGGCAGGATTTGTCTAGTGCACTTACCCGGTCAACAAAAGCTAAATAAATAGATTGCTTCAAGTCCCTCACCAGTTCCCGTAAATTCCTGACCTCGGCCCTCAACTCAGTCTCTACATGGAGGTCGGAGGAAATAACTCGCATTCCCACAGTACCTGGAAAATCTGGGATCCCTCAGACCCTCCGGACAGACGGGTCTCCTCGGGGGTGTTAGGCTCAGGGGTCCCACTAGGGTGTACCGCCCCCACACATGGCTCCCACCCCTCTTCATCAGTCTCCACTTCCCTAATTTCCCTCATTAATTGACAATATTCAGGCGGGGTGCCCCGCCAATCCTGTAGCTTAAGTTTCAGCAGTATCACACTAGAAAATCTGGCAGACTTTAGAACATGTTCTAACCGGACCTGATTCAGGGCTGCAGCAGTGATTCCCCTTTTCTATAGGCCTTCTGCAAGGCCCGCCCACTCTGGTGACAAAAAGCGGACAGTTTCTCATTTCTCCACTGCTTAGCAGACCTGAATTTCATAAGTCTTCACCAGTCTCGTACTCCCAAAAACCCTTCTAAAGCAGAGAGAGTACTCTGCTGTGGTGGTTCCGGATGGGTGGCCCGAAGAATCTAATAGCTTCTAAAGCAGGGCCCTTCAAGCTCTCCATCAGCCTCTTCCTTTTCTCCCCCTCAGAACATTGCCATTCCTGGACTAAAGGGGTGGCATAGTCCATCCAAGCCTCCAGGTCATCCTCCTCTGGAGGCACCGGAACGGTGCCAGAGAAAAGTTTTAACTTACGGTAAGAATCGAGCTCTATGGGTGGGACCACCAGGTGCAGGGAAGCCAGCCCAGAACTCTTAGGCAGGCAAGGGGAAGTGCCAGGGGAGCCCTGAGGGGTAGCATCACTGGATAAATCTAAGACTTGTAGCAACTCCTGGGTAGTTCTCCCCTCCACAGCCAACAATTTAAGCAGTTTGTCTTTAAAACTGTTCATTTGAGGAGACCCCCCAGGAGTGACTGACCCACTTCGAATATGAATTAGCCTCCATCCTTGTGAAGCACCCTCTGGATAAATCACAGGAGGTACCTTCGGGTCGATGGCCACACTGCATAGAAGTAACACCTGCAGCGTCTGGTCAAGCAAATCAGCCATACGCCTTTTACCTCCACTTTGCCCAAACATTTTAATCCGCTCTGCAGCAGAAATGATGTCAACAGTTGGGGTTCCAAAGGCACATCTAACAATAACACAATCTTCTGGGAGTTCAGTTTCTGCCTTCTCCCACCCCATCAGTCTGTGTACTCATGGTTTTGATGGGTCCCAGTTTAATTTTTCCCATCATATCCCCTTCCATTTTTTCCATTTCTTGTGTGCTTCACCACTTGGCCACTAGGGGACACTGATCCCAGCGGTGCCTCAAATTTGTAACCTCTCGGGGGCGCTACCCTTAGGGCTACTACCCCTGCCTGCCTCCACTGAGACAGGGTGAGGGGCCCAGATCCGTTGTCGGGTGCCTCCACCCAGAGGTTGGGGTTAAAACGGTCGAGACCGCCTCGGTTACAGCCCTCTGGGTTACTGCAACCCCCTTTTTGTCCCACTAGTGGCTCACACTGTGTACCAACAATTCTTTTCACCAGTACACTTACC
Organism: Neoceratodus forsteri; assembly: GCA_016271365.2. Classification (NCBI taxonomy): domain Eukaryota; kingdom Metazoa; phylum Chordata; order Ceratodontiformes; family Ceratodontidae; genus Neoceratodus; species Neoceratodus forsteri. The sequence goes on along the minus strand of CM057450.1, from coordinate 434,698,785 downwards.
CCCTGGGTAGTATCTCTCCGCTCACTCTGGGGACCCCCTGTAAAGTAAGGTACAATTATGTCACAGTCACAATGCAGCAGTTCACCAGGGATGCACAAACCAGCCAGGATGTAGTTGCAACACGATAATCTGATTTATTAAAGGGGGAATAACAAGGAAGAGGGGGAAAAATCAGGTTAATTAGCTTGTACTAATATTAGCTACCTAGGGCTCTGTGCACAGGCCTAACCCTTGGATTTACTGTCCCTGGGTACCCAAGCCCTAACGGCTAGTCCAAACGTGGCAGCTGGTTGGGGCCCTTAACACAGATAAACATTACAGTCCTGAGCAGGTCAGAATAGGAGGAAAGTTTAATTAGGCAGTCAGTAGTATAATAATGCACTGGAAACCACTGTGTACACACTCTGCAGGGAGCTACCCTGAATCAGTACTCACAACCCCAGCAAATAACGATTCCTTCAACGCTGCTAGGACAGAGCCTGAACTTCACCAGCCTTCTCACACATTTATATGGCAACAACAGAGGGGTACCATACCAGGCAGCTGTTTTCAAACCGTCACAAATTGCAGAAGAACTCAAACAGCAAATGGCAGTTTCAACATTACAGATGGACCGAGCGCGACTCAGCAATTCTCTCCAGTTCTCTCAGGATGAGCCTAGTAGGTAGCTGGGCTGTCACAAGCCTCCTCCGACCGCACGCCGGTGGATTTAGTCCGACTTGCTTGAAAAGACAAAAACAGCCGCCTAGCCCTTTACGCGCTTCCTGCGCGAACACTCCACCAGCGCAGAAGCACACAGCTCCTTTCCTCTCTTCAGCCACAATGAATCTGGCCCCAGCAGTAAGGGGCTCTTCCTTCAGTTCGGGGCGCTACCTGTTTCTATTGGCTGGCTGAACATGCCAGTCATTTCCTCCTGCCCTCAGTGGTGCGAAAAAGCGCCATAGCCCATAATGCCTTTCCCAAAATACAAACAGTTCCTCTATTGGTCAGCCGACTCTGTAGGGTACCGAGGTACTGATTAGCCCAATTCAGCAGTTCTGGAGCAAAATGGAGGAGACAATCAAACAGTCCTTACTGCAAAGGAAGGCAGGTTAGAACAACTACATTATCATTATTATTTTACGTTATCTCAAGCAAACAATCACATCCTCCAGCAGAGCCCCCTCTGCACCACTAGCGATGGCAGACAGGGAGCTTTTTTTTCAGCATCCCAGGCGGGACTCAGGCATACAACCACACAGCCCCCCTCCCCATTCCAGTTAATTATGACTGCAACAAGCAGCCCATAAAGAGACAACTTACGGAGGCTTTAAAAGCGCTCACTGGCTACCCATTTACATGGCTTTATGCCGATCACCAACCAGGCATGGAGCAGGGAAACGAGCTCCGAGAAAACTGTCAGGAACCCCCATTTGCAAGGGGGTTACACATTAATTCCCATTCCTGGTGGTCTAGGGGTCTCCCAACCCCTATCTACCTGTAATCAAGCTCGACAAGCACAAAGCGGAAACCCTATGCTTCTACTCCATATTCAACAAGGAGTAGGATGGCTGCGGACCCACCATTACAGGAGGCAATAAAAGAGGCATCAGAGTATACTCAGCTCCCTTTACAAAGGAAGCAGTCCTAAAGGAACTGCAAAAACTCAATATAAAGAAGACCACGGGACCAGACGAAATGCACCCGAGGTTACTGAGAGAACTAAGGGAGGAACTGGCGACTCCACTGGCTAATCTCTTTAACTTATGATTTGAACTGGGTGAAGTCTCACAAGATTGGAAAATGGCCACAGTTATTCCTCTACATGAAAGCGGAGCAGAGAGAGTACAGGCAACTGCAGACCGGTAAGCCTCACCTCAGTTGTGGGTAAAACAATGGAAACCCTTCTCAAGGAGAAGATAATATTGTTTCTTGAGGACAACAGCAAATTAGACACAAAACAGGATGGCTTTACAATCTTATTGACTTTTTCAACTGGGTGACAAAAATAGTAGACCAGGGAGGTGCTGTGGACATAGTATACCTAGATTTCAGCAAGGCCTTCAACTCGGTCCCTCATAGAAGGCTAATAAACAAGTTAGATAGCATGGGAGTAGGGCATCAGGTGGTAAACTGGATAAGGAGCTGACTTACTGGAAGGACCCAGAGGGTACTAGTAAACGGCTCACTTTCAGAGGAAAGAGGCATAGCTAGTGGCATGCCACAGGGTTCAGTACTTGGACCAGTCCTATTCAATATTTTCATTAGCGACATTTCTGATGGACTGGAGGGTAAGGTGAGTCTGTTCGCAGATGACACAAAGATAGGCAACAGGGTGGCTCTCCAGGTGGAGTGGAGAAGATGAGGACTGACCTTAAGTCTCTGGAAAAGTGGTCAACAACAGGGCAACTACATTTTAATGCTAAAAAATGCAAGATCATGCATGTTGGAAGGACCAACCACAGAGAGAATTATTACCTAGGGGGAGAAAAACTGGAAGCCTCTTAACTGGAAAGAGATCTGGGAATAATTATAACAGATGACCCGAAAATGTCCAATGTGAGAAAGCTGCATTGTGAGCAAATGGCATGTTGGGATGCAAAGGAAGGGGGGATTACCAGCAGAAAAAGAGGTAATCCAACCACTCTGTCGATCACTGGTGAGGCCACACCTGGAGTACAGTGTCCAGTTCTGGAGACCACAACTTAAAAAGATATTAACAGACTGGAAACAGTGCAGAGGAGAGCTACAAAAATGATTCACAGACTGCACAACAAATCGTACAATGAGCATCTGTGTGACTTATGCATGTACTCCCTGCAGCAGCGGTGGGAGAGGGGAGACATGATCAAGACTTTCAAATTCCTAAAAGGAATAAACAAGGTGCAGTTTCAGGACTTGTTCCATATCAAAAAATCACTCAAGAACCAGGGGCACAACATGAAGCATGAGGGGGTCAGATTCATAGGCAACACACGCAAGTTCTTCTTTACTGGGAGAACAGTTGATTCATGGAACTGCCTTCCACAGAAGGTGGTGGAGATGAAAACAGTGGGAACTTTCAAAAATGCGTGGGGTAGATACAAGGGCACCATAACACTGAATAGATGTTAAGGGAAGGGGATAGGCTTATGGGCAGACTAGATGGGCCGCATGGTCCCCTTCTGCTGTTACTTTCTATGTTTCTATGTTTCTATGAGTAGTTCTTTGGGAGGGCGGGAGACAGTAGAGGGTGTTAGTAAATAGGGTCAAATCAAGGGAGAGGGAAGTCACTAATGGGGTGCTGCAGGGGTCAGTCCTGGGACCAGTCCTTTTTAATATGTTTATCCGTGACATACAGTAGGAGACGGAATACAGGACAAGATGTGTTTCTCACAGATGACACTAACCTTTGTGCCTGGGTAGAGTAGACAGAGAAGAGGGGGGTAAAGGAGTAGCAGAGGGACTAGTAAAAGTCAAAGAGGTGGTCCAAGGTTTGGCAGCTGAAATTCAACACCCAAAAGTGCAAGGTGATACACATAGGGAACAAGAACCCGAGGATGGAATACTGGCTGGGAGGGGTTAAGCTGGGCACTACTTCTGAGAAAAGGGACCTGGGAGTCATCATACTTGACTCCCTAAAACAATCCAGCCAGTGCAACAGGGCCTGCAATAAGCCAACCAGAATGTTGGGGTGCATTAGTAGGGGTTTGATAGCAGGAGTAAAGAGGAAATACTACCCATGTATAGATCACTGCTGAGGCCCCTTCTGGAATACTACACCTAGTTTTGGAGTCCTAGAGATGTGTGGAAAAAAAAATTGCCAGCAGAATTTGCGCAAAATTCAGACTTTCACTTCCACAAAAGTTCATAAATCATTTTGGCAACTTTCACAGAAATTCTGCCTTAAAACAGAGGAATAAATATACTGACTGCAGATCAATGTATTAAACTGTGGGGAAAAAATTCCACAGAACTGATCACTGTCAGTGGTCATTCTGCAGCATTTGTTCCATGGTTTAATACATTAATTCATTCCCCCCTACCAATTACTGCCTGCTGTATATTAAAATTCCCGGTGTGTAGTGGTCCCCACCCACCCGCCACTTGTGGGCCTGATGTAAAGAAAAATTCCTTTGTGTCTATTGGTCCTTCCCCCCACCCCAACCACCATCGGGCCAATGTAAAAAAATTCCCTGGTGTCTAGGCTGGCCTCCTCACCCACTGATTGGGCTGATGTAAAAAAATTATAATTCCCTGGTGTCTAGCAGACCCCTCCTTATCAATGATCCCCTTAATAATTAAAAAAAAGGCAGTACATTATTCCCTGGTGTTTAGTGGACCCTCCTTCCTATTCCCGATCCCCTGTAAAAAAAAAAAAGGTAGTCTCCAGTCCTTGGTGCCTAGCTGACCCCCCCACCACCACACCCCAGCAGGTAGTCTCCCACCACCCCACTCCCCATCATCCCAACCCCAAGTGGGTGACTGGCACAGCCATCCTCTCTCCACCGTGGCCAGCTGCCCACTGAGCTGTCAATGAATGAACATGTACTTGTTCAAGCACGTGCTCATTCATTGCCAGATCCCGCTCATTCTGTGTGACAGCTCTGTGGGGCAGTGCAGGCAAGAGCAGAGGGCTGTTCCAGTTTGCTGGTGGGGGGTCAGGATGGGGGGAAGGCGTGGTGGACCCTGACCAGAACAGCCCTCCGCTCTTGTCTGTGCCGCCCCACAGAACTGTCACACTCAATGACTGGGAGCTGGAATGTCAATGAATGAAAACATGCTTGTACAAGTACGTGCTCATTCATTGACAGCTCAGTCCATGGCGGGACCTGGTGTAGAGAGGAAGGCTGTGCCAGTCACCTGTTCGGATTTGGGGTGGGGGGAGGAATGAACCGCCTGCCAGGGTGGGAGCTGGGTGTGCACTAGACACCAAGGAATGGGAACTACCTTTTTTTTCCAGGGGATCGGGGATAGGAAGGGGGGTCCACTAGACATCAGGGAATAAAGGACTGCCTTTTATTTTTTTGATTAAGGGGATCGGGATAGGTAGGGTGGTCCACTAGACACTAGGGAATTATAATTTTTTTTACATCGGGCCCATGACCAGCAGGTGGGGGGACCACTAGACACCAGGGAGTTTTTTTCACATTGAGACCATTATCATCTGGGGGGGAGACCTCTAGACACCAGGGAATGTTATTTTATAGGGGGCCCATGAATGGCACAGGGAGGGGGACCACTAAACACCAGGAAGGGAACTATATTTTGCCTCAGCTCTCAGTCAGCAGAGGGATGTCTAATTTTACATCAGGCTAGTGATTGGCAGTGGGGGGATCACTAGACACCAGGGAATTTTTTCCTACAGGGGGCTGGCGATTGGCGGGGGGGGGGGCGTGGCTGTATCATGAAATAATTCATTAAACTGCAGATGTAATAAATTCTACAGTTTATATATATTATTCCGCAGTTCAGTCAAAAAAGTCAGCAGAAGACAGCGAACATCTGCAGAACACATTCGGAAGATTTTGATCTTGCCAGTTGCAGAAATTTGGAAAGTTTCGCAAAATTTCCAAAATTTCACAAAAGGTCCACAAAAGTGGAATTTGCAACTTTCACTCACCTCTATGGCGTCCCCATCTAAGGAAAGACACAGGCTGGTGACGATGCTGTGAAGGGTGATCAAAATGATTCAGGGCCAACAGGGCCAGTCCTATGATTGGATCGGCTTAAAACTCTGAACATGTACTCACTGGAGGCCAGAAAGGAGGGACAGGTGCAGTATGATAGAAGCAATTAGGATTGTGTGAACCTCTAAAAGTTCTACCTTGTGAACTTTGAGATTCGAACCCCAAAATGTTCTACCAAGTTCTACCCGGTTCTACCAGGACCCCCCCATTGATTGCTAGCCCAATGAACAAATTCAATTAAATTTCCTGGTGTCAAGTGGCTCCCCTCTCCCCACCGATAGCTGATTGTGGGCTCATTGTATTAAATTCTCTCATGTTTAGTGGTCCACCAGCTGATTGCCTGCCCAATGAACAATTAAATTCCCTGGTGTCTAGTGTTCCCCCTCCCCGCACCCCGGCAGGTAGTGTCCCCAACCCCCCACCCTGACCCCTCCCACTTGACCCCGAGTGGGTGACCGGCACAGTCCCCTCTCCCCATGCTGGCTGCCCGACTAAGCTGTCAATGAATGAGCGCAGATTGTACAAGCATGCCCTCATTCATTGACAGCTCACCAGTCCATCCGCTTATTGAGCTCTTTGAGCCTGTTGGGGTGTAGACAAGAGCTGAGGGCTGTTCCAGTCACCATGGGGGAGGGAGGGGCGGATGGGGGAAGGGCATTGCGGACCCCATCTGCAGGGATGGGAAGGTAGCTCAGCTTAGTCTGAGGTAGTGCTGTTGTCGACAGTTGAGGTAATATAACCCCAACTCCCAATACCGCCACCACCAAGGGACTCAGCAATCAAGCACCAGCCAGAGAGCCACATAGCAAGTCAGAGTTCTAAGTACTGTAGCAACAGTGCTATGGTAGTGAGTGCTCTGCTCTGGCCCCTCCTCCCAGCATGACATCACTAGTGATGTTTTGGAGTTGCAGTTCAAAAGGCAGCCATAAAAAAAAATGACTAAAACAATTAAAAGCTGATTTCTTTTTTCTCTCTCCTGGGCTTGATGTGGGATTCCTGCATAAGGTGAGTGATATTTGAAGTATTTAACTAATATCACATACCTTAGATGTACCCTAGATAAAGCTAGGAAACACTTTTAAGTTGAACATTTATGAACAGTGGCCATTGTACTGCGAAAGCTTATGTAAAGCTCCTTCAAATGAAGCATTATTGGAATTACTCATAGCTGTCAGCATTCCCTAGTCTGCCCTGTTCTGATACTACACCAGTGATCCCAGATTGATTTGGCATTTTCCCTGTAACTCCAGGGCAATTTTCCTATAGATTACATAATTTCCTATGGAAGCAGAATTGCTCTGTTTTGCCATATAACCAATGCAAGACAATGGGGACAATGTCCCTGTAAATGGCTCCTTTCCCTGTAAATTACAGGAATCCCTGTAGATCTGGGAGCCCTGCTACACTGCCATCAGTTTTGGAACCATGTCATGTTATAGAAGGGTAGCTGTACCTAACTACAATGCTCCAGTGATAAAAACAGTGATGCACAGGCTCCCTATGAAATGACAACAATGGACAGGTGTAAAACGGTACTTTATTTGAAAGATAAAACGCAGTATGTGCCTTTCATTAAAACTCAGGCCCAGATATTCAAAAGAGTTGAGCCATGCGCAATAGGGTTAACGCCTGCATAAGAAATGCAATCGCGCCATTCTGCGATGTTAGTAGGAGGCAGTTCGCCCCCAAATCACGCTGAGCAACAGCGCGGTGATAATGAAGGCATGCGCCAGAGTGAAGGGGAGGAACCATGCATAAATGGCTCAGTGCGAGATTCAACAACTTGCGCCATGCGCAATAGGGAGCAAGCGGAAGTTATGCCTACAGCTGAAAATGAGCCAAAATAAAAAGGGAGCAAGGGAGAGGCACAAGAACGCTACAGGGAAGCCACATATGAGAGCAAAACACAGCAGGACACACTGGGCAGCAGGGACACACAGGGCCAGGCAGGAAAGGGCACCTGGAAGCAATAGCCACAGGGGAAGGTGTGGGAAGAAATTGCAGAAGGGGGAGGTACACCACACAGCAGTGAGGCAAGCACAGGCAGGTGTTCCCGGTGCAGGGGAAGTAGCAGTGAGGACAGTGGGGGGAATACAGTAACAGCTGGCAGTGGGGGTGAACACAAGCCAAGGACATGGCCAGTGCCACATTCTAGATGGAGGCCGTTATGAGGGGGGTGAGAAGGCGGGCAGCAGGGGGGCATGGCCATGGAAGGGCCCATCAGCGGTATGCCCCCAACAGGCAGTACCGAGCCTGCACCAGCTTCAAGCTGTACAGTGATACCGAGATTGTGGGCCGGTACCACCTGAATTGGGCAATTCTGAGGCGGCTCTGTGAGCTGTGGCAGTGATGTGATGCGGCACCCACATGACGGAGCCATGCCCCGTCAGTGGAGACCAGTGACAGCCTGTCATGTGCTTGCACACCACGGGTACCTTTCCAAAGACCAACTGGGGACACCACAGGCATAACCCAGTCGGCCACGCCACCACCTCACCCAATTCCTCAGCGCACTGCTGCCACATGCTGCAGAGTGCATCCATTTCCCAGCACACTGGTGGAGCGACAGCAAACATACAGGAGTTCCACAGGGTAGCACATATGCCTGGCATGCTAGGGGCAATAGACTGCACCCATGTGGCCATCCACACCACCTGGCCCCAAGGGGCCACATATATCAATCGCAAGGCTATGCCAGCATCAACTGCCAGGTGGTGCAATGCCAGGGCGATAATCAATGTCTGTGTCACGCACCCTGGGAGCACACGATGTTTCATCTGGCACCAGTCAGCACTGTGCCACAGATTCGAGAGTGGGGATATCCCCACTGGCCACCTAATGGGTGAGTATGCAAACCACATGGACAATCATAGGGCCTGGGGGGGCATGGTCAGAGGTGACATGGGTAGTGGCCTACATGGCCCGGGGCAGGGCGATGCTGATCACCAAACTAACCTCCACCCTCTATTCAATTCAATTCAATTTTATTTATAAAGCGCCTTTCAAGACCATGGCGCTGTACAAAAACATTAAAATTAATAAAATCCAAACATTTAAAAGTCAGCCACAACTAACAAGAGTATGCTAAATCAGAAAGATATGTTTTTAGGGCAACCTTAAAATTATCAACAGTTGGACATTCTCTCAACCAGCGAGGTAGAGAATTCCACAGGGTTGGTGCCGAAAAAGCAAAAGCACAAGATCCTGATGACTTCAATCGGACCCTGGGAATCTCCAGCAATCCCTTGTTGGCGGAACGGAGAGGACGGAGGGGGCAGTAGAGAATCAGGAGATCTTTCAGGTAACCGGGTCCCTGATCATGTAGAGCTTTAAAGGTTAGTAAACAAACCTTAAAGGTGATCCGCCACCAAACAGGCAGCCAGTGCAGTTCGCGGAGCACAGGCGTAATATGACTGGTTCTAGAAGTCCCAGTCAAAAGCCTGGCTGCCACGTTCTGCACTAGCTGAAGGCAGCGGATATCAACTCCGGGTAGCCCTAGGTAGAGGGAGTTGCAGTTGTCCAGACTAGTAGTGACAAAGGTGTGGACCAATGTTGGAAGGTCACCCAGGGGAATCAGATGTTTCACCTGGGCGATATTCCTCAGATGGTAAAAAGAGGATTTGACAACAGCTGACACCTGAGATTTCAGGGTCAGACCATCATCAAAAATAACGCCCAGATTTCGCACCTGTTCAGAGGTAGAGAGTGGTACACCACCAAGTAATAAACCTGATGGTTGTCCAGCTCCCACACCCATCTCCGGATGACCTGGATCCACCACCAATACCTCAGTCTTGTCCGGATTGAGTCTCAACCAGCTCGAACTCATCCAGAGTCTGATCTCATTGAGGCAGTTATTAAGTACAGAGAGTGCATCACCCTGACTGGGGAGAAAGGACAAATACAGCTGAGTATCATCTGCATAGCAGTGAAAACCCAGACTGTATCGCCTGATGATTTCTCCCAATGGCAGCATATACACTGCAAACAACATGGGAGCTAAAATGGAGCCCTGTGGTACCCCACAAGACAGGGAGTGAGCACCAGAGGAATAAATTCCGGTGACAACTCTCTGAAACCTGTCCGTGCGGTAAGAATGAAACCATTTGAGGACTGTACCAGACAGCCTACAAAAGACCTGCAGGCACTCCAATAGCACTCCATGGTCTACAGTGTCCAATGCAACAGATAGATCGAGAAGGACCAGAATGGTACGCGCCTTTCGATCTCTGGCCATAAGGAGGTTGCTCAATACCCGGACAAGGGCAGTCTCTGTACTATGCCTTTTCCTGAAACCAAACTGGAGAGTATCATAGACATTGTGAGATATAAGGTGATCATCCAATTGCAACGCAACTGCCTTTTCAATAACCTTACCAACAAATGACAGGTTAGAGATAGGCCGGTAGTTAGCTAGACAATCTGGATCCAAGGAGGATTTTTTAAGCAGTGGTCGAACTACCGCCTCCTTAGAAGGTCAGGAAAAACCTCTCCAAAGATTTCCAGACAATGTCTGCAAGGATTGGGTAGATGACTTTACACAACCTACTAAAAGCGTGTAGGACCCGGATCCAAACTACAACTAGTTGGTCGCATTGTTTGGATGATCTTCACAATGTCCCCAAATTCCGGCCGGTGAAAATCTAACCAGACAGACCGAGGACAAGCCACTTCTAGTCGACCACCGCAATCCCCCATAGGAGAGGTCGGACTGATGCCGGACCTGATGCCAGCAACCTTATCCGCAAAAAAACGAGCAAACTCCTCGCATCTTAGCTGAGAAAAAGCTTCTCTGGGCTGAAGACAGACTGGATTGCACAGTCTGTCCACAGTCCGGAAAAGCTGAGCCGGTTATTTTGTGCAGCAGAAATCTCTATGGACAGGAATTCTGCCTTCTTACGAGTGATTTCTGATTGATAGCTATCATAATGTGCCATCAATCTAAGCCTGTCGGCATCAAGACCCGACTTCCGTCAGGCTCTCTCCAGCCTTCGGCCAACTTCATTTAACTCCTTCAAGGAGCCATCAAACCACGGCTCCTTGAATGGAGGGTGAGAGGCCAAACACGAACAGGAGCAATTTTGTCCAGAGCATCTCCCACAGCCTTATTATAGGCTAATACAAGATCATCTGGACTCATGCATTCACCCGACAAGCTCGATAGATCCAGCACCGCCATTAGGTCGTTGGGGTTAATATCCCTTAAAGGGCGGTACTGAACCATCTCTGTAGGGGCAGACCTATTGGGGGGAGCCCTGAAGCTGAACCTTATGGTGTAATAGTCAGACCAGCTGACAGGTTCCACCCCCAAATCAGTGATCTCCATACCCAGGAGAAAGACCAGATCCAGTGAATGACCCCCTATATGGGTAGAGGAGGTAACGACCTGTGTCAGGCCCAGCATATTCATCAGCAGGAGGAGATTTTGACCAAAATGAGAGAGTTCATCATCGACCCAGGCGTTGAAGTCGCCCAGAAGTATCAGTCTGGGAAACCTCAGCACCAGGTCGACGGCGAAGTCTGCTATCTCCTGCAGGAATACTCCATCAGTCACCTGGTGGACGGTAGATGAGGAGAATCCCACAGCCTGCACCCTCTCCCAGGATATAGTCAAAGGAACTGGTGTTCCCCATGGCACATCCACAAGGCCCAGCTCAGATTTAAACATAATGGCCACACCCCTCTTCCCTAAGATCCAGCCTTGACGGTGTATCACCGAGAACCCGCTGAGTTGCCGAGGCCAATACAGGACCTGGATTTTCATCCAACCAGGTCTCGGTGATGCAAGTCAGATCAGATGATCCAACAAGATCAGCAATAATAGCTGTCTTGTTCTTAATTGATCTGGCATTGCATAACACCGCCAAGGTGGGATGAGCTGTCGGGGAAGACCTCGGCACCTGTCCAATTACTTCGGAACCCTTGGGTATGGGGAAAAGACAAGAGTAACTTCTATCCTGACCCCATTTCACCTCAGGGCGTCTCCTGGACCCCAAAACCCCAATCCGTCCTCCCCCTTCCTGTTCCCCACCAGGCCCGGCTCTCCACCTTCGTCCACGCTTCCTCAAGATGCCCAACGCACGACACCTAAAATAGGTGTCGGATGACAGTAGTGGGCATTCAAAAGGACGTAATTCCCTGAGCCTAGTGGGGGAATAATGCCCAACCGTCTCTACGCCTGTCCAACACATTTTAATTAATCAAATCAAATACAGTATAAAGAAAACAAAAATAAACAAAAACCTATAAATATCAAACCTATAAATAAAAACACTCTCCACTCTCTCTCTCACAGAGGGGGAGCAGAATAAAACAGACAATATAATAATAATAAAAAAAAACATATATAAAACCCACCCAATCACAAATTAAACCCCAACCCAAAAATAACCCAGGTAACAGAAAATATAATAATAAAGTAATATCAAATTATCCAAAAAGACACAGTGTCAATGTAATCAAATGCTACTGGATACTGAACCCAAACTAATAACTGACAAAAGAAAACAAAGTTTATAATTTAAAGTGCAGTGCAGCACCTCTCATGTGCAACAATCCAGCAAATCGTCAGTATATTAAAAATGTTGTATACTCCCCCAATACCACCTCTCACATGGTGGGGGACCATTCATAAGATGAATCCAAGCATTAATCCATAATTATAGAGAAAATAAATGTGCACCGCACTCTCACCACCCCTAAGTCCAGGAACAGGGAAGAACAAGGAAATCAGTTCTCCAGCAAATCCAAACACAGGCAAAAGTCGAGATCAAATCCAAACAAGGGAAAGGCAAGTTAGTTACCCCAACAGATCCAGTCACATAGCAGGGATCCAACACCGAGCTCCTTCCCTTATTACAAGATCTTCAGGTGAATCCAAAACTCCACGTAACCTGGCGAGATGGCGAGAGTCAAAACGAAACAAATCAAACAGCAGACCTAAAATTAATCCACACAGTTTATGTAATCAGTCCTTAGTTCCGACAGAAGCGGTGACAAAAGTCGAGTATCCAGATTGCAGATAGATGCGATTAATGGTGCGATTAAAATTAAAACGAAAATAAAACTAAAAAACTTAACTTTAAACTTTAAATTATTCAAACTCCAAACTTAAAACTAATTATTCTTAATAGCCTTCAGTGGCTGACCCAGCGTGGATGCCATCTTGGAATCTACACACAGGTGACAGTGGATACCCACTCCATCCCTGGCTGCTCACACCCTACCGGCGGCCTGCAACCCCATCGCAGCAACGCTACAATGAGGCACACGCCACCACACGTAATGTCATCGAGTGGGTGTTCGGGATGCTGAAGGCACGTTTCCGTTGCCTGGACACCTCTGGCGGTACCTCACAGTACAGCTCCTCAAAGGCCTGTGGGCTATTCCCTGGCCTGTTGCATCCTGCACAACATGGCCAACGAATGGGATAGCCACAGGTCAAAGAGGGGGACAGCGAGTGAGGACGATGAGGACACCGGTGATGATGGTGATGGGCAGCCCCCTTGGGCGATGGGACCCCGACTGCTCCGGCTGGCACAGCTGCACGGGACACCATCACGGAGGAGCACTTCAGCCAACCCAGGTAAGTCATGGGGCCATGTGCAGCCAACAGTGGCTAAGGCACAACCCACAAACACGCATGGACACACACCAGGGGTGCATGCCGTCAAGGGAAGTGGCAGGGCATGGAACCACACACACAACCAGGAATGGGTGAGGTCTAACATGCCACATGGACAGACACACACACACAACACACCAAACTTGCACAAAGGGCAGAAGGCGCACCTACCTAGAATGCCACCCCTAGCCACACACATGTCCACAGACCACCATGCCCACTGCCTGTCCATGTGCATGTGTCAGATGCTGAGCACCATTGCACATTGGTGTACAGCGCAATGCAGGTATCATCATGCACACGCAACTGTGGACAGCAGCCGGGAGGGTGTGCAGATGGACTGTGTCCGCATGCAGGGCCGGGTACCCACCCGTGCACTGCCCACTGAAAGACACAATGCACACAGGGAAGCACCAGACAGTAGCCACGTTGGGAGACAGGTCAGTCATGCGACACAGTGCCCCGGCCACCACGGATGCGTGGGCGGCCCCACCGAGACCCGCCAGCACTGACAGGCCGACCACTGGCCTCATGGGGTGGCACCGATGGTCCCCCAGGAGTTCCACTGCATGAACGCAACCGTGCTCGCGAAGGGGTCTGCAGCACACCAAACATGCCTGCGCCAGGCGTGCTTGGGATGCCCACAGCTGAACCCGGTGCCGACAGGGAGGGTGTCGCACAATGCCGGGAACAGGGGGTGGACAGTGCACTGCATGGTGTCCGCGATGCATGGGCACATGACTGTGTGCCCATTGTGGCCATGACAGCAGTGAATGCCTGTGCATGCCTGTCAATGGCAGCGGTCACATCCTCCCGCCACCGGTCCATCCCTGCCAGGATCAGAGCGGTGTCTCTGCTGCGACACTCTTCTGTCCGCTCCAGAGCCACACGCAGTGCATCCACCGACGTCGCAAGCCGCATCTGCTGCTGGACTGATGCTTGCAGTAGGCAGGTGTGCTCGTCCAAGAGGTCATCAGCCTCCTCGGCATCCTGTCCCTCAGGGTGTGCATGGCCCTGATGCTCAGCACCCCTTGAGGGTGGGCGCTGCACACCAGGACCAGGTCTGGGCATGTCCACAGGTGGTGCACAGATTCTGGACCCTGTACCCCCAAGCCCATTGGCCGACTGCTGATGCTGCCCCTCCGGCTGCCACTCCCCAGGGCTCAGTGGTGCTGCCGCAGTGACTGCAACAGTCCCACTGTACTGAACAAACACCAGTGCTGCCCCACTGGTGCTGACAGGCACAGGCTGGGACTGTGCTGACACGCAGGCCTCCATGGCAGCACCACCCACAGCCATGGCCGCGATGTTTCCTGCTGTGTGGCCATCCTGTGGCACACACGTGTCACTGCCCATGCCGTTAGCGACATCATCATGGGTGACGGACTCGGCACTGGCCCAAGTCACAGCATGCTGGAATCCGTGGACGCTGGCACACTGGGACACAGGCAGGGCTTCCTCCGCATCTGTTACAACAACATCAGTGTGGACAGCCAGGCGGGCCCACTGTCGCACTGAGCCACGTATACCTGTGGAGGTGGATGGGCCTTCCCCCTCCAGCTGACTGTCCTTAGTGGACATGCCCACCATCGCTGACCCATGCAGATGCTCAGGATCTGTAAGGGAAAACAAAGTCACGTTACTGCATGTGACTTACCCTGCCCCCATAGACAGACCATGACTTACCATGCAGTGATGGGCCACCACCCGTCTGGAAGCCACCACCTGGAACACCCTCAATGGCACAACGCTGCGTGCTTCCAGCAATCCTCTCCTCCTGTGGGGTCAGGTGTACCACCTCCAGCTGTCCCCCACCTGTCGCAGCTTGTGCTGCCCTGATGGCAGCCACCTTCTCCTTTATCCTTCTCCTGTCCGTACCCATCTTCTTCTTGCACTCCTGCATGGAGCGCTGGTGGCTGCCATGCAGGTTCACAGCACGTGTCACCTCCTCCCATGCAGCAGCATGGGCTTGAGATGTTACCTGCCGTCCGCTGAGAAGCGGCTCCTGATTGAGGTAGACCTCAAACAGGGCTTCGGTCTTGGCCTTGGTAAAATTAGGCCTTCTCCTCCTCCCACCACTGTGTTCCTCCTCTCCCACAACTTGCTCGGTCATTTTTTAGCCTGTAAGAATGACAGTTGTTACCTGTGACTGTGCAGTCCCATGCATGTCCCTAAATCCACAGTCCACCCTCCCAAACAGCATGCAACTCACCATTAGACTGCAGTAACCGACTATGACCACTGCAGCCCAATGTCGCACTTTTATAGCGCAACCCATGCAAATGAGGCAAGGCGCAACTTTAAGTGGATGCAAATTGCAGTGCTGCACCATTGAATGGCTGATTAGCTGTTTTGCATATGATGACTGAATATTGCGCTGTCACGCTTTACGCAATTGTATTGAACGTGCTGAGCCAAGGGCACAGTTCTGTGACATGCGTAGTACACACCTCACTGTGCATGCCCGGGTTGCTGATGCAGGTGTCTGCCGTGCTGCTGACGTGCTGTGCATGGGAAACAATGCAGGGCACGGCCACCATTGTGCCAGTGGCACTATAGCGATGTTCACCTACATGGTGCTGTGGCACTGGGCCATCATAGGCGCACTGGGGTAACAGCGCGGTAGGCCGCTACTGGAGGTAGCACACAGGCAGCCAATCGCGCTACACGCATTGGGTTCCAATGGCACCGTGCGTGTCCATGTGCCAGAGACCCTTGACCCTGTGCCTGACCGTTGCCCCCAGGTGCCATGCATCAGGCATGGGTGCACCACTATCAGCGCGATAGGGAATGGCAGCGCTGTACCGTGCAGCATCTGCACATGGGGAGCCGCGCTGCAGAGGGCCATATTTGCAGACCAAGCTGAGAGAATGGCGCGCAGGAGGGCTGCTCAATGGTCACAAGTGAAACTGGCCAACCTAGTGGCCATAGTGGAGCCACACCATGGACCACTGTTTGGGGAGGCACCCCTGGACAGGTCCAGGAGCCAGGTGTGGGAGGAGGTGTTCACTGCACTGGAGGAGGCCACTGGATGGGGGAGAACAGCTGAGCAGTGCTGCCATAGGTATGGGGACCTGTGGAGGAGGGAGCCAGACCTGCTAGCCCACCTGAGGGGACGTGCCAGGAGGGGCACGGTGCCACGGCCAGGTAGCTGTTACGTCAACACACTTTTATCTTCCATATGGGTATCACGGTTGTATGTGTCCAGCACATGGGGGAGGGACCATCCGGTGTTGGCTGTGGTGGGGTTATCAGGGTGTGGGGTGGGTGGGTCTGGCTGGGTGGGAGGGCACACACCTGGGGGCAGGGGGGCTTTGCTACGGGATTGTACTGATGTTCCTCTCTCCATGTTTGCACCACAGGGCTGGAGGAGCAGCGCCTTGCCCGTGAGCTGCGTCGCAACGAAGAGGAGAGGAAGGCCAGGTGGGGCGAGGGTCCACAATGCCCAAGGGACCGGCCCAATGATGGTGTGTGCCATACCTTCATGATTACTATTGCATGCTGTGTAACAGGGTGGGCAGCGGGGCATGGCCACCATCCAGCGACACCACTGCCATGCACACAACTTGTTACAGGCAGCACTGTCCGGTGACAATGCATGTCTGGAAGTGCATCGATGGTGGTCCATGCGTGCACTGGGTACATGACTGTGCCACTGCCTTTGCACCACATAGCCATGTCACTAGACGGCCACGGTGGTGCTGTGCGTGACTTGGCCGGTGGGTGTGTGCAGCATTCCGTATGGCTGTATGTGCCTGGGTGGGCAGGTCATGTGGACGTGATCAATGTGGATGGTCACACACCATCACAGAGGTATGTCCTACGGCCATGTGCCATGCACAGTGGGTGGGCTGTATGGGGCTGTGCATTCACACCTATTGACTGTGCTCCCTTGTCCTAGGTGTCCACCAGCTCAATGACATATGGGAGGCACTGAGGGAGATCCTGCATGTGGTGAGGGCATCCCTGGATATCCTTCGCTGGATTGATGAGACCGGGGTCCTCAGGAGGCACAGGCAGTGGAGAAGCCAGAGTGGGGAGCGGGGCTCCCGTTAAAAGTCCCTCTGCCCCTGATATCCCCTAGCCCCCTGGACCCACCCTCACACCCCTCCTTTCCTGTCCCATTTGTCCACCCCTGCACCTTACCCACCCCCACCTTGTTTGTGGCCCTCCCCCACCTTGTATATATTATTGCGCATAGTTACCTTTTTATATGTTGTTTTAATATAGATCTTTTGATATGAATACTGTGGTGGTCTCTGATTTGCAGCGGGCTATAGGTGCTCAGCTGCAGTTGTGTGCATGGCGTAAGGGGTGGTGCAGTCATGGGTATGTGTGTGTGTCTGTGTGGAGGTGACTATGGTGTGGGGGTAGCTATCAGTCAGTGTCTGTCGTGTGTGTGTTGTGCCCTGTGCACTGGATGACTGTGTGCAGTGGTCCATGGTGCATGCTCTGTGTCCATGGCGCCCCTGTCAGCCCGTCCATGGCCTGTGCAGCTGACACCCATGCATGTCTGTGACTTGCACGGTCTGCTGGCATGTCAGTGGTGGCTGTCCATGCAGGGCAGCCACTGTACCTGTCACAATGCTGGGTTGCCTCCTGTCACTAGTGTGCTGCATGTCTGCCTGGGGTGACACTGTGGCCTCCACAGTTGTTGACCCACCTCCATGCTGTGGCTTGTGTGTGCTGCAGGGAATGTGCACCACTGTCTGTAACTTGTGCTCCGGGAAAATGCTGGTGGCGTACAGGTCCACAGTGCCTGGGCAGGGTGGCTGGCACTCCTGTGCCATGGAGGATTGCGGGTTGTGTGAACACAGTTTCCATGGGCCCACGCTGGGGGCTTGGTTGCCCAGCTACTGCGTCCCTGTGTTGTTGTGCCCTTGGGTATGGGTGGGTGTCTGTCCATGCACTGTGTGGCATCTGGTGTGGTGCATGCTTCCACGCACCACTGTGGGTGTCTGCGCTGGCTGTTGTGGCCAGTGCTGGGTCAGGGTGTGTCATTGGGAGAGTGTGCAGGGTGCAGTACCACTGGTGGTGGGGTCTGGGGCATGCCCTGTCCTGTGTGGGGTACCTCATGTGCCGACGCATGGTTGGTCTCTCAGCAGTACCTCGGGGGGGGGCTGTGCATGGTGGCACTGTGTATGCCGTTGTTGCATCGCTGTGTGCTGCCACCCGCTGATGGGTGCTCGTGGTGGGGCTGCCTTGCATGGTTCTGTGGTGCACAGGGTTGCATTGTCACAGTGGGGGTGGTGGTATGCATGGGGTTTCCTGCAGTGGTGGACGCTGCTCCTGGGCAGGGTGTCTAGGGATCACGGTGCAGGGTGTGCTCTGCATTGGGGGGATGGTGTGGCACAGGGTGGTCAGCCCTCCTTGTGTGCCAGTCACAGCTTGCCGGGGGGTGTGATCGGGCACCATGGCCCAGCTGTGGGTTGGTTGCTGGTCTCCATGGCGGTGGTTATTCCAGCCCTCCCCAGTTGTGCAGTGCAGGGGTGGGGACGATGTCTGTTCTGCTGTGTGTTCCTCTGCCCATCTGTGGCATGGGTAGTGGGCCCCTACCTCCCTGGTTGTGCAGTTGCATTGCCGCCCTGCTGCTGGGGGGCATTCCTGGTTGCGCTATGGTGCCTCTGGACTGCTCAGCTGTAAATCCCTTGTTGCGCTATGGTGCATCTGATCTGCTCAGCTTCCCTTCCCTAGTTGCGCTATGGCGCAGGTGGTGCGATATTCAGTCGTCGGCTGTAGGCGCAGTTTGGCCTGCTCCGTTTTTGAATATCGCGCCTCTTGCGCATGGGTGCAATGGACTTGCGCTTGCTCCTGCTATTGCGCACTTTTTGGGCGCAGTTTGAATATCTGGGCCTCAGTGTTTTATACTGAATGTGTGCTTTCTCAATGGTGAGCACTGTTTTTGTGAGTAGCACTGCATTGCCTTGTGGAACAGCCGTGTCTTTTGGTTAGCTAACGAACGGCAGTGTTGTTCAGTACAGCTTCACCATGCATGACATCACAAGCTTCCAACAAATGGTGGCAGTGTCATATCAGCATAGGGCAGACTAAGACTGGTACTATATATCTCTGGGCTGCTACCACTTATAGGTAAGCCAAATACCTCATTAAAAGGGCTTTTCACGGGCTTTCAAACTATGAAGAATGCTGCTCATAAGTGATTCCCTTGAAGGAGTAATATTGTGGGAACTATGAAAGGAGTTAAGGCCTCGTAAGGAATTTTGGCCAGGTCCAGCAGACTGATTCCAGTAAATCTAAAAGTTGGCAAATAGTGACCCCCAGTGGCAATATAGCTAAATCACACTCTTGCATTATGAACTCGGGCAACAGTGGTTACAGTAGTTGAAGCAAGAGGCTATTTTTAAGACAAAACAAGCAGTAGTAGTACTGTACAGTAGCAAAATATGTTTTTTTAGAGGATAGATGCACTTCACGTGGAGCTCATTTATGATGGCTTCCCAAATAAAACCTGGTTACAGAGGAAAGAGAATTAACATTAGATTTAAAATACAGTATCATGCTCAAGTAATAGTTTAAAATACATACATTAGACATAGACATACACTCTGCCATTTGAACAATTTAGATAAAACAATTAGGGTAAGCTGAGGGACAAACATTTTGAAAGAGTGTAGGGAAAGCTGAGATCAGCTACAGCAGCCACATTTTAAATTGCAATATTAAAAATAACTGTGTGTTGCCTTGCATTTTGGGGGCTGGGTGAGAACTGTTGAGCCAGGTGCCTCAGCTAGGCTATAATTAATGCAGAGGTGTTGCTTACCTGTGAAGATATCCTGGGTCCAAACAGAAGGGACGGTAAAGATGTATTTTATAGGCCTACAGACAGTAAGGAGGGGGCATTTCCAGGTTGCAAGGCAAGTATAAAAGAAAACTTCATACGAGTGGTACTGAGCCAAACTGTAGCAAATGAGCCTCTTGGAAAGGGCCACTCTGAGAATGCCACAAGATTAAGTTCAGAGAGACACTCGAGAAGAGAGGGACGGTGGCAGGGGGCTGGGGACCTTGCTTAAAGGAATCCATATCTGGTCAGTAGATTTAGTGGTCATTGTCACCATGTTCAGGCAGGTAGGAGGGTGGTGGGAGGTAGTCAGTTGCAGGGAATATGGGAGACAACCAATTTCTAGAGAGTTCTCTGGGAGACGGGAGTTCTGCTAGATGCTAGATGCATAGGAGTTTGAGATCCTTATGGCAGAGGATGTTCACTTCAGAGCTGAGGTTCAGTGCCTGAGGGAAGACCACACTTACAGAAGTCTGAAAGCTGCTGTTCCATTACTCGGAGGCCCCCTAGGGTCTATTCTGAGTGGTGGACTGTACTGGGGAGGTAGATTGGTATGGGCAAAATAGCATTCCCAAGACTGCACACTCAGTCTGGCAGAGGAGGCAAAGGATGACAGATCCAACCTTACAGGTACAGTTAATATTCCCAGAGAGGAGGATCCATTCTGTAGTGATGAGACAGGCGGGAGGGCAGAAATCAAGCTCAGCAAGTGCAGGAACAAGATGATAATGATTTGGGACTCTACAGTCAGGACGGGGAGTCTGGTCAATGG
Source organism: Neoceratodus forsteri (assembly GCA_016271365.2). Classification (NCBI taxonomy): domain Eukaryota; kingdom Metazoa; phylum Chordata; order Ceratodontiformes; family Ceratodontidae; genus Neoceratodus; species Neoceratodus forsteri. The sequence goes on along the minus strand of CM057450.1, from coordinate 434,677,942 downwards.
CTTATCACTGGGGGAAATATCTGTCAAATGCCTTCCTGGAAAGACAGCTGTGAAGGTACTTCCATGACAGGAACGTTTGACCGAGCTGGGAAGACACTGGGCCCGATTCTTAAAGCTTCTGGACTGTTGCAAGGGGCTTGCACCACAAGGAATGGCGTAAAGTGCCCCTTGCATCAAAAGATGCACCGGGAGTGATTCTCAAAGACAGCCTCCAGCAACCACAGGCTGCCTGCACCAAAAAGGGCTTGTGCCTTCCTTGCGGCACAAAATGGGCTGTGGCATGGCACTAGGGGGATTGCAGCAGCCGCAACTTGCAATATTCCCAAAATCAGGATTATCTAAACCCTCCTAGAGAGCAAATTTCTAAGTACCATTAGACCAGCCAGGGCTGGTCTAAGGGTACGTAGATGTGTATCCTCTAAGAGGGTTTAGGGTGCCAATCTACCACGGCCCTCGTCCCCATCCCCAACCCCCTTATAATACATTAATTTCCATTCCTGGTGGTCTAGTGGTCCCCCATCCCCCATCGACCTGTAATCAGGCTCGACAAGCACAAAGCAGAAACTCAATACTTCTACTCCATATTCACCAAAGAGTAGGATGGCTGCGGACCCACTATTACAGGAGGCAATAAAGGAGGCATCAGAGTATACTCAGCTCCCTTTACAAAGGAAGCAGCCCTAAAGGAACTGGAGAAACTCAATATAAAAAAGACCACGGGACCAGACGAAATGCACCCGAGGTTACTGAGAGAACTAAGGGAGGAACTGGCGGCTCCACTGGCTAATCTCTTTAACTTATGATTTGAACTGGGTGAAGTCTCACAAGATTGGAAAATGGCCACAGTTATTCCTCTACACTAAAGCGGAGCAGAGAGAGTGCAGGCAACTGTAGACCGGTAAGCCTCACCTCAGTTGTGGGTAAAACAATGGAAACCCTTCTCAAGGAGAAGATAATATCCTTTCTTGAGGACAACAGCAAATTAGACACAAAACAGGATGGCGTTACAATCTTATTGACTTTTTCAACTGAGTGACAAAAATAGTAGACCAGGGAGGTGCTGTGGACATAGTATACCTAGATTTCAGCAAGGCCTTCAACTCGGTCCCACATAGAAGGCTAATAAACAAGTTAGATAGCATGGGAGTAGGGCATCAGGTGGTAAACTGGATAAGGAGCTGACTTACTAGAAGGACTCAGAGGGTACTAGTAAATGGCTCACTTTCAGAGGAAAGAGGCATAGCTAGTGGCGTGCCAGAGGGTTCAGTACTTGGACCAGTCCTATTCAATATTTTCATTAGAAACATTTCTGATGGACTGGAGGGTAAGGTGTGTCTGTTTGCAGATGACACAAAGATAGGCAACAGGGTGGCTCTCCAGGTGGAGTGGAGAAGATGAGGACTGACCTTAAGTCTCTGGAAAAGTGGTCAACAACATGGCAAATACATTTTAATGCTAAAAAATGGAAGATCATGCACGTTGGAAGGACCAACCAAGGAGAGCATTATTACCTAGGGGGAGAAAAACTGGAAGCCTCTTAAAAAGAAAGAAAGAGATCTGGGAATAATTATAACAGATGACCTGAAAATGTCCAAACAATGTGAGAAAGCTGCATTGTGAGCAAATGGCATGTTGGGATGCAAAGGAAGGGGGATTACCAGCAGAAAAAGAGGTCATTCGACCACTCTGTCGATCACTGGTGAGGCCACACCTGGAGTACAGTGTCCAGTTCTGGAGACCACACCTTAAAAAGATTTTAACAGACTGGAAACAGTTCAGAGGAAAGCTACAAAAATGATTCACAGACTGCACAACAAATCGTACAATGAGCATCTGTGTGACTTATGCATGTACTCCCTGCAGCAGAGGTGGGAGAGGGGAAACATGATCAAGACTTTCAAATTCCTAAAAGGAATAAACAAGGTGCAGTTTCAGGACTTGTTCCATATCAAAAATCACTTAAGAACCAGCGGGCACAACATGAAGCATGAGGGGGTCAGATTCATAGGCAACACACGCAAGTTCTTCTTTACTGGGAGAACAGTTGATTCATGGAACTGCCTTCCACAGAAGGTGGTGGAGATGAAAACAGTGGGAACTTTCAAAAATGCATGGGGTAGATACAAGGGCACCATAACACTGAATAGATGTTAAGGGAAGGGGATAGGCTTATGGGCAGAATAGATGGGCTGCATGGTCCTCTTCTGCTGTCACTTTCTATGTTTCTGTGTTTCTATGAGTAGTTGTTTGGGGGGACAGCAGAGGGTGGTAGTAAAAATGGTCAAATCAAGGGAGAGGGAAGTCACTAGTGGGGTGCTGCAGGGGTCAGTCCTGGGACCAGTCCTTTTTAATATGTTTATCCGTGACATACAGTAGGAGACGGAATACAGGACAAGATGTGTTTCTCACAGATGACACTAAGCTTTGTGCCTGGGTAGGGTAGACAGAGAAGAGGGGATAAAGGACTAGCAGAGGGACTAGTAAAAGTCAAAGAGGTGGTCCAATGTTTGGCAGCTGAAATTCAACACCCAAAAATGCAAGGTGATACACATAGGAAACAAGAACCCCAGGATGGAATACTGTCTGGGAGGGGTTAAGCTGGGCACTACTTCTGAGAAAAGGGACCTGGGAGTCATCATACTTGACTCCCTAAAACAATCCAGCCAGTGCAACAGGGCCTACAATAAGCCAACCAGAATGTTGGGGTGCATTAGTAGGGGTTTTGATAGCAGGAGTAAAGAGGAAATACTACCCATGTATAGATCACTGCTAAGGCCCTATCTGGAATACTACACTTAGTTTTGGAGTCCTAGAGATGTAAGGAAAAAAAAAATTGCTGGCAAAATTTACGCAAAATTCAGACTTTCGCTTCCACAAAAGTTCGAAAATCATTATGTCAACTTTCACAGAAATTCTGCCTTAAAACAGAGGAATAAATATACAGACTGCAGATTAATGTATTAAACTGTGGGGAAAAAATTCCACAGAACTGATCACTGTCAGTGGTCGTTCTGTGGCATTTGTTCCATGGTTTAATACATTAATTCACTCACCCCTGCCAATTACTGCCTGCTGTATATTAAAATTCCCCGGTGTGTAGTGGTTCCCACCCACCCGCCAATTGTGGGCCTGATGTAAAGAAAAATTCCTTTGTGTCTATTGGTCCCCCCCCATCCACCGATCGCGGGCCAATGTAAAAAAAATTCCCTGGTGTCTACTGGCCCCCCTCATCCACTGATCGCGGGCCCGATGTAAAAAAATATATGTAATTCCCTGGTGTCTAGCAGACCCCCTCCCTATCAACGATCCCCTTAATAATTAAAAAAAAGGCAGTCCATCATTCCCTGGTGTTTAGTGGACCCCATTCCTATTCCCGATCCCCTGTAAAAAAAAAAGGTAGTCTCCAGTCCCTGGTGCCTAGCTAACCCCCCCACCACCACACCCCAGCAGGTAGTCTCCCACCACCCCACTCCCCATCACCCCAACCCCAAGTGGGTGACTGGCACAGCCATCCTCTCTCCACCGTGGCCAGCTGCCCACTGAGCTGTCAATGAATGAACATGTACTTGTACAAGCACGTGCTCATTCATTGCCAGATCCCGCTCATTCTGTGTGACAGCTCTGTGGGGCAGTGCAGGCAAGAGCAGATGGCTGTTCCAGTTTGCTGGTGGGGGGTCAGGATGGGGGGAAGGCGTGGTGGACCCTGACCAGAACAGCCCTCCGCTCTTGTCTGTGCCGCCCCACAGAACTGTCACACTCAATGACTGGGAGCTGGAATGTCAATGAATGAAAACATGCTTGTACAAGTACGTGCTCATTCATTGACAGCTCAGTCCATGGCGGGACCTGGTGTGAGAGGAAGGCTGTGCCAGTCACCTGCTCGGGGTTGGGGTGGGGGGAGGAGTGGACAGCCTGCCAGGGTGGGAGCTGGGTATTCACTAGACACCAAGGAATGGGAACTACCTTTTTTTCCCAGGGAATTGGGGATAGGGAGGGGGGGTCCACTAGACATCAGGGAATAAAGGACTGCCTTTAATTTTTTTGATTAAGGGGATCGGGATAGGTAGGGTGGTCCACTAGACACTAGGGAATTATAATTTTTTTTACATCGGGCCCATGACCAGCAGGTGGGGGGACCACTAGACACCAGGGAGTTTTTTTCACATTGAGACCATTATCATCTGGGGGGGAGACCTCTAGACACCAGGGAATGTTATTGTATAGGGGGCCCGTGAATGGCACAGGAAGGGGGACCACTAAAAACCAGGGAGGGAACTATATTTTACCTCAGCTCTCAATCAGCAGGGGTATGTCTAATTTTGCATCGGGCTGGTGATTGGCAGTGGGGGTTGGGGGGATCACTAGACACCAGGGAATTTTTTTCTACAGGGGGCTGGTGATTGGCAGGGGTTGGCTGTATCACGAAATAATACATTAAACTGCTGATGGAAAAATTCTGCAGTTTATATGTATTATTCTGCAGTTCAGTCAAAAAAGTCAGCAGAAGAGGGCGAACATCTGCAGAACACATTCGAAAGATTTTGATCTTGCCAGTTGCAGAAATTTGGAAAGTTTTGCAAAATTTCCCAAATTTCACAAAAGTTCCACAAAAGTGGAATTTGCAACTTTCACCCACCTCTATGGCATCCCCATCTAAGGAAAGACACAGGCTGGTGACAATGCTGTGAAGGGTGATCAAAATGATTCAGGGCCAACAGGGCCGGTCCTATGATTGGATTGGCTTAAAACTCTGAACATGTACTCACTGGAGGCCAGAAAGGAGGAACAGGTGCAGTATGATAGAAGCAATTAGGATTACGTGAACCTCTAAAAGTTCTACCTTGTGAACTTTGAGATTCGAACCCCAAAATGTTCTATCAAGTTCTACCCGGTTCTACCAGGACCTCCCCATTGATTGCTAGCCCAATGAACAAATTCAATTAAATTCCCTGGTGTCAAGTGGCTCCCCTCTCCCCACCGATAGCTGATTGCGGGCCCATTGTATTAAATTCTCTCATGTTTAGTGGTCCACCAGCTGATTGCCTGCCCGATGAACAATTAATTAAATTCCCTGGTGTCTAGTGGTCCCCCACCCCGCACCCTGGCAGGCAGTGTCCCCAACCCCCCACCCTGACCCCTCCACTTGACCCCGTGGGTGACCGGCACAGTCCCCTCTCCCCATGCTGGCTGCCCGACTAAGCTGTCAATGAATGAGCACGTACTTGTACAATCATGCCCTCATTCATTGACAGCTCACCAGCTTGCATCCGTTTATTGAGCTCTTTGAGCTCTGTTGGGGGTGTAGACAAGAGCAGAGGGCTGTTCCAGTCACTGTCAGGGGGGAGGGAAGGGGCGGAATGGGGGGGAAGGGCATTGTGGACCCCGTCTGGAGGGATGGGAAGGTAGCACAGTTTAGTCTGAGGTAGTGCTGTTGTCGACAGTTGAGGTAATATAACCCCAACTCCCAATACCGCCACCACCAAGGGACTCAGCAATCAAGCACCAGCCAGAGAGCCACATAGCCAGTCAGAGTTCTAAGTACTGTAGCAACAGTGCTATGGTAGTGAGTGCTCTGCTCTGGCCCCACCTCCCAGCATGACATCACTAGTGACATTTTGGAGCTGTAGTTCAAAAGGCGGCCTTAAAAAAAAAAAAACTAAAACAATTAAAAGCTAATTTCTTTTTTCTCCCTCCTGGGCTTCATGGGGGATTCCTGCATAAGGTGAGTGATATTTGAAGTATTTAACTAATATCACATACCTTAGGTGTACCCCAGATAAAGCTAGGAAACGCTTTCAAGTTGAACATTTATGAACAGTGGCCATTGTACTTCGAAAGCTTATGTAAAGCTCCTTCAAATGAAGCATTATTGGAATTACTCATAGCTGTCAGCATTCCCTAGTCTGCTCTGTTCTGATACTACACCAGTGATCCCAGATTGATTTGACATTTTCCCTGTAACTCCAGGGCAATTTTCCTATAGATTACATTATTTCCTATGGAAGCAGAATTGCTCTGTTTTGCCATATAACCAATGCAAAACAATGGGAACAATGTCCCTGTAAATGGCTCCTTTCCCTGTAAAATACAGGAATCCCTGTAGATCTGGGAGCCCTGCTACACTGCCATCAGTTTTGGAACCACGTCATGTTGTAGAAGGGGAGCTGTACCTAACTACAATGCTCCATCAACAAAAACAGTGATGCACAGGCTCCCTATGAAATGACAACAATGGACAGGTGTAAAACGGTACTTTATTTGAAAGATAAAAAGCAGTATGTGCCTTTCATTAAAACCCACTGTTTTATACTGAATGTGTGCTTTCTCAGTGGTGAGCACTGTTTTTTGTGAGTAGCACTGCATTGCCCTGTGGTTAGCTACCTAACGGCAGTGTTGTTCAGTACAGCTGCACCACAAGGAATGGCGTATAGTGCCCCTTGCATCAAAAGATGCACCGGGAGTGATTCTCCAAGGCAGCCTCCAGCAACCACAGACTGCCTGCACCAAAAGGGGCTTGTGCCATCCTTGCAGCACAAAATGGGCTGCGGCATGGCACTAGGGGAATTGCAGCAGCCGCAACTTGCAATATTCCCAAAATCGGGATTCTCTAAACCCTCCTAGAGAGCAAATTTCTAAGTACCATTAGACCAGCTAGGGCTGGTCTAAGGGTACGTAGAAGTGTGTCCTCTGAGAGGGTTTAGTGTGCCAGTCTACCATGGCCCCCCCTCCCCATCCCTTTTATAATATATTAATTCCCATTCCTGGTGGTCTAAGGGTCCCCCCATCCCCTATCCCCCTGTAATCAAAATTAATTCCCATCCCTGGTGGTCTAGTGGTCCCCCAATCCCCTTGTAAATAACTTAATTCCCATCTCTGGTGGTCTAGTGGTCCACCCATCCCCAGATCCCCTTGTAAATAAAAATTAATTCCCGTTCCTGGTGATCTAGTGGACAAACACCCCGCACCCCTGCAGGCAGTGTCCCACCACTCCGCCTCCCTCGAAGTCAAGCCAGCGACTGGCACAGCCCACAACTCACCACCATAGCCAGCTGCAAACTGAGCTCTCAATGAGCACATACTGTATTCAGTATGCACTAATTGACTGACAGCTCAGTGGACTGTCATTCACTGAGCATGCATTGTATCCAGTACATGCTCACCAAGAGCTCAGTGGCTGCTGGCCGTGTGGTGGTGAGTGGAGGGCTGTGCCAGTCACTGATTTGGTTTTGGGAGGAGGGGAGCAGGGTGGTAGGACACTGCCAGCTGGGGGTGGGGGTCCACTAGACCACCAAGGATGGGAATTATTTATTTAAAAAGGGAATGGGGATGGAGGGACCGCTAGACCACCAGGAAGGGAACTAATTTATTTACAAGGAGATTGGGGATGGGGGGTCCTCTAGATCACCAGGAATGTTTTAATGTTACCTAACAGGGGATTGGAGCTTGGGGTAGTCTGCTAGACCACCATGGACATCTCCAATTTTCATATCATGGGATCGGGGCTGAGGGGGGGCGCTAGATCACTTGGGAATGAGTATGTTTAATGGTTTAATTTATGGCCAGATTAGGGTGGGAGGGGGCCCACTAGATACCAGGGGATGATCTTATGTAGCATTTTAATTTACAGCCTGATCGGTGCTGCTGGGCGCAAGCCATCAGGGGCATGCTAGAGTGGTGCACAGCCACCCCACAGCTTGTGGCAAACCCTCTGGATGCGTCGTCTGTTTGGCACAGGGCCAGGGTTGCCACAAGCCAAGAGATTTTGCCGCTAGGACCCTGCTCAATATAGAATCGGGTGCAGGGTCCCTGGTACACTGGGATGTGATGCAATCTACCTTTTGCCACAGCTTGCATCAATGTAAGGGCCCTTTGAGAATGAGCCCACTGTGTTTTACCTAGAAACCAATGCTCTGACACAGTACGATATAGATCAGGCTAAGGAAATGTTCAGAGAACTAATTAGCAGGCTGAGAGAAGTTGCAGATAAGGTAGCCTTGTTGGAGGTACTGCAGGTGCCATGCACAGAAAAGTGTATAAAGAGTTGGATCCTGGAGATTACTCTGTAAAGCAAGTACCGGCATCACTCAATTGATACAAAAAGGCATTATTAAAGTGAAACAAATACACATACTATCCAACAGACCAACTTGCTACAATGTCCTTGACTGGTTTCACATTTTACTGCGTCATCAGGAGGCACCTATGTACTGGGGACGATGTTAAATTCTTTTATTTGAAGGAGTTTAAACTAATGAGAGGAAGGGCTGTTTTAGGGCACAGGGACAAGAACAGGATTACTTTGGGTGCCTAGCTGCCCTAACAAAGCAGGACAGTAGGGACTTAGGAAAAGTAGGGATTAGAAATGTTATTATGAAAATTGAGGGAATTCAGAGAAAGGCTGCTAAGATGGTTAGGGGGCCTCCAAAATGACAGCTATGAGGAAAAAATAAATAAATTGCACATGGTTTCCCTTGAGTTGAAGAGACTAAGAGGTGGACACGATTTTGTTGTACTGAGCCCTTAATCGAAATTCAGACATGACAAGTTGTCTAAATTTGAATGTGAAGGATACAGTCCTAAACAACAGGAGCCATAATCTACCACTAAAAGGAGACGTTGCTAGAATTAACATGCAGCACAACCTCTTTACACAAAGGTTGGCATCACTTGAGAACAGTTGTCCAGAATCAGTGGTAAACACTGGTACTGTAGCCACACTTAAACATAGACTGGCGCACCATCTGAGAGACAGGAATATAGAGATATAACCACTGTAAGTGGAGCATGGACTAGTAAGGTCATCGGTGGCCTGTGTCTATGCGTGCAGTCTTATGTTCTACAAGGGATGTGAGGAAAAAGGGTGAAAGACAAGGAATACAGCCAACGGGGCAAAAGGAATTAAACCTAGAAAGGGATGGGAGGACAGCTCGAAAGTGTTGTATGCAAACAATAGATGTCTGGACAACAAGATGAATGAAATGCAGGTGACGCATAGGAGATAGACAGTGGTTATTACAGAAACTTGGGCTAACCTGAACAGCTGCTGGGGACTAAATGCCTCAAGGTACAAGCTCTTCAGGAAGGCTAGGGAAACTAGGAAGTGGAGGGGTAGCAGTGTACATGAGGAAAGATGTTAGGGTGTCTGAAGATACAGCAATCAAGGAGGGGATGGGAGTAGAATCATTGTGAATGCAGGTGATGAAAGGGCGTGAAGAAGTGCAAGGTAGGGGTAGTGTACAGGCCATCAGATCAAATGGTTGAGATGGATGAAGCTCTGGAGAGGGACCTAAAATAAAGTGGCAGGATCAGGAGGAATAGTGTAACCCCTAGGTGGCGCTATCCCAAGGGCTACTACCCCTGCCTGCTTGGCTAGTAGCAGGTTAAGGGGCCTGAGTTCTGAAATGGGTGCCTCCACCCGGAGGTCAGGTTTGGTAGTGGTCAAGCTAACCTGGGCACAGCCCTCTGGGACACTATAACCCCCCTCTTTCCTTACCAGTGGCCGGAACAATACACAATAATCACTTTTACAATACCCCGATACACCACACAAGTACCCACACTGTTTGCACTTACCACCAGGGCTTTCCTCTGGCCCAGCCCTGGGGACCCCCTGTAAAACAAGGTTATACACAGCAAATAACAGCAGTACAGTACTCTTGCACAAACTGGAACTATAGTCAGGGTAAATGCAAAAAAGAGTTAGATCTGATTTATTTAACGGTCTTGAACAAAGGAGGGGCGTAATCAGGTTAATTTTCTTAAAGGCTCTATCAGTCAAACAGTTATGCATGCACTTCAGGGTCCATAAACAGTCACACACTCTGGGTACCCAAATGGAGAATGGTGGGCTAGCCAGGAATGTTGCAGCTGGTTGGGGCCCTGTGATGGAAGAAAACAACATGCACAACACACACTATTTGTAATCCGGAGCCAGAGGGCTCAGTTTGTAAAAAGAAAACAACAAGACAATCAGATGACACACTTTTAGATTAGGCTGTTGTTGCAGGGAGCTACCCTGATGATTACTCACGATACCCAAGACTGGACAGAGACTGGACAAAAATCGAGACAGCAGGTGGTTAATCTGGAGTGCCAGGAGAAGCAGGGCCCACATGATTCATCAAGGCGTCGTTCCTGTTCAAGCGTGGAGCAGGGGGCTGATCCCCAGGCAGGTCTCTCGTCAGTGGCTTTCTCTGTGCAGTAGGGTAGTCTGGCAGGGTCAGCGTGGCATGGCCCAGTTCGAATGGAGATGAACGCGGATTCAGTCTGATTAGGCTGGATAAAGCTTCCAGCAAGCAGAACACAGTGGGGAACCAAATCACGACCCACTTTCAATACATAGCACATTTACATGTAAGGAAATTCGACTGTACCAGGCAAACCGCTCTCTGATCATGATTGCAAAGTCTCTGCACAAACCGGGGATTCAAAAGCAGCTGGAAATCCTGACAGGCAGATCGCATTCAGCAAATCTTTGGTCTTCGTCAGGTTAAAGCCTGGTCACAGTCCAGTGGCTTAAATATTCCTCACAACTCGGATTCAGTCCGAATAAACTTCATTTTCCCTCTCAGGGACAGCAGGCAGACAGGCAGGCCAAAACTCAGCCTTTTCACAGTTCTCCCATGCAAAACTACACAGAACTGATACTCAAAAATCGCTTGAGTTGTTACTTCTTCACTTCTCAACTCAAAACTGCCACTAGCTGCAGCAGCCTGGGAAATTCCCCAAGATCCAAAAGGTTCAGTTGGCTTATTCTCCTGCCAGTCACAACAAAGGCTCCCCCTTCAGGTGCAAAAAGGCACAAAAAGCCCAAAACTACAATTCCCACAGATTTTGACTCCAGGCAGCTCCTGTAGTCCGGCTCCATTTTAGGTCCCACCAGTACTGATTGGTCCAATTCACAGTCCAGGACCAAGATAGTGGAGATAAACAAAACAGTCCTTGCTGCAAAGAAGGCAGGTTAGACAAACTACATTATCATTCTCACTCTAAATGATTTTCAGCAAACAGTTACATCTTTCAACAGAGCTCCCTCTCAGATTATTTATGGGCTGCAATCCAGGCAGCTCTTAAAGAGACAGTACACAAAGGCTATACAGGCACTCTCTGGCAATCACATTTAAACTGCTAAAATGCAGGACACCAGCCTGGCAGTGAGCATTTAGGCAAGCTTGAGAAAGACTTTTTGGGAACCCCCATTTGTAGGGGGGTTACACCCTTCCCTGCCTGGATAAAACTTGGCATCCTCGTCAAGTCTGTACCATCATGCATCAGTTAACATAAACTTATTACTTTACTATACATATTCACTACACTACATGATACTATACCCACTCTAACAACACATTGTGCATATTTCACACAGGTAAATTGAACATTACTATTCTGAATCAGGTAATAACTTCTTGTACCTTAAACAATGCAAGATGGGGCCCTTCCCTATCAGCTAACTTGGGGCTAGAGGGGGCAGGGGCACCATGGTGAGAGGGAAAGACAAGTAACCTGGAATTGGCTGTCAAGCTCAATTTGGGCAGTGAGCTTGGTGAGACATAAACACCTTTGTGCACCACATTGAGAGGCAAATCCATTGGCCTCCTGGGAGAATCATAACTGAGGCATACTACTGGCTTGACAGCTCAGCCAGTCTTTCTGAGGGGGACAACTACAGTCTCTGTACTCTCAGCAATGGTCTGAGGACTCTCGTCACTTGTGAGGGGTGCCTCTGCCGGGGTGGGAACGTCCAAACTTGGGACACCATCGGCTCCTTGCTCTGCAGGCTCTGTTTCTACAACACTTGACTATTTTACGAAGGCTCAGGCACAATAAAGCTTTGAGGCACTGAAGGGGGGTGGTCAACACTCTCACAGTGTTCTTCAAGTTCTGGTATGTCACCAGAAATACTCAAACCCTCAGCCCCTTCTTCAGGCAAATCATACAGTTCCACAATGCACAGAGACTCAATATCTTCAGACGTGATACTTTGCACTTCACTTTCTGGGAGCATTGGCTCCAAGTACGAAGCTGGGGGGTAAGGCAGTCCAGAAGACCCAGCTTCATCCCCACAATTTATCAGGGGGTTACCTCGAATCAGCTAACTCAGTTCATAAGAGGGGTAATAGGCATGGTCGTATTCACTTTCGTCAGAAGTGGACTGACAGTCACTGTCATTCTGGACCTGCTGCGGAGGAAACCTTAAATCTGTGACCACTGGGGTAGGTTGACTCTGTCTCTTTCTTGCAGCAGCATGAGTCCCGGCCCAGGGGGCTCAATTTCTGGGGGTTCAGCCTCAATCATGACTTGGCCGATAGGTAGCAAGTGGTTACGGTGCATGGTCTTGACAGCTTTGGAGTTGTTCTCTGGGCACACCTTGTACACAGGTAAATCATCAACTTTCCAACTACTACATGGGGAAGATGGTGCCACCGATCAGCAATTTTGTGTTTACCATGCAGTCCCAAATTGCGTAACAACACACGGTCTCCAGGTCGAAGCTCTTGAGCCTTTACTTTTTTATCATGCCTCTCTTTGTTGGCTAGATTTCTCTTGGCGGCCATTGTCTGGGCCAGTTGATAGGCATGATTCAATTGAGTTTTCAGTTTTTGAACATATTGCAAGTAGTTTTCGGCTCGGACCCCACCTAGAGAGACCCCAAAACAGACATCAACTGGCAGCCTGGCCTCTCTCCTGAACATGAGGCAGTAGGGGAAGAATCTATTAGCATCATTTTTTGTGCAATTGTATGCGTGTACCAAGGTGCTAATCTGCTGGCTCCATTTATGCTTGTCTTTTGGGTGGAGGGTGCCCAGCATGTCTAGAAAGGTGCGGTTAAAACGTTCTGGTCGAGCGTCTCCCTGCGGGTGATGGGGGTGGTTCTTGACTTTCGCACCCCCCCTAGAGAGAGCATTTCTTTGATTAGCTGACTCTCAAAGTCTCTGCCTTGATCAGAATGAATCCACTGGGGGGCACCATAGTGGACAAAGAAATTTTCCACTAGCACCTTGGCCATGGTAGATGCCTTTTGATCTTTGGTTGGAAAAGCCTGTGTGTACCATGTGAAATGATCCGTAACCACTGACGCATTGCCACTGTTCCGCTGATCAGGTTCTAAACACAAGAAGTCTATGCAGACTAGTTCCATGGGGGCTGTGGTAGTAATATTAACAAAGGGGGCAGACCTCTGAGGCAGGGCTTTACTTTGCAGGCAGTGACTACAAGTTTTTACATGGTGCTCAACATCGCCCCCCATTTTGGGCCAGTAGAAGTGAGATCGTACCAGGTCAAGGGTTCTGTCAATACCGAGGTGCCCCACGTGATTGTGGAGGGACTTCAGTACCAAATCTTTAAAGGCCGTGGGCAGGACCAATTGTTGCTTGTCTGCTTTGCCACTCTGATCTACTGTCTCTCTAGACAACAACTGATTGAGTAACTTCAATCTGGGGCCTTCTTTAAACAATAAAGCAGTTTGCAAGTCAGTGGAACATAACTTAGACACATCTTTCCCCGCACACAGGGTATCAAGTGCTGGCTGAATCATAGAATCTTGGGATTGAGCCCACTGAATGCTGTCATTGTCAAATTGAGGTAGTGCACTAATATCTAGAGCAGAGAAGTGGCAATAATCAGCTGGTATGCAGGTGTCAGAAGGGCCCAAGCTATCTACTAAACAGTCCACTGTGTCCGCAGACATCTGTTCATCTCTATCAAACTTTTGGCACAATGCTCGAATGTCAGGTTCAGACAGCCTGACCCAATCACTTTTGGAAGTGGGCCTTCATGATAGGGCATCAGCATCAATATGGTTCAGGCCCGGTCTGTATTCAACAGCATAATCATAGGTTGATAATGCAGAAAGCCACCGGTGCCCAGTGGCGTCTAACTTAGCTGAAGTCTATACATAGGTCAATGGATTATTGTCAGTCTTCACCAATATCTTTGCCCCATAGAGGTATTGATGAAACTGGTCAACGATGGCCCATTTTAGCGCAAGGAACTCCAACTTATGCACAGGGTAGTTTCGTTGGGACAGGGTCAAGCTCCTACTGGTAAAAGCTACTGGTCTCAGGCTATCCTCATGGTCTTGATACAGCACCAGTCATAGACCCTGCAGACTAGCGTCCGTATGCAGCACATAGGGTTTGGCGGGGTCAGCATAGGTGAGGATGGGGCATGGGTGAGCTGGTATATGATCTCATGGAAGGCTGCTTCACAGTCAGGTGTCCAGCGGGGCCTGAAGAGTTCACCTGGGTGGAAGTATACTTTTTCTGGTTCTTTAACAGCCCCTTTTTTGTATTTACGATTGGAAGGAGGGTAACCCTGGGTAAGGTTCAAGAGTGGGTGAATTACCTTGGAATAGTCTTTTATGAACCTGTGGTAGTAGCCACAGAACCCCAGGAAACATTGTAGTTCTTTCAGATTATGGGGCTGGGGCCAAGTAGTCAGTGCTTCAACCTTACTGGGATCAGTCTCTATCCCTTTCGTAGATACTATGTGCGCCACATACTTCACAGAGATTTGGAAAAACCGGCACTTGTCAATGGACAGCTTGAGGCCGAAGTCTTCCAGTCAGTCTAGGACTTTAAACAATTGGTTCTCATGCTCCTCTAAGGTGCTCCCAAACACAATGACATCGTCCAAGTACACCAGGCATACCAGCAAATTCATATCTCCAACCGCATGTTCCATCAGTCACTGAAAGGTGGCCGGGGCGCCTGATATCCCCTGTGGCATCCTCAGAAACTTGTAGAGCCCTAATGGACAGATGAAGGCTGTTTTCTCATGGTCTTCTGGGGCCATCGGGATCTGGTAGTATCCACTGCGAAGATCCAACACCGAGAACCATTTACTCCCATTCAAGCAGTCCAGGGCATCTTGTATACGAGGCATAGTGTATTGGTCTGGGATGGTCTGCCGGTTCAAGGTTCGATAATCAACACACATCCTCACAGACCCATTCTTCTTATGCACAACCACAATGGGAGAGGCGTATGGGCTCCTGGATTTTTGTATCACACCAGCAGCGAGCATTTCCTACAGGTGTCTTCTCACATCATCTATGTCTGCTGGGGCTAGGCGTCGGGACCTCTCTTGAAATGGCCGTTCATCGTGCAGGCGTATGTGATGCTCTGCATCCTGGATACATCCCACATCCCATTCCTTCAATGAAAACACTTGGTCTCTCTGAGCAAGTCTCTTGCTAATTCTAGCCTTCCATTCAGCTGGCAACGGGAGTCACCAAAGTCAAACAAGTCTGGGGTCACTCTCTGCTTCTCACCAGGGTGCTTGTTGCTGGACAATACTGTAGTGTCTACACAGTGTACCATAGCTAGGGTGTGCCCTCTGTTCACCCGGATCTCCTGATCTGACACATTGTGAATCTGGACCATCACTTGTCATGCATAGGCATGGGCATGAGCAGGTAAGATGCTGGGTTTGACCAATAATCCTTCTGGCAATTTTCTATCGCCTGGCACATCCAACATCAGCATTTTGTTCTTGACATCTTTCTGGAGGTGGACCTCCCCTTGAATGGTACACTGAGCGTTAGGGGCCAGCACCATTGAATTGGGATCCTTCTTCCACACGATCCCCACTGGTTCATCCTGGTCTACTTCCTTGGGTTTCTGTTGCAAATCATAGACCCTCTTGATCAGAGCTGGAATTCTCAGGGCCCTCCCAGTCCATCGCCCTTGTTTCTCGAGACAGAGTTGCGCCAGTCTCCCAAACATATGGGCGTTTGTCCCAATTAACAGGGGGACCCCATCATACAGTCCGGTGGGGGGACGTACTACGGCCAATGTCTCTACTCGCTCCTCTACACCCGTTACAGTTGCAGGAAAAGACAACCAGAGCGGACATACCCTAGGTAGGGATAAGACTTGTCGCTCAGGCCCCACACATGTAGGCCTTTCAGGGATTGCAAAGACACATCAGATAAGTGTTTGTCATACCAGTCCTGGAATACAGTGGTCACTTGCGACCCACTGTCAAGCACAGCCCGAGTGTGAATACCAGTCACAGTCACCGTAGTCTCCGTTGAAGGGCCCACTATTTTGGACCAGTCTGAAGAGGCAGTAGCAGAGGCCTGAACAGTTGATTTAGCCACAGTGAAATTTGAGTTAGGATTTCTTGAACCCTCACTGCGGTCATTTTGGGCACCCCTCGGCCACTGATTTGCTTTTCAGAGCTCCCCTTGGAGTTTGTTTACTACTCTATCTTTTTTTTTTTTTGGTACTTTTTTCCCCCTGGCCACCAGTCTGCTTACCTCACACTTCCAGGCATCCTCCTGAGGTTTCCGGCCGCCGTCCCAAGGACCTCTGGCTCCATATTCGGGCCCGTGGCATACCCCTGTGGCTTGACCCCCACAGCGGGGAGGTGGAGAGCTCCCCTCGCACTCTCACACCAGGACCGGATCCAGTAGAGCCACGCACCCTTGGTGCCGAGTGAGTCCCCTGCGGAGACGGCCATCAAGCCGCCACGACTGGTGCCCATATTTTCCATTTTCTCCCCTTTGGACGTCTGTGGTGTGCAATGATAACAAGGGACAGGAGCTCGAACGCTACCGGATATGCCCCTTCCCGGTGTCTGCCACAGCACATCCCCCTAGTCTGCCTATGGCCTGCCGTCACCCCCAGCCACCGCTAGAGGCCACTAGGCCACCGAGGTGTCCCGCCCCCCTCCCCGGAGAAGGAGAACAGTCCTACGGACACTCAATCCTTCTCCTCCCCTGCGACCCCCGATGACCTAGGCTCGTTCCCGAACCTGGGTTGCCAGCATGGTGCAAGGAATGGCGTCCAGTGCCTCAACCCTCAGCACCACCGGGCCGGCCCTACTACTCTTTCTAAGTCCTTCTGAGACCGACATTCTCTTTTCATATGGTCATCCTTTCCACAGTTGTGACAAATGATAGACTCCTGGGTCATCCTGGGAGAGAACATCATATGAGGAACTGAAGCAGTAGTAAGAGATTGGGGTCTAGTATCTGCTTGCAGCAGTGAGAGTGGTGCAGCGTGTCTTAAGAGTTTCTTTAGAGTGGCAGTCAATCCGGTGATCTCAGCCTTGGAGCCACCCTCGGTAGTGGATGCCTGAGGGTGTACCCCCACCCCCATGGCAGTCTCATCCTGAAAGGCACCAGAATCTTGTTCCATGGGGGAAACCCTTGCAGAGGCACCCATCTTCAACTCTCAGACTTCATTTAATAGCTTGTCTTTCCAATGCTGGGCCCAGGGTGGGAAGTCCTTTGCATTCTCATAGTGCTCGTTAAGTGCCAACTTTTTTCCCTGAACCTCACTTGGCTGATCACTCTCGATCACTTGCACAGCAGCAGCAGATATGGGTGCAATTCCCCCATGGGGTCACCTTTGCGCAACCCTCCAAATTTCTTTCATTACCTCGTCATAGGAGGGGGCAATTCCAGTCGGGTGGCAAGGCGCAACTGAAGCAGTAACAATTCTGAAAATGGAGCAGACTTAAGGATCTGGTCCAGCCTACTTCGATCTAATCATTTGATGGCAAACTACCCTTTCTGAGGCACTCTTGTAGCAGGTTTTCAAGCCGAGGTACTTACACAGACAATGGCTCCCTTGGGTACTGCTGAGCATTTCTTACTCTCCACCACAGATCCTCATCTGAATCCGGGCTCACATACACATTTTCCAATGCAGTAAGATAGTCCTGTGCAGTTGCTTCAGGGTTATTGGCCCACTTGGCACAGATGATAGACAGGGCAGGACCTCAGAGGCTCTCACTCAACCTCTTTCATTTCTCTGCTTCTAAGCATTGCCATTCAAGTACTAGAGGGGCAACATAGTCTATCTAGGTCTCCCAGTCATCCTTCCCTTGGGGGGTGGGGAGGGTGCCCGAGAAAATTCTCAGCCTTCGGTATGAGTCATGACTAATGGCAGGTACAGATATAGGGGCCAGCATTGGCATGGGCATAGAAGGTGGGGCAGTAACAGGTGCTGGAGTGGGAGGGGGTGTTGGGGAAGGAACACCCCCAGGTGGCAGGAATAGTTTCTTAAAGTCCTCTACGGTTTTCCCTTCCTCCAGCAACAACTTAGCAAATTTCTCCTCAAAAGTCTCAGATAATAGTGGGAGCTCATCCTCCCCAGGGTCTTTACTGTCTTTTGTTATCACTCTCCAGGCAGCTGGAACCCCTTCTGAGGCAATAGTCTGTGGCACTTTAGAGCTGTCCACGAGGTCACTACACTCTACCAAGGCTATGAGAGTCTGGGTGCTCAAATCAGCCTGTCGACCCACCACCACAGGGTTTTTTAAACATTCAACTTTGGAGACTGCTTCCTCTACAGTGTCTTTACTGGTACCCTGGAGAATATCCAGTATAAGTAGAGCATTTTGGGGGTCGATCTCCTGCCCAGTACATCACCCCACCAACTGGTGTACAGCCATTTCTACTGGGGTAGCCATTAATCTTTAACAATAATTCATAATTTTTGGCCACTAGAAGGCACAAAATCCCAGCGGTGAGCCTCCAAAATGTAATCCCTAGGTGGCGCTATCCCAAGGGCTACTACCCCTGCCTGCTTGGCTAGTAGCAGGTTAAGGGGCCTGAGGTCTGAAACGGGTGTCTCCACCCTGAGGTCAGGGTTGATAGTGGTCAAGCTAACCTGAGCACAGCCCTCTGGGACACTGTAACCCCCCTCTTTCCTTACTAGTGGCTGGAACAATACACAATAATCACTTTCACAATACCCCTGATACACTGCACAAGTACCCACACTGTTTGCACATACCACCATGGCTTCCCTCTGGCCCAGCCCTGGGGACCCTCCTGTAAAACAATGTTATGCGCAGCAAATAACAGCAGTACAGTACTCTTGCACAAACTAGAACCACAGTCAGGGTAAATGCAAAAAAGAGTTAGATCTGATTTATTTAAGGGGCTTTAACAAGGGAGGGGCGTAATCAGGTTAATTTGCTTAAAGACCTATTAATCAAACAGTTATGCATGCACTTCAGGGTCCATAAACAGTCACACACTCTGGGTACCCAGATGGAGAATGGTGAGCTAGCCAGGAACGTTGCAGCTGGTTGGGGCCCTGTGATGGAAGAAAACAACATGCACAACACACACTATTTGTAATCCAGAGCCGGAAGACTCAGTTCGTGAAAAGAAAACAACAAGACAATCAGATGACACACTTTTAGATTAGGCTGTTGTTGCAGGGAGCTACCCTGATGATTACTCACGATACCTAAGACTGGACACAGGCTGGACAAAAATCGAGACAGCAGGTGGTTAATCTGGAGTGCCAGGAGAAGCAGGGATCACACGATTCACCGAGGTGTCATTTCTGTTCAAGCGTGGAGCAGGGGGCTGAACCCCAGGCAGGTCTCTCGTCGGTGGCTTTCTCTGTGCAGTAGGGTAGTCTGGCAGGGCCAGCGTGGCATGGCCCAGGCCGAATGGAGATGAATGCGGATTCAGTCTGATTAGGCTGGATAAAGCTTCCAGCAAGCAGAACACAGTTCACACAGTGGGGAACCAAATTACGACCCACTTTCAATACACAGCACATTTACATGTAAGGAAATTGTACTGTACCAGGCAAACCGCTCTCCGGTCACAATTGCAAAGTCTCTGCACAAACTGGGGATTCAAAAGCAGCTGGAAATCCTGACAGGCCGATCGCATTCAGCAAATCTTCAGTCTTCTTCAGGTTAAAGCCTGGTCACAGTCCAGTGGCTTAAATATTCCTCACAACTCGGATTCAGTCCGAATAAACTCTATTTTCCCTCTCAGGGACAGCAGGCAGACAGGCAGGCCAAAACTCAGCCTTTTCACAGTTCTCCCATGCAAAACTACATAGAACTGCTGCTCAAAAATCACTTGAGCTGTTACTTCTTCACTTCTCAACTCAAAACTGACACTAGCTGCAGCAGCCTGGGAAATTCCTCAAGATCCAAAAGGTTCGGTTGGCTGATCCTCCTGTCAGTCACAACAAAGGCTCCCCCTTCAGGTGCAAAAAGGCACAAAAAGCCCAAAATTACAATTCCTACAGATTTTGACTCCAGACAGCTCCTGTAGTCCAGCTCCATTTTAGGTCCCACCAGTACTGATTGGTCCAATTCGCAGTCCAGGACCAAGATAGTGGAGATAAACAAAACAATCTTTGCTGCAAAGAAGGCAGGTTAGACAAACTACATTATCATTATCACTCTAAATGATTTTCAGCAAATAGTTACATCTTTCAACAGAATTCCCTCTCAGATTACTTATGACTGCAATCCAGGCAGCTCTTAAAGAGACAGTACACAGAGGTTATACAGGCACTCTCTGGCAATCACATTTAAACTGCTAAAACGCAGGACACCAACCTGGCAGTGAGCATTTAGGCAAGCCTTAGGAAGATTTTTTGGGAACTCCCATTTATAGGGCGGTTACAATAGTGCTAATGGGTGACTTCAACACTTTAACAGACTGGGGAATGACAGTGGCTAAGAGTCAGAAAGAACAAAGATTTGTGGATGTCACAACAGCTTCCTCACACAGTTGGGGGGGGGAGTGGGGTTAAAAGGGAGAAGCAGTACTTGACATGGTGATGTCAAATTAGGACAATATTAGGAACAAAGTGGAGGCCCCATTTAGCCAGAGTGGCCACAGCACAGTGAAATGTCGCATGAAGCTTGGGTCACAGCAAGTGGCCATTGACACAGGGGTGCTGGAGTCCAGGAAAGAGGATTCCTGGAAAATGGGGGATAAAATGATAAAAAGATTCAAACACTTCTACAGGATCAAAGGGGTGGAGGGGAAGTTGGCAGCACTAAACAAGGATATTACAGAGGCCGCCTAAGACTGTGTCAGTCACATAAAAAAATCACTGAAATATGGGAAACCCATGTGGTTAGATGAGTAGGTAAGGCAGACTTTTATGGACAAAAAGGAGGCATTTGTGGCTTATATGACAGAAAAGAGTAAGGCAAACAGAGTAGTGAAAACAGACGGGCGAAATGGAGTATAAGTCAAAAGCTCATCTGGGAGGCAGAGGCAGAACTGAGGCTAGCAGAAAAGGTCAAGCAGAATGGCACATCTTTCTTTGGATACATTAGTGAGAGAAAAAAAGGCAAGGGATAATATAGAAAGGATAAGGAAGAATGGGGTGAGTACAGGGAACAAGGTGGAGAAGGCAGGTATACTGAATGAATACTTTTGTTCCCTTATTATGGTCAAGGAGGGAAGCCCACTCCATAAAAGCAGAAGAAAACTCAAGGTGGATCCAGGGGGCAGATCTGAGATGGTGAGCAGAACAAGGGAATGGGCATTAATGCAACTGGTGAACCTACAAACACATAAATCTCTTGGTCCAGACAGGACTCACCCAAAGTGCTAATGGAAACTAATCAGATGCTCTGGGTTCCACTAATAGTCCTCTTGCGAGAATCAGCAGCAACTTGCATAGTGCCTGATGACTGGAGGGTGGCAAATATGATTCTCTCACAAAAAGCGGTGATCGGGAAAATCCGGGAAGCAACAGACTGGTGTACTTGACATCAATAGTGGGAGCAATGATGGTACAGTCTTATTCATAGAAGAAAATATCTTAATGGATAAAATCCAGCATGGATTCATAAAGGGCTAGTTATGTCACACTAACGTATTTGACATTTAAAGTAGTGACACAAATGGCAGACAAGTACCAGGCAATGGACACATAATACCTGGATTTTAGCAAATCCTTTGACTCAGTGCCACATAGGAGACTGGTTAAGAAGGGAAGCCACCTGGTGAAGTGGAAAAATATTGTACTTAGATGGGTCAAAAACTGGTTGACAGATATAACCTGGAGGGTGGTTTTATTTTTAATTTAATTTTTTTTTAATTCGTAGTTTCTATTTTTTTTCTGGGTTTTCTCCCATCCCACTCCTGCGTGTCCCCGACATGACATACGCATGACTACAGTCAGGCAACCCCACCTGGGAGAGGACAGCAATTGTTCAATCCTGCTCCCACCCTCCCCGGGTCGCCGGCACAGTGTGAGGTAAGATGTCCAGTGCCTCAGCCCTCAGCAGCACCGGGCTGTCCTGAAGGGTGGTTTTAAATGGCAAATTCTCTGAGGACAGGGCAGAGACTAGTGGGGTACCACAGGGGTCCATCCTGGGATTAGTCTTGTTTAATATATATATATCTATGACATAAGAGAGGGCATCCAGGGCAAGATGATCCTGTTCGCTGATGATGCCAAACTCTGTTGGAGGGTCAACAGTGAAGAAGTGATTAACCTTATAAGACTGGATGTGAGGAGACTGGAGAAGTGGTCCAGTATTAGTAGTTAAAATGTAATGCCAAAAAGTGCAATGTGATGCACATATTGTAGGAGGGACACACCTGAGAACAGTGTACTATACTGATTTATGAAATGGGTAGGGAAAATCCATCCTGTATTTTGATTGGTTACTAGCCATGCATTAGAAGTGTCTAATACATGGCTAGTAACAAGTCCAGACAACCACAGCTGCATTTTAAAAATGATGTATTAAGAAGCCAAATAGAATGTTCGATTTTAAATCACCAACATTTTTTCCCCCACTAAACAGTAACTTGCCCAAACCCGGGAAACAGGTTCCATGTCATAACTGCGATCACGGAATAGTGATCACTGTTACGGCGAGTGTACATCGTTGAAAATGAATTTCAGCTATGCACACTCGCAGCGTGGACAAAAACAGTGCCTGAGACCCACGGGTCTTATTTTCAATTCAGGGGGCTGCACCCCCCACACACCCCCACTTAAGGATTCTCAACTCCAGGGGGTGCATGTCGGGGGGGGGTGAAAACTTAAAAAAATAGAAAGCTGCCTGCCGGCAAAAACCCTGCTGCACTGGACCTGAATCCTGCACCTGCACCTTCTAGTCGACCACCCTCCCCACCACGCTAGTGGACCAGCTCGGCAGCTGCCCACCACACCCTCCCACATACCATCCTCCCCTGCCTCCCCCGCACATGTATACCCCAGCATTTCCCATCATGGTATTTTGCCCACCCCAGTATCTGGTCACCCCTGCTTGGTAGCCATGAACACAGGTGCTGTAATTGAGTCGCTGTTTTTGTAGGCGCCCAATTTCGGTCTCCTTGTTCACGGGATACCCACAAAACATTATAGTCATTAAATCACTCGCCATAGATTAACAGACTTTTTTCTTTTAATCACTTACTGCTCCCACTATTCTGTCAGTCACTCCCAAGTTAACAGTTACTCATGTTTCCAACACATTGCAGCAGCTTTACTGGCACCTATCTACTCACTCGAACATAGCTACTGTGCAACTTTATTAATGCAGTGAGTTGGAAAATACATTGTTTTCTCTTACAGCAGGTTAAAATAATGCTACATTTCAGCCATGTTTAATCTTTTAAAAGAATATATCTCTAACTTCTCCATGCTCTTCTTTATGAAAGGCAACACTCGCTTGCTGGCTGCCTGTCGAAAACTGAGCTCTGCACTCACCCCCTGCTTGCCACTCACTCATCAGAATATAGTCATCTTAAATTAAAAAAACAAAATACCCACATCTCCTCTACTTCATTCTTTTGTTCAGATGTTGCCACAGTATGCTCAGTCATTCTTACCATCCACCCGCTTTCCTTTCCTCCTGACTGCCCACTCTGCTTGTTAGCCTGCTCCACTCGCACCTGCTGTAACCAGACCAAACATTAAACAAACAAAAAAGTAACAGAAGCACATTCACAGTATACTTCATTTCTAAAAGATACATTAGCCACCCTCCCCCAGAAAACTATTAACTGAATCAAAACACTATTCAGTGTGTATGAGGGGAGGCTAAAATGGTAACCATGACAACCAACTTCAAGCATCGTTGCCATAGTAGGACAAAAGTCCTAATGACAAAAAACAGCAACAAAAAAAACAAACAGTTATGTTGTGCAGGTGGAGGAACTATTTTATGACAAAACACTGTAATGATTTAACTGTTTTTAAATATAAAGATAACCATTTTAATTTCTACATAAACATAAAATATACTGACCCATTTTATAAGTGCATTAAGACACTCCAGGGGTGTACATTAGACATTTCTAATGCATGGCTAGGGTCTGAAGGCACTCAGCCCTCAGTATGCCCCTCGCTGTGTGTTAGAAATGTCCAATGCACACCCCTCCTGTCTTATTGCTTACAGAATGCTGGTAGATAGCATGAAAAAGAGATGGATCTTAGAGTGGTAATCAGCAATAACCTAAATCAGGCTGATAAGTGCAACAACATATTGTAAAATAGGGAATTTTTACTGTAAGAATATTTTAACTATATTTACTCAATGTGATGATTGTGCAAAAATAAAATTGCACTAATTGGTAAAAACTGTGAATTTTTAACAGAAGTGAATTATCACTTAGCACTAAATTAAATCTGTGCAGTTTCGGCCAAGTAGCACCAATTTCAGCCAATTAGTACCATGTGTTAAATACTGTAAACCTATTTAATTTACACAACAACATTTTCATGCTGTCAGTTGGTGAGGGTTTCACACCAAATAATTTTCACATGATTCAGGTTTTGAACAATCTGCTGATCAGCTGTCAAAGACAATTTAAACAGTCAATTGGCAGATCGTTCCTACTAGTGCTATGCTGCACCTGTGCTTGTTACTTTGCTACTGGAGGTACAGAGATACAATAGAATTGCTCATCATGTCTCTATTCAGATGGCTGCATTCCCTGACACCAAAAGCGGTCAAATGTGATTTCTCCTTCCTTCAGACATCCAAGACTGACCCAGAGATATTAAGTTTGACAGGGGGAATTTCTAAAATTATGGCAGAGTCCGTTGTTACCGAGTTACCCACTTCTGCTGGTGCCATCAAGTCCTCTCCAAAGAAAAGAGGCACACAGTATGCCTCCTACGTTTCACAAGTCCTCTTTGAAATTGGCCAGCATGCTTCAGTTCATGGAGTTATGAATGTCATTCAATTTTATGCAAGCAAGCATAAACAAAAACAAACAAAAGTACAGTCCTAATATTTAAGACCAATTAATTGTCCAGACTGAAAGAAACTGCAGACCCTTCACAGCTTCCACATGAACTCCCAGTAAAGTTTTCGGGTTGTCCTACTCTCCTCATGGAAGATATTGAGGAAAAGTTAAAGAAAATTGTGAGATGACTACGTTCTGATGGAACAGTAATAAATGGAAGAGTGTTGACCATAATAGACCATGATATTGTTAAATCCTTCAACGCCGAGCAGTTAGCAGAAAACAAAGGTTCACTTATCTTCTTCCAGCAATGGTCCTGGATTTGTTTTAACTGAATGGGGTGCAGTAAGGGGACCAAGATAGTAAGGAAAATCCTGGTGGACTTGAATGAGATAAAGGAGAAATTCCTAAACAGAATAGCCTCTGCAGTAGTCAATACTGAATCTAGATGAAACAGGGGTGGATCTCATCTCCCATTCCAAGTGGACTATGGATGCTGTGAGATCACAGCAGGTGAAGGTTTTAGGCCACAGTGACAAACACTAGGTCACTGTTGTTTTGTGTATTTCCCTACCTGGCCATTACCTCCCACCTCAAATTGTCTATAAAGGGAAAACCCCAAGCCATCTCATATACAAATTCACCTCTGATTAGAAGATAACACAGTTTGATAACCATTGGGGAAACTCGGACACCACAATACAGTACATTTATTTATTTGGTTTTTATTGACATTGAATGGATTCTTGTTCCACACATTACACCCATAAAGAAAAAACTCAGTCTCCCAAAGGAACTGCGTGCCATGCTGATTTTTGATCTGTTCCATAGACACACTGCAGTGGATGTCATTAAAAAAAAAAACTAGAATATCATAACATTGTTCCTATACTCCTCTCTCCCCACATATATTTGTTACAACCTTGGATGTCTCTATAAATAAAGTCTTCAAGGTTGAATTAAAAATGCAATTTGCTGATTGGTATGCAACCCAGATCACAAACCAGCTGTCTCAGAGTGTTAGCCATACCAAAGTTAAGACGGCAGCACTGACAAACCAGCACGCACAATGGTTAGTGACCAATTTTGTGAAGTTAAATGCTCACACTGATGAGTGCTTCCAAGGTTTTGAGCAGGACTGGGATAGCCAAAGCACATACCATGTGGTTAAAGAGCGACACAGATTTCTGTTTAAGCCATCTAAACTGACAAAAATGCACCAACGTCAAGTACCCCCGAACATATTTTTTTCTAGGCATACTTTAATATTGTCCTGGATGACAAAGGAGCAGGAGGGCATCAACGTCAGCAGGAGAGTTGGAGTGTTGGATAAAAAGTGGCAGTGAGATGAGTTATGAGTTTTTCTTTATCTCTTATATCCCAAACCTCTGGGGCATACAATAGCTGTGAAAAATATTTAGCCTTCATTACAGTAATCAGTGGTCATACGGTCAAACCCCCGTAGCAGTAATTACATTTTCTAAGGCTGAGGATTGTCTTTTTAGTAGGATCCACTAATTTATTCATGTGTTTTGCCCATGTTCAGTCACAGAGAATGTTACTCCCAAGTAAACACAAGCACTAACCCTTTCAATTTTCTGATTTCCAATTTTTCATTAGTCCCTGGGCTTATTTTGGCTAAAAACCATTGACTTTGTTTTCAAGTAATTAATTTTAAGTTTGAGACTGATAGCCGTTTTGTGTAATAAGTCAAATTTTTTTGGCGACCCTTTCTAGATAGTGAGAAGAGTGTTAAGTCATCTGCATAAGCGAGGGCCGGACAGTAAAAGTCCAATACTTTGGTGGAGTCCAAATCTGGGGGCTATAAGTCCCCTAATAGTTGATCTAAATTTAAGCTAAAAAGTGTTGGGTCCAGTTCACATCCTTGTCTAACCCCCTTGTTTGTTGTAAATGTGCTTGAGATCTGCCCTGTGGAACTCAGTCTGATGGTGGCCCATGTGTCGCTATAGAGATTTGCAATTACTCTTACTAACACCGGGTCTATTCTACACTCCATCATTTTGGCCCGTAATATACCTCTAGAAATGATATCAATGGTTGGTGAGTAGTCTATAAAACGGGCATATAGTTTTTGTTTTCTCAAGTGTACATATTTCTCAAATAGATGGTAAAGCATAAAGCAATTGTGTATTGTATCATAGCCTTTCCTAAAGCCAGATTGACTTCACTAATTCCCCGTGTTATTTATTTGTTGTATCAGATGTTCCAGGATAGTCTTTGAAAAAAAGAATGTAATTAATATCCAAAAGGCTAATGGGTCTGTACATTGCGGAGTCCTTTACATTACCTTTTTTATGGATCGAGATAATTAACGATCCTTTCCAGGAAGGGGGAATGTAATTATTTTCAAAATAGTTGATAAAAAAGACTGGCATGGGCCTGCACTAATCAGAGGTGCTGCACATATAAATCTCAGCGAAGATCATGTCTGGCCCAGGTACTTTTTTAGGTTTTAGGGATTTGATGGCAAAATAAACATCTTTGTGGGATATACAGTATATAGAGTCCTAGTGTTGTTGTCAAATTGACCTCCAGGGGGTACTGTGTTTGTAACAAGAGGATCATAAAATATTCCTCTAAAGTACTGGACTCACTGAGTTTCCAAGATATAGGAGTCAATTCCCTCTTTAAAATTATTTGTTCCCTTGGACACTAAAACCCAGAAACCTTTGTCCTCTTTTTCCCTAGTAAGTTTTACATTATATTCCATTGTTTGTATTGGAATGCTCATTTTTTATTATTCAGAAAGAACTTGTATTTCTTTCTTTCTTTCTTTCTTGGTGTAGCTTCCTAAAATGGGACCTGAGTCCATCACTGTAATTTTTCTCAGTTTTGATTTATATGATTCACAATCAACATCAAACCAGCCTTGCATTTTTCCACTTTTCTTTTTAACAGGGGTCTGTTTATATAAGTTTTCTCTAAGTACATCAGATATGGCAGTCAATTTAAATCACATCTCATGCGGGTTTACTAATCAAAATACATCATTTTGTATGGACACAAGTAGGGTCCCACTGAGTGCCCTTGTTTGATCTTCTAATAGGGAGGTCCACCTAACTGTTTTGTTCATTCTGCATTCCTCTACGTGATATGATAATCCAGCCTCCTCGTTATATGTGGTAGAGAGACCTCTTAGAACTAGTGGCATGTGATCACTTTCTTCTCTTGCTAAAATGTGTATGCTGTTCCATACTTTAACTCCCCCGACCATATAGCCAAGTCTAGCAGAGAGGCACCTAGTGATTTATAATAGGTACAGTGGCTCTTTAAATCGCCTGTAAGTCTGCAATTCAGTGGGAAAAGATTCAACTCTTTAAGTATGTCTATTAAGATCGAGCCTGTTTTGCTTACGGTTTTGTCCATAGAGGATCTGCTAGCAATCTCTGATAGTTCATTAATTAAAATAAGTATGGAGTTATCATGTAACCCATCAAATTCTCCAGTTCTGGAGTTCATGTCCCCAAGAATTAGAAGATCACACCCAGGATACCCAAATTTCAATTCCATTAACATTTCTCTGAAAAAGTTCCAAATAGTTTGTGCATAAAACTTGGAGCCATATGGTAGCACATAGGTGTTTATCACTATCATTTTACAATTTTGCCTCTCAAATAATATCACAATAAAGTTATCAAGTAAGTGCAATACTTGGATAGTTGGAAAAGCTCCAATGTTGAAAAAGAAAACTAAGCCTCTGGAAGGTCTGCCATATTTTGCCTCCTTTATCCCTGAGCAATTAAATTACTGAAAGCCATTGATTGAAATAGTACTGTTTCCATTATGCCATGTTTCCTGGAAACATAGAATATCACACCAAGTAACAAAGGCAAACCAGTCCTTATCTGGGCATTTCTGTTCCAACCCTGCAGTGTTCCATGAAAGTACCAGCAATTCCCCTTTGGCTCCAATAGAGGTTATAGAAGTAATATAATTACTTTTCCAAGGTCTACTCAGAGTCATGTCCTCTCTGATGGACCTCAAGAGTCAATCCTCATAACCTGCCAGTGCCGTGTATTTATTGGACACAGGTATAGAAAGCACATTGTCACCCTTGTTTTGTTGATACTGTTTCTGTACAGCTCCATGAGGACATGATTCAGGACAGTCTATTAGATGACACCCCAAGGAGTCCACTACGCTGTATTTTCCCCACAATTCTGTCTGCAACAGTTTTATTTTTAACCAGGTTGTCTATTTGACTACTTACATTGCTACAAATGGCCTTTAAAATACAATGTCTGCCCAATAGGTTTTGCAGAAAATTACAGAAAAAGTTATAGATCACCCCTGTAAGTTAATAACTATTTTCTTGGTACATTTTTGGCATACTAAACAAGTTAATCCAGACTGGTTCATTAAATTTCTTGGGGAAAATCATTATATCGCTTATTAAAAAGATGGCGATTCAGGAATAAAATTTGAATCCCCTTTGTTTAGTGGACAAGATTCATTATATCATACATCATTTGCTGTTCTGGGGGCAGCGAAATACACATCAATTGCATTTGTTGGCGCATTCTTTGCAACAGTAACCTCCGTAATGTCTGTTTCCTGAATAGAGATGCCCATGTCAACTTCTATTAATGCTATAAGAAATGATTTCAAGTCAGGAATGGCACTGTTAATCCAATTTGGGGGGGGGTCAAAAAATCTTAAATGAGGGTTCTCTAAAGAATCCTGTCCCCTTTGTAGGGAAAATATTGGGGGTGTAAGTATATCTTTGTTATATTGGTTTGTAATAGTAGGAGTAGAGCTGTTTGCTGTGAACAAGAGTTTGAAAATTAAGTCTTGCTTGCCTCACTGCTCCCGAGTAGGGAGGCTGCCCCCCAATAATTAGCTCCACACAGATCTTTACACAAGGTCCCCAGCAGAATAACTTCTTTTTCCAAGTTCCCCAATCTTGATTCCATTTCCCTGATCTTTGGAGGTAACTCTAAGCTCAAATACTCATTTTGGAAAGAAAACTCCCTACCCATGGGTCAGCTGTTTCAGATGAAACACCAGTTGCCATAGGTGTCCCTGGTATGCCTTTGTTAACCTTGGCTGCTACCATTACTTTTTTGTCATTTTTAGCATTTTTTTCCATCTGCTTTCACTTGATCCCTGTCTGGGCTATTGGGAATCATAATTGTGCTAAACTCTAGTCTGAGATTTTTCTCAGTGATGTCAGAAAGGATAAGAGACCCAGAGGAAGTCTTTCTACTGGGATCCAGCCTGTCCAATTTGCTATTAATGTCATCGAGCCTAGCACCATTAATAGCTATGTTTTCTTTCAAGGTGTCCGTCTCGTTTTTCATTATCACACATTGCTCCGTTAGTATTAAACTTGCTGTGTGAGGATTCTTCATATACTTAATGATATCTATACTCAGAGTAGAGGGAAAATATTTCTTAATGTCTATGGAATTAGGCTTATTCTGCTCTTAACCCTCCATCTCATTCCAATAATTGGAGCTATTGAAGATATTGAGACTGTTAAGACTAGATGTTTTTCTCCCTTCTGTACTCTTTAACCCATTAATTGTAGCTTGTAATTCTTGAATAACCTCTTGTAGCTATTCCTTTACCATACCAGGATATCTATCCTTCTTTTCATCCCCGTGGCCATTAATCCACCCTATGTATTGTCCAGCTTTTGGGCTAGGTGAGTAATTCTTACGATCTGCAGGTTCTTTGTCCAAACTATCATGGATACTCTCCTCAAGTCTAATTCAGCTGGGTGGTCCACATTTAGAGCACTTAAAATATTAGCTGCGCTGTTATCGCTCAGGTGATCTCCATTAAAGAAACAAACCTGTTGACTTCTGGGTGTCAAATTAGGAGTTGATGTTTTTTCTCTATCTTCCCACGTTCTGTAATTTTAGTTTGCCTAAACTTTATCATTTCAGAGTTAGCTTTAGTCCTGTCACCTTGAATAGGAAAATGGAGTTCCTCAAACACTAGGAAGCTGTTACCCACTTTTGTTTGGGTGCGAGTGTAGACCATTGTACCACAAGCCCAACACTCTTGATCTTGTTTCACTGCAAATCTATTACACTCTGATGTAAATGATCTATCTATCTGTCTATGCACAAACTAGATCGCAGAAGTAGACTAGTGCTCGCTATCAGGAGTGACTAGCGTAGCAGGATCATAAACCAGTTGTAACCAAAATAAACAAAAATAAAAAATCAGAAAGAATAAACCAGTCAACATTAAAATCAATGCAGTAGCTTAGAAAAATAAGCAACTTATACCAGATCCATGCACTTATCCATTCTTGCTTTTTAGGAATTGTTAGCATTCCAAGTTCAGTGTTTGGTACAATCTTACTGATAAAACATAGTGTTCTTAGACAATCTTGGGTGGTGTAGTTTCATTGCAATGACCAACTGCAGGAACTGTGGGTCTGGTCCAGATCTTGGATTTTTCACCTGGGCCACAGGAATACATCTGTTCCCTTCCCCTGTCCTTCGAGAGCAGTTACAACAAGTTTTGTGTTGATAGGTTTAGGTGGCCCTCTTTGGTTGTCCAGATATATGGAAAGGGCCGTCCTTAGCTAGGTGCAAGCTGTGCCCCTTCACCTTGGGGGCCCATACTTTTTCTTGAGGAAAAAAAATAATTTAAAACATTTAAAAATGCCTAAATTTTGTTAGAGATGAAAATGTTTACCAGCAAATGAAAGTTGAAGACAGCTGGTTCTGTTACTGTTACAAAAGGTGGGGCAGCTTTGCTGCTATGCCACTTTAAGATGCAGTGGAAAAGGTTAGGTAAAGTAAGTGCTAATGGTGTTAATGGCCATACTTTATGCCTCTCAGGTTGACTTCTTCACAAACAAAGGGCTATATTGACAAGATATCTTGTTTATAACCTGGACATGTAGCTGAAACAATGAATGATATGACAACATCTGTTTCAAAAGTATGTGAGCACTCAAAATGGCTCAAAAACCTGACCAGCACTGAGCGAAACCAGATTACCGGATGGGGACCCTGAAAACCTGATCACTAGGTAAAAAAACCTGACAAGTGGCAACCTTATTGGTGTCCCATGATAATCCTCTCTATTCTCGCTCACTCATACCTCCAGAAAAGTTAAATTGTTTAACTTGTTTGCCAATTGGATTATCGGAGGTGTGTGTCCAGTGATGATGTCCCTGTCCTTACAGAAATGAATACAGCAGTAGTACCATACTTACTTAAGTTCTCACTCCAGGCTCAGTCAGATTCATTTACAAAGGTGAAGTCAAATAAACCAATGCAGTCAATGGCACTAATTAAACAATGCTGGTTAAACTAGTAGACCTGCTACTGCTTTATTAATACAGGACAGGAGGGTTAGTTAAGTATAAATGATGGATGTGGGGGGCCCACAGATAATGGAGTGGTGGGGCCCAGCAGGGAGCTCACAGGGGCAAAGAATAGTTAAGGCTGGCCCTGTATATGGACAGAGATAGTTTAAAGGCTTTATAAGAAAAAAGAAAGAAACAGAAATATGAACCAAAATACAGTCTACAGCAGGCTATAGCAACCTAATATGACTATAAAATAACTACATGGTACTTCAGTTCTCTGAATCTTGATAACTTGGAAAGTCAGTGTGGATTGCACAACTTTAGCATATATGCACCTTTATAACATGAGGATTTTCAGCAAGTAAATTGACTGGTTAAGAACTGTCACCTGACAGTTGATTAATCTATGTTATACGCACGCTGAGGGTGAACAGTCTGTTACCAAAATCAATACTCGTAACTTTCACTGAGTTGTTTATCACACTGATGCCTACTTATGCAAAGGAGCTATTGCCAGCAGTTTCTATGTGCATCAATATACAACGCGAGTAGTTTTGCTGTTTCCCACCCACCCAGGTGAAATCTGTGTTACTTGCTCCAATGTAACAGACACAGCTATAAATTACAGTGAGTAAAAAGAGAAAACACCTCTTCATTTACTCAGATTCATCAGTCCGTATATTCCACATGAAGTTCTAAGCGGTCTGGAATAGTACTTTCTGTTTTCCAACACCCGCACTATGCATAATGGCATACAGATTTTATTCTCTGTAGAAGCACTGTCTCTGAATTGTCATATTTTTGTTTACTGACACACACAAAGACAGAGTAAATGAATATCTCAGGCACTCACTCCTGTGATGTCATGTCTTCCGTGTTGTCTTTTCGTCTCCCCAGACATACACACAAAGTGCACCTACCCTGAAATACTGATAAAGGTATTTGAGCCTGACTGCTTAGGGGACCTGGACACCCTGGAAAGCTGGGCTCACACATGGAAATTAAATTTCAATATCACCAAGTGCAAGGTGTTGCATCTTGGGCTGGGAAACCCTAAACACAGGTACACCCTGAGAGGGGAGGCGCTGGAGGCCTCAAAAGGGGAAAAGGACCTAGGGGTCATGGTGGATGCATATATGAATAACTCTGAGCAGTGCAGGGCAGCGGCTAGCAAGGCAAACAGGATGTTGGGATGCATTGTAAGGGGGATCACCTCTAGGAGCAAGGAAGTGATTCTGCCGCTGTACAATGGACTGGTTAGACCACACCTTGAGTACTGTGTACAGTACTGGAGACCACACTTGAAGAGGGACATACAGCTCCTGGAGAGAATACAGAGGAGGGCAACTAAGATGATACGAGGGCTAGGGGATTTGACGTATGAGGACAGACTTGAGGAGCTCTGCCTGTTTTCATTGGAGGAGAGAGAAAAGGGGGACATGATTGAGGTCTCAAGTACCTCAAGGGAATAAATAGGGTAAACATGGAGGGATCTTTAGACTAAAGCAGGAGGTATCACCAGAGGCATGGTTTGAAGTTGGAAGGTGGAAGGGTGAGAGGAAAAAGAGGAGGAGGTTTTTCACTGAGAGGGTGGTGGATCCTTGGAATGCACTGCCTGGCGAGCTGGTTCAGAGATCCACAGTGGAGGGCTTCAAGAGAGGGTGGGACAGACACAGAAAGTGGATGTATCAGATGATGGCCTGTCCCGGGGGGTGGGGATGGATGATAGGGGTTTCTGGAACACAAGGGAG
This sequence comes from Neoceratodus forsteri, assembly GCA_016271365.2. Lineage (NCBI taxonomy): Eukaryota > Metazoa > Chordata > Ceratodontiformes > Ceratodontidae > Neoceratodus > Neoceratodus forsteri. Next base: position 434,643,951 of record CM057450.1, on the reverse strand, counting down.
GGGAGGGCCTCGGTACCAACTAGGGATCTGAGGTTCTAGCAGACTCGATAGACAGTAAGGCCTAATCTGCTGGCAAATAGTATGTTAGTATGTTACTTATTTTCTATAGTGCAGCCAGTGCATCGATTTCAATTGTGTGTGTTGTGAATTTGAAAGCTCCCACTCCCACTCTGTGTATCTCTCTCTCTCTCTCTCCATAGACATGTAGTGGTAGAGCAACTAGTTTCAAAGAGAGAGAGAGAGAGAGAGAGTTTCAAAATGAACCACCATTGGGATCTCATTTCCCATATCGCATCATTTTAAGCCACTGCACAACTGTTTGTCAAAAATGAGCATTTAACTTTTAGTTTGAAAGTCCCGTAACCGGACAGTATGAGATGTAGCCTTTTGATTCAGTATTATGTCATATTATACCACGCACCTCTCAGAACAACCAATCAGAGCAGCAGGCTGGCACCTTACCACCATTGTAAAATCTAGCATTACCAACAGAAAAGGTGCCAGCCAGCCGCATCATCAAAAAAAAACAATCCGACAGTGAAATCACAGAACCTTGACCGCCATCTTGTGTCCCCGCTAAGCAGAGAATTTCAAACAGCAGCTCCCTGCATCACTGAAGTGAAAGAAACCCAAAACTGCCTGGCTTATTTAAGCATTAGCAAGTACTGCTTTTAAAAATAATTAAAAAGCGGTACCTAGTATAATATAAACCACTTGAAATAATGGGTGATTGAAGTTACCACGGCTGCGCAGATTTACCCACTCAGCTGTACCTCGTGGACAAACCACTCCAACCATGGTAAATCCCCCGATCACCCACACCCCCTTGTGGCCTATTGCTTAAGTAGCAGGGATTGAAACCCCAAACTGCAGACTAGTAGATGTACCGTTTAGATTCAGGTAAAATGCTTATTATACTCAACTTGTTATAAATGATGATTTACCTCCATGACTTAATCTTGAATGTTATTTTGGAATCAATAACTTCACACTGAAAATGATACTTCCAATCACAATATGAAAGTATGTCATTTCTTTGATGTGGAAGCATACGTATAACTCATGTTTCCAGAGATTCCATATCAGAGTGGCACATGCATCCCCTTGCAAATACGTCAGAGGAATTTCGGAATGCCTGTTCCATAACTTATGAACTTTGCGTTATAGTTTACAATTAATGTACAGGTAAAATGTTATGTATGTTGCATTAGAAAGCAAGTGTTCTGAGTAAAAGTGACACTGTGTTCCAATATAAGCAATTAATGTTGTCCTTTGATACAGAGTCATCTCGTCGACATGCAACTGCAGCTCACAACTAACAGCAGAAATCAAGCAGGTACATGTCTGCAAAGTACACAAAGGAGGCACGTGTGACTAAATAAGTGTTGTTTAAAATAACAAAAGTGTGTTAATCGCAGCAAAACCAGTACATTACAGTGACACAAAGTGAAGAAAGGAACAGAATTAATCCACTGACTATTTTATAATATTGAAAGGATACCACCTTCTGATGAGAACTTTGCAACATTTACAAAAAAATACACAACATTTCAGAAAGTTAGCGGAGCCCGTGTTATAAGCGTAATAACCCACTCCATGGTGTGGGGTTACTGGAGATTAATCAACACCCTGTGTTGTGAGGACACTCAGGCTTCACCCTCGTGCCTCACAACGCACCCAGGGTGTTGAGTAATCCCCAGTAACCCCACACCCTAAATGGTTATTGGTTACGTATGAATTTTTTTTTGTTTTTTTGTGTTATATCAAAATATCATGGTTCTAAGAAAGGCTTTAAATGAATGAGTGTAAAAAAATCTAGTATTAAATACATGAATATTTAATAAATGTATCCGTAAATTCAGTGATTTAGTAAGCAGTGAAAAAATGCAGTCAAAACTCTAAATGCTTTATACACTTAAAAATTTAAAAACCATAGTGCAAAAACTATAAAAGACACTGCTTACTGCAGGTCAATATCAGTAACATGTTGAGAAAGAGTAAATTTCCCAAATAGATAGTTGGATGCCTTGTCGTGTTCCAACTACAGCTACCACGAAAAGTATTCCATGGAGCTCTTCTCAGTCTCAATGCTTTGCAGAAATGGTGTCTGTGAACCAAGAACACCAGTGCATGCATTATAAATGAGCTGATCATGTGGTGTATGGCATGAAATGTTAAATACAGGTTAGCAAATAGTATATGTGTGTGTGTGCGTGTGTATATATATATATATATATATATATATATATATATATATATATATATATATATATATATATACGTATTAATATATCATGGAGACTGATACTAATAAATCAGTTTCACTAACCAGCGTGCTACAACTTAGCTGTGGGACAAAAATATGCACTCCAAGCCACTTGGCTAGTGTGGTTCAAGTAGCAAAAAATTGGGGGGGGGGCAGACTCAGACCACAAGGAGCAGGGCATCGGTCACAAAAATCAAAATGAAAAAAAAATGTAAAAAGAATCTAGGAGTGTAAGTGACAAACAAACACACACTGAGCCTTCAATGGTAAAATAAGGATAAACTCTCCTTAAAGGTTAGAGCTTAAGATGCATCCAAAATGTCCATGTTTTCTCCTGTACCTCACCAGATGCTTGAATCTTATGGTCGAGAATAGAGAAAAAGAGAAAAGGAAAAAAAAAAACAGCTTTTTTTCCAGGGAGATTATCTACAGCAAGGCACAGCAAAATGCCATTACAATGCCTTTACAATCCCTGGTGTGCTGCTTCCCTGCAGCTGGCTCTCCGCAGAGCTCCCTGCTTTGCTCCCATCAAGCAGGCTCCTCTACCACCTCGGGATTCCATGCTCCTCAGAAAAAAGCAATGGCAGACAAGATAGCACACATAAGCAAGATGCAAACAAGTTGGTCTGGAAAGGGGGCTGTAATTGCCTGGTTAAATAAAGTGATTGATTGATTGAATTAAAAGTTTAAGGTAATGGTGGCATACCTTTTTTAAAATAAAAACTTGTGTTTCCAGTCCCCCAGCTTTAAGCGCTTCTACACAGCAGCTTCAGCATGCAGCAAGTTTCTCCTCTCTGATCCGACACAAGTGTGTCTCCACTTAGGCCAGATTTCTTTGAATGCTCTATTGAGGCAGATCTAACAGCACATTTGGCACGGGAGTTGCTTCCGACTTAGAGAGCAGGCCTGCGGTCCTGCGAGCAGTTTGTAGCCTCAGATTGGGGTTCAAAGTCACACGTGTCTTAACAAATTATTGGTGTGATGTTTCTGGAGGTTTTTAACTGTAATATTCCCTTCCCCATCCCCTAGTCTCAAGACCAAAGGACAAGCAACAGGTCTGGGGCATGCAGGCCCTTTGCAAAGAAAGTTATGAATGATCTTCTGCTCCATGCATGACCTGCAGGGCCCAGTGTGAAGAATGTTATGGCTAATTCTGTGGGCTTATGTGGAGAATCAGAGTTGTGGAGTACTGTTCTGGACTTGTAGCTTGAAGCAGCAGACCTATGGGGTATGGACCCAGCTAGGGACTGGAGAAGGGGGTGGGCATCAGGGCTGAAAACTCTGAGAAATACCCCTCCACCAAACCAATTTGTCAAGACTAATGAGACTTTGAACCCTAATTTTTTTCGTTTCCATACTTTGTTCACTTTGTGTTTTTCAACCTTAACAGATGCATAAACATATAGTAGTTTTTTTAAATAAATATACATCATACAGGCACAGAAGCTCATATATATATATATATGATTGTGTTGGTGTTTATGTTAAAATGCCTGTTTTTGCTGGCCCAGTGGCATGCAGGGCTGAGTAGCAGGATGTCTCCCTTCCTGACACACTGGTTTGGAAATAGAGCAGGGTCACTTGGGGACTGGTCAGGGAGGGAGGGAGGATTGAGTGTCCTCAGCACAGCTCTCCTCTCCTCTCTTGAGGAGGGGGGTGACTGTATGCATCTGTTGGCCTTCTACCTGCTGCCTGGAGGAATCTGGACAGCAGCACAGCAGACCCACACAGAAGGCAGGACCTCACTCACAGGATGTGGGGATTGTCTCCCTGGAGGCAGTGTGTACACATTATGTCCATTGCAGGCACAGTGGGCCCTGGACAGAAAATAGAGGAAAACCCCCAACCACAAGATGAAGCCCTTTTCCCCACAGGCCCCAAACCTGTGACCAGGCTCCTCCAAAATGAGTCTTGTGACAAGGACGAATGGAGCAAAGTATGCCCTTGAGAAGCCATGTGATGGGTCCAGGAGGACCTGTCTGATAGGGGTGGTTAGGGAGAATGTGTGGCCGAAACAAACAAAAACTGACTAAACAAAAATCTGTTTTTAACAGCTTATAACTTGGCTGTCTTAGACCCAATGACTCTACAATTTGGGATGGTCTATCAGAATCCTAGGATCCAGTGGTCTGCCAAATTTAAAAGGAATTTGTTATGCTGTTTTTAAATTACAGAGTGCTAAATTTATGTAAAAATATCAAATTTGTCAGCAGAAGTTTAGCCCTCAGATACAGAAAAAATTAAGTGGAGTTAAATTATGGAATTTACAGGTAAATTAGATGCAATCTGGGAATAGATCCTTTGGTAAGTTTCATGAAATGACATTTATTAGTTTTTGAGTAATTAACAATAATTGATTGCACATACTTAGTTTGCTTGAAAAAGGCTGAAACATACGTAGATTTTGAATTATGTTAAAGTTCTACATGAAAGAAAAACTAAGTAGTTAAACTAACAAAATACTTTAAAGAGCTGGTGACACATTCAGGATAACTTCAACAAAACATAACATTTAGGCACTGTCCATCTTGTATTTCCCCATAGTTCTGTATTCCTCCTCCCCATTATTTAGTAGTGAGGTCATTTGCATGAAAACAAGATCTTTGCTCCTGAAGAGTTAATCTACCCCTACTGCTTTCTCCCTACCTGAAGTAATAGAGCATTGTTTGTGACCTCACAGTTACTCCCATGACAACAGATTATGATGTTACAACAGAGGATTATGACTTGAAATAGGGAGTAAGCTATAGAGGCAGAAGAACTCAAAATGAACTCTAAGGGATAAATATCATATATTCATACACATTTCCTTGGCAATAAATTATGGAGAGGAGAAATATAAAAATATAAAGAAAATACAAACAGAATTATACCCAATTATTAGGTTTTTTGAAGTTTTCTTTAAGGTGTCAGTAGCTCTTTAAATTGAGGTGTACACTTAAGTGGTTGTGAGGCGAGGGTCTAAGGAGCATCACAGTACATTTCGTATTTAAAAAATGTTACTTATGTATTGTAAATTCATTTAAAAATGATGTTAGTGCAGATTTGGGTTGTTACTGCACAAAACTCAAACCCTCAAAGTTTGTAAGTGCGCTATTATGGTTTTTAACCAGGATATTGGGTGGGGATATGGGTTGGGAGTTACAAATTTTGAATATATTGACCTTAATGAAGTACCTCAGCAGGTTAGGTGACTCCTAACTTTCTTTGTGCCTCTTAACTTTCTTTGAGCAGGGCAAGAAGCACAGGGCACTTCGGCTCCTGTGCATGAGTCCTAACTTTCTTTGTGCAGAACTCTGCAGTGTGTGATAACAGCAGAACTCATTGCCTAGTCATCTGGTAGCCTCCAAGGACAGAAACCAGGACAGCAGTGATCACTTTGGGAACTTGAAGTCTGAAGACCATAATTCTGGTGGGAGTGTAAGGGATCACCTGGAGGGAGAGATGATCCTAAGGTGCTACCCTCAAGGGAAGTCCCTGGTGACTTTGAGATGCACAGATTTTAACAAAGCATATGTTTTCACTTTGGAGGGAAATTGTGGCCCTGTTTGTGACCAAAAGATGCTGCCAGCTGTGCTGAAGATAGTGAGATGTCTGTTGCCAAAAACTGAGCTGCTGAAACAGGTAAGAGATGGGCCTACTATTTGTATAAGGGATTCCAATCTGCTATAAATATTTGAGACATTACCTCTTGCAGATGGCCTGCAGAGACTGACAACCGTTGCTAGAGGGTGGGCTGAAGTACAGTGGCGCTAGCCAGGATGCAGTGCAGTAGTGCTGCAGTATATCATAAAATGCTGCAGTATGCTGCAGGGAGCAGTGTAATTCAATGGCAATTAAGCCATTTTCTATTGCAGTATATTGTGACATGTCATTTACATGCAGGTTACTGTGTTGCATTCTGCCTGATTTCACTGTAGACACTGGTGCACTGGGTCCAGCACACTGCCTGGTGAGAGTAAAGACCTGGTTGATTTAAGGTACCCAGAGCCAGGGTAGACCTTAACCATGAGAGCCAGAGTGAATATCTACAGCGGTGCTGCCTGGTGCACACCAGCTAAACTGATGCTGCAGTGCCATGATAGTAAATGAAACATGAGTGAACCCAAAGTGCATAGCAAGGTGGAAGCTATGGTACATTCAGAAAGCAATGCAGGAAAGGCTCTGTCCTGAGGTAAAACCTCACCCAACAATAAACTGCAAGGGGTAAGGGGAGTAATGGGGCTCCTGCAAGAGATGTGTAAAGGGTACACACTTCTTTCAAGGGACACTAAGGTTCTGACCTATATTTGGGGTCAGAATTGAGACAGTGTTGCAGTGTTGACAAGGATGGCGATTTTGGGGTCATGTTCCCATGTTCCCATGTGTGTAACAGTAACTACGTTAGTAAACATGACAACTACCCATCATGTAGCAGCATAATATATTTCTGACATGAATGAAGGGGCACCAAGCAAAGCTCATCAAGGAGCAGAGGAGCGCGCAGAGTCAGTGAACAAGGGGGGCCAAAATCCCCACAAAGGTGGGGGGCTGGGGGCATATATAATTATATTATAATTTAGTTGGAGGATGATTTTGATGGGGGCTGGGGCCGGTAGCCCCACCCCGCGCATGCCTATGTCAAGGAGTGAATGGAAAGGAAAGGAACTGTAAATAGCTAGAGACAGAGTGTATTTGACTAAAACAGGGGATGCCTCTAGTAAGGAGTTATAACTTACCCTAGACATGGAAAGTACCCCTGGAGCTATGAATACTCCTACTCTCTGCCTGATGCCAAGAGAGGGTTATCATATGTTATTCTCCAGCAGGAAGAACAGGGACAGTAGCCACCGTTGAAAGAGATTCTTGGGCTGCACACCATCTAGTAAGGGAGAGGAGGGGACCAAAGGGAGAGCCAGCATAAAAAAAGGGAGGCTATACATACATTTTGAAAGCCTTCCCACAACACATAGATTTTGAAAACTGTTGCATAACATGTAGATTTTTAAAACCTGCATGAGGGAGTACTTTGTCAACATTTTCTGAAAACCGTCATGCAGCACATAGATTTCAAAAACCAAATTGTGCAGCATGCAGATTTTGACAACTGACATGCAGAATGGAGATTTTGAAAACCATAATACAGATGTTAAAAATATTCAGCATGTAGATTTTAAGAACATTTGTGAAGGATTCCTATGTAAATGCTTTGATTTTTAATTAAAGAAACCTGGGGACAGATTCACAAAACTTTGCCCAGGTGCAAACCCAGCTTACCCGGGCAAGCTAAGGTTTTACAGACTAGTATTCACAAAGCCCAGTTGCCCCACAAACTGGGTTTCACCTTCAAACAATTAGTGAGGCCACAATGCAAATGAATGGGGGACCTGCATATCCCTGCAATCCTATTCACTAAGGTTTTGCTCCATGCAAGGGCCTTTGTGAAGAGCCCTTACATGAAGCAAAGTACCACTGACAAAAATCTGGCTGTAATCCGTACAACTCTAGTGGTTGGCGGAGGTACTGCAGGCCCCTCACCTCTTCCCCTGTCCTGGATTGCCCACCTGATGTTAAGAAATCATTTTTCCATAGTGTAGTGTCCCACCCCAGTCCCCGATCTACCATCTGATGTTAAGAAATAAGTTTTCCTTAATGTAGTGTCCCACCCTGGTCCCCAATCTCCCACCTCATATTAAGAAATAATTTTTCCATAGTGTACTGCCCCACCCCAGTTCCTGATCCCCCACCCAATATTGTAAACCCCCTTTTCCATAGTGTAGTGTAGTGTCCCTCCCCCTCCCCAGTCACCGATCGCCATCCCCAAATGTCACACAACCCATGCCCTGGTAGTGATGGGGTAGAGACCTATGTAGATAGATAGAGCTTTTACATTATCAACTGTCAGGTGGTGTGCGATGCAACTGTGTGCATCTTCGATGTCCTGGCATGGTACCCCTTCTGTGCTCACAATGCCTTCATCTGCCATAATTCCACCCTGTGCCAGAGGTTTGAAGGTGGGTGTATACCTAGTGGGCACCTCATTGGTGAGTATACATCTAAGGCCTCCCCCCTAGCTGCTATTGATGTCAGTAACCAGTGCCCTTTACCTACCGAGGAGGCAGTGCATATCCCCTGCATCCCTTGGCTCCTGACATCTGTCCTACACCCCACATCCATTGCAGAGGACAGGTAAAACGTGGTACACATCACAACATGCAGTGTCATTGACTGGGTTGTTGGCATGCTCAAGATGCTGTTCAGGTGCCTTGACATTCCAGTGGTGTCCTGCAATACTCCCTTGAGAAAGCCTGTACCATATTATTTGCCTGTTGCATACTATACAACATAGCACTTAACTGTGGGATATGCTTGCTGGCACCGGAAGGAAACACTGTAGCAGATGCAGAGCCAGCAGACCAGGGGATGCGGGAGCAGCTCCACAGTCATGTCCTCAGGATGGCCAGGAGGTCACAGGAGTATAAAGTCCACTTCACTGCAGACCTCTTCAGATCCAAGCATTGAGTACAAAGCATACAGTAGACTGTAATGTTCTAACAAAATGTATTCAAACATTATTAAGTGCAAGACATAACATTGATCAATAGAAATAACAAGCCATCCAGGCCGGGGTGGGGTGGGATAAAGGGGATGAAAACAAATAGCAAGCCATCCAGCCAGGTGGGGTATAAAGGGGGATGAAAATAGATAACATGCCAAACAGATGGAGGGGTTCACGGGGGGACTGAACAAAATATTAGGCCATCCAGGTGGCAGGAGCATGTATGGTAAGGAGGGATATGAGGTGGTACATTTGCATTAGGTCAGGGGTCACAGGCACCCTAGGTGTGACCTGTATGTACCACCATGGACACAGACATTGTAGGAGCGCTGTATTTGAGAGAGTAGTGGGGGTTCATTGTCCACTCAATGGAGACAGGTGTGTTGATGGTGTAAGCTGCCCATGATCACAGCACCAGGGGGTATTGGCCACTCTGAGGAGCAGGCCATGGCAAGGATATATGGCATCATGCATGCCACCATGTGTGGGCATGTGAGGTGTCCTGGGTTTGCTGGGTGTTTGGCTGTCCACACTGCATGGGGTGGCCTGACACCGAAGATCGGCTGTGGGGTGACACTCCCTCCCACTGCACTGGCCAGTGCTGTGGGTGGCATTTGCAATGCCCGAGATCATGTCAGCATCTTCCAGCATGATGGAGGATGCCCCACTCAAGCCAGCTGAAAAAGACTGCTCCAGTTTTCTGAAGCCAGCATCCATGCTGGCAGACAGGGACCACTGCAGTCCATCTAAAGCTGCCACATGCTCTGCATGGTGAGCTTCTGCACACTGCTCATGGTTCTGCAGCATGCAGCATATGTGGCCCATTCCAGCCTCCATACCCTCAAGGGCCTCCACAGTGGACTGCAGCAGCTGTCTGTTGGCTGCCACCAGCTGCCGGCATAGACGTTCCTGGAGGACAGGGTCAAGCTGCACACTGGCCCATTGTGTGGGCTGGGGTTGCACCATGGTCAGTGCTACATAGGTTTCCTGGGTCCTGGGCAGTACCAGGAGTGGCTGGGCCGGTGGGATTAGCCTGGAGAGGCAGGTTGGCAGCCATATCGGGGGCATGGTCCTGGGGTAGCAGGGTGGTGGTGTGCCAGGGGTAGAGTTCTGGGGTGGCACAGTGGCTGGGGCAGTATGGCAATAGCCATGGCATGGAGGGGGGGTGGTTGTGTCCCATCAGTAGGGGCACCAGAAAGTACAGTCAACCCCTTCTGGTCTGAGCTGAACCCCTCTCTTCTCCACTTTTCCACATAGGTGTCATCATAGTCCTCTTCCTCCTCCTTGCTGCTGGAATTAGTGTTGGCTCCAGCAAGAGTGGACCTCAGGGGCAGCTGCTAGTGTGATGGGCCCAGGGCATCCTCCAAGATGGTGTTTACCACCATGGACTGGGCTGTCAAGAGAAGAGAGCAAAGCTGCAGAGTAATGTTCACACCGGTGTGCTGCCATGACAGCTTACAGGCCCAGTGTACTGTGTATCATCACACATGCCGCCAATGCAGTGCAATGCCCATACGCTCCCAGTACTCTATAAATCACATGCCTCTCATCACCAGTGATCACACGTTATACGACACCCACGTGGCACAGTAGGTAATTAGCAGGCAAAGGTAGCCCACACCAATCAAACCTGAAGACAGTCTATGCTGCAGAGCACTTTGCAAAAGAACAAACAAGGAGCACCTTAAGCTACAGTGACTCAGCTTTCTTTATTGGTGGAAACATATTCATTATAGACTGTCTACAGGTATGATTGGTCTGGCTTCCTTTGCCTGCTGTTACAAGTTTCAATAAGCTGTGGCACATCAGTCCCGGTGCATTTTCATTAAAACTTGACTACAGTCAGTGATTACCCCCAAGGCGGCATCAGGATACCTGGCTACCACCATGTGGCTTACATTCATTGTGTAACAGATCCAACAGGCAGGCCAGGCTGGGATACTGGCAGACCAGCTGCAAAGTACATACAGTGGCTAATGTGAAAAAGCAATAGCGGAGGGCCCAGGGGACGTACGCATGTGAATAGTCTATGTAAATGTGCTGCCCTAGCTCTGTGTGTGCCTCCTACATATACCTGCTTTGTCACAAATACTCAAATAGATGACAAATGCAAGGAGCTGTAGAGGGCAAAAGGTGACCAGAAACCTAACAGAGAGGGTAACACATGGAAATGTCAAGGCATCCTGGTGGGCTTGTCCAACTCTGCAAACAGGTACACTATTAGAGATAGGGAATGCAGCAGTGATGTCCCAGGTGCTTGGTGTCCCATGAACCATGACTGATGTATACATAGAGCTATGGTAGAATGTGTATACAGACCACAGATCTGTGACGTGCAGCCCGTGCCTGCATAATCTGCTTGTCTGGCCGTGGCAGACATCGCCCCTCCCCTCACTAGCATGCAAATCCCAACACCACTGGTGTATGTACACACACAAGACCAATGTGATGGGGCTAATAGGTCACTCACCTGTCTGTGCCAGTCCAACTTGGCCCTTGGAGCCACCTCCCAAGATGCCAGTTATTTCCACCTGTCACAAGGTTGCAGACATCACCTCCTCTGCAGGGGCTAGGGGCACCACACTACTGAGTCCCACGCTTGTGGCCTGGAGGTTTACCTGGGCAGGGGCTGTGACTTCTTTGGATTTCTTTTTGAGGTCCATGAACTGCTTCCTGGCCTCCTTGAGTGTACAACCTCTTCCAACCATCGTGTTTATAGCCTCCATGATCTGGGCCCAGGCCTTTTTGATTTTGACCCTCATCCCCCTCTTGCTCACTGGCTTCTCATCAGTTCTGTAGGCCTGGGCTAGGGCCAACACCTCCTCCTTGAAGACCTTGTTTTCTCCATCATTCAGTGTTCATTATGGTACAGTGGTGTGCTAGCCCCAGTGCCCAATGTCCAAGACACATATGTGTTCCTGCATGGCCAGACCCATCACACAGCTAGCTGCCTGCCTAGCACTGCCCTTGGTCATGTGCACATAAAATAGTTTAGTCCTGATACAGTACAAATACAGTGCTATGATCACCAATGTCCCTACTGTAAGCCACCCCACAATACTCTTAACTCTAGCCACCTGGAATTCCTCTCTGGAATCTGTGTGGTGCCCTTAGCTCCTTTTATATGTTCCAGGTGCAGTGAGCCATGCAAATGAATTAATACATTCCAGTTATGACATGCAAATGTGGATTTTGCCCTCCAACTACAAAATTAACTCATTTGCATACACTTTTAATATTGCATGTTTGCCATAAGCACTATCGTATTAGCACTAGCTAGCCTATAGCATTAGCACTTGTCGGCGTGCAGCACAGACATGACATCACATGCAATTGTCAACATCATGATACTGAAATGGCATGCATGCTATGATGTTGCACTATGGCATTGACCATGTGAGACGCAGTACAGCATATGCATACCATGCACACGTGCAGCTTAGTTCCTGCCATGTGTGGATGGCTCCTTTCACTAACTGGAAATGTGAATAGCACAGTGCTAATACCAAAATGGTCTGCACTAATGGCAGGCCAACCCATAGACAGAACCAGGAACTTGCCACTAGCTGGGTGTGAGGGCTGGTGTTAGGGAAGTGAACACAATAGCAGGCAGGAAAAGAAGAGTTGTGCACCAGACAGAGAGACACCCGCTGGCTGGCCACAGAACTGGCCAACCTAGTGGGCCTGGTGCTCACCAGGGAGACCCAGCTTATGAAAGAGGGGGCAGAGGCAGCAAACAGGCCCAGGCGCAAAATGTGGGCATCTATGAGGAGATGTCTGGCACAGTGCAGAGGAGTTGTTTGAATTGGGAACCACTGCTGTCACAGGTTTAGTGACCTGTCTCAGAGAGAGCCCAGGTATCTGCAACAGCTTACGGCTATGGTGGGTAGTGGCACTGTGCCATGGCCAGGTGAGTCTAGCCGGCTATATGTATGGTTGCTGTGGTGTCTGGTGTGCGGTGCTGTTACCATGATACTGTATTTCTGGGTTACTGTCTCTGAGGGAATGTGCAATGTACCCGTGTGTCCCTGCTGTGTTTACTCTGTCCTATGGGACCTGATCCGCTATATAACCAATGCAGGTGTATGGGACCATTGTCCCAGTAGATGCCCCCATGGCCCTGTACAATGCAGGACCTACTGTGGATCTTGGAGCCATGCACATGCTATAACACCAAGGGTGTGTGATACTGCAGTGACACATCCTCACTGTCTATGGGTGTAGTGTTAGGTTAGAAAAATATGCCATGTGACATGGGGTCCACTTCTAGCCCGGGAGAAAGGTGTACTGAATGGCGTTTGCTGAAGCCACTGTCTACTCCATGTACACTGTTCATATTATGTAGCATGGGTGCCAATTGTATGCATACACCATTTAATGCATGATATACTATTATACTGGAGCAGGTGTGCTTCTCTAGGTCCTGCCATTGTGCCGGGCTATGCATGCGGTACAATGTCCATCCCTACTGTTGTACAGGTATGCTTCCTGTGCCCATATTGTATGTGACCTGGGGCTATATGCATCCTAGTGTGTAATATGAGGTGTACATGGCATGTAGCTGATGTAGCTGACATGTATAGGAATACTGGACAAAGGTGGTAAGGACAGCTGGACGGGGGCACTACATGAGCCTTGCTTACACAGTTCTCGGCCATAGCTATAACACTGGTATGTAGCACTGCAGCTGTGCCTGGGCCATGGCACACTTGTCTGTGTGGCATGCCATGGCTTTGCAGAAAGGTAAGATGTGGCTCTGCATGGTCCTGTCAATCCCCGCCATGCACACGTGGCTGCTGTTGCACAGTACCAGTATATAGGCGTGTGTACTGTTTAGGGTTTATGGTAATGTACCATGTGTTCTGCTGCATGCTATTGATCACATGTCTCCTTCGTCCTCCTACACAGATACCATGGCCCAGCATGGCCAACCCAACGCCAGACAGGCAGAGTGGGACTGGCAGGACCAGTAGCATTTGGAGGGGATGCCTGGCTATGATAGTGCCTGCCATGAGCAGGGAGCAGGATGGTCCACAGACACATGTCCACATAAGTACCTTGCACTGTGTGTTTTGCAGCCTGGGTTGCATGTCTACCCTATGCTGCATGTTCTTGCTATGGGAGGGAGATGTTCATGTGTGTTTTGCCAGTTTGCACACATACCTATGGGGGCAGCATCCATGCAACTGTGGCTGGGGACGCTCACCTGGCCCTTAGGGCATTGTCCCACCACTGACACTGTGGCATGTCAGGGGCTGTGCAGAGTACTGTTTTGATCGTCAATGCAACAGGCATGCTGCCCTATGTGTGTGTGTACTGTGCCTTGGCATGTTTTACACCCTGAGGTGGCATGTCCCCTGTGCCACAGAACTGGTACACCAGGGTACTGACAGTAATGCTCACAGCCTGGGTGATGTGCTTGTCATTGTTAATCTGGTCATGGTCTGGACTAGGTATGTTTATCTGCCTAGCAGTGGTAGGTACGGAGCACTGTAGTACCGGTACACCTCATGACATACCATGTGTAACACACAGCACCCGTGGCATTCTGCCCACATCAGTACCACTCCCAGTGCCATATACACTGTGTGTAATGCCACTGCCTCTCACTGGAGACAGCTTTATGTGGCACGGGGTCAATGGCGAGGGAATCACTGATGGGCCTTGAATGTACCTTACTATATTTGTTTGACATTGTGATGCATAGTTGGTAGTGTCTAACCAACACAGTGTTATCCAGTGTGACCATTCCATGGCACACAGCCTCAGCTATGCATGCATTACAACCCAACTGGGTCTTTGCAGGGTCAATGTGCTGCACTGGCTCTGTATGAGGGGAAACCCTCTACCTAAGGTGGGATCAGCATCTGCTGAGATGGAGGGTGCCTCCAGGAGGATCTATATTTCACATTGGTGTGGTGGCTGTGGTACAGTGTGTTAGGCATCCACCCATGTTCAACACTGCTGAACTCGGTGTTACCCTGCCAGCTTTACACAGTGCTGGATGTCAGTCTCATCCATATACAGTTGTGCTGTGTGTACCATGTGTGTGCCTGGGCCCCCCCATGCTGCTGATCAGGGTGGCTCAGGGATGTCTGTCATACTGCACACCTGAGTGGGCCTGTGTGATGGAAGTCTGGTCTGCATGGCATTGGGTGTGGGGGTGCAATCCATTGCCACATGGGCCATTATACTGCCTATCACAGCTTGGCGCTGGGGTTGCACATGCTGAGTTTTCATATCTGGCATGCCTGCCAGTGTCGTGTGTCTCTTATATGGCTTGGTGATGCTCTGTTGTAGCATGGCACACTCATTGAATTTGCAGTCCTCTGCTATTCAGATCCACACTGCTGTTGATGGTATGCTATGCACATTCTATCAGAGCTGTATAACTCTGTCCATCTTTGTGTGGCCCAGCCCAAGTCTTATGAGGTTGCACATCTGTTATGCATGTTCTGTCACTCCTGTGGCCCTCATGTGGGTACAGCTAGATGAGCTCAGTGTATTCTTCCATAGGTGTCCAGAGGGATGCAGGAGTCAAGAGTGGTCACTGGGATGTCATGCTCAGAGAGGGCAGGGATAACCTCCCCCACTAACAGGCCCTTGTGCTGCAGCTACTCGTATGGTGGGTGGGGGATTAAATCCATACCACTGAGGGCCTGCCAGCAGCAATGAGCTGTAAGCTTCAGCAGCTGCCACCACTACCACCACCTGCAGCTCCTTAATTGGCTTTGGGCATTGACTATTGAACTGGTCACAGGCATTTTTTATTGATTTTATTTATTTCATTCTTCGGAGATAACCTTTGAGCACAATGCTCTTTTTCAAAGGTTTCACGTCAAAACTTAGGAACATGATTAATTAAGTAGGAACAGTGAACATAATTAGGAGCACGATTGATACAACAGGTAAAATGACAAATAACAATGATTTACAAATTGGCATAGTAGGAGGTACCGTGAGGACAACTCTTGCAGCACCTAGGGTTGTAATACAAAAATTTAAGTGCAGGAACACTGAGACAACAGGTGCATTTGCAATGTCTGGGAAGAGACAGCTACAGTTGAAACCATGTGTTCATCACTAGGATTCCAAGGTATATAGGAAAACAGCAAAGTCAATAGCAAGAGCCGCCTGACTAGGCATTGTCTAGAAATTAGGGGTGAGGGACAGCACGGAGTGGTATTAGCAAAGTAGGAAGGAGAAAGAGGATGGAAAAGGGAGATGAGGGTAGAAACATGAAACACAGTAGGCCCAGAGGGACCAAGGAGAAGTTAAGTGCAAGGACAAGGCTGGAGCAGTGAAAGGGGGGAGCACAACCATACCCCACACCTTGCACATGTAGGAGAAGTCAGCATGGGCTACCTGCAAGAACAGGTACCAGTGGTAATGAGATGCTGCTTCAATTCTATTTTAAAGGCTGGGAGACTGGAAGTGGTAGTTACGTGTGTGCAAATTTCATTTAGCCATAGGGGTGCCCTATAAGAAAAGGACCTTTGGCCGAGAGAGGTTTTCCGGAAAGGGACGACTAAAGAGCAAAGGGCATGGTGCCCTTTATTTTTTAATCTTTTTGTGTACTGAGAGAGAGTGCCTTTTTTTATTGATATGTTCGGGGCGGGTGCCCTTTTTCTTTATTTTTTTATGTACCAAGTGAGTGCTTTTTTTTTTTGCTGTGTTTTGATGTGGTTTACAGGCTATTGCCAGCTTCTTATTTAATAAATATTTTTGATATCCTTGCTGCTCTGTTGTGTGTCTTTCATTGGTGCCCTCCTCTCACACCCACAGGCCCCCCTGCCATACTGCACCTGTTTACAGCACTGTATTCAGTGCTGTGAATGTGCACTATGCCTGTGCTAATATGTGCTGCACCTGCGCTATGATGTGCTGTGCCAACGCTATGCATTTGGGCTGCACATGTACACTACACTGAAGTCCAGTATTCAGAGGTGTTCACACGTAGGCAATTTGCCAGAATGTCATGGTGGCAGTCCACTGGGGCTAGCACAAGGGCAAGCACAGAACAAGTGCAGTGCAGGTACTGCTGGCTAAATATGGGGCCTTTAAAGTGAGTCTTCAAATGCCTGGAAAAAAAGATGGGTGTGAAGAGACCTTTCTAAAAACTTCAACAGAGGAGACCTTAAAAAGCTGATTTGGTCAGGCATTCTAGATGTGCAGGGTGGCCACAGAAAAGACCTTTTTTACTGATGATTTCCAATGGACATGGAAAGCTGCCAGCAGATTCTCCTCTGTTGAGTGGAGCAGCCAAATCAGAGTATATGGCAGTGGGAGGTTTTTATAAAGTTGAGACCCAACTGCTGCAAGAGCCATACATGGTGCATATGTGCATTATTACCATATCCCCCAGCTATCAACAGGCTCCCAAAAGCAAAGGAATATAGCCTGTTTAAAATGAAACAGTGCTGTCACTTCTGAGAGCCACATTCAGTGACTGCCATGCTAAAGACAACATACTTATGGCATGCATGGTGCTAAGGGGCCATTTGCATGTCGTGGCATGACCATTAGCAGCTTGGCACAATGCATCTGTTCACAAATGCGGGAGGCATTGTGCAGAGTCTTGGCCCCCCACCACAGGAACCCTACCCATGCATGCCATCCCTGGCAGTCTAGCAAAACCCCCTTCCTCACCTGATTCCTGCTGTCATTGTGAAACTGTACATTATCCCTTCTCCGGCAGTCTAGTGTTCCCCTCTACCTAACCAGATTCTTGTCAGTATTTTGGAACTGTACTAAATCCCTTTCCTAGCAGTGCAGTAGACCACCTCCCTTACCAGATCTGGTGTTGTGGAAATGTACTGATACCAAACTCTGGCAGTTTAGTGTTACCCCAAGCCAATCACTGTCAAAGCCCCCCTCCCCAGCCCACCCATGGTACAACCACCACTCCCACCCTTGTCAGTCCCTAACTCACCCATCCATTCATAGGTGAGCTGCCATCAGATTCTCAGACATTGACCGGCACAGATCCTCCACTCATCTCCTCAGCCGTGTGCCATCTGACTGATAGATAGTGAGTATTTGCATACCGTAGAAACAGTTGTTTCCACAGTATGCATGCAATCACTCCCTGTCAGTCAGACAGCAGACAACCAAGGTGGTGAAAGGAGGGTCTATGCCCATTGTCTGAGGACCAGAAGATGGCTCACCTATGGACAGGTGGGTGAGTAGAGAGTCAATGGGGGGCTTGGGAATGGTGAGTGCTCACTGGGTGAGCCAGGAATGGGGGCTTTGATAGTGATCCAATGGGGGACTAGCACAAAACTGCCAGGGACAGGCTTCATTACATTTCTACAATACCAGACTGGGTGATGGATGGGGTTCACTAGACTGCTAAGGAAAGGCTTTTGTACAGTTCCAAAATAGTGACATGAGGAAGAGAGGGTTTACTAAGCTGCCAGGGAAGGGCTTTATATCAGCTCCACAATACTGACAGGATTCAGATAAGGGAGGGAGGCCATTAAACTGCCAGGCAAGGGTTTAGTGCAGTTCCACAATACTGTCATGGATTCAGTGAGGAAGGGGTGTCCACTAGAGTGCAAGGGTTCAGATGTATAAAACTACACAGTAAAATTATTGCACAGTACAGACCGCAATTCAGGGCAAGGGAACCACTAGACTGACAGGGTTGGGATCTGCAATACAGCTCTGTACTAACAGGGATGTTGCAAGTGGAAGTAAGGGTTGCCAGTACGAGTGCTTCTTGGAGGAAGGCATGGATCACACACCAGTGTGAGTATGGTTAAAATCAGGGTTTCATAAGCATTAATTATGGCTGCCTTTGTAGCCTGCTACCACTTACAAAAGCCTTTGACTTTACCATTGCATCCTGTATGTAAGAGGGCACTCTCATTTGAAAGGTCACAGTAATGTAGTCTATCCACTGTGCACAGTGCCAAGTAAGCCTTTAGATATGGTCCCCCACCCACCCCATCCAGATGCATTGAGTCTGGTTAGTTTGGCAGTATGCTTGTTAGCACTGCACTAACCTTCATAATATGGGGGTCATTGTATGTCTCCTTCTACCACTCCCTCACAAAGTATCACCCTTTTTATGTTTGCTTGCACGCATGTACAAGAAACATAGTGCCATCATCCGAGATTTTGGAGGTGTGTCACCCCCTCTTCCAATTCAGTCAGTGTGTTGGCAGGCGGGGCCCCTGTAAGCCAATGCATGCTGGAGCTGTCTATGACAAGCTCCAAAATGCAGTGGCATACAGTTGAAAGGGGGAGCTACACTTCGGTGAGCAGCGATAAGATATTGCCTGCTCATGCGCAGCTCCCCTACACACATACACACACACACAGGAAACACACGCATATTACGTACTGCCCTCCCGCACACTATAGCGGCCAGAATTGCCCAATCCCCGTCGGCTTGTGCTGCTCCTCCCCAAGCCTTCCACATGCCACGCTGGTGCCCACCCCAGTGTGGCAACTCATAGAAGACGCCGGCCAGGGGTGCCCAATCCCCATCGGCTCCCTGTCCCTAACCCCCGGTACTGGGTGCCACGCTGAGGAGCCCACCCCAGCGTAGCAACTAATCATATAGCCAATGGGGCTGTCAATCCCCGTCGGCTCCACGCCCCAACCGTCCTTGTGCCCACGCTGGGAGGCCACCCAGCATGGCAAGCGTCCCATGTCGTCTTTTTTTTTTTTAAATCCCTATAAAGAAAAAACAGTCCCACGTAGTCTTCCTGCCCTCCCCCAACCCTCACCCACCCACTGCACCCAGCCTCCCCACACCCCCCTACCCCATACTTACCTCCGGGCTCGGTCTGACGATCTGTAGTGGACGGGGAACACATCTGCACTCTTCAAAGCTGACCGCGAACTGAGAAATGCGGTAAGCTGTATAATGGCTAGAAGGTTTTTTCAACTTTGTTGCATATCTCAGGCATTTTTTGGAATTTTTGCACCAAATTTTCAACATGGGGTTTTTGGGACCCCTTCTCATGAATGATGTCACTGCCACGGCGTTATTCGGGCCTGAAGGGTGATTTCGCAGTCACTGTGTGAAATCACCTTTCGGGCCCAAATAACACCATGACAGTGACATCATTCTTGAGAAGGGGTCTCAAAAACCCCATGTTGAAAATTTGCTGCAAAAATTTCAAATAATGACTGTTTTACAAGCGTGCATTGTGCAGTTCCTACGCACGCTCGTAAGTCTGCGAATTTTCAATATTTTCACTCCAGATTTTCAACATTGCCATTTTACCATACCTTCTTATGAATAGTACAGCTGTCAATTTTCACATCTCACCCAAAATGTGTTTCCGCCCATGTAGCGCACAATGGCGCAGTTGGTGTGCGAAATCAATGTACAGGACAAATTAAGAAAATCACAGTGACACTGTTCATGAGCTGAGGTCTTAAAATGGCTGTGTTGAAAATTTGGTGAAAAAATTCCTAAAAATCACTGTTTTACGAGCGTGCATTGCGCAGTTCCTACACACGCTCGTAAGTTCGCAAATTTTCAATATTTTCACTCCAGATTTTCAACATTGACATTTTATTACACTTCCTTATGAACAGTACAGCTGCCATTTTTCATATGTCACCCAAAATGTGTTTTCACACATGTAGCATACAATGGTACTGTTGGTGTGCGAAAGCAATGTTTAGGACAGATTAAGAAAATCACAGTTACACTGTTCATGAGCAGAGGTCTTAAAATGGCTATGTTGAAAATTTGGTGACAAAAGTCCATAAAATGACTGTGTTATGAGTGAGCATTATGCAGTTTCCACGCACCCTCATAAGTTCATGGCTTTGTAATATTTTCAGTCAAGATTTTCACCAGTGGCATTTTTCCACACTTCCTTATGAACAGTACAGCTGTCATTTTTCACAACATGGCTGAAGTGTGTTTTCACACTTTCAGTGCAGAGATGTGTGGTCGCTGTGGGAAATCATTGTTCGGCACAGATAAAGAAAATCACAGTGACACTGTTCATGATCGGAGGCACCAAAATGCCTGAGTTGACAATCTGCTGTAAAAAATCCCCAAACTAATTATATTAAGGGTGTGCGTTGCACAGTTTCTATGTACACTCATGACTTCACCATTTTTTTTAATATTTTTACTGCAGATTTGCAACATTGCCATTTTTTACACCTCCCCATGAACAGTACAGCTGTCATTTTTACATCCTGCTCGAATGTTTTTGCACCTGTGGTGCTAAATGCCATAGTCACTGTGCATAAGCAGCTTGGCTAACAAACTGATATTCCCCTGTTCATGAGGTGGGTCACAAAAAACATGTTGAAAATTTGGAGTGAAAATACCAACGAATGCCTGAGGTATTAGGGTTTCCAACCATAATGCCCAACCCTGTAGAGAATGACAGCATCGGGTGTGACTTGGGATTCTTGCCTGTAATGCTCATACCATTCCACACCCTGCAGCCAGTGAGAGGCATCAGGGTATGCCTTGGACTCTTGACCCCAAAAGTTCACCCCATTGTCCTATATAAGCACCCATCTCACCATATTTCCTAATGAAATGGGGTGCGCATAAGGGCCAAAGACCCAAGGAACACCGTGACACTTGTCAGTGTCTGCAGGGTGGGGTGTGGTGAAATGGCATGGCCGTTATGCCTGATGACCCAAATGCATACCCCAATGCCTGTCACTCTCTACAGGGTGGTGGTGGGGTTGGCTTCAGTTCAATACTTCACTGCCATTTCTATTACGCAGCTCTGTAACTTCTACACTACCACTGCCAATGCCAGCAAGCAAACATTCGGCATTGACAAATGCTTGTTAATAAGTTATCTTGCCTTAAAGTTTTTAGTCATGTAGAGGTTAAACACTAACTAAAACCCTTTGCTCAGAAGGTAGATTTTGAAAACCGTCACACAGCTAGTAGATTTTCAAAAACTTTGTGAAGGATTTCTCTGCAAATGCTTTGTGAAAAGCACTGCACAGCAAGTAAATTTTGAAAATCACACAGCACAAAGATTTTGAAACCATTATAAAGCATTCAGAAAGAAAAAAAAACAGGGCACTCACCACCAAGAAGTGGCCATTAAAGGCACAAGCTGGTTAGCAAAACTTTCTTGTGTAGCCACTAAAATAAATTTGACCAAAAGCCTGACATGTTTCACGCACACACCTGAGTACCTCGGTGTTCTTTTTTTTTCTGAGTGTGCTTCTTTTTGGCAGCACCTGCTTCCCAGTGCATCTCCTTTTTCTTTTATCACATTATAAAGCATGTAGATTTTGAAAACCACACTGCAGCATATGTATTTTGAAAGCCATTGTGTAGAGGCAGTATAGTGCAGTGGTTTAAGGCTCTGAGCTGCAAATCGGGAGACCTGGGTTTGAATCCCACAGCCCCCACTTGCATATACTGTGTGACCCTGAGCAAGTCACTTAACTTCCCTGTGCTCCCACAGATGCTCAAAGTATTTGTATGGCAGGTAGATTATCAAAAACAAATTGTGAGGGATTCTTGTTCAAAATATATAATTTCTACCTTGCATGGCTTTTATTAAAATGTATTTTTTCCTGTGGCTTGTATTCATGGGTGGCTTTTATTTAAAGCTAAATAGAGGATAATGTATGGGGTTTGATTAGTACCATGCTGTAATCGCTTCGAGAGGTTACCATGACAACTGCAAACCTCGAAAGCACAGCTCGAGAGGTTTATATATTTGTCATGGTAACCTCGAGAGGTTACTAATCAAAACCCCATACATTAGCTTTTATAGTGTATGGGATGAAAAGAAATAGGTCCAGACCAGACCACGTCACTATTTCTTAACAACAAAAGCAACTCAAAACAATCTTCAGAAAAATGGCCCTTTTGTATGTAAATAATTTGGAAAGATCCGGTTGGTCTGTGGACACCACGTGGTGTCTGGTTGCAAGGCATGCTGGGAGACGTCAGCACTCATCTTCACGATCATCGAGAAGGCCTAGGGATGCAGTAGTGAACAGCCATTTAACTAGATTTGGGGCCAGAAAAACAAAAAGAAGGCTAAATAAAAAAGGTAAAAATGCTTGGGTATTTCTGGCTTTGTAAATGCTGCAGCGGACATCGTGGTCACTAGTTCATGAAAGCGCTAACTGACACTGTGGAAATAACATTTTAAATACTTGCGGAGGAAAGCAATCAGCAGTCTGAGAAAGGAATCTTGATTTAACCTGGTGTTCCATCTTGTAAACTCATCGCTATGACATACTTAAGAGAGGTTTATCACTGACGTCATAGCGATGAGATTACAAGGAAATTACCTGTTTATTTTCCATCCATAACAAGCGTCTCCCACACATTATAACTCAAATATCACACATCCTGGATTTGACCAAGTTTATTGTTATATTGGTCTACGTCATATCAAAATAAGTAAAACAAACATCAGCTAAGATAATACATTTTAATAAATACTGCAATAATCACATTTATAGAGATAAAAATATCAGAGTCCCACCCACAGTGTTTCACCTAACATGACTTCAACCCTGACTAGAAGCTGCAGCTTATATTTGAGGGTAGCTTTTATTAAACTGATTTATTTTGACCTACAGCTTATTTTTGATGTGGCTTCTATTAGTGGCTTCTATTCGATGAAATACAGCATTTAGCTATTTCTTTTCAGTTAACTGAGCATGTGCGAACAATAAAATCATTATAAACTTGTAGTTTTTTTGGCTATTGTTTTGGCAAACTGAAGTACAGTGTGTGAAGACAATTATTGTTAATAACTACAAAATTAATTAAAATGTTTTCACCAAATCATAAAAAGACTTTATTCTTCCATGTAACAAATTGTAAGTTTCAGAACTTAACTACTTGCAATTTTTTTCTCTATCCTCGGGGGGGGGGGGGACGTTTAGCTCAAAAAACAGGCAACAATACATAAATTCAACACTCTGTAAATCCAAAATGACAAACAGATTGCTATAAAACATTCCACATTAGTATACCCCAGGAATGAAATGATGTATGCCAAATTCTGTAGTCCTAAGGTCTAAGAAGGCTGAGTTATAATTATTTAAAAACAGGGGTTTAAATAGAAAACCACAACACAACCCTACTGTGCACCTATAATAAAG
This sequence comes from Neoceratodus forsteri, assembly GCA_016271365.2. NCBI lineage: Eukaryota > Metazoa > Chordata > Ceratodontiformes > Ceratodontidae > Neoceratodus > Neoceratodus forsteri. The sequence goes on along the minus strand of CM057450.1, from coordinate 434,620,063 downwards.
CAGAAAACCATCATGAGGCAGTAGTAAACTCATTGAGTGGTAAAAGTTTAACTGCTCGATGGTTTCAAAACAGTCAAGCTGCTTAATATTTTTAGAATAGCTGAATTGCTTGAAGTTTAAAACAGTAGAGCTGTTCTGGAGTTTTAAAACAGTAGAGCTGCTCGATGTTTTTAGAACCGTAGAGCTGTTCAGGGGTTTTAAACAGTAGAGCTGCTCAATGTTTATAAAATAGTTGAGTTGTTCAGGAGTTTTAAAACAGTAGCACTGCTTGATGTTTTAAAAATAGTTGAGTTGTTCAGAAGTTTTAAAACACTAGAGCTGCTCGATGTTTTCAAAACTGTTGAGCTGCGCAATGTTTTTAAAACAGTAGAGTTGTTCAGGGGTTTAAAACACTAGAGCTGCTCGATGTTTTTAAAACAGTAGAGCTGTTCAGGGGTTTTAAAACATTAGAGCTGCTCGATGTTTTTAAAATAGTTGAGTTGTTCAGGAGTTTTAAAACAGTAGAGCTGCTCGATGTTTTTAAAAAGGAGAGCTGCTTGATGTTTCTAACTCAGTTGAGCTGTACAGGAGTTTTAAAACAGAGCTACTTGTTGTTTTTTAAAACAGTTGAGCTGTTCAGGGGGATTTGAAACAGTAGAGCTGCTCAATATTTTTAAAAGAGTTGAGCTGCTCAGTGGTTTTAAGACAGTCAGACTGCTCGATAGTTTAATGGATTTGGAACCATCACAAAAATGTGTTAAATTCTACATGAGCAAGCTATTTAAATCACAAAATCCTTTGTGAACACAATAAAAAAAAAGCTGCGTGCATTTTGTACTGCAAGTAAAGTCAAAATACAGTACTATAGTTAGAAGTTTAATCAGATTGACTTTTTTGTTGAGGTTAAAGGGGGTTAAAAGATTTTGTAGATCTGATCAACCTTAAGCAACCTTAAGATAACCTTAAGGTAGGTAGCCAATGCAGCAAAGCTGTGGGGAAGGCAAATGGAATGTTGGCATGCATTGGAAGGGGCATAACTAGTAGAAGGAGGGAGGTATTGATGCCTCTTTTCAAAGCCATGGTGAGGCTGCACCTGGAGTATGGGGTCCATTTCTGGAGACTGCACCTATGCAAGGACATAGGTGGGATAGAGAGGGTTCAGAGAAGGGCAACCAAGATGGTGCATGGTATGCAGCGGAAGCCATACGAGCAGAGGTGTAGGGAATTGAATCTGCACCCATTGGAGATCAGAAAAGAGAAGGGGGACATGATTTAAACTTTTAAGTACATAAAAGGGATCAATAAGGTGAAGGAAGGGAGCTTATCTAAAAGGAAGGAGGGGGCTAAAACTAGAGGGCATAGCCTAAGATTGGAGGGAGGAAAATATAAAGGCAATGTGATGGGGCGATTCTTCATGGAGAGGGTGGCGGAGGCCTGGAACAAACTACCAGAGGAGGTGGTGGAGGCTGAAATGGTGAAGGGATTCAAGAGGGCATGGGGCAGACATATGGGGTTGGTAAGTTGGGGGAGAAGAGGAGGGCCCGTGGAAAAGGAGATGCATGGGGGAGGAAGGGGCAGACTAAATGGGCTGTCAGATTTCTATGATTCTATGATAATTAGATTGGTAGGCCTTGAATAAAGTCAGTTGTGGTTTGAATGCATTTACTGCCCAGGAGGTATATGCACTGAAAGGTGGATTGCCTATGCACCGCAGATCTATGGTACGTAGGAAATCCTAAGATAGAATGCCACACATCGGCAGTCTGGTGGACTCTCCAGAAGTATTCATGGAATGGACATGCACCCCTTCCACACTGAATCCCATGACTGATCAGGCAGCTACATGTGTTGATGGTCCAAGGGCATGCCCGTACTCTGTGTCATTCATGACGGTGTGGAGTGCCATGACAGGGGGTATGCAGGATACAGCAATGAGGACCCTGCCATATCCATTGCGTGCCCCCCAGATTTCAACTGCTGGCTGCGGTGAACCAACCACCCCCTACCATGCTGCCCCATCCCTCTGGGCAGAGAAGGATGGCTGGGGGCAGCCGTTCAGCACTCGCCCGTAAACTTTTAATTTGTTGGTCCTTTGCCATTTTACAGTCCCCTGTTCTACACAGGGCAGGGGATCCACTAGGGGATCAGGATGGGCATCCATCTGGGTGCTCACCTGTGTCCTCTGTTATACCCCAATACAGCTGCGCCATTGGTGGAGCCACGGACAGGTGCACAACAGTGGGCAGCATTCGTGCTTGCTGGCCCACATGCTCAGATTGCACAGTACTTAGCTGTTTCAGCTGTTTCAGCTGTATTGATGAGATGTACAATTGCTTTTCAAGAAAAGATAGCCTGCAGTGGCTTGATGCCACTGATTGGATGTACTGCTTGGATGTCCTTAATCAATGCAACCTCATTTTCTGGCTCTGGGTGTGCTTTGCCGTCATTAAGAACCTTAACCACGATGGCAGAATCCATCAGCATTTCTGTGACTGGGCAATTTTTATTCACTTGAATCCAGAACAGCAACTGTAATTGTTCCTCTGCCTGACTGCTGCCCACATCCTTGAGAATCCTAGGATCCTAGAAGAATTGTTTTCACTAGAGAATGGAGGCGTTACACCTCACAAGGCAGAACAAAAATATTAGATCCTTATGCACTTTATTCTCCAGTGCAGGGCTGTAATATTACCTGCTGCATGCTATTAATTTTTGGGGGAAGACATTGAGCTAAATCCTAGTCCTGACAGCAATATTCAGTTGAAAGTTATGCATGCAGTGTAGCTTCTAAAACAGGTTTATTGGCACTTATGATACAGCCTTTTGGATTAAATAACATACAAACGAAGAGAGAATAAGGTAAAGGGCCTTATTTGGAATTTTGAAATGTATTTATCTACAATGGTTAACATTTCTTACAAAGCTTAAGGGGAGAGATGTGTATTAACTAGCGCTTATGGATACTGACATTGTATAGTATAACAAGACTAATTTTGATTCTTACCATAAAGGAAAGATTTAAATTGACAAATTAATAAGGATTAGATGAATATTAACAGTTGTTCCTTTATTCTTGAAAATATGTTCCTTTTAGGATATAGTTACATTTGGGAACAACTGTGTTGTACCTATCCTAAACAGAAGAATTTAATGAAAGGTACATTACTAAATCTTTATTTAATATTGTGTACATTATTAGATTAGCTAAAAATTGGGCTAATATATGTTTTCTTTCTCTCCCCTTTTTTAGATAACATAAAACACGAAACCTCAGATTAGAGGATTTTTCTTTGATATCCCCCCCTCATTGGCTACCATGTAAGAAGCAGGTTAGTTCCACCTGCATTGTTTATCCTAATGCTTTATACATTTATTCAATTAAAATGAGAAAATTATGTATTTATTCTTATATATTTTCTATTGTTAGAATAAGCTCCACAGTCTGATGAAGGAATCTGGTTTCCGAAACGTTACTGATATTATTAGGGAGCATATGAGAGAGTTTTTTTATGAAATTATATAAAGATAATAATAAAACATTCTAAAATATATTGTTTTGGGTTGAGACAAGTTTTTTACTTGTATTATTCAGATGTTATTCCACATTTCTTGTCTCCCTACTTAGCATTTGTTTAAATTTAAAAGGAACCTTGGGGAACTTATTTCTTTATTTTGTATAAGAATATCCTTGTGGAAGGTTTTTTTTTAGTTCCCCTAAATTGTTTATTGTTTAGGAACAAGTATCTGATATTATAATGGCAACATTTGCAGAAATTGGTCAAATTACTGATAATAGGTCTATGGCTTTAAGTATTAATCAAGAAGACACAACACGAATTACGGGACTAGTTAAAAGTAAAAGACATTTGGGACACATTGAGACTACAAATGTACCAAAAACAATGATTAATAAGCTTGAATCTTTAAAAGAAAGAGAAATTAGGTTAGACTGGCATGCAGTCACCTTGCTGGAATATATGACACAAAAAAGGATTCTTAGGGGCTTACGAGTGCTAGTGGAATCCCAATTAGGTTTTTCTCCACATGGTTTCCAAACAAAATGGGATGAAATATGATCTAAATGTTCGTTTGATTTCATGTTGCTTCTTATTGAAACATTAACTACAGAACAGGGTAAATTACTGGATGAAATTAACAATTTCTAAATTAAAATCAAAGAAATGATAGATTCTACACAACTTAAAAATGTATTGGACAAAATTGAAAAATCTTTGATAGACTATGATAAACAAATACAAAATATAAAAATCAGTGGGCCAGATATTCAAAGCATAGCGCAGCACACAAACCAATAGTGCGGCAATAGCGCTGGAATAGCGCGGAACCGCCATATTCAAAGGACCAGTTAGCGCGCACTAACAGCATTAGCGCTGGGCAAACCACTAATGTATGCAAGGGGCAAAAGGAAGGGGGGGCCAAGAGAGATGCACAAGGGGATATTCAAAGGTCCAGCGCCACGCTAGGATACATAGCACGGCACGTAGCGCGACGCTAGTTACCGCCTATAAAAGGCTGGTCTAAGCACAGGGCAAAACACAGAGAAGGAGGGACCAGCACAGGAAGTGGAAATGTGTGCAGTGCCAGTAGCAGTGATGCTGCCATTGATGGCAGCTGTAGTGGAGGAGAAGGAGAGGGAGCAGGCACAACACGGGCCACAATGCAGGCCAAGGAGACGGTATGCTGCAAACAGGCTGTACCGGCCCAGGGTCTCCTTCAAGACCCTGCCTGATGACCACATCATTGGCGGTACAGGATGAACAGGGGAATGTTGAGGCAGCTCTGTGAACTCCTGCATGAGCAGCTGCACCCAAATACCAGACGCAGTCATGCCATGACAGTGGAGATGAAGGTGACAGCAGCAATGTGCTTCCTTGCCACAGGGATGTTCCAACGACCAATGGGGGTAACCATTGGGGTAACGCAGTCTGCCACCTCACGCCTCCTGACCCAGTTCCTAGAGGCTCTCCTGATACATGCTGGGGAATTCATAGTATTCCCCAGCACGGCAGCAGAGCGCAGAGAAACAATGCAGCAGTTTCATTGAGTTGCGCACCTATCAGTGGTACTTGGTGCCATTGACTGCACCCATGTCCCCATCCGTGCACCACCTGGTGATGGCAGTGACGTTTACGTCAACAGGAAGAGGTACCACGCCATCAACTGCCAGGTGGTGTGCGATGCGGCTGGGCGCATCAGCAATGTCTATGCACAGTACCCTGGCAGTGCCCACGATGCCTTCATCTGACACCAGTCCCAGCTATGCCAGGCCTATGAGGAGGGCAGGATACCCAGTGGTCAACTAGTCAGTGAGTAGTAGCACACAAGGCATACACACAACAGCATGGATGAGGCAGGCATTGCAGGCCAGGGAAGGGGTGTGGGAGGGCCACATAGAGGTGCAGGACAGCAGCTGACAGACCGCAGTACAGCACTAACAGGTATACATCTCTCGACAGGGGACAGTGCCTATCCCCTGCGACCCTGGCTGCTGACACCAGTACTCCGACTGGCCACAGTGGCCAAGGAGCTGTAAAACGAGGCACATGCCAGAACAAGTAACATCATAGAGAGGGTGTTTGGCATCCTGAAGATGCGATTCAGATGCCTAGACACATCAGATGGTGCCCTACAGTATACACCTCAGAAGGCATGCCGTATCTTCTTAGCCTGTTGCATGCTGCACAACATGGCAATGAACTGTGGGATACAGGCACCTGAACCTGAGAGACAGTCTGACAGTGAGCCAGAGCCAGCGGTCAGGGGGATAGTGGAGTAACTCGAGAGGAGGGACCTTCACATGGCAAGCAGGGCCATACAGCACTGGGACATCATCAGGACACTGCAACAGACCAGAGGGTAAGTACAGACTACACAACAACCTGAAAGAGTATAAGTGATTATCATTTTAGTGTGCACAGACAAACATAACACTGACACCAACAATCACACCAGTAAACAAACTCAGTGTAACAGACAAATAATGTGTGCATGTGGTGTGAGGTCGGGATTGTGCAGGACACACGTGGGGGGGACACACACAAATGGTGTAGTGTCGGTGGGGAAGTGTGATGTGTGCTGTGAGGGTAAGGGGGCAACTGTGGTGGTGGGAGTGTGTGTGTGTGTGTGTGTGTGTGTGTGTGCGTGTCTGCACATGCATGTGGGAGATGCATGCACAGTACTGCAGACCGATTGTGGGCATCACCGACGCCGACACCCATGCATGCGCTTGCACCCGTACCATGGGACATAGACCCTGGGGTACTCTGGGCAGAGGACAAAGCTGAAGTGGAAGGGGAGGCAGGCAGTGTCTGCCTCCTGTGCCCCCGGGGGATGGTGGAGACTGACAGGGTTGATGGACGGCCACAGCAGCACTGGGTTGCAGATGGAGTGCGTGATGCAGCTGAGCTGGAACCACTGGCAGCCCTGCGGCCACAGTGTGCCTGCCTGTGTGCCCTTCTGTCATCTGCATTATGGCCAACCATCCCATGCTGGCGACCAACAGGCACACCACACAGGACATTCCCAATGTCCACCACTGCAGCAGTCAGCCCAGAAAATCCACGGTCAATGGCACCCACCAGGCGGCCCAACCTGTCCTCCGCTTGCTGCTCAGCATGGGCAAAGCCCACTGAGATGGCCTCCCTTATCTGTCCCAGCTCATGTCGTAGCTCCCTTCGCATGCCATGCAGGTCCAGACAGGCCTCCTGCTGGAAGGTGACAGCAGCCTGCAGGAGTGGCCGGGCACCATGGCCATTGTGCCCCAGAGGCACAGAACCCTCTGCTGCAGCTAACAGAGGTGCCTGCGGCAATGGAGCAATTGGTACATCCTGCTGCTGGCTACTACTGGTGGTGATCCATGGCACCATATGGACATTGACCCCAGCACGTGTTTGACACTGCACACCCTGCTGTTCTGCAATATCCTCCACACCACCCACCACCGTGTGCTCAGGTACAGCCACACTGGTGACACCTATGAAACCACTTGGACCTGTTCCATGGCCTGCAAGCAGCCCTACCCCTGCATCCCCTGGCACAGGAATGGCCAGGTGTTGTGAATAGTCAGATAATTCAGTGTCATCCGCACTGGTGACAGTGACCAGTAGGACCTCCCCTACACCACCATCCTTTGTCTGTGCAGCATCCAGGTGGCCACTGTATCCCAATACCCCTAGTGAGGTGTGACCCCCCTCCCCAGGCAGTTGCATGCCCTGTCCACGGGAATGCCACACATGCATGGTGTCTGTGCAGCTCTGAGCTTGACAGAGGCTGGATGTTGATGGACGTTCCTCATCCATCTTCTCCACGACATCAGAAACCTGGCTGTACATCTGTGGCACATTCTGTAGTGATACAGGCCTGTCAGACAGCACTGTGGAGACAATAGGGACAGGGTCAGTCACCCGTCTATGGACACTGTGGCCAAACACCACCACCGCTACCACCACCACACCATGCAGTCCTCAGGACAGGTACCCCCTTCACACAAGCCCGTGACAACATACACCCATCCCAACCCACAGTGACCATGGCCATGCCAGGCATCAGTTCGGCAGGATACAGTGCACCCTGTGCAGGATACCAACAGCATGACCATGCACCCATGCCAGCACAACATACAGGGGTTACACATGCGAATACAGACCTGGCCTTGGAAGTGTGAGGGTCATCTCACAACCACCACCCGGCACACCTGTCACTGCCACCATCCTCAGTGTTGATGCCACCACCGCCATGTGTGGCTCCTCCACACATTGCTGGTGTTCAGGTGGTCCACCACCGGGTCCTCATCCTGTCCCTCAGTCGCTGTGCCTCCTCCTCCTTCGCACGTCGCAGGAGGTCATTCCATCTTTTTCGCACAGCTTCTGTCATTCTTCCATGGCCTCTGACAGCATTCACAGCTGCAGTTACCTCCTCTCAAGCTTGCCACACCACAGCATCAGTGGCCCTGTGTGTGCGTAACACCTGCTCCCTCTCCTTAACCACATGTGCAAGGGTATTCAACTCATCCTGCGAGAATTTGTGGGCACGGATGCGCTCCTGTCATGCCACCACACCTGTGGGATAATCAAAAGAGGACAGGTGTCATTGGCTGTGTCAGTGCTGCAGTGCATCACACATTAGACATCACGATGTCACCCCCTACAGTGCCACAGGCCACATGGACATATCAGATTGCTGCATGTGCATGTACGGTGCACACGGCCACATAATCACTGTCTGTCCCGTGTATGAACAGCGAGCGGTGTACACACATGTACCTGCTGTGGCCTGTGTCTGCCATGTACCCCATGACTGGGCCCACCCTACACTAACCACCTTGCACTGTGATGTGCCTTTTGAGCACCACAGTGTTTGCATGGACAAGTGCACTAGCAATGTCAGGACACCATGCTGCATGGGGACGGCACATTGCTGGTACACTAGTATCGTCCTGCAGGAGGCCACAGACCATCATGCCACACATCCAGGAGACAAGTCGGTGGGCCAGTGTCGCAGGACACAGCATGGTAGTCACTAGTGCACCTGGCTGGCAGACACATTGTGCAGGGCAGTGGCACATGGAACAGTTACCTGCAGGGGAACTGCACAATGCAGTGGACGGTAGTAGTCCATGCAGCCGTCAGCACAGGCGCATGCAAGTGTGTCGTCAGGCGGTCATACTACCTACCTCTGCTGCTCATCCCCCTGTTGCATATCTCTATCCGTGTCGTAAATTCTCACTGCTGTAATTACACCGCAGTACCACAACACAACACTGGTGGTGCACTGCTTGCCCTTTTATAGCTCACCCAGGCAATCAGGCCTGTTAGTCATGTAAATTAGCTCATAATAATATGCTAATCACACGGTTTGCCCCATGCATACACAAGTACCTCCATTTGCATACACCCATTGAATATGGCTCTGAATAGCCCCATGCTAGCACAGCAGCGCTGTGCAAAGCCCAGCGCAGGGCTAATGGAGGGTCAGAGCTGCGCTATCCAACTAGCGCAGCACTATGCGCATTAGCACGGACTACACGCATGCTCATGAGGCCCCTATGTCCGCGCCATCACCCTGTCTTAGCGTGATATAGCGCGGCACTACACAGCATAGCGCAGCGCTACATGCATGCGTGGTACATGAGCTCAGGGTCATGGTAGGGGTCATGCATGCACATTGTGAACACTTCCTGTTAGCACGGCACTATGGCATACGTCTGCGCGGCGCTAGACTGCAGTGCTAGGGAGTGTCAGGGTGTGTGGCCAGTCATTCTTACACCATTGTAGTAATTATTGGCCCCCTTCCACAACAGCCATGTCTGGGAGACGTAGGCAAAGGGCAGTGGTGGGCCGTGACAGGCATTGGGATGAGGTGGAGACGGTCAACCTGGTGAAGTTAACTGAGAGGCGCCATCAGCGCCTATTTGGACTGGTCCAGGAGGGTGACCGTCCCCTTAGGCAGGTCTGGGCTTCAATTGCCCATCGCCTCACAGCTATCACGGGTATACCCCATGATGGTAAGAAGTGCTGCCATTGATACGTTGATATCAGGCACAGGCAGTGGCCACTGCTTGAACGCTGCAGGGCGATGGTTCGGGAGGGGACTGTGCTTGTGCCAGGTAAGTGATGACTCTCACGGCGCTGCTGGCATGGGTGGTGGGGATGTGTGTTCAGTGGTGTGCTTGTGTGTGTGTGTGTTGCTGTGCTGGACATGTTGCTCTTATGCCATGGGGTCCTCCTATCCATTCTGTGTGTACTGTGTGGGCCAGGGGGAGATGGTGTGCACTGACCCGTGTCATGCTTGGCATGGCTTTGGTGGTGCACTGCACCTGTGTGCCAGTGATGCGTGTGTTGTGCTACACCACCGGGGTACAGGGTGGTCTTTAGTGTACCGTGGTGGCTGATATTGTAGTAATGCTGCTGTACCATCTTCCCACTGCAGAGCGCCGAGGACACACCGGAGACAGGAGGGGTGAGACACAGGCCAAACCGAGGCCATCCACGGACAGGCGCAGGGTGCCTCCGATGGCGCAGCGTGCGGCGGAGAGCAGAGATGGTGACAGGAGTGTGCTGCGTGAGTACTGTGTGATATTGTGCTTTTCTACTATGTGTCTGACTTTCCAGGGCAGGCAGTAGAGCAAGGGTGTAGGCAGGCATATGCACTGTACACATTTGTGTACAGTTTTGTGGAGTGCATGTCCCAAACTATATGCCTTTCTGTTAATGGTTACTAACTACTCCGTACTATTTGGGTCACTGTAGGCCATTGGGGTGTGGCTCTGTTTGAAATGCTGTTGTGTAGGAGACAGATGTATAACCTCATTAGAGAGTAGGAGAATCATCTGACAGCCATCCTACCCTTTTGGAAGGGGGGTACCATTTGGAGTTGATGAGTACATAATTTTTAAGGGGAGTGTGGCTGTTGGGGATTGTGTGTACAACATGTGAATGTCTGGCTACACCCCTGCACTAGAGTGCTGTGTCTGGTGTCGTGGCACAGTTGGCTAGGTAATCCAGGCCAGATGTGATATGGCTGCGTGCATTTGTGTTGTCTTCCTTGCCTCCAGTGCCTTGTCTTCTGCTGCGAAACCTGAGACATGGCTTGCTGTATGTCTTATCTATTGTTGCCATTGTCACCATGTGCACTGATATCTGCCTTGTACTGCCATGTGCGTCATGTTGCTGTTATGTCCACCATTGTGGAAGGATGCTGCATGTCTGTGCATGGCTGTAGGCCAGTCATCATGCTTGGGGTTGGGGGATTACTGGGGTCAGCCTGTTGTGCTGCCTGTTACTGCTGCTGCTGTTGTCCTGTCTGCCATGGCAACACTGTTCTCCACTTCTCATGGCATGTCTCATTCATAGTACCATGTATAATGTGTCAGTATCTGTGCAGGACATGTTGTAAGCGCATGCCAGGGCTATGCACACTATGGCATACGGGGGGACACTGTGTCATGTGGTGCATGTATCTCCCTGCCAGTGTACTGTCATGGTGGTGAGGACACGGGTATGCTATTGTGTGCTCTTGTCCGACCTCCATGGTGGACATGCACAGGGCTGTTGGGGAGGGAGCCTCTGGGACTATGGTGCCACACGGGCCTGTGTGGCTGTGCATTGCATGTGTGCCTGTTGCGGCATGTGTGTAGGCAGGCATCCTCCAAGCACTCAATGGTGTGCTATTTGATTTCTGGTGGGGAGGTGGCAAATAGGCACTGAACTGCTTACTTTTTCTATGAAGCCTAACAAAGACAATGTTGTACCTTTCTGTGATTTAATTCATTGGGGTCTACGCTAGGAGGACTGGTCACTATGACTGTGTATCCCATGGACAATACAACTGTACAGGTTGTGGGCTGGTATGTGAGTGTCTTGGGGAGCAATGCATGGCTTTGCATTTACGCATGCAGGGCAGCGCCCATTGTCATGGGTTTCATAAGTTGTATTTATTATGCCACTGGTGGCAACAGACACAGTCCTGGTGTACGTTTGTATATTGTCTGGCTACACTCTGGGGTGGGGTAGCTCACCCTAACGATAGGGAGAGAGGTAGCAGTGTGTCCACATGGTGTGCAGTTGTGACCTCACTGGCTACACCCCTGCCTGTGGGCTCCAGCTCTGTTGTGGGGGCCATTGTCCCCTAGAGGGTGCTGTTCCTCAGTCCCTGTAGTGCATGTTGTTTGTGCACAGGTTATGCAGGTGTGCTGCAGGGGTTGTTCTGTGGTAGCATGGTGTGTTGGGTGTCAGGCCCTATGGCAGATGCTGCTTCCACAGGTGTTGTGTGTGTGTGTGTGTGTGTGTGTGCCTCGCCATGCCTTGATCACCAGGGTGACACTGTCCTGTGCATACCATTGGCCTACCGCTGCACTGCCACTGGTGGACCATGGCCTGTGTCTCTGTTTCACATGTGTGTGTCTTCTTGCATGTGCGCCTTCAAGGTGCTGCCACTTTGAGTGGTGGCACAGCCCTGTGCCATGTTCTTCACCAGTGTGGGCCCCTCATCCTTCTGTTGTGGCAAGTGGTGTGGGTGGGCATTGGCACTTTCCCTGGTTGTGTACTGCTTGGTTACCCATCCTGCAGTCCCTACTGTTCTGTTGCCAGTGACGTTGTCCTCTGTGGTCATTAGGTCTCTGTGGTCCATGTTGAGTCTCTATCTGTGTCACTTGCCACTGTTCCGCACTTATGTCAGTCACCCACCTGTTCAGGGCTTCCTGTCATAATTTGTACAGCTGCTGTGTTATAACATCGTGGGTGGCAGTTTGGCTGGGTCTCTACAGTTCTTGTGGAGGGCAGCAATGAGGGTGAGCCACTGTTGGGGGAGTACGGGACAGGCATGTCTGGTTACACACCTGGTTGGGGCTGTGGCACCTTCTCCAGTTGGTGTCATCTGTATTGTATATCATAGCTGTGTGACCATGGGCAGCATGTCCCACCATGTATCATCCCATGTGCATGTCATTCAATGTCCACTTGTCATTCACATCTCAGGGGGTGGCTGCCTGTTTGCACTGTTACAGTCTGCATGCCACTGTGCTGGCTGGATTCCACTGTGTTAGGTTTCTCAGCATACATCTATGCATATCCATGTAGACTGGGGTGTTGCATGCTGCCTGTTACATACTGCCTTGTCCTGCAAGCACATGTTAGTGTGCAGTGTGGTTTATTTTGTACTGGCACATGGGCATGGTTGTTGGGGCATGCTGTCCACCATGTGGTGGTACATGGTGCCTTTGTGTCATCGTCATGTCCCGATATGGTCCCCCTTTCTCCTGTAGGTCCACATTGGGCGTCACTGTGGGCCACCCATCCAGAAGAAGGTGAAGGCACGGAGAAGCTGTTGAGGAGGGTGGTGCGGCAACAGCATACTCTGATCGAACAGCTGGCTGTGTTGATTGCTGAGACGAGGTGGGTTGCGGCCATCCTGGACAAATGTCTTCCAGCGCCTACCCACACCTAACTCCTGCCTACTATTTTCGTTAGCCTGCTTCCTGTCCCTGGCCCATTGTCGCTAGCCCTATGTCTGCCATCCTGTTTCCATCCATTGCTTCCTATGCCCACATCCCTCTCCCGTCCACATTCTTTCCTCATTGTACTGTAGATATATTTCACATTTGCCTTTTTGCACTGTTACTGTTGTTTTCCCCATTGTTTTCAGTCCCTTTGTTAAGCCTGCCCTTTTCCTTTCATTATGTTTTCTTGTACCCCATTTTACAAACAGTGTTCTGCTGTGTTTGCTTTTTTTTCTGTATATTTGTTCCTGTTGCCTTTTGTGCCTTACCTGTTCCTTTTGCATTATACTTTGTTATGCTTGACATTCCTGTGTCCTGTGTCTTTTGGGTGGACTCAGGATTTGACAGTGTTCTGTGGTATTCTGTTTTCACTTTGGGTCCAGGTTATTCCATGCCTTTCACTAGTACTGCAGTTGTGTCTGGCTGGGCTATTTTGCTTTCCTGTGTTCCTGGACAGCTGCTTACACTTCTGACACTTTGTTTCTGTGGGTGTTTACACTGCCTCTGTCTGATTGCTATATTCAGTGCTGTTTTAATCCTGGGCAATGTTTGCCCTGCACTCCTGGACCTGTTTGCCCGGCTTCCTTAGCTTGCTATATTCAGCTGGTTTTGCACCGGGCTATTCATTTTGAATATAGCTATGTTTTTGCTCTGGGCACGGTTTGCCCGCTGGGCAGTGCTAATTTAGCCCCTGGGCACAGTTTTGAATATCTGGCCCAGTAAGTTTAGAAGGATTTGAATGATTCTAAAAATGGAACAGTATACTCATGGAAAAAGTCAGAACAACATACTAATATATATGATTTAAATAATACATATTTGATTCTGGTCACCTCTGATTCTGAAGGATCTGATCCATCTGTTTCTAGAGAGTTTAGGAGAATAGGAAATTTAATAATAGACGTTATAGACATTTCAATAGACCATATGGAAGACAATACTGTCCCAGAAGATTCCAATATGAAAGGGATTATTATTCTGAAGATCGTAGGCAAGAATGGCAATCAACAGAACGAATGAGAGATAGAGACGGGGGTTTTCAGAAAGGTACAGAGGTGGCAGGTACATCGGGTATATACAAAAAAGGAAAAGAATCAGAAAGTCAAGAAAGAGAAAAAGACAAAATACATGAATTGAGATCAAAACATCCCCAGAATTAACTGTTTTTAATTTATCATCAAGTGTATTGACACCGATAGAGAATAAAGTGTTAAGTTATGGTCTATCATTTAGTATTACTGAAAAATTAAACCCTTTGGAATTAAAACTTGATTTAGAGAAATTTTATTGTAAATTAACATTAAAATACTTTTTTGGAACAAAAGAGAACAGAGGAGTAGAAGAAATAGAAAAAAAATGAGAGATATCATCTTAAACAGGCTTTAGGTGTTAAATCACAATTTGATCCAGTTAATTTTACCCCAGCAAATATAACTAGTTACATCAGTAAAGTTAATATGGAAATTGAAAAGTTAATGACAATTGTAAAAACAAACAAATCAAATTATAATTTGACAAAGGAAGAATTTAAAGCTTTAGAAGATTTAAGTAAAGATGAGAATATCATAATTAAATCAGCAGATAAAGGAGGGGGAATAGTTATCTTAAATAGAGAAGATTATAGATGTGAATGTTTAAGACAATTGACAGACGAAACAACATATGAAGTGATTAAAATTATTCAATTTTCCAGAACAAAGGCTGAAATTAAAGAGTTAGTTACTCAAGCTAATGACAGAGGAATAATTGAACAATGGACTATGGAGGAATTGATAAATTCAACACCTCGCATTCCCCATTTTTATTGTTTACCTAAGATACACAAAAATACAGAACATCCACCAGGTAGACCCATTATATCGGGCATTGGTTCTTTTACTGAACCTTTATCGTTTTTTGTAGACCATTATTGCAACTATCTAGTATTCAATACATGGGCACATCTAAAGGACAGCAAACATTGCATACAAATTCTGGAATAATTCAATAATAAAAAAGAATCAACAAATGATAATTTTTTATTGGTCACTTTAGATGTTAAAAACCTTTTCACTAGTATTCCACATGATGAAGGTTTGGAAGCCATGGACCACTTTTAATCAACCAGAAACAAAAATAAACCAGATAAGGAATTTCTGTTAGTACTGACTAGATTGGTATTGAAAAATAATTATTTTTCTTTTGAGGATAAAAAATATTTACAAAAAACAGGGACAGCAATGGGGGCAACATTAGCCCCTACTTATGCAAATTTGTATATGGCTTATTTTGAAAAGCAATACATTTGTTCTGATACTAATCCATTCAAACCAAATATAATCATTTATAAACATTTTATAGAAGATGGCCCAGATATTCAAAAGAGTTGAGCCATGCACAATAGGGTTGCGCCTGTGCAAGTCCGAAATTGTGCCGTTCTGCGATATTCATCAGGAGGCAGTTGCGCCCCCGAAATCATGCTGAGCAGCAGCGCAATGATAATGAAGGCATGTGCAACTGAAGAGGGAGGAACCATGCATAAATGGCGCAGTGTGATATTCAAAGACTTGTGCCATGCACAATAGTGGAGCAAGCAGAAGTTGCGCCATAGCGGAAATGAGCCAAAATAAAAGGAGCAAGGAAGAGGCGCAAGAATGCTACAGGAAGCCACATGTGTCAGAGGCAGAGGCAGACAGACAGGGCAGGAGGTACAAACAGGGCAGGCAGGGAAAGGTCACTCTGAACAGCCAGGCACAGGGAAGGTGTGGGGAGCCACACAGCACAGAGGCCAGCACATGCAGGTGTACCTGGTGCAGGGGAGGTAGCAGCCAGGACAGCGGGGGGAATACAGCAACAGCTGCCAGGGGGAGTGAACACAAGCCAGGGACATGGCCAGTGCCACCTTCCACATGGAGGCCGTAATGAGGGGGGTGAGAAGGCGGGTGACAGAGGGGCGTGGCCGTGGAAGGGCCCATCTGCGGTATGCCACCAACAGGCAGTACCGAGCCCACACCAGCTTTGAGCTGTACACTGATACTGAGATTGTGGGCCAGTACCACCTGAACAGGGCAATTCTGAGGAGGCTCTGTGAGCTGTGCAGTGATGTGATGCAGGCACCCACACGACGGAGCCATACCCTGTCAGTGGAGACCAAGGTAACAGCCTGCATGTGCTTTCTTGCCACGGATACCTCCCAGAGACCAACTTGGGACACCACAGGCATAACCCAGTTGGCCACATCATGCCACCTCACCCAATTCCTCAGCACACTGCTGCCACATGCTGAGGAGTACATCCATTTCCCCCAGCACAGCGGCGGAGCGCACAACAAACATACAGGAGTTCCACAGGGTAGCACATATGCCTGGTGTGCTAGGGGCAATAGACTGCACCCATGTGGCCATACGCACACCACCTGGCCCCGAGGGGGCCACATACATCAATCGCAAGGGCTATGCCAGCATCAACTGCCAGGTGGTGTGCGATGCCAGGAGGTGCATCATCAATGTCTGTGCCACGCACCCTGGAGGAGCACACAATTCATTCATCTGGCACCAGTTGGCACTGTGCCACAGATTTGAGAGTGGGGACATCCCAACTGGCCACCTAGTGGGTTGAGTATGCAAACCACATGGACAATCATAGGACCTGGGGGAGCATGGCCAAAAGTGGCATGGGTAGTGGCCTACATGGCCTGGGGCAGGGTGATGATGATCACCAAACTAACCTCCGCCCTCTACACACAGGTGACAGTGGATGCCCACTCCGTCCCTGGCTGCTCACACCCTACAGGTGGCCCGCGACCCCATCGCAGCAACTCTACAATGAGGCACATGCTACCACATGTAATGTCATCGAGTGGGTGTTCGGGATGCTGAAGGCATGTTTCCATTGCCTGGACACCTCTGGCGGTGCCCTACAGTATAGCCCCTCAAAGGCCTGCGGGTTATTCCTGGCCTGTTGCATCCTGCACAACATGGCCAATGAATGTGGGATTGCCATACAGGTTGAAGAGGGGGACAGCGATGGGGATGATGGGGACACCAGTGATGATGGTGATGGGCAGCCCCCCCCTTGGCCGACGGACCCCCGACTGCTCCGGCTGGCACAGCTGCACCGGGACACCATCACGGAGGAGCACTTCAGCCAACCCAGGTAAGTCATGGGGCCATGCGCAACCACCAGTGGCCAAGGCACAACCCACAAACATGCATGGACACACACCAGGGGTGCATGTTGTCAAGGGAAGTGGCAGGGCACAGATGCACACACACAGTCAGGGATGGGTGAGCATTAACATGCCACACCAAAGAATACACACACTCACACACACAATGCAACAAACGTGCACAGAGGGTAGAAGGCACACTGACTCAGAATGCACAGCCTAGCAACACACATGTCCATAGGCCACCACGCCCACTACCTGTCCATGTGCGTGTGTCAGATGCTGAGCACCATTGCACATTGGTGTACAGTGCAATGCAGGCATCATCATGCACACGCAACTGCGGACAGCAGCTGGGAGGGTGTGCAGGTGGACTGTGTGTCCACGTGCAGGGCCGGGTACCCACCTGTGAACTGCCCACTGATGCACACAATGCACACAGGGCAGCACCAGACAGTAGCCATGCTGGGAGACAGGTCAGTCACACAACACAGTGCCACGGCCACCACAGATGCATGGGTGGCCCCGCTGAGACCCACCAGCACTGGCAGGCTGACCACTGGCCTCATGGGGTGGCACCGATGGTCCCCAAGGGGTTCCACTGCGTGAATGCAACCGTGCTAGCGCAGGGGTCTGCAGCACACTGAACATGCCTGCACCAGGAGTGCCCGGGATGCCCACAGCTGAACCCAGCGTCGACAGGGTGGGAGTCGCACGATGCCAGGAATGGGGGGTGGATAGTGCACTGCGTGGTGTCTGCGATGCATGGGCACCTGACTGTGTGCCCATTGTGGCCATGACAGCAGTGAATGCCCGTGCTTGCCTGTCAATGGCAGCAGTCACATCCTCCCGCAAATGGTCCATCCTTGCCAGGATCAGGGCGGAGTCCCTGCTGCGATGCTCCTCTGCCCGCTCCAGAGCCACACGCAGTGCATCCACGGATGTCACAAGCCGCATCTGCTGCTGGACCGATGCTCGCAGTAGGCGGGTGTGCTCGTCCAAGGGGTCATCAGCCTCCTTGGCATCCTGTCCCTCAGGGTGTGCAAGGCCCTGATGTTCAGCACCCCTTGAGGATGGGTGCTGCGCACCAGGACCAGATCTGGGCATGTCCACAGACGATGCACAGATGCCGCCACTGAACCCTGTACCCCCAATCCCAGTGGGTGACTGCTGATGCTGCCCCTCTGGCTGCCACACCCCAGGGCTCAGTGGTACCACCGCAGTGGCCGCAACAGTCCCACTGTCCTGAACAGACACCAGTGCTGCCCCACTGGTGCTGACAGGCACAGCCTGGGACTGTGCTGACACACAGGCCTCCACGGCGGCACCATCCACAGCCATGGGCGCGAATTGCCCTGCTGTGTGTCTATCCTGTGGCACACACGTGTCACTGCCTATGATGGTCATGTCATCATCACTGGTGCCAGACTCTGCCCCGGCCACAGCCACAGTGTGCTGGCATCCGTGGATGCCAGCATGCTGGGAGACAGGCAAGGCTTCCTCCACACCTGTCACAATGACATCAGTGTGGACAGCCAGGCGGCTCCACTGTTGCAATGATCAACATACACCTGTGGAGGTGGATGGCCCCACCTCTGACTCCATCCGATTGTCCACAGTGGACAGGCCCACCACCACTGACCCATGTAGACACTCAGGATCTGTAAGGGAAAGCAAAGTCGCGTTACTGCGTGTGACCTACCCTGCCCCCCCATAGACAGACCGTGACTTACCATGCAGTGATGGACCACCATCCGTCTGGAAGCCACCACCTGGAACACCCTCAATGGCACTGTGCTGCATGCTTCCAGCAAGCCTGTCCTCCGCTGGGGTCAGTAGTACTACCTCCAGCTGTCCCCCACCTGTTGCAGCACATGCTGCCCTGATGGCAGCCACCTTCTTCTTTACCCTCCTCCTGTCCGTGCCATTCTTCTTCTTACACTCCTTCACAGAGCATTGGTGGCTGCCATGCAGGTTCGCGGCATGTGCCACCTCCTTCCATGCAGCAACACGGGCCTGAGGGGTTCCCAACCATCCACTGAGCAGTGGCTCCTGATCCAGGTAGGCCTCGAACAGGGCCTCAGTTTCAACCTTTGTAAAGTTTGGCCTCCCCCTCCTCCCACCACTGTTTTCCTCCTCTCCAACAACCTGCTTGGTCATTATGTAGCCTGTAAGAATGGCAGTTGTTACCTGTGACTGTGTAGTCCCATGCATGTCCCTGAATCCACAGTACACACTCCCAAACAGCATGCAACTCACCAATAAACTGCAGTAACCGACTATGGCCACTGCAGCACATTTTCACACCTTTGTAGCGCAATCCATGCAAATGAGGCAAGGAGCAACTTTAAGTAGATGCAAATTGCAGTGCTGTGCCATTTAATGGCTGATTAGATGATTTGCATATGATGGCTGAATATCGCACTGTTGCGCTTTGCGCAATTGTGTTGAATGTGCTGAGCCAATGGTGCAGTCCTGTGACATGCGTAGTGCACCCCACTGCGCATGCCCAGGTTGCTGACGCAGGCATCTGCCATGCTGATGACATGCTGTTCATGGTAGGCAATGCAGGGCATAGCCACTATTGTGCCAGTGGCGCTATAGCGATGGTCACTACATGGCGCTGTGGCACTGGGCCATCATAGGCACAATAGCCCAACTGCTCAGTAGTCCACTATGATGCTGGCAAACAGGCAGCCAATCATGCTACATGCATTGTCATCCGATGGCACTGTGTGTGGCCTTGCGCCAGAGACCCTTGACCCTGTGCCTGACCTTTGCCCCCTAGGCACCATGCGTCAAGCATGGGTGCACCTCTATTGCGCTGTTCGCTAACAGCGTGATAGGGAATGGCAGTGCTGTACCGCGCAGCATCTGCACATGGGTAGCCATGCTGTAGAGCGCCATATTGCCCACTATAGCTGCTATGATGGCATGCAGATGGGCAGCACAGAGGACAGCAATTGAGCTGGCCAATCTGGTGGCAATTGTGGATTCACACCATGGGCCTCTCTTTGGGGAGGCTCCCCTGGACAGGGCCAGGACCCAGGTGTGGCAGGAGGTGGCCACTGCCCTGGAAGAAGCCACCGGATGGGGCTGGAGTGCTGAGCAGTGCAGGCACCGCTATGGTGACCTTCGGAGGAGGGAGCTGGAGCTACTGGCCCGACTGCGGGCATGTGCCAGGAGGGGCATGATGCCACGTCCAGGTAGAGGTTCCATCAACACACTTTTATTGTCCATATGGGTCACAGTGTTGTATGTGTCCAGCACATAGGGGGGGACCGTATGGGGTTGGCCATGGCGTGTTTACAGGGTGTGGGGTGGGTGGGTCTGGCTGGTGGGAGGGCACACACCTTGGGGCAGGGGAACTTTGCTTCGGGAATGTACTGATGTTCTTCTCTCCTTTTTTCCCCCACAGGCCTGGATGAACTCCGCAGATTGCAGGCAGAGCGGTGGAGGGGGGAGGACAGTGCAGCCAGGCAGGGCGAGGACCATCACCGCCCACCTGACCGGCCCGATGAGGGTTAGTGCCATACATCCATGATTACTATTGCATGCTGTGTGACAGGGTGGGCAGCGGGGCATGGCCACCATTCATCAACACCACTGCCATGCACGCAACACTGTCCAGTGGCAATGTATGTCTGGGTGTGCAACACTGGTGGTCCATGCGTGCACCAGGTGCATGGCTGTGCCACTGCCTTTGCACCACATAGCCATGTCACTAAACGGCCACAGTGGTGCTGTGCATGACTTGGCCGGTGGGTGTGTGCAGTGTTCTGCATGGCTGTATGCACCTGGGTGGGCAGTTCCTGTGGACGTGATCACTGCGGGTGGTCACACACCGTCACAGTGGTAAGTCCCATGGCCGTATGCCATACACAACGGGCGGGCTGTATGGGGTTGTGCATTCACACCTATTGACTGTGCTCCCTTGTCCTAGGTAAACGCCACCTCAGGGATATTCGGGACTCCTTACGGGAGATCCTACAGCTGGCCCGCAAGTCCCTTGACATCCTAAGGAGGCTGGACACAACGGGGGTGCTGCGGAGGCACAGAGGTCGGAGGTCCCAGATTCCGGAACGGCAGTCCCGATAGGAGTCCTTTGGTCCCTGACTTCCCCTACCCCCCTGGACCCACCCTCACACCCCTCGTATCCCATCCCATTTGTCCACCCCTTCCCCCTACCTACCCCCACCTTGTTTGTGTCCCCCCCAAGCTTGTATATAGTTTTTATTCTTGTACATAGTTCACTGTTATATTTTAAATACATTTGATTTTGATATGAATACTGTGGTGGTCTCTGATTTGCAGTGGGCTATAGGTGCTCAGCTGCAGTGGTGTGCGTGGCATCAGGGGTGGTGCAGTCATGGGTATGTGTGTGTCTCCATGTGGAGGTGACTATGGTGTGGGGGTAGCTATCAGTCAGCATTGTGTATGTTGTTCCCTGTGCACTGGATGACTGTGTGCAGTGGTCCATGGAATGTGTTCTGTGTCCATGGCACACCCATTGGCCCATCCATGGCCTGTTCAGCTGACACACATGCCTGTCTGTGACCTGCACGGTCTGCTGGCATGTCAGTGGTGGCAGTCCCTGCAGGGTGGACACTGTACCCGTCACTTTGCTGGGTTGTTCCTGTCACTGGTGTGGTGCATACCTGGCTTGGGTGGCACTGTGGGCACCACAGTCATTGTCCCACCTCCATGCTGTGCCTTGTGTGTGTTGCAGGGGATGTGCCCCACTGTCTGTGGCTTGTGCTCCGGGCGACTACTGGTGATGTGCAGGTACACAGTGCCTGCGCAAGGTGGCTGGCATTCCAGTGCCATGGTGGACTGTGGGTTATGTGTACACGGCTTACATGGGCCCACAGTCGGGGCTTGGTTGCCCCACCACTGCGTCCCTGTGATAGTGTGCCCTTGGGTATGGGTGGGTGTCTGTCCATACCCTGTGTGGCATCCAGTGTGGTGCATGCTTCCATGCACCACTGTGGGTGTCTGTGCTGGCTGTTGTGGCCAGTGGTGGGTTGGGGTGTGTCACTGGAATACTGTGCAGGGCGCTATACCACTGGTGGTGGTGTCAAGGGCACACCCTGTCCCATGTGGGGTACCTCTTGTGCTGACACATGGTCGGTCTCTCAGCATAACCTCGGGGGTGGGGGACTGTGCGTGGTGGCACTGTGTCTGCCATTGTTGCATTGCCGTGTGCTGCAACCCACTCATGGGTGCTCATGGTGGGGCTGGCTTGCATGGTTCTGTGGTGCACAGGGTTGCCTTGACACAGTGGGGGTGGTAGCACGCATGGGGTTTCCTGCAATGGTGGTCACTGCTTATGGGGGGGCATCTGGGGGTCATGGTGCAGGGTGTGCTCTGCACTGGGGGGATGGTGTGGCACGGGGTGGTCTGCCCTCCTTGTGTGCCAGTTACAGCTTGCTGGTAGGTGTGATGGGGCACCATGGCCAGGCTGTGGGTTGGTTGCTTGTCTCCATGGGCCAGTGGTTATTCCAGCCTTCCCCCAGTTGTGCTGTGCTTGGGGTGTGGGAGGATGATGTCTGTTCTGCTGTGCGTTCCTGTGCCCATCTGTGGCATGGGTGGTGGGCCCCTACCTCCCTGATTGTGCAGTTACATTGCTCTGCAGCTGGGGGTCTCCCTGGTTGCGCTATGGTGCCTCTGGACTGCTCAGCTGAACATCCCTTGTTGCGTTATGGCGCATCAGATCTGCTCAGCTTCCCCTCCCTAGTTGCACTATGGCGTAGGTGGTGCGATAGTCAGTCGTCAGCTTTAGGCACAATTTGGCCTGCTCCATTTTTGAATATCGCATCTCTTGTGCATGGGCGCAATAGACTTGTGCTTGCTCCTGCTATTGTGTACTTTTTGGGTGCAGTTTGAATATCTGGCCCGATGTATTTATTATTTGGGATGGTACTTCACAAGAATTACAATCCTTTAAGGATTATTTAGAAACCTCTAATAAAAATTTGGTTTTCACAATGACTTATGACACAGAAGACATTGCATTTTTGGATCTGAAGATTTTGAAAAAGGATAGTAAACTTTGCACAGATTTACTTACGAAGGAGACAACACAAAACACAGTATTGCACAATAAAAGCTTTCACCCAAGGAATTTGAAAGAAAATATACCATATAGTCAAATGCTTCGAGTTAAAAGAAATAGTAATATTCCTGAAAATTGTGATAAGAATTTAGCTGATTTAACACAAAGGTTTGTTATTAAAGTCTATTCCAATCAAACCTTGGAAATAGCTAGAAAAAAAGTAGATTCTAAAGATAGAGATAGTCTTTTACAAAACAAGGTTCAAAGTTCGAATCCCCATTCTGATAAAATTACAATGTCAACAAAATATTCAGAAAATTTTGGCATGATTAAAAATATTATTCTATCTAATTGGAAAATATTACAAACCAATGATTTGGGACAGAAGATTTTTGAAAACAAACCTTGGGTGACAGCACGTAAAACCACAACTATACGGAATAAGATTGTTAAAACACAACACTGGAAAGAAAATACAGAAGGAATAGGTTGGCTAAAAAGTGACATAAAAGGTTTTTTTCCTTGTGGGAACTGTGTACATTGTAATAGTGGAAAGAAAACTAAGACAATAAAAAGTACATGTGAGGACAGGGATTTTCAAATTAGAAGTTTTATTACTTGTAATACAGATTATGTAGTCTATTGTATTGTATGTCCTTGTGCATTATACTACATACGAGAAACAACTCGACCATTAAAAACGTGGATCTCAGAGCATAAAAGCTGAATCAGAAGAAGTGACCTTAGATCACCTTTGGCCAGACACTTCATCGAGAGGAAACATCAAATATCAAGCCTTCAGTTTTTTGGCATTGAAAAGATACATGAATCAACAAGAGGAGGAAATAGAGAAAGACTCTTATTGAAACGAGAAACTTGGTGGATATTCACTTTTAAAAACTCATTTATCTAATTATGGACTCAATGAAACCTTGAACTGGTCAGTTTATGATTAAAAAGTGTAATTTAGTTTCATTTTGAAGTGTTATTAGTTTAAATAAGAACTTTTGGAATGGAAAGTTTTTTTCCACATACATATGTGTGTTTTTTTTCATATGAGTGAGTCTATTTCCCTTAGTTTGATGTTCTCTCATATTTGGAAACTTTTTTTTAAAATGACACCTTTGGAATGTATTTGGAAACATATGAACTTATGGTTCCTTTCGCTGTACAAGTACTTGTAAATATACATGGTTGTCAATATAATGGTTGTCATTTTATTACAATTTGAAACTCTGTGATGTAACAATGAGCCTGTAATGTAATGTATTTGTCCTCAATGTGATGTAACAATGATCCTGTAATGTAATGTATTTGTCCTCAATGTGACGAGGTACCTTGGAAATGAGCCTCTGGCTCAAAGGTTGTAAACTGATGTTTCAAATAAACAAATAAACTTTGATCAGGTGTGCAGTTTCATCGGTGTTGTTCCGATGTTATTGTGAGCACTAATGTATTTGGAAACATGTGAGCTTTGATCTAATGTGCAATTTCATTGGTATTTGTTCCAAAATTATTGTGAGCACTGTTTTAAGTTTGTGAAATAAGGGGGGCTCTCCTTTACTGTTATTACGGGAGAGTTTCATTTATTTGACCGGGCTGCCCAAGGTGACGTCACCTAATGACATGGCATGGCTTACGTGCACACCTGAGTGGCTCGGCTCCTTCTTTTTCAATCAAACTGTACCGGGAAGAAAGGTGAATGCAGTAGCTAGTTAGCGTGGTGTGCTAATGGCTGCGGGGCATTTGCAATACTTAACATTTGAATTCGGTTATCGTTTAAAAGCTTTTTGGATTAAATAACATACAAACGAAGAGAGAATAAGGTAAAGGGTCTTATTTGGAATTTTGAAATATATTTATCTACAATGGTTAACATTTCTTACAAAGCTTAAGGGGAGAGATGTGTATTAACTAGCGCTTATGGATACTGACATCTTATAGTATAAGAAGACTAATTTTGATTCTTACCATAAAGGAAAGATTTAAATTTACAAATTAATAAGGATTAGATTAATATTAACAGTTGTTCCTTTATTCTTGAAAATATGTTTTCTTTTAGGATAAAGTTACATTTGGGAACAACTGTGTTGTACCTATCCTAAACAGAAGAATTTAATGAAAGGTACATTACTAAATCATTATTTAATATTGTGTACATTATTAGATTAGCTACAAATTGGGCTAATATATGTTTTGTTTCTCCCCCTTTTTAAGATAACATAAAACACGGAACTTTAGATTAGAAGATTTTTCTTTGATTTTTTAACCCCCTCCCATTGGCTACCATGTAAGAAGCAGGTTAGTTCCACCTGCATTGTTTATCCTAATGCTTTATACATTTATTCAATTAAAATGAGAAAATTATGTATTTATTCTTATATATTTTCTATTTTCAGAATAAGCTCCACAGTCTGATGAAGGAATCTGGCTTCTGAAACGTTACTGATATTACTAGGGAGCATATGAGAGAGTTTTTTTTATGAAATTATATAAAGATAATAATAAAACATTCTAAAATATATTGTTTTGGGTTGAGACAAGTTTTTTACATGTATTATTCAGATGTTATTCCACATTTCTTGTCTCCCTACTTAGCATTTGTTTAAATTTAAAAGGAACCTTGGGGAACTTATTTCTTTATTTTACTTATGATACAGGAACATGATCCAAGTGTTTTAGACTTAAGTGAAACTTGGCTGTCAGGGAGTATTGGGGACAATGAGCTTATGTTACCAGAATATCAGTTTATTAGGTCTGATAGACCTTAAAGGGGAGGGGGCTTATGCTCCTCATCAAAACCACCCTGGGTCACGTAGATATTCTGTTAAAGGGGAGCAATAATAATATTGAATATCTAGTCACATACATTGATAGAATTAAAATGGCCCTGGCTATAGCATATCCCCCCCAAATCAAATTTAACAGTAATTGAGGAAGTCTTAAATAAAACTGGTAACTGTATAGGGGACAGGTTGTTAATTTTAATGGCTCATGCCAAGGGGTAGACAACTTAAGGAGCTGGTTTCGGTGTTGGGGGTTACTAACTCCTATTTGATTTACAAACACCTCAACTCATGGAACTATATTAGATTTAATATTTGCTCCTTCCCAAATAAAGGTCGAAGGCACTGGTGCCATACCACTATACCTAGGGGACCATAACCCAGTCTGGGTTACTATATGCAACCCATAAGCCCAGCAATTCAATGATCATTTGAACAATAAATGGATAAGGGATATGAAGAACTTCTCAGAAAATATATTTTTGTTAAGCATGGCTACCGAAAAATGGGAAAGGTATAGGTTAATCCCTGATTTGGATCAGACTGTTACATATTTCTTGAAAACTTTTCAAGAAATATGTGATTTACATGCCCCAAAAATTAAACATCGTAACAAACAAACCAGACTTCCATGGATAAATGAAAAGGATCCTGAAAAAAATCAGAGTGAAAAACAGAGTCTGAAGGACAGCTAAAAGAACTAAATTAAATGAGGACTTGGAAATGTTTAAAATTAAAAGAAATGAATGTTGAAAACTAATAAAAATGGCAAAGGTTTTATAGTATAGAAATAAAATGAACAGCAACATAGATCCACGCAAGTTCTGGTACACAATAAAAAATTTAACAAACCTGGGTGGGGTGAACCCACAGAAAAATAAAATACTGTGAACTGGGGATTTTCTAATGGAAGATTCTAAGGAAATTTCAGACACCTTAAATAATTTCTTTACAGATCTCTTCGGGTATAGTAGGTTAGATAATTCTAACCACATGGCTAAGCCAAGGGGTTTTGTGGGGGCACGAAATAGCTTGCCACCCTTTAGATTTAGGGGTCTGAAAATATCAGAGGTTTGCAAGGAATTAAAGAGAATAAATGCTCATAAATCTACAGGGCCGGACAAACTTAAGGGAAAATTTATGAAGTTGGCAGCAAGTCATATAGCTCCAATTATAACTTACATCTTCAATTGGCGTTTACAACTAGGGTATTTTCCACTGTCCTGGAGAGAAAGTAAAATCATCTCATACACAAAGATTGGGATACTTCTGATTTAAATAACTACAAGCCAATTGCACTGTTGTCTATTTTGTCTAAGTGCCTAGAGAAACATGTCAATGGCCAGACCTCTGAGCACCTGGACAAATATAACTTGCTGACACCCTATCAATCAGGGTTTAGGAAAGGGCACTCAACTACAACAGCATTGCTGGAATTTAACAACTTGATTTGCACCTCCTTGAAACATAGAAACATAGAATTTGACGGCAGATAAGGACTGATTGGCCCACCCAATCTGCCCATTTCCTTACCTAATGGATAAGCTGCAGACCCTAGTTAATCAGCAGCCTACTTCTTCTTACCCCCGCCCCTAGAATTGCCTTATAACTGTCCCTTGCATTCTTGAAATCCACCACTGTTTTTGACTCCACAACCTCCTCAGGAAGGCTGTTCCATGCATCCACAACCCCCTCTGTGAAAAAATACTTCCTCACATTACCTCTGAGCCACCCCCCTCAATCTTCAAATTGTGCCCCTTGTTCTTGTGCACCTCTTTTTCTAAAAGATGTTACCCTCTTGGACTTTGTTGATTCCCTTGAGATACTTGCACATTTCTAGCATGCCTCCCCTCTCCCTCCTTTCTGCGAGGCTATACATATTAAGCTCCTTAAGCCTCTCGTCATATGTCTTCTGGTGCAGACCCTGCACCACTTTTGTTGCCCTCCTCTGGACTGTCTCCATCCTGTGTATGTCTCTGCGAAGATTGGGTCTCCAGAACTGCATGCAGTACTCCAGATGGGGTCTCACCTGCTGTCTGTACAGAGGGATAACAACTTTCTGTTTTCTACTGGTGATGCCTCTCCCTATGCATCCCAGTATCCCTCCAGCCCTCCTTACTGCCCTCTCACATTGCTTGTCCACCTTTAGGTCATCTGATATGACTATCCCCAGGTCCCTTTCCATTTTTGTTGTTGTTAGTATCTCACCCCCCATTGTATACTCTTCCCCTGGGTTTTTGTTTCCCAGGTGCATTACTTTGCATGTCTTAGCATTGAATCTAAGCTGCCATACACCTGACCATTTCTCCAGCCTTGTCAAGTCCCTTCTCATCCTTTCCACCCCACCTTGCGTATCAACTGTGTTGCAGATCTTTGTACCGTCAGCAAAGAGACATACTTTTCCTTCCAGTCCCTCTGCAATGTCCCTTATGAAGACTCTGGGATGGAGACTGCTGTTGTTTTTGTGGATTTATCTAAAGCTTT
This sequence comes from Neoceratodus forsteri, assembly GCA_016271365.2. NCBI lineage: Eukaryota > Metazoa > Chordata > Ceratodontiformes > Ceratodontidae > Neoceratodus > Neoceratodus forsteri. The sequence goes on along the minus strand of CM057450.1, from coordinate 434,591,597 downwards.
TGACCTGGTGGACCACTCTGTCTTGCTCAACAAACTACCTGGCATGGGCATAACTGATGGACATTTAAATTGGATAAAATCCTGATGGGTCATACCCAGAGGGTTGAGGTCTCTCAGAGTCTGTCCGTGCCTCGAATAGTAAATGGCGGGGGATATGGACCGATATTATTTTTGTTGTTTTACAACAATTTGCCCAGTGTGGTGCAGCATTCAGCCAGTAGGCTGTATGCAGATGACACTGCGCTTATAGCTTCAGGGGCAAATGTTTTGGACCTCCAGGCAAAGTTACAAGCTGACTTTGAGAAGGTGGGGGAGTGGTTCACCAGGTCAAAGCTTATAATGAATGTTAAGAAAACAAAATTGCTGCCATTTTCACCAAAGAAAAACAAAGTTTTAACAAACAAAAATGAACCACTTTAACAAGTTGATAACTATTGTTATTTAGGTGTAATTTTTGGTTCTTTTGTGACATTTGATTGCCACATTACTCAAATCATAGGTAAGGTAAATAAGAAACTGGGAGCCTTAAGGCAAACTACTAAATGCCTGAAGAAGGAAAATAAGATAAGGGAGGCCAAGCAACTTGTTTGACCTACTCTAACCTATGCGGAACTTGTATACCGAATGGCTAATAAGTAGCTATTGACTAGATTAGATGGAGTGCAACATAAAAATGGCTAGATTCATTTTACAATGTAGTTTTAAAATACATCACTGCTTGATGTTTACAAAATTAGGCTGGCAGCCTCTTGAGACTGGGGATACCAAAAAGTGGTTAAAAATTATACATAAATACCAGACATTTTATCCAGCTCACTACATTACTCAAACTCTATTTCCCAATGAAACCAAGGGTACAAGGGTGCTAACAAGATCAGTGCATAAAAATACAATTTACATAGGGAAAAGAAAGAACAAATATGGTGACAGAACCCTGTGTACTCAGGCAGCTAAAGCATGAAATAACTTGCCATTCTCACACCGAACATCAACCTTACACAGGTCTTTTATTGCAGCTGTTGAAAAATGATACCGATTACCTGCAAATGTACAAAGATAACTGTTTTGATCATTTATTTAGTTTTTGTTGACCAGGTAAGTGCACTAGACAAATCCTGCCTATTTTCAGGCATGACCCAGGGGAGGGGGATACAGATGAATGCCAAGTGACCTTGAACCAGATTAAACATTGCCCTGTATGTCACCGTAGCTGTATTTGTTATCTGGAGTCTTTGTATACTAACTGCTGTGTATTACATCCACAATGATTTGTTACATGTTTTTAATGTAATTTATAGATAACTTGGGACAGGACTGTCTTGAGAACAGGATTGCAAAATCCTAATGACATATTTCCTGTATAAAAAAAAAGTTTTATCTATCTATCTATCTATCTATCTATCTATCTATCTATCTATCTATCTATCTATCTATCTCTCTCTCTATCTATCTGTCTACCTCTTGAGTTTCAGCTTCAGTTCAGGCAGGCAGGCAATGGTTGAGACTAAGCTCATCTCTAGTCACTGTGCAGTTGGAAGTAAAAAATTCCATGGTGCTTATTGATAAAGAGTAGGGGAGTTTTCCTGTGTCATTGCCAACAGTCCTTTGTCAATGAACAGGTTCATGTAATCTACCCCCAGGATGCACCTGGAAACAAGCTAGTACAGTTTTTTTATGGTGATTTGCATATATATCCCATGGTGCTTTGTATTATGGGGGAATGTGTGAGTTTGTATTTCTTGGAAACTTGACTTTATTTCCAGTGCCCTTTGTGGGTAACCCTTGCCTCAATGCTTTTGTACTGAGGTTCTTTGTTTATTTCTTTTTATTTTAATTTATTTATCTAGTTTTTGTTGACCAGGTAAGTGTACTAGACAAATTCCGCCTATTTTCAGACATGACTCGGGAAGGGGAATACAGATGAATGCCAACTGATCTTAAACCAGATTAAGCTGCTGGTAATATTTTTAGTGAATGTCTTTTTAGCTAGCTTTCTTATTTTGGGCTCACCATGACCCAAACCTGTAAGACTGCATTAGGGCTGGCTCGTTTTCCCCTGGGATAAGATAGAGATGATGCACACCGATCAGTTCTGTGTAGCACAAATCACGCGTCTGTGTCTTCTCATCATTTGCTGATTGTATGAGAGGTCTTTGGCACCATACATTCCTGCTTAACATAGAACCAGCCTAAATTTTCATTGTGATTTGCATATATTTCTCAAGAGGGTTTGCATTATGGGTTGATGTGTGATTTTCTATTACAGCTAAGAGTGCCTTTCCTGGTCAAAAATTGTAAATGAAATAAATAAATAAAAAAGCAGTGGATCAGGAGGTAATAGAGGCTATTACAAGCATTTTCAAAACAGATTTATTTGGGGCCGGCACAGCTGTAGCACTACTGCTTATGAAGCAGACAACTTGGGTTCAGAAGTGGGCCTAAGCATTGGAGGGCTGTCCGGGGGGAGGAGGACTGAACATCCCACACACTGCTCTCCTCCTCCGGGGGGAGAGGGGGAAGTTCCCAGCATTGGCCCAACCCATGATGGAGGCCAGCGGTCTGACAGCCAGTGCAAGCAGTTGCTGGAGGTGGGGCAGATGTCGGGGTATGTGCCCCGACATCATTGCACATCCTGCCTTCTGGGGATAAAAAAGAAAAAAATTGGACTGCACAGGATGCCACCTGCCTCGTGCCACAGGTCCCTGCACCATGACCCTTGGCACCACCAGAGTTGTATACCATCATCCACAGGAAGAAAGGTCCCCTCCCAAAGACCCCACTCTGGGGGGCAGTCCAGTGTGTAACTCCAGTCAGGTAAGTCCTGAGGAGGTGGTTGACAAGGCTGGGTGCAGGGTAGGACCGATGGGCTCTCAGCCAGGGGAAAAAGAACCACAAATTTAAAAAACAAACCCAGCAAAAAAATCCTGAGATTTATTATAATGGGGTTCATAATAGTGAAGGAGTACTGTACTTATTAGAAAACAGAATTACAAGATGTTGATGTCTTAAAAGTAAGGAAGTTCAAGGCAAGAAAACTCAATTAATGCATTAGTTAGGGTTGCTCCTTGTCCTTATGCCCACAAAGTATGGAAATGTGCTCTTAAGGTTATCAACCCTAACTCCCATCCCCTTCCATCCCTTACCTTTGTGACCCAAGGCCACGCTGCAGGTCCAGGGCCATGCATCAATGGTCTGCTAACTCATGCATGGCCAATACAACACATTTAATTTTTGTAAATAGCAGACTTATTGAGCTGAGCCAACACACTTACTGAGATGAGCAGTGGAGGTGTATATTACTTTAAGATGTGTGGCTTGATTTTCATAGGATATTGTAAGCCTTTTGAAAAAAAAACTTATTTGTTACAGATTTGGACCTCACTTCATGCAACACCATGTAGTTTGTACAACAATCAGTGCAAGCTATGCATACTTGTATGCTATTTAGTGCAAGCCCAATACAGGCTTTGTTCATAATGTAATATGCATTTTACATACAGTATGTACAGTATATTTGTTTCTATATGGTTTTAAATATGGAACATTAAGCAGTACACATGGTAACAATTTGTACTTCCCATCATGCAGTACTGTATGTGCATACACACCTATAATTTACCTTTTACATGATCTTTCTACCAGGATCTATACAAATCAAGTTACATACAGTATGTGTAACACATATAGTATTTTATGCAAGATCCTCTGAGAGCTGCATGAAGCAACCTATGAGTATATAGTACATTTCCTACTGTATCATTTATAGCACACGATAGTACTGATAAGAGGGCTATTCACCAACTTTGTCATAACTGTACTAGTCAAGATTCAACATAGAGGTTATCACATGAAGCAGCACTCCCTTGTGTACAGCACCAGACCTGTAGCTTGGCCTTGAGGCATGATGGTTTGGGATGAGGGAGGGCTTTGGGAAGAAGGGTTGGCAGCTGCAATGGCACATCTCCATACCTTGTGGGTATTAGGACAAGGAGCATTAGGACTGGTGCCCAACCCAACCGCCAGTATCCCTCCCCCACTACATTTTTGCTGGGCACCTACTGCCAGATTTCTTAAACTTGTAGTGGGTGGGCAGGAAAAAAGTACAGGAAGAAGTGGGGTTGTGTACCCACCATCAGATTTGCTAAACTTGTTGTGGGCAGAAGATGAGGTTCTGGCGGGTGGGAGGGGGTACCAGTGGCAGGGTTGGGCACCCACTACCTAATTTATTAAAGTTGTGGCAGGTGGGTGGGCTGAAGAAGGTACCAGCAGTGGGGCTGAGCACCTGCTGCCAGATTTGCTAAAGCTGTGGTTAGTGGGTGGGGGTTAGTGGTGGTGGGGTTGGGCACCCCTTGCTGTACTAACTTTGGTTGGGTCTAGTGTTGGTAAGACAGCTGGGGGAGTTCTTGTGATTCAAAACTGTTTTGAGTCATGAAATTGGGCCCCTCTTAAAAAAGTGACTCACAGCAGTTTTTCAGAAATCCAGTTAAGTAACGAATAAAAAAACCCTTCTCCACATGTTCCAAAATGGCCTTTTACTTTTTAAGTAATTTAAAAACTACACATTTTCCAGTAAAACCACCATGTCACTGAATCATTCTTGGGCTAAATTCTAATGATCTGGAACATTTTAGGTTTCAAATCCCAGTCATGTTTGTGCTATCTGTGAGCATAAACATGCTTTCAACATTCTAGAACCTTTAAACTGCTGAGCTGCTGAACTACCCATTACCAAATTTATAAGATACAGAGATCCTGGCACCAACTCCAGATATGCTAAAGTTCAAGCTATTCCATTTAGGGACTGCTGCTTTATTATGGTAAAAAAATCAGGGTTTAACATTGAACTGCTTACTAAACCTTACTATAATGGTACTACAGCACCACTATAATCTGTATCTGTATTCTTCGCAAAAAAAACTTCATTAATGCACCAATTAGGGTAACTTAATACCACAAAAGTAGGGAAATGTGATATTAGGGTTTCCAACCCTAACTCCCCACCCCACCCCCAAGCAGCAAAAGGAAAAAAAAAATAGGGTTTTGGGTCTCCAGAGTCTTGCTGAATCAGTGGTGGGGTCTTCCTTGGGGTTGTCAATACTAATGCCCACTCCATTCCATGAGCAAACAACATCACACATGCTGTCCTGTCTTCAAGCACAGCTGAAGAAAGGAGAAACAAACTGTGTTGGCAACCTGTGGCAAGACATACTTCTCTACCTTTGAAGAGTGTATCAACCAATGGCCTAGCTGGGGAGGAGATTGAGGTAGTGCAAAGTAGGTTCTTGGAGTTAGGGAAGATCTGCAGAGAGGAAGGAAGTTCACTGGCTTTCTCAGAGGTGATACCAGTACCAAGGGCCAGCACAGCCAGGAACAGAAGAATAGAGGATTTTAATGACTGGCTGAGGAAACAGTGCAGGGAGGAGATGTTTATCTGTATTGGGGACTGGGAGGAGACCTGGTCAAACAAAACACTCTTTTCACCAGACAGGCTACACCTCAGTAGGGAAGGTTTGAGGGTACTCAGGGACAAACTAGGTGAATACATGACCACTACACTTAATTTAAACCACCGAGGGGGGCAATCGGTGTGCAGACCCACAGACTCCAAGAGGAGGAAGTCAGTGAACCTCCCCTCCCACAGTGATGGAAGAGGTCTAGAGGGAGGAGGTGGAAGAGGCGAGAACACAGCAAAGGGTGGAAGGGGTGAGGAACACATAACAAGAGTATGTGGAGGAGTGTACACAGAGGAGATAAATGTGAATAGAAAAATAGAGGGAAGAGAAGGAAAGTCAGATTCTAGGTGGAGGGTAGTGTCTCTGAATGTGCAGTGTCTTGGAAACAAGATGGATGAGCTGCAGGCACTATTAGCAGACAGGAGGGTAGACATAGCTGCAGTAACTGAGACTTGGGCAACATCACACCATGACTGGGATCTTGTGATCCCTGGATATAAACTATACTGGAGGGACAGGGTAGTCGGGAAGGGGTGGCAGTTTATATCAGGGAGGAAATAACTTGCATGAGGGAGGAATTAGAGGAAGGGGAGGTGGTGGCATTATGGGTTCAGTTAAGGTCCAATAGAGGGAGAAAGGTGAGGTTGGAGGTAGTTTACAGACCACCCAATCAGGATGAGGAGAGGGACAGGGAAGTGAGCTCACAAATATTGGAAGCTGCGGGGAAAGGAGAGGTGGTAATTGTGGGGGACTTCAACCTGCCCAAGGCGGACTGGAGCATACCCTCCACAACGTGTACAGTACTAGGAGTCAGGTGACCCTGGAAGGACTACAGAGTGGGTTCCTGACTCAGGGTGTCACTGAACCAACAAGAGCTGAGGCAATTCTTGATCTGGTGCTCACAAATGGGGAGCATGTACAGGAAATAATGGTCAGGGAGTCATTGGGTGGAAGTGACCATTGCACAGTCTGGTTCCAGTTGGATATGTTCAGGGAAAGCATCCTGACTAAGACCAAAATCTTGGATTTCAGGAGGGCAGACTTCAGGAAAATGGCCGAAGTGCTAAGGAGCAATCTGGTGGGCATCACAGCAGATATGGGGGTGGACCAAAGGTGGTCCATCATTAAGGAAGGAATACTGGTTGCCACAGATGAGTGTGTTAGTCTCAGGGGTAAGAACACAAGGGCCAATGCACCCAGCTGGTTCAGTTCTTGGGTTTCCCAGGCAGTAAGAGAAAAGAGGTTGGCCTATAGAAAATTCAGGAAGACCAAAAGAGAGGTGGATAGGGAAAATTACCTAAGAATGGCTAGTGAGGCAAGTAAGGAAGTCGGAGCAAAGGCACAGAAGGAGCTGCAGATGGCTGAAGGAATTAAGAAGGGGGAGAAGGCTTTCTTTCGCTATATAAGTGAGAAAAGGGACAAGAAGGAAGGGATTGCTAGGCTTAAGAAAGGGGTGGAGTGGGTGGAGGATAGTGGGAGAAAAGCAGGGATACTAAATGAATACTTCTGTTCCGTCTTCACTAGGGAGAAGGATGGATCTGTGCCTTCAGGAAGAAAAAGAGGAGCAAGGAGGTAGGGGAATGCAGATGTACTGATAGAGAAGGATAGAGTGAAGGAAGGTCTGCTGGCACTGAAGGTGGACAAATCACCAGGCCCGGACAGAGTACATCCAAGGATACTAAAGGAACTGGCTGAGGAGCTGGCAGGGCTACTAGCAGATCTATTTAATAGTTCATTAGAGTCAGGAGTGGTACCACAGGACTGGAGAACAGCACATGTAGTGCCCCTCCACAAAAGCATTCCTAAGGATGACCCAGGGAATTACAGACCAGTCAGTGTGACCTCCATTGTGGGCAAGCTCATGGAGACCATACTAAAGGAATGGTTGGTGGAATATCTAGAGGAGCATGGTCTCCAGGATGCGATGCAACATGGGTTCATGGGAGGGAGATCATGTCAAATAAATCTGATTGACTTCTTTGACTGTATCACTAAGACAGTAGACAGGGGCCAAGTGGTAGCCATCCTCTATCTTGATTTCAGGAAGGCCTTTGACTCTGTGCCTCTCAAAAGGTTGATCAGGAAGTCAGTGGATCTTGGGGTTGGGGAAAAGATGGCCAGATGGGTGGAAAACTGGCAGAGGGATAGAACCTAGAGGGTGGTTGTTGGGGGAAGAGTTATCTGGTACCAGAGAGGTAACCAGCGGGGTTCCACAAGGCTCTGTGCTGGGGCCAGAGTTGTTCAACGTTTTCATCAATGACATTGGGGATGGCATTAAGGACAAAATGTGCCTCTTCATGGATGACACCAAGCTCTGTGGGAGAGTGGACACAGCTGAAGGGTTACAGGACCAACAGGAAGATCTGGAAAAGCTGGGGAGGTGATCCAGGATCTGGCAGCTTGGTTTCAATACCAAAAAATGCAGTGATGCATATTGGAGCCAAGAATCCCAGGACAGAGTACTACCTGGGTGGAGTCCGAGTATCTGCATCAGAGGAGAAGGACCTGGGAGTGATGATCACTAATGACCTGAAGCACTCCATGCAGTGCAAGAAAGCAGCAGCAAAGGCAAACAAGATGCTGGGAAGCATATCTAGGGGATTAGTAGTAGGAGAGAGGAGGTTATACTGCCCCTTGTACAGGTCACTGGTAAGGCCGCATCCAGAGTATGGAGTTCAGTACTGGTGCCCACACCTCAAAAAGGACATTAAGACGGTCCAAAGGAGGGCTACAAAGATGATATTGGGTCAGCAGGGTAAGGCATACGAGGAGAGGTTGAGGGCACTGAACATGTACTCCCTGGAAGACAGGAGAGAGAGAGAGAGAGAGAGAGAGAGGTTACATAATTGGGACCTTGAAGTTCTTGAAAGGGATACATAAGGTTGATAAGGACAGTTTCTTTAAGCTGAGTGGCAGCCATAACACGAGGGGGCACAGTCTTAAGCTGGAGGGTGGGAGGCTTAGGAGGGAAAGTCAGGAAGCACTTCTTCACAGAGAGGGTGGTGGACACTTGGAATGCACTGACAGAAGAGGTCATCTTGTTGAAGACAGTGGGCAGCTTTAAGAGAGGCTGAGATAGGCATAGGGGGAAATAAGGATCATGGGTAAGGAGGATGGGAGGAGGGGAAGGGAGGGCAGGGACATTAGCTCAAGCTGTGGACCCTGCAATACAAGCAGACTTGATAGACCAAATGGCCTTCTTCTGCTGGCTTCTTCATATGTTTGTATGTTCGTATCATTATGAGGCAGTGTCTTGGAGCTGTACCTTGTGCTTCTGATTGGAGGCCATGGGATGGGGGAGGGGAGAGCATTAGGGCTGACAACCCCCAAGGAAGACCCCACACTGATTTGTCAAGGCTCCAGAGACCCAAAACCCTAATGCTTTTTCCTTTTGCTGCTTGGGGGTGGGGAGTTAGGATTGGAAACCCTAATACCACATTTCCCTACTTTTGTGGTGTTAAGTTACACTAACTGGTGCATTAACGAGGTTTTTTTGCAAATAATTTTTCTTCTTTTTGAGATAGTGGAATCATATTATCATTCACACAGATCCCTTCGGGACCTACATGAACAGGTGCAGATGTGCACAGCCTAAAGAAGTGCAGGGCTCTGTTGACTCTGCCATTCTGTGCAGTGTCGGATGTGAAAGTTACTAAACTTATGAAAGTGCATCATAACTTTGTTGTTTTTTACTGTTTTGACTCCAAATTTTTAACATAGCCTTGTTACAAACCCACCTCATGATTCCGGTATGTGAAAATGTTAAAATCTCTGCCAAAGCATCATTCCGCGGTATAGGTGTAAAAACACATTTTGGCCAGGTTTTGAAAAATGACAGTTGTTACGTTCATGAAGTGATGCCAAAAAAATGTCAATGTTAACAAATTTGGGGTGAAAATATTTAAATTTACCAAAGTTATGAGCATGTGTTGTAAAATTTCAATATAAGCTCATAACTTTGTTATTTTGTAATTTTTGGATCCCAGATTTTCAATATGGCCTTCTTATGACTCCACCTCATTAACAAGGGTGGAGAAAATCTTCAAAACTTGCCCAAAAGGTGATTTCACACATCAGTGTCATTCTGCATCACAGGAGTGAAAGCACATTTTGGCCAGGATTTGAAAAATGACAGTTGTCACGTTCATGAGGTGATGTGAAAATATGGCTATGTTGATAATCTGGGGTCAGAATATGCAAAGTTACCAAAGTTATGAGTGTGCATTGCAAAAGTACTACTTGTGGTTGCACCATTACACCATACCATCCTAGCTTAGATACACTACTAATTATAAAGATTTCTTACCTGGGTCCTGGTGATTGTAGGAAGGGGTTTGGCTGTCTTGAGGGACCATACAGTTGTACTTGTAAAATAAGAATATCATGGAGTGGCAAAGGATCTGCAGCTCTTTATTCACTAACTGGGACAAACAAGTTACTCTAAACATAAAACAATATTTAGAAACCAAAAGGGCTAGTGCTCCTTCCCTTGCACAGGTCTGTCAGACACCATGCTGCTTGCCACTGATTTAAACTCCCAACAGTTGGTCCAGATGGCAGCAGCTCCAAATGCAGTGTATTTAAATGCAAAAACATGAAAAGAGGCTCTTGCTTTGTAGTTTGGCCTAGCCTACTGTAGTTTCTTGTAGGTCTTCTTTATTACAGAGCCAACATCCAGTTTCAAGTTGATGCAGGTTGCTATGTGCCAAATATTAAATTCCAGCAACAGTCTCAAATGTCACTGCAGATGCATATTGCAACCCCCTCCCCCCCGGGGTCAGCAATGTTGTAATATGCCACTGCCATGCGGTTCAGAGCAACAAACAATACACATGGTCATTGTTCTCCAATGGCTGGAATCATGTCTTAATCATTCTAATGGACCTGCAAACATAAAGTGGAAAAAGGATTAGTATTAGGGATGGGCGAACCGGCTCTGGAGCAGTTCCAACCCCACCCTCCCGACCAGGTCTACTTGGCTCTGACTGGAAAAACCGAGCCTTTCATGGCTCAACCCAGATTGCCAAGTTGGCCCAGTTCAGAATTGCAGTCTGGCTGGAATAACACTCTCACCACCAGTACTGCATGGAAAAGGCAGAGCAGGGTGTAGAAAGGTGCAGAAAATAAAAAAAAGCATTTTTTTCCCTCTGATCTCTGACAAAATCTCCCAAGTCCCTGGACCATCATATGACCAACAAAGGCAAACACTCGTGATCCTGGGGCACTAAAGGGAACCAACCAATGAGGGTCTGTGTTCTGTGATTGACTCATGTTCTAGCTGTAAGCCCCCCTTGCAGGAGGGGCTTAAGCTCCCATTTAGGAACCCCTTTCCCCTCCTACCCCCCCAGAGCTAGGGAATTTATTAGTGCTCTGGGGGTCAATACCTGCTCAACGCCTCAAGGTGGCAGCAGAGGCAGGTTAGAGAAAGTATATAAGGCTGGATACAGGAAGTTTTGGGGCCTTTTCCAGCCAGGGCATTAGGCCTGGGACTGGAGGGGGGAAGCTGGAGGAGCAGAGTAGGCAGTCAGGAAGGGAGCTTGGTGTGACACTCAGACAGCTGGTTCTGATTAATCTATGATTTTTGTAATATAAAAATGTGTTATTGAATGTCTCTCATGAGTGATGCCGACAGCCTGTGGAATGACACCCCCCTCCAGGTTTTGGCTACAAGGTTTTACCTGGAAGGCCAAGAGATAATTACAGGCTAGAAGAGACTAATTTATGCATCTCCTGTTTATCTAGCTTATTTGTGGCTTGCCAGCTGCTAAGATGGGAAATCATAAACTTTTATAATGTTTAGAGGAAGAAGAGCAGGTTATGACGCTTTAGTGCAAAGTCATAAATGTTTCTTTGATGTCTGTGAAGAACAGGAAGACACTCTACATCAAAAGGTCATATGAGAAAATGAGTTGTGCTGAGGTCACAGAATTTAATACTTTGATAAGAAATCCTGTTTTGCATAGATATATTTTTTATGTTGGCGTGCTTGTGCAGCCAACATCTTGCTGTAGTGGAGATTTGGAGGCGCGGTCGCTGTTGGGCGAATGCAGGGCACGCACCAGTAGGTGCATCCCTCATTCCCCAATCAGCCTGCATACCGGCGTCACACCACCTGGGCGAGTACATCTAAGGAAAGGTCTGCTGCAATGCGAGCAAAGCTCATCACATGCAGCGGACCTTCCTACGTACTTCGCCAGCTACAAACATGGAGGCATAGTGGCCACTAAACTGCTGACTTCGGGGGTGCCCAAACCCCGGTCAGCTTATCCTGCCCCTCATGTATATGCTGACGGGGGAGCCCACTCCCCGTTGGCATAATGTGTCCCCCCCTCTTTTTTTGCTTGCAGAGGGGGTGCCCAATTCCCCTCAGCTCATGTGCCCCCCCACTTTCGTTGTTTGCTGATGGGGGTGCCCAATCCCCGTTGGCAACCGCCCCCACTTCTGACTTTAATGTGCTGACGGGGGAGCCCACTCCCCATCAGCATGATATCCCCCCCTTCTTCTGTGCTGATGGGGTGCCCAATCCCCCTCAGCTAGTGTCCCCCACTCCCTATCTGCCAATGGGGGTGCCCAATCCCCTGTCACCTACTGTACCCCCCAAAAAAACACCTTTAAAAAAAGAAAACCATGCACAATGTTTTTTTAAATACCTGTAAACAGAAAAAGGTCCCTTATACTCTCCCTACCCCCTCCCACCACCCACACTCACCCACTGTGCACCCTGCCTCCCCACACCCCCACCTCACCCCATACTTACCTCCGGAGTCCGGCGCGATGATCTTCGGGTGGACTGGGACACGTCTGCACTCTTCAAAGCTGAGCTGCAATCTAAGGAATCAAGGTAAACCGTATAATGGGAGTTAATGGTGGGGTCAACTTAGGTTGATATCTCGGCCAATTTTAGGAATTTTGGCCCCACAATTTCAACATGGGGTTCTTGGGACCCCTCCTTATGAACACTGTCACTGTCATTTCATTTCTTGGTCCCGAAAGGTGATTTCGCAGTCACTGCGTGGAATCACCTTTTGGGATTGAGTCACAAAATGACTGTGCCACTGTTCATGAGGTGGGGTCCCAAAAAGCCCATGTTGAAATTTTTTGTGAAAACATTCCCAAAAATGACTGTGTTATGAGCGTACGTTGCACAGTTTCTATGCACGCTCGTAACTTTGACAATTTTTTATATTTTCACTCCAGATTTTCAACATTGCCATTTTTTAACACCTCCTTATGAACAGTATAACTGTCATTTTTCATATCCTGCCCAAAATGTGTTTTCACACCTGTGGTGCAGAGTGGCGTGGTTGCTGTGCAAAATCTATTTTTGGGATGGATTAACAAAATGATAGTGCCACTGTTCATGAGGGAAGGACCCATAAAGCCCTTGTTGAAAATTTGGTGAATACATTTCCGAAAAATGACTGCGTTATGGGCATGCATTGCACACGGTCTATGCATGCTCGTAACTTTACCAATTTGTCATATTTTCAGCATTGCCACTTTTTTACACCACCTTATGAACAGAACTGCTGTCATTTTGCTCATCCTGTCCGGAATGTGATTTTGCACCTGTGGTGCAGAATGGTGCAGTCGCTGTGTGAAATCAACTTTTGGGATGGATTAACAGAATCACAGTTGCACTGTTCATGAGGGGAGGTCCTGTAATGCTGATTTTGAAAATTTGGTGAAAACTTTCCAAAAAATTAGCGTTACGAGTGTGCGTTGCTCAGTTTTTATGCAAACTTGTAACTTTGCCAGTGTTTCCCATTTTTCACACTGTTGTACTATCTGGATGGAAAGATGGGAGCACAGGGTCTGGAGGACCCTGTCTCCCATCATGACATATGGACAGTGTTGCACTATTTATCTATTTATTTGCTTTTGTTAACCGGGTAAGCACACTAGACAGCCAAGTGCCTATTTTCAGGTGCGACCTGGGAAGGTTACAGGGTAAAATTCGTACATGAACAGGTGAGGAGTCAAGTTAAACACACAGAGAATAACAGGCATAACAGGGATTACACTAGGTAGCAAACAGTGTTTGAGAACAGATTGGCACATATGCAATACAGTAAATGGTACATACAGGATGGATTAGGAGGCGAACAGCAGAATACCTAACAGGTTTGATCAGAGTAAACAAGACTAACGACAAGTGCCAGCTGGGGAAGGGTGCCCTGGGCAGGAAGTCAAATACTAGTTACTCGACCAGTAACAGAAGGATACTATCTCGATGAAGGTTAGACCCTGCACTCCTCAGACACTGTGCTCCTACCGTGACATACCCACCGTGACATATGGATACAGTTGTACTATCTCGATGGAGGGATGAGAGCCCCCTGCACTCCCACTGTGACTTATGGACAGTTTGGACCCTGTGCTTCCACAGTAAAATGAGGATACAATTATACTATCTGAAAAAGAAGGGAAATTCTTTACAAAAACTTCATTAATGCATCAGTTAGGGTGAATATCACAGCGACAAAAGCAGGGAAATGAGGTGTTAGGGTTTCCAGCCCTACTGCCCCACCCCCAGGGTTCCCATCCCTACCACCCCACCCCATCCCCCCACCCTCCACACACCAACAGGCATTGGGGTGTGCCATTGGATCATCAGGCCTAACTCTCACCCCATTGTCCTATACTGTATGTAAGTTTGTTTACGCATGGAATGGGGTGAGAGGCCTCATAAGCCAATGGCACACCCTAATGCTTGTTGGTGTGTGGAAGGTGGGCATATGGGGTGGGGTAGGGTGGTAGAGATGGGAACCCTGGGGTGGGGCATTAGGTGGGAAACCCCAACATCTAATTTCCTTCTTTGCCATCAGGAGAGCAATTCTAACTGATGCATTAACAAAGTTTTTTTTAAAGAATTAATATATATATATATATATATATATATTATGTATGTATATACAGGGATATATATTTTCATTAAAAACTGTGTTAATGCATCAGTTAGGTTCAACTTAACCTTCTAAGTAGGGAAATGTGGAGTTAGGGTTTCAAACCTAACTCCCCATCCCCACTAGCAGCGTCTTTCGATGAGACGTTAAACCGAGGTCCCATCTGCCTGGATTGGTGGTAGTTCAGGTGGATGTTAAAGATCCCATGGCACTTATCGAAAAGAGTAGGGGAATTTCCCCGGTGTCCTGGCCAAATTTCCCTCATTCACTAAAAATACCACCAACAGCTTAATCTGATTCAAGGTCAGTTGGCATTCATCTGTATCCCCTTCCCCCGGGCCGTGCCTGAAAATAGGCAGGATTTGTCTAGTGCACTTACCCGGTCAACAAAAAAACTAAACTAAAAATAAAGCAAAAGGACAAGACCACAGAAGCAAAGACCAGTTATGTAAGAACTTAGAATAAAAGTAGCTCTTCAAGAGACTCTCCTCCATGTGATCACAGTTTTGAAACTGTAATCCATCAGCATCAGGACCACATAGAAACTTTTGCTGGCCGGAGACAACTCACTATGATGTGCACCATCGACATGTATATAATGTGGGTGGCCCCATCACTCCTTAGTTACCTTAGTTTATTTTTAGTTCCCCACCAGGGATTAGCCTCAGAGAGCCTCTTTACCATGAGGAACGAGGTGATCTGACCAGTACAAGGCAAACAAGGAGAAGCTTGGGACTGGAAACAGGATGTATGGAATATGCCTTAAGCACATCATTTGATATAACCCTCAGAAGAAAAAAGGGGGAAGGAGGGAGGGTATATCATGGCTTAATGGAGGAGATGCTGTCAAAGATGTACTGTTATGGTATGTTTGCCCTGCAGATGAGGTCCCTTGGTCTGTCCCCCACCACCCTAAACTGGGTCTCTGACTACCTATATGGCAGAAAACAACTAACTAAATTCAATAAAGTCCTCTGTGCCCCCCGGCCTGTCACCTCTGGTGTCCCTCAGGGCTCCGTGCTGGGTTCCCTACTCTTTTCCCTGTTCATCAACAATCTCCCTGATGTGGTCTCCAGCTGCCATGTCATCATGTATGCGGATGACCTGGTTCTCCTGGCCCACTCCTGTGATACAGCCACACTAAACCGGCTACTTATCTGAAGACCTCTGGAACATCCAGGCATGGCTCTCCAACCATAAATTGGTCCTAAATCAAAACAAAACCCAGGCTATGCTCTTCGGTTCCTCTGCCAAAATACGAGCCTCTTCAACTCCCCTACATATCAACTAAGAAGATGGCTCTCTCTCTACCGTGATCCTCTCAAATATCTTGGAGTGACGCTGATCCCCAATTGACCTTGGTAGTCATATCCATAATGCCTGCAGGGTAAACCGCAACTGGGATGGCCTACAGGGCTCGGTACAACCTCACTCCAGCGGCTCGCTTAGCTCTTGCCAGGGCAGTGCTACTTCCTCCCTCAGCTACCGCCTCCTCATATTTGCTCATACTTCTAAGACCCTCCTAAGCAAGTGGAGCACAACGCATAACATCTGTCATTTTGCCCTGGCCGCCCGCCTCACCCATCACCAAGTAGCTCTACGAGAAGCTTGCTGGCTATCCCTGCTCAATCACCTTAATCTTTAGCACTGGGTGCCTCGTGAGTAAAGTACTTAGCCCGCACCCTCCGAACTGGCGTCTGCTTCTTTTGCTCCTGCTGACCTCTCCCCTACCTGCTTAGATCCCAAGGCCCTGGCCTACTAAGTGTACCTACTTCCTCACCAACATGGGGACCGGAGTTTTGCTGTCCATGGTCCCAGGCTCTGGAACTCCTTTCCTGAAAGAGTCCATACTGCCTCCTCTCTCACAATAGTTTCCGGACCTCCCTGTGGGATCATCTTAAGGTGGCTTCTCTGAATGTCCTAAGCCTCCTTAGCCTCCCGTGTCCACTGGTGCCGGCTTCTTCTCTCCTGCTCTGGCGCCACCACTCTTGCGCTTATGTCCTCGTCCAAATCCCTCCCTTGCTTGACCGGACGCTATGATGTTACTATGCTCATAATCCTCACCAGCCCTGTTGGTCATTGAACTTATCTCTAATTTATACCTTGCCCCAGCACTGTATCTGGGTGTACCTTCCACGTAAATGTAAAAACTGTAAAAATTGTCTTTTCTCCTGTTTTTGTACCTGAATGTATTCGTCTGAACCAATTACTGTATCAATGTACCTGTTGTACCCTTTTGTACTCTCCCAGGTCGTTCCTGAAAATAGGCATAAAACTTGTCTAGTGTACTTACCCGGTAAACAAAAACTAAATAAATAAATAAATGTTCTTAAGTAATTGTTCTATCTGGGGGGTGGGGATGGGGGACCTTGTAAGGAGGGAGGGGCAAACAACGGTGCCCTTGGAAGGCATTGATTATCGAGCAGACTTGATAGACCATAGGGCCTAATCTGCTGTCTTCTTAGTATGTTAGTATGATATCTCATCCATTAGGCCACACCTTTGGAATGATTCCCAAACAGTTCAAAGCAGCTTGGGAGGATGGTATAGTCTGATATGTAAGCAGGACAGAAGGACTTGCAGTACAGCAAGCCCAAAATCAGCATGTCTACAAGAGATAAAGTCCAGACTGTAGTATTTATTTAAAATGTGGACAGTGTTCCCTATAGCAGCAGCACATATGGCAGCAATAGGGACATTTCTGAAACAAGCAACAGAAGTGTCCAAACCCAACACTAAGTGACCACGAACGGTACCAAGAAGTTCTGTACCATACTTTCGTTAACATAAACAGAATGCAACTAGCCAGTCATCTGGACAGGCATTGTTTGGACACAGAAAGCACTCTCTTTCCCAGGACCGACTGAAACAAAAAACAGAGCAGCCCTATTTGTAGCACTCCCTGTCAGTATCAGAGTATCTCAGTGTTCTTCGTACATCAAGGGTATGGAGAAATGATTCACCCTGGTTGGCTTGTTCAGGATAAGAAACAGAAAGGTGTATCGAGTGGCGCAAACTGAATATAGATACCACCCTTGGCAAAAAACTTAGGATACATATGGAAAAAGACTCTTGCCTTTGTAGAAAATCAAATAATGAGGATCACACATAAAAGCCTGAAGCTTTGAAATTTGACAAGTGGAAATCATTGCAACTAACAAATAATGTTTTTCATGACAGGAAAACATAAACCACAAGTCGTGCCAGGGTCAAGAAGGAGCCAAGGTATATATTTCAGGTATAAAATGCAAGGTCCAGGGTGAGACTGGCTTATGGATAGGAAGTTTCAAATGCAGAATACCCCACAGAAAAGTATGGTACACCTCTAGTAGGACAACCGTACTGCGAGCAAGAGGGGCATGGAATGCCAATATAACAGCCAAAGACACCTGAACAAAGGAATATTGTAAGCTTGAATCAGATGAGGAAAACAAGTATTCTAGAACGCAATGTTTACAAGACATGTAAAAAGAGTCACTAGTCCAAGAAGCAGATGCAGTAATTTCAAAGAAGGTGAAAATCTGTTAGAGTGAGCCCTAGCCAGAAGAAAGATATCCGCAACCTGAGGGGACACCCCAAAATGTACCATGGCGGCTCTACCATGCCAGTTCAACATCCTTTATGTCAACCGGCATTTCGCTGACAGGAATCGTGTCGACCGCAAGTTGCAGTCTACATGATTCCTGTGTCTCCTGGTCCTGTTTTTTTTATCGGGGGGCTTCACCCTCAACCCCCCATGCAGGGGACTCTGCCCCCGGCCCCCCACCCCCCTGTCTTTAGGATTCTCAACTCCAGTCAAAGTTGATTTGGGGTGGGGGTGCAGGACCGGGAGACAGCATGCCCCTGTCTCGGGCACACCAATACAATGACCTGTCGGCGAAGTGTCGATTTTGCCGACAGGTGTGTATTTTGCTGTGTTGGTGTCACCATAAGGGTGGCATACCCACCAAGGCTATTTATTTAGGAGCCATGTATGCCAGATAGGACTATAGATCTGAATAGATTAGAGATCCCATGTCCTGTGACAACATAGCCCAACACAGAGGTAGGGGAACAGTATGTCCCACTGCCGGGCATCGTGGGAGTGAAAACCATATTTGGCAATGTCAAAAAGTAGCAATGAGGATGAGAAAGGAACTCATCCATCACAGTTGGGCATTGCAGTAAACCGACAGGGTCCACCTGCATTAACAGAGGACCAGGGCAGATATGAGTCTGAAAACACCTGGAGGCTGTGCAGGACAGCTCTCATCACCAAGACATTTATGTGCAGGTTGGCTTCCACACTGTGCCAGGACTCTTCTGTGTACAAAAAGGCCAAGAGGAGCACCCCATCTGGAGCCCAAGGCAACCGTGTTGAATAATTGTACAGGAGCTACCACAAGAAATGAGACGCCTTTGAAGAAAGCATTGTGGACCAGCCACCACTGTGATGCTCTGCCAAGAGGGACTGGGATGAGAACCATTTGGTCCAACACAGTCAGCAGCCAAGCCTACTAAACCCTGATAGAACCATCCTGGGGCAGATGAAGCCAAGTCCAAGACTGCACAATGTATTGCAGGCATTGGCACGGAGACAATAGAGACTGTGGCACTTGTACTATGACCTCCAAGGTCCCTAACACCAGCCCTGTTCAGAATAAGGTGCGAAGGAGAGCTTCCCATAAATTGGCTTTCAGCAGCCAAACATCTAGAGAAGGGAAGGACATAAAGCCCTTCCCTGGGAAAAGTTGCAGCAAGCACTGCTAAGCATTTTATTATTTTTTGTTTTTGCTTTCTATTTTCCTCTCCTCCCTCTCACCAGCTCTGGTATCCTCAGGCGCACCTAGGAGTCATCCCTCTGAGGACTGCCCTACCTGGTCAACCCCTTTCACCCATGGAGCCATGGAGCCATGGCTTACCCCCGGTCAGGGACAAGGTGGGGTCTGAACACCCCAAACATCTGGTTGTGTCGGTTGAAGGGTGCCAGGAAGGTGGCAGAAAATCGAGGGCACGCTCCGGTGCTCCGTCTCCACCAGAGCTGGAAGATCTTTTTCTGTTCTGTAGGGGAGTGGCTAGCGCCCGATGTCAAGATATTATCACCAACGGCAGCCACTCCTGACCCTTCTCTATGCTCCAATGCTTGCTATGCCTCCAGCTTCTGCCAGAGGCCAGCTAAGATCCAGGCAGGAGCCCCCCTCCCTCATGGGAGAGGAGAGCTGTCCTCTGGATGCTCAACCTTCTCCCTCCCCTGCTAACCCCTGCTAACCAGGGCTCATTCCTGAACCCTGGTCACCGGCGTAGCACGAGGTGTGGCATCCAGCTCCTCAACCCTCAGTGCCACTGGGCCGGTGCTAAGCATTTTATTAAGTTGCACTTTAAATTGACCAGCCCAGTGGTATGGAGGGCTAAGGCATTGAACGCCTAACCTCTTGCTATGCTGATGACCAGTATTCAGGAACAAGTAGGGGTTGTCAGGGGTCAGTGGGGTGAGAGAGGATCAAGTGTTCCAGCAACAGATCTGCTTTGTCAGGGCCAGTGGCCAAGGCATTTTGGCCCTTGACTGCCATCAGATGGAGGCCTGGTGGTAGTGCAGGTGTGAGAGACTTGAAGGGAGGGCACTGTGGTGATGTAGGGCAAGGGCGCCTCCACGCACATGTACTGCCACCACAGTGTGGGGGTAGGACAAGAAAAAGAGGGAAAAATTGGGGACTTGGGCGTTATGAAGCACTGCCCACATTCCGGTGGTCCACTCTGTCACTCTGATCCAGGGCCGAGGAACTGGATATGTCTGCTGGGGGAGGGGGAGCATGGCCCTTCCCCTCCCACCCTGCTGTGGGGGGAATCCATATGGGTATGTGCTTCCCACCAAGGAGAAGGTAAGGGATGACCACTGGAGATGGGGACAGGGCTGATAGCTACCTGGGTCTGCAACGGAGGATAAAAATCTTTGTGGGAAAAAGTAACACTTTAAACTGATAGTGCCCATCCTCCAGCATAAAGTGGTGGTACCATCCTTGATGCTGGCTGATCCTGATATGAAGGCATGTGTTCTACATGTCTGGAGAACAAAGCAATGACCCAGTTTATAAGAGGGGAATCAGGACTGGCAGAGACACCATCTGAAACTTCTTGTAGTTGATATATAGAGTGAGGTTCCTGAGGTCCAGTCCAGAATAAATCCTTCTGTATAGATCTCCCACCAGTATTTTGAAATACAGTGAGACCTTACCCTCTACCTTCACCCCTGGAGGCAATAGCAGAGGAGGGGGGGAAGAAGAGTGTCAGGTGAACTGGGGGTGGCAGGGCCACTGGAACCAGTTCGTTCAGGTGCTTTGGCATGTGCACTGGAGGGAGGGACCTGGGAGGGAACCACCACCTCTGCCATAGCCCTGCTGGTGGCATATTACAGTTATCCAGTGAAATCAGTTGGTGCTCAGGGAAGTCGAGGTGTGCTCACTAAAGGCTGGCAATCCTTCAGAAAGGTCAAGTCCTGTGCAAGGCAGTGAGCACTCCAAAGAAACAGCTTCAGAACTCATTGAAAATAAACAAAAACACATTTATTGAGGAGTTCAATATAAATACACCCACAAACAAATAGTACCTCGGCGCTTCACCCCAAATAGGGCTTTGTCAGGAGGTATGATACAGTTACCCTGGTAGCAAGCTGATGAAAAGAGCCCCTATCACACCCTCTAGTAGGAGTGGTGTAGAGGGACTTAACAGACCTTAAAGTCATTTTTGAGGTCTGAAGACCACTAAGGGCCCCATCAACATCATAGCCATACAGTCTGCAGCCTTTAAAAGGAGCATTCAAAACTTTTTGTTGTTCATGAATAACAAAACCCAGCTACTCTGAGACAAGAATAGTGCCCAATACAAATACCAGAGACCACAGCACTGGAAGAGGCATCAGACACACCATAAGCTGAATGTAATAGATGTTTACCTACTTCAGCACCAGCAGATAAGATTTTGACCAAGTGAGTCTTGGCAGGGCCATGAGTAAAGCCTGGGTTGCAGCACGGGCAGCCTTCCAGAGGCTATTCTGATACTTTTTCATATTGACCAGGTAATTAGAAATAAAAAGGCCCAAGGATGCAGAGGCATAAGTATGTTTGCCCCATAACATCCAGCCTCTTAGATTCATTTTTTGGAGGCAAAGTACTCATGTGCCTAGGGGCTTTAGGGTAGTCATGAGCAGCCATAATGACTACAGAGTCAGTTTCAGGCTGTGCAGCATGGTAAGACTTAGCAGATGGAGCAGGGTACTGCTTATTAGCCTTCCTTGGAACTGCAAGGAAAGTATTAGGCCTATGGCATGCAGGAAAGGTAGCATCCTCTAAGGCAGGATATATAGGAGGAATTGTAATGGAAAATATGCAAGGAACCTCCAAGAATTCCATAAGATTCCTTTTAGTGGAATCTTCCTCCTTTACAGCAAGCCCATGGGAGATTGCATCTGCTGCAGAATGGCTTGGAAAAAAGGGTCCTCAGGGGAGACCTGGGCTTATAAATCACAGAGTCCTCACTGCAGGATAAGACAGTGGAACTAGAGGGCAGATTCCCTTCTTCAAACTGCCCCAACTCTCATATTCCTCCTTCAAATCCTCCTCAATATCCATGAGGTGAGGATTACGTTCAACCTCATTGTCATCATCACGATCAACAACAGGAGTCACTGCTAAGGAGGAATCTGCAGTGCTAGTAGAAGCTGCTGATGAAGGCTCTGGGACAGGCAGCCCTGTCGATGGCACAGCTATCTTCTGCAGCAGTGATGTAGCAGGTATCATAACATGTCTAAAAATTACACTGGCACAACCTGGGAGTTGAAAAGTCCGAGACTATCTGCGCTGAAGGACCAGAGCCAGCGAAGATATTGACATATTATCCATAGTAGGTGTGGCAACACCTGAGTCAAGTTCCAACCTTAGTGTCTCAACAATGGTTTGGGGGCTTTCGTTGATGCCGCTGAAGCAGGCATTGATGAGGATGTACCTGATTTCAACAGGGACTGGGACATTGCTGCTGAAGCTGCCTTGTCTTTATGCTTATGCTTATGGCTGGACAGTGAGGAGGCCTGTGATGACAGCCATTCCTTATGATTGTCTTTTGACTTCAATGAACATTTTGCAGGTGACAGTGAGGAGAAGCAGGCCTGCAACCCATAGCCTTTTCCATGACTGTCAGCACTTTCTGAGCAAAGAAGTTCTCTAAAACCTTCTGACGGCATCATTTTGTAGCCTGGTTGAAACTCTAGCAAATCTTGCATGCTCTCACGGCATGAGATAGGCCCAAACAGCACACACAAATAGTGTGAATGTCATCGTTGTAGATTTTGTAACTGCAGATACAATAACAGAACAAAGGCTCTTTGTCCTTCAGTGGCATACAGAGACAACAATGGAAATACTGAAAATATATAAAGAAAATAACAAAATGGCAAGGGCTATTTTGATGTTGTTTCCTTCAGCAGGTTCAGTGAAGATGATTAGCGGAAAGAGAAAGAACTGAGGTGTGGTATACATGCATTAACCCTGCATATCATTGTGGGCAGCTCCAAGCTAGCAAAAGTTTCCATGTGGTCCTGCTGCTGATGACGTATAGTTCCAAAGGTGTGGCCTAATGGAGGAGATATCCTTGATGAAGATTTACAGATAGCCATAATCTGGTAATACAAACAACTGTGTCCAGAAGATACCAATTCAGTAGCATTTATGTGCTGCCTTCACGGATTTGTACCTGCACCATGCACACTGCAAGACATGCACATTCAATTCCTGTGCAGATAGAAATCCATGGATATTCAAATCACAATAGTACTTCTATCTGCAGAAGCACAGGCCCCTACAGACACAGATATAAATCTACAGATAGAAATCCACAATACACTAAATGCAAGGCTACTTCTTTCTGTAGAAACGTAGGCCCCTGTGGGGCCAGTGCTGCTTCTACAGCTGCAGATACAAATCCACAAAGGTAACACATTAATGATATTGCATTTGTGTCACCTGGAAACAGCTGTATGTTGTTTGTCTTACCTGATGATGGCAGGCTGTGGTTGCTTGTGTGATCTTATTCTTTTGCTGCTGGAGGGGTGGGAAGTAGTGTTGAAAACCCTGACACCACATTTCTCTACTTTTATTGGGTTAAGTGGAACCCTAACTGATGAATTAACACAGTTTCTTGCAATAAATTTCTATTCTTTTTGAGTTAGTGGAACCATGTCCTCATTCACGCAGGTTACTTTGGGACCTGTGTGATTAGATGCAGACTCACAAGGCCCTCCAGGCTCTGCTCCAAAGGAAAAGTCCATCTGCCTGTGGAAGTGCAGGGCCCTCTTGGCCCTACACCAAGAGAAGACTTCTCTTTACTATATTGTTACTTGTTGCTTGTGTGGCCAATATGGCATTATCTTTCCCAATCTGAAGAGAGTGCCACAGGGCAGCGCTGTCCCCCATCCTCTGACCATCCAGCTGGCTCACTGAGCTTGCCCATAAACTCAGCTCACTGGCATTTGATCACAACACATTACCCATGGGGCCAAATACCAACTCTACACACAAATTCTTCATAACTTTTTTGGGACATTTTGTCCACACATCATGAACTTTGTTGCTAGAATGTGTTAAATCTCACCTGAAAGGTGGTTCCACAGAGCAGCTGCAAAATCACCTTTTGACATGTTTCTGAAAATTCCCACCATTATTGGTCATGTAAACAGTGGGCAGGATATTCAGACTGCGCCAGGCGGTGGCGGAAGCCTGGGAGCAGTGTAACTGGTCTGCGCCAAGGCCAGGACCAGGCGATATTCAATGGTGATGTGTCATGGCTCAGCACCATTGAATATGGCACAGAGGGCGCACATACTGCACATGGGGCAGTGGCACTGCACCAGTGCAAGACACATGTTCATTCACATATCTGGTCCTGTGTAGTACAGTATGGTCTGCAAGCCCATTGGTCCACACTGTGGACCAATGGGCCTACAGATAATACTGTATGCTGTCATTCGGCAGGTGGATGGGTGGTAGTGGGCAGGGTGCTGCCGCCCGCCAATGACGGTGGGGGTGCTGGGTGGCCGGGGGCTCTGCGTGGGTAGGTGGGGAGAGGGGTACTACTGGACCACCAGGTACATCTTGGCTATATGACAGCCATCGATTGGGTGTATGGGAATACCGCTAGACCACCAGGCTTATCTTATTATTTCAACTGCCCACGATCAGGCATAGGGGGGACCGCTAGACTACCAGGATTACTTTTTTATTACAACTGCCCCAATCGGGCATGTGGGGGGGGCACTGGACTACGGGGGGACAGGGTGCTTGTGGACGGTGGTCCTGTAGGATGGGTGGCCACCCACGGCTGGTGGCTGTTGTGTTGCACCTAGCAATACAGCCACCCACCTGTGGGTGGCCAGCATTTGAGCCTGTTATTTTCGGCTCAACATTGCGCACCAGAGTGCAGTGCATGTAGGGGTTGTGCCAGCATATGCACCACACATCCCGGGCCTAATATCGGGATGTGCTGCATATGCATGGGCATGCCCCCTGCATCTGCGCCGCATACATTAATGATGCACCCTGGCACATTGGACATTGCGCCGTGCACCATTCCCCTTTGAATATTGTGCTGGGACTCATTGGGGGTTGTGCATGGCGTAACTCTGTTGCACCAGGCAGAACCCCTTTGAATATCCCAGCCCGTATGTGCAGAAGTTGGACTAAAATATTGTAAAGCAGACAAGTTTTGAGTAAAAGTATGTGAGACACAAAAAAAATCAAATTTTTATGTCGCAAGCCAGTATTACACTACTGTGCAACCTAAAAATTCTTAGAGCGCACATAAATATTTTCAACCATTCAAAAAACAAGAATTTTAAGTTTGCAAAAAAATTCTTGGGTTGCACTTAATGTGCGACCTAAGAGTTCTTCATCCGCATATCCAAGTCTCTGCATGGCTCCAAAACTATTTTTTGTTTGGTTCACATGAAATATTCTTGGGTCACATTTAAATGGTACACCAAAGAATTAATCCAGCTGAACAACAAGCATTTTTGGTGTATACAAAAAAATTATTATGTCGCACTTAACTACGTGACCCAAGAATTCCATTTTTGATGCACATGAAAAGTTCTTAGGTCACACTTAAATGTGCAACCCATGAATTCTATTATTGGTGTACACAAAAAATTCTTCAGTTACACTTAAATGTGTGACACAAGAATTTGCAGCTAATGACACAAGAATTTGTCATCTCGCTAGGCTGACAGTCAAAAAACTTAAAGTCCAAAAAAAAGGTATTTCTGGCCCATTTTGTGAAAAACAAACAGCATAATCTAGCCTAAGTGAGAGTCATGTGTTTGTTCTTTTTTAAATGTATCAATAAATATATCGGACTGGATTCACAAAAGTTTGCCGCAAGCTATGACAATGGCAGCTTGTGCCAATGGCCCCTGGGTCCTGGCCCCTGTGTTCAATTCAGAATTGTACAGGGTCCCAGAGCCTGTGTCCTGTGGCTTGTGGCATTAGTCCAACAAAGATGCAGCCCCAAGAATGCCTCTAGCTGTGGTTCGGGCAGGTGGCAGATGCACCCGAGGAAGTAAGTCTGGCAGTATGTTGTGCCCCCCCACATGCCCAGATCCCCAACAGAACTGGTAGAGGAGCCCGTGTGGGCCATCACCTCCCCCAGTTCTGAGCCCTGATTGGCATAACATAGTCAGAACCCCCCAGCCTGATCCCCAATCCCCTTTCTCCACTCCTGAGATACCATCCCAGTAATGAACTAAACAATATTGTAATCCAACATGCCCAATATAGCCCTGGTGGTCTAGTGGCCCCCCACCTGGCAGTGCCAGCCCACCCTCACCCAGCCAGTGACTGGCACAGCCGACCTCTTACCACTGTGGCCAGCTGGCGACTGAGCTTTGCTCTGAGCGCGTACTGTAAATATATGCGCTCAATGAATGACAGCTGCTGAGGGTTTATTGCACCCTCAATGCCTTGCTATGTACATCGGCATATTATGTGCTATACTGCAGTCACCACTACCAAAATAAGAGACTGCACCTCTGAGTAAGGAACATTTAAGTCAACTTCACAATTTACCCAGAATCCCTTGTTGCTGTATACAAAACATTATATTAGTGGTTATACTGCTGCAATCATTACCAAGATTTCCCTCATCAATAGAAAATGCAGCCAGTGAAACTGATTGGCAGCTCCCTTGCATGGCATCATTCTGGGGCGTGACTGCAAGCTAGCACTCAGAGAAAACTGTAGGGCAGCTAGAAACAAACACTGATAAAACATCAAAGAAAATGACTATGCCATATTTTTTTACAAAACAAATTGCAGCTTCATCATCTGAAGCATGATTGGCAGTGGCCTACTATGTGAAAAAGGCATTTGGGGAACTTCCATAAATCACTTTAAGAGAAGTAAAATCCTTCATGCAGAGCCCCACTAGCTCAATGAAGGCAGCTGCTCCCCCAAACATGTAACAGCTGATTGGGAAGGAATGTTGTCAAATTTGAAAGCCATGCTGATTCTTTAAGCCCCGCCCATCAACACTGTCAGCAACCTCTCAATTGGAGGAAGCATGGTACCTGGGGCAATTCCAGAATTTGTAGAGACCCGGTAAAATCTCTCATGCAGAGCCCAACTGGCTCAACAAGGCAGCTACTTCCCTAGACACATTGTCACCCTGGTGACATCATAATGATGCTGCAACTCTTCTATGTCCCATGGTATGAACAAAACATCCCACAGGATGCCAGCAATAAGCTTTTTATTCTCACAAGGAATGGTGCCAATAATGCCACCTCACTACTCATTGCTGGGCGGCATTATTTATTTAGTTATTTATTTATTTAACAGACTTTAGGATTACAACCTTTAAGTGAGGGACTCATTTACGAAGGCTCCGCATCAGAAAAAAACAAATACAAACACTTAATACATATAGACATAGAATGGCATTTAAGGTTACAGTTTTTTCAGTTATACAATATTGCAGAATCAAGATCAGCTATACACTGCATTGAACGTGTTACCGAGAGCTGTATTTTACAGTTTTCAAGAGAACAATAAGTTTTCTTATAGAGGGAGGGAGTAACAGGTTTGATATTTACAGCAAAGTAGAGAATTGGACAGATATCTTGTGAGTGCAGCCAAAGGAGGCATTGTTAATAGATAATGTTTGGTAGCCTTTTTGGTAGGAGCTCAGTGGTGGGGTGATCCCATAAGATGATAGACAGATGACCCAGCACTAGCTGGTACATTGGCAGCACCATGAAGCGAGAATGTGCTCTTTGAGGGCTGACTTGAAAGGTCCTAATTTGGAGATGGAGGAGCTGTCGGTGGGGAGTTATTGGCAACATTCCAGAGTAAATTAAGAGATTATCCCTGGTCATCCTATGGACATTCCATATTTGTACAACACAAGTGGAGAGAAAAGTGCACAAATGAGTTATTTTAGCTGATGTCATATGCAACCTATGAAAATACAAATTTTGCATAGATATTGCATATCACAGTAATTTATTTTACAGGTAGTTTATGTTACAGCCATTTATTTTAGAGGCTGAATATGTCACAAACAAGCATTCTGCAGCTGGAGCTTTTCTCAGAACAGATCAGAGAGCAGCTTTCACGCTGCTGATGACAACACAGTAGCCTCTCCTACCCTGAAGCCAGCAACTGAATTCAAACAGAAACAATTAAAGGTTCAAACTGTGTATTTAAAAATTATAACTTGTAAACTGATGTTGTATAAATCAAACAATGATCGGACTCAAACTACAGAGTTCATCACCAACTGAGTGAACAAGACTTTCATAACTCACTCGTGGCTTTGCCTCTTCTGTGTTATGGTCCTGCCCTTAACTCATGAAAAGAAATGTTGAATTTTGTGTCAGGCCATTGTATATTCTATATACACATATTACCACCACACCATGCATCTTTAAGAACTGGGTCAGTGATGGAAGATTGAGGGCCAATGGCTTGTTTCACTACCAGCTGCAAAAATTTGCAACCTTAAGCTGTAATACACAGATAGGGTTAATGCTCATGGCACCTTCTGGCCCTTAGCCTTCTCTGGCCCACACATCTGCAGTCACTGGGGCATACAATCAGTCTAGAATACGTCATCAGATACATTCTGCTGCCATTATACTGAACATAACCCACTACAAACATTCTTTGTATATGTTGTTTCCATACAACTACCTGCACAAAGGCAATATTATAAATACCTGCATGAGGCATGAGACGCCTTGCTGTCTATTACTCAGCAGCATCCAAAGAAGCTATTGTATAAGTGAGACATGTGTGGGTAAGGTTACTTGCTTAATATTTTAAAAGGGGAGAAAAGACACAAAAAGAAACATTTGTAGTTTGGAATCCTGGCTTTTCTTGTAAAACAGAAAAAAAGCACTGATTCAAAAAGTCTTTTAAATGCTGGATTAGGTGAGAAGAAAACATGTATTGAATCACAAAGTATAAGTGAGGTCATGGTGTGGAACTTGATTACTACTGGAAACACTGCTGATTTGCCCTTGTTCTGACAGGCTTGCTTAGTGCTAAACATGCTCCTTAATGCTTTTGCTGAAACAGCACAAGTCTTAGGGTTTTCTACTATATGATTGTTTGCTATCTGGCTTTGAATGCCACAGGACCTAATCTCGCCCTCTCACCCAAAAAAAAATAATCCACAGCAATAATTTTTTTGTCAAGTGACATTACAAGATGGAGGTGAATGTTGATTATTTAGTCTTTTCTTGCTCGGGACCTGGCATCACAATACTACTGCCATTGGGGCACTTGTCTAGTAGTCTTCTTTTGACAGTAATGGAGGCCGAACGTTTGTAAGGTTAACTAGGGAGCTTGAGAAAGGTCAAGTCAGAATTAGGACATACTGTAGAAGATACAGGCAATGCGACTACTTATGTGGGCAATGTAGAAATCTTGATGGTGGTGGAGTCTGAGGACAGGGGTATAGTTAGGCAGAAGGATTGAAATGCACTGGGACAGACAGACAGAAGATAAAATTTAATAAGAATACAAAAAAATGATGTATTTAGGTATATAATAAAGATAGAAACTATAATTTAAATGGTAAAGATAAAGACATAACGTCAGACTAAGAGAGGCCGATGGGTTACTATAGATTAGTGTAAGGGACTCTCCCATTTGCTATGGGTTCATGCCATTGGCTCATGAGGGGGAGGGCTACATGATCATTTCTATTTATACCATGAGCTGGGGGTGACCAATCAATGGAGGGGATCTGCACACTAAGATAGGGGCACCATAAACACACAGCAATCAAATACAAATATAGTGTATGGTTAGGGCTTATTGTACATGGAATTTAAAGTGGTCAAAAGACTTATGGTGTATGGTAGAATGCTGTTCTGCATGGAAATCCATGCCTGGAACAGCACTGTAGTGCTGCCCTGACACATCATGATCTTGTTGTGCTGCACTGAGTACGTCACTAGTGCAGCACAACAAGATTGAACATTGTTGCATGTGCATGACGAAGTGGGCTGCAGCAGTGAGATCTGGCCAGGAAGTGAACGGTACTTAAGGAACCACACCTTAGTAAGTTATTTTTTGTCTTTTAATGGGACTCTGGTGTCAAAGTATGATTATCTGTACACTGTAATAGATTGTGTATGAGTAATCATACACAAACAAAGCAGTCGTACCATGGTTTCCATGGTAATGGACCTCTCGAGCCGTGTTCTTGAGGTTGCAGGTTACTACTGAAACCTCTGAATCCTACAACTGCCTTGTTGTATGTGATTACCCATACACAATCCTCTATGTTGTGCACATTCTAAAGTTATTGTGGACATGCCGGCCCGTCGACGCAGCGTTGATTTCCGCCATACTGCACCCGGTTCGGAAACGGACTTGGGTCATCGGAGGGCTGGCCGGGGAAGAAGGATAGAGCATCCCATGGACTGCTCTCCTTCTCTCGGGAGGCTGGGGTAGCAGTCGGCATGAAGGGACCCTAGCAGAGGCTAGGGATCACCCATCGCGGCCCGTGCTGCGTCAGGGGAGGAGTGAGAGGCAGGGGCAGACGCTCAGCGTCATTGCACGTCCCCGCCTCCCTCAAGGGAGTAGGCTAATGGGGGAAAAACACGCCCAGCGTCTATATGACGCTTTACTCCGGGACGCCCTGATTGGTCACCGGAGCCGTTCCCCGACCAGTTACTAGTTCCGCGGTCCGATACCGGGGGTCGGAACCGCGGCCCCACTCTCTGGGGGGGAAGCCAGGGATGACTGGGGAGTCGGCAATGTCCGGTGACCGGGGATCCCGGAGTCCGTGACCAGGCTGAGGACAGACGTGGGGCGTGAAATAAAGAGCAACATTTCAAAAAAAAGAAAAAGTTATTGTGGACATTCCAAAAACCTTATTGTGCATGTTCTATTGCTAACTGCACCTGCAAATCACTCACACTCACTCCTACCAACTGTTTTCAGTTTTTTCACACACTGTACCTCACGATAATCATCACCATGGTACATTTAACAAAAAAATGTCATTCGTGGTTCACGCAAAAGAAATGTCAGAATGAGAAAAGTTCATCTCTCTTCTGCGATTGGAACCAGGACAGTAAATGTCCCCACAGATTTGTAATAATTCTGGGTTCATCAAATGCACATTTCTACTCCAAGAAAGAAAGAATAGGTAGTCAACAACCCTTTCTCATCTTCCAGACAGAAACACTTGTGCTGTCTTCTAGTCAGAATGATCCACCCCATCTTCTACTAGATACGTACCATGGAGGCACCCTTTGGGCTATTTCTGTAAATAGTTCTCCCAAAACCTGAGGTCTAAATCTCCTAGCCAAACAGGCATTCTCACAGGGAGCAATCCTGGTGAATCCATTTACTTGACAGCATTACAAAATAAAGTCTCTCATAGTTGGGGGTTGGTATGCACCATTTACTCATGGTTCCATGACCAGATGCATTTCAGGACTTCAGCCCAATAGAGGGCACAACAGGAGAAGGCTCCCACCATGATGTAATGCACAGACTTGCTGTATGACCAGATTAGGGACTGATACAGGACAGGAGAATGTGTCTGGCTCTCCTGAGGCTTTACTCAATTGGACTGACTGAACACTATTAGTGAGTAACTGACAACCAGGTTAGGTGGGGTGGATAACATAGGTGGGGTGGATAACATAAGTGGGGTGGATAACATAGGTGGGGTGGATAGCATAGGGGGTGAATAACATAGTTGGGGTAGATAACATAGGTGGGG
Source organism: Neoceratodus forsteri (assembly GCA_016271365.2). Lineage (NCBI taxonomy): Eukaryota > Metazoa > Chordata > Ceratodontiformes > Ceratodontidae > Neoceratodus > Neoceratodus forsteri. The sequence continues at coordinate 434,559,973 of CM057450.1, read as the reverse complement.
TGGACAACATAAGTGGGGTGGATAACATAGGTGGGGTGGATAGCATAGGTGGGGTGAATAACATAGTTGGGGTGGATAACATAGGTGGGGTGGATAACATGGGTGGGGTGGATAACATAGGTGGGGTGGAAGACAGCTGGGCAACAATCAAGGGGGCTATTCTTGAGACATCCAAGGTATGCATAGGAACAGTAACAAAAAAAAAAACAGGTTTAAGAGACCATTATGGTTCTTGCCAAGGGTCAGGGAAGTGGAGAGGGCCAAGATGAAGGCCATCTATAAATACAAAGAAAAGCAGGGGGAGGTAGAATGGGGACAATATTTACAGGAAGGCAAAATGGATGCAGAGCTGTGTATTGCTGAGGGAGTCAGAAACTGAGAAAAACAGTTCTTCATATATATTAGGGGAAAAATGAAGAAAGGTGGGGGAATTATAAAGCTAGTTGAGGAGGGGTAGGGTGATAGAGGGGTACAGGCAAAAGGCAACTGTCCTTAATGATTACTTTTGCTCAGTTTTCACTGGGGAAGGTGGTGGATCTTTGTCAGAGAGTGGCATCAAAGCAGCCACTAAGGGGGTCCCTTAGATGGCAGTCACTTAAACAATGGAGCCAGTGCAACAAGGCCTACAGCAAGGCTAATAGGATGCTGGGATGTCTCGGGAGGGGTATTGATAGTCAAAGGAAAGAGACAAAACTTCCACATAATAGATCTCTGGTGAGACCTTACCTGGAGTACTGCACCCAGTTCTGGAGTCCTCACCTCAGAAAGGACAGGGATAGGCTGGAAATAGTGCAGCACAGAGTAACAAAATGATTCAGGGCCAGCAGGGCAGACCCTATGATGAACACCTCAAGGCACTAAACTTGTACTTACTGGAGACCAGGAGAGAGGAAATATGATTGAGATCTTCAAGTTCCTTAGAGGAATTAACAAAGTGAACTGTGGGGAACTATTTAGCTTGAACACTAACTCACAGTCTCATGGACATAAGTGGGAAATAACAAGAGGGGTTCAGAAGGGACATGAGGAAGTGTTGTTTTACAGAAAGAGTGGTTGAACCATGGAGCAATCTGTCAGCCAAAGTGGCAGGTGCAAAAACAGTTAGGGGTTCAAGAAGAGTTGGGATAGAATGAAGGGTATAGTGGTTGCACAGGGCAACAGAACCAAGGTAGAGCATGGGTGGGGGGACAGGGAGGGTTAGTACTCTGGAGGAACAGCAGGTTCCAGGGCTTATAGGGAATTTGGTCAGACTGGATGAACAACTGGTCTTTTTCTGCCGTTGTTGTCTGTGCTTCTTTGTAACCACTGCAGCATTTGATTGTGGCTTATGTGCTGTGAGGCCCCTCCCACTTGGAATCTATCCAGACAACTGACTGGGGTTTCAGGGTTGCCTTGAAAGTTAACTCTTTGCTGCCCAGACTGACTAAGTACAAAAAGTCATTATGCTACACCGAGTTCTAGTAACACCAAAAGGGACACAGGGTTACACGAGGGATGATTGGTATTGTCCAATTCTAGTATGTTAGGACTTCTTTTGACTTTTGGAACTTCATATTTGAAATACAGTTCTATACTGATAGCAATAAGACCTTGGAATCAACACTGGAATCAGAATTCTAAATCTGAATTCCTGTTTTAAGTGAACTATAAAACATTACACAAAGAGTGCATTTTGGTGCAATGTGGAACTTCATGGCTGTTTTTTTTTCTGGGAAGTGCCACTTTGCATAGTATTTTTTTACTTTCTTTGTATTGCAGTTTAGTCAAACATACATTTATTGCAGTTTTAGTCAAACATACAGCAACGCACAATATGGGGAAAGGCAATACTATATGTCATTTCTGAGAAGAAATTAATATAGGATAACTGTCACTTATTCTAACTTGGTATAACAAACAGAGGGCTCTCACCATTACTTCCCATATAAAAACTTATGCCAGGAGCCATATTGTAGGCAATGCTTAGTAACCATAACCAAAAAATGTAAAATAAGTAAACCAGTTTTTGTAACCAGCCTGAGAAGGCTTTGCAATCAACAATCTTTAAGATATCCACTAATTATGCTACACATATAGCCCTATTAGGTTTCCAACCCCACCCTCGATTCTTCCAACAAAGCTTTAACCATACAATAACATATACTATAGCATTTAACTGTAAGTGTTCAGCTTACTAAAAATAGCAATATTCCTCCCACACCATTTACAGTATATTGAGGTTATTTCTGGGACTTAATATTAGGATGTACTCCTGCAAAAGTGCTTCAGATTCCACAATGCCAGCAACTGCTGGTGAATATGAAAAACATATCTTCAAAGTAAGCACAGGCTCATCTTGGTCCAGAGAGTTTGCTGTCCTGCCTACTTTAGTTCCCCTCAGCCCAAGAAGACAAAGCACACCCCAGATTCTGCTCCCAGCCTTTTTCTTGCCACAAGACTTGTGACATTATACATGGATGAGCCCATATTTCCTTCTTTACAGGAATGCATTAAACAGAGGTGTTAACAGAGTAAACTATATACATTAACAGATCTTAATAATCCCACATATGTAGAATAATGTATTCCAGTAAAAGTCACTGACCTGGCTAGTAGAAAGTGATACATTAAAAAATTAGCATGCTAGCTAATCTTTAATAGCTCCTAAAACTGTACAATGTCCATTATACATTTTTCACAGTCCATTATCACATAGGTAATGTGCACAGTATAAACATGGCTGCTACTTTTTATTTATTTATTTATTTAAGAGATTTACCAGGAAAGCATGCTGAGAAGAGTACCGCTCGATTCCAGATGCGCCTTGGGGTAGGGAGATTTACACTGGTACAGTAGTAAAAACTGAACAGCCCAAAACAACAGTACAACAATATCAGCAAGTATTACATTTAGCGATTGGTGCAACAATGGGTGAGGTAATCAGAATATAGTTAGAGAAGTGCATATTCTTAGTATTTAGCAAATATAAGGTGCAGATCGAAAGCAGACTCAAAACAGGAGAACCAGGCTGGTGACATAGTTGGGAGGTAGAAAAACAGTATTAGTGGAATCCCCATGAGATTAAGGCTAAATTCATCTGTTTGGAAAAAATAAAAGAGGAAGTAAATCTGTAATAAAGGGCAGTTTTAAAAGTCTGTGCCCATTCCAGTACCCAAATCCAAAAGCATAGAAAACTGTCACATTTTATAAACTGTAGTTTTCTTCTTGAAGTGTTAACAGTCTCATTAGTGTCCAACAGTTTTTTGTTTAGCTTCTCAGAGAAAGTGCCTCCAGTTGTTGGGTCCTTATAGTCATACATCTTACTTCCCCAACTGAACAACTGCAGTTGTGCTGGAAAGTTGATCCGTGGGGCCTGCTTTATCCCCAAGGCTTTAGGCAGCCATCTCTTTAAGAAGGTCAGTAAATTAACCCCCTCTGAGTACCTTCTGGGACCCCCATAATGTGTACACAGGGTGCCTGAATGGTGTTCTAGAGCTGCTCCAGTCTGGTTCTGATAATGCCCTGCTCCGTAGCAGCCATCATTGCTTCCACTAGCACCCTCTTCATAGTTTTGGAAAGTTCTTCTACTGCACCTGCCATGCCATGTAATTTATTCTTCGCTATCACAAATCGTTCTGCATAGGCATCCTAAATTTTTTATTGAGAAACAAATCCAGGCAAGGTGGAGTGCACAAAAGGGTTAATAAATCGAAGAGTAGACAACTAAGCAAAAGTAGGGAAAGGCAGAGTGAGATTTATTGTGGCACAAAAAGGACAGTAAAGAAAAGAAAACACACACTTTGAATCAACAGATTCCTCCTCAGGGAGTCAGGGACTCACACTGAAGCAGACTTTAAATATTGAACATTTAAAGGTGCTTATCTAAATGATTAAACAGTAGAGCATCCCACATAGTGGGCATCTGTGATAAAGAACCATATAATGAGCTACAAAGTAAGTAAATTAAATAAACCCCAAGTGAAAAAGGTTTATAAAAATTTTAGAAGTATTGCTGCTAAAGACAAGAACAAGATCTAATTAACAGACTAAGCATCTGGGTAATTCACCTTTAAATGGTCAATGCTTAAAGTCTGCTTCAGTGTGAGCCCCTGTCCCTCTGAAAAGGAATTTGTTGATCTGAAGAGCTGGGTCTTTTTGATTGTCTTTTTTGTGCCACAATAAATCTCACTCTACTCTTTGACATTACAGTGCATTATCCCTTTTGCTGGCCCAACCTTGCCTGGATTGGTTTCTCATTATTTTGGGGTTGCTGCAGACTCATTGTCTGTGTATCCAGTATTTTGACTTCACCTTGTAATTAGATTATGTTAGCCCTGTAGATGCTCCTTGTAGGCTATTGAACATTGCTGGTATTTCTCCGGACTGTTGTGGTGGGTCCACATGTTTGGAAGTACCCTGGTGAGAAAAAGGTGCCTTCCTTGCTCCCCTCAATCATCCCATAGCTTTTCGAGTTTTAACCAATTATTCCTGTTGGTTTTCTCCATCAAGTAAGTTGGTTTGGGGTTAGATGCCCATGAAAAAGCCTAGTTTTATAGCTAGAAATATATTGTGCATGGTTCTCTGTTTTACTCCAAAACTTTGGTTCCAAAAACTGCACTCCTGCCTGAACAAATTTATATGGAACCAAAAACACCTTAGACAAAATTATTTTAGTTTATCTAAACTAAAAAAATTGGGTGGACTCAAAGCCCCAGCCCTATTTCTATATTACCTATCTATAAGGTTAGAACAGATTTGGAAGTGGTTGTTGCTCCATACAAACAAACAAGAACTGGTTCCAGAATGGGTTGGTATAGAACAGGAAACAGTGCTAGAAAGAGATTTTAAACTCAAAGCATCAGTTTCTGCCAAACCCAGACATAAAACTGACAACATCCTGATTGCTGATGCAATACATCAAGTGACACAAGTCTCTAACACCTTTAAATTAAATTTACTAACATACTAACATACTATTTGCCGGCAGGTTAGGCCTTACGGTCTATCGAGTCTGCTCGAACTTTAGATCTTAAGTTGGGTGCCGAGACCCTCCCATCCCTTGTGCTCCAGAAACCCGTATCATCCATCCCCACCCCTCTGGGACAGGACATCATCTGATACATCCACTTTCTGTGTCTGTCCCATCCTCTCTTGAAGCCCTCCACTGTGGATCTCTGAACTAGCTCACCAGGCAGTGCATTCCAAGGGTCCACCACCCGCTCAGTGAAAAACCTCCTCCTCTTCCCCCTACCCTTCCACCTTCCAACTTCAAACCATGCCCTCTGGTGATGCCTCCCTGCTTTAGTCTAAAGATCCCCTCCATGTTTACCCTATGTATTCCCTTGAGGGTGCAGAGACCTCAATCATGTCCCCTGTCTCTCCTCTCCTCCAGTGAAAACAGGCAGAGCTCCTTAAGTCTGTCCTCATACGTCAAATCCCTAGCCCCTCATTATCATCTTTGTTGCCCTCCTCTGTACCCTCTCTAGGAGCTGTATGTCCCTCTTTATGTGGTCTCCAGTACTGTACACAGTACTCAAGGTGTGGTCTAACCAGTCCATTGTACAGCGGCAGAATCACTTCCTTGCTTCTAGAGGTGATCCCCTTACGATGCATCCCAACATCCTGTTTGCCTTGCTAGCGCTCTCCTGCACTGCTCAGAGTTATTCATACATGCATCCACCATGACCCCTAGGTCTTTTTCCCTATTGAGGCCTCCAGCGCCTCCCCTCCCAGGGTGTACCTGTGTTTAGGGTTTCCCAGCCAAGATGCAACACCTTGCACTTGGTGATATTGAAATTTAATTTCCATGTGTGAGCCCAGCTTTCCAGGGTGTCCAGGTCCCCTTGCAGGGCCAACCTCCCTCTTCTCCTCAACTACTGCTCCCATCTTGGAGTCATCCACGAAGAGACTCATTTCACACCTATACCCTCCCTGATGTCCGATATGCGTATTAAACAGGATCGGACCCAGGACCGAGCCCTGCGTACCCCACTACCAACCTCTCTAGGGTTCGAGAGCTCCCACAGACCACTACTCTCTGAGTGCGTCCAGCTAGCCAGTTTTCAATCCATCTGACCATCAAAGGGCCTACTCCTAACCCCATCAGTTTCTCCACCAGACCATTGTGGGGACAGAGTCAACGCCTTGCTGAAGTCCAAGAATAATACATCCACAGGCTTACCCTGTCCAGTTCTGATGTTACCCATTCATAGAACTCCACAAGGTTGGTTTGACATGATCTACCTGGCACAAACCCATGTTGCCGACTATCCAGACCTCCCACCTCCTCCAAGTACACCCCCAATCGTTCCTTTTAGTATACTCTCCATTAATTTTCCCACCACCGAGGGTCAAACTGATGGGTCTATAGTTACCTGGTACTTCCTCGACCCCTTTATGGATTGGTACCACATGTGCCTCTCGCCAATCCCCAGGTACCCTCCCTGTCTCAAGTGACCTGCTGAAAAGCTCCACCAGGGGAGCTTGTATGTCCGCCAATTCCATAGTACTTCCCAGATGAATGCCATCCGCCCAGGAGATTTGTCTTCTTTAGGGCCTTGAGGGCTAACCACACCTTTGGCAGAGATAGCATCATCCGTTCCTCCACCTTACTGGCCTTTTGTCTTTACCCAGATGTGACACCTGGGTGCCTCTCTCTCCCTCTTGCTCCATTTTTGTTGCTCCCCTGATCCCACTTACTGATGTTTCTATCCCCTTCATGCCTTGCTTTGTAGATATCCCATCCCCCTCCCTAGTGAACACAGAGGCAAAGTACTTGTTAAATACCTCTGCCTGGTCCCTCGCCTCTTCCACCCACCCTCCTTCTGATCTCAATCTGCTGAGATGGCCCTTAGTTTTTCTCCACTCCCCAATGTACCGGAAGAACCCCTTTTCCCCTCCATGTATCCCCTGTGCCAGCCGATGCTCTTTACTGGACTTTGCTCCCCTCACCATACGGGTGACTTTTCTAGATGCAAGCTGGTACATTTCCTTATCCCTATCCCCTCTTGTTGTTTTATATTTTTGTAGGCGCCTTCTTTTCTCTGACTGCTAACTGTACCTCACTGGACCACAGCATGGTTTATGTGACCTTGCTCCCCTTACGCTTCAACTTAGTGCAGATCCTGACTGCCTCATGAAGTCCCCGTTTTATGACCTCCAATCTCCTTTCCACACTTGTCATTGAGGTAATCCCCATCAAGTGATCCTTGAGAATATTTCCCAGGCCCATGAAGTCTGCCCCCCCTGAAGTCCACTGCCAGTGTCCTAGATCTCCCCCCTCCCCCATGCTTAGTTGAAACCAGACAGTGTAGAGTCGCTCCCAGTCAGGGTCTTGTACAACCATGTCCCTTACCAGATCCCCATCTGCCAGAACCACATCCAGGACATGCCCCTCCCTTGTGGGCTCCATCACATGCTGTGTTAAGAAAACATCCTGAAGCCATCCAGCAGCCTCTGCTCCTTGACCACCTTAGAGGACATGGTTCCCCAGTTTGTACCTGGCATATAAGGTCCCCATCAACACCACTCCTTCCTTTTGGTCCACACTGGGCAATGATGTTGTCCAGCAAACCATCCTCTAGAACCTCACTCATCCTGGGGCCTATATACACCCAGCTTGACCTTATTTCCTGCTGAGGATCGTAAAGTGACCCATAAAGGCCTCCACATTTCCTCTGCCTCTTCTACCCTAGCAATTTCTATGTCATCTCTAATGAACATAGCCACTCCACCCCTCTACCCTCCTTTCTATCCTTCCTGAGCATAGTGTACCCCCAGTCGTTTGAGGTCCCCAGTCATGTTTTGTTGGCCCACGTTTCGTGACCGCCGCCACATCCACCCCCCAACAGCATGGCCTGGAACTCTGGCAACTTGTTTCCCAAGCTCCTGGCATTTACTAACACCAACCCCCACCCCTTATCCCTGATTCTCTTTGTCAAACCCCACCCAGATTCCTTATACTTCCATCCTCCCTCTGCTCCTCCTGAAACCTCCATCCCCAATCTGTTTACCCCCTTCCCCTTGGGCGTGAAGTCTACTCCCCTCATCTGGAGGAGAGGGCCTCTGGTCAGCCCCTCCCTTATCCCTTCCCCCCTCACAAGTTTAAACCCCACCTTTCTTGTATGTAGTCAGCCATCCCCTGTTGAAGGACTTCCTTCCCTAATGGGGCAAGATGAAACCTGTCCTTGGCATATAGTCCCTTATCCTCCCAAACTCCATTCCAGTTCCCTAACACCCCCAACCCACTCCCTTCACCCCACTTCCTGAGCCAGTCATTAACCTCTGTGAGCTTCATTTTTTTCTCCACTGAGGCCTTTGGTACTGGCAATATCTCCGAAAAGGAAATGTTGCATCCATTATCCCGACAGACTCTGGCAAGTTCTTGGAACCTTGCTTGGATTTCCAAAATGCTATTTCCCTCTAGATCATTAGTTCCCAAATGCACCAGGAAATCCGGTTTCCCTCCACAATCCCTAACCATTTCATACACCATGAACTTTGCTCTGTGCAGTGTCAGCCCAGGGATACACACTACCTTCACCTGGCTATGGCATCCACCCCCCTGTCCCTCCCACTGGATACCCCTAATCATCGAGTCTCCCAATAACAGAACCTTAACACCGCCATCATCCTTATGGTTACCTCCACTATGCCCTCTCAGCCCCCTTCCCCCTTATTCATGATCTCAATTTCGTGGGAGTCTTCCTGCCTTACTAGAGACCCCCTTGTCACCCTCCCCTTTCTGCCTCCCTTGCTATTTTGCCCACTTAACTCAAACTCCTCTGAATAGGTGTCCTTTAACCTCTCTTATCTGGAACCATTTATCCTGGCTCTGATGGTTTCTTCTTCCCCCACACCGCCATCCTCCCCCCTTGTAATAGTACCCCTGCCTCCAGAGGCTCTCAGTGGGTCCCCTTTAGCTAGGCTCCATCCTTGGTACTGACCCCCCTGCTGAAAGGGGGCTCAATAGATCAATTTCAATAGATCAATCTGTCAGTCTTTGGGGGAAAATCCAGATATAGACTCTAATAGGAAAGCATTTACCAATCATATCTGGGAGAACAAAGGGATTGATTAATTGAACAATATTAAGAAAGGTAATAATTTTAAATAAGTTCCTGTGTCCTTGGAATAATTAGATGTAAGTCAGCATTGTCACCTTTTAGTGATTTGTACTACTACACTGAGTTATGCAAGACTCTGTGTAAGAACTCTTTAGTTTCACAAACTGATGACTACTACAAAATTGTATAATATTATCTTGGACTATGGAGCCTCCTCTAATTTAGCCAATAGGGCTCATCTCTGTAACTAGAAATGTTTCTATCTTACAGTAACCATAGTAATTATCATAGGTATATAATGTGATACATTAGTCTTGTACCTTGGAGATCCCAAGAGACACAAAGAAACCTCGAAGTATAGGGAATGTTTTGCACTGGCTCCCGGTTTGTATTGGTAAGAACTGCTTAGGGCAACTGTGATTTTATCCTTTTTTGTAGTAATAAACAAGTTTATTACTCTTATGCAATGCGTCTGGGATTACTTGCATTCCCAATATTGTCAAGAACCTGAAAGTGAGGTTTAAACCTCCTGACAATTGGCGACCATGTGCAGGCGATATTTGGTGTTTGTAAGTTTTCCCTTGTTGCTATAACTTTTCCCTTTCCCACGAGAACAGTAGGTGTACATTCCTGTACCACCTCTCCTGTTTTAAAACCAGTTTGTAGTCACTTACAAAGTCTGGCTGTCGTCCTTTTGGGTGTGGTCAATGCCAATTTGACTCACTCCATTACATCTTTGAATTGTAAGCCTACAACTTATGCAGTAGCCCGGCTGTGTATAAAGTGCTCCTGCTGTGGATCAATACATAGCACGGCACCTTTTTCAGTTTGATTTTTCATTCCCTCCCACACAATGGCCACCGTATCAAATATCTGCACAGAACTGAGACTCGATGTCTCGAACTTCGTTACCTCCCATGGAGGATGGGCTGATTTCACGCAGGACACAAGTCAATCTGAAAACCCTATACTGGGCATTTCAACTCAGTACACAGAGACAAGACAATCAACCAATAAGTGTCAGGCTAAAGGCTTGATGGTCGAAGCTCTCTATGCTGCTCTGGAAGCCTCCGAATCGAGCTTTTGAACCCTTGATCCACAAATTTCATCTCTTACTCAACAGATGGGTTTGCAGGAAATGGAATGTGTTAGACTGTAGCAGAACTTGGAGTTTGAACTCCAAACTCTGCGGAATGAAAAGGATTCACTTTTGCATCATTCAGCTCAAGCTAGAGAACAGGAATTTTGTATGTTGAAGCAGGAGTGTGAAAGTTTGAGACAGGATAAGGGACAGGCATTGCATATGAATGATTTGCTAAGTGCTGCAAATGCTCAGTTGAGTGAGGAGATGGGAGAGCCACAGGATGAGATGAACCAGGTATGTAATTACTTAGAAGTGGCTACTAGGGACAATTGTGAATTGAGTGCTGCGTATAGAGTTGTTGCAGAAGCAAATGCAAGATGAGGTTGATATGGATGTTGCAACTGTGAGTCATGCTGAGTGTAAAACCAAGATGGCGAAACTGCACCATCAGTGGGAGGTCCTGGCTGGACATGTTAGCAGGCGGGAGGTAACCCTGCTTACATACACATCATCTGAAGGGAGGTATCAGATGATGGCATCTCTCAGTACAACGCCCAGTCACACCCCTACTATGGCCCAAAAACCCCACCCAGCCATCCACAACATGGTGGGTCCCCACTTCACCCTCACCCTGTCATACGTCATCGACATCGTGATGCCCATCATGGGAGATGCCAACATGGTGGCCCCCATGATGGGGGGGAGCAGGCCCAGGCCTGGTCCTGACGGCACCACCGATAGCCATTATTAATGTGGAAGATAGGCAAGAGATATAAAATATGATTGAAACTACAATAGGCAACGTACCTCTTCCTGAGAAAAGTAAATGGGCCATTAAAACCCAGATTAGGCAGCTTCTGCAGGGGGCTGGCACTCAGGATGGTATTGTTCATACTGCGGTAGAGGCTGCAGCTCAGGCTGCCCTAGATGGCGCCCGAGACAATCTACCTCTGTCTGATCGACCCAGTAATCCCCCCAAATGGCCTACTCTGTTCAGCAAATAGCTTACAGTATCGGTCGGATGAATCCGTCCAACAACCTTAGCTGTCACTTAGAAAAGGTGCATTCTAAATGCAAGATGCTTAGCCTCACTGCAGAATACCAGCCCAAATACTACACCAGACTATCGATGCTAGTTTGTGGGCCAAACTCCCTGATGCCATCTGTCAGGATGGAAACGCCACCTTTGATGAGGTTGCAGCTGAGCTCATTTCTGCTCACAGCCAGGTGTAGTAGGGTGATGCTTGCATACCCTGTAAAACAGAATGCAAAGAAAAGTCCAGCACTTACCACCAGAGACTTTGGATGGCCTACCGAGCAGGAAAGTACCTGGCACAAGAAGCTGCATATGTAGATCTTATTGAGTATAAGACCCTGTTCCTTAGGAACATGATTCCTGCAGTATGAGAAAAGGTAGAGCAACCACCTACCCCAATATGGATAGGTTTGCCGACATCCTTCGGAAAACTGAGAGAGTTTGCTAACTCTATATCTGTGATCTGGGTTCCAGTTCCAAGAAGGTAGCCGCTGTGGAGCCTACTTCAGAGGCCACAATGCACTACACTGTAGAAGGGCAGGCCCAACACCAACAGGACCAACATCAACAGGCCCCTCCAACTGATAATCAACACCCCCAACAGACCCAACACCAACAACAACCACAACAACGACAACCATGGGCTGGGAACCAGAATTGGCATAAGAATAAAAAGCATAAGGGTATGGGTAAACCACAACAAAGAACAGGCCCTTCATATAGGGAGATAGCCTAAGAGAATTGGAAATTCTGAGAGCTCCTGGGACAAGTGCTCTCTGTAGTGGACGCTGTTCCCACACAGGCCCTTGTGGCAGTACAACTGGCGACCCAGACCCCAACAGGTCATGGGGATACTGGAAGTGCAGGCCTTCAGGCCCATAGAGGCCTGAACCCAGAAGCTCCTCTCTATATAGCATCAGTGCAGCATGGTGAAGTGATTCACAGGAGTCAGGCCCAACCTCTTCATGCTTCCAGTAGTACAGATTGACAATTACAGGCCCCAGTCTGGATTGTAATCATGCTGGTCTTGGATACAAATGGAAGGCCCTGCACTGAGGCCGAGGTCGGGGGCTGCCTACTAGTAGTCTTGTTAGATACAGGTGCAGCTGTATCTGTATTACATGATGAACATCAGACACATCCCTTGGTCCACCAGATGGAGGACCAACATGTTGGAGTTGATGGTACTAGGCTACCTGCATACCGTTCTCTACCCTACCGGTGAGACTAGGCCGTCTAAAGGCCTCACACACTTTCAACTGGTGACAATGCATGATCATCCTAGTATCATAGGAACTGACTTCCCTTGCACCACACGGCTGTGTGGTGGATCTAGCTAACATGCTACTGATACAGATTCAGGTCAATACCATACCATTTTGATCCCCGATTCACGTTGTGGTGACAATCTCTGCCAATGACAAGGAGTATGACATCATAGATTTGTTCAAAGGTCATGAGCTTTACCCAAAGCTTCTTCCCATTCTGCAACAACATCTGGAGGTGTTTGTAATTAACAAACATGACTGTGGCAGAATGCACACTGTCATCGAAGTGCCAAGCCCAGCACATGAGAGGCAAAGGCAGTACCCTTTTCCAACTGAGGCCTTGCCTTCTCTTAGAGAAACAATCAAGTCACTCCTCAAGCAAGGAGTAATCAGAACTTGCATTTCTACTGCTAACTCCCCAGTGTGGCCCGTGAAAAAACCCACAGGCACCTGGAGACTTACTATTAACTACAGGAAACTGAATCAGGTGACCCCCAGAGTTGTTCCCCAACTGTGGCATCAGCACCGATGTGCTCACTCTGACCCCTGACCTTAAATGGTTCAGTGATCTGGATATTTCCAATGGTTTTGATCATTATTGACCCTAAGAGTCAATATAAGTTTGCCTTCACCTTTGAAGGAAGACAGTACCATGGACTTGCTTGTCGCAAAGGATTCCATAATAGCCCGTCCCTGTTCCATCTGCATGATGGACACCCTTGAGAGTTTCTCTAGTCCCCAATGTCTCTTGCAATATGTGAATGACCTGTTGCTGGCAGCAACCACACAGGAACAACATCTGGTTCTCTTGGATGAACTACTGACTCTCATCCGAGAACAGGCCTGAAATGCAATCCAGCAAAAGCACAACAATGTCAGAAAAGAAGTACTCTTTCTGGGTCTGAAAATAACTGACCACGGTTGAAGTCCTACTTGGAAGAAGATACAGGGATTGCAAGACTTGCCATTGCCTACCAGCATGGCAACTCTTCAAAGTTTCTAGGTATGGTGAATTATTCGAGAGATTTATTTGTGATTTTTCTCAGAAAGCTGCTCCTCTGTTGAACTACTCAAAAGGACATCCCATGGACTTGGGGCTCTCTACACCAGGCTGTGATATCACTGAAGCAGGCCCTGGCCTCCACCCCAGCTCTGTTCAACCCCAATCCAGCACTACCATTCCATCTGGAATGTGCCACTCTGACATTGCCATGTCAGCAGTGTTAGCCCAGAAGGTTCATGGCACCCTGAGACCCATTGACATGCATCACAGCTCTTGACCCCAGTGGAACAGAAGTACAGCCTTTGTGAAAGGAACCTTCTGGCCACCTACTGAGCTGTCAAGCACTTCCTGTATATCATTGGGTACTCTCCACTGATAATCAACTGCAATCATACCCCAACTACCTTACTGCTCTCAGACAGAGTGAAGGATGGGTCAGTCTCTAATACCAGACTGACACACTGGTCACTTCTTCTCCAGGATAGAGACATACTGGTACACCCAACAAAAATTCCATCTATGCTGGTTCATGGACTCCTTTTCCAAGGAGAACCCCATGACTGTACACTGCAGTCACCTGATCTTTCAAATCCAGGTCATTTCCTCCCTGCCATGCCACAAATACTTGATAACACCTCTTTGTGTCGCGTCTTTACTGATGGTTCAGCATCCTACTATCAGGGAGAACAAATCACAGGGATGGGCATTCTAATGATTTACCCTTACGGGAACACTGTTAAAATATCTAAGCGCTGCAGTGTAGCATCATCACAGTATGCAGAGATGGCAGTGGTGGCCTGTGCCCTCGAGTTCATCCAGCATGTGACCGAGGATACTATCATTTTTACAGACTCTAACTGGGTTTGTTGTTCTCTTACAGAATTTCTTCCTTTCTGGCAGAAGAACTCCTTTCTCTCCTCTGATGGCAGCCCAGTGAAGTACAAGGAATTGGTAATATACATACATTCACTGGCACAAAAATTTGCACACAAACTCTATGCACATAAGTCAAAGCTCATTCTCTCCATGACCCCTATCATGCCTTCAATGATACAGCAGACACCCTTGCCAAGGAAAGGGCCGGGGGGGCACCTGGATGATGGACCATCCAGAGGCCAATGCGGCCGTACAAATTGCAGCACTCAGGAAGAAACCTGAACCCTTTTCCCCCCTGGACCTCTCAGCAGCCCAACATGTTGATACTGAACTCAAAGAAGTGTTCAGATTCCTTGACAAGAGTACCGAAGAGAAACTTCCTATACACAACCCTTATCAGAGGCATGAAGGTAAGTTACACTTGTCACCAGATGACAAGCTTATCTTGTACCAACCAGATGATTCCACCACCAAGCTGTGGGTGGTCCCCAGACACCTCAGGTCTGAATTCTTGCACCAAGTGCAGACACACCCACTGGTGGATACTAGGGAGTGGAAAACACCCTCCAAAGGCCTAAGACCACTGCCTGGTGGCCTGGTGTCACCAAAGATGTTAAACAGTAGATAGACAATTGTATCGTTTGTGTGCAAAACAACCCCATCCCTACCAATCATAATGGCAAACTCTTACCACAATGACACTCTGGCCCTTGGCATGCCATACAGATTGATTTTATTGGCCCCCTTACCAACACCAGCAGAAATAACAAGTATGCTATTGTGGTAACTGATCTCTTCTCCAAGTGGGTTGAAGCTTTCTCCACTAAGACATGCACTGCTAAGACCACTGCCAAAATCCTGGTGGAACAGATTTTCTCCAGGTGGGGTCTACCTCTCAAGGTAGACTCTGACAAAGGAACCAGTTTTACAAGTGAGTTGATGAAAAAATCCCTTGAACTCCTTAGAGTGCAACAGATGTTCCACATACCTTACCACCCCTAATCCTCAGGTCAAGTAGAAAGAGCCAACAGATGGATTAAGCAAATGCTTTCCAAATTCATTGACGACAATCCCAAAACCTGGGATTCTCTACTGCCGTTACTCCTTATGGCAATTAGGGGTACACCCTCAGCCACTACCCAGCTCACACCCTTTGAGGTGATGACTGGAAGACAGATGAGATTACCTGAACACCTGTTGTTTGACCTGCACACCTCTGCAGAACGTGTGTCTGTAGACCAACATGTGGAAAAACTCAGGAAAGACCTCATAGACACACACTTGTATGCTACCAACTGCATGGACAAGGCCCAGCAACAATCCCAAATACAGTCTGACAAACACGCACAAGAAGTGGATTGGCAGGTTGGAGATCAGGTAATGGTACTCCGATTTGCACATCCCACCCATTCATTCTCCAATAAGTGGGAAGGCCCATACCCTATTGTCAACAAGCTCAGTCCGGCAGTCTATCAGGTTAGACTCCTGCATAACAATAAGTTGACTGACAAATGGTTATATGCAAACCAGCTGAAACTGTGTAAAGGAGCTTAATTACTTTTCCTCACACCTTTGGGTGGAATAGTACTAACTTACTAATCTTTGATTTTGCTTTTCAGATACACTGACAAGATGGCTATCTTGTTCCATTATCTCCTTATCTCAGGAGTTATCCCCTGCATCCATGGCACGGTACCGAACCTCCAACCACACCTTGATCATCCAGCATCTCCTTCAGAGGGAGTATCCATCAATATACCTGATAGTCTGATTACTGTCCAGAATGGTTCTGATGCTTACCTCACTGCCACAGCTGTTGCTCCTGATAAGTCTACCCTACAAATTCAGTGGCAAACCACATCGTAAAGACAAATTCTCCCTGTGGCCAAACTCTCCAAAGGAACTTTCCAGGGCTGGCCCAATGCTAAATTATCCCTAAATGATTCTCTGTCCTTGTTACAAACTGCATTAAGACATTCTGGTTTGTACAACATTACTGCCTAATTGATCCTTCATTCTGTAATTCTTTATCTAAGGATTCTGCTCAAAAATTTTGTGCTGTACCACACATGGCTTCTGCAGTCATGTATCTCTCTTGTTACCGCCCACTGATAAAAAGCTTTTGGAATGCCTAAAGCACACCCTAGTCCCAGTAGTGGTCTAACAGCCACTGCCCTCCAAGGTTCATTGATTAATAACTACAGTTTATGCATATACCTGTTTTGTTTAATCTTAGTTACTGGAACATGAAAGAATTTGGTATGTGTCACAACACTAATACATCAGCATTTTATAGTTCATTATTGCTTGTTAGTTTAGCTGCATTTCAGATTCGTACTCAAGACCCTATTGCTGGGGTCCATTCAACTGAACATAGAGGTAACTTTGGGAGAAAACCCACTCCTGATGATCAAACTCATAAACAAAAGACACGTGAAGTTGACAGTTCTGATGTCACAGGTGCAACAGGTACTGTCACAGGCCTTTTTGGTATGGCTATGTCTATTTGAAATAAAGAAGACATTGCTGCTATTAAATCTCATTCTGCCAAGTTCTCCACTGGCCTGGTTAACAATATACTACCCCAATTATTGCATGATGTGGATGGCCTTAGTCAGGAAGAGAGATACACAGTATACCACATGCACAACATTGCTGAGGCATTTACTGATTCGAAAGACAAGATTAATGCACTCATTCAACAAAACAACAAAGAAGCAGATAAACAATACTTTGCTAGAGAAATCCTCTGCTCTGCCTATGGCTCATACATTATCACTACCATCAACAATCTCTTCCGTGATCTAGAACCTGGAAGGATCCCTGATATCATACATGACAGACGCATTTCCAAATGGTATTGCCCACGATGTAAAACCCCTAGCTGTTTTGCTATGTGTATGCAACAAACTCTAACCATTCCTCTCTCCACAGCTAGGAACTTAGGGTTTGTGACCCGACACCCTAACACTGGTCCTTGTTTCACTACTAAGAAATGTTCCATAAGAGATACTATGTTTGTTTCTTTACTGTTTCATTACCACGTTTGATCCACTATAGCCTTGTTAGACAAGCTTGCACTGGTACACTCCATTTGGGCATTTGGACCAAGTCATCTACAGAGAACATCTGGATTTACCACCTCTACTGGTTTTCCATCCTTTCCTGGACACCTGGGTGGCTCTGCACATGGACTACTGTGTGAAGAAGCAATACATTTACTTGTGCCAATGTGATGTATTTGATGTTATTCAACCTGTCTGTGGCTATTCTCCATATAGCATTGACTGGACTTTTACCATGAATGATGACATCACCAAGAATGGCACGGATTTCTCGGATTCAACTTTGGCTCCGCATAAGCTCTATCAATCATATTGTGAGGAGGTTCATCGCCTGTCAACATGGATTTCAAAGACAGCCTACACCTGCCCAGTCCAGTTGCAAAAGTGGAGACTCCCTACTGTTCGCTCTCAATATAATTCTGATGGGGAGTATTGAGTGGTAACCAACTTTAAAAGCTATACTTATGGATCTGTGACATGTGTTATTGATAACCCCAATTTTTGTTTTGTCCCCCACCAAAAGACTGTGATTGGACATACCGTCATAACCTCCATCCCCCTCATGGATGCAGACATCATTGATGGTAGCCCTGATTAGCTGCTCACACTGTCTGAATATTTACCATATTTTAATGTACACATAGACCCACTCACACTTACATTAAAATCACTTTTAGACAGAAAAGACACACACCTCATCCACATCAGCAATAATATGACCAAGGCCAATGAAACTATCCTCTCATTGATTAATGATGATGACATGAATGACGCATGACTAACACCTGGTTGGAAATTACTTTTAAAGGTTTTGTTATTATACAAGCATTTTTGATCTTTACTTTGATTATTATGCTCTGCTGCCTATGGTGCACACTGCGCCAACACCGTGAGCAGCTTGAGTTCCTTTACAAAGCTTGCATGTCAGGTTTGTAAATGACCACTGCTCTCTGGCCTTTCCCTATATTGCCTGTGTTGCCCTTGGAGGCAACAAGGGGGGGGATATTACACGAGGTCCCTGCACCCTAACTGGTACCCTCAGAGGTACACCGTAGACAGCTAGTGCTTAAGCATATGTTATACTAACATATAGTGCTAAGGACATCTATGATATAAGAGTAGATGTCAGGATATGTAGGCATATTGTTGTAATACACTTTGCTTGCTAATACATATATTCTTCTATGTATTTTCTGTGTATTTCTTACTTGTAAGATGACAAGGTACCTGTGTTCTTGGAATAATTATAATATGTAAGTCGGCATTGCCACCTTTTGGTGATTTGTACTACTACAGTGAGTTAAATAAGACCCTGTGTAAGAACTCTTTAGTTTCACAAACTGATGACTACTACAAAATTGTATAATATTATCTTGGACTGTGGATCCTCCTCTAATTTAGCCAATAGGGCTCATCTCTGTAACTAGAAATGTTTCTATCTTACAGTAACCATAGTAATTATCATAGGTATATAATGTGATACACTAGTCTTGTACCTCAGAGATCCCAAGAGACACAAAGGAACTTCGAGGTATAGGGAATGCTTAGTACTGGCTCCCAGTTTGTATTGGTAAGAACTGCTTAGGGCATCTGTGATTTTATCCTTTTTGGTAGTAATAAACAAGTTTATTACTCTTATGCAACATGAATATGATTACTTGCGTTCCCAATATTGCCAAGAATCTGAAAGTGAGGTTTAGACCTCCTGACACGGTCCAGAATGCTGGGACTGAATGTTGACTCCTGGGATTGGAGGAACATTTTCATGCACTCTCATATAACCTTTGCCTTTTCCAATCACAGGACAATTCAGTACAAATTACTGAATAACTTATATTACACACTGGTGCACTTACATAAAATGGGCCGTAAACACTTTAATAAATGTCTGAAGTGTGGAGAGGGAGGTGCCAATACTGTCCACATGTTTTGGAATTGCAAACGTATTACTAATTTATGGACAAGAATCACTAGATTGTTTGATTCCTTCACTAACATTTCCAACACTTGAAACAAGAAACCTGCATTCTGGGCAACTTCCCCAAAGCATGAACTTAACCCACTGTGAATCAAATTCAATAAGAATAATTTCTATGGTTACAAAAATATTACACGAAATACTGGATTTTGGTAATGCCCTTCCCTTTTTATAATTGAGGCAGAATCTAATACAATCCCTCAGAGTTGAATAAGCTGGCACATTGCTTCTATTCAAGAGAATCTAAATTTATGGCATAGTGGGATCATATTTTGAAATTTCTTTCCAGACAGAATGATCAAGTTGCTGATACCTCAAGACAACCTGAAGTGATGAACAGGAAAGTGTTCTTTCTCTGAATTGAATTCAGTAAGGTAGTCTTTCTTCCTTTTTGAGTTCATCGTGGTGCGCAGGGGCAGATAAACTCATTGCTATAAGAGGTGCTCTACAGGGGTGTGCCCAATGGAGAGTTCCGTTTCTAGCGGCGGGTGAGTGGCAGGCGAATCAGTCAGTGGGCTGGTGATGACTTCATTTCAGCTGTTCGGGCGGAGTTGGACAACATTTCAAAGGACAGAGTTACACCAATAGTGGAGCAGCTCGGTCCTTTGATTTTGCATTCCTGCATTGCATTCCTGGTTGTGCATTCACACTGCTGTAGCTTACAGCAGTGTGAATGCGCTGAGCCACCTTGGCATTAAAAAACAAACTGGGGGTACCCAATCCCCCTGTCGGCATCATCACTCCCCTCCCAGTTCATTTGCTGATGGGGGAGCCCACTCCTCATCGCATAATGTCCCTCCCCCCCAATTTGTTGTGCACCAAGGGGAGTGCCCAATCCCCCTCAACTCTTGTCCTCCCCAACACTCAGTATGTGCTGATGGGGAATTTTCACTCCCGTCGGCTACAGCCTTCCCCAACAAACACTCATTGCTTGGCACACGGGAGCCCACCCCAAGCGTGTCAAATGTCCCTGTAAAGGAAAACCTTCCTGTGAGTTTTGCATTTTTTAAACCTGTAAACTAGAAAACGGTCCCTCATTGAGTCCAGTGGCCCCTCCCATCCCATGCCCACCCTCTGTGCACCCCACCTCCCCATACATCCCACCCCATACTTACCTCTGGAGCCCAGTGCGATGATCTTCGGTGGACCAGAAACACATCTGCACTCTTCAAAGCCAACCACAAACTGAAGAAATGCTGGTAAGCTACATAATGGCATAAATGCTTTTTTTTTTTTAACTTTGGTGCATATTTCAGCCATTTGTGTGAGTTTTGGCACCAAATTTCCAACATGGGGTTCTTGGGACCCCACCTCATAAATTCAGTCACTGTCATGTGGTTATTCTGTCCCAAAAGGTGATTTTGTGATCACTGCATGGAATCACCTTTTGGGACTGATTAACAAAACAACAATGTCACTTGTTCATGAGATGGGCTCCCAAAAAGCCTAAGTTGAAAATTTGGTGAAAAAATTCCAAAAAAATTACTGTGTTACTAGTGTGCGTTACGCAGTTTCAACTCACACTTGTAATGTCATGAATATGTATTATTTTCACTCCAGATTTTCAGCACTGGTATTTCTTTACAACTCCTCATGAACAGTACACCTGTCTTTTCAACATCCTGGCTGAAATGTGTAGGGTTGCCAGTAACTAAGAAAACTCGTCACACTACTGGATCTGACAATAGATTTGAGTGAAACCATGCCACTTTCAAAAATGAGCTATTTTCTGTTCATACTCTACTTGATGCTCCTCTGTCTGTTCAAGATGGAGATGAAGGAAATTATGCGTATACTTCTGGACAGTTTGACATATGTACCTAGTATATCTACCATGGAATTGAAATAAATACACAGAAGATAGTAAGAGATGGTGGAAGAATTTCAATCATGAACTGCTTAGTAGAGTTGTTATAGTGATCATACCCGCACTTTTGCATTTGATGGTGCCGTGGTTTAGTTGGTTAAAATTGCCTGTCTAGTAAACAGGAGATCCTGAGTTCAAATCTCTGCGGTGCCTTTTCATTAGTTCACTCTAAAGTAGTTTCTGGTGACTGACTTAAAACATATCTTAAAATTAAACCTTGTGATTGGTACTTTTTGCTGATGTTCTTTGTGCATTTCTTTGAGATCTGTAGTTCCCACAAGAGCAGAAGGGGACTGCCCAGCCATGTTACTGTGTGTTCTGTGCCTGGCCTCCTATTCTTTTTTTGCATGTGTGACAAACTGGTCTGCTAGTAAGAAGAGGTTGCTTCATTCATTTAGATCTACATGAGTGAGAAACCTCAACTTCTGACCTGAAACAGTTTTCTAAAATCCTCTATACAATTGCTAGCCCTGACTTTTTGATTTGTACTAGTGGAAGTTGATGTCCAAGTGGCCCACACTATTCTCGTTAGCCTATTCTAACTACTGTATCTCCTCTGTGTCTCTAGTTGAATTGATGTGCCGGGTTTAATAATGTTTTGAACTATATTTACGTTCTTGTTGATATTAGAAGTAAATTTTGAACTCTTTTTCATAAATGAACAGAACTGATAGTACAAAAGTTAAGCCAGCAAAGGAGAATGAAACCCTGTGGCAACAGGACAGTATTGTGTCACCAAATAGAAGTGAAGATTCGGGCATAACAGAAAATGGGTAGTAAGAAAGCAGATATAAAGAAATGAGATATTGATAAACTTTTGCAGTAGTGGATGCGAACCGCCTAAAGAGACTGGAGGTTAAGCCAGTAACTAAAAGCTTCGGTCATACTACTGCGATCTGACAATAGATTGAGGTAAACCCACCACTTTTAAATGAGCCCCATTTTCTGTTCATACTTACTCTGATGCCAGTTCCTCTGTCTTCCAAGATGGACTGAAGGAATTATGCATTATGCTTCTGGACAGTTTGACATACAGTACTCTGGTATACTATCGCATTTCAGGTAGATTGAAATAAATACACCAATAAGATAGTAGAGATGGGGAAGAGTTACTGTTGAACTGCTTAGTCTTATGTTGTATGCGCTCATGCAGGCTTTTGGCGTTTGATGGTCCGTGGCTTCAATTGGTTAAGCTGTCTGGTAAACAGAAGATCCTGAGTTCAAATCTCTGCGGTGCCTTTTCATTAGTTCACTCTAGTGTTTCGTGACGACTTAAAACATATTATAAATTTGGAAATTCTTGCAGATTGGTACTTTTGCTGGATGTTCTTCATGCATTTCTTTGAGATTCCTGTAGTTCCCACCAAGAGCAGAAGAGGGACGCAGCCATGTTAGCTGTGTGTTCTGTGCCTGGCCTCCTATTCTTTTTGCATGTGTGACAAACTGTCTGCTAAGTGAAGAGGATTGTTTATTCATTCATTTAGATCTACGGGTGAAATCCTCAACTGGAACGAAACAGTTTTCACAAACTTCTATACTGCAAGTTACTAGCCTGACTTTGATTTGGTACCAGTGGAGCTGATGTCCAAGTGGCCTGCTACCTTTGAACATATCTCTACTTCTGTGTCTTCTCTGTGTCTCTAGTTGAATTGATGTGCTGGGTTTAATAATGTGTTGAATCCTTACCGTATTTTTAAGTTCTGAGTTGATATATAGAAGTTTTTAACTTTTTTTTCATAAATGAACAGAACTGATAGTACAAAGTTAAGCCAGCAAAGGAGAATGAAACCTGATGGCAACAGACAGACATTGTGTCACCAAAATAGAAGTGGAAGATTCTGGAGCATAACAGAAAAATGGGTGGTAAGCAGATATAAAAATGGAGAGATATTGATAAAGTTTGTGCAGTAGTGGATGTGAACCCGTCTCCAAAGAGACTGAGGGTTAAGCCAGTAACTAAGAAAACTCGGTCATACTACTGTGATCTGACAATAGATTTTGGTGAAACCATACCACTTTTAAAAAATGCCCCATTTTCTGTTCATCTTACTTATCCAGTTCTCGTCTGTTCAAGATGGACATGAAGAAATTATGCATTATACTTGGACAGTTTGACATACAGTACCTGGTATACTATCGTATTTCAGTGGAATTGAGTAAATACACCTGAAATAGTAAGAGAAGTGTAGTGGGCGAATTTCAATTCATGAACTGCTTGTAAGTTGTTAGCGACATACTAAGCACTTTGGCATTTGATGTGCCGTGGCTTAGTTGGTTAAAGTGCTTGTCTAAACGAAGATCGTGAGTTCAACTCAGTGGTGCTTTTCATTAGTTCCTCTAGTAGTTTCTGGTGATTGACTTAAAACATATCATAAAATTAAACCTGCAGATTGGTCCTTTTTGCTGGATGTTCTTCATGCATTTCTTTGAGATTCCTGTAGTTCCCACCAAGAACAGAAGAGGGGACTGCCCAGCCATGTTAGCTGTGTGTTCTGTGCCTGGCCTCTATTCTTTTTTTTGCATGTGTGACAAACTGGTCTGCTAAGTAAGAGGAATTGCTTATTCATTCATTTAGATCTTGGTGAGAAACTCTCAACTTCTGAACTCAAAACAGTTTTTCACAAACTTTCATACTGCAAGGTACTAGCCCTGACTTTTGGATTTGGCAAATTATGGGAAGTTGATGTCCAAGTGGCCTACACTATCTCTCGAACATATCCTAACTGTATCCCTCTGTGTCTCTGGTTGATTGATGTGCCTGGGTTTAATGTGTTGAATCCTTACATTTATTTTAAGTTCTGAGTTGATATTAGAAGCAATTTTGAACTTTTTCATAAAGACAGAACTGATAGTACAAAGTTGAATCACAAAAGGGCTGAAACCTGATGGCAACAGGACAGACATTGTGTCATAAAATAGAAGAAGATTCTAGATACATAAAAATGGGTAGGGGAAGCAGATATAAAGTAAGGTATTGATAAAGTTTGGTGCGGTAGTGGGATACAATTACGTCTCCAAAGAGACTGGAGTTAAGCCAGTAACTAAGAAAACTCGGTCACACTACTGTGATCTGACAATAGATTTTGAGTGAAACCGTACCACTTTCAAATGTGTTTTCTGTTCATACTCTACTCTGATGCCAGTTCCTCTGTCTGTTCAGGATGGAATGAAATTATGCATTATACTTCTGGACAGTTGACATAGTACCTGGTATACTATCGATTTCAAGAGGAATTGAAATAAATACACCACAGAGATAGTAAGAGAGTGATGGAAGAATTTCAATTCATGAACTGCTTAGTAGAGTTGTTTATAGCGATCATACTCCAAGCACTTTGGCATTGATGGTGCCGCGGGTCATTACAAAGCGCCCGTCTAGCAAAACAAGAGATCATGAGTTCACTCTGGTGGTGCCTTTTCATTAGTTCACTCTAGTAGTTTCTGGTGACTGACTTAAAAACATATCTTAAAATTGGGAAATCCTTGCAGATTATATTTTTAGCTGGATGTTCTTCTTATGTATTTCGAGATTCCCAGTTCCCAAGAGCAGAAGAGGGGAATCGCCCAGTCATGTTAGCTAGTGTTCTGTACCTGGCCTTATTCTTTTTTTTTGCATGTGTGACAAACTGGTTCTAAGTAAGAAGAGGGATTGTATTCGTTCATTAGATCTACATGAGTGAAATTCCTCAACTTGAACGGAACAGTTTTCACAAACTTCTATACTGCAAGGTACTAGCCCTGACTTTGGTTTGGTACCAGTGGGCTGATGTCCATTGGCTTACTATCTCTGAACATATCTCTGCTTCTGTCTCCCTCTGTGTCTCTAGTTGAATTGATGTGCCAGGTTTAATAATGTTTTGATCCACATTCATTTTAAGTTTGTGATATTAAAGTGATTGGAACTTTTTCATAAATGAAAGACTGATAGAAAAGTTAAGCCAGCAAAGGAGAATGAAAACGGGCAACAGGACAGACATTGTGTCATCAAAATAGAAGTGAAGATTCCGGTGCCAACAGAAAAGGGTAGTGAAAGCAGATCTAAAGGCGAGAGATGTTAAACTTTGGTGCAGTAGTGGATGCGACCCACGTCTCCAAAGAGACTGGAAGTTAAGCGGTAACTAAGAAAACCGGTCACTACTGCGATCTGATAGATTTTGAGAGTGAAACCATACCACTTTCAAAAATGAGCCCCATTTTCTGTTCATACTCTACTCTGACAGTTCTCTGTCTGTTCAAGATGGACATGAAGGAATTTGCATTATATGGACAGTTTGACATACAGTACTCTGTATATCTATTTCAGTGGAATTGAAATAAATACACCACAGAAGATAGTAAGAGAGATGTGGTGGTACAATTCATGAACTGCTTAGTAGAGTTGTTATAGCTATCATGCCCAAGCACTGGCATTGATGTTGCGTGGCTTAGTTGGTTAAAGTGCCTGTCTAGTAAACAGGAGATCCTGAGTTCAACTCTCGTGGTGCCTTTTGGTTGCCCACTCTATTAGTTCTGGTGACTGACTTAAAACATATCTTAAAATTGGGAAATCCTTGCAATTGGTACTTTTGCTGGATGTCTTCGTGCATTTCTTGAGATTCCTGTAGTTCCCACAAGAGCGAAGAGACTGTAGCCATATAGTGTGTGTTCTACCTGGCCTCTTATTCTTTTTTGCGTGTGTGACAAACTGATCTGTTAGTAGAAGAGGATTGCTTGTTGGTTTTAGATTACATGAGTGAAAATCCTCAACTTCTGGAACGAAACAGTTTTTCAGAAACTCTATACTGCAGGTACTATCTGACTTTTGGATTTGTTTTAGTGTAGGCTGATGTCCAGTGGCCCACACTATCTCTCGTTGAACATATCTCTAACTACTGTCTCCTCTGTGTCTCTGGTTGAATTATGCCAGGTTTAATAATGTGTTGAATCCTTGCATTCATTTTCGTTCTGGTTGATATTAGAAGTGAATTTGTTTTTTTTTCATAAATGAACAGAACTGATAGTACAAAAGTTTAGCAAAGGAGAATGAAAACCTGATGGCAACAGGACAGTTGTGTCATCAAAAGGAAGATTCCGACATAACAGAAAAAGGGTATGGAAAGCAGATAAAGAAATAGAGATATTGATAACTTTGTGCAGTGTGGGATCACACGCTCCAAAGACGGAGAAGAAGCCGGTAACTAAACTCGGTCACACTACTGCGATCTGACAATAGATTTTGAGAGTGAAACCATACCACTTTCAAAATGGTTCCATTTTCTCTCTGATGTAGTTCTCTGTCTGTTCAAGATGGACATGAAGGAAATTATGCATTATCTTCTTGACAGTTGACATACAGTACTTGGTATACTATCGTATTTCAAGTGGAATTGAAATAAATACACCATAGAAGATATAAAGAGATGTGGTGGAAGAATTTTAATCTGAACTGCTTAGTAGAGTTGTTGTGCTTTATCATACCTAAGCACTTTTTGGTATTTGAGGTGCAGTAAGCTTAGTTGGTTAAAGTGCCTATCTAAAAAAGTAAGCAAGAATCCTGAGGTTAAAATCTCAGCAGTGCCTTCTCATTAGTTCACTCTAAAGTAGTTTCCTGGTGACTGACTTAAAACACATTACAAATTAAACCTTGCAGATTGGTACTTTTGCGGATGTTCTTCATGCATTTCTTTGAGATTCCTAGTTCCCACTGAGCAGAGAGGTACTGCCCGGCCATGTTAGCTGTGTGTTCTGTCCTGGCTCCTATTCTTTTTTATGTGTGACAACTGGTCTGCCAAGTAAGAAAGGAGGATGTATTCATTCATTTAGATAGGATGAAATCCTCAACTTGAACTGAACAGTTTTTCACCTCCTATACTAAGGTAGTTGACTTTTGGATTTGGTACCAGGAAGTTGATGTCCAAGTGTTCCTACTATTTTGAACATATCTCTAATTACTGTATCTCCTGTGTCTCTAGTTGAATTGATGCCGGGGTTTAATATTGTTGAATCCTTACAGTCATTTTAAGTCTGAGTTGATATTAAAAATTTTGAACTTTTTCATAAATGAACAGAACTGATAGTACAAAAGTTAAGCCAGTAAAGGAGAATGAAACCGATGGCAACAGGACAGACATGTCACCAAAATGAAGTGAAGATTCCGACATAACAGAAAATGGGTAGTAAGCAGATATATAAAGAAATGGAGATATGATAAACTTTGGTGCAGTAGTGGGATGGCGACACGTTCTGAGACTGGAGGTTAAGCCAGTAACTAAGAAAACTCGTCATCTACTGCGATCTGATAATAATTTTGAGATTGAAACTATACACTTTTAAAAATAGTTTCCATTTTTCTGTTCATACTCTACTCTGATGCCAGTTCCTCTGTCTGTTCAAGATGGACATGAATAAATTATGCATTATACTTCTGGACAGTTTGACATGAGACTCTGGTATACTATCGTTTCAAGTGGGTGAAAAAATACACCCAGAAGATAGTAAAGAGATGTAGTGGAATTTCAATTCATGAACTGCTTAGTTGTTATAGCGATCATACCCAAGCCCTTTGGCATTTTGATGGTGCCGTGGCTTAGTTGGTTAAGTGCCTTCAAACAGAGTTCCGAGTTCAAATCTCCAGTGCCTTTTCATTAGTTACCTAAAGTAGTTTCTGGTGATAAAACATATCATAAAATTGGAAATCCTTGCAGTTGGTACTTTTTGCTGGATGTTCATGGATTTCTTTTTAGATTACTGTAGTTCCCACCAAGAACAGAAGAGGGACCGCCCAGCCATGTTAGCTGTGTGTTCTGTGCCCGGCCTCCTATTCGCATGTGTGTGACAAACGGTTCTAAGTAAGAAGAGGTTGCTTATTCATTCATTTAGATCTACGTGAGTGAAAATCCTCAACCTGGAACCGAAACATTTTTCTAAATCCTCTATGCTGCAAGGTACTAGCCTGACTTTGGTTGGTACCAGTGGAAGCTGATGTCAAGTATCTACACTCTCTCGTTGAACATACTTAACTACTGTATCTCCCTCTGTTCTGTTTGAATTGATGTGCCTGGGTTTAATAATGTGTTGAATCCTTTGGTGTTTAAGTTCTGATTTGATATTAGAAGTAAATTTTTATACTTTTTTCATAAATGAACAGACCTGATGGTACGTTAAGCCAGCAAAAGGAGAATGAAACCTGATGGCAACAGGACAGACATTGTGTCACCAAAATAGAAGTGGAATTCGGATATAACAGGCACAGTAGTAAGAAAGCAGATATAAAGAAATGGAGAGATATTGAAAACTTTGGTGCAGTGGGATCACGAACCCATTTCCAAAAGAAGACTGGAGGTTAAGCCAGTAACTGAAAACTCGGTCCACACTACTGCTATCTGCCATTAGATTTTTGAGGTGAATCATACCACTTTCCAAAATGAGCCCCATTTTCTGTTCATACTCTACTCTGATGCCAGTTCTGTCTGTTCAAGATGGCATGAAGGAGTTTGTATTCTTCTGGACAGTTTGACATAGAGTCTGGTATACTATCGTATTTCAAGTGGAATTGAAATAAAACACCACAGAAGATAGTAAGAGATGTGGAATTTCGGTCTGAACTGCTTAGTAGAGTTGTTATAGCGATCATACTCAAGCACTTTTGGTATTTGTTGGTGCTGTGGCTTAGTTGGTTAAAGTGCCGTCTAGTAAACAGAGATTCTGGTTCAACTTTCAGTGGTTCTTTCATTAGTTCACTTAAAGTAGTTTCTGGTGACGGCAAGCATATCATAAAATTGGGGAAACTTCAGATTGGTACTTTTGCTGGATGTCTTCATGCATTCTTGAGATTCCTGTAGTTACCAAGAGCAGAAGAGGGGACTGCCCAGCCATGTTAGCTGTGTGTCTGTGCCTGGCCTTATTTTTTTTGTATGTGTGACAAACTGGTCTGCTAAGTAAGAAGAGGGATTGCTTATTCATTCATTTAGATCTACATGGTGGGAAATCCTCAACCTGTAACTAGTGATTTTCACAAACCTCTATACTGCAAGGTGCTAGCCCTGACTTTGGATTTGGTACCAGTGGAAGCTGATGTCCTGTGGCTACTATCTCGTTGAACATCTCCTAATTACTGTATCTCCCTCTGTGTCTCTAGTTGAATTGATGTGCCAGGGTTTAATAATGTTTGAATCTTACATTCATTTTAAGTTCTGAGTTGATATTAGAAGTACATTTTGAACTTCTTTTTTCATAAATGAACAGAACTGATAGTACAAAAAGTTAAGCGAGCAAAAGGAGAATGAAAACTGATGGCAACAGGACAGACATTGTGTCACTCAAATAGGTGAAGATTCCTGGCATAACAGAAAAAGGTAGTAAGAAAGTAGATATAAAGAAATGGAGATGTTGATAACTTTGGTGCAGTAGTGGATACAACCCTCCAAAGAGACTGGAGGTTGTCAGTAACTCTGACTTTTGTCACACTACTGCGATCTGACAATGATTTTGAGAGTGAAACCATACACTTTCAAAATAGGCCCATTTTCTGTTCATACTTACTCTGATGCCAGTTCCTGTCTGTTCAAGATGGACAGAAGGAATGTATTATACTTCTGGACAGTTTACACAGTACTTGTATATACGTATTTCAAGTGGAATTGAAATAATACACCTAGAAGATATTAAGAGAGATGTTGTGAAGAATTTCAATTCATGAACTGTAGTAGGTTGTTGTAATCATACCCAAGCATTTTGGCATTGTTGGTGCCGTGGCTTAGTTGGTTAGCGCCTGTCAGTAAACAAAGATCCTGAGTTCAACTCTATGGTGTTTTATTAGTTCACTCTAAGTAGTTTCTGGTGACTGACTTAAAAATATATCATAAAATTGGAAATCTTTTGATTGTGCTTTTTGCTGGATGTTCTTCTGCATTTTTGAGATTCCTAGTCTCACCAAGAGCAGAAGGGGACTGCCCAGCCATTAGCTGTGTGTTCGTGCCTGGCCTTTCTTCTTTTTTTGCATGTGTGGCAAACTGTCTGCAAGTAAGAGGATTGTATTCATTCATTTAGATCTACATGGTGAAATTCCTCAACTTCTGGAACGAAATAGTTTTCACAAATCCTCTATACTGCAAGGTACTAGTTCTGACTTTTGGATTTGGTACCATGGTAGTTGATGTCCGTGCCCACACTATTTCGTTGAACATATCTCTAACTTCTATATCTCCCTCTGTGTCTCTAGTTGAATTGATGTGCCAGGGTTTAATAATGTGTTGAATCCTTACAGTCATTTTAATTTCTGAGTTGATATTAAAGGTAAATTTGAACTTCTTTTCATAAATGAACAGAACTGATAGTACAAAAGTTAAGCCAGCAAAGGAATGAAAACCTGGTGGCAACAGGACAGACATATCACAAAATAGAAGTGAAGATTCCGGAGCATAACAGAGAAATGGGTAGTAAGAAAGCAGATGTAAAGAAATGGAGATATTGATAAACTTTGGTGCAGTAGTGGGATCGTAACCCACGTCTCCAAAGACGGATGGTTAAGCCAATAACTAAGAAAACTTCGGTCCACAATACTGCGATCTGACAATAGATTTTGAGAGGAACCATATCCACTTTCAAAAAGGCATTCATTTTTTTCTGTTCATACTCACTCTGATGCCAGTTCCTCTGTCTGTTCAAGATGGACATGAAGGAAATTATGCATTATACTTCTGGACAGTTTGACATACAGTACTCTGGTATGCTATCTTATTTCAAGTGGAATTGAAATAAATACACCACAGAAGATAGTAAGAGAGATGGGTAAGAATTTCAATTCATGAACTGCTTAGTAGAGTTGAAAGAGAAGATTACACCCAAGCACTTTTGCATTTGATAAGTCGTGCGGGCTTAGTTGGTTAAAGTGCCTGTCTAGTAAACAGGAGATCCTGAGTTCAAATCTCAGCAGTGCCTTCTCATTAGTTCACTCTAAAGTAGTTTCTGGTGACTGACTTAAAAACATATCATAAAATTGGGAAATCCTTGCAGATTGGTACTTTTTGCTGGATGTTCTTCATGCATTTCTTTGAGATTCCTGTAGTTCCCACCAAGAGCAGAAGAGGGGACTGCCCAGCCATGTTAGCTGTGTGTTCTGTACCTGGCCTCCTATTCTTTTTTTTTGCATGTGTGACAAACTGGTCTGCTAAGTAAGAAGAGGGATTGCTTATTCATTCATTTAGATCTACATGAGTGAGAAATCCCTCAACTTCTGTAACCGAAACAGTTTTTCACAAATCCTCTATACTGCAAGGTACTAGCCCTGACTTTTGGATTTGGTACCAGTGGAAGCTGATGTCCAAGTGGCCCACACTATCTCTCGTTGAACATATCTCTAACTACTGTATCTCCCCTCTGTGTCTCTAGTTGAATTGATGTGCCAGGGTTTAATAATGTGTTGAATCCTTACAGTCATTTTAAGTTCTGAGTTGATATTAGAAGTAAATTTTGAACTTCTTTTTTCATAAATGAACAGAACTGATAGTACAAAAGTTAAGCCAGCAAAAGGAGAATGAAAACCTGATGGCAACAGGACAGACATTGTGTCACCAAAAGAGAAGTGAAGATTCCGGAGCATAACAGAAAAATGGGTATGAAAGCAGATATAAAGAAATGGAGAGATATTGATAAACTTTGGTGCAGTAGTGGGATGCGTAACCCACGTCTCCAAAGAGACTGGAAGGTTAAGCCAGTAACTAAGAAACTCGGTCACACTACTGCGATCTGACAATAGATTTTGAGAGTGAAACCATACCACTTTCAAAAATGAGCCCCATTTTTCTGTTCATACTCTACTCTGATGCCAGTTCCTCAGTCTGTTCAAGATGGACATGAAGGAAATTATGCATTATACTTCTGGACAGTTTGACATACAGTACTCTGGTATACTATCGTATTTCAAGTGGAATTGAAATAAATACACCACAGAAGATAGTAAGAGAGATGTAGTGGAAGAATTTCAATTCATGAACTGCTTAGTAGAGTTGTTATAGCGATCATACCCAAGCACTTTTGGCATTTGATGGTGCCGTGGCTTAGTTGGTTAAAGCACCTGTCTAGTAAACAGGAGATTCTGAGTTTAAATCTCAGCAGTGCTTTTCATTAGTTCACTCTAAAGTAGTTTCTGGTGATTGACTTAAAACATATAATAAAATTGGGAAATCTTGCAGATTGGTACTTTTGCTGGAAGTTCTTCAAGCATTTCTTTGAGATTCCTGTAGTTCCCACCAAGAGCGAAGAGGGACTGCCCAGCCATGTTAGCTGTGTGTTCTGTGCCTGGCCTTCTTATTTTTTTTTTGCATGTGACAAACTGGTCTGCTGAGTAAGAAGAGGATTGCTTATTCATTCATTTAGATCTACATGAGTGAAAATCCTCAACTTCTGGAATCCGAAACAGTTTTTCACAAATCCTCTATACTGCAAGGTACTAGCCCTGACTTTTGGATTTGGTACCAGTGGAAGCTGATGTCCAAGTGACCCACACTATCTCTCGTTGAACATATCTCTAACTGCTGTATCTCCTCTGTGCCTCTAGTTGAATTGATGAGCCAGGGTTTAATAATGTGTTGAATCCTAACAGTCATTTGAAGTTCTGAGTTGATATTAAGTAAGAATTTTTGAACTTTTTTTCATAAATAGACAGAACTGATAGTACAAAAGTTAAGCCAGCAAAAGGAGAATGAAAACCTGATGGCAACAGGACAGACATTGTGTCACCAAAATAGAAGTGAAGATTCCTGAGCATAACAGAAAAATGGGTAGTAAGAAAGTAGATATAGAAATGGAGATATTGATGAACCTTTGGTGCAGTAGTGGATGCTAACCCACGTCTCCAAAAGAGACTGGAGGGTTAAGCCAGTAACTAAGAAAACTCGGTCACACTTATCAATTCGACAATTAGATTTTGAGAGTGAAATCATACCACTTTCAAAAATGAGGCCCCATTTTCTGTTCATACTCTACTCTGATGCCAGTTCCTCTGTCTGTTCAAGATGGACATGAAGGAAATTATGCATTATACTTCTGGACAGTTTGACATACAGTACTCTGGTATACTATCGTATTTCAAGTGGAATTGAAATAAATACACCACAGAAGATAGTAAGAGAGATGTAGTGGAAGAATTTCAATTCATGAACTGCTTAGTAGAGTTGTTATAGTGATCATACCCAAGCACTTTTGGCATTTGATGGTGCCGTGGCTTAGTTGGTTAAAGTGCCTGTCTAGTAAACAGGAAATCCTGAGTTCAAATTTCAGTGGTGCATTTTCATTAGTTCACTCTAAAGTAGTTTCTGGTGACTGACTTAAAAACATATCATAAAATTGGGAAATCCTTGCAGATTGATACTTTTTGCTGGACGTTCTTCATGCATTTCTTTGAGATTCCTATAGTTCCTACCAAGAGCAGAAGAGGGGACTGCCCAGCCATGTTAGCTGTGTGTTCTGTGCCTGGCCTCCTATTCTTTTTTTTTGCATGTGTGACAAACTGGTCTGCTAAGTAAGAAGAGGGATTGCTTATTCATTCATTTAGATCTACATGAGTGGGAAATCCCTCAACTTCTGGAACTGAAACAGTTTTTCACAAATCCTCTATACTGCAAGGTACTAGCCCTGACTTTTGGATTTGGTACCAGTGGAAGCTGATGTCCAAGTGGCCCACACTATCTCTCGTTGAACATATCTCTAACTACTGTATCTCCCTCTGTGTCTCTAGTTGAATTGATATGCCAGGGTTTAATAATGTGTTGAATCCTTACAGTCATTTTAAGTTCTGAGTTGATATTAGAAGTAATTTTGAACTTCTTTTTTCATAAATGAACAGAACTGATAGTACAAAAGTTAAGCCAGCAAAAGGAGAATGAAAACCTGATGGCAACAGGACAGACATTGTGTCACCAAAATAGAAGTGAAGATTCCGGAGCATAACAGAAAATGGGTAGTAAGAAAGCAGATATAAAGAAATGGAGAGATATTGATATACTTTGGTGCAGTAGTGGGATGCGGACCCACGTCTCCAAAGAGACTGGAGGGTTAAGCCAGTAACTAAGAAAACTCGGTCACACTACTGCGATCTGACAATAGATTTTGAGAGTGAAACCATACCACTTTCAAAAATGAGCCCCATTTTTCTGTTCATACTCTACTCTGATGCCAGTTCCTCTGTCTGTTCAAGATGGACATGAAGGAAATTATGCATTATACTTCTGGACAGTTTGACATACAGTACTCTGGTATACTATCGTATTTCAAGTGGAATTGAAATAAATACACCACAGAAGATAGTAAGAGAGATGTAGTGGAAGAATTTCAATTCATGAACTGCTTAGTAGAGTTGTTATAGCGATCATACCCAAGCACTTTTGGCATTTGATGGTGCCGTGGCTTAGTTGGTTAGCGCCTATCTAGTACACAGGAGATCCTGAGTTCAAATCTCAGCGGTCCCTTTTCATTAGTTCACTCTAAAGTAGTTTCTGGTGACTGACTTATAAACATATCATAAAATTGGGAAATCTTGCAGATTGGTACTTTTTGCTGGAAGATCTTCATGCATTTCTTTGAGATTCCTGTAGTTCCCACCAAGAGCAGAAGAGGGACTGCCAGCCATGTTAGCTGTGTGTTCTGTGCCTGGCCTCCTCTTTCTTTTTTTTGCATGTGTGACAAACTGGTCTACTAAGTAAGAAGAGGGATCTGTATTCATTCATTTAGATCTACATGAGTGAGAAATCCTCAACTTCTGGAACCGAAACAGTTTTCACAAATCCTCTATACTGCAAGGTACTAGCCCTGACTTTTGGATTTGGTACCAGTGGAAGCTGATGTCCAAGTGCCCACACTAATTCTCGTTGAACATATCTCTAACTACTATATCTCCCTCTGTGTCTCTAGTTGAATTGATGTGCCAGGGTTTAATAATGTGTTGAATCCTTACAGTCATTTTAAGTTCTGAGTTGATATTAGAAGTAAATTTTGAACTTCTTTTTTCATAAATGAACAGAACTGATAGTACAAAAGTTAAGCCAGCAAAAGGAGAATGAAAACCTGATGGCAACAGGACAGACATTGTGTCACCAAAATAGAAGTGAAGATTCCGGAGCATAACAGAGAAATGGGTAGTAAGAAAGCAGATGTAAAGAAATGGAGAGATATTGATAAACTTTGGTGCAGTAGTGGGATGCGAACCCACGTCTCCAAAGAGACTGGATGGTTAAGCCAATAACTAAGAAAACTCGGTCACAATACTGCGATCTGACAATAGATTTTGAGAGTGAAACCATACCACATTCAAAAATGAGCCCCATTTTTCTGTTCATACTCTACTCTGATGCCAGTTCCTCTGTCTGTTCAAGATGGACATGAAGGAAATTATGCATTATACTTCTGGACAGTTTGACATACAGTACTCTGGTATACTATCGTATTTCAAGTGGAATTGAAATAAATACACCACAGAAGATAGTAAGAGATGTGATGGAAGAATTTCAATTCATGAACTGCTTAGTAGAGTTGTTATAGGGATCATACCCAAACAGTTTTGTCATGTGATGTTGCAGTGGCTTGGTTGGTGAAAGCCTGTCTAGCAAACAAGAAATTCTGAGTTCAAATCTCAGCTGTGATTTTTCATTAGTTCACTCTAAAGTAGTTTCTGGTGATTGACTTAAAAACATATCATAAAATTGGGAAATCCTTGCAGATTGGTACTTTTTGCTGGACATTCTTCATGCATTTCTTTGAGATTCCTGTAGTTCCTACCAAGAGCAGAAGAGGGGACTGCCCAGCCATGTTAGCTGTGTGTTCTGTGCCTGGCCTCCTATTCTTTTTTTTTTGCATGTGTGACAAACTGGTCTACTAAGTAAGAACAGGGACTGCTTATTCATTCATTTAGATCTACATGAGTGAGAAATCCCTCAACTTCTGGAACCGAAACAGTTTTTCACAAATCCTCTATTCTGCAAGGTACTAGCCCTGACTTTTGGATTTGGTACCAGTGGAAGCTGATGTCCAAGTGGCCCCACTATCTCTTATTGAACATATCTCTAACTACTGTATCTCCTCTGTGTCTCTAGTTGAACTGATGTAGCAGGGTTTAATAATGTGTTGAATCCTACAGTCATTTAAGTTCTGAGTTGATATTAAAAGTAAATTTTGAAATTCTTTTCGTAAATGAACAGAACTGATAGTACAAAAGTTAAGCCAGCAAAAGGAGAATGAAAACCTGATGGCAACAGGACAGACATTGTGTCACCAAAATAGAAGTGAAGATTCCGGAGCATAACAGAAAAATGGGTAGTAAGAAAGCAGATATAAAGAAATGGAGAGATATTGATAAACTTTGGTGCAGTAGTGGGATGCAAACCCACGTCTCCAAAGAGACTGGAGGGTTAAGCCAGTAACTAAGAAAACTCGGTCACACTACTGCGATCTGACAATAGATTTTGAGAGTGAAACCATACCACTTTCAAAAATGAGCCCCATTTTTCTGTTCATACTCTACTCTGATGCCAGTTCCTCTGTCTGTTCAAGATGGACATGAAGGAAATTATGCATTATACTTCTGGACAGTTTGACATACAGTACTCTGGTATACTATCGTATTTCAAGTGGAATTGAAATAAATACACCACAGAAGATAGTAAGAGAGATGTAGTGGAAGAATTTCAATTCATGAACTGCTTAGTAGAGTTGTTATAGCGATCATACCCAAGCACTTTGGCATTTGATGGTGCCGTGGCTTAGTTGGTTAAAGCGCCTGTCTAGTAAACAGGAGATCCTGAGTTCAAATCTCAGCGGTGCCTTTTCATTACTTCACTCTAAAGTAGTTTCTGGTGACTGACTTAAAAACATATCATAAAATTGGGAAATCCTTGCAGATTGGTACTTTTTGCTGGATGTTCTTCATGCATTTCTTTGAGATTCCTGTAGTTCCCACCAAGAGCAGAAGAGGGGACTGCCCAGCCATGTTAGCTGTGTGTTCTGTGCCTGGCCTCCTATTCTTTTTTTTTGCATGTGTGACAAACTGGTCTGCTAAGTAAGAAGAGGGATTGCTTATTCATTCATTTAGATCTACATGAGTGAGAAATCCCTCAACTTCTGGAACCGAAACAGTTTTTCACAAATCCTCTATACTGCAAGGTACTAGCCCTGACTTTTGGATTTGGTACCAGTGGAAGCTGATGTCCAAGTGGCCCACACTATCTCTCGTTGAACATATCTCTAACTACTGTATCTCCCTCTGTGTCTCTAGTTGAATTGATGTGCCAGGGTTTAATAATGTGTTGAATCCTTACAGTCATTTTAAGTTCTGAGTTGATATTAGAAGTAAATTTTGAACTTCTGTTTTCATAAATGAACAGAACTGATAGTACAAAAGTTAAGCCAGCAAAAGGAGAATGAAAACCTGATGGCAACAGGACAGACATTGTGTCACCAAAATAGAAGTGAAGATTCCGGAGCATAACAGAAAAATGGGTAGTAAGAAAGCAGATATAAAGAAATGGAGAGATATTGATATACTTTGTGCAGTAGTGGATGCGACCCACGTCTCCAAAGAGACTGGAGGGTTAGTAACTAAGAAAACTCGGTCACACTACTGAGATCTGACAATAGATTTTGAGAGTGAATCCATACCACTTTCAAAAATGAGCCCCATTTTCTGTTCATACTCTACTCTGATGCCAGTTCCTCTGTCTGTTCAAGATGGACATGAAGGAAATTATGCATTATACTTCTGGACAGTTTGACATACAGTACTCTGGTATACTATCGTATTTCAAGTGGAATTGAAATAAATACACCACAGAAGATAGTAAGAGAGATGTAGTGGAAAAATTTTAATTCATGAACTGCTTAGTAGAGTTGTTATAGCGATCATACCCTAGCAGATTTGGTATTTGATGGTGCCGTGGCTTAGTTGGTTAAAGCGCCTGTCTAGTACACAGGAGATCCTGAGTTCAAATCTCAGCGGTCCCTTTTCATTAGTTCACTCTAAAGTAGTTTCTGGTGACTGACTTATAAACATATCATAAAATTGGGAAATCCTTGCAGATTGGTACTTTTTGCCGGAAGATCTTCATGCATTTCTTTGAGATTCCTGTAGTTCCCACCAAGAGCAGAAGAGGGGACTGCCCAGCCACGTTAGCTGTGTGTTCTGTGCCTGGCCTCCTATTCTTTTTTTTTTGCATGTGTGACAAACTGATCTACTAAGTAAGAAGAGGGACTGCTTATTCATTCATTTAGATCTACGTGAGTGAGAAATCCCTCAACTTCTGGAACCGAAACAGTTTTTCACAAATCCTTTATTCTGCAAGGTACTAGCCCTGACTTTTGGATTTGGTACCAGTGGAAGCTGATGTCCAAGTTCCCCACACTATCTCTCGTTGAACATATCTCTAACTACTGTATCTCCCTCTGTGTCTCTAGTTGAATTCATGTGCCAGGGTTTAATAATGTGTTGAATCCTTACAGTCATTTTAAGTTCTGAGTTGATATTAGAAATTAATTTTGAACTTCTTTTTTCATAAATGAACAGAACTGATAGTACAAAAGTTAAGCCAGCAAAAGGAGAATGAAAACCTGATGGCAACAGGACAGACATTGTGTCACCAAAATAGAAGTGAAGATTCCGGAGCATAACAGAAAAATGGGTAGTAAGAAAGCAGATATAAAGAAATGGAGAGATATTGATAAACTTTGGTGTAGTAGTGGGATGCGAACCCACATCTCCAAAGAGACTGGAAGGTTAAGCCAGTAACTAAGAAAACTCGGTCACACTACTGCGATCTGAGAATAGATTTTGAGAGTGAAACCATACCACTTTCAAGAATGAGCCCCATTTTTCTGTTCGTACTCTACTCTGATGCCAGTTCCTCTGTCTGTTCAAGATGGACATGAAGGAAATTATGCATTATACTTCTGGACAGTTTGTCATACAGGACTCTGGTATACTGTCGTATTTCAAGTGGAATTGAAATAAATACACCACAGAAGATAGTAAGAGAGATGTAGTGGAAGAATTTCAATTCATGAACTGCTTAGTAGAGTTGTTATAGGGATCATACCCAAGCACTTTTGTCATATGATGTTGCCGTGGCTTAGTTGGTGAAAACGCCTGTCTAGCAAACAAGAAATCCTGAGTTCAAATCTCAGCGGTGATTTTTCATTAGTTCACTCTAAAGTAGTTTCTGCTGACTGACTTAAAAACATATCATAAAATTGGGAAATCCTTGCAGATTGGTACTTTTTGCTGGACATTCTTCATGCATTTCTTTGAGATTCCTGTAGTTCCTACCAAGAGCAGAAGAGGGGACTGCCCAGCCATGTTAGCTGTGTGTTCTGTGCCTGGCCTCCTATTCTTTTTTTTTTGCATGTGTGACAAACTGGTCTACTAAGTAAGAACAGGGACTGCTTATTCATTCATTTAGATCTACATGAGTGAGAAATCCCTCAACTTCTGGAACCGAAACAGTTTTTCACAAATCCTCTATTCTGCAAGGTACTAGCCCTGACTTTTGGATTTGGTACCAGTGGAAGCTGATGTCCAAGTGGCCCACACTATCTCTTGTTGAACATATCTCTAACTACTGTATCTCCCTCTGTGTCTCTAGTTGAACTGATGTGCCAGGGTTTAATAATGTGTTGAATCCTTACAGTCATTTTAAGTTCTGAGTTGATATTAGAAGTAAATTTTGAAATTCTTTTTTCGTAAATGAACAGAACTGATAGTACAAAAGTTAAGCCAGCAAAAGGAGAATGAAAACCTGATGGCAACAGGACAGACATTGTGTCACCAAAATAGAAGTGAAGATTCCGAGCATAACAGAAAATGGGTAGTAAGAAAGCAGATATAAAGAAATGGAGAGATATTGATAAACTTTGGTGCAGTAGTGGGATGAAACCCACGCCTCCAAAGAGACTGGAGGTGAAGCCAGTAACTAAGAAAACTCGGTCACACTACTGCGATCTGACAATAGATTTTGAGAGTGAAACCATACCACTTTCAAAAATGAGCCCCATTTTTCTGTTCATACTCTACTCTGATGCCAGTTCCTCTGTCTGTTCAAGATGGACATGAAGGAAATTATGCATTATACTTCTGGACAGTTTGACATACAGTACTCTGGTATACTATCGTATTTCAAGTGGAATTGAAATAAATACACCACAGAAGATAGTAAGAGAGATGTAGTGGAAGAATTTCAATTCATGAACTGCTTAGTAGAGTTGTTATAGCGATCATACCCAAGCGCTTTTGGCATTTGATGGTGCCGTGGCTTAGTTGGTTAAAGCGCCTGTTTAATAAACTGGAGATTTTGAGTTCAAGTCTCAGTGGTGCCTTTTCATTAGCTCACTCTAAAGTAGTTTCTGGTGACTGACTTAAAAACAAATCATAAAATTGGGAAATCCGTGCAGATTGGTACTTTTTGCTGGATGTTCTTCATGCATTTCTTTGAGATTCCTGTAGTTCCCACCAAGAGCAGAAGAGGGGACTGCCCAGCCATGTTAGCTGTGTGTTCTGTGCCTGGCCTCCTATTCTTTTTTTTTGCATGTGTGACAAACTGGTCTGCTAAGTAAGAAGAGGGATTGCTTATTCATTCATTTAGATCTACATGAGTGAGAAATCCCTCAACTTCTGGAACCGAAACAGTTTTTCACAAATCCTCTATACTGCAAGGTACTAGCCCTGACTTTTGGATTTGGTACCAGTGGAAGCTGATGTCCAAGTGGCCCACACTATCTCTCGTTGAACATATCTCTAACTGCTGTATTTCCTCTGTGCCTCTAGTTGAATTGATGAGCCAGGGTTTAATAATGTGTTGAATCCTAACAGTCATTTTAAGTTCTGAGTTGATATTAGAAGTAAATTTTGAACTTCTTTTTTCATAAATGAACAGAACTGATAGTACAAAAGTTAAGCCAGCAAAAGGAGAATGAAAACCTGATGGCAACAGGACAGACATTGTGTCACCAAAATAGAAGTGAAGATTCCTGAGCACAACAGAAAAATGGGTAGTAAGAAAGTAGATATAAAGAAATGGAGAGATATTGATAAACTTTGGTGCAGTAGTGGGATACGAACCCACGTCTCCAAAGAGACTGGAGGATTAAGCCAGTAACTAAGAAAACTCGGTCACACTACTGCGATCTGACAATAGATTTTAAGAGTGAAACCATACCACTTTCAAAAATGAGCCCCATTTTTCTGTTCATACTCTACTCTGATGCCAGTTCCTCTGTCTTTTCAAGATGGACATGAAGGAAATTATGCATTATACTTCTGCACAGTTTGACATACAGTACTCTGGTATACTATCATATTTCAAGTGGAATTGAAATAAATACACCACAGAAGTTAGTAAGAGAGATGTAGTGGAAGAATTTCAATTCATGAACTGGTTAGTAGAGTTGTTATAGCGATCATACCCAAGCACTTTTGGCATTTAATGGTGCCGTGGCTTAATTGGTTAAAGCGCCTGTCTAGTAAACAGGAAATCCTGAATTCAAATCTCAGTGGTGCATTTTCATTAGTTTACTCTAAAGTAGTTTCTGGTGACTGACTTAAAAACATATCATAAAATTGGGAAATCCTTGCAGATTGGTACTTTTTGCTGGACATTCTTCATGCATTTCTTTGAGATTCCTGTAGTTCCTACCAAGAGCAGAAGAGGGGACTGCCCAGCCATGTTAGCTGTGTGTTCTGTGCCTGGCCTCCTATTCTTTTTTTTGCATGTGTGACAAACTGGTCTGCTGAGTAAGAAGAGGGATTGCTTATTCATTCATTTAGATCTACATGAGTGAGAAATCCCTCAACTTCTGGAACCGAAACAGTTTTTCACAAATCCTCTATACTGCAAGGTACTAGCCCTGACTTTTGGATTTGGTACCAGTGGAAGCTGATGTCCAAGTGGCCCACACTATCTCTCGTTGAACATATCTCTAACTGCTGTATTTCCCTCTGTGCCTCTAGTTCAACAGTTCTCAAACTTTGTCATAGTGAGCCTCCCCTAAGCCATGGAAAAGATCTTGAGCCTCCCCCAAAATACTGAAATATTTTTGGGCATCCTCATAGAAAAATAGCCTGCTTTTCACAGTACACCTGGAATAAATTGAAACCTCTTTGCATAGCTGGCTCTCATGTTACTAAGCTTATTGTAACCCCCCTCCCCCAATAGGACAACCTACTTGCTGCAATATTTTGACTCCGAACAATTGTTACCCCTTACTGCCATACCTTCATGGGTCAGACTGCTTTTTCTGTTTCCTCTCTATTTAGCATAACCTTCCTGCTGACCTCTGCCTCTCCCCCTCTCACCCTGCTCTTAAGCAACTTCTCAGGGATCATTTTTCTCCCTCATGCTCTTATTCCTAGTACCTGTATGGTTAACTCTTGTATTTGGACAGTTCTGCTGCCAGTCTAATTGACCAATTGTTCCTCGCATTGTTAGTTTATTGTTCTTAATTTGTTTGCATGTTTATTCATTTTGTATTGCTTGAGTGTTTTGCAGTTACATTCTGAATTGTATTCTCTCACTACCCTTCCCTGGGTACACCTGAAATAAGCCATGGCTCAGTGTTCAGTACCTTCCCTGGTCATTGGCTTGTGAATAAATACATAAATTCACCTACTATTATCCTCTTTCAGTTTGCCTTATCCCTTCACACAAAATCTATAAAGTTCAAAACTGAAATATAATACTTTTTCAAGACTTGCTTGAGCCTCCCCTGGAACAGGTTGGG
The DNA here is from genome assembly GCA_016271365.2 of Neoceratodus forsteri. Classification (NCBI taxonomy): domain Eukaryota; kingdom Metazoa; phylum Chordata; order Ceratodontiformes; family Ceratodontidae; genus Neoceratodus; species Neoceratodus forsteri. The sequence goes on along the minus strand of CM057450.1, from coordinate 434,517,020 downwards.
GCCTCCCCAAGGAGGCTGGCCTCACCATTTGAGAACCACTGCTCTAGTTGAATTGATGAGCCAGGGTTTAATAATGTGTTGAATCCTAACAGTCATTTTAAGTTCTGAGTTGATATTAGAAGTAAATTTTGAACTTCTTTTTTCATAAATGAACAGAACTGATAGTACAAAAGTTAAGCCAGCAAAAGGAGAATGAAAACCTGATGGCAACAGGACAGACATTGTGTCACCAAAATAGAAGTGAAGATTCCTGAGCACAACAGAAAAATGGGTAGTAAGAAAGTAGATATAAAGAAATGGAAGATATTGATAAACTTTGGTGCAGTAGTGGGATACTGAACCCACGTCTCCAAAGAGACTGGAGGATTAAGCCAGTAACTAAGAAAACTCGGTCACACTACTGCGATCTGACAATAGATTTTGAGAGTGAAACCATACCACTTTCAAAAATGAGCCCCATTTTTCTGTTCATACTCTACTCTGATGCCAGTTCCTCTGTCTTTTCAAGATGGACATGAAGGAAATTATGCATTATACTTCTGCACAGTTTGACATACAGTACTCTGGTATACTATCATATTTCAAGTGGAATTGAAATAAATACACCACAGAAGTTAGTAAGAGAGATGTAGTGGAAGAATTTCAATTCATGAACTGGTTAGTAGAGTTGTTATAGCGATCATACCCAAGCACTTTTGGCATTTGATGGTGCCGTGGCTTAATTGGTTAAAGCGCCTGTCTAGTAAACAGGAAATCCTGAATTCAAATCTCAGTGGTGCATTTTCATTAGTTCACTCTAAAGTAGTTTCTGGTGACTGACTTAAAAACATATCATAAAATTGGGAAATCCTTGCAGATTGGTACTTTTTGCTGGACATTCTTCATGCATTTCTTTGAGATTCCTGTAGTTCCTACCAAGAGCAGAAGAGGGGACTGCCCAGCCATGTTAGCTGTGTGTTCTGTGCCTGGCCTCCTATTCTTTTTTTTTGCATGTGTGACAAACTGGTCTACTAAGTAAGAAGAGGGACTGCTTATTCATTCATTTAGATCTACATGAGTGAGAAATCCCTCAACTTCTGGAACCGAAACAGTTTTTCACAAATCCTCTATACTGCAAGGTACTAGCCCTGACTTTTGGATTTGGTACCAGTGGAAGCTGATGTCCAAGTGGCCCACACTATCTCTCGTTGAACATATCTCTAACTACTGTATCTCCCCTCTGTGTCTCTAGTTGAATTGATGTGCCAGGGTTTAATAATGTGTTGAATCCTTACAGTCATTTTAAGTTCTGAGTTGATATTAGAAGTACATTTTGAACTTCTTTTTTCATAAATGAACAGAACTGATAGTACAAAAGTTAAGCCAGCAAAAGGAGAATGAAAACCTGATGGCAACAGGACAGACATTGTGTCACCAAAATAGAAGTGAAGATTCCGGAGCATAACAGAAAAATGGGTAGTAAGAAAGCAGATATAAAGAAATGGAGAGATATTGATAAACTTTGGTGCAGTAGTGGGATGCGGACCCACGTCTCCAAAGAGACTGGAGGTTAAGCCAGTAACTAAGAAAACTCGGTCACACTACTGCGATCTGACAATAGATTTTGAGAGTGAATCCATACCACTTTCAAAAATGAGCCCCATTTTTCTGTTCATACTCTACTCTGATGCCAGTTCCTCTGTCTGTTCAAGATGGACATGAAGGAAATTATGCATTATACTTCTGGACAGTTTGACATACAGTACTCTGGTATACTATCGTATTTCAAGTGGAATTGAAATAAATACACCACAGAAGATAGTAAGAGAGATGTAGTGGAAGAATTTCAATTCATGAACTGCTTAGTAGAGTTGTTATAGCGATCATACCCAAGGACTTTTGGCATTTGATGGAGCCGTGGCTTAGTTGGTTAAAGCGCCTGTTTAGTAAACAGGAGATCCTGAGTTCAAATCTCAGTGGTGCATTTTCATTAGTTCACTCTAAAGTAGTTTCTGGTGACTGACTTATAAACATATCATAAAATTGGGAAATCCTTGCAGATTGGTACTTTTTGCTGGAAGATCTTCATGCATTTCTTTGAGATTCCTGTAGTTCCCACCAAGAGCAGAAGAGGGGACTGCCCAGCCACGTTAGCTGTGTGTTCTGTGCCTGGCCTCCTATTCTTTTTTTTTTTTGCATGTGTGACAAACTGATCTACTAAGTAAGAAGAGGGACTGCTTATTCATTCATTTAGATCTACGTGAGTGAGAAATCCCTCAACTTCTGGAACCGAAACAGTTTTTCACAAATCCTTTATTCTGCAAGGTACTAGCCCTGACTTTTGGATTTGGTACCAGTGGAAGCTGATGTCCAAGTTCCCCACACTATCTCTCGTTGAACATATCTCTAACTACTGTATCTCCCTCTGTGTCTCTAGTTGAATTGATGTGCCAGGGTTTAATAATGTGTTGAATCCTTACAGTCATTTTAAGTTCTGAGTTGATATTAGAAGTAAATTTTGAACTTCTTTTTTCATAAATGAACAGAACTGATAGTACAAAAGTTAAGCCAGCAAAAGGAGAATGAAAACCTGATGGCAACAGGACAGACATTGTGTCACCAAAATAGAAGTGAAGATTCCGGAGCATAACAGAAAAATGGGTAGTAAGAAAGCAGATATAAAGAAATGGAGAGATATTGATAAACTTTGGTGCAGTAGTGGGATGCGAACCCACGTCTCCAAAGAGACTGGAGGGTTAAGCCAGTAACTAAGAAAACTCGGTCACACTACTGCGATCTGACAATAGATTTTGAGAGTGAAACCATACCACTTTCAAAAATGAGCCCCATTTTTCTGTTCATACTCTACTCTGATGCCAGTTCCTCTGTCTGTTCAAGATGGACATGAAGGAAATTATGCATTATACTTCTGGACAGTTTGACATACAGTACTCTGGTATACTATCGTATTTCAAGTGGAATTGAAATAAATACACCACAGAAGATAGTAAGAGAGATGTAGTGGAAGAATTTCAATTCATGAACTGCTTAGTAGAGTTGTTATAGCGATCATACCCAAGCACTTTTGGCATTTGATGGTGCCGTGGCTTAATTGGTTAAAGCGCCTGTCTAGTAAACAGGAAATCCTGAATTCAAATCTCAGTGGTGCATTTTCATTAGTTCACTCTAAAGTAGTTTCTGGTGACTGACTTAAAAACATATCATAAAATTGGGAAATCCTTGCAGATTGGTACTTTTTGCTGGATGTTCTTCATGCATTTCTTTGAGATTCCTGTAGTTCCCACCAAGAGCAGAAGAGGGGACTGCCCAGCCATGTTAGCTGTGTGTTCTGTGCCTGGCCTCCTATTCTTTTTTTTTGCATGTGTGACAAACTGGTCTGCTAAGTAAGAAGAGGGATTGCTTATTCATTCATTTAGATCTACATGAGTGAGAAATCCCTCAACTTCTGGAACCGAAACAGTTTTTCACAAATCCTCTATACTGCAAGGTACTAGCCCTGACCTTTGGATTTGGTACCAGTGGAAGCTGATGTCCAAGTGGCCCACACTATCTCTCGTTGAACATATCTCTAACTACTGTATCTCCCTCTGTGTCTCTAGTTGAATTGATGTGCCAGGGTTTAATAATGTGTTGAATCCTTACAGTCATTTTAAGTTCTGAGTTGATATTAGAAGTAAATTTTGAACTTCTTTTTTCATAAATGAACAGAACTGATAGTACAAAAGTTAAGCCAGCAAAAGGAGAATGAAAACCTGATGGCAACAGGACAGACATTGTGTCACCAAAATAGAAGTGAAGATTCTGGAGCATAACAGAAAAATGGGTAGTAAGAAAGCAGATATAAAGAAATGGAGAGATATTGATAAACTTTGGTGCAGTAGTGGGATGCGAACCCACGTCTCCAAAGAGACTGGAGGGTTAAGCCAGTAACTAAGAAAACTCGGTCACACTACTGCGATCTGACAATAGATTTTGAGAGTGAAACCATACCACTTTCAAAAATGAGCCCCATTTTTCTGTTCATACTCTACTCTGATGCCAGTTCCTCTGTCTGTTCAAGATGGACATGAAGGAAATTATGCATTATACTTCTGGACAGTTTGACATACAGTACTCTGGTATACTATCGTATTTCAAGTGGAATTGAAATAAATACACCACAGAAGATAGTAAGAGAGATGTAGTGGAAGAATTTCAATTCATGAACTGCTTAGTAGAGTTGTTATAGCGATCATACCCAAGCACTTTTGGCATTTGATGGTGCCGTGGCTTAGTTGGTTAAAGCACCTGTCTAGTAAACAGGAGATTCTGAGTTTAAATCTCAGCAGTGCATTTTCATTAGTTCACTCTAAAGTAGTTTCTGGTGATTGACTTAAAAACATATAATAAAATTGGGAAATCCTTGCAGATTGGTACTTTTTGCTGGAAGTTCTTCAAGCATTTCTTTGAGATTCCTGTAGTTCCCACCAAGAGCAGAAGAGGGGACTGCCCAGCCATGTTAGCTGTGTGTTCTGTGCCTGGCCTCCTATTCTTTTTTTTTGCATGTGTGACAAACTGGTCTGCTAAGTAAGAAGAGGGATTGCTTATTCATTCATTTAGATCTACATGAGTGAGAAATCCCTCAACTTCTGGAACCGAAACAGTTTTTCACAAATCCTCTATACTGCAAGGTACTAGCCCTGACTTTTGGATTTGGTACCAGTGGAAGCTGATGTCCAAGTGGCCCACACTATCTCTCGTTGAACATATCTCTAACTGCTGTATCTCCCTCTGTGCCTCTAGTTGAATTGATGAGCCAGGGTTTAATAATGTGTTGAATCCTAACAGTCATTTGAAGTTCTGAGTTGATATTAAAAGTAAATTTTGAACTTCTTTTTTCATAAATGAACAGAACTGATAGTACAAAAGTTAACCCAGCAAAAGGAGAATGAAAACCTGACGGCAACAGGACAGACATTGTGTCACCAAAATAGAAGTGAAGATTCCTGAGCACAACAGAAAAATGGGTAGTAAGAAAGTAGATATAAAGAAATGGAGAGATATTGATAAACTTTCGTGCAGTAGTGGGATACGAACCCACGTCTCCAAAGAGACTGGAGGATTAAGCCAGTAACTAAGAAAACTCGTTCACACTACTGCGATCTGACAATAGATTTTGAGAGTGAAACCATACCACTTTCAAAAATGAGCCCCATTTTTCTGTTCATACTCTACTCTGATGCCAGTTCTTCTGTCTTTTCAAGATGGACATGAAGGAAATTATGCATTATACTTCTGGACAGTTTGACATACAGTACTCTGGTATACTATCATATTTCAAGTGGAATTGAAATAAATACACCACAGAAGATAGTAAGAGAGATGTAGTGGAAGAATTTCAATTCATGAACTGCTTAGTAGAGTTGTTATAGCGATCATACCCAAGCACTTTTGGCATTTGATGGTGCCGTGGCTTAATTGGTTAAAGCGCCTGTCTAGTAAACAGGAAATCCTGAATTCAAATTTCAGTGGTGCATTTTCATTAATTCACTCTAAAGTAGTTTCTGGTGACTGACTTAAAAACATATCATAAAATTGGGAAATCCTTGCAGATTGGTACTTTTTGCTGGACGTTCTTCATGCATTTCTTTGAGATTCCTGTAGTTCCTACCAAGAGCAGAAGAGGGGACTGCCCAGCCATATTAGCTGTATGTTCTGTGCCTCCTATTCTTTTTTTTTTTTTTGCATGTGTGACAAACTGGTCTACTAAGTAAGAAGAGGACTGCTTATTCATTCATTTAGATCTACAAGAGTGAAAATCCTCAACTTCTGGAACCGAAACAGTTTTCACAAATCCTCTATTCTGCAAGGTACTAGCCCTGACTTTTGGATTTGGTACCAGTGGAAGCTGATGTCCAAGTGGCCCACTATCTCGTTGAACATATCTCTAACTACTGTATCTCCCTCTGTGTCTCTAGTTGAATTGATGTGCCAGGGTTTAATAATGTGTTGAATCCTTACAGTCATTTTAAGTTCTGAGTTGATATTAGAAGTAAATTTTGAACTTCTGTTTTCATAAATGAACAGAACTGATAGTACAAAAGTTAAGCCAGCAAAAGGAGAATGAAAACCTGATGGCAACAGGACAGACATTGTGTCACCAAAATAGAAGTGAAGATTCCGGAGCATAACAGAAAAATGGGTAGTAAGAAAGCAGATATAAAGAAATGGAGAGATATTGATAAACTTTGGTGCAGTAGTGGGATGCGAACCCACGTCTCCAAAGAGACTGGAGGGTTAAGCCAGTAACTAAGAAAACTCGGTCACACTACTGCGATCTGACAATAGATTTTGAGAGTGAAACCATACCACTTTCAAAAATGAGCCCCATTTTTCTGTTCATACTCTACTCTGATGCCAGTTCCTCTGTCTGTTCAAGATGGACATGAAGGAAATTATGCATTATACTTCTGGACAGTTTGACATACAGTACTCTGGTATACTATCGTATTTCAAGTGGAATTGAAATAAATACACCACAGAAGATAGTAAGAGAGATGTAGTGGAAGAATTTCAATTCATGAACTGCTTAGTAGAGTTGTTATAGCGATCATACCCAAGCACTTTTGGCATTTGATGGTGCCGTGGCTTAGTTGGTTAAAGCGCCTGTCTAGTAAACAGGAGATCCTGAGTTCAAATCTCAGTGGTGCCTTTTCATTAGTTCACTCTAAAGTAGTTTCTGGTGACTGACTTAAAAACATATCATAAAATTGGGAAATCCTTGCAGATTGGTACTTTTTGCTGGATGTTCTTCATGCATTTCTTTGAGATTCCTGTAGTTCCCACCAAGAGCAGAAGAGGGGACTGCCCAGCCATGTTAGCTGTGTGTTCTGTGCCTGGCCTCCTATTCTTTTTTTTTGCATGTGTGACAAACTGGTCTGCTAAGTAAGAAGAGGGATTGCTTATTCATTCATTTAGATCTACATGAGTGAGAAATCCCTCTACTTCTGGAACCGAAACAGTTTTTCACAAATCCTCTATACTGCAAGGTACTAGCCCTGACCTTTGGATTTGGTACCAGTGGAAGCTGATGTCCAAGTGGCCCACACTATCTCTCGTTGAACATATCTCTAACTACTGTATCTCCCTCTGTGTCTCTAGTTGAATTGATGTGCCATGGTTTAATAATGTGTTGAATCCTTACAGTCATTTTAAGTTCTGAGTTGATATTAGAAGTAAATTTTGAACTTCTTTTTTCATAAATGAACAGAACTGATAGTACAAAAGTTAAGCCAGCAAAAGGAGAATGAAAACCTGATGGCAACAGGACAGACATTGTGTCACCAAAATAGAAGTGAAGATTCTGGAGCATAACAGAAAAATGGGTAGTAAGAAAGCAGATATAAAGAAATGAGAGATATTGATAAACTTTAGGGCAGTAGTGGGATGCGAACTAACATCTCCAAAGAGACTGGAGGGTTACCAGTAACTAAGAAAACTCGGTCACACTACTGCGATCTGACAATAGATTTTGAGAGTGAAACCATACCACTTTCAAAAATGAGCCCCATTTTTCTGTTCATACTCTACTCTGATGCCAGTTCCTCTGTCTGTTCAAGATGGACATGAAGGAAATTATGCATTATACTTCTGGACAGTTTGACATACAGTACTCTGGTATACTATCGTATTTCAAGTGGAATTGAAATAAATACACCACAGAAGATAGTAAGAGAGATGTAGTGGAAGAATTTCAATTCATGAACTGCTTAGTAGAGTTGTTATAGCGATCATACCCAAGCACTTTTGGCATTTGATGGTGCCGTGGCTTAGTTGGTTAAAGTGCCTGTCTAGTAAACAGGAGATCCTGAGTTCAAATCTCAGCGGTGCCTTTTCATTAGTTCACTCTAAAGTAGTTTCTGGTGACTGACTTAAAAACATATCATAAAATTGGGAAATCCTTGCAGATTGGTACTTTTTGCTGGATGTTCTTCATGCATTTCTTTGAGATTCCTGTAGTTCCCACCAAGAGCAGAAGAGGGGACTGCCCAGCCATGTTAGCTGTGTGTTCTGTGCCTGGCCTCCTATTCTTTTTTTTTGCATGTGTGACAAACTGGTCTGCTAAGTAAGAAGAGGGATTGCTTATTCATTCATTTAGATCTACATGAGTGAGAAATCCCTCAACTTCTGGAACCGAAACAGTTTTTCACAAATCCTCTATACTGCAAGGTACTAGCCCTGACTTTTGGATTTGGTACCAGTGGAAGCTGATGTCCAAGTGGCCCACACTATCTCTCGTTGAACATATCTCTAACTGCTGTATTTCCTCTGTGCCTCTAGTTGAATTGATGAGCCAGGGTTTAATAATGTGTTGAATCCTAACAGTCATTTAAGTTCTGAGTTGATATTAAAGTAAATTTTGAACTTCTTTTTCATAAATGAACAGAACTGATAGTACAAAAGTTAAGCCAGCAAAGGAGAATAGAAACCTGATGGCAACAGGACAGACATTGTGTCACCAAAATAGAAGTGAAGATTCCTGAGCACAACAGAAAATGGGTAGTAAGAAAGTAGATATAAAGAAATGGAGAGATATTGATAAACTTTTGGTGCAGTAGTGGGATAAGACCCACGTCTCCAAAGAGACTGGAGGATTAAGCCAGTAACTAAGAAAACCTCGGTCACACTACTGCGATCTGACAATAGATTTTAAGAGTGAAACCATACCACTTTCAAAAATGAGCCCCATTTTCTGTTCATACTCTACTCTGATGCCAGTTCCTCTGTCTTTTCAAGATGGACATGAAGGAAATTATGCATTATACTTCTGCACAGTTTGACATACAGTACTCTGGTATACTATCATATTTCAAGTGGAATTGAAATAAATACACAGAAGTTAGTAAGAGAGATGTAGTGGAAGAATTTCAATTCATGAACTGGTTAGTAGAGTTGTTATAGCGATCATGTACCCAAGCACTTTTGGCATTTGATGGTGCTGTGGCTTAATTGGTTAGCGACTGTCTAGTAAACAGAAATCCTGAATTCAAATCTCAGTGGTGCATTTTCATTAGTTCACTCTAAAGTAGTTTCTGGTACTGACTTAAAAACATATCATAAAATGGAAATCCTTGCAGATTGGTACTTTTTGCTGGACATTCTTCATGCATTTCTTTGAGATTCCTGTAGTTCCTACCAAGAGCAGAAGAGGGGACTGCCCAGCCATGTTAGCTGTGTGTTCTGTGCCTGGCCTCCTATTCTTTTTTTTTTTTGCATGTGTGACAAACTGGTCTGCTGAGTAAGAAGAGGTTTGCTTATTCATTCATTTAGATCTACATGAGTGAGAATCCTCAACTTCTGGAACCGAAACAGTTTTCACAAATCCTCTATACTGCAAAGGTACTAGCCCTGACTTTTGGATTTGGTACCAGTGGAAGCTGATGTCCAAGTGGCCACACTATCTCTCGTTGAACATATCTCTAACTGCTGTATTTCCCTCTGTGCCTCTAGTTGAATTGATGAGCCAGGGTTTAATAATGTGTTGAATCCTAACAGTCATTTAAGTTCTGAGTTGATATTAGAAGTAAATTTTGAACTTCTTTCATAAATGAACAGAACTGATAGTACAAAAGTTAAGCCAGCAAAGGAGAATGAAAACCTGATGGCAACAGGACAGACATTGTGTCACCAAAATAGAAGTGAAGATTCCTGAGCACAACAGAAAAATGGGTAGTAAGAAAGTAGATATAAAGAAATGGAGATATTGATAAACTTTGGTGCAGTAGTGGGATAGAACCCGTCTCCAAAGAGACTGGAGGATTAAGCCAGTAACTAAAACTCGGTGCACCACTGCGATCTGACAATAGATTTTAAGAGTGAAACCATACCACTTTCAAAATGAGCCCCATTTTTCTGTTCATACTCTACTCTGATGCCAGTTCCTCTGTCTTTTCAAGATGGACATGAAGGAAATTATGCATTATACTTCTGCACAGTTTGACATACAGTACTCTGGTATACTATCATATTTCAAGTGGAATTGAAATAAATACACCACAGAAGTTAGTAAAGAGATGTAGTGGAAGAATTTCAATTCATGAACTGGTTAGTAGAGTTGTTATAGCGATCATACCCAAGCACTTTTGGCATTTGATGGTGCCGTGGCTTAGTTGGTTAAAGCGCCTGTCTAGTAAACAGAAATCCTGAGTTCAAATCTCAGCGGTGCCCTTTCATTAGTTCACTCTAAAGTAGTTTCTGGTGACTGACTTAAAAACATATCATAAAATTGGGAAATCCTTGCAGATTGGTACTTTTTGCTGGATGTTCTTCATGCATTTCTTTGAGATTCCTGTAGTTCCTACCAAGAGCAGAAGAGGGGACTGCCCAGCCATGTTAGCTGTGTGTTCTGTGCCTGGCCTCCTATTCTTTTTTTTTGCATGTGTGACAAACTGGTCTGCTAAGTAAGAAGAGGGATTGCTTATTCATTCATTTAGATCTACATGAGTGAGAAATCCCTCAACTTCTGGAACCGAAACAGTTTTTCACAAATCCTCTATACTGCAAGGTACTAGCCCTGACTTTTGGATTTGGTACCAGTGGAAGCTGATGTCCAAGTGGCCCACACTATCTCTCGTTGAACATATCTCTAACTACTGTATCTCCCTCTGTGTCTCTAGTTGAATTGATGTGCCAGGGTTTAATAATGTGTTGAATCCTTACAGTCATTTTAAGTTCTGAGTTGATATTAGAAGTAAATTTTGAACTTCTTTTTTCATAAATGAACAGAACTGATAGTACAAAAGTTAAGCCAGCAAAAGGAGAATGAAAACCTGATGGCAACAGGACAGACATTGTGTCACCAAAATAGAAGTGAAGATTCCGGAGCATAACAGAAAAATGGGTAGTAAGAAAGCAGATATAAAGAAATGGAGAGATATTGATAAACTTTGGTGCAGTAGTGGGATGCGGACTACGTCTCCCAAAGAGACTGGAGGTTAAGCCAGTAACTAAGAAAACTCGGTCACACTACTGCGATCTGACAATAGATTTTGAGGTGAATCCATACCACTTTCAAAAAATGAGCCCCATTTTCTGTTCATACTCTACTCTGATGCCAGTTCCTCTGTCTGTTCAAGATGGACATGAAGGAAATATGCATTATACTTCTGGACAGTTTGACATACAGTACTCTGGTATACTATCATGATTTCAAGTGGAATTGAAATAAATACACCACAGAAGATAGTAAAGAGATGTAGTGGAAGAATTTCAATTCATGAACTGCTTTAGTAGAGTTGTTATATGACTATACCAAGCACTTTGGCATTTGATGGAGCCGTGGCTTAGTTGGTTAAAGCGCCTGTTTATAAACAGGAGATCCTGAGTTCAAATCTCAGTGGTGCATTTTCATTAGTTCACTCTAAAGTAGTTTCTGGTGACTGACTTATAAACATATCATAAAATTGGGAAATCCTTGCAGATTGGTACTTTTGCGGAAGATCTTCATGCATTTCTTTGAGATTCCTGTAGTTCCCACCAAGAGCAGAAGAGGGGACTGCCCAGCCACGTTAGCTGTGTGTTCTGTGCCTGGCCTCCTATTCTTTTTTTTTTGCATGTGTGACAAACTGATCTACTAAGTAAGAAGAGGGACTGCTTATTCATTCATTTAGATCTACGTGAGTGAGAAATCCCTCAACTTCTGGAACCGAAACAGTTTTTCACAAATCCTTTATTCTGCAAGGTACTAGCCCTGACTTTTGGATTTGGTACCAGTGGAAGCTGATGTCCAAGTTCCCCACACTATCTCTCGTTGAACATATCTCTAACTACTGTATCTCCCTCTGTGTCTCTAGTTGAACTGATGTGCAAGGTTTAATAATGTGTTGAATCCTTACAGTCATTTTAAGTTCTGAGTTGATATTAGAAGTAAATTTTGAAATTCTTTTTCGTAAATGAACAGAACTGATAGTACAAAAGTTAAGCCAGCAAAAGGAGAATGAAAACCTGATGGCAACAGGACAGACATTGTGTCACCAAAATAGAAGTGAAGATTCCGGAGCATAACAGAAAAATGGGTAGTAAGAAAGCAGATATAAAGAAATGGAGAGATATTGATAAACTTTGGTGCAGTAGTGGGATGCGAACCCACGTCTCCAAAGAGACTGGAGGGTTAAGCCAGTAACTAAGAAAACTCGGTCACACTACTGCGATCTGACAATAGATTTTGAGAGTGAAACCATACCACTTTCAAAAATGAGCCCCATTTTTCTGTTCATACTCTACTCTGATGCCAGTTCCTCTGTCTGTTCAAGATGGACATGAAGGAAATTATGCATTATACTTCTGGACAGTTTGACATACAGTACTCTGGTATACTATCGTATTTCAAGTGGAATTGAAATAAATACACCACAGAAGATAGTAAGAGAGATGTAGTGGAAGAATTTCAATTCATGAACTGCTTAGTAGAGTTGTTATAGCGATCATACCCAAGCACTTTTGGCATTTGATGGTGCCGTGGCTTAGTTGGTTAAAGCGCCTGTCTAGTAAACAGAAATCCTGATTCAAATCTCAGTGGTGCATTTTCATTAATTCACTCTAAAGTAGTTTCTGGTGACTGAATTAAAAACATATCATAAAATTGGGAAATCCTTGCAGATTGGTACTTTTGTGGATGTTCTTCATGCATTTCTTTGAGTTCCTGTAGTTACCACCAAGAGCAGAAGAGGACTGCCCAGCCATGTTAGCTGTGTGTTCTGTGCCTGGCCTCCCTATTCTTTTTATTTGCATGTGTGACAAACTGGTCTGCTAAGTAAGAAGAGGATTGCTTATTCATTCATTTAGATCTACATGGTGTCCTCTACTTCTGGAGAACCGAAACAGTTTTCTACGTCCTCCCTATACTGCAAGGTACTAGCCCTGACCTTGGATTTGGTACCAGTGGAAGCTGATGTCCAAGTGGCCCACACTATCTCTCGTTGAACATATCTCTAACTACTGTATCTCCCTCTGTGTCTCTAGTTGAATTGATGTGCCAGGGTTTAATAATGTGTTGAATCCTTACAGTCATTTTAAGTTCTGAGTTGATATTAGAAGTAAATTTTGAACTTCTTTTTTCATAAATGAACAGAACTGATAGTACAAAAGTTAAGCCAGCAAAAGGAGAATGAAAACCTGATGGCAACAGGACAGACATTGTGTCACCAAAATAGAAGTGAAGATTCCGGAGCATAACAGAAAAATGGGTAGTAAGAAAGCAGATATAAAGAAATGGAGATATTGATAAACTTTGGGGCAGTAGTGGATGCGAACTAACATCTCCAAAGAGACTGGAGGGTAAGCCAGTAACTAAGAAAACTTCGGTCACACTACTGCGATCTGACAATAGATTTTGAGAGTGAAACCATACCACTTTCAAAAATGAGCCCCATTTTTCTGTTCATACTCTACTCTGATGCCAGTTCATCTGTCTGTTCAAGATGGACATGAAGGAAATTATGCATTATACTTCTGGACAGTTTGACATACAGTACTCTGGTATACTATCGTATTTCAAGTGGAATTGAAATAAATACACCACAGAAGATAGTAAGAGAGATGTAGTGGAAGAATTTCAATTCATGAACTGCTTAGAAGAGTTGTTATAGCGATCATACCCAAGCACTTTTGCCATTTGATGGTGCCGTGGCTTAGTTGGTTAAAGCGCCTGTCTAATGAACAGGAGATCCAGAGTTCAAATCTCCCATGTGCCTTTTCATTAGTTCACTCTAAAGTAGTTTCTGGTGACTGACTTAAAAACATATCATAAAATTGGGAAATCCTTGCAGATTGGTACTTTTTGGTGGATGTTCTTCATGCATTTCTTTGAGAGTCCTGTAGTTCCCACCAAGAGCAGAAGAGGGGACTTCCCAGCCATGTTAGCTGAGTGTTCTGTGCCTGGCCTCCTATTCTTTTTTTTTGCATGTGTGACAAACTGGTCTGCTAAGTAAGAAGTGGGATTGCTTATTCATTCATTTAGATCTACATGAGTGAGAAATCCCTCAACTTCTGGAACCGAAACAGTTTTTCACAAATCCTCTATACTACAAGGTACTAGCCCTGACTTTTGGATTTGGTACCAGTGGAAGCTGATGTCCAAGTGGCCCACACTATCTCTCGTTGAACATATCTCTGTACTGTTCTCCCTCTGTGCCTCTAGTTGAATTGATCAGCCAGGGTTTAATAATGTGTTGAATCTAACAGTCATTTTAAGTTCTGAGTTGATATTAGAGTAAATTTGAACTTCTTTTTTCATAAATGAACAGAACTGATAGTACAAAACTTAAGCCAGCAAAAGGAGAATGAAAACCTGATGGCAACAGGACAGACATTGTGTCACCAAAATAGAAGTGAAGATTCCTGAGCATAACAGAAAAATGGGTAGTAAGAAAGTAGATATAAAGAAATGGAGAGATATTGATAAACTTTGGTGCAGTAGTGGGATACGAACCCACGTCTCCAAAGAGACTGGAGGATTAAGCCAGTAACTAAGAATACTCGGTCACACTACTGCGATCTGACAATAGATTTTGAGAGTGAAACCATACCACTTTCAAAAATGAGCCCCATTTTTCTGTTCATACTCTACTCTGATGCCAGTTCCTCTGTCTGTTCAAGATGGACATGAAGGAAATTATGCATTATACTTCTGGACAGTTTGACATACAGTACTCTGGTATACTATCGTATTTCAAGTGGAATTGAAATAAATACACCACAGAAGATAGTAAGAGAGATGTAGTGGAAGAATTTCAATTCATGAACTGCTTAGTAGAGTTCTTATAGCGATCATACCCAAGAACTTTTGGCATTTGATGGTGCAGTGACTAATTGGTTAAAAGCGCCTGTCTAGTAAACAGGAAATCCTGAATTCAAATCTCAGTGGTGCATTTTCATTAGTTCACTCTAAAGTAGTTTCTGGTGACTGAATTAAAACATATCATAAAATTGGAAATCCTTGCAGATTGGTACTTTTGCTGGATGTTCTTCATGCATTTCTTTGAGATTCCTGTAGTTCCCACAAGAGCGAAGAGGACTGCCCAGCCATGTTAGCTGTGTGTCTGTGCCTGGCCTCTATTCTTTTTATTTGCATGTGTGACAAACTGGTCTGCTAAGTAAGAAGAGGATTGCTTATTCATTCATTTAGATCTACATGGTGAGAAATCCCTCTACTTCTGGAACCGAAACAGTTTTTCACAAACTCCTCTAATCTGCAAGGTACTAGCCCTGAACTTTGGATTTGTACCAGTGGAAGCTGATGTCCAAGTGGCCCACACTATCTCCCGTTGAACATATCTCTAACTACTGTATCTCCCTCTGTGTCTCTAGTTGAATTGATGTGCCATGGTTTAAGAATGTGTTGAATCCTTACAGTCATTTTAAGTTCTGAGTTGATATTAGAAATTAATTTTGAACTTCTTTTCATAAATGAACAGAACTGATAGTACAAAAGTTAAGCCAGCAAAGGAGAATGAAAACCTAATGGCAACAGGACAGACATTGTGTCACCAAAATAGAAGTGAAGATTCTGGAGCATAACAGAAAAATGGGTAGTAAGAAAGCAGATATAAAGAAATGGAGAGATATTGATAAACTTTAGAGACAGTAGTAGGATGCGAACCTACATCTCCAAAGAGACTGGAGGGTTAAGCCAGTAACTAGAAAACTCGGTCACACCTACTGCGATCTGACAATAGATTTTGAGATGAAACATACCACTTTCAAGAATGAGCCTCATTTTTCTGTTTGTACTCTACTCTGATGCCAGTTCATCTGTCTGTTCAAGATGGATATGGAAGGAAATTATGCATTATACTTCTGGAGTTTGACATACAGTACTCTGGTATACTATCGTATTTCAAGTGGAATTGAAATAAATACACCACAGAAGATAATAAGAGAGATGTAGTGGAAGAATTTCAATTCATGAACTGCTTAGAAGAGTTGTTATAGGATCATACCCAAGCACTTTTGGCATTTGATGGTGCCGTGCTTAGTTGGTTAAAGCGCCTGTCTAACGAACAGGAGATCCAGAGTTCAAATCTCCATGTGCCTGATTTTCATTAGTTCACTCTAAAGTAGTTTCGGTGACTGACTTAAAAAACATATCATAAAATTGGGAAATCCTTTGCAGATTGGTACTTTTGCTGGATGTTCTTCATGCATTTCTTTGAGATCCTGTAGTTCCCACCAAGAGCAGAAGAGGACTTCCCAGCCATATTAGCTGAGTGTTCTGTGCCTGGCCTCCTATTCTTTTTTTTTTTGCATGTCTGACAAACTGGTCTGCTAAGTAAGAAGTGGGACTGCTTATTCATTCATTTATATCTACATGGTGAGAAATCCCTCAACTTCTGGAACGAAACAGTTTTTCACAAATCCTCTATACTACAAGGTACTAGCCCTGACTTTGGATTTGGTACCAGTGGAAGCTGATGTCCAAGTGGCCCACACTATCTCTCGTTGAACATATCTCTAACTGCTGTATCTCCCTCTGTGCCTCTAGTTGAATTGATGAGCCAGGGTTTAATAATGTGTTGAATCCTAACAGTCATTTTAAGTTCTGAGTTGATATTAGAAGTAAATTTTGAACTTCTTTTTTCATAAATGAACAGAACTGATAGTACAAAACTTAAGCCAGCAAAAGGAGAATGAAAACCTGATGGCAACAGGACAGACATTGTGTCACCAAAATAGAAGTGAAGATTCCTGAGCATAACAGAAAAATGGGTAGTAAGAAAGTAGATATAAAGAAATGGAGAGATATTGATAAACTTTGGTGCAGTAGTGGGATACAGACCCACGTCTCCAAAGAGACTGGAGGATTAAGCCAGTAACTAAGAATACTGGGGTCACACTACTGCGATCTGACAATAGATTTTTGAGGTGAAACCATACCACTTTCAAAAAATGAGCCCATTTTCTGTTCATACTCTACTCTGATGCCAGTTCTCTGTCTGTTCCAAGATGGACATGAAGGAAATTATGCATTATACTTCTGGACAGTTTGACATACAGTACTCTGGTATACTATCGTATTTCAAGTGGAATTGAAATAAATACACCACAGAAGATAGTAAGAGAGATGTAGTGGAAGAATTTCAATTCATGAACTGCTTAGTAGAGTTGTTATAGCGATCATACCCAAGAACTTTTGGCATTTGATGGTGCCGTGTGGCTTAGTTGGTTAAAGTGCCAGTTTAGTAAACAGGAGATCCTGAGTTCAAATCTCAGTGGTGCATTTTCATTAGTTCACTCTAAAGTAGTTTCTGGTGACTGACTTATAAACATATCATAAAATTGGGAAATCCTTGCAGATTGGTACTTTTTGCTGGAAGATCTTCATGCATTTCTTTTAAGAGATTCTATAGTTTCCACCAAGAGCAGAAGAGGGACTGCACAGCCACGTGTTAGCTGTGTGTTCTGTGCCTGGCCTCCTATTCTTTTTTTTTTTTGCATGTGTGACAAACTGATCTACTAAGTAAGAAGAGGACTGCTTTCATTCATTTAGATCTACGTGGTGAAATCCTCAACTTCTGGAACGAAACAGTTTTTCACAAATCCTTTCTATTCTGCAAGGTACTAGCCCTGACTTTTGGATTTGGTACCAGTGGAAGCTGATGTCCAAGTTCCCCACACTATCTCTCGTTGAACATATCTCTAACTACTGTATCTCCCTCTGTGTCTCTAGTTGAATTCATGTGCCAGGGTTTAATAATGTGTTGAATCCTTACAGTCATTTTAAGTTCTGAGTTGATATTAGAAATTAATTTGAACTTCTTTTTCATAAATGAACAGAACTGATAGTACAAAAAGTTAAGCCAGCAAAAGGAGAATGAAAAACAGATAGCAATAGGACAGACATTGTGTCCACCAAAATAGAAGTGAAATTCTGGAGCATAACAGAAAAAATGGGTAGTAAGAAAGCAGATATAAAGAAATGGAGATATTGATAAACTTTGGTGTAGTAGTGGGATCAGATACGTCTCAAAAGAGACTGGAAGAGTTAAGCCAGTAACTAAGAAAACTCGGTCACACTACTGCGATCTGAGAATAGATTTTGAGAGTGAAACCATACCACTTTCAAGAATGAGCCCCATTTTTCTGTTTGTACTCTACTCTGATGCCAGTTCCTCTGTCTGTTCAAGATGGACATGAAGGAAATTATGCATTATACTTCTGGGCAGTTTGTCATACAGTACTCTGGTATACTGTCGTATTTCAAGTGGAATTGAAATAAATACACCACAGAAGATAGTAAGAGAGATGTAGTGGAAGAATTTCAATTCATGAACTGCTTAGTAGAGTTGTTATAGGGATCATACCCAAGCACTTTTGTCATTTGATGTTGCGATGGCTTAGTTGGTTGCAAAGCCTGTCTAGCAAACAAGAGATCCTGAGTTCAAATCTCAGCGGTGATTTTTCATTAGTTCACTCTAAAGTAGTTTCTGCTGACTGACTTAAAAACATATCATAAAATTGGGAAATCCTTGCAGATGGGTACTTTTTGCTGGATGTTCTTCATGCATTTCTTTCAGATTCCTGCAGTTCCCACCAAGAGCAGAAGAGGGGACTGCCCAGCCAAGTTAGCTGTGTGTTCTGTGCCTGGCCTCCTATTCTTTTTTTTTGCATGTCTGACAAACTGGTCTGCTAAGTAAGAAGTGGGACTGCTTATTCATTCATTTATATCTACATGAGTGAGAAATCCCTCAACTTCTGGATCCGAAACAGTTTTTCACAAATCCTCTATACTCCAAGGTACTAGCCCTGACTTTTGGATTTGGTACCAGTGGAAGCTGATGTCCAAGTGGCCCACACTATCCTCGTTGAACATATCTCTAACTGCTGTATCTCCCTCTGTGCCTCTAGTTGAATTGATGAGCCAGGGTTTAATAATGTTGAATCCTAACAGTCATTTTAAGTTCTGAGTTGATATTAGAAGTAAATTTTGAACTCTTTTTTTCATTAAATAAGACTTAGAACTGATAGTACAAACTTAAGCCAGCAAAAGAAGAATGAAAACCTACAGTGGCAACAGGACAGACATTGTGTCACCAAAATAGAGTGAAGATTCCTGAGCATAACAGAAAAATGGGTAGTAAGAAAGTAGATATAAAAGAAATGGAGAGAGATATGATAACTTTGGTGCAGTAGTGGGATACGAACCCACATCTCCCAAAAGAGCTGGAGGATTAAGCCGGTAACTAAGAATACTCGGTCACACTACTGCGATCTGACAATGAGTTTGAGAGTGAAACCATACCACTTTCAAAAATGAGCCCCATTTTCTGTTCATACTCTACTCTGATGTCAGTTCCTCTGTCTTTTCAAGATGGACATGAAGGAAATTATGCATTATACTTCTGGACAGTTTGACATACAGTACTCTAGTATACTATCGTATTTCAAGTGGAATTGAAATAAATACTCACAGAAGATAGTAAAGAGATGTAGTGGAAGAATTTCAATTCATGAACTGCTTAGTAGAGGATTGTTATAGCGATCCTTAAGGTTTGGCATTTGATGGTGCTGTGGCTTAGTTGGTTAAAGTGCCAGTTTAGTAAACAGGAGATCCTGAGTTCAAATCTCAGTGGTGCATTTTCATTAGTTCACTCTAAAGTAGTTTCTGGTGACTGACTTATAAACATATCATAAAATTGGGAAATCCTTGCAGATTGGTACTTTTTGCTGGAAGATCTTCATGCATTTCTTTGAGATTCCTGTAGTTCCCACCAAGAGCAGAAGAGGACTTCCCAGCCAATGTTAGCTGTGTGTTCTGTACCTAGCCTCTATTCTTTTTTTTTTGCATGTGGACAAACTGATCTACTAAGTAAGAAGAGGATTGCATTATTCATTCATTTAGATCTACATGGTAGAAAATCCTCAACTCTGGAACGAAACAGTTTTTCACAAATCCTTTATTCTGCAAGGTACTAGCCCTGACTTTTGGATTTGGTACCAGTGGAAGCTGATGTCCAAGTTCCCCACACTATCTCTCGTTGAACATATCTCTAACTACTGTATCTCCCTCTGTGTCTCTAGTTGAATTCATGTGCCAGGGTTTAATAATGTGTTGAATCCTTACAGTCATTTTAAGTTCTGAGTTGATATTAGAAATTAATTTTGAACTTCTTTTTTCATAAATGAACAGAACTGATAGTACAAAAGTTAAGCCAGCAAAAGGAGAATGAAAACCTGATGGCAACAGGACAGACATTGTGTCACCAAAATAGAAGTGAAGATTCCGGAGCATAACAGAAAAATGGGTAGTAAGAAAGCAGATATAAAGAAATGGAGAGATATTGATAAACTTTGGTGCAGTAGTGGGATGCGAACCCACGTCTCCAAAGAGACTGGAAGGTTAAGCCAGTAACTAAGAAAACTTCGGTTACACTACTGTGATCTGAGAATAGATTTTGAGGTGAAACCATACCACTTTCAAGAATGAGCCCCATTTTCTGTTAAGTACTCTACTCTGATTCCAGTTCCTCTCATGTCTGTTCAAGATGGACATGAAGGAAATTATGCATTATACTTCTGGACAGTTTGTCATACAGTACTCTGGTATACTGTCGTATTTCAAGTGGAATTGAAATAAATACACCACAGAAGATAGTAAGAGATGATGAGTGGAAGAATTTCAATTCATGAACTGCTTAGTAGAGTTGTTATAGGGGACCATACCCAAACACTTTTGTCATTTGATGTTGCCGAGGCTTAGTTGGTTAAACGCCTGTCTA
This sequence comes from Neoceratodus forsteri, assembly GCA_016271365.2. Taxonomy (NCBI): domain Eukaryota; kingdom Metazoa; phylum Chordata; order Ceratodontiformes; family Ceratodontidae; genus Neoceratodus; species Neoceratodus forsteri. The sequence continues at coordinate 434,496,267 of CM057450.1, read as the reverse complement.
GACAAACAAGAGATCCTGAGTTCAAATCTCAGTGGTGATTTTTCATTAGTTCACTCTAAAGTAGTTTCTGCTGACTGACTTAAAACATATCATAAAATTGGGAAATCCTTGCAGATTGGTACTTTTGCTGGATGTTCTTCATGCATTTCTTTTAGATTCTGCAGTTCCACCAAGAGAGAAGGACTGCCCAGCCAAGATGGCTAGTGTGTTCTGTGCCTGGCCTCCTATTCTTTTTTTTGCATGTCTGACAAACTGGTCTGCTAAGTGAAGTGGGACTGCTTATTCATTCATTTATATCTACATGGTGAGAAATCCCTCAACTTCTGGATCGAAACAGTTTTTCTAAATCCTCCTATACTCCAAGGTACTAGCCCTGACTTTTGGATTTGGTACCAGTGGAAGCTGATGTCAAGTGGCCCACACTATCTCTAGATGAACATATCTCTAACTACTGTTCTCCCTCTGTGTCTCTAGTTGAATTGATGTGCCAGGGTTTAATAATGTATTGAATCCTTACAGTCATTTTAAGTTCTGAGTTGATATTAGAAGTAAATTTTGAACTTCTTTTTTCATAAATGAACAGAACTGATAGTACAAAAGTTAAGCCAGCAAAAGGAGAATGAAAGCCTGATGGCAACAGGACAGACATTGTGTCACCAAAACAGAAGTGAAGATTCTGGAGCATAACAGAAAAATGGGTAGTAAGAAAGCAGATATAAAGAAATGAAGAGACATTGATAAACTTTGGTGCAGTAGTGGGATGCGAACCCATGTCTCCAAAGAGACTGGAGAGTTAAGCCAGTAACTAAGAAAACTCAGTCACACTACTGAGATCGGACAATAGATTTTGAGAGTGAAACCATACCACTTTCAAAAATGAGCCCCATTTTTCTGTTCACACTCTACTCTGATGCTAGTTCCTCTGTCTGTTCAAGATGGACATGAAGGAAATTATGCATTATACTTCTGGACAGTTTGACATACAGTACTCTGGTATCTATCGTATTTCAAGTGGAATTGAAATAAATACACCTGAAGATAGTGAAGAGAGAGATGCAGTGGAAGAATTTCAATTGATGAACTGCAGTAGAGTTGTTATAGTGATAATGCCCAAGCATTTTGGCATTTGATGGTGCCGTGGCTTACGGTTAAAGCGCCTGTCTAGTAAACAGGAGATCTTGAGTTCAAATCGCAGCAGTGCATTTTCATTAGTTCACTCTAAAGTAGTTTCTGGTGACTGACTTAAAAACATATCATAAAACAGTGAAATCCTTGCTGATTGGTACTTTTTGCTGGATGTTCTTCATGCATTTCTTTGAGTTATGTAGTTCCCACCAAGAGCAGAAGGGGACTGCTGCCAGCAATATTGAATGTTGTTCTGTGCCTGGCCTCCTATTCTTTTTTTTTTTGCATGTGTGACAAACTGGTCTGCTAAGTAAGAAGAGGATTGCTTATTCATTCATTTAGATCTACATGGTGAAAATCCTCAACTTCTGGAACCGAAACAGTTTTCTACAAATCCTCTGATACTACAAGTTACTAGCCCTGACTTTTGGATTTGGTACCAGTAGGAAGCTGATGTCCAAGTGGCCCACACTATCTCTCGTTGAACATATCTCTAACTACTGTATCTCCCTCTGTGTCTCTAGTTGAATTGATGTGCCAGGGTTTAATAATGTGTTGAATCCTTACAGTCATTTTAAGTTCTGAGTTGATATTAGAAGTAAATTTTGAACTTCTTTTTTCATAAATGAACAGAACTGATAGTACAAAAGTTAAGCCAGCAAAAGGAGAATGAAAACCTGATGGCAACAGGACAGACATTGTGTCACCAAAATAGAAGTGAAGATTCCGGAGCATAACAGAAAAATGGGTAGTAAGAAAGCAGATATAAAAAAGAAAGAGATAGATAAACTTTGGTGCAGTAGTGGGATGCAAACCACGTCTCCAAAAGACTGGAGTTAAGCCAGTAACTAAGAAAACTCAGTCACACTACTGCGATCTGACAATAGATTTTGAGAGTGAAACCATACCACTTTCAAAAATGAGCCCCATTTTTCTGTTCATACTCTACTCTGATGCCAGTTCCTCTGTCTGTTCAAGATGGACATGAAGGAAATTATGCATTATACTTCTGGACAGTTTGACATACAGTACTCTGGCATACTATCGTATTTCAAGTGGAATTCAAATAAATACACCTCAGAAGATAGTAAGAGATGATGTAGGGGAAGAAATTCAATTCATGAACTGTTTAGTAGAGTTGTTATAGCGATCATACCCAAACGCTTTTGGTGTTTGATGCTGCCGTGGCTTAGTTGGTTAAAGTGCCCGTCTAATAAACAGGAGATCCTGAGTTCAAATCTCAGCAGTGCCTTTTCATTAGTTCACTCTAAAGTAGTTTCTGGTGACTGACTTAAAAACATATCATAAAATTGGGAAATCCTTGCAGATTGGTACTTTTTGCTGGATGTTCTTCATGCATTTCTTTGAGATTCCTCTAGTTCCCACCAAGAGCAGAAGAGGGGACTGCCCAGCCATGTTAGCTGTGTGTTCTGTGCCTGGCCTCCTATTCTTTTTTTTTGCATGTGTGACAAACTGGTCTGCTAAGTAAGAAGAGGGATTGCTTATTCATTCATTTAGATCTACATAAGTGAAATCCTCAACTTCTTGAACTGAAACAGTTTTTCACAATCTCTATTCTGCAAGGTACTAGCCCTGACTTTTGGATTTGGTACCAGTGGAAGCTGATTTCCAAGTGGCCCACTATCTCTTGTTGAACATATCTCTAACTACTGTATCTCCTCTGTGTTTCTAGTTGAATTGATTGGCCAGGGTTTAATAATTGTTGAATCCTTACAGTCATATTAAGTTCTGAGTTGATATTAGAAGTAAATTTTGAACTTTTTTTTATAAATGAACGGAACTGATAATACAAAAGTTAAGCCAGCAAAGAGAGATGAAAACCTGATGGCAAGCAGGACAGACATCGTGTCACCAAAATAGAAGTGAAGATTCCGGAGCATAACAGAAAAATGATTAGTAAGAAAGCAGTTATAAAGAAATGGAGAGATATTGATAAACTTTGGTGCAGTAGTGGGATCTGCGAACCCGTCTCCAAAGACTAGAGAGTTAAACCAATAACTAAGATAACCGGTTACACTACTGCGATCTGACAATAGATTTTGAGAGTAAAACCATACCACTTTCAAAAATGAGCCCATTTCTCTCTTCATACTCGACACTGATGCCAGTTCCACTGTCTGTTCAAGATGGACATGAAGGAAATTATGCATTATACTTCGGACAGTTTGTCATACAGTACTCTGGTATACTATCAGTATTTCAAGTGGAATTGAAATAAATACACACAGAAGATAGTAAGAGATGTGGAAGAATTGCCAATTCATGAACTGCTTAGTAGAGTTCTTATAGCGATCATGCCCAAGCACATTTGGCATTTGATGGTGCTGTAGCTTAGTTGGTTAAAGTGCCTGTCTAGTAAACATAAGATCCGGTTCAAATCTCACAGTGCCTTTTCATTAGTTCACTCTAAAAGAGTTTCTGGTGACTGACTTAAAAACATATCATAAAATTGGAAATCCTGGCAGATTTGTACTTTTGCTGGATGTTCTTCATGCATTCTTTGAGTCCTATGGTTCCTCCAGGAGCAGAAGGGGACTGCCCAGCCATGTTAGCTGTGTGTTCTGTGCCTGGCCTCCTACTCTTTTTTTTTTGCATGTGTGACAAACTGGTCTGCTAAGTAAGAAGAGGCATTGCTTATTCATTCATTTAGATCTACATAAGTAGAAATCCCTCAACTTCTGGAACTGAAACAGTTTTCACAAATCCTCTATATTGCAAGGTACTAGCCCTGACTTTTGGATTTGGTACCAGTGAGCTGATTTCAAAGAGGCCCACTATCTCTCATTGAACATATCTCTAACACTGTATATCCCTCTGTCTCTAGTTGAATTGATGTGCCAGGGGTTTAATAACTTGTTTAATCCTTACAGTCATTTTAAGTTCAGTAGATATTAGCATTAAATTTGAACTTTTCTTTATAAAACCACAGAACTGATAGTACAAAGAGTTAAGCTATCGAGAGAATGATAACCTGATAGCAACAGGACAGACATTTTTCAAAAATAAGTGAAGATTCCAGGCATAACAGAAAATGGGTAGTATGAAAGCAGATTAAAGAAATGCAGAGATACTGATAATCTTTGGTGCAATAGTGGAATGCGAACCCACGTCTCCAAAGAGACTGGAGGGTTAAGCCAAAAACTAAGAAAACTCAGTCACACTACTGCAATCTGACAATAGATTTTGAGAGTGAAACCATACCACTTTCAAAAAAGAGCCCCATTTTTCTGTTCATACTCTACTCTGATGCCAGTTCCTCTGTCTGTTCAAGATGGACATGAAGGAAATTATGCATTATACTTCTGGACAGTTTGACAAACTCTGGTATACTATCGTATTTCAAGTGGAATTGAAATAAATACACCACAAAAGATAGTAACAGAGATGTACTGGAAGAATTTCAATTCATGAACTGCTTAGTAGAGTTGTTATAGCGATCATACCCAAGCACTTTCTGAGTTTCATGGCGCCCTTAGCTTAGTTAGTTAAAGCCTGTCTAGTAAACAGGAGTTCCTGATTTCAAATCTCAACGGTGCCTTTTCACTAGTTCACTCTGAAGTAGTTTCTGGTGACTAACTTAAAACATATCATAAAATCGCAAATCCTTGCAGATTGGTACTGTTTGCTGCATGTTCTTGATGCATTTCTTTGAGATTCCTGTTGTTCCACCAAGAGCACAAAAGGGGACTGCCCAGCTATGTTAGCTGTTTGTTCTGTGCCTGGCCTCCTATTCATTTTTTTTGCTTGTGAGACAAAGTGCTCTGCCAAGTAAGAAGAGGGGTTGCTTATTCATTTAGATCTACATGAGTGAGGAACCCCTCAACTTCTGGAACCTAAACCGTTTTTCACAAATCCTTTATACTGCAAGGTACTAGCCCTGACTATTGGATTTGGTACCAGTGGAAGTTGATTTCCAAGTGGTCCACACTATCTCTCCTTGAACATATCTCTAACTACTGTATCTCACTCTGTGTCTCTAGTTGAATTGATGTGGCAGGGTTTAATAATTTGTTTAATCCTTACAGTCATTTTAAGTTCTGAGTTGACATTAAAGTAAATTTTGAACTTTTTTTATAAATGAATAGAACTGATAGTACAAAGTTAAGCTAGCAAAAGGAGAATGAAAACCTGATGGCAACAGGACAGACATTGTGTCACCAAAATAGAAGTGAAGATTCCTCAGCATAACAGAAACATGGGTAGTAAGAAAGCAGATGTAAAGAAATGGAGAGATACTGATAAACTTTGGTGGAATAGTGGGATGCGAACCCACGTCTCCAAAGAGACTGGAGGGTTAAGCCAGTAACTTAGAAAACTCAGTCACACTACTGCGATCTGACAATAGATTTTGAGAGTGAAACCATACCACTTTCAAAAATGAGTACCATTTTTGTGTTCATACTCCACTCTGATGCCAGTTCCTCTGTCTGTTCAAGATGAACATGAAGGAAATTATGCATTTTACTTCTAAGTCAGTTTACATACTCTGGTATACTATTGTATTTCAAGTGGAATTTAAATAAATACAGCACAGAAGATAGTAATAGAGATGTACTGGAAGAATTTCAATTCATGAACTGCTTAGTAGAGTTGTTATAGCGACGATCGTACCAAAGCACTTTCTGAGTTTCATGGTGCCGTGGCTAAGTTGGTTAAAGTGCCTGTCTAATAAACAAGAGATCTTGATTTCAAATCTCAGCGGTGTCTTTTCATTAGTTCACTCTAAAGTAGTTTCTGGTGACTGACTTAAAAACATATCATAAAATTGGGAAATCCTTACAGATTGGTACTTTTTTCTGGATGTTCTTGTTGCATTCTTGAGTTTCCTGTAGTTCCACGTAGAGCCGAAGAGGGACTGCCAATATATTAGCTGTGTATTCTGTACAACCTCTATTCTTTTTTTGCATGTGTGACAAACTGGTCTGCCTAAGTAAGAAGAGGTTGCTTATTCATTTAGATCCACATGGTGGGAACCCCTCTTCTTCTGGAACCTAAACAGTTTTTCACAAATCCTCTATACTGCATGGTACTAGCCCTGACTTTTGGATTTGGTACCATTGGAAGCTGATTTCCAAGTGGCCCACACTATCTCTCGTTGAACATCTCTCTAACTACTGTATCTTCCTCTGTGTCTCTAGTTGAATTGATGTGCCAGGGTTTAATAATCTGTTTAATCCTTACAGTCATTTTAAGTTCTGAGTTGATATTAGAAGTACATTTTGAACTTTTTTTTTTATAAATGAACAGAACTGATAGTACAAAAGTTAAGGTAGCATTAGAGAATGAAAACCTGATGGCAGCAGGCATACATTGTGTCACCAAAATAGAAGTGAGGATTCAGACATAACAGAAAAATGGGTAGTAAGAAAGCAGATATAAAGAAAAGGAGAGATGTTGATAAACCTTGGTGCAGTAGTGGGATGTCGACCCACATCTCCAAAAGAGACTGGAGGGTTAAGCCCAGTAACTAAGAAAACTCAGTTACACTACTGCAATATGACAATAGATTTTGAGGAGTGAAACCATACCACTTTCAAAATGAGCCCCATTTTTCTGTTCATACTCTACTCTGATGCAGTTTCTCTGTCTGTTCAAGATGTACATGAAGGAAATTATGCATTATACTTCTGGACAGTTTGACATACAGTACTCTGAGTATACTATCGTTATTTCAAGTGGAATTGAAATAAATACACCACAGAAGATAGTAAGAGATGTAGTGGAAGAATTTCAATTCATGAACTGCTTAGTAGAGTTGTTATAGCGATCATACCCAAGCACTTTCTGAGTTTCATGGTGCAGTGGCTTAGTTGGTTAAAGTGCTTGTCTAATAAACAAGAGATCCTGACTTCAGATCTCAGTGATTCCTTTAAATTAGTTCACTCTAAAGTAGTTTCAGGTGACTGACTTAAAAACATATGATAAAATTGGGAAATCCTTGCAGATTGGTACTTTTCACTGTATGTTCTTGATGCATTTCTTTGAGATTCCTGTAGTTCCCACCAAGAGCAGAAGAGGGGACTGCCCAGCCATGTTAGCTGTGTATTCTGTGCCTGGCATCCTATTCTTTTTTTTGCAAGTGTGACAAACTGGTCTGCTAAGTAAGAAGAGGGATTGCTTATTCATTTAGATCTACATGAGTGAGGAACCCCTCATCTTCTGGAACCTAAACAGTTTTTCACAAATCCTCTATACTGCAAGGTACTAGCCCTGACTTTTGGATTTGGTACCAGTAGAAGCTGATTTCAAAGTGGCCCACACTATCTCTCGTTGAACCTATCTCTAACTACTGTATCTCCTCTGTGTCTCTAGTTGAATTGATGTGCCAGGGTTTAATAATTTTAATCCTTACAGACATTTTAAGTTCTGAGTTGATATTAACAATAAATTTTGAACTTTTTTTAAAATGAAGACAACTGACAGTACAAAAGTTAAGCTAGCAAAGGGAGAATGAAAACCTGATGGCAAAGGACAGACATTGTGTCACCAAAATAGAAGTGAAGATTCGGGCATAACAGTAAAATGGGTAGTAAGAAAGCAGATGTAAGAAGTAAGAGATATTGATAAACTTTTGTGCAATAGTGGAATGCGAACCACGTCTCCAATGAGACTGGAGGGATAAACCAGTAACTAAGAAAACTCAGTCACACTACTGCAATCTGACAATAGATTTTGAGGGTGAAACCATACCACTTTCAAAAATGAGCCCCATTTTCTGTTCATACTCTACTATGATGCCAGTTCCTTTGTCTGTTCAAGATGGAAATGAAGGAAATTATGCATTATACTTCTGGACAGTTTGACATACAGTACTCTGGTGTACTATCGTATTTGAAGTGGAATTGAAATAAATACACCACAGAAGATAGTAACAGAGATGTACTGGAAAAATTTCAATTCATGAACTGCTTAGTAGAGTTGTTATAGCGATCATTCCCAAGCACTTTCGGAATTTGATGGTGCCGTGGCTTAGTTGGTTAAAGCACCTGTCTAGTAAATAGGAGATCCTGAGCTCAAATCTGGTGGTGCCTTTTCATTAGTTCACCCTAAGGTAGTTTCTGGTGACTGACTTGAGAACATAACATAAAATTGGAAATCCTAGCAGATTGGTACTTTTGCTGGATGTTCTTGATGCATTTCTTTGAGATTCCTGTAGTTCCACCAAGAGCAGAAGAGGACTGCCCAGCCATGTTAGCTGTGTGTTCTGTACTGACCTCCTATTCTTTTTTTGCATGTGTGACAAACTGGTCAGCTAAGTAAGAAGAGGGATTGCTTATTCATTTAGATCTACATGGTGAGGAACCCCCAACCTGGAACCTAAACAGTTTTCACAAATCCTCTATACTGCAAGGTACTAGCCCTGACTTTTGGACTTGGTACCAGTGGAAGCTGATTTCCAAGTGGCCCACACTATCTCTCGTTGAACATATCTCTAACTACTGTATCTCCCCCTGTGTCTCTAGTTGCATTGATGTGCCAGGGTTTAATAATGTGTTGAATCCTTACAGTCATTTTAAGTTCTGAGTTGATATTTTTGAAGTGAATTTTGAGCTTTTTTATAAATGAACAGAACTGATAGTACAAAAGTTAAGCTAGCAAAAGAAAATTAAAACCTGATGGCAACAGGACAGACATTATTGTCACCAAAATAGAAATGAAGATGCAGAGCATAACAGAAAAATGGGTAGTAAAGCAGATGTAAAGAAATGGAGAGATATTCATAAACTTTAGTGCAATAGTAGGATGTAGAACCCACATCCATAGTGAGTCTGGATGGTTAAGCCAGTACCTAAGAAAACTCGGTCACACTACTGCGATCTGACAATAGATTTTGAGAGTGAAACCATACCACTTTCAACAAGCATTTATCAATGCGAATGTTTGCTTACTGGTTTTAGCATTAGAAATGCATGAGTCAGACAGATGCCGAATAGGAATGGCAGTTAAGTACTGAAGTGATGGCACTCCCTCTATGTAACAGACATGGAAAGTCTCTGAGGTGCATCTTTGGATCATCGACCATAATGTTCACACAGTTAACCTCACCTATCCTGCGAACACTGAAGTGTTGAGGTGTTGCGTTGTTGTGTTCGGCAATAGTCACCCCATTCCATAAGAGACACACTGAAATGGGCATTTAGTTTAGGAAAGCGGTGAGCTTTAAAGGCCGAAAAGAGTCAAACATACCTCTATGCCTATCATGGCTGCAGGGTGTGGGTGGAGGTGGAATGAGCAACATTACAGCCAGCAATCAAAAGGAACACCCTGATGCCTATCAGTTTGTACAGGGTGAGATGTTATAGTTAGAAACCCTAATGCCCAGTGGCGTTGCTGGTATTTACGTGCAAATTTGCAACATAGCTTTGTAATACTCCCCCAACACACACACATGTTGGACCTCTACTCATGAACAGTGGCACTGTGATTTTGTTAGTTGTCTGAACAGTGATTTCCCACAGTGACTGTGCCATTTCTGCTTCACAGTTCGGGCAGGATGTGAAAAATGACAGCTATACTTTTGATAGGCAGGTGTGAAAAGATGGCAATGCTGAAAATCTGGAGTGAAAATATAAAAATTCTCACTTTCGAGCATCACATTAGGAGCTGCATAGCATGCTCTAACACAGTCATTTCATGGAGTTCTTTCATCAGACTTTCAACATGGAAGCATTTGGTGACTTCTGCACATGAACAGTGGCAGTATGATTTTCATAATATCTCCTGAATATTGGAGTTTCCACAGCAAACCGTGCCATTATTGCACCCGGATGAGCAGAAATACATTTTAGGGCAGGATGTGAAAAAGAAACCTTAACAGTGTTCATAAGGAGATGTGAAAAAAAAATGGCGTGTTGAAAATCTGGGTGAAAATATTACAAATTCTCGAAGGTATAGTGTGCATGGGAACTGCACAATGCACACTCTAACTGTGTCATTGTTGGAATATTTTTTCACCAGGTTTCTTCTCAACATAGGCATTTTATGACCTTTCTCATAAAGAGCAGGTATCACTTTTGTGTGGATTTTGTCATAATCTGTGTCCTAGACGATGATTTCCCCACAGTGAGCTGCACCATTTAATGAGACAGATGTGTGAAAACACATTTTGGCCAGGATGTGAAAAATAGCTGCCTGTACTTTTTCATAAGAGGTGTGAAAAATGATGATGTTGAAATTTGGAGTGAAATATCACAAATTCAGTAAGGTAAGAGGTGTATGGAAGCAGCTCACTGTGCACGTAGTCGTGGGACAGCATATGATTTCTTTCATCTCATACAGAAGAGTTAAAACCACATTTCTTATTAATGGAAACAACGTGACTGGATTCCTGTTGCATGTGATAATAGCAAACCGAGGTGGTGTGGCTGAGCGGTCTGAGGTGCTGGATGTTGGTTCTTGTTTCTTTGGAGGCATTGGTTCAAATCCCACCCCTACCACGAACACTTTGCTGCCCAATTAAAATGCATTGTCATGTAAAAGCAATTTAGCCCTCTAGTACGCCTTCTATTTAAATACTGAATAAGTGGCATAAGCCTAATGAATGTGCAGGTGGAGATGGAATTGCACAGACTTTCGGTTTTAGTTATAAAAAGAGGGGACAGTAGGAAAGTGGATGATTCCCAAAAGTGCAGATTAGAGAACAGGCTAGGCTTGGCATCCTGGATGAGGCAAGAGCCATTTTCGGCCCTCAGCTTCTTTACGTGAAGTTCTCTTTCCTCATGTCAGTTTCCTAGTCACTCGGTTTTCTTCTCAACCATTTTCTTGTCAGCATTAGATGTCCCTACCACTCTGGGTAGCTCTACTGTTCGTCTAATCACCATTGCATTCTCCTTCTATGCACAGATCTCACCATTTTGCCTCATCTATTCATCCAGCTTTCCATTTGCAATTCTCTCCCGTGACCTCCTCTTTTTGAATCTTCTCTGTTACCAGAGATCCCTCACTCATGTAGATCTAAATGAAAAAGCAATCCGGCATCTTACTACGCAGACCAGTTTGTTACACATGCACAAAAGAGAAATGAAGGCCAGGCACAGAACACACAGCTAACACGGCAGGGCAGTTCACTCTTCTGCTCCTGGTGGGAACTACAGGAATTTAAAAGAAACGCACAAAGAACATCCAGCAAAAGTACCAATGTTGAAGGATTTGCCAATTTTATGATACATTTTTAAGTTGGTCACCAGAAACTGATTTAAGGGTGAACTGATGAAAAGACACCGCAGCGATTTGAACTCAAGATCTTCTGTTTATTAAATTGGTACTTTAACCAACTAAGCCACGTCACCATAAAATACTTGCAGTTCTTGGGTATGATCGGTATAACAACTCTACTAATCACTTCCTGAATTGACATTCTTCCAGTACATCTCTGGTACCATCTTCTATGGAGTATTTATTTCAATTCTACTTGAAATATGATTGTATACAAGAGTATGTCAAACAGTCCAGAGTATAATGCATAATTTTCTCCATGTTTCTCAAGGACAGACAGAGGAATTAGCAACAGAGTAGTGTATGAACAGAAAACTGTGGCTCATTTTTGAAAGTAATTTGGTTTTACTCTCAAAATCTATTGTCGGGTAGCAGTAGTGTGACTAAGTGTTTTAAGGTGCTGGCTTAAAGCTGTAATTTCTTTGGAGAACTGGGTTCTCATCCCACAAATACCCAAAGTTTATGAATATCTCTCCATTTCTTTGCATCTGCTTTCTTACTACCCATTTTTCTGTCGTGCTCTGCATCTTCCCTTCTATTTTGGTAACACGATGTCTGTCTTACTACCATCAGGTTACAAAGACCTTTTACTACCTTAGCTTTTATGTTATCGGTTCTATTCAGGCAGCTCCCTATTGATACCACTTTACAGGGAGCTCCTCTTTCTGTGGCTTCCGTGCCCTTGAAGCATTCATTTACTCTTGAACCATGCACCAGTTTTTAAAAGAATAGTTAAACACTGCAAAAGAGCACTTTTTCTGAGCTATGCTGTTCTTTTTCTTCATAGATACATACATATATAGATACATAAACAGTTTCGGCAGATAAGGGCCTATGGCCCACCCAGTCTTCCCATTTAAGTTTGTAAGTTCAGTTAATGTTTTCAAAGAAGTCTGTGGCCCCTTACCCCTGACCTCCAGAATTCCCTTATGTCTATCCCATGCATTCTTAAATCCCGTGATTCTTTCAGCCCCCACTTCCTTTGGCAGGTGTTCAACTTGTCCACCACCCGTTCTGTGAAGAAATTCTACCTCACGTTTCTTCTAAATCGACCTCCTCCAACTTCATCCCATGCCTCTAGTCCTGGTAAATCTTTTTCACTTAAAAATAGTGCATTCCTGCACTCCTGTTCCTCCCTGTAAGACACCTGTATGTCTCTATACATATCCCCTCATATCATATCAGTTTGGGATTTTCATCATGCTGGAGTAATGTGTTAGGTGCTTGATAGAGAACGGTTGGTTAGTTGAATTTCACTTTCAATAATGGCAGGGGATAGCAAATGTGTAGGCATGATACTTAGATTTGTTCCAGACTGGATATCCCAGGAACACCACTCATTTAAGAAGATTTCTCTACAGCAATGGTGGCTAGTGCTCACAAGCAGAGGAGATGAGCATTGTAAATTGTTTTCTGCAAGCAGAAACAGTTGTTCATAACAGTCTAATGGTGAGAACAACTTTTTAGAAACACCAAAAGATGGTGTTCATAGTGTGCCATAAGCAGTTTACTTTTGTCCTCAGAGAGTGTCCACCAGCCTTATTTATTTTGAATTAATGATCCTCTACTGACTGATAGGCAGGAGGCAAAGTAGACTGGCTCTCTCTAATTACAAAACTGAGTAGTCTGCTGAACCCCCTGACCCCAGAGCTCCTATTCTTATTGTGAGAAAGGGCAAATTGTGAGGCAAAGAAAAGGTACAGCTTAGACTCGACTAGACAAGAGATGTCCTTTTCAGTGGTCAGACCTTTTAAACAATAAAGTCACGAATGTTTAGAATGTCAGGATCTCTCTGCGATATGACCACTGCAATCCCAATCTAGGGGACTGCTATGGAATTACCATGCAAATTGTACGGCGAGGTCACCCTCCAGTAAGTTATATTGCAGTACAAGCCATAAGACAAGTCCGAATGTACAATGTATCTTATCACAGTAGTCGGCGGCATAGCTTATGACTTCTTTCGTCTGGTACAGAAGAGTCAAAACACATTTCCTATTAAAGGAAACAACGGGGTTTGTTTGACAAGATAAATCATGTGTCTGGATTCCTGCTACATGTGAGAGTAGCAGACCGAGGTAGTGTGGCCACGCAGTCTAAAGTGCTGGATTTAGGCTCCAGTCTCTTTGGGGCCTGGGTTCGAATCCCACCACCAATAATGACACTTTTCTGCCCAATTAAAATGCATTGTCATGTAAAAGCAATTTAGCCCTCCAGTCAGCCTTCTATTTAAAAACTGAAAAAGTAGCATAAGCCTAATCAATGTGCAGGGGGAGATGAAATGGCACAGACTTGTGGTTTTAGTTATAAAACGAGCGACAGTAGCAAAGTGGAGCATTCCCAAAACTGCAGATTAGAGAACAGGCTAGGCTGGGCATCCTGGATGAGGCAAGAGCCGTTTTCAGCCTTCAGCTTCCTTGCATGAAGTTCCCTTTCCTCATGTCAGTTTCCTAGTCACTCGGTTTTCTTTCAACCATTTTCATGTCAGCACTAGATCTCCCTACCATTCTGGGTGGCTCTCCTGTTCATCTGATCACCATTGCATTCTCCTTCTATGCACAGATCTCACCATTTTGCCTCATCTATTCATCCAGCTTTCCATTTGCAATTCTCTCCCGTGAACTCCTCATTTTGAATCTTCTCTGTTACCAGAGATCCCTCAATCATGTAGATCTAAATGAAATAGCAATCCCGCATCCTTCTTAGCTGACAAGTTTGTTACATGTGCACAAAACAGAAGAGGAGGCCAGACGCAGATCACACAGCTAACATGGCTGGACAGTTCCCTCTTCTGCTCATGGTGGGAACAACAGGAATCTAAAAAAAACGCACGAAGAACATCCAGCAAAAGCACCAATCTTAAAGGATTTGCCAGTTTTATAAAATATTTTTAAGTCGGTCACCAGAAACTGATATAAGGATGAACTAATGAAAAGACACCGCAGCGATTTGTACTGAGGATCTCCTGTTTATTAAATTGGTATTTTAACCAACTAAGCCCCATCACCATGAAATACATGCAGTTCTTGGGTATGATCGGTATAACAACTCTACTAATCACTTCATGAATTGACATTCTTCCAGTACATCTCTGGTACCGTCTTCTATGGTGTTTTTATTTCAATTCCACTTGAAATACGATTGTATAACAGAGTATGTCAAACTGTACAGAAGTATAATGCATAATTTCCTTCATGTCGCTCAGGAACAGACAGAGGCATTAGCAACAGAGTAGTGTATGAACAGAACAATGTGGCTCGTTTTTGAAAGTGGTTTGGATTTACTCTCAAAATCTATTGTCAGGTAGCAGTAGTGTGACTAAGTGTTTTAAGGTGCTGGTTTAAAGCTGCAATTTCTTTGGAGAACTGGGTTCTCGTCTCACAAATACCCCAAAGTTTATGAATATCTCTCCATTTCTTTGCATCTGCTTTCTTACTACCCATTTTTCTGTCATGCTCTGCATCTTCCCTTCTATTTTGGTAACACGGAGTCTGTCTTACTACCATCAGGTTACAAAGACCTTTTGCTACCTTAGCTTTTATGTTATCAGGTCTATTCAGGCAGCTTCCTATTGATAACACTTTACAGGGAGCTCCTCTTTCTGTGGCTTCCTTGCCCTTGAAGCATTCATTTACTCTTGAACCATGCACCAGTCTTTAAAGGAATAGTTAAACACTGATAAAGAGCACTTTTTCTGAGCTATGCTGTTCTTTTTCGTCATAGATACATACATAGATACATAGAAAGTGACGGCAGATAAGGGCCTATGGCCCACCCAGTCTGCCCATTTAAGTTCGTAAGTTCAGTTTATGTTTTACAAGAAGTCTGTTGCCCCTTACCCCAACCCTCCAGAATTCCCCTAAGTCTATCCCATGCATTCTTAAATCCCGTGATTGCTTCAGCCCCCACCACTTCCTCTGGCAGGGTGTTCCACTTGTCCACCACCCGTTCTGTGAAGAAATTCTTCCTCACGTTTCCTCTGAATCGTCCTTCCTCCAACTTCATCACATGCCCTCTAGTCCTGGAACATCTTTTTTGCTTAAAATTAGTGCATTCCTGCACCCTGTTCCTCCCTGTAAGATACTTGTATGTCTCTGTCATAACCCCTCATATCATATCAGTTTGGGATTTTCATCATGCTGGAGTAATGTGTTAGGAGGTGCTTGATAGAGAACCGGTTAGTTAGCTTGAATTTCAGTTTCAATAATGGCAGGGGACAGCAAATGTGTAGGCATGGTACTTAGATTTGTTCCAGACTGGATATCCCAGCAACACCACACATTTAAGAAGATTTCTCTACAGCAATGGTGGCTAGTGCTCACAAGCAGAGGAGATGAGCATTGTAAATTGTTTTGCACAAGCAGAAACAGTTGTTCATAACAATCTCATGGTGAGAACAACTTTTAGAAACACCAAAGAAGGTGTTCATAGTGTGCCATAAGGAGTTTACTTTTGTCCTCAGAGGTGACCACCAGCCTTATTTCTTTTAAATTAATGATCCTGTACTGACTGATGTGCAGGAGGCAAAGTAGACTGGCTCTCTGTTTACAAAACTGAGAGTCTGCTGAACCCCCTGACCCCATAGCTCCTCTTCTTATTGTGAGAAAGGGCAAATTGGGAGGCAAAGAAAAGGTACAGCTTAGACTCAACTAGACAAGAGATGTCCCTTTCAGTGTCCCACCACTGTCAATGACACTTTTCTGCCCAATTAAAATGTATTGTCATGTAAAAGCAATTTAGCCCTCCAGTCAGCCTTCTATTTAAAAACTGAAGAAGTAGCATAAGCCTAATTAATGTGCAGGGGGAGATGGAATGGCACAGACTTGCGGTTTTACTTATAAATAGAGGGGACAGTAGGAAAGTGGAGTATTCCCAAAACTGCAGATTAGAGAACAGGCTAGGCTGGGCATCCTGGATGAGGCAAGAGCCGTTTTCTGCCCTCAGCTTCTTTGCGTGAAGTTCTCTTTCCTCATGTCAGTTTCCTAGTCACTCGTTTTTCTTCTCAACCATTTTCATGTCAGCACTAGATCTCCCTACCACTCTGGGTAGCTCAACTGTTCATCTGATCTCCATTGCATTCTCCTTCTATGCACAGATCTCACCATTTTGCCTCATTTATTCATCTAGCTTTCCATTTGCAATTCTCTCCCATGAACTCCTCATTTTGAATGTTCTCTGTTACCAGAGATCCCTCACTCATGTAGATCTAAATGAAAAAGCAATCCTGCATCTTTCTTAGCAGACCAGTTTGTCACACATGCAAAAAAAAAGAATAGGAGGCCAGGCACAGAACACACAGCTAACATGGCTGGGCAGTTCCCTCTTCTGCTCATGGTGGGAACTACAGGAATCTGAAAGAAACACACGAAGAACATCCAGCAAAAGTACCAATATTGAAGGATTTGCCAATTTTATGATATGTTTTTTAAGTCGGTCACCAGGAACTGATTTAAGGATGAACTAATGAAAAGACACCACAGCGATTTGAACTGAGGATCTCCCGTTTATTAAATTGGTACTTTTACCAACTAAGCCACGTCACCATGAAATACATGCAGTTCTTGGGAATGATCGGTACATCAACTCTACTAATCACTTCATGAATTGACATTCTTCCAGTACATCTCTGGTACCATCTTCTATGGTGTATTTATTTCAATTCCACTTGAAATTAGATTGTATACCAGAGTATGTCAAACTGTACAGAAGTATAATGCATAATTTCCTTCATGTCCCCTCAGGAACAGACAGAGGAATTAGCAACAGAGTAGTGTATGAACAGAACAATGTGGCTCATTTTTGAAAGTGGTTTGGTTTTACTCTCAAAAGCTATTGTCAGGTAGCAGTAGTGTGACTAAGTGTTTTAAGGTGCTGGCTTAAAGCTGTAATTTCTTTGGAGAACTGGGTTCTTATCCCACAAATACCCCAAAGTTTATGAATATCTCTCCATTTCTTTGCATCTGCTTTCTTACTACCCATTTTTCTGTCATGCTCTGCATCATCCCTTCTATTTTGGTAACACGGTGTCTATCTTACTACCTTCAGGTTACAAAGACCTTTTACTACCTTAGCTTTTATGTTATCGGTTCTATTCAGGCAGCTCCCTATTGATAACACTTTACAAGGAGCTCCTCTTTCTGTGCTTCCTTGCCCTTGAAGCATTCATTTACTCTTGAACCATGCAGTCTTTCAAAGAGAATAGTTAAACACTGAAAAGAGCACTTTTCTGAGCTATGCTGTTCTTTTTCTTCATAGATACATACATACATAGATACATAGACAGTGTCAGGCAGATAAGGGCCTATAGCCCACCAGTCTACCATTTAAGTTTGTAAGTTCAGTTTATGTTTTACAGAAGTCTGTTGCCCTTACCCTCCAGAATTCCCTTATGTCTATCCATGCATTCTTAAATCCGTGATTCTTTCAGCCCACACTTCCTCTGGCAGGGTGTTCCACTTGTCCACCACCCGTTCTGTGAAGAAATTTTTCCTCATGTTTCCTCTGAATCATCCTCCCTCCAACTTCATCCCATGCCCTCTGGTCCTGGAACATCTTTTTCGCTTAAAAATACTGCATTCCTGCACCCTGTTCCTCCCTGTAAGATACTTGTATGTCTCTATCATATCCCCTCATATCATATCAGTTTGGGATTTTCATCATGCTGGAGTAATGTGTTAGGTGCTTGATAGAGAACCGGTTGGTTAGCTTGAATTTCACTTTCAATAATGGCAGGGGATAGCAAATGTGTAGGCATGATACTTAGATTTGTTCCAGACTGGATATCCCAGGAACACCACTCATTTAAGAAGATTTCTCTACAGCAATGGTGGCTAGTGCTCACAAGCAGAGGAGATGAGCATTGTAAATTGTTTTGCACAAGCAGAAACAGTTGCTCATAACAATCTCATGGTGAGAACAACTTTTTAGAAACACCAAAAGAAGGTGTTCATAGTGTGCCATAAGGAGTTTACTTTTGTCCTCAGAGAGTGACCACCAGCCTTATTTCCTTTAAATTAATGATCCTCTACTGACTGATGTGCAGGAGGCAAAGTAGACTGGCTCTCTCTACTTACAAAACTGAGGAGTCTGCTGAACCCCCTGACCCCATAGCTCCTCTTCTTATTGTGAGAAAGGGCAAATTGTGAGACAAAAGAAAAGGTACAGCTTAGACTCAACTAGACAAGAGATGTCCATTTCAGTGATCAGACATTTTAAACAATAAAGTCACGAATGTTAAGAATGTCAGGATCTCTCTGCGATATGACCACTACAGTCCTAATCTAGTGGACTGCTATGGAATTACCAAGCAAACTATAAAGCGAGGTCATCCTTCAGTAAGTTATAATGCTATACAAGCCATATGACAAGTCCAAAAGTACAATGTATCTTATTCACAGTAGTCGGTGGGATAGCGTGATTTCTTTCATCTGGTACAGAACAGTCAAACCACATTTCTTATTAAAAGAAACAAGGGTTTGTTTGACAAGATAAATCATTGTCTCGATTCCTGATGCATGTGATAATAAAAACTGAGGTAGTGTGTGAGAGGTCTAAGGCGCTGGATTTAAGCTCCAGTCTCTTTGGGGCATGGGTTTGAATCCACCACTGTCAATGACACTTTTCAGCCCAATTAAAATGCATTGTCATGTAAAAGCAATTTAGCCCCATTCAGCCTTCTATTTAAAACTGAAGAAGTTGCATAAGTTTAATTAATGTGCAGGTGGAGATGGAATGGCACAGACTTGCGGTTTAAGTTATAAAAGAGGAAGTAGCAAAGTGGAGTATTCCCAAAACTGCAGATTAGAGAACAGGCTAGGCTGGGCATCCTGGATGAGGCAAGAGCCGTTTTCAGCCCTCAGCTTCTTTACGTGAAGTTCTTTCTCCTCATGTCAGTTTCCTAGTCACTCGGTTTTCTTCTCAACCATTTTCATGTCAGCACTATATCTCCCTACCATTCTGGGTGGCTCTCCTGTTCATCTGATCTCCATTGCATTCCCCTCTATGCACAGATCTCACCATTTTGCCTCATCTATTTATCCAGCTTTCCATTTGCAATTCTCTCCCGTGAACTCCTCATTTTGAATCTTCTCTGTTACCAGAGATCCCTCACTCATGTAGATCTAAATGAAAAAGCAATCCCGCATCTTTCTTAGCAGACCAGTTTGTTACACATGCACAAAAAAGAAGAGGTGGCCAGCCACAGAACACACAGCTAACATGGCTGGGCAGTTCCCTCTTCTGCTCATGGTGGGAACTACAGGAATCTAAAAGAAACGCACGCAGAACATCCAGCAAAAGTACCAATTTTGAAGGATTTGCCAATATTATGATATGTTTTTAAGTCGGTCACCAGAAACTGATTTAAGGATGAACTAATGAAAAGACACCGGAGCGATTTGAACTGAGGATCTCCTGTTTATTAAATTGGTACTTTAACCAACTAAGCCACATCACCATGAAATACAAGCAGCTTTTGGGTATGATCGGTACATCAACTCTACTAATCACTTCATGAATTGACATTCATCCAGTACATCTCTGGTACCATCTTCTATGGTGTATTTATTTCAATTCCTCTTGAAATAAGATTGTATACCAGAGTATGTCAAACTGTACAGAAGTATAATGCAAAATTTCCTTCATGTCCCTCAAGAACAGACAGAGGAATTAGCAACGAGTAGTGTATGAACAGAACAATGTGGCTCATTTTTGAAAGTGGTTTGGTTTTACTCTCAAAATCTATTGTCAGGTAGCAGTAGTGTGACTAAGTGTTTTAAGGTGCTGGCTTAAAGCTGCAATTTCTTTGGAGAACTGGGTTCTCATCCCACAAATACCCCAAAGTTTATGAATATCTCTCCATTTCTTTGCATCTGCTTTCTTACTACCCATTTTTCTGTCATGCTCTGCATCTTCCCTTCTATTTTGGTAACACGGTGTCTGTCTTACTACCATCAGGTTACAAAGACCTTTTGCTACCTTATCTTTTATGTTATCGGTTCTATTCAGGCAGCTCTCTATTGATAACACTTTACAGGGAGCTCCTCTTTCTGTAGCTTCCTTGCCCTTGAAGCATTCATTTACTCTTGAACCATGCACCAGTCTTTAAAGGAATAGTTAAACACTGAAAAGAGCAATTTTTCTGAGCTATGCTGTTCTTTTCATCATAGATACATACATACATAGATACATAGAACAGTGTCAGCGAGATAAGGGCCTATGGCCCACCAGACTACCCATTTAAGTTTGTAAGTTCAGTTTATGTTTTCCAAAGTCTGTTGCCCTTACCCTGACCTCCAGAATTTCTTATGTCTATCCCAAGCATTCTTAAATCCGAGATTGTTTCAGCCCCACCACTTCCTCTGGCAGGGTGTTCCACCTATCCACCACCAGTTCTGTGAAGGATTCTTCCTCACGTTTCCTCTGATAATCCTCCTCAACTTCATCCCATGCCCTCTAGTCCTGTAACATCTTTTTCGCTTAAAAATAGTGCATTCCTGCACCCTGTTCCTCCCTGTAAGATACTTGTATGTCTCTATCATATCCCCTCATATCATATCAGTTTGGGATTTTCATCATGCTGGAGTAATGTGTTAGGTGCTTGATAGAGAACCGGTTGATTAGCTTGAATTTCAGTTTCAATAATGGCAGGAGATAGCAAATGTGTAGGCATGATACTTAGATTTGTTCCAGACTGGATATCCCAGGAACACCACTCATTTAAGAAGATTTCTCTACAGCAATGGTGGATAGTGCTCACAAGCAGAGGAGATGAGCATTGTAAATTGTTTTGCACAAGCAGAAACAGTTGTTCATACAATCTCATGGTGAGAACAACTTTTTAGAAACACCAAAAGAAGGTGTTCATAGTGTGCCATAAGGAGTTTACTTTTGTCCTCAGAGGTGACCACCAGCCTTATTTCTTTTAAATTAATGATCCTCTACTGACTGATGTGCATTAGGCAAAGTAGACTGGTTCTCTCTATTTACAAAACTGAGAGTCTACTGAGCCCCTGACTTAAGCTCCTCTTCTTATTGTGAGAAGGGCAAATTGTGAGGCAAAGAAAAGGTACAGCTTAGACTCGACTAGACAAGAGATGTCCCTTTCAGTGGTCAGACCTTTTAAACAATAAAGTCACGAATAGTTAAGAATGGCAGCATCTCTCTGCGATATGACCACTGCAGTCCTAATCTGGGGACTGCTATGGAATCTCAAGCAAACTGTAGGCGAGGTCATCCTCCAGTAAATTATATTGCTATACAAGCCATATGACAAGTCCGAAAGTACAATGTATCTTATCACAGTAGTCGGTGGGATAGCGTGTGACTTCTTTCATCTGGAACAGAAGAGTCAAACCACATTTCTTATTAAAGGAAACAAGGGGTTTGTTTGACAAGATAAATCATGTGTCTGGAATCTTGCTGCATGTGATAGTAGAGAACCGAGGTAGTGTGGCCAAGCAGTCGAAGATGCTGGATTTAGGCTCCAGTCCCTTTGGGGGCGTGGTTTCGAATCCCGCCACTGTCACTTTTCTGCCCAATTAAAATGCATTGTCATGTAAAAGCAATTTAGCCCTCCAGTCAGCCTTCTATTTAAAAACTGAAGAAGTAGCATAAGCCTAATTAATGTGCAGGTGGAGATGGAATGGCACAGACTTGCGGTTTAGTTATAAAAGAGGACAGTAGCAAAGTGGAGTATTCCCAAAACTGCAGATTAGAGAACAGGCTAGGCTGGGCATCCTGGATGAGGCAAGAAGCCATTTTCAGCCCTCAGCTTCTTTGCGTGAAGTTCTCTTTCCTCATGTCAGTTTCCTAGCCTCTGGTTTTCTTCTCAACCATTTTCATGTCAGCACTATATCTCCCTACCATTCTGGTGGCTCTCCTGTTCATCTAATCACCATTGCATTCTCCTTCTATGCACAGATCTCACCTTTTGCCTCATCTATTCATCCAGCTTTCCATTTGCAATTCTCCGTGAGCTCCTCATTTTGAATCTTCCTGTTACCGAGATCCCTCACTCATGTAGATCTAAATGAAAAGCAATCCTGCATCTTTCTTAGCAGACCAGTTTGTTACATGCACAGAACAGAAGAGGCCAGGCACAGAACACACAGCTAACATGGCTGGGCAGTCCACTCTTCTGCTCATGGTGGGAACTACAGGAATGTAAAAGAAACACACGAAGAACATCCAGCAAAAGTACCAATCTTGAAGGATTTGCCAATTTTGTCATATGTTTTTAAGTCGGTCACTAGAAACTGATTTAAGGATGAACTAATGAAAAGACACCACAGCGATTTGAACTGAGGATCTCCTGTTTATTAAATTGGTACTTTAACCAACTAAGCCATGTCACCATGAAATACATGCAGTTCTTGGGTATGATTTATTTATTTATCTTTTGTTAACCTGGTAAGTACACTAGACAAGTAGTATGCCTATTTTCAGAGACGACCGGGAGAGTACAAACAGGTAATACAAATTCAACAATACAGCCAAAGTTGAGTGGATGGCTACGTCTCACACTAGTTGAAATTATTACATATACACTTGAAGGTTAGGTACAGTAAATCAATAAACTGCTGGCTATATACAGGGTGAGACAGGAAGGTGGAATACATATACACTTGAAGGTTAGGTACAGTAAATCGATAAACTGCAGGCTATATACAGAGTAAGGCAGGGAAGGTAGAATACATAGTGTGTTGACATTGAACGACATTGACTATCTCTAGCATAAGGTAGAACAGAGGAGGAACTGGTCCGGAAACTGGCTTCCGATATGGTTTAAATAAATATGGCTCCATAAGCAGAGTGCCAGAGGGACTACAGTGTCCAGTGTCCAGGGCTTATATCTAGGGAGGCTTTAGGCATTCACAGCATGAGGCCAGATTAAGATGCTCCACAAGGAGGTCCGTGAGCTTTTTGTGGGAAGGCGGTGGTACCTGCTCAGGGAAGGAGTTCCAGAGCTTGGGAGCGAGTGCGGCATAGTCCCTCTCACCCATAAGAGTGCGGGTTGGGGGTACTTTTATTATCCCAGGACCCTGGGACCTTAGGGGGTAGCTTGAGCGGTCAGCTGGGGAGAGGAGCTCGGCCAGCCCCAGGGATGAGCCAGTGCTGATCACTTTGCTCACATGGCAGCCTATACCAAAGTTTAGGAGATTGGCGGGGATAGCCAGCCTAATTTTTCATAAGATCGCAGTGATGAGTGAGGCGGGGCAGCCAGGGCAAAGCAGCAAATGTTGTTGTATGGTATTCCATCTAGTAATGAGGGCTTTTAGAGTGCGTGCAAATAGGTGGAGTCCATAGCTTAGGGAGGGTAACATTCCCTGGCAAGGGCCAGGTGTGCGGCAGGGGTGAGGTTGTGTTTGGCCCTATAGGCCAGCCCAGTTGCCATTTACTCCTTTGCAGATGTTGAGGATGTGACTCCCAAGGTCCAGTTGAGGTCGGCGTCACCCGAGATAGTGGAGGAGTCGCAGGGTGGAGGAAAGTGCCGTCTGCGTTGATTAGAGAGGGACTGGAGGCGTGAATTTTAGCTGATGGGCAGAAGAGCATGGCCTGCATTTTTCTGGTTGAGGACCAACTCTGGTTGGTGAGCCAGCCTGGATATTCCTGAAGTCCTCGGATAGATGGAGGTTTAGGGTGGCTGCGTCTCGGGAGTGAGCAAGGAGGACCAGGTCATCCGTGTACAGGGTGACCCCATCTGGTAACAGCATCTGGGAGATTGTTGATAAACAGAGAGAAGAAGGGTCCCAGAACAGAGCCCTGGAGGACACCGAGGTCACAGGCAGGGGATCAGAGGACTTTATTAAATTTGGTTAGCTGCTTTCTGCCATGCAGGTAGTCAGTTATCCATTTCAGGGCCAGGAGCCAGGCCGGGGACCTCAACTGGCGCAGAGCAAGTCATGGTTGACAAGGTCAAAGGCCTTTGATAAGTCGATGAACACAGCTCGAGAGCTACCCTGTTCCATGGCAGTTCTGACACTGAGGAGACAGAGATCAGTGCCGTGGTAGTGCTGTGCCCTTTACGAAAGCCATGCTGGGTGGGAGACAGCAGTACATGAGATTGGATATACTCTGAGAGTTGATTGGCAACTACCTTTTCCAGGAGCATGCTCATGGCCGAGAGGATGGCAATAGGCCGGTAATTGTTGGGGACTTTGGGGTTTCCCTGCTTGAGCACGGGGACAACCCTGGCCACCTTCCAGATATCAGGAATCTCCCCCAAGGCCAGGGACAGGTTAAAGATGTGGGCCACCGGGGATGCAATATAAAGGGCACCTAGTTTGAAAGCCTAGGCTCCAGGTTGTCAAGTCCTGGACTGGCGTGCTGGGAGATGCCAGCCAGAGTGTCAACACCTCATTATCTGACACTGCCTTAAGGAGAAAGGAGGTCTGGGAAGGTCAGGCACCTGCCACTCCATAGGTCACGGGCACTTGTAGCCCTGGCGAAGGATCTGTGGAGAGGCGGCTGATAGCTCGGTGAAGTGGAGTTGAGAGCGTTAGCAATCTGTGTGGATTGTTACAGAAGGCTCCCTGATAATCATGTCAGTGACCCCAGAGTTGGACTGACCACCGAGCAGGGATTTGATATTACCCCAGAACTTTCTAGGGTCGTTCACTGTTCTGAGAAGAGCAGCCTTACATAAATCACTTTTGGCCACCCTAGTGGCTTTTTTACACTCATTTCTGAGTGTTCTGTATTGTTGTAGTAGGGGCTGGTTGGGGGAGTGCTTGTAGTGGGCCCAGCACTTATTCCTCACTCTCATAAGAGCAAGAAGGCTCCCATGCAGCCACATAGTGGCTGACCCCCTGACCCTCCTTCTAATGAGAGGGGCATGCTTGTCTTGCAGCTCCCCGAAGGAGATATTAAACAGGATAACGGCAGTGGAGGGATCAGGGACTCCATACACTCCTGACCAATCAGTGAGCTTTAGGTCTTCCATGAAAGCATCCAGATCGAACCTGACGAAGTTTCGGATGTGGATGACTTTGTGAGGAAACTTTGGGGAGGGGATTTTCCATACACAGAAGATCGGAGAGTGGTCTGAGACAGGGTCAGATAGAATCCCTACAGAGGAGATCCTGTCAGGGCGATTGGACAGGATCCAGTCAGTAGGAGCTGGAGGATCCATTTGCGACCGTCGGGTGAGCTCCTGCATGAGCTATGTCAGTGTGTGGGTGGCAAGCAGGGACTCGAACTGTTTAACGTTGCCTCCAATCCAGTTTAGGTTCATGTCTCCCAGGATTATGACTTCATTATCACCAGTCCTGAGACTAACAGTGTCCAGGAGGTGGGTGAGCCCCTGGAGCCCTCCCTTTGGGGGGTTATAGGTGCATACAACGTGCAGTTTCTTTGCATTGCCGAGTAGGAATACCGAGTGAAGCAGCTCACAGGAGACAGCAGTGATTGTGGGTGATCCACCAGTGATACTTTAAGGTGGCACCTGTAGTATATCAAGTGCCTCCACTCCTTTTTCCCCATCCCTGTCCAGCCGTAGGAACTCCATAAGCATGTAGCCCACAGGCTGAGTCAGGGATCGAGGGTTTGAGCCAGGTCTCTGTTGCCAAGTATGTCAGGCTTATAGAGAGAGACCCAGGCAACGAGCTCATCCAGCTTGGGAAGTAGGCTCCGAATATTAAGATGGGCCACCTTCAACCTTGCCCAGCCACCATTCCTAGGGATTTCGGGGATCAGGGGTGGGGCCGGGTTGGGTTCAATGTCACCAGCCAGGGCGAGCACCAGTAGGAACAGCCATAGGAGGTGCCCTCTGGGAGAAACACCAGGTTAGAGGCTACAGGCTGCCGCCACCTGATTCTGTTTTGATACAGTAGGATTCCTGGTGCCAGGCCGCCTGTGGGGTAGCGGGAACTCCCCACGTCAGCCATGTAGTTAGAGAAGGTGTAGTCCCTCCCATCGGGGGGGGACCATGAATGGTCACCACATATGCCAGGGGCAGTTACAATATGGATGGACACCAGTCCCAGTAGGAGAGCTGCAAGGATTGTGGGGCAGGGAGGGCGAGGCGGTGAGAGGCACCTGGGGGCCTTGGGAGATTTCATGCTAGTGCCACGGATCCTCACGGCTGGGGAAAGTCTTGAGTAGAGGTACCTAAGGGGAAAGGGAAGCTATAACCAGTGAGGACCTACGGCCAAGTGGAAGGGCAATAGGTAGAACACTCAGTTCCCACTGGAGGGGCCTCTAGGTCGAAGATGCAGGACCAGAGAGTATACAGTAATAAAGTTAACGATACAGGTACCAAGATAGACTGACAGTAGGTCAGTATAACAACTCTACTAATCACTTCATGAATTGACATTTATCCAGTACATCTCTGGTACCGTCTTCTATGGAGTATTTATTTCAATTCTACTAGAAATATGATTGTATACCAGAGTATGTCAAACAGTCCAGAAGTATAATGCTTAATTTCCTTCATGTCCCTCAGGAACAGACAGAGGAATTAGCAACAGAGAAGTGTATGAACAGAACAATGTGGCTCAGTTTTGAAAGTGGTTTGGTTTTACTCTCAAAATCTATTGTCAGGTAGCAGTAGTGTGACTAAGTGTTTTAAGGTGCTGGATTGAAAAGCTGCAATTTCTTTGGAGAACTGGGTTCTCGTCCCACAAATACCCCAAAGTTTATGAATATCTCTCCATTTCTTTGCAACTGCTTCCTTACTACCCATTTTTCTGTCATGCTCTGCATCTTCCCTTCTATTTTGGTAACACGGTGTCTGTCTTACTACCATCAAGTTACAAAGACCTTTTCCTACCTTAGCTTTTATGTCATCGGTTCTATTCAGGCAGCTCCTATTGATAACACTTTACAAGGCTCCTCTTTCTGTAGCTTCCTTGCCCTTGAAGCATTCATTTACTCTTGAACCATGCACCAGTCTTTAAAGGAATTGTTAAACACGGAAAAAGAGCACTTTTTCTGAGCTATGCTGTTCTTTTTCTTCATAGATACATACATACATAGATACATAGACAGTGTCGGCAGATGAGGGCCTATGACCCACCCAGTCTGCCCATTTAAGTTTGTAAGTTCAGTTTATGTTTTCCAAGAAGTCTGTTGCCCCTTACCCCTGACCTCCAGAATTCCCTTAAGTCTATCCCATGCATTCTTAAATCCCGTGATTTTTTCAGCCCCCACCACTTCCTCTGGCAGGGTGTTCCACTTGTCCACCACCCGTTCTGTGAAGAGATTCTTCCTCACATTTTCTCTGAATCGTCCTCACTCCAACTTCATCCCATGCCATCTAGTCCTGTAACATCTTTTACGCTTAAAATAGTGCATTCCTGCACCCTGTTCCTCCCATAAGATACTTGTATGTCTCTATCATATCCCTCATATCATATCAGTTTGGGATTTTCATCATGCTGGAGTAATGTGTTAGGTGCTTGATAGAGAACCGGTTGGTTAGCTTGAATTTCACTTTCAATAATGGCAGAGGATAGCAAATGTGTAGGCATGATACTTAGATTTGCCCCAGACTGGATATCCCAGCAACATCACTCATTTAAGAAGATTTCTCTACAGCAATGGTGGCTAGTGCTCACAAGCAGAGGAGATAAGCATTGTAAATTGTTTTGCACAAGCAGAAACAGTTGTTCATAACAATCTAATGGTGAGAACAACTTTTTAGAAACACCAAAAGAAGGTGTCCATAGTGTGCCATAAGGAGTGACCACCAGCCTTATTTCTATTAAATTAATGATCCTCTACTGACTGATGAGCGGGAGGCAAAGTACGTCTCTCTCTATTTACAAAACTGAGGTCTGCTGAGACCCCTGACCCCATAGCTCCTCTTCTTATTGTGAGAAAGGACAAATTGTGAGGCAAAGAAAGGTACAGCTTAGACTCAACTAGACAAGAGATGTCCCTTTCAGTGGTCAGACATTTTAAACAATAAAGTCACGAATGTTAAGAATGTCAGGATCTCTCTGCGATATGACCACTACAGTCCTAATCTAGTGGACTGCTATGGAATTACCAAGCAAACTATAAGGCGAGGTCATCCTCCAGTAAGTTATAATGCTATACAAGCCATATGACAAGTCCAAAAGTACAATGTATCTTATTACACTAGTCAGTGGGATAGCGTATGATTTCTATCATCTGGTACAGAACAGCCAAACCACATTTCTGATTAAAAGAAACAAAGGGGTTTGTTTGACAAGATAAATCATGTGTCTCGATTCCTGATGCATGTGATAATAAAAAACTGAGGTAGTGTGGCCGAGAGGTCTAAGACGCTGGATTTAAGCTCCAGTCTCTTTGGTGGCATGGGTTTGAATCCCATCACAGTAATGACACTTTTCTGCCCATTTAAAATGTGTCATGTAAAAGCAATTTAGCCCTCAGTCAGCCTTCTATTTAAAATTGAAGAAGTAGCATGAGCCTAATCAATGTGCAGGTGGAGATGGAATGGCACAGACTTGCGGTTTTAGTTATAAAAGAGGACAGTAGCAAAGTGGAGTATTCCCAAAACTGCAGATTAGAGAACAGGCTAGGCTGGGCATCCTGGATGAGGCAAGAGCCGTTTTCAGCCCTCAGCTTCTTTAGTGAAGTTCTTTCTCCTCATGTCAGTTTCCTAGTCACTCGGTTTTCTTCTCAACCATTTTCATGTCAGCACTATATCTCCCTACCATTCTGGGTGGCTCTCCTGTTCATCTGATCTCCATTGCATTCCCTCTATGCACAGATCTCACCATTTTGCCTCATCTATTCATCCAGCTTTCCATTTGCAATTCTCTCCTGTGAACTCCTCATTTTGAATCTTCTCTGTTACCAGAGATCCCTCACTCATGTAGATCTAAATGAAAAAGCAATCCCGCATCTTTCTTAGCAGACCAGTTTGTTACACATGCACAAAACAGAAGAGGAGGCCAGGCACAGAACACACAGCTAACATGGCTGGGCAGTTCCCTCTTCTGCTCATGGTGGGAACTACAGGAATCTAAAAGAAACACGAAGAACATCCAGCAAAAGTACCAATCTTGAAGGATTTGCCAGTTTTATGATATGTTTTTAAGTCGGTCACCAGAAACTGATTTAAGGATGAACTAATGAAAAGACACCGCAGCGATTTGAACTGAGGATCTCCTCTTTATTAAATT
The DNA here is from genome assembly GCA_016271365.2 of Neoceratodus forsteri. Classification (NCBI taxonomy): domain Eukaryota; kingdom Metazoa; phylum Chordata; order Ceratodontiformes; family Ceratodontidae; genus Neoceratodus; species Neoceratodus forsteri. The sequence continues at coordinate 434,466,787 of CM057450.1, read as the reverse complement.
GGTATTTTAAACAACTAAGCCACGTCACCATGAAATACATGCAGCTTATGGGTAGGATCGGTACATCAACTCTACTAATCACTTCATGAACTGACATTCATCCAGTACATCTCTGGTACCATCTTCTATGGTGTATTTATTTCAATTCCTCTTGAAATAAGATTGTATACCAGAGTACGTCAAACTGTTTCGGAAGTATAATGCAAAATTTTCTTCATGTCCCTCAAGAACAGACAGAGGAATTAGCAACAGAGTAGTGTATGAACAGAACAATGTGGCTCATTTTTGAAAGTGGTTTGGTTTTACTCTCAAAATCTATTGTCAGGTAGCAGTAGTGTGACTAAGTGTTTTAAGGTGCTGGCTTAAAGCTGCAATTTCTTTGGAGAACTGGGTTCTCATCCCACAAATACCCCAAAGTTTATGAATATCTCTCCATTTCTTTGCATCTGCTTTCTTACTACCCATTTTTCTGTCATGCTCTGCATCTTCCCTTCTATTTTGGTAACACGGTGTCTGTCTTACTACCATCAGGTTACAAAGACCTTTTGCTACCTTAGCTTTTATGTTATCGGTTCTATTCAGGCAGCTCCCTATTGATAACACTTTACAGGGAGCTCCTCTTTCTCACTGACTTCCTTGCCCTTGAAGCATTCATTTACTCTTGAACCATGCACCAGTCTTTAAAGGAATAGTTAAACACTGAAAAGAGCAATTTTCTGAGCTATGCTGTTCTTTTCCATCATAGATACATACATACATAGATACATAGACAGTGTCGGCAGATAAGGGCCTATGGCCCACCCAGTCTGCCCATTTAAGTTTGTAAGTTCAGTTTATGTTTTCCAAGAAGTCTGTTGCCCCTTACCCCTGACCTCCAGAATTCTCTTATGTCTATCCCAATCATTCTTAAATCCCGAGATTGTTTCAGCCCCCACCACTTCCTCTGGCAGGGTGTTCCACCTGTCCACCACCAGTTCTGTGAAGAGATTCTTCCTCACGTTTCCTCTGAATCGTCCTCCCTCCAACTTCATCCCATGCCCTCTAGTCCTGTAACATCTTTTTCGCTTAAAAATAGTGCATTCCTGCACCCTGTTCCTCCCTGTAAGATACTTGTATGTCTCTATCATATCCCCTCATATCATATCAGTTTGGGATTTTCATCATGCTGGAGTAATGTGTTAGGTGCTTGATAGAGAACCGTTGATTAGCTGAATTTCAGTTTCAATAATGGCAGGAGATAGCAAATGTGTAGGCATGATACTTAGATTTGTTCCAGACTGGATATCCAGAACACCACTCATTTAAGAAGATATCTCTACAGCAATGGTGGATAGTGCTCACAAGCAGAGGAGATGAGCATTGTAAATTGTTTTGCACAAGCAGAAACAGTTGTTCATACAATCTCATGGTGAGAACAACTTTTAGAAACACCAAAGAAGGTGTTCATAGTGTGCCATAAGGAGTTTACTTTTGTCCTCAGAGGTGACTACCAGCCTTATTTCTTTTAAATTAATGATCCTCTACTGACTGATGTGCATTAGGCAAAGTAGACTGGTTCTCTCTATTTACAAAACTGAGGAGTCTACTGAGCCCCTATTTCCATAGCTCCTCTTCTTATTGTGAGAAAGGGCAGATTGTGAGGCAAAGAAAAGGTACAGCTTAGACTCGACTAGACAAGAGATGTCCCTTTCAGTGGTCAGACCTTTTAAACAATAAAGTCACGAATATTAAGAATGTCAGGATCTCTCTGATATGACCACTGCAGTCCTAATCTAGGGGACTGCTATGGAATCTAAAGCAAACTTTAAGCGAGGTCATCCTCCAGTAAGTTATATTGCTATACAAGCCATATGACAAGTCCGAAAGTACAATGTATCTTATCACAGTAGTCGGTGGGATAGCGTGTGACTTCTTTCATCTGGAACAGAAGAGTCAAACCACATTTCTTATTAAAGGAAACAAGGGGTTTGTTTGACAAGATAAATCATGTGTCTGGAATCTTGCTGCATGTGATAGTAGAGACGGTAGTGTGGCCAAGCAGTCGAAGATGCTGGATTAGGCTCAGTCCCTTTGGGGTGTGGTTTCGAATCCGCCACTGTCACTTTTCTGCCCAATTAAAATGCATTGTCATGTAAAAGCAATTTAGCCCTCAGTCAGCCTTCTATTTAAAACTGAAGAAGTAGCATAAGCCTAATTAATGTGCAGGTGGAGATGGAATGGCACAGACTTGCGGTTTTAGTTATAAAAAGAGGGGACAGTAGCAAAGTGGAGTATTCCCAAAACTGCAGATTAGAGAACAGGCTAGGCTTGGCATCCTGGATGAGGCAAGAGCCATTTTCGGCCCTCAGCTTCTTTGCGTGAAGTTCTCTTTCCTCATGTCAGTTTCCTAGCCACTCGGTTTGCTTCTCAACCATTTTCATGTCAGCACTAGATCTCCCTACCATTCTGGGTGGCTCCCCTGTTCATCTGATCCCCATTGCATTCTCCTTCTATGCACAGATCTCACCATTTTGCCTCATCTATTCATCCAGCTTTCCATTTGCAATTCTCTCCCGTGAGCTCCTCATTTTGAATCTTCTCTGTTACCCGAGATCCCTCACTCATGTAGATCTAAATGAAAAAGCAATCCTGCATCTTACTTAGCAGACCAGTTTGTTACACATGCACAGAACAGAAGAGGAGGCCAGGCACAGAACACACAGCTAACATGGCTGGGCAGTCCCCTCTTCTGCTCATGGTGGGAACTACAGGAATCTAAAAGAAACGCACGAAGAACATCCAGCAAAAGTACCAATCTTGAAGGATTTGCCAATTTTGTCATATGTTTTTAAGTCGGTCACCAGGAACTGATTTAAGGATGAACTAATGAAAAGACACCACAGCGATTTGAACTGAGGATCTCCTGTTTATTAAATTGGTACTTTAACCAACTAAGCCATGTCACCATGAAATACATGCAGTTCTTGGGTATGATTTATTTATTTATCTTTTGTTAACCGGGTAAGTACAGTAGACAAGTAGTATGCCTATTTTCAGGAACGACCCGGGAGAGTACAAACAGGTAATACAGAGTACAACAATACAGCCAAAGTTGAGTGGATGGCTACGTTTCACACTAGTTGAAATTATTACATATACACTTGAAGGTTAGGTACAGTAAATCAATAAACTGCTGGCTATATACAGGGTAAGACAGTGAAGGTGGAATACATATACACTTGAAGGTTAGGTACAGTAAATCGATAAACTGCAGGCTATATACAGAGTAAGGCAGTGAAGGTAGAATACATAGTGTGTTGACATTGAATGACATTGACTATCTCTAGCATAAGGTAGAACAGAGGAGGAACTGGTCAGGGAAACTGGCTTCCGATATGGTTTAAATAAATATGGCTCCATAAGCAGAGTGCCAGAGGGACTACAGTGTCCAGGGCTTATATCTAGGGAGGCTTTAGGCATTCACAGCATGAGGCCAGATTAAGATGCTCCCACAAGGAGGTCCGTAGGCTTTTGTGGGAAGGGGCGGTGGTACCTGCTCAGGGAAGGAGTTCCAGAGCTTGGGAGCGAGTGCGGCATAGTCCCTCTCACCCATAAGAGTGCGGGTTGGGGGTACTTTTATTATCCCAGGACCCTGGGACCTTAGGGGGTAGCTTGAGCGGTCAGCTGGGGAGAGGAGCTCGGCCAGCCCAGGGATGAGCCAGTGCTGATCACTTTGCTCACATGGCAGCCTATACCAAAGTTTAGGAGATTGGCCGGGGATAGCCAGCCTAATGTTTCATAAAGATCGCAGTGATGAGTGAGGCGGGGGGCAGCCAGGGCAAAACGGCAAATGTTGTTGTGCGTCGTATTCCATCTAGTAATGAGGGCTTTTTAAGTGCGTGCAAATAGGTGGAGTCCATAGCTAGGGAAGGGTAACATTCCCTGGCAAGGGCCAGGTGTGCGGCAGGGGTGAGGTTGTGTTTGGCCCTATAGGCCAGCCCAGTTGCCATTACTCCTTTGCAGAGCGTTGAGGATGTGACTCCCAAGGTCCAGTTGAAGTCGGCGTCACCCGAGATATTTGACGGAGGTCGCAGGGTGGAGGGAAGTGCCGTCTGCGCAGTTGATTAGCAGAGGGACTGGAGAGGCGTGAATTTTAGCTGAGGAGCCGAAGAGCATGGCCTGCATTTTTTTCTGGTTGAGGACCAACTTCTGGTTGGTGAGCCAGGCCTGGATATTCCTGAAGTCCTCGGATAGATGGAGGTTTAGGGTGGCTGCATCTCGGGAGTGAGCAAGGAGGACCAGGTCATCCGTGTACAGGGTGACCCTACATCTGGTAACAGCATCTGGGAGATTGTTGATAAACAGAGAGAAGAGAAGGGGTCCCAGAACAGAGCCCTGGGGGACACCCGAGGTCACAGGCAGGGGATCAGAGAGGACTTTATTAAATTTGGTTAGCTGCTTTCTGCCATGCAGGTAGTCAGTTATCCATTTCAGGGCCGGGGGAGCCAGGCCGAGGGACCTCAACTGAGCGCAGAGCAAGTCATGGTTGACAAGGTCAAAGGCCTTTGATAAGTCGATGAACACAGCTCCAGAGAGCTTACCCTGTTCCATGGCAGTTCTGACACTAGAGGAGACAGAGATCAGTGCCGTGGTAGTGCTGTGCCCTTTGTGAAAACCATGCTGGGCGGGAGACAGCAGTACATGAGATTGGATATACTCCGAGAGTTGATTGGCAACTACCTTTTCCAGGAGCTTGCTCATGGCCGAGAGGATGGCAATAGGCCGATAATTGTTGGGGACTTTGGGGTTTCCCTGCTTGAGCACGGGGACAACCCTGGCCACCTTCCAGATATCAGGAATCTCCCCAAGGCCAGGGACAGGTTAAAGATGTGGCCACGAGGATGCAATATAAGGGCACCTAGTTTGAAAGCCTAGGCTCCAGGTTGTCAAGTCCTGGACTGGCGTGCTGGGAGATGCCAGCCAAGTGTCAACACCTCATTATCTGACACTGCCTTAAGGAGAAAGGAGGTCTGGGAAGGTCAGGCACCTGCCACTCCATAGGTGCGGGGCACTTGTCGCCCCTGGCCGAAGGGATCTGTGGAGAGACGGCTGATAGCTCGGTGAAGTGGGAGTTGAGAGCGTTAGCAATCGTGTGGATTGTTACAGGAGGCTCCCCTGATAATCATGTCAGTGACCCCAGAGTTGGACTGACCACCGAGCAGGGATTTGATATTACCCCAGAACTTTCTAGGGTCGTTCACTGTTCTGAGAAGAGCAGCCTTACATAAATCACTTTTGGCCACCCTAGTGGCTTTTTACCTCATTTCTGGTGTTCTGTATTATTGTAGTAGGGGCTGGTGGGGGAGTGCTTGTAGTGGGCCCAGCACTTGTCCCTCACTCTCATAAGAGCAAGAAGGCTCCCATGCAGCCACATAGTGGCTGACCCCAGACCCTCCTTCTAATGAGAGGGGCATGCTTGTCTTGCAGCTCCCCGAAGGAGTTATTAAACAGGATAATGGCAGTGGAGGGATCAGGGACTCCATACACTCCTGACCAATCAGTGAGCTTTAGGTCTTCCATGAAAGCATCCAGATCGAACCTGACTAAGTTTCGGATGTGGATGACTTTGTGAGGAAACTTTGGGGAGGGGATTTTCCATACACAGAAGATTGGAGAGTGGTCTGAGACAGAGTCATACAGAATCCCTACAGAGGAGATCCTGTCAGGGTGATTGGACAGGATCCAGTCCAGTAGGGAGCTGGAGGATCCATTTGACGACCATCGGGTAGGCTCCTGCATGAGCTGTGTCAGTGTGTGGGTGGCAAGCAGGGACTCAAACTGTTTAACGTTGCCTCCAATCCAGTTTAGGTTCATGTCTCCCAGGATTATGACTTCATTATCACCAGTCCTGAGACTAACAGTGTCCAGGAGGTGGGTGAGTCCCTGGAGCCCTCCCTTTGGGGGGTTATAGGTGCATACAACGTGCAGTTTCTTTGCCTTGCCGAGTAGGAATACCGAGTGAAGCAGCTCACAGGGAGACAGCAGTGATTGTGGGTGATCCACCAGTGATACTTTAAGGTGGCACCTGTAGTATATCAGAATGCCTCCACTCCTTTTTCCCCATCCCTGTCCAGCCGTAGGAACTCATAACCATGTAGCCCACAGGCTGAGTCAGGGATCGAGGGTTTGAGCCAGGTCTCTGTTATGCCAAGTATGTCAGGCTTATGAGAGAGACCCAGGCAGCGAGCTCATCCAGCTTGGGAAGTAGGCTCCGAATATTAAGATGGGCCACCTTCAACCCCTTGCCCAGCCACCATTCCTAGGCATTTCGGGGATCAGGGCGGTGGGGCCGGGGTTGGGTTCAATGTCACCAGCCAGGGCGAGCACCAGTAGGAACAGCCATAGGAGGTGCCCTCTGGGGGAGAAACACCAGGTTAGAGGCTTACGGGCTAGCCGCCACCTGATTCTGTTTTGATACAGTAGGATTCCTGGTGCCAGGCCACCTGTGGGGTAGCGGGAACTCCCCACGTCAGCCATGTAGTTAGAGAAGGTGTAGTCCCTCCCATCGGGGGGGGACCATGAATGGTCACCACATATGCCAGGGGCAGTTACAATATGGATGGACACCAGTCCCAGGAGGAGAGCTGCAAGGATTGTGGGGCAGGGAGGACGAGGCGGTGAGTGGCACCTGGGGGCCTTGGGAGATTTCATTCTAGTGCCCCGGATCCTCATGGCTGGGGAAAGTCTTGAGTAGGGGTACCTAAGGGGGAAAGAGGAAGCTATAACCAGTGAGGACCTACGGCCAAGTGGAAGGGCAATAGGAAGAACACTCAGTTCCCACCGGAGGGGCCTCTAGGTCGAAGATGCAGGACCAGAGAGTATTCAGTAATAAAGTTAACAATACAGGTACTAAGATAGACTGACAGTAGGTCAGTATAACAACTCTACTAATCACTTCATGAATTGACATTTATCCAGTACATCTCTGGTACCGTCTTCTATGGAGTATTTATTTCAATTCTACTAGAAATATGATTGTATACCAGAGTATGTCAAACAGTCCAGAAGTATAATGCTTAATTTCCTTCATGTCCCTCAGGAACAGACAGAGGAATTAGCAACAGAAGATGTATGAACAGAACAATGTGGCTCAGTTTTGAAAGTGGTTTGGTTTACTCTCAAAATCTATTGTCAGGTAGCAGTAGTGTGACTAAGTCTTTTAAGGTGCTGGCTTAAAGCTGCAATTTCTTTGGAGAACTGGGTTCTCGTCCCACAAATACCCCAAAGTTTATGAATATCTCTCCATTTCTTTGCAACTGCTTCCTTACTACCCATTTTTCTGTCATGCTCTGCATCTTCCCTTCTATTTTGGTAACACGGTGTCTGTCTTACTACCATCAGGTTACAAAGACCTTTTCCTACCTTAGCTTTTATGTCATCGGTTCTATTCAGGCAGCTCCCTATTGATAACACTTTACAAGGAGCTCCTCTTTCTGTGGCTTCCTTGCCCTTGAAGCATTCATTTACTCTTGAACCATGCACCAGTCTTTAAAGGAATTGTTAAACACGGAAAAAGAGCACTTTTTCTGAGCTATGCTGTTCTTTTTCTTCATAGATACATACATACATAGATACATAGACAGTGTCAGCAGATGAGGGCCTATGACCCACCCAGTCTGCCCATTTAAGTTTGTAAGTTCAGTTTATGTTTTCCAAGAAGTCTGTTGCCCTTTACCCCTGACCTCCAGAATTCCCTTAAGTCTATCCCATGCATTCTTAAATCCCGTGATTTTTTCAGCCCCTACCACTTCCTCTGGCAGGGTGTTCCACTTGTCCACCACCCGTTCTGTGAAGAGATTCTTCCTCACATTTTCTCTGAATCGTTCTCACTCCAACTTCATCCCATGCCATCTAGTCCTGTAACATCTTTTTTCGCTTAAAAATAGTGCATTCCTGCACCCTGTTCCTCCCTGTAAGATACTTGTATGTCTCTATCATATCCCCTCATATCATATCAGTTTGGGATTTTCATCATGCTGGAGTAATGTGTTAGGTGCTTGATAGAGAACCGGTTGGTTAGCTTGAATTTCAGTTTCAATAATGGCAGGGGATAGCAAATGTGTAGGCATGATACTTAGATTTGCTCCAGACTGGATATCCCAGCAACACCACTCATTTAAGAAGATTTCTCTACAGCAGTGGTGGCTAGTGCTCACAAGCAGAGGAGATAAGCATTGTAAATTGTTTTGCACAAGCAGAAACAGTTGTTCATAACAATCTCATGGTGAGAACAACTTTTTAGAAACACCAAAAGAAGGTGTCCATAGTGTGCCATAAAGGAGTGACCACCAGCCTTATTTCTATTAAATTAATGATCCTCTACTGACTGATGTGCGGGAGGCAAAGTAGACTGTCTCTCTCTATTTACAAAACTGAGGAGTCTGCTGAACCCCTGACCCCATAGCTCCTCTTCTTATTGTGAGAACGGGCAAATTGTGAGGCAAAGAAAAGGTACAGCTTAGACTCAACTAGACAAGAGATGTCCCTTTCAGTGGTCAGACTTTTAAACAATAAAGTCACGAATGTTAAGAACGTCAGGATCTCTCTGCGATATGACCACTACAGTCCTAATCTAGGGGACTGCTATGGAATTACCAAGCAAACTATAAGGCGAGGTCATCCTCCAGTAAGTTATAATGCTATACAAGCCATATGACAAGTCCAAAAGTACAATGTATCTTATTACACTAGTCGGTGGGATAGCGTATGATTTCTTTCATCTGGTACAGAACAGCCAAACCACATTTCTGATTAAAAGAAACAAAGGGGTTTGTTTGACAAGATAAATCATGTGTCTCGATTCCTGCTGCATGTGATACTAGAAAACTGAGGTAGTGTGGTCGAGCGGTCTAAGGTGCTGGATTTAAGCTCCAGTCTCTTTGGGGGTGTGGGTTTGAATCCCATCACAGCCAATGACACTTTTCTGCCCATTTAAAATGCATTGTCATGTAAAAGCAACTTAGCCCTCCAGTCAGCCTTCTATTTAAAAATTGAAGAAGTAGCATGAGCCTAATCAATGTGCAGGTGGAGATGGAATGGCACAGACTTGCTGTTTTAGTTTTAAAAAGAGGGGACAGTAGCAAAGTGGAGTATTCCCAAAACTGCAGATTAGAGAACAGGCTAGGCTGGGCATCCTGGATGAGGCAAGAGCCGTTTTCAGCCCTCAGCTTCTTTGCGTGAAGTTCTTTCTCCTCATGTCAGTTTTCTAGTCACTCGGTTTTCTTCTCAACCATTTTCATGTCAGCACTATATCTCCCTACCATTCTGGGTGGCTCTCCTCTTCATCTGATCTCCATTGCATTCCCTCTATGCACAGATCTCACCATTTTGCCTCATCTATTTATCCAGCTTTCCATTTGCAATTCTCTCCGTGAACTCCTCATTTGAATCTTCTCTGTTACCAGAGATCCCTCACTCATGTAGATCTAAATGAAAAAGCAATCCGCATCTTTCTTAGCAGACCAGTTTGTTACACATGCACAAAACAGAAGAGGCCAGGCACAGAACACACAGCTAACATGGCTGGGCAGTTCCCTCTTCTGCTCATGGTGGAACTACAGGAATCTAAAAGAAGCATACGAAGAACATCCAGCAAAAGTACCAATCTTGAAGGATTTGCCAGTTTTATGATATGTTTTTAAGTCGGTCACAGAAACTGATTTAGGATGAACTAATGAAAAGACACAGCAGCGATTTGAACTGAGGATCTCTTCTTTATTAAATTGGTATTTTAAACAACTAAGCCACGTCACCATGAAATACATGCAGCTTATGGGTAGGATCGGTACATCAACTCTACTAATCACTTCATGAATTGACATTCATCCAGTACATCTCTGGTACCATCTTCTATGGTGTATTTATTTCAATTCCACTTGAAATATGATTGTATACCAGAGTATGTCAAACTGTACAGAAGTATAATGCATAATTTCCTTCATGTCCCTCAGGAACAGACAGAGGAATTAGCAACTGAGTAGTGTATGAACAGAACAATGTGGCTCATTTTTGAAAGTGGTTTGGTTTTACTCTCAAAAGCTATTGTCAGGTAGCAGTAGTGTGACTAAGTGTTTTAAGGTGCTGGCTTAAAGCTGCAATTTCTTTGGAGAACTGGGTTCTCATCCCACAAATAATCCAAAGTTTATGAATATCTCTCCATTTCTTTGCATCTGCTTTCTTACTACCCATTTTTCTGTCATGCTCTGCATCTTCCCTTCTATTTGGTAACACGGTGTCTGTCTTACTACCATCAGGTTACAAAGACCTTTTGCTACCTTAGCTTTTATGTTATCGGTTCTATTCAGGCAGCTCCCTATTGATAACACTTTACAGGGAGCTCCTCTTTCTGTGGCTTCCTTGCCCTTGAAGCATTAATTTACTCTTGAACCATGCACCAGTCTTTAAAGGAATAGTTAAACACGGAAAAAGAGCACTTTTTCTGAGCTATGCTGTTATTTTTCTTCATAGATACATACATACATAGATACATAGACAGTGTCAGCAGATAAGGGCCTATGGCCCACCCAGTCTGCCCATTTAAGTTTGTAAGTTCAGTTCATGTTTTCCAAGAAGTCTGTTGCCCCTAACCCCAGACCTCCAGAATTCCCTTATGTCTGTCCTTTACATTCTTAAATCCCGTGATGGTTTCAGCCCCCACCACTTCCTCTGGCAGGGTGTTCCACTTGTCCACTACCCGTTCTGTGAAGAAATTCTTACTCACGTTTCCTCTGAATCATCCTCCCTCAAACTTCATCCCATGACCTCTAGTCCTGGAACATCTTTTACGCTTAAAAATAGTGCATTCCTGCACCCTGTTCCTCCCTGTAAGATACTTGTATGTCTCTATCATATCCCCTCATATCATATCAGTTTGGGATTTTCATCATGCTGGAGTAATGTGTTAGCTGCTTGATAGAGAACCGGTTGGTCAGCTTGAATTTCAGTTTCAATAATGGCAGGAGATAGCAAATGTGTAGGCATGATACTTAGATTTGTTCCAGACTGGATATCCCAGCAACACCACTCATTTAAGAAGATTTCTCTGAGAACAACTGCTGAGAACAACTTTTTAGAAACACCAAAAGAAGGTGTTCATAGTGTGCCATAAGGAGTTTACTTTTGTCCTCAGAGAGTGACCACCAGCCTTATTTCTTTTAAATTAAAGATCCTCTACTGATTGATGTGCAGGAGGCAAAGTAGACTGGCTCTCTCTGTTTACAAAACTGAGGAGTCTGCTGAACCCCCTGACCCCATAGCTCCTCTTCTTATTGTGAGAAAGGGCAAATTGTGAGGCAAAGAAAAGGTACAGCTTAGACTCGACTAGACAAGAGATGTCCCTTTCAGTGGACAGACCTTTTAAACAATAAAGTCATGAATGTTAAGAATTTCAGGATCTCTCTGCGATATGACCACTACAGTCCTAATCTAGGGGACTGCTATGGAATTACCAAGCAAACTGTACTGCGAGGTAATCCTCCAGTAAGTTATACTGCTATACAAGCCATATGACAAGTCCGAAAGTACAATGTATCTTATCACAGCAGTCGGTGGGATAGCGTATGATTTCTTTCATCTGGTACAGAAGAGTCAAGCCACATTTCTTATTAAAGGAAACAATGGAGTTTGTTTGACAAGATAAATCATGTGTCTGGATTCCTGCTGCATGTGATAGCAGAGAACTGAGGTAGTGTGTCCGAGCGGCCTAAGGTGCTGGATTTAGGCTGCAGTCTCTTTTCGGGCGTTGTTTCAAATCCTAACACTTCCAGTGACACTTTTCTGCCCACTTAAAATGCATTGTCAGCCTTCTATTTAAAAACTGAAGAAGTGGCATAATCCTAATCAATGTGCAGGTGGAGATGGAATGGCACAGACTTGCGGTTTTAGTTGCAAAAAGAGTGGACAGTAGGAAAGTGGAGGATTCCCAAAACTGCAGATTAGAGAACAGGCTAGGCTGGGCATCCTGGATGAGGCAAGAGCCGTTTTCAGCCCTCAGCTTCTTTGCGTGAAGTTCTATTTCCTCACGTCAGTTTCCTAGTCACTCAGTTTTCTTCTCAACCATTTTCATGTCAGCACTATATCTCCCTACCATTCTGGGTGGCTCTCCTGTTCGTCTGATCTCCTTTGCTTTTTCCTTCTAGGCACAGATCTCACCATTGTGCCTCATCTATTCATCCAGCTTTCCATTTGCAATTCTCTCCCGTGAACTCCTCATTTTGAATCTTCTCTGTTACCAGAGATCCCTCACTCCTGTAGATCTAAATGAAAAAGCAATCCCGCATCTTTCTTAGCAGACCAGTTTGTTACACATGCACAAAACAGAAGAGGAGGCCAGGCACAGAACACACAGCTAACATGGCTGGGCAGTTCCCTTTTCTGCTCATGGTAGGAACTATAGGAATCTAAAAGAAACGCACGAAGAACGTCGAGTAAAAGTACCAATCTTGAAGGATTTTCCAATTTTGTGATATGTTTTTAAGTCGGTCACCAGAAACTGATTTAAGGGTGAACTAATGAACAGGCACCTCAACAATTTGAACTCAGGATCTCCTGTTTATTAAATCGGTACTTTAACCAACTAAGCCACGTCACCATGAAATACATGCAGTTCTTGGGTGTAATTGGTATAACAACTCTACTAATCACTTCATGAATTGACATTCTTCCAGGACATCTCTAGTACCGTCTTCTATGGTGTATTTATTTCAATTCCACTTGAAATAAGATTGTATACCAGAGTATGTCAAGCTGTCCAGAAGTATAATGCATAATTTCCAACATGTCGCTCAGGAACAGACAGAGGAATTTGCAACAGAGTAGTGTATGAACTGAACAATGTGGCTCATTTTAGAAAGTGGTTTGGTTTTACTCTCAAAATCTATTGTCAGGTAGCAGTAGTGTGACTAAGTGTTTTAAGGTGCTGGCTTAATGCTCCAATTTCTTCAGAGAAGTGGGTTCTCATCCCACAAATGCTCCAAAGTTTATGAATAACTCTCCATTTCTGTGCATCTGCTTTCTTACTACCCATTTTTATGTTCGCTTGCACGCATGGGTAAGGAACATCTTGGGAGAATAGGACTTTTTGGTGGTGTGACTTTATTGTGCAATGCAGTGCTCCATTCAGCAGGCACAGCCATCCTGCACCAATGGATGCAGGGAGCTGTGTATGACAGCAGTGGTCTTTAGTTCAAAGAAAACCATCACTGCAGTGAACGCCAGTGCCCTAAACTGCAGGACTGTGGCAGAGCACAGTTGCACAATCACAGCAGCTGCATGGCTGCAGATTCCATTCCTCCCCCCCATTCCAACTTCCCCAGCCAGCCCAGACAAAACTGCAAAGAAAATAATTTAATTAACAGTAAGGCACCAGCAGCAGCACATTTTGGCACTTACAGTCTCCCTCCAGGCAGCCCCCTACTCCGAATGCAGCAGCAGCAGCGCAGATGTCTCATTCGCATTCACCTGAATCTCCAGTCCTCCTCCTAAGTCCTCCTGCCCCCCCATCACCTGTGCAGTCCGCGCAGACCATGGACCAGTTGAACTCGGAGGATGGACTCGAACTAGTGGACTCCTGGCATTTGCCTGTACTTGCCACATTTTTCTTCCTCCTGCCGTGCAGCGCTTGCGCTTCCAATCCCCTGAGCCCCGACCCCCAATCCTGGAACACAGTACAGATGAGGTCCTCCCCCCAAGTCCGCGTGTTCCATCAGCCACCCGAGAACAGTAACACTCGCTAGTCACTCCCTCCCTCAGTCTGTACCGGTCAACTGTCTGTCTCCAAGGCTTAGTCGTCGTCCATCTGCCACACCACCTCCTCTCCAGTCTGACTCCAACCTAACCTTCCCAACATCTAAATGCACTTGCAGCAGTTGCACTGGACTGGAAAGAACTGAAAGGGTTAGGAGGCAGAAGGGGGTCTGGCTTGTGAAGGGAATTCTGCACCCTCCGGAGACCGGGTGGTCCAGCCTAGTGTTTTTCGTCAATTACCCCAAAGGTAAGTACTTGGTGCCCTCACGTTGGTGAGGAACTAGTAGTAATACAAGACTTAAATGTAGAAGTTCACACGCCAGCTCAATGTTAATGTGGGGTCTGTAAATATCATCTTTGCTGGAAAGTTGGTGCCTAAATAGGATGCTGCCACATGATTGACAGCAAGTGCCAGTTCAAGGAAACTTGGCGACGTTTTGCAGGCTGGATTATTCCACCTTTCCACTACTGTTGCAGTGTGCAAACATGATAAATCACTAAGTTAATGTTGGTGTCTGCAGTATGTGTTTTAAAACTGCAGTATATTTTTTCAGGTAGTGGGGCTAATTTAGACTTGCTCAAATGTAATCTTTTGATTATGAACCTGGAGCAGCACTATGTTGACCCAGGGTAGAATCCTGCACCACCTCTTGTTTTTACCATTAGTAACTGGCGTTACCGGAGATCTAAGTCTGCCTTGTGCTTCTAAATTTGTTTTAAATATGAAATAAGATACCAATGCGAATGTCAGGAACACACTGCTACTTAGCAACACAATAACAAAACCTGTAATTCCACAGTAACCTATTGACATTATTGCGCGCACATACAACTTGCATTTTTCTCTGTAAACCTTGTGTTTTTACATAGATACAGTGTCGGCAGATAAGGGCCTATGGCCCACCCAGTCTGCCCATTTGAGCTTGTTATTTCTGGACCAGCTCCTAAGAAAATGATCGAATACATTTAATCTGTTATATTTTCCAAGTTGCAAGGAATATTAGAAACGAGTTTGAATTGAAACTGTGTGACAAGTAAACATATTGCCATCTCTCCTTCTATTACCTGTGTTTTCCAGAGCCTAGACTTCTTAATATTTGATATTCTACTTATATAAGCCTCTGAAACCTATTGACAGCATAAATATTACAACAACGTTTGGCCAATAGCGCCCAAATGTCCATATAAGAGTGCAGCTGGAAGGGACGTTCCTTCCTCGAAAGTATGGTGTGAAAGCACACATGTGACTGAGCACCCAAACACGTTTCCTGGTGGTTTAAAATGGATGGTAAGGTGTGTGTGTGTGTGTGTGTGTGTGTGTGTGTGTTTTCTGAAAAAGGCACTACATCATCCTTGTCTCCTAATTTTTTTTTTTAAAGACGAAATGGCTTCACAGTTCTGTTTACTGATACAAATCCGTATTTGAAGAGTCTTCAGTCTGCGTGTACAAATTATCTAATAAAATTGTGTCTAATTTAGTAATGTCAATCCCCCAGTTGTCGATTGCCCCTAAAGATCACCAGTTTTCATTAACCATGTTATTATATTCCTGTCTGTACCATTCAGTTTGACATAGTCCAAATTGTTTTGTGATTATTTTTTTTCAGGAAAAAGTAAATGAAACTGATATTTAATTTGCAATTATTTTGGTTTAAACTAGGGGGAATGACTGATCTAAAACAGCTATCTGCTGTCCTCGATTTTGTCTCAAAATGTCCTTGGTTCCTCCTACATTTGAGAAGTCTGTAAATTGAAAGTAGGAATTGGAAAACTAAAACAATGCCAAATATTAGTGTTACAGAATAATTCTTCACAAACGCTTCTCAACTAAGATACCTATTGTAATGGGTTTCAGAGCTGTTATCAGCATTTTTAAAAGATTTGTCCCTGACTTTTCCCCGAGTTCCGAGGCAGGTGGTTGGGCGGTGAAGGAGGTGTATAAGGTTGCTAATTCTATCACATTTTGTTTGGGGCTTGCATACCATGCTATGTGGTGAATAGATCTTCGATTACCTCTATGGTGGTATGTATATCTGTCACTAAATTGCACTCTAGCCTGATTCGCAAAAAATATTACATTGTGGATTTATAACCCCGGCATCCCAAACACATTTTGAACATTTCTATTTAGATGCATATGGCCACTTGGTGACGTACTTCTTGCAAACTACTTCTGAGCTGCAGCTACAGCCTGATTTGTTTCCTATTGTGAACGGTGAATGCACAAATAATTTCAGCACTGTAACCTTCAGTTCCATGGCATCGATCCCAAGACAGCAAGGAGACTCTTGGGAATTGTCTGGGACTAGATTAAATTATATCATATAAAACATCAAAAAATGTCTTAAATAGTTTTGCTTTGGATTATAGCTAACGGAGAGGTCAGTGCAGTGACTCTTAAATGGAAGATAAGAAAATGAGCCATCAAGTGGACACACGCTTCACACCATCCCAACTGATTAAATAACTGTTGGTCTGTAAAGTGTAGGAAGAGCACATGCAACACACGTCTGGAAAATAAACTTTCTTTGCATTCAAACCCTGCAGTTGTATATGGAGTGAAATTCATTCCCCAGTGCAGAAATCCTCGCCACCACTCCCTTCCCCATGTGGCCATTTCTTTCTAGCACTCTGCTCTACTGTACAGACCTGAGTTCTCAGCCCAGTAGTGTCCCAGTCGAGAGGCGCGAACTGAAGGCGGGGGCAGCAGCTAGTGTGCGGGACGAACTGAACAGGAACAGTGTGAGTCAAGCAATTTAAGATCACATGGAGCGGGGAAATGCAGAGGATCATTACCCATCAAGGAGAGAGAGACAGACTGAAGGTGAGCTGAGCCTGTAGCGTGGGGATCTCCATCCAGTCCCCGTAATGTGTGGACAGTTAGGACGTGTCATCCTCCAGCATTCCCAGTCTGCTGACTGATGCGTGAAGGGCAGAGCGGAGTGTATTATGACCCCCCCAATGCTTTGCATGCATGCATAGACAGTCATTCATTAATAATGTTTAGTACTGGAAATGAAAACATGTAGTGGGGGAACCAGTCACCATTCTATAGAATTGAACCATGAGACCGACCATACTGTCTTTCCACATTTTGCTCCTGGAACGGAGTACTAGGTTTCATGTGTCAGTGGCTCAGTAGGTAGCACACTTGCTTTTAAGGCCAGGAGATCAGAGGGCTGTGGGTTCAGTTCCCACATCTGGCACTTGGGTTAATATCATAGTACTGACACTGTAATGCAGCATGAGAGGGGTGCTGCATTTCTAAGGTGCCGTCTTTTGGATGAGACGTTAAACCGAGGTCCCATCTGCCTGGATTGGTGGTAGTTCAGGTGGATGTTAAAAGATCCCATGGCACTTCTCGAAAAGAGTAGGGGAGTTTTTATTGTATTATTAAACATAATCAGAACAACTCAGTGTAGTCAATTATACAAAGTAAGAGCCAAAAACTTAATCTAACAAACTTATACAATAATCAGAGTAATTATCAGATTATTTTTATACATTATTTGAACTTAATAAAATGAAAAAACCCTTTCCACATTTTTAGTAACTGAGTCTGTACTGTCCTTCGAGCATCCTGGCGTAATCCTCGAGATTCCTGTGAAACCAAAATGCTAAAACAAAATAAGGCATTTTTCTTTGATATATTACCACTGACACCTTGCCTGCCATAAATAATAACGTAAACATCAAAAATAATGACAGTGTTTCTTCATGAAAATCAGAAGAGTCTTGGATAAACCCTAAAACCAAGATTTGATATGTAAGAAAATTCAGCCACTTAAAACCCAAAGTGCCGAAATAAACCCACAAACCCTTTGCATAGGAACAGTGTAAAAAAATGCTCCATCGATTCCTCAGTATTTATACAATCCAAGTAAGGACACTTCCTTTCTTCAATGGCTTTGTACTTGGCATTACCTAACATTTAAGCGGCCATAGAATATTAGCCACTGTGTTTCCCATTGCATTTGAGGGCAATCTACGAGCAGTTAAGTTGGGCCAATACTTTGGGATTCAAGAAGAGGGCAATTCTTAAAACATGGCTCTAAAGGAAGTAAATTTGCCATTACCACCTGATAAAATTCTTTCATGCTATTACTCAGAATTGTCTCTTTCTCTATTTTCCATTTATATATTTTGTGCAGCTGGTCTAAAATACTGTGGAATATAAATGTGAGGATTTATTTTTGGAGCCAAAGAGCCAATTTCTAAAGTATTTGTCCAATGATCTGAAATCCATTTATCCCCACTCCTGCTTCTAATAGTAAGCCACTTTTCACTGAACACATAATGAATAAAGAGTGAGCAAAAATCACTGGATCCACCATCCCAAGACCTCCTTGTTTTTACTTAAATATGTATAGCTTCTTTTAATGGGTTTAATCTATTACCCCAAACCATTTGAAAGAATAAACCATACAGTTTAGTTTCTAGATGCACTGGGAGCGGAAAATCATAGCTACATACTGAACACATGGTAAAAACTGTTTGATAACATGTATGCATTTCAGTTTGGACAATTCCACTTTTTCCATCTATTGACTTTATTCTCCACTGTTTGTAGGGCTATATCCCAATTTTCAACTGGTATGTTCTGGGGGCCAAAATGTATGCCCAAAACTTTAAGGGAGTTCTGGAAAATGGATACCACCCTGCACCGCTTCCTTATGACCTGTTGCTCTGATAAATAAACCTTTTGTTTTGTGCACATTTATTTTGCATTGAAACTTTGAAAAAAGCCTCAAATCGCGGTCAAAAAATGTGCACATATGAATATCTGCGAAATATACAATCAAATCATCTGCATAGGCCTGTGCAGAAGATGTTTGTCCTTAACAGTACCATCAGAAATACCTGTCACAATGGAACAGTAGTTAATTTTTGTAGTAGGGATCCAAAGAAAAGATATAGAGTAGGGGGCTAAGAGGCAACCTTGACAAACTCCAGTATGTAACTGAAAACATTTTGCCGTCTGACCTTGCACCGAAGGGAACACAATATTATGTTCATATAATTTTTAATTATATTAACAATGTGCAATGGAACTCCATAATGTATTAACGTTAGAAATAAAAGGCAAATATACCCTATCAAAAGCCTTTCCAAATCAGCGACCATCATACAATTAGTGACTCCCACTTCAGAAAGATGTTCAATAACTTCTCGTATGATCATTAAGGCTGTCTGAATTTGCCTATTAGGTATCCACTAAACTGGTAAGGAGAAATTACCCATCTGGCATAATTTTTAACGATTATTCAAAATACTGGTGAAGATTTTATAATCTGAATTAAAGAGGGTAATTAGTCGCCAATTTTAATATTTTGTCTGTCTCCAGATTTGAATAAGTAAATCAGCAATCCCTCAGAAAAGAGGGAAAGAAAACAGCAGTTTCCATAAAATACTGGAATAAAATATACAAGCATTGACTCAATTCCTTTGAAAAACTTTATACAGATTATTCAAAGGCCATCCTTACCCGTGAAATGTTTAATTTCAAATTCTAATTACTTTTATTATTTCTTCTTGTGTAATTGGATCCAATAATGTTGAGATTTCTGCTAACCTGGAGGCTTAGATGTTTTAAGATATGAAAGCATTTCTGCCTCTGTAATAAGAGAGGGGGGTCTAGTTCGAAATGCCCAATAATTGTTTCTCTGAGCTGAGCAACCGTGGTGGCCAAAGAGCCATCAGGTTTTTGCAAAGAATCAATATTAGAAGAAGCCTTCAGATTTTTACAGGTTTCAAAAGGGTCCCCAATGGGGGATTTTTTTATGCTATTAGAAAAAATAGCCTGTAGGGTTTTTGCTCTATCATATTGGAAATTCCTCATTTCCTCCTTTATTTTACTAATTTGGTCTGAATAGTCTAAGTGAGAGACATATGCAATTGTCATAAGTTTCTGCAGTTGTTGCCTAAGGGACAAATATCTCAAAAACTTAAAATTTTTGTTTTGCCTTGCCCTTTAAACCAATTACATAATTCGAACTTAGTTGTTAACCACCAATCTCCTAAATCCTCATAAAAAAAGCCACTGACAACCTGGCTGCTAGAATATGTTTCACCCGACTGTATATATGGTATATCTAACATAGTGTTATTCAGTTTCACCTGAGCTGCCTACGTTCAGGGAACCTGTAGATAATGAACTATAAGAAGTAATAAATGATCAGAAAATTCACAGTGGATCATCTTAAAGGAATCCAGTTGTACATTATGAGACAAACATATAGTCTATTAGGAAAACAATTTCCCTTTTGTAAATGAATACCTTGGCCCTTGAGGAGAAGGGAGATACAGTTAAATAAACCTGCTATTTTAACTATATTAGCTAGCATGTGAGAATCACAATAAATTTTATTTTCTTCTGATTAGGTGAGTCAGAAATTGTGCAATTAAAGTCACCTCCCAAAGCACATTAACTGATGTCACCAAGTAGGGTTGAACAGCTTTTAAACAAGAAACTCTACCAGCTTTGTCTGTGGATTGTAGATGTTAATAAATCGATAGCATATATCATGCCATTTCCCATCTAATATCAAGACTCTCCTGGAATAAGATCTACTAAATTATGAAGTTTAAAGGAATAAGTATTGAATAAAATCCCAATACCATCTGCTGTATCAGTTCCAAAGGACCAATAGGAAGGGCCCACACCCAATCCGTTTGAAAGTAGTGAGTTGTTCTGCTGAGTACATCCAGGTTTCCTGTAAAAACATACTGATAAATTTTGTTTTTATATAGTGAAAAAGGGCTTGCCTCTTTAACTATATTAAGCAAACTATGAGTGTTCAAAGAGCCCCATGACCACTGCATTAAGCTTTATAAAAGAACTACTTTATCATTTTTTCTCTTTTTTTTTCTTTTCTTTATAGTTATCCACTGGCTGAGAT
Source organism: Neoceratodus forsteri (assembly GCA_016271365.2). Lineage (NCBI taxonomy): Eukaryota > Metazoa > Chordata > Ceratodontiformes > Ceratodontidae > Neoceratodus > Neoceratodus forsteri. Next base: position 434,446,106 of record CM057450.1, on the reverse strand, counting down.
CAGTGGAAGATTTTTGGGAGTCTGAATCTCCTAATTCCATCTCTGTATCTCCCCAAGGAGTAAACAATGCAGCATAAGAGTTGCTAGTCTCTATGGGAGGAGTAAGGGGTTTGGGATGCAAATGCCTAGATGATCTGCATTGGGGTAGTGAAGGCCTAATATTTAAAGCCTTAGATGCTTCCTCAAAGTCTCCACGAAACCTCAGAGTAACACACAGGGGAAATCCAAAAGCTCAGGTGGGCCCATACTTGATTTTTAATGACTTCCATAACCAAAACAGTTTGTTCCACCTTGTCTGCTATTCCTAAGGATTTGTCAATGGGGGTACTACACCAAGGGTCTGAACTTTGGTTTGAGAAGAAGAAACAGGTAGAGGGGTTGTGAGCTAGGAGGGGAAATTGTGCAACATCCTGAGCTTGCTGAATTAAAAGCTCTGAATTTATACAGGATGTTTTATTTTTGCAGCCCAAGGGCAAACCGAAAAGAGTGGCCAGATTCTTCACAAAGCTCACATTTGAGCTGATTGTGACAATACATAGTTGTGTGTCCAACCTCCCCACAGTTGTCACAACGTGGTTGGTCATAAACACTTGAGAGGTGTGTTTAGCCCATCTGTAGCAAGCCGGGGTTGTCCACTATAAAAACAAACCCTCTGTCTTTTCCTAATAGAAAGGAATTGGGAATATGGACTACCCTGTCTCAGATTGCCTCAGTTTAGTTTGTATTTCCATCCTCCCATCCAAAACTGTTCAGAATCTAGGATAGGTTCGGCCCACTTAAAATTTCACACTTAAGGGACAACAAAATGATATATCTTCCACATGAACCCCTCATTTCTAAACATGACCGTAACATGTTTTATCAGGGTTTAGTTAAAGGAATCACTAAGAAGGGGGTCCATAGAGGAGAGAATTTAACCTGGTTGTACCTATCCCAGAATAAGTCCAATGCATGTGGTGTCCTAAAACTGATGTCAAAATTATCCTCTCAGAGATATTAATAAATGCATACACATCTTTTGGGGTAAAATGCAAGGACTCTTTTAATAAGGTTTTCTCACGTAGTGTCTATCTGGTCGATCCTCCAAACCCCTTTATAACGAATACGAACTGCATTCCGGCGAGGTGCTGCTTCTTTTTAGTGTTGAAAATAATTCAGACATAAGTGGTTTCTGAGGAACGGATTCCGTTGGAGAGGGCATGTGAGAAGAAGCAATAGGCTCCTGCAGGGGTGTTACCAAATCTGTATTCAACGAGGAAGGTAAAGATATCTGTGACTCCAGGGATGTAGCTCTCAGTGGAAGTTTTCTACCTCTAAACAGTTTTTATTGTCCTGCAAATCTTGCTCCAGCTTTTGCTGTTGTAAGTCGGTTTCCACTCTGGTGAATGCTGTGAGAGGGTATAATCAGAGTCCCAAGTAGGATCAGGCTTCCATATGCCTGCTGCATTTTGCTTCCAACCTGCTCCTTTGAGTGCTTAATCAGGGGACCAGAGCTCTGAAACATTATGTGTTTGTAGACCAGATTTTATAAGAGGTATTTCTTTTTTTTGGAAAGAAGAATTCAGTAACTCCAGTTTGGGAAACAGCTGAGGACTGATAAACTACATTATGCTGAGCCCCATGCTTTTAAAACGAATCCAGCTGATTTGTCTAACCATGCAGACTCAGACTGCTTTAGCTCTGATGCAGACAAAGTCTGTTGTACTTCCTTGGGGACTCTGTTTTGACTTTTCAATTGTTAGGGCAGTCGGGCCTATGGGCTGAATGCACTCACTAACCTCTATAGTACTGTTAGCAGCTTTACTAACAGTCAATTTTACTTCAGAAACTTCACGTAGCTGCTGGGCTATAAAGAGTGGTCTCGCCTGCCAGGACTCGACTGAACCGAGTCAGCCATATTATTATTAGAACAACGCTGCAGCTGTCAAGCCCGATTCTACCTGCTGCAGAGTTAACAACTCAGGCTGAGTGGCTGAGCGCAGATGCAAAGTCCATAGAGTGCTCAACTGCTTTGCTTCTCCCTTACTCCCGTAACACACTGATTGTGTGCGAGAGAATCACTTTGCTGTACATTTTTTAAAGCGGGTAAAGCAGATTGTAAAAGCGGTTGTCTGTTTCAGTAGTGGCTTCCGAAATAATAAAAAATGTTGCAAAGACTCACCATGCTCCACAGAGCTTTCTTTTAAGTGCAGTCCTGTATTTTCTCAGTTTTAAACACCTCGGTTTCAGGAGAGCAATATTGCAGGTATTAAGTGCATCCATGTCGTCAGGTTCCAAGCTGGATTTGAACCTTGCATCCAAAGATTCCTTTTCAAGCATTCCTTTCTCCCAGTCCTTTGAGAATTTTTTTCTTAAATCAACTGCTGTATCCTCCCAAAGAACCACTGCATCATGAAACTCCATATCAGAATCCATATCTTGAGTATTCAAAGGGTCAGCCTCCACATTGCACACTGTGGGAGCAGAGGCCAGCTCTCCCACCAAGCAGACATCCTCCTCCTCCGCCATCTTGGTCCCACCAGAAAATGGGTCCCCCCTGCTCACAGGAAGCAGGAAGTAGGGGAATTTCCCTGGTGTCCTGGCCAAATTTCCCTTATTCACTAAAAATACCACCAACAGCTTAATCTGGTTCAAGGTCAGTTGGCATTCATCTGTATCCCCTTCCCCCGAGTCGTGCCTGAAAATAGGCAGGATTTGTCTAGTGCACTTACCTGGTCAACAAAAGCTAAATAAATAAATTTCCCTCCTGAAATTGAGTTTTCTGAGTCCCCTTCCATATTTCCACTACTGTTAATGTCTGTACAAGGTGCTGGGGTGACTGACTTGCTGAGAACCTGTTAACGTTGCACTGCAACAAATATAGATGCAACAAATATAGATCCGAGAGATCCCCAGTATGTTTTCCAAAGTCATTGGTGGTGAGACGCTAGAGGAGTTGTACTTTAAAGATCACTGCAAATCTATGTTTTTATTATGGTTTTGTTACTCTGTCACTGACTGTTGTTATTTGTATATATTGAGAGGAGCTGTTGCATCCATTGATAAGAGATAAGCAAAACTACAGTATAGATCACCCAAACCCAGCTAAGCCTGCTGGGCATGGGGGGAGGACTGATTGACTGTACCAGTGCTGTACAAATGACATAATATATACAGTACAAGCCTTCTCTTCTAGATGGTTAGGTGAGTACCCTTGTCTGTCTTGTTAGTCACTGGGTACTTTGGTCCCCACCTGGCACAAGTAAGCATAACTGAACAGGAATCTTATTAAACATTTCCATTTCACTCTCTGTAGGTGCTCAATTATAGGAAACATACACGGGGAAGGGAAGAACATATAGAGCTGCTTCTCTGATTTGGTAAGCATCTACAAGCAAGAGAGTAAAAATAACCTAGGAGTGCTGAAGCTAGGCATTAGAAAACTTGGGTATTAGAAAAAGGACTATGCCAATTCTTACTGAAACCTTGATCTGTTAGTAGTTTAATTTAGACTTAGGAAGTGGAGCCTGAAGCTATTGCATGAGTAATGTGTACACACACACACACACGCACTATAATGAGCACTATCAGAGGGCGCTAACAGGAGTTGAATCATCCAGGTCCAGCTCCATAATTTTAACTGGGCTAATCATCAGGTTCACTGGCTGCTAGCTCTCATTAGGAGGAGTGCTTGGGTTGCACAATTGCACGGGAGCCACAAAGCATCAAAGCACTTGCCAGGAAAGAAAAAAGGCCTACTTGTGTAAAAAGAAAAACTAATTTTGCAGTGGAAAAATAAACTTGGAAGTTTGAGCCCATGGGACAAACATGAGTCAGCATCTTCTAATGCCTTCTTGGCCAGCTGCAGGGAAATGTTATCGATGGAGACTTATCGGATGCATATTCGTCCTTGCTGTGTAACACTGCCACAGGTTGCCCTGCTAATTTATTCACTGCTGGGTTTGGTTTGTCCATATTCAGTTACAAATGTACTTAGTTTTGGTCCAGTATTCAATCAGTGGGATCTGCCACAGTTCTCTGAATGTAACTTTCTGGAGGGGTGGGCTTTTTGCGCTTACATGTAATCTGCAGTGCTTTTGGATGTAAATGCAACAAGCTAGCAGTCTGCTGAGGAGTAGAAGAGAGAACGTTTGTTTAGATTTGCATATATAAGATACAGGATGCACATTTTGAGGTCTAATTAAGTCCATTAGTAAAATGATTATACAAAACAATATGCTTCAGCTGGCTACAGTTACTAAACATGGAGTGGCTGCTGAATGTCCAAGCAATATGTTTGATGTGCAGCTGAATATTGGCAGACACTATTCTGTGTGTTTGTTTTCCTTTTTCTTTGAGAGTTAATGGATTGTTATTCATTAAAGTGTTAACCATTCCATGCTACAGCCTAACCCTTCCTTTACCAAAGGGCAGGGGTGTGACACAGATTTCACACAGCCTAGGAAACCTTCAGTCATGTAGTATTATTGACTGTATCATACTGAAGAATGTTTCTCTAAATCTACAGTTGATTGTATGTGCTCCTCCTTCTCACTACATTACACATCTCATGTGGTGCATCACCTGTATATTCATGTATCTCCTCTTGTATCCTCCCAGGTCGTGCCTGAAAATAGGCATTCCTATGCCTAGTGCACCCACCCGGTTACCAACAGAAAATAAATAAATATATTTTGTTCCCTCAATTGTCTTGTGTCCTGTCCTCCTGTTTGAGTTTCTTGCCTCTCTGCCCACTTCATCTGCCACCCACAGCATCCAGCCCCTTCCCAGTCCTGGCATGATACGTGCTTTTTATTTTTCTTTTCATCCTGTTATGTTGGATCGACTCTGCTAAGGTGCCAATTCTCAATGGCACTTTCCCACTTGTGTGAACTTCTGTAGTCCTCAGCTCTCACACTTCAAAGTGCCGGGTTGATGCTGTCTGTCTGGCGTGGAGCAACAAGATGGCCGGGTTGCTGCTCCACTCCCCTCTCTGTGTCTTTACTTGCAGGTTTGCTCAATTTTACTATCAAATCTTTTGTATTCCCTGGCAATTCTAAATTAGCTAAATGAAAGCTTTCCTATTTTAGTATTTTACTTGCAGTGGTAATCTTTTTCAGCACTTTCGAACTTTTTAAATAATTTGCTGTTTGCAAGGTGCTGTTTGCTCGAGAGACACACTGTCGGTAATTTTATATCAAACCAAGAGATTTTACTGCCTGTTGTTCAATAGCAGGGCAACTTTCAGTAGTCTTTGGAAGATCACCTGTCCTTTTATCTGGAACCAGGAGACCTTTGATAAGAATGCCAGTGAGGTTCTCAGATGCACTATATGTGTTGAAATGCCCAATTTATAGTTTAAGAAGGTATGATACCATTGGGGGGAAGAGTCTCAATAACCACCGGATTTGCCAAATTTACACATTAATTTTATTTCTCTTTTTATTTTCTCATGTGACAATATACATTTGGGTCTGGAGAAATGAGTACAATGCAGGTTTGGGGAACCGGATTTAATGTTGCTGAGGTTGAAAGAGTTAATTCTGTCATGAAGAGTCGAAAAGACTTAAAAATCTGCTGCCTAAACGTTAGAGAGATTTGTCCCTGGAAAGCTTAAAGAGCTCTCAGGTGGTTAGATTGCTTGCACTTACTGTTCTAAATAATTTGAACCTCAAATTAGGAAAGGAGTGTTGGGCCAGCACTGATAACTACTGCTCATCCTTTCTAATGACGCCAATGTAACTTCAGATCTGGGGAAATGCTGGTTTGTGGTATTTTCTCCCCCCAGGTACAACTTTATATCGATACAATTTTGGGCTCTTTTGCTCTTTTCTACATTCTCAGTCATATGAGGGAGATGTGATAGATATTCCCCTTCTGACTAACAGTTGCTGTTTGGCATTCTGTGAATCCTTTTTGTTTTGAGAGGGAACTCTGTAAGTGGCCTAGGCAGTGGTGGGAAACCTGCAGCCCTGCATCCACCCCCCAAAGAAACTATCACTTTTATTAAGGTCCGAGGAGATAACGAGGTGTTTAATTGCCATGGAGATAGTGAGCATGAAAAAATCATATTGATGGTGGGGGTTGGAGGCTTGTTTTACTTTATTCTGGTTTAAAACAGCTGCTGGTAAAAGTCTGGGGTTGGGTACTGGTCAGGTAAGCTCTCTCCAGATTCCCTAGTCTGCAGCATCCATCACACACACACACACACACACACACACACACACACACACACACACACACACACACACACACTATCCTGGATTTCTATTTTTATGAAATGGTGCCACGTTCTGCAAGGAGCTGGAATACAGAGAATTGGAACAGTTTGCAGTGGTTGACAGTCCAAATAAAATGTTTTGTTCTTTTAATTATAGTACACCGCGGTCTGAGCAAACACACACCCTGTCTCGTAAATTTACTGCTTGTGTGTTCATGGTGACCTTTGTTCTGACTGAATGTGCACTGAAGTTTAAATGCCAGAAACTTGTGAATTAATTTTGCAGTTGGACACCTATCTCTTTGTTTACAACTGCAGTGGATGAAAGTTGGAGGTTAGGTATTGTTGGGTGTAGCGCAACAGCTTGTGGGTGGGGTGTTTTTTAAAAGTTGGGTGTTTGATTTAATTTATTTATTGTTTCAAACAGATTTGGTGGTGAAGTTGTGGCTGAAAGCAGGTCAGAGAACCAATTTCCAGCAATAAGGTTTGTGGGTTTTGAAAGTCAGGGAATTGGTACTTGCTTAACTTTCTTATTTACAGCAGCTGTGTATGACAGTCGACAGTCAGGTTCAGTGGAGTTACTCTGACCTTTAGAGAAATATGTCACCCAGAAGTCACATTGAAATACAGTATTTTTTTAATATTTTGTACAGTATTTAATACTTTTAATGCAGTTTACAACTCTTAATTAAGTTTCCAATCCTTTTCATAAAGTTTATTACAATTTATTACAATCAAATCTGTAATTTCTAATTGATTCTAAGGTAAAGGGGGTCTTGTGGGGGTCGCACATGGTCCTGCAGCCCTCAGGGGTGTTTGAGAGCCACACCTGTGGCCCTTTAGTTATCCCAGGCTGCCCATCACTGGCCTAGAGAATCATTATGTGTCGCCACACTCGACTGTTAAACCATTTTTCTCAATAAGGATGATTAAGGTTTTCTGTTTGCTTAGTAGCACTCCTAGGAAATACAGTGGAGCAGTATACTGATGATGAATATATTAAGGTGCACTTCTAAAAACTTTTTTCCTGTACTGCTTCATATACGAATGAGGTGTCCGACTTTCTTTATGCATTTACAAATTAATTGGAGCAGCATAATGTCTATTTGTACAAGTACTTCGATAAGTGTCTTTAGATATTAACGTAACTGTAATAGAGAACTAGTTTGGTCTAGTTATGGCTGAAGGAGAACATTATTATGTAGGTGTGGTGTCACTGATGTATATGCATATGATGGAGTGCTGTGATGTGAGATTATTCCTGTCTGCTCGGTTGCTCTGATCTGTGCCACTCTATATAACACCTTTCTGAAACGAGAAGCATCTCTGATTAGATGTAATGCATGCTTTTCTTACTAGAAAGTTGTGGTTCTGGCATTGCAATCTGCAGCCTTTATGACAAGAGCATTCTCACAATTATATTAACATGTTTAGCACCCATAATTTAAACTACCTATTAATTGCATACTTTAAACAAGGACACTCATATGTGTGTGTGTGTGTGTGTGTGTGTGTGTGTGTGTGTGTGTGTGTGAGAGAGAGAGAGAGACAGAGAGAGAGAGATTCTGTTAAACAAAAAGACATACTTGGTTCAGTGCAAGGAAAGGAAAAACTGGTCCCAGTTCCTGGATCCTTCTGATCACTGCACTAGACTCGAGCATGTACGTTCAAGCAGTGGTGAAGCCTTGCTAGGATAGGTGGAACCAAATGCCCCCCACCCCCACCTGGGGAACACACTAGCACAGGTCAGGAAAACTTGAAATCAATTCTTGTCTTTTTATTAGTACATGTTACTTTCAATTACACTTTACCTTCTAAAATGTTTAAACCAGTCAACTCTGTTATCTAGAAAATTAATTTAAAAACATGGCACAAAACACAAGAATTGCATACACCAAAAAAAAAAACCATCCCTGTAGCACCGATACTGAAATGAATAACACCAATCCTTTAGTGAAACAAAATGCTGTGTGCTTAAAACATGAATATGAAATAGAAATTATTGCACTGTGATTATCAAGGTGCAGTGTGAATGACCTGTTGAATGGAATAGTCACTTATTTCTGGACTATTGCCCAGTATCATCATACTTATTAGTGCTGGTTCAAAGTAAATGGTGCAGGATAAAGATCCCACTGGTTAAAAATTAATCTTGGTGTGTAGTAATATCAACCCTTTAACACATCCCTGCTTGCACAAAGGTGAACAGTTTACCATGTTGCAAAGCAGATCGTTGAGCACTGACATATCATTTCTGCCTTTTCAGCTTCACAGCCAATGCAAGATGTCCCGAATGGGGATGTGCTGATGCTCTACTTATATACAGTGGCTCAATGAGGAGCTTTACTTGAGGGTTTCATCTCCTTTTACATTAAACAAATTTGGCTGTGCCACTTATGTCATTTTTAGCAATTCAAAGGTCTGGCTATTTGTCCCATAATAGTTTGCCAGGCAAAATTTGTTTATTTTCTTTTGGACTTCCTGGGATCTTTTTGAGACTTGCTTATTGTGCATGCACATTGGACTGATAATCACAGTGCAGCAATTTCTATTAATTATTCATTTTCAAGCACACAGCACTTTATTTCTGTTTCACGAAAGGATTGGTGTTCTTTCTTTCAGTATCAGTGCTACAGACATGTTTTTGGTGAATTTAATTCCTCTCTTGTGCCATTTTCTGTTTGCTTGCGCCTTAGCAAAAAACAACACATGGGACAGTATCGCATTTCAGAGGTGTGTCAGGAAAGAGTCCAGTGCAGAGCACTGCACTGTGGAGTGCAACCCTGAAACACCAATGCATGGTGAGCCCAGTGTAACAGCCATTGCAATTTCACAGCGGGAGCTGTCTTTCACTTGACAGAAATGAACGTCACCAATGAGAGTGTGCGCTTCATTCCTCTCATTTGCATAAGCAACACCCCAAGAAAAAAACAGTGACTGCCACCTCAAAGAAAGCACCAGCTGCTAACACCTACTTCTTCCCCATCCTACATTGTGCTTTTTTCCCCACCTTCCATTCCCTACCTCCTTCATCTCTGTCACTCTGGCCTCCACCTTCAGTCCCATTTCTATTTCTTTTGCCCTTCCTTTGTTTTGGTTCTGCCTCCTCCTCCTCAGCCCACCAGCATCCCAGACTGTGATGTCATTTTACCAGTGCTGGCTTCCCCTTGGCCTCCTGTGTGGCTATGGTTCTTCTCCTTAGCTCCCCCCCCCATTTCTGTTACACGTCGTTGGGGCTTGCTACCCACCACAGTGTGACTTTATTTTATCCTCCTTTCTGTCTATTTCAATAAGTCGTATGACTTTCATTGACCTGGCATTCGTGCCATCTCCTCACTCTCTCTCTTAACCCCCACCCCCGCTTTACATTTCTTTTTGCTGCCATGTGGCTTTCAGTTTTGGTGGCACCTCCACCTTACACTAGCAAGCCTCTGCCTTGCACTCTACAGGCCCCCAGCTCTCACTAATGCTGTGGATGCTGCTGCCCTGCACACTCCTCCTCAGCCCTATTGCCTCCTGTACAGTGCTTCAGGGCTCTCAGCAGTGCCACCAGAGTGCCTTTACTTACAGCAGCATCTTACTGCTCTTCTGCCCCCTGGCTGCTCTTCTGAAGCCTGGTAAGGCATCATTTAAACAAACAAAATTGCCACTGGAGTGGCGATCAAAAAAGAGAGGAGAAGGCACTTTCTAATATGCCACCTTCACCTTCCGCTGGCTTCATTTGTGCCTTGTCTGCCTTATCTTATGTCCCATAGCTGTAGCGCATAAATTACCTAAAAACAAACTGCTTCCAGAGTGGCAATCAGGAAGTTGGGGAGGAGGCACTTTCATTACATGCCTCCTCCACCTCCTGCTGGTTCACACCTTTCTGTCTCCACCCATGCAGAGTAGGCTGCAGCCTAAGCTGTGTATGGGCTGGGAGTTCTACAACATCAGCAGGCACTCTTGCTATAGTAGGGTCGATGCTATCAGCATGCTCGAAGCAGTCCAGCTTTGTTCCTCTGCCACCACAAATAAACCCCCACATCCTGCCCACAGCAAAACTAGAATCAGAGAGAGCCCCTCAGACCCATGAAGGGTTTAAAATTTATTTTAAAAGAAATGATGGCATCAGAACATTGGGGCTAGTCCACTAGGTCACCAGGGGTATCTTTATGTTATGCTCCCCTTTACAGAGCATGTCCAATCCTCACTGACCACCAATGCTACTTTCATTTCTACAGAAGGGCTCCTAACCTCCACTAGCCCACTTGGGCTACTAAATAAATTACTGACCACTCGGCCACCACTAGGGGCAAAGGGTCACTTCTGAGCCCCCTTTTCCCTAGCCTCGCTCCTTCACTCCTTCTGCCTTCTTACTGCTTTTCATCTAATTAACTGATTTCTCTTCTATTTTGCAGGTCCAGACAAAATGAGGTCTTCTACCTTAATCAGATAAGTATTAGTTTATTTCTATCCTATCGCTTCTGCCCCTGCTGGATCTCAAGAGCTGTGGATCCTTTGACCCTTTTATGTTTAATTTTACAGGTACCTTGGCGTCACCACTTTGGACATCTACCCAGGCACCCTGTGGTAGGTAAGTCCCTTTATTTAATATTGTTTTGGGTGGATTGACTGCAACAGGTGTCCGTGTCCATTACAACTACCTCTGTTGCTGTTTTTCTGTCCTGGTGGCTTGTGAGGACTTCAGGAAGGCTTGTTAGAGCTGTTGCCTAACCCTTCTATTTCTGTAACTGAACCCAAAGCTCCACCGCGTGTCAAGCGTCTAGGCCATTTGCTAGCACAACACTCAAGGTAGCAAACCTCCACACATCAAACACAGTCCAGAAAAGTGGTGCAGTTTGCTGGACTGTACTTCTGTAGTATTTGAAACATGCAGTGTTAACAGGGTGATCTAACCATGTCCATACACATTGCATACTTACATTCAAGTGTTCTTCTTGGGTAGTAATCCAGGGAAACAAACACAGATTGCATGTGTTATGATTCCAAATTTTCTGCATGGCCATTCTTTCACAGCACCTCATGAATATGACAGCTGTCATTTTTCAGATGTGTTCTCATAGCATACTGAAACATGATTTCGCAGTCACTGTGCTAAACCACCTTTCAGGCAGGAGAGGCATTTTCAGCATTTGAGCATTTTCTCCCTACTCATGAGGTGGGGTCATAAGAACTATATTGAACATGTGTGGCAAAAACAAAAAAGTTATGTTGCATTTTGCTAACACAGAGCTCATAACTTTAATACACTCCTGACATACCATGCAAGCAAAACATTCGGCATTGACAATACTTGTTTTAAATTACTGTCACAGTCTAGCACATATAACTAAATGAAAGCTCCTGAAATATACAAAGTAGAGCTTTAACATGCACACTGTGTGATGTTTGTGTTATGTGAAGCTACTAGCTGGTGCAGGTCAAAACACAAATGTTTTCTCATGTTTTTCTTCCCTGTGCTGAGCAAGTTTGCAAGTGGCTTTGCCAGATGTTAATATTCTATGTAGTGCAGTGTTAGATATCTAAAGGGGTGAGCTTTATAGTCACAGTTTGACAAAGAAAGGTAAGCCTTTTACTGGATGCACTTTATTGAATGTGAGGTTTCTTGGTTTCTTCTCGATGTTTATAGCCCCTGGCTATTGTGTCGCAGAGTATTTAATGGAATAAATGAATCAATTGCTAATAAGTTACTGGGTATTCAGGAAAAAACATAAAATACATCACATCTCAGTATCTGGGAGAATGGACTGAAGTACATGTTATTAATGCATGTACTGTACAAAAGGAGAACTTAGTGGATTCTTTTAATAACCAGATTGGGTGAGTGTCTGAGTAAAACAAACTAAATAATGTGTATACAGTAAAGTGTCTGTGCTGAGTAGGAGGTGAGGACAGTTAATAGAGACATGCTTAAATGAAATCATGTAAACAGCTGAAATGGTCTACCTGGCTATATTATATATGTGTGTGTGTGTGTGTGTGTGTGTGCGTGGTTAGTGTTCATGAAAGTACTAGATTGATAACATCTAACTAAAGCCCTCTGTTTATTCACATGACAGGTGGTAGGCAATCACAGTACAACTGCCCTGCCCCCCAATTACTTCAGCCCTGCATGGAGGACCACCTCGTATGCAGAGGTGGTTCAGATGCATTTCCAGTCAGTCTTGGCCTCTCAAGTCAGACTGCCAACAGGTTGCACAGCCTATGCATGACTGCATTTTCAGGATGGGTCAGGGGCTCAGTAGACTCCTCAGTTTTGTAAATAGAGAGAACCAGTCTACTTTGCCTAATGCACATCAGTCAGTAGAGGATCATTAATTTAAAAGAAATAAGGCTGGTGGTCACTCTCTGAGGACAAAAGTAAACTCCTTATGGCACACTATGAACACCTTCTTTTGGTGTTTCTAAAAAGTTGTTCTCACCATGAGATTGTATGAACAACTGTTTCTGCTTGTGCAAAACAATTTACAATGCTCATCTCCTCTGCTTGTGAGCACTATCCACCATTGCTGTAGAGATATCTTCTTAAATGAGTGGTGTTCCTGGGATATCCAGTCTGGAACAAATCTAAGTATCATGCCTACACATTTGCTATCTCCTGCCATTATTGAAACTGAAATTCAAGCTACTGAACCGGTTCTCTATCAAGCACCTAACACATTACTCCAGCATGATGAAAATCCCAAACTGATATGATATGAGGGGATATGATAGAGACATACAAGTATCTTACAGGGAGGAACAGGGTGCAGGAATGCACTATTTTTAAGCGAAAAGATGTTACAGGACTAGAGGGCATGGGATGAAGTTGAGGGAGGATGATTCTAGAGGAAACGTGAGGAAGAATTCTTCACAGAACTGGTGGTGGATAGGTGGAACACCTGCCAGAGGAAGTGGTGGGGCTGAAACAATCTCGGATTTAAGAATGATGGATAGACATAAGAGAATTCTGGAGGTCTGGGTAAGGGCAACAGACTTCTTGGAAAACATAAACTGAACTTACAAACTTAAATGGGCAGACTGGGTGGGCCATAGGCCCTTATCTGCCGACACTGTCTATGTATCTATGTATGTATGTATCTATGATGGAAAAGAACAGCATAGCTCAGAAAAAATTGCTCTTTTTCAGTGTTTAACTATTCCTTTAAAGACTGGTGCATGGTTCAAGAGTAAATGAATGCTTCAAGGGCAAGGAAGCCACAGAAAGAGGAGCTCCCTGTAAAGTGTTATCAATAGGGAGCTGCCTGAATAGAACCGATAACATAAAAGCTAAGGTAGCAAAAGGTCTTTGTAACCTGATGGTAGTAAGACAGACACCGTGTTACCAAAATAGAAGGGAAGATGCAGAGCATGACGGAAAAAATGGGTAGTAAGAAAGCAGATGCAAAGAAATGGAGAGATATTCATAAACTTTGGGGTATTTGTGGGACGAGAACCCAGTTCTCCAAAGAAATTGCAGCTTTAAGCCAGCACCTTAAAACACTTAGTCACACTACTGCTACCTGACAATAGATTTTGAGAGTAAAACCAAACCACTTTCAAAAATGAGCCACATTGTTCTGTTCATACACTACTCAGGTGCTAATTCCTCTGTCTGTTCTTGAGGGACATGAAGAAAATTTTGCATTATACTTCCGTACAGTTTGACGTACTCTGGTATACAATCTTATTTCAAGAGGAATTGAAATAAATACACCATAGAAGATGGTACCAGAGATGTACTGGATGAATGTCAGTTCATGAAGTGATTAGTAGAGTTGATGTACCGATCCTACCCATAAGCTGCATGTATTTCATGGTGACGTGGCTTAGTTGTTTAAAATACCAATTTAATAAAGAAGAGATCCTCAGTTCAAATCGCTGCGGTGTCTTTTCATTAGTTCATCCTTAAATCAGTTTCTGGTGACCGACTTAAAAACATATCATAAAACTGGCAAATCCTTCAAGATTGGTACTTTTGCTGGATGTTCTTCGTACGTTTCTTTTAGATTCCTGTAGTTCCCACCATGAGCAGAAGAGGGAACTGCCCAGCCATGTTAGCTGTGTGTTCTGTGCCTGGCCTCCTCTTCTGTTTTGTGCATGTGTAACAAACTGGTCTGCTAAGAAAGATGCGGGATTGCTTTTTCATTTAGATCTACATGAGTGAGGGATCTCTGGTAACAGAGAAGATTCAAAATGAGGAGTTCACGGAGAGAATTGCAAATGGAAAGCTGGATAAATAGATGAGGCAAAATGGTGAGATCTGTGCATAGAGGGGAATGCAATGGAGATCAGATGAACAGGAGAGCCACCCAGAATGGTAGGGAGATATAGTGCTGACATGAAAATGGTTGAGAAGAAAACCGAGTGACTAGGAAACTGACATGAGGAGAAAGAACTTCACGCAAAGAAGCTGAGGGCTGAAAACGGCTCTTGCCTCATCCAGGATGCCCAGCCTAGCCTGTTCTCTAATCTGCAGTTTTGGGAATACTCCACTTTGCTACTGTCCCCTCTTTTTATAACTAAAACCGCAAGTCTGTGCCATTCCATCTCCACCTGCACATTGATTAGGCTCATGCTACTTCTTCAATTTTTAAATAGAAGGCTGACTGGAGGGCTAAATTGCTTTTACATGACAATGCATTTTAAATGGGCAGAAAAGTGTCATTGGCTGTGATGGGATTCAAACCCATGCCACCAAAGAGACTGGAGCTTAAATCCAGCGTCTTAGACCTCTCGGCCACACTACCTCAGTTTTTTATTATCACATGCATCAGGAATCGAGACACATGATTTATCTTGTCAAACAAACCCCTTTGTTTCTTTTAATCAGAAATGTGGTTTGGCTGTTCTGTACCAGATGATAGAAATCATACGCTATCCCACTGACTAGTGTAATAAGATACATTGTACTTTTGGACTTGTCATATGGCTTGTATAGCATTATAACTTACTGGAGGATGACCTCGCCTTATAGTTTGCTTGGTAATTCCATAGCAGTCCACTAGATTAGGACTGTAGTGGTCATATCGCAGAGAGATCCTGACATTCTTAACATTCGTGACTTTATTGTTTAAAATGTCTGACCACTGAAAGGGACATCTCTTGTCTAGTTGAGTCTAAGCTGTACCTTTTCTTTGCCTCACAATTTTCCCTTTCTCACAATAAGAAGAGGAGCTATAGGGTCAGGGGTTCAGCAGACTCCTCAGTTTTGTAAATAGAGAGAGACAGTCTACTTTGCCTCCCGCTCATCAGTCAGTAGAGGATCATTAATTTAATAGAAATAAGGCTGGTGGTCACTCCTTATGGCACACTATGGACACCTTCTTTTGGTGTTTCTAAAAAGTTGTTCTCACCATTAGATTGTTATGAACAACTGTTTCTGCTTGTGCAAAACAATTTACAATGCTTATCTCCTCTGCTTGTGAGCACTAGCCACCATTGCTGTAGAGAAATCTTCTTAAATGAGTGGTGTTGTTGGATATCCAGTCTGGAGCAAATCTAAGTATCATGCCTACACATTTGCTATCCCTGCCATTATTGAAACTGAAATTCAAGCTAATCAACCGGTTCTCTATCAAGCACCTAACACATTACTCCAGCATGATGAAAATCCCAAACTGATATGATATGAGGGATATGATAGAGACATACAAGTATCTTACAGGAGGAACAGGGTGCAGGAATGCACTATTTTATGCGAAAAGATGTTACAGGACTAGATGGCATGGGATGAAGTTGGAGTGAGGACTATTCAGAGAAAATGTGAGGAAGAATTCTTCACAGAACGGTGGTGGACAAGGGAACACCCTGCCAGAGGAAGTGGGGGCTGAAAAATCACGGATTTAAGAATGCATGGGATAGACTTAAGGGAATTCTGGAGGTCAGGGGTAGGGCAACAGACTTTGGAAAACATAAACTGAACTTACAAACTTAAATGGGAGACTGGGGCCATAGGCCCTCATCTGCCGACACTGTCTATGTATCTATGTATGTATGTATCTTTGAAGAAAAAGAACAGCATAGCTCAGAAAAAGTGCTCTTTTTCCATGTTTAACAATTCCTTTAAAGACTGGTGCATGGTTCAAGAGTAAATGAATGCTTCAAGGGCAAGGAAGCACAGAAAGAGGAGCCCTTGTAAAGTGTTATCAATAGGGAGCTGCCTGAATAGAACCGATGACATAAAAGCTAAGGTAGGAAAAGGTCTTTGTAACTTGATGGTAGTAAGACAGACACCGTGTTACCAAAATAGAAGGGAAGATGCAGAGCATGACAGAAAAATGGGTAGTAAGGAAGCAGTTGCAAAGAAATGGAGAGATATTCATAAACTTTGGGGTATTTGTGGGACGAGAACCCAGTTCTCCAAAGAAATTGCAGCTTTAAGCCAGCACCTTAAAACACTTAGTCACACTACTGCTACCTGACAATAGATTTTGAGAGTAAAACCAAACCACTTTCAAAACTGAGCCACATTGTTCTGTTCATACACTTCTCTGTTGCTAATTCCTCTGTCTGTTCCTGAGGGACATGAAGGAAATTAAGCATTATACTTCTGGACTGTTTGACATACTCTGGTATACAATCATATTTCTAGTAGAATTGAAATAAATACTCCATAGAAGACGGTACCAGAGATGTACTGGATAAATGTCAATTCATGAAGTGATTAGTAGAGTTGTTATACTGAACTACTGTCAGTCTATCTTGGTACCTGTATCGTTAACTTTATTACTGTATACTCTCTGGTCCTGCATCTTCGACCTAGAGGCCCCTCCAGTGGGAACTGAGTGTTCTACCTATTGCCCTTCCACTTGGCCGTAGGTCCTCACTGGTTATAGCTTCCTCTTTCCCCCTTAGGTACCTCTACTCAAGACTTTCCCCAGCCGTGAGGATCCGTGGCACTAGCATGAAATCTCCCAAGGCCCCCAGGTGCCTCTCACCGCCTCGCCCTCCCTGCCCCACAATCCTTGCAGCTCTCCTACTGGGACTGGTGTCCATCCATATTGTAACTGCCCCTGGCATATGTGGTGACTATTCATGGTCCCTCTCGATGGGAGGGACTACACCTTCTAACTACATGGCTGACGGGGAGTTCCGCTACCCCACAGGTGGCCTGGCACCAGGAATCCTACTGTATCAAAACAGAATCAGGTGGCGGCTAGCCTGTAAGCCTCTAACCTGGTGTTTCTCCCAGAGGGCACCTCCTATGGCTGTTCCTACTGGTGCTCGCCCTGGCTGGTGACATTGAACCCAACCCCGGCCCCACCGCCCTGATCCCCGAAATGCCTAGGAATGGTGGCTGGGCTAGGCGTTGAAGGTGGCCCATCTTAATATTCGGAGCCTACTTCCCAAGCTGGATGAGCTCGTTGCCTGGGTCTCTCTCTATAAGCCTGACATACTTGGCATAACAGAGACCTGGCTCAAACCCTCGATCCCTGACTCAGCCTGTGGGCTACATGCTTATGAGTTCCTACGGCTGGACAGGGATGGGGAAAAAAAGGAGTGGAGGCATTCTGATATACTACAGGTGCCACCTTAAAGTATCACTGGTGGATCACCCACAATCACTGCTGTCTCCCTGTGAGCTGCTTCACTCGGTATTCCTACTCGGCAAGGCAAAGAAACTGCACGTTGTATGCACCTATAACCCCCAAAAGGGAGGGCTCCAGGGGCTCACCCACCTCCTGGACACTGTTAGTCTCAGGACTGGTGATAATGAAGTCATAATCCTGGGAGACATGAACCTAAACTGGATTGGAGGCAACGTTAAACAGTTCGAGTCCCTGCTTGCCACCCACACACTGACATAGCTCATGCAGGAGCCTACCCGACGGTCATCAAATGGATCCTCCAGCTCCCTACTGGACTGGATCCTGTCCAATCGCCCTGACAGGATCTCCTCTGTAGGGATTCTATCTGACCCTGTCTCAGACCACTCTCCGATCTTCTGTGTATGGAAAATCCCCTCCCCAAAGTTTCCTCACAAAGTCATCCACATCCGAAACTTCGTCAGGTTCGATCTGGATGCTTTCATGGAAGACCTAAAGCTCACTGATTGGTCAGGAGTGTATGGAGTCCCTGATCCTCCACTGCCGTTATCCTGTTTAATAACTCCTTCGGGAGCTGAGACAAGCATGCCCTCCATTAGAAGGAGGGTCAGGGGTCAGCCACTATGTGGCTGCATGGGAGCCTTCTTGCTCTTATGAGAGTGAGGAATAAGTGCTGGGCCCACTACAAGCACTCCCCCAACCAGCCCCTACTACAACAATACAGAACACTCAGAAATGAGTGTAAAAAAGCCACTAGGGTGGCCAAAAGTGATTTATGTAAGGCTGCTCTTCTCAGAACAGTGAACGACCCTAGAAAGTTCTGGGGTAATATCAAATCCCTGCTCGGTGGTCAGTCCAACTCTGGGGTCACTGACATGATTATCGGGGGAGCCTTCTGTAACAATCCACACATGATTGCTAATGCTCTCAACTCCCACTTCACCGACCCATCAGCCGTCTCTCCACAGATCCCCTCGGCCAGGGACGACAAGTGCCCCGCACCTATGGAGTGGCAGGTGCCTGACCTTCCCAGACCTCCCTTTCTCCTTAAGGCAGTGTCAGATAATGAGGTGTTGACACTTCTGGCTGGCATCTCCCAGCACGCCAGTCCAGGACTTGACAACCTGGAGCCTAGGCTTCTCAAACTAGGTGCCCCTTATATTGCATCCCCGGTGGCCCACATCTTTAACCTGTCCCTGGCCTTGGGGAGATTCCTGATATCTGAAGGTGGCCAGGGTTGTCCCTTGCTCAAGCAGGAAACCCCAAAGTCCCCAACACTTATCGGCTCATTGCTATCCTCTCGCCATGAGCATGCTCCTGAAAAGGTAGTTGCCAATCAACCTCAGAGTATATCCAATCTCATGTACTGCTGTCTCCCACCCAGCATGGCTTTCAAAGGGCACAGCACTACCACGGCACTGATCTCTGTCTCTAGTGTCAGAACTGCCATGGAACAGGGTAAGCTCTCTGAGCTGTGTTCATCGACTTATCAAAGGCCTTGACCTTGTCAACCATGACTTGCTCTGCGCCAGTTGAGGTCCCCGCCTGGCTCCCTGGCCCTGAAATGGATAACTGACTACCTGCATGGCAGAAAGCAGCTAACCAAATTTAATAAAGTCCTCTCTGATCCCCTGCCTGTGACCTCGGGTGTCCCCAGGGCTCTGTTCTGGGACCCCTTCTCTTCTCTCTGTTTATCAACAATCTCCCAGATGCTGTTACCAGATGTAGGGTCACCCTGTACACGGATGACCTGGTCCTCCTTGCTCACTCCCGAGACGCAGCCACCCTAAACCTCCATCTATCCGAGGACTTCAGGAATATCCAGGCCTGGCTCACCAACCAGAAGTTGGTCCTCAACCAGAAAAAAATGCAGGCCATGCTCTTCGGCTCATCAGCTAAAATTCACGCCTCTCCAGTCCCTCTGCTAATCAACTGCGCAGACGGCACTTCCCTCCACACTGCGACCTCCGTCAAATATCTCGGGGTGACGCTCGACCCCCAACTGGACCTTGGGAGTCACATCCTCAACATCTGCAAAGGAGTAAATGGCAAACTGGGGCTGGCCTATAGGGCCAAACACAACCTCACCCCTGCCGCACACCTGGCCCTTGCCAGGGGAATGTTACTCCCTTCCCTAAGCTATGGACTCCACCTATTTGCACGCACCTCAAAAGCCCTCATTACTAGATGGAATACGTCATACAACAACATTTGCCGTTTTGCCCTGGCTGCCCCCGCCTCACTCATCACTGCGATCTTTATGAAAAATTAGGCTGGCTATCCCCGGCCAATCTCCTAAACTTTGTATAGGCTGCCATGTGAGCAAAGTGATCAGCACTGGCTCATCCTGGGCTGGCCGAGCTCTCTCCCCAGCTGACCGCCTGCTACCCCCTAAGGTCCCAGGGTCCTGGGATAATAAAAGTACCCCAACCCGCACTCTTATGGGTGAGAGGGACTATGCCGCACTCGCTCCCAAGCTCTGGAACTCCTTCCCTAAGCAGGAACCACCGCCCCTTCCCACAAAAGCCTACGGACCTCCTTGTGGGAGCATCTTAATCTGGCCTCATGCTGTGAATGCCTAAAGCCTCCCTAGATATAAGCCCTGGACACTGGACACTGTAGTCCCTCTGGCACTCTGCTTATGGAGCCATATTTATTTAAACCATATCGGAAGCCAGTTTCCGGACCAGTTCCTCCTCTGTTCTACCTTATGCTAGAGATAGTCAATGTCGTTCAATGTCAACACACTATGTATTCTACCTTCCCTGCCTTACTCTGTATATAGCCTGCAGTTTATCGATTTACTGTACCTAACCTTCAAGTGTATATGTATTCCACCTTCACTGTCTTACCCTGTATATAGCCAGCAGTTTATTGATTTACTGTACCTAACCTTCAAGTGTATATGTAATAATTTCAACTAGTGTGAGACGTAGCCATCCACTCAACTTTGGCTGTATTGTTGTACTCTGTATTACCTGTTTGTACTCTCCCGGGTCGTTCCTGAAAATAGGCATACTACTTGTCTAGTGTACTTACCAGGTTAACAAAAGATAAATAAATAAATCATACCCAAGAACTGCATGTATTTCATGGTGACATGGCTTAGTTGGTTAAAGTACCAATTTAATAAACAGGAGATCCTCCAGTTCAAATCGCTGTGGTGTCTTTTCATTAGTTCATCCTTAAATCAGTTTCTAGTGACCGACTTAAAAACATATGACAAAATTGGCAAATCCTTCAAGATTGGTACTTTTGCTGGATGTTCTTCGTGTGTTTCTTTTACATTCCTGTAGTTCCCACCATGAGCAGAAGAGTGGACTGCCCAGCCATGTTAGCTGTGTGTTCTGTGCCTGGCCTCCTCTTCTGTTCTGTGCATGTGTAACAAACTGGTCTGCTAAGAAAGATGCAGGATTGCTTTTTCATTTAGATCTACATGAGTGAGGGATCTCGGGTAACAGAGAAGATTCAAAATGAGGAGCTCACGGGAGAGAATTGCAAATGGAAAGCTGGATGAATAGATGAGGCAAAAAGGTGAGATCTGTGCATAGAAGGAGAATGCAATGGTGATTAGACGAACAGGAGAGCGACCCAGAATGGTAGGGAGATATAGTGCTGACATGAAAATGGTTGAGAAGAAAACCGAGCGGCTAGGAAACTGACATGAGGAAAGAGAACTTCACGCAAAGAAGCTGAGGGCCGAAAATGGCTCTTGCCTCATCCAGGATGCCCAGCCTAGCCTGTTCTCTAATCTGCAGTTTTGGGAATACTCCACTTTGCTACTGTCCCCTCTTTTTATAACTAAAACCGCAAGTCTGTGCCATTCCATCTCCACCTGCACATTAATTAGGCTTATGCTACTTCTTCAGTTTTTAAATAGAAGGCTGACTGGAGGGCTAAATTGCTTTTACATGACAATGCATTTTAATTGGGCAGAAAAGTGACAGTGGCAGGATTCGAAACCACACCCCCAAAGGGACTGGAGCCTAAATCCAGCATCTTCGACTGCTTGGCCACACTACCTCGGTTCTCTACTATCACATGCAGCAAGATTCCAGACACATGATTTATCTTGTCAAACAAACCCCCTTGTTTCCTTTAATAAGAAATGTGGTTTGACTCTTCTGTTCCAGATGAAAGAAATCATACGCTATCCCACCGACTACTGTGATAAGATACATTGTACTTTCGGACTTGTCATATGGCTTGTATAGCAATATAACTTACTGGAGGATGACCTCGCCTTACAGTTTGCTTGGTAATTCCATAGCAGTCCCCTAGATTAGGACTGCAGTGGTCATATCGCAGAGAGATGCTGCCATTCTTAACATTCGTGACTTTATTGTTTAAAAGGTCTGACCACTGAAAGGGACATCTCTTGTCTAGTCGAGTCTAAGCTGTACCTTTTCTTTGCCTCACAATTTGCCCTTTCTCACAATAAGAAGAGGAGCTATGGGGTCAGGGGGCTCAGTAGACTCCTCAGTTTTGTAAATAGAGAGAACCAGTCTACTTTGCCTAATGCACATCAGTCAGTAGAGGATCATTAATTTAAAAGAAATAAGGCTGGTGGTCACTCTCTGAGGACAAAAGTAAACTCCTTATGGCACACTATGAACACCTTCTTTTGGTGTTTCTAAAAAGTTGTTCTCACCATGAGATTGTATGAACAACTGTTTCTGCTCAGCAAAACAATTTACAATGCTCATCTCCTGCTTGTGAGCACTATCCACCATTGCTGTAGAGAAATCTTCTAAATGAGTGGTGTTCTGGGATATCCAGTCTGGAACAAATCTAAGTATCATGCCTACACATTTGCTATCTCCTGCCATTATTGAAACTGAAATTCAAGCTAATCAACCGTTCTCTATCAAGCACCTAACACATTACTCCAGCATGATGAAAATCCCAAACTGATATGATATGAGGGATATGATAGAGACATACAAGTATCTTACAGGAGGAACAGGTGCAGGAATGCACTATTTTAAGCGAAAAGATGTTACAGGACTAGAGGGCATGGGATAAAGTTGGAGGAGGATCTATTCAGAGGAAACGTGAGGAAGAATCTCTTCACAGAACTGGTGGTGGACAGGTGGAACACCTGCCAGAGGAAGTGGTGGCTGAAACAATCTCGGGATTTAAGAATGCTTGGGATAGACATAAGGGAATTCTGGAGGTCAGGGGTAAGGGGCAACAGACTTCTTGTAAAACATAAACTGAACTTACAAACTTAAATGGGCAGTCTGGGTGGGCCATAGGCCCTTATCTGCCGACACTGTCTATGTATCTATGTATGTATGTATCTATGAAGAAAAAGAACAGCATAGCTCAGAAAAATTGCTCTTTTTCAGTGTTTAACTATTCCTTTAAAGACTGGTGCATGGTTCAAGAGTAAATGAATGCTTCAAGGGCAAGGAAGCCACAGAAAGAGGAGCTCCCTGTAAAGTGTTATCAATAGAGAGCTGCCTGAATAGAACCGATAACATAAAAGATAAGGTAGCAAAAGGTCTTTGTAACCTGATGGTAGTAAGACAGACACCGTGTTACCAAAATAGAAGGGAAGATGCAGAGCATGACAGAAAAATGGGTAGTAAGAAAGCAGATGCAAAGAAATGGAGAGATATTCATAAACTTTGGGATATTTGTGGGATGAGAACCCAGTTCTCCAAAGAAATTGCAGCTTTAAGCGAGCACCTTAAAACACTTAGTCACACTACTGCTACCTGACAATAGATTTTGAGAGTAAAACCAAACCACTTTCAAAAATGAGCCACATTGTTCTGTTCATACACTACTCTGTTGCTAATTCCTCTGTCTGTTCCTGAGGGACATGAAGGAAATTTTGCATTATACTTCTGTACAGTTTGACATACTCTGGTATACAATCTTATTTCAAGAGGAATTGAAATAAATACACCATAGAAGATGGTACCAGAGATGTACTGGATGAATGTCAATTCATGAAGTGATTAGTAGAGTTGATGTACCGATCATACCCAAAAGCTGCTTGTATTTCATGGTGATGTGGCTTAGTTGGTTAAAGTACCAATTTAATAAACAGGAGATCCTCAGTTCAAATCGCTGCGGTGTCTTTTCATTAGTTCATCCTTAAATCAGTTTCTGGTGACCGACTTAAAAACATATCATAATATTGGCAAATCCTTCAAAATTGGTACTTTTGCTGGATGTTCTTCGTATGCTTTTAGATTCCTGTAGTTCCCACCATGAGCAGAAGAGGGAACTGCCCAGCCATGTTAGCTGTGTGTTCTGTGGCCTGGCCTCTTCTGTTTTGTGCATGTGTAACAAACTGGTCTGCTAAGAAAGATGCGGATTGCTTTTTCATTTAGATCTACATGAGTGAGGGATCTCTGGTAACAGAGAAGATTCAAAATGAGGAGTTCACGGGAGAGAATTGCAAATGGAAAGCTGGATAAATAGATGAGGCAAAATGGTGAGATCTGTGCATAGAGGGGAATGCAATGGAGATCAAATGATCAGGAGAGCCACCAAGAATAGTAGGGAGATATAGTGCTGACATGAAAATGGTTGAGAAGAAAACCGAGTGACTAGGAAGCTGACATGAGGAAGGAGAACTTCACTCAAAGAAGCTGAGGGCTGAAAAAATGGCTCTTGCCTCATCCTGGATGCCCAGCCTAGCCTGTTCTCCAATCTGCAGTTTTGGGAATACTCCACTTTGCTACTCTCCCCTCTTTTTATAACTTAAACCGCAAGTCTGTGCCATTCCATCTCCACCTGCACATTAATTAAACTTATGCAACTTCTTCAGTTTTTAAATAGAAGGCTGAATGGAGGGCTAAATTGCTTTTACATGACAATGCATTTTAATTGGGCTGAAAGGTGTCATTGACAGTGGTGGGATTCAAACCCACGCCCCCAAAGAGACTGGAGCCTAAATCCCGCACCTTAAGCCGCTCGTCCACACTACCTCAGTTTGCTGCTATCACATGCAGCAGGAATCCAGACACATGATTTATCTTGTCAAACAAACCCCATTATTTCCTTTAATAAGAAATGTGGTTTGACTGTTCTGTACCAGATGAAAGAAATCATACGCTATCCCACCGACTACTGTGATAAGATACATTGTACTTTCGAACTTGTCATATGGCTTGTATAGCAATATAACTTACTGGAGGATGACCTCGCCGTACAGTTTGCTTGGTAATTCCATAGCAGTCCCCTAGATTAGGACTGCAGTGGTCATATTGCAGAGAGATCCTGACATTCTTAACATTCGTGACTTTATTGTTTAAAAGGTCTGTTCACTGAAATGGACATCTCTTCTCTAGTCGAGTCTAAGCTGTACCTTTTCTTTGTCTCACAATTTGCCCTTTCTCACAATAAGAAGAGGAGCTATGGGGTCAGGGGGTTCAGCAGACTCCTCAGTTTTGTAAGTAGAGAGAGCCAGTCTACTTTGCCTCCTGCACATCAGTCAGTAGAGGATCATTAATTTAAAGGAAATAAGGCTGGTGGTCACTCTCTGAGGACAAAAGTAAACTCCTTATGGCACACTATGAACACCTTCTTTTGGTGTTTCTAAAAGTTGTTCTCACCATAAGATTGTTATGAGCAACTTTTCTGCTTGTGCAAAACAATTTACAATGCTTATCTCCTCTGCTTGTGAGCACTAGCCACCATTGCTGTAGAGAAATCTTCTTAAATGAGTGGTGTTCCTGGGATATCCAGTCTGGAACAAATCTAAGTATCATGCCTACACATTTGCTATCCCCTGCCATTATTGAAAGTGAAATTCAGCTAATCAACCGGTTCTCTATCAAGCACCTAACACATTACTCCAGCATGATGAAAATCCCAAACTGATATGATATGAGGATATGATAGGAGACATACAAGTATCTTAAGGAGGAACAGGTGCAGGAATGCAGTATTTTAGCGAAAAGATGTTCCAGGACCAGAGGGCATGGGATGAAGTTGGAGGAGGATGATTCAGAGGAAACATGAGGAAGAATTTCTTCACAGAACGGGTGGTGGACAAGTGGAACACCCTGCCAGAGGAAGTGGTGGGGCTGAAAGAATCACGGATTTAAGAATGCATGGGATAGACTATAAGGGAATTCTGGAGGTCAGGGTAAGGGCAACAGACTTCTTGTAAAACATAAACTGAACTTACAAACTTAAATGGGCAGACTGGGTGGGCCATAAGCCCTTATCTACTGACACTGTCTATGTATCTATGTATGTATGTATCTATGAAGAAAAAGAACAGCATAGCTCAGAAAAAGTGCTCTTTTTACGTGTTTCACAATTCCTTTGAAGACTGGTGCATGGTTCAAGAGCAAATGAATGCTTCAAGGGCAAGGAAGCCACAGAAAGAGGAGCTCCTTGTAAAGTGTTATCAATAGGGAGCTGCCTGAATAGAACCGATAACATAAAAGCTAAGGTAGTAAAAGGTCTTTGTAACCTGAAGGTAGTAAGATAGACACCGTGTTACCAAAATAGAAGGGATGATGCAGAGCATGACAGAAAAATGGGTAGTAAGAAAGCAGATGCAAAGAAATGGAGAGATATTCATAAACTTTGGGGTATTTGTGGGATAAGAACCCAGTTCTCCAAAGAAATTACAGCTTTAAGCCAGCACCTTAAAACACTTAGTCACACTACTGCTACCTGACAATAGATTTTGAGAGTAAAACCAAACCACTTTCAAAATGAGCCACATTGTTCTGTTCATACACTACTCTGTTGCTAATTCCTCTGTCTGTTCCTGAGGGACATGAAGAAATTATGCATTATACTTGTGACTGTTTGACATACTCTGGTATACAATCTAATTTCAAGTGGAATTGAAATAAATACACCATAGAAGATGGTACCAGAGATGTACTGGAAGAATGTCAATTCATGAAGTGATTAGTAGAGTTGATGTACCGATCATTCCCAAGAACTGCATGTATTTCATGGTGACGTGGCTTAGTTGGTAAAAGTACCAATTTAATAAACGGGAGATCCTCAGTTCAAATCGCTGTGGTGTCTTTTCATTAGTTCATCCTTAAATCAGTTCCAGACCGACTTTAAAACATATCATAAAATTGGCAAATCCTTCAATATTGGTACTTTGCTGGATGTTCTTCGTGTGTTTCTTTCAGATTCCTGTAGTTCCCACCATGAGCAGAAGAGGAACTGCCCAGCCATGATATGTGTGTTCTGTGCCTGGCCTCCTATTCTTTTTTTGCATGTGTGACAAACTGGTCTGCTAAGAAAGATGCAGGATTGCTTTTCATTTAGATCTACATGAGTGAGGGATCTCTGGTAACAGAGAACATTCAAAATGAGGAGTTCATGGGAGAGAATTGCAAATGGAAAGCTAGATGAATAAATGAGGCAAAATGGTGAGATCTGTGCATAGAAGTAGAATGCAATGGAGATCAGATGAACAGGAGAGCCACCCAGAGTGGTAGGGAGATCTAGTGCTGACATGAAAATGGTTGAGAAGAAAACCGAGTGACTAGGAAACTGACATGAGGAAAGGGAACTTCATGCAAAGTAGCTGAGGGCTGAAAATGGCTCTTGCCTCATCCAGGATGCCCAGCCTAGCCTGTTCTCTAATCTGCAGTTTTGGGAATACTCCACTTTCCTACTGTCCCCTCTATTTATAAGTAAAACCGCAAGTCTGTGCCATTCCATCTCCCCCTGCACATTAATTAGGCTTATGCTACTTCTTCAGTTTTTAAATAGAAGGCTGACTGGAGGGCTAAATTGCTTTTACATGACAATACATTTTAATTGGGCAGAAAAGTGTCATTGACAGTGGTGGGACACTGAAAGGGACATCTCTTGTCTAGTTGAGTCTAAGCTGTACCTTTTCTTTGCCTCCCAATTTGCCCTTTCTCACAATAAGAAGAGGAGCTATGGGGTCAGGGGGTTCAGCAGACTCCTCAGTTTTGTAAACAGAGAGAGCCAGTCTACTTTGCCTCCTGCACATCAGTCAGTACAGGATCATTAATTTAAAAGAAATAAGGCTGGTGGTCACTCCCTGAGGACAAAAGTAAACTCCTTATGGCACACTATGAACACCTTCTATTGGTGTTTCTAAAAAGTTGTGCTCACCATGAGATTGTTATGAACAACTGTTTCTGCTTGTGCAAAACAATTTACAATGCTCATCTCCTCTGCTTGTGAGCACTAGCCACCATTGCTGTAGAGAAATCTTCTTAAATGTGTGGTGTTGCTGATATCCAGTCTGGAACAAATCTAATGCACATGCCTACACATTTGCTGTCCTGCCATTATTGAAACTGAAATTCAAGCTAATCAACCGTTCTCTATCAAGCACCTAACACATTACTCCAGCATGATGAAAATCCCAAACTGATATGATATGAGGGTTATGATAGAGACATACAAGTATCTTACAGGAGGAACAGGTGCAGGAATGCACTAATTTTAAGCAAAAAGATGTTCCAGGACTAGAGGGCATGTGATGAAGTTGAGGAAGGACGATTCAGAGGAAACGTGAGGAAGAATTTCTTCACAGAACGGGTGGTGGACAAGTGGAACACCTGCCAGAGGAAGTGGTGGGGGCTGAAGCAATCACGGGATTTAAGAATGCATGGGATAGACTTAGGGGAATTCTGGAGGGTTGGGGTAAGGGGCAACAGACTTCTTGTAAAACATAAACTGAACTTACGAACTTAAATGGGCAGACTGGGTGGGCCATAGGCCCTTATCTGCCGTCACTTTCTATGTATCTATGTATGTATCTATGACGAAAAAGAACAGCATAGCTCAGAAAAAGTGCTCTTTATCAGTGTTTAACTATTCCTTTAAAGACTGGTGCATGGTTCAAGAGTAAATTAATGCTTCAAGGGCAAGGAAGCCACAGAAAGAGAGCTCCTGTAAAGTGTTATCAATAGGAGCTGCCTGAATAGAACCTGATAACATAAAAGCTAAGGTAGCAAAAGGTCTTTGTAACCTGATGGTAGTAAGACAGACACCGTGTTACCAAAATAGAAGGGAAGATGCAGAGCATGACAGAAAATGGGTAGTAAGAAAGCAGATGCAAAGAAATGGAGAGATATTCATAAACTTTGGGGTATTTGTGGAGTGAGAACCCAGTTCTCCAAAGAAATTGCAGCTTTAAACCAGCACCTTAAAACACTTAGTCACACTACTGCTACCTGACAATAGATTTTGAGAGTAAATCCAAACCACTTTCAAAACGAGCCACATTGTTCTGTTCATACACTACTCTGTTGCTAATTCCTCTGTCTGTTCCTGAGGGACATGAAGGAAATTATGCATTATACTTCTGTACAGTTTGACATACTCTGTTATACAATCGTATTTCAAGTGGAATTGAAATAAAAACACCATAGAAGACGGTACCAGAGATGTACTGGAAGAATGTCAATTCATGAAGTGATTAGTAGAGTTGTTATACCGATCATACCCAAGAACTGCATGTATTTCATGGTGATGGGGCTTAGTTGAGTTAAAATACCAATTTAATAAACAGGAGATCCTCAGTACAAATCGCTATGTGTCTTTTCATTAGTCATCCTTATATCAGTTTCTGGTGACCGACTTAAAATATTTTATAAAACTGGCAAATCCTTTAAGATTGGTGCTTTGCTGGATGTTCTTCGTACGTTTCTTTTAGATTCCTGTTGTTCCCACCATGAGCAGAAGAGGGAACTGTCCAGCCATGTTAGCTGTGTGATCTGCGTCTGGCCTCCTCTTCTGTTTTGTGCACATGTAACAAACTTGTCAGCTAAGAAGGATGCGGGATTGCTATTTCATTTAGATCTACATGATTGAGGGATCTCTGGTAACAGAGAAGATTCAAAATGAGGAGTTCACGGGAGAGAATTGCAAATGGAAAGCTGGATGAATAGATGAGGCAAAATGGTGAGATCTGTGCATAGAGGGAATGCAATGATCAGATGAACAGGAGAGCCACCCAGAATGGTAGGGAGATCTAGTGCTGACATGAAAATGGTTGAAAGAAAACCGGTGACTAGGAAACTGACATGAGGAAAGGAACTTCATGCAAGGAAGCTGAAGGCTGAAAACGGCTCTTGCCTCATCCAGGATGCCCAGCCTCAGCCTGTTCTCTAATCTGCAGTTTTGGGAATGCTCCACTTTGCTACTGTCGCTCGTTTTATAACTAAAACCACAAGTCTGTGCCATTTCATCTCCCCCTGCACATTGATTAGGCTTATGCTACTTTTTCAGTTTTAAATAGAAGGCTGACTGAGGGCTAAATTGCTTTTACATGACAATGCATTTTAATTGGGCAGAAAAGTGTCATTATTGGTGGTGG
This sequence comes from Neoceratodus forsteri, assembly GCA_016271365.2. Classification (NCBI taxonomy): domain Eukaryota; kingdom Metazoa; phylum Chordata; order Ceratodontiformes; family Ceratodontidae; genus Neoceratodus; species Neoceratodus forsteri. The sequence goes on along the minus strand of CM057450.1, from coordinate 434,416,072 downwards.
ATTCGAACCCAGGCCCCAAAGAGACTGGAGCCTAAATCCAGCACTTTAGACTGCGGCCACACTACCTCGGTCTGCTACTCACATGTAGCAGGAATCCAGACACATGATTTATCTTGTCAAACAAACCCGTTGTTTCCTTTAATAGGAAATGTGTTTTGACTCTTCTGTACCAGACGAAAGAAGTCATAAGCTATGCGCGACTACTGTGATAAGATACATTGTACATTCGGACTTGTCTTATGGCTTGTACTGCAATATAACTTACTGGAGGGTGACCTCTGCATACAATTTGCATGGTAATTCCATAGCAGTCCACTAGATTGGGATTGCAGTGGTCATATCGCAGAGAGATCCTGACATTCTAAACATTCGTGACTTTATTGTTTAAAAGGTCTGACCACTGAAAAGGACATCTCTTGTCTAGTCGAGTCTAAGCTGTACCTTTTCTTTGCCTCACAATTTGCCCTTTCTCACAATAAGAATAGGAGCTCTGGGGTCAGGGGTTCAGCAGACTACTCAGTTTTGTAATTAGAGAGAGCCAGTCTACTTTGCCTCCTGCCTATCAGTCAGTAGAGGATCATTAATTCAAAATAAATAAGGCTGGTGGACACTCTCTGGGGACAAAAGTAAACTGCTTATGGACACTATGAACACCATCTTTTGTGTTTCTAAAAAGTTGTTCTCACCATTAGACTGTTATGAACAACTGTTTCTGCTTGCAGAAAACAATTTACAATGCTCATCTCCTCTGCTTGTGAGCACTAGCCACCATTGCTGTAGAGAAATCTTCTTAAATGAGTGGTGTTCCTGGGATATCCAGTCTGGAACAAATCTAAGTATCATGCCTACACATTTGCTATCCCCTGCCATTATTGAAAGTGAAATTCAAACTAACCAACCGGTCCTCTATCAAGCACCTAACCCATTACTCCAGCATGATGAAAATCCCAAACTGATATGATATGAGGGGATATGATAGAGACATACAGGTGTCTTACAGGGAGGAACAGAGTGCAGGAATGCACTATTTTTAAGTGAAAAAGATTTACCAGGACTAGAGGGCATGGGATGAAGTTGGAGGGAGGTCGATTTAGAAGAAACGTGAGGTAGAATTTCTTCACAGAACGGGTGGTGGACAAGTTGAACACCCTGCCAAAGGAAGTGGTGGGGGCTGAAAGAATCACGGGATTTAAGAATGCATGGGATAGACATAAGGGAATTCTGGAGGTCAGGGGTAAGGGGCAACAGACTTCTTTGAAAACATTAACTGAACTTACAAACTTAAATGGGAAGACTGGGTGGGCCATAGGCCCTTATCTGCCGAAACTGTTTATGTATCTATATATGTATGTATCTATGAAGAAAAAGAACAGCATAGCTCAGAAAAGTGCTCTTTTGCAGTGTTTAACTATTCTTTTAAAACTGGTGCATGGTTCAAGAGTAAATGAATGCTTCAAGGGCAGAAAGCACAGAAAGAGGAGCTCTTTGTAAAGTGTTATCAATAGGAGCTGCCTGAATAGAACCGATAACATAAAAGCTAAGGTAGTAAAAGGTCTTTGTAACCTGATGGTAGTAAGACAGACATCGTGTTACCAAAATAGAAGGGAAGATGCAGAGCACGACAGAAAATGGGTAGTAAAGCAGATGCAAAGAAATGGAGAGATATTCATAAACTTTGGGGTATTTGTGGGATGAGAACCCAGTTCTCCAAAGAAATTACAGCTTTAAGCCAGCACCTTAAAACACTTAGTCACACTACTGCTACCCGACAATAGATTTTGAGAGTAAAACCAAATTACTTTCAAAAATGAGCCACAGTTTTCTGTTCATACACTACTCTGTTGCTAATTCCTCTGTCTGTCCTTGAGAAACATGGAGAAAATTATGCATTATACTTCTGGACTGTTTGACATACTCTGGTATACAATCATATTTCAAGTAGAATTGAAATAAATACTCCATAGAAGATGGTACCAGAGATGTACTGGAAGAATGTCAATTCAGGAAGTGATTAGTAGAGTTGTTATACCGATCATACCCAAGAACTGCAAGTATTTTATGGTGACGTGGCTTAGTTGGTTAAAGTACCAATTTAATAAACAGAAGATCTTGAGTTCAAATCGCTGCGGTGTCTTTTCATCAGTTCACCCTTAAATCAGTTTCTGGTGACCAACTTAAAATGTATCATAAAATTGGCAAATCCTTCAACATTGGTACTTTTGCTGGATGTTCTTTGTCGTTCTTTTAAATTCCTGTAGTTCCCTAAGGAGCAGAAGAGTGAACTGCCCTGCCGTGTTAGCTGTGTGTTCTGTGCCTGGCCTTCATTTCTCTTTTGTGCATGTGTAACAAACTGGTCTGCGAAGTAAGATGCCGGATTGCTTTTTCATTTAGATCTACATGAGTGAGGGATCTCTGGTAACAGAGAAGATTCAAAAAGAGGAGGTCACGGGAGAGAATTGCAAATGGAAAGCTGGATGAATAGATGAGGCAAAATGGTGAGATCTGTGCATAGAAGGAGAATGCAATGGTGATTAGACGAACAGTAGAGCTACCCAGAGTGGTAGGGACATCTAATGCTGACAAGAAAATGGTTGAGAAGAAAACCGAGTGACTAGAAACTGACATGAGGAAAGAGAACTTCACCCAAAGAAGCTGAGGGCCGAAAATGGCTCTTGCCTCATCCAGGATGCCAAGCCTAGCCTGTTCTCTAATCTGCACTTTTGGGAATCATCCACTTTCCTACTGTCCCCTCTTTTTATAACTAAAACCGAAAGTCTGTGCAATTCCATCTCCACCTGCACATTCATTAGGCTTATGCCACTTATTCAGTATTTAAATAGAAGGCGTACTAGAGGGCTAAATTGCTTTTACATGACAATGCATTTTAATTGGGCAGCAAAGTGTTCGTGGTAGGGGTGGGATTTGAACCAATGCCTCCAAAGAAACAAGAACCAACATCCAGCACCTCAGACCGCTCAGCCACACCACCTCGGTTTGCTATTATCACATGCAACAGGAATCCAGTCACGTTGTTTCCATTAATAAGAAATGTGGTTTTAACTCTTCTGTATGAGATGAAAGAAATCATATGCTGTCCCACCGACTACTGTGAAAATATACATTGTACTTTCGGACTTGTCATATGGCCTGTATAGCAATACAACTGACTGGAGCATGACCTAGCCCTACAGTTTGCTTGGTAATTCCATAGCAGTCCCCTAGATTATGACTTCAGTGGTTATATCACTGAGAGATCTTGACATTCGTGACTTTATTGTTTAAAAGGTCTGACCACTGAAAAGGACATCTCTTATCTAGTCGAGTCTAAGCTGTACCTTTTCTTTGCCTCACAATTTGCCCTTTCTCACAATAAGAAGAGGAGCTATGGGGTCAGTGGTTCAGCAGATTCCTCAGTTTTGTAAACAGAGAGAGCCAGTCTACTTTGCCTCATGCACATCAGTCAGTAGAGGATCATTAATTTAAAAGAAATAAGGCTGGTGGACACTCTCTGAGGACAAAAGTGAACTCCTTATGGCACACTATGAACACCTTCTTTTGGTGTTTCTAAAAAGTTGTTCTCACCATTAGACTGTTATGAACAACTGTTTCAGCATGTGCAAAACAATTTACAATGCTCATCTCCTCTGCTTGTGAGCACTAGCCACCATTGCTGTAGAGAAACCTTGTTAAATGAGTGGTGTTCCTGAGATATCCAGTCTGGAACAAATCTAAGTATGATGCCTAAACATTTGCTAACCCTTGCCACTATTGAAACTGAATTTAAAGCTAACCAACTGGTTCTCTATCAAGCACCTAACACATTACTCCAGGACGATGAAAATCCCAAACTGAAGAAAAAGAACAGCATAACTCAGAAAAAGTGCTCTTTTTTCAGTGTTTAACTGTTCCTTTAAAGACTGGTGCATGGTTCAAGAGTAAATGAATGCTTCAAGGGCAAGGAAGCCACAGAAAGAGGAGCTCCCTGTAAAGTGTTATCAATAGGGAGCTGCCTGAATAGAACCGATAACATAAAAGCTAAGGTAGCAAAAGGTCTTTGTAACCTGATGGTAGTAAGACAGACACCGTGTTACTGAAATAGAAGGGAAGATGCAGAGCATGACAGAACAATGGGTAGTAAGATAGCAGATGCAAAGAAATGGAGAGATATTCATAAACTTTGGGGTATTTGTGGGACGAGAACCCAGTTCTCCAAAGAAATTGCAGCTTTAAGCCAGCACCTTAAAACACTTAGTCACACTACTGCTACCTGACAATAGATTCTGAGAGTAAAACAGAACCACTTTCAAAAATGAGCCACATTGTTCTGTTCAGACACTACTCTGTTGCTAATTCCTCTGTCTGTTCCTGAGGGACATGAAGAAAATTATGCATTATACTTCTGGACAGTTTGACATACTCCGGTATACAACCTTATTTCAAGTGGAATTGAAATAAATACACCATAGAACATGGTACCAGAGATGTACTGGAAGAATGTCAATACATGAAGTTATTAGTAGAGTTGTAATACCGATCATACCCAAGAACTGCATGTATTTCATGGTGACGTGGCTTAGTTGGTTAAAGTACCAATTTAATTAACAGGAGATCCTGAGTTCAAATCATTGAAGTGTCTTTTCATTAGTTCACCCTTAAATCAGTTTCTGGTGACCAACTTAAAAACATATCATAAAATTGGCAAATCCTTCAAGATTGGTACTTTTGCTGGATGTTCTTCGTGCGTTTCTTTTAGATTCCTGTAGTTCCCACCATGAGCAGAAGAGGGAACTGCCCAGCCATGTTAGCTGTGTGTTCTGTGCCTGGCCTCCCCTTCTGTTTTGTGTAAGTGTAACAAACTGGTCTGCTAAGTAAGATATGGGATTGCTTTTTCATTTAGATCTACATGAGTGAGGGATCTCTGGTAACAGAGAAGATTCAAAATGAGGAGTTCACGGGAGAGAATTGCAAATGGAAAGCTGGATGAATAGATGAGGCAAAATGGTGAGATCTGTGCATAGAAGGAGAATGCAATAGAGATCAGATGAACAGGACAGCTACCCAGAATGGTAGAGAGATCCAGTGATAACATGAAAATGGTTGAGAAGAAAACCGAGTGACTAGGAAACAGACATGAGGAAAGAGAACTTCATGCAAAGAAGCTGAGGGCTGAAAACGGCTCTTGCCTTATCCAGGATGCCCTGCCTAGCCTGTTCTCCAATCTGCACTTTTAGAAATCCTCCACTTTCCTACTGTCCCACCTTTTTATAACCAAAACCACAAGTCTGTTGCATTCCATCTCCACCTGCACATTGATTAGGTTTATGCCACTTCTTCAGTTTTTAAATAGAAGGCTGACAGGAAGGACAAATTGCTTTTACATGACAATGCACTTTTATTGGGCAGAAAAGTGTCTCTGGTGGAATTCGAACCCATGTCCCCAAAGAGACTGGAGCCTAAATACAGCACCTTAGAGCGCTCGGCCACACTGCCTCAATTCGCTACTAGCACATGCAACAGGAATCCAATCACATGATTTTCCTTGTCAAACAAACCCCATTGTTTCCTTTAATAAGAAATGTGGTTTTAACTGTTCTGTACCAGATGAAAGAAATCATACGCTATCCCGCCGACTACTGTGATAAGATACATTGTACATTCGGACTTGTCATATGGCTTGCATTGCAATATAACTTGCTGGAGCATGACCTCGCCTTACAGTTTGCTTGGTAATTCCATAGCAGTCCCCTTGATTATGACTGCAGTGGTCATATCGCAGAGAGATTTTGACATGCCTGACATTCGTGACTTGATTGTTTAAAAGGTCTGACCACTGAAAAGGACATCTCTTGTCTAGTCGAGTGTAAGCTGTACCTTTTCTTTGCCTCACAATTTGCCCTTTCTCACAATAAGAAGAGGAGCTATGGGGTCAGGGGGCTGAGCAGACTCCTCAGTTTTGTAAACAGAGAGAGCCAGTCTACTTTGCCTCCTGCACATCAGTCAGTAGAGGATCATTAATTTAAAAGAAATAAGGCTGTTGGACACTCTCTGAGGACAAAAGTAAACTGCTTATGGCACACTATGAACACCTTCTTTTGGTGTTTCTAAAAAGTTGTTCTTACCATGAGATTGTTATGAACAACTGTTTCTGCTTGTGCAAAACAATTTACAATGCTCATCTCCTCTCCACTAGCCACCATTGCTCTAGAGAAATCTTCTTAAATGAGTGGTGTTCCTGAAATATCCAGTCTGGAACAAATCTAAGTATCATGCCTACACATTTGCTATCCCCTGCCATTATTGAAACTGAAATTCAAGCTAACCAACCGGTTCTCTATCAAGCACCTAACATATTACTCCAGGATGATGAAAATCCCAAACTGAAGAAAAAGAACAGCATAGCTCAGAAAAATTGCTCTTTTTCGGTGTTTAACTTTTCATTTAAAGACTGTTGCATGGTTCAAGAGTAAATGAATGCTTCAAGGACAAGGAAGCCACAGAAAGAGGAGCTCCCTGAAAAGTGTTATCGATAGGGAGCTGCCTGAATAGAACTGATAATACCAAAGCTAAGGTAGCAACAGGTCTTTGTAACCTGATGGTAGTAAGACAGACACCGTGTTACCAAAATAGAAGGGAAGATGCAGAGCATGACAGAAAAATGGGTAGTAAGAAAGCAGATGCAAAGGAATGGAGAGATTTTCATAAACTTTGGGGTATTTGTGGGTGAGAACCCACTTCTCCAAAGAAATTGCAGCTTTAAGCCATCAACTTAAAACACTTAGTCACACTATTGCTATCTGACAATAGATTTTGAGAGTAAAACCAAACCGCTTTCCAAAATGAGCCACATTGTTCTGTTCATACACTACTCTGTTGCTAATTCCTCTGTCTGTTCCTGAGGGACATGAAGAAAATTATGCATTATACTTCCGGACAGTTTGACATACTCTGGTATACAATCTTATTTCAAGTGGAATTGAAATAAAAAGACACCATAGAAGACGGTACCAGAGACGTACTGGAAGAATGTCAATTCAGGAAGTGATTAGTAGAGTTGTTATACCGATCATACCCAAGAGCTGTATGTGTTCCATGGTGACGTGGCTTAGTTGATTAAAGCACCTATTTTATAAACAGGACATCCTGAGTTCAAATCACTGTGGTGTCTTTCATTAGTTCACCCTTAAATCATTTTCTGGTGACCGACTTAAAAACATATCATAAAACTGGCAAACCCTTCAAGATTGGTACTTTTGCTGGATGTTCTTCGTGCGTTTCTTTTAGATTCCTGTAGTTCCCACCATGTGCAGAAGAGGGAACTGCCCAGCCATGTTAGCTGTGTGTTCTGTGTCTGGCCTCCTCTTCTGTTTTGTGCATGTGTAAAAAACTGGTCTGCTAAGTAAGATGCGGAATTGTTTTTCATTTAGATCTACATGAGTGAGGGATCTCTGGTAACAGATAAGATTCAAAATGAGGAGTTCACGGGAGAGAATTGCAAATGGAAAGCTGGATAAATAGATGAGGCAAAATGGTGAGCTCTGTGCATAGAAGGAGAATGCAATGGTGATCAGATGAACAGGAGAGCTACCCAGAGTGGTAGGGAGATCTAGTGCTGACATGAAAATGGTTGAGAAGAAAACCGAGTGACTAGGAAACTGACATGAGGAAAGAGAACTTCACGCAAAGATGCTGAGGGCTGAAAATGTCTCTTGCCTGTTCTCTAATCTGCACTTTTGGGAATCATCCACTTTCCTACTGTCCCCTCTTTTTATAACTAAAACTGCAAGTCTTTGCCATTCCATCTCCACCTGCACATTCATTAGGCTTATGCCACTTATTCAGTATTTAAATAGAAGGCATACTAGAGGGCTAAATTGCTTTTACATGACAATGCATTTTAATTGGGCAGCAAAGTGTTCATGGTAGGGGTGGGATTTGAACCAATGCCCCCAAAGAAACAACAACCAACATCCAGCTCCTCAGACCGCTCACCCACACCACCTCAGTTTTCTACTAACTCATGAAACAGGAATCCAGTCACGTTGTTTCCATTAATAAGAAATGTGGTTTTGACTCTTCTGTATGAGATGAAAGAAATCATACGCTATCCCACCGACTACTGTGATAATATACATTGTACTTTCGGACTTGTCATATGGCTTGAATAGCAATATAACTTACTGGAGCATGACCTCGCCCTACAGTTTGCTTGGTAATTCCATAGCAGTCCCCTGGATTATGACTGCAGTGGTCATATCACAGACAGATCCTGACATTCTTGACATTCGTGACGTGCAAAGAAATGAAGAGATATTCATAAACTTTTGGGCATTTGTGGGGTGAGAACCCAGTTCTCCAGAGAAATTGCAGCTTTAAGCCAGCAACTTAAAACACTTAGTCACACTACTGCTACCTGATAATAGATTTTGAGACTAAAACCAAACCACTTTCAAAAATGAACCACATTGTTCTATTCATACACTACTCTGTCACTACTTCCTCTATCTGTTCTTGAGGGACGTGAAGACAATTATGCATTATACTTCTGGACAGTTTGACATACTCTGGTATACAATCATATTTCAAGTGGAATTGAAATAAATACACAATAGACTATGGTTCCAGAGATGTACTGGAAGAATGTCAATTCATAAAGTTATTAGTTGAGTTGTTAAACTGATCATACCCAAGAGCTACATGTATTTCATGGTGATGTGGCTTAGTAGGTTCAAGTACCTATTTAATAAACAGGAGATCCTGAGTTCAAATCACTGTGGTGTCTTTTCATTAGTTCACCCTTAAATCAGTTTCTGGTGACCCGCTTAAAAACATATCATAAAATTGGCAAATCCTTCAAGATTGGTACTTTTGCTGGATGTTCTTTGCATGTTTCTTTTACAGGTACATAAGTGAAAAAAGAAAGACAAAGGGAGGTATAGTGAGACTGAATTGGGAGAATGGGGGCCACATGGAGGATGACAATAGTAAAGCTGACATATTGAACAGGTATTTCTGCTCTGTCTTTACTGAGGAAGAGGAGGGTAATGGGTCTGAAGGGAGTACAAGGGGTGAGAATGGTGCAGAAATGGACACAAATCCCTTTTCACGAGAACGGGTCCTGAAGGAAATGGAAGTAATAAGAGTTAATAAATCAATGGGGCAGATGGGGTGCTCTCCAGGGTCCTTATAGAACTAAGAGAGGTGGTGGATGAACCTCTAGCTATCCTGTTTAGCCAATCACTGGAAACAGGGGAAGTACCCAAAGACTGGAGGACAGGAGATGTAGTCCCCTTATACAAAAGTGGGAACAAAGAGAAAGCAGGGAACTACAGACCACTCAGCCTCACCTCGGTAGCGGGGAAGATTATGGAAGCACTACTGAAGGAGAGATTGCTGGAACATCTGGTTGTCAATGGACTACAGGACCCAAGGCAGCATGGTTTCACCCATACCTCTCAACTGTCCCTGATTTTCAGGGAAGTCCCTGATTTTGCCTCAAAATTTTAAACTGTCCCTCCTAAAATTTATGTTTCCATGACTTAAAAGTAGAGACTGTAAGCACAAAAGAATGTCAAACAGTAAAGTTATAGATTTGTTCTTCTTTAAAAAATGCATTTTATACTAATCCCTTTACTTTGCTAGCTTCCTGAAGAGATATCACCAATTTTGAAGAAGTGTCCCTGATTTTGGTCCTTTGTTCCTGATTTTTTTAAGCCGTGTCCCTGATTTATGAGACAGGAGGTTGAGAGATATGGTTTCACCTGGGGGAGGTCATGTCAGACCAACCTCATTGAATTTTTTGACTGGGTGACAAGGGAGGTGGATCAGGGGAGGGCAGTGGACATGGCCTATCTGGACTTCAGCTTGGCCTTTAACACTGTGCCACATAGAAGACTGTTACACACACTGGGGAATATGGGTGTGGGCAGGACAGTAGTGTGGTGAGTAGGTAACTGGCTGGGTGTCAGGACACAGAGGGTGGTGGTAAATGGCTGTCACTCCACAGAGGGAAGAGTGACCAGTGGGGTACCACAGGGATCAGTGCTGGGACCGGTCCTATTCAACATCTTCATCAGTGACATTGTGCAGGACCTAGAAGGCAGAATTTCAATGTTCGCTGATGACACAAAGCTTTGTAACGGAGTAGACACACTAGAGGGTGTAGACAGAATGAGAAGGGACCTGCAGAAACTTGAAGAATGGTCAGGGGTTTGGCAGTTGAAATTCAATGCAAGGAAGTACAAGATAATACATATGGGGCACAAAAACCCTGGCACAATATATCAGTTGGGGGGTGAGGATATAGCATGCACCAAGCAGGAAAGGGATCTTGGGGTTATCATCTCTGATGACCTCAAGGTAGGGAAACAGTGTTACAAGACAGCAGGTAAAGCAAATAGGATGCTGGGATGTATAGGCAGGGGCATCACCAGCAGGAAAAGGGAGGTCATAATTCCGCTATACAAGACACTAGTGAGGCCCCACCTGGAGTACAGTGTACAGTTCTGGAGACCATACCTACGGAAGGACATAGACAGGGTAGAGAAGGTTTAGAGGAGGGCAACAAAGATGGTACATGGATTGCATCACAAGTCCTATGAGGACAGGTTGCAGGAACTGAATATGTACTCCCTGGAGGAGAGAAGGGAGAGGGGGGATATGATAGAGACATACAAGTATCTTACAGGGAGGAACAGGGTGCAGGAATACACTATTTTTAAGTGAAAAAGATGTTCTAGGACCAGAGGGCATGGGATGAAGATAGAGGGAGGACGATTCAGAGGAAACATGAGGAAGAATTTCTTCACAGAACAGGTGGTGTACAAGTGGAACACCCTGCCAGAGGAAGTGGTGGGGGCTGAAACAATCACGGGATTTAAGAATGCATGGGATAGACATAAAGGAATTCTGGAGGTCAGGGGTAAGGGACAACAGACTTCTAGGAAAACATAAACTGAACTTACAAGCTCAAATGGGCAGACTGGGTTGGCCATAGGCCCTTATCTGCCAACACTGTCTATGTATCTATGTATCTTTTAGATTTCTGTAGTTCCCACCACGTGCAGAAGAGGGAACTGCTCAGCCATGTTAGCTGTGTGTTCTGTGCCTGGCCACCCCTTCTGTTTTGTGCATGTGTAACAAACTGGTCTGCTAAGTAAGATGTGGGATTGCTTTTTTATTTAGATCTACATGAGTGAGGGATCTCTGGTAACAGAGAACATTCAAAATGAGGAGTTCATGGGAGAGAATTGCAAATGGAAAGCTAGATGAATAAATGAGGCAAAATGGTGAGATCTGTGCATAGAAGTAGAATGCAATGGAGATCAGATGAACAGGAGAGCTACCCAGAGTGTTAGGGAGATCTAGTGCTGACATGAAAATGGTTGAGAAGAAAACCGAGTGACTAGGAAACTGACATGAAGAAAGAGAATTTCATGCAAAGAAGCTGAGGGCTGAAAACGGCTTTTGCCTCATCCAGTATGCCCAGTCTAGGCTGTTCTCTGATCTGCACTTTTGGGAATCCTCCACTTTCCTAGTGTCCCCTCTTTTTATAACTAAAACTGCAAGTCTTTGCCATTCCACCTCTACCTGCACATTGATTTGGCTTATGTCAGTTCTTCAGTTTTTAAATAGAAGGCTGACAGGAGGGCCAAATCGCTTTTACATGACAATGCATTTTAAATGGGCAGAAAAGTGTCACTAGCAGGATTCGAACCCACACCCCCAAAGAAATTAAAAGTTAAATCCAGTGCCTTAGACCACTCAACCTCACTACCACTGTCATTTTCTAGCAAATGCAACAGGAATCCAGTTACATGATTTTTTTTGTCAAACAACCCATTTGTTTCCTTTAATAAGAAATGTGGTTTTGACTCTTCTGTACCAGATGAAAGAAATCCTACACTATCCCACCGACTACAGCGATAAGATACATTGTACTTTCAGACTTGTCATATGGCTTGAATAGCAATGTAACTTACTGGAGCATGACCTCGCCCTCAGTTTGCAAGGTAATTCCATAGCAGTCCCCTAGATTATGACTGGAGTGGTCATATCTCAGAGAGATCCTGACATTACTGGTCCCTGAAACTACAAATCAGGGACCAGCACCCTCATTGACTGGATCCTTACCAGCCACCCTACCCATATAATCAATGTAAGTGTTCTCCCTGACTCGCTCAGTGATCACTCTCCAATAATATGTACCTGGACAAATAAGTTTCGTAAACCGTCTCCAAAAACCATCTATAGCAGAGTCCTACCTTATGGCAACCTTACTCATCTCAAGACCTGTCTTAGGCAGATAGACTGGTCTTTGATTTGCAAAACTCAAGATGTTGACCTAGCCCTTGATTACTTTATTACTACTTTCAACACTGCCTGTGACACCTATGCACCAGTAAAAAAGTGCAAAATCAAAGCACTCACAATTCCCTGGCTCACGGCGAAGCTATTGGCACAACTCAAAAGTAGGGATCACCTCTGGGCCACTGCAAAAATATAAACAGGCTCACAACCACTGTACTAAACAGATCCGCTTGATGAAGAGCTCCTACTTCAAGAATGCCCTCTCCAACTCCTGGGGTGAAGGGAAATCCTTCTGGGACAATATAAGAAATATCACGGGTAAGCAGTCCAAGTCCTCTCCTACAATAATGAATGTGGATGGAACCACTACATTAGACCCAGAGATCATTGCAAACACCCTAAATGATACCTTCACGGACCTTAGTGGTGTCCTCTCATCTGATTTCTTCACTGATGCTGACCCTCCAATTTCTACTTCTACTACTGCCTCTCCAACCAAACCACCCTTCCATTTCAAACTAGTAAAGGCACATGAAGCCTATAAATATGTAAAGAAGGCCATTTCTAAGTCCCAAGCAAGCAGCAACACTATTGACCTTAAACTTCTGTCCCTCACTCTGGAGGAAGTACTGCTCCCCTTCATAAAAATTTTCAATCTCTCTTCTGCTACAGCCAATTCCCTAGGAAATGGAAGGCTGCAGTTGTCACTCCGGTGCACAAAAGTGGTGATAAGTCACTGCCTGGTAGCTATCATCCAATATCAATACTACCACCTCTCTCTAAGGCCCTTGAACGCTTGGTGGCGGACCAACTTTCAGACTACCTGGAAAAACACAACATCCTCTGCACTCAGCAGCATGGATTTAGGAAAGGGCACAGCACATCGACTGCCCTATTTGAATTCTCAGGAGCAATCCACAATGCCATGGACAAAGGAAACCTAACAGGAGCAGTCTACATTGACTTAACCAAGGCATTTGATACAGTTCACCATGGCCTACTTATCAAACAACTACTATGCCTAGGGCTCTCGCAGAGTCCTGGTGACTGGGTAAAAAATTACCTTGCTCAGCGCTCTCAATCTGTAAAAGTAGCTGGAGTTCTCTCAGACTCAAAACTGGTTCACTCAGGAGTTCCCCAGGGATCCATCCTGGGCCCCCTCCTTTTCAGCCTTTTCCTAAACTCCCTCCCCAAATCCTGCCCTGAACAAATAATCCTCTATGCCGATGATGCCATGATTCTTGCCACTCATAAAGATCCGAACCTCTACGCCTCAACCTTCAGCATGCTTTTTCCAAAGTTGAGATGTGGTTCCTTGAACATAAGCTGGTTCTAAACCAAAAACTAAATCCATGCTCTTCTCTAACCGCAAAACAAGAAACGGCAAGTCCACTCACCATTAATACATACCTGGAAATACCCTTGAACAAGTGCCAATTTTCAAATATCTTGAATCAACTTTGATCAAGGCCTAACCTTTGCAACTCACATTGATAGTACAGCAAAAACTATTAATCAGTGAATTGGGATTCTGTATCGGAACCGACAGCCCCTTACCCATTCTGCACTGAGGAATGCCATCCAATCCTCTATCATCTCAGTCATTGACTATGGCTTAGTTATATATGGATCTGCCACTACTACAGCACTTAGTCGCATTACAACATCCCTAAATAAGGCCTATCGGCTGCTCACTGGTGCACATCGATGTACCCACATGTGGAATCTATGCTGACTCAGGTTGGTTTCAACTCCTCAAACCGGATAGCACTTACCTGCCTGATGGCTAAAAATCCACTCTGGGCCTCACTCCACCTTGTATCCAAGACCTGTTATGCCCGAGCGCTAGCACCCATTTTACCAGAAGATCAGTGCACCAGCCTCTCCAAGTCCCCCGATGCCGGACTTCTCAGGGACAAAGATCATTTGCCTATCGTGCCCCCAGCTGGCTAAATGCCCTCAGCACTCATATTACTGCCTCCACCTCTCTAGGTATTTTCAAATCAAGGCTGATCTCTCACCTTGCCACCTCCAGCTCCTGTGACTGCCCTGATTAAACCTCCTATTTTCTCACTACCCACCCTGTTCCGTTATTTGACAAAGACATGTTTGGGAAACCTTTTCTCCTGCTATTGTCTGTTCCCCACACCTTTCACTTACCCTCTCTGTTCTGGACTTCTTCCCTATTTGTTTCTCCTAATCTGGCATGACCTCTTTCTTGTAATAATAATGTGATTATTGATATCTCATGTCCTTTTGTACAAATGATTTAATATGTATTTGTATATGTTTTCTCACTCCTGTCACAGCACAAATTGTTGTGTTATCTATGTAACCTTTTTTGTACTGTACCTAATTGACGTGGAACTTTTGTAAAAGAGCCTCTGGCACAAAGGTAGTAATTCCTAGAACAATAAACTAAACTAAACTATATTCTTGACATTCGTGAGTTTATTGTTTAAAAGGTCTGACCACTGAAAAGGACATCTCTTGTCTAGTCGAGTCTAAGCAGTACCTTTTCTTTGCCTCACAATTTGCCCTTTCTCACAATAAGAAGAGGAGCTATGGGGTCAGAGGGTTCAGCAGACTCCTCAGTTTTGTAAACAGAGAGAGCCAGTCTACTTTGCCTCCTGCACATCAGTCAGTAGAGGAGCATTAATTTAAAAGAAATAAGGCTGGTGGACACTCTCTGAGGACAAAAGTAAACTCCTTATGGCACGCTATGAACACCCTTCTTTTGGTGTTTCTAAAAAGTTGTTCTCACCATTAGCTTGTTATGAACAACTGTTTCAGCATGTGCAAAACAGTTTACAATGCTCATCTTCTCTGCTTTTGAGCACTAGCCACCATTGCTGTAGAGAAACCTTCTTAAATGAGTGGTGTTGCTGAGATATCCAGTCTGGAACAAATCTAAGTATCATGCCTAAACATTTGCTAACCCCTGGGACAATTGAAACTGAAATTCAAGCTAACCAATTGGTTCTCTATCAAGCACCTAACACATCACTCCAGGATGATGAAAATACCAAACTGAAGAAGAAGAACAGCATAGCTCAGAAAAATTGCTCTTTTTCAGTGTTTAACTGTTCCTTTAAAGACTGGTGCATGGTTCAAGAGGAAATAGATGCTTCAAGGGCAAGGAAGCCACAGAAAGAGGAGCTCCCTGTAAAGTGTTATCAATAGGGAGCTGCCTGAATAGAACCGATAACACAAAAGCTAAGGTAGCAAAAGGTCTTTGTAACCTGATGGTAGCAAGACAGACACTGTGTTACCAAAATAGAAGGGAAGATGCAGAGCATGACAGAAAAATGGGTAGTAAGAAAGCAGATGCAAATAAATGGAGAGATAGTCAAAAACTTTGTTGCATTTGCGGGATGATATCCCACATCTGCAAAGAAATTGCAGCTTTAAGCCAGCACCTTAAAACACTTAGTCACACTATTGCTATCTGACAATAGATTTTGAGAGTAAAACCAAACCAGTATCAACAAGCATTTGTCAATGCCGAATGTTTGCTTACTGGCATTGGCAGTGGTAGTGTAGAAGTTACAGAGCTGCATAATAGGAATGGCAGTGAAGTATTGAACTGAAGTCAACCCCACCACCACCCTGCAGAGAGTGACAGGCATTGGGGTGTGCATTTGGGTCGTCAGGCATAACGGCCACGCCATTTCACCACACCCCACTTTGCAGAGACTGACAAGTGTGACGTGTTCCTTGGGGTCTTTGGCCCTTATGTGCACCCCATTTCATTAGGAAATACGGTGAGATGGGTGCGATATAGGAGAATGGGGTGAAGTTTGGGGCCGAAGAGCCCAAGGCATACCTCGATGCCTCTCAGTGACTGCAGGGTGTGGAATGGTACGAGCATCACAGGCAAGATTCTCAAGTCACACCCCTGATTCCTGTCATTCTCTATAGGGTTGGGCAATTTAGTTGAAATGTAATACTCAGGTACTTTGCTGGTATTTTAACCCAAATTTTCAACATGTTTGGTTTGTGACCCCACCTCATGAACAGGGGAATATCAGTATGGTAGCCAAAAGCTGCTTATGCACAGTGACTAGGGATTTAGCACCACAGGTGCAAAATATTCCAACAGGCTGTAAAAATGACAGCTGTACTCTTTCATGGGGAGGTGTAAAATGGCTATATTTGCAAATGTGTGGTAAAAATATTTAAAAAGGTGAAGTCACGGCGTACATGAAACTGTACAGCACACCGTTATATAAGTAGGTTGGGGATATTTTATAGCAGATTGTCAACTCAGGCATTTTGGTGCCTCCGATCATGAACAGTGTCACTGTGATTTTCTTTATCTGTGCCGAACAATGATTTCCCACAGCTACCACGCATCTCTGCACTGAAAGTGTGAAAACACACTTCGGCCATGTTGTGAAAAATGGCAGCTGTACTGTTTATAAGGAAGTGTGGAAAAATGCCACTAGTGAAAATCTGGACTGAAAATATTACAAAGTCACTAACTAACGAGGATGCGTGGAAACTGCACAATGCTCACTCGTAACACAGTCATTTTATGGACTTTTGTCACCAAATTTTCAACATAGCCATTTTAAGACCTCTGCTCATGAACAGTGTAACTGTGATTTTCTTAATCTGTCCTAAACATTGCTTTCGCACACCAACAGCACCATTGTGCGCTACATGTGCAATAACACATTTTGGGAGACATATGAAAAATTGCAGCTGGACTGTTCATAAGGAAGTTTAATAAAATGGACATGTTGAAAATCTAGAAATAATATTAAATTTGCAAACTACGAGCATGCATAGGAACTGAAACAACATCGTAAAAGTAATTTTAGGCATTTTTCACCAAGTTTTCAACATAACAATTTTAAGACCTCTGCTCATGACCAGTGTCACTGTGGTTTTGTTAATGTGTCCCATGCATTGGGTTTGCACTGACTGCGCCATTGTGGCTACATGAAGCAGGCATTTTTGAGCAGGATGTGAAAATGACAGCTGTACTGCTCATAAGGAGGTGTGGAAAAATGGCAATGTTGGAAATCTGGAGGAAATATTGAAAATTCGCAATCCCTACGAAGGCGGCGTGGAAACTGTGCAACGACACTCAGAAACAGTCATTTTAGAATTCTGTCACCAAATTTTCAACATTGCCATTTTAAGATCTCTGCTCATGAACAGTGACACTGTAATTTTCTTAATGTGTCCCATACACTGAGTTCAAGATAACCACTGCGCCATTGTGCGCTACATGGGTGGAAACACGTTTTGGGTGAGATGTGAAAAATGACAGCTGTACTGCTCATAAGAAGGTGTAGAAAATGGCAATGTTGAAAATCTGGATGGAAAATATTGAAAAGTCGCAAACCTATGTGCGTGAGGAACTGTACAGCACGCTAAAAACAGTCATTTTAGAATTTTTTCCAGATTTTCAACATAGCCATTTCAAGATCTCTGCTCATGAACAGTGTCACTGTGATTTTCTTAATTTGTCCCTATATTGATTTTGCACACCGACTCGCCATTCTGTGCTACAAAGGTGTAAACACATTTTGGGTGAGATGTGAAAATGACAGCTGTACTACTCATAAGACAGTGTGGTGAAATGGCAATGTTGAAAATCTGGAGTGAAAATATTGAAATTTCGCGAACTTACGAGCCTGCGTAGGAACTGCGCAATGCACGCTTGTTAAACAGTCATTTTTTGGAATTTTGGCATCAAATTTTCAACATGGGGGTTTTGGGCCCCCTTCTCATGAATGATGTCACTGTCATTGTGGTATTCGGTCCTGAAGGGTGATTTCGCAGTCACTGCACAGTCACTGCGCTAAATCACCCTTTGAGCCCGAATAACGCCATGACAGTGACATCATTCATGAGAAGGGGTCCCAAAAACCCCATGTTGAAAATTTGCTGCAAAAATTCCCAAAAATGCCTGAGATATGCAATAAAGTTGAAACCCCTATCTAGCCCATTATACAGCTTACCGGCATTTCCTCAGTTCGCGGTCGGCTTTGAAGAGTGCAGACGTGTTCCCGGTCCACCAAAGATCATTGTGCCAGAGTCTGGAGGTAAGTATGGGGTGGGGGGGTGTGGGGAGGCTGGGTGCGCAGTGGGTGGGTGCGGGATGTGGGAGGGGGCTCGGGAGACGCGCCGTGGGACAGTTTTTGTTTTACAGGAAAAAAAAGACATCGTGGGACCACTTGCCATGCTGGGGTGGGCTCCAGCCGCGCACCAGGACTTGGGAGGATGTCAGCCGACGGGATTGGGCAAACTCTCGCAAAAAATTTAAAAAAAACAACGCGGGAACAGCATAGCTCAGAAAAACTGCTCTTTTTCAGTGTTTAACTATTCCTTTAAAGACTGGTGCATGGTTCAAGAAGAAATGGATGCTCCAAGGGCAAGGAAGCCACAGAAAGAGGAGCTCCCTGTAAGGTGTGAACAATAGAGAGCTGCCTGAATATATCCGATAACACAAAAGCTAAGGTAGCAAAAGGTCTATATAACCTGATGGTAGCAAGACAGACACTGTGTTACCAAAACAGAAGTTAAGATGCAGAGCATAACAAAAAAATGGGTAGTAAGAAAGCAGATGCAAAGAAATGGAGAGATATACATAAACGTTGGGGCATTTGAGTGATGAGAACCCACATCTCCAAAGAAATTGCAGCTTTAAGCCAGCACCTTAAAACACTTAGTCACACTACTGCTGTCTGAAAATAGATTTTGAGAGTAAAACCAAACCACTTTCAAAAATGAGGCACATTTTTCTGTTCATACACTACTCTGTTGCTAATTCCTCTGTCTGTTCTTGAGGGACATGAAGGAAATTATGCATTATACTTCTGGACAGTTTGACATAATCTGGCATACAATCGTATTTCAAGTGGAATTGAAATAAATACACCATAGAAGACGGTACCAGAGATGTACTGGAAGAATGTCAATTCATTAAGTGATTAGTAGAGTTGTTATACCGATCATACCCAAGAGCTGCATGTATTTCATGGTGACATGGCTTAGTTGGTTAAAGTACCTATTTAATAAACAGGAGATCCTGAGTTCAAATTGCTGTGGTCTTTTTAGTAGTTCACCCTTAAATTAGTTTCTGGGGACCGACTTAGAAACATATCATAAAACTGGCAAATCCTTCAAGATTGGTACTTTTGCTGGATGTTCTTCGTGTGTTTCTTTAAGATTCCTGTAGTTCCCACCATGAGCAGAAGAGGGAACTGCCCAGCCATGTTAGTTGTGTGTTCTGTGCCTGGCCACCTTTTCTGTTTTGTGCATGTGTAACAAACTGGTCTGCTAAGTGAGATGCGGGATTGCTTTTCCTTTTAGATCTACATGAGTGAGGGATCTCTGGTAACAGAGAACATTCAAAATGAGGAGTTCACGGGAGAGAATTGCAAATGGAAAGCTGGATGAATAGATGAGGCAAAAAGGTGAGATCTGTGCATAGAAGGAGAATGCAATGGGGATCAGATGAACAGGAGAGCCACCCAGAATGGTAGGGAGATCTAGTGCTGACATGAAAATGGTTGAGAAGAAAACCGAGTGACTAGGAAACTGACATGAGGAAAGGGAACTTCATGCAAAGTAGCTGAGGGCTGAAAATGGCTCTTGCCTCATCCAGGATGCCAAGCCTAGCCTGTTCTCTAATCTGCACTTTTGGGAATCCTCCGCTTTCCTACTGTCCCCTCTTTTTATAACTAAAACCGCAAGTCTGTGCCATTCCACCTCCACCTGCACATTGATTAGGCTTATGCCACTTTTTCAGTTTTTAAATAGAAGGCTGACAGGAGGACCAAATTGCTTTTACATGACAATGCCTTTTAATTTGGCAGAAAAGTGTCAGTGGTAGTGGTGGGATTCGAACCCACACCCCCGCAGAAACTGGAATCTAAATCCAGCACGTTAGACCACTTGGCCATTCTTCCTCAGTCATCTATTACATACAGTGTGAATCCAGTCACAGATTTTCCTTGTCAAACAAACCCCATTGTTTCCTATAATAAGAAATGTGGTTTGACTCTTCTGTACCATATGAAAGAAATCATACACTATCCCACCGACTACTGTGATAAGATACATTGTACTTTCAGACTTGTCATATGGCTTGAATAGCAATATAACTTACTGGAGCATGACCTCGCCATACAGTTTGCTTGGTAATTCCATAGCAGTCCCCTAGATTATGACTGCAGTGGTCACATCACAGAGAGAGCCTGACATTCTTGACATTCGTGACTTTATTGTTTAAAAGGTCTGACCACTGAAAAAGACATCTCTTGTCTAGTCGAGTCTAAGCTGTACTTTTTCTTTGCCTCACAATTTGCCCTTTCTCACAATAAGAAGAGGAGCTATGGGGTCAGGGGGTTCAGTAGACTCCACTGTTTTGTAAATAGAGAGAGCCAGTCTACTTTGCCTCCTGCACATCAGTCAGTAGAGGATCATTAATTTAGAAGAAATAAGGCTGACGGACACTCTCTGAAGACAAAAGTAAACTGCTTATGGCACACTATGAACACCTTCTTTTGGTGTTTCTAAAAAGTTGTTCTCACCATTAGATTGTTATGAACAACTGTTTCAGCATGTGCAAAACAATTTACAATGCTCATCTCCTCTGCTTGTGAGCTCTTGTCACCATTGCTGTAGTGAAACCTTCTTAATTGAGTGGTGTTCCTGAGATATCCAGTCTGGAACAAATCTAAGTATCATGTCTAAACATTTGCTAACCCCTGCCACTATTGAAACTGAAATTCAAGCTAACCAACCGGTTCTCTATCAAGCACCTAACACATTACTCCAGGATGATGAAAATCCCAAACTGAAGAAGAAGTCGAGCATAGCTCAGAAAAATTGCTATTTTTCAGTGTTTAACTATTCCTTTAAGGACTGGTGCATGGTTCAAGAGTAAATGAATGCTTCAAGGGCAAGGAAGCCACAGAAAGAGGAGCTCCCTGTAAAGTGTTATCAATAGGGAGCTGCCTGAATAGAACCGATAACATAAAAGCTGAAGTAGCAAAAGGTATTCGTAACCTGATGGTAGTAAGACAGAGACCGTGTTACCAAAATAGAAGGGAAGATGCAGACCATGACAGAAAAATGGGTAGTAAGAAAGCAGATGCAAAGAAATGGAGAGATATTCATAAACTTTGGGGTATTTGTGGGACGAGAACCCAGTTCTCCAAAGAAATTGCAGCTTTAAGCCAGCACCTTAAAACACTTAGTCACACTACTGTTACCTGACAATAGATTTTGAGAGTAAAGCCAAACCACTTTCAAAAATGAGCCACAGTGTTCTGTTCATACACTACTCTGTTGCTAATTCCTCTGTCCTTTCTTCAGGGACCTGAAGAAAATTATGCATTATACTTCTGGACAGTTTGACATACTCTGGTATACAATCGTATTTCAAGGGGAATTGACATAAATACACCATAGAAGATGGTACCAGAGATGTACTGGAAGAATGTCAATTCATGACGTGATTAGTAGAGTTGTTATACCGATCATACCCAAAAACTGCAAGAATTTCATGGTGTCGTGGCTTAGTTGGTTAAAGTACCTATTTAATAAACAGGAGATCCTGAGTTCAAATCGATGTGGTGTCTTTTCATTATTTCACCCTTAAATCAGTTTCTGGTGACCGACTTAGAAACATGCTGCCTGCCATTGATCGGGGCTTCTTCAGCTCCCCCATGGTCGGCCGGCACCCAGACAGCAACCGACCGAGACTAGGACACCAGCCTGCAGCTCCTTGGAAGCTGCCTGCCCTTGAACAGGACTGCTTCAGCTCCCCCACAGTCGGCTGGCAGCCAGACAACCACCGACCGAGACTAGGACACCAGCCTGCAGCTCCTTGGAAGGTACAGCAACGGCACTTTCAGCAAACCCGCTCTGATTGGCCAGGACTTTTCCCCTGCTTTGCCACCTGCTTTGTCACTTTTTACAAATAGATTTTAGATAGAACTACGCACATTTAAAGTGTGTAATAGTGGCTAGTTTTCCATTAGCAGGTTATACAGACCTGCCACTAGAGGGATTCTTGTTCTTTCATTTAGAAAAAAAAATAGGAAAAAAAAAGTCTACCCTGTGAAAGACACAGTTTCTTTACTTGCTATATACCTTCCTTCCTTCCCACCCTCGAGATCCTCTCGAACTGTGTAAGATTTCTCAGAACCCCGAATAATACTTTAATCATGCGCCTCCACCGTTCTCTACCCCCTATTCTAGTTCTTCTTGCCTGTCTTTCCCCCTACTGCACTCCCCAAAAGCCTGCTTTCCCTCCCTCCCCCACAGCTTCCACATTCCTACATCCTTCCTCCACATTGGCACGCTGCACACTGGTCACTGCCCCTTGCCCATGGTCCATCCTACCACCATGAAACTGTCCTTCACCCTCACTGGTCCTAGCCCTCCACTCTGGTCCCCCCATCTATGCTTACCCTCACCCACTGTCGTCGATGCTCTGCAACTTCCCGAAATGCCAGCAGGAGAAGACATTCCTTTAAAGAAATACGCTGCAGCTCCTTGAGGCTAGTTCTCCTCCTTCTCCTAATGCTGTCAGGCAACGTGCACTCAAACCCTGGCCCATTCTGCTCTAAAGCCACTAATCTGAGCAAGCCTTCGGGTGCCCTCTCATTCATATCAATCAACATCTGCAGCCTCCTTCCTAAAATGGATGCCTTAAAGGCCACCACCAGCCAACACTGACCTGACACCCTGGCAGTTGTCAAAACTTGCTCACGCCATCGGTACCGGACCATGCAATCAGCTTTCCTGGCTACAATGTCTTTAGGCTGGATCACCTCTCCAAAAGAGGTGGGGGCTGCGCTCTCTACCTAAAAGACTCCATCCAAGGGCACCACATCATTACCTCAATCCAACCCACAACTGCTCAGATACTGCCAGTGAGAATCCTCCTCGGTGCCCAAAACAAAACCTTCACTGTTGCCACCATCTTCATCCCTCCCAAAGAACAGAGAACTGGTCTAACAGCTGTTTTTGACTTTGTAAAGTCACTCCCACCAGACACCAAATCCATCCTCCTAGGCAACTTCAACATCAACTGGCCTGCGGATGATACTGGTGCACACAGGGATATTGTTGCTGAGGCGAACCTCACACAAATGGTTGACTCACCAACCAGGAAAAATTACAGAGCCAGCACCAGCACACTCTTGGACTGGATCCTTACCAGTCACCCATCACGGATATCTAACATTAATGTCCTCCCTGACTCTCTCAGCGATCACTCCCCTGTTAGCTGCACCTGGTCAAATAAATTCATCAAACAACCACCAAAAACAAACACAAGCAGGGTTCTTACCCAGTGGTCACCTTTCTCAACTCAAATCCCACCTCCTCCACCAAGACTGGTCCCCTATCTTCAATGCAACCAATGTAAACACTGCCCTTGACCACTTCATAAACATCTTCACTGTGGCCTGTGACACGTATGCTCCTATTAAGAAATGCAAAGTCAAATCACTGAGTAATCCTTGGCTCACAGGTGACCTTCTCAGGATGCTAAAAACAAGAGACCACCTATGGGAGCTGGCCAGAAACTCTGAAAGGCAAAAACGACATACAAAACTACAAACGTGCCCGCAATGACTGCACCAAAACCATCCGGCAAATGAAGTTTGCCTACTGTAAGCATGCCTTCACAAACTCCTGGAGCAATGGTCGGGAATTCTGGAAGAACATAAAGGAACTCACTGGGAATCCACCCCAAACCCCCCATCAATACTCAACATCAACGGAACCACAACCCTCAACCTAAAAACCATTGCCGATACCTTTAACAAAGCCTTTACCGACCTGAGCGCTGTCCTACTTCAGGACTACTTCAAAGATGGTGTAGCCCCCCTGTCTGCAATGAACACTACTCCCACCAGGTCAACCTGCTTCTACTTCAAAGCAGTCAAGGCTCACCAAGTATGCAAATACGTTACCATAGCCCTTGGTAAATCAAGATTCAGTAATGACTCCCTCAATCTCAAAATCCTGTCTCTCACACTTGATGAAGTGCTTAGTCCTCTGACCAGAATTTTCAACCTCTCCCTCAGCCTTAGCCAGTTCCCGAACAGATGGAAATCTGCCACTGTCACCCCGGTCCATAAAAGTGGTGACAAAACTACCCATGATAACTACAGACCTATCTCTCTATTACCCCCACTCTGCAAGGCACTAGAACGCATCGTCTCGGACCAGCTCACAGAATACCTGGATACGTACAACATCCTGTGCAAGCAACAACTCGGGTACCGCAAAGGTCACAGCACCTCCACAGCCCTACTTGAATTCACCGGCGCAATCTATGATGCACTTGATTCTGGTGAACTACTAGGCTTAATCTACATTGACTTAACTAAAGCCTTCGACACTGTCAATTACCGCCTCCTACTTGTCCAGCTTCAGAACACTGGGCTGTCAACCGACACCATTGGCTGGTTTAAGAGCTACCTTGAAGAACGGTCCCAAACAGTAAGAATCGCTGATACACTCTTGGACCCTAGACCAGTCCGCTCGGGAGTCCCCCAGGGCTCCATTCTGGGACCCCTCCTCTTCAGCCTATTCTTAAACTCACTACCAGACAGCTGCCCACAAATAATTCTCTATGCCGATGATGCTGTGACCCTCACCTCAGACCCTGATCCAAACCAATTACAAAATAAACTTCAGCGGGCCTTCTCCTCCATCAAATCCTGGTTCCTAAATTGTAAGCTGCTTCTCAATCAGAAAAAAAACAAGTCTATGGTCTTTTGCAGCCCCCACAACAAAAACAAACAACTTCACCTCTCCATTGCAACCAAACGAGGAGCCATCCTAGAGCAAACACAATCGTTCAAGTACCTTGGCATCACCCTTGATCCCCACCTCTCATACGCTGTCAATATTAGCAATGTGGCAAAGTCTGCCAATGCGAGGTTAGGCATATTATTCTGGTACAGGAAACATCTAACCCCAGAAGCACTGTCAGTGGCCGTCCAAAGCTCCATTGTCAGCATCATAGACTATGGTCTTATCCTATATGGGTCTGCAACTACCACTGCTCTCAAACGTATCATGACCTCCCTGAATAAGGCCTGTCGTCTCATCACTGGCTCACATCGCCATACCCACACATGTGACCTTTATTCCCAATCTAGATGGCTTTCAACTGGACAAACGCATAAAATACCAAACCTGCATCATGGCCAAGAAAATCATAATGACACTTGCCCCACCTGGTGTCTGTGCCCTCCTTAAGCCTAGACATAGGAAAGTCACTACAAGGAGATCCAATTCCCATCTACTACATATCCCCATGATGTCACACAACCCAAGGACAAAGATCATTTGCCTATCAGGCATCCAACTGGATGAACTTTCTTGGCAGTGACATAGTGACCGCTCCAACACTTGGCCTTTTCAAGTCCAGGCTGTGCCTCTCACTGCTTGTATCCTGCGATTGCCCATCTTAACATTTCCATCATTCCAGCTGCACATGCCCCAGCACCCAGCACTTACAATCAATCTTTGCACCCCTAACACCTTACCTGGCATATTCCCTCGACAAGGCACCCTGGCTGCACTGTCTCCCACCCTCACCCACCTTCCCCGTATCTCCACTCCTGCCCCTGCCCCCACCCACCTCCCATACTTCCCTTACCCCAGCACGTACTACCCCCCGATCTCCTACCCTCACTTCTCCCCATTGACCCCCCTCCCTTGCCTTGCTCATAGCTCAAGTCTTTGTACTGGTTATTACATGTCTGTAAGTCAGTGACGTTATGTCTGTAACTAAAAATGATGACTGTTGCACACGCTGACGTGGAACATTTGTAAAAGAGCCTCGGCTCAAAGGTATTGTAATCCTAGATTGAAATAAATAAATAAATAAAATAAAATATCATAAAACTGGGAAATCCTTCAAGATTAGTACTTTTGCTGGATGTTCTTTGTGCGTTTCTTTTAGATTCCTGTAGTTCCCACCATGAGCGGAAGAGGGAACTGCCCAGCCATGTTAGCTCTGTGTTCTGTGCCTGGCCTCCTCTTCTGTTTTGTGCATGTGTAACAAACTGGTCTGCTAAGTAAAATGTGGGATTGCTTTTTCATTTAGATCTACATGAGTGAGGGATCTCTGGTAACCGAGAAGATTCAAAATGAGGAGTTCATGGGAGAGAATTGCAATTGGAAAGGTGCATGAATAGATGAGGTGAAATGGTGAGCTCTGTGAATAGAAGGAGAATGCAATGGTGATCAGATGAACAGGAGAACTACCCAGAGTGGTAGGGACATCTAGTGCTGACATGAAAATGGTTGAGAAGAAAACCGAGTGACTAGGAAACTGACATGAGGAAAGAGAACTTCATGCAAAGAAGCTGAGGGCTGAAAATGGCTCTTGCCTCATCCAGGATGCCCAGCCTAGCCTGTTCTCCAACTGGCACTTTTGGGAATCCTCCACTTTACATAGATACATAGATACATAGACAGTGTCGGCAGATAAGGGCCTATGGCCCACCCAGTCTGCCCATTTGAGCTTGTAAGTTCAGTTTGTTTTCCTAGAAGTCTGTTGCCCCTTACCCCTGACCTCTAGAATTCCTTTATGTCTATCCCATGCATTCTTAAATCCTGTGATTGTTTCAGCCCCCACCACTTCCTCTGGCAGGGTGTTCCACTTGTCCACCACCTGTTCTGTGAAGAAATTCTTTCTCATGTTTCCTCTGAATCGTCCTCCTCTAACTTCATCCCATGCCCTCTAATCCTGGAACATCTTTTTGCTTAAAATAGTGTTTTCCTGCACCCTGTTCCTCCTGTAAGATACTTGTATGTCTCTATCATATCCTCTCTCTCTCCTCTCCTCCAGGGAGTACATGTTCAGTTCCTTCAACCTGTCTTCATAGGACTTGTGATGCAAGCCATGCACCATCTTTGTTGCCCTCCTCTGAACCTTCTCTACCCTGTCTATGTCCTTACGTAGGTATGGTCTCCAGAACTGTACACTGTACTCCAGGTGGGGCCTCACTAGTGTCTTGTATAGCAGAATTATGACCTCCTTTTCCTGCTGGTGATGCCCTGCCTATGCATCCCAGCATCCTATTTGCTTTACCTGCTGCCTTGTCACACTGTTTCCCTACCTTGAGGTCATCAGAGATGGCAACCCCAAGATCCCTTTCCTGCTTGGTGCATTCTATATCCTCACCCCCCAACTGATATATTGTGCCAGGGTTTTTGTGCCCCATATGCATTATCTTGCATTTCTTTGCATTGAATTTCAACTGCCAAACCCCTGACCATTCTTCAAGTTTCTGCAGGTCGCTTCTCATTCTGTCTACACCCTCTGGTGTGTCTACTCTGTTACAGAGCTTTGTGTCATCCTCGAACAGTGAAATGCTGCCTTCTAGATCCTGCGCAATGTCACTGATGAAGATGTTGAATAGGACCGGTCCCAGCACTGATCCCTGTGGTACCCCACTGGTCACTCTTCCCTCTGTGGAGTGACAGCCATTTACCACCACCCTCTGTGTCCTGTCACCCCGCCAGTTACCTACCCACCACACTACTGTCCTGCCCACACCCATATTCCCAGTTTGTGTAATAGTCTTCTATGTGGCACAGTGTCAAAGGCCTTGCTGAAGTCCAGATAGGCCATGTCCACTGCCCTCCCCTGATCCACCTCCCTAGTCACCCAGTCAAAAAATTCAATGAGGCTGGTCTGACATGACCTCCCCCTGGTGAAACCATGCTGCCTTGGGTCCTGTAGTCCATTGACAACCAGATGTTCCACCAATCTCTCCTTCAGTAGTGCTTCCATGATCTTCCCCACTACTGAGGTGAGGCTGACTGGTCTGTATTTCCCTGCTTCCTCTTTGTTCCCACTTTTGTATAAGGGGACTACATCTGCTGTCCTCCAGTCTTTGGGTACCTCCCCTGTTTCCAGTGATCGGCTAAACAGGATAGCCAGAGGTTCAGCCACCACCTCTCTTAGTTCTTTAAGGACCCTGGGGTGCACCCCATCTGGCCCCATTACTTTATCAACTCTTATTACTTCCAGTTCCTTCAGGACCCTTTCTCATGTAAAGGGACTTGTGTCCATTTCTGCACCATTCTCACCCCTTGTACTCCTTCAGACCCATTACCTCTCTTCCTCAGTAAAGACTGAGCAGAAATACCTGTTCAATATGTCAGCTTTACTGTTGTCATCCTCCACGCTGCTCCTGTCCTCCCTTCAGTCTCACTATCCTCCTGCTGTCTTTCTTTTTTCACTTATGTACCTGTAAAAGGTTTTGTCCCTCTACCCACTGATTTTACAATGTGTTCTTCTGTCTGAGCTTTGGCTTCCCTTACTGACCTCCCTGCCTCCTTTTGCTTCTCCTGGTACTTCTCCTATCCCTTCTGCCTGTGTCTTTTGAATTGCCTGAATGCAATCTTTTTGGCTTTCACTTTCTTTGCTACCTCTTTGGAAAACCATAATGGTCTCCTCTTCCTTTTCCTCTTGCTAACCTGCTTAATACATAATTCTGTTGTTCTTGTAATCCCCATTTTAAATACTGCCCACTGTTCCTCAACCCCTGATTCCTGTCCCATTCCCCTTAATGCCTCTTTCAAGTATCTCCCCATTTTCCCAAAGTCTGCCCCCCTAAAATCCAGGATACATGTTTTTGCGTGGTTTGGTTCTGCTCTTTCTGTGATTTCAAACCACAATGACTGGTGGTCACTATTACCCAGGTGCTCCCCCACTGTTACCCCCATCACACTGTCCCTGTTTGTGAGCACAAGGTCCAGTATTGCCTTCTGCCGAGTTGGTTCCATGACCAGTTGCTTGAGGAAGGCACCCTGAAGGGAGTCCAGGATAAATCTGCTCCTAGTTGATGCTGCTGCTGGGATGCTCCAGTCCACGTCTGGAATATTGAAGTCTCCAACCAGTACTACTTCACCCTTATCTGCCATCCTTTGGATGGCTAGCATCAGCTCCCTATCTGTTTCTTCCTCCTGGGCTGGTGGTCTATAGACCACACCTGTGCGGATGGCTGTCCCCATTTTCCTTTCCAGCTTAACCCACAGTATCTCTCCCCATTTGTTCCTCCTGGATCTCTGTGGCCCTTATGTCATTTTTCACATACAGTGCCACTCCTCCTCCCTTCCTGCCTGCTCTGTCTCTTCTGAATATGTTGTAGCCAGGTATGGCCATCTCCCAGTCATGGTTATCATTACACCAGGTTTCAGTGATGGCCACAATGTCCAGGTCTGACTGTACCATGACAGCCTCCAGATCTTACATCTTGTTGCTAAGGCTCCTGGCATTTGCACACATGGCTTTCCATGATTTGACCTCCCCTAGACTGCTTCACTGTTCTACTCCAGCCCCTTCCTTGGTTGTCATTTATCCCTGGTTCTTCTTGCTGTCTGCCCTTCTGCTGTCCTACTGTCCCCTCTTTTTATAACTAAAACCGCAAGTCTGTGCCATGCCACCTCCACCTGCACATTGATTAGGCTTATGCCACTTCTTCAGTTTTTAAATAGAAGGCTGACATGAGGGCCAAATTGCTTTTACATGACACTGCATTTTAATTGGGCAGAAAAGTGTCATGGGCAGTGGTGGGATTCAAACCCATGCCCCTGAAGAGACTTGAGCTTAAAGCCAGCACCCTAGACCACTCAGACACACTACCTGAGTCGTCTGCTATTTCATGCAATGTGAATCCAGTCACATGATTTTCCTTGTCAAACAAATCCCATTGTCTAGTTTAGTAAGAAATGTGGTTTTTGACTCTTCTGTACCAGATGAAAGACATCATACGCTATCCCACCGACTACTGCGATAAGATACATTGTACTTTTGAACTTGTCATATGGCTTGAATAGCAATATAACTTACTGGAGCATGACCTCGCCCTACAGTTTGCTTCGTAATTCCATAGCAGTCCCCTAGATTAGGACTGCAGTGGTCATATCGCAGAGAGATCCTGACATTCTTCACATTCGTGACTTTATTGTTTAAAAGGTCTGACCACTGAAAAGGACATCTCTTGTCTAGTCAAGTCTAAGCTGTACCTTTTCTCTGCCTCACAATTTTCCCTTTCTCACAATTAGAAGAGAAGAGGAGCTATGGGGTCAGGGGGTTCAGCAGACTCCTCAGTTTTGTAAATAGAGAGAGCCAGTCTATTTTGCCTCCCACACATCAGTCAGTAGAGGCTCATTAATTAAAAAGAAATAAGGCTGGTGGTCACTCTCTGAGGACAAAAGTAAACTGCTTATGGCACACTATGAACACCTTCTTTTGGTGTTTCTAAAAAGTTGTTCTCACCATTAGATTGTTATGAACAACTGTTTCAACATGTGCAAAACAATTTAAAATGCTCATCTCCTCTGCTTGTATGCCCTAGCCACTATTGCTGAAGAGAAACCTTCTTAAATGAGTGGTGCTCCTGAGATACCGAGTCTGGAACAAATCTAAGTATCATGCCTAAACATTTGCTAACCCCTGCCACTATTGATACCGAAATTCAAGCTAACCAACCGGTTCTCTATCAAGCACCTATCACATTACTCCAGGATGATGAAAATCCAAAACTGAAGAAAAAGAACAGCATAGCTGAAAAAAATTGCTCTTTTTCAGTGTTAAACTATTCCTTTAAAGACTGGTGCATGGGTCAAGAGTAAATGAATGCTCCAATGGTAAGGAAGCCACAGAAAAGAAGCTCCTTGTAAGGTGTGACATATAAGGAGCTGCATGAATAGAACCGATAACACAAAAGCTAAGCTAGCAAAAGGAGAACGACAACCTGATGGTAGCAAGACAGACACAGTGTTACCAAAATAGAAGGGAAGATCCAGAGCATGACAGAAAAATGGGTAGTAAGAAAGCAGATGTAAAGAAATGGAGAGATGTTCATCAACTTTGAGGCAGTTGTGGGATGAGAACCCACATCTCCAAAGAAATTGCAGCTTTAAGTCAGCACCTTAAAACACTTAGTCACACTACTGCTGTCTGAAAATAGATTTTTAGAGTAAAACCAAACCACTTTCAAAGATGAGCCACATTCTTCTGTTCATACACTACTCTGTTGCTAATTCCTCTGTCTGTTCTTGAGGGTCATGAAGAAAATTATGCATTATACTTCTGGACAGTCTGACATACTCTGGTACACAATCGTATTTCAAGTGGAATTGAAATAAATGCACCATAGAAGATGGTACCAGAGATGTACTGGAAGAATGTCAATTCATGAAGTGATTAGTAGAGTTGTTATACCAATCATACGCAAGAGCTGAATTTGTTTCATGGTGACGTGGCTTAGTTGGTTAAAGTACCTATTTAATAAAATGTAGATCCTGAGTTCAAATCGCTGCGGTGTCTTTTCATTAGTTCATCCTTAAATCAGTTTCTGGTGACCGACTTAGAAACATATCATAAAATTGGCAAATCCTTCAAGATTGGTACTTTTGCTGGATGTTCTTTGTGCGTTTCTTTTGGTGTTTCTAAAAGTTGTTCTCACCATTAGATTGTTATGAACAACTGTTTCAGCATGTGCAAAACAATTTACAATGCTCATCTCCTCTGCTTGTGAGCACTAGCCACCATTGCTGAAGAGAAACCTTCTTAAATGAGTGGTGTTCCTGAGATATCCAGTCTGGAACAAATCTAAGTATCATGCCTGAACATTTGCTAATCCCCGCCACTATTGAAACTGAAATTCAAGCTAACCAACCTGTTCTCTTTTTTTTTGTAATTTAAAGTTTATTCACACATTTTCCACCATAAAAGGCAGCATACAAAGAAGCTGACAGAGACTCATTGATACATATTAAAAAGATGCTGCCCCCCACACCTCCCCTTACTGCAGTAACCAATCTCAGTGCCCGTAAATGCCGAGCCTCTAATCAAAAGACCATATTAAAGCATCAAGCCTATTATAAGTTTAGTTTGGAACCAGAGAGATTAGTGAGTGAAGGGGATCCCAAATTCTAGCATAATCTGCCAATCTGTTATGTAGGCTGGCTATTGCTTTTTCTGTGTGCAAATTGGATAACACTTCTCTTACTCATTCCTAGAAAGAAGGGGAGGATCTGTCTTTCCAATGATGGAGAATTATTTTCTTAGCTGACAAGGCGACCATGGATATGTGAAATTTACGCACCTTGACTCTAATAGAAGATAGGTCTCCCAACACACATACCTCAGGGATAAAGTACTTTTGAAGGCCCAAAAAGGGGTCTAAGGAAGTTTGGATTGAAACCCAAAAGGTGGAGATACTTGGACAAGATCAAAGCATATGAAAAAGTGTGCCCTCATCTTGCAAACATTTATTGCACTTATTAGAGTCTAAGTAGCCCCACTTATGAAGCTTAACCTTTGAATAATATATGTTATGCAATACATGATATTGCATGAGACACAGTCTATCCTGAGAGATAAATTTGTGACATGACTTCCAGAGAGAGTACCAATCTAACTGCAGATGGGGGAGAAAGTTACTCCAAAATCTTGATGGCCCAAATGGGCCCCCGAATTTTATGTGAAACAAAACCTGATATAATTCAGAGATTGTACCAGAAGACCCAGAAAGTGGAGATACCTTGGGTATCAGAGAGGGGATGCTCTGAGAGGGAGGAGTTCTTCCCAGGGTGATTACCAGTAAATGTCTCAACTGCAACACTTTGAAGAAAGAAGAAGTCGGGATGCAAAATTTCCTAACCATCTCCTCCTCTGATAACCAATGCCCCTCACCATCAGTAAAGGTCGAGAGCTTCCCCTCTTTGAGTTGAGGCAAGCAAAGATGGAAGATTTGATTCTTGTTAATAGTAAATGATGGAGAGTTCCATATAGACTGGGCCAGGTCCATATGGTGAGAATACTGCAAAAAGGAACATATCTGTAAGTAGACCTTTAAAGAGGTCCTTATTATGGGACAGTCTACAGCCATACTTACTTGAGATAACTTAAAGGAAAAATAACACGACAGGGTCCAGATTTTTGGCCTTAATTGCATCCAATTCTATTTTGAACCAAATGGGTTGCACTTCCTCTGGGCCGGGAGATACCCACCGCAAACATTTCGCAAGGTGACTAGCCCAATGATATATACCCAACTGGGGGATTCGCAACTCCCCTTCCAGTTTAGGAGTTGCTAGCTTATGGTAAGCCAAGCGGGGATACCTATTGGCCCAGATGAATTTAGTAAAAATACCATGAACCTTTTTGAACCACAGTAAAGGAACAAAGGCATTAAGAAGAGACAATGGATAAAAAATCCTATGAAATACATTAATTTTAATTATATTAATTCGGCCCCACAGAGAGATAGGGAGTTTGGACCACCTTTCTAGGTCGTGTGTAATTCCCCTGCAGTAAAGAATCTAGGTTTTCATCGAACCATACTAGAAGGTTACGTGAAAATTTGATACCCAGATACTTGAAAGACCTGGGTGTCCAGCATAACCCCAGGGGACTAATATCAGTCTTAAAAACCTTGTCATTTAATGGAAAAAACAGGGACTTACTGGCATTCAGTTTGTAGTTAGACAAAGCACTGAACCTTGCCACTTCACTTAGTATGGTCGGAACAATGGATACCGGATGGGACAGATGTAGTAACAGATCATCAGCATATGCGGTGACTTTTACTTCATGCTGCCCAATTCTCACTCCTTGTATGGAGTCATTATTGAGAATATTTTGGATAAGAGGTTCCAGATATAAGTTAAATAGTAAAGGAGAGAGGGGACACCCCTGTCTAGTACCTGAGAGAAGCGAGAAAGAGTGGGAAAAGGCCCCATTCGAGGAAATTCTTGCCGAGGGGTTTTTATAAAGGGTGGCAATCCAGGAGATATACAGAGAAGGGATGTGGAAAGCCTCCAAAGTGTGAAACAAGAAATTCCAGTTCACACGGTCGAATGCCTTCTCGGCATCCAAGGAGACCAAGCCCGCAGGGAACTCCGCATCCCTGGTAGCCGAGAAGACATACAACAAAGTGTGTAAATGATCGGAAGATGATCGCCCTTTCATGAATCCAACCTGATTTGTACCTATTAACCCAGGAAGAACCAGTGCCAACCTGTTGGTCAGTATTTTAGAGAGAATCTTAACATCCTGGTTTAAAAGAGAGCTGGGTCTATAACTTTGAACCTTATCGAGGTCTTTCTCAGGTTTGGGAAGCAGAACAATCAGGGCCTCATAGAGATATGGATCTGTCTCCTCCCCAGATAGGATTTGTTGAAATAAACGACCAAGTATTGGTACAAGAAGATCTCGTAAGACCTTGTAAAATAAAGGAGAAAATCCATCTGGACCAGGGACCTTATCAGCAGCAATTCGCTTATAACCTTAGCAATCTTCTCCTGAGAAATAGGGACAACCAGAGTTTCACCACACCCGCCAGGAAGAAGGGGCAAGTGGGAACCTCTTGGATAACCTTGTATATCTTCAGGGCAGGGAGGGTGCTCCATGTCTCTATACAGTTTAGAATAATAAGCAGCAAATTCTTGAACTATTTCGTTAGGAGACACCTTAAGAGTTCTGTCTGCTGATGACCTGATAGGCAGGATAAATCTCTTTGATTCCTGCTGTTTAATACGCAGTGCCAGTAAATGTCCTGCTTTTTCCCCTTGATCAGTGTATTTAGCTCTGGTACAAATAATAGCTAGTTCTGCTCTCTTTTGAAGTAACCCCAGATATTTATCCTTTAATTTCAGGAGTTTCTGAATATCCTCATCTAGGGGATTAGCCGGAAGGTTAGTTTCCAGAAATCTGATTTGAGACAATAGGGATTTAAGGTCTTCCTCCTGCTCTCTTTTCCTACCAACCGCCATGCTAATCAGTATCCCTCTCATGAAGGCTTTAAAGGCCCCCAACAAGATATCAGGTTTTACACCATCTAAAGGGTTTAGTGAAAAAAAAATTATATTTTTTCGCTAATAAGTTTACAATATTTAACATCTTCAAGGAGTTGA
Organism: Neoceratodus forsteri; assembly: GCA_016271365.2. Lineage (NCBI taxonomy): Eukaryota > Metazoa > Chordata > Ceratodontiformes > Ceratodontidae > Neoceratodus > Neoceratodus forsteri. Next base: position 434,380,831 of record CM057450.1, on the reverse strand, counting down.
TCATTGAGCTTCCATCTAGTTTCCCTGTTAAATGAATTAAGCAGCACCAAATTGCATACCACTAGTGAGTGATTGGAAATTGGGCCATGTTGAATCGAGAAGGACTTCACCCTGGGCAGGAGGCACTAAGAAATAAGTAAATAGTCGATGCAGGACTGTGAGCCACACGCCATAGCCCTAAAGGTAAACTCCCAAGAATCAGGGTGTAAAACACACCAGACATCGCAGAGCCCACATTGACCTAATAAATCCCTGAATGCCTTCTACCCAGGGGTAAATCCACCTAGGCCACTGCCCAGTCTGTCTAAGTGAGAATCAAGTACTTGATTGAAATCTCCCCCTAAAATAATTTTAATGAGAATCATTGGGAGAATGATAGATATAAGTCTCACAAAAAATCCGGGGTCGTCCAGATTAGGGCCATAAACACAGCCCAGTAGAATAGGGACAGACCAGAGGGTACCTCTGACCAGAATAAACCTACCCTCAGTATCTTTGATCACTTGTGTAGGAGAGAAAGGGATACTCCTGTTAATCATGATCATGACCCCACAACTATTTGTGGTGCCCTGGGCACTGTAAATCGATCCCACTTGTTGCTTCCTTAATTGCAAAGCTTCCTCTTCTAATAAATGGGTTTCTTGCAAAAAGTAATCTGTGAATTGAACAGTCTTAAATGTTTAAGAACCTGAAATTGCTTATGTTGCTTTCTGATCCCCTTAACATTCCAAGACACAAATGTTAACTCATTCACCATCCAGAAGAGATATCAAGCTGAAATAATTATACTCAGCACATGAGATGCAAATCCTCTTTATATATATCCCCAAGGTTACTGCAGTAAAGCCCACCCTCTTCCCTAGCCCATCCAGAAGTAGATACCGCCCATCACCTCTTACCCCCCCACCCTCCAACCATGCCCCAGCCCCCACACTCCCCAAACTGTCACAAGCAACGTTCAGCACAGTACTGGTTCTAATCCCTCTACTCTCACCCCTGGAGACTGAAGCTTGCTATTTAGCACTGTTGCACACAGATCACAGCCTTCAGAGATCAAGCCCTGTCAGTGGTACCCCAACAAGGGAGAATAGTCCTGGGCCTTCACCTCAGTCCAACCAAGGCATGGGTATAAGAAAAATTAACATGGGGGGCTATGATAAGGCCATCTCATCACCCACTCATTCGTGGTATCTCAGATTAACATCAGAGGTGCCGGGTTCAGCAACACCTGGAGGGAGAAATGCCCCAGCTTGCGTTAAGAGTGAGAATTAAAATGGGAAAGCTGAAAACGTTCGACCGGAGGAGAAGGTATAAAAGCTACCTTTCCCCACTACCAGTCAGTATCCAGTAAACAGGGCCTCCCTGAAAAATTGAGAGTGCTGCATCCCAGCTAAGCAGTGCCCCAGCTAAATCCCTCGCAAGTAGAGTTTCCCCGCAAGTCCCCAGAGGTAGGAATGCCCTCTAGTGGTCGATTCCCTGGCCCAACCCAAGTGGAGGGCGAGATGGAGAAAGCCCAGGACCATTCCAGCAACAGCCCTGAAGGAAAAAATGATAAACTAGCCCACAACCAAACTGGACCCTTTCAACTCCCAACAAAAATAGCCGCAAAAAAACATGGCTCGCAACCCCCCCCAAGAAGGCCCCAAACCCCAGAGAGCCTGACATTCTTGACATTTGTGACTCTATTGTTTAAAAGGTCTGACCACTGAAAAGGACATCTCTAGTCTAGTCAAGTCTAAGCTGTACCTTTTCTCTGACTCACAATTTGCCCTTTCTCACAATAAGTAGAGGAGCTACGGGGCCAGAGGGCTCTCAGACTCCTCAATTTTGTAGATGGAGACAGCCAGTCTACTTTGCCTCCCACACATCAATCAGTAGAGCATCATTAATTTAAAAGAAATAAGGCTGGTGGACACTCTCTGAGGACAAAAGTAAACTGCTTATGGCATACTATGAACATCTGATTTTGGTGTCTCTGAAAAGTTGTTCTCACCATTAGAGTGTTATGAACAACTGTTTCAGGATGTGCAAAACAATTTACAATGCTCATCTCCTCTGCTTGTGAGCACTGGCCACCATTGCTATAGTGAAACCTTCTTAAATGAGTGGTGTTCCTGAGATATCCAGTCTGGAGCAAATCTAATTATAAAATGGGTAAAGAAAATGCTTTAAACTGATTGGCTGAAAGGACCTTTCACCCGTGTCCTTATCAGCTGATATCTATGCCAACCGGCACTTTTCTTCCCCAACTGAACTCACCACAGCAAATATCAATAACATGCCTGACTTCAAACTGCTTTCACAGACACTGCTCTGCTCCATAAAACAACATCCCTTCCTCGTCCCATTCAAAAAAATAGGCCTACTTACCTCAAATCACTAATAATTAGTTAATGTTCAATTATTCCTCAGTTTTGCTTTGGTTGATTTTTTCACATGCAAATTAGTTAGTGGCTAACTCCTTCTAGTGCAACCTACTGCTAACTAATTCTTAACAGTTTCAGCAGTTAGTTATTGACCTATTTCCTAATTAAGAATTAACTAATCCCCAAGAATTGAGTATTAGTTTGGCATTCATTAATTACTAGTTGAGCTTATGTAATAAATAGTTCATGATCAATACTCAACATGTTGAGCATTAGCTGATAAGTAACTGTACACCACATAGTAAGCATAGTTATAAGTTAAGAATAACTAATTTTTAACCAGCCCATTTGCGCAGTGCTGCTAGAAACTACCCAGCCGGGAGTACAGATAAGCTGCAGGAGCACATCCACTCCTCACTAAAGGTGCCACACATCTGACTAAGGCACCCTGTGGTACCCCTCCACCCCCCAAAGCCAGAAACTAGTCTCTGTCTGGGGTAGGCTCCATCCTGCTGGTATGGTCCTGTGGGTTGGCCTGAATGTTAAACAGGAGGCAGAGGTAAGTCCCAAATGACTATCTGAAATAAACTGCATTTATGCAAGAAAAGACTCCCTTACCCAGCTGGAGTCACTTGTTTGTAATTTTGTAGTCCTCTACTAGCACATAGACTGAGTACATGCTCCAAATGTGCCACTAAAAATTCAAGCAACTTTATAGTAACTATCAAGCAATCGACTGATAAGTGCTGAGTAAACTGGGAGTGTGTTGTAAAAATGCTAATGAAGTGGCTTATAGTTGTTCCTGAAATACCTCCAATGGAGTACCTTCTCAGTTGGGACACTCCTGCATTACTCCAGAAAAGCACCTTTAGAATGTGTTCCAAAAATGTTATTGAAGTGCCCTGGAATTATAGTATGTACACTTCAAATTGGGTACCCGTACTCTGCAAATGCACCTAAAATACAATTTTAGTACCTTCTTGAGTAAACTGGACTCTTTCAGTGTAAAATATCCTCACAGTTAGGGCCCGACTGTAAATTAAACTTTCCAGAAGAGACCCGTGTGCCACAATTGGGTAATGGGCCCATCCCTGTGTAGCTTCAGTACCCTCCCAGAGAAATGAACTAGGCAAATCTGGTACTCAGAACATGCTCTTGCCTTTATGTCAGTTTCTCAGCCTCTGCCCTGACTAGCCGCACAAATCTGCAAGCAGAGCAGGACTAAGACAACCTCTCTAGCCACGCTGTCTGCTTTTCCACCACTAACTCCTCTGTGCAATTTCTCCCTGTCAGGCTACTACTTGGTGCCCAAAATAAAGTGCTTACTGTGGTGCTGTCTATATCCCTCCTAAAGATCCAGGGTCCGGCCTCCAGACTGTTCTTGAATTTGTAAGATCACAACCACCTGACACTGAGCTCCTTCTCCTTGGTGACTTTAATATAAATTGGCACGCATCAGACATTGGGTCCCTCAAGGATGCTATCCTAGCAGCTAACCTAACGCAGATAGTGTGCTCCCCCACTAGAAAAAACTATAAAACTGGAACTTGCACTCTCATTGACTGGATCCTTGCTATCCACCCAGCCTGCATAAAAAACACAGTTGTTCTCCCGGACTCTCTCAGTGACCACTCCCCTGTGATCTGTACCTGGACAAATAAGTTCCAAAAACCACCTCCAAAACCCATCTCAAGCAGAGTGCTACCTCATGGAAACCTTACTAAGCTCAAGACCTGTCTTTTACAGCAAGACTGGTCCCCAATATACAATAATCTAGATGTTGACACAGCCCTAGATTATTTTATCACAACTGTCAACACTGCCTGTGACACCTACGCACCAGTAAAAAAGTGTAAAATCAAAGCGGTCTCAAATCCCTGGCTCACGGCCAAACTACTGGCCCAACTCAAAGCTCGGGGACCACCTCTGGGCCATAGCCAGAGCCACAGGCTCCTTGACTGATATCCAGAAGTACAAACAGGCACGAAACCAATGTACCAAACAAATCTGACTAATGAAGAGCTCCTATTTCAAAAATGCCCTCGCAAGCTCCTGGGGTGATGGGAGATCATTCTGGGACAACATCAGAAATATCATGGGTAAGCAGTCCAAATCCTCTCCCACTATAATGACTGTCGATGGAACCACTACCCTAGACCCTATGGTCATGGCAAAGGCCTTAAATAAAACTTTCACTGACCTCAGTGGGGTCCTCCTGACGGACTTCTACTCTGACACAGACTTGCCAAAACCAACATCTCTTACTGCCTCACCTGACCAACTGCTTTTCCACTTCAAAATAGTTAAGGCACATGAAGTCTACAAATATATAAAAAAGGCTATCTCTAAATCCAGAGCAAGCAGTGATACTATTGATCTTAAAATTCTGTCCCTTACCCTGGAAGAGGTGGTGCACCTACTCACCAAAATGTTCAATCTCTCCCTCTGCCTTAGTCAATTTCCCAGCAAATGGAAGTCTGCCATAGTCACACCAGTGTTCAAAAGTGGAGATAAGTCCCTACCAGGTAACTATCGGCCTATATCTATACTTCCACCCCTCTCCCAAGGCCCTTGACCGCATTGTGGCTGACCAACTCTCAGACTACCTGCATAAGTATAACATACTCTGCTTGCAGCAACATGGATTTAGGAAAGGACACAGTACGTTGACCGCCCTACTGGAATTCTCAGGAGAAATTCACACTGCCTTGGACAAAGGATATCAAACTGGAGCTGTTTTCATTGACCTAACAAAGGCGTTTGATACTGTTCACCATGGCTTACTTATCACACAACTACACAGTCTTGGACTCTCAGAAGTACCAGGTGTCTGGGTTAAAAGTTACCTGGCCCAATGCTCTCAATCGGTAAAAATCTCAGAAGTTCTCTCAGACTCAGAATCGGTCCTCTCAGGTGTTCCACAGGGGTCAATCCTAGGCCCCCTCCTCTTCAGCCTTTTCTCGAACTCTCTCCCCAAATCCTGCCCGGAACAAATAATCCTTTATGCTGATGATGCCGTGATTCTGTCCTCTCATAAGGACCCGAAACCCTTACTCCAGAGCCTGCAACTTGCTTCCTCCAATGTTGAGAAGTGGTTCCTAGATCACAAGCTGGTCCTAAATCACAAAAAAAACAAAATCCATGCTTTTCTCCAGTCCACAAAACAGAAAATGACAAATTCCACTTACTATCAAAACATACCCAGGAAATACCCTTGAACAAGTGTCAACATTTAAATACTTTGGAATCACCTTCGATCAAGGTCTTACCTTTGCGACCCACATTGATAACACAGCGAAAACGGTGAACCAGCGCATTGGTATCCTGTTCCAAAACCGGCAATTCCTTACCCAAGCTGCACTGAGGATTGCTATCCAAAGCTCTGTCATTTCAATCATAGACTATGGCTTAATTATCTATGGCTCTGCCACTACCACTGCACTAAGGCACATCAAAACCACCCTAAGCAAGGCCTGTCAGCTGCTCACTGGAGTGCAAAGACGTACTCATACATGTGAGCTCTACACTGAAACAGGATGGTTGCAACTCTCAGATCGCATAAGGTACCTCACATGCTTGATGGCAAAAAAATTAATCTTGGGCCGCCTCCACCGTGTATCAAGACCTACTTGCCGAATACCAGCATCAAGTCCCACCAGAAGATCGAACACCAGCCTCTCCAGGTCCCCAGATGCGGACCACACTGGGACAAAGATCTTTTGCCTATTGTGCCCCCAGCTGGTACAATGCCCTGAGCTCACTCATTACATGCTCCACATTACTAGGAGCTTTTAAATCTATGCTTTATTCTCACCTCTCAGCCTCTAGCTCCTGTGACTGCCTTGACTAATGATTCTTCCCTCATGGCTGTTTTTACTGTTTTTCATCCTCCTCCTTCTGTGCTCCTTTCTTGACAAAGGCATCTGAGTACCTCTAACTACTCTAAGTCTGCTCCCCTCCCCATACCTCCTCCTACCCTTCCCACCTTGACCGTTCCTCCAATGTTTTGTTTTTTTCCTGTGATGTACTGTATTATACTGGCTTATTGAAACCTTTATAATTTGCTGACCATTCTATGTAACATGTTTTGTTTGTTTGTACATTGATGATGTGGAACCTTTGTAAAAGAGCCATTGGCTCAAAGGTAATAATTCCTAGAACAATAAACTAAACTAAACTAAGAAAGGGGATGTGGTGTGCATTTTATTTTTTTTAAATGAGGGTTAGGGAGTCCTGGGAGCCATCACATAGGGGTGTACAAGTATATTTTTTCAAATTTTCACTGGCAAATACTTTTGCACCTCAGATACTCTGCTATTCATTATTCACTGTTCATATTCCTTTTCAAGCTGACCCCCCTCCTCCAGTCAGCAGCATGGTGTCAAATAGTGTTTTATCACATAATGACCACATCACATGTAGTTGTAGGACCTGTCGTCTTATTTTTTGTAGCTATTTCTGCCCTAATAAACATAGAATATGTCAGCAGACAACGACCATACGGCCCACCTAGTCTGCTCATTTCCCTAATCGCTGCTGCAGCCCCAGATCCTATCTGGTGCATTTTTGTAAGCTGATATTTATTGCCCAAGAACCCTCTCAGTTATTAAATAACCCCTAAAAACACCATAATGATGACATTTGGTAGGGGATGGGGCTGCAGGCACTGCAGTGGGATCGGGAAGGGGGGACACCTAAATATACTTGGATCATCTTTGCTGGCAGGTACACATGTATGGGGATATTTGCCTGGCATAATCATTATGCTGTTTTAGGGCTAGGGCTCTAGTGCTCGGTAGCCACTTGACTTGCACAATGAAATAACAAGCCAGGCTTTATGGACTAAACTCTTTATACAAGCCAAAAAATGTGATATTTGGCTAAAATAGCTTCTGTGGTGGCACCATCATGTTGCGAGTTGCCTGCCTGGAACTAGCAATCATGTCAGTTGCTCCTAAAAATGCAGGCCCTTCCATTTCCATGTGGAAAACAGCAAGCTGGAACCTGCTGATGAAGCTGCAATCGAAGCAGCTGCTTGGTTGGATACCATATGGGGTTCAACAGGCCTGGTCACAGGTGGATTAAGAGCAAGGCTAAGCATACAGCAGCAGTAGCAGTGATACAGTGTGTTGTAAAGTACTGTTCTACATAGAAATCCATAGTTTTCAAAATGCTGTTGTACCATAGTTCAAACGTCATGTAATGTGATTGTACCCTTCTGTGGTAAAACAGCATTCTAAAACCTCTAGAGACATGCACAAGTTAATTTCACTCTGAAAGAGAAATATAAAATAATGCAGGGAAAAGTGTGGTTTATAGGGATTTTATGCACCCTGAGGTGTGTGATGCTCCATGAAGCCTGAGGGGTTTATATGGGCATCACACACCGAGATGGTGCATAAAATCCCCATAGAATCACACTTCTCCATGTTTTATTTTTTCATTTACTGCTTTTTGTTTAAATTGTCTTTGACACTATGTGAGGGTAACTGTTACCACCGACAAGCTTGTCTCACGCTGAGTGACTGATTGTGTAGCGCTTGTGAACATCCAGCATGAGGACAGCTTGTTCGGTGGTTTTTCAGGTGATGCTGCAGTACCATTCTATCCATGGTTTATGGAGCTCCATAAACAACACATGTGGTTTATGAAGCTGTTGGGCACTCACTGGCAGTGGTTTATAACCACTAACCAGTAAATATAAATACAACAATGCAATATTTCACATAATAATATACACTATAAAAACACAATATGAGCAACTTTATGTATAACCAATGTATTATGCCACCTTGGGGTGCTGATTCCCACGGACCACTCGAGCTTCATTCTCAAGGTCAGAGAGAATCACATGCCCTCTATGGCAGAACACTCTGACTGTGCATAGTTACCCATTCAGTATTTTCTATATGCTGATGGTTACCCAGTTTTGTTGCATATCAATATGCTAGTTTTGTTTTGGGCATCATCTTCAAACCACTAACAAGTTGGGAAGAGCTCTGTTGTGGATTTTTGGCATGGCCACCACCACAAACAACACTCCCCCCACAGTTTGAACAGTCTTTCCCTGCACAAGACTGATGCCTCCTCCTCCCCATCCTGTAACAGGCATTCCCTGCTGTACAGTGTCAGCCTCTTTCCACTCATCTTATATGGACCACCCCCTGGTTTCTAGTGGCACCTTCTTCCCACCCTATGCAAAGTTTTCTGTTGTCTAGTGGCATTTGTCTGGCTTTCCCAGTATTGTGCCATTCCCAGGTGTCCGGTGGCCTCAACCTTCATCTCTGTGATAAACACTACAGTACATGATGGAGCGTCGTTGTGTATGGAGATCTATACACTGTGGAATGGGCTGGCATGGAGACAGGGACTCCGTTAAGCCACACAAGGGCAAAAGTATTAGATATCAGGACGGCATCTTTCAATGAAATGTGTAGATGTTTAAAAGCAGCCCTGGTAATAGAGGGGATGGAGAAACAGTGGGGGAGACTAAAAGGAGTCATTATGGAGGTAACTAACCAATGCATTAGGATAATGGCCAAAGGAAGAAGAAGAAAGAAACCACTATGGTTCTCTAAAGAGGTGGGAGACTAAGTAAGGGCTAAAAGAGCAAGTTTCAGGAACTATAAGGGAATCCAAAGGGAGGAGGACAGGGAGGTGTACCGTGAATGTCTAAGAGAAGCAGGGAAGGCTGTAAGGAAAGCCAAGGCACAGACAGAGGAGAGTTTAGCACAGACTGTGAGAAAAGGGGACAAGACATTCTACAGGTACATAAACAAAATGAGGGGTGAGATAGTGAGGCTCAAAGGGGAGGAGGAAGAGTGTAAGTGGGAGGATTTAGACAAGGCAGAAATGCTGAACACAGGGCCGGTTTTAGGACTTTGGGGGCCTCCAGCAAACTCTATGACTGGGGCTCCACAGATGGGGCGGGGCCCCCCCCAGTAATCTTTCTACATAGTATTTAAATTTCGTAAAACATATGCCAATGCATACTTAGGTGCTAAATCACATTTGGAAGCCAAACAAGCCCACCACATTTGTAAAACTGAAAAAATGGTACTCAGACTAACTAGAAACCAAATCAAAAGTAAACAAAAAACAAAACAAAGGAAAAAAAAACACACTTGAAAGAATATGTACATACATGGGGCATAGGTAATTTTTAATTTCTTACTTAAATTCATTAGAAAGAATGTGGCAAGCTCAACCCCTGCATTTACAACACATCTTAATAAAATGTGTGGAAGCACCTGGTATATGTAACCAACCAAAAGCATCAGCAAAATCACTCACCACCCAAAGAAAGAGACTGCACACAAAAGGTGCTTCATTTTAGTATAAAGGTGCAAATGTGCAAAGTCCAATCAAAAGCATATAGGTAAGGAACCAGAGCTCTCACTGTTCCATTACCTCCCCACTCTGCTGTGTTAACTCTGCATTGTCCATATAATCCAATATGCTTCCTTATTGTAAATTGTTGAGGGGTTCTTAGTCTCATCATCCAGCTGAATTATGATTAAGTCTGATCACTACGGCAAAGTGACCACCTCCATCGGTCAGGAAAAAACATTTTATCTTGCCTTTAAGACCTGGTGTCCTCCTGCTTTCAGTCTTGTGGGGTAAACCACACTCCAGCTTTATTATTAGAAAGTATACTTAGAATGGCAGAAAAAGGGGAGGTATTGCTGATAGGTGATCTGAATATGCCAGATGTCAGCAGCCACTTCTAAGAGTGGTGTTATTCTAGATGCCCTACAGGGGGCATGCCTTAGACAACTAGTATTGGAGCCCACTCAAGAGGGAACAATCTTAGACCTGGTCCTCTCAAATGGAGATGTAGAGAGGATCACAGATGAAGTGGGTAGCCATCTGGGAACTAGCGACCATCGAACAGTATGGTTCACAATAAACACAGCAATAGAGTCAAGTCATACAAATGCAAAAGTACTGGACTTCAGAAGGGCTGACTTTGCCAAAATGGGCAAGTGCCTAAGAAATGCACTAGCAAATGGGCAGGAAGGAGGGGTGGAAGAACAATGGGGAATAATAAAAACTGCTATCACAGCGATAACAATCCTTTGTGTGAAGCATATTAACAAAACAAAACGATGTAAGAAACGACTATAGTTCTCAGAGGAGGTGGCAGTGAAGGTTCAAGAGAAAAAGAAAGCATTCAGAAAGTACAAGGAATCGCAGAAGGAGCAGGACAGAGAATTGTATCAGTTAAAGCAAAAGGAAGCTGGGAAGGCAGTCAGAACAGCAAAGACCCAAACTGAGGAAAAGACAGCCAAATCAGTTAAGAAGGGGGATAAAACCTTTTTTTAGGTACATCAGGGAGCAAAGGAAGACTAAGGGAGGGATAGTGAGGCTTAAAGGGAAGGGGGTGGGCAGAGGGTGACTGAAAAGGCAGAGATGCTAAACAAATATTTTTGCTCAGTATTTACAAATGAAGAGGGGGGTAGCTAAAAAACAAACAATAGAAACACTCTGGATACAGAAGTTGATACCAGCAGATTTACAGAAGAAAGGGTTCTGAAATAACTCTTAAAACTGAAGGTGGACAAAGCAATGGGGCCTGTTGGGATTCATCCCAGAATTCTAAAAGAACTAAGGGCTGAACTAATGACACCACTGACTACCCTCTTTAACAAGTCATGGGAGGATGGGGTGGTACCTGAGGACTGGAGGAGGGCTGATGTGATTCCCCTTCACAAAAGTAGGAGCAGGGCAGAAGTGGGAAACTACAGACCAGTTAGTTTAACCTCAGTGATAGGGAGTACACAATGGGGGTGAGATACTAACAACAACAGAAATGGAAAGGGACCTGGGGGTAGTCATATCAGATGACTTAAAGGTGGCCAAGCAATGTGAGAGGGCAGTAAGGAGGGCTGGGGGGGATACTGGAATGCATAGGGAGAGGCATCACCAGTAGAAAAACAGGAAATTGTTATCCCTCTGTACAGAAACCTGGCGAGACCACATCTGGAGTACTGTGTGGAGTTCTGGAGACCCAGTCTCCACAAGGACATAGACAAGATGGAAACTGTCCAGAGAAGGGCAACTAAAATGGTGCAGGGTCTTCAACAAAAGACATATGAAGAGAGACTTAAGGAGCTTAATATGTATAGCCTCAGGAAAGGAGGGAGAGGGGTACATGATAGAAACTTTCAAGTACCTCAAGGGAATCAACAAAGTCCAAGAGGTTAGCATCTTTCAAAAAAAGAGGTGTGCAAGAACAAGGGGGCACAATTTGAAGATGGGGGGGTGGCTCAGAGGTAATGTAAGGAAGTATTTTTCCACAGAGAGGGTTGTGGATGCATGGAATGGCCTTCCGGAAGAGGTTGTGGAGTCAAAACAGTGGTTGAATTCAAGCATGCATGGGACAGTCTTAAGGCAATTCTAGGGGTTGGGGGTAGGAAGAAGTAGGCTGCTGGTTAACTAGGATCTGCAGCTTATCCATTATCCATTAGGTAGGGAAATGGGCAGACTGGGTGGGCCAAGCGGTCCTTCTCTGCCGTCAAATTCTATGTATGTTTCTATTGTGCAGTGTGTTCCAGCCAGTAAGAGGCTCACAGGGTTTTACTGTGGAGCTCACCAGTTTGAAGGTTAGTTTTCCTCCATTCTAAGGTGTATAAGGGATTTGGCAAGCTCAGCCCCAGTATTTGCAGTGAAATTGTGCATGGGTTTTAAAGTTTCAGAGGGACTTCCCGCACTTTTTTGTGGATGAATTCATTGATTAAGTCACTGTAAGGGAGACTTTTGCCAACTTCGTGCTCAATGGACAGCACTGCTAGCCCAGACAGTCTTTCTTGGCTCATTGATGACCTCAGATAAGTCTTTATCAGCTTCAGTTTTGAAAAACTGCGTTTTGCTGTAGCCACAGTTGCTGGTACCATCAAAAAAATGCTCAACACCACATAGGCATTCATATAGATCTCATGTAGCTGGTTTCGAAGGAGAAAATTTAACACTTGTATAGGTGATGTATCATTCTCGACCATTCCTGCCAGGTTCCTAAGTTCATGTGCAAGTTCATGAGCATCAAAGTCAGAGTGGTTAGTTGTGCTGTCTGTTAATTTTCCCTTTGAGAGCCTCACATTGTTTTATCAGGTCTTCTATGGAAGCAGAATTTAGCATTTTTATGTTCGACAGAAATCCAAATGTTTTAGCGAACTCTGACATTTGCTGAAATTGTTCACTAAAGGACATCAGTGTGGTGTCCAGCAGTGTGTTGAAAAACTCAACCTGAAAACTGAGTTTTGGGTCCTGCACTGCATCGTGTCCTTCGTAATCAAATAGTCGCTTGACCTTTCTGTGTCTTGTCTGATGGAATCCAGCTGGGACATCCAGTTCTGCAGCAATCTTTGAGCTCTGTGCCAATGCCTGTTCAAACCCACTCTCTCTGTACTTTTTTAAGTATGTCAGTAGTTGAAGCAAGCACCTTCACATAGATTGATATGTGAACTGTAGCACTCTGCAATATCTTGCTTGCACGGTTCACTTCAAGCAGGACATCATACCAGATGATGAGACATACAATGAATTTGTATGAGAGGAGTTCAGCACAAAGTGACCTTGCCTCTGCATATGCTGCAGCATCTTTGGCTCTTACAGACTCTGCAATGTCCTGCAAAGCACTCCTAAATTCTTGGAGCTGATAGTGAAGTGCTTTTACAGACTGTATCTGGCACTCCCACCGAGTCTCACAAAGTGACTTTGGAGTGATCTGAACATGTTTTTTCAATATTTGCCAGCGGCTTGTTGAGGCAGAGCAAAGATTGTAGACCTTCTGCAAGCATCCAAAGAATGAGACAGCATGTCTTGATGAATGCGCTCCATCGCTAATGATGAGGTTCAGGCAGTGGCAAGCGCACGGCACATAAAATGCTCTGCAGTTCAGTTCTTTTATGCGAGCCTGCACACCAGCTCATTTGCCTTTCATGTTGCTCCCATTATCATATCCTTGCCCCCAACAGTTGCTGATGTCCAGATTATGTTGCTGTAAAGTCTGAAGAAAGGTGTCCAGTCAGTCCTTCTCCAGTTGTGTCATTGACAGGTATGAACCCAAAAAAATGTTCCTTGATGGTGGCAACATTTTTTGAAACATCCACATGTCGAACAACAAGTGTCATCTGCTCTTGGTGGCTAATGTCAGGAGTACAGTCCAGGATCACGGAAAAATATCTGGATTCTTGTATCTGTAATGCAATGGTCCATACAACTGCACCTGAAATTAGTTGAATAATTTCATTTTGAATGTCCTTGCCCAAATAGTGGTTCATTATCTCCTTATTCTGAATCTGACAGATATGTTCAGCCATTAGTGGGTCAAACTTTGACAGAATTCAACCTGCCCCAAAAGTTTCCATTGCCTTGGGTATGAAGCACATCACTTGTGCCACGAAAGTCATATTCCTCTCAGCCAAGAATTGAATAGTTGCTATGATACGTTCCAAGACTCCACGCCAGTGTATTACTTCTTTCTCTATTAGCAGCTGTCTCTTTTCATCCAATGTCTGGCCGCTCTTCAATCTTGTCTCCAGTTCCTTCCATTTTATCATGCTTGCTACATATTTGGGGCACAGTCATGGGAACTTAGAGCCTTTGACATTTCTCTCCATGCCCGATAACCTCCAGTCGAAGAAGATTGTTTGAGTGTCCAAATAATTTGTAGGCAAAGCAGAACAGTGCATCCTTGGAGACAGAATACATTAACCAAGTGCGCTTTACTCTCTCACCGCTGGGCACAGTGCGAAAATAATTTTCTGCAGTGAATCTTCTCTTTTTCTCATTCACTGGGAATTGTGGCAGTATGACTTGAACAGGTTCATGCTTCACAGATGACACTTGTACCTCATCCCTTAGTGTGTCTGGCCAAGTTCCAAGATCCTCAAATTAAATTTCAGAAGATCCAGCTAAATCACAGATGATGGTATCTATGCAGGTGGGCACAGTACTGACAGTGGCAGGTGCATTCCTGGTCTCTTCTGAAGGTAAACTCCTGGAATGATATGTTGACAAGTGGTAGAAACAGTACAGACCGTGGTAGGTGCATTCCTGGTCTCCTCTGAAGGCAGAACTTCTCTGGGGTGATGGTGGACACCATTTCTTCCACTAAAGCAGTTGAAGGAACTTATGCTCCAGGTTCAGAAGCTCTTTCAAGATCAGATCTGCTTCCCAGGCTTTCACAGGAATGTGATGAGGTAGTAAAAAATTTCTCAATGGCAGCTATTTGCCGCTTTGTGTCATCATCTCTCTTCTGGTGTAACTTTCTCTTCGCAGCTCCTGACAAATATGTGCACTTAATGTTTTTAAACTGAAGGTACAAAAAAAAGCAAATGCCATTAAATGTTTGCACCAGAATTTTCAAAATATACTGCAGAGCAGCTTTGTACTTTCCCCATTCACTTAACTGGAAGCTGACTACTTCAGGCATTTTAATTTGTGGCTTTGTGGATCCAGCAATACTTGCATTGGCCTGCTCTCTGTGAAGATTAGGTGTGTCACGGCCCCCCTCAGGGAGTCCATGGCCACTTTACCATTTTGCTACACTGTGAGAGTCCTGGTTCCTCATAACCCACGCTAGGATGATCACACCTCCACCCCCCCAACCCCCCGAAGCCATGAGTCTTAGCTGGATATCCAAATTTGGGTGGAGAGACGTTGATTTTGCTGGACATCAACAGGTAGGCATGTTTACCAGTGGGACTGCACGTGTCTGTGCATGTCTGTGTGAGTTAGACTGAATACACACACACACACACACACACACACACACACACACACACACACACACACACATACTGTATGTTCATGTAAATAAAATCAATGTTTAACAGAAATTTGCTTGGCTGTTTCTTTAACTACCCACACACCAGTGTGATCAGAGTGGTGGCAGCTGGGGTTCAATGCAAAGAAGTGTATGCACTTTGGGGTGAAGAACCCAAGGAGAGAGTACTGGCTGGGAGGGGTTAAGCTGGGGATCACTTGAGGAGGAGAAGAACCTGGGGTAATGGTTACAGGGGCTATGAACAACACTGCCCAGTGCATGAGAGTGGCTGCAAAAGTGAACAAAATGCTGGGGTGCAAAGCAAGTTTTTTTTTGTCTAGGCGGAGAGAGGCAATTTTGGCCCCTAAACAGGTCACTGGTAAGGCCACACTTAGAGTACTGTGTGCTGTTTTGGATGCCGTAACTAAAGCGTGATATCAGACCACTGGAGGGGGTGCAGGAGGGCAACAAAGATGATGTGGAATGGAAGATGTGGAATGGAAGGGACACAGACTATGACAGTAGGCTGAGAGACCTGAATATGTACACCATGGAGGGTAGCAGGGATGGGGAGGGGCATGATAGAGACATTCAAGTATCTGAGGTGGGGAATCAATAAGGATGAGGTCTTTCAGTTAAAGAAGGGGAGGGTCACCAGGGGGCATGTACCAAGAATAGAGATGGGGAAGATTTAGAAAGGAAATGAGGAGACACTATTTCACAGAAGGGGTGGTAGCAAAAATGGAACACCCTAGCAGAATGGGTGATATCATGTAAATCTGTGAACAGTTTCAAAAGAGCATGGGACAGGGAACAGGGGAGGGTGGGGGTGGCAGTGGGATGACAAATGGGTGGGGGTGGGGTAGTTGCACACTTGAGCAGACTTAGCTGGACCAGGTGGTCCATTTCTGCTGGCACATTCATATGTTCCATCTCTACAGGCTTTGCTTTAATCATCCTACTTGGTATTTCTGGTTTGCACATTGGATGCAAGAATCATTTTTAGAACTGTGATGTAGTTTATGACCCTTGCTTAATCATTCATTGTTGACACAATGCATCCATGTTATGCTGTAGAACTTTGTGGCTGAGAAGGACATTAACTACATAGAATTCTAAAATGTTACTTAAATACCAGAGGGTAGATGAGAAACCCCCACTGAGGTAACCAAGAAGCCTTTAGAAATGGAATAATGACAGAATTAGAAAATATATTGAAAAACAGCTTCCAGTGAGCAAGATGATTTCAAATTCAGTGCTGTTCCCCATTAACACAGTTAGTGTTCACCTGGTGTATGATGCAGTATCTACCAAGTACACCCAAGCAGTTGTTAATGAGTTAAATTCCAAAATTAAGCTGTCTGCATTTTTACATTGTCCTACAGACAATACCAGGTGAGCATAGTAAAGAGCTGCTAATGAGCCCACAGCCACATGCACTTTAACATTTGTCCTACTAATGCCATCAGGATCCCGTAAAGATCTGCTAATGAGTCATGAGTTAGCTTAATCACACATTTTGTCTCACATCTGTGAAAGCATTCCAGGTCTGAGACTTCTAGAAAAAAATTTAGTTAATGCAACAACTATTTTTCAGGCTGGATTGGCACTTTAATTTGCTTTCAAAAGGAGTGCGGGTCTTTTGATATTCACCTCAGGGCCCTACTGGCACATCACCCAGGTAGACCACCCATCAGCTGGGTCCCTACACCAAAGTGCATCTGCCTCAAAAAGGCTTAACTACATAACAGCAACCCAGCATAAGCGTAACTGAGGTGTGGGCCCTAGCCCCAGCCAATCTTCCTTTACAAACCTTATCTACTCACACTTGCCCACTCAAACTCTAAATGAGAGAGGTGCTACTACCAATATGGCAAACAAGTTAGTGCACCCTAACCCCTTGCCCCATCACTCACCTCAAAAATGGGTAAGCCTCTAGCCCTTGTGAACCACAACATGAGACAGCAAGAGAAATAAAATCCTCATGCAGAATTTTATTTGTCACAATACATTCTCCATTAGTAACATGCCTATTTGATTTACTATGAAAAGACTTTGACAGCATGCATTAGGATCTAATAGGGAACAAAACAGAACTGACTGCCTTTTACACTTTTGACAGCCTTGCAGACTTCTGACTGCAAATACTGAACAACTCCTTTAGTATAGACTCACTACACAGCTTTTAAACTTTCCCTGCCACATGGACTATAGAAGCTGAGCTTTAAAGAGAAGTGAATGTAAAGACAATATACTGTACTACCCCTTACAATACAATAATTAAAGCCCTGCACCTTACAACATTCTTTTACATTTATGTTGGAATTACATGGGAGGATTGCCAGTGCTCAGCATCCATAGCTTTGAAATAAGCTCCTGTAGCTCTTACACAGTTATTGACTTAAAATAGGAAGGGTGTGCAAATTTGAAGACAAACCCCAGAAGCACCAATAGTTCCAAAAACTCCTGAGATGTAATGCCAGTGCTGCTAGCAGTATAGCGTTGCCTTATGTTGTAAGAATACAGACATAACAATACGGAATTTTAAACTTCTACAGTATGCTCACAGTAGTGACTTAACAGATATTTTGCCATGGGCATCCATGCTCTGTTACTTACATGTTATTACCTCTCTTGCCTTGCTTGCTAGATCTTCCAGTGCTGTACTGGGGCATACTACGATATCCTGAGTGTACTCATTTTTGGATACAGCCATAGATACATAGACAGTGTCGGCAGATAAGGGCCTGCCATGGCCCACCCAGTCTGCCCATTTGAGCTTGTAAGTTCAGTTTATGTTTTGCTAGAAGTCTGTTGCCCCTTACCCCTGACCTCCAGAATTCCTTTATGTCTATCCCATGCATTCTTCAATCCCATGATTGTTTCAGCCGCCACCACTTCCTCTGGCAGGGTGTTCCACTTGTCCACCACCCGTTCTGTGAAGAAATTCTTCCACACGCTGCCAGAGGCCAGTCAAGCACCGAATGTGGACCCCCTCCCTCCCAGGAGAGGAGAGCTGTCCTTCGGATGCTCAATGCTCTCCCTCCCCTGCCGACCCCTGATGGCCTGGGCTCATTCCTGAACCCGGGTCACCAGCTTTCCGTGAGATGTGACATCCAGCACCTCAACCCTCCTCACCACTAGGCCAGCCCTATATAACCATATACCACCCTTTTGCTTGTTTATAATGGGTCACTACAGTGCATGGTATAGCCACTATTATTAGATCCAATACCACTTCGCAGAGTAGGATTTACAGTAACTAGCAATTTCTTTATACCTCAAAACATTTCTTAACAGTTTTTTATAGTGTAGGGTATCTGAATTCAATTATTGCCAACTGCCTAGCATGAGACAATGTGCTTGAACGGCATACCTTAACAGTTTCTCCTTTTACATACCACTCACAACCCCCTGTCCCACATGATTGAGTGCTGCAGGTGTATGCTGCTCAGCATCGTACACCCAAGTAGAAATGTATAGTAATCTGTGTTTCACAATGAATAGCACACTTTATGAACAGGAAAGCATCTGTTTCCACAGTGAGATTCCTAGAAACAGGCAATGATGGAAGAAAAAGACCTACAGCCCATCCAGTTTGCAGGTGTTCCCCATTTAGCCCTGGTCCATGAACCTACTATATGTGACTCCCACATTTTGCCTTTTACTCCCATTGTGAGGGACAGTGGCCTGTACTGAGGAACATAACCTCCAGGGTTAACACTTAATTTTATCATAACTATTTAACGTTCCAAAGAGAACAACCTGGTCAATTAAAAAACTGACATACATGTAAAAAAAGTCATTAATGCTAGAGCCATATTAATATTTCTGAATATAGCTTGGTGTTCCACCCTGGAGCCACGAAAGGTGTGCTAAACACCATTTCCTCCTACCCCTAGAATTGCCTGTCCAGACTTATCCCATCTCAGTACCTACATAAAAACAAAAACACACTGCAAAACCTGGATCTCAATTGTTAGTAACCTCATCTAAAGCAAGCAAGCCGCTTGGGAGATGAGATAGCTGCTACTGACTGACTGTTAAAGCCAAGAGGGTACTGCATAGACACAGAGCAACAGAACCCTCTTGGCTTTAACAGACAGTCAGTAGCAGGCAGCAGCCATCCGATGTCATCTCCCATTCCCAACTCCTTACCTTAATTAATTGCAGGCAATATCAGTATTACACTGAGTGACAGCATTTAATTTAGCACAAGCATTGAAGTCAAGCAGATAAATATACATACCTAAGAAGAAAACTTGGTCTCTGTGGGTGTAAGTCTCCTGAAATCCAGGCACCAGTAGTACAGACACCGGATTTGTGGTCTTCTGGCCAGCTGCTGCTGCTTGCTGAGCTTAACAGTTATTTCTTAAAAGAAATAAATGATTTACAGAGACAGCACAGCAGTCAGCACAGCAAGCAGTACTCATGTCAAGATCAGCCTGATCAGGAACTGGGTAACACCGTAGCGGCTACTAGTTGGCTGGCTGTGGCTTCAGATGCAGTAGTAGATGCAGTCTGTAGACAGTGGTGGTCTCTCTGAGCTCTCTCTCGCAGCAGTGTTCTCTCCTCTCTCTCTCTCTCTCGACTCTCCGAGTCCGACTCTGTCTCTCTCTCTATCTCCGGCTCCTCCAAGTTGTGATAAAGGCAAAGCGACTTTTACAGGCTCAAATTCTCTCCGGCGCTCTGGAACTAGAGCTCGGCTGAATAGCTCCAAGATCACCGAAGGAATCATCTTTATAGAGCTGTCACGGACCTGAGTGGGGACCAAATGTTTCAGATCCGAGGGGGAGGAGGTGCAAATAATAGCAAGGGACTGAGTGGAGTCCTGTGATTGGCTCCAACTGCTCCTCCATGTCACCATGATGTGCAGCATATAAGGGGAACGTGTGGAAACAACATGCTTTCAGGCTCTGACTGTGGACAGCACAAATTGGAGGGCAGGAGGTGCATGCACAACAAGTGGGCAAAATATTTTTTTGTGTGTGTGCGTGTGAGCAGTTGAGAGATCGGCGGGGCCTTCTAACTTCTTTGTGTGCCAGTCGCGACTCGCGGTTCCCTATTTCAACTTGCCTTGCCATTGTCACCACCAGTGACCAGTGACTGTCTGAGTCCAATGTTCTTCTGGCTGCTGGGCAGGACTGAGTGGAGATGAGGAGAAGGCAGGGGAACTACCCGATTACCATGTCCGAAGCTGAGCGAGCAACTTAGGTATGTGATGCTGCTGCTGGGCTGCTGCTGCTGCTTTTGTATTTTTTCATGCTGAAAAGTGAAGGCCAAGGATAAATCAGTCAGGCTGTGGCTGTTTAAATGGTGTGTGTCTTTTTTTTATACTGCGGGGTTCGGCGGCGGTGGGGCGGCGGGGTTTCACGGGCCTCCCGCGGTCGAGGGTTCACGGGTGCCTAACGCCAGCCCTGGCTGAACAAATACTTCTGTTCAGTATTCATTGAGGAGGGAGAGGACCACAGTTGGGGAGCACAGGCAATTGGGGGGAGAAGTAGACACCAGTCCATTCACAGTGGAGAGAGTTCTGCAGGAACTCACAAAGCTGCAGGTGGATAAAGTAATGGCGTCAGATGACATACACCTGAAGATATTATGGGAGCTGCACAGGGAACTAGCAGCACCTCTGGCCACCCTTTTCACACAGTCACTCAACACAGGTGTGGTTCCAGAGGACTGGAGGAGGGTGCATGTAGTCTGACTGCACAAAAGTGGCAGTAGGGTGGAAGCAGGGAACGACAGGTGAGTCAGTCTCAATTCAGTGGTGGGGAAAATCAAGGAGGCACTGCTGAAAGAAAGGACAGTGGCATAACTGGAATCCATTGGTGTCTAGGATCTAAGGCAGCATGGATTCACATCAGGAAGGTCTTGTCAAATGAGTATTTAAACTAACAAATGGGGAGAGGGGTGCTGCACCCCATACGTCAAATGGGAAGAACACCCCTCCCCCCTCAGCTAGCGGTCAAACAGGGATTCAGCATGTTTGCAGTTTATTTTCATCACCAGGTAAGAATAAAGGTCCATCTCCCCATACGACGCACGGGAAATGCCAGACCTCATCCAACAACTAACACACTGAAAACTGGCCAATGGAAAATCATGTACACAAATGCTCACAGCCTGGGAAATAAGATCCCAGACCTGAAGACAATAATCTCAGAGGCTAAACTGGACATAGTAGTAATTAGTGAGACATAGTTTACCAGCAACCACACTTGGGAGACTTCAGTACCCGGCTATGTGCTGTTCAGAAGAGACTGAGGTGCAAAAAAGGGGGGGGGGATGGAGTGGCCCTGTATGTCAATGAAAATATCAAAGCTACAGAAATTCAAAATACACATAAGGAGCCAGAAGAACTGAGGGTCACTCTGGAAACAGGAAATGGGACAGCCATAAGAACAGAGGTTGTCTACAGGCCCCCAGATCAGGGGGAGGACATAGACACATTACTGTTACAAGATATACAAAACATGACAGCTGAAGGGGAGGTTCTGATAATGGGAGACTTCAATATGCCGGATACAGATTGGTCAATACCAGCAGGAACATCTGCCAGAACTAGACACATGGTGGATTCCCTGCAGGGGGAGGGCCTCAAACAACTGGTACAACAACCCACAAGAGACAGGGCTATCCTAGATCTAGTACTGACTAACAGCTGACTTTGATAAGATGGCCAACAGAGTTAAGCTAGCCCTGGCAAAAAGAAACACAGGTGAGAGGGTACAGGCAAAGTGGGCAAGCATTAAGGATGCAATACTTAATGCAAGATCCCATTGTGTTAGACAGAAAAGGAAGTGCAAAAAAAGAAGGAAACCACTTTGGTTCTCAAATACAGTAGCAGAAAAGGTCAGAGCCAAAAGGCTGGCCTTCAAGAAATATTAGGGAACACAGCGGGATGAAGATAGGGAGGCATACCAAACTGCCCTAAGGGAAGCAGGGAAGGCAGTAAGGCAGGCAAAGTCCCAAACTGAGGAAACACTAGCACGAACAGTAAAAGAAGGTGACAAGACTTTCTATAGATACATTAGTGAAAGGATGGGTGGCTTCTGCCATGAAGGTTACGCTAACGAGGGCTGCCAACTCTGCCATTTGTTGGTAGCCCTCATTAGCATAACCTCTGTGGTGGAAGCAATCGGGTGTGCGAAATGTCCACCAAGGGCTCTGCAGCCATTATAGATAGAGCGGGTCTTTCTAATTAAAACCACCAGACAGCAGGTAAATAAAATAATTTGTTTTATGCTAAAAACCCTAATCAGGCATTTCTACAGCAGCTCCTGCACTTAGGGGCGGTACAGGAGTTTACCTTTAAGAAAATTCTCACTCAGATAAAAATAAACAGAGAGATTAATGTCTTAATCTATCATTTTGTTATTTAAATAAGTTAACTGTAATTTTCATAATTTTGCTTACTATTTATTCTGGGTGTACAACATGATGATATTTTATAGCGAAGTACAAGGAGTACAGTTACAACTCTGAAACTCTAGAAACTGCCACCCAATTTAAACAATACTACTTGGTGAAGTGAGAGTCTCCTGGTCTGTTATTGACTTGGAAGCTGTCAAAGGACACAAGGTGGGGCAAAGGCCCTACCCTTTTCCATGAAAATGGTTGAGAAGAAAAGCGAGTGATTAGGAAACTGACCTGAGGAAAGAGAACTTGATGCATGGAAGTTGAGGGCTGAAAAGGGCTCTTGCCTCATCCAGGCTGCCCACCTTAGCCTGTTCAGCATTCTGCACTTTTGGCAGTTCTCCACTTTCCTACTGTCCCCTCTTTTTATAACTAAACCCACAAGTCTATGCCATCCCTACTTCCACCTGCTCATTGATTAGGCTTATGCTACTTCTTCAGTTTTTAAATAGAAGGCTGACTGGAGGCCCAATTGCTTTTACATGACACCGCATTTGAATTGGGCAGAAAAGAAGCAGTGACAGTGTTGGGATTTGAACCCATTCCCTCCCACAGAGACTAGAGTCTAACACCAGCACTATAGACCGCTCGGCCACACTACCGAAGTTGTTAACTAAAAAATGGAATGGGAATCCAGACACATGATTTTCCTTGTCAAACAAACCCCATTGCTTCCTTGAATAAGAAATGTGGTTTTGACTCTTCTGTACCAGATGAAAGAAATCATACACTATCCCACCGACTACTGCGATAGGATACATTGTACTTTCAGACTTGTCATATGGCTTGAATAGCAATATAACTTACTGGAGCATGACCTCTCCCTACAGTTTGCTTGGTAATTCCATAGCAGTCCCCTAGATTGTGACTGCAGTGGTCATATCACAGAGAGATCCTGACATTCTTGACATTCGTGACTTTATTGTTTAAAAGGTCTGACCACTGGAAAGGACATCTCTTGTCTAGTTGAGTCTAAGCTGTACCTTTTCTTTGCCTCACAATTTGCCCTTTCTCACAATAAGAAGAGAAGCTATGGGGTCGGGGGTTCAGCAGACTCCTCAGTTTTGTAAATAGAGAGAGCCAGTCTACTTTGCCTCCTGCACATCAGTCAGTAGAAGATCTTTAATTTAAAAGAAATAAGGCTGGTGGACACTCTCTGAGGACAAAAGTATACTGCTTATGGCACACTATGAACACCTTCTTTTGGTGTTTCTAAAAAGTTGCCATTAGATTAACCGGTTTGTTAACCATCGAGAGGTTCCCAGGGCGACCATGTAGACCTCGAGAGTGAAGCTCGAGAGGTTTATGTCACCATGGCAACCTCGAAATTGGTTAAAAAAATGGTTAATCATTGATGTACCATACATTATATTTTATAGTGTATGGTACCATTTAGGTTTTTAAGAAAATAAAGCAGTTCCTTACTGCAGTTTTGTCTCAGTCACCGCCTCACTGCCCTCTCCGCTGCGACCATTTCAAGGCCATCCGATCCAGTTGTGTGCATGCCCAGACTGTTCCTGGTTGTTAACCCATCGATGTGACATATCATCAATGGGTTAACAAGATCATGACGTCACATTGATGGTAAAACGTTGTTATAAAAAAGTAGAGTTCTACCTATAACAACGTTCTACCATACATTATAGAGATGTATTGGAAGAATGTCAATTCATGAAGGGCTTAGTAGAATTATTATACTGATTGCACGCGAAAACTGCAAGCCATTCATGATGCTGTGGCGTAGATGGTTAAAGCAGCAATGTAATAAACAAGCAATCCTGTGTTCAAATCTCAGTAGTGCCTTTTCATTAATTCACCCTTAAATCCATTTCTGGTGACTGACTTAGAAACATGTTATAAAATAGGGAAATCCTTGAAGATAGTTCCTTTTGCTGCATGTTCTTCATGCATTTCTTTTAGATTCCTTTAGTTCCCTCCCAGAACAGAAGAGCAAATTGCCCAGCCATATTAGCTGTGTGTTCTGTTCTTGGCCTCCTTTTCTGTTCTGTGCATGTGTGTCAAACTGGTCTGCTAAGTAAGATGAGGGATTGCTTATTCATTTAGATCCACATGAGTGAGGGAGTTCTCAGGTTACAGAGAAGATACAAAATGAGGAGCTCACGGGAGGGAATTGACAAATGGAGAGCTGGATGAATAGAAGAGAGAAAATAGTGAGCTCTGTGCATAGAAGGAGAATGCACTGGGTGTCAGAGGAACAGGAGAGCTACACAGAGTGGAAGGGACATGTAGTGCTGACATAAAAAGGGTTTAGAAGAAAACTGAGTGATAAGGAAACTGATATGAGGAAAGAGAACTTGATGCATAGAAGATGAGGGCCGAAAAGGGCTCTTGCCTCATCCAGGCTGCCCACCATAAGCTGTTAAGTATTCTGCACTTATGGCAATCCTCCACTTTCCCACTGTCTCCTTTTTTCTATGTAAACCCACAAGCCTGTGCCATTTATCCTTCAGCCTGCTCATTGGTTAAACTTGTGAGGGGGGGAAGGGATAAGGGAGGGGCTGACCAGAAGCCCTCTCCTCCAGATGAGGGGAGTAGCCTTCACGCCAAGGGGAAGGGGAAACAGATTGGGGATGGAGGTTCCCAGGAGGAGCAGAGGAGGATGGAAGTATAAGGAATCTGGGTGGGGTTCGACAAAGAGAATCAGGGATAAGGGTTGGGGGTTGGTGTTAGTAAATGCCAGGAGCTTGGGAAACAAGTTGCCAGAGTTCCAGGCCATGCTGTTCAAGGGGGTGGATGTGGTGGCGGTCACGGAAATGTGGGCCAACAAAAACCATGACTGGGACCTAAACGTACAGGGTTACAGGGTTACACTATGCTCAGGAAGGATAGAAAGGAGGGCAGAGGGGGTGGAGTGGCTATGTTCATTAGAGATGACATAGAAATTGCTAGGGTAGAAGAGGCAGAGGGAAATGTGAAGGCCTTATGGGTCACCTTACGATCCTCAGCAGGAAATAAGGTCAAGCTGGGTGTAGCATATAGGCCCCCCGGGATGAGTGAGGTTCTAGAGGATGGTTTGCTGGACAACATCATTGCCCAGTGTGGATCAAAGGGAAGGAGTGGTGTTGATGGGGACCTTAATATGCCAGGTACAAACTGGGGAACCATGTCCTCTAAGGTGGCCAAGGCAGAGGCTGCTGGATGGCTTCCAGGATGTGTTCTTAACACAGCATGTGATGGAGTCCACAAGGGAGGGGCATGTCCTGGATGTGGTTCTGGCAGATGGGGATCTGGTAAGGGACATGGTTGTACAAGACCCCCTGACTGGGAGTGACCACAATACTGTCTGGTTTCAAATAAGCATGGGGGGAGGGGGGGTGAGATCTAGGATGCTGGCGGTGGACTTCAGGGGAGCAGACTTCATGGGCATGGGAAATATTCTCAAGGATCACTTAAAGGGGATTACCTCAATGACAAGTGTGGAAAGGAGATGGGAGGTCATAAAACGGGGACTTCATGAGGCAGTCAGGATCTGCGCTAAGTTGAAACATAAGGGAGCAAGGTCACATAAACCATGCTGGTGGTCCAGTGAGGTACAGGTAGTAGTCAGAGAAAAGAAGGCGGCCTACAAAAAATATAAAACAACAAGAGGGGATAGGGATAAGGAAATGTACCAGCTTACATCTAGAAAAGTCGCCTGTATGGTGAGGGGAGCAAAGTCCAGTAAAGAGCAGCGGCTGGCACAGGGATACATGGAGGGCAAAAGGGTTCTTCGGTACATTGGGGAGCAGAGAAAACTAAGGGCCATCTCAGCAGATTGAGATCAGAAGGAGGGTGGGTGGAAGGCGGGGACCAGGCAGAGGTATTTAACGCAGTACTTTGCCTCTGTGTTCACTAGGGAGGGATGGGATATCTACAAATCCAAGGCATGAAGGGATAGAAACATCAGTAAGTGGGATCAGGGGAGCAACAAAAATGGAGCAAGAGGGGGAGAGAGGTACCCCAGGGGTGTCACATCTGGGTAAAGATAAAAAGGCCAGTAAGGTGGAGGGGACGGATGATGCTATCTCCACCAAAAGGGTGTGGTTAGCCCTCAAGGCCCTAAAGAAAGACAAATCTCCTGGGCGGATGCAGCATTGCATCCGAGAGTACTATGGAATTACGGACATACTGGCTGCACCACTGGCGGAGCTTTTCAGCAGGTCACTTGAGACAGGGAGGGTACCTAGGGATTGGCAGAGGCACATGTGGTACCAATCCATAAAGGGGTCGAGGAAAGTACCAGATAACTATAGACCTAGTTTGACCTCGGTAGTGAGGGAAAATTAATGGAGAGTATACTAAAGGAACGATTGGGGTGTACTTGGAGGAGGTGGGAGGTCTGGATAGTCAGCAACATGGGTTTGTGCCGAGTAGATCATGTCAAACCAACCTTGTGGAGTTCTATGAATGGGTAACATCAGAACTGGACAGGGGTAAGCCTGTGGATGTATTATTCTTGGACTTCAGCAAAGTTTGACTCTGTCCCCACAATGGTCTGGTGGAGAAACTGATGGGGTTAGGAGTAGGCCCTTTGATGGTCAGATGGATTGAAAACTGGCTAGCTGGATGCACTCAGACAGTAGTGGTCTGTGGGGAGCTCTCGAACCCTAGAGAGGTTGGTAGTGGGGTACCGCAGGGCTCGGTCCTGGGTCCGATCCTGTTTAATGCATACATATCTGACATCAGGTGGGGTATAGGGTGTGAAATGAGTCTCTTCGCGGATGACTCCAAGATGGGAGCAGTAGTTGAGGGAGAAGAGGGGAGGTTGGCCCTGCAAGGGGACCTGGACACCCTGGAAGCTGGGCTCACACATGGAATTAAATTTCAATATCACCAAGTGCAGGTGTTTGCATCTTGGTCGGAAACTCTAAACACAGGTACACCCTGGGAGGAGGCGGGAGGCCTCAATAGGGGAAAAGACCTAGGGGTCATGGTGGATGCATGTATGAATAACTCTGAGCAGTGCAGGAGAGGCTAGCAAGGCAAACAGGATGTTGGGATGCATCATAAGGGGATCACCTCTAGGAGCAAGGAAGTGATTCTGCCACTGTACAATGGACTGGTTAGACCACACCTTGAGTACTGTGTACAGTACTGGAGACCACACTCGAAAAGGGACATACAGCTCCTAGAGAGGGTACAGAGGAGGGCAACAAAGATGATACGAGGGCTGAGGGATTTGACGTATGAGGACAGACTTAAGGAGCTCTGCCTGTTTTCACTGGAGGAGAGGAGAGACAGGGGGGACATGATTGAGGTCTTCAAGTACCTCAAGGGAATAAATAGGGTAAACATGGAGGGGATCTTTAGACTAAAGCAGGGAGGTATCACCAGAGGGCATGGTTTGAAGTTGGAAGGTGGAAGGGTGAGGGGGGAAAAGAGGAGGAGGTTTTTCACTGAGAGGGTGGTGGACCCTTGGAATACACTGCCTGGTGAGCTAGTTCAGAGATCCACAGTGGAGGGCTTCAAGAGAGGATGGGACAGACACAGAAAGTGGATGTATCAGATGATGGCCTGTCCCAGGGGGGTGGGGATGGATGATATGTGTTTCTGGAGCACAAGGGATGGGAGGGTCTTGGCACCCAACTAAGGATCTAAAGTTCGAGCAGACTCGATAGACCGTAAGGCCTAATCTGCTGGCAAATAGTATGTTAGTATGTTAGTATATGCCGCGTCTTCAGGTTTTTAAATAGAAGACTGACTGGGGAGCCCATTTGCTTTTAAATGACACTGCATTTTAATTGGGAAGAAAAGTGTCATTGGCAGTTGTGGGATTAGAACACACACCCTTGAAAAAACTAGAGCCTTAATCCAGTATCATAGACTGCTAAGTCATGCCACCACAGTGAGTTCCTGAAAAACAGAAGAAGATTCCAGTCAGATAACTTTCCTTGACAAACAAATCCCATTGCCTCCTTAAATAAGAAATGTGGTTTTGACTCTTCTGTATCAGATGAAAGAAATCATACACTATCCCACCGACTACTGAGATAAGCTACATTGTACAATCAGACTTTTTTTTAATTTAATATGCTTTATTTATTTTGTTCAACATAAAACAACACAAAACATGGGATACATATCCTGCAATGGACAGCAAACCATAGAAGCTGAGCTTCAGGTACAACAAAGCAGTTGCAGGATTTAAGATAATCAGTGGATATATACATAAATAATTGTACATACAAACAGACTAACCCCCTTTCCCATCCCTCCCAATCCTACCACCTTCCAATCCCAATACCCCTCCCTCAACACCATCACCCACCCAGAGCCAAAAGTACCTCAATATGGTGTATAATTCTCATCTAACTAGCAAGTGCACTCAGTCCTAATGAGGCAATGGAGAAAACAAGCATACCAGCATCTGGGTTTAATTTAGGTATACCGATAAATCTCGTATGACAATGCATTTGTATAGCGACCTTCTTGGTACAAGGGCCCACAGTCATCAATAATACTAATGGGCAATTCCCAGAGTGACTAGATGATATGTTGTCTCAACACTTGCTTAAGGAGGGATTAGAGACAAAAGGGTATGCAAATTCTCCCATCTGACTCGATACAGGGAAAGTTTGCCTTGGAGGCTGGCAATTGCCTTTCCAATTCTGAGGTTATGGAAGTACTCGTTCACCCATTCAGAGTAAGAAAGAACAAGTTGGTCTTTCCAGTGATGGAGAACAAGTTTTTTAACTGATAGTGATATAATGGTCATGTGGAACTGTCTTTCCCTAACTGGGATATTACTATAATCTCCAATTATACAAATTTGAGGTGTGTATAGCTCTTGCAAACCCAGTAGCAGGTCAGTCTTTGCCTTGATAAGGCACCAAAGGGGAACCACTTTGGGGCACTCCCAAAATATATGAAGTAATGACCCTGGTTCCTGGCTGCATCTAAAGCAGACCTGGGTTGGGAGTCTGCCCTTATTAAACATTTTAACAGGGGTATAATATATATCATGCAAAATGTGGAATTGTGTCAGTCTTAGGTGGTCATTGGCAGTATATAAATGGAGTCCCCGCCAGACCTTTTCCCAAGCAATAGTATCATTGGGGAAAGTGAGGACCCAATATCGAGAATCACCCAAGTCTTCTGGGTTAAGTGCCCCAGATAGGGCCGAAACCAGGTGAGACACAGCGTGAGGTTGCTTGGTGCATGCAAGGAGCTCTTTAAGAGGAGTTGCTGGATGTTCAGTCCAAGTACCTGTTCCATACCATTTTATCAGCGTGTGTCTGATTTGGAACATGAAAAAGGAGTATTTACTGGGTCATTGGAAATATGCCACCAAGTCTGGTGTATTACCTAAACTGCCATTGACCACTAAGTCTCTAACAAGGGCCTGCGAGGTTGCACACATTTTTGGAGCCGAAATCACCTGGTCTCTTAGTCTAAAGTTGGGGTTACCAAACACCGGTTGTGACAAATCCTGTTGATTCTCATAGTGCATGGATTTGCACAGTTGCATGTGGTCCTTTATTGACGTATGAATAGCTGAGCCATGTAAGCAACGTGGCAGTCTACCTGGTAATATGAACAGCAAACTGATGGGGGTAAAGCCTGAGGCAGAAGGCATATGTTGTTCAACTAATAACCAAAAGGGAGTGTACAGGTGAGAACCCATCTCTTGAGGCATGGTAGTCCAACGCATGTATTTGGCTATATGACTGGCCAGGTAATAATGGTAGAAATTGGGAAGTTTGAGACCCCTAAATTATGTGGGGCACTTAAATGTTTGTATGATCACCATGGGGGTTTACGCTGCTATACATATTGGGAGACTATACCATGTAACAGATGAAACCAAATCAAGGGAAGGTATACATTCAATATGTTTAGCGGATAGAACACTCTTGGTAGGACGTTCATTTTTACCACGATAATTCTTGCTTGAAGGGACAGACACATAGGAGCCCATCTGTCTAATCTTGCTTAATATTCAAAATGAGGTTTTCTAGGCTAAGTTTTTTCATTAGTGATACGGAGGTGGACAGTGTTATTCCTAAATACTTGAGGCGGGTATTCCAAATCATAGAAAGAGGGGCGATCTCGTCTTTGGAGAAAAGAGGGTTAAGGGGCATAAATTCCATTTTATTAAGATTGAGTTGTAATTGGAAACTGTACTGAACTATTGACTAATCTGTAGGGCAGCCTGAATGGAATTATAGGGGTCAGTGATGTGAAGGAGTATATCATCTGCATAGACGGACATTTTTAGGTGGAACAGCCCAATTACAATGCCTTAGAGAAGTGGAGAAGTGTTCAATTGACAGATCAGAGGTTCTAAGCATAAATTAAATAACAGGGGTGATAAGGGACAGCCTTGTCGGGTGCCTGATTTTAGAGGAAAAGAAGATGAAACAACTCCATTGCAGTATACTTTTGCAGAAGGGCAGGAGTATAGGGAATTAATCCAGGAAATAAAGACGGGTGGGAAACCAAATTTAGACAAGGTGCTAAACAGGAAAGGCCAGCTGACCCTGTCAAATGCTTTCTCCGCATCCAGGGAGACAAGGGCCCTAGGTTGATCCGCTTCCCTGGATATGGAGAAAATGTGAGCAAGCTAGCGAATGTGGTCCGATGAGGATCTACCTTGCACAAATCCAGTTTGTTCAGGGCTCAAAAGCCCCTCCCAAACCTTAGCGATTCTGGATGCTAGAATCTTAGCAAAAATCTTTATATCGTAGTTCATTAGTGAAAAGGGACAGTAATTGGTGACTTGATCTTTAAGTCGGCCTGGCTTCGGGAGTACCACTATACTTGCCTCTAAAAGTGTTGGGTCCATAATCCCATACTCACATAAAAACTTAAACAACCGATGAAGGGTGGGAGTCAACTCTGTCTCAAATGTTTTATAAAAGTTTGATGGAAAGCCATCCAGGCCTGGTGCTTTGTCTCTAGGGAGGGTCTTGATGGCATTTCTGATTTCATGCTCTGAAATGGGGCAAACTAGTAGATTTTGTTGGGCTGCATTGAGAGAAGGGAGGCAAATTGCATTCAAATATTCCCTAATCTCATTATCAGTAGGGGAAGCTTCTGAAGGGCTATAAAGCTGCCTATAATGCTGTTCAAACTCCCTTACAAATTCTCTCGGCAAGGAGCTGGGAGTTTAGTTTCCAGATAGTGTCTTTCTGGATATCGGGAACCATATTATTTGTCTAGCCATATAAGGGAGTGGTCAGATAGCACTCTGGGAGTGATTCCACATCCTAGTAGACCGGTGATCATTTTCTGGTTGATCAAAAAGATATCAGTCAGTGAAAGGGATTTATGCAGGGATGAGTCATACGTGTACGCCCTAACCTCAGGGTTCAGAAGGCGCCAGGGAACAATCATCCCATAGGTTTCCAGAAGATCTTGAAGAGATCGCTGGGCAGGAGAGGGATTGTTGTTCATGGCAGAGGACCTGTCCAGTGTGGTGTTAGTAACAAGATTCGAGTCCCCAGCTAGAACGATGGGTAAATTGTTGAAGGGTGCCAAGGATATGGAGAGGTTACTAAAAAAACAGAAGAGTGCCTATTGGGACCATAAATTGATCCAATGAGGATTTCCCTGTGATCAAACACACCCCTAATAAAAAGGAATCTGCCATGTGGGTCTATGATCTTCTGCAATTCTAGGAATGACGTGCCTCCGGCAATCAAAATCGCTACTCCACATTGTGATGTGGAAGACCCAGCAGCGTACACTGTTCCTATAAAACCCCTAAAGAAAAGATTGTTTTCCCCTTCTAACAGGTGCGTCTCCTGAAGAAGCACAATTTGGCACTTCATTAGGGTCAGGTGTTTGATTATCTGAAGTCTTTTGACCCGTGACCGGGCTCCTTTAATATTCCCGGAGACTATTTTCATAGAAAAAAAAAGGTGTTATGGGCAATAAATTGGGCATTGGGCATAAGTGCACATCAGGTATCTTGAATGTAGGTATGGTAACATGGCTCTTCCTCCGGCCCCCCTACATAACATCCCCAACTATCCATCACAAACAAACCAAAGCTAGAAAAAATCTTAACAACCCACCCCATCCTGCTAACCTTTTTTGGCATAAACTGGTAAATGAAGCCAAACGTTATTTGGGTAAGCCAGTCTCCCAGTCCTATTGACTGTACTCCAACCACCTGGCTTGAAATAATGATGTCCATGCTGCCTACTAATCCCATCTGCTAAGTCTCCCCAACCCCCCACCCAAACCAGAAGCTACATCCTTAAACATAAGAGGAAATGTTCTTCTGCATTATTACAAGGTGTGCCTACAAGTGTGTGCTAACAGATTACTGCTGTAATCTTCTGATTCAAATTGTCTTTTGCAAGGTATATCTTCTGTTACTGCTTTATTTTCTCTGTAGGAAAGTGTTTCTTACAGGGTATATCTTCTCTGAAATTATTACAGGTGGTGCTTTACAGGTTTTACAGTTTTATCTAACATTAGGACAAGCTTTCAGGGTTACTGCATTTGTTGTTGACTGATTGTTTCTGCTCTTACCTCCTTGTTCTTTCATCTGTGGTTCTTTCTTTTTTGGCAGGGGAAGGGCCCAGCCACCCACCCCCATCCCCAACCACCCCACACTACACTCCTTTTATAGGGTACCACAGTTGTGACATTTCCTGTGGCAGAGCAGGAAGGGGCAGATCAGTGGGGCATCCACAAGGTGAGCTCATTTACAGGGGCACTAGTAATTTAACTTTTTATAACAAGTTATACAAAAACAAAACACAAACTCAAACCATTACTAGCATTTTCAGTTATAAACCCAGCAACTTATCTGGAATGGATATCATTAACTGCAGGTACTGTGGAACACTTTTCAGAAGGACAGTCTTACAGGATTTAGGACACTGTCCTACATGCTGGGCCATTGGAGATCTTAGGGCTCAGCTCTGGGCAGCATGGGCAGAGAATGTGCGCCTCAAATTTCATATTCAAGAGGAAATACATTATAAAGAACCAACCGCCATTTCCCCAACATCCAACAGAAAAACCTCGACCGCAGAGGGTAGTTGGTCCAGGTGGTTGACAGGTGGTTAGGAGGGGCAAATCAGGTGCCCCATCACTCTGTGCTCTCCAACATATTACCTCCAAAAACCATATAAACACTACAAATGGGTATCTGCCTCTATCTCTGAAATCAAACAAAGGGGCAGAGGACACTGCAGAGCAGGACCCTGCAGCACAAGAGCTAGCACAACAAAACTCACCCAAATCAGGAACCAAAACAAAAAAAAGCAAAAAGGAAATCCAAAAAACTTCTGATCATAGGAGACTCAATGATTTGGGGAGTTGATACCCATCTCCAGCCAGGGCTAATGGTCAGATGTCTCCCAGGTACATCAGCGTGGAGAGACACTGACTGCATTGCTAAAATTGTTCACAAAGTAGGAGAAAACATTGATGTCCTGGTACACATAGGGACTAATGATCTTGCCAGCCGGTCAGTTGTGGAGACCAAGGAACACCTGACCAGGCTGGGTGACAAACTATCATCCATTTCATCTGGCATCTCCTTCTCTGAGATCCTGCCAGTCTGGGAGAGGGGGGCAGATGGACGGAAGGTCAGAGGAAGGGAGATAGGGGAGCTAAACATGTGGCTCAAGGGCTGGTGCCAGGAAAAGGACACAAATTTGTAGGGAACTGGCAACAGTTCTGGTAGTGAAAGTTCTTTAAATTTGATGGACTGCATCTGACTAAGGAGGGAGTCAGTGCATTGGGGCAGAAGTTTGACATCTTTGCAGAATATTTAAACTAGCAAAAGGGGAGAGGGGTGCAGCACCCCATACGTCGAATGGGAAGAACACCCTTCCACCCTTAGTTAGTGGTCAAACAGGGATTCAGCATGTTTGCAGTTCATTTGCATCACCAGGTAAGAAAAAAGGTCCTTCTCCCCATACGATGCAGAGGGGAAATGCCAAACCTCACCCAACAACTAACACACAAATGCTCACAGCCTGGGAAATAAGATCCCAGACCTTCAGGCAGTAACGTCAAAGGCTAAACTGGACATAGTAGCAATTAGTGAGACGTGGTTTACCAGTAACCACACTTGGGAAACTTTAGTACCTGGCTATGTATTGTTCAGAAGAGACCGAGGTACAAAAAGGGCGGGGTGGAGTGGCCCTATATGTCAATGAAAATATCAAAGCTACAGAAATTCAGAATACACATAAGGAGCCAGAAGAACTGTGGGTTACCTTGGAAACAGGAAATGGGACAGCCATAAGAACCGGGGTTGTCTACAGGCCCCCAGACCAGGGGGAGGACACAGACACATTACTGTTAGAGGATATACAAAACATGAAAGCTAAAGGGGAGGTTCTGATAACGGGAGACTTCAACATGCCGGATACAGATTGGTCAGTACCAGCAGGAACATCTACCAGAACTAGACACATGGTGGATTCCCTGCAGGGGGAGGGCCTCAAATAACTGGCACAACAACCCACAAGAGACAGGGCTATCCTAGATCTAGTACTGACTAACAGGGAAGGGATCACAGATCTCCAGGTAGAAGGTCACCTCGGGGCCAGTGACCATCACATGGTATGGTTCAATTTGGCCACTACATCTAAATCATCCCATTCCAAGGCAAACATATGGGACTTCAGAGGAGCTGACTTTGATAAGATGGCCAACAGAGTTAAGCTAGCCCTGGCAAAAAGAAACACAGGAGAAGGGGCACAGGCAAAGTGGGAAAGCATTAAGGATGCAATACTTGAAGCAACATCCCACTGTGTTAGACAGAAAATGAAGTGCAAAAGAAGAAGGAAACCACTTTGGTTCTCAAATACAGTAGCAGAAAAGGTCAGAGCCAAAAGGCTGGCCTTCAAGAAATATAAGGGAACACAGCGGGATGAAGATAAAGAGGCATACCAAACTGCCCTATGGGAAGCAGGGAAGGCAGTAAGGCAGGCAAAGTCCCAAACTGAGGAAACACTAGCACGAACAGTAAAAGAAGGTGACAAGACTTTCTATAGATACATTAGTGAAAGGAGAAAGTCCAGAGGGAGTATTGCTAAGCTCAGTGGAGAAAAGGGGGCATGTGAGGAGGAGGACCCTGTAAAATCATCTATTCTAAATAGATACTTTTGCTCAGTATTTACCGAAGAGAAGGTAGGGCAGGGGCCCACAGCTCAGCACCATGGACACGGGGGGGGAGTGAGCACTACTCCCTTCACAGAAGAAAGGGTCCTACAAGAGCTCGCTAAGCTCAGGGTGGATAAGGCAGTGAGACCTGATGGCATACATCCCAAGGTACTTAAGGAGCTAAGGGTGGAACTAGCAGAGCCATTATCAGAACTGTTTAGTGAGTCTCTGAGCACAGGAGAGGTCCCAGAAGACTGGAGAAGGGCTCATGTGATCCTGCTCCACAAAAGTGGTAGCAGGGAGGAGGCAGGGAACTACATACCAGTCACTTTTACCTCAGTAGTGGGAAAGATTATGGAGGCACTCCTTAAGGAAAGGATAGTGCAACACCTGGAATCCATAGGGGCACAGGATCCAAGACATCATGGGTTTACAAAAGGAAGGTCCTGTCAAGCTAATTTCATAGATTTCTTTGACTGGGTAACCAGAGTGGTGGACCAAGGGGGAGCAGTTGATATCACCTACCTTGACTTCAGCAAAGCTTCCAGCACTGTTCCACATAGAAGATTGATAAATAAGCTAGGTAGGCTCGGGGTGGGTCAGAAGTTGGTCAACTGGGTGGCAAACCGGTTGATGGTCAGAAAACAGAGAGTGGTGGTAAATGGTATACAGTCAGCAGAGATGCAAGTCAAAAGTGGGGTACCTCAGTCCTGGGGCCAGTCCTCTCAGTGACATTGCAGATGGAGTAGAGGGTAAAACTTGTCTGTTTGCAGATGAGACCAAGATCTGCAGCAGAGGAGATGATCCAGATGGGGTGGGCAGAATCAGAAGAGATCTGGATAAACTAGCAAAATGGTCAGAAGAGTGGCAACTGGGATTTAATGCAAAGAAGTGCAAGATCATGCACATAGGGAAGAGAAACCCTGAAGCCACCCATAGGCTGGGAGGGGAGTTGCTGGCAGTCACAAAGGAAGAAAGAGACTTGGGCATCATCATCACTGATGACCTGAAATCATCCAAGCTGACCTCTAAAGCAGTAGGTAAGACTAGGGGGATGTTGGAGTGTATTAGTAGGGGTATCACAAGTCGGAAGAGGGAGGTAATAATCCCTCTTTACAGGACACTGGTTAGACCTCATCTGGAGTATTGCATGCAGTACTGGAGACCACACCTTCACAAGGACATTAACCAAATTGAGGCAGTCCAGAGAAGGGCAACCAAGATGGTGCAGGGACTGCATCAGAAGACATGTGAGGACAGATTATAGGAGCTCAATATGTATACCCTTGAGCAAAGGAGAGATAGGGGTGATATGATCGAGACATTCAAACACCTTAAGGGCATTAACATGGTGAAAGAGTTTAACATGTTTAAATAGAAGAAAAATAGCAGGACAAGATGACACAGCATGGGATTAGAGGGAGGCCGATTAAGGGGGAATGTGAGGAAGTTATTTTTTCACAGAAAGGGTGGTGGATGCATGGAATGGCCTACCTCAGGAAGTGGTGGCTATGGATACAGTGCAGGGCTTCAAACAGGCATGGGATAGGCATAAGGGAGCAATACAGATGAGTATGAATAGATAGGCCACTGACAGAGCAAAGGCCGATGGCACATTTATAAGGTAAAAAATGAAATGAGCAGACTGGATGGGTCTTGCAGTCCATATCTGCCATCAACTTCTATGTTTCTATGTTTCTAAATCAGTGAAAGGGGTATTACCTCCATACCCCAGGATAACACTATGAACGTTATAAGCAAATTGTAGTAAATAATTAACACTGGCCCAATTACATAGATACATAGACAGTGTCGGCAGATAAGGGCCTATGGCCCACCCAGTCTGCCCATTTGAGCTTGTAAGTTCAGTTTGTTTTCCTAGAAGTCTGTTGCCCCTTATCCCTGACCTCCAGAATTCCTTTATGTCTATCCCATGCATTCTTAAATACCGTGATTGTTTCAGCCCCCACCACTTCCTCTGGCAGGGTGTTCCACTTGTCCACCACCCGTTCTGTGAAGAAATTCTTTCTCATGTTTCCTCTGAATCGTCCTCCCTCCAACTTCATCCCATGACCTCTTGTCCTGGAACATCTTTTTTGCTTAAAAATAGTGTTTTCCTGCACCCTGTTCCTCCCTGTAAGATACTAATTAGGTTAACAGGTGGCCTCTTAAGAATAGGATGTAACTTGTGTCCAGATACAAAATGGATATTAGTCTCCGAGTGCCCTGAATTTAAGGGCAACTGTTCAACTAAATGCCCACTGACAGTCATAAAAAAACAAAAGAGTACTTGCTTGCAGTGTTTACACTCATATTGAAAAGTCCATATACAGATTTACAAATCACTAACGTGTTAGGCACGGCCCACCCACCATAACCTATTAATTCCAAGGCAACCCTGAAAAACGAAAAACAACACAAGTCATTATCCTCAGTCTTCTTTTTGAAAACTCCAGACATTTATGGATCCAAAAGAAAAGTTGACACTAACAATTAATACAGCAATCGAGGACGATCTTCACCTTAACCCATCTCGAAGAGGGTGTAAATCATACTGCTAAATTCAGAGGCAAGCATTAGGAGCGTATCTTTCATTTGGGCACGCTCCTCCAGGAATTTTTTTTCTGCGAGTGCACCTTGTGGTGCAGAGCTTGAAGCCGGGTCCTCGCCTTGCACTTTAGTCCATTTAGCCAGCTTCTCCTTAATTGGTGTAGTCAGCGGGGTGTGCTTTAGTGAGGCATGTTTCATTTCCACGTCTATGGCAAACTATTAGCAGAGAAATATGATACTGGAGAGGACTGGGTAAGTAAACCTGATATTTTAGAGTGTCAAAAAGGCCAATTACTGTAGTTTATAGCGTTTTAGGCGAGGGTAGCAAGGGAGCCTCAAATCAGAGCAGTTCAGCAGGCAGCCATCATGCTGGAAGTCCTGTACAATCAGGCTTGTCATATGGTTTGAATAGCAAGATCACTTACTAGGATATGACCTGGGCCTACAGTCAGCTTGGTAATTCCATAGCAGTCCCCTAAATTATGACTGCAGTGGTCATATCTCTGAGAGATCCTGAGATTCTTGGCATACGTGACTTTATTGTTTAAAAGGTCTGAAAACTGAGTGATAAGGAAACTGACATGAGGAAAGAGAACTTGCTGCATAGGAGCTGAGGGCTGAAAAAGGCTCTTGCCTCCTCCATGCTGCCCAACCTATCCCGTTGTACAGTCTGCACTTCTGGTAATCCTTCACTTTCCTATTGTCCCCTCTTTTTCCAAGTAAACCCACAAACCTGTGCCATCCCTCCTTCAAGCTGTTCATTGGTTAGGCATATGCCGCTTCTTCGGGTGTTTAAATAGAAGGGTGATTGGATAGCCCAATTGCTTTTAAATGACACTGCATTTTAGTTGGACAGAAAATTGCCAATGGTAGTGGTGGGATTCGAACCCACGCCCCCCCAAAGAGACTGGAGCCTAAATCCAGCGCCTTAGACCACGCGGCCACACTACCGAATGGTGTTTTTTATAAATGGAATGGGATTCCAGTCACATGATTTTCCTTGTCAAACAACCCCTCTTGTTTCCTTGAAAAAGAAATGTGGTTTTGACTTCTGTACCAGATGAAAGAAATCATACACAATATCACTGACTACTGAGATAAGCTACACTGTACAATTGGACATGTCACATGGCTTAAATAGCAATATCCTTTTCTGGAATGTGACCTGGGCCTACAGTTAGCTTGGTAATTCCACAGCAGTCCCCAACATTATGACTGCAGTGGTCATATCTCTGTGAGATCCTGAGATTCTTGGCAATCGTGACTTTGTTGTTTAAAATGTTTGACCACTGAAAAGGACATCTCTAGTCTAGTCGAGTCCAAGCTGTACCTTTTCTCTGCCTCACAATTTGCCCTTTCCCACAATAAGTAGAGAAGTTATAGGGTCAGGGCGCTCAGCAGACTCCTCAATTTTGTAGCTAGGGAGAGCCAGTCTATTTTGCCTCCCGCACATCAGTCTGTAGAGTATCATTAACATAAAATAAATAAGGCTTGTGGACACTCTCTGAGGACAAAAGTAAACTGCTTATGACACTTTATGAACATCTTCTTTTGGTGTTTCTGGAAAGTTGCTCTCACCGTTACACTGTTACGAACAACTGTTTTAGCGTGTGCAAAACAATTTATAATGCTCATCTGCTCCACTTGTGAGCAGTAGCCACCATTGCTGTAGCGAAAACTTCTTAAATGAGTGGTGCTCCTGAGATACCCAGTCTGTAGCAAATCTATCAATATCAAGCCTATACATTTGCTAACCCCTACCATTATTGGAACTGAAATTCAAGCAAACCAAACGGTTCTCTATTAAGCACCTACCACATTACTCCAGGATGATGAAAATCCCAAACTGAAGAAGAACAGCATAGCTTAGAATACTTGCTCTTTTTCAGTGTTTAACTATTCTTTCAAAGACTGGTGCATGGGTCATAAGTAAATGAGTGATCCTAGGGCATGGAAGCCACAAAAAGAGGAGTTCCCTGTCAGGTGTGAGCAATAGAGAGCTGCCTGAATAGAACTGATAATACAAAAGCTAAGCTAGCAAAAGGAGAATGAAAATCTGATGGCAGCAGGACAGACATTATATTACCAACTTAGAAGTGAAGATGCAGAGCCAAGAGTAAAATGGGCAGTAAGAAAGAAGATGTAAAGAAATGGAGAAATATTCATAAACTTCCTCACAAAGAGACACTAGCTTAAAGCCAGCACTTTAGAACACTTGGTTGCACTAACACTATGTGACAATAGCTTTTGTGAGTAAAACAGAACAACTTTCAAAAATGAGCCACATTTTTTTTTTCATACACTAGTTTGCTGCTTCTTCCTCTGTCAGTTCAAGAAGGACATGAAGGAAATTATGCATTATACTGCTGGACAGGTTCACATACTCTGCTATAGTATCGTATTTCAAGTGGAATTAATATAAATACACCATAGAAGATGGTAACAGAGATTTATTGGAGGAATGTCAATTCATGAAGGGTTTAGTAGAATTATTATACTGACCATAGGCAGAAGCTGCTAGTCATTCATGGTGCTGTGGCTTGGTTGGTTAAAACAGCTTCCTAATAAACAGGTGATGTTGAGTTCAAGTCACAGCAGTGCCTTTTCATTAATTCACTCTTAAATCCATTTCTGGTGACTGACTTAGAAACATGTTATAAAATAGGAAAAGCATTGAAGATAGTTCGTTTTGCTGGATGTTCTTCATGCACTTCTTTTAGATTCCTTTAGTTCCCTCCTAGAAGAGAAGTGCGAATTGCCCAGCCATATTAGCTGTGAGTTCTGTTACTGGCCTCCTTTTCTCTTTTGTGCACATGTGACAAACTGGTCTGCTAAGTAAGATGAGGGATTGCTTATTCATTTAGATCAACAGTTCTCAAACTTAGTTATAGTGAGCCTCCCCTAAGCCATGGAAAAGATCTTGAGCCTCCCCCAAAATGCTGAAATATTTTTGGGCCTCCCCATAGAAAAATAGCCTACTTTTCACAGTACATCAGGAATAAATTGAAACCTCTTTGCATAGCTGGCTCTCATGTTATTAAGCTTATTGTAACCCCCCCCCCCCATACAGAACAACCTATTTGCTCCAATATTTTGACTATTGAACCATTGTTACCCCTTACTGCCATACCTTCATGAGTCAGACTGCTTTTTCTGTTGCCCATCTATCTGGAATAACCTTCCTGCAAACCTCTGCCTCTCCCCCTCTCACCCTGCTCTTAAGCAACTTCTCAGGGATCATTTTGCTCTCTCCTGCTCTTATTCCTAGTACCTGTATGGTTAACTCTTGTATTTGGACAGTTCTGCTCTAGTCTAATTGATCAGTTGTTTCTCATTGTTATTGTTCTTAATTTGTTTGCACTTTTATTCATGTTGTATTGCTTAAGTGTTTTGCAGTTACATTTGAATTGTATTCTCTCACTACCCTTCCCTGGGTACACCTGAAATAAGCCATGGCTCAGCGTACAGTACCTTCCTGGTCACAGACTTGTGAATAAATACATAAATTCACCTACTGTTATCTTCTTTCACTTTGCCTTATCCTTCACACAAAATCTATAAAGTTGAAAATTTAAATATATTACTTTTTCAAGACTTGCTTGAGCCTCCCCTGGTACAGGTTGGGGCCTCCCAAGGGAGGCTGGCCTCACCATTTGAGAACCCCTGATTTAGATCCACATGAGTGAGGGACTTCTCAGGTAACAGTGAAGATTCAAAATGAGGAGCTCACAGGAGGGAATTGCAATTGGAGAGCTGGATGAATAGAAGAGACAAAATGGTGAGCTCTGTGCATAGAAGGAAAATGCAATGGGGGTCAGAGGAACAGGACAGCTATCCAGAGTGGAAGGGACATGTAGTGTTGACATGAAAATGGTTGAGAAGAAAACTGAGTGATTAGGAAACTGACCTGAGGAAAGAGAACTTGATGCATAGAAGCTGAGGGCTGAAAAGGGCTCTAGCTTCATCCAGACTGCCCCACCCTGTTCAGCATTCTGCACTTTTGGTAATCCTCCACTTTCCTTCTGTACCCTCTTTTTATAACTAAACCCACAAGTCTGTGCCATCCCTCCTTCCACCTGCTAAATGATTAGGCTTATGC
Organism: Neoceratodus forsteri; assembly: GCA_016271365.2. Lineage (NCBI taxonomy): Eukaryota > Metazoa > Chordata > Ceratodontiformes > Ceratodontidae > Neoceratodus > Neoceratodus forsteri. The sequence goes on along the minus strand of CM057450.1, from coordinate 434,338,551 downwards.
CACTTCTTCAATTTTTAAATAGAAGGCTGACTGGAGGGCCCAATTGCTTTTACATGACACTGCATTTTTAATTGGGCAGAAAAGTGTCACTGGCAGTGGTGGGACTGAAACACATGCCCCCGCGAAGAGACTGGAGCCTTAATTAAAGGGATTCCCAGGATTATGTGGGGGAAGAGCTCCTCCGCCACTGCCTGTTTAAGTGGAGCAGCTAACTCCTGCTTTGATTAGAGCAAGTCGCACTCGCTGCTCTTGCTCCGTACTGCACGCTGGGACTTATTGCCCCTCCCCTCTCCTCCCCTGCCGTGCTCCATTCTTTCCTTGCTTCATTCTGCCATCCCCTCTTTTGTTTTCTCTCCCCTGCCCGTCCTCCCTCCTGTGTGTTCTTGTTGGTTCTCCATTTTGTTTTGTTTTCTTTTGAGGGGGGTTCTAACTTGCCTCCAGCAGCGGTGTCGCAGTTTGTGCCGTCCTTCGCTCGTTCAGGTCCTCGGCGGATTTCCTCTACTCGCTCCTCTACCTTGCCGCTCGATACAGTCACTGTGTCTCAGTATTCCCTGCTAATGCCTTATGCTTGTTTACCGCAGCTCAGCCCATTAACTGTTTACATCCCTATCCGCTTCGCTTAGCTTACATAGAACCTGGGATGGTGAGTGTCGGAGCTACAAAGCACTCTCTCATGTCAGTAAAAACCCTTTTTTCTGCTCTGCACCTTCCATTCTTGATGAAGATATCTTACGCTGTACAAACTAAGAGAGTAGCCACACCTGGCATCTCCGACCATTTCACAACTTACCGACTGGTATTGCTTATTGCTGCCACTCTGTGTAACGTTGTCATCAATGGAGCTTGCTTGGCTTCCTCCAGGCTGCCATTTCAGGCCAAGACACCCTACATTCCAGCCACGCCGTGCCATTTCAGTACTTGCTTTATTCACCTGAGTGTGCCCTTCGGTACTTCAATATGCCCACTTGAAGAGCCTCGGCCTTTTATTCTCCTTGTACTGTCCAACACTTGACAACCGGAGCTGCGGTACTTTTCATGTGTCGATGCCTCTGTAAGTATACTGTCATCATAGCATGACTCTAATCAGGACACACTAACGCAGGTTGCTGCCACACATCTGTGATTCATGTTTATGTCATGCTCCTATGAATGCTTCTACCTCGAATGGTTTGCAACAGACATAACACTTTGTAATTGTTGGTGAGTAACTTTACGTCTTTGATACAGAGCCACTTGTTCCTTTTACAACCTACTGGATCCTCCACGGCCTGTAACTCGAACATTGTGCCATGCACTGTTACTGTTTATTACGAGACCTTCATAAAGTGTTCTCTATTGCATACCATGCAGCCTAATTATTATTCAGTTCACTCCACCCAGTCGGAGCTCACTGAGATCAGGACCGGGGCCGCATGGCAATAAACGTTCGCCAAGCTGCTTGCACAGCCTTGGAGGTTATTCAATATTTTCATCCTTAGTATTCACCTTAAATCCTTCATGAGAACTTAGCTACCCACTAAGATTGTTTAACAGCTTATGATGGCTAGCATGCATACCTTTCATTCTGAACCATTACATCGCTGCTTAATGGTCAGTTCCTGCATTTCTCTACTGGCACAATTTGCTGTGTAACTCACTATGTTGCCCATACTCATTTGGATCTCATAAGCTACTCACATGTAATATGAACTACGGAAACTTGGCTGCACTTGTAACATGCTAAGTTATTCATGTGTCGAGTCCAACTTTAGCATTATTTCCACTGCGCCTAGGAGCTAGCTCTACTCCTGACCAACTGCTGGCTATTGAGACTTGTGTATCCAACTTATGCTTCACTGTGACGCAGTACACCTATGTCCCTGGATGCTTCCTATATCTCCCTGGATACTTCCTATCGAGCTGCTTGTTGCTTCTGGCCTAACTTTGCTGCATTGTATGCTCCTCCCACGTTACTTCAAATTTTCCAGAGCTACTACTGCCGCCTCAGCCAGTATTCCCTGCGGATCTTTTCCTATTGTCTCCCTGATTGCATCAATACCTCCTACATCAAATAACTTCAGTTCCAGGATGTTTACTGCCTCTGTCAGACCTGTGCCTCTATGAGCCTTGAAAGTCCTTAGTTTCTGTATACTATTACACCGTACTCACATGCTTCGTCTGGTCCGGATACATGCTAGCCATCTTATGCTTAGTTACTACTTGATTACTCACCGGCTGGCATATGCTGCTAATGTATATCCTAAGGTCCATCGGCTGCCCGCACGTGGTCTAGCTGCATTTCCTTATCTTGTTGGGCTCAGCTCCCTCTCGTTCCCATGTATGCTTCCTACAGGGCTGCTTCATTCAGTCAGACTTACCTCTCCAAATCATGCTTCCTACAGCTTCTGCTTTCCACTGGATTGTTTCTGGAGTACATTATGATATTCACCTCAGTTCTCCTGGATGCTTCGCTGTGAAATTTACCTCTTTAGGAGTTACTCCTGTTTCTGCCAAGAACTCCCTGCTGAATTCTATTCCATATTACCTTACTTTACCTGATACCTATGACTTGATCCACTACAGTTCCAGATGCTTATTACTTCTATTTGAACCTACTACTCGCCTGCTTCTTTGACTTGCCTTCACCCATCGGGCTGGGAGGTTTACGTACTAATCGCCTGCTTCTGTGACCAGCCTTCACCCATTGGGCTGGGAGGTTTACGTACTAATCGCCTGCTTCTGTAACCAGCCTTCGCCCATTGGGCTGGAAGGTTTACCTACTATTCGTATGTTTCTACGACCTGCCTTCGCCCATCGGGCTGGGGGGTTTCCTACTTCTGCCTTGTCCAGCTCAGGGCCTAGAAGATTCGCTCATTCTACTATGCGATACCTCGTTGTTGCTCAGCCAGCAGACACCCTTATTATGGACTACACTGGCTGTTTCTTTGTTCCTCCTCTATTCTTGGAAGCTTTGCCCTGCTGCTTCAGCCATGTGGACTTGCTGCTGCTTCACCCTTTCCAGGACATTTAGTTGTGCCTCTCATGAAGACCTTATCCTGCTTGTGCTCTACCACCTTTAGATCTGTGACAATGCTACTCCATTTGACTCAGCCTCAGCACCATTCCATCCTATACGTCTGCTTTTCAATTGCAGTGCTACTCTGCTCTAGTCTGACTCAAGATACGACGTCTCCTGGGGGCTCTATACCATGCACTATTCCTGCTGGCTGCCCTCTGTAGGTCTGGCTACCGTTTTCTGTTGCCTGGAGCTGGTCGCCTCTCTACATACATCTCCAGCTGCTGCCAAGCTGTGCTTTCGTCAAGTGACTTACTGTCACGCTCTCTTCAACCAGCAGACTTCCATGGGTATGACTGTGCATCCTTTGCCTGGAATCAGCCACCTCTTCTCCTACATCACCAGTTATTGATTCAGTTACACCTTCTTCGGGGGTTGGTTGCCACGTCCCGTTCCACTCTCTGCCTATATCAGCGTAATCCTGCTCCTACTACCTCTCACTTCAGATTAGCAGCTCACCTGACTTACTTACTTTGGACTTGCTGTATTATAATACTTGGATGCTTATAGCCTTGCACCAGTGTCTCCGATTACTATACAGCTTGCCATTATTCCAGCTCAGCTCTACAGCCGTTGTATTCATATCAATTACTAAAGACTATACTTTCTTATCAGAACTGGATTCGTCACTCGATGACCTAGCTTCAAACTATCTCTCATTCCTCGTACTTACAAGCCCTCTATTATTAGACAACTGGAAGTCGTATTACTTTTATTCGTCCTGCCTCATTGACGTCAAAGCTTGGATTCAACTATCTTTCAGGTATTCTGTATTAAGTTCATCAGTCATCAACTTCATCTCCACTATCATACAATTTCATGGACTATGCCTCTATCACCTGAAGTACGGAAGTCGGTCCTTCAAGATATCCACTCTCCATCATTCAATTGTACATGGATTCTGATTCGGAGTTTGTTAGAAGGAAATTACTTCACTGGACATTAAAAATTCAGTTCTTGCTCAAGCTCCAATTATCTGGATTAAATTCTACTATTAAAATTCAGATTAGCTGCTTAATTTAGTCTAATTAGGATCTCTCTCCTTTAGTATACCCAGACGGACGGGCAGGTCAGTAGCCATGGGTCCTCAGAGTTTTCCCCCCAATGAGGTTTTTCCTCTCCTGAGTGCTACAGGTCACACACCGGAGTTGGAGGAGGTGATAGTCTATTCCTATCTGAAGTTGTTACGCACAACTACTTCAGCATTCAGTTACTGAACAATCGTAGATATTTTTCCTTTGGGGCTCTATAATTCTAAATTAGACCTCCTTCCTTCCTACAGGTGGGATACAGAGAAAGGCCAAAACCATCAAATATAATCAAATGACTCAATTCAAGCATCCAAGTACCTAAGCACAAATCATTCTATGCTGGCTCTGTATCCGTCAACCATCTACATCATTTCAATCAATATGTTACATAAGCACTGAGCTATGAACACACATAATTAAAGGGATTCCCGGGATTATGTGGGGAAAGAGCTCCTCTCCCACTGCCTATTTAAGTGGAGTAGCTAACTCCCGCTCTTCTTAGAGTGAGTCGCACTCACCCACCATCCTCCCCTGACACCTCCTCCTTCTGCGGCACTCTTATCCCACCAAGGGGCTCCATAATTCTAAATTAGGCCTCCTTCCTTCCTACAGGTGGGATATAGAGAAAGGCCCAAACCATCAAATATTATCAAATGACTCAATTCAAGCATCCAAGTACCTAAGCACAAATCATTCTATGCTGGCTCTGTATCCCTCAACCATCTACATCATTTCAATCAATATGTTACATAAGCACTGAGCGATGAACACACATAATTAAAGGGATTCCCGGGATTATGTGGGGAAAGACCTCCTCTCCCACTGCCTATTTAAGTGGAGTAGCTAACTCCCGCTCTTCTTAGAGTGAGTCGCACTCACCCACCATCCTCCCCTGACACCTCCTCCTTCTGCGGCACTCTTATCCCACTGAGGGGCTCCATAATTCTAAATCAAGCCTCCTTCCTTCCTACAGGTGGGATATAGAGAAAGGCCAAAACCATCAAATATTATCAAATGACTCAATTCAAGCATCCAAGTACCTCAGCACAAATCATTCTATGCTGGCCTCTGTATCCATCAACCATCTACATCGTTTCAATATATATGTTACATAAGCACTGAGCTATGAACCACACATAATCCAGCACTTTAGACTACTCAGTCACACTACCACAGTGAGTTGTTTCTCTGTGCACTGCATCATGATTGCTGAGCCCTTTTAGCTGCGCCACAGTGTTTGTTGTGCCTTGCTTAGGTGATTGATTTTAAACATTGGGAGCATCATATTTGCTATGCAATGCCTGATCGTGTGAGAATTTTAGGTGGGCTTGTGTGGTTTTTACTGATTACCACAATTAAACCCACAAGGTAGGAGTTCTTCTGTGTGCTGTGCCTTACTCTAGCCCAGGAGTGTAGCCAGAAATTTCCATTTTGTACACAGTCTCCAACAGTTACACCCCCCCAATTAAAAAATGTACACATCCTTTCCAAATGGCACCCCCTTCCAAACAAGTCAGATTGTTGTCTGATGACTCCTCTACTCTCTAAAGAGGTTATACATGTATTAGACACTCCTCAGTGGCCTACACTAACCCAAATGATACAGATTAGAATGATAATATTAACAGAGTGGCTTATGGTTTGTGACAGGCACTCAACAAAACTGTACACAAATGTGTACAGTGAGTATGCTGTCTACATCCTTGCTCTGGCCCTAGGATCACCATGCTGTTTGTGTGACATGCTAGTTTGGTGTGTTCCTCTTAATTTGGGCACAGTGTATTCATTGCTGACTGCTATTTACAGTTTGTTTAGCTGGTGAGTGTGTAATGGGGTGAAATTCTTAATGCATGGAGTGGTAGCTGGTGGCAGCTGGTGGTTGCTGGTGACTGTTATGGGGGTTCCAATTTCTTGGGATTTTTATCATTTTAGCTGGTGAGTGTTCTTTTCTCAGCTTGCTCCATTAATGTGAGTGGGAGCCATGTATACCCAGTAAAATTCCTAATGCAAAGTGATGTAAAATCGTTTGGGGGGTTAAAATACATTGAGCCATCCTGCTTTCATTCTGCATTCTGTAATGGCAGGATGCACCTAGTTTGATGAAGTTGTCAATTATTCCAGAATTTGGCTTTCTCCCCTGATGGTTGGACCTAACCATTTGTACCCTACTTCTGAAATCTTGTATACTCTTTGTGCTGTAAAACCTGCTGTGTAACACCATTTGTTTATATCTTGTTGTAATTACCTTTTGTTGTATCTCTGTAATATTTTACCCTGTAACCTCCCGGGTCATGCCTGAAAATAGTCATCTCTATGGCTAGCTCACCTACCTGGTTAACAAAAACAAAATAAATAAAAATAAAAAAATTCGGTTAACGTATTTTGTTTAAAGACCTGGGGCTGGGGGTGATGGTCCAGGAGATGTATTTTTCCAGGCCTGCGTAAGGTTTGGCCATGTGCTTTCTTGGATTGGGGTGGGGGTGGGGGTGGTGGAAGTGTGTGGTCCTAGAAGCACTCCTGGAAAGATGCATCTGCTGGGACTGGTGTGTTGACACTTAATGCTGAATTTTGTGCTTGTTGCCTTGTGTTGATAAGGGGATGTTTTCTTTTGTTTTTTTTAATTTAAAGTGAGACACTGGGGGGTTTAAAGCACACAGGCAATACTTCTTTCCAGGTGTGCTTGTTCACAGAGGCCCTCTCAGCCATCTTGAGCACCATGGCTCGGTGAGTGGTGGATAAGCACACCTGGAAAGATGCTAGTCTGTGCTGAACTGTGATTGCTGACTTTTTGTCTGAATCAAGGCCTGTGGTTGGGGCAAGGGAGGGCCAGGACATGCATTTTTCCAGGCCTGCTTAAAGCTTATCCATCTTAGGAGTGCCATGCGCTTTCTTGGATTGAGACGGGGTGGGGGTGGTGGAAGGGTGTGGGCCGAAAAGCACTCCTGGAAAGATGCATCTGCTGGGGATGGTGTGTTGAAATGATGCTTTGTCTGGATTATTCATGCTGAATTATTTTGTGATGGCTTTTTTATTTAAAGCGAGACCTTCATGTTTAAAGCGAGACCTTCATGTTTAAAGTCAGACCTTCATGCCTATGGCACCCTACCAACTTTCCCCCTGCTGCTAACCAATGACCTACATTGCAGCCCCCTGATTAACCAGACATATCTCTTCATCGGATGCGCACACCATTCCTCTACCCCTCCGCCAGCACTCCAACACTTCATTTTCCTCACAGTCATTTTGTTTGCAGGCAAGTGCAGGCGTGCCTCAATTTAGTTTGCAAGGAAAGTGTGGGCGGGGCCTCAATTTTGTTTGCAGGCAAGTGCAGGCAGGCATCCATTTTGTTTGCAAGCAAGTGCAGGCGGGCCTCCATTTTGTTTGCAGATCAATGCAGGTGGGCCTCCATTTTGTTTGTGGACAAGTGCAGGCAGGCCTCCATTTTGTTTGCAAGCAAGTGCAGGCATGCCTCCATTTAGTTTGCAAGGAAAGTTCGGGTGGGCCTCTATTTCATTTGCTGTCAAGTGGAGGCAGGCCTCTATTTTGTTTGAAGGCAAGTGCAGGTGGGCCTCCATTTTGTTTGCAGGCAAGTACAGACAGACTTCCATTTAGTTTGCAGGCAAGTGCAGGCGTGCCTCCTTTTAGTTAGCAATAAAAGTGTGGGTGGGCCTCCGTTTTGTTTGCAGGCAAGTGCAGGCATGCCTCCATTTAGTTTGCAAGGAAAGTGTGGGAGGGGCCTCCATTTTGTTTGCAGGCAAGTGCAGGCAGGCCTCCATTTTGTTTACAAGCAAGTGCAGGCGGGCCTCCATTTGTTTGCAGGTCAGTGCAGATGGGCCTCCATTTTGTTTGTGGGCAAGTGCAGGCAGGCTTCCATTTTGATTGTGGGCAAGTGCAGGTGGGCCTCCATTTTGTTTGCAAGCAAGTGCAGGCATGCCTCCATTTAGTTTGCAAGGAAAGTACGGGTGGGCATCTATTTTGTTTGCAGTCAAGTGCAGGCGGGCCTCTATTTTGTTTGCAGGCAAGTACAGGTGGACCTCCATTTTGTTTGCAGGCAAGTGCAGACAGGCTTCCATTTAGTTTGCAGTCAAGTGCAGGCGTGCCTTCATTTAGTTTGCAAGGAAAGTGTGGGAGGGGCCTCCATTTTGTTTGCAGGCAAGTGCAGGCAGACCTCCATTTTGTTTGCAAGCAAGTGCAGGCAGGCCTCCATTTTGTTTGCAGGTCAGTGCAGGTGGGCCTCTATTTCATTTGCAGTCTAGTGCAGGCGGGCCTCCAATTTGTTTGCAGGCAAGTGCAGATGTGCCTCCATTTAGTTTGCAAGGAAAGTGTGGGTGGACCTCTATTTCATTTGCAGTCAAGTGGAGGCATGCCTCTATTTTGTTTGTAAGCAAGTGCAGGTGTGCCTCCATTTAGTTAGCAAGAAAAGTGCAGGTGGGCCTCCATTTTGTTTGCAGGCAAGTGCAGGCAGGCCTTCATTTTGTTTGCAAGCAAGTGCAGGTGGGCCTCCATTTTGTTTGCAGGCAAGTGCAGGCATGCCTCCATTTAGTTTGCAAGGAAAGTGTGGGCAGGGCCTCCATTTTGTTTGCAGGCAAGTGCAGGCAGGCCTCCATTTTGTTTGCAAGCAAGTGCAAGCATGCCTCCATTTAGTTTGCAAGGAAAGTGTGGTCGAGGCCTCCATTTTGTTTGCTGGCAAGTGCAGGCGTGCCTCCATTGAGTTTGCAAGCAAGTGCAGGTGTGCCTCAATTTAGTTAGCAAGAAAAGTGCAGGCAGTCCTCCATTTTGTTTGTGGGCAAGTGCAGGCATGCCTCCATTTAGTTTGCAAGGAAAGTGTGGGCAGGGCCTCCATTTTGTTTGCAGGCAAGTGCAGGCAGGCCTCCATTTTGTTTGCAAGCAAGTGCAAGCATGCCTCCATTTAGTTTGCAAGGAAAGTGCGGGTGGGCCTCTATTTCATTTGCAGTCAAGTGGAGGCAGGCCTCTATTTTGTTTGCAGGCAAGTGCAAGTGGGCCTCCATTTTGTTTACGGGCAAGTGCTGGCAGGCCTCCATTTTGTTTGCAAGCAAGTGCAGGCATGCCTCCATTTAGTTTGCAAGGAAAGTGCGGGTGGGCCTCTATTTCGTTTGCAGTCAAGTGGAGGCAGACCTCTATTTTGTTTGCAGACAAGTGCAGGTGGGCCTCCATTTTGTTTGCAGGCAAGTGCAGACAGGCTTCCATTTAGTTTGCAGGCAAGTGCAGGCATGCCTCCATTTAGTTTGCAAGCAAGTGCAGGCGTGCCTCCATTTAGTTAGCAAGAAAAGTGCGGGTGGGCCTCCATTTTGTTTGCAGGCAAGTTCATGCAGGCCTCCATTTTGTTTGCAGGCAAGTGCAGGTGGGCCTCCATTTTGTTTGCAAGCAAGTGCAGGTGTGCCTCCATCTAGTTTGCAAAGAAAGTGCAGGCAGGCCTCCATTTTGTTTGTAGGCAAGTGCAGGTGGGCCTCCATTTAGTTAGCAAGAAAAATGCGGGTGGGCCTCCATTTGTTTGCAGGTAAGTGCAGGCATGCCTCCATTTAGTTTGCAAGGAAAGTATGGGAGGGGCCTCCATTTTGTTTGCAGGCAAGTGCAGGCAGGTCTCCATTTTGTTTGCAAGCAAGTGCAGGCGGGCCTCCATTTTGTTTGCAGGTCAGTGCAGCTGGGCCTCCATTTTGTTTGCGGGCAAGTGCAGGCGGGCCTCCATTTTGATTGCGGGCAAGTGCAGGTGGGCCTCCATTTTGTTTGCAAGCAAGTGCAGGCATGCCTCCATCTAGTTTGCAAGGAAAGTGCGGGTGGGCTTCTATTTTGTTTGCAGTCAAGTGCAGGCGGGCCTCTATTTTGTTTGCAGGCAAGTGCAGGTGGACCTCAATTTTGTTTGCAGGCAAGTGCAGACAGGCTTCCATTTAGTTTGCAGGCAAGTGCAGGCGTGCCTTCATTTAGTTTGCAAGGAAAGTGTTGGAGGGGCCTCCATTTTGTTTGCAGGCAAGTGCAGGCAGACCTCCATTTTGTTTGCAAGCAAGTGCAGGTGGGCCTCCATTTTGTTTGCAGGTCAGTGCACGTGGGCCTCTATTTTTTTTGCAGGCAAGTGCAGGCAGGCCTCTATTTTGTTTGCAAGTCAGTGCAGGTGGGCCTCTATTTTGTTTGCAGGCAAGTGCAGGTGGGCCTCCATTTTGTTTGCAGGCAAGTGCAGGTGGGCCTCCATTTTGTTTGTAAGCAAGTGCAGGTGTGCCTCCATTTAGTTTGCAAGGAAAGTGCGGGTGGGCCTCTATTTCGTTTGCAGTCAGGTGGATGCAGGCCTCTATTTTGTTTGCAGGCAAGTGCAGGTGTGCCTCCATTTAGTTAGTAAGAAAAGTGCAGGCGGGCCTCCATTTTGTTTGCAGGCAAGTGCAGGCGTGCCTCCATTTAGTTTGCAAGGAAAGTGTGGGCGGGGCCTCCATTTTGTTTGCAGGCAAGTGCAGGCAGGCCTTCATTTTGTTTGCAAGCAAGTGCAGGTGGGCCTCCATTTTGTTTGCAGGCAAGTGCAGGCATGCCTCCATTTAGTTTGCAAGCAAGTGCAGGCCTGCCTCCATTTAGATAGAAAGAAAAGTGCGGGCGGGCCTCCATTTTGTTTGCAGGCAAGTGCAGGCATGCCTCCATTTAGTTTGCAAGGAAAGTGTGGGCGGGGCCTCCATTTTGTTTGCAGGCAAGTGCAGGCGTGCCTCCATTTAGTTTGCAAGCAAGTGCAGGTGTGCCTCCATTTAGTTAGCAAGAAAAGTGCAGGCGGGCCTCCATTTTGTTTGTAGGCAAGTGCAGGCATGCCTCCATTTAGTTTGCAAGGAAAGTGTGGCCGGGGCCTCTATTTTGTTTGCAGGCAAGTGCAGGCAGGCCTCCATTTTGTTTGCAAGCAAGTGCAGGCAGGCCTCCATTTTGTTTGCAGGTCAGTGCAGGTGGGCCTCCATTTTTTTTGCGGGCATGTGCAGGTGGGCTTCCATTTTGTTTGCGGGCAAGTGCAGGTGGGCCTCCATTTTGTTTGCAAGCAAGTGCAGGCATGCCTCCATTTAGTTTGCAAGGAAAGTTCGGGTGGGCCTCTATTTCATTTGCTGTCAAGTGGAGGCAGGCCTCTATTTTGTTTGCAGGCAAGTGCAGGCAGGCTTCCATTTAGTTTGCAGACAAATGCAGGCGTGCCTCCATTTAGTTTGCAAGCAAGTGCAGGCGTGCCTCCATTTAGTTAGCAAGAAAAGTGCTGGCGGGCCTCCATTTTGTTTGCAGGCAAGTGCATGCAGGCCTCCATTTTCTTTGCAGGCAAGTGCAGGTGGGCCTCCATTTTGTTTGCAAGCAAGTGCAGGCAGGCCTCCATTTTGTTTTCAAGCAAGTGCAGGTGTGCCTCCATTTAGTTTGCAAAGGAAGTGCAGGTGGGCCTCCATTTTGTTTGCAGGCAAGTGTAGGCGGGCCTCCATTTTGTTTGCAAGCAAGTGCAGGTGTGCCTCCATTTAGTTTACAAGCAAAGTGCGGCTGGGCCTCCATTTTGTTTGCAGACAAGTGCAAGCAGGCTTCCATTTTGTTTGCAGGCAAGTGCAGGTGAGCCTCCATTTAGTTTGCAAGAAAAGTGCGGGCGGGCCTCCATTTTGTTAGCAAGCAAGTGCAGGCAGGCCTCCATTTTGTTTGCAGGCAAGTGCAGGTGGGCCTCCATTTTGTTTGCAGGCAAGTGCAGGCATGCCTCCATTTAGTTTGCAAGAAAAGTGCGGGTGGGCCTCCATTTTATTTGCAGGCAAGTGTAGACAGGCCTCCATTTTGTTTGCAGGCAAGTGCAGGCGGGCCTCAATTTTATTTGCAAGAAAGTGCAGGCATGCCTCCATTTTGTTTGCAGACAAGTGCAGGTGGGCCTCCATTTTGTTTGCAGGCAAGTGCAGGCGTGCCTCCATTGAGTTTGCAAGGAAAGTGTGGTCGAGCCTCCATTTTGTTTGCAGGCTAGTGCAGGCATACTTCCATTTAGTTTGCAAGGAAAGTGCAGGCGGGCCTCCATTTTGTTTGCTGCTGTACTCTTCCTCATACGATGTCACCATGTGTGCTGCTCTACTCTACCTCATGTGGTGTCACCATGTGTGCTGCTCTACTCTACCTCTTGCGGCATCACCATGTGCGCTGCTCTACTCTACTCTACCTCATGTGGTGCTACTGTTTTGCCCTGTGCCCTCCTCGTTATTTTATGTGAGTGAATTTTTTAATATATTCTCTGTTTTTTATTATGGCATCATGTTTTTCTTTTTTTATCTTGGAAAGAAAAAGATGGATCAAAGCAAAACAAGAAGACGTCAAACACCATGTGTGTCTGCTGCTGACATGCTTCGTGGGGCTTTGAAGAATTGTTCTGTACCACTCACAGTAAAATAAAGACGTCAGCAGCACTGGAATAACTTAAGAAAGGATCCACAATGCATCCAGGAGTATAACGATAAGCAAAAGGATGTGCATGGAAGCACAGAGAGAAAACGACCGAAGAACAACGCACACTTGCTAGAGAGAAAAGTCGGTTGTGAATGCAGGAAGCTGGGAAAAAGAAGAGGGACATGACACCAGATACTGTAAACCCTTCTGTAACTAAAACAACTAAACAAACAGCAGAACAGAAAAGAGAATATTGGAGAAAGAGAGAAAAAGAGAACAATGCATGATGATGACCTCACAAAAATGCAGAAGAATCAATGAAAAACGATGACAAGGATACCATGAAGTAAAGAAGATGCAGACCACCAATTCCTTGACCACAGCCACTAACACCACAAACTCTATGAAAATGCAAGTGAGCATACCATCCAGCACAATGGAAACACTAATGGGAACACCCTTCATTACCAGTACAACCATGACATTGATTGCCTTGGATGAAAACACAACACCAGTGATGGACCCAAGGTCAGAAAGCACAATTAGAAAGGCTATGCACAGAGCATGTGAAGGACTGTCCCGGTCCCCAACCAGGTTTCAAGGGTGCCAGAAGATGGTACACGCTGTGGGGGCTGAGAATCAAAAGGTCACTTATGAGGGTACAAAGGGCACTTTTTCTATACTAGTTTTTGCCATACAGAAATAAAAAGTGGAATGGCTACTGCCCCTTTTGCCCTGCTGGTTCCGGCACCCATGCAAGGTTTACTGCAGCAATCTCAAAAGTTATCTCCTTGGCCACTCCAAAAAAACAGGCTGCCCTCTCAAGGTTCGGATATCGTACCAAACTGGACAATAAGTTAGTGGAAGTCCTTCAACAAAAATTACATTTGTTTAAACAGTGCAACAGGTAGGCAGACAAAGAACTGAAAAAATAATTCATCAGCATGTTTCTTGTTCTGGAAAAGTACCGCCTACTACGAAGAGCAAGCACATTCCTGGGAATCAGTTGGAGAAGAATGATGAGCATATCAAAGAGCGTACCAGTTAGGAGGAGCACCAGACACAAGTTGGGAATATCTGAGGAGCTGCAGAAGAAAGCAGATGATTTTTTCAACATATCAGCAACACCGCTTCCACACAAGAAGACGTTTTCTAAGCGAACCAGAAAAGCAAGCTCATTCTTAGACAAAACTCTGAAAAGGCTGCACCAAGAATTCCATGAGCAGAACCCAGATGAGAAAATTGGACTAACTAAATTCAGCAGTCTCCGTCCTGATAATATTAAACTCACACAGCATCAAAAACTGGACCAGTGTCTATGCGAGTATTGCACCCATGGGAAACTAAAGCTGTCAGCAATAAAGCGATTTGCCGAGTAGAAAAAAATTGAGTGCACAATTTCCAATATTTATGAAGCAGTAGAGCTGACTACGTGCCCAAAGAAGGAAAGAGAGAAATTCTTTAAAAAGTCCTGCATTGAAAAAAATTGCAAAATGTGTAGCACTTCTGCTATTAACAAATTACTGGAAGAACTTTTACAGACACTGGAACTGAGAAGGTGAAATAGCAACACTGTGACCATTTCCAGGGTCATAAATGATTGGAAAGTAAACAAACAAGAAAAGTCATGAAGAGAAAAGTGGTCACATTTCGATGTCTGGTTGAAGTCTTGAAGGACGACCTCCTGTTTTTGGGTTGACATCTACACGTAACATCCTGGCAACAACACCAATTCAAGTCACTCAAAGATAACCTTCCCAACAGCTGCGTAGTGATGGTTCTAGACTTAGCAGAGAACTACACATGCAAGTACCAGGATGAAATTCAGTCATGCCACTGGCACCATGAGCAAGCAACTGTTCACCCTGCAGTGATGTACTGCAGGTGTGAAAGATGTACAGACTTAGTTACAGAGTCACTTGTCTTCATATCTAGTGATCTCAAACATGACCACCACGCAGTTCTGCATTTCGTGAACATGTCCAGTTCCTACCTCAGAAACATCCGTGGCATCAATATTGAGAAACAGGTATACTTTACTGATGAGTGTGGCAGTCATTACAAATCAAAACGGACCTTCCAGAACATATCCTTGTCTCCATCACTACATGGATTCCCAACAGAGCGTGCATTTTTTGGATCCAGGCATGGAAAAGGACCCTCAGATGGTGAGAGTGCAGTGGTGAAGTCACGTACAAGCCCAGCTGTGCAGTCCCGGGCAGGCTATCATTTCAAATGCTGCACATCTCTTTCAGTACTGCAAGAGGAATTTAACAAAGGAACCTGCCATTGAAGGTTGCACTCATTACCACAGAACATTCTTCTGGGTCAGTGATGGAAAAATTACCAGAAATGCAGGACCAGGACTGAAAACAATAGCTGTCACACAAAAGGTGCAGAGTGTCCGACCAGCGGCAGATGGTGTTGAAGTCCGAGACTACAGCTGTTTCTCTGAGCCATGCAGAAAGGAGGATGGTCACTGTGAAAATGCAAGATATGTCAATGGATGGAAGAAGAGGATCATTCAGATTGCACTAGGCTATGTGTCTTCAGTGAAGGAAAAAGAAACTTCAGGGCCCCCTACATTGCGTATTCCGGTCTCCAGTGCAATCATTCGCACACTCACTCCCCCTTCGGATATTAAGAATCCTGGGCCCACTACATTGCCATTTTCTGTCTCCAATGCAATTACCAGCACACCCACCCCCACTTCTGATATCACACCTCCAGTGATGACCAGTACGTCTACTGTTGTGAACCAGATTAGTGAACATGCTGCAGCATTGACATATTCTGCAGCCAGCACAACAGCCAATACATCTGTTGCCAGCGCATCTACCAGAAAACAAAAGAACTATGACCACATACAGACAAGCCAGTTTTATGCTGTCTATTACTCTAACACATTTTACATTGGACAAGTAACATAATTTGATGAAATGAAACAAGAATTTGAATGTAAATTTTTGCAGCGGAGCAGGCATGGCAAATTCTATTGGCCACGGCTTCCAGACATCGATGTCATAAAGGGAAGGCAACTTTTTTATGGATCAGTAACAGTGCAAGGACAAGGACAAGGAAAATTTGACATATCACCAGATGACCTAAAAACCATCGTCAACAAACATGAAAAACTACAACAACATTGGAATTAACAGAATTTGAAGGAAGTATTGTCTTTTTAACATTTCTGAATGGTTCTGTAACAGTGTGGGCAGGTAGGGGAAGGGTGGGCAGGTAGGGAAAGGTACGCAGCTAGATATGGTGGAGAGCAGTAGGTGAGTACATGGATGTACGCATAGGGACACAGGGCATGCTGACAGTGAACAGCCATTTGGTTGGCAAGAGACTGCTGAAGGTGGACAGGTGTTTGGGAAGAATTTAAAGAATGTTGGTGGGCACAAGGGCTGCTAAAGGTAGACAGACAGGGTGGCCAAGTGGAGGCTGTCATATGGTGGAATTAAGTGGAAGGGGGTGCTGATGGAAGGAAGCTGGGATGATTAGTTGGGGAAGGTATAAAGTAAGGTGGAAGGTGAGGAAAAAGGTGTGCAGGAAGAGGAGAAAAGGGAAAGGTGTGAAGGAAGTGAAGAATGTTAGGGTGGAAGGCTCATGGATGAGAGGATGCCGGCCCTCGGGCATCGGCAGAGCTTGATTTTGGTTATGTGTGGTAGCACATGATAAACCTATTTTTGTTTTGGCCGGTGTCAGTGGATGCAGGCCCTTGTGCACTGACAATCACTGGATTTTGAATGCTATGCGATGCGGGAACTGATCTGTGTTTTTGTTTTGGCCGGTGTCAGTGGATGCAGGCCCTTGGGCACTGACAGTCACTGGATTTTGAATGCTATGCGATGCGGGAACTGATCTGTGTTTTTGTTTTGGCCGGTGTCAGTGGATGCAGGCCCTTGGGCACTGACAGTCACTGGATTTTGAATGCTATGCGATGCAGGAACTGATCTGTGTTTTTGTTTTGGCCGGTGTCAGTGGATGCAGGCCCTTGGGCACTGACAGTCACTGGATTTCGAATGATATGCGATGCGGGAACTGATCTGTGTTTTTGTTTTGGCCGGTGTCAGTGGATGCAGGCCCTTGGGCACTGACAGTCACTGGATTTCGAATGCTATGTGATGCGGGAACTGATCTGTGTTTTTGTTTTGGCCGGTGTCAGTGGATGCAGGCCCTTGGGCACTGACAGTCACTGGATTTGAATGATATGCGATCGCGGAACTGATCTGTGTTTTGTTTTGGCGGTGTCAGTGGATGCAGGCCCTTGGGCACTGACAGTCACTGGATTTCGAATGATATGCGATGCGGGAACTGATCTGTGTTTTTGTTTTGGCCGGTGTCAGTGGATGCAGGCCCTTGGGCACTGACAGTCATTGGATTTCGAATGCTATGCGATGCGGGAACTGATCTGTGTTTTTGTTTTGGCTGGTGTCAGTGGATGCAGGCCCTTGGGCACTGACAGTCACTGGATTTCGAATGCTATGTGATGCGGGAACTGATCTGTGTTTTTGTTTTGGCCGGTGTCAGTGGATGCAGGCCCTTGGGCACTGACAGTCACTGGATTTCGAATGCTATGCGATGCGGGAACTGATCTGTGTTTTTGTTTTGGCCGGTGTCAGTGGATGCAGGCCCTTGGGCACTGACAGTCACTGGATTTCGAATGCTATGCGATGCGGGAACTGATCTGTGTTTTTGTTTTGGCCGGTGTCTGTTCAAAGAAGAAACTATGCTGAGTGCGCGGATGCCCATGACGATTGCATTCCAGGCAACTCCAGGGAGACGAAAATCAATTTCTTGAGCAATGGCACTCTGATGAACTATGAACTGTTCTATAAAACTAAGAAGAATGACTGCTGGCTTAAGAAAGCGGCAATGAGAGCATTTGTGGACATTAGTTGGTGGGTGGTTGTGGTAAGAAAGAAAGGTATTGGGATTAAAGAGACATTGTAGTGTGGTGTGCGTTTGTGTCGCATAAGTTTAGATAGGTTTTCAGATTACATCCCGTGAGTAGTGCACCCACCATTGTAAAAGCAGGTGTGGGTCAGTACAGTCTCGCTGTCCTTGTAGGGGAGATCGCCTTTGGGGTTGTGAAGTAATTTTACCAGTTTTCCCACAGGCTTTTTCCAGGTTGTTTGCCTTCTCCAGTGAGATCAGGTTAGACAGTAGGCAGGACTGTTTAATTTACTTACTATTATGTCTTGGGTGGCATGGAAGTCTTGGTTGATGCAGAAGAGGGGAAGGTACCAGCATCCTTTATGCCCATTTTGTATGTCTGGGTGCTCATGTTTTTTGGCTGAAAGTTCCCAGGGAGAGTGAGCTGTGCCCTGTGGCCACGTGGCTTGTAATGAAAGAATCTGTAGAGCTTGAGGGCACACTCCATTGGTTTCCTGTAGGGCTGTTTTACAGATGGTGATTGCAAACAAATTGTGGCCACTGCTCAACTAACAAGACCACTGTTAGTAGCAGTGTGGCTGTAATTTGTTTGAACTCACATGTTAACATTAGAAATGGCATTCAGACATGGCCCCATAGAGAACTATGGAGCACACTCCTGTACCCTGCAGAATCATACATCACAAGCCATGTAGATGCAGGGCCGTGGCTTGCATGTATTTAAATGAGGACCCCCGGAAGTTTAACAGAAACTTCCACTTTTGAGACATGGCACCCTAACTTTTTAAAAAGAAAGTAGTGGACTCCACAAGAGAGTAGCAGACCTCCTTAAAGAAAAATCCAGTTGAGAGCATGACTGAAGACTCATAGCTCATGTGGAAGCACAGAGTTACAAAGTAGAATACCGATCAAGACTACCTGGCTGCCCACATCATGCAGACTTGTTAATGTTGTTTTTTTTATCAAATAAATGCATGGCAGTGGCCATTTCTCTGCAGTGCTTGGTGTGTGTCTCCATTTGTTTTGGCAGAACCGGGGGAATAGGGAAACACAGCATAAGACAATGGAAAAATAACAATACTTGAATAGAAGATTTTTGGGATTGGCGGAATTGAACCTTGGAACACATCAAAACGGTCAAAGGTAAATATGCTACTTATGCAATGTTTGGAGTTGAATGGTTTTAATATTATAATGATAGGATGCTGAGAAGAACACTGTTTTGGTGGCCAATGTTGCACATGCCATACTCTTTTGGTGTCCAGTGTTGCAGGCGCCACACTGTTTCGTGTCCAATGTTACATGCGCCACACTGATGTCCCCTGTTGCACGCGCCACAATGAGTGGCTTTTATCTCAAGTTTCTGTTAGGCAGTTATCTCACTACATAGTTACTTTTTCAACTTTGGGTAAGAGAGTTCAGAAAAGCTTATCAAAATTATTCTACTGTGAGGTTGAAAAAATTACTTCTATGTCACACTTTGGTACCCCTTTCTTGCGAACAGACCCAGAATTAATTTTCCGATCATACCCAAAAGCTGCAAGCCATTCATGGTGCTGTAGCTCAGTTGGTTAAAGCATCTGAATAATAAACAAGAACTCCTGAGTTCAAATCTTAGCAGTGCCTTTTCATCAGTTCACCATTAAATCCATTTCTGGTGACAGACTTAGAAACATGTCATAAAATGGGGAAATCCTTGATGATAGTTCCTTTTGCTGGATGTTCTTCCTGCATTTCTTTATGATTCCTTTAGTTCCCACCAAGAGCAGAAGAGCGAACTGCCCAGCCATGTTATCTGTGTGTTCTCTGCTTGGACTCCTCTTCTGTTTTGTGCATGTGTGACAAACTGGTCTGATAAGTAAGATGAGGGATTGCTAATTCATTTAGATCTACATGAGTGAAGGAGTTCTCAGGTAACAGAGAAGATAAAAAACAAGGAGCTCACAGAAGGGAATTGACAAATGGAGAGCTGGATGAATAGAAGAGAGAAAATGGTGTGCTCTGTGCATATAAAGAGAATGCAGTGGGTGTCAGAGGAACAGGAGAGCTACCCAGAGTGGAAGGAACATGTAGTGCTGACATAAAAATGGTTGAGAAGAAAATTGAGTGATAAGGAAACTGACATAAGGAACTAGAACTTGATGCATAGAAGCTGAGGGCTGAAAAGGGCTAGTGCCTCATCCAGGCTGCCTCCCCTAACCTGTTCAGCATTCTGCACTTCTGGTAATCCTCCACTTTCCTATTGTCCCCTCTTTTTCTAAGTAAACCCACAAGCCTGTGCCATCCCTCCTTCAATCTGCTCATTGGTTAGGCATATGCCGCTTTTTCAGGTTTTTAAATAGAAGACTGATTGGAGAGCCCGATTTCTTTTAAATGACACTGCATTTTAATTGGGACAGAAGAATGTCATTGGCAGTGGTGGGATATGAACCCTCAGCTACCCAAGAGACTGTAGTCTTAATTCAGTGCCTTAGGCTGCTCGGCCGCAATACTGCGGGGAGTTTCTGAAAAATGGAACAGGATATCAGTCACATGATTTTCCTTCTCAAACAAACCCCATTGTTTCCTTGAATAAGAAATGTGGTTTTGACTCTTCTGTACCAGATGAAAGAAATCATACACTATCACACCGATTACTGAGATAAGCTTCATTGTACAATCAGACTTGTCACATGGCTTGAATAGCAATATCACTTAACTGGAATATGGATTGGGCATACAGTTAGCTTGGTAATTCCATAGCAGTCCCCCTACATTATGACTGCAGTGGTCATATCGCAGAGAGATCCTGACATTCTTGGCATTCGCATCTCTATTGTTTAAAAGGTCTGACCACTGAATAGGACATCTCTAGCCAATTTGAGTCTAAGCTGTACCTTTTCTCTGCCTCACAATTTGCCCTTTCCCACAATAAGTAGAGGAGCTATGGGGATAGGGGGGCTCAGCAGACTCCTCAATTTTGTAGATAGGGAGAGCCAGTCTATTTTGCCTCCCGCACATCAATCAGTAAAGCATCATTAATATAAAAGAAATAAGGCTGGTGGACACTCTCTGAGGACAAAAGTAAACTGCTTATGACACACTGTGAACATCTTCTTTTAGTGCTTCTGAAAAGTTGTTCTCACCATTAGATTGTTATGAACAACTGTTTTAGCATGTGTGAAATAATTTATAATACTCATCTCCTCTACTTGTGAGCAGTAGCCACCATTGCTGTAGTGAAACCTTTTTAAATTAGTGGTTCTCCTGAGATACCCTTTCTGGAGCAAATCTATCAATATCAAGCCTAAACATTTGCTAACCCCTACCATTATTGGAGCTGAAATTCAAGCTATCTGAGCGGTTCTCTATTAAGCACCTACCACATTACTCCAGGATGATGAAAATCCGAAACTGAGAAACAAGAATAGGATAGCTTAGAAACATTGGTCTTTTTCAGTGTTTAACTATTCCTTCAAAGACTGGTTCATGGGTCACGAGTAAATGGATGCTCCAAGGGCATGGAAGCCACAAAAAGAGGAGCTCCCTGTAAAGTGTTATCAATAGGGAGCTGCCTCAATAGAACTGATAATACAAAAGCTAAGCTAGCAAAAGGAGAATGAAAACCTGATGGCAGCAGAAGAGACATTGTATCACCAACATAGAAGTGAAGATGCAGAGCCGACAGTAAAATGGGTAGTAAGAAAGAAGATGTAAAGAAATGAAGAGATATTCATAAACTTCCTGACATTTGTGGGTTGTGAACCCACAAATCCAAAGAGACACTAGCTTAAAGCCAGCCCCTTAGAACACTCAGTCACACTACTACTATGTGGCAATAGCTTTTGTGAGTAAAACAGAACCACTTTCAAAAATGAGCCCCATTTTTCTGTTTAAACTCTACTCTGATGCCAGTTCCTCTGTCTGTTCAAGATGGACATGAAGGAAATTATGCATTATACTTCTGGACAGTTTGCCATACAGTACTCTGGTATACTATCGTATTTCAAGTGGAATTGAAATAAATACACCACAGAAGATGGTAACAGAGATGTATTTGAAGAATGTCAATTCAGGAAGGACTTAGTAGAATCATTATTCGAATCAAAACCAAAAACTGCAAGCCGTTCATGGTGCTGTGGCTAAGCTGGTTAAAGCGACCAAATAATAAACAAGCAATCTTGCATTCAAATCTCAGCAGTGCCTTTTCATTAGTTCACCATTAAATCCATTTCTGGTGACTGACTTAGAACATGTCTTAAAATAGTGAATTTCTTGAAGATAGTTCCTTTTCCTGGATGTTCTTCATGCATTTTTTTTAGGTTCCTTTAGTTCCCATCAAGAGCAGAAGAGCGAATTGCCCAGCTATGTTAGCTGTGGGTTCTGTTCCTGGCCTCCTCTTCTGTTTTGTGCATGTGTGACAAATGGGTCTGCTAAGTAGGATGAGGGATTGCTAATTCATTTAGATCTACATGAGTGAGGGTGTTCTCAGGTAACAGAGAAGATACAAAACAAGGAGCTCACAGGAGGGAATTGACAAATGGAGAGCTGGATGAATAGAAGAGAGAAAATGGTGAGGTCTGTGCATAGAAGAAGAATGCAGTGGGAGTCAGAGGAACAGGAGAGCTACCCAGAGAGGAAGGGACATGTAGTGCTGACATAAAAAGGGTTGAGAAGAAAACCGAGTGACTAGGAAACTGACATGAGGATAGAGAACTTGATGCATGGAAGCTGAGGGCTGAAAAGGGCTCTTGCCTCATCCAGGCTGCCCACCCTAACCTGTTAAGTATTCTGTACTTCTGGCAATCCTCCACTTTCCTATTGTCCCCTCTTTTTCTAAGTAAACCCACAAGCCTGTGCCATCCCTCCATCAACCTGCTCATTGATTAGGCATATGCCGCTTCTTCGGGTGTTTAAATAGAAGGTTGATTGGAGAGCCCATTTGCTTTTAAATGACACTGCATTTTAATTGGACAGAAAAGTGTCAATGACAGTGGTTGGATTCAAACCCATGCCCCCAAAGAGACTGGAGCCCTAATCTAGTACCTTGGATCGCTAAGCCACATTACCGCAGAGAGTTCTTGAAAATGAAAGAGGATTCCAGTCACATGATTTTCCTTGTCAAACAAACCCCATTGTTTCCTTAAATAAGTAATGTGGTTTTGGCTCTTCTGTACCAGATGAAAGAAATCATACACTATCCCACCGACTACTGAGGTAAGCTACATTGTACAATCGGACTTTTTTTGTTATTTAATATGCTTTATTTATTTTGTTCAACATAAAACCAAACAAAACATGGGATACAGATCCTGCAACGGACAGTAAACCATAGTAGCTGAGCTTCAGATACAACAAAGCAGTTGCAGGAGTTTAGATATTTAGTGGATGTATACATAAACAATTGTACATAGAAACAGACTAACCCCTTCCCCCAACCCTCCCAATCCTACCACTTCCCAATCCCAATACCCCTCTCTCAATGCCCCCACCCACCCAGAGCCAAAAGTACCTGAATATGGTGTATAATTCTTATCTAACTAGCAAGTACACTCAGTACTAATGAGGCAATGGAGAAAACAAGCATACCAGCATCTGGGGGTAAACTTAGGTATACCAATAAGTCTTGTATGACAATGCATTTGTACAGCGGCCTTCTTGGTACAAGGGCCCACAATCATCAATAATACTAATGGGCAATTCCCAGAGCGACTAGATGATATGTTGTCTCAACACTCCCTTAAGGAGGTATTAGGGACCAAGAGGCATGCAACTTCTCCCATCTGACTCGATACAGGGAAAGTTTGCCGTGGAGGCTGGCAATTGCCTTTTCAATTCTGAGGTTATGAAAGAACTCGTTCACCCATTTAGAGTAAGAAAGAATAAGTTGGTCTTTCCAGTGATGGAGAACAAGTTTTTTAACTGATGGTGATATAATGGTCATTTGGAACCATCTTTCCCTAACTGGGATATTACTATAATCTCTAATTATACAAATTTGAGGTGTGAATAGCTCTTGCAAACCCAGTAGTGGGTCAGCCTTTGTCTTGATAAGGCACCAGAGGGGAGCCACTTTGGGGCACTCCCAAAATATATGAAGTAATGACCCTGGTTCCTGGCAGCATCTAAAGCAGACTTGGGTTGGGAGACTGCCCTTCTTAAACATTTTAAAAGGGGTATAGTAGGTATCATGCAAAATGTGGAATTGTGTCAGTCTTGGGCAGTCATTGACAGTATATAAATAGAGTCCCCGCCAGACCTTTTCCCAAGCAGTATTATCATTGTGGAAAGTGAGGGCCTAATATCGAGAATAACCCAAGTCTTCTGGGTTAAGTGTCCCAGATAGGGCTGAAACCAGGCGAGATACAGCGTTAGGTTGCTTGGTGCATGCAAGGAGCTCTTTAAGAGGAGTTGCTGGATGTTCAGTCCAAGTACCTGTTCCATACCATTTTATCAGCGTGTGTCTGATTTGGAACATGAAAAAGGAGTATTTACTGGGTCATTGGAAATATGCCAGCAAGTCTGGTGTATTACCTAAACTGCCATTGACCACTAAGTCACTAACAATGGCCTGCGAGGTTGCACACATTTTTGGAACTGAAATCACCTGGTCTTCCAGTCTAAAGCGGGGGTTACCAAACACCGGTTATGACAAATCCTGTTGATCTTGAAATCACATGGATTTGCGCAGTTGCAT
Source organism: Neoceratodus forsteri (assembly GCA_016271365.2). Taxonomy (NCBI): domain Eukaryota; kingdom Metazoa; phylum Chordata; order Ceratodontiformes; family Ceratodontidae; genus Neoceratodus; species Neoceratodus forsteri. The sequence goes on along the minus strand of CM057450.1, from coordinate 434,314,523 downwards.
GTGGACCTTTATTGATGTATGAATAGCTGAGCCATGTAAGAAATGTGGCAGTCTACCTGGCGATATGAACAGCAAACTGGTGGGGGTAAAGCCTGAGGTGGAGAGCATATGTTGTTCAACTAATAACCAAAAGGGAGTGTATGGGTGAGAACCCATCTCTTGAGGCGTGGTAGTCCAATTCATGTATTTGGCTATATGACTGGCCAGGTAATAATGGTAGAAATTGGGAAGTTTGAGACCCCTAAATTACGTGGGGCACTTAAACAGTTGTATGATCACTGCGGGGGTTTACGCTGCCATAAAACTTGGGAGACTATACCATGTAACTGATGAAACCAAATCAAGGGAAGGTATACGTTCAACATGTTTAGCAGATAGAACACTCTTGGTAGGACGTTCACTTTTACCATGCTAACCCTTGCTTAAAGGGACAGATACATAGGAGCCCATCTGTCTAAATCTTGCTTAATATTCAAAATAAGGTTGTCTAGGTTAAGTTTTTTCATTAGTGATACAGAGGTGGTCAGTGTTATCCCTAAATACTTGAGGCAGGTATTCCAAATCATAGAAAGAGGGGTAATCTTGTCTTTGGAAAAAAAAGGGCTAAGGGGCATCACTTCTGTTTTATTAAGATTGAGTTTGTAGTTGGAAACCGTACTGAACTGTTGGATAATCTGTAGGGCAGACTGAATGGAATTATAGGGATCAGTGATGTGAAGGAGTATATCATCTGCATAGACAGACATATTTAGGTGGAACAGCCCAATTACAATTCCTTGGAGAAGTGGGGAAGTGTTCAATTGACAGAGCAGAGGTTCTAAGTATAAATTAAATGACAGGGGTGATGAGGGATAGCCTTGTCGGGTGCCTGATTTTAGAGGAAAAGAAGATGAAACAACTCCATTGCAGTATACTTTTGCAGAAGGGCAGGAGTATAGGGAATTAATCCAGGATATAAAGATGGGTGGGAAACCAAATTTAGACAAGGTGCTAAAAAGGAAAGGCCAGCTGACCCTGTCATATGCTTTCTCCGCATCCAGAGAGACAAGGACCATAGGTTGATTCACTTCCCTGGATACGGAGAAAATGTGAGCAAGCTTGCGAATGTGGTCCAATGAGGATCTACCTTGCACGAATCCAATTTGTTCAGGACTGAAAAGCCCCTCCCAAACCTTAGCGATTCTGGAGGCTAGAATCTTAGCAGAAATCTTTATAACATAGTTCATTAGTGAAATGGAACGGTAATTGGTGACTTTATCTTTAAGTCGGCCTGGCTTCTGGAGTACCACTATAATTGCCTCTAAAAGTGTTGGGTCCGTAATCCCATACTCACATAAAAACTTAAACATCCGATGAAGGATGGGAGTCAACTCTGTCTCAAATGTGTTATAAAAGTTGGATGGAATGCCATCTGGGCCTGGTGCTTTGTCTCTAGGGAGGGTCTTGATGGCATTTCTGATTTCATGCTCTGAAATGGGTCAAACTAGTACACTTTTTTGGGCTGCATCGAGAGAAGGGAGGCAAATTGCATTAAAATATTCCCTAATCTCATTATCAGTAGGAGAAGCTTCCAAAAGGATATAAAGCTGCCTACAATACTGTTCAAACTCCCTTGCAATTTCTCTGGGGGTTGTTAGAATGGTTCCAGAGGTCGAGGAGGATAGTGTAGCAATGAGACAAGACTATTCTTGCCTCCAGAGCCTCATCACCAAAAGATGGCTGCTTTATCCCCCTGTTGGACATATTTAGCCTGAGTTTCAAAGAGAGCGTATTCCGCTTTCTCTTTTAGGATGTCTGCATATTGGTTCCTCAGGAAAGTCAATCGATTCATTTCTGCTACAGAGGGGGGATTAGACAAAGAGACTTCAAGAGACTATATGTCTGCCAGGAGTGAGTTAGATTGTTTGCCTTGTTGACGCCTCCTTGTTGCTGAGACCCTGATGAGTTCACCCCCGAGTACACATTTCAAGGTACTCCAAACTTAATCGAAGCCCAGAATGGAGCCTTCATTACGCATCATGAAATGTTTAATGAGTTCCTTAATGTGGGATACTTTGTGTTCATGGGCAAGGAACTGGAAGTTTAGTTTCCAGATAGTGTCTTTCTGGATATCAGGAACCAGATTAATGTCTAGCCATATAAGGCAGTGGTCAGATAGCACTCTGGGAGTGATTCCACATCCTAATAGACTGGTGATAATTTCCGGTTGATCAAAAAGAAATCAATCTGGGAAAGAGGTCTGTGCAGGGGTGAGTCATACGTGTACACCCTAACCTCAGGGTTCAGAAGGCACCAGGGGACAATCATCCCATAGGTTTCCAGAAGATCTTGAAGAGATCGCTGGGTAGGAGAGGGACTGTTGTTTGTGGCAGAGGACCTTTTGAGGGCGGTGTTAGTAACAAGATTCCAGTCCCCAGCTAGAATGATGGGTAAATTGTTGACGTGTGCCAAGGATCTGGAGAGGTTACTAAAAAAAACAGGAGAGTCCCTATTGGGACCATAAATTGATCCAATGAGGATTTCCCTGTGATCAAACACCCCCCTAATAAAAAGGAATTTCATATTCCAGGAGACTATTTTCATAGAAAAAAAAAAGTGTTTTGGGCAATAAATTGGACATAAGTGCACATCAGGTATCTTGAATGTAGGTATGGTAACATGGCTCTTCCTCCCGCCCCCCTACATAACATTCCCAACTATCCATCACAAACAAACTAAAGTTAGAAAAAATCTTAACAACCCACCCCATCCTGCTAACTTTTTGGCATAAACTGGTAAATGAAGCCAAAAGTTATTTGGGTAAGCCAGTCTCCCAGTCCTATTGACTGCACTCCAACCACCTTGCTTGACATGATAATGTCCATGCTGCCCACTAATCCCATCTGCCAAGTCTCCCCCACCTCCCACCCAAACCAGATGCTACATCCTTAAATCCTCTTCCAAAACTATTGGAGTGTTCAAATCCAGCCTTAGACTACATCTCACAACCTCTAGCTCTTGTGATTGCTTTTCCTGAATTTTGGTATCTCTAACCTAGCCGATTTGGCACTCCCACCACACTCCAGTCCTAACTGCCACACCATGCAATTATGTATCCTCATTGCACTTTTCCCCTTCCCTCTTCTTTTGTCCCCTCTTCCTTCCTCTTTAATCCCTTCCCTCTACGTACTACATGCTCTCCTCTCCTCTCCTCACTCTGCTTTTCCTACCCCCTCTAATGATGCTGCACTTACTGGCTATTCTAGCATGACAAATGCCTCTGGCTGCTTTACTGTGACTCCCTCTTGTGTCCATACTGAAGGTCCTATAAACTGTTACATATAGAATAAAGTACAGGGTGGTGTGTTTAACGAGAGTTTACACACACCCGAGGGGTTAGATGCTTCCTAAACCCCGAGAGTGAAGCTCGAGGGGTTTGTGCAAAGTATCTAACCCCATGGGTGTGTGTAAACCTCAAGTTTAAACACATTACCCCATATTTTATTTTGTATAATTAATGGCTCTCCCCTTTTTGGCCACAGCAATTATATAAAATATAATCAGCTGTTTCAGTGTGGCTATGAGTCTGTGCCAGTTTATTTTACATACGGCTGGATCTTCATTTTCAGCAGCTTCACTTATTTTTTTTTTTTAAATGTTCAAAGTCCCCCATCTGTAAAGCCAGTGCTCGTTTTGATTTTACTCACCGCCATGTTTCTTTGGCGGCTCTGTTGTAGGAAGGAAGCATGAGCCAGTAAGGGAGACGCTGGTGTAGGCGCATGTGCAGAGGGAGGAGAACCATGCACGTGTTTGCCGTTATGAACGCTCCTTTATAATGGCAAATTACGCCAAGGTATCTCGATGGCAAAAGGGGAGAGCCATTAATTATAGTCTGCTTATACACTGTGAAATGTCTTCTCTCCTTTGAAATGTTGTTTTTTTCCCCAATTCTGTTTTCCTTTGATGTGGAACCTTTGTAAAAGTGCTTTGGCTCAAAGGTATTTGTAATCCTAGATCTTAATAAACAAATAAACACCCTGTCTGTGTCTTTGCGGAGATGGGGTCTCCAGAACTGTACACAGTACTCCAGATGTGGTTTTTCCAACTGTCTGTACAGAGGGCCAACAACTTCCTGTTTTCTACTGGTGATGCCTCTCCCTATGCATCCCAGTATCCCCCAGCCCTCCTTACTGCCTTCTCACATTGCTGGCTCACCTTTAGGTCATCTGATATGACTACCCTCGGGTCCCTTTCCATTTTTGTTGTTGTCAGTATCTCACCCCCACCTCACTGTGTACTCTTCTGCTGGGTTCTTGTTTCCCAGGTGCATTACTTTGTGGTTCTTTGCATTGAATCTAACCTGCCATACATTTGACCATTCCTCCAACCTTGCCTAGTCCCTTTTCATCCTTTCCACCCCTCCTTGTGTATCAACCCTGTTACAGATCTTTGTGTCATCTGCAAAGAGACATACTTTCCCTTCCAATCCCTCTGCAATGTCACTTATAAAGGCATTACAAAGGACCGGCTCCGGTACTGAACCCTGTGGTACCCCACTAGTAACCCTCCTTTCTTCACTGTGAACTCCATTTACTATTACCCATGGTGTCCTGTTGTCCAACCAGTGTTTTACCCAGGCTACCACCCTGGGGCCCACTCCCAGGCTGGCTAATTTGTTTATTAATCTTTTTTTGTGGGACTGTGTCATATGCCTTGCTAAAGTCTAGGTAGGCCATGTTCACAGCCCCTCCCTGGTCTACTGCTTTGGTCACCCAGTCAAAGAAATCAATTAAATTTGTCTGACATGACCCTCCCACTGTTAATCCATGCTGCTTTGGGTCCTGTATCCCACTGGCCTCTAGGTACTCAATAATTCTTTCCTTCAGAAGTGATTCCATCATTTTCCCTACCACTGAGGTCAAACTGATAGGTCTGTAGTTTCCTGCCTCTGTCTTGCTCCCACTTTTGTGAAGAGGAATCACATCTGCCCTCCTCCAGTCCTCAGGTACCACACCATCCTCCCATGATTTATTAAAAAGGGTAGTTAGTGGTGTTACTAGTTCTTGCCTTAGTTCTTTTAGAATTCTGGGGTGAATCCCATCAGGCCCCATTGCTTTATCCACCTTCAGTTTTAAGAGTTCTTTCAGAACCCTTTCTTCTGTGAAAGGATTAATATCAACCCTCCTATCCAGAGTGCTGCTATTGAACAGATTAGGTATTTCCCCCGGCTTTTCCATTGTGAAAACTGAACAGAAGTATTCATTTAATATCCCTGATTTTTCACTGTCGTTCTCTGCCCAACCACCTTCCTCTTTGTTCAGTCTTAGTCTATCTTTGCTCCCTAATGTACCTATAAAAGGTTTTATCCCCCTTCTTAACTGAGTTGGCTATCTTTTCCTCAGTTTGGGCCTTTGCTATTCTGACTGCCTTACCTGCTTCCTTCTATTTTAACTGGTACAGTTCTCTGTCCTGCTCCTTCTGTGTTTCCTTATACTTCCTGAATGCTATCTGTTTCTCCCTTACATCCCCCCCCACTCCTTTTGAGTACCTTAGTGTTTTTTCTTTCATTTTGATTTATTTGCTTCACACAAAGGCTTTTTGCCTCTGAGATGGCGGTTTTGATGTTTCCCCATTGTTGCTCCACCCCACCTTCTTGCCTGTTTGCTAGTGCTTTTCTGAGGCACTCTCCCATTTTGACAAACTCAGCCCTCCTGAAGTCCACTACCTTCACTTTTGTGTGGCTTGACTCTATAGCTAAGTTTATCATGAACCACACTGTTTGGTGGTTGCTTGTTCCCTGGTGGCTACCCACTTCAAGATCAGAGATCCCCTCTCCATCCCCATTTGAGAATACCAGGTCAAAGATTGCTCTCTCCTGAGTGAGTTCCAAAACTAGCTGTCTGAGGCATGCCCCCTGTAGGGCATCAAGAATGGCCCTGCTTTTGGATGTGGCTGCAGCAAAGGTACTCCAGTCAACATCTGGCATATTCAGGTCCCCCATCAGCAATATCTCCGCTTTCTTTGCCATCCCAAGGATACCTTCTATCATTTCCTTGTCCATTTCCTCCCCTAGAGACAGGGGTCTGTATACAACCCCTGTGCGGATTGTGGAGCCATTTCCAGTCTCCAGGGTGACCCACAGTGCCTCCTCTCCTCTCTGTTTACCCTTTAGCTTTGTTGCTTTGATTTCTTCCCTTACATAGAGAGCTACTGCTCCTCCTCTCCTTCCTTCCTTCCTTCCTTCCTTCCTTCCTTCCTTCCCTGTCCCTCCTGTAGATTGTGTACCCTGGTATGTTGACATCCCAGTCATGGTTCTCTGTGTACCATGTTTCAGTGACCGCCACATTATCCAGGCATCCCTTTTCCATCAAGGCCACCATTTCAGGGAGCTTTTTACCTATACTACAGGCATTGGTACTCATTACCTTCCATTTTTTATAGCTTTATTTCTTTTTGCACCATCCCTGTCCCTACCACATTTATCTTTTTCTCCATTTACCCCTGCCCTTCTCCCTATCGACTGTTCTATCTTGGTATTTACCTCACTAATTACCCTGAGGAACATGAAGGAAATTATGCATTATACTTCTGGACAGTTTGACATACTCTGGTATACTATCGTATTTCAAGTGGAATTGAAATAAATACATCACAGAAGACGGTAACAGAGATGTACTGGAAGAATATTAATTCATGAAGTGCTTAGTTGAATTCTTATGCTGATCATACTGGAAAACTACTAACCATTTGTGGTGCTGTGGATTAATTGGTTAAAAGAGCTGTTTAATAAACAGGTGATCTTGACTTCAAATCTCAGTAGTGCCTTCTAGCTAATTCACCCTTAAATCCATTTCTGGTGACTGACATAGAAACATATCTTAAAATAGAGAATTTCTTGAAGATAGTTCTTTTGCAGGATGATCTTCATGCATTTATTTTTGGTTCCTTTAGTTCCCACCAAGAGCAGAAGAGCGAATTGCCCAGCCATGTTAGCTGTGTGTTCTGTTCCTGGCCTCCTCTTCCGTTTTGTGGATGTGTGACAAACTGGACTGCTAAGTAAGATGAGGGATTGCTAATTCATTTAGATGTACATGAGTGAGGAAGTTCTCAGGTGACAGAGAAGATACAAAATGAGGAGCACACGGGAGGGAACTGACAAATGGAGAGCTGGATGAATAGGAGAGAGAAAACGGTGAGGTCTCTGCAAAGAAGGAGATTGCAGTGGGTGTCAGAGGAACAGGAGAGCTACCCAGAGTGGAAGGGACATGTAGTGCTGACATGAAAATGGTTGAGAAAAAACCAAGAGATTAGGAAACTGACCTGAGGAAAGAGAACTTGATGCATGGAAGCTGAGGGCTGAAAAGGGCTCTTGCCTCATCCAGGCTGCCTACCCTAGCCTGTTCAGCATTCTGCACTTTTGGCAATCTTCCACTTTCTTACTGTCCACTCTTTTTATAACTAAACCCACAAGTCTGTGCCATCCTTCCTTCAACCTTCTCATTGAATAGGCTTATGCCACTTCTTCAGTTTTTAAATAGAAGGCTGAATGGAGGGCCCAATTGCTTTTACATGACACTGCATTTGAATTGGGCAGAAAAGGGTCAGTGACGGTGTTGGGATTCGAACCAATGCCCCCACAGAGACTGGAGCCTAAAAACCAACACCTTAGGCCACTCGGACACACTACCACCTTTGTCTGCTAAGCAATAGAATGAGAATCCAGTCACATGATTTTTCTTGTCAAACAAACCCCATTGTTTCCTTGAATAAGAAATGTGGTTTTGACTGTTCTGTACCAGATGAAAGAAATCATACACTATCCCACCAACTACTGAGATAAAGCTACATTGTACTATCGGACTTGTCATATGGCTTTAATGTAAAAGAAATAAGGCTGGTGGACACTCTCTGAGGACAAAAGTAAGCTTCTTATGGCACACTATGAACACCTTCTTTTGGTGTTTCTAAAAAGTTGTTCTCACCATTAGATTGTTATGAACAACCGTTTCAGCATGTGCAAAACAATTTACAATGCTCATCTCCTCGCACTAGCCACCATTGCTGTAGAGAAACCATCTTAAATGAGTGGTGTTCCTGAGATATCCAGTCTTGAACAAATCTAAGTATCATGCCTAAACATTTGCTAGCCCCTGCCACTATTGAAACTGAAATTCAAGCTAACCAACCGGTTCTCTGTCAAGCACCTATCACATTACTCCAGCATGATGAAAATCCCAAACTGATGAAGAAGAACAGCATAGCTCAGAAAAATTGCTCTTTTTTGGTGTTTAACTATTCCTTTAAAGACTGCTGGGTGGATCAAGAGTAAATGGATGCTCCAAGGGCAAGGAAGCCACAGAAAGAGGAGCCCCTGTAAAGTGTTATCAATAGGGAGCTGCCTGAATAGAACCGATAACACAAAAGCTAATCCAGCAAAAGGAGAATGAAAACTTGATGTAGCAGGGAAGACACTGTGTCACCAAAATAGAAGTGAAGATGCAGAGCATGACAGAAAAATGGGTAGTAAGAAAGCATATGTAAAGAAATGGAGAGATATTCATGAACTTCAGGACAGTGGTGGGATGTGAACTCACATCTCCAAAGCGACTGAAGCTTTAAGCCAGCACCTTAGACAACTTGGTCACACTACTGCTATCTGACAATAATTTTGAGAGTAAAACCAAACCACTTTCAAAAATAAGCCACATTGTTCTGTTCATTCACTACTCTGTTGCTAATTCCTCTGTCTGTTCTTGACAGACATGAAGGAAATTATTCATTATACTTATGGACAGTTTGACATACTCTGGTATACTATCATATTTCAAGTGGAATTGAAAGAAATACACCATAGAAGACGCTAACAGAGATGTATTGGAAGAATGTCAATTCATGAACTGCTTAGTAGAGTTGTTATACTGATCATACCCAAAAGCTGTATGTATTTCATTGTTATGTGGCTTAGTTGGTTAAAGTGCCTGCCTATTAAACAGGAGATTCTGAGTTCAAATATCAGTGCTGCCTTTTTCATTAGTTCACCCTTAAATCAGTTTCTGGTGACCGACTTAGAAACATATCATAAAATTGGGAAATCCTTGAAGATTAGTAGCTTTTATTTTCTTGTAAATGAATAGAACTGATAGTACAAAAGTTAAGCTAGCAAAAGGAGAATGAAAACCTGATGACAACAGGACATGCATTGTGTCACAAAAATAGAAGTGAAGATGCAGAGAATAACAGAAAAATGGGTAGTAAGAATGCAGATATAAAGAAATGGAGAGATATTCATAAACTTGGGGACAGTAGTGGGATATGAACCCACATCTCCAAAGAGATTGGAGCTTTAAGCAAGTACCTAAGAAAACTCGGTCACACTACTGTGATCTCACAATAGATTTTTAGAGTAAAACAATACCACTTTCAAAAATGAGCCACATTTTTCTGTTCATACACTGCTCTGATGCTAGTTCCTCTGTCTGTTCAAGATGGACATTATTTATTTATTTATTAAATTGTGATAACCGGGTATGCCCTCTAGGCCCCGGAGGTCCCTTTTTCAGGGGCGACCCGGGGATTATGTGGAATATTACATTTGATTGTATACAGCAAAGGTACATTACATAATACACATCAAACATAACATGGGGTAATACATAATAGCATTTCAGCAGGTTACATATCCTGGGTAGGCTATGTAGGTTGGTGTAGCCCTTTTGAGTATTTTTCTGGGAGGGGGAGGGTTGGGGGTTGGCCCTTGGGAGTAATGAATTGTGATGACTTAGGCTTATGCTTAGGATCCCCTTTCTTTAGCAGTCGCGTTTAGAGTTAATCATCATATGAGCCTTCAGCCTTGTATGGAAGGAGTTGGTAGGGGTAACTTCCTGGACATCTGGGGGCAAGGAGTTCCATAAGATGGGGGCTGTGCTGGTGAACGATTTGCCACCCACCTTGGTTCTAACCCTGGGCACTGAAAGGAGGGTTCGGTCCATAGTTCAGAGGAGCCTAGGGTTACTCTTTTGGGCAATGAGCTCAGTAAGGCTGGGAGGAGGGAAGGGGCTGAGTAGTTTATAGGCATGGCAGAGTAGGGAGTACTGGAGCTGGGCATCCCAGGAGGGCCAGTTTAGTTGGGACAAAGTGTCACAAGGATGGGTCCTGGGGCCGGATAGGGTGGTGAAGTGAGCCACCTTGTGATAGAGAACTTGTAGTCTGTTCATCTCTTGTCTGGCTGCTCCCTGAACCACCAGCACCCTGTAGGTGATGGTAGGGAACAGGACACTAGTGGCGATGGATGCCCTGCCCACTGGTATGAGCTGGTCTTTCAGCCTATACAGGGTCCAAAGTTTGGCATGGATATTTTTGTTTACTTGGTCAACGTGTTCTTTGAGGGTGAAGCCCTGGTCTAGGGTGAGGGCAAGGTATTTTATAGATTCAGCCACCTCAAGCCCTTTGCCTGACTCGGTCATCATCGGAAGGTGTTGGCTTCTGTCCCAACCAAGGGTTCTTGGGCCAAACAGCATGGTCTTGGTCTTGTTAGGATTTATGATCATTCTGTTGGAGACAAGCCATTTGTCTATGGCTCTCAGGACATCCTGTAATCCAGAGCTGAGATTTCCCAGATTAAAGGAGGGGCGGTAGATGACTGCATCATCCATGTACTGTACCACTGAGCTACACCCCCATTTTTTACTAAGATCGATGGTGAAGAGAGAGGAGAGAAGAGAAGGGGGCCAAGGATAGACCCTTGGGGGACCCCCTCAGTTAAACGGAGAGGCTCCGACAGGAAGTCTTTCCATTTTACCCTCTGTGACCTCCTGCTGAGGTAGCTGTTGAACCACGACAGGGAGTGGCTGTCTAGCCCAACCTGGCTCAGTTTGGAAAGCAGTAGGTTGTGGTTGATGAGATCGAATGCCTTGATAGGTCTATGAAGACTGCCGAAGTGGGGGTCCCCTTGTCCAGTTCTCTGAGAACATCTGTGGCGAACTTGATAAGCATGGTGTCAGTCCCATGATTAGATCTGAATCCATGCTGGGTGGGAGCTAGTAATTGATGCAGCTCTAGGTAGTCACGAAGTTGTCCATATATCAATCTCTCTTGAATCTTACCAAGGCTACAGAGAAGGGAGATTGGCCTGTAGTTGTTGGTGGATTCCCTTGAGCCTCCCTTGTGAACAGGGACTACATGAGCCATTTTCCATTGTTCAGGGATGGCACCTTCGGTAAGGGATGGATTGAGGAGCCAGGTTAGGTGCCTGGTGAGTGCTAGGGCCCCTTTTCTTAGTATTCGGGGGGAGGGATGCCATTTGGTCCCACAGTTCCTGATATATTGAGGGACTTTAATAAAGGGAGAACTTTGTTAGGTTTTACTAGCCAGATGTGGAAGCTTGGGTGGTCCAGTCTGTGGGGAAGGGGGTCAATCAAGACTGGAAGGTGGGGTGGCAGTCCTGCTTTGATCTTGTCCAGGTTTGTGAACTGGCAGTTGAGAGCCATAGTGATGCTAGTGTCATCATTTGTTAGTTGAATGAAGGAAATTATGCATTATACTTCCGGACAGTTTAACATACTATGGTACACTATAATATTTCAAGTGGAATTTAAATAAATACACCCTATTGGAAGAATTTCAATTCATGAACTGCTTAAAAGAGTTGTTATAGTGATCATACCCAAAAGCTACATGTGTTTCATGGTGCTGTGGCTTAGTTGGTTAAAGCGCCTGCTTAATAAACAAAAAATTCTGAGATCAAATCTCAGCGGTGTCTTTTCATTAGTTCATTCTAAATCAGTTTCTGGTGACCGACTTAGAAACATATCATAAAATTGGGAAATCCTTGAAGATTGGTACTTTTGCTGGATGTTCTTCATGCATTTCTTTTAGATTCCAGTAGTTCCCACCAAGAGCAGAAGAAGGGACTGCCCAGCCATGTTAACTGTGTGTTCTATGCCTGGCCTCCTCTTCCATTTTTTTGCATGTGTGACAAACTGGACTGCTAAGTAAGAAGAGGGATTGCTTATTCATTTAGATCTACATGAGTGAGGGACCCGGCATTCAGTAGTTGGTGTATTAGTAGTCCATGGTGTACTGTTTTGAAGGCCTTGGAGAGGTTGACGAAAACAGCCCCCTGTGAGAAGGCCGTTGTCAAGGGATTTGTGCAAAGCTCCAGTGAACTCAAGAAGGGCTGTGGTGGTGCTGTGACCTTTCCGGAAGCCGTGTTGTTGTGGACAAGGTATATTGTCTTTATCCAAGTTGTCAGTAAGCTGATCAGCCACGATGCGCTCGAGTGCCTTAGAGAGTGTGGGGGCAATATGGAGGTAATTTGAGTGATTCATCTTGTCCCTACTTTTATGGAATGGTGTCACAGTGGCTGTTTTCTATAGGTCGGGAGTTTTTCACAGCTGAGAGAGAGGTTTAGGATTTTTGTTAATGGATGAATTACCTCACCGAGGGTGAGCAACAGTAGCTTAAGGTCCAGGGTGTCACTACTAGATCTAGATTTAGAGATAGCTGCAGTAAAATAGCAACAAACTTCATTCAGCCTTACTTCCCTGACGTAGAAGAGGGGATGGTTAGACTGAGGGGCTGGGGTATTTGTGGAGTAGGCACTGTTTTCAAAAAAGTCATGGGGTAGGACAGCACTAAGGTCTGAAAAAGCTGTGTTAAAGATGTTTGTGATCACCTTGAAGTTGAAGGTTGAGGATCCATCAACCATTAACATGGCTGGAGAGGTTTTTGGCTGCTTTCCTGTGACATCCTTGATATTGTCCCAGAAAGCACGACCATTTCCCCACACGTATTGGTGAGAGCATCTTTGTAATAGGTGGATTTCATTAGCTGTATGGCTTTTGTGCAGGCATTTCATGCTCGTTTATAATTTTGGATGTCCAGTTGTTTGTCAGTGGCCCTGGCAACTGCCCAGAGGTCATCCCTTAGTTTCAGCTGTGCAAGAAGAGCCATGGTGACCCATGGGTTAGAGAGAGATTTTGTTTTGTGCATTTTAGCAGGGCTAAAGAGGTCGCAGGCTTTGTTGAAAATTGAGATGAAGTGATCAAGAGCCAAATTAACATCTGTTGCTTCATAGATGGGTAGTCAGTCTTGTAGAAGCAGGTGTTGTTTGAGATGTGGAAGTTTTCCATGAGGAAGGACTCTGCTAGCAATAATTTTGGGAGGTGGCTTAAGGAATTTGTTAGACCGTGCACACATGACTGGGGAGTGGTCACTGAGAGAGTCTGGGAGAACGGTTGTACGAGAAATCCTTGTGGGGTGAGGACCCAATCCAAGAGGGAACTGGTGCCAGTGTTGTAGTTAATCCTAATAGGGGAGTTTACCATTTGCGTGAGGTTAGCAGCTGAGATGGAGTCTTTATAGGCACTGGCACTCGATGCTAACCAATTTATGTTGAAATCCCCTAGTAGAATAAGTTCAGCTTCAGGAGGATGAGAGTTGATAAAGTTTAGGACGTTATTGAATCCATGTTTAGGGTCCCTGGGCGGGATGTATATGGAGCCAATAGTCAGGGCTTTATGGTTGGGACCTAGGACGATTTTTATTGGCAGAATCTGGGACGAGGCAGAAAGTGATGGAGTTGCTACAGGGTGCCAAGACAGAGAGTCTTTGATATAGATTGCACAACCACCACCTTTTTTGGATATCCGGCCAGCCTGTGGACATTGTAGCCCCATATTGTTACTGCTGACTCAGGAACTTTAGGTGTCAGCCAAGTCTCCACCACTGCAAGGGTGTCAGGGTTTTGTTGGCATATGAAGGCTTGAAGTGCATCCAGCAATGGTAGTAGGCTGTAGATATTAGTGGTTGCAAGGATAAGGGCACCTGGAGTTTGTATGTGGCCTGAGCTTCTAGGGCAAGGATTGGGATGGATGCTGGCTGAGATGAGAAGGAGGAGGAGCAGGAGTTTTAAGGAGCAGAGTCACAGCTCATTGAGAGATAGTTTTGATCATTGTTTCTGGTAATAGAAGTTGCAAGGTTCCAGGCGGTATCCCATATGGACTGCAAGGTGGTACAGTGTAGAGAGGTGGCCAAGCTTGTTGAGAGTAGTGGTCAGGTCAAGTAACCAAGAATATCCAAACGGTGCACCAAACACAAGTCTCGAGTGGAAGTGGAGAGTTCCCTTGCAGTAGCAGTGGAAACCAGAGTAGAGGGTGGCAGGGTGGGGCAGGGTGGGGGCGGTTAGGATCAGGGATAGAGAAGAGGGGCAGGACAAGGAGGAGAAGGAGAAGTGAGAGAAAGGCAGAAAGAACCCAAATGGCTTACATACTAGATAGAGAAAGAGATAGAGATATTGCCCTCTAGTGGTGAGAGAATATAATCTGCTAATGGAAAAGTTACAAATTCACTTCTAATATCAACTCAGAACTTAAAATGACTGTAAGGATTAAACAAATTATTAAGCCCTAGCACATAAATCCAACTAGAGACACAGATGGAGATACAGTTGTTAGATATGTGATCAGCAGGAGATACTGTGCGCCTCTTGGAAATAAACAGGCAACAGGACATACATTTTATCACTGCTTAGTAGAGTTGTTATAGCAATCATACCCAAGCACTTAAAGAGTTTTGTGGTGCCATGGCTTTGTTGGTTAAAGTGCCTCCCTAATAAACAGGAGATTCTGAGTTCAAATCTCAGTGGTGCCTTTTCATTAGTTCACTCTAAATCAGTTTCTGGTGACTGATTTAAAAAACAGACCATAAAATCGGGAAATCCTTGAAGATTGGTACTTTTGCTGGATGTTCTTCATGCATTTGTTTTAGATTCCTGTAGTTCCCACCAAGAGCAGAAGAGGGGACTGCCCAGCCATGTTAGCTGTGTGTTCTGTGCCAGGCCTCCTGTTCTGTTTTTTGCATATGTGACAAACTGGTCTGCTAAGTAAGAAGAGGGATTGCTTATTCATTTAGATCTACATGAGTGAGGGACCCCTCAATTTCTGGAACCTAAACAGTTTTTCACAAATCCTCTATACTGCAAGGTACTAGCCCTGACTTTTGGATTTGGTACCAGTGGAAGCTGATTTCCAAGTGGCCCACACTATCTCTTGCTGAACACATCTCTAAATACTGGATCGCCCTCTGTGTCTGTAGTTGAATTTATGTGCCAGGGTTTAATAATTTGTTTAATCCTTATAGTATTTCAAGTTCTGAGTTGATATTAGAAGTGAATTTTGAGCTTTTTTTTTATAAATGAATAGAACTGATAGTACAAAAGTTAAGCTAACAAAAGGAGAATTAAAACCTGATGGCAACAGGACATATATTGTGTCACAAAAATAGAAGTGAAGATGCAGAGCATAACAGAACAAGCATTTGTCAATGCCGAATGTTTGCTTACTGGCATTGGCAGTGGTAGTGTAGAAGTTACAGAGCTGCGTAATAGGAATGACAGTGAAGTATTGAACTGAAGCCAACCCCACCACGACCCTGCAGAGAGTGACAGGCATTGGGGTGTGCATTTGGGTCATCAGGCATAACGGCCACGCCATTTCACCACACCCCATTCTGCAGAGACTGACAAGTGTCATGTGTTCCTTGGGGTATTTGGCCCTTACGCGCACCCCATTTCATTAGGAAATATGGTGAGATGGGTGCGATATAGGAGAATGGGGTGAAGTTTGGGGATGAAGAGTCCAAGGCATACCTCGATGCCTCTCAGTGACTGCAGGGTGTGGAATGGTATGAGCATCACAGGCAAGAATCCCAAGTCACACCCCTGATTCCTGTCATTCTATATAGGGTTGGGTGATTTAGTTGAAAAGCCTAATACCTCAGGCATTCATTGGTATTTTAACTCCAAATCTTCAACATGTTTGTTTTGTGACCCACCTCACGAACAGGGGAATATCAGTGTGGTAGCGAGCTGCTTATGCACAGTGACTACGGATTTAGCACCACAGATGCAAACATATTCCGAACAGGCTGTAAAAAATGGCAGCTGTACTCTTTCATGGGGAGGTGTAAAAATGGCTATGTTGCAAATGTGTAGTAAAAATATTTAAAAAAATGGTGAAGTCACAAGCGTACATAGAAACTGTGCAACACACACCCGTTATATAAGTAGGTTGGGGATATTTTATAGCAGATTGTCAACTCAGGCATTTTGGTGCCTCCGATCATGAACAGTGTCACTGTGATTTTCTTTATCTGTGCCAAACAATGATTTCCCATAACGACCACGCATCTCTGCACTGAAAGTGTGAAACACACTTTGAGCCATGTTGTGAAAAATGGCAGCTGTACTGTTCATAAGGAAGTGTTGAAAAATGCGCTAGTGAAAATCTGGACTGGAAATATTACAAAGTCATGAACTAACGAGGATGCGTGGAAACTGCACAATGCTCACTCGTAACACAGTCATTTTATGGACTTTTGTCACCAAATTTTCAACATAGCCATTTAAGACCTCTGCTCATGAACAGTGTAACTGTGATTTTCTTAATCTGTCCTAAACATTGCTTCACACACCAACAGCACCATTATGCGCTACATGTCGCGATAACACATTTTGGGTGACATATGAAAAATTGCAGCTGTACTGTTCATAAGGAAGATTTAATAAAATGGACATATTTGAAAATCTAGAGTGAAAATATTAAATTTGCAAACTAACGAGCATGCATAGGAACTGTGCACAGCGCTCGTAAAAAGTCATTTTAGGCATTTTTCACCAAGTTTTCAACATAGCCATTTTAAGACCTCTGCTCATGAACAGTGTCGCTGTGGTTTTGTTAATGTGTCCCATACATTGAGGTTGCACACCGACTGCGCCATTGTGCGCTACATGGAGGAAACATGTTTTGGGCAGGATGTGAAAATGACAGCTGTACTGCTCATAGGAGGTGTGGAAAATGGCAATTTGGAAATCTGGAGGGGAAATATTGAAAATTCGCAAACCTACGAGCGTGCGTGGGAACTGTGCAACGCACACTCGTAAAACAGTCATTTTTAGGAATTCTGTCACCAAATTTTCAACATTGCCATTTTAAGATCTCTGCTCATGAACAGTGACACTGTGATTTTCTTAATATGTCCCATACACTGAGTTCGCACTACGACTGCGCCATTGTGCGCTACATGGGCAGAAAAACATTTGGGGTGAGATGTGAAAAATGACAGCTGTACTACTCATAAGAAGGTGTGGAAAAATGGTAATGTTGAAAATCTGGAGTGGAAATATTGAAAATTCGCAAACCTATGAGCGTGCGTAGGAACTGCGCAACACACGCTCCTTAAACAGTCATTTTTAGGAATTTTTCGCAAATTTTCAACATAGCCATTTCAAGACCTCTGCTCATGAACAGTGTCACTGTGATTTTCTTAATTTGTCCCATACATTGATTTCGCACACCGACTGCGCCATTCTGCGCTACAATGGTGGAAACACATTTTGGGTGAGATGCGAAAAATGACAGCTATACTACTCATAAGATGGTGTGGTGAAATGGCAATGTTGAAAATCTGGAGTGAAAATATTGAAATTTCGCGAACTTACGAGCCTGCGTAGGAACTGCGCAACGCACGCTTGTTAAACAGTCATTTTTTGGAATTTTGGCACCAAATTTTCAACATGAGGTTTTGGGTCCCCTTCTCATGAATGATGTCACTGTCATGGCAGTATTCGGTCCTGAAGGGTGATTCGCGGTCACTCGCCAAAATCACCGAGCCAGTACGCCGTGAGCAGTGACATCTATGAAGAAGATCCAAACTCCATGTAGAAATTGCATGCAAAACAAATCACCGAGATATGCAATAAAGTTGAACCCTCCTATCTAGGCCATTATACAGCTTACCGGCATTTCCTCAGTTCGCGATCGGCTTTGAAGAGTGCAGGCGTGTTCCCGGTCCACTGAAGATCGTCGCGCGGAGTCCGGAGGTAAGTATGGGGTGAGGGGTGTGGGGAGGCTGGGTGCACAGTGGGTGGGTGCGGGATGTGGGAGGGGCTCGGGAGGCGCGCCGTGGGACAGTTTTTTACAGGGTAAAAACAAAAAAACGTTAACGGGACCGCTTGCCACGCTGGGTGGGCTCCCAGCGTGGCACAAGGACTTTTGGGCGTTCAGCGGCGGGATTAGGCACCCCGTCGGCAAAAAACAAAAAAAAAAAAAATGCAGGACCATTTGCCACGCTGGGGTGGGCTCCCAGTGTGGCACAATGGCTGGGCGGGGGCGTGTTCAGCCCGGAGGATTGGGCACCCCGTCGACAATAACGGATTGCCACGCTGGGTGGGCTCCCAGCGTGGCAGCAACTGTGGGGAGACAAATAGTTCAGCCGGCGGGATTGGGCACCCGTCGGCTGCTCACGCTAATGTCGCGGAAGCGGCGCGCGCCTGCGGCTGGGGAGAGCTGCGGCGTGAGCAGCTCGCTCTTCTCCTGCTCAATCAGTGTAGCTCCCCTTTCAACTGTATGCCACTGCATTTTGGAGCGTGTCATAGACAGCTCCAAAATGCATTGGCTTATAAGGGCCGCGCCTGCCAGCCCAGTGCCTGAATTGGAGGAGGAGGTGACACACCTCCGAAATCTCCGTTCATGGCACTATGTTTCTTGCACATGCGTGCAAGCAAACATAAAAATGGGTAGAAAGAAAGCAGATGTAAAGAAATGAAGAGATATTCATCAACTTCGGTGCAGTAGTAGGATGTGAACTCACATCTCCAATGAGATTGGAGCTTTAAGGCAGCACCTTAGACCACTTGGTCACACTACTACTATCTGACAGTAGAGTAGGAGAGTAAAACCATACCACTTTCAACAAGCATTTGTGAATGCCGAACGTTCGCTTGCAGGTATTTGCAGTGATGTTTGGCACGTATGGTGCTTTACTGTAATGCCCAGTGCGATTGCTGGTATTTGCACTATAAATTTTCAGCATGACCTTTTTGTTACCCCCACCTCATAAAAGCATTTGAGACCTCTGCTTATGAACAGTCCCACTGTTATTTAGTTAATCAGTCCTGAGCGTTGATTTCCCTCAGCGACCACACCATTGTGCTCCACATGTGCAAAAACACAGTTCGGGCAGGATGTGAAAAATGACAGCTGTAGTATTCATAGGGAGGTGTGAAGGAATGGCAATGCTGAACATCTGGAGTGAAAATACAACAGTTTCTCGAACTTACGAATGTACATGGAAACTAAGCAATGAACGCTCATGACACAGTCATTTTGTGGACTTTTGTCACCAAATTTTCAACATAGGCATTGTGGGACCTCTGCTCATGAACAGTGTCACTGTGATTTTCATAATCTGTCCTGAGCATTGATTTCTCACTGTGACCGCACCATTGTGCGTTGGATGTGCAAAAACACATTTGAGCCAGGATGTGAAAAATGTCAGCTCTACTGTTCATAAGGAGGTGTGAAAAAATGCCAGTGTTGAAAATCTGGAGTGAAAATATTTCAAATTCTGGAAGTTATGAGTGTGCATGGAAACATAGAACATAGAAACATAGAAACATAGACTCTGATGGCAGATAAGGACCGCTTGGCCCACCCAGTCTGCCCATTTCCCTACCTGATGGATAAGCTGCAGATCCTAGTTAACCAGCAGCCTACTTCTTCCTACCCCCAACCCCTAGAATTGCCTTATGGCTGTCCCATGCATGCTTGAATTCCACCACTGTTTTGACTCCACAACCTCCTCTGGAAGGCCGTTCCATACATCCACAACCCTCTCTGTGAAAAATACTTCCTTAAATTACCTCTGAGCCGCCCCTTCTGTCTTCAAATTGTGCCCCTTTTCTTGCACACCTCTTTTTGAAAGATGCTACCCTCTTGGACTTTGTTGATTCCCTTGAGGTACTTGAGAAGTTTCTATCATGTCCCCTCTCCCTCCTTTCCTCGAGGCTATACATATTAAGCTCCTTAAGTCTCTCTTTATATGTCTTCCGGTGCAGACCCTGCACCATTTTAGTGCCCTCCTCTGGAAGCTTCCATCCTGTCTATGTCTTTCGGAGACTGGGTCTCCAGAACTGCCATGCAGTACTCCAGATGTGGTCTCACCTGCTGTCTGTACAGAGGGAATAACTTCTTGTTTTCTACTGGTGATGCCTCTCCTATGCATCCCAGTATCCCCCAGCCCTCCTTGCTGCCTCTCACATTGCTTGCCCACCTTTAGGTCATCTGATATGACTACCCCCAGGTCCCTTTCCATTTTTGTTGTTGTTAGTATCTCACCCCCCATTGTGTACTCTTCCCCTGGGTTTTTGTTTCCCAGGTGGATTACCTTGCACTTCTTAGCATTGAATCTAAGCTGACATACATTTGATCATTCCTCTAACCTTGCCAAGTCCCTTCTCATCCTTTCCACCCCACCTTGTGCATCAACTCTGTTGCAGATCTTTGTGTCATCTGCAACAGAGTTGAAACTGCGCAACGCATGCTCGTAACAGTCATTTTTTGATATTTTTTCACCAAATTTGCAACATAGGATTTTGGAAGCCCACCTCATTAACAGTGACACTGTTGTTTAGTTAATCAGTCCCAGAAGGTGATTTTGTGCAGTGACCATGAAATCACCTTTGGGGACCGAATAACTCACATGACAGTAACTGAATTCATGAGGTGGTGTCCCAAGAACCCCCTGTTGAAAATGTGGTGCCAAAATTTCCAAAAATGCCTGAGATAGCCACCTAAGTTGGGGAAAAAAAACATTTATGCCATTATACTGCTTACCGTCATTTCTTCAGTTTGCGTTCGGCTTTCAAGAGTGCAGATGTGTTCCCACTCAACTGAAGATCATTGCGCCAGGCTCTGGAGGTAAGTATGGGGTGAGGGGGAGGTGGCGTATGCAGAGGGTGGGTGTGGGTTCAGGAAGGGGGCACAAGACACAGTGAGGGATGGTTTTCTGTTTTCACAGGTTTTAAAAAAACAAAAGATGTTGCGAGACAGTATTCCCATTTACAGGGACAATGGGCATGCTGGGGTGGGCTCCCAGCATGTCACCTGGGTGTTTGTTGGGGGGGCTGGAGACAATGGGGACTGTGCACTTCATCTGCACATACAATGTGTTTGGTGGGGGCAATAACAAGGGAGCAGGGTAGACGGCAGCAGAGGGAGGAAGTGGGAGGGATTTTATTAGCAGCCAGAGGGAAAAGGGTAACGTCAATATGCTAAATACACTCACGTTACTACTGCTAATTGCAGTGGTGCTTTTCTTTTAACTGAAGACCACAGCAGCCAAACTGCTGTCATAGACAGCTCATGCATTCATTGGTGCATTAGGGGTGCACACGTTACACTGAGCACTGCATTGGACAGGAGGGTCACACACCTTCAAAAAGTCGTACTGTCCCAAAATGTTCCTTGCACATGCATGCAAGCAAATGCAAAAATAAACAAGCATTTGTCAATGCCAAATGTTGCTTGCTTCTATGTGCATTTTAGGTATTTGGAAGTCATTGGAGTGCAAATATTGAAAATTCGCGAACTTACGAGCGTGCGTAGGAACTGCGCAACGCATGCTCATAAAACAGTCATTTTTTGGAATATTTCCACCAAATATTCAACATAGGCATTTTAAGACCTCAGCTCATGAACAGTGTCACTGGATCTTCTTAATTTGTCCCGTACATTGATCTTGCACACCGACTGCACCATTGTGCGCTACATGGGTGGAAACACGTTTTGGGTGAGATGTGAAAAATGACAGCTGTACTACTCATAAGAAGGTGTGGTAAAATGGCAATGCTGAAAATCTGGAGTGAAAGTATTGAAAATTCGTGAACTTACAGCGTGCGTAGGAACTGCGAAACGCATGCTCGTAAAACAATCATTTATAGGAATTTTTTTCACCAAATTTTCAACATAGCCATTCTAAGACTTCTGCTCATGAACAGTGTCACTGTGATTTTCTTAATTTGTCCCATACATTGATTTCATACACCGACTGCGCCACTGTGCGCTACATGGGTGGAAACACATTTTGGGTGAGATATGAAAAATGACAGCTGTACTACTCATAAGAAGGGGTTGTAAAATGGCAGTGTTGAAAATCTGGAGTGAAAATATTGAAAATTTGCAAACTTACGAGCCTGCGTAGGAACTGCACAATGCACACTCGTAAAACAGTCATTTTTTGGAATTTTTGCAACAAATTTTCAACATGGGCTTCTTGAGAGCCCATCTTATGAACACTGGCAGTGTTGTTTCACTAATCAGGCCCAAAGGGTCATTTCATGCAGTGACTGCACAGTGACTGTGAAATCACCCTTTGGGCCCGAATAACGCCGTGACAGTGACATCATTCATGAGAAGGGGTCCCAAAAACCCCATGTTGAAAATTTGGTGCAAAAATTCCAAAAATGCCAAAGATACGCAACAAAGTTGAAAAAAAAACTATCTAGCCCATTATACAGCTTACTGGCATTTCCTCAGTTATGAGTCGGCTTTGAAGAGTGCAGGCGTGTTCCAGTCCAGCGAAGATTGTCGCGCCCGAGCTCCAGAGGTATGTATGGGGTGAGGGTGTGGGGAAGCAGGGTGCGCAGTGTGTGGGTGCTGGGTTGTGGGAGGGTTCAGGAGAATCGCCGTGAGACATTTTTATTTCTAGGTAAAAAACTGACGATGGGACATTTGCCACGCTGGGGTGGGCTACCAAATGGCACCAAAGCTTTGAGGGTGCATTTGGGGACGTGGAGCTAACGAAGATTGGGCACCCCCAGCCGGCAGATGGCGCCAGATGTTGCCACGCTAGGGTGGGTTCCCAGCGTGGCACCAAAGCTTTTGGGGGGCCTTTGGGGGGGTCTTTGGGGGGACATGGAGCCAACAGGGGATTGGTCACCCCCATCGGCAGAGGACGCGGGACGTTTGCCACGCTGGTGTGGGCTCCCAGCATGGCACCAAAGCTTTGGAGGGGTGCGTGAGGCCTACCAGCACTGTGTATGACAGTGGTGGTTTTCTTTGAAGAGAAGACCACCACTGTCATACACAGTTCCAACACCCATTGGTGCAGGACCGCCATGCCAGCTCAACAGAGCAGTGGGTTGAACAGGAGAGGCACACCTCCAAAGCGTGCTACTCTCCCTAAACATTCCTTGCGCATGCGCGCAAGCGAACGTAAAAATGAGCCACATTTTTCTGTTCATACACTACTCTGATGCTAGTTCCGCTGTCTATTCAAGATGGACATGAAGGAAATTATGCATTATACTTTTGTACAGCTTGATATACTCAGGTATACTATCGTTTTTCAAGTGGAATTGAAATAAATACACCATAGCAGATGGTAATAGAGATATACTGGAAGAATTTCAATTCATGAACTGCTTAGTAGAGTTGTTATAGCGATCATACCCAATCACTTAAAGAGTTTTGTGGTGCCGTGGCTTAATTGGTTAAAACACCTGTGTAGTAAACAGCAGATCCTGAGTTTAAATCTCAGTGGTACCTTTTCATTAGTTCACTCTAAATCAGTTTCTGGTGACCTACTTAAAAACATACCATAAAATCGGGAAATCCTTGCAGATTGGTACTTTTTGCTAGATGGTCTTCATGCATTTGTTTTAGATTCCTGAAGTTCCCACCAAGAGCAGAAGAGGGGACTGCGCTGCCATGTTAGCTGTGTGTTCTGTCCCTGGCCTCATATTATGTTTTTTGCATATGCGACAAACTGGTCTGCTAAGTAAGAAGAGGGATTGCTTATTCATTTAGATCTACTTGAGTGAGGGACCCCTCAATTTCTGGAACCTAAACAGTTTTTCACAAATCTTCTATACTGCAAGGTACTAGCCCTGACTTTTGGATTTGGTACCAGTGGAAGCTGATTTCCAAGTCAATCAATCAATCAATCAAAATCTTTATTTATTCAGGCGAACATCATTGAGCATAGCTCATTTACAAGATGGACCTGAGTGGTCATAACAATATAAGGTTACAAATTTTACACAAAAGCATGGTACTGAATGAACACAAATACAAAGATTTAAGAATGAGACAGGTGTACAAATATTTACATATATACAAGGCAAAATGACATTGGACCTAGATCATATTAAGAAGAAACAAACAGTATTGTAGGGATAAAGCTAGGGTAATGGGACTTGGGGGGGCATTTTTGTACGAAGTAGGTTGGAGAACAAGCTAGAAGAACAATAAAGAAATAGGGGGTAGTATAAAAAGGGGTAGGGGAAGGAGGGGGTGAGAGAGGACTAGGCCTTATGGAAGCAATTGCATGATTCTGGGAATAGACTAGTGTACAGTTTTTTGAAGGATGTTAAAGGAATGAGGGTATCCAATTTCAAGGTCTTTTGAAGAGAATTCCAGATAAGTGCTAGGGAGTAGCTGAATGCAGCCCTTCCATACCGGGTGCAGGTGATAGGAATCTTCAGCATGATGAGTTTGATGAGTTGATGAGCCAAGTGGCCCACACTATCTCTTGCTAAACACATCTCTAACTACTGGATCTCCCTCTGTGTCTGTAGTTGAATTTATATGCCAGGGTTTAATAATTTGCTTAATCCTTATAGTATTCCAAGTTCTGAGTTGATATTAGAAGTGAATTTTGAGCTTTTTTTTTTATAAATGAATTGAACTGATAGCACAAAAGTTAAGCTAGCAAAAGGAGAATGTAAACCTGATGGCAACAGGACATACATTGTGTCACAAAAATAGAAGTGAAGATGCAGAGCATAACAGAAAAATGGGTAGTAAGAAAGCAGATGTAAAGAAACAGAGAGCTACTCATCAAGTTCGGTGCAGTAGTGGGATGTGAACCCACATCTCCAATGAGATGGGAGTTTTAAGGCAGTACCTTAGACCACTGGGTCACACTACTACGATTTGACAATAGATTTTGAGGGTAACTAATACCATACCACTTTCAAAAATGAGCCACATTTTTCTGTTCATACACTACCCTGATGCTAGTTCCTCTGTCTGTTCAAGACGGACATGAAGGAAATTATGCATTATACTTCTGTATAGTTTGACATACTCTGGGATACTATCATTTTTCAAGTGGAATTGAAATAAAAACACCATAGAAGATGGTAACAGAGATGTACTGGAAGAATTTCAATTCATGAACTGCTTAGTAGAGTTGTTATAGAAATCATAGCGAAACACTTAAATGGCTTTGTGGTGCTGTGGCTTAGTTGGTTAAAGCACCTACCTAGCAAATAGGAGATTTAGAGTTCTAAACTCAGCAGTTCCTTCTCATTAGTTCACTCTAAATCAGTTTCTTGTGATCGACTTCAAAATTTACCATAAAATCAGGAAATCCTTGAAGATTGGTACTTTTGCTGGATGTTCTTCATGCATTTCTTTTATATTCCTGTAGTTCCCACCAAGAGCAGAAGAGGGGACTGCCCAGCCATGTTAGCTGTGTGTTCTGTGCCTGGCCTCCTATTCTGCTTTTTGCATATGTGACAAACTGGTCTGCTAAGTAAGAAGAGGGATTGCTTATTCATTTAGATCTACATGAGTGAGGGACCCCTCAATTTCTGGACCTAAACATTTTTTCACAAACCCTCTATACTGCAAGGTTTTTGGATTTGGTACTGGTGGAAGCTGATTTCCAAGTGGCCCACACTATCTCTTACATAGAAACACAGAAACATAGATTTTGACATCAGATAAGGACCGCTTGACCCACCCAGTCTGCCCATTTCCCTAACTAATGGATAAGCTGCAGATCCTAGTTAACCAGCAGTCTACTTCTTCCTACCCTCACCCCCTAGAATTGCCTTATGACTGTCCCATGCATGCTTGAATTCCACCACTGTTTTTGACTCCACAACCTCCTCCAGAAGGCCATTTCATGCATCCACAACCCTCTCTGTGAAAAAATACTTCCTTAAATTACCTTTGAGCTGCCTCCCTTCTATCTTCAAATTGTGCCCCCTTGTTCTTGCACACCTCTTTTTTTGAAATATGCTACCCTCTTGGACTTTATTGATTCCCTTGAGATACTTGAAAGTTTTTATCATGTCCCCCTTCTCCCTCCTTTCCTCGAGGCTATACATATTCAGCTCCTTAAGTCTCTCTTCATATGTCTTCCGGTGCAGACCCTGCACCATTTCAGTTGCCCTCCTCTGGACAGCCTCCATCCAGTCTATGTCCTTGCAGAGACTGGGTCTCCAGAACTGCTCACAGTACTCCAGATGGGGTCTCACCAACTGTCTGTACAGAGGGATAATAACTTCCTGTTTTCTACTGGTGATGCCTCTCCCTATGCATCCCAGTACCCCCCCCAGTCCTCCTTTCTGCCCTCTCACATTGCTTGCCCACCTTTAGGTCATCTGATATGACTACCCCCAGGTCCCTTTCCATTTTTGTTGTTGTTAGTATCTCACCCCCCATTGCGTACTCTTCCCTTGGGTTTTTGTTTCCCAGGTGCATTACCTTGCACTTCTTAGCATTGAATCTAATCTGCCATACATTTGACCATTCCTCTAACCTTGCCAAGTCCCTTCTTATCCTTTCCACCCCACTTTGTGCATCAACTCTGTTGCAGATCTTTGTGTCATATGCAAAGAGACATACTTTTACTTCCAGTCCCTCTGCAATGTCGCTCATAAAGACATTGAAGAGGACCAGTCCTAATACTGAACCCTGCGGTACCCCACTGGTAACCCCCCTTTCTTCAGAGTGGACTCCATTTACTATTACTCTCTGTGTCCTATTCTCCAGCCAATTCTTTACCCAGGTTGTCATCTTGGGACCCACTCCCAGGCTGGCTAACTTGTATATTAATCTTTTGTGTGGGACTGTGTCAAATGCCTTGCAAAAGTCTAGGTAAGCCATGTCCACAGCCCCTTCCTGATCTACTACTTTGGTCACCCAGTCAAAGAAATCTATCAGATTTGTCTGGCATGCCCTTCCTGCTGTGAATCCATGCTGCCTTGGGTCCTGAGCCCCTCTGGCCTCTAGATACTTAACAATTCTTTCCTTCAGAAGTGATTCCATCATTTTCCCTACCACTGAGGTTAAACTAACAGGTCTGTAGTTTTCTGCTTCTGCCTTGCTCCCATTTTTGTGAAGGGGAATCACATCTGCCCTTATCCAGTCCTCAGGTACCACCCCATCCTCCCATGATTTGTTAAAGAGGGTAGTCAGTGATGTCACTAGTTCTACCCTTAGTTCTTTTAGAATTCTGGGATGAATTCCATCAGGCCCATTGCTTTGTCCACCTTCAGTTTCAAGAATTCTTTCAGAACCCTTTCTTCTGTAAATGGGCTGGTATCAACTTCTGTATCCAGAGTGTTTCTACTGTTTGTTTTAGGTACCTCCCCCACTTCCTTTGTAAATACTGAGCAAAAATATTTGTTTAGTATCTCTGCCTTTTCACAGTCACCCTCTGCCCTCTCCCTCCTCTTTATTAAGCCTCACTAGCCCTCCCTTGGTCTTCCTTCACTCCTGATGTACCTATAAAGGTTTTATCCCCCTTTTTAACTGAGTTGGCTGTCTTTTCCTCAGTTTGGGCCTTTGCTGTTCTGACTGCCTTCCCAGCTTCCTTTTGCTTTAACTGATACAGTTTTCTGTCCTGCTTCTTCTGTGATTCCTTGTACTTCCTGAATGCTTTTTTTCTCTTGAACCTTCACTGCCACTTTCTTTGAGAACCATAGTTGTTTCTTAAATCATTTCATTTTGTTAATTTGCTTCACACAAAGGCTTGTTATCTCTCTGATGGCAGTTTTTATTATTCCCCATTGTTCTTCCACCCCTCCTTCCTGCCCATTTGCTAGTGCATTCCTTAGGCACTCACCCATTTTGCAAAGTCAGCCCTCCTAAAGTCCAGTACTTTTGCCTTTGCATGGCTTGACTCTATTGCTGTGTTTATTGTGAACCATACTGTTCGATGGTCGCTAGTTTCAGATGGTTACCCACTTCTACATCTGTGATCCTCTCTTCATCTCCATTTGAGAGAACCAGGTCTAAGATTGCTCCCTCTTGAGTGGACTCCAATACTAGTTGTCTAAGGCATGCCCTTGTAGGGCATCTAGAATAACCCCACTCTTTGAAGTGGCTGCTGCAACTGCACTCCAGTTAACATCTGGCATATTCAGATCACCCATCAGCAATATCTCCCCTTTTTCTGCCATTCTAAGTATTCTTTCTGTCCTTTCCTTGTCCATTTCCTCCCTCTGAGAAGGGGGTCTGTATACAACCCCTGTGCGGATTGTGGTGCCATTGCCGGTCTCCAAATTTACCCACAGTGCTTCTTCTCCTCCCTGTTTTACCTTTTGTTCTGTTGCTTTGATTCCTTCCCTTATGTAAAGAGCTACTCCTCCTCCTCTTTTACCCTCCCTGTCCCTCCTGTAGATAGTGTATCCTGGTATGTTTATGTCCCAGTTATGGTTTTGTGTGTACCATGTTTCTGCGACTGCCACAATATCCAGGTGTTCCTCCTCCATCAAGGCCACTAATTCAGGAAGCTTGTTACTCAGACTACGGGCATTGGTACTCACTGCTCTCCATGTTTTGATGGCTTTACCTTCCTTTGCAGCATCCCCCACCGACCTGTCTACCTCGGTCTTTTTCTCATTTAGTAGCCTGTTTTGTAGAGAGAGGCTGAGATTTTCCTGCTGCTTATCAGTGCTTCCCCCCTTGACTAGTTTAAAAAGCTTGCCAATGAAGCATTTAAACTGGTGGCTCAAAAGACTTGTTCCCTTCCTGGACAGATGCAGACCATCCTGCCAGTATTGGCTGGTGTCCCTCCACCAGCCTATACTGGCACATCTCTAACACATCTCTAAATACTGGATCTCCCTCTGTGTCTCTAGTTGAATTTATGTGCCAGGGTTTAATAATTTGCTTAATCCTTATAGTATTTCAAGATCTGAGTTGATATTAGAAGCAAATTTTGAACTTCTTTTTTTATAAATGAACAGAACTGATAGTACAAAAGTTAAGCTAGAAAAAGGAGAATGAAAACCTGATGGCAACAGGACATACATTGTGTCACAAAAATAGAAGTGAAGATGCAGAGCATAACAGAAAAATGAGTAGTAAGAAAGCAGATGTAAAGAAATGAAGAGATATTCATCAACTTCAGTGCAGTAGTGGGATGTGAACCCACATCTCCAATAAGATTGTAGCTTTAAGCCAGCACCTTAGACCACTCAGTCACACTACTACTATCAGACAATAGATTTTGAGAGTAATACTGTACGACTTTCAAAAATGAGGCACATTTTTCTGTTCATACACTACTCTGATGCTAGTTCCTCTGTCTGTTCAAGATGGACAGGAAGAAAATTATGCATTATACTGCTGTACAGTTTGACATACTCTGGTATACTATAGTTTTTCAAGTGGAATTGAAATAAATACACCATAGAAGATGGTAACAGAGATGTACTGGAATAATTTCAATTCATTAACTGCTTACTAGAGTTGTTATAGTGATCATACCCATGTGGTTAAAGAGTTTTGTGGTGCCGTGGCTTAGTTGGTTAATGTGCCTGTTTAGTAAAGAGAAGATCCTGAGCTCAAATCTGAGTGGTGCCTTTTCATTAGTTCACTCTAAATCAGTTTTTGGTGACCGACTTAAAAACATACCATTAAAATCAGGAAATCCTTGCAGATTGGTACTTTTGCTGGATGTTCTTCATGCATTTCTTTTAGATTCCTGTAGTTCCCACCATGAGCAGAAGAGGGGACTGCCCAGCCATGTTAGCTGTGTGTTCTGTGCCTGGCCTCATATTCTGATTTTTGCATATGTGACAAACTGGTCTGCTAAGTAAGAAAAGGGATTGCTTATTCATTTAGATCTACATGAGTGAGGGACCCCTCAATTTCTAGAACCTAAACAGTTTTTCACAAATCCTCTATACTGCAAGGCGCTAGCTCTGACTTTTGGATTTTGTACCAGTGGAAGCTGATTTCCAAGTGGCCCACACTATCTCTTGCTGAACACATCTCTAACTACTGGTTCTCTCTCTGTGTCTCTAGTTGAATTTATGTGCCAGGGTTTAATAATTTGCTTTAATCCTTATAGTATTTCAAGTTCTGAGTTGATATTAGAAGTGACTTTTGAGCATTTTTTTTATTATAAATGAATAGAACTGATAGTACAAAAGTTAATCTAGCAAAAGGAGAATGAAAACCTGATGGCAACAGGACATGCATTGTGTCACCAAAATAGAAGTGAAGAAGCAGAGCTTAACAGAAAAATTGGTAGCAAGAAAGCAGATGCAAAGAAATGGAGAGATATTCACCAACTTTGGTGCAGTACTAGGATGTGAATTCACATCTCCAATGAGATTGGAGCTTTAAGCCAGCACCTTAGACCTCTCTGTCACACTACTACTATCTGACAATAGATTTTGAGAGTAATACCATACGACTTTCAGAAATGAACCACATTTTTCTGTTCATACACTACTCTGATGCTAGTTCCTCTTTCTGTTCAAGATGGACATGAAGGAAATTATGCATTATACTTCTGTACAGTTTGACATGCTCTGGTATACTATTGTTTTTCAAGTGGAATTGAAATAAATACACCATAGAAGATGGTAACAGAGATGTACTGGAAGAATTTCCTTTCAGGAACTGCTTAGTAGAGTTGTTATAGCCATCATACCAAAACACTTTCTGAGTTTCATGGTGCCGTCACTTAGTTGGTCAGTGTACCTGTTTAGTAAACAAGAAATCCTGAGTTTGAATCTCAGTGGTGCCTTTTCATTAGTTCACTCTAAATCAGTTTCTGGTGGCTGACTTAAAAACATATCATAAAATCGGGAAATCCTTGCAGATTGCAACTTTTTGCTGGATGTTCTTCATGCATTTCTTTGAGATTCCTGTAGTTCCCTCCAAGAGCAGAAGAGGGGACTGCCCAGCCATGTTAGCTGTGTGTTCTGTGCCTGGCCTCCTATTCTGTTTTTTTGCATGTGTGACAAACTGGTCTGTTAAGTAACAAGAGGGATTGCTTATCCATTTAGATCTACATGAGTGAGGGACCCCTCAATTTCTGGAACCTAAACAGTTTTTCACAAATCCTCTATACTGCAAGGTACTAGCCCTGACGTTTGGATTTGGTAACAGTGGAAGCTGATTTCCAAGTGGCCCTCACTATCTCTTGCTGAACACATCTCTAACTACTGGATCTCCCTCTGTGTCTCTAGTTGAATTTACGTGCCAAGGTTTAATAATTTTTTGATCCTTACAGTTTTTCAAGTTCTGAGTTGATATTAGAAGTGAAATTTGAGTCTTTTTTTAATAAATAAATAGAACTGATAGTACAAAAGTTAAGCTAGCAAAAGGAGAATGAAAACCTGATGGCAACAGGACGTATATTGTGTCACAAAAGTAGAAATGAAGATGCAGAGCATAGCAGAAAATGGGTAGTAAGAAAGCAGATGTAAAGAAATGGAGAGATATTCATCAACTTCGGTGCAGTAGTAGGATGTGAACCCACATCTCCAATGAGATTGGAGCTTTAAGCCAGCACCTTAGACCACTCGGTCACACTACTACTATCTGACAATGGAGTTTGCCCCTTAATGCGCAGACCTTGTTGTCCTGGTGCACCCCTTCCCTCCTTTAGGGATGGTTGTGCTCAGAAGAGGAAGGGATAAGGAAGGGGAGGGGCCAAGAGCCAGAACAATGGGCAGGCAGTAGGAAGGGAAGGGGGGAAGGCAGGTACATAAGGGATAGCACAAGGGGGTCTCATCCACTTTTGCTGGAGTTTTGATTTGATCAGCTGCAGAACGTCAGATTTGGCATTAATTTTGAGGTTTATTCACAACCAGAAAGAGGTAAGGATGCAACAATTGATTTGGATAGATATGCAAAATTATTTAAAAAAAGATAGAGAGAAGAGAAAAGAAAAATGTTGTAGCATTTAGTAGAGAGGAGGTGGTCTGTTAGAAGACAAGATGAAGCAGGGTTGCTGATGGAAGCCCCTTGCATGGGGGAGAGTGTAAAGGGAGAAGTGCTTTGGGCAGCACAGGGTGGTAGACTATTTTTTTGAGGGTATCTTGCAATTGTTTTAGAGAAGAGCCAGTTTGTTGGAAGCAAAAAAAAAAGGGTGAAAATTTTTGTGGTTACTGGTTAATTTAGCAGGCCTGGAAGAGGCCCTGAAATAAGTGAGTGAGAGCCAGTCCCGAGGCCACGTGGCGTCGTCACACGCCGCTTGGTGCTTGCGAGGAAGGTGGCCCCCTCTGTTTAGACTGCTTGCTGCTTTTAAGGCAATTTGAGAGTGTGTTCTAATAAAGTGGTATGCCTGGTTTTAGGCCCGGAGGTTAGCAGTTGAAAGATCGACCCGAGACCCGTGGTGTGACGTCACACGCAGCTAGAGTCAAGAGGAAGCTTTTCCCATTGTTTTGTTGCAGGTGACAATGGCATGAGCCTATGATTCTATTTCTGTTGAGGCCCTGGTGAAAGTGAAAGAGAAGCACGTGGGCAGCATGCCATGTGGTGTATTACCGAGGCTGCACGGGCATCACTCACCGCGTGGAGCTTGCGAGGTGGGTTGCCCCCCCTTTTCTTTTGTTTGGGCTATTTGCTGCCTTTAGGGCTGGATAGGGTTTTTTTGCTATGAAGATCAGTGGACCTGATTCAGGTTTGGAGTTAGTAAGTGAGGGAAGTGAGCGGAAACCTGGGAGGGTCATCACATGCTGCTGGAGTCACATGAAGCTTTCACCTAGTTCGTGTGGCAGGTGAAATTTTGGGACTTGTTTCTTATTTGCAGTAAAAAATGTAGGCCTGTAGAGGCTCCAACAGGAATGGAAGAGGGCACGATCCTTGGAACCCACGGCGCAGGGTAGCTTGCCATGTGGTGCATTACCGAAAGCTGGCTCCCCCCTTTTTGTCTTAGGACTGTTTGTGGATTGAGGGCCCATTGTGGCTGGCAGAAGGAGGCTCTGAAGGGCTGGGAGGGAGAAAATGGAATGGCGACCCCGTGGCGTGATGTCACACGCCGCGTGGGGGGTCGCGATAGAGGCCAGTTCCCGCAGGGCCCTACACAGGACTGAGCAGAAAAAGAAAACAAAAGGGGGGCGCAATGCACATGCATGGCAGCCGGGGCATGGAAATGAGTTAAATACCACCATGGCATCGCATGTAGAAGGCAGAAGGGAGCAAGTGGAGGCAGGATAGCATAGAGAGAGTGGTAAAGAATAGGCTTGTGGTTGGGAGCAGTCTGTGGTCCACAAGGTCCAAGCTTTCACTATGGACTCAACTTCATTGGTGACCATAAAGCTGGCCACTCACTGTGCTGATAGTTTTTGGGTTATACAGGATGTTGGATCAAGCATGCCACAACTGAAGTACCTTGCATTACATTATTGCTCCTTACGAAGCATCAAAACAAAAGGGGGCACAAAAAAAATTAATAATAATAATATATAAATAGATAATAAATGTATAAAGGGGCAATGGGCCCTGGTACATATGAAAGTGAATAAGACACGGGACCTCACGGCAGGGTGTCGTGCGCTGCTAGGGGATATGGGGGTCGGGAGAAGCTTTCCCTACTGGGGAGGCACGCTAGAGTTATATATAAAAATAAAGGGGAGGAATCCTGACCCGGGAATTCACAGGAGACACCTCACATGGTAAAAGGGATGGCAGTGAATGCAGGGCCGATATTAGGAAAGGATGACCTGCCAGGCAGGATGGGGGGCCCTTCACGGGTGGTCCTGGTCGGCGTGGCAAGGGGGTGACTGGATGGGCAGGAGGGAGACATACAGGGAGGTACTGATACA
This sequence comes from Neoceratodus forsteri, assembly GCA_016271365.2. NCBI lineage: Eukaryota > Metazoa > Chordata > Ceratodontiformes > Ceratodontidae > Neoceratodus > Neoceratodus forsteri. The sequence continues at coordinate 434,280,898 of CM057450.1, read as the reverse complement.
TGAATAACCCTGTTTTTTCATTTCCTATAGTTGTTTTCACAGAGCACAGGTAAGATGGACATGGCACCCAAGAAGAGCAGGCCATTGAAGGAAGATGCATACAAGGCTATAATCGAACTGGCTGAAAAAGCAAACAAAATGTGGGAACTGGGGGAGAGGGAGGACCTGGGGTGGCCCGGGGAGAAGAGAAAAGTGGGTACAGAAAAAGGTGGCAAAGGGAAGAGGCCAGCTGGGGGGCTACACAGTCCTGCTAGGGTAGCACCAGTGACAGCGGGGCCCACCAAGGCAGTCGAGCCAGTACCCACACGACCAGTTGACCCAGTGATGCCAGCACCTACCCAAGATCAAAGGGGAACCTCTCCAGTGGAACCTGGACATGAAGCCCAGAACGGGGGGTCTGGCCCGCAGATCCCAGTAGCTCACCCTCCACCTCCACCTCAATCACAGGAAGAAGTAAGGGGACCTTTGGAGGCCTCCAGGCAGCCCAGCCAGGACAAGATTACAGGTAACATGTCCAACACAGTAGGTGATAGTATAAAAGAATATATAGGGAAAATAGTGGCAGCACTAGGGACAGGATGGCTGGGGCAGATGGAATTGGCTCTGGTAGAGACTAAGGCAGGAAAAGAGGTGCCAGGAGATACAGGAAATGGAGAGGAAAGAGAGGGAAAAGGTACAAGAGAGGTGGGGGTGCCGGGGATGAGAATAGGCGAACATGTGCCCATTGCCACAAAAGAAAAAATATGGAGGGGGAATATGTGTATATATTCGCTTTGGTGAGCCGAGAGGCGGTGGCCAAATATGAAGAGACCCAGAGCATAGGTAAGAGTGAGATGGCAGCTGTCATAGTGCTCTTAGGAAAGAAAGAGGATGACAAGTTCATGAAAGGGAAGACCTGGGATGGGTGGTTTCTAGGTTTTGCCATCTTTTCAGCCATCACTCTGTAAAAGAGGCTGGAGCTGGGCATCCCGCTCATTATCTATTCATTGATAATACGAAGAGCAAAAGCAAAAGGTGGGGTAGGATGGTTATACTATGATGAATGTTTTCGGCAGAGAATGGCAACATTTGGGGATGTAAGATGGGACACCAAGCAAATAGATTTATGGATGGATTACGTAACAGATCAGTTCATACCCAAGGGTGGGTGGAGCAAAAAGGGGGCTACGCCACAGAGATGTTGCTGGGCATATAACAGGGCCTTCTGCTCATGGCCTCAGTGTCATTTTCGACATGCCTGTGCAAAATGTGGGGGGGGGGGCACCAGCAAGCAAGTGCAGAACAAGTTGGCTGCAGGGTGCACCAGGGCATATGGGGCAAGGATCGAGCCAGAAGTTCTTTTGAGATGGCCAGGGGTTCAAAGGCAAACATGGAACAAGGCAGGGAGGGGCAGGGAAATGGGAATAGAGGAGGCCAGACCCACTGAGGCAAGGAAGGCCAGACAGGAGGGAAGGAAGGGGTATGGGAGGGGGGGACAGGTGGCACTCCAAGAAACAATTTAGTATGGCCAGAACCCCCATCAACCTAGCAGCATGGTCAGTTTGCCTGAGTGGATATCCAGACACAAGGGTGCGGGATATGATATTAAGTGGTTTTAACACAGGGTTTTCACTGCAGTTTAGTGGACCCAGGCAAGCAAGGGAGGCACACAATCTGGGGTTGGTAAAAGGGAAAGAGGAAATGCTAAAGAGGAAGACTTGAGAAAGAAAAAGCAGCAGGCAGGGTGGAGGGCTCATTTCACCCTCCCATTGGAGAACATTCAGATATCGCCTTTGGGTCTGGTACCCAAGAAGCAGGAGGGGGAATACAGAGTGATCCACCACCTGTCATATCTGGAAGGTGAGTCAGTGAATGATTTTATCACTGAAGAACATAGTAGGGTGACATATGGGGCACTAGAGGATGCAGTCCAGATAATATGGGCCACAGGAGATGCATGGATGGCAGAAACACACATTGAGTCCACCTTCAGACTGCTTCCAGTCAGGAGGGAAGACTGGAATCTGTTGGGTTTTAAAAGTGAGGGACAGTGTTATTTTGACAAAGCAATGCCAATGGGGTGTTCCACAGCATGTGCCACATTTGAGATGTTCAGCACAGGTTTGCAGTGGGTATTCCAAGAAAAGACAGGTTATAAGTCAGTTGTCCATTGCTTGGATGATTTTCTCCTCATTGGGAAGGGAAAAAGGGAGACACAAAAGATGCTGGATAGGTTTCAAGAAGTGTGCCAGGAGCTGGGAGTCCCATTGGCACCAGAGAAAACAGAAGGGCCCAGCAAGGTTATGGAATTCCTCGGGATAGAAATAGATGCCACAAACAGAGTGTTCAGGTTACCGGACAAAAAAGAAAGGAGGTTGAAGGAGCTAATCCGGGTACATACCAGCAGGAGGCGGGTACAACTAAAAGTGGTCCAGCAGGTACTGGGGCACCTGAACTTCACATGCAGGGCCATCGGACCAGGAAGGGCATTCACAAGGAGGTTAGCCAGAGCTACAGCAGGGGTCACCAGACCACATCACTGGGTGGATCTGACTCAAGGTGTCAGGGAGGATTTTAGTATATGGGAAGAATTCTTGAAGGATTACGATGGATGTTCCTTTTGGCAAGAGGAGTGGCTCTTCAACACAGACCTAGACCTCTACACAGATGTGGCCGGAGGTTTGGGCATGGGGAGTTACTTGAGGGGCAGGTGGTTTGCAGAACCATGGCTGGCCAGTTGGGTGAGGAACGGGAAAGTGAGAGACATAACACTACTGGAGATCATGCCCATATGGGCATTCACTTTGGTTTGGGGGGAAGAATTACGTGACTGAAAGGTGACATTTTGGTGTGACAATAGAGCGGTGGTTGATGTGCTAAACAACAAAGGGTCCAGGTCGGATACAGTCAAGCAGATGGTACAACAGTTCATTTTAAGGGCTCTGCAACTGAACATGTCCTTCAGAGCAAAACACATAGAAGGGGTACACAATACCTTGGCTGACAGCCTTTCCTGTCTGCAGCTGGACCGTTTCTGGAAGCTGGCACCAGCAGTGGAAGAACAAAAAATGCCCATACCAACAAACATCTGGGACGTTGGCAAGAAGGAGCAGAACTGCTGTTTTGCAGCTCATGGGTTCTGCAGACTCTGAGGGCCTACGATGGGGCCTGGAGGGTTTTTTCAAACATTTAGGGCAGAACACTAGATGGAGGTAAGTGGGCCACTCTCTGAGGAACAGCTGGGAATGTTCATAGTGGAACAATGGCAGAAGGGGACTGCTCACGCCACAATGGGGGTTTATCTTGCAGGGATCAGTGTGATCTGCAGCCTAATAGGATGGAATGATCTGACAAAATCAATGCTCATTAAGAGAATGATGCAGGGATGGGGCAGGTTGAAATGAGGGCCAGGGGATAATAGGCAGCCAATAGGTGAGCAGTGGCTAATAAAGCTAAAAGAGGTGCTCCCGGCAATATGCAGGTCAAAACGGGAGGCCCAGCTATTTCACACTATTTATGTAGTAATGTTTGCAGGGGCGATGAGAGTGAGTGAAGTGGTAGGCCATGGGAAAGATGACAAGGAAGGGGGGGTGGAATGGGAGGATGTGAGTTGGGAGATAGAAGAAATACAAATCAACCTAAAGAGGTCAAAGATGGACCAGAAAGGGCAAGGGTACATGATAACACTTAAACGGCAGTTGGACAGTGCGATATGCCCAGTGCAGGCCCTGTGGGTTTTCGCCGTAGAGCAGGTGACCAAGATGGGGAAGTTATTTGTGCATGGGGATAGAAAAAGGGTCACCGGCTATCAAATTACAGCAGTGCTGAAAAAAGGCATGTGTTTTCTGGGGGTGGACCCAGCTAATTACTCTTCCCATTCCCTATGGATTGGGGCTGCCTCACAGTGGGCAGCAACGGGGGAACCCGTGAAGGACATTTTGGAAAGAGGGCGCTGGCAGTCAGCTAATTATAAAATATACATCAGAGGACTAAAATAAAAAAAAAATAAAAGGGGGAGAAGAGGAGGGAGCAGTGTGGTTTTTCAAAAAAAAAAGAAAACAGAAGAACGGCAAAAGAAGATGGAATTATGGTGCTCCTACAGAGGAGCACAAGAAAAAAGAAAGAAGAAGGCAGGGGGATAATAATACAGTGAGGGCACTAAGAGTATGTGTGAATGATTTAATTTTCTTTGCACCCCATAGGTAGAGGGAGGGAGGAGCACAGAAGTCTGGATCTGTGGCCATTCCTGTATTTACTGGGCTGGTAAGAGAGCAGAGAAAAAAGCTGGGGGAAAACAATTGTACCAGGATGCAAGACAGTGTAGGTTGGTATGATACGGCCTATGAGGGATGAGATGGGCGCAGCTCCTGCCCACACTGAAAGAACTCAAGGGACATTGGCCCAGTCCAGACCTAATCATTATACACCTAGGGGGCAACGACCCGGCAGGCAGACCATGAGTGCAGACGTATTTACAGATAAAGAGGCACCTGGTGGCAATAAGACAGTGGTGGCCTCAAGTATGCCTTGCATGGTCAGATATAATACCACGAAGGGTATGGAGACAGGAACACAGCCACAGGGTGGTGGAGAGGGCCAGGAGAAAGATTAATAGACGGGTTGGGACATTGATAAGACAGATGGGAGGACAGGTGATACTGCGGGGATTAGAAGAATGGGTGGATGAATTCTACAGGTCAGATGGGGTACATTTGTCTGACATAGCAATTGATATGTTTAATGCGGAAACAATGGGTTTCATAGAGGAATGGAGGAAACAGCCAGAAGGTGGTATATAAAAAAAAAAAGAGAGGAAGGAAGTTCCATCCCTGAGGTAAGGAGAGGAGACCTAAGCTGAGGAAACGCCAGTCATCCAACGCAAGCTGGAGACTGGCTAGTGGGGAAAAAGGGGGGGGGAGGACAGGAGGGGGGAAGAAAAAAGGAATAACACAAGAGGAAGAAGAAGATGAAGGAGAAAGCGGTCTCGGTTTTCACCGTTACCTAACAGAAAAGGAGAAGAAGAAAGCACCCAGGTTTTTGCCTGGGGAATGGATAATCAGAGCGTGATATATGGATGGAAATAAATGAAAATTATGGAAATATGACAATAAAGAAATGGAAAATGGAATATGGATTTATGAATATAAATAAATGAATTGCCAGTCTGAGCACAACAACAAACAATGGTCTCTGTGCTTTTTGTGAGGGAAAAGAGGGGAATCTGGGACAATAGATTCTGAGAGTAATACCTTGCCACTTTCAAAAATGTGCCACATTTTTCTGTTCATACTCTACTCTGATGCTAGTTCCTCTGTCTGTTCAAGATGGACATGAAGGAAATTATGCATTATACTTCTGGACAGTTTGACATACAGTACTCTGGTATACTATCGTATTTCAAGTGGAATTGAAATAAATACACCACAGAAGATGGTAACAGAAATGTACTGGAAGAATTTCAATTCATGTACTCTCTTAGCAGAGTTGTTATAGCGATCATACCCAAATACTTAAAGAGTTTTGTGGTGCTGTGGCTTAGTTGGTTAAAGTGCTTATCCAGTAAACAGGTAAGCCTGAATTCGAATCTCAGCGGTGCCTTTTCATTAGTTCACTCTAAATCAGTTTCTGGTGACCGACTTAAAAATATACCATAAAATTGGGAAATCCTTGAAGATTGGTACTTTTGCTGGATGTTCTTCATACATTTCTTTTAGATTCCTGTAGTTCCCACCATGAGCAGAAGAGCAGAAGAGGAGACTGCCCAGCCATGTTAGCTGTGTGTTCTGTGCCTGGCCTCCTATTCCTTTTTTTTTTTATGAAATCACCTTTTTTATCCTCCTTACTCAGCCTGCCTCCTCCTCCGACGACCCACGAACATCCCGCTGCCCGAAAACCCTACTCGCACAGACCACAAGCCCCCATGGAGCCGCGGCTTACCCCCCAGGAGGGGACAACCCCCATAACTTCATATTTCATCAGCCCCGTGGACATGGGCAAATCACAGGCACGTCCCAGGTCCTCACTTCCTCCCGGACGAGGCAGGCTCTTTTTCCTGTTTTTCTCCCAAGCAGATTGTGATCACCCCCTGACGTCATGACACATACGCCGACATCCACACTGCTCAAAGGCCAACCAGCCAATCCCTGCAAGGGCTTGCATTTCCTCGAGCCTCCGCTCGGGGTCGTGCAAGAGCTGGACTACGGCCGAATCCCACCCTCGGAGTAGGCGAGCTGTCGTCGGACGCTCAAGCCAAACTCCCCCCGACCCACCGACCGACTACCCAAGTCCGCTCCCGAACCCGGGTCGCCGGCATGGAGCAAGGTGTGGCATTCAACACCTCAGCCCTCTGCGCCACCGGGCCATTCCTCCTATTCCTTTTTTTGCATGTATAGATCCAGAAGCAAATGATTTGATACCTTTTAATGGACCAACATAGATGTAACAACAAGAACAAAGTGCTCTAGCTTTTGGACCAACTCGTCCTTCTTCAGAAGCTTCAGAAGCCTGAGCTTCTGAAGAAGGACTGGTTGGTCCGAAAGCTAGAGCACTTTGTTCTTGTTACATCTATGTTGGTCCATTAAAAGGTATCAAATCATTTGCTTCTGGATCTATTCTTACAAGGACCAATACGGCAACTACTAAATCTAGATTTCTTTTTTTGCATGTGTGACAAACTGGTCTGCTAAGTAAGAAGAGGGATTGCTTATTCATTTAGATCTACATGAGTGAGGGACCCCTCAATTTCTGAAACCTAAACAGTTTTTCACAAATCCTCTATACTGCAAGGTACTAGCCCTGACTTTTGGATTTGGTACCAGTGGAAGCTGATTTCCAAGGCGCCTACACTATCTCTTGCTGAACACATCTCTAACTACTGGATCTCCCTCTGTGTCTCTAGTTGAATTGATGTGCCAGGGTTTAATAATTTGTTTAATCCTTATAGTATTTCAAGCTCTGAGTTGATATTAGAAGTGAATTTTGAGCTTTTTTTATTATAAATGAATAGAACTGATAGTACAAAAGTTAAGCTAGCAAAAGGAGAATGAAAACCTGATGGCAACAGGACAGACATTGTGTCACCAAAATAGAAGTGAAGATACAGAGCATAACAGAACAAGCATTTGTCAATGCCGAATGTTGCTTGCTTGTATGTGCTGTTTATGTAATTGGAAGTGATAGTTCTATGCCTTCCTCCCAAGATATGCACTGTGTCTTTCCATTCAGTATTCACAGAAAAGTGGGAAAGGCAAGGGCCACAGCAGTACAGCAGTTGCCAAGGGGGTGAAGAGGTGGATAATAGTCCATTCAAAGGCAAAAAAATCCTGCAGGAGCTCACTAAATCGATGGTGGACAAAGCGATGGAACCAGATGGCATACACCCAAGGATATTAAGAGAACTGCGAAGGGAGATAGCAGTACCTCTGGCAGCCATGTTCACTCAGTCATTCAACATGAGTGAAGTGGAGGAGGGCACATGTGGTCCCTGTACACAGGTCCGGCATCAGTGAGCAGGCAGGGAACAATAGGCCATTCAGCCTCACCTCAGTAGTGGGGAAGATCATGGAGACATTGCTTAAAGAAAGGATAGTGGGGCATCTAGAAGCCATCGGAGATGAGGACCATAGACAACATGGATTCACAGTGGGGACATCATGTCATACAAATCTGGTTGAATTCTTTGAGTCGGTGACAAAGGAAATAAATCATGGTGGGGCAGTGGACAACGCTTACCTTGATTTCAGCAAAGCCTTTGACACCAATCCACATAGGGGGCTAATAAACTAGCTGGATAGGCTGGGCATGGGGAAAGGGTGGTAGACTGGGTTAGAAACTGGCTAACAGACAGGAGGCAGAGAGTGGTGGTAAATGGGGTGCAGTCTAGAGAGAGGGAGTGACCAGTGGGGTGCTGCAGGGATCGGTCCTGGGGCCAGTCCTGTTCAATGTCTTCATTAGCAACATTGCAGAATGGCTGAAGAGAATTTTTTCACAAAATTTTCAACATAGCCATTTTAAGACCTCTGCTCATGAATAGTGTCACTGTGATTTTCTAAATCTGTCCCAAACATTGATTGCGCACATCGACTGCGCCATTGTGCGCTACATGCACGGAAACACATTTTGGGTGACATGTGAAAAATGACTGCTGTACTGCTCATAAGGAGGTGTGGTAAAATGGTAATGCTGAAAATCCAGAGAGCAAATATTAAAAATTCACCAAATTATAAGCGTGTGTAGGAACTGCGCAACGCATTCTCGTAAAACAGTCATTTTTGGGAATTTTTTCACCAAACTTTCAACATAGGGTCTTTGGGGGCCTACCTCATGAACTGTGACACTATTGTTCTGTAAATTGATCCCAAAAGGTGGTTCTGCGCAGTGACCACGAAATCACCTTTTGGGGCCAATTAACGCCATGACAGTGACAGAATTCATGAGGTGAGGTCCCAAAAGCACCATGTTGAAAATTTGGTGAGAAAATTCCCCAAAATGCCTGAGATATGCAGTAAAGTTGAAAAAATCTATTTATTCCATTACACAGCTTACCGGCATTTCCTCAGTTTGCGTTCGGCTTTGAAGAGTGCAGACGTGTTCGGTCCACTGAAGATCATCGTGCCTGACTCGGAGATAAGTATGGGGTGAGGTGGGGGTGTGGGGAGGTAGATGTACAGAGGGTGGGCGTGGGTGGGGGAGGGATCAGGACAGTCTGCGAGGAAGGTTTTTTTCTTTCAGGTTTTTTTTTTTTGCTTGGATGACGCTGGACTTGTGCCACTCTGGGTTGGGCTCCCAGCGTGGCACCCGATAGTCTTGGTGGGGGGAACAGTAGAGCCAATGGGAGATTGGGCACCCCATTGGCCATACAGACTGCTGCCACACTGGGGTGGGCTCCCAGCATGGCACCTAGAACTCTGTTGGGGGTGAGCGCAGCACAGCTGATGGAGGACTTGGCTCCCCTGTCGGCTATACAGTGTGTGTGTAGAGGAAGCACGAGCATGCAGTATCCGTGCGTGTGTGTGTGGGGGGGGGAGTGCGCATGAGGACGTGATCTTATCGCTGCTCACTGAAATGTAGCTCTCTCTTTCAACTGTATGGCACTGCATTTTCAAATGCTGTCATAGACAGCTCCAGCAGTGATTGGAGCACTGCGTCCACGCCTGCAAACACACTGACTGAATTGGAAGAGGGCTGCCACACCTCCGAAAACTCGGACAATGGCACTATGTTTCTTGCGCATGCAAGCAACATAAAAATCACAAGCCTTGAATTAAAATTGCACTTAAAAAAACATTCACAGTGCATAACCCAATATATTCATAATATAAAGCTGGACAAGTAAATTAAAATGCCTTTAGCTTTTAATGTAATATAACACATAAATGATTTCGAGGACTTGTCCACGCACTGAAAAATGTAAGTTTTTTTATGGCAACTGGAAATACCCATAATATCAAAGGAAGTAGTGTTACTTACAGAACTGTGCACATGTTCCGCGAGTACAGGCCCCCCTTAGCGAGGCATGGCAGTGGAGCTGCGCATGCGGCACCAACACAAAGCAGCTGGGACAGGACAATCCAGGCTGCTCGCGCTCACAGGCGGTTGGGAACACTGACGTCACAGCATTCCATGTGCTCTCCATAAAGGCTCTGCAGCTACTGATAGCCAGGAAATGGGGACTCGACTCAGTAACAATTCATTTGAGTTCCTGACAGTAATTCATGCAAATAGTTCCTTCCAGACACTTTCAACTCGTCTAGCGTGTTACTGATTAAAATCACTGGCCGTGTGATGGTTTTATGCAAAATTAGCAAATTAAAGAAAATAAGGCCAACCATACTTAGATAAATCATTTTATGTTTTGTGTTAAATATCGTGATGTACGTTTTTCCTACTTGTCACTGCCAACGCCAAGGTCTACCGAAAGATTTTTAAAAAATGATGCATTACTGACTGTGACTGCGGGCACCAAAGCAACTCTTTTTTTTTTATTTTTTTTTTTTATTAAACACAGCTCTCTCAAAAGGCCCCCTCCCCATCTACATTTAAATTAATTAAAACAATGTTTAGCTATTGACTGCTGCGTGTCTCTGTGATTAAACACAACAAACTTTGTACGAGGATTGTGCAAAATACAGACATTTGACAACGTGTATGCCCTTTCCCAAGTCAGCCCCCAACCCCCAGCAATTCTAGTGTGTTTTTAGTAGGGCAGTAAAGTGCCGTACAGGTCTTACTTCGTACAAAATAAAGTGCAACTACTGTCTGTCTTCCAGTGAGGAAAGGGCAAGTGGTTAGAAGATAAAGATTGCAGATCCCTTTCATACGTCCAAAGTTTCAGCAACTGGAATGCTAGTCACTGCAGCCAAGTGGGGGGGTGAGCGGGGGGTTGAGGTGCCGACCAGAGGGGGGGCACATGTCAGGACTGGCCAGAGAGATGTGGACTCCTTGCATGCAACCTACAATGAAAACAGACACCTCATGCAGACAATGTTTCTGCAGGTCACCGACTGTAGCCAGGGCATCAGATCAGCTCCACATAGGGTTTATCACCTTTTAAGAAGTCCAAAGTGGGACATTTCCTACTGAAATGTGATTTTTAGCTGGACAATATGTAATGCTGACCAATGCAACAAACTTGTTTTCTCTAAATAATCAGAATTAAGACTAAGGGTTATGGTTTTTCAGTTGTTTCTAGTGTTTACTATTATTTTAAGGTATTTTAGTGAAGGAATTATACCTTTTTTGCAACATTTAGAGAAAAATTAAGAAAACATTTGTCTGCTATATTGTCAGGACATGTAGCATTTTTTAAGTTTTTCTGCAGGACACAGCTGCCTGAATCAGGACTGTCCTGTGAAAATAGAGACAGATGGTAACGCTATGTCCACATATTACTTAGGCCTACAGCAGAGCAACCACTTTAACGCAGTGCCATGAAAATTACGGACATATGATTGCTTAGTGACAGACAAGACTCCTGGGACTGGTCAGGGGCCGCAGCTACCACAAGATTGTAGATGTACTGCTATGCAGGAGCCCCTGGACCCTGTCATGATGGGACAGACACTGAGCCACCTTTCAGGGGTCAGACAGGTAGTAGACACTGAGTAGGGATTTGAGAGGCTGACAGGAGCAAGGCATGTACCCAGTTGGAGGCAACATGGGCACATTCACTGCACACTGCCACACAAAGCAGCTGTGACTACCAATTGGACTCAGTAGGCTGGCTGGCTTCCAGTCTGTAAAAGTTGGAGTGCTGTGGTATAAAGTGGTTTTCTTTGGTTGCTCATGCAGCACACCACTCCCCACAGCTAAAACCCTTTCCCTGAGTCATGCCCTATAAGTACTTTTTTATAACTGCTTGCATTCCAGATGACCCCACAAGTACCCTGCCTGCACACAAAAAGCAACTTGTCCTGCAGTAACTTGAGTTTTGTGACCCAAATCAATGAACACGTTTAGAATATTCCCCATAACAGGCTGCATGACTGAAGGGCCAAACACAGGAAAACTCACATGCTGGTGGAAGAATGCTTCCAACTTCCTCCTTTTAATCCTCGACTTGACACCTCCTCAGCCTGACTGTGACATCTGCTGTGACATCTGCTGCTCGGACCGTGGCTGGTCCACAACCTCCTCCATGACCACGCTTAGGCTCCCAGCCTCCTTGGACTATTTGAGGTTCCAATATAATTAATTAATTCGGGGTGACTGACCAAACAAAATCCACGCAAAAAACTGCACAGAGAGCTCACTGTGTCGCTCATCCTGTACCGCTCATCCTGTACCTCAACATCTCCCCAGATCATCTGTTGCCCATGCTCTAAAACGTATGTAGGACACAAGCCTTCTGTGGCTGCACAGTGAAAGTGGTGGCCAGGAATGAGTGCCGGGAGCACGCGCTCTTGTTCCACACATCCACAGACCAGGAAGCTCAGGGTTTAGCGGGTTTGACCAGGGGTGAGTGGGTCAGTGGGTTTTAAGCCCAAAATCGTGTTGGACCCATGAAATGTCGGTCACTCGGGGTGTATGCCTTTGCTGCTGTGACAGTCGGGAGGGAAAATTCAAGGTTAAGGCAGCAGAGCTACTGCACATAACCTGTTCATCTGATTTATCAGAACCACGGACTCGCAGCGTGTCCCTGGAAGGCAATCTGTGGACTTCCAAAGAATCCTTTCCAGAAAGATGGATCGGCAGGTATACCAATTAAGAAAGCATTCAAAGAAGCACACAGATCGGTCTTTATCTGCCCCATGTGTGCAAGCAACATAAAAAAGGAATTACAGCTTTGAACATGTTTCTAAGTCTTTGGTGGATGGGATGGTGCCTGGTTGTTGTGCTTGTTAGGCTAAAGTGGAGCCTACAATCATCAGTTTGTGGCAGAAAATGGCAAAATTGGAGGCTCTGGTCGAAGATCAAGAGGGTCCCTCCAACCGCAACAATCTGGTTATTTGGGGCCTTCCTGAGAGAGCAGAAGGGGAAGAGGTACTGGCATGCATGCAGAGGCTCTGTGAACTTGTGGCTGGCCCATCTCCAAATGGGCACCAATATATTATTGAGTGAGCCCACAGAGCATTGCGGCCCATGTCTGCTGTTGGAACCCCCCTCCTCCAATTATCTTTCGGCTGCTTAATTATCTGGATAAACTGCAAATTCTGCAAACTGCCTGTATTAAGAAACCTCTGCTTTGGGACGCGGTCTCTATTTCCATATTTCAAGACCTGTCATTTGAGACCCGTAAGAAGCAGAGCACATATCGACCTTATATCAACAAATCAAAAAATGAGTTGCTGCGGGGATCTGATTTAAGGTCTTATACCTTGCTTGACTTCAAATCATCAGGGCCACAAACAGTACACTTTGGAGTTTGCAGAGCAAGTCAAAGACGAATTGCCTAAATTACTGCCTGATTTGTTTAAATTTAAACCTAATACCTGAAGGATGAATATGTTTCAACAGTCATATTCACTGAAAGTACTGGCACTCCTGCATGGACTTCATGGTTTGGATGACAGATTTATTATTTTAGTAATCCGCTCTGTGTAACTTAGTAGAACTTCTTACGGAAGCTCAAGTTTTGCGGGACTTATTATTGGACAAGTTTTATTTTTTGTGTACTGACTGATTGACTCTATCTGAATTTTTTGGTCTTTCTAAGCTCTGATTCCAAAATAATATTTTGGTTATAGCAGATTCTTCTTGGAGCATATTGATATAATATCTGATCTTCCAATGTTGTGGAGAGGGTCCTTTGGTATTCGATTTTATCACGTTTCATATATTGGATGGCTCAGTCTATTTTGCTTCTTTACCCCTTCTCAGTTGTTTAATATGCTGCTACCCTATATTCTAAGGGGTTTCACCAGTTAACTTGTTAAATGGTTATTGCTTCTACTAGTTAGATCGTAATATAAAAGACGAAGCTTGATTTACTGAGAGGGGGTTATATTTCTTTATGCCAGTAATCCTGCACGGACTTTGTAATTTGGTTGAGAGTTCTATTATATTAATGGGTTGCACTGAATAGTCTGATAGCGTTCCTTACGGAAGCTCAGATCTTAACAAGACTTATTATTGGACAAGTTTGTTTTATGTGTACTGCCTGACTGACCCTCTCCAATTTTTTGTTTTCTGTAAGCTGCGGTTTTACAATGGCCCTTTGGTCATAACAGGATCTTCACAGAGCATAGGGATGTTGTGTCTGACATATTTTTGCTGTAGAGACAATCCTATGGAGTTTAATTTCATTGTACCTTAAATTAAGAACAGCCAAGACTACTTTATCTCTTTACTTTGCCATTTACTATGTGGCTTCAGAAAACTCAAAGGGGTTTTATCAGTTCACACGTAGAATTATTATTGTTTTTTCCAGTTGGTTCTAATATAAAAGGTAACACTTTATTTACTGGGGGGGTTGTATTTTTTTATGCTGAAAATTCTGCATTAATTTCATGGCTCGAATGAGAGATTTAGTATTTTCATAGTTTGTTCCATGTAATTTGACAGAACCTTTCCTTGGAGCTCAGGTCTTAATAAGACCTAGTATTGGACAAGTTTTCTTTTTGCATATTGCTTGACTGACTCTTTCTGATTTCTTTTTTCCCAAAATGATATTGTGGTTATAATAGGTGCTTCACGAAGCATATTGGTGTAATAATTGATTTATTCTTGACGTGAAGAGAGTTCTATAGGGCCTAATTTTATTTTGTTTCGAATTTTGGAACGATGAGTATATTTTGCTTTTTAATCCCTCCTCCTCTGTCCACTATTTTGACTAGCTATATTCTTATGGGTTTTACTAGTTCATAGGTACAATTATTATCATGTCAAAATGCAAGATCAAAGGCAATATTTTATTTACTAAGGGGGGCTTATATTTTTCTGTACCAGTCAGCATGTTCATCATACGCTGTTTCTTTAATAGCTCATCATACATCACCATCTAGTTGCCATTATATTTTGGGAATGCTGACCCTGAATTTTCAGAAAGGAACTGTTTTTTTTTTCTTTATTAGCACCGGCCATGTATTGTTATTGGGGTACAATTACTCTAACAGAATTGTTGGGATTATCTGGTTTGGGGTACAGGAAGCTACTGCACATAACCTGTTCATCCGATTTATCGGAACCACAGACTCGCAGCTTGTCCCTGGAAGGCAATCTGTGGACTTCCAAAGAATCCTTTCCAGAAAGATGGATCGGCAGGGACGCCAATTAAGAAAGCCTTCAAAGAAGCACACAGATCGGTCTTTATCTGCCCCTGAAAGGGCTTGCTAAAAAGAGCTTTGTGGAGTAAAATATAAAATTGCTCAGTTACGCCATGGAGACCTTTTCATGAAAAGCATTCTGACATCCCCTCATTAACAGTCAGTGTCAGTGGCTCAGTAGGTAGCACACTTGCTTCTGAAGCTGAGAGATCAGAGGGCTGTGGGTTCAGTTCCTGCATCTGGTACTTGGGTTAATATCCCAGTACTGACACTGTAATGCAGCATGAGAGGGGTGCTGCATTTCTGAGGTGCTATCTTTTGGATGAGACATTAAACCGAGGTCCCATCTGCCTGGATTGGTGGTAGTTCAGGTGGATGTTAAAGATCCCATGGCACTTATCGAAAAGAGTAGGGGAATTTCCCCGGTGTCCTGGCCAAATTTCCCTCATTCACTAAAAATACCACCAACAGCTTAATCTGGTTCAAGGTCAGTTGGCATTCATCTGTATCCCCTTCCCCCGGGTCGTGCCTGAAAATAGGCAGGATTTGTCTAGTGCACTTACCCGGTCAACAAAAGCTAAATAAATAAATACAGCTATTACACTGTTTCACTCTGAAAAGCAATATGATTCGAGCAGTTTTCAGTAAGCAAGGAAACTGACTATTTAATATAATCTTGAATGAAAAGTAACTAGTGCCTTAGTCTTTATTGGTGCCCTGCCAGGATTACTGGTGGGCCGGGGACCCTATAAATTGTTTACAAACATGACCTACTGTACTAAGACCACAAAGGTACATTACATTAGGCTTTCACTCTCAGTGTGTGTGTGTGTGTGTGTGTGTGTGTGTGGGCGGCGCATGAGCATGCGATCTTATCACTGCTCACTGAAGCATAGCTCTCTCTTTCAACAGTATGCCACTGCATTTTCGACTGCTGTCATAGACAGCTGCAACACTGACTGGAGAACTGCCAGCCATGTCTGCAAACACACTGACTGAATTGGAAGAGGGCTGCCACACCTCCGAAAACTCGGATGATGGCACCATGTTTCTTGCACATGCGTGCAAGCAACATAAAAATGGGTAGTAAGAAAGCATATGTAAAGAAATGGAGAGATATTTATCAACTTCAGTGCAGTAGTGGGATGTGAACCCACATCTCCAATGAGATTGGAGATTTAAGCATGCAGCTTAGACCACTCGGTCACACTACAACTATCTGACAATAGATTCATAGAGTAATACCATGCCACTTTCAAAAATGAGCCAAATTTTTGTGTTCATACACTATTCTGATGATAGTTCCTCTGTCTGTTCAAGACAGACCTGAAGAAAATTATGCATTCTACTTCTGTACAGTTTGACATCGTCTGGTATACTATCGTTTTTCAAGTGGAATTGAAATAAATACACCATAGAAGATGGTAACAGAGATGTACTGGAAGAATGTCAATTCAGGAACTGCTTAGTTGAGTTGTTATAGTGAACATACCCAAACACTTAAAGAGTTTTGTGGTGCCGTGGCTTAATTGGTTAAAGCGCCTATCTAGTAAACAGGAGATCCTGAGTTCAAATCTCAGCAGTGCCTTTTCATTAGTTCACTCTAAATCAGTTTCTGGTGACTGACTTAAAGACATAACATAAAATCGGGGCATCCTTGCAGATTGGTACTTTTTGCTGGATGTTCTTCATGCATTTCTTTGAGATTCCTGTAGTTCCCACCAAGAGCAGAAGAGCATGGGTGTAGCCAGGCATACTCCATATGTGCAATTTTATTTAAGGGGTAGCAAATGGCTCTAAGACAGATTCCTTTTCCATGAAAACTAAAGAAAAATGCTGAACCTATCTGTCATTTTATTCATTGGAGTCGAAACTAGAAGGACTGGTCACTAATACTGTCTTTGCATTCCAAGGACAATACAACTTTATAGACTCTGGGCTGGTATGTGGGAGTCTTAGGAAGCAATGCATGGCATTTGTATTTACCCATACATGGCAACAACCATTGTCATGAGATACAAAAGTTGTATTTATTGTGCCAAATGAGGCAACAAACATGGTCCTGGTGTACATTTGTATATTGTCTGGCTACACCCCTGCAGAAGAGGGGACTGCCTAGCTGTGTGTTCTGTGCCTGGTCTCCTATTCTGTTTTTTTGCATACTGTATGTGACAAACTGGTCTGCTAAGTTAGAAGAGGGATTGCTTATTCGTTTAGATCTATATGAGTGAGGGACCCCTCAATTTCTGGAACCTAAACAGTTTTTCACAAATCCTCTCTACTGCAAGGTATTAGCCCTGACTTTTAGATTTGGTACCAGTGGAAGCTGATTTCCAAGTGGCCCACACTATCTCTTACTGAACACATCTCTAACTACTGGATCTCCCTCTGTGTCTCCAGTTGAATTTATGTGCCAGGATTTAATAATTTGTTTAATCCTTATAGTATTTCAAGTTCTGAGTTGGTGTTAGAAGTGAATTTTGAACTTTTTTTTAAATAAATGAAAAGAACTGATAGTACAAAAGTTAAGCTAACAAAAGGAGAATGAAAACCTGATGGCAACAGGACAGACATTGTGTCACCAAAATAGAAGTGAAGATGCAGAGCATAACAAAAAAATGGGTAGTAAGAAAGCAGATGTAAAGAAATGGAGAGATATTGATAAACTTTAGTGCAATAGTGGGATGCGAACCCATGTCTCCAAAGAGACTGGAGGGTTAAGCCAGTAGCTAAGAAAACTCAGTCACACTACTGCGATCTGACAATAGATTTTCAGAGTGAAACCAAACCACTTTCAAAAATGAGCCCCATTTTTCTGTTCATACTTTTCTCTGATGCCAGTTCCTCTGTCTGTTCAAGACGGACATGAAGGAAATTATGCATTATACTTCTGGACAGTTTGACATACTCTGGTATACTATCGTATTTCAAGTGGAATTGAAATAAATACACCACAGAAGATAGTAAGAGATGTAGTGGAAGAATTTCAATTCATGAACTGCTTAGTAGAGTTGTTAAGTGATCATACCCAAGGACTTTTTGAGTTTCATGGTGCAGTCGCTTAGTTGGTTAAAGTGCCTGCCTAGTAAATAGGAGATTCTGAGTTCAAATCTCAGCAGTGCCTTTTCATTAGTTCACTCTAAAGTAGTTTCTGGTGACTGACTTAAAGACATAACATAAAATCGGGGCATCCTTGCAGATTGGTACTTTTTGCTGGATGTTCTTCATGCATTTCTTTGAGATTCCTGTAGTTCCCACCAAGAGCAGAAGAGCATGGGTGTAGCCAGGCATACTCCATGGTGTGCAATTTTATTTAAGGGGGGTAGCAAATAGGCTCTGAACTGATTCCTTTTTCCATGAAAACTAAAGAAAATGCTGAACCTATCTGTCATTTTATTCATTGGAGTCGAAACTAGAAGGACTGGTCACTAATACTGTCTTTGCATTCCAAGGACAATACAACTTTATAGACTCTGGGCTGGTATGTGGGAGTCTTAGGAAGCAATGCATGGCATTTGTATTTACCCATACATGGCAACAACCATTGTCATGAGATACAAAAGTTGTATTTATTGTGCCAAATGAGGCAACAAACATGGTCCTGGTGTACATTTGTATATTGTCTGGCTACACCCCTGCAGAAGAGGGGACTGCCTAGCTGTGTGTTCTGTGCCTGGTCTCCTATTCTGTTTTTTTGCATACTGTATGTGACAAACTGGTCTGCTAAGTTAGAAGAGGGATTGCTTATTCGTTTAGATCTATATGAGTGAGGGACCCCTCAATTTCTGGAACCTAAACAGTTTTTCACAAATCCTCTCTACTGCAAGGTATTAGCCCTGACTTTTAGATTTGGTACCAGTGGAAGCTGATTTCCAAGTGGCCCACACTATCTCTTACTGAACACATCTCTAACTACTGGATCTCCCTCTGTGTCTCCAGTTGAATTTATGTGCCAGGATTTAATAATTTGTTTAATCCTTATAGTATTTCAAGTTCTGAGTTGGTGTTAGAAGTGAATTTTGAACTTTTTTTTAAATAAATGAAAAGAACTGATAGTACAAAAGTTAAGCTAACAAAAGGAGAATGAAAACCTGATGGCAACAGGACAGACATTGTGTCACCAAAATAGAAGTGAAGATGCAGAGCATAACAAAAAAATGGGTAGTAAGAAAGCAGATGTAAAGAAATGGAGAGATATTGATAAACTTTGGTACAATAGTGGGATGCGAACCCATGTCTCCAAAGAGACTGGAGGGTTAAGCCAGTAGCTAAGAAAACTCAGTCACACTACTGCGATCTGACAATAGATTTTCAGAGTGAAACCAAACCACTTTCAAAAATGAGCCCCATTTTTCTGTTCATACTTTACTCTGATGCCAGTTCCTCTGTCTGTTCAAGACGGACATGAAGGAAATTATGCATTATACTTCTGGACAGTTTGACATACAGTACTCTGGTATACTATCGTATTTCAAGTGGAATTGAAATAAATACACCACAGAAGATAGTAAGAGAGATGTAGTGGAAGAATTTCAATTCATGAACTGCTTAGTAGAGTTGTTATAGTGATCATACCCAAGGACTTTTTGAGTTTCATGGTGCAGTGGCTTAGTTGGTTAAAGCGCCTGTCTAGTAAACAGGAGATCCTGAGTTCAAATCTCAGCGGTGCCTTTTCATTAGTTCACTCTAAAGTAGTTTCTGGTGACTGACTTAAAAACATATCATAAAATTGGGAAATCCTTGCAGATTGGTACTTTTTGCTGGATGTTCTTCATGCATTTCTTTGAGATTCCTGTAGTTCCCACCAAGAGCAGAAGAGGGGACTGCCCAGCCATGTTAGCTGTGTGTTCTGTGTCTGGCCTCCTTTTCTGTTTTTATGCTTGCTTGCTCGCATGCGTAAGAAACATCTTGGGAGAATATGACTTACTGGAGGTGTGTGCCTGTCCCTGCCAGTGAAGTGATCAATCTGTGGGGTGCATCCCATATGCACCAATGGAGTAGCGAGATGTGTATGGCAGCAGATTGACAGCAGTGGCATTGGCTTCTAAGAAAAGGTCCGCTTCAATCACTGTGTGAAACGTGTCTTCACGGTACATGCACGCTATGCCTGCCTCTTCATCTCACCCACTAGACCTGCACCACCATTAGTGACAGACTGCTGAGCAGCATTTGCAAGATGAAGAAAGGGAAAACCCTGTTTCTGTACAGACAGCCACTGCAGTACACATCATTCTCATAATCAACCCATGCAACATGTCTCCGGTTTATGGTTTATTTACTAATGTGTTCCGTGCTGCCCTTGGCTTGATTCTCATTTGTAAAGTGAAGCAAGGCTTACACACAGTGCATCCAACTACCCATGCCCTCCCGAGGTTCTCACTCAGTCTCCAGGCTCCAACCCGTGCCCGCTGGGTTGCCCACACAGGAGCAGCATTCACCACTCGCCCTGTGCTCCTACAGCAGAATCCCAGTAGCCCGCCGGGGGCTGTCAGTGATGTGGGTCAGGAGCGTTGCTGAGCAGAGGGCAGAAGGTTCCGACGGCTAGCTGGAGTAGAACTCTGGCTACACTTGGCAGGAACTGGACCGGGGGACCTGGACTGCGGGGTGATGAAGAGTGCGAGGTCTGGGGCTCTGGCATTGGCAGCTGTGGGGACACAGGACACTGGTGGTGCGGTGGTGCGGGACTCCTCAGCACTCACTCACATTGCAACCCTGACAGCCCACAGCTGTCTGCTCCTATGCAGTGTGCATGCATGTCTCACTGCTCTCTGGGACTGTACAGCTTTCATCATCTTCTTGCATATTAAGCACAGCCGCAACCCAGTTTATGTGAACCCAGCTTCTGGCACAAGGGGTCGGGTACATTTGGGCAACAAGTTGCAATCCAGTATTTACAGAAATTAATAATATAACATCTTGTGTCCTCAACCTTTGTTCCTGGTTTTCACATGCCATTGGCAGTGAGTGGAACAGCAGCGGTCAGCTTCTTTCAGGTTAGCATGTTTTTCTGCCCTTTCACTCATCGGTTCGATACTGTAACATAATTCTAGTAGGATGGGATCAGTGGATAATCTGCCACTTTGCCATAGGGTTTTGCTGAGCAACATTTATGTATAAATACAAATTATTTGTTCAAGTAGCTAGATTGCTTTTGCTGTCCTAAAGACGGGATCAAAATGTCACTTTTTTATGGTTTGCTAAGACCTTTGTCAGATACCCAAATATTAGGTGATTAACAGCAGAGAATGGTGATATTTTTGAATATTACACCACAGACCTAATGTGTAACAGGCTATGGCAGGGATACAAAGGTGCCACCGATACCTCATGAAGAGGTCCCCTGTTACTGGGTTACCAGAGTGCAAACTGGATTCTTTCTTCTCAGTCCTAGTGTGTAACAGAGTACCCCGGTCCCCAGAAGTATGAAGGTGTAAGCAGTACCTCTTTAGCAGATGGCCTCTTACTTGTCCCCACAGCCCAGTTCTACCTGAGGCCACAGGAGACAAGATTGCATCTGAAAAAAAATTACATTTGTATTCCGCAGTCCTAATCTGTAGCGGGCTGCTGCAGGAATACAAAAGTGCCATCAATACTTCATGAGGAGATGCCCTGTTACAGGATAACCAGAGTGAAAATTGAATTCCTTCTTTTGAATCCTAATCTGTAACAGACTACCCCAGGAGTAGGAAGCTATGAGCGGTACCTTGTTAGGAGATGGTCTGTTACTCGTCGCCAGAGCCCCATTCTAGCTGGGGCCAAGAGACACAGTTGCGTGTGGGAAAAAATGAAATGCTTACCCTGCAGAGCTAATGTGTGACAGGCTACCACAGGAATACAAAAGGAGAGGAGATACAGTGTTACTGGGTCACCAGAGTGAACATTTAATTCCTCCTCCTGAGTCCTACCCATTCTACTTGGGGCGCAAACACACTATTGCATGTGCAAAAAAAAATTAATTCCTCATCATTCTTACCAGTGGCTCATGAGTAGATGGCATATTACTCGGTTGCCAGAGCACCATTCTACCTGGGGCCACAACTACAGTCAGTGTTGTACCCCTCTATAAAGTTACCCACAATGGGGGAAAGTCTGTGAAAAGATGACTTGCGCCTTCTCCATTATTTTAGACAGATGAATGGCACACTGCCTAACTCATAGTAGCAGCACACTAAACTCATGGCAGTCACAGCATGCAAAAGGTAATGTAAATGTTTTGCGAGCAAAAAATAATTTTTTTACATAAGGGTCAAAGTGTTGGGGCTGCCACCCCCTTCTCTGTGTTGCAACCTGTAAAAACACCTATGTATTAACAATGTACTTTTTATTTGCTTGATTACATGCTGGTTTTGTTTTTCTTTTATTTTTATTGTCGGCAGTTTTACTGCACTTGTGGTGAGGGAATTTCTGTACAGCAGAGGTAAGAATTTCAGGGGCAGGTTCCAATGCCTAACACAGTAACCTAGCAGCATGAAGACAGCACCACTACATCTTGAGGAGATTACCACTTACTTGGTTGCCAGACCAGCTTCAGAAGAAGAAGCAGAAGAAGAATCAGCATTAATATAGCGCATTTCATACAGTGTATCCCAACGTGCTTTACAAGCAATGCTAGACTGGTAGTGAAGTGACTGAATGTGTACTGATGGCCATATTATGCATCAACACCAATACACACAGCCTGGAAGATTCATTAACCGGTTTACACCTGGGCCCTCAAGAGAGACCATCACTTGTGAACAAAAATTAAAAACCTCTTCCTTTGCTACACTTCTCAGGACTGCATTCATCCTCCCACGTAGGCCTACACACACACACACACACACACACACACACACACACACATGCCTTCAGTGCGGTTCAGTTGGAAGGACGTGTGGAAACCATTCCCTAGCACTACAGGGGCAAACTCCTTCATTGTCTCAATGGTGCTTAATAAATCACTGAGACTGTAATCTAGAGGATACATTTTTTCTCCACAAAGCCAGAGTAATTTTCTATGCATTTTTTCTACTGCCACTGTTAGTTGTCTCAATTGTGTTTTGTCTAATAAAATACAGACTACTTTGCTTTTATTTAATTAATGTGGCAGTTTTGGTTATGCAACATTATCTTTGCCCCTCAGACTTACGACCTTCTCTGCAACACTTGGTGGGATTAAAAAACAAATCAGTAAGTCTTGCTGCATTGTATAAGTAAGCAGCAGCACATTTTGTTTGGACTGCACATCAATGAATAATAGATGTGTATCATGCTTCTGAGCTTTTGCGTAAAACATTTGTTTATACCATACATGAGAGGTTCAGCAACGTGGTTGTGTACTAATTCAAGCTGCACAGCGTATAAACAGTCTGATGATAAGGGGTCCAGTGATGTCCAAATATACAGGAAAGATTACTGAAAGTAATAGCACACAGGTCTATTAACAGTGTGGTTTTTATGAAAGAGAACGTCTCTTATTCTGATTCCTACTTAACCTAACTATTCATCAGAAAACTTGTGATGCGTTTCACCATTTTGCCGTTTTACCAGAAGCGCAGAGTAAAAGGTTCAGCATTGTGGCATGTACTAATGCTGACTACATAGGATATAAATAAACAGTCTGATGATAATATGTCCAGTGATGTGCATATATACAGGGAAAACCACTGAAAGCAGTAGTACAATGGGTCTGTTACCAATGTGTTTTTTATCAAGGAGAATGTCTCTTATTTTGATTCCTGCCTAAGTATTCCTCAGAAAACTTGTGATACCATTGCATTTAACAGTACTATAATTGTATTCCTGCAAAACTAAATAGCCAAGACTGTAAGCTACTGGATAATTCTTTTTTTTTTTTTGCCAGACCTGCAGAGTAATTCTGAAGGCATTTGTTTCTGTTGCCACGGTTAGTTGTCTCAATGGCGCTTTGTCTTTAAACAGGTTTGTTACAAGTGTGGTTTTCATCAAGGGGAACATATCTTGCTTTTATTCCTATCAAAGTATTCCTCCAAAAACTTGTGACACAGTTCTATTTAACACTAGTGTAATTTTATTCCAGGAAAAATAAATAACTGACTAGTAATCTACTGAATAATTCATGTTTTGCCAGAAGCGCATAGTATTTTTGAAGGCATTTGTTTCTATTGCCAAGGTTAGGTGTCTTAATTGTGCTACCTCTTATAAATAAAGATTACTTTGATGTGATTTTATATGATTACTATGGCACTTTTGCTTATGCAGGGTTAAATTTGCCCTACAGGCTTATGCTATTATTACCTCCTCAGCAACACGTGGTGGGGCTAAAACAAAACAACAAAACAGCAAATCTTGCCACATTGCACAACCAAACAGCAGAATATTTTTTATTTTGTTATTGTTTTGGATGCGGCACAAGGTTTTTGTCTCCCTCTTTGGACTACACTTCAGTGAATGGTGGACTTGCAACATACTTCTGAGCTTGTGCAAAAAAAATGTGTTGATTGCATTCATAAAAGGTTCAACATTGTGGTTGTGTGCTAATTAAAAGCCATATTTTACACTAAAAAAATAAAAAGGGAAGGACAGCGGTAATATGATTGAGAGTTGCAGTTCTTTGAAAAAAGGCAGCTATTATTGACACTTGTATAAACAAGCAGCAAAACATTTGATTTTTGAGTGCTCATGAATGAATGGTAGACTTGTATTATGCTCCTGAGCTTGTACTTAAACATTTGGTTCACAACGTACATACGATATTCATCAATGTGGTTGTGTGCTAATTACAAGCCATATTTCACACTGACAAGAAATCAAACTTGATGGACAGTGGGAAGATGGTTGAGAGTTACAGTTATTTGTAAATTAGATTGCAAATCTTTGAAGAAGCCTCAGTATCGTATACTTGAAAATAAAAAAGAATAATAATTATAAGGCCGACAGTCAAAAAAACTTTGTTTTTTCCACGAAGGGAATCAAATGTCAGACCTTTCAATTAGAGGCTACTAACTATGCATTTATTCTGCTAGGCTTGTGAATCATGCTACCTTCTTGCTTTACTTCTTCTTCTTTTTTAAATAATTTTTATTGTCTTTTCAATTAATCAACATTAAAGAAGAATAGAGGAAAAAAGTGCTATGACATTCTTACATTATTACACCGTGGACTATGTTTGTTACACCAAGCATTATGACAGCTATCATAACATATGCAAATACCATTGTCTGAATACATAGACAAAGGATGGGGCCATGCTGTAAACCTGTTGTAAAAATAAGTTCAGTAAAATTGTCTGGACCCCCAAGACCGCATTGGTACCTGCAATGCTGATGCTTATGCACATGTTTGCATTGTAACTTGTTGCTAATCTGTCCATTCCTAGAGCCAGTGCATCCTATGCAGTGACAAATAACATATATATCAGCTGGAATATCCTGTGCAATGACTAAAACATGGTGGATGACTATTATTACATTAGAAAACCTAAGGTACAGATCACTGTTTAAACAAATCAGTGGCTGAGAAACTTAGAACATAGCTATGCAAACAAATTACAAACATATAAACACTGCACTACACCATGTGCCAGAATAACTAACCTTGAACATTGCATTGTGTCACGCTACTAAATAATGAGCTTCTACTGACATCCCTGGGTACAACTAAAATGTCCATTCTGGATGAAACATGTATTACAGAATACAGCATATATATATATATATACATATATATATATATATATATATATATATATATATATATGCAAGCAATAATACCCAACAGGGTGGGCTTTATTGGAAAATACCGGATCGCCAAGGGGTGTAATGAGGCCCGATGCCACAGGCGGAGGGCCTTATAGCCCCTGGAAGGTCCAGTATTTCCCAATAAAGCCCTCCCTGGAGGGTATTATTACACTTAGAAAATGGGCACTAAAAAAATAATTTTAATAAAACATTTATAATAAAACAATTAGTTTGAAATTAGTTTTGTAATAATGTAGTTCCTCCGCCTACTTAGGAATTATGTGTGTTTCTTTGGGAGTGAAGAACTTTTGTCCCAGTGGAGACTCGGTAGTTTACAAAAAAAGTGGTTGAATACAGTTAAAACGTGCGCGAGTACCAATGGGGGCTTGTTTACTAAGAGAGCCTTGTGGCTCTGTAATTTTATTTTAAACCTGCTTGTGTCCTTCTGTGTGTGAGCAGCACTGCCTAATGGGGTTGATGCAGAAAGCAGGGAAGTATGGTTGGGATCATTTGTGGGTCGCTGTCTTTCATTTTCTGTGAGAACTGCATTACCAAGTGTGGTGGACCGTGGCAGAGATGAAATAAATTAAGAACATCCAAAACAGGTAGATGCCAGTATTTTTGATCTGTAGTTATGATATAGGGTGCTTTAGTTGGTAACCCCTATCATTTTGTGATTGGCTCGACTCCCGACACTGAGACCTGTTGCCAGCTTGCTGGAAGTATTTCATCGGCCGGCTTTTGTGGAAGCAGGAGCCGTTGCAAGTACTTCTGTCTGTATGGCGATAACAGTGTGTTGTGACACAAAAGCTTACGTTTTCTTAAGAACATATTTTTTAAAGTCATGGTTTGACTCCGTGGTGTGATGCGGAGGGGAGTTCTCGGGGGGGGGGCTGCACCTATCAGTCTTCCGCTAAGCAGGAGATAAAAATGGCGATCAGACGGTTTGAAAATTCAGGGTGCCTAATAATAGACTGACCTAATGAGGCACCCTTGGTCTACTTATTATTTAGTTGGAGCCTCTATTGAAATAATGCATGCTGAACATGGCTTTAGCCAGTCAGCATACTTTATTTTCAAGTCCATTTTCTAAATATATATATGTGTGTGTATATATATATATATATATATATATATATGTGTGTGTGTGTGTGTGTGTATATATATGTATATATATTTACATGGCTAAGAGGACAAATGTCCATTGTACTTTATTATGTGAAAAACACAACCACTCTGAGCTGGAAAAACAAAACTGCCAACACATTATGGAGATGCATCACTCAGAGACATGTGCGCATGCACACGCACACACACACACCCACACACACACTCCAATTCTCTGCTACTTTAAGTAATGTCCATATAATACAAGTTCATTTGTGCTACATACCTTTCGCTGACAATGATAGCATATTCCAAATGTCAATTATATGGACTGCAAGCCTAGGTTTTTTTTCATGTGCGGTGCCAGGCTGCAGATATTAGGACTGATCTATATAATGCCAGTAAAGTTGTACTACACATCTTTCAGCGACAATGTTAATAAGGCACTCATATGAACAATTCCAAAGACTGCAATCCTACTGTGTACATGTGTCACACTGGCATATATTGCTAATACCAATTCAAAGTTCCCGTTCTGACTGCTCAAATATCCAAAGTGCTATCCACAGCATTCTAAAAGAAAATAGCTTTCTATCTATTTTTTTCAGTATGGCAAGAGTCATTGGTTGATGCCTGTAACTGACCTGAGCAATGTCACACCTCATTCAATCAAAAGTGTGTATTTTTCTAGCCAACCAGTCGCCATGTTAAAGTAAAATATCTCTTTATGACTTTAACAACTGTCACTAAATATTAACGACACCATCTGGTTAGGATTTACAGATTCCAGCCTTCTACATTGTTTATGTAGGTGGTTTTTTGTACATCATGAAGTACAACAGTGAATTGTATTCTTTTACACATGATGTTATACTTCTGGGGATATATAGAATTATTTAATTGTTTAGAAACCATACTTAAATCAACAGTTACACCAAGTTCCTTAACTTATATGTTCCACTACATCACATATTCTGAAACAGTTGATATGCTGAGCTAAGAAACCTATTGGCTTTGAAATCTCTATGATTAATAACAGTGCACTGCACTAAAAACACATTTAGAGACAGACACAGACATGCAGTTCCATTCTGAAGCACAATAAGCATGCACACTTTCCATCCGTGTATGTCTTCCACTCACCAGCTCACATACTAACTTACATGTGTCCACCTTAGAATTTTGTTACCTACCTGTAACCATATGGTAATGAGATGCTAATGTTTTTACTGGACTCTTTCTTTCTCACCATGTTGCCTTTACAATACTGGGAATATGGAACAGAAAGCATATTCATCATTTACACATGCAAAACCTTCACATGGCCTGTAACATGCAAAGTACAGCTAGAAACATATAAAAAACAGTTATATCCTCTGTCTCTTTATCTGGCCTTCTCTCTGCCTCTGTGGAAATTCTACACCCTTGTATAACTTTACTTGTTTGTCTAGTTATCTATTTTCCTGCCTACCTATCTGTCTGCATGTCTATGTAACTGTCTGTCTACCTACCTGTCTGCTTGCATGTCTGTGTAACTGTCTACCTGCCTGTCATCCTACCTATCTATCTATATATCTAGCTATTGTTTTTCCTTCTCTTTATGTCTTCCTCTAACTTTCTTGTTATACAACTACCTGAGAACGGCATACAGTTGTACACTGCTTGAAAAGCACCACTGTGAAAAATGCCATTAGGAAACTATTAACAGATTAGGCTGTGTTGCGAAAAGAACATTAAAATGCTGTGTCTTCCAAGACAGATGGTTTTACATTATGGTCCTGTCCTCACTGCCTGCAGACATTTGCTATCATGCTATCGTCACCTCCTTAGCAACATCTGGTGGGATTAAGGGGAAAAAAGAGGACATCACAATAATCCTCCTGAAAATAAGCTATGGGTGAAGGAGGACACGAGAAAGAAAGAGATAAATAGAGAGGAAGTAGTTTTTTTTTGGTATAGGTGTACTCCCTGTCTTGCAGAAATTAGCTAAAACTCCTATTAAAATTTATTATGATATTTACATAAGCTAAATAATATATTTATTGTACGGCCAAGTAAAGCCTTCTTTGTAAACAGTTTTAATGAAGGTATTCAGTCTATTAAGACACTTGATATGTGATATAGGACTATGTATGTAATTGTTAAATGCCAGAAGTAAAGCAACAGAAACAGAGACATTTGAAACACATGTTTCTAACGTGTTTCCACTATTTCTTCTATTGCCTGTCTTTCATTAAGTATTCTGCAGACTTTTGACATCATTACCTGCTCAACAAAACGTAGTGTGCTTCGGGGAAAAAAAACTGTTACCACATTTTAATAAAGTTCCATCACAACCTGTGGTTGTTGGAAGGCACAGTTTCACTATTTCAAAACTCATATTGTAATAGACACATTAAGAAACCAATTCAACTCATATTGATCATACTCTACTGTTAATTATAAATTAGGGAACATAAACCAGGAAATGTAATTACATTAGCATGTTACCACACAACAATTTCCTCTCAGCCACAATGAAACTCTGCCAGCACAATAACAAAACAAGAGATTTCTGTTGCAAAATGTATACAACTGCAACATTTGGTGCTGTGAAAGAATGGACATAAAAGAAGTCATCAAATGTTTTCCAATACGGACTTGCAATTAGCTTCTTAAAGTGGAATGCTCATGTTTAGTAACAAAACCAGCATTCATCGCATTACTTTTTCAATCTCTGCAGGAGATGAATATGTTCAAGTAAAGGGTTACACTGTTCCTTCTGTCCGTTCTACAGATAAGGAGGGTTTCACCTCCTGGCAAGTTGTGAATCCTATCAAAGGATCTGTTAATGAGCTGTCATGTTACACCCCAACCCCCAGCCAACTGGCGGTGATGTTACTGCCTTGTAATATTTCACATCATACTATATTAGATGGTGGTGCTATCTTTAAAAAAATAGCTGTTTTATGGCAGGACTCCACCGCACCATCAACAGAGCCAGCTCCCACACTCACAGATACATGATCAAATATGCATGAAGGCTATAACAAAACCAGAAAAAAAACAGCATTGGTATTTTGCAGAGTTAGGATTATTTTAGCATCATTAATACACCTTCCATATATAATACTGAACATGTACATAGTTAATTCTTAGAATTTAGGTAATATTCCATTTCTTCACTCATTGGCCCTTAAAAAGCAGCCTCACTAGCAGTCTGTCTGACAGGGGCCAAGGCACAGCAGCATTAGATGCCAAACTCTAGCCTTCATGAACTGTACACTCAGTGGGCCTATTCAGACCCAATTTCCATTATCAAAGCCGCTATATTGGTACAAAAAAACACCTTAATTAAGTGCCCAATCTAGGAAAAAAGTTAAAAGTTAGTTAGATGCACTATACAAATAATCCTGGCATTTGCAGGAGTAGTTTGTTACTGCATTGCCATAGAGAAGAAATGTTGTCAGTTTATCTGGAAAACCTGGAACTCAATTTCTTACCTCAATGTGTAGCACTGTTTAATGAAAATAGTTATAACTGTGGATAAAAACAAGTCAGTGAATATACACCACATGCAAGTTCAGAGGGATCCAGAAATACACTCTGATGCAGAGTGGAGCTGTTTAGATTTTACTTAACTTGAAAATGCCACTCCGCAGGTAAATGTTTCCCATTTGCCTCTGTGATTGAAAAAGAAATGAGAGAAGAGGCTTTGGTATATATGGGGAAATTATTAGTTTTATCGACAAGGTGTTTTCTGTAGAGAAAGGTAGACATGCAACAGAGATTTAGGTTAACAATAATGTTACCATACTGCTTAGTCTGCCCTGAATTGCTGCCACTCCCTTGTTCAGAAGCTCCCCTCATATTTTTATTTTTTTTAGCCAGGAGAGACACACTAAGCTGAAAAGTTTCTTACTGGTTTGACCAGGGAGCACAAGGAAGTTAAATGACTTGCTCAGGGTCACAGTATGCCAGTGAGGGCTGTGGGATTGAAACCCAGGCCTCCAGGTTTGCAGGATAATTTTGATTCTCAGGATAATGCTCTGAGCAGTTATCTAGAGAGGGAAAGGCATAACAAACCTATATAATATAAATAACCCTGCCAATTAATGAAACAGAGTGGCATACTTGCAACTACCTTAACTTGATAGACCTGAATCTGTTCTGGCCATCAAAGCATACCACATCTGCATAAAATCCATTAGTAATTTTATAAAAAAAAATATAGCTGAAATGGTTATTATGTTTGGTTCTTAGCCCCTGTAAGTGTTCTCAGGTTTAGAAAGGAAAGAGACAGTTGTGTAAAACATTGGAGAAAATCTCTCTCTCTCTCTCTCTCTCTCTCTCTCCATCATTCTCTGGCACAGTATATACAAGACTGCAGCTGATAGTTAGAAATCAGTGAAAAACATTTGCCACCCGCCTGTCCTGTGGCTTCCTGCATTCTTGGTTGCTGTGTCCTGTGATGTGTGGATGCTGTAGTTCATAAGATGCAGGCTCCTGGACCCTGTCCGATACTGAATCAG
This sequence comes from Neoceratodus forsteri, assembly GCA_016271365.2. Taxonomy (NCBI): domain Eukaryota; kingdom Metazoa; phylum Chordata; order Ceratodontiformes; family Ceratodontidae; genus Neoceratodus; species Neoceratodus forsteri. The sequence goes on along the minus strand of CM057450.1, from coordinate 434,249,902 downwards.
GCACAGGGTCCAGGACTCAGTGGTTGTTGCTGCAAACTACCAGTGTCACAGCTTGCAGCCAGTGTTAGTGAATCTGGGTAATAATGTGTCTGATGCCTTTTTCTGTTCTCCCCTCATGTTGAGCCCTTACCTAAAAATTACCCCCTAAAGATCGTCCCAAACTTTCCTCCAAATGAGTATAAAAAATAAGTAAAAAATAACAAGCTTAACACTTTACATTTTAATCAGCCTGATCTTTGGAATACTACTTTTCAGTAACGTGTGGCTTAGAGGAACATGCGCTAGCTTTCCAGTCCAGCATTCACACTGCAGACTTGATTTAAGTGGCGTCCCAAAATTGCCTTGTTTTTTGCTGCATGGTACTGCTAGTTATACTGAGTTCATTGAGATGCAGATTTGTTGAAATGGAATCCTTTTTAATGTTTGTTTTAAGTGTACTAAATGCTGTGGATCCTGGAAGAAAACTACATTTTGGGTTAGCAGCAGCTCTAGGATCATCAGGTAAAGAATGAAATTGTCAGTTTTCCTCAGCACTTCTTTATCCAAAACTGAGCAATGCGCTCCTTGCTATCAGCCATTCACTTTCTAAATGTGCTTCCTAGAACTATGTAGTTATTTATTTTGTTTTCTTTTGATGCTATTGCATGAAAATGTGTTTTGGTTATGTCTTTTACTTAAGTCAGGAGCCAGGGGAGAGAGAGAGAGAGAGAGAGTGAGAGCAAGAGAGGGAGGGGGAGAGAGAGAGAGCGAGCGAGCGAGCGCTTTACTTCTTGTTTTGTAAAGTTACTGCATTGTACAAAGTCAAAATGCATATATGTCTCTAGTTTTAAGTGGCACAACATTCTAAGCCAGGATAAAGTGTTACCTATATCTAACCAATCAGTACAATATGTAACTGGGATGCAGATAGCAAAGAACGAGTCGCTGTAGCCTGCAAATGCTGGAACAGAAAAGTTATGTCTCTTTTCCAAAGGAATATTTTTTATTTTGTAACCAGGAGTAGCACACTAAGCTGAAAGCTTTTTTACAAGTGCACCCTGGAAGCACAGGGTCACACAGTATGCAAGTGGAAGCTGTGGGATTTAAACCCAGGTCTGGTCTGCTAGATGTCACCAGATTTGCAGCTCAGATCCTTAAACCACTGCACTATACTGCCTCCCAATACACATAATGCACATGATGCACACTACATAACAGGCTAGACAGTTAAAATCTTCCGTTCAGTGATAATGACTGCTCTGCATCTGGCATGTTCTAGTTTTATTTGCTTACTTTTTAACTTAAAAAGTCCTCAGACTCATTGGGAATAAAAACAACAAAGCATGTCTGACTCAGAGCTGCAATTGTCACTGACGGGAAGATATCATTCTTCCTGGAGGCACACACACACCCATGAACATAGTCTGCTCTTCTTCACACAACGTTGGAGCAGGGAGCCATCTATTTCTGAAGTTACAAATTAATTAAAGTAATCACACCTTCTATACACATCCTTCGACACTAAATGAATGACACCCCTTTTTTGTTTATTATTCTTTATGAGAAACCACATTTTGGCATTAACAAAGTGCTTGGAAAAACTACACTGCTGTGGCTGAAGTGTTAATATGTGCAAAACATTTGTTGAACTTCTTAAAATGAAAAAGCTGAATGACTGTAGAATTAATTAATATGAAAGTCGACGAACAGAGAACCCCTTGGGAGATCACATTCCTAGATTCCCAGACCAACAGCCAAAGAAAAGGGAGCAACATTCATTTCACTCTCATGTATGGTGATCTCCCCTTTTAAACTGTTACAGTGACGGGGGAGGCCAGCTATGGGATGCCGCATAATTTACCTCAAGAAATAGGGACTTTTATTCTTTCTCTGAAACCATGATTACTTACCCAGTCTGCCAAACAAACAAAGAGAAGTGAAATGGGCTAGAATTCCCCAGCATACTTTTATGATACCATTATGGAGCCAGAACATTGTATACTTGAAAACATTTGTTTTAAAGCTGGATTCTGTTATGCAGATATTGTCCCTGATACTTGTAAAATGACTTGGACAATGAAATGTTTGCTCCTAGTATGCCTGTGAATTCACACCAAATTCTCATTTATTACTTTGTTTGCTAAACTGGGTAATTAGTCACGGTTTAACAGACAGAATAAAAGTTTTGTAAGAAAACCAAAAAGAACACAGCTCAAAGGTTGTAAAAAGGAGAGGCAAGGTACACAAAACAGAATGCAAAGTAAACAAGAGAACTCTTGGCTCACCCAAACCTCACAGGAAAACAACGAAGGGCTGTTTTAAAATAAAAGCAGCAATTTTATTAATGTGGTAGCACCCCTGATACAAAGGTCTACATTTGGCATCGCACTTGACGTGTTATCAAGATGAATTAATTGCATGTAAAACATGTCATACATAGTGACAAAGCCATAATCATTCAATTATTTTAATTAAAATGTGTACAAGACACCCGTGACATATTATAAAAAGCATGCTCAGTAACAGTTAAAAACACTTCAGGCTATCTATATGAATTATTCAATTAGCTGTTCAGGCTCTTATAGCAAATGAGGTACACGTTTTGCCCATCAAATAGTCAGCTTTAGATAGATAAATACAATCTTATGAGCAAGAGCTCCTATTAACATATCAGTACTGATAACTTGGATAGGATAAGCACAACATTATAGAAAAAGGCCCCATTAACCTATCAGTAATGGTAGCACATCTAAAAAGACAAAATGGAAGGTTACAAATTGTAATACATTAAAAAGACCATCCCAAAAAGAAACAAACTCAGCCCATATTATAATAATACAAAAAAAATGACTGTAAATAATGCAAAAACTGTTAAGGCAAAGCAGAAAATACATGGCAATTCAATCCATTACATCACCTTTAAATATGGAGCCAATTGAAAATGTCCATTTAACCCTGGAAAAATGCCAGCTCTTAATTTAATCTGCCAATATGTTTTCCTACACATTAATTTATTATATAAGTTTCCCCCTCTAATGTTATTATAAACTTTCTCTGAACTAAAAAATGTAAACTCATGCTTCTTTCCTTCTAAGCGAACATGATTTGCCAATGCATTTTCTGGCAAAGCCAAATTAATGTATCTCAAATGTTCCAGAATCCTAGTTTTAAATTTTCTCAGGCGATGTAATGGATTGAATTGCCATGTATTTTCTGCTTTGCCTTAACAGATTTTGCATTATTTACAGTCATTTTCTTTTGAAGTATAATTATTAGTATAATATGGGCTGAGTTTCCTTTTTGAGACAGTATTTTTTATGTAATATAATTTGAATGATTATGACTTTGATACTATATACAGTATGACATGTTTTGTATTTAATTAATTCATCTTGATAATACATCAAGTGCGATGTCAAATGTAGATCTTTGTATCAGGGGTGCTACCACATTAATAAAATTGCTGCTTTTATTTTTATTTATTTTATTTATCAAGTCTAGGATTACAAATACCTTTGAGCCATGGCTCTTTTACAAAGGTTCCATGTCAGAGAAATACAAGTTATGGAGAACATCAAGACAGGCATTACATCAATGTGGACATTGCAAACAGAGTACAGATTAATACAGTTCAAGGGTAGCATTGTAATAAGGCAGCCAGCGGCATTTGTCAGAGAAAATAGACAACAGATAAGAAGTGCCAGAGTCATAGGGAGAGGGGAGAGGGAAGAGGGTGGGGAGAAGGAATGTAGGAAGGGTGGCAAGAGGGTGAAAAGTGCAGTATTGGGTATACCAAGATGTGAGGGTAGAATCCTGTGGGGGGGGGGACAACTAGAGCAGAAAGGGAAGTGGAGAAACAAGGTTAAGTTGGGCAGTCACAGGAGCTGTTGGTAATGAGATAGTCCCGGAGCCTAGTTTTAAACATACCAATAGTTGCAGCAGAGGAGATGGTTGGGCTGAGGCCATTGAACCAGAGTGGTGCTCGATAAGCAAAAGAGCGTCGTCCCTGTGAAGTGTGACAGTGGGGGACTTTCAGTAGCTGTAGCGTGGATCTCCTAAGGTGCCATTTGTTAATTTGGTGTTGTAACAGAGTTGAGACCCCAGAAGGTGCAAGGCCAAGGTAGATTTTTTTCACCATGGAGCAGGTGAGAAACTTTATGTGGTTTGATAGTTGGAGCCAGCCGGTCTGAGTGTACAGGTCACATGTGTGGGTGAGACGGTGAGCACCAGTGATGAGCCGACATGCTTTATTTAAGATGTAGTTGAGAGGCATCTAAGGGTTGTGGTTGTGGCCAAGCCATAAATGATGAGACCATAGTCTATTACAGAGATCACAGAGCTCAGGACTGCAACCTTCAAAGCTTCTGGAGTGAGATGTGGTCTGTGTTTGTAGAGGAGACCAAGCCGTGTGTTAGCAGCTCTAGCTACACTATCTACTTGAAGTCCATAGGAGAGATTAGGGTCAAGCTGTATCCCTAAGTATTTGAAGGACCCCACCTGATCTAGAGTGTTCCCCTGGGTGGTGGAGATAGCCAAGTGGTGTAGCTTGTGTGGGTTATGAGAGCTGCAGAAGAGCATCGATTTGGTTTTCTTGCCATTGAGGGCCAGTTTATGATTAAGAAACCATGTCTCTACAGAACTGAAACCAAGTTGAAGGTTGTGTTGAAGAGTTGCAGGATCTTTGTGAGTGGAGAATACAACAGCATCATCGGCATATAGTATGATCTGCTTAGAGCAGTGGTAAGGGAGAGAGTTTAAGAAAAGGCTGAAAAGGAGGTGTCCCAGTATGGATCCCTGTGGGACACCCAAGCGAACAGGCAGGGTGTTAGAAAGAGTCCTGTAATTTTACTCTCTGTGACCAGTTTTCTAGGTAGCTTTTAAACCAGAGAGAAGAGTCAGGTGGTAGCCCGGCATTCAGTAGTTGGTGTATTAATAATCCATGGTGTACTGTATTGAAGGCCTTGGGAGGTTGTGGCAGCCCTGTGAGAAGGCCTTTGTCAAGGAGTTTGTGCAAAGCTCCAGTGAACTCAAGAAGGGCTGTGGTGGTGCTGTGACCTTTCCGGAAGCTGTGTTGTTGTGGACAAGGTATATTGTATTTATCCAAGTGGTCGGTAAGTTGATCAGCCACGATACGCTCAAGTGCCTTAGAGAGTGGGGGCAGTATGGAGATAGGGCGATAATTTGAGTGAATCATCTTGTCCCCACTTTTATGGATGGGTGTCATGGTGGCTGTTTTCCATAGGTCCGGGAATTTTCCACAGCTGAGAGAGAGGTTTAGGATTTTTGTTAATGGATGAATTACCTCATCAAGGGTGAGCAAAAGAAGCTTAAGGTCCAGGCTGTCGCTACTAGATCTAGATTTAGAGATAGCTGCAGTAATATAGCGGTGAGCTTCATTCAGCCTTACCTCCCTGAAGTAGAAGAGGGGATGGTTAGACTGAGGGGCTGAGGTATTTGGGGAGTAAGCCCTGTTTTCAAAAAAGTCATGGGGTAGGACAGCACTAAGGTCTGAAAAAGCCATGTTAAAGATGTTTGCGATCACCTTGGGGTCAAGGGTTGAGGATCCATCAACCATTAACATGGCCGGAGAGGTTTTTGGCTGCTTCCCTGTGACATCCTTGATATTGTCCCAGAAAGCCCGACCATTTCCCCATGTATTGGTGAGAGCATCTTTGTAATAGGTGGATTTCATTAGCCGTATGGCTTTTGTGCAGGCATTTTAAAACAGCGCTTCCTTGTTTTCCTGTAAGAATAAAAGTTTGCATTACTTTCTTTCTTGAGCTAATCTTGGGACCTTTTAATGAATAATGTACAACCTTCATTTCTCTGTTAAAAAGCAATGTTTCCCAGTTTTTTAAGAGGGTTCTTACCTTACAGCAGATCAAAAGTGAAAAGAATTAGGTTAACTCAGAAGCAAACGTTGTATTTTACAAATTCATGCCACACAGGGTTTTGAGTTTTACAAATGGAAGACCATGCTTTTATGACTACTTGAAAGCTGAATCTTGATGCCTGCATTCTTTAATTTTAACTTGTTTCATATGCTTTAAACATGACATTTGGAGCGTTGTTATATATGCTTTACTAAGATGCTTCTGTTGTTTAAGGCAATCAACAATTAGCCCTTACAGAGTATACAAATGCTGAAATTAGGAACATCCATCTGTCTCTGTGGGAGTCATCTGATTCCTTCTGGCATGGGATTGAAGGGGATATTTGATTTTTAGATTAAGGACACCACACACACACACACACACACACACTAGGGTTACCACCTTTTAAGAAGCCCAAAGTGGGACATTTCTTACTAAAACATGATTTTTCACAGGACAGTATGTAACCTCAACCAATACAACAGACTTGTTTGCTCTACAAAATCAGAATTAAGGCTAAGTATTGTAGTTTCTTGGTTGCTTCTATTGTTTCTTATCATTTTAAGGTACTTTAGTTAAGGTATAATAGTTTTCTGCAACATTTAGTGGAAAATTAGAAAATATTTTTATTACTATAAAGTCAGGACATGTAACATTTTTCATGTTTTTTTGCAGGACACAGCTGCCCAAATCAGGACTGTCCTGCAAAAATAGGGACAGGTGGTAACCCTAACACACACGCACGCAGGCAGTTATAAGGCCAGTGACTGAATCAATATTTCTGGCCCACAGAAAATGACAGTGGTCAACTGGGTAATGTATTATGTATTCAAACTGTTGTTATGGGTCAGTAGTCATCACACGTCCAGTGTGTTTTTTAAGTGTGAGGTGCTTACACCAGGTATCTTTAAACACACAAGAAAAAAAACTGTTTTATGATTTATTTAGAAAATGTTCTTTCCTGTTTGAAACATTTGCAGAAGGAAAAGCATAGTTGTATTCCTCTTTTTTTTTTAACCAGGAGACACACTAAGCTGAAAGGTTGTTTACAGGTGCTACATGAGAGCACAAGAAAGTGAAGTGACTTGCTCAGGGTCACACAGTATGCAAGTGGGGGCTGCGGGATTCAATCTCAGATCTTTAGCTCACAGCCTTAAACCACTGTGCTACATTGCCTTACTATATTAATAGAGCCAAACCTAGAATATGGGCTATCTGAGTACAGGACTGTCATTTTGACCAATCTATTTCAGTGCAGTATTGTAACAAATATGGTGACTAGAATGTTCTTAGTGTGACAGAACAACACTGATGCTACAGCACAGCAATTACTCAGTTTTACAAATTTGGTGAATTAACATACTATAATAAGAATGAAATAGGGTTGACAGACAGCATAGCCTACTGGTTAGAGTAACAATCTGTGAATGAACTTGATACCACCCACCACATTTAGGTTTGATTCCCACAAACTCCACTTGCAGACTGAACAACTCTAACCAACAGTCACTCCAGGTCACCACTGAGAACACACACTTGTGTCTAGTGGCCCTCACCTGTTACCCAAAAAGTATAAATGAAAGCAATGTTACTTTTTAAAAGCAGCACACTATTACATTTTATGTCTGAGATACTTTTTATTTTCCTGTTGGTTACCTGTTTTTTTTTATCCTGTATTAGTAGCTCTGATGTGGTATAGCACTCTGTCTGGCAGTTGATATATCTAGCTGTGCTCCTCCCATTGCATCGGCGGTATTATTATTTTACTGACTGACATAGCAGCTGCTCAGGAAGAGCCACTCAGTATGTGCCATGACAGTCACCTGTGATGTCACTGTCACTGAGGTCTCATTGGTGATGCATAACGCTATCACATAGAAAACTCTCGGCTCAGCAAAACACAGAAAGGAACATACTTCAGAAAGATAAGGTTATGGCCACTTTTTTACATTGTAAACATTTTCCTGTCTGCCATTTGTGGTTCTACTAGTTGTTTAACATATTAATATAATATATTAAATAGTAACATCTGTATCAATATGTCATAAGGTATCCTCACTCCTGTCAAGTGACTATCTATGAACTGAGATGAGTTTCAGAGCCTAGTATGGCATGTCAATTTACAGAGATGCTAACAGGGTGGGCCACTGTTTTGTTTCACTGCTGCATACTGGCTGTCACACCAACGCCTCAGAGACATACAGTGATTCCTGTATTTTACAGTGATTTATAGACGTCTACAGGGAAAATATTCCCATATACTTGTATTTTTATAGAGGACAACACAGCAATTTGGCTTCCAAAGGAATTCATGTAATCTACAGGAAACTACATGGAGGTAATGGAAATATGCCAAATCTGGCAACACTAGACACGCCCCATTGTTAAATGGCAGCATGCATGACAACATGGGGGTGGATGCTTGGATCATTATTGAAAAATCAAACATTTATCGTACTAAAATTAAATGCATTGGACATGTTTTTTTATGGGCCAGAGGGGCCACTCTCCCCACAGACAGCTGGCTAATAGTTGTGGTGTCTACTACACTGTTTTGTTGATTGTCCAGAAGTCTCAGCTATGCCTTCCACATCTTGTACAACCTCCGATATGTTCCAATTATGCTCAGCTATGTGTGTATTCTTTAACATGGTAATATTCCTGTATGTACCTTCTGCACACCTTTGTTATACATGGTGCTCTTTATTTTCAGGTCTTTACTGATATAGTTGTATATTTACCTGCCATTTCATTTTGCTTTTACATGTATTATGTCGGGATTGACCTTAGCCTGCATCTTGTATTGGCTACAGTTTGCTTCTTTATTGAATGCCTGGATGGTTGCCTTCTCCTTATGCCTGCAGTAATATACATTGTAAGGTCTTTTGTGAAACTTGGAACAGACATAGGGTAATTCTGGTGGGGATGGGAAGAAATAGACTGTTTATTAACTAGAATATGCAGCTCGTCCAATCGGTAGGGAAATGGGCAGACTGGGTGAGTCAACTGGTCCTTCTCTGCCATCAAAGTCTATGCTTCTACACTTCTACTCTCCTATTATGTGACCTTTTCCTGTACTGTGGTTGTATTTCTTATGCTACTCTTATCTCTTAACCTTTCCACTCCTTCCCTCCCCTTTTTGCATTCACTTGCATGCATGCGCAATGAACACCTTGTCACAGTATGACTTTCTGGAGGTGTGTGACCCTTCTATCGAATGCAGTGCTCAGTGTAGCAGGTGTGACCCTACCACACCAATACATGCTTAGCTGTATATGACAGCAGTTCAGCAGCAGTGGTCTTCACTTGAAAGAAAACTACCACTGCAATCACTGGTAGTACCATGTGTGTAATTAGCATACTGATGTCATCCTTTTCCCTTGGCTGCTTGAAATCCCTCCCTCTTCCTCCCTCTGCTAATGTCCTCCCTGCTCCCTGTATATTGTGTGCTGAGGGGGGTTCCCGATCCCTCTCAGCTCATGTGCCCCCCCAAGCACCCTGTATGGTTGATGGGGGTGCCCAATCCTTGTCAGCTGCAGTCCCCCAACAAACCCCCAGGTGGCGTGCTGGGAGCCCACTCCAGCGGGCTCATGAACTTCCCCCAAGCACATTGTATGGCTGATGGGGGTGCCCAGTTCCCATCAGCTCCAGCCCCCTGGCAACAAATACCCAGGTGGCATGCTGGGATCCCACCCCAGCATGTCAAAAACTTTCTGCATTGTCATTTTTTTTTCACCTGTAAAAAAAAACAGAAAATGGTACCTTGCTGTCTTGGGAGCCCTCTTCCCCAACCCACAACCACTCTCTGCGCATCCCACCTCCCTGCGTCCCCTCTCATGCATACCTACCTCCAGAGCCCCACACAATGATCTCTGTTGGGGCGGCAACATGTCTGTACTCTTCAAAGCTGACAGCAGATTGAAGAAATCCCAGTAAGCTGTATAATGGCATGGATGGGGTTTGTCAACTTATGTAGATATCGCAGCCATTTTTGCACATTTTGGCACCACATTTTAAACATGGGGTTCTTGGGGACCCACCTCATAAATTCAGCCACTGTCATACCGTTATTTTATCCTGAAAGGTGATTTCATGGTCATCATGCAGAATGACCTTTTAGGACTGATTAATCACCAGCAATGTCACTATTCATGAGGTGGGCTCCCAAAATGTATATGTTGTAAATTTGGTGAAAAAATTCCCCAAAATGACTGTGTCATGAGTGCACAGTGAGCTGCTTCCATGCACACTCTTACCTTACTGAATTTGTAATATTTTCACTCCAAATTTTCAACATCATCATTTTTTCACACCTCTTTATGAAAAGTACAGCTGCCATTTTTCACATCCTGGCCAAAATGTGTTTTCACACATCTGTCTCACAATGGTGCAGTCACTGTGGGAAATCAATGTTCAGGACAGATTATGACAACCACAGTGATACCGTTCATGAGAAAAGGTCACAAAATGCCTATGTTGAAAACCTGGTGAAAATATTCCAACAAATGACACAGTTAGGAGTGTGCATTGTGCAGTTCCCATGCACACTCATACCTTCGAGAATTTGTAATATTTTCACTCCAGATTTTCAACATTGCCATTTTTTTCACACCTCCTTATGAACACTGCTGCTGTCATTTTTCACATCCTGCCCAAAAATGCATTTCTGCACATCCGGTGCACAATGGCACGGTTGCTGTGGAAACTCAATATTCAGGACATATTATGAAAATCATACTGCCACTGTTCATGTGCAGAAGTCACCAAATGCCTATGTTGAAAGTCTGATGAAAGAACTCCATGAAATGACTGTGTTAGGAGCATGCTTTATGCAGCTCCCACGTATGCTCGAAAGTGGGAGAATTTTTTATATTTTCACTCCAGATTTTCAGCATTGCCATCTTTTCACACCTGCCTATCAAAAGTACAGCTGTCATTTTTCACATCCTGCCCGAACTGTGAAGCAGAATGGCACAGTCACTGTGGGAAATCACTGTTCAGGACAAACTAACAAAATCACAGTGCCACTGTTCATGAGTAGAGGTCCAACATGTGTGTGTGTGTTGGGGGGGAGTGGTCACAAAAAAGCCATGTTGCAAATTTGCACTGCAAATACCAGCAAACGCCACTGGGCATTAGGGTTTCTAACTATAACATCTCACCCTGTACAAACTGATAGGCATCAGGGGTGTTCCTTTGGATTGCTGGCTGTAATGCTCAAGCCATTCCACCTCCACCCACACCCTGCAGCCGCTGACAGGCATAGAGGTATGCCTTGGACTCTTCGCCCCCAAAGTTCACCCCGTTCTCCTAAACTGCACCCATTTCAGTGTGTCTCCTTATGGAATGGGGTGACTATTAAGCCGAACACAACAACGCACACCTCAACACTTCAGTGTCTGCAGGATAGGGTGAGGTTAACTGGTGTGAACATTATGGTCGATGATCCAAAGATGCACCTCAGAGACTTTCCATGTCTGTTACATAGGAGTGGGAGTGCCATCACTTCAGTACTTAACTGCCATTCCTATTCGGCATCTGTCTGACTCATGCATTTCTAATGCTAAAACCAGCAAGCAAACATTCGGCATTGATAAATGCTTGTTGAAAGTGGTATGGTTTCACTCTCAAAATCTATTGTCAGATCGCAGTAGTGTGACCGAGTTTTCTTAGGTACTGGCTTAACCATCCAGACTCATTGCGGATGTGGGTTCACATCCCACTATTGCACCAAAGTTTATGAATATCTCTCCATTTCTTTACATCTGCTTTCTTACTACCCATTTTTCTGTTATGCTCTGCATCTTCATTTCTATTTTGGTGACATAATGTCTGTCCTGTTGCCATCAGGTTTTAATTCTTCTTTTGCTAGCTTAACTTTTGTACTATCAGTTCTGTTCATTTATAAAAAAAAAAGCTCAAAATTCACTTCAAAAATATCAACTCAGAACTTAAAATGACTGTAAGGATTCAACACATTATTAAACCCTGGCACATCAATGCAACTAGAGACACAGGGGGAGATACAGTAGTTAGAGATATGTTCAACGAGAGATAGTGTGGGCCACTTGGAAATCAGCTTCCACTGGTACCAAGTCCAAAAGTCAGGGCTAGTACCTTGCAGTATAGAGGATTTGTGAAAAACTGTTTAGGTTCCAGAAGTTGGGGGTTCCTCACTCATGTAGATCTAAATGAATAAGCAATCCCTCTTCTTACTTAGCTGACCAGTTTGTCACACATGCAAAAAAAAGAATAGGAGGTCAGGCACAGAACACACAGCTAACATGGCTGGGCAGTCCCCTCTTCTGCTCTTGGTGGGAACTACAGGAATCTCAAAGAAATGCATCAAGAACATCCAGCAAAAAGTACCAATCTGCTAGGATTTCCCAATTTTATGTTATGTTCTCAAGTCAGTCACCAGAAACTACCTTAGGGTGAACTAATGAAAAGGCACCACTCAGATTTGAGCTCAGGATCTCCTATTTACTAGACAGGTGCTTTAACCAACTAAGCCACGGCACCATCAAATTCCGAAAGTGCTTGGGAATGATCGCTATAACAACTCTACTAAGCAGTTCATGAATTGAAATTTTTCCAGTACATCTCTGTTACTATCTTCTGTGGTGTATTTATTTCAATTCCACTTCAAATACGATAGTACACCAGAGTACTGTATGTCAAACTGTCCAGAAGTATAATGCATAATTTCCTTCATTTCCATCTTGAACAGACAAAGGAACTGGCATCATAGTAGAGTATGAACAGAAAAATGGGGCTCATTTTTGAAAGTGGTATGGTTTCACCCTCAAAATCTATTGTCAGATTGCAGTAGTGTGACTGAGTTTTCTTAGTTACTGGCTTATCCCTCCAGTCTCATTGGAGACGTGGGTTCGCATTCCACTATTGCACAAAAGTTTATCAATATCTCTGCATTTCTTTACATCTGCTTTCTTACTACCCATTTTACTGTTATGCTCCGGAATCTTCACTTCTATTTTGATGACACAATGTCTGTCCTTTTGCCATCAGGTTTTCATTCTCCTTTTGCTAGCTTAACTTTTGTACTGTCAGTTGTCTTCATTTTTAAAAAAAAAGTTCAAAATTTACTGTTAATATCAACTCAGAACTTAAAATGTCTGTAAGGATTAAAAAATTATTAAACCCTGGCACATCAATTCAACTAGAGACACAGAGGGAGATACAGTAGTTAGAGATAGGTTCAACGAGAGATAGTGTGGGCCACTTTGAAATCAGCTTCTACTGGTACCAAATCCAAAAGTCAGGGCTAGTACCTTGCAGTATAGAGGATTTGTGAAAAACTGTTTAGGTTCCAGAAGATGAGGGTTCCTCACTCATGTAGATCTAAATGAATAAGCAATCCTCTTCTTACTTAGCAGACCAGTTTGTCACACTTGCAAAAAGAATAGGATGCCAGGCACAGAATACACAGCTAACATGGCTGGGCAGTCCCTCTTCTGCTCTTGGTGGGAACTACAGGAATCTCAAAAAATGCATCAAGAACATGCAGTGAAAGTACCAATCTGCAAGGATTTCCCAATTTTATCATATGTTTTTAAGTCAGTCACCTGAAACTACTTTAGAGTGAACTAATTTAAAGGAATCACTGAGATCTGAAGTCAGGATCTCTTGTTTATTAGACAAGCACTTTAACCAACTAAGCCACTGCACCATGAAACTCAGAAAGTGCTTGGGTATGATCGCTATAACAACTCTACTAAGCAGTTCATGAATTGAAATTCTTCCACTACATCTCTCTTACTATCTTCTGTGGTGTATTTATTTCAATTCCACTTGAAATACGATAGTATACCAGAGTACTGTATGTCAAACTGTCCAGAAGTATAATGCATAATTTCCTTCATGTACATCTTGAACAGACAGAGGAACTGGCATCAGAGTAGAGTATGAACAGAAAAATGGGGCTCATTTTTGAAAGTGGTATGGTTTCACTCTCAAAATCTATTGTCATATTGCAGTAGTGTAACTGAGTTTTCTTAGTTACTGGCTTAACCCTCCAGTCTCTTTGGAGATGTGGGTTCGCATCCCACTACTGCACCAAGGTTTATCAATATCTCTCCTTTTCTTTATATCTGCTTTCTTACTACCCATTTTTCTGTTATGCTCCGGAATCCTCACTTCTATTTTGGTGACACAATGTATGCCCCGTTGCCATCAGGTTTTCATTCTCTTAATGCTACCTTAACTTTTGTACTATCAGTTCTGTTCATTTATAAAAAAAAAAGTTCAAAATGTACTTCTAATATCAACTCAGAACTTAAAATGACTGTAAGGATTAAACAGATTATTAAACCCTGGCACATCAATTCAACTAGAGACACAGAGGAAGATACAGTAGTTAGAGAGATGTTCAACGAGAGATAGTGTGGGCCACTTGGAAATCAGCTTCCAATGGTACCAAATCCAAAAGTCAGGGCTAGTACCATGCAGTATAGAGGATTTGTGAAAAACTGTTTAGGTTCCAGAAGAAGAGGGGTTCCCCACTCATGTGGATCTAAATGAATAAGCAATCCCTCTTCTTACTTAGCAGACCAGTTTGTCACACATGCAAAAAAAAGAATAGGAGGCCAGGCACAGAATACACAGCTAACATGGCTGGGCAGTCCCCTCTTCGGCTCTACGTGGGAACTACAGGAAACTCAAGAAATGCAACAAGAACATCCAGAAAAAAGTACCAATCTGTAAGGATTTCCCAATTTTATGATATGTTTTTAAGTCAGTCACCAGAAACTACTTTAGAGTGAACTAATGAAAAGACACCGCTGAGATTTGAAATCAAGATCTCTTGTTTATTAGACAGGCACTTTAACCAACTTAGCCACGGCACCATGAAACTCAGAAAGTGCTTTGGTACGATCGTCGCTATAACAACTCTACTAAGCAGTTCATGAATTGAAATTCTTCCAGTACATCTCTATTACTATCTTCTGTGCTGTATTTATTTAAATTCCACTTGAAATACACTAGTATACCAGAGTATGTAAAACTGACGAGAAGTAAAATGCATAATTTCCTTCATGTTCATCTTGAACAGACAGAGGAACTGGCATCAGAGTGGAGTATGAACACAAAAATGGTACTCATTTTTGAAAGTGGTATGGTTTCACTCTCAAAATCTATTGTCAGATCGCAGTAGTGTGACTGAGTTTTCTAAGTTACTGGCTTAACCCTCCAGTCTCTTTGGAGACGTGGGTTCGCATCCCACTATTCCACCAAAGTTTATCAGTATCTCTCCATTTCTTTACATCTGCTTTCTTACTACCCATGTTTCTGTTATGCTGAGGAATCTTCACTTCTATTTTGGTGACACAATGTCTGTCCTGTTGCCATCAGGTTTTCATTCTCCTTTTGCTAGCTTAACTTTTGTACTATCAGTTCTATTCATTTATAAAAAAAAAAGTTCAAAATTTACTTCTAATGTCAACTCAGAACTTAAAATGACTGTAAGGATTAAACAAATTATTAAACCCTGCCACATCAATTCAACTAGAGACACAGAGTGAGATACAGTAGTTAGAGATATGTTCAAGGAGAGATAGTGTGGACCACTTGGAAATCAACTTCCACTGGTACCAAATCCAATAGTCAGGGCTAGTACCTTGCAGTATAAAGTTTGAAAAACGGTTTAGGTTCAGAAGTTGAGGGGTTCCTCACTCATGTAGATCTAAATGAATAAGCAACCCCTCTTCTTACTTGGCAGAGCACTTTGTCTCACAAGCAAAAAAAATGAATAGGAGGCCAGGCACAGAACAAACAGCTAACATAGCTGGGCAGTCCCCTTTTGTGCTCTTGGTGGGAACAACAGGAATCTCAAAGAAATGCATCAAGAACATGCAGCAAACAGTACCAATCTGCAAGGATTTGCCGATTTTATGATATGTTTTTAAGTTAGTCACCAGAAACTACTTCAGAGTGAACTAGTGAAAAGGCACCGCTGAGATTTGAAATCAGGAACTCCTGTTTACTAGACAGGCGTTTTAACCAACTAAGCCACGGCGCCATGAAACTCAGAAAGTGCTTGGGTATGATCGCTATAACAACTCTACTAAGCAGTTCATGAATTGAAATTCTTCCAGTACATCTCTGTTACTATCTTTTGTGGTGTATTTATTTCAATTCCACTTGAAATACGATAGTATACCAGAGTTTGTCAAACTGTCCAGAAGTATAATGCATAATTTCCTTCATGTCCATCTTGAACAGACAGAGGAACTGGCATCAGAGTAGAGTATGAACAGAAAAATGGGGCTCTTTTTTGAAAGTGGTATGGTTTCACTCTCAAAATCTATTGTCAGATTGCAGTAGTGTGACTGAGTTTTCTTAGTTTTTGGCTTAACCCTCCAGTCTCTTTGGAGACGTGGGTTCGCATTCCACTATTGCACCAAAGATTATCAGTATCTCTGCATTTCTTTACAACTGCTTTCATACTACCCATTTTTCTGTTATGCTCTGGAATCTTCACTTCTATTTTGGTGCGACAATGTCTGTCCTGTTGCTATCAGGTTATCATTCTCCTTTTGATAGCTTAACTTTTGTACTATCAGTTCTGTGGTTTTATAAAGAAAAAGTTCAAAATTTAATGCTAATATCTACTCGGAACTTAAAATGACTGTAAGGATTAAACAAGTTATTAAACCCTGGCACATCAATTCAACTAGAGACACAGAGGGAGATACAGTAGTTAGAGATATGTTCAATGAGAGATAGTGTGGGCCTCTTTGAAATCAGCTTCCACTGGTACCAAATCCAAAAGTCAGGGCTAGTACCTTGCAATATAGAGGATTTGTGAAAAACTGTTTCAGTTCCAGAAGTTGAGGGATTTCTCACTTATGTAGATCTAAATGAATGAATAAGCAATGCCTCTTCTTACTTAGCAGACCAGTTTGTCACACATGCAAAAAAATAGAGTAGGAGGCCAGGCACAGAACACACAGCTAACATGGCTGGGCAGTCCCCTCTTCTGCTCCTGGAGGGAACTACAGGAATCTCAAAGAAATGCATGAAGAACATCCAGCAAAAAGTACAAATCTGCCAGGATTTCCCAATTTTATGATATGTTTTTAAGTCAGTCACCAGAAACTACTTTAGAGTGAACTAATGAAAAGGCACTAGTGAGATTTGAAATCCGGATCTTATGTTTACTAGACAGGCACTTTAACCAACTAAGCCACAGCACCATCAAATGCCAAATGTGCTTGGGCATGATCGCTATAAGAACTCTACTAAGCAGTTCATGAATTGAAATTCTTCCACTACATCTCTCTTACTATCTTCTGTGGTGTATTTATTTCAATTCCACTTGAAATACGATAGTATACCAGAGTACTGTATGACAAACTGTCCAGAAGTATAATGCATAATTTCCTTCATGTCCATCTTGAACAGACAGTGGAACTGGCATCAGTGTCGAGTATGAAGAGAGAAATGGGGCTCATTTTTGAAAGTGGTATGGTTTTACTCTCAAAATCTATTGTCAGATCGCAGTAGTGTAACCGAGTTATCTTAGTTACTGGCTTAACCCTCTAGTCTCTTTGGAGACGTGGGTTCGCATCCCACTACTGCACCAAAGTTTATCAATATCTCTCCATTTCTTTATAACTGCTTTCTTACTAATCATTTTTCTGTTATGCTCCGGAATCTTCACTTCTATTTTGGTGACACGATGTCTGTCCTGTTGCCATCAGGTTTTCATTCTCCTTTTGCTGGCTTAACTTTTGTATTATCAGTTCCGTTCATTTATAAAAAAAGAAGTTCAAAATTTACTTCTAATATCAACTCAGAACTTAATATGACTGTAAGGATTCAACACATTATTAAACCCTGGCACATCAATTCAACTAGAAACACAGAGGGAGATACAGTAGTTAGAGATATGTTCAACAAGAGATAGTGTGGGCCACTTGGAAATCAGCTTCCACTGGTACCAAATCCAAAAGTCAGGGCTAGTACCTTGCAGAATAGAGGATTTGTGAAAAACTGTTTCAGTTCAAGAAGTTGAGGGATTTCTCACTTATGTAGATCTAAATGAATGAATAAGCAATCCCTCTTCTTACTTAGCAGACCAGTTTGTCACACATGCAAAAAAAAAGAATAGGAGGCCAGGCACAGAACACACAGCTAACATGGCTGGGCAGTCCCCTCTTCTGCTCTTGGTGGGAACTACAGGAATCTCAAAGAAATGCATGAAGAACATCCAGCAAAAAGTACCAATC
The DNA here is from genome assembly GCA_016271365.2 of Neoceratodus forsteri. Taxonomy (NCBI): domain Eukaryota; kingdom Metazoa; phylum Chordata; order Ceratodontiformes; family Ceratodontidae; genus Neoceratodus; species Neoceratodus forsteri. The sequence goes on along the minus strand of CM057450.1, from coordinate 434,231,799 downwards.
TGCAAGGATTTCCCAATTTTATGATATGTTTTTAAGTCAGTCACCAGAAACTACTTTAGAGTGAACTAATGAAAAGGCACCGCTGAGATTTGAACTCAGGATCTCCTGTTTACTAGACAGGCACTTTAACCAATCCAAACGGCAGCATCAAACACCAAGCGTTTGGGTACAGATCGCCATAACAACTCTACTAAACAGTTCATGAATTGAATTTCTTCCCTCACATCATCTCTTACTATCTTCTGAGGGTGTAGTTATTTGAATTCCACTTGAAAATACGATAGTATGCCAGAGTACTGTATGTCAAACTGTCCAGAAGTATAATGCATAATTTCCTTCATGTCCATCTTGAACAGACAGAGGAACTGGCATCAGAGTAGATATGAACAGAAAATGGGCTCATTTTTGAAAGTGGTGTGGTTTCACTCTCAAAATCTATTGTCAGATCGCAGTAGTGTGACCGAGTTTTCTTAGTTACTGGCTTAACCCTCCAGTCTCTTTGGAGAAGTGGGTTTGCATCCCACTACTGCACCAAAGTTTATCAATATCTCTCCATTTCTTTATATCTGCTTTCTTACTACCCATTTTTCTGTTATGCTCCGGAATCTTCACTTCTATTTTGGTGACTCAATGTCTGTCCTGTTGCCATCAGGTTTTCATTCTCCTTTTGCTGGCTTAACTTTTGTACTATCAGTTCTGTTCATTTATGAAAAAAGAAGTTCAAAATTTACTTCTAATATCAACTCAGAACTTAAAATGACTGTAAGGATTCAACACATTATTAAACCCTGGCACATCAATTCAACTAGAGACACAGAGGGAGATACAGTAGTTAGAGATATGTTCAACGAGAGATAGTGTGGGCCACTTGGACATCAGCTTCCACTGGTACCAAATCCAAAAGTCAGGGCTAGTACCTTGCAGTATAGAGGATTTGTGAAAAACTGTTTCGGTTCCAGAAGTTGAGGGATTTCTCACTCATGTAGATCTAAATGAATGAATAAGCAATCCCTCTTCTTACTTAGCAGACCAGTTTGTCACACATGCAAAAAAAAAGAATAGGAGGCCAGGCACAGAACACACATCTAACATTGCTGGGCAGTCCCCTCTTCTGCTCTTGGTGGGAACTACAGGAATCTCAAAGAAATGCATGAAGAACATCCAGCAAAAAGTACCAATCAGCAAGGATTTCACAATTTTATGATATGTTTTTAAGTCAGTCACCAGAAACTACTTTAGAGTGAACTAATGAAAATGCACTGCTGCGATTTGAACTCAAGATCTCCTGTTTACTAGACAGGCGCTTTAACCAAGTAAGCCACGGCACCATCAAATGCCAAAAATGCTTGGGCATTATCACTATAACAACTCTACTAAGCAGTTCATGAATTGAAATTCTTCCACTGCATCTCTCTTACTATCTTCTGTGGTGTATTTATTTCAATTCCACTTGAAATACGATAGTATACCAGAGTACTGTATGTCAAACTGTCCAGAAGTATAATGCATAATTTCCTTCATGTCCATCTTGAACAGACAGAGGAACTAGCATCAGAGTAGAGTGTGAACAGAAAAATGGGGCTCATTTTTGAAAGTGGTATGGTTTCACTCTCAAAATCTATTGTCCGATCTCAGTAGTGTGACTGAGTTTTCTTAGTTACTGGCTTAACTCTCCAGTCTCTTTGGAGACATGGGTTCGCATCCCACTACTGCACCAAAGTTTATCAATGTCTCTTCATTTCTTTATATCTGCTTTCTTACTACCCATTTTTCTGTTATGCTCCAGAATCTTCACTTCTGTTTTGGTGACACAATGTCTGTCCTGTTGCCATCAGGCTTTCATTCTCCTTTTGCTGGCTTAACTTTTGTACTATCAGTTCTGTTCATTTATGAAAAAAGAAGTTCAAAATTTACTTCTAATATCAACTCAGAACTTAAAATGACTGTAAGGATTCAACACATTATTAAACCCTGGCACATCAATTCAACTAGAGACACAGAGGGAGATACAGTAGTTAGAGATATGTTCAACGAGAGATAGTGTGGGCCACTTGGACATCAGCTTCCACTGGTACCAAATCCAAAAGTCAGGGCTAGTACCTTGGAGTATAGAGGATTTGTGAAAACCTGTTCGGATCCAGAAGTTGAGGATTTCTCAATGTAGATATAAATGAATGAATAAACAGTCCCACTTCTTACTTAGCAGACCAGTTTGTCAGACATGCAAAAAAAGAATAGGAGGCCAGGCACAGAACACACAGCTAACTTGGCTGGGCAGTCCCCTCTTCTGCTCTTGGTGGGAACTGCAGGAATCTAAAAGAAATGCATGAAGAACATCCAGCAAAAAGTACCAATCTGCAAGGATTTCCCAATTTTATGATATGTTTTTAAGTCAGTCAGCAGAAACTACTTTAGAGTGAACTAATGAAAAATCACCACTGAGATTTGAACTCAGGATCTCTTGTTTGCTAGACAGGCGTTTTAACCAACTAAGCCTCGGCAACATCAAATGACAAAAGTGTTTGGGTATGATCCCTATAACAACTCTACTAAGCAGTTCATGAATTGAAATTCTTCCACTACATCTCTCTTACTATCTTCTGTGGTGTATTTATTTCAATTCCACTTGAAACTACGACAGTATACCAGAGTACTGTATGACAAACTGTCCAGAAGTATAATGCATAATTTACCTGTATCCATCTTGAACAGACAGGAGAACTGGAATCAAGTGAAGTCTGAACAGAAAAATGGGGCTCATTCTCGAAAGTGGTATGGTTTCACTCTCAAAATCTATTCTCAGATCACAGTAGTGCTAACAACCGAGTTTTCTTAGTTACGGCTTAACCTTCCAGTCTCTTTGGAGGCGATGAGTTTACTTATCCACTGCACCGGATTTATCAAGCATCTCTCCCATTTTCTTTATATCTGCTTTCTTTTCACCGTTTTCTGTTATGCTCCGGAATCTTCACTTCTATTTGGTGACACAATGTCTGTCCTGTTGCCATCAGGTTTCATTCTCCTTTTGCTGGCTTAACTTTTGTACTATCAGTTCTGTTCATTTTATGAAAAAAGTTCAAAATTAATTTCTAATATCAACTCAGAACTTAAAAATGACTGTAAGGATTCAACACATTATTAAACCCTGGCACATAGATTCAACTAGAGACCTGAGAGGGAGATACAGTAGTTAGAGATATGTTCAACGAGAGAGAGTATGGAGAACTTGGACATCAGCTCCACTGGTGCAAAATCAAAAAGTCAGGGCTGACACTTGCAGAATAAAGGATTTTTGAAAAACTGTTTACGGTTCAGAAGTTGAAGGATTTCTCACTCATGTAGATCTAAATGAATGAATAAACAATCCCTCTTCTTGTAGTGAATCAGTTTATCACACATGCAAAAAAAAAAAGAATAGAGCTAGGCACAGAACACACAGCTAAGTGGCTGGGAGAGTCCCTCTTCTGCTCTTGGGTGGGAACTACAGGATCTCAAAAAATGCATGAAAGATCTTCCAGCAAAAGTACCAATCTGCAAGGTTTCCCAATTTTATGATATGTTTATAAGTCAGTCACCAGAAACTACTTTAGGTGAACTAATGAAATGCACCACTGAGTTGAACTCAGGATCTCCTGTTTACTAAACTGGCACTTTAATAACTAAGCCACAGCACCATCAAATGCCAAAACTCCTTGGGTATGATCGCTATAACAACTCTACTAAAGCAGTTCCATGAATTGAAATTAACCACTACATCTCTCACTATCTTCTGTGAGTATTTATTTCAATTCCACTTAAAATCGATAGTATACCAAGTACTGTATGTCAAACTGTCCAAGTATAATGCATAATTTCCTTCATGTCCATCTTGAAAAGACAGAGGGACTGACATCAGAGTAGAAGTATGAACAGAAAAATGGGGCTCATTTTTGAAAGTGGTATGGTTTCACTCTCAAAATCTATTGTCAGATCGCAGTAGTGTGACACCGGTATTCTTAGTTACTGGCTTAATCCTCCAGTCTCTTTGGAGCGTGGGTTAATATCCACTACTGCACCAAGGTTATCAATATCTCTCATTTCTTTATATCTACTTTCTTACCCATTTTCTGTTATGCTCAGGAATCTTCACTTCTATTTTGGTGACACAATGTCTGTCCTGTTGCCATCAGGTTTTCATTCTCCCTTTACTGGCTTAAGTTTTGTACTATCAGTTCTGTTCATTTATGAAAAAAGAGTTCAAAATTTACTTCAATATCAACTCAGAACTTAAAATGACTGTTAAGTTCAACACATTATTAAAACCTAAACTCATCAATTCAACTAGAGGCACAGAAGATACAGCCAGTTAGAGATATGTTCAACGAGAGATGATGTGGCCACTTGGACATCAGCTTCCACTGGTACCAAATCCAGTCAGGGCTAGTTCCTTGGAGTATAGATTTGTAAAAACTGTTCGGATCAGAGTTGAGGATTTCTCACTCATGTAGATATAAATGAATGAATAAGCAGTTACTTCTTACTTAGCAGATTGATTTGTCGAACATGCAAAAAAAAAAGAATAGGAAGCCAGGCACAGAACACACAGCTAACTTGGCTGGGCGGTCCCTCTTCTGCTCTTGGTGAGACTGCAGGAATCTGAAAAGAAATGCATGAAGAACATCAGCAAAAAGTACCCATCTGCAAGGATTTCCTAATTTTATGATATGTATTTAAGTCCAGTCAGCAAAACTACTTTAGAGTGAACTAATGAAAATCACGCTGAGATTTGAACTCAGGATCTACTTGTTTGCTAGACAGGCGTTTTCACCAATAAGACCACAGACATCAAATGACAAAAGTGCTTGGGTATGATCCCTATAACAACTCTACTAAGCAGTTCATAATTGAAATTCTTCCACTACATCTCTCTTACTATCTTCTGTGGTGTATATATTTCAATTCCATGAAATACGACAGTACTACAAGTACTATATAACAAACTGCCCAGAGTATAATGCATAATTTCCATTCATGTCCATCTTGAACAGACAGAGGAACTGGCATCAGAGTGAAGTACAAACAGAAAAATGGGGCTCATTCTTGAAGAGAAATGGTATGAACCTCTCACAAATCTATTCTCAGATCGCAGTAGTGTGACCCAGGTTTTCTTAGTTACTGGCTTAACCTTCCAGTCTCTTTGGAGACAATGGGTTCACTATCCACTACTACACAAAGGTTATCAATATCTCCATTTCTTTATATCTGCTTTCTTACTACCCATTTTCTTCTGTTATGCTCCAGAATCTTCACTTCTATTTTAGTGACACAATGTCTGTCCTGTTGCCATCAGGTTTTCATTCTCCTTTGCAAAGCAACTTTTGTACTATCAGTTCTGTTCATTTTATGAAAAAGTTCAAAATTAATTTCTAATATCAACTCAGAACTTAAAATGACTGTAAGGATTCAACACATTATTAAACCCTGGCACAGAGATTCCAACTAGAGACACAGAGGAGATACAGTAGTTAGAGATATGTTCAACGAGAGATAGTGTGAAGAACTTGGACATCAGCTTCCACTGGTACCAAATCAAAAGTCAGGGCTAGTACCTTGCAGAATAAAGGATTGGTGAAAAACTGTTTCAGTTCCAGAAGTTGAGGATTTCTCACTCCGTGAATCTAAATGAATGAATAAACAGTCCTCTTCTTACTTAGTAGATCAGTTTGTCACACATGCAAAAAAAAAGAATAGGAGGCCAGGCACAGAACACACAGCTAACGTGGTTCGGCAGTCCCCTCTTCTGCTCTTGGTGGGAAACAGGAATCTCAAAGAAATGCATGAAGATCTTCCAGCAAAAAGTACCAATCTGCAAGGATTTCCCAATTTTATGATATGTTTATAAGTCAGTCACCAAGAAACTACTTTAGAGTGAACTAATGAAAATGCACCACTGAGATTTGAACTCAGGATCTCTGTTTACTAAACTGGCACTTTAACCAACTAAGCCAGCAGCACCATCAAATGCAGTTCTTGGGTATGATCGCTATAACAACTCTACTAAGCAGTTCATGAATTGAAATTCTTCCACCACATCTCTCTTACACTATCTTCTGTGGTGTATTTATTTCAATTCCATGAAATACGATAGTATACCAGAGTACTGTATGTCAAACTGTCAGAAGTATAATGCATAATTTCCTTCATGTCCATCTTAGAACAGACAGAGGAACTGGCATCAGAGTAGAAATATGAACAGAAAAATGGGGCTCATTTTGAAAGTGGTATGGTTTCACTCTCAAAATCTATTGTCAGATCGCAGTAGTGTGACCGGTATTCTTAGTTGGCTTAATCCTCCAGTCTCTTTGGAGGCGATGGGTTCGTATCCACTACTGCACCAAAAGTTTATCAATATCTCTCCATTTCTTATATCTACTTTCTTACTACCCATTTTCTGTTATGCTCAGGAATCTTCACTTCTATTTGGTGACACAATGTCTGTCCTGTTGCCATCGGAGTTTTCATTCTCCTTTTGCTGGCTTAAGTTTGTACTATCAGTTCTGTTCATTTTATGAAAAAGTTCAAAATTTACTTCTAATATCAACTCAGAACTTAAAATGACTGTTAGGATTCAACACATTATTAAACCCTGGCTGATCAATTCAACTAGAGGCACAGGGGAGATACAGCAGTTAGAGTATATTCCAACGAAAGTAGTGTTAGCCACTTGGACATCAGCTTCACTGGTACCAAATCCAAAAAGTCCAGGGCTAGTACCTTGTAGTATAGAGAGTTTGTGAAAAACTGTTTTGGTTCCAGAAGTTGATTTCTCACTCATATAAATGAATGAATAAACAATCCACTTCTTACTTAGCAGACCAGTTTGTCACACATGCAAAAAAAAAAGAATAGGCCAGGCACAGAACACTCAGCTAACATGGCTGGGAAGTCCCTCTTCTGCTCTTGGTGGAACTACAGGACTCTCAAAGAAATGCATGAAGAACATCCAGCAAAAGTACCAATCTGCAAGGATTTCCCAATTTTATGATATGTGTTTTAAGTAAAGTCACCAGAAACTACTTTAGAGTGAACTGAAAAGGCACATGGGAATTTGAACTCTGGATCTACTATTCATTAGACAGGCACTTTAACCAACTAAGCCACGGCACCAATAAATGCCAAAAGTGCTTGGGTATGATCGCTATAACAACTCTTCTAAACAGGTTCATGAATTGAAATTCTTCACTACATCTCTCTTACTATCTTCTGTGGTACTATTTATTTCAATTCCACTTGAAAACGATAGTATATAGAGTACTGTATGTCAAACTGTCCAGAAGTATAATGTAATTTCCTTCATGTCCATCTTGAACAGATGAACTGGCATCAGAGTAGAAGTATGAACAGAAAATGGGGCTCATTTTGAGAAAGTGATAGTTTCACTCTCAAAATCTATTGTCAGATCGCAGTAGTGTGACCGAGGTTTTCTTAGTGCTAAACCCAACCCTCAATCTCTTTGGAATGTTGGATTCGCATCCTACTGCCCCCAAAGTTTATCAATATCTCTCCATTTCTTTATATCTGCTTATTACTACCCATTTTCTGTCATGCTCCAGAATCTTCACTTCTATTTTGGTGACACAAATGTCTGTCCTGTTGCCATTAGGTTTTCATTCTCCCTTTGCTGGCTTAACTTTTGTACTATCAGTTCTGTTCATTTATGAAAAAAGTTCAAAATTACTTCTAATATCAACTCAGAACTTAAAATGACTGTAAAGTTCAACACATTATTAAACCATGGCATCAACACAACTAGAGACACAGAGGAGATACAGTAGTTAGAGATATGTTCAACGAGAGATAGTGTGAGCCACTTGGACATCGCTTCCACTAGTGCAAATCAAAGTTCAGGGCTAGTACCTTGCAGTATGAGAGATTTGTGAAAAACTGTTTCAGGTCTCAAAGTAGAGTTTCTCACTCATGTAGATCTAAATGAATGAAAAAGCAATCCCTCTTCTTACTTAGCAGACCAGTTTGTCACACATGCAGAATAAAAAGAATAGGAGGCCAGGCACAGAACACACAGCTAACATGGCTGGGCAGTCCTCTTCTGCTCTTGGTGGTACTACAAGGAATCTCAAAGAAATGCATAGAAGAACATCCAGCAAAAGTACCAATCTGCAAGGATTTCCCAATTTTATGATATGTTTTAATTCAGTCACCAGAAACTACTAGAGGTGAACAATGAAAATGCACCACTGATTTGAATTCAGGATTTCCTGTTTACATAGACAGGCGCTTTAACCAATTAAGCCACGGCACCATCAAATGCCAAAGCGGACTGGGTATGATCGCTATAAGAACTCTACTAAACAGTTCATAATTGAAATTCTTCCACACATCTCTTACTATCTTTATTGGTATCTGTTATTTCAATTCCATGAAATACGATAGTATACCCAGAGTACTGTATGTCAAACTGTCAGAAGTATAATGCACCATTTCCTTCATGTCCATCTTGAACGAACAGAGGAACGGCATCAGGTAAGTATGAACAGAAAAATGGGGGCTCATTTTTGAAAGTGGTATGGTTTCACTCTCAAAATCTATTGTCGGTCCTTGATAGTGTGACCGAGTATTCTTAGTTACTGGCAATCCTCAGTCTCTTTGGAGGCGTGGGTTAGAATACACTACTGCACCAAAGATTTATCAATATCTCCATTTCTTTATATCTTTTCTTACTACCCATTTTTCTGTTATGCTCAGGAATCTTTTAACACCTATTTTGGTGACACAATGTCTGTCCTGTTGCCATCAGGTTTTCATTCTCCTTTTGCTGGCTTAAGTTTGTACTATCAGTTCTGTTCATTTATGAAAAAAAGTTCAAATTTACTTCTAATATCAACTCAGAACTTAAAATGACTGTTAGGATTCAACATTATTAAAGAACCGGCTGATCAATTCAACTAGAAGGCACAGGGAGATACAGCAGTTAGAGATATGTTCAACGAGAGATAGTATGGGCCCTTGGACATCAGCTTCCACTGGTACCAAATCCAAAAGTCAGGCTGGTACCCTTGTAGTATGAGGATTTGTGAAAAATGTTTGATTCCAAGTTGAGAGTTCTCACTCATGAGATCTAAATGAATGAATAAGCAATCCCACTTCTTACTTAGCAGACCAGTTAGTACACATGCAAAAAAAAAAAAAATAAGGAAGCCAGGCACAGAACACTCAGCTAACATGGCTGGGAAGTCCCTCTTCTGCTCTTGGGTGGGAACTACAGGACTCAAAGAAATGCATGAGAGACATCAACAAAAGTACCAATCTGCAAAGATTTCCCAATTTTGATGATATGTTTTTAAGTCAGTCACCAGAAACTACTTAGAGTGAACTAATGAAAAGGCACATGGGAGATTTGAACTCTGGATCTCCTGTTCATTGAACAGGCGCTTTTAACCAACTAACCCACGGCACCATCAAATGGAAAAGTGCTTGGGTATGATAATATAACAACTCTTCTAACGTTCATGATTGAAATTCTTCCTACATCTCTCTTACTATCTTCTGTGGTGTATTATTTCAATTCCTTGAAATACGATAGTATACCAAAGTACTGTATGTCAAACTGTCCAGAGTATAATGCATAATTTCCTTCATGTCCATCTTGAACAGACAGATGAACTGGCATCAGAGTAGAGTATGAACAGAAAAATGGGGCTCATTTTTGAAAAGTGGTATAGTTTCCCTCTCAAAATCTCTGTTAATGTCAGATGCTTAGTAGGTGACCGATTTTCTTAGTTTACAAGCAACCATCCAGTCTCTTTGGAGATGTTAGTTCATCCACTACTGCCCCAAAGTTTATCAATATCTCTCATTTCTTTATATCTGCTTTCTACACTACCCATTTTCTGTTATGCTCCAGAATCTTCACTTCTATTTTGGTGACACAATGTCTGTCCTGTTGCCATTAGGTTTCATTCTCCTTTTGCACCGAAGCAACTTTTGCTGCTCAGGTTTCATTGTTTGAAAAGTTCAAAATTACTTCTAATATCAACTCAGAACTTAAAATGACTGTAAGGTTCAACACATTATTAAACCATAGCACATCAATTCAACTAGAGACACAGAGGAGATACAGTAGTTAGAGATATGTTCAACGAGAGATAGTGTGGGCCACTTGGACATCAGCTTCCACTGGTACCAAATCCAAAGTTCAGGGCTAGGTACACTTGCAGTATAGAGGTTAGTGAAAAACTATTTCGGTTCCAGAAGTAGAGGATTCTCACTCATGCAGATCTAAATGAATGAATAAGCAATCCCTCTTCTTACTAACAGACAGTTTGTCACATGCAAATAAAAGAATAGGAGGCCAGGCATAGGCACACAGCTAACATGGCTGGGCAGTCCCTCTTCTGCTCTTGGTGGTAACTACAGGAATCTCAAAGAAATGCATGAAGAACATCCAGAAAAAGTACCAATCTGCAAAGATTTCCCAATTTTATGATATGTTTTAATTCAATCACCAGAAACTACTTTAGAGTGAACTAATGAAAATACCACTGAGATTTGAATTCAGGATTTCCTGTTTACTAGACAGGCGCTTTAACCAATTAAGCCACAGGCACCATCAAATGCCAAAGCGCTTGGGTATGATCACTATAAGAACTCTACCGACGGTTCCTTGATTAAAAATTCCACTACATCTCTTACTATCTTCTGTGAGTATTTATTTCAATTCCAATGAAATATGATAATGCAGAGTACTATTATGTCAAACTGTCCAGAAGTATAATGTAATTTCCTTCATGTCCATCTTGAACAGACAGAGGAACTGGCATCAGGTAGAGTATGAACAGAAAAATGAGGGCTCATTTTGAAAGTGGTATAGTTTACTCTCAAAATCTATTGTCAGATATGATAGTGTGACGAGTTTTCTTAGTTACAGCTACCCTCCAGTCTCTTTGGGCGATGAGTTCGCATCCCACTACTGCACCAAAGTTTATCAATATCTCCATTTCTTTATATCTAGCTTTCTTACTACCCATTTTCTGTTGCTCCAGGAATCTTCACTTCTATTTGGTGACACAATGTCTGTCCTGTTGCCGTCAGGTTTTCATTCTCCTTTTATGGCTTAACTTTTGTACTATAGTTCTGTTCATTCGAAGAAAAATTTTGAGAATTACTTTTAATATCAACTCAGAACTTAGTGACTTTATAAGTTCCTTACATTATTATTAAACCCTGGCACATCAGTTCAACTTAGAGACACAGAGGAGATACGGTAGTTAGAGATATGTTCAACGAGAGATAGTGTAGAGAACTTGGACATCAGCTTCCACAGGTACCAAATCCAAAAGTCAGGGCTAGTACCTTGCAGCATAAAGTTTGTGAAAAAGCTGTTTAGGTTCAGAAGTTGAGAGTTTTCTCACTCTAAATAGATCTAAATGAATGAATAAGCAGTCCCCTCTTCTTGCTTAATGCTTTAGATCGGTTGTCACACATGCAAAAAAAAAGAATAGGAGGCCAGGCACAGAACACACAGCTAACGATGGCTGGGCAGTCCCATCTTCAGCTCTTGGTGGGAACTACAGGAATCTCAAAGAAATGCATGAAGATCTTCAAGCAAAAGTACCAATCTGCAAAGATTTCCCAATTTTATGATATGTTTATAAGTCAGTCACCAGAAACTACTTTAGAAGTGAACTAATGAAAATACCACTGAGATTTGAACTCAGGATCTCCTGTTTAAACAGGCGCTTTAACAACTAAGCCAAAACCATCAAATGCAAAAAAGTCATTGGGTATGATACACTATAACAACTCTACTAAGCAGTTCATGAATTGAAATTCTTCACTACATCTCTCTTACTATCTTCTGTGGTGTATTTATTCAATTCCACACAAAGCGATAGTATACAGAGTACTGTATGTCAAACTGTCCAGAAGTATAATGCATAATTTCCTTCATGTCCATCTTGAACAGACAGAGAACTGGCATCAGAGTAAAGTATGAACAGAAAAATGGGGCTCATTTTTGAAAGTGGTATGGATTCACTCTCTCAAAATCTATTGTCAGATCTATAAACTCTACTAAGCAGTTCATAGTTGAAATTCTTCACTACATCTCTTACTATCTTCTGTGGTGTATTATTTCATTCACTTGGCTCTGATAGATATGAGTACTGTATGTCAAACTGTCCAGAAGTATAATGCATTCTTCATGTCCATCTTGAACAGACAGAGGACTGCATCAGAGAGTATGAACAGAAATGGGGTTTGTTTTGAAAGTGGTATGGTTTCCTCTCAAAATCTATTGTCAGATCGTAGTGTGACGAGTTTTCTTAGTTACTGGCTTAACCTCCTGTCTTTTGGAGCGTGGTCGCATCCCACTACTGCACCAAAAGTTTATCAATATCTCTCCATTCTTTATATCTGCTTTCTTACACCATTTTCTGTTGTTTCGAATCTTCACTTCTATTTTGTTGACACAATACTGTCCTGTTGCCATCAGGTTTTCATTCTCCTTTTGCAATCTTTTGTACTATCGTCTGTCATTTATGAAAAAGTTCAAATGTACTAATATCAACTCAGAACTTAAAATGACTGTAAGGATTCAACACATTATTAAACCCTGTACATCAATCAACTAGAGACAGAGGGGATACAGTAGTTGAGATAGTTCAACGAGAGATGAATGTGGGCCCTTGGACGTAGCTTCCACTGGTACAAATCAAAGTGGGAACAGTACCTTGCAGTATAGAGGATTTGCTTGAAAAACTGTTCGGTTCCAGGTTGAGGTTTTCACTCATGTAGATCTAAATGAATGAATAAGCAACCTCTTCTTACTTACAGACCAGTTTGTCACACATGCAAAAAAAAAAGAATAGGAGGCACAGAACACACAGCTAACATGGCTGGGAGTCTCTCTTCTGCTCTTGGTGGAACTACAGGATTTCAAAATGCATGAGAACATCCAGCAAAAGTACCAATCTGCAAGTTTCCCAATTTTATATGTGTTTTAAGTCAGTCTTAGAACTACTTTAGAGTGAACTAATGAAAAGGCACCGCTGATTTGAACCAGGATCTCCTGTTTACTTTTAGACAGTCGCTTTAACCAATTAAGTCAGCACCATCAAATGCAAAGTGCTTGGTGGTCAGCAACAACTCTACTAGCAGTTCATGAATTGCACTCCACTACATCTCTTTCCTATCTTCTGTGGTGTATTTATTTCAATTCCACTTGAAATGTGATAGTATACAGAGTACTGTATGTCAAACTGTCCAGAAGTAATGCATATTTCCTTCATGTCCATCTTGAACAGACAGAGGAACTGGTACCGAGTAGGTATGAACAGAAAATGGGCTCATTTTGAAAGTGGTATGGTTTCACTCTCAAAATCTATTGTGGATCGCAGTAGTGTGACGAGTTTTCTTAGTTACTGCTTAACCAGTCTCTTTGGAGCGTGTTTGCATCCCACTACTGCACCAAAGTTTATCAATGTCTCCATTTCTTTATATCTGCTTTCTTACTACCCATTTCTGTTATGTCGGAATCTTCACTTCTATTTTGGTGACACAATGTATCTGTCCTGTTGCCATCGGAACTTATTCTCCTTTTGCTGGCTTAACTTTTGTACTATCAGTTCTGTTCATTTATGAAAAAAGTTCAAAATGTACTTTACTATCAACAGGTCCTTAAAATGACTGTGGATTCAACACATGTAAACTGGCACATCAATCACCTAGAGACACAGAGGAGATACAGTAGTTAGAGATATGTTCCTTGAGAGGTGTGCTACTTGACATCAGCTTCCACGGTACCAAATCCAAAGTCAGGGCTAGTACCTGGTGTGTAGAGGACAGGAAAACTGTTTGGTTCCAGTTGAGGATTTCTCACCATGTAGATCCAATGAATGAATAACAATCCCTTCTTGTAGCAGACAGTTTGTCACAGTTGCAAAAAAAAAAGAATAGGAGGCCAGGCCAGAACACAAGCTAATATGGCTGGGCAGTCCCCTTCTGCTCTTGTGGAACTAGAATCTGTAAGAAATGCATGAGAACATCCAGCAAAAAGTACCAATCTGGGTGTTCTGGGTTTTATGATGTTTTAAGTCAGTCACCAAACTACTTTAAGTGAACTATTGAAAGGCACCGCTGAATTTGAACTCAGGATCTCTGTTTATAGACAGGCTAACCAACTACACGGCACCACTTCTGCCAAAAGTGCTTGGGTATGGTCTTATAACAACTCACTAACAGTTCATGAATTGAAATTCTCCTACATCTCTCTTACTATCTTCTGTGGTGTGTTATTTCAATTCCCACTTGAAATCTGATAGTATGCAAGTACTGTGTCAAACTGTCCAGAAGTATAATGCATAATTTCCTTCATGTCCATCTTGAACAGACAGAGGAACTGGCATCAGTGGTATGACAGAAATGTGGGCTCATTTTAGTATGGTTTCACTCTCAATCTATTGTCAGATCGCGGTAGTGTGACCGAGAGTTTTCACCAGATTACTGGCTTAACCCTCTCCAGTCTCTTTGGAGGCAGTGGGTTCGCCATCCCACTACTTTTGCCAAAAGTTTATCAATATCTCTCCATTTCTTTATCTGCTTTCTTACTACCCATTTTCTTATGTCTGAATCTTCACTTCTATTTGGTGACACAATGTCTGTCCTGTTGCCATCAGGTTTCATTCTCTTTTGTTGGCAACTTTTGTACTATATGGTTCTGTTCATTTATGAAAAAAGAAGTTCAAAATGTACTTCTAATATCAATTTGAACTTAAAATGACTGTGAGGTTCAACACATTATTAAACCTTGGTACATCAATTCAACTGGAGACACAGAGGAGATACAGTAGTTGGAATATGTTCAACTAGAGATAGTGGGCCCTTGGACTCAGCTTCCACTGGTACCAATCCAAAGTCAGCTAGTAATTTTGCAGTATAGAGGATTTGTGAAAACTGTTTCGGTTCAGAAGTTGAGGGTTTTCATCATGTAGATCTAAATGAATGAATAGCAATCCTCTCTTACTAGAACCAGTTTGTCACACATGCAAAAAAGAATAGGAGGCCAGGCACAGAACACACAGCTAACATGACTGGGCAGTCCTCTTCTGCTCTTGGTGGGAACTACAGGGATCTGAAATGCATGAGAATATCAGCAAAAGTACCAATCTGCAAGGTTTCATTTTATGATGTTTTAAGTCAGTCACCGGAAACTACTTGGGTGAATTAATGAAAAGGCGCTGAGATTTGAACTCAGATCTCTGTTTACTAGACAGGCGCTTTAACCAACTAATCCGGCACCATCAAATGCCAAAGTGCTTGGGTAGTCGCTATAACAACTCTATAAGCAGTTCATGAATTGAAATTCTTCCACTACATCTCTCTTACTATCTTCTGTGTGTATTTATTTCAATTCCACTTGAGCTATTATAGTATGCAGAGTACTGTATGTCAAACTGTCTGAAGTATAATGCATATTTCCTTCATGTCATCTTGAACAGACAGAGGAACTGGCGTAGAGTATGAACAGAAAAATGGGGCTCATTTTGAAAGTGGTATGGTTTTCACTCAAAATCTATTGTCAGATCGCAGTAGTGTGACCGAGTTTTCTTAGTTACTGGCTTAACCTCCAGTCTCTTTGAGGCGATGAGTTTACTTATCCCACTACTGCGCAAAGGTTTATCAATATCTCCATTTCTTTATATCTGCTTTTCTTACTACCCATTTTTCTGTTATGTTCGAATCTTCACTTCTATTTTGGTACGTGTCTGTCCTGTTGCCATCAGGTTTTCATTCTCTTGCTGCTTAACTTGTACTTCAGTTCTGTTCATTTATGAAAAAGTTCAAAATTACTCTAATATCAACTCAGAACTTAAATGACTGTAAGGTTCCACATTATTAAACCCTCACATCAATCAACTAGAAGGCAGAGGAGATATGTAGTTAGAGATATGTTCAGCGAGAGATAGTGTACTGGACATCAGCTTCCACTGGTACCAAATCCAAAAGTCAGGGCTAGTACTTTGCAGTATAGAGGATTTGTGAAAACTGTTTCGTTCCAGAAGTTGAGGTTTCTCACCATGTAGATCAATGAATGAATAAGCAACCTCTACTTAGCAGACCAGTTTGTCACATGCAAAAAAAAAGAATAGGAGGCCAGGCACAGAACACACAGCTAACATGCTTGGCAGTCCTCTGCTCTTGTGAACTACAGAATCTCAAAGAATGTATGAAGACATCCAGCAAAAGTGCCAATCTGCAAGGATTTTGTTTTTATGATGTGTTTTAAGTCAGTCACCAGAAACTACTTTAGATTGAACTAATGAAAGGCACTGCTGAGATTTGAACTCAGATCTCCTGTTTACTAGACAGAGCTGTAACAACCACGGCACCATCAAATGCCATGGTATGAGTGTAGTCTATAACAACTCTACTAAGCAGTTCCTTGAATTAAAATTCTTCCACCATCTCTCTTACTTCTTCTGTGGTGTATTTATTTCAATTCACTTTGCTCGATAGTATACAGAGTACTGTATGTCAAACTGTCCAAGTATAATGTAATTTCCTTCATGTCCATCTTGAACAGACAGAGGAACTGGCATCAGATTGATGAACAGAAAATGGGGCTCATTTTTGAAAGTGGTATGGTTCCTCTCAAAATCTATTGTGAATCAGATGGTGTGGCAGTTTTCTTGTTACTGGCAACCCTCCAGTTCTTTTGAGACGTGGGTTCGCATCCACTACTGCAAAGTTTATCAATATCTCCATTTCTTTATATCTGCTTTCTTACTACCCATTTTCTGTTATGCTCCGGAATTTCTGTTCTATTTTGGTGACAATGTCTGTCCTGTTGCCATCAGGTTTTCATTCTCCTTTGCTGGCTTCTTTTTGTACTATCAGTCTTTTCATTTATGAAAAGAAGTTAAAATGTGCTCTAATATCAACTCAGAACTTAAATGACTGTAAGGTTCAACACATTGTTAAACCCTGGTACATCAATTCAACTAGAGACACAGAGATACAGTAGTTGAGATATGTTCAACGAGATAGTGGGCCGCTGGCATCAGCCCACTGGTACCAAATCCAAAAGTCAGGGCTAGTACCTTGCAGTATAGAGGATTTGTGAAAACTGTTTGGTTCAGAAGTTGAGGATTTCACCATGTAATCTAAATGAATGAATAAAATCCTCTTCTACTTAGTGGTGACCAGTTTGTCACAGCTACGCAAAAAAAAAAAAAGAATAGGAGGCTGCGGCACAGAACACACAGCTAACATGGTCAGCAGTCCTCTTCTGCTCTTGGTGGGAACTACAGGGTCTCAATGCATGAAGACATCAGCAAAGTACCAATCTGCAAGGATTTAATTTTATATGTTTTAAGTCGTCACCAGAAACTGCTTTAGAGGAACTATTGAAGGCACCTGAGATTTGAACTCAGGATCTCCTGTTTACTAGACAGGCGCTTAACCAGCTAAGCACGGCAATTCAATTTTAAATGCCAAAAGTGCCGGTATGATCGCTATACAACTCTACTTGTTGTTCATGAATTGAAATTCTTCCACTACATCTCTTTACTATCTTCTGTAGTATTTATTTCAATTCCACTTGAAATTTATAGTATACTGTGTATTGTATCAAACTGTCAGAAGTATAATGCATAATTTCCTTCATGTCCAATGAACAGACAGAGGAACTGTCAGGTAGAGTAGAGTGAAAATGGGGTTCATTTTTGGGGTGTCGTCACTCTTCAAACTATTGTCAGGATTCAGTAGTGTGACCGAGGTTTCTTAGTTACTGGCTTAACCCTCCAGTCTCTTTGGAGGCGGGTTCGGATCACTACTGCCAAGTTTTAATATTCTATTTCTTTATCTGCTTTCTTACTACCCATTTTCTGTTATGCCCGAATCTTCGCCTATTTGGTGACATGTCTGTCTGTTGCCTCTGTGTTTCATTCTTCTTTTGCTGGCAACTTTTGTACTATCAGTTCTGTTCATTTATGAAAAGAAGTTCCGTGTACTCTAATATCAACAGAACTTAAATGATGTAAGGTTTCGCTACATTATTAAACCTCAAGACATCAATTCAACTAGACACAGAGGGAGATACAGTAGTTAGAGATATGTTCAATGGAGATGGTGTCCCTTGGATCAGCCCACTAATCAAATCCAAAAGTCAGGCTAGTACCTTGCAGTATAGAGGATTTCCTTGAAAAACTGTTTCGGTTCCCAAGATTTGAGGGATTTCTCACTCATGTAGATCTAAATGAATGAATACAATCCCTCTTACTTAGCAGACAGTTTGTCACATGCAAAAAAAATAGGAGCCAGGCACAGAACACACAGCTAACATGGCTGGGCAGTCCCTCTTCTGCTCTTGGGAGTTCTGGAATCTCAAAGAATGCATGAAGAATATCCATAAAAATAATCTGCAAGGATTTCCCAATTTTATGATATGTTTTAAGTCAGTCACCAGAAACTACTTAGGTGAACTAATGAAAGGCACCGCTGATTTGAACTCAGGATCTCTGTTTGCTAGACAGGCGCTTAACCAACTAAGCTGCACCATCAAATGCCAAAAGTGCTGGTATGATCATAACAACTCTACTAAGCAGTTCATGAATTGATTCTTCCTACATCTCTACTATCTTCTGTGGTGTATTTGTTTCAATTCCACTTGAAATCTGATAGTATACCAGAGTACTGTATGTCAAACTGTCCAGAAGTATAATGCATTCCTTCATGTCCATCTTGACAGACAGAGGAACTGGCATGGTAGTAGAGTATGAACAGAAAATGGGTCATTTTTGAAAGTGGTATTGTTTCACCTCAAATCTATTGTCAGATCGCAGTAGGACGAGTTTTTAGTTACTGGCTTAAGCTCAGTCTCTTTGAGCGGGTTGTATCCTACTGCACCAAAGTTTATCAATATCTCTCCATTTCTTTATATCTGCTTTACTACCCATTTTTCTTTATGTCGGAATCTTCCTTCTGTTTGGTGACACAATGTCTGTCCTGTTGCCAGGTTTTCATTCCTTTTGTGTTTAACTTTGTACTATAGTTCTGTTCATTTATGAAAAAGTTCAAAATGTACTTCTAATATCAACTCAGAACTTAAATGACTGTATGATTCAACACATTATTAAACCCCTGGGTACATCAATTCAACTATATTTTCAGAGGGAGACAGTGGAAGAGACATGTTCAACGAGATATGTGGGCCACTGACGTAGCTTCCACTGGTGCCAAATCCAAAAGTCAGGGCTGGTACCTGCAGTATAGGATTTGTGAAACTGTTTCGGTTTTAGTTGAGGATTTTCATCATGGTAGATCTAATGAATGAATAAGCAATCCCTTCTTTTAGCAGACCAGTTTGTCACCTTACAAAAGACTAGGAGGCCAGGCTAGTCAATAGCTAACATGGCTGCAGTCTCTTCGCTCTTTGTGGAACTAGGAATCTCAAAGAAATGCATGAAGAACATCCAGCAAAAGTGCCAATCTGCAGGTTTAATTTATGATATGTTTTAAGTCGGTCACAGAAACTACTTTGGTGAACTAGTGAAAGGCACCGCTGAGATTTGAACCTGTGTTCTCCTGTTTACTGACAGGCGCTTTAACCAACTGCTTCACGCACCATCAAATGCAAAAGTGTTTGTGATGTTCTTAACAACTCATTTGGCAGTTCTTAGTTAGATTCTCCACTACATCTCTCTTTTCTCTTCTGTGTATTTATTTCAATTCCACTTGAAAATACGAGAAGAGCATGTGAGGCACGGTATGTCAAACTGTTCAGAGTATAATGCATAATTTCCTTCTTGTCCATCTTGAACAGACAGAGGAACTGGCATCAGAGTAGAGTATGAACAGAAAATGGGGCTCATTTTTTAAAATGGTTTCACTCCTCAAAAATCTATTGTCAGATCGCAGTATGCAATTGTGTTTCTTAGTTACTGGCTTGGCTCCTCCAGTCTTTGGGGATGGTTAACATCCCTCTGCACCAAAAGTTTATCAATATCTCCATTTTTTATATCTGCTTTCTTACTGCCTTTTTTTCTGCTTCGAATCTTCACTTCTATTTTGGTGACACGTGTCTGTCCTGTTGCCATCAGGTTTTCATTCTTTTTGCTTGGCAACTTTTGTACTATCAGTTCTGTCATTTATGAAAAAGGCGTTCAAATGTGCTTAATATCAACCTGAACTTAAATGACTGTAAGGATTCAACACATTATTAAACCCTGGCATCAATTCAACTAGAGACACAGGGAGATACAGTATTGAGATATGTTCAGGGGAGTATGTGGGCATGGACATCAGCTTCACTGGTACCAAATCCAAAAGTCAGGGTTAGTACTTAGTATAAGTTGTGAAACTGTTTCTGTTCAAGTTGGGGATTTCTCACTCATGAATCTAAATGAATGAATAAGGGGTCCTCTTCGCTTAGCGGACAGTTTGTCACATGCAAAAAAGAATAGGAGCCAGGCACAGAACAGCTAACATTTCTGGGCAGTCCCTCTGCTCTTGGTGGGAACAGGAATCTCAAAGAAATGCATGAAGAACATCCAGCGTGGCACCAATCTGCAAGGATTTCCCAATTTTATGATATGTTTTAAGTCAGTCACCAGAAACTACTTTTAGAGTGAACTAATGAAAAGGCACCGGCTGAGATTGAACTCAGGATCTCCTGTTTACTAGACAGGCGTTTATTAATAAGCTGCGGCACCATCAAATGCCAAAGTGCTGGTATGATCCTTCTAACAATCACATAGTCTAGATTGAAATTCTTCACTACATCTCTCTTACTATCTTCTGTGGTGTATTTATTTCAATTCCACTTGTCATTTATAGTATACCAAGTACTGTATGTCAAACTGTCCAAATGTAATGCATAATTCCTTCATGTCCATCTGACAGACAGGAACTGGCATCAGAGAGTATGAACAGAAAATGGGGCTCATTTTGAAAGTGGTGGTTTCACTCTCAAAATATTGTCAGATGCAGTGGTGTGACCGAGTTTTCTTAGTTCTTGGCAACCTCCAGTCTGGAGCGTGGGTTCCATCCACTACTACCAAAGTTTCAATATCTTCCATTTCTTATATCTGCTTTCTTACGCCCATTTTTTCTTTATGCCCAGTCTTGCTTCTATTTTGGTGACAATGTTCCTGTTCCCATCAGGTTTTCATTCCTTTGTGGTTTAACTTTTGTACTATCAGTTCGTCATTTGAAAAAAAGTTCAAAATTACTCTAATATCAACTCAGAACTAAATGACTGTAAGGATTCAACATTATTAAACCCTAACAACTAGAGACACAGAGGGAGATACATAGGTTAGAGATATGTTCAACGAGAGATAGTGGGCCACTTGACATCAGCTTCCACTGTACCAAACCAAAGTCAGGGCTAGTACCTTTGCAGTATAGAGGATTTAGAAAACTGTTTCGTTCCAGAGTTGAGGTTTCTACTCATGTCGCAAATGTAGATAAGCAACCTCTTCTTACTTAGCAGACCAGTTTGTCACACATGAATAGGAGGCCAGGCACAGGCACACAGCTAATATGGCTGGGGTGCCTCTTCTGCTCTTGGTGGGAACTACAGAATCTCAAAGAATGTAGAAGAACATCCAGCAAAAGTACCAATCTCAAGGACTCAATTTATGATATGTTTTAAGTCAGTCACCAGCTACTTTAGAGTGAACTAATGAAAGGCACCGCTGATTTGAACTCAGGATTCCTGTTTATGAACATGCTTTAACCAACTAAGCCAGCACCACCAATGCCAAAGGTATGATCGCTATAACAACTCTACTAAGCAGTTCATAGTTAAATTCTTCCTACATCTCTTACTATCTTCTGTGGTGTATTTATTTCAATTCCATTTGAAATACGATAGTAATACCAGTACTGTATTTCAAACTGTCCAGAAGTATAATGCATAATTTTTCATGTCCATCTTGAACAGACAGAGGAACTGGCATCAGAGTAGAGTATGAACAGAAAATGGGGCTCATTTTGAAAGTGGTATGGTTTCACTCTCAAAATCTATTGTCAGATCGCAGTAGTGTGACCAGTTTTCTTAGTTACTGGCTTAACCTCCAGTCTCTTTGAGACGTGGTTCGCTATCCCACTACTGCACCAAAGTTTATCAATATCTCCATTTCTTTATATTGCTTTCTTACTACCCATTTTTTCTGTTATGCTCCGGAATCTTCACTTCTATTTTGGTGACACAATGTCTGTCCTGTTTGCCATCAGGTTTTCATTCTCCTTTGCTGGCTTAACTTTTTGTACTATCAGTTCTGTTCATTTATGAAAAAGTTGTTCAAAATGTACTTTATATCAACTCAGAACTTAAATGACTGTAAGGATTCAACACATTATTAAACCTGGCATCAATTCAACTAGAGACACAGAGGGAGGAGATACAGTAGGGAGATATGTTCAACGAGAGATAGTGTGGGCCACTTGTGACATCAGCTTCCACTGGTACCAAATCCAAAGTCAGGGCTAGTACCTTGCATAGAGAGGATTTGTGAAAACTGTTTCTGTTCTGTAGTTGAGGGATTTCACTCATGTAGATCTAAATGAATGAATAATAATCCCTCTTCTTACTTAGCAGACCATTTGTTCACACATGCAAAAAAAAAGAATAGGAGCTAGGCACAGAACACACAGCTAACATGGCTGGGCAGTCCCCTTCTGCTCTTGGTGGAACTCCGGAATCTCAAAGTAGAGGCATCCAGCAAAAAGTACCCAATCTGCAAGTTTCCCAATTTTATGATATGTTTTTAAGTCAGTCACCAGAAACTACTTAGAGTGTCCGTAATGAAAAGGCACCAGCTGAGATTTGAACTCAGGATCTCCTGTTTATTAGACAGGCGCTTAATCAACTAAGCCACGGCACCATCAAATGCCAAAAGTGTTTATTATGATCGCTATAACAACTCTACTAAGCAGTTCATGATTGAAATTCTTCCATTACATCTCTCTTACTATCTTCTGTGGTGTATTTATTTCAATTCCACTTGAAATACGATAGATATACTAGAGTACTGTATGTCAAACTGTCCAGAAGTATAATGCATAATTTCCTTCATGTCCATCTTGAACAGACAGAGAACTGGCATCAGAGTAGAGTATGAACAGAAATTGGGGCTCATTTTTGAAAGTGGTATGGTTTCACTCTCAAAATCTATTGTCAGATCGCAGTAGTGTGACCGAGTTTTCTTAGTTACTGGCTTAACCTCAGTCTCTTTGAGACGTGGTTCGTATCCCACTACTGCACCAAAGTTTATCAATATCTCCATTTCTTTATATCTGCTTTCTTACTACCCATTTTCCGTTATGCCCGGAATTCTTCGTTTCTATTTTGGTGACACAACGTTCTAAACTTGTTGCCACTGTTTTCATTCTCCTTTTGCTGGCTTAACTTTTGTACTATCAGTTCTGTTCATTTATGAAAAAAGAAGTTCAAAATGTACTTCTAATATCAACTCAGAACTTAAAATGACTGTAAGGATTCAACACATTATTAAACCCTGGCACATCAATTCAACTAGAGACACAGAGGAGATACAGTAGTTAGAGATATGTTCAACGAGAGATAGTGTGGGCCACTTGGACATCAGCTTCCACTGGTACCAAATCCAAAAGTCAGGGCTAGTACCTTGCAGTATAGAGGATTTGTGAAAAACTGTTTGTTCCAGGTTGAGGGTATTTCACCATGTAGATCTAAATGAATGAATAAGCAACCTCTTCTTACTTAGCAGACCAGTTTGTCACACATGCAAAAAAAAAGAATAGAGGCCAGGCAGAACACACAGCTAATATTATTGTGGGCAGTCCCTTCTGTCTGGTGGTAACCTTTGGAATCTCAAAGAAATGCATGAAGAACATCCATCAAAAGTACCAATCTGCAAGGATTTCCAATTTTATGATATGTTTTTAAGTCAGTCACCAGAAACTACTTAGAGTGAACAATGAAAAGGCACCGCTGAGATTTGAACTCAGGATCTCCTGCTTACTAGACAGGCGCTTAACTAACTAAGCCACGGCACCATCAAATGCCAAAAGTGCTTGGTATGATTCGCTATAACAACTCTACTAAGCAGTTCATGAATTGGAATTCTTCACTTTGACCTTTACTATCTTCTGTGGTGTATTTATTTCAATTCCACTTGAAATGCGATAGTATACCAGAGTACTGTATGTCAAACTGTCAAGTATAATGCATAATTTCCTTCATTGTCCATCTTGAACAGACAGAGGAACTGGCATCAAGTGAAATTATGAACAGAAAATGGGAGCTCATTTTTGAAAGTGGTATGGTTTCACTCTCAAAATCTATTGTCAGATCGCAGTAGTGTGACCGAGTTTTCTTAGTTACTGGCTTAATCCTCCAGTCTCTTTTGAGACGTGGGTTCGTGATCCCACTACTGCACCAAAGTTTATCAATACTCTCCATTTCTTATATCTGCTTTCATACCCATTTTTCTGTTATGTCCTGAATCTTCACTTCTATTTTGGTGACATGTGTCTTCCTGTTGCCATTGGGGTTTTCATTCTCCTTTGCTGGCTTAACTTTTGTACTATCAGTTCTGTTCATTTATGAAAAAAGAAGTTCAAAATGTACTTCTAATATCAACTCAGAACTTAAAATGACTGTAAGGATTCAACACATTATTAAACCCTGGCACATCAATTCAACTAGAGACACAGAAGGGAGATGCAGTAGTTAGAGATATGTTCACGAGGAGATAGTGTGGGCCACTTGGACATCAGCTTCCATGGTACCAAATCCAAAAGTCAGGGCTAGTACCTTGCAGTATAGAGGATTTGTGAAAAACTGTTTCGGTTCCAGAAGTTGAGGGATTTCTCACTCATGTAGATCTAAATGAATGAATAAGCAATCCCTCTTCTTACTTAGCAGACCAGTTTGTCACACATGCAAAAAAAAAGAATAGGAGGCCAGGCACAGAACACACAGCTAACATGGCTGGGCAGTCCCCTCTTCTGCTCTTGGTGGGAACTACAGGAATCTCAAAGAAATGCATGAAGAACATCCAGCAAAAAGTACCAATCTGCAAGGATTTCCCAATTTTATGATATGTTTTTAAGTCAGTCACCAGAAACTACTTTAGAGTGAACTAATGAAAAGGCACCGCTGAGATTTGAACTCAGGATCTCCTGTTTACTAGACAGGCGCTTTAACCAACTAAGCCACGGCACCATCAAATGCCAAAAGTGCTTGGGTATGATCGCTATAACAACTCTACTAAGCAGTTCATGAATTGAAATTCTTCCACTACATCTCTCTTACTATCTTCTGTGGTGTATTTATTTCAATTCCACTTGAAATACGATAGTATACCAGAGTACTGTATGTCAAACTGTCCAGAAGTATAATGCATAATTTCCTTCATGTCCATCTTGAACAGACAGAGGAACTGGCATCAGAGTAGAGTATGAACAGAAAAATGGGGCTCATTTTTGAAAGTGGTATGGTTTCACTCTCAAAATCTATTGTCAGATCGCAGTAGTGTGACCGAGTTTTCTTAGTTACTGGCTTAACCCTCCAGTCTCTTTGGAGACGTGGGTTCGCATCCCACTACTGCACCAAAGTTTATCAATATCTCTCCATTTCTTTATATCTGCTTTCTTACTACCCATTTTTCTGTTATGCTCCGGAATCTTCACTTCTATTTTGGTGACACAATGTCTGTCCTGTTGCCATCAGGTTTTCATTCTCCTTTTGCTGGCTTAATCTCTTGTACTATCAGTTCTGTTCATTTATGAAAAAGAGTTCAAAATGTGCTTCTAATATCAACTCAGAACTTAAAATGACTGTAAGGATTCAATACATTATTAAACCCTGGCACATCAATTCCAACTCAGAGACAGAGGGAGATACAGTAGAAGAGAGATATGTTCAACGAGAGAGTGTGGGCCACTGGACATCAGCTTCCACTGGTACCAAATCCAAAAGTCAGGCTAGTACCTTGCAGTATAGAGGATTTGGAAAACTGTTTCGGTTCAGAAGTTGAGGGATTTCACTCATGTAGATCTAAATGAATGAATACAATCCCTCTTCTTACTTAGCAGACCAGTTTGTCACACATGCAAAAAAAAAGAATAGGAGGCCAGGCACAGAACACACAGCTAACATGGCTGGGCAGTCCCCTCTTCTGCTCTTGGTGGGAGGTGAGTTAATCCAGTGTGCCTTGACCAGGCCACAGTCTCCTCAATTTCTGGAACCTATACAGCTTTTCTGAAATCCTCTGTACTGCAAGGGATTCTGCAAGCCTTGACCAGCCCACGGACCCCTCAGTTTCTGGAACCTATACAGTTTTTAAGAAATCCTCTGTACTGCAAGGGATCCATCTTGCCTTGACCAGGCCATGGACTCCTCAATTTCTGGAACCTAAACAGTTTTTCACAAATCCTCTTTACTGTAAGGTACTAGCCCTGACTTTTGAATTTGGTGCCAGTGAAAGCTGATTTCCAAGTGGCCCGCACTGTCTCATGTTGATCATATCTCTAACTACTGTATCTCCCTCTGTGTCTCTGGTTAGTTGTATTCTTTCATTGTTTAATAATTTGTTTAATTCTTACAGTCATTTCAAGTTCTGAGTTGTTGTTAGAAGTAGTTGTAGCTTTTTTTTTTTTTAACTATTGGACTATTCCATTAGCAGATTATATCCTCTCACCACTAGAGGGCTATATCTCAGTCTCTTTCTCTATCTAGTGCATAAGCCATGTGGGTTCTTTATTCCTTTCTCTTGCCTTTCCTCCTCCCACTTGCCCTGCCCCCTTCTCTCTCCCTGATCCTAGCCACCCACACCCTACCCCACCCCTGCCACCCTCTACTCTGGTTTCCACTACCACTGCAAGGGAACTGTCCACTTCCACTCAAGACTTGTGCTTGGTGCACCGTTTGGATATTCCTGGTTACTTAACCCGACCACTACTCTCAACAAGTGTCTCCACCTCTCTACACTGTACCACCTTGCAGTCCATATGGGATGCCACCTGGAACCTTGCAACTTCTACTCCCGGAAACAACAATCAAAACTATCTCTCAAAGAGCTGCAACTCTGCTGCTTAAAACTCCTGCTCCTACTCCTCCTCCTTCTCATTTCAGGCAGCGTCCATCCCAATCCTGGCCCTAGATGCTCAGGCACACACAAACTCCAGGTGCCCTTATGCTTTCTACCACTAATATCTGCAGCCTACTACCTAAACTGGATGCACTTCAAGCTTTCATATGCCAACACAACCCTGACATCCTTGCAGTGGTGAAAACTTGTCTGACACCTTAAGTTCCTGACTCAGCAGTAATGATACAGGGCTACAATATCCACAGGCTGGACTGGATATCCTAAAAAGGCGGTGGTTGCGCAATCTATATCAAAGACTCCTTTTCTTGGCACCCTGTCACAACTCCATCACTTTCTGCCTCATCCCAGATTCTACCAATAAAAATCATACTGGGTCCCAACCATAAAGCTCTGACTATTTTCTCCATATACATCCCACCCAGGGACCCTAAACATGGATTCAACGACGTCCTAAACTATATCAACTCTCATCCTCCCGATGCTGAACTTATTCTACTAGGGGATTTCAACATAAACTGGTTAGCATCGAGTGCCAGTGCCTAGAAAGACTCCATCTCAGCTGCTAACCTCACACAAATGGTAAACTCCCCAGCTAGGATTAACTACAAGACAGGCACCAGTACCCTCTTGGATTGGGTCCTCATCACTCACCCCACAAGGATTTCTCATACGACCATTCTCCCAGACTCTCTCAGTGACCACTCCCCAGTCATGTGTGCATGGTCTAATAAATTCCTTAAGCCGCCTCCCAAAATTATAGCTAGCAGAGTCCTTCCTCATGGAAAACTTCCACGTCTCAAACAACACCTGCTTCTACAAGACTGGCAAGCCATCTATGAAGCAACAGATGTTAACTTGGCTCTTGATCACCTCATCTCAATTTTCAACAAAGGCTGTGACCTCTTTGCCCCTGCTAAAAGGCATAAAACAAAATCTCTTCCTCTAACCCATGGGTCACCACAGCTCTTCTCTCACACCTGAAACTAAGGTATCACCTCTAGACAGTTGTCAGGACCACAGGCAAACAACTGGACATCCAAAATTACAAACAAGCATGAAATGCCTGCACAAAAGCCATACGGCTAATGAAATTCACCTATTACAAAGACACTGTCACCAATACATGGGGAAATGGTCATGCTTTCTGGGACAATAGCAAGGATGTCACAGGAAAGCAGTCAAAAACCTCTCCAGCAATGTTAATGGTTGATGGATCCTCAACCCTCGACCCCAAGGTGATCGCAAACATCTTTAACTTGGCTTTTTCAGACCTTAGTGCTGTTCTACCCCATGATTTTTTTGAAATCAGTGCTCACTCCCCAAATACCTCTGCCCCTCAGTCTAACATCCCCTCTTCTACTTCAGGGAGGTAAGGCTGAATGAAGCTCGCCGCTATATTACTGCAGCTATCTCTAAATCTAGATCTAGTAGTGACACCCTGGACCTGAAGCTTCTGTTGCTCACCCTCGATGAGGTAATTTATCCATTAACAAAAATCCTAAACCTCTCTCTCTCAGCTGTGGAAAACTCCCAGACCTATGGAAAACAGCCACCTTGACACCCGTCCATAAAAGTGGGGACAAGATGAATCACTCAAATTATCTCCCGGTCTCCATATTGCCCCCACTCTCTAAGGCATTCAAGTGCATCGTGGCTGATCAACTTACTGACCACTTGGATAAATACAATACACCTTGTCCACAACAACACGGCTTCCAGAAAGGTCACAACACCACCACAGCTCTTCTTGATTCACTGGAGCTTTACACATATCCCTTGACAATGGCCTTCTCACAGGGGCCACTTTCGTCGACCTCTCCAAGGCCTTCAATACAGTACACCATGGACTACTAATACACCAACTACTGAATGCTGGGCGATCACATGACTCTTCTCTCTGGTTTAAAAATTACTTAGAAAACTGGTCACAGAGAGTAAAAATTGCTGACGCTCTTTCTAATACCCTGCCTGTTAGCTCGGGTGTCCCACAGGGATCCATACTGGGCCCCCTCCATTTTAGCCTTTTCTTAAACTCCCTCCCTTACCACTGCTCTGAGCAGATATAACTATATGCCGATGATGCTGTTGTATTTTCCACTCACAAAGATCCTGAATCTCTTCAACACAACCTTAAACTTGGTTTCAGTTCTGTAGAGACATGGTTTCTTAATCATAAACTAGTCCTCAATGACAAGAAAACCAGATCTATGCTCTTCTGTAGCTCTCATAACCCATACAAGCTACACCACTTGGCTATCTCCACCACTCAGGGGAACACTCTAGATCAGGTGGGGTCCTTCAAATACTTAGGGATACAGCTTGACCCAAATCTCTCCTATGGACTTCATGTAGATAATGTAGCTAGAGCTGCTAATACACGGCTTGGTCTCCTCTACAAACACAGACCACACCTCATGCCAGAAGCTTTGAAGGTTGCAGTCCTGAGCTCAGTAATCTCTGTAATAGCCTATGGTCTGATCATTTATGGCTCGGCCACAACCACAACCCTTAGACAACTCTCAACTGCCTTAAATTATGTTGGCTCATCACTGGTGCTCACAGTCTCACCCACACATGTGATCTGTACACTCAGACCAGCTGGCTCCAACTATCAAACCACAAAAAGTTTCTCAAATGCTCCATGGTGAAAAAAATCTACCTTAGCCTTGCACCTTCTGGGGTCTCAACTCTGTTACAACACCGAATTAACAAATGGTGCCATAGGAGATCCATGCTACAGCTACTGAAAGTCCCCCACTGTCAAACGCTCTTTTGCTTATTGAGCACCACTCTGGTTCAATGGCTTCAGCCCAATCATCTTCTCAGCCCCAACAATTGCTATGTTTAAAACTAGGCTCCGGGACTATCTCACTACCAACAGCTCCTATGACTGCCCAACTTAACCTTGTTTCTCCACTTACCTTTCTACTCTAGTAGTCACCCCCTTCCCTCCCCTCCTCACTGGATTCTACCCTCACATCTTGGTATACCCAGTGCTGCACTTTTCACCCTGTCCTCACTCTTCCTACATTCCTTCTCCCTCCCTTCCCTCTCCCTATGATTCTGGCACTTCTAATCTGTTGTCTGTTTTCTCTGACACATGCCACTGGCTGCCTTGTTACAATGCTACTCTTGAATTGTATTAATCTGTACTCTGTTTTTAATGTCCACATTGTTGTAATGTCTGTCTTGATGTTCCCCATAATTTGTATTTCTTTGACATGAAGCCTTTGTAAAAGAGCCATGGCTGAAAGGTATTTGAAAACCTAGACTTGATAAACAATAAACAAAAAACAGAAGAAGAGGCCAGGCATAGAACACACAGCTAACATGGCTGGGCAGTTCCTTCTTCTGCTCTTGGTGGGAACTACATGAATCTAAAATGCATGAAGAACATCCAGCAAAAGTACCAATCTACAAGGATTTCCCAATTTTATGATATGTTATTAAGTCAGTCATGAGAAACTGATTAAGAGTGAACTAATGAAAAGGCACCAGTGAGATTTGAACTCAGGATTTCCAGTATGTTAATCAAACATTTTAACCAACTAAGCCACTGCACCACGAAACTCTTGAAGTATTTGGGTATGATCGCTATAACAACTCTACTAAACAGTTCATGAATTGAAATTCTTCCAATACATCTCTGTTACCATAGTCTATTGTGTTTTTGTTTCAATTCCACTTGAAATACAATAGTATACCAGAGTATGTCAAACTGTACAGAAGTATAATGCATAATTTCATTCATGTCCGTTTTGAACAGACAGAGGAACTAGCATAAGAATAGTGTATAAACAGAAAAATGTGGCTCATTTTTGAAAGTGGTTTGGTATTACTCTCAAAATCTATTGTCAGACAGTAGTAGGGTGACTGAGAAGTCTAAGGTGCTGGCTTAATGCTCTAATCAAATTAGAGATGTGGGTTTGAATCCCACTACTGCACCAAAGTTTATGAATATCTCTTCATTTCTTTACATCTGCTTTCTTACTACCCATTTTTTTGTTATGCTCTGCATCTTCACTTCTATCTTTGTGACACAATGTATGTCCTGTTGCCATCAGGTTTTCATTCTCCTTTTGCTAGCTTAGCTTTTGTATTATCAGTTCTATTCATTTATATAAAAAGAAGCTCAAAATTCACTTCTAATATCAACTCAGAACTTAAAATGACTGTAAGGATTAAACAAATTATTAAACCCTGGCACATCAATTCAACTAGAGACACAGAGGGAGATACAGTAGTTAGATATATGTTCAACAAGAGATAGCGTGGGCCACTTGGAAATCAACTTCCACTGGTACCCAATCCAAAAGTCAGGGCTAGTACCTTGCAGTATAGAGGATTTGTGAAAAACTGTTTAGGTTCCAGAAGTTGAGGGGTTCCTCACTCATGTAGATCTAAATGAATAAGCAATCCCTCTTCTTACTTAGCAGACCAGTTTGTCACATATGCAAAAAAAAAAGAACAGGAGGCCAGGCACAGAACACACAGCTAACATGGCTGGGCAGTCCCCTCTTCTGCTCTTGGTGGGAACTACAGGAATCTCAAAGAAATACATGAAGAACATCCAGCAAGAAGTACCAATCTGCAAGGATTTCCCAATTTTATGATATGTTTTTAAGTCAGTCACCAGAATCTGCTTTAGAGTGAACTAATGAAAAAGGTACCACTGAGATCTGAGCCTAGAATCTCCTGTTTACTAAACAGGCACTTTAACCAACTAAGCCACAGCACCATGCAACTCAGAAAGTGCTTGGGTATGATCGCTATAACAACTCTACTAAGCAGTTCATGACTTGAAATTCTTCCAGTACATCTCTGTTACCATCTTCTGTGGTGTATTTATTTCAATTCCACTTGAAATATGATAGTATACCAGAGTATGTCAAACTGTCCAGAAGTATAATGCATAATTTCCTTCATGTCCGTCTTGAACAGACAGAGGAACTGGCATCAGAGTAGAGTATGAACAGAAAAATGGGGCTCATTTTTGAAAATGGTTTGGTATTACTCTCAAAATCTTTTGTCAGATCGCAGTACTGCGACCGAGTTTTCTTAGGTACTGGCTTAACCTTCCAGTCTCTTTGGAGACATGGGTTCACATCCCACTATTGCACCAACGTTTATCAATATCTCTCCATTTCTTTACATCTGCTTTCTTACTACCCATTTTTCTGTTATGCTCCGGAATCTTCATTTCTATTTTTGTGACACAATGCATGTCCTGTTACCATCAGGTTTTCATTCTCCCTTTGCTAGCTTAATTTTTGTACTATCGGTTCTATTCATTTATAAAAAAAGCTCACAATTCACTTCTAATATCAACTCAGAACTTAAAATGACTGTAAGAATTAAACAAATTATTAAACCCTGGCACGTAAATTCAACTAGAGACACAGAGGGAGATACAGTAGTTAGAGATATTTTCAACAAGAGATAGTGTGGGCCACTTGGAAATCAGCATCCACTGGTACCAAATCCAAAAGTCAGGGCTAGTACCTTGCAGTATAGAGGATTTGTGAAAAACTGTTTAGGTTCCAGAAACTGAGAGGTCCCTCAATCATGTAGATCTAAATGAATAAGCAATCCCTTTTCTTACTTAGCAGACCAGTTTGTCACATATGCAAAAGGCAGAAGAGGAGGCCAGGCACAGAACACACAGCTAACATGGCTGGGCAGTCCCCTCTTCTGCTCTTGGTGGGAACTAACATGGCTGGGTAAGGATTTCCTAATTTTATGATATGTTTTTAATTCAGTCACAAGAAACTGATTTAGAGTAAACTAATGTAAAGGCACTGGTAAGATTTAAACTCGTGATTTTTTGTTTACTAGGCAAGCACTTTAACCCACTAAGCCATAGCACCACAAAACTTGTTAAGTTCTTGGGTATGATCACTATAACAACTCAACTAAGCAGTTCATGAATTGAAATTCTTCCAATACATCTCTGTTACCATATTGTATTGTGTTTTTTTCAAAGCAACTTGAAATATGATAGTATACTAGAGTATGTCAAACTGTACAGAAGTATAATGCATAATTTCCTTCAAGTCCATCTTGAACAGACAGAGAAACTAGCATCACAGAAGTGTATGAACAGAAAAATTTGGCTCATTTTTGAAAGTGGTATGGTTTTAGTCTCAAAATCTATTTTCAGATCACAGTAGTGTGACAAAGTTTTCATAGGTACTGGCTAAAAGCTCCAATCTCTTTGGAGATGTGGGTTCACATCCCACTACTGCCCCGAAGTTTATGTAAATCTCTCCATTTCTGTATATCTGGTTTCTTACTACCCATCTTTCTGTTATGCTCTGCATCTTCATTTCTATTTTGGTGACACAATGTATGTCCTGTTGCCATCAGGTTTTCATTCTCCGTTTGCTAGCTTAACTTTTGTACTATCAGTTCTATTCATTTATAAAAAAAGAAGCTCACAATTCACTTCTAATATCAACTCAGAACTTAAAATGACTGTAAGGATTCAACACATTATTAAACCCTGGCACATCAATTCAACTAGAGACACAGAGGGAGATACAGTAGTTAGAGATATGTTCAACGAGAGATAGTGTGGGCCACTTGGACATCAGCTTCCACTGGTACCAAATCCAAAAGTCAGGGCTAGTACCTTGCAGTATAGAGGATTTGTGAAAAACTGTTTAGATTACAGAAATTGAGGGGTCCCTCACTCATGTAGCTCTAAATCAATAAGCAATCCCTCATCTTACTTAGCAGACCAGTTTGTCACACATGCAAAAAAAAAGAATAGGAGGCCAGGCACAGAACACATAGCTAACATGGCTGGGCAGTCCCCTCTTCTGCTCTTGGTGGGAACTACAGGAATCTCAAAGAAATGCATGAAGAACATCCAGCAAAATGTACCATTCTGCAAGGATTTCCCAATTTTATGATATGTTTCTAAGTTGGTCACTAGAAACTGTTTTAGAGTGAACAAATGAAAAGGCACCGCTAAGATGTGAATTGAGGATCTCTTGTTTAATAGACAGGAGCTTTAACCAACTAATCCACGATGCCATGAAACATATGTAGGTTTTTGGTTTGATCCCTATAACAACTCTGCTAAGCAGTTCATGAATTGAAATTCTTCCAGTACATCTCTGTTATTATTTTCTATGGTGTATTTATTTCAATTCCACTTGAAATATGATAGTATGCCAGAGTATGTCTAACTGTTGAGAAGTATAATGCAAAATTTCCTTATGTCCCTCTTGAACAGATAGAGGAATAAGCAACAGAGCAGTGTATGAGCAGAAAAATGTGGTTCATTTTTGAAAGTGGTTTGGTTTTACTCTCAAAATCTATTGTCAGATCGCAGTGGTTTGACCGAGTTTTCTTAGGTACTGGCTTAACCCTCCAGTCTCTTTGGAGATGTGGGTTCACATCACACCGCTAAACCGAAATTTATGAATATCTTGCCATTTCTTTATAATTGCTTTCGTACTGCCAATTTCTCTGTCATGCTCTGCATCTTCTCTTCTATTTTTGCGACACAATGTATGTTCTGCTACCATCAGTTTTTCATCTCCTTTTGCTAGCTTAGCTTTCATATTATCAGTTCTATTCAGGCAGCTCCCTATTGTTCACACCTTTCAGAGAGCTCCTCTTTTTGTGGCTTCTGTGCCCTTGGAGCATCTATTTACTCTTGACCCATGCACCAGTCTTTGAAGGAATAGTTAAACACTGAAAAACAGCAATTTTTCTAAGCTATGCTGTTCTTCTTCTTCAGTTTCGGATTTTCATCATCCTGGAGTAATATGGTAGGGGCTTGTTAGAGAACCGGTTGGTTAGCTTGAATTTCAGTTTCAATAGTGGCAGGGGTTAGCAAATGTTTAGGCATGATACTTAGATTTGCTCCAGACTGGATGTGTCAGGAACACCACTCATTTAAGAAGGTTTCACTACAGCAATGGTGGCTAGTGCTCACAAGCAGAGCAGATGAACATTGTAAATTGTTTTGCACATGTTGAAACAGTTGTTCATAAAAATCTAATGGTGAGAACAACTTTTCAGAAACACCAAGGTCAGATGTTCATAGTGTGTCATAAGCAGTTTATTTTTGTCCTCAGAGAGTGACCACCAGCCTTATTTCTTTTAAATTAATGATCCTCTACTGTCTGATGAGCAGGAGGCAAAGTAGACTGTCTCTCTCTATTTACAAAACTGAGGAGTCTGCTGAACCCCCTGACTCCATAGCGCCTCTTCTTATTGTGAGAAAGGGCAAATTGTGAGGCAACGAAAAGGTACAGCTTAGACTCGACTAGACAAGAGATGTCCTTTTCAGTGGTCAGACCTTTTAAACAATAAAGTCATGAATGTTAAGAATGTCAGGATCTCTCTGCAATATGACCACTGCAGTCATACAGTAGGGGACTGCTGTGGAATTACCAAGCAAACTGTAGGCCGAGATCATGCTTCAGTTAGTGATATTGCAATTCAAGCCATGTGACAAGTCTGATAGTACAATGTAGCCTATCTCAGTAGTTGGTGGGATGGTGTATGATTTCTTTCATCTGGTACAGAAGAGTCAAACACCCATTTCTTATTCAAGGAAATAATGGGGTTTGCATGACTAGGATAGTCATTGTGACTGGATTCCCATTCCATTTCTTTATAAACAATGGTGGTAGTATGGCCGAGTGGTGTAAGGTACTGAATTTAGTCTATAGTTACTTTGGAGGGTTGGTTTGAATCCCACCAGTGATACATTACTGCCCAATTAAAATGCAGTGTCAAGTAAGTCTATTGGTTCCTCCAGTCAGCCTTCTATTTAAAAACTGAAGATCT
Source organism: Neoceratodus forsteri (assembly GCA_016271365.2). NCBI lineage: Eukaryota > Metazoa > Chordata > Ceratodontiformes > Ceratodontidae > Neoceratodus > Neoceratodus forsteri. Next base: position 434,195,893 of record CM057450.1, on the reverse strand, counting down.
GGCATATGCTTAATCAATGAGCAGGTGGATGTAGGGATACCACAGACTTGTAGTTTAGTTATACAAGAGGGGACAGCAGGAAAGTGGAAGATTGCTAAAAGTGCAGAATGCTGAACATTCTAGTGTGGGCAGTCTGGATGAGTCCTTTTCAGTCCTCAGCTTCTATGCATCAAGTTCTCTTTCTTCAGGTCAGTTTAATAATCACTCAGTTTTCTTCACATCCAATTTCTTCTCAGCACTTCATATCCCTTCCACTCTGGGTAGCTGTCCTGTTCCTCTGACCCCCATTGCATTCTGCTTCTATGCACAGAGATCGCCATGTTGTCTCTTCTTTTCATCCAGCTTTCCATTTGCAATTCCCTCCCATGAGCTCCTCATTTTGCATCTTCTCTGTTACCTGAGAGCTCTCTCACTCATGTAGATCTACATAAATAAGCAATTCCTCATCTTACTTAGCAGAGCAGTTTGTTACACATGCACAAAATAGAAGAGGAGGCCAGGCACAGAACACACAGATAACGTGGCTGGGCAGTCCCCTCTTCTGCTCTTGGTGGGAACTACTGGAATCTAAAAGAAATGCATGAAGAACATCCAGCGAAAGTACCAATCTTCAAGGATGTCACAATTTTATGATATGTTTCTAAGTCAGTCACCAGAAACTGATTTAAAGGTGAACTAATGAAAAGGCACTGATGATATCTGAACTCAGAATCTCCTGTACATTAGACAAGCGCTTTAACCAATTAAGCCACAAAACCACGAAATACATGTAACTTTTGGGTATGTTCGGTATAACAACTCTACAAAGCACTTCATGAATTGACATTATTCCAAGACATCTCTGTTACCACCTTCTGACGTGTATTTATTTCAATTCCACTTGAAATATGATAGTATACCAGAGTATGTCAAACTGTCCAGAAGTATAATGCATAATTTCCTTAGAGTCCCTCTTGAACAGACAGAGGAATTAGCAACAGAGTACTGTATGAACAGAAAAGTGTGGCTCATTTTAGAAAGTGGTTTCATTTTACTCTTAAACTGTATTGTCAGATAGCAGTAGTGTGACTGACTGTCTTAAAGCTCCAATCTCTTTGGAGATGTGGGTTCTCGTCCCACTACTACCATGAAGTTTATGAATTTCTTTACATCTGCTTTTTTACTACCCATTTTTCTGCCATGCTCTTCATCTTCACTTCTATTTTGGTAACACACTTGTCCCTCCAATCAGTCTTCTATTTAAAAACTGAAGAAGTGGCATATGCCTAATTAATGAGCAGCTGGAAGTAGGGACGCCACAGACTTGTGGGTTTAGTTATAAAAAGAGGAGACAGTGGGAAATTGGAGGATTGCCAAAAGTGCAGAATGCTAAACATTCTATTGTGGGCAGACTGGATGAGGCAAGAACCTTTTTCAGCCCTCAACTTCTATGCATCAAGTTCTCTTTCCTCAGGTCAGTTTCCTGATCACTCGGTTTTCTTCACAACCATTTTCATGTCAGCACTTCATGTCCCTTACACCAGAGACAGCGCTAGATAGGGCAAAAAGGGAAAAAGTTGCAGCTTGCCCAGAAATGACCCACTTTCCACAGGACAGTGGGTCCAAAGTGGTGCACCTGTTTCTAACAATAGCTGAAAGATGGAAAACTAAACAGTAGAAAATTATTTTCACTCAACAAATTTAAGCTTCTGTACTAGTGAAATTTCTACTTACGATTAGGTTTGGACCCAGTTGTTTCTCATTTTGACCCACATTTTTTACACCTATGGGTCTAATTTGACCCATGTTTTAAAACCCCTAGCGCTGTCACTGCCTTACACTCTGGGTAGCTGTCCTGTTCCTCTGACCCCCATTGCATTCTGCTTCTATGCACAGAGCTCACCATTTTGTCTCTTCTATTGATCCAGCTTTCCATTTGCAATTCCCTCTCGTGAGCTCCTTGTTTGGTGTCTTCTCTGTTACCCGAGAACTCCCTCACTCATGTAGATCTAAATAAATAAGCAATCCCTCATCTTACTTAGCAGACAAAGTTGTTACAGCTGAACAAAACAGAAGAGGAGGCCAGGCCCAGAAGACACTGCTAACATTTCTGGGCAGTCCACTTTTCTGCTCTTGGTAGGAACTACGAGAATCTAAAAGAAATGCATGAAGAACATCCAGGAAAAGTACCAATCTTCAAGGATTTCCCGATTTTATGATGTTTCTAAGTCGGTCACCAGAAACTGATTTAAGGGTGAACTAATGAAAAGGTACCTCTGATATTTGAACTTAGGATCTCCTGTTTAATAAACAGGCACTTTAACCAACTACACCACGTAACCATGAAATACATGCACCTTTTGAGTATGATCGGTATAACAACTCTACTAAGCACTTCATGAATTGACATTCTTCCAATGCATCTCTTTTAACATCTTCTATGGTGTATTTATTTCAATTTCACTTGAAATGTGATAGTATACCTGAGTATGTCAAAATGTCCTGAAGTATAATGCATAATTTCCTTCATGTCCGTCAAGAACAGACAGAGGAATTAGAAACAGAGTAGTGTATGAGCAGAAAAATGGGGCTCATTTTTGAAAATGGTATGGTTTTAATCTCAAAATCTATTGTCACATTGCAGTAGTGTGACTGACTGGTCTAAGGTGCTGGCTTAATGGTCCAATATCTTTGGAGATGTGGGTTCACTTTCCACCACTGCCCCAAAGTTTATGAATATATCTCCATTTCTTTACATCTGCTTTCTTATTACCCATTTTTCTGTCATGCTCTGTATCTTCCCTTCTATTTTGGTGACACAACGTCTGTTCTGCTGCCATCAGGTTTTCATTCTCCTTTTGCTAGCTTAGCTTTTGTATCATCAGTTGTATTCAGGCAGCTCCCTGTTACTCACACCTTACAGGGAGATCTTCTTTCTGTTGCTTCTGTGCCCTTGAATCATCCATTTACTCTTGACCCATGCACCAGTCTTTGAAGGAATAATTAAACACTGAAAAAGAGCAATTTTTCTGAGCTATGCTGTTCTTTTTCTTCAGTTTGGGATTTTCATCATCCTGGAGTACTGTGTTAGGTGCTTGATAGAGAACCGGTTGGTTAGCTTGAATTTCACTTTCAATAGTGGCAGGGGTTAGCAAATGTTTAGGCATGATACTTAGATTTGTTCCAGTCTAGATACTTCAGGGACACCACTCATTTAAGAAGATTTCACTACAGCAATGGTGGCTAGTGCTCACAAGCAGAGGAGATGAGCATTTTAAATTGTTTTGCACATGCTGAAACAATTGTCATAACAATTTAATGGTGAGAACAACTTTTCAGAAACACCAAAAGAAGAAGTTCATAGTGTGTCATAAGCAGCTTACTTTTGTCCTCAGAGAGAGTCCACCAGCCTTATTTCTTTTAAATTAATGATGTCTCTACTGACTGATGTGTGGAAGACAAAGTAAACTGGCTCTATCTACACAACTTAGGAGTCTTTTGAGCCCCCTGACCCCATAGTTCCTCTACTTATTGTGAGAAAGGGCAAATTGTGTGGCAAAGTAAAGGTACAGCTTAGACTCGACTAGACTAGAGATGTCCTTTTCAGTGGTCAGACCTTTTAAACAATAAAGTCACGAATGTCAAGAATGTCAGGATCTCTCTGTGATATGACCACTGCAGTCATAATCTAGGGGACTGCTATGGAATTACCAAGCAAACTGAGGGTGAGGTCATGCTCCAGTAAGTTATATTGCTAGTCAAGCCATATGACAAGTCCAAAACTGCAATGTATCTTATCACAGTAGTCGGTGGGATAGTGTATGATTTCTTTCATCTGGTACAGAAGAGTCAAAGCCACATTTCTTATTAAAGGAAACAATGGGGTTTGTTTGACAAGGAAAATCATGTGGCTGGATTCCCATTCCATTTTTAGAAAAGTGATTGTGGTAGTGTGGCCGAGCAGTTTAAGGTGCTGGATTAAGGCTCCAGTCTCTTTGGGGGTATGGTATTGTATACCACCCTTGTCAGCAATACTTTTCTGCCCAATTAGAATGCAATGTCATGTAAAAGCAATTTGGCCCTCCTGTCAGCCTTCTATTTAAAAACTGAAGAAGTTTCATTAGCCTAATCAAGGAGTAGGTGGAAGGAGGAATGGTACAATGGTACAGACTTGTGGGTTTAGTTATAAAAAGAGGGGACAGTAGGAAAGTGGAGGATTGCCAAAAATGCAGAACACAGAACAGGCTAGGGTGAGCTGCTTGGATGAGGCAAGAGCCCTTTTCAGCCCTCAGCCTCTATGCATCAAATTCTCTTTCCTCATGTCAGTTTCCTAATCACTTGGCTTTCTTCTCAACCATTTTCTTGTCAGAACTACATGTTCCTTCCACTCTGGGTAGCTCTTTTTTTTTTTCATTCAAACTTTATTCATTTTTTAATGCTTTTATAGAGAGAGGATCTAGTTAGCATACATACAAATGACACAGAATTAAAGAACAGGTGTTTGATCAACTCTCCCCCCCCTCCTTCCTCCCACCTCCCCTTCCCCATTTGCTCGCACAGGATGGAAAATCAGCAGGAGAAATAAAAAGAGGATAAACCTCTGTGATGTTTATAAGGAGTAAAGTGTCAGCAAAGGGCCCCAAATCTTCTGAAATTTCTGGGATTGGTCATGTAAATTAGCAATCATATTTTCCAATCGCAGATTTGCCAGCAACTCCTGTAACCATTCACTGTAAGCAATGACGGTCGTATCTTTCCAATGACGCACAACCAAATTTTTAAAGGACATGGCTATCAGTGTTATGTTATATTTCCTGTTATTAATTGTGACAGAGGACAAATCCCCCAAAATGCATATTTTGGGAGTAAAAAGGTCATGTAGTCCTAGTAAAGGATTGGCCCTCTGTCGAATTGCATGCCAAAGGGGGGCTACTTTGAAACATTTCCAGAATATATGTAATAGGTTCCCCTCTTCCTGTTGGCAACGAGTATATGTGGTGGATAATAGGAATCCCAGCTTAGCTAATTTCTGGGGTGAGTAATAGTAATTATGCAGGATTCTGAACTGCATTAGCCAGAGCTTATCGCGTCTGATATATTTGTGACAATTCACCCACAAATAAGGCCAATTGATTTTCTGTTGGGAAAAAAGGAGGCCCAAAATTGAGTCCGGCCAAAATATTCTGGCCATTTCCAGTTGTATAATTTCTCATACATCTTAGATACAGCATGGGGTAGGCCTGCCATTGGAATCAATTATGTCTAGTAAGACAAATTTGGGGGCACCGGTAGGGCAGAGCCAAAAGATTTCACCATCAGGTGCCTTAATTGAAATATTTTTAAAATAGCAGAATTCAGGATATGGGCTTTATGTAGAATCTCAGGAGAAGTTAACCATGAGACATCTTCCCAAATGAAAAAGCTAACTGGGTGATCTTCCAGCTGGGGAATCCATTTCAATTGTAGGAGTGTGCTCTCAATAGTGAGATTTGGGTGGGTTCCCCACAAAGGTTGAGAGGGATCTATTGTATGCTTATATTTCAAGAAAGAACACAACTGTGAATGAACTCTTACAGATACTGCTATAGGGCTACCCTTAAGCAAGGGAGGTAAGGCTTTTAACCTGGTATGTAAAAGCACTCTGGGGAATAACCCTCTAGCCTTTATAAAGGTACATTCAATTTTGAGCCATATGGGAGTAAAAGAATATGAAGTTGCAGGGAGCTCAGGAATGGGCCATCAGAAGTACGGCTGGCCCAATAATATAGCCCAATGTCTGGGAGACGGAGTCCTCCCTTCTCTTTGGGGGCTGAGAGTTTATTATAACTCATCCAGGCTTTCTTCGCTGTCCAAATAAAATCTGTAATCCTCTGATGTATTCTTTAAACCACACCAAAGGAATCCAAACGTTTGAAAGATTAATTAGGTAGAATAACCACGGAAAAATGTTCATTTTAACTATATTGATTTCCCCCATAAAGAGAGGGGGAGCAAGTTCCATCTTTTAAGATCTTGTCTGATAACAGCAACTAGAGGGTCTAAGTTTAGTTTTATAAATCTGCCAGGGTCTCTTGACAAGTTAACTCCCAGGTATTTTAGGGCTTTAGTCTGCCAGGAGAAACCTACTGCTAAAGTGTCTAGCTTTGTCGCTTTATAATTTAAAGGGAATACCACTGTCTTATCTTTGTTTAATTTGTAGTTAGAGATTGAGCTAAATTCTTCCATGATTGTAATTAGGGCAGGCAATAATGTTTTAGGGTGGGACAATTGTAAAAGCAAATCGTCCGCGTAAGCCGAAACTTTAACAGTCTGACACTGAACCACTATACCCTGGACATCTGGATCTGCTGTTATCCTGCAAATAAGGGGTTCTAAATAGATATTAAACAATAAAGGGGATAGCAGACAAACCAGTCTAGTTCCGGCATAAAGTGTAAAAGAATCGGACATTGACCCATTACAGACCACCCACGCACTAGAAGTTTAGTATAAAGCCTTAATCCACTTTACAAATGGGGGGGAATCCAAAAGCTTGAAGTGCCTGAAATAGGAAATTCCAATCAACCCTGTCAAATGCCTTCTCGACATCCAAGAAGACAAGCACGGCAGGAATATCAGCATCTCTGGTAGCCGAAAAGACATGTGACAGGGTTCTGAGATGATCTACAGAGGATCTGATCTTCATAAATCCCACCTTTTCTGGGCCTATAATATCTGACAATACCATCCCTAACCAGCCTGCAAGAAGTTTTGTGAAAATCTTGAGATCCTGGTTCAGTAGGGAAATCGGTCTTTACCTTTGTGCTCTATCAGGGGGTTTACCCTCTTTGGGTATTATAGTGACTAAGGCCTCAAATAGTGACTTAACCAAGTCTTGTCCCAAAAGAATATGATGAAATAAGGTCAGAAGTGATGGGACCAGCTGTGAAGCAAACACTTTACAAAAATTGGCTGAGAAGCCATCAGGACCTGGTGTTTTATCTATTGGGAGATCTTTGATAACTCTAAATATTTCCTCTGAAGCAATGGGAGTGACAAGAGTGGCTTTATGTACATATGAAATAGTATGCAATGAAAGATGTGCTAAGAAAAATCCAAATTAGCTAATGATGGGGGTTCGTCCATCGGGCATTGTAGCTTCATGTAATATTTTCTGAATTCGGAAGCAATATCTGAAGGGGATGTTTTTAGGATGTCATCTTCCATGGAATGAATTGAGGCAATAAACCAATTTGATTCAAGTTGCTTAAGTTTGAGAGCTAGGAGACGCCCTGCCTTTTCTCCTTGATCCAAATAATGAGCTTTGGTTTTGAGGATGGAAATTTTAGCTTTCTGTCTCAGTAAATTCAGATAAGCATTTTTTAACTTTACTAAATCTTGTTTCACTAAATCAGAAGACTGGGGTGATAGGGTGTGTTCCAATGACCTGATTTGAGATAATAGGGATTTAACTTTCTCCCCTTGCATCTTTTTCCGTTTGGACGTCAATCCAATCAGAAGGCTACAAAGGTAGGCTTTTTGGACACACCATTCGATATCAGGTCTTTCTGTTGAATTGGTATTGATTTCAGAGAAGACTGTGATGTGCTCAACTATATATTTACCATTTTCTGGGTTTTTAAGCAATTGGTTGTTGACCTTCCATCGTCCACCCTTCGTGGGACTAGATACAAGGGAGATCAAGCATGACACCGGGGAATGGTCAGATAATGGGCCTGGAAGTATATTAGCCTCCAACACACTAGTAATCAAGCTTTGAGAAGTTAACATATAATAAATATGGGAAGACATGTGGTGGACCTGTGAAGTAAATGTAAATTCTTTAACTGCTGGATGAAGGACACGCCAGATGCCTTTCAATCCCACGCCATCTAGTAATTCCTGGAGTGCTCGTTGGGCTGGTGAAAGTCCTTTAAGTGACCTACTTGATAGACCTCTTTGTGGAACAACAACCAGATTGAAATCTTCTCCTAAAATTAAGGGTGTATTTAAATAGGGCATAAGAATATTAAGTAAATGCATGAAAAACTGGGGGAGTCTGTATTAGGGCCATATATACTAGCAATTACGATGTCTCTAGTATAGAGTTTCCCCTTGACTGTAATGTAACGCCCTTCTGAGTCAGGTATAATTACATCAGGAATAAAAGGTATAGATCTACAAATTACAAATCATAACCCCTTTGCTTTGGGTATTGCCCTCAGCTGAAAAACACTGACCTATTTGTGTGGTGGCTGCTTGTGTTTGTCTGTGTCTGTAGCTTAGTTTTTGTGGATTTACATGTTTTACTGCTTGTGGTAACTATACCATTCTTGCTCACTACATCCGTGAAAGTCTCCTGGACTGGATTTCTGCAAAAACATCATAATCAGGTATCTTTATTTTCATTTTAAAATCAACTTTTTGGAAGCTATCCCAAGCAAAACATAAGTGAAGCAACTACATCTGACAAACTCAGTGACTCTGGGTCCTGCTGGAATCCACATTTTTATCTGCCCTGCTCCATGATCTGTATGTAGGCTTTTCAGCAACCTGTTTGAATGACAAAGAAGCATACAGACAAAGGGATTTCACATCCTGCATATGTGCAGGCACAGTTAATCACCTTCAGGAATTTTAACATTTCAGTGACTCTGGACCTCAGCTGTTGTTGATCATTCTTTTGGCTTTTGACTTAACCACCAGGTACCTATCTGCAAGTGACTGGGTGCAACTGACAAGCTACAACAAGGATAAATGGGCATATCATCCTCTATTACTAACAACCTCCTTGCTCTGGGACACTAGACGCCTGCAGTGGTCCAAGCTGCATAAGCCTCAGAAGTGTAATTCTATTGACTATGAAGTATGGCAACTGTCTCTTAAACTCCTACTCCTCCTCCTCTTGATATCAGGAAGTGTCCACTCAAATCCTGGCCCTGTCTCCTACAGTACAACAAAGCCTGCCAAAATGGAGGGGGGGCTCAAAATTGCTACCTTAAACATCTGCAGTCTCCTCCCAAAACTGGCCTTCCTTCAAATCTTTGCCAGCCAACACAACCCAGATATCCTTGCCATCATCAAAACTTGGCTGACACCTAATACTCCAGATTATGCCATCTCTATACAAGGCTACAAGATATTCAGGCTGGATAGGACCTCAAAAAGGGGTGGTGGGTGTGCAATCTACATAAAGGACTACCTCACCTGTCTCCCTGGTTCTTACCCCACCACAAAAACCTCAGTGCAACTCCTCCCTATCAAGATACTACTTGGTGCCCAAAACAAAGTCCTCATGATTGCTGCTGTCTATATCCTGCCAAAAGATCCTGATTCCGGCCTACAGGCTGTCCTCGAGTTTGTAAATACACAACCTTCTGACATCGAACTCCTTCTCCTTGGGGACTTTAATATAAATTGGCTTGCTCCTGATGCAGGGTCAAACAAAGATGCTATCCTAGCAGCAAATTTAACACAAGTGGTTAACTCCCCTACCAGGAAAAACTACAAATCAGGGACCAGCACCCTCATTGACTGGATCCTTACCAGCCACCCTACCTGTCTAACCAATGTAAGTGTTCTCCCTGACTCGATCAGTGATCACTCTCCAATAATATGTACCTGGACAAATAAGTTTCATAAGCTGCCTCCAAAAACCATCTATAGCAGAGTCCTACCTTATGACAACCTTACTCATCTCAAGACCTGTCTTAGGCAGATAGACTGGTCCTTGATTTACAAAACTCAAGATGTTGACCTAGCCCTTGATTACTTTATTACTACTTTCAACACTGCCTGTGACACTTATGCACCAGTGAAAAAGTGCAAAATCAAAGCACTCACAAATCCCTGGCTCACGGCAAAACTAATGGCACAACTCAAAAGTAGGGATCACCTCTGGGCCACTGCAAGAGCTACTAGCACTCTGTCAGACATCCAAAAATACAAACAGGCTCACAATCACTGTACTAAACAGATCCGCTTGATGAAGAGCTCCTACTTCAAGAATGCCCTCTCCAACTCCTGGGGTGAAGGGAAATCCTTCTGGGACAACATAAGAAATATCATTGGTCAACAGTCCAAATCCTCTCCTTCAATAATGAATGTGGATGGAACCACTACATTAGACCCAGAGATCATTGCAAACACCCTAAATGATACCTTCACGGACCTTAGTGGTGTCCTCTCATCTGATTTCTTCACTGATGCTGACTCTCCAATTTCTACTTCTACTACTGCCTCTCCAACCAAACCACCCTTCCATTTCAAACTAGTAAAGGCACATGAAGTCTATAAATATGTAAAGAAGGCCATTTCTAAGTCCCGAGCAAACAGTGACACTATTGGCCTTAAACTTCTGTCCCTCACTCTGGAGGAGGTACTGCTCCCCCTCACAAAAATGTTCAATCTCTCCCTCTGCTACAGCCAATTCCCTAGGAAATGGAAGGCTGTAGTTGTCACTGCAGTGCACAAAAGTGGAGATAAGTCACTGCCTGGTAACTATCACCCGATATCAATACTACCACCTCTCTCTAAGGCCCTTGAACGCTTGGAGGCAGACCAACATTCAGACTACCTGGAAAAGCACAACATCCTATGCACTCAGCAGCATGGATTTAGGAAAGGGCACAGCACATCGACTGCCCTACTTGAATTCTCAGGAGCAATCCACAATGCCGTGGACAAAGGAAACCTAACTGGAGCAGTCTACATTGACTTAACCAAGGCATTTGATACAGTACACCATGGCCTACTTATCAGACAACTACTATCCCTAGGGCTCTCGCAGGGTCCTGGTGACTGGGTAAAAAATTATCTTGCTCAGCGGTCTCAATCTGTAAAAGTAGCTGGAGTTCTCTCAGAGTCAAAACCGGTGCTCTCAGGAGTTCTCCAGGGATCCATCCTGGGCCCCCTCCTCTTCAGCCTTTTCCTAAACTCCCTCCCCAAATCCTGCCCTGAAGAAATAATCCTCTATGCCGATGATGCCGTGATTCTTGCCACTCATAAAGATCCGAACCTCTTATGCCTCAACCTTCAGCATGCTTTTTCCAAAGTTGAGATGTGGTTCCTTGAACATAAGCTGGTTCTAAACCACAAAAAACTAAATCCATGCTCTTCTCTAACCCAGAAACAAGAAACGGCAAGTCCCACTCACCATTAATACATACCTGGAAATACCTTGAACAAGTGCCAATTTTCAAATATCTTGAATCAACTTTGATCAAGGCCTAACCTTTGCAACTCACATTGATAGTACAGCAAAAACTATTAATCAGTGAATTGGGATTCTGTATCGGAACCGACAGCTCCTTACCCATTCTGTACTGAGGATTGCCATCCAATCCTCTATCATCTCAGTCATTGACTATGGCTTAGTTATATACGGATCTGCCACTACTACAGCACTTAGTCGCATTACAACATCCCTAAATAAGGCCTGTCGGCTGCTCACTGGTGCACATCGACGTACCCACACATGTGAACTCTATGCAGACTCAGGTTGGTTGCAACTCTCAAACCAGATAAAGTACCTTACCTGCCTGATGGTGAAAAAATCCACTCTGGGCCTCACTCCGCCTTGCATCCAAGACCTGTTATGCCCGAGCGCTAGCACCATTTTACCAGAAGATCAGAACACCATCCTCTCCAAGTCCCCTGATGCCGGACTTCTTAGGGACAAAGATAATTTGCCTATCGTGCCCCCAGCTGGCTAAATGCCCTCAGCACTCATATTACTGCCTCCACCTCTCTAAGTATTTTCAAATCAAGGCTGTTCTCTCACCTTGCCACCTCCAGCTCCTGTGACTGCCCTGATTAAACTTCCTATTTTCTCACTACCCACCCTGTTCCGTTATTTGACAAAGGCATGTTTGGGAAACCTTTTCTCCTGCTATTGTCTGCTCCCCACATCTTTCACCTACCCTCTCTGTTCTGGACTTTTCCCCTATTTGTTTCTCCTAATCTGGCATGACCTCTTTCTTGTAATAATAATGTGATTATTGATATCTCATGTCCTTTTGCACAAATGATTTGATATGTATTTGTATGTTTTCTCGCTCTTGACACAGCACAAATTGTTGCGTTATCTATGTAACCTTTTTTGTACTGTACCTAATTGACGTGGAACCTTTGTAAAAGAGCCTCTGGCTCAAAGGTAGTAATTCCTAGAACAATAAACTAAACTAAACTATTTGTTGCCTGCGTAATTTGTCTGCCTCAGAATTTAGCAAGTGGGATTCCTGCACCATAACAATGTCTGCAGCCAGCAGACTGAGGTATTTAGGGAACTGGTACTGCTTAAGCTTGTGCCTTGCCCCCTCTGACATTCCACGTGAGAATTCTCACTATGCCCACCATTGAGGTTTACATGCTGATGAATATGTGCGAATTATATCCATTAATTTCTCCAGGAAACAGTTCCTGTTTGAGTAAATCCTCCCCATCCCCCCCAAAGCTAGCAAGTCCCTTATTATAACCCACACATGGGGTAAACAATAACCTATAGTCCCAACCCACCCCCCTACTCGCCTGTTGTTCGCCTTATGCCTCATGCCCAACAACTGTCCCCCTCCCACCAGCCATCCTCCTTGCTTTAAAACAATTAAAAATAAAAATCGCAAAAGTCCTACTAGGGTCAAACACTACAAGACCCCCTTCTGTTGCTATTTAGGTAGATATCTAGCCCTGTCAACAGTATCAAAACTCCATTATCATTCTTTTTACATCAAGGATGCATGAAACTGTAAACTTAATTCTTTAATATCTAGCTGTCATGCCAGTACTGCTAAGTAATTCTCTGAACATCTAACAGATCATTTATCATTATTTAATACAACAAAAACATATATTCGAGATAGATCTGAGTCCCATATATGCTAATAGGTTTATAGTAACACCTACCCATAACTTAGAAAGCTCAGTCTCACGTGTGAAAGAATGAACAAAAAGGAGCAATGGTAACAAACCAGGAAGATCTTTTTTTTTTATTAAATATACTTTATTAATTTTCATGGGTAAAGACATCTTGCATACAGGAGACCATACCATATTGCAAACATATTTGATGCGACACCAGGAAGACAATCAATGCTGACCAGAAAATAGTCAATATGAGAAAATGTATTGTGAATAGGTCAATGAAATGAGTATTCTTTCCTGGTTGGGTACATGATTCACCAGGGGTCTGCTAGCCCTACTAGGTGCATTAATTCCATCTGGGCTTTTTAACCTGGAGGCAGCAATGTTTTAGGGGGCCCTGTTCTATCCTGGCTATTTGACAACACCTGATTCCAGTCTCCTCCTACAATTGTTGGAGTCATGGACAGTGGAACTAGCATAGCCATAAGATCTGTAATGAATTTAGGGTCATCAGAGTTTGGACCATACATAGAGCCAAGGATAACCTCAGTATGACCTATTACTGCCCGTAAAATCATGTAACAGCCTTCTGAGTCTAAGTTCTCTTGTAATAACCAAAACGGGATTCTACGGGCAATTAAGATAAGCAATACCCCTTTTATGTGAATTAAAACCAGACCCAAAAACGTGTCCTACCCAAAGCGTATGAAAGTAATGCACTTGAGTGGATAAAAGGTGTGTTTCCTGCAAAAAAACTATGTCCACTTGTATATTACGAAGATGTATCAATATTTGCATACATTTTTCCGAGATTTGTGGCCCTTTAACATTCCATGTACAAAAATGATATCCTGACATTTTTAATTATCTGTTATCTTATTATGTCCCACTTTTGTGACAACCAGTGACACCACTGAATGATATATTACCGGACTGACAGTATCAGCGGCAGTACCCTGCCATCCTAAGGATTTTTTCCCATTCCCACCCCCCATTCTCTTGAAATAAACCCCCCAAAATACCCTTATGAGCATTGCAACCCCAAACCACCAAATTGGTTACCTTGAATTTGAAATGCCCCTTTAAATGCATAAATTCAATCCCCCTTTGCCAAGATGCAATGTTTCACCAGATTAAGCGTATCCTGACTCGTCCCCCCCAAAAAAACCATAGCATCCAATATTTTAGTTAAAGAGTAATCTTCCCACCCTATACCACCTTTATAATAGATACCTCTCTATAAAGTCCCATATTCTTGTTAGCTTTTAAATTCAAAATTGTGTCTATCTTTCTAACAGTAAGCTCCAATGTATATATTTATCTATTCGTTAAGTAAATGTACCCATCTTCTCGAACCCACCCTTAATAAACTCAGGTAACTAATCTTTCATATTTAAAGCTAAACCCTCAGCAATTGAAGTCAAACTACAACACAGCCCATGGAAAATCTTTTGGGCCTACAGCAAAGCATAATACAGGCCATTACATCTCTGATTTATATGCTGGAGGATAACATAAAGTTCTACCTAAAGACCCCAGGAAGGTATTGGATAAATTGCTATGCTTTCCCTCTTCTTCAAGATTCAAAAATTACCCCCCCCCCCATTGAAATATAAAAGGTGACCCAAATAGTAGTGCCACACAGGACTTGAGTGGGAAAAGAAAAGGAAAAAAATAAAAAATGAGTCCCGTAATGTTGGGCACGGTTGGCCATGATGTTCACCCACCATTTGGGCTGGACCCTGTTGTTCATTCCTTGCTCCATTTAAATCTGCACAAAAAATAAAAAGAACGGGAAAAAGGGAAGAAGAAAAAAGAGGGGAAAAAGGGGGGGAAGGGAAAGACTAGGGCCTCCAGCTGCTGAGGCATCCTTAGTAAGGGATCCAAACGGAGGTGTGCATATTATAATTTGACAACAAAATGATAAAAATAAAAAAAAAAAAGAAGAGACAAAAAGATTATCTTCTCCTCAGCCATATGCCATGATGTGAAGTAGCCAGACTGTTGAGCCATCCTTTGGATACTCAATGATGAGTAAACAAATCGGGACACATAGTGGGTAGTTCTTCAGCTGCCTGGTCTGCATCTCCAAAACTTCTCCAAGTATCCAGATGTTGCACCATCAATTTGGCTGGGTAAATCATCCAGAATCGAATTCCAGCCACTATCAGCTTTTTAATGCAACTATGATAAGCCATCCACTTCTGTCTGACACTAACTGGCAGATCTTAAGAGAATCTAAGCTTGGCATCTTCCCATTTAATCTCTTGAATTTCTTTAACTTTCCCTAAGATGTGCTGTCAGTCAATGTAGCTCAAGAGCCAAATAATAAAAGGCCTAGGCTTAGCCCCTGGAGGAGGTTGAGGTTTCAGCAAGGGATGGGCCCTTTCTACCTGATACACTGTGTATTGCAGTGGGGGACCAGCTATTTTGGCCAAAAGCTTCTGTGTAAACTATTTGTTTATACTATATATATATATATATATATATATATATATATACATATACTATATGTGTAATTATAGCTGTTCCTTCAACTTCTTCAGGCAGCCCAAACACCACAATATTATTCCTCCTGTTCCTCCCCTCTAGATCTTCTAGTTTACTCTCAACCTTAGCCAGCCTCTGCCTTAATGATATTACATCATGCTCTAATCTTATCTGCCAATTTTCTAACGAAGATGTGCGAGCAGAAACATCTGATATTTTCTTATTCTTTTCCCTCAATTCTGCTTGAATGTTCTTCAGGTCTAGGGCAAATTCTTTAAACGAGTCCTTAATGCCAGCCAATTTTGCCAAGACGTGCCTTCTGACAGGGGAATAGAGTTGCAACTGACACCGCTGCCTTGTTAGGGGTTGTGGTCTGTGTCTTGGTTCTCTTCGCTGATTTGTCTGGCATCTGTGGTGGTGTCTGGGCTGGGAGAGCCTGTCACATTTCGGCATCCATTCTCACTTCTTCCTTATTGAAAGCTGATCTAATAGTTTCTATCTGGTCCCCTCAGTTTCAGATCACTATTAACAAGGTTTTGAGTGGTCAATCTTAAATCAAACCTTACAATTTTTATAATTTTGGAGAGTTCAGAGGGGGACCAAGTCAGTGAACATCCGCTCAGGCTGAAGACATCACGTGATCGCCAGGAAGATCTTTTACAATAAACTTTCAACATAACTAGCATTAGAGTTTGAGATACTTCTAGTCCACAGCATTCTCTTTCACTCCCTTTACTGCTTATAATGTTCACCAAGTCATCAGATCTGTTGTTTCTACTGACCTTGTGTCACTTGCAACATCTATCTGCATGAGTAAAAATAAAATAGAACAATACAAAAATGAAAAGAGGGAGGAAACATCTAAATCAGCGCTCGGTTCCCTCGCTGGCTTGGATTAGTGTCCATCCATTGTGTTGGAGCTCCCTCTCATGGCGATGTTGTGTAACAGAGCAAGGCTCTCACTGTGGAGTTTGCTTTAGTCACTAAACAGATCTGGACTTTAAATCAATGGCTACTAATCCAAAACAAAGGGAGGGACAGAAGGTGTTACTCCCCAAACTCTCCAGGGGACTGCAGATGACTATTAGAACAGATCCCATATTCTAGCACTGAACACAACTTTCTCACAGTCCTGGTTTAAGCCCTTAAAGAGTTCCAACAAGGGAGAGCACCCTCCACCAGAGTCAGCATTTTCCTCCTTGGGACAAGGTATTGAGCGAGAACAAGAACTTATTTGGGGTATAAGCTGCAACACCAATAATAGGGCTAACTTACAGCCAACACCTTTATTGTCTGAGGGCAGATTGCTTTTGTCCAATCCACATGAAATATATTTAGGGAGCACAATCGAGCCAGGCACTTCTGTACTTCCACAATAGATGAGTGAGACCTAAATATTCAGCTTCAGAATGTGCATTCTTATTAGCAAACTTCTTCTTCACTCTTAAAGGTCTGCATTATCACCAGCGATCTTCCCAGTCTCCCCTCAGGGACTCTTGAAGAGATCGGGAAAGGCAAGCTTAAGCTGTGAAGCTGCAACTTCGGGATCATCAAAAGGGGTCCAGGTTCCTGCAATGAGAATGTGAAGCCTGGCTGGATATGCCATCCTGAACTTAATACTAGTGGCAATTAACTTAGCCACCAGTTGATGGAATGCCATTCTTTTCAGGTGCACAGATGTTGGCAGATCCTGGGTCACTCTGAGGGTTTTACCTTCCCACTTAATATCTTGAAGCTCTTTACATTTCTGTAGGAAGTGTTGCTTCTCCATGAAATGTAAGAAACAGAAGATTAGCGGGCGTGGAGGGGCACCGGATGCTGGCTTTGCACGGAGAGCCCTATGAGCCCTTTCTATGATGTATTTATCACCAAAGGGCGAGTGGCCAGCCAGTTTTTGTATAAGCTTCTGTACAAATAATATCATATCATGCCCTTCTCCTTTGGGGAGACCAATTATAACAGCATTATTCCAGCGACTACGCCCCTCAAGATCATCCACTTTAAGTTCCATCTTGGTCAGCCACTGTCTACAGGCACTGAGCTCTGGGACTAGCTTGTCTTGTTTCTTCTTGAGCGAAAAGAGCCATGCTAAATTATCGGAGGCCCTTTGAGCAACTTCACTCAGCTGTGTTGTCATAGTAGCCAGATCTGAGGTACGTTTGTGTAAGTGCTTTTGAAATGGTTTAAATTCCTCAAGAAATCTGTGCAGGGTGAGTGGCTCACTGTCCCCAGTAGTGGCAGAGGCACTTAGGGTCTGGTTGGAGCCTGAGGCCCTAGGCTTCTTTGGGGCCTTTTCGGGTGAAACAGTCGGAGTGTGCTTTGAAAGCATTTTTTTGGCTCTCTAGTTCCATAAAACTGGACAGTTGTTATATTCAGTGCTTCCTTAGATCTTCTGACACTATTAAACACTGAGAGCTGTGTCAGGGGGTTAGCATAAATGTGATGAGGACTTTTGATAATCGGGTGGCTGGAGCTGAGCAGGGAAGCTGCAACTCTGCACGATGCATCACCAGAAGTCCCCTGGGTAGAACTCTTGATTCTCTGACCCCATTGTATGCTTCTTCTATGCACAGAGCTCACTATTTTGTTTCTTCTTTTCATCCAGCTTTCCATTTGCAATTCCCTCCCATGAGCTCCTCATTTTGCATCTTCACTGTTACCCGAGAACTCCCTCACTCATGTAGATCTAAATGAATAAGTAATCCCGCATCTTACTTAGCAGACCAGTTTGTTACACATGCACAAAACAGAAGAGGAGGCCAGGCACAGAACACACAGCTAACATGGCTGGGTGGTCCCCTCTTCTTCTCTTGGTGGGAGCTACAGGAATCTAAAAGAAATGCATGAAGAACATCCAGCAAAAGTACCAGTCTTGAAGGATTTCCTGATTTTATGATATGCTTTGAAGTCGGTCACCAGAAACTGATTTAGAGTGAACTAATGAAAAGGCACTGCTGAAATCTGAATTCAGAATCTCCTGTTTACTAGACAGGCACTTTAACTAACTAAACCACAGCACCATGAAACAGTTGCTGCTTTTGGATATAATCGGTATAAGAACTCTACTAAGCAGTACATGAATTGAAATTCTTCCAATACATCTCTGTTACCATCTTCTATGATGTATTTATTTCAATTCCACTTGAAATATGATAGTATACCAGAGTATGTCAAACTGTCCAGAAGTATATTGAATAATTTCCTTCATGTCCGTCAAGAACAGACAGAGGAATTAGCAACAGAGTAGTGAATGAACAGAAAAATGTGGCTTATTTTTGAAAGTGGTTTGGTTTTACGTCTCAAAATTTATTGTCAGATAGCAGTAGTGTGACCAAGTGGTCTATGGTGCTGGCTTAAAGCTTCAGTTGCTTTGGAGATGTGAGTTCACATCCCACCACCGTCCTGAAGTTCATGAATATCTCTCCATTTCATTGCATCTGCTTTCTTACTACCCATTTTTCTGTCATGCTCTGCATCTTCCCTTCTATTTTGGTAACACGGTGTCTGTCTTACTACCATCAGGTTACAAAGACCTTTTGCTACCTTAGCTTTTATGTTATTGGTTCTATTCAGGCAGCTCCCTATTGATAACACTTTACAGGGAGCTCCTCTTTATGTGGCTTCCTTGCCCTTGAAGCATTCATTTACTCTTGAACCATGCACCAGTCCTTAAAGGAATAGTTAAACACTGAAAAAGAGCACTTTTTCTGAGCTATGCTGTTCTTTTTCTTCAGTTTGGGATTTTCATCATGCTGGAGTAATGTGATAGGTGCTTGATAGAGAACCGGTTGGTTAGCTTGAATTTCAGTTTCAATAGTGACAGGGGTTAGCAAATGTTTAGGCATGATACTTAGATTTGTTCAAGACTGGATATCTCAGGAACACCACTCATTTAAGAAGGTTTCTCTACAGCAATGGTGGCTAGTGCTCACAAGCAGAAGAGATTAAATTGTTTTACACATGCTGAAACAGTTGTTCATAACAATCTAATGGTGAGAACAACTTCTTAGAAACACCAAAAGAAGGTGTTCATAGTGTGCCATAAGCAGCTTACTTTTGTCCTCAGAGAGTGTCCACCAGCCTTATTTCTTTTACATTAAAGCCATATGACAAGTCCGATAGTACAATGTAGCTTATCTCAGTAGTTGGTGGGTTACTGTATGATTTCTTTCATCTGGTACAGAACAGTCAAAACCACATTTCTTATTCAAGGAAACTATGGGGTTTGTTTGACAAGAAAAATCATGTGACTGGATTCTCATTCTATTGCTTAGCAGACAAAGGTGGTAGTGTGTCCGAGCGGCCTAAGGTGCTGGTTTTTAGGCTCCAGTCTCTTTGGGGGCATTGGTTCAAATCCCAACACTGTCACTGACCCTTTTCTACCCAATTCAAATGCAGTGTCATGTAAAAGCAATTGGGCCCTCCATTCAGCCTTCTATTTAAAAACGGAAGAAGTGGCATAAGCCTATTCAATGAGAAGGTGGAAGGAAAGATGGCACAGACTTGTGGGTTTAGTTATAAAAAGAGCGAACAGTAAGAAAGTGGAGGATTGCCAAAAGTGCAGAATGCTGAATAGGCTAGGGTGGGCAGTCTGGATGAGGCAAGAGCCCTTTTCAGCCCTCAGCTTCTGTGCATCAAGTTCTCTTTCCTCAGGTCAGTTTCCTAATCTCTCGTTTTTTTCTCAACCATTTTCATGTCAGCACTACATGTCCCTTCCACTCTGGGTAGCTCTCCTGTTCCTCTGACACCCACTGCAATCTCCTTCTTTGCAGAGACCTCACCATTTTCTCTCTTCTATTCATCCAGCTCTCCATTTGTCAATTCCCTCCCTTGTGCCCCTCATTTTGTATCTTCTCTGTCACCTGAGAACTCCCTCACTCATGTACATCTAAATGAATTAGCAATCCCTCATCTTACTTAGCAGACCAGTTTGTCACACATGCACAAAATGGAAGAGGAGGCCAGGAACAGAACACACAGCTGACATGGCTGAGCAATTCGCTCTTCTGCTCTTGGTGGGAACTAAAGGAACCAAAAATAAATGCATGAAGAACATCCTGCAAAAGATCTGTCTTCAAGAAATTCTCTATTTTAAGATATGTTTCTAAGTCAGTCACCAAAAATGGATTTAAGGGTGAATTAGCGTGAAGGCACTACTGAGATTTGAATTCAAGATCACCTGTTTATTAAGCAGCTGTTTTAACCAACTAAGCCACAGCACCACAAATGGTTTGTAGTTTTCTACTATGATCGGCATAAGAATTCAACTAAGCACTTCATGAATTAACATTCTTCCAGCACATCTCTGTTACCGTCTTCTGTGGTGTATTTATTTCAATTCCACTTGAAATATGATAGCATACCCAAGTATGTCAAACTGTCCAGAAGTATAATGCACATGGCCCTGAGTTTTCCACGATTCCGCGGCCGTGGAACTATCCACAGAAAATCACAGAGTTGCACCTCACCCTCGGAAGTCACAACCAGTCACAGAATTCCTGTGGAATTCAAGGGGGCCACAGAACTCCCACCGAAAATGATAGAATCCTGGGCAGAGTCACGCTGTGAGCAGAGTTACAAAATAGCTGCAAATTAAAAAGAACCTGCTTCATAGGTACTGGAAAGGGTATCCTGTTAAAATCGCGATGGAATAATAGTGAGTGCAATATTGTGAATGCATAATCGCAATTTTAAATGCAGCAACTGCTGAACAATAACGAGTGAACAGAAACAGCGATTCTGGTTGCCATACACATACAAAAATAGTGCCTGATTGAAACAGCGATGATCGGATTTTCTATGCACCTAATTTGGCTTGAGTGTGGACCTCCTGACCTCGATTTTGGCTGTCCTATCTTTCAGGAAATTGGAAACAGAAACGATTAGGCTGAAAAGCATTTGTTTTGTTCCACAGTTCCCCACCCCCAACATAGCTATTCAGTACTGTTCATCTTGTGCCGATCCTAAAAGTAGCACCTTCTGATGCCTCCATTGTCCATTCCAGATCTTCACTCCCTTCTCCTAACTCCCTAGTCAGGGAAGCACTGTTGCCTGTTGCACCCCTGGACCATGCATATCATTTGTGCATGAGCTGGCTTGCTCCCGGACCCAGGCTGGGAATCTTCTGTAATATTATCAGATATGTGCTACTATAGCCAAAGAACTCACATCTTCATGACTCCTCTAAAAGGACAGAGTCTAGCTAGTATTTATAAGGAAACAAATGTACTTCAAATGATTTTTCAGAAACATTTCATCTCATTCTTTCCAAAATGAGTTTCCAAATTTCATTACTGTTTATGTACTTGCCCTTGTTTTAATTAGTGAATGTAATGCTGTTAATTGTTACTGGTATTATGCACTGCTTGTAACTTTGGTGGTAGTCAAAAATGGGGACTGTTTTGTGTGTGCGTGTACATTGGTGACTTGCAGTTTGGGATTAATGGCCGTTTTTTTGTGCAAAGTATTGAAATATGGCAAATATCTGCTGTGATTTATCAGTACTTTTTTTATTTTGGTGGGGGGAGCAGAAATCATAGAGAAGCTAAACAGCATGAGACCACAAAGAGCAAGCAGTCGGGCTTGCAGGAAATAACAGCAGAGAACTGTCAGTGTTAATCTCCGCAAGTCGCTCCAAGCCGAGGAAAAATATATTAACATCAATATTAGATTGGGGAGGATTCTGTTTAAAATCTTTTTTTTTTCACTCCAATACGGCTTATTTGCAAGCAGTTCAGGACAAAAGTAATAATGAATGTCCTGCTGCAATAAAATAATAAAACTGCTAGTGCTATTTTACAAATATAACAAACGCTCACACACACACCCCCTCCCCCCGAAGCTGAGCCACGGAGGCATCAGTTACATTTTAACCACCATGCTGGCACCCCGGGCTGAGTTTGTTAATTTCATTTATTTAATCATTCATAATGACCAGCTTCAATACATTCTGTTGGGCCAGATGTAAGATGTTCCCAGCTGGGAGGATGCCAGAAAGTAGGGGATGTGATTTATTAATTTGTTGCTTTAGCGGTTGCTATATCCCTATTGAGCCACGGAGGATTCTGCTTAAAGATTTTTTTTCACTCTGAGCCCCAGAGAACAGTTCTTCCCTAGATATGCAAGGCTTATTTGCAGGCTCTTTTTGTGAATGTCCTGCTGCAATAAAAAAATATAATAAAACAGCCAGTTTTACAGTTATTATGACAAAAGCGTAAACCGCCCCCCATCCCGCCCCAGCTGAGTCAGGGAGGCATTGGTTACATTTTAACCCCATCCCCCCATGCTGGCACCCAGGGCTGGGCTTGCTTATTTATTTTTTCATTTATTTAATCATTCATAAATAAAACGGCCAGTCCTAGAGTAACAAAACCCCATTCTTTAATGCTTTCATCCAAAATATAATTCTTGTTTTCCTGAAATGTACAGTAGGAAGTGAAATCATAAAGAATGTTTTAACAAATGTGGAATAATACAGGCATCCACACATATATACTGTACATATACAAACAAATCTCTCTCTTGGCCTGTCTGTCTGTCTATCTATCTATCTATCTGCCAAAAATCCTTCAAAACCTTTACCAGGAATACTGATCTGTTAACAGCTCGCTTCCAAATGTGTCCTATGGGTGAGGGGTATGAAATATAGTATGAAATAAAGTTCAGGAGCAAATATATATATATATAAATATATATATATATATTTTTTTTATGCAATCGGGGTGGCCATATATGTAGTTAAATAAACCCATTTATCTGAGTCACTGTATGTATAAATAAAGGGATATACAATGGTGAGCTGTCAGATAAATTATTTATCTACACAAGTGCTGTTTGACCTCGAGTAACTTCACGAGTGGCATAAGCCACGAGTGAGGTGTCCGAGGTCAAACAGCACAAGTGTAGATAAATCATTTATCTGACAGCTCACCATTGTATATTTCATTTATGCAATAGGGATGCTTCTTATCAGTGCAGGAACATCTGGTTTTGACTGTTTATCTTCTTTTTTTAAAATGATAATTTCTGGGACATTCTGGGACTTTCGGTTAACTTTCCTAGTGTATATCCGCCTAGCGGGGTGGTTGCTATTAAATGAAACACCACTCATTTTGTAGAGAACTTCTTGCTGAACAAATGTCATGGTCACAGTATTGTGCTACCTTTTTGGTTTTAAAGTTATTTGCATTTGTTTGATGAAAAAGTGAAACAAAAATTCAATTTTATGCTGTTTTTTGCTAATTATAAAAAAACTAAAAGGTATTTATTAATGAAACATGACTCATGTTGTAGATATTTTTGTGCTGAACATTTTTTGTGCTCACAGTACCATGCTATCATTTTTAGTTTTAAAGTGATTCACATTTGTTTGTCGAAAAAGTGAAAAGAAAATTGATTTTTATACTGTTTTTTGCTAATTATGAAAAAACTAAAAGGTAGCTATGAATGAAATACCACTCATTTTATTTTGTAGATATTGTTGTATTGAACATTTTTGTGCTCACAGTACCATGCTATCATTTTTCATTTTAAAGCTATTTACATTTGTTTGTCTGAAAAGTGAAAAGAAAATTGGATTTTATGCTGTTTTTTGTTTAATTATAAAAAACTAAAAGGTATCTATAAATGAAACACCACTCATTTTGTAGATATTTTTGTCCAGAAAATTTTTCGTGCTCACGGTACTATGCTATCATTTTTCGTTTTAAAGTTACTCACATTTGTTTGTCAAAAAAGTGAACAAAAAAGCTTTGATTGACAGTTTGTATTTATCCCACATATGTGGGACAAATCTAGGGTGGTTAGATTTATCCCACATATGTGGAAATAAATGGATTTATGCAATTGCTTTTGGTTCCACACCTATTGCATAAATAAATTTATACATACAGTGATCATTTATACACACAGTACTATGTCACAGATCTCTTTGGAATTCATTTAGAATGTTCGGCCTTAGAAGCAGTACTAACCATGTTCAAATGGGAATAACTTTAAAACGAAAAAATATAGCATGGTACTGTGAGCACGAAAACTGTTCAGCACAAAATGATCTACAAAATGAGTGGTGTTTCATTTATAGATATCTTATAAATTTTTTACAATTAGCAAACAAACAGAAGAAAATTAGATTTTTTGTTCACTTTTTTGACAAACAAATGTGAATAACTTTAAAACAAAAAATTATAGCATAGTACTGCTAGCACGAAAAATGTTCAGCACAAAACTAACCACAAAATGAGTGGCATTTCATTTATAGATACCTTTTAGTTTTTTTTATAATTAGCAAAAAACAGCATAAAATTCAATTTTCTTTTCCCTTTTTTGACAAACAAATGTGAATGACTTTAAAACTAAAAAGGTAGCATAGTACTGTGAGCATGACATTTGTTCAGCAAGAAGTTTTTCTACAAAATGAGTGGTGTTTCATTTAATAGCAATCACTATGCTAGGCAGACATACTCTAGGAAAGTTAACCAAAAACTCCCAGAAATTATCATTTAAAATAAAGATAAACAGTCAAAACCAAATATTCCTGCACTGATAGAAATCATCCCTATTGCATAAATGAAATATACAATAGTGAGCTGTCAGATAAATGATTAATCTACACTTGTGCTTTTTGACCTCGGACACCTCACTCGTGGCTTACGCCACTCGTGCGGTTACCCGAGGTCAAACAGCACTTGTGTAGATAAATCATTTATCTGACAGCTCACCATTGTATATCCCTTATATATATAAAATATATATTTAGTATGTCACACTACACCCCAAACTTGACACAAAATTAAACACATAACTGAATTTTAAGTGTGTATGTTACAATATAAGCACTTGACTCTATGAAGAAAATGTCAAATATGAAGAAAAATAGCAAAACAGAATAAAAATAAGGGAAATAGGGCAACAGTTCATTGCCACAGAATAGCCACAGAAATTATAGTCCCCCGTCGCAGAAGTTCTGTGGCAAATGGAAACCCTGCCACAGAACTTTGATCCAAAGTGCCTCAGAAAAATCGGGGCCCTGATAATGCATAATTTCCTTCATGTCCCTCAGGGTAATTAGTGAGGTAAATACCAAGATAGAACAGCCGATAGGGAGAAGGGCAGGGGTAAATGGAGAAAAAGACAAATGTGGTAGGGACAGGGATGGTGCAAAAAGAAATAAAGCTATAAAAAATGGAAGATAATGAGTGCCAACGCCTGTAGTATAGGTAAAAAGCTCCCTGAAATGGTGGCCTTGATGGAAGAGGGATGCCTGGATAATGTGGCAGTCACTGAAACATGGTACACAGAGAACCATGACTGGGATGTCAACATACCAGGGTACACAATCTACAGGAGGGACAGGGAAGGAAGGAAAAAGAGGAGGAGCAGTAGCTCTCTATGTAAGGGAAGAAATCAAAGCAACAGAGCTAAAGGGTAAACAGAGAGGAGAGGAGGCACTGTGAGTCACCCTGTAGACTGGAAATGGCTCCACAATCCGCACAGGGGTTGTGTACAGACCTCTGTCTCAGGGGGAGGAAATGGACAAGAAAATGATAGAAGGTATCCTTGGGGTGGCAGAGAAAGGGGAGATATTGCTGATGGGAGACCTGAATATGCCAGATGTTGACTGGAGTACCTTTGCTGCAGCCACATCCAAGAGCAGGGCCATTCTCGATGCCCTACAGGGGGCATGCCTCAGACAGCTAGTTTTGGAACTCACTCAGGAGAGAGCAATCTTAGACCTGATATTCTCAAATGGGGATGGAGAGAGGATCTCTGATCTTGAAGTGGGTAGCCACCAGGGAACAAGCAACCACCAAACAGTGAGGTTCATGATAAACTTAGCTATAGAGTCAAGCCACACAAAAGTGAAGGTACTGGATTTCAGGAAGGCTGATTTTGTCAATATGGGAGAGTGCCTCAGAAAAGCACTAGCAAACACGCAAGAAGGTGGGGTGAAGCAACAATGAGGAAACATCAAAACCGCCATCACAGAGGCAACAAGCCTTTGTCTGAAGCAAATAAACAAATCAAAATGAAAGAAAAAACACTAAGGTACTCAAAATAATTGGGGAGGAATGTAAGGGAGAAACAGATAGCATTCAGGAAGTATAAGGAAACACAGAAGGAGCAGGACAGAGAACTGTACCAGTTAAAACAGAAGGAAGCAGGTAAGGCAGTCAGAATAGCAAAGGCCCAAACTGAGGAAAAGATATCCAACTCAGTTAAGAAGGGGGATAAAACCTTTTATAGGTACATTAGGGAGCAAAGATAGACTAAGGCAGGGATACTGAGGCTGAACAAAGAGGAAGGTGGTTGGGCAGAGAACGACAGTGAAAAAGCAGGGATACTGAATGAATATTTCTGTTCAGTATTCACAATGTAAAAGCAGGGGGAAATACCTAATCCAGTCAATAGAAGCACTCCGGAAAGGAGGGTTGATATTAATCCTTTCAGAGAAGAAAGGGTTCTGAAAGACCTCTTAAAACTGAAGGTGGATAAAGCAATGGTGCCTGATGGGATTCTCCCCAGAATTCTAAAAGAACTAAGGGAAGAACTTGTAACCCCACTAACTACCCTTTTTAATAAATCATGGGAGGATGGTGTGGTACCTGAGGACTGGAGGAGGGCAGATGTGATTCCCCTTCAATAAAGTGGGAGCAAGACAGAGGCAGAAAACTACAGACCTATCAGTTTGACCTCAGTGGTAGGGAAAATGATGGAATCACGTCTGAAGGAAAGAATTATTGAGTACCTAGAGGCCAGTGGGGTACAGGACCAAAGGCAGCATGGATTAACAGTGGGAAGGTCATGTCAGACAAATTTAATTGATTTCTTTGACTGGGTTACCAAAGCAGTAGACCAGGGAGGGGCTGTGGACATGGCCTACCTAGACTTTAGGAAGGCATATGACACAGTCCCACAAAAAAGATTAATAAACAAATTAGCCAGCCTGGGAGTGGGCCCCAGGGTGGTAGCCTGGGTAAAACACTGGTTGGACAACAGGACACCATGGGTAATAGTAAATGGAGTCCACAGTGAAGAAAGGAGGGTTACTAGTGGAGTACCAAAGTGTTCAGTACTGGAGCCGGTCCTTTTTAATGTCTTTATAAGTGACATTGCAGAGGGACTGGAAGGGAAAGTATGTCTCTTTGCAGATGACACAAAGATCTGTAATAGGGTTGATACACAAGGAGGGGTGGAAAAGATGAAAAGGGACTAGGCAAGGTTGGAGGAATGGTCAAATGTATGGCAGCTTAGATTCAATGCGAAGAACTGCAAAGTAATGCACCTGGGAAACAAAAACCCAGTGGAAGAGTACACAATGGGGGGTGAGATACTGACAACAACAAAAATGGAAAGGGACCTGGAGGTAGTCATATCAGATGACCTAAAGGTGGGCCAGCAATGTGCAAAGGCAGTAAGGAGGGCTGGGGGATATTGGGATGCATAGGGAGAGGCATCACCAGTAGAAAACAGGAAGTTGTTGGCCCTCTGTACTGACAGTTAGTAAGACCACATCTGGAGTACTGTAAACAGTTCTGGAGACCCCATCTCTGCAAAGACACAGACAGGGTGTTTATTTGTTTATTTGTTTATTAAGATCTAGGATTACAAATACCTTTGAGCCAAAGCTCTTTTACAAAGGTTCCACATCAAAGGAAAACAGAATTGGGGAAAAAACATTTCAAAGGAGAGAAGACATTTCACATTGTATAAGCAGACTATAATTAATGGCTCTCCCCTTTTGCCATTGAGAGACCTTAGTGTAATTGCGTTATAAGGAGGGTTCATAACGGCAAACACGCGTAGATGGTTCTCTCCTTCATGATGCTCTACACCAAGCATCTTCATTGGCTTGTGCTTCCTTCCTACAACAGAGCTGCCAAAGAAACATGGCAGTGAGTAAATTTAAAAAATAATCAAATTGAGCACTGGTTTTACAGATGGGGGACTTTGAACATTTAAAAAAAAAATAAGTGAAGCCGCCAAAAATGAAAATCCAGCCATACGTAAAATAAACTGGAACAGACTCGTAGCCACACTGAAACTGCTGATTATATTTTATATAATTGCTGTGGCTAAAAAGGGGAGAGCCATTAATTATATAAAATAAAATATGGGGTAATGTGTTTAAACTCGAGGTTTACAGACACCCTTGGGGTTAGATGCTTTGCACAAACCCCTCGAGCATCTAACCCCTTTGGTGTATGTAAACTCTCATTAAACACACCACCCCATACTTTATTCTATATGTAACAGTTTATAGGACCTTCAGTAGGGACACAAGAGGGAGACACAGTAAAGCAGCCAGAGGCATTTGTCAGGCTAGGATAGCCAGTAAGTGCAGCATCATTGGGGGGGAGAAGCAGAGTGAGGAGGGAAGAGCATGTAGTACATAGAGGGAGGGGATTAAAGAGGAAGGAAGAGGGGACAGAAGAAGAGGGAAGGGGAAAAGTGCAATGAGGGTACATAATTGCATGGTGTGGCAGTTAGGACTGGAGTCTGGTGGGAGTGCCAAATCGGCTAGGTTAGAGATACCAAAATTCAGGAAAAGCAATCACAAGAGCTAGAGGTTGTAAGATGTAGTCTAAGGCTGGATTTAAACACTCCAATAGTTTTGGAAGAGGATTTAAGGATGTAGCATCTGGTTTGGGTGGGAGGTGGGGGAGACTTGGCAGATGGGATTAGTGGGCAGCATGGACATTATCATGTCAAGCAAGGTGGTTGGAGTGCAGTCAATAGGACTGGGAGACTGGCTTACCCAAATAACTTTTGGCTTCATTTACCAGTTTATGCCAAAAAGGTTAGCAGGATGGGGTGGGTTGTTAAGATTTTTTCTAACTTTAGTTTGTTTGTGATGGATAGTTGGGAATGTTATGTAGGGGGGCGGGAGGAAGAGCCATGTTACATTCAAGATACCTGATGTGCACTTATGCCCAATTTATTGCCCATAACACCTTTTTTTCCTGTCAAAATAGTCTCCTGGAATATGAAATTCCTTTTATTAGGGAGGTGTTTGATCACAGGGAAATCCTCATTGGATCAATTCATGGTCCCAATAGGGACTCTCCTGTTTTTTTTAGTAACATCTCCAGATCCTTGGCACCCTTCAACAATTTACTCATCATTCTAGCTGGGGACTGGAATCTTGTTACTAACACCGCCCTTAACAGGTCCTCTGCCACGAACAACAGTCCCTCTCCTACCCAATGATCTCTTCAAGATCTTCTGGAAACCTATGGGATGATTGTCCCCTGGTGCCTTCTGAACCCTGAGGTTAGGGTGTACATGTATGACTCACCCCTGCACAGACCCCTTTCCCAGATTGATTTCTTTTTGATCAACTGAAAATTATCACCAGTCTACTAGGATGTGGAATCACTCCCAGAGTTCAATCTGACCACTCCCTTATATGGCTAGACATTAATCTGGTTCCTGATATCCAGAAAGACACTATCTGGAAACTAAACTTCCAGTTCCTTGCCCATGAAAACAGAGTATCCCACATTAAGGAACTCATTAAACATTTCATGATGCATAATGAAGGCTCCATTCCGGGCTTCGATCAGATTTGGAGTACCTTAAAATGTGTACTTGGGGGTGAACTCATCAAGGTCTCAGCAACAAAGAGGCGTCAACAAGACAAACAATCTAACTCACTCCTGGCAGACATATAGTCTCTTGAAGTCTCTTTGTCTAATCCCCCCTCTGTAGCAGAAATGAATCGATTGACTCTCCTGAGGAACCAATATGCAGACATCCTAAAAGAAGAAGCAGAATATGCTCTCTTTAAAACTCAGGCTAAGTATGTTGAACAGGGGGATAAAGCAGCCATCTTTTGGTGATGAGGCTCTGGAGGCAAGAAGAGTCTTGTCTCATTGCTGCACTATCCTCCTCGACCTCTGGAACCATTCTAACTACCCCCAGAGAAATTGCAAGGGAGTTTGAACAGTATTGTAGCCAGCTTTATAGCCCTTCAGAAGCTTCCCCTACTGATAATGAGATTAGGGAATATTTTAATGCAATTTGCCTCCCTTCTCTCGATGGAGCCCAACAAAATCTACTAGTTTGCCCCATTTCAGAGCATGAAATCAGAAATGCCTTCAAGACTCTCCCTAGAGACAAAGCACCAGTCCCGGATGGCTTTCCATCCAACTTTTATAAAACATTTGAGACAGAGTTGACTCCCATCCTTCATCGGATGTTTAAGTTTTTATGTGAGTATGGGATTACGGACCCAACACTTTTAGAGGCAATTATAGTGGTACTCCAGAAGCCAGGCCGACTTAAAGATAAAGTCACCAATTACCGTCCCATTTCACTAATGAACTACGATATAAAGATTTTTGCTAAGATTCTAGCCTCCAGAATCGCTAATGCTTAGGAGGGGCTTTCGAGTCCTGAACAAATTGGATTCATGCAAGGTAAATCCTTATTGGACCACATTCGCAAGCTTGCTCACATTTTCTCTGTATCCAGGGAAGTGAATCAGCCTATGGTCCTTGTCTCTCTGGATGCGAAGAAAGCATTTGATGGGTCAGCTGGCCTTTCCTGTTTAGCACCTTGTCTAAATTTGGTTTCCCACCAGTCTTTATATCCTGGATTAATTCCCTATACTTCTGCCCTTCTGCAAAAGTATACTGCAATGGAGTTGTTTCATCTTCTTTTCCTCTAAAATCAGGCACCCGACAAGGCTGTCCCTTATCAC
This sequence comes from Neoceratodus forsteri, assembly GCA_016271365.2. Classification (NCBI taxonomy): domain Eukaryota; kingdom Metazoa; phylum Chordata; order Ceratodontiformes; family Ceratodontidae; genus Neoceratodus; species Neoceratodus forsteri. Next base: position 434,164,884 of record CM057450.1, on the reverse strand, counting down.
CCCTGTTATTTAATTTATATTTAGAACCTCTGCTCTATCAATTGAACACTTCTCCACTTCTCCAAGGTATTGTAATTGGGCTGTTCCACCTAAAAATGTCCGTCTATGCATATGATATACTCCTTCACATCACTGACCCCTATAATTCCATTCAGGCTGCCCTACAGATTATCCAACAGTTCAGTACGGTTTCCAATTACAAACTCAATCTTAATAAAACAGAGGTGATGCCCCTTAACCCTTTTTTTTCCAAAGACAAGATTGCCCCTCTTTCTAGGATTTGGAATACCCGCCTCAAGTATTTAGGGATAACACTGCCCACCTCCGTATCACTAATGAAAAAACTTAACCTAGACAGCCTTATTTTGAATATTAAGCAAGATTTAGACAGATGGGCTCCAATGTATCTGTCCCTTTAAGCAAGGGTTAGCATGGTAAAAATGAACGTCCTACCAAGAGTGTTCTATCCGCTAAACATGTTGAACGTATACCTTCCCTTGATTTGGTTTCATCAGTTACATGGTATAGTCTCCCAATTTTTATGGCAGCATAAACCCTCAAGGTGATCATATAACTGCTATGCCCCAAGTAATTTAGGGTCTCAAACTTCCCAATTTCTACTATTATTACTCTAGCAGTCATATAGCCAAATACATGAATTGGACTACCACGCCTCAAGAGATGGGTTCTCACCCATACACTCCCTTTTGGTTATTAGTTGAACAACATATGCTCTCTGCCTCAGGCTTTACCCCCACCAGTTTGCTGTTCATATCGCCAGGTAGACTGCCACGTTCCTTACATGGCTCAGCTATTCATACATCAATAAAGGTTCACATGCAACTGTGCAAATCCTTGCGATATCAAAATCAACAGGATTTGTCATAACCAGTGTTTGGTAATCCCAGCTTTAGACTGGAAGACCAGGTGATTTCAGCTCCAAAAATGTGTGCAACCTCACAGGCCATTGTTAGTGACTTAGTGGTCAATGGCAGTTTAGGTAATATACCAGTCTTGCTGGCATATTTCCAATGATCCATTAAATACTCCTTTTTCATGTTCCAAATCAGACAATGCTATGGAACGGGTACTTGGAGTGAACATCCAGCAACTCCTCTTAAACAGCTCCTTGCATGCACCAAGCAACCTAACGCTATATCTCGCCTGGTTTCAGCCCTATCTGGGACACTTAACCCAGAAGACTTGGGTTATTCTCGATATTAAGCCCTCACTTTCCCCAATGATAAAATCGCTTGGGAAAGGGTCTGGCGGGGACTCTATTTATATACTGCCAATGACTGCCCAAGACTGACATAATTCCACATTTTGCATGATACCTACTATACCCCTTTTAAAATGTTTAAGAAGGGCAGTCTCCCGACCCAGGTCTGCTTTAGATGCGGTCAGGAACCAGGGTCATTACTTCATATATTTGGGAGTGCCCCAAAGTGGTTCCCTCTGGTGCCTTATCAAGACAAAGGCTGACCCACTACTGGGTTTGCAAGAGCTATTCACTCCTCAAATTTGTATAATTAGAGATTATAGTAATATCCCAGTTAGGGAAAGATGGTTCAAAATGACCATTATATCACCATCAGTTAAAAAACTTGTTCTCCATCACTAGAAAGACCAACTTATTGTTTCTTACTCTGAATGGGTGAACGAGTTCTTCAATAACCTCAGAATTGAAAAGGCAATTGCCAGCCTCGACGGCAAACTTTCTCTGTATCGAGTCAGATGGGAGAAGTTGCAGCCCTCTGGTCCCTAATCCCTCCTTAAGGGAGTGTTGAAACAACATATCATCTAGTCACTCTGGGAATTGCCCATTAGTATTATTGATGATTGTGGGCCCTTGTACCAAGAAGGCCACTGTACAAATGCATTGTCATACAAGACTTATTGGTATACCTAAGTTTACCCCCAGATGCTGGGGTATGCTTGTTTTCTCCATTGCCTCATTAGCACTGAGTGCACTTGATAGTTAGATAAGAATTATACACCATATCCAGGTACTTTTGGCTCTGGGTGGGTGGGGGTGTTGAGAGAGGGGTATTGGGAGGTGGTAGGATTGGGAGGGTTGGGGGAGTGGGTTAGTCTGTTTCTATGTACAATTGTTTATGTATATATCCACTAAATATCTAAACTTCTGCAACTGCTTTGTTGTATCTGAAGCTCAGCTACTATGGTTTGCTGTCTGTTGCAGGATCTGTATCCCATGTTTTGTTTAGTTTTATGTTGAACAAAATAAATAAAGCATATTAAATAAAAGAAAGTCCGATTGTACAATGTAGCTTACCTCAGTAGTCGGTGGGATAGTGTATGATTTCTTTCATCTGGTACAGAAGATTCAAAACTGCATTTCTTATTTAAGGAAAAATTGGGGTTTGTTTGACAAGGAAAATCATATGACTGGAATCCCCTTCCATTTTCAGGAACTCTCTCTGGTAGTGTGGCTTAGTGGTCCAAGGCGCTGGATTAAGGCTCCAGTCTCTTTGGGGGTGTGGGTGCGAAACCCACCACTGCCATTGACACTTTTCTGTCCAATTAAAATGCAGTGTCATTTAAAAGCAAATGGGCTCTCCAATCAACCTTCTATTTAAACACTCGAAGAAGCGGCATATGCATAACCAATGAGCAGGTTGAAGGAGGGATGGCACAGGTTTGTGAGTTTACTTAGAAAAAGAGGGGACAATAGGAAAGTGGAGGATTGCCAGAAGTACAGAATACTTAACAGGTTAGGGTTGGCAGCCTGGATGAGGCAAGAGCCCTTTTCAGCCCTCAGCTTCTATACATCAAGTTCTCTTTCCTCATGTCAGTTTCCTAGTCACTCGGGTTTTCTTCTCAACCCTTTTTATGTCAGCACTACATGTCCCTTCCACTCTGGGTAGCTCTCCTGTTCCTCTGACTCCCACTGCATTCTTCTTCTATGCACAGAGCTCACCATTTTCTCTCTTCTATTCATCCAGCTCTCCATTTGTCAATTCCCTCCCATGAGCTCCTTGTTTTGTATCTTCTCTGTTACCTGAGAACTCCCTCACTCATGTAGATCTAAATGAATTAGCAATCCCTCATCCTACTTAGCAGACCCATTTGTCACACATGCACAAAACAGAAGAGGAGGCCAGGAACAGAACCCACAGCTAACATAGCTGGGCAATTCGCTCTTCTGCTCTTGATGGTAACTAAAGGAACCTAAAAAAATGCACGAAGAACATCCAGGAAAAGGAACTATCTTCAAGAAATTCACTATTTTAAGACATGTTCTAAGTCAGTCACCAGAAATGGATTTAATGGTGAACAAATGAAAAGGCACTGCTGAGATCTGAATGCAAGATTGCTTGTTTATTATTCGGTCACTTTAACCAACTTAGCCACAGCACCATGAATGGCTTGCAGTTTTTGGTTATGATTGGAGTAATAATTCTACTAAGCCCTTCCTGAATTGACATTCTTCAAATACATCTCTGTTACCATCTTCTATAGTGTATTTATTTCAATTCCACTTGAAATACAATAGTATACCAGATTATGTTAAACTGCCCAGCAGTATAATGCATTATTTCCTTCATGTCCCTCTTGAACTGACAGGAATTGTCAGCAGAGTAGTGTATGAAAAGAAAAATGTGGCTCATTTTTGAAAGTGGTTCTGTTTTACTCACAAAAGCTATTGTCACATAGTAGTAGTGTAACTGAGTGTTTTAAGGTACTGGCTTCAAGCTAGTGTCTCTTTGAATTTGTGGGTTCACAACCCACCAATGGCAGGAAGTTTATGAATATCTCTCCATTTCTTTACATCTTCTTTCTTACTACCCATTTTACTGTCGGCTCTGCATCTTCACTTCTATGTTGGTGATACAATGTCTGTTCTGCTGCCATCAGGTTTTCATTCTCCTTTTGCTAGCTTAGCTTTTGTATTATCAGTTCAATTCAGGCAGCTCCTTATTGATAACACTTTACAGGGAGCTCCTCTTTCTGTGGCTTCCATGCCCTTGGAGTGTTCATTTACTCTTCAACCATGCACCAGTCTTTAAAGGAATAGTTAAACACTGAAAAAGACCAGTGTTTCTGAGCTATGCTGTTCTTTTTTCTCAGTTTGGAATTTTCATCATCCTGGAGTAATGTGATAGGTGCTTAATAGAGAACCGCTCGGATAGCTTGAATTTCAGTTCCAATAATGGTAGGGGTTGGCAAATGTTTAGGCTTGATATTGATAGATTTGCTCCAGAAAGGGTATCTTAAGAGGACCACTAATTTAAAAAGGTTTCTCTACAGCAATGGTGGCTACTGCTCACAAGTGGAGGAGATGAGTATTATAAATTATTTCACACATGCTAAAATAGTTGTTCATAACAATCTAATGGTGAGAACAACTTTTCAGAAGCACCAAAAGAAGATGTTCATAGTGTGTCATAAGCAGTTTACTTTTGTCCTCAGAGAGTGTCCACCAGCCTTATTTCTTTTATATTAATGATGCTTTACTGATTGATGTGCGGGAGGCAAAACCAACTGGCTCTCTCTATCTACAAAATTGAGGAGTCTGCTGAGCCCCCTGACCCCATATCTCTTCTAGTTATTGTGGGAAAGGGCAAATTGTGAGGCAGAGAAAAGGTACAGCTTAGACTCAAATTGGCTAGAGATGCCCTTTTCAGTGGTCAGACCTTTTAAACAATAATGACACGAATGCCAAGAATCTCAGGATCTCTCAGAGATATGACCACTGCAGTCATAATGTAGGGGACTGCTGTGGAATTACCAAGCTAACTGTATGCCCAATTCATATTCCAGTTAAGTGATATTGCTATTCAAGCCATATGACAAGTCTGATTGTACAATGAAGCTTATCTCAGTAATCGGTGGGATAGTGTATGATTTCTTTCATCTGGTACAGAAGAGTCAAAACCACATTTCTTATTCAAGGAAAAAATGGGGTTTGTTTGAGAAGGAAAATCATGCGACTGGAATCCCATTCCATTTTTCAGACACTCCCAGCAATATTGCAGCCAAGCAGTCTAAGGCACTGAATTAAGACTACAGTCTTTTGGGGGGCTGAGGGTTCAAATCCCACCACTGCCAATGACAGTCTTCTGTCCCAATTAAAATGCAGTGTCATTTAAAAGCAACTGGGCTCTCCAATCAGTCTTCTATTTAAAAACCTGAAAAAGCGGCATATGCCTAACCAATGAGCAGGTTGAAGGAGGGATGGTACAGGCTTGTGGGTTTACTTAGAAAAAGAGGGGACAATAGGAAAGTGGAGGATTACCAGAAGTGCAGAATGCTGAACAGATTAGGGGAGGCAGCCTGGATGTGGCACTAGCCCTTTTCAGCCCTCAGCTTCTATGCATCAAGTTCTGTTTCCCCATGTCAGTTTCCTTATCACTCAGTTTTCTTCTCAACCATTTTTAAGTCAGCACTACATGTCCCTTCCACTCTGGGTAGCTCTCTTGTTGCTCTGACACCCACTGCATTTTCTTTCTATGCACAGAGCACACCATTTTCTCTCTTCTATTCATCCAGCTCTCCATTTGTCAATTCCCTTCTGTGAGCTTCTTGTTTTGTATCTTCTCTGTTACCTGAGAACTCCTTCACTCATGTAGATCTAATTGAATTATCAATCCCTCAACTTACTTAGCAGACCAGTTTGTCACACATGCACAAAACAGAAAAGGAGTCCAAGCAGAGAACACACAGATAACATGGCTGGGCAGTTCGCTCTTCTGCTCTTGGTGGAAACTAAAGGAATCATAAAGAAATGCATGAAGAACATCCAGCAAAAGGAACTATCTTCAAGGATTTCCCTATTTTATGACATGTTTCTAAGTCAGTCACCAGAAACAGATTTAATGGTGAACTAATGAAAAGGCACTGCTAAGATTTGAACTCAGGAGTGCTTGTTTATTATTCAGATGCTTTAACCAACTAAGCCACAGCACCATGAATGGCTTGCAGTGTTTGGGTATGATCGGAATAATAATTCTGGGTCTGTTCACAAGAAAGGAGTACCAAAGTGTGACATAGAGGTAATTTTTTCAACCTCACAGTAGAATAATTTTGATAAGCTTTTCTGAACTTTCTTACCCAAAGTTGAAATAGTAACTATGTAGTGAGATAACTGCCTAACAGAAACTTGAGATAAAAGCCACTCATTGTGGCACGTGCAAAAGGGGACACCAAACAATGTGGCACATGTAACATTGGACACGAAACAGAGTGGCACCTGCAGCACTGGACACTAAAAGAGTGTGGCATGTGCAACATTGGCCACCAAAACAGTGTTCTCTCAGCATCCTGTCATTATAATATTAAAACCATTTAACACCAAACATTGCATAAGTTGCATATTTACGTTTGACCGTTTTGATGTGTTCCAAGGTTCAATTCTGCCAACCCAAAAATCTTCTATTAAAATATTGTTATTTTTCCATTGTCTTATGCTGTGTTGCCCTATTCCCCCGGTTCTGCCAAAACAAATGGAGACACACACCAAGCACTACAGAGAAAAGGCCACTGCCATGCATTTATTTGATAGAAAAAAACAACATTAACAAGTCTGCATGATGTGGGCAGCCAGGTAGTCTTGATTGGTATTCTACTTTGTAACTCTGTGCTTCCACATGAGCTACGAGCCTTCAGCCATGCTCTCAACTGGATTTTTCCTTAAGGGGGTCTGCTACTCTCTCGTGGAATCCACTACTTTCTTTTTAAAAAGTTAGGGTGCCATGTCTCAAAAGTGGAAGTTTCTGTTAAACTTCCGGGGGTCCTCATTTAAATACATGCAAGCCACGGCCCTGCATCTGCATCTACATGGCTTGTGATGTATGATTCTGCAGAGTACAGGGGTCTGCTCCATAGTTCTCTATGGGGCCATGTCTGAATGCCATTTCTAATGTTAACATGTGAGTTCAAACAAATTACAGCCACACTCAGCGTAGTTTCTTCTTTGAACGGACACCAGCCAAAACAAAAACACAGATCAGTTCCCGCATCGCATAGCATTCGAAATCCAGTGACTGTCAGTGCCCAAGGGCCTGCATCCACTGACACCGGCCAAAACAAAAACACAGATCAGTTCCCGCATCGCATAGCATTCAAAATCCAGTGACTGTCAGTGCCCAAGGGCCTGCATACACTGACACCGGCCAAAACAAAAACACAGATCAGTTCCCGCATCGCATAGCATTCAAAATCCAGTGACTGTCAGTGCCCAAGGGCCTGCATCCACTGACACTGGCCAAAACAAAAACACAGATCAGTTCCCGCATCACATAGCATTCGAAATCCAGTGACTGTCAGTGCCCAAGGGCCTGCATCCACTGACACCGGCCAAAACAAAAACACAGATCAGTTCCCGCATCACATAGCATTCAAATCCAGTGACTGTCAGTGCCCAAGGGCCTGCATCCACTGACACCGCCAAAACAAAACACAGATCAGTTCCCGCATCGCATAGCATTCAAATCCAGTGACTGTCAGTGCCCAAGGGCCTGCATCCACTGACACCGCCAAAACAAAACACAGATCAGTTCCCCGTGATCGCATAGCATTCAAATCCAGTGACTTTCAGTGCCCAAGGGCCTGCATCCACTGACACCGCCAAACAAAACACAGATCAGTTCCGCATCGCATAGCATTGAAATCCAGTGACTGTCAGTGCCCAAGCGCCTGCATCCACTGACACCGCCAAAACAAAAACACAGATCAGTTCCCGTGATCGCATAGCATTCAAAATCCAGTGACTGTCAGTGCCCAAGGGCCTGCATCCACTGACACCGCCAAAACAAAACACAGATCAGTTCCCCGTCGCATAGTTCGAAATCCAGTGACTGTCAGTGCCCAAGGGCCTGCATCCACTGACACCAGCCAAAACAAAAACACAGATCAGTTCCGCGTCGCGCATAGCATTGAAATCCAGTGACTGTCAGTGCCCAAGGGCCTGCATCCACTGACACCGCCAAAACAAAAACATAGATCAGTTCCGCATGCGCAAGCATTGAAATCCAGTGACTGTCAGTGCCCAAGGGCCTGCATCCACTGACACCGGCCAAAACAAAAACACAGATCAGTTCCCGCACCGCATAGCATTCGAAATCCAGTGACTGTCAGTGCCCAAGGGCCTGCATCCACTGACACCGGCCAAAACAAAACACAGATCAGTTCCCGCACCGCATAGCATTCGAAATCCAGTGACTGTCAGTGCCCAAGGGCCTGCATCCACTGACACCGCCAAAACAATAACACAGATCAGTTCCCGCATCGCATAGCATTCGAAATCCAGTGACTGTCAGTGCCCAAGGGTCTGCATCCACTGACACCGGCCAAAACAAAAACACAGATCAGTTCCCGCATCGCATAGCATTCAAAATCCAGTGACTTTCAGTGCCCAAGGGCCTGCATCCACTGACACCGGCCAAAACAAAAACACAGATCAGTTCCCGTATCGCATAGCATTCGAAATCCAGTGACTGTCAGTGCCCAAGGGCCTGCATCCACTGACACCGGCCAAAACAAAAACACAGATCAGTTCCCGCATCGCATAGCATTCGAAATCCAGTGACTGTCAGTGCCCAAGGGCCTGCATCCACTGACACCGGCCAAAACAAAAACACAGATCAGTTCCTGCATCGCATAGCATTCAAAATCCAGTGACTGTCAGTGCCCAAGGGCCTGCATACACTGACACCGCCAAAACAAAACACATATCAGTTCCCGCCGACGCTAGCATTCAAAATCCAGTGACTGTCAGTGCCCAAGGGCCTGCATCCACTGACACCGCCAAAACAAAACACAGATCAGTTCCGCATCGCATAGCATTCAAAATCCAGTGACTGTCAGTGCCCAAGGGCCTGCATCCACTGACACCGCCAAAACAAAATAGGTTTATCATGTGCTACCACACATAACTAAAATCAAGCTCTGCCGATGCCGAGGGCGGCATCCTCTCATCCATGAGCCTTCCACCTAACATTCTTCACTTCCTTCACACCTTTCCCTTTTCTCCTCTTCCTGCACACCTTTTCCTCACCTTCCACCTTACTTTATACCTTCCCCAACTAATCATCCCAGCTTCCTTCCATCAGCACCCCTTCCACTTAATTCCACCATATGACAGCCTCCACTTGACCACCCCATCTGTCTATCTTAGCGAGCCCTTGTGCCCACCAACATTCTTTAAATTCTTCCCAAACACCTGTCCAACTTCAGCGGTCTCTTGCCAACCAAATGGCTGTTCACTGTCAGCATGCCCTGTGTCCCTATGCATACATCCATGTACTCATCTACTGCTCTCCACCATATCTAGCTGTGTACCTTTCCCTACCTGCCCACCATTCCCCTACCTGCCCACACTGTTACAGAACCATTCAGAAATGTTAAAAAGACAATACTTCCTTCAAATTCTGTTAATTCCAATGTTGTTGTAGTTTTTCATGTTTATTGATGATGGTTTTTAGGTCATCTGGTGATATGTCATATTTTCCTTGTCTTCGTCCTTGCACTGTTACTGATCCATAAAAAAGTTGTCTTCCCTTTATGACATCGATGTCTGGAAGCCGTGACCAATTGAATTTGCCATCCCTGCTCCGCTGCAAAAATTTACATTCAAATTCTTGTTTCATTTCATCAAATGATGTTACTTGTCCAATGTGAAATGTGTTAGAGTAATAGACGGCATAAAACTGGCTTGTCTGTATGTGGTCATAGTTATTTTGTTTTCTGGTAGATGTGCTGGCAACAGATGTATTGGCTGTTGTGCTGGCTGTGCTGGAAACAGATGTATTGGTTGTTGTGCTGGCTGCAGAATATGTCAATGCAGCAGCATGTTCATTAATCTGGTTCACAACAGTAGGCGTACTGGTCATCACTGGAGGTGTGATATCAGAAGTGGGGTTGGGTGTGCTGGTGATTGCATTGGAGACAGAAAATGGCAGTGTAGTGGGCCCAGGAATCTTAATATCCGAAGGGGGAGAGGGTGTGTGAATGATTGCACTGGAGACTGGAATAGGCAATGTAGGGGGCCCTGAAGTTTCTTTTTCCTTCACTGAAGACACATAGCTAGGTGCAGTCTGAATAATCCTCTTCTTCCATCCGTTGACATATCTTGCATTTTCACAGTGACCATCCTCCTTTCTGCATGGCCTGCAGAAACAGCTGTAGTCTCGGACTTCAACATCATCGGCTGCTGGTTGGACACTCTGAACCTTTTGTGTGACAGTTATTGTTTTTAGTCCTGATCCTGCATTTCTGCTAATTTTTCCATCACTGACCCAGAAGAATGTTCTCTGGTAATGAATGCAACCTTCAATGGCAGGTTCCTTTGTTAAATTCCTCTTGCAGTACTGAAAGAGGTGTGCAGCATTTGGAATGATAGCATGCTGGGACTGCACAGCTGGGTTTGCACGTGACTTCACCACCACACTCTCACCATCTGAGGGTCCTTTTCCATGCCTGGATCCAAAAAATGCACACTCTGTTGGGAATCCATGTAGTGATGGAGACAAGAATATGTTCTGGAAGGTCCATTTTGATTTATACTGACTCCCACACCCATCAGTAAAGTGTATCTGTTTCTCAATATTGATGCCACGGATGCTTCTGAGGTAGGAATTGGACATGTTCACGAAATGCAGAACTGCGTGCTGATCATGTTTGAGATCACTAGATATGAAGACAAGTGACTCTGTAACTAAGTCTGTACATCTTTCACACCTGCAGTACGTCACTACAGGGTGAACAGTTGCTTGCTCATGGTGCCAGTGGCATGACTGAAATTCATCCTGGTACTTGCATGTGTAGTTCTCTGTTAAGTCTAGAACCATCACTACGCAGCTGTCAGGAAGGTTATCTTTGAGTGACTTGAACTGGTGTTGTTGCCAGGATGCTACGTGTAGATGTCAACCCAAAAACAGGAGGTCGTCCTTCAAGACTTCAAACAGACATCGAAATGTGGCCACTTTTTTCTTCATGCCTTTTCTTGTTTGTTTACTTTCCAATCATTTATGTCCCTGGAAATGGTCACACTGTTACCATTTCACCTCCTCAGTTCCATGTGTCTGTAAAAGTTCTTCCAGTGATTTGTCAACAGCAGGAGTGCTACACGTTTTGCATTTTTTTTCAATGCAGGACTTTTTAGAGAATTTCTCTCCTTCCTTCTTTGGGCACATTGTCAGCTCTACTGCTTCATAAATATTGGAAATTGTGCACTCCATTTTTTCTACTCGGCAAATCGCTTTATTGCTGACAGCTTTAGTTTCCCATGGGTGCAATACTCGCATAGACACTGGTCCAGTTTTTGATCCTGTGTGAGTTTAATATTATCAGGACGGAGACTGCTGAATTTAGTAAGTCCAATTTTTCATCTGGGTTCTGCTCATGGAATTCTTGGTGCAGCCTTTTCAGAGTTTTGTCTAAGAATGACCTTGCTTTTCTGGTTCGCTTAGAAAATGCCTTCTTGTGTGGAAGCGGTGTTGCTGATATATTGAAAAAATCATCTGCTTTCTTCTGCAGCTCCTCAGATATTCCCAACTTGTGTCTGGTGCTCCTCCTAACTAGTGCACTCTTTGATATCCTCATCATTCTTCTCCAACTGATCCCCAGGCACGTGCTTGCTCTTCGTAGTAGGCGGTACTTTTTCAGAACTAGAAAAATGCTGATGAATTATTTTTTCAGTTCTTTGTCTGCTTTCCAGTTGCACTGTTTAAACTAATTTAATTTTTGTTGAAGGACTTCCACTAACTTATTGTCTAGTTTGGTACGATATCCGAACCTTGAGAGGGCAGCCTGTTTTTTTGGAGTGGCCAAGGAGATAACTTTTGAGATTGCTGCAGTAAACCTGGCATGGGTGCCAGAACCGGTGGGGCAAAAGGGGCAGTAGCCACTCCACTTTTTATTTCTGTATGGCAAAAACTAGTATAGAAAAGTGCCTTTTGTATCCTCATAAATGACCTTTTGATTCTCAGCCCCCACAGCGTGTACCATCTTCTGGCACCCTTGAAACCTGGTTGGGGACCGGGGCAGTCCTTCACATGGTCTCTGCATAGCCTTTCTAATTGTGCTTTCTGACCTTGGGTCCATCACTGGTGTTGTGTTTTCATCCAAGGCAATCGATGTCATGCTTGTACTGGTAATGAAGGGTGTTCCCATTAGTGTTTCCATTGTGCTGGATGGTATGCTCACTTGCATTTTCATAGAGTTTGTGGTGTTAGTGGCTGTGGTCAAGGAATTGGTGGTCTGCATCTTCTTTACTTCATGGTATCCTTGTCATCATTTTTCATTGATTCTTCTGCATTTTTGTGAGGTCATCATCATGCATTGTTCTCTTTTTCTCTCTCTCCAATATTCTCTTTTCTGTTCTGCTGTTTGTTTGGTTGTTTTAGTTACAGAAGGGTTTACAGTATTTGGTGTCATGTCCCTCTTCTTTTTCCTGGCTTCCTGCATTTGCAACCAACTTTTCTCTCTAGCAAGTGTGCATTTTTCTTTGGTCATTTTCTCTCTGTGCTCCCGTGAACATCTTTTTGCTTTTCTTTATACTCCTGGATGTGCTGTGGATCATTTCTTAAGTTATTCCGGTACCACTGACTTCTTTATTTTACTGTGAGTGGTACAGAAAAATTCTTCAAAGCCCCACGAAGCATGTCAGCAGCAGACACACATGGTGTTTGATGTCTTCTTGTTTCACTTTGATACATCTTTTTCTTTCCAAAACTATTCGAGATAAAAAAGGAAAAACATGATGCCATAATAAAAAACAGAGAATATATTAAAAAATTCACTCACAGAAAACAACGAGGAGGGCACTGGGCAAAACAGTAGTGCCACATGAGGTAGAGTAGAGCAGCACACATGGTGATGCCACATGAAGCAGAGTTGAGCAGCACACATGTTGATGTTGCACGAGGTAGAGTAGAGCAGCACACATGGTTACACTGCATGAGGTAGAGTAGAGCAGCACACATGGTGATGCCACATGAGGTAGAGTAGAATAGTACACATGGTGACACCACACGAGGTAGAGCAGAGCAGCACACATGGTGACACCGCATGAGGTAGAGTAGAGCAACACACATGGTGACTTTGCACGAGGTAGATTACAGCAGCAAACAAAATGGAGGCCCACCTGAACTTGCCTGCAAACAAAATGGAGGCACGCCTGCACTTTCCTTGCAAACTAAATGGAGGTACATCTGCACTTGCCTGCAAACAAAATGGAGGCCTGCCTGTACTTGCCTGCAAACAAAATGGAGGCCCGCCCGCACTTTTCTTGCAAACTCAATGGAGGCATGCCTGCACTTGCCTGCAAACAAAATGGAGGCCCGCCTGCACTTGCTTAAAAACAAAATGGAGGCCCAACTGCACTTGCCTGCAAACAAAATGGAGGCCCGCCCGCACTTTTCTTGCAAACTAAATGGAGGCCTGCCCACACTTTTCTTGCAAACTGAATGGAGGCACGCCTGCACTTGCCTGCAAACTAAATGGAGGTCCACCTGCACTTGCCTGCAAACTAAATGGAGGCTCACCTGCACTTGCCTGCAAACAAAATGGAAGCCTGCCTGCAAACAAAATGGAGGCCCACCTACACTTTCCTTGCAAACTAAATGGAGGCACGCCTGCACTTGCTTGCAAACAAAATGGAGGCCCGCCTGCACTTTTCTTGCAAACTAAATGGAGACCTGCCCACACTTTTCTTGCAAACTGAATGGAGGCACGCCTGCACTTGCCTGCAAACTAAATGGAGGCATGCCTGCACTTGCTTGCAAACTAAATGGAGGCTCACCTGCACTTGCCTGCAAACAAAATGGAAGTCTGCCTGCAAACAAAATGGAGGCCCACCCACACTTTCCCTTGCAACTAAATGAAGGCATGCCTGCACTTGCTTGCAAACAAAATGGAGGCCCACCTACATTTGCCTGCAAACAAAATGGAGGCCCACCTGCACTAGCCTGCAAACAAAATGGAGGCCCGCTGACACTTTCCTAGCAAACTCAATCAAGGCATGCCTGCACTTGCTTGCAAACAAGATGGAGGCACACCTGCACTTGCTTGCAAACAAAATGGAGGCCCACCTGCACTTGCTTGCAAACAAAATTGAGGCCCAACTGCACTTGCCTGCAAACAAAATGGAGGCCCACCTGCACTTGCCTGCAAACAAAATGGAGGCCCACCCACACTTTTCTTGCAAACTAAATCGAGGCACACCTGCACTTGCCTGCAAACTAAATGGAGGTCCACCTGCACTTGCTTGCAAACTAAATGGAGGCTCACCTGCACTTGCCTGCAAACAAAATGGAAGCCTGCCTGCAAACAAAATGGAGGCCCACCTACACTTTCCTTGCAAACTAAATGGAGGCATGCCTGCACTTGCTTGCAAACAAAATGGAGGCCCGCCTGCACTTTTCTTGCAAACTAAATGGAGACCTGCCCACACTTTTCTTGCAAACTGAATGGAGGCACGCCTGCACTTGCCTGCAAACTAAATGGAGGCATGCCTGCACTTGCTTGCAAACTAAATGGAGGCTCACCTGCACTTGCCTGCAAACAAAATGGAAGTCTGCCTGCAAACAAAATGGAGGCCCACCTACACTTTCCTTGCAAACTAAATGAAGGCATGCCTGCACTTGCTTGCAAACAAAATGGAGGCCCACCTACATTTGCCTGCAAACAAAATGGAGGCCCACCAGCCTGCAAACAAAATGGAGGCCCGCTGACACTTTCCTAGCAACTCAATCAAGGCATGCCTGCACTTGCTTGCAAACAAGATGGAGGCACACCTGCACATGCTTGCAAACAAAATGGAGGCCCACCTGCACTTGCTTGCAAACAAAATTGAGGCCCAACTGCACTTGCCTGCAAACAAATGGAGGCCCACCTGCACTTGCCTGCAAACAAAATGGAGGCCCACCCACACTTTTCTTGCAAACTAAATCGAGGCACCTGCACTTGCCTGCAAACCAAATGGAGGTCCACCTGCACTTGCTTGCAAACCAAATGGAGGCTCACCTGCACTTGCCTGCAAACAAAATGGAAGCCTGCCTGCAAACAAAATGGAGGCCCACCCACACTTTCCTTGCAACCAAATGGAGGCACGCTCTGCACTTGCTTGCAAACAAAATGGAGGCCCGCCTGCACTTTTCTTGCAAACCAAATGGAGACCTGCCCACACTTTCTTGCAAACTGAATGGAGGCACGCCTGCACTGCCTGCAACTAAATGGAGGCATGCCTGCACTTGCTTGCAAACTAAATGGAGGCTCACCTGCACTTGCCTGCAAACAAAATGGAAGTCTGCCTGCAAACAAAATGGAGGCCCACCTACACTTTCCTTGCAAACTAAATGAAGGCATGCCTGCACTTGCTTGCAAACAAAATGGAGGCCCACCTACATTTGCCTGCAAACAAAATGGAGGCCCACCTGCACTAGCCTGCAAACAAAATGGAGGCCCGCTGACACTTTCCTAGCAAACTCAATCAAGGCATGCCTGCACTTGCTTGCAAACAAGATGGAGGCACACCTGCACTTGCTTGCAAACAAATGGAGGCCCACCTGCACTTGCTTGCAAACAAAATTGAGGCCCAACTGCACTTGCCTGCAAACAAAATGGAGGCCCACCTGCACTTGCCTGCAAACAAAATGGAGGCCCACCCACACTTTTCTTGCAAACTAAATTGAGGCACACCTGCACTTGCTTGCAAACTAAATGGAGGCTCACCTGCACTTGCCTGCAAACAAAATGGAAGCCTGTCTGCACTTGCCTGTAAACAAAATGGAGGCCCACCCGCACTTTCTTTGCAAACTAAATGGTGGCCCGCCTACACTTTTCTTGCAAACTCAATGGAAGCATGCCTGCACTTGCCTGCAAACAAAATGGAAGCCTGCCTACACTTGCCTGCAAACAAAATGGAGGACCACCCGCACTTTCCTTGCAAACTAAATGGATGCATGCCTGCGCTTGCTTGCAAACAAAATGGAGGCCCGCCTGCACTTGACTGCAAACAAAATGGAGGCCTGCCTGCATTTGCCTGCAAACAAAATAGAGGTCTGCCTGTACTTGCCTGCAAACAAAATGGAGGCCCCACCCACACTTTCCTTGCAAACTAAATGGAGACATGCCTGCACTTGCCTGAAAACAAAATAGCTGTGAGGAAAATGAAGTGTCGGAGTGCTGGCGAAGGGGTAGAGGAATGGTGTGCCCATCCGATGAAGAGATATGTCTGGTTAATCAGGGGAGATGCAATGTGAGGTCATTATTTAGCAGCAGAGGGAAAGCTGGTAGGATGCCCTAGGGAAATGAAGGTCTCACTTTAAACATGAAGGTCTTGCTTTAAACAAAAAAGCCATCACAAAATAATTCAGCATGAATAATCCAGATAAAGCATCATTTCAACACACCAGCCCCAGTGGATGCATCTTTCCAGGAGTGCTTCTCGGCCCACACCCTTCCACCATACCCACCCCCACCCCAATCCAAGAAAGCACATGGCACTACTAAGATGGCTGAGCCTTAAGCAGGCCTGGAAAAATGCATCTCCTGGCCCCCTCCCTCCAACCACAGACCTCGATTCAGACAAAAAGTCAGTAATCACAGTTCAGCACAGACTAGCGTCTTTCCAGGTGTGCTTATCCTCCACTCACTGAGCCAAGTTGCTCAAGACGGCTGAGAGGGCCTCTGTGAACAAGCACACCTGGAAAGAAGTATTGCCTGTGTGCTTTAAACCCCCAGCATCTCACTTTAAATTAAAAAAACAAAAGAAAAGGTCCGCATGTCAACACAAGGCAGCAATCACAAAATTCAGCATTAAGTGTCAACACACCAGCCGGAGCAGATGCATCTTCCCAGCAGGGCTTCTCAGCCCACACCGCTCCACCCCCACCCCTCCCAATCCAAGAAAGTGTTTTATTGAGCTCTTTATGTAGCCAGAAAATACATCTCCTGGACATCACCCCAGCCCCAGCTCTTTAAACAAAATACGTTAACCAAATTTTTTTATTTTTATTTATTTTGTTTTTGTTAACCAGGTAGGTGAGCTAGCCATAGAGATGACTATTTTCAGGCATGACCCGGGAGGTTACAGGGTAAAACATTACAGAGATACAACAAATGGTAGTTACAGCAAGATATAAACAAATGGTGTTACACAGCAGGTTTTAAAGCACAAAGAGTATACAAGATTTCGAAAGTAGGGTACAAATGGTTTGGTCCAACCATCAGGGAGAAAACCAAATTGTGGAATAATTGGCAACTTCATCAAACTAGGTGCATCCTGCCATTACAGAATGCAGAATGAAAGCAGGATGGCTCAGTGTATTTTAACCCACCAAATGATTTTATATCACTTTGCATTAGGAATTTTACTGGGTATACATGGCTCCCACACACATCAATGGAGCAAGCTGAAAAAAGAACACTCACCAGCTAAAATGATAAAATCCCAAGAAATTGGAACCCCTGTAACACTCACCAGATACCACCAGCTGCCACTAGCTACCACTCCATGCATTAAGAATTTAACCCCCATTACACACTCACCAGCAAAACAAAATGTAAATAGCAGTCAGCAATGATTACACTGTGCCAAAATTAAGAGGAACACACCAAACTAGCATGTTGCACAAACAGCAAGGTGATCCTAGGGCCAGAGTAAGGCGCAGTACACAGAAGGACTCCTACCTTATGGGTTTAATTGTGGTAATCAGTAAAACCAGACAAGCCCACCTAAAATCCTCACACGATCAGGCATTGCATAGCAAATAGGATGCTCCCAATTTTTAAAATCACTCACCTGAGTGAGCCACAACAAACACCGTGGTGTAGCTAACAGGGCTCAGCAATCATGGCGCAGTGCACAGAGAAGGTGAGGAAGGACACGGCTCTTTCAGAATACCGAAGTGGAACAGGGAAAAGGGCTGAAGGCATGCAGTGCACATGCTTTTATAGCCTGACTGAACCAGCCGACTGATGACGATGTAACTCAGTGCCTGGGTTATCCTTAGCTGAACAGGTCGGGTCGGAGGTGGCGCACACACATCCAAGGAACAAGGACCCCAATTGGAGTGCAATCGATAAATCTCATTTTTGGCAAGTGGAGACCATGGGAACGGAGAAAGTGCTTGCCAGCCATATAATCACTTGCCAGTGCTTAACAGCAGGGATGCTGTAAGGGACAGAATTTTAACTAAACAAATTTGGGAGGCATCTTCAACACAGTCCTTACAGAGGACACTGCTTGTTGCCTGAGCGACAGCAATTTGTCCAGACAAGCAACACTTGAGTAGTTGTTTAAATTGGGGCAGAGCATGCAGAAGTAATAACGACACACACAACAACGTTTCACAAGCATTGTTATTAAAAAACAAGTATGGCATAGGCTGAATATAATCAGCAGCATATGCTGTGATGCTGCATGTCACAATATGAAGCTAAACAATGTGTCTTTTCCTAGATGGCCAGAAAAAAAGTAAACTAATGACTACAGCTAGGGCTTTAAAACTATATCACCTATCTGTGGATATGCCCATCTATAGAAAGCACACATTATTACTGCAGTAGCTATCTTGAATTTTCTTAAAATAAGGGTGGAAACTAGATGACATCATAGGAAACCCCATCTTGAGAACAGACCCTCCTACTAAGCCCTTCATGAATTTAGGGGACTGCTATGGAATTACCAAGCTAACTGTAGTCCCAGGTCATATTCCACTAAGTGATATTGCTATTCAAGCCATATGACAAGTCTGATTGTACAATGTAGCTTGTCTCAGTAGTCGGTGGGATAGTGAATGATGTCTTTCATCTGGTACAGAAGAGTCAAAACCACATTTTTTATTCAAGAAAACAAATGGGTTTGTTTGACAAGGAAAACCATGTGACTGGAATCCCGTTCCATTTTCCAAGAACTCACTGTGATAGTGTGGCCAAGCAGTCTAAAGTGCTGGATTATGTGTGGTTCATAGCTCAGTGCTTCTGTAACACATATATTGAAATGATGTAGATGGTTGATGAATACAAAGGCCAGCATAGAATGATTTGTGTTTAGGTACTTGGATGCTTGAATTGAGTCATTTGATGATATTTGATGGTTTTGGCCTTTCTCTGTATCCCATCTGTAGGAAGGAAGGAGGCTTGATTTAGAATTATGGAGCCCCCCAGTGGGATAAGAGTGCCGCAGAAGGAGAAGGTGTCGGGGGAGGATGGTGGGTGAGTGCGGCTAGCTCTATGCGGACTGGGAGTTAGCTGCTCCACTTAAATAGGCAGTGGGGGAGGAGCCCTTCCCACACATAATCCCGGGAATATCTTTAATTATGTGTGTTCATAGCTCAGTGCTTATGTAAAATATATATTGAAATTATGTAGATGGTTGACGGATACAGAGCCAGCAACGAATAATTTGTGCTTAAGTACTTGGATGCTTGAATTGAGTCATTTGATTATATTTGATGGTTTGGGCCTTTCTCTGTATCCCACCTATAGGAAGGAAGGAGGCTTTATTTAGAATTATGGAGCCCCAAAGGAAAATATCTACAATTGTTCAGTAACTGAATGCTGAAGTAGTCGTGCATAACAACTTAAGATAGGAATAGACTATCACCTCCTCCAACTCCGGTGTGTGACCAGTAGCACTCAGGAGAGAAAAAACCTCCTTGGGGGAAAACTCTGAGGACCCATGGCTACTGATCTGCCCGTCCTTCTGGGCATACTAAAGGAGAGAGATCCTAATTAAGCTAAATTAAGCAGCTAATCTGAATTTTAATACTAGAATTTAATCCAGATAATTGGAGCTTGAGCAAGAACTGAATTGTCAATGTCCAGTGAAGTAATTTCCTCCTAACAAACTCCGAGTCAGAATCCATGTACAACGGAATGATGGAGAGTGGATATCTTGAAGGACCAACTTCCATACTTCAGTTGATAGAGGCATAATCCACGAAATTGTATGATAGTTGAGATGAAGTTGATGACTGTTGAATTTAATACAGGATACCTGAAAGACAGTTGAATCCAAGCTTTGACGTCAATGAGGCAGGACGAATAAAAGTAACACGACTTCCAGTTGTCTAATAATAGAGGGCTTGTAAGTACGAGGAATGAGAGATAGATTGAAGCTAGGTCATCAAGTGATGAATCCAGTTCTGATAAGTAAGTATAGTCTTCAGTAATTGATATGAAAACAATGGATGTAGAACTGAGCTGGAATAATTGCAAGCTGTATAGTAATCGGATACACTGGTGCAAAGCTATGAGCATCCAAGTATTATAATATGGTGAGTCCAAAGTAAGTAAGTCAGGTGAGCTGCTAATCTGAAGTGAGAGGTAGTAGGAGCAGGATTACACCAATGTAGGCAGAGAGAAGGAACAGGACGTGGCAACCAGCCCCTGAAGAAGGTGTAGCTGAATCGATAGCTGGTGATGTAGGAGAAGAGGCGGCTGATTCCAGGCAAAGGATGCACAGTCATACCCATGGAAGTCTGCTGGTCGAAGAGAGTGTGACAGTTAGTCGCTTGATGAAAGCACAGCTTGGCAGCAGCTGGAGATGTAAGTAGAGAGGCGACTAGCTCCAGGCAACAGTAAATGGCAGCCAGACCTACGGAGGGCAGCCAGCAGGAATAGTGCATGGTATAGAGACCCCAGGAGACATATTTTGAGTCAGACTAGAGCAGAGTAGCACTGCAATTGAAAGGCAGATGTATAGGATGGAATGGTGCTGAGGCTGAGTCAAATGGAGTAGCAATGTCACAGATCTAAAGGTGGTAGAGCATAGTAGGATAAGGTTTTCATGAGAGGCACAACTAAATGTCCTGGAAAGGGTGAAGCAACAGCAAGTCCACATGGCTGAAGCAGCAGGGCAAAGGATCCAAGAATAGAGGAGGAACAAAGAAACGGCCAGGTGCGAATCCATAATAAGGAGTGTCTGACTGGCTGACATAGCAGCAGATTTGCGCATAGTAGAATGAGCGACTCTTCTAGGCCCCGAACTGGACAAGGCAGAAGTAAGAAACCGCCTCAGCCTGATGGGAGAAGGCAGGTCGTAAAAGCATACAAATAGTAGGTAAACCTCCCAGCCCGATGGGCGAAGGCAGGTCATAGAAGCAGGCGAGTAGCAGGTTCAAATAGAAGTAATAAGCATCTGGAACTGTTGTGGATCAGGTCATAGGTATCAGGTAAACTAAGGCAATATGGAATAGAATTCAGCAGGGAGTTCTTGGCAGAAACAGGAGTAACTCTGAAAGAGGTAAATCGTACAGTGAAGCATCCAGGAGAATTGAGGTGAATATCGTAATGTACTCCAGAAACAATCCAGTGGAAAGCAGAATCTGTAGGAAGCATGATTTGGAGAGGTAAGTCTGACTGAATGAAGCAGCCCTGTAGGAAGCATACATGGGAATGAGAGGGAGCTGAGCCCAACAAGATAAGGAAATGCAGCTAGACCACGTGCGGGCAGCCGATGGACCTTAGGATATACATTAGCAGCATATGCCAGCCAGTGAGTAATCGAGTAGTAACTAAGCATAAGATGGCTAGCATGTATCTGGACCAGACGAAGCATGTGAGTACGGTGTAATAGTATACAGAAACTAAGGACTTTCAAGTCTCATAGAGGCACAGGTCTGACAAAGGCAGTAAACATCCTGGAACTGAAGTTATTTGATGTAGGAGGTATTGATGCAATCAGGGAGACAATAGGAAAAGATCCGCAGGGAATACTGGCTGAGGCGGCAGTAGTAGCTCCGGAAAATTTGAAGTAACATGGGAGGAGCATACAATGCAGCAAAGTTAGGCCAGAAGCAACAAGCAGCTTGATAGGAAGTATCCAGGGAGATATAGGAAGCATCCAGGGACATAGGTGTACTGCGTCACAGTGAAGCATAAGTTGGATACACAAGTCTCAATAGCCAGCAGTTAGTCAGGAGTAGAGCTAGCTCTTAGGCGCAGTGGAAATAATGCTAAGTTGACTCACACATGAATAACTTAGCATGTTGCAAGTGCAGCCAAGCTCTGTAGTTCATTACATGTGAGTAGCTTATGAGATCCAAATGAGTATGGGCAATATAGTGAGTTACACAGCAAATCGTGCCAGTAGAGAAATGCAGGAACTGACCATTAAGCAGCGATGTAATGGTTCAGAATGAAAGGTATGCATGCTAGCCATCATAAGCTGTTAAACAATCTTAGTGGGTAGCTAAGTTCTCATGAAGGATTTAAGGTGAATACTAAGGATGAAAATATTGAATAACCTCCGAGGCTGTGCAAGCAGCTTCGAACGCTTATTGCCATGCGCCCCGGTCCTGATCTCAGTGAGTCTCGACTGGGTGGAGTGAACTGAATAATAATTAGGCTGCATGGTATGCAATAGAGAACGCTTTATGAAGGTCTCGTAATAAACAGTAACAGTGCATGGCACAATGTTCGAGTTACAGGCCGTGGAGGATCCAGTAGGTTGTAAAAGGAACAAGTGGCTCTGTATCAAAAAAGTAAAGTTACTCAGCAACAATTACAAAGTGTTATGTCTGTTGCAAACCATTCGAGGTAGAAGCATTCATAGGAGCATGACATAAACATGAATCACAGATGTGTGGCAGCAACCAACGTTAGTGTGTCCTGATTAGAGTCATGCTATGATGACAGTATACTTGCAGAGGCATCGACACATGAAAAGTACCGCAGTTCCGGTTGTCAAGTGTTGGACAGTACAAGGAGAATAAAAGGCCGAGGCTCTTCAAGTGGGCATATTGAAGTACCGAAGGGCACACTCAGGTGAATAAAGCAAGTACTGAAATGGCACGGCGTGGCTGGAATGTAGGGTGTCTTGGCCTGAAATGGCAGCCTGGAGGAAACCAAGCAAGCTCCACTGATGACCAGGTTATACAGAGTGGCAGCAATAAGCAATACCAGTCGGTAAGTTGTGAAATGGGTCGGAGATGCCAGGTGTGGCTACTCTCTTAGTTTGTACAGCGTAAGATATCTTCATCGAGAATGGAAGGTGCAGAGCAGAAAAAAGTGTTTTCACTGACATGAGAGAGTGCTTTGTGGCTCCGACACTCGCCATCCCAGGTTCCATGTAAGCTAAGCAAAGCGAACAGGGATGTAAACAGTTAATGGGCTGAGCTACGGTAAACAAGCATAAGGCATTAGCAGGGAATACTGAGACACAGTGACTGTATCGAGTGGCAAGGAAGAGGAACGAGTAGAGGAAATCACGGGAGAGCTGAACGGTTAAGGACGGGCACTAATTAAGTACACCGCTGCTGAGGCAAGTTAGAACCCCTCAAAAGAAAACAAAACGGAGAACAAACAAGAACACACAGAAGGGAGGGCGGGCAGGGGAGAGAAAACAAAAGGGGGTGGCAGAATGAAGCAAGAAAAGAACGGAGCACGGCAGGGGAAGAGAGAGGGGAGGAGGGACACAAGCCCCAGCATGCAGTATGGAGCAAGAGCAGTGAGTGTGACTCACTCTAAGCAAAGCAGGGATTAGCTGCACCACTTAAACAGGCAGTGGGGGAGGAGCTCTTCCCCCACATAATCCCGGGAATCCTTTTACTTAAGGCTCCAGTCTCTTCGGGGGCATGTGTTTCAATCTTACCACTGCCAGTGACACTTTTCTGCCCAATTAAAATGCAGTGTCATGTAAAAGCAATTGGGCCCTCCAGTCAGCCTTCTATTTAAAAACTGAAGAAGTGGCATAAGCCTAATCAATGTGCAGGTGGAAGGAAGGATGGATGGCACAGACTTGTGGGTTTAGTTATAAAAAGAGGGGACAGTAGGAAAGTGGAGAACTGCCAAAAGTGCAGAATGCTGAACAGGCTAGGGTGGGCAGCCTGGATGAGGCAAGAGCCCTTTTCAGCCCTCAACTTCCATGCATCAAGTTCTCTTTCCTCAGGTTAGTTTCCTAATCACTCGCTTTTCTTCTCAACCATTTTCATGTCAGCACTACATGTCAGCACTTCATGCTCCTTCCACTCTGGGTAGCTGTCCTGTTTCTCTGACCCCCATTGCATTCTCCTTCTATGCACAGAGCTCAACATTTTGCCTCATCTATTCATCCAGCTTTCCATTTGCAATTCCCTGCCATGAGCTCCTCGTATTGTATCTTCTCTGTTACCTGAGAAGTCCCTCACTCATGTAGATCTAAATGAACAAGTAATCCCTCATCTTACTTAGCAGACCAGTTTGTTACACATGCACAAAACAGAAGAGGAGGCCAGGCACAGAACACACAGCTAATATGGCTGGGCAGTCCCCTCTTCTGTTCTTGGTGGGAAGTATAGGAATCTAAAAGAAATGCATAAAGACCATCCAGCAAAAGTACTAATCTTAAAGGATTTCCCGATTTTATGATATGTTTCTAAGTCGGTCACCAGAAACTGATTTCAAATCAAATCAAATAAACTTTATTTTTATAGCGCCTTTCAGAGCCAAGGCACTGTACATAAAACATATACATAATAATAAAAATTTAAAACAACATTAAAATGTATCAACCATAGCTAAATAAAAGCTACACTAAATAAATATGTCTTCAAACCAACTTAAAAACTATCGACGGTTGGGCATTCTCTCAACCAACAAGGCAGAGAATTCCACAGAGTTGGTGCTGAAAAAGCAAAAGCACGAGATCCTGATGTCCTTAATCGAACCCTAGGAATCTCCAGCAATCCCTCAGTTGGCTGAACAGAGAGGACGGAGGGAGCACTAGGGAATCAGGAGATTTTTCAGGTAACCTGGTCCCTGATCATGTAGGGTTTTAAAGGTTAGTAAACTAATCTTAAAGGTGATCCGCCACCTAACAGGCAGCCAGTGCAGTTCACGGAACACAGGTATAATATGACTGGTTCCAGAAGTCCCAGTCAAAAGCCTGGCCACCATGTTCTGCACCAGCTGCAGGCAGTGGATATCAACCCCAGGTAGCCCTAGGTAGAGGGAATTGCAGTAATCAAGATGCGTAGTGACAAAGGCATGAACCAATGTAGGAAGATCACCCAGAGGAACCGGGTGTTTCACCCAGGTGATATTCCTCAGATGGTAAAAAGAGGATTTGATGACAGCTGACACCTGAGATTTTAGGGTCAGACCGTCATCAAAAATAACACCCAGATTACGCACCTGATCAGAGGTAGGGAGCGGCATACCACCAAGTGACAAACCTGATGGTTGTCCAGCTCTCAAACCCGCCTCCAGACGATCTGGGTCCACTACCAATACCTCAGTCTTATCCGGATTCAGTCTCAGCCAGCTGGAACTCATCCAAAGTCTGATCTCAGCAAGGCAGTTATTCAGCATGGAGAGTGTATCATCCTGGCCGGGCAGAAAGGACAGATACAGCTGGGTATCATCTGCATAGCAGTGAATACCCAAACTGTATCACCTGATGATTTCTCCCAATGGCAGCATATGCACTGCAAACAACATGGGAGCTAAGATGGAGCCCTGTGGTACCCCACAAGGCAGGAAGTGAGCACCAGAGGAATAAATTCCAGTGGCAACTCTCTGAGACCTGTGTTTGTGAGGTAAGAATGAAACCATTTAAGGACTGTACCAGACAGCCCACAAAAAACCTGCAGGCACTCCAATGGCACACAATGACCTACAGTGTCAAATGCAGCAGAGAGAGCGAGAAGGACCCGAATGGTACATGTCTTTCAGTCTCTAGCCATTAGGAGGTCACTCAATACCCATACAAGGGCAGTCTCCGTGCTATGCTTCTTCCTCAAACCAGACTGGAGAGTATCATAGACATTGTGAGTTATAAGATGATCATCCAGTTGCAACGCAACCACCTTTTCAATAACCTTACCAATAAATGGCAGGTTAGAAATAGGTCGGTAGTTAGCTAGACAATCTGGATCCAAGGAGGGTTTTTAAGGAGTGGTCGAACAACTGCCTCCTTGAGGGGGTCAGGAAAGACCCCCTCTCCAAAGACTTTCAGACAATGTCAGCAAGGATTGGGCAGATAACTTCTACACATCCTACTAAGAGAGGTATAGGGCCTGGATCCAAACTACAACTAGCTGGTAGCAATATTTGGATGATCTTCACAATGTCACTTAACTCCAGCTGTCAAAAATCTGACCAGACAGACTGAGTACATGCCACTTCCCGTCGACCACTGCAATCCCCCATAGGGGAGGTCAGACCGATGCCAGACCTGATGTTGGCAACCTTATCTGCAAAAAACCGAGCGAACTCCTCGCATCTTAGCTAAGAAAAAGCTTCTCTGGGCTGGAGACAGATTGGATTGCACAATCTGTCCACAGTCCGAAAAAGCTGAGCTGGCCAGTTCTATGCAGCAGAAATCTCCCTGGACCACTGCCTTGATCTTTGCTTGCATGCCATTGAATCTACCACTCATGTTGCTGACTTTGTCATAGCCTTGTCCTCTCATCAGTGTTGGATCCATGTCCCAAGCTGTTAACCGCCATAGAAACAGTTCTGCGAGACCCTGGCCGGTGCTGTCAAATCCTTCTGTGAATTCCACAACGTCTTCACGGATTTCGACATTCCCTGAAGAGTCACGGTGCACATAGCGCACTGATAAAGATATCTGTTCCTTTGTGGAAATGTCCATAGTACCATCTGCTATGAAGCTGTACCACTTAGCTTCCTTTGCATTGTGCAATATTTGTATCTGCACCTGTTGTCCCATTACCCTTATCAATTCATTTTGAATTTGCGGTGACATGTACGTGGCAATCCTTGGAGCTGCTGTGATGTGTTCTTGTAGCTCTGGATCCATTGCTGCAGTGTACTGTACCATGGCATTAAAGTTTCCAAGCACACTAGATTTTCCTCTTAGGGCAATGTTTTGCCTTCCACAGAACAGAATAATCACACTTATGCGATGTAGACATGCATGGTCCTCTCTGTCGTTTTGTTGGCACACTCCAGAAGAGATTGGCTTGCTGTTCTTAACTTCCCAGCACAAACTGAAAGAAATGCATCTGCTCTAGCAACAGCATTCCCATGGTCCTTTGCTTTGTTGTGCCTTTCCAGAGTCCTTTTACCATTGGACCAATCCCTCATCGGTGTAGATACCAGAATCATGCAACTTGAACTGAATACAAAGCATGGAGTGCAGAATACACCATCCAATGTCTTTGAATACCTTGCAAAACTGTAATCATTCAACAGCTGTGCATTGAAACACCTGAAACGCTGGCTTGGGCCTTCAGGACCCATCAGACGCCCTGGAAAGTGAAAGTCTGTTGTTGGTAGCCACTGTGTTTCAAGAATTTGATTCTTTTCAGCATCTGTAAGATGTGCCTGATTAAAACAGCCAAGGTCATTAGCGCTACAGGGATTCTGATCCAGTTCCCGGGGGATGCTCTTAGTTGGGGCATCTGCAGTGCCCACTACTTCCAGTGGACAGCTGGTTGTCTGGAAAGTGTCAATGGTGGGTTCTTCCTGGGAACTGCTCCGATTCTGGACAGCTTCCATCATGGTCGGTTCATCCAGGGAACAGCTGTCAAGGGCAAGTTTTTCAGAAGTGTCCAATAAATTACAGGTGACATTAGCTTCCTTGATAACGGCATGCAGTGTTGCATCTTCAACTTCTGTGTCATCTCTCACGAGCGGTGCACAGTTATCCATTGCATTCTCTGTGGCACTCCTGGGCTGTGGCTCCATTTTGTGAACCCTGAA
This sequence comes from Neoceratodus forsteri, assembly GCA_016271365.2. Taxonomy (NCBI): domain Eukaryota; kingdom Metazoa; phylum Chordata; order Ceratodontiformes; family Ceratodontidae; genus Neoceratodus; species Neoceratodus forsteri. The sequence continues at coordinate 434,137,266 of CM057450.1, read as the reverse complement.
ACACACAAATGCTCCAACTTTAAATGTACTGTGCCAAACTGCCAGTGCTCTTTATAATACAATTCTTTGTCAAGTACGCATTTCTTACCCAGAGGTTGATGAACCTCGAGTGAGGAAGGACTGCATCATCCTACACATCTTTGCAGTTTCCTCCATTCTGGCACGTTTTGCCTTTTGGACATGTGCTCCAGATGGTTGCTTGCGTTTTCCAGCCTCCATCTTGTCAATGAAGAGATTAGCCTTAGAAATGCAAGAATAGGGATGTTGGAAACACATGCAAATACAACAGATTCTTGAAAGGGAGATTGAAGAACTGTACTGTACCTTGATATAGTGGATGACAAATTGTTCACTGACGTGGAGCTTCTGACCGATGTGTATTCAACACTGCTCCTGTGCAACCACAGCTGACTGACCCCTGCCTTTACTAAGGCAAAACAAAAAAGTAATTAATAGCCCGACTAGTACAAATCAAGAATGTCTGCCAAGAGATGCAAAAAGGCGAACCAGATGTAGTGGAATCAAGCCGATCGGATGGCGCCGCTGTGAGTAATGGTAGCTAGCCAATTCCAATTTTAGCGAACCACTGTACTGTAGATTACTCCAAAGGGGGTACTGTGCCCCACATTAAGCAGCATGTTTTTGAAATGATTGTGGCAACACAATGACCAATTGTGAGTTTATACTACATAAGTGGTACAGGGAGCCCTTATTACCAACTGCATTCCACACTTTTACAATGCTATATGATATGACGTTGGTTTTTAATGCTTTGTGAATGTTAGTGGCTTAACAAATCAATACAATCAGGATTCCTTTTCAGAGGGCAAAATGCTGGTGTATTCTGAATCAGGCCAGTAAGTTTGTTAGCCTTGTGCACTTTGTACTGCAGAACACATTTCAGTAAATACACCAGCTTGGGTGATGGAAATGTATATGGGTCTGCTTGGTTTTCTGCAGGCAGTAGCCCTGTTTGCTAGTGGCTAAACAACTATTTTGACCCGTTTTTCTGAGAAAGCTTTTCACAAGTCCCGAGAGACTCCTCCAATGAGTATACAAAATGAACAGTTCTGCATGATTGAAATTAATTCTCTTATAGTGTCTACAATGGTTGCTATCTGCTGGACATGCTTGTGCCAACTGAAATTCATGGATGCCTGTGCAGTGCTGTTGCCCATGAAACTCCTACCAGTCAACCCATGACCAGCCAGCACCAGACTGCTTAATATATTGCATTTCCAATTGTCATCATCGCAGGATGTTGTTTGTGTGACTGTTGTGATGCTATGAAAGTTCCCATCGCATGAAAGAGTGAATATTTATTTATAGTATTAGCCCATGACAGAATAAACATTAACGCACTTGTGTTTCAGTATTCAACTGCTTGGGGCCTGTGCAACTTATTTTACAACAAAATGAACGAGGCGCATTGACAACAGTAAGTAATGGTTAACATCATAGCAGAAGCAGGCACTGTAAGCAAGATAATGCATTGATTGCTTAGGTAAGGTTAACGGAAACCATTCTGGCCTTTGGGAACAAAAGTAAGTGAACAATGGCAGATGCAATGCATTATGCTAACTCTTCCTTTGCATTATGTAGGAGCACTTCAGGCTTCTGCTGGTCTCCTGAAAAAGGTAAAATTTCAAGTACAACCGGTCAGCTTGTGCAAAAGTGTGGGGGCTAGTCTATTTCCCAGTCAGGTTAAGGGCACTAAACATGTACTCCCTAATGAGATGCAAGAGCGATGAGAAAGAGGAATGGCTTACTGACAGACAACTCCATAATTAAGCAATGGTGGCTGAGAGAATCACAGTCATCCCAAGTTACCTAGTAATGAAATGGCCGCACAGAAATCGTTTAAATGTGCAGCGATCATTAAGAAACAAACAGTTCCGTGTATTGAAAAAAATACTAACCACATATGTATGTAAAAGTACTGTTGAGAAATGTGAATGCAACATTAAGAATCACAGCAGACTGTATCACTGTCAGTGTTTTCTGTTCTATGAGTAGCAAGCTGTGTAGTCCATAGTAAGCATAGTACTGTACATGTTCCACATAAAAAGGCACCACACTGGCATGTAGCAGATAGTTTTTGATGGTGCTCTCTTACTTTTACAGCTTGTGAAGGTCTGAAAATGTAAAATGGAGCCACAAAACTTGCAGTTACCACAATGATGCATACCTATGGGCAAAGACCTTAAGCTCGAAGCACTATTAAGAAACATAGACTTTGACGGCAGATAAGGACCACTTGGCCCATCTAGTCTGCCCATCTGACTATTAGTGCTTCTTTGGAAGCTGTGGACCAATCTGTCTTTAATGTTGGGACTTCTTTTATAAACCATCATTGGTTTATTTCTTGTCACTTCGAATAGTGGGTCCCCCTCTAGTGTGCTCTAGTTCTGATTAATAATTCTTTGATTTTCACTGGAGTGCCTGGTGTAAGTCATTACGAAATGTATCCTAGTGGTGCCGCTATTCTGAATCTTAGGACAAACACACTTTGATCAAACTTACAACATTAGTGACTGAGCTGGTAAGTACTCAGTTGTGTCAAACTGATAAATACTGAAGTGTCAACAATATAGTGCCTTAGGATTGTCAGCCCTAATGCTCACCCCCATTCCATGCGTAAATAAGCTGAGATGGGTACAGTATAGGTGAATGGGGTGAGCAATAGGGCTGACAACCCCAAGGCACACCCCCACACCTGTTGCTACTTGCATTTCCAGACTTGTCACTGGAACCCTTACTGATGCATTAACAAAGTTTTTTGCCAATAATTTCTTTATTTTTTCAGAAAGTATAATTGTAGCCTTATTTGTGGGAGTGCAGAGCCCTCGGGCTGCTCCTATTCATCCATAACTTTTGAGAGCTTGTAATTATATCCTTATTTCCCTATGGGAGCGCAGGGCCATCCAGGCCTTATGCTCCTATCAGTCCATAATTCTTGAAATAGTGTAGCGGTATCCATATTTGCCCATCCTGTAGTGTGCTGCACCAAAAAACATCTCCCATTGCAATGTTATCCTATGGAAAATGAACAACAACTTAAATTCACAGAACTTCACAGCAAAGTAAGATATTTTCCCCAAACCAGCAAAAGGCATATCTGTGGGACACACCCTTTGTACCCTGAACATTTCAGACCATAATCAACCACCGTTTGTAAATTATGGAGTGACAAAGAATCAACTGTCTTAAAATTTCTTTTTCGCAAAGTGCAAAAAATAGTTTTCCACAGTTATTGTTTCACAATTTGTGGAAAAGTAAAATCCTTTTACACAAATTACAAATAAGGATCCTGTTTTGCATTCCTTTTTCACGATTTCCAGTAAAGGAAAAAAATCCTTTGTCAGAAACTGCAAAAAAAAAAAATCCTGTTTTGCAGCTCCACCCCCCCCCCGAGGGTTGCAAAAAAGGATTTTGCACCATTTTTGCGCAGTGGTATAACAAAGAATTTCACCCAAAATGGTCATTTTCACATGTTTTCACGATCTGTATCTCTGCACCTACACATCTGACTGGAATAAAACTTGCCAAATCACGAGATCTTTGGTCCCTAATGGTACACACAAAATATCAAGCCAATTGCTTGAACTCTAACTAAAGGGGGTGCAAGCGCACACCTATGATATGATATGTGGGTCCTTTATTTTCCTTTGGAACTCTGTTCAAAAGACATACTACTGCTATGAAGATTCAAAGTCACAATATCATTGATATGACATCAGAAAAGTACATACAGTAAAACAACTAACCAAATGCAATGATCGAGTCTCTTGCTACCAAAAAAAACAGAACAAACTCACAATCACTAGTTTATTTTGGCTGATGAACCATCTCTTCATAAAATGACCTAAATGAGGAAAGCAAATGCTGACTTGGAAGGTGTGGACAGTGGCAGGAGACTGACTGCCATGGGCAAAAGTGAGAGAGAGCCATTTCCATGGTGACAGCATGGTTTCTCTGAGCTTTGTCCTTGACATGTAAAGAGTGAGAAAGTACATGTGAATACAAGCGATGGCAATCTGCAGTCAACTGGGGGTGCTTTGAACAAATGGCTGTGTATGATGGATGGGAGAGTTACAGTATAATAACAGACAGTCATGTATTACAAACAACATATGACTGTCAATTATTGAGCAAGTAACTCACTCTTGGGATTTCAATGTCATCATAAACCTCTTGAGCTTTGCATTCGAGGTTTATGATGTCAGTGGAATTCCTTGAACTGAGTAACAGTTCCATAACCGATGGAGAGTTATATGTCATTCTACTTATATCCAGAACACACACTCACAAAAACTTGCAAACAGCATGAGAACTGCAGACACAGATGCTTACACCAGTAGAGGCTCTAGCCACAAATGGTTACCAGGGCACAGCTGGGGCACAACCGATGGCAGCCAGGGCACTGATATATTGTTACTGTGGGGGTAGCTTTACACCATATTGGGCACCAACTAGGGCACAGCATTTTTTTACCGGAGCACGTGCCCAGGCGGGCCCTGGTGTAGAGCCGCCACTGGCTTACACAGATGCAAAGACAGACTTGTGCACACATTTTCACACTAGGAACACAGCTGGCACATAGATATACATAACACACACAAACAGTGACAAAGAGGAGGGGCCACAGAAATTCTGCACACACAAGCACATACAGATGCACTCCCATACTGAAAATGGAGAATTGCAGACAGTGCCCCACACAGGTGTAAAAAACACAAAGGTACACAAAAATACAGTGACACAGATGGAAACATTTTCAAGGCACAGAAGCCACACACACACACATATTTACACACAGATATACAGCATTTATTTATCCATGATTTTGCCAGGAGAGCCTGCTGAGCTTAAAATGTTTTTTGCAAGGACAGGTCAATAGGTGGCTTAAAGTAATGTTCCAGTACCCCCCAAAAAAATTTCAAAATACAATATTCAGATGTAACTCAGCTTATAGTTCATTAATGTTTTATAGTTACATACCCTCTTTATTACTGAGGACATTTGCATTATAACAGGATCTGTGTCCAAGACTCTATCTGCTTCTGCTTTTCCCTCTGCTGAAGTCAAAATTGTGCTTCTGACATCAGTGTTTTGTGGTGGAAATGATTATGACGCCACAAGCATGATTTCAGCAAAGGGAAGGTAGGAAGAAGAGATAATATGGGGGAAAGATCCAAACGGGGGTGGTGGAGAGGCAATAATCCCCAACTAGACGGTAGGTCCTGGGGTAGGATAGAGTTACACAAGGCAGACTGGGTACAGCAATGGTCATTTTCTGCTAACATTCTCTGTTTCCATGTGTCAAGCCTGTTTTCATAAAAATGCACTTTGCAATAAAGAATGAAGGGGTATAAATACAAAAAATTAAAGCTCAGTTGTGTCAGAATATTAAACTGAAATATTCTCCTGGACACACACCAATACACTCCTCCATAGATACACTGTGACAAACAGTGATTCAAGCATCAGTCATACTGAACACACTTCACATTCAGAAAGACACACACACACAGCTACTCAGTCACTCACATGGCACTGATGTCTAATTTATATTCCATACAGCAAATGTCTTTTGGCAGTACCAAAACCATAAGTCTCAAATCTGCATTTGATTTACCAGACTCCAGCAGTAACTTGTCTGTGTATAGCTCATCTTACATCCTTTCCAGTTTTCAGTGAAAACAGTGAAACAATCTAACATTTTGACTCCTGTACTCCTGGGAGCAAACAATCACACTCAGACTCTGGTGTGCATACAACACTTAAAGGCTTGTCCATTCTCTGGTTTTGAGTTTCCTACGGTTCCAGGACCTACATACAGCCTGCAGTTTACCTCCACCACCTTCCTTACTCAGGAAGGACAGTCAGCCTCAGCCCAGCCCCAGCGGTTCCCATCTGTGATGGTATTCCCATCAGCCATACTGTTTCCCTAGCCATCATAACACTTGAGCCATAAACTATAGGCATTCAGAGACCATATAGGCTGGGACACACAGTGGACATCTGGAGGCTTGTGATGACTGCTCCAGCACTCGTGGTTTCAAAGGTTTGAGAATGTGCTACATGAGTCCTTGGCCCACTTGGGTAAGAGGAAGTATGGGTCTTGAAAGACCATTGGGTAAACATGACCAAAAAATAACATTAAAAAGGTTTGTTATAGGATATTACTATATTACTATTAAAGTGTTCAATATGCTGTAATTAGATTGCAAAGAGCGATAACCTAATCACACAGCCCAGCCCCAGCAAGCAGCATCGGGATTTGGGAGGGAGCCCAGCTCCTGACTGCACAGGAGAAACAAGCAAACAGATGGAAACTTCAGCAATTTCAGCAAAATCCTACTGCAGTAATCTCTTTTGTACTGCAGGGCAGATCACTCCCTTCTCCCTTCCTCACCCACCATTCTCCCAGCCCATAAACGGAGTAAAAGCACTCAGACTCTTCTCTACCTCTCTGGACTTACTAGCGCTCTGAGCAAATTTGCTTTCCAGACTAAGTCTCAGTCTGTATTACCTCATTTGGGACTTGGAGGAGCTTTTCAACAGTTTTTGCACTTACCTCAGAGTCACTGGTGCTGTTTGCTTGGTAGATGCTCAAGCTCTCTCCTCTCTGCTGCCTGATCTTGACCTGCTACTTGCGTCCTGCTCACCTCGTTCTACTAGGTCGACGCCGTAATGCCCAAAATTTCTCCTCCCAACTCCGAGTCCCAAAGAGGCTCACTGCAGTGCAGGCCGCCCAGTTATCTGTGATCCAACAAACAAAGTAAATGCCCAATCGCCCTGCCGACCGAACTCCAACCATGACCGCTCAGACCGATTTCAGAATTGATCCTCCGGCTCCTCCAACAGTACGGCTCTGACCGACACATCTCTTCTACCGCAGCCACAAATCAGGATTCCAGGAACACCACACAAGCACCTTCTCGCTTCTCTGCAGTGCAGACTATGGACTAGAGAGTGGACTGAGCGCACAGTGCAGGCGGAATTTAACAGCCCGCCGCTCTGCTCTGCCCCTTTCAAGCCAGATGCACACCTCCTTCTGTACGCTGGACCTGATTAAGGTGGGCAAGATATTCCACAATCAGGTCCGCTTAGGTCACGCCACGGGACCCTCCCTCCCAACCTCCCAAAAGCCTCTGATTGCCGAGAAAAGCCCGGAAAAAATTTAAACAAAAGCAAAGAGCAAGGGGACATTGGGCTTTTGTGCTATACTACCCAGTTTACTACCACATGCCTTAGGCGTGTCTGGCGTGCTCGGCAGCTATGCCCTTGATTGGTGGTGCCATTGGGACCGGGCCTGGACCTGCCCCCCCATCATTGGGGCTGCCATGTTAGCGTCTCCCATGATGGGCATCATGATGCTGATGAAGTATGACATGGTGAGGGTGGAGTGGGGACCCGCCATGTTGTGAATGGCTGGGTGGGGTTTCTGGACCATAGTAGGGGTGTGGCTGGACATTGTACTGAGAGATGTCATCATCTGATAACTCCCCCTCAGATGACGTGTATAAGGCAGGGGCTACACCTCCAATTGCCTTAACTTGTCCAGCCAGAACCTCCCACTGATGGCGCAATTTCGTCATCTTGGTTTTACATTCAGCATGACTCACAGTTGCAACATCCATATCAACCTCATCCTGCATTTGCTTTTGCAACTCTCTATACATGGCGCTCAATTTGTGATTGTCCCTAGTTGCCACTTCTAAGTCATTACATACCTGGTTTATCTCATCCTGTAGCTCTCCCATCTCCTCACTCAACTGTGCGTTCCCTGTACTTAACAAGTCATTCACATGCAATGCTTGTACCTTATCCTGTCAAACTGTCACACTCCAGCTTCAACATATAAAGTTCCTATTCTCCAGCCTGAGTCGAATGATGCAAAAGTGAATCCTTTTCATTTCGCAGTGTTTGAAGTTCAGACTCCAAATTCTGCTGCAGTCTAATACATTCCATTTCATGCAAACCCACCTCTTGCTTAAGAGATGAAATATGCAGATCAAGGGTTCAAAACCTTGATTTGGAGGCTTCCAGAGCAGCATAGAGAGCTGCGACCATCAGCCCTTTGGCATGACGCTTATTGGTTGATTGTCTTGTCTCTGTGTACTGGGTTGAAATCCCCAGTATAGGGTTTTTGGATTGACTTGTGTCCCATGCAAAGACAGCCCATCCTCCATGGGAGGCAAGGAAGTTAGAGACATCAAGTCTCAGTTCTGTGCATATATTTGATACAGTGGCCATTGTGTGGGAGGGAATGAAAAATCAAACTGTGAAAAAGGCGACATGCTATGTATCGATCCACAGCAGGAGCACGTTATACACAGTCAGGCTACTGTAGATTTTGTAGCTTACAATTCAAAGCTGCTGTGGAGTGGGTCACCACACCCGAAAAAAACAACCAGACTTTGCAAGTGACTACAAACTCATTTGAAAATGGGAGAGGTGATATGGAAAAGTACACCTACTGTCCCCGTTGGGAAGGGAAAAGTTGGTGTAGCAACTAGTGAAAGCTTACAAACACCAAATATTGCTTGCACGCAGTTTCCAATTGTCAGGAGGTCTAAACATCACTTTCATGTTCTTGGCAATATAGGGAATGCAAGTAATCACAGACATGTTGCATTGGAGTAATAAACTTGTTTATTACTACCAAAAGGATAAAATCACAGTTGCCCTAAGCAGTTCTTACCAATACAAACTGGGAGCCAGTGCTAAGCATTCCCTATACCTCGAGGTTTCTTTGTGTCTTTTAGGATCTCCAGGGTACAAGACTTAGTGTCTCACATTATACACCTATGATAATTACTATGGTTACTATAAGAAAGAAACATTTCTAGTTACAGAGATGAGACCTATTGGCTAAATTAAAGGAGGCTCCACGGTCCAAGATAACGTTATACAATTTTATAGTAGTCATCAGTTTGTGAAACAAAAGAGTACTTATACAGAGTCTTACATAACTCAGTGCAGTAGTACAAATCACCTAAAGGTGGCAATGCCGACTTATACAGTATATCACAATTATTCCAAGGACACAGGTGTCCTAACATCTTATAAGTAAGAAATACACAGAAAATACATAGAAGAATATACATGTATTAGCAAGCAAAGTGTATTACAATAACATGCATACATATCCTGACATCTACTCTTATACGGTAGATGCCCTTAGCCCTATATGTCAGTACAACATATATCTATGCACTAGCTGTCTATGGTGTACCTCTGAGGGTACCAATAAGGGTGCAGGGACCTCGTGTAACAATCTGCTTTCTTACTACCCATTTTTCTGTCATGCTCTGCATCTTCCCTTCTATTTTGGTAACACGGTGTCTGTCTTACTACCATCAGGTTACAAAGACCTTTTGCTACCTTAGCTTTTATGTTATCGGTTCTATTCAGGCAGCTCCCTATTGATAACACTTTACAGGGAGCTCCTCTTTCTGTGGCTTCCTTGCCCTTGAAGCATTCATTTACTCTTGACCCATGCACCAGTCTTTAAAGGAACAGTTAAACACTGAAAAAGAGCAATTTTTCTGAGCTATGCTGTTCCTCTTCTTCAGTTTGGGATTTTCATCATGCTGGAGTAATGTGTTAGGTGCTTGATAGAGAACCGGTTGGTTAGCTTGAATTTCAGTTTCAATAGTGGCAGGGGTTAGCAAATGTGTAGGCATGATACTTAGATTTGTTCCAGACTGGATATCTCAGGAACACCACTCATTTAAGAAGGTTTCTATACAGCAATGGTAGTTAGTGCTCATAAGCAGAGGAGATGAGCATTTTAAATTGTTTTGCACATGCTGAAACAGTTGTTCATAACAATCTAAAGGTAACAACAACTTTTCAGAAACACCAAAAGCAGATGTTCATAGTCAGGGCCTCGATTTTTTTGTGGCACATCGGAGCAAAGTTCTGCGGCAGGGTTCTCATTGCCACAGAGCGTCTGGCACTTAGCACCAATTTCTGTGTCAATTCTGGCGGCACATTTACCTCAATTTTTTTCCTTGTTTTTTTTCACCAATCCGACACAATGCACACTGAATAGTCATTTTAGGGCATTTGTCATCAAATTTTCAACATAGCCAGTTTAAGACCTCTGATCATGAACAGTATCACTGTGATTTTATTAATCTGTCCGGAACATTGATTTCGCACACCGACCACACCATTATGCGCTACATGTGTGAAAACACATTTTGGGTGAAATGTGAAAAATGACAGTTTTACTGTTCATAAGGAGGTGTGGTAAAATGGCAATACTGAAAATCTGGAGTGAAAATATTAAAAATGCTCGAAGTTATGAGCGTGCATAGAAACTGCGCAATGCATGCTCATAAAACAGTCATTTTGGGGAATAATTTCACCAAATTTTCAACATAGGGTTTTGAGCCTACCTCATGAACTGTGACACTGTCATTTTGTTAATCATTCTGGAAAGGTGGTTCTGTGCAGTGACTGCAGAACCACCTTTCGGAATCGATTAACAAAATAACAGTGTCACAGTTCATGAGGTGGGGTCCCAAAAACCCTATGTTGAAAATTTGGTGAAAAAATTCCCAGAAATGGCTGAGATATGCACTAAAGTTGAAAAAATCAATTTATGCCATTATACAGCTTACCAGCATTTCTTCAGTTCGCGGTCGGCTTTGATGAGTGCAGACATGTTCTCGGTCCACAGAAGATCATCGCGCTGGGCTCCAGAGGTAAGTATGGGCTGAGATGGCAGTGAGGTGGAGTGTGGGGAGGTGGTTATGCAGAGGGTGGGTGCAGGTTGAGGAAGGGGGCAAAAGAATCACCGATGGAAGGTTTTTTTTTTCAGGGTGTTGGAAGCCTCACACAAGGAGGAACTTTTGCCACACTGGGGTGGGCTCCCAGCGTGGCACCAGGCAGCTCGGGGGATCAATGAAGCCAACGGGGGATTGGGCACCCCCGTTGGCAAAGGAAGTTTTGCCACACTAGGGTGGGCTCACAGCATGGCACAGAAACATTTGGGGGGCAGTGAAACTGACGGGGGATTGGGCACCCCCATCATCAAAGGAAGCATTTGCCATGCTGGTGTGGGCTCCCAGCGTGGCATACTAATATTTCAGAAGGGGTGCATTTGTTCCATGGTGACGGCAAATTCCGTGGAAATTTCTGCAGTTTGTTGCACCAGCGGAATCACGGAAAACTTGGGGCCATGTTCATAGTGTGTCATGAGCAGTTTACATTTGTCCTTAGAGAGTGTCCACCAATCATATTTCTTATAAATTAATGATGCTCTACTGATTGATGTGTGGGAGGCAAAGTAGACTGGATCTCTCTATCTACAACACTGAGGAGTCTGCTGAAGCCCCTGACCCCATAGCTCCTCTTCTTATTGTGAGAAAGTGCAAATTGTGAGGCAGAGAAAAGGTACAGCTTAGACTCGACTAGGCTAGAGAGGTACTTCTCAGTGGTCAAACCTTTTAAACATCAAAGTCATGAATGCCAAGAATGTCAGGATCTCTCTGCGATATGACCACTGCAGTCAGAATCCAGGGGACTGCTATGGAATTACCAAGCAAACTGTAGGCCCCACACACACTAAAAAATAAGTTAGCAAATAACTGGTGATTGCCTTTTCATTGGGTAATGGCTAGCTAAAAAGTTTAGCATTATTCCTGATCATTGGTTGAGGAGTTTTTCTCAATTAATGTTTAACTTTTGCCATCTAGCAATTACCTGGGAATTGTTTCTGTTTACTTATTCATTAGTTGAGAAATGAGACTAAAAAATACTGTAGTGGGAATTAACTGAAGTTTTCTACTTAAACATAATCCAGCTTGAGTGTTAGTTGTTTATATGACTTAAAAAATGTTTTAGTTGTTTTACTTGAAATGCAAAAAATGGCTCAGTTATTAATTATTTGATATTTTAACTTAGCATATTTCACAGTCACAAGCTACTTGACAATGGACTCACCTGTTCAGGAGTACGGCCCACTCTAGGGTCAGGATTCACGGAAAAGATGCACCCAGCACACCCAAGATGTGCCGGTGGAACTCCAACTTGTGCACTGGTGCAATTCTGGCAATGGATTGATGTGCATCACACATCACCCTTAGTGTTATGTAGCACAACTGGAGGCTTGTGCAGGGGGCATCATGCTCGTGCATATGGTGCGCAGCCCCATTCACAGTCCACATTAGAGGCGCTTCCCCAGGGCAAGTTTGGAGATGTGTCTCCTCAAGATAAATCTACAACAAGTAGATTAGGTGGGTGTTCACCCACTGGCAGGCCGCTGTACTGCAGACAGGAGTTGGCAGCTTTCCTACTCTGGCAGTCCAGTGCCCCCCTCCCTACCTGACATCCCAATTGTATGTCACACACTGCAAGAGTAAACAAAACATATGTGAACCCCCTCCCTTCCCACCCACTCTGACTGTATGCTGCACACTATAACAGTAAATAAAACATACATGAACCCCCTCCCTGCCCACCCACCCACTCCAACTGTATGCTGCTCACTATAACAGTAAATAAAACATATATGAGCCCTCCTGCCCACCCACCCGACTGTATGCTGCACACTACAACAGTAAATAAAACATATACGAGCCCAATCCCTGCCCACCACTCTGATTTTATACTGCACACTGTAGTGGTAACAGAATAATAACTGACCCTCCCCACCAGCTTGACCTAAGCACAGATTCGACGTAATCCCTTAAGTCAACCCTGTGGTCTAGTAGACCCCCCACCCACTCAGGCACCCCCACCATATCCTACTCCCTCATCATGGCATGGTCCTAATGTCAGTGGACAGCTCAAGCCACCCGCACACTGACACAGCTGCCTGCTGATAGAGCTGTCTGAGAATGACAGCCACTGAACACCTGGAAGCCCGTTGGTGGATCCTGCCAACCAATGGACTTGCAATGTGTACTGTACCCTGTCATTCACAAAGTTTCCCAAGTCTTGATAGAATGGAAGTAAGATAGAACACCAGCATGCACAACATTCATTCTAGTTGAACAATGTTGGATATGGCTGATCAGTGCTAGAACTGCCTCCAGTACCCTCAGCCACCAGAAGGAACACCACCATCCTACCTGTCCTATGTGGTGCTGGGCTTGCAATCTTATGTTCTGGTGACTGCCAAGGCACTGAATGGTAGGAGGATCAGGGGATGATTACCAACTATGCACCCCAAATTACTTGCCTATTATAGAATAGCAGGTGGGGTGGGGTGGGGGATTACTAGTCTCATACCCTTGATCAATACCTCTGCATGAGGGGGAAGCAATATTTTCACCAATCAATGCCACAGGACTGAAAGACATGCTTCTGGAGGATATTGCATAGCTTTTGTGATTCCAGTTGCTGCCTATTGATTGCATAGAGTTTGGGGAGGATAGGTGCTGCCTGTATTCTTTGCTCAGCTTGAACAGTTCTGCCTCTCCCCATGCAGTCTAACCCTGTTGGGCACTTTTATATTATAGTTTAGATTTTGATCTGTTCCATGCCTATCCTGACTGCCATTAGCACTCTTGCACAGCAAATGCTGCAAACCCTGTCTGCCACATTGCTTTTCCACACCCTAGGCAATGTCCCAGAATGTTTGCCTGCATAAATCATTAAATAAATATTAAATTATATTCTATGATCTACTGAGACTCATGTGTTGTGGACAAGATTCCAACTTGTCAGCCTGGAACAGCACACAGCTGCTCCTGTAAGGTAGCGCGGGGATTCAGCGGGAATGCTGTGTCTGGCCTGCCTGCTACCATCTTCCAGTGTGAAGAAGCCTGCAATCTGATATTGGACTTCATCCAAAATGCTGTTATTGAGACTAGAATAATGAATTGTGAGGAAGTGTTCCAAGTGGGTACAAATGACTTGGCAGGGGAGCCCATGGAAGAGGTGAAGGGGAGGTTCGAGGAGTTGGGAAGGCAGTGTGAGGGGGTTGGGCAGTTGGTGGCATTCTTGGAGGTACTCCAGGTACCATGTGTGAGCATGGGGAAGAAGGGAAGGATAGAGGAGTTCAACAAGTGGCTGAGAGAATGGTGCCACACCAAGAATTATGGCTCAGTGACAAACTGGGGTAGGATCTGGGGGAATAGTGACTTGAACGCAGGAGACAGGCTACACTTGAGAGGAAGGGGAGTACTAAAGGGTGGAATTGAGGGGTATAGATCAACTAAGGTGGATTTAAATTGGGGGGGTGGCAAGAGGACCGAGGATAGTAAAAAGGTCCGGATAGGGGAGCCTAGTGAGCTCACTCCCTAGATACGGGTAAAGGCAGAGGTGAAGTGACTCAGGGAAGGGGCATGTAGGGTAGGCAGTGTGAAATGCAGAAGGTACCATCCCCCTGTAATAACAAAGCAAAAAAAGGGTATGGCTACTGAGAGGAGGGGAGCATACCAAACAGAAAAGGGTAAAGAGAAAGGAGGGGTACAGATGGAAGGTGGTCTCCTAAATGCAAGAAGCCTGGGAAACAAAATTGCGGAACTTCAGGCACAACTCTCAGAGGGGAATGTGAACATTGCTGCAGTAACAGAGACTTGGGCCACCGAGTACCATGATTTGGATCTAGCTCCAAGGGTACAGTATATACAGGAGGGACCAGGGAGGTAGAAGTGGGGTAACACTCTGTGTGAGACAAGGGATCAAATGCATGAGGGATGAGGGGGAGGATGGGAGGACAGAGGCAATTTGGGTGCAGCTTCTGGACTCCAAGGGTAGAAAACTGAGGCTGGGGTGGTGTGCAGACCACCAGCCCAGTAGGGGGAACTAGATGGGGAGTTGGCAGAGCATATAAGGAGGGTGTGTAGGAGGGGGAGTGTGGTGATGGTGGGGGATTTCAACCTGCCAGGTGCTGATTGGAGCACCCCTGCCACCTACAGTGCCAGGAGGCATGTACTCCTGGATGTGATCCAGGATGGCCTTCTGACACAAATGGTAAGTGGGCCTACAAGTCTTGGTAACACTCTGGACCTGGTACTGGCAAATGGGGAGGTAAGGGTTGAGGACCCACTAGCTGGTAGAAACCACCAAACAGTGTGGTTCATACTCACGTTGGGCAGGGAGACTGGAGGCATGAGCATGAAGGTGGTGGACTTTGAGAGGATGGGAGAAATACTGCAAGGAAGACTCCAGGATATAAGGCCTGGGATGGATGCAGAGCAAAAGTGGGAAGTTATTAAAGCTGGGCTAATGGAGGTCACAGTAGCCTGCACCAGGGCTAGGAGTAAGAAGGGCAGAGCCAGAAAACCATGCTGGATGAACAGTGAAGTGCTGCAGGGGGTGAGGGAAAAGTGGGCTGCATATTGGAAATACAGGAGAACAAGGAAGGAAGAGAATAAGGAGGCTTTATGGGAGCTGGTCCAAGGAGGTGGCTAGGTGGGTGAAAAAAGTCAAGGCCTCCAGGGAATTAAGGTTAGCACAGGGCCTAAAGGAAGGGGAGGTGAGAAAAACCTTTTTAGATATGTCAGGGAAAGAGGAAGTGCAAAGAACACATAGTGAGGACAAAGTGGGAGGTGGAATGGGTGGAAGAGAGAGTGAATCAAGCAGAAATACTGAATGAGTACTTCTGCTCTGCTTTCACTAAGGAGAGGGATGGAACACTACCACTATGGACTTGGGGGTTGATGAAGAGGGGGAGGAGGTGACAGACAAAATGATCATAGGGAACAGAGTGCTAGAGGGACTGAGGGTGTTAAGGGTGGACAAGTCACCATGTCCTGATGGCATCCACCCCAGGGTGCTGAGGGAGATGGCAGAGGTGTTTGGTCGAGCCACTGGCAGATCTGTCCAACACATCCCTGGAAATGGGGTGTGTGCCTCTGGATTGAAGGGTGACCCACGTGTTGCCCATTCACAGGAATGGGCCTAGGGAAGAGCCATGAAACTATTGTCTGGTCAGTCTCAGTGCCATAGTGGGAACGCTTATGGAGACTATACTGAAGGAGAGGCTGGTGGCATTCCTTGAGGTTAATAGCCTCCAGGATGGGTGGCAACATGGGTTTATCTCAGTGGGGTCCTGTCAAACAAACCTAATAGAGAATTATGACTGAGTAACAAAGGAGCTGGATGGGGGTCATGTGGTAAATGTCCTGTACTTGGACTTCAGCAAGGCCTTTGATACAGTGCCTCGTGGGAGGCTGGAGGGAAGCTGACTGCTGTGGGGTGGAAATAAAGCTGACAAACTGGATAGAGAACTGGTTACAGGAGATGGTGCAGAGGGTGGTTGTGGGAGGGAGTTCCTGTCACCCAGAGCAGTGACAGATGGGGTGCCACAATGTTCAGTACTGGGCCTGGTGCTATTTGGGATCTTTATCTCTGATATAGCCACATGGAGTTGGAAGCAGGGTTAGTCTGTTTGCAGATGATACCAAAATGGGGGCGGTGGTGGACAAAGAGGATGGATGGAAACAATTGCATAAGGACCTCACCAAACTAGAGACAAGGTCAGAGAAGGAGCAGCTAGGATTCAACATGAAGAAGTGTAAGATGATGCACTTTGGGGCAAGAAACCATGGAAGGGACTACTGGTTGGAGGGGTGAGGCTAGGGATCACTGAGGAGGAGAAGAACCTTGGGGTGTAGGTAACAGTGAGCATGAAAACTCTGTCCAGTACAGGAAAGCAGTGGCTAAGGCAAACAGGATGCTGGGTTGCATCACAGGGGGTTTCTCATCCAGGCATAGGGATGTAATCCTGTCTCTCTACAGATCCTTGGTCAGACTGCATTTGGAGTACTGTGTGCAATACTAGAGGCAATACCTGAAGAGAGATATACAATTACTGAAGGGGGTACAAAGGAGGGAAACACAAACGTTAAATGGGATGGAAGGAAAGGACTGTGAAGTCAGGCTGCAGGAGCTGAATATGTGCACACTGGAGGAGAGGAGGGATGAGGGAATATGATTGAAACATCCAAATACTTGAGGGGTTAAATAAACCAAGCACTAAGGGTGGTTTAAACTGAGGAATGGTAGGGAGACAAGGGGGCATGGACTAAGGTTAGAGGGGGGATGATTTAAGAGGAAGATGAGGAGGCACTACTTCACTGAGAGGGTGGTGACTAACTGGAATGTGCTACCAGCGGGGGGTGGTAACATGTATAGCAGTCGGAAGCTTTAAGAAGGAGTGGGACAAAGCAAGAGGAAGGGTCTGAGGGGCAGACGCTATGACAGGTATGGGAGGGACAGTGAGGGGAGAAGGCTGGGGCAGCTGCAATCTAGAGTGCTAGCTGCACACTTGGGCAGACTTTGATAGACCAGTTGGTCTGTTCTGCTGGCAGATTTGTATGTTTGTGTGTATTGTGTGTCATCTGATTTATTTTGGTTGATCATTATGAACTGAGCCATCTGGCTCCAGAATATAAATTGTGTGTTAAAGTGCATGTTGCTTGTTTCTTTTCTAAGGAGCCCCAACAACAACTACAATGCTGGCTTACCCTGGGCAATGCATCAGGCTAGCCTGAATAACAACTGGGTACCTGGAGTGTGTGTAACTGTGCTAGAGGGACTCTTAGTGCATGCATGTTTAACCTGACTAAATCAGATAAGAAATCGAATGCCATATTGCTCCCGACCCTTGTTCACATCCTCTGAATAGACCAGATTCTGTTCTTTCTGCATTTAACTTGGCTAGCGTGTACCTTTGTGGAGGGGATACTGTATTGCCATTGCACGGTTCTACTGCAGGCCCTGTTTTACAGGGGGTCTCCAGGTACAGTGCAGCTGAACCAGCCTTGGTGGTAAGTGTGCCAAAAGTAGGTTCAACGTTGTATTCTGACATTAATGGTGATTGTTTATCTGCTGACCAGTGCAAGCCATTGCAGGGGGTATCAGTGTCTCAGTGGGCTATACCCAGAGCAGCTACACTACCCTTAAACCAACACTTCCAGTGTAGGCACCCATTTACTGTGCTCAGGCTACTCAGCCTGTGCCTAGTCATGCAGGCAGGGGTAGTATCCCTTGGGATAGCTCCACCTAGGACTTACACTTGTTTCTCACAGAACAAGAAAGAAAGAAAGAAAGAAAGAAAGAAAGACTGGTCAGGAAGCTTTGCAGTGTTAGACTTCCAAGAACTCCAAGACTGGTCAAGCAGTATTGCAACTTTGGACTTCCAGTTCAGTAGCCTGTGAAACTCAGAACTCAAAAGAATGTGGTAATGATTGGTGAAAATGGGAGGATATGCAGGACATAGCGCACTGGTTTAATGCAAAAAAATCAACCTCAAGGAGTGACCAGAAGGAGTAGAAATAAAATAAGCAGAAGTGCCATCAAGCTTTACATAGGTGAGTAAAAGCAGGAAGGGAGCAGTGTGACAGAGTGCAATCCTTGATGTATGGCTGCATGTCAAATTGTGGTGAGAGTACCATGCTGTTCCCTCATGTAATGGGGAATTTAATGTCGGGCCATTGACAGCAGGTATTGGCATGAACCCCTCCCCTTTCCTTGGACCTCTGCTTTTTCTTTTTTTTTTACTTAACTACCGACTGTGATTCCCCCTCCCCCTTTGCCGTAGGCTCCCAGAGCCATCCCCTATCCCATGCTGGGGACTCTGAGCACTGCCCACTACACATGGATGTTAATGTGGTCATTTCTGGCTCTGACAGTTATAAGAAGTTGGCTCAACATTCATCAGTGTTCATCAAACATAAAGGACACTGCTGTGTTGCAGGACAGTAATTACATTTACTGAATTCAACATACACATAAGTGTGTATAAGCTCCAAAACGCACCGCAGAACTTCTGAGGTCATAGCAGTCCCCAAACTACCAACATTTATATAAACTCTTTCCTCCAGAAAATCTGAAAATTTGCTAAAATATTCTAGCAAAGCTTCAGACCCCTTTGGAAGGTATGCAGTATTACAATGAGTTAGAATTCGTTTTTATTTTATTTATTTATCAAGTCTAGGATTACAAATACCTTTGAGCCATGGCTCTTTTACAAAGATTCCACATCAGAGAAATACAAATTATGGGGAACATCAAGACAGGCATTACAACAATGCGGACATTGCAAACAGAGTACAGATTAATACAGTTCAAGGGTAGCATTGTAAGAAGGCAGCCAGTGGCATTTGTCAGAGAAAACAGACAAAACAGAAGAAGTGCCAGAGTCATAGGGAGAGGGAAGAGGGTAGGGGGGGAGAAGGAATGTAGGAAGGGTGGCTAGAGGGTGAAAAGTGCAGCATTGGGTATGCCAAGATGTGAGGGTAGAATCCAGTGAGGAGGGGAGGAGGGAGGAGGAGGGGGGACAACTAGAGCAGAAAGGGAGTGGAGAAACAAGGTTAAGTTGGGCAGTCACAGGAGCTGTTGGTAGTGAGATAGTCCTGGAGCCTAGTTTTAAACATACCAATAGTTGGGGCAGAGGAGATGGTTGGGCTGAGGCCATTGAACCAGAGTGGTGCTCGGTAAGCAAAAGAGCATTGTCCCTGTGAAGTGTGACAGTGGGGGACTTTAGGTAGCTGTAGCATGGATCTCCTAAGGCACCATTTGTTAATTCGGTATTGTAACAGAGTTGAGACCCCAGAAGGTGCAAGGCCAAGGTAGATTTTTTTGACCATGGAGCAAGTGAGAAACTTTATGTGGTTTGATAGTTGTAGCCAGCCGGTCTGAGTGTACAGGTCACATGTGTGGGTGAGATGGTGAGCACCAGTGATGAGCCGACATGCTTTATTTAAGGCAGTTGAGAGGCCTAAGGGTTGTGGTTGTGGCTAAGCCATAAATGATGAGACCATAGTCTATTACAGAGATCACAGAGCTCAGGACTGCAACCTTCAAAGCTTCTGGCATGAGGTGTGGTCTGTGTTTGTAGAGGAGACCAAGCCATGTATTAGCATCTCTAGCTACATTATCTACATGAAGTCCATAGGAGAGATTAGGGTCAAGCTGAATCCCTAAGTATTTGAAGAACACCACCTGATCTAGAGTGTTCCCTTGGATGGCGGAGATAGCCAGGTGGTGTAGCTTGTGTGGGTTATGAGAGCTGCAGAAGAGCATAGATTTGGTTTTCTTGTCATTGAGGACCAGTTTATGATTAAGAAACCATGTCTCTACAGAACTGAAACCAAGTTGAAGGTTGTGTTGTAGCGTTGCAGGATCTTTGTGAGTGGAGAATACAACAGTATCATCGGCATATAGTATGATCTGCTCAGAGCAGTGGTAAGGGAGGAAGTTTAAGAAAAGGCTAAAAAAGAGGGGTCACAGTATGGATCCCTGTGGGACACCCGAGCGAACAGGCAGGGTGTTAGAAAGAGCATCCGCAATTTTTACTCTCTGTGACCGGTTTTCTAAGTAGCTTTTAAACCAGAGAGAAGAGTCAGGTGATAGCCCAGCATTCAGTAGTTGGTGTACTAGTAGTCCATGGTGTACTGTATCAAAGGCCTTGGAGAGGTCGACGAAAACGGCCCCTGTGAGAAGGCTGTTGTCAAGGGATTTGTGCAAAGCTCCAGTGAACTCAAGAAGGGCTGTGGTGGTGCTGTGACCTTTCCGGAAGCCGTGTTGTTGTGGACAAGGTATATTGTATTTATCCAAGTGGTCAGTAAGTTGATCAGCCGCGATGTGCTCAAGTGCCTTAGAGAGTGGGGGTAGCATGGAGATAAGGCGATAATTTGAGTGATTCGTCATATCCCCACTTTTATGGACAGGTGTCACGGTGGCTGTTTTCCATAGGTCCAGGAATTTTCCACAGCTGAGAGAGAGGTTTAGGATTTTTGTTAATGTATGAATTACCTCATCGAGGGTGAGCAACAGAAGCTTAAGGTCCAGGATGTCGCTACTAGATCTAGATTTAGAGATAGCTGCAGTAATATAGCGGTGAGCTTCATTCAGCCTTACCTTCCTGAAGTAGAAGAGGGGATGGTTAGACTGAGGGGCTGAGGTATTTGGGGAGTAGGCCCTGTTTTCGAAAAAGTCATGGGGTAGAACAGTACTAAGGTCTGAAAAAGCCATGTTAAAGATGTTTACGATCACCTTGGGGTCAAGGGTTGAGGATCCATCAACCATTAACATGGCCGGAGAGAATTAGTACTTCAGTAATGCTGGAAAAAACAAATTGCTAATAAATTCAAAGGTGACGCTGGACGCTTGTATAAATAGGCAGCAATGCTCACATGCCTTTCCAGTTTAACCAATAAAAATGAAATGAAATGGAAAAAAAAATATGAAAAATGAAATTCCAAGGCAATCAGTTTATTCACTCAATGCTGATAAATCTGTGAGCATGTGATATGTTTTTTTGAGGAAAACTACAGGTATGTAACCCAATCAATACTGAAAGTGGCAATACCTTGGGTCTGAGGTACAATGGATTCCACGCACTGACATTCTAAATAAAAACTAAATAAGGAAGTGCATGCAGCTTGTGATACAGAAGGAGATGAAAACTGCACACAACACAGATAATTTGTTTACAGTATTTATTCATTCAAACATTCTTTGTGGTAAGCATATGCTATCAGAGCAGCACTCTGACACATTGCACTACCCACTGGAATGAATGTGCGTCACTTATTTCTGTTCCCCATTTACTGACAGGAGGCACCACACGTTGGCAGCAGTTGCACAAAATGGGACATTATTCAGTGTAACACTGCAGAACACTGTTGCTGTGATGACACTGTGAAAAGGACCTCTTCAAGCTCAAATGAATAGCCGACTACATATTTATTTATTTTATTAATAAAAACTTTACCAATCAACTGATTTTTTTTTTAAACACAGTATATAACAAGCGAGACCTCCAGGAACAATCACTGCTGATCAGGTGAGAAAAGTAAACTCCTAGAGTGTTCAATAGACTGCTCCTTCACAAAAAGTGTGCCAGGCCCACTGCAACCCTGCTTTGCCATACCTGCCTGCAACACTGCCGACACACGTTAATGGTTGATCATTCTCATTCACTGCAGTTTTCCTTTTAAAACCTGTGCCAGTTTGAACTTTAAAAATATGGGAAGCACACCGTTTGTCTGCTGGTTGTGTTGTGGCATTGGGTGGGGGTAGACAGGGGTAAGACTTGTGATGCTGCGTACAAAGTGGAAACAAATCTTGCAGGGGTAATTTTTTTGAAGATCATATCTGCAGTATGGCTCTGGACATAAATATGCAAACAAATACTTAAAAAGGAAAGTCTGTAGCAGTTTTCTTTACCAGGGCTGCCCATATAATATATTTTATATTGTGTGGGGTAAGAAATTCATCTGGCCAGTTTATTTATATTTGTGTTGGGTGTCGGCTTGCTGGGGCTATAATTCTGTGATTGCTGCCAGCCATAGTGCAACACATTTTTTATTTTGTGTCTTCCAGCATTTTCTGCCTGCATGTTGGGCAGGATCTAATGGGCAAGGAATTTTGGGGGAGATTACTGCCTGCCTACTACATCCAATTGCACAGGCAAGTGTTCCAGAATGTAAGACAAACAGTTCTATGAGGTGTTAGAGGTACCACCAGTGTGATGCTCTTGGTGGTGGTGGTTGGGGGGTAATGTACAGCAAGGTGATTCACTATGGTTGGTGGTACAGCTGATTTGGACATGGACACATGTGACTGATTTGGGGTGGGGGCAGCTAGATTATTATGCTGGTGGTGGGGGTTTGGGCTATGCTTGGAGGGGAGCTGGCTGAATGGTGTTGATCTTGTGCAGTGTGCCAGTAAGGAGCGCTGTGCTAATGGAAGGGTGTGGACTCTGGATATGTGGTCAGTAAGGTGGTCCTGGTGGTGTTGTGGGATGCAGTCCATATTTGAAGGGGATGATAGCCAGATGTGAGGTTGGATGTTGTCCATGGAAGTGACCATATGTAGTGACCAGGGCAAGCACATGTATGGGAAAAGGGGAGTGTAATGTGAGTGACAAGGGGGCTGGCCATGTGGTTGTGGTAGCTGGCTGTGCTGGTAAAAGGGGAGTAATTGTTGGGAGGGAGACTGTGGGGTTAAGGGAAGCTGGCTGTTAGTTTTATTTGGAGGAGAGGGAGGCTGACCATGCTGGTAGGCTGTTGAGCTACTCATGTTGGTACGATGGAGGAGTCTGCCATTTTTCGCTTGGGTGTGGTGAATAGAATGCCCATGTTGGTGAAAGCAGTGAGAAAGCTGGATCTTCTCATTTTTTTCTGGCGGTGGACTGGTAGAGTTCAAAAATACATGGATGTGCGCACATGGTGAGGTCTGACAAGTCTATGTACTATCACAAGAGGTGGGCCGGCATGAAAACTGGGAAAAATAACAGCTGCCAGTATGAAGCCACAGTCAGAGCAGGCCCTGCATCATGGAGAAGTGCCATACTGCCACCAGCCTCCTAGCTACATCACCCACCATCCCATGGACTAAATTTGGACCTTCGGTACAGCCACTCACTCTGTGGGAGGGGAAGGCAGAGGGGGAAGGTCATTCCTGTCATTAGCCATGGTAACCCATCTCAAAATGCTTTACTAGTTTGGCAGTCCAGAGCCCTGTCAATGGTGCAAGAAGGATAATAGCTGGTGTCTTTGTCCTGCCCTGTGTCAATTGATTGCTGGAGTACAATGCCCCCCCCACCCCAAGAGAAAATCAGTTCTAAGGGGACTGACTTTCCTTCACGATGGCACTTGAGTGACAGAGTCCATTCCAAAAGCCAGGTCGATGGTGAGGTATCAATCTGCATCCCCCAACACACAACCCACTTTTTTTTAACCATTATAAGTCCTTCCCAGTTGACCCAGCTGATCAGTATTTTTATTCTTCATATTGACCTATTTTCCCTTATATGTCCACAGGTCTGACAGGATGCTGACTGGGTGAAGGAGGACACCGACCACATGTGTCAGATAAGTATTGTTTTTTGTTTATCCTACATTGTTTGTCATTGTTTGTTCATAAAGAGCTGCAGATCCTTTGTGACCCCATTGCTGTTTTTGTTTTACAGGTACAACTGGATAGTCTCCTGAGACCCCATCATCCCAGGCTCCAGAGGAACCCGGTAAGAGATCTCTTATTTGTGCTAGGATGTTAATCTGTAATGATGCTAACTGTAGGCTTTCACTTGCTAGGTGGTTGGTGACGCAGGGTTTAACATCTCTAAACTGTTCTTTTACTATTCCACCTTCATGAAAGGAGGGAAATTTACTGCAGTTCACGGGTGGTTGGAGAGCACTCAGGCTTTGTCCTCATGCCTCACAGTGCACCCATGGCATGTATTAATGCACCAATTCTCCATTGTGGGCAAGTTCATGAAGACTATTCTAAAGGAAGGGTTGGTGGAATATCTAGAGGAGCATGGTCTCCAGGATGAGAGGTAGCATGGGTTCATGGGGGGGATATCGTATCAAACAAATCCGAGTGACTTGTTTGACTGTGTCACTAAGCCAGTAGACGGGGCCAAGTAGTAGACATCCAGACACTGAAGCCAGCTGACCTGAAGAGAGGTCATGAGGGGCTCCACAAGCTGCCCTCCCTCAAGGAAGCTTCTCCGCTCGCCCGAGGTCACGAGGGGCTGAATCCAGCAGCCCTTCTTGCAGACACTGAAGTCAGCTGACCTGAAGAGAGGTCGTGAGGGGCTCCACAAGCTGCCCTCCCTCAAGGAAGTTTCTCCAGTCGCCCAAGGTTGCGAGGAGCTGAATCCAGCAGCCCTCCCTGAAGACACTGACGCCAGGTGCTCTTGGGACTTGCGGCTCATCGCACTCTCATTCCAGGAGCCTCCAATTTCTTTGCCGCAGCAAGCTTGCCTTCAGTTAAAGTTAAAGTTTCAGTGCAGTTTGTGTCCCCACACATGTGAAGATAGTTTTTATTTTGTGTTGATTTTAAGTTTATTTTATTTTCCCAAGTTCTGTAACAGAGTTGTATAGCTGGGTTGTTACATAGCTGGGTGTCCCCTGACGTAAACATTGCTCTATAGGACCGCTGAATTTTTGGCGCCAGGCCTTCATTTAAAAAAAAAATATATTTTTTTTTTACATTCTGAGGTTTCCTAATGTAAATGCATTGTCTTTAACTGATGAACTCCCCTTTAAATGTAACCCTAGTCGCAAATTAATCATTCTACCGGGTTACAGAGTTTACTGGCTGAATTACAGAGTTTACCTGCTTTTCTAATCAGTGTGGTTAAAATTATTATTTCAGGCCTTAATCCCTTCGGTGTGCTATTTGTTTAATCACCTTGTGCCTTCCCCTCAGTCTTACCTTTAAAAATGATCCCTCTCTCCCTTTCCCTTGCAACAGCTGACATGAAGAGAGGCCGTGAGGGGCTCCACAAGCTGCCCTCCCTCAAGGAAGTTTCTCTGGTCGCCCGAGGTCGCGAGGGGCTGAATCCAGCAGCCCTCACTGCAGACACTGAAGCCAGGTATGCTCAGGACTTGCAGCTCATCGCATTCTCTTTCCAGGAGCCTCCAATTTCTGTGCCGCTGCAAGCTTGTCTTCAGTTAAAGTTAAAGTTACAGCGCAGTTTGGTCCCCACAGCACCCACCACCACCCTTGGTCAACATCTGGTTTTATAGCTAAGACCACGTGTTGTTTGGAACCAATCAGCCCACTTTGCCATCTGCAGCACCACCAGAGGGCTCCCTCTTTTTCCCTACATTTACAGACTTATATCTCGACAATATAAACACCATCTCTTGTTTCCTAACACTTACAATTTTAATCTTGTTATTTGTTTCTCACTCCCTACTAACCCCTTGGGTGCTTAAACCTTCCTGGGACCCCCTCATTTGCCCTTCTGTCTATCACACTGGAAACTCACCTGGGCCAAAACTCCTACAGCCTCTCTCCTTAGTTTTTCACAGCAGCAACTGCACCCCTAGCCTTAGCTGCACCATTAATGGTATCTGGCTTGCTCAAACACCCTCCCCCTCCTGCAGACTCCCACCATCTAACCCATACCTTTCATTATCCCTAACTATCTTAACCCATCTGGTATCCACTCTCCCCATAGCTACAAGTCCAAATAAATCGCCCACTTATCCAGGTCCCCGCCGCAATACAACCAAGTTGATGCGGAAAGTCGCTCTCTGGCAAGCTCTCCTTCTCCTCCTGCTCATATCCAGGAATGTCTATCCCAATTCAGGTCCTCCCATGCCCAGTGGCACTAAGAAGGGCACACATAGTGGCCTATTTCTGACCTCTCTCAACATCTGCAGTCTACCTAAAAAACTTACCCTGCTGCAGGGTTGGCTTGCTCAACACTCCACAGACATCCTTACCTTGTCAGAAACCTGGCTCTCAAAAACTATCCCTGATGCCTCGGTCTCCCTCAGGAACTATACCATTTTCAGAGCTGATAGGACAGGCAAGAGGGGTGGGGGATGTGCCATATATGCTACAACATCCCTCCAGCCTCTCTTAGTCCCACTTCCCATGCCTGAACATGGTGCTCAGGCCATTACCATCAAAGTTGCCCTTGGTACTCCTGGTAAACCTCTTTATATTATGGCAGTTTACATCCCCCCAACAAACCAGAAACTAGCATTTGATTCTATCTTGTCTGGAATCAGGTATCTTCCCCCTAAGACTGAACTGATTATTATGGGTGACTTTTATGTGAACTGGCTATCCTCTAGGTCGGCTTTCTATGAAGACGCAGCTCATGCCTATCACCTTACCCAAGTAGTTCTGTCGCCCACTAGGCAGGACCCTTGGACAGGCTCCTCCATACTTATAGACCTTATCTTTACAAACCTCCCGAACCACCTCTCCAAGGTCAGAGTGCTTCCCGATGTACTTAGTGACCACTCCCTCCGTCTCCTGCTGGTGGACAAATAAAAATACTCCTAACAGACCAAAAACTTCTATCCAAAGGCGCCTCAAAAAAGGTGCCCTCTCTCGCCTCAAAGTGTATCTCTCCACCTGTGACTGGGATCCAGTCCATACTGCCCAATCTTTAGACACTGCGCTCACTGCATTTATTACTATCTTCAATGCTGCCTTTGACATATTTGCCCCTTTCACAAAAAAAGGTAATAAAAACCTGGGACACCCCTTGGATTACCCAGTCCCTCCTACAACTGATGCATCACAGAGATAGCCTCTGGCATAGGGCCCTAACCTCACAGCTACCCCATGATAGACAGCTCTCCAGAGAAGCAAGAAATAAATGCACGAGGGCTATCCAGCAAGCCAAGGCACCTACTATCACCAAGCCTTCACCACCACCTGGAGCTCTGGGAAATCTTTCTGGAACAATGTCAAGGAACTCTGTGGGAAAGCCACCAACACAGACCCAACCCAGCTCCTAGTTCAGGGTACCCTCTCTCATGACCCCACCGCCATATCCAATACCCTAAACACCGCCTTCTCTGACCTTAGTCATGTCCTCCCTATAAACTTCTTTGACCCCATTACCCACCCCCCCACTGTTACACCTTCTTCTCCTACACACCCATCTTTCAGGCTGCGTATAGTCTCTTGCAATGAGGCTAAACGCTACCTGTCAAAAGCTCTGCATAACTCGCGTTATAGCAGTGACTCCCTTGACCTTAAAATTCTTCGGCTTACCCTTAATGAGACTCTGACGCATCTCACCAAACTCCTCAACTACTCACTGTGCCTTGGCCAAATCCCTACTATATGGAAGAGGGGAATTATCACACCTATCTTAAAGAAGGGTAATCCAACAACCCCAGGCAACTTTTTGCCCATTACTATCCTTCCTCACCTCTCAAAAGCACTACAAAGAATTATGTCTGACCAACTCACTGAATACCTAGACAAATATGGACTCCTCTGCCATGAGCAACATGGTTTCAGAAAAGGGCACAGTACTACCACGGCACTACTTGAATTTACATCTTACATTCATGAAGCTTTTGAACAGGGGTCAGCAGTAGGGGCAATCTATGTTGATTTGACCAATGCATTTGACACCGTCAATCATGAGCTACTTCTCCATGCCCTTGCATCCCTCCATATTGCACCTGAAACTATCTCCTGGTTCAAAAACTATCTTACTGACAGAACACAGCAAGTAAAAATTAGCAACACACTCTCCTCCAAGCAACCAGTTCTAGCTGGTGTCCCTCAAGGGTCAATACTTGGCCATCTGCTGTTCACTCTCTTTCTGAACTCACTCCCCCAAGTCTTCAGTGGAAAGCTATTGCTATATGCAGACGATACCGTGCTATATTGGAAACACACCAACCTCATCCATCTCCAAAATACCCTTCAAGGCTGTTTTAGAGAGCTTGAATACTGGTTCACCGACCACCGACTAATACTTAACTACAACAAAACAAAATCTATGATATTTGCTCACCGCCAAAACCCCCTTAGTAACTCCCAACTTACAATCTCAAACTTGCAGGGTACCCACATTGAACATGTCACACATTTCAAATATCTAGGTATCACTCTAGACACATCCCTCACCTACCACCATAATATTAAACTCCTCTCCTCCTCAGTTAACACCCGACTTGGCATTCTTTACAGACACAAACACTGCCTTACCCCACAAGCTCTACAGTTAGCTGTTACAAGCTCAGTCCTTTCATTGGTCGATTATGGAATAACTATTTATGGCGCCGCTGACCAATCAGCCCTAAGCAGCATCAATATAGCACTCAACAAAGCCTGCTGCATGGTCACTAGCAGCAATAGACAAACCCATACATGTCTGCTCTAAAATCGAGCGGCCTGGCTAACCCTCGAAGGGAGGCTTAAATACCAAACCTGCCTCCAAGCCAAAAAGATCCTTATGAAACTCACACCTATTTGTCTACACCACCTCATCTGACCAGCCCCCCATAGGGATACCCCTAGATGGCTGGGCGGGACCTCCTATACAGTCCCCCACTGCAGGACCTCTCTAGGGCAAAGGTCCTTCCGTTATCGTGCTCCCCTCTGGCTTAACAATCTACCATCTTCCGTCTTACTTGCCCCTAATCTAGGCCAATTCAAAACTGGGATCAAGAGGCTTCTTCTTAACTCTGAGACCTGTAGCTGTTTCCATCATTCCCCCTAGGTTGTCGGTCACAGGTGCCACCACACTGTTATGACCATTTCAACCCTCAGATGTTATCTGAGCCTTGGCAATACCTTATACTGTGATTGTTGAACACTTGTAATGTCCTATTTGGAAACTTCTGTACAACCTGTTCTCTGTGTAATGTTCTATTGCAACTGACGTGTAGCCTTTGCTTATGCTATGATTTTGAACATTTTGTCGAAATGTAACATCTCTGTCTTGAAAACTTTGTACATTCTATCTTGTTGTAATGTCCTGTCATGACTGACGTAGAGCCTTTGCAAAGGAGTCCTTGACTCAAAGGTTGTAATTCCGAAATTTTCAATAAATAAATAAAAAATAAAAATCCTCTGTCTTAATTTCAGCAAGGGCTTTGACTCTGTGCCCCACAAAAGGTTGATCAGGAAGTTGGTGGATCTTGCAGATGGGGAAAAGATGGTTAGATGGATGTAAAACTGGCTGAGGGACAGAACCCAGAAGGTGGTTGTGGGGGGAGAGTTATATGGCACTAGAGAGGTAACCAGTGGGTCCCACAGTGCTCGGTGCTGGGTCAGGTGTTGTTCAATGTCTTCATCAGTGACATTGAAGATAGCATTAAGGGCACTATGTGCCTATTCGCAGATTACACCACGCTCTGTGGGAGAGTGGACACAGCTGAAGGGATACCAGACCTCCAGGAAGATCTGGAAAAGCTGGGGAGGTGCTCCAGGATCTGACAGCTTGGCCTTAATGCCAATAAATGCAAAGTTATGCATCTTGACGTCAAGAATCCCAGAACAGAGTACTACCTGGGTGGAGTCCAGTATCTGCATCCGAGGAGGAGAAGGACCTGGGAGTGATGATCACTAGTGACCTGCAACACTCCACACAGTGCAAGAAAGCAGCAGCAAAGGCAAACAAGATGCTGGGATGCATAGCTAAGGGGATCAGTAGTAGGAGAGAGGAGGTTGTACTGTCCTTGTACAGGTCACTGGTAAGGTGACATTTAGACTATGGAGTTCAGTACTGGTGCCCACACCTCAAAAAGGACATTAACCTGTTGGAGATGGTCCAGAGGAGGGCTACAAAGATGACAGCCAGTCAGTAGGACAAGGCATACAAGGAGGGGTTGAGGGTACTGTAAGAGATCTAAATCTCACTTTCAGGTTCTTGGCAATATTGGAGCTGCAAATAATCACAGACAAGTTGCATTCGAGTAATAAACAAGTTTATTACTACAAATAGGGATAAATCACAGTTACCCTAAGCAGTTCTTACCAATACGAACCAGGAGCCAATGCTAAGCGTTCCCTACACCTCGAGGTTTCTTTGTTGTCTCTCGGGATCTCTCGGGTCTCCGAGGTGTAAAGCCCTGTCATAACATTATATACCTATGATAATTACTATGGTTACTGAAAGATAGAAACATTTCTAGTTACAGAGATGAGCCCTATTGGCTAAATTAGAGGTGGCTCCACGGTATAAGATAACATTATATAAATTTGTAAAGTCATCAGTTTTAGAACAAAGACCTTCTTATACAAAGTCTTACATAACAGGGTGAAGTGGTGTTCAACACCGAAGATGGCAATGTTGCCTTACACATCATAATCACTTCAAGGACAGGTGTCTT
The DNA here is from genome assembly GCA_016271365.2 of Neoceratodus forsteri. Lineage (NCBI taxonomy): Eukaryota > Metazoa > Chordata > Ceratodontiformes > Ceratodontidae > Neoceratodus > Neoceratodus forsteri. Next base: position 434,106,727 of record CM057450.1, on the reverse strand, counting down.
GGCATCTGACAAGTAAGAAATAGACAGAAAATACATAATATAATGTGTGTGCATTAGCAAGCAAAGTGAGTTACAATATATGTATTCATACCCTGACATCTACTCTTATACGGTAGATGCTCTTAGCCCTATATATTAGTATAGCCTATGCCTAGATATTAGCTGTCTACAGTGTGCCCCTGAGGGTATCAATTAGGGTGCAGGGACCTCGTGTAACAGTACTGAACATTTACTCCCTGGAAGACAGGAGAGAGAGAGAGAGAGAGAGAGAGGACATTACTGAAACCTTTGGGTACTTGAAAGGGATAAATAAGGTTGATAAGGAGAGTTTATTTAATCTAAGTGGCAACCATAACATGAGGGGGCACAGTCTTAAGCTGGAGGATGGGAGGTTTAGGAGGGAGGTCAGGAAGCACTTCTTCACAGAGAGGGCGGTGGACACTTGGAATGCGCTGCTGGAAGAGGTCATCTCATTGAAGATAGTGGGCAGCTCTAAGAGAGGCTGGGATAGTCATAGGGGAAAGGTAAGGATCATGGGTAGGGGGATGGGAGGAGTGGGGAGGGAGGGCAGCGACAGTAGCTCAAGCTGTGAACCCTGCAATATGAGCAGACTTGACAGATCAAATGGCTTTCTTCTGCTGGCTTCTTTGTATGTTCATATGTAATTCACCCATGGTCTGTTGTGGGTTATTGCTTACTTTAAGTTTGGCTGTCTCCTATTGGCCACTGCTTTTCAACTCAAAGAAATGGAAAAGGAGAGCCTGGGAACCATAAAAAAATACTGGAATTTTGTTTTTTTATTTGTTACCTTTCAAAGAGCAGCTGACGCCTTCAGTGGAACTTAAAAAAACTATATTTAGACATAGTTCGTATTGTATTTCACATTCATTCTGTATTTTTCCTTCTCACTATTTATTACTGGGGTCAGCTGCATGACAACAGGATCTTTGCTCCTGAAGTGTTCATCTATTCCTGCTGCTTCTCCCTACCCGAGGTCATAATGCACTGATTTGACATCACAGTTTCTCCCATGACAACAGTTTGTTATGTCAAAACAGAGGATTATGACTTGAAGTAGGGAGTCAGCTGCAGAGGTAGAAGAACTCTGAGAAATAAAGATCACGTATTCATGCAAATGTTCTCAGTAATAATCAATGGACAGGTGAACTCTATAGAATACATACAGAATGTAAGCTGAATTGTACCCAAACAGTGTGTTTTTCAAAGTTTTGAGGCATCAGCAGTTCTTTAAGCTTCCTTCCCCCAAAGCTTTGTTTACATTTGCAGTGCTATCGCTGGTGGGGAACCGTTGTCTGGGGCAGTCGAGGCCATACAATGCAGTGGGGCACTTCCTTAGAAAAAGATACTTTGGCACCACCTCATTGTGAGCTTTCAGCTGCCCAAAGACATCAGTTCCCTACTGGTACTAGTGCCACAGTTGTAAACTACATTGCGGGTGAGGGAACATTTAAATGATAATAAAAAAATAATAATTACAGCATATATTTACACTAAGCATGTTTCACAGACTTTCATTAACATTTCTTTGCATTGGAAAACAATACCCAGTAGGACATAGTCACTTCTTTAGAAATATTGGGCAGGCCATGCATTTATGGGGGACAGGGTTGGGGGGGGGAAGGTTGTGGAACTCTGAAGTTTAAGACAAAAGGCCAAAGGCAAAGTGCATCACCCTGTACCAGTTAGAGCACCACATTAGTTTGAATGTGTGGCCATCCGTGGGTGTCCGGGTGCAGGTTGCCTGATTCTCTTGATTTACCGCCCTTTTGGGGTGGTGGGAGATTTCTTGCAGGAGGAGGCCGATTTCATCATCGGGGAAACATTGGAGGACCCAGATGTTTAGTGCTGGGAGACTTCAATGTTTGGGCCAAGGATGAATCTTCTCGGCTTGGTTACAGCTTCCTCCAGATGACGTCATCTCTGGGCTTTGCGCAAGGAGTTTCCTCTGAGACTCATCAGAGAGGCCACATGTTGGATCTGGTGTTCTCATTGGGGCTTGAGACAAATAGTCTCAGCATTGATCGAGTCATTTGGTCCAATTATTGCACGGTGAAGTTCTGGTTAAGGGCCCCCCTTGATAGCCCCTCCCTGCAGAGGTGGTCAGCTATCGCCCTTTGAGGGAGTTGACCCCTGAGGGTTTTTTGGTGGTGGCTGGCCTATCTAGTGTGGACAGTGTGTGCACTGGGTGTGTGTGCATGGCAGTAGATGCCTATAATAAGGCGCTGTCTGGTGCGCTCGACTCCCTCACACCAGCCCGTGTATGACCCAGGTCTTCTCACTTGAGGTCTTCTTGGTATGATGGGGAGCTCAAGGTAATGAAGACTTTGGGTCGGAGATTAGAGTGCTGCTAGCGTAAGTCCGGTCTGGAGGTAGACAAACTGGCCCTACGTGTGCACTACAGTACATACCAGGGGGCAATCAACCATAAGAAGGTAGAATTCCTGTCCAGGGAGATTGCTGTCAGGAGGAACCGACCAACTGTGCTCTTTTGAACTGTGGACAGGCTTCTTCATCCTTCCTGTCTACAGCTGAAGGTAGCCTTTTCGAATGCATTGTGCGAGGAGTTTACTCAGTTCTTCTTGGACAGGATGTCTGCCATCAGGCGGGGGGGTTCCACCAGTGGACCAGACTTTGGCTGACAGTGGTCGCCATGGGCAACCAGAGAGCACACTGCTTGGTTGGGGTGAGCTTAGACTGGTGGAGGTGGCTGAGGCCAGTGAGATTACCTATAAGCTTCGGCACACCTTTTGTGAACTGGACCCGGTGCCAACTCATGCCTTAATGAAATGTCTTCACTCCGTTGGCCTGGTGTTTGCCTTGATTGTCCGGCGTTCCTTGTCAGAGGGGAGAGTTTCCTGGATGTCTTGAAGGAGGTACTGGTCAGACCCCTTCTAAAAAAAAACATCATTAGACCCTGACATCAAGGCAAATTACCATGCTATCTCCAATCTCCCATTTTTGGGTAAGATTGTGGAGAAGGTGGTGGCTCTTCAGTTTGAGGAGCATCTCATGGCCCATGATCTGTACAAGCTACTCCAATCTGGGTTTTGTGTGTGGCATAGCACAGAAACTGTGCTAGTTCCGGTGCATAATGGCCTCCTTAGGGCTAGAGATCAAGGGAAGGGGACAATTCTGTTCTTCTCAATCTCTCTTCAGCATTTAACACGGTGGACGATAGAGAATGACTACCTAAGGGAATTCTGTGAACTCGCTGGCACTGTCATCTGCTGGTTTGAGTCTTTTCTATCTAACAGGAGGCAGAGGATAGTGATGGAGAACTTATCCTTCTCCTCTGGCCACCTGTCATGCAGAGTTCCCAAGGGTTCGGTCTTGCTGCCGATGTTGTTTTCTGTGTATATGCTGCCCCTGGGAGAGCTCATTAGGAAGTACAGTCTGGATTTTCACTGCTATGCTGATGATACCTAGCTGTATTTTCCTTGGCCCCTTTAACATCTTGTTCAGTGGAAGTGCTTAACAGCTGCCTTGCTGAGATCAATGACTGGATGGCCTCCAGCTGGTTGCGACTGAACCCCAATAAGATGGAGGTACTAGTGGTGGAGTCGAACAGAGGGCATGATAGGTTGGCATCTGGTGCAGAGAGCAGGGCTTTGTCTTGGCTCTGTACTATTGAAGGCTTCCTCTAGGGTGCGTGATCTGGGCATTATTCTTGACAGCAGATTGGCACTTGAGTTTCAGGTGTCGTTTGCTGTCCATTCTAGTTTTTAATCATCTGAGGAATATCGCCAAGATAAAGCCCCTAGTTCTGCCACTGGACCTCCCCACTTTGGTGCATACCTTCGTGATGTCCAGGCTTGACTACTGAAATGCACTCTATCTTGGGGTCTCTGGGGTACCCTGCACCAACTGCAGCTGGTGCAGAATGCGGCAGCGAGGCTGTTGACAGGACAGCCTAAGTATTGTCACATCACCCCGGTGCTGCGTCAACTGCACTGGCTGCCAGTTAGGTGGAGGGTCCTCTTTAAGGTGGGTTTGCTCACCTTTAAGGTCCTACACAGCCTGGGCCCTGGCTACCTGAAGGACCTTCTTGCACCTGTTTTCTCGGTCCGCTCCCTCCGGTCCTCCTCTGGGGGCCTTCTTGTGATTCCCAGGACAAGATTAAAAGCAGGTGGTGACATAGCATTTAGTGTCGCGGCCCCCGTCTTGTGGAATTCGCTTTCTTTAGCCTTTAGGGAGGCCCCTTCTGTGGAGGTATTTAGGGCCTACCTCAAGGCCTTCTTGTATGATCAGGTCTTCCCAGACTATGTTTTATGGTCCCTACCTGTCTTTTAGAAATGGTTGTTTAATTTCGTTTTCTACCTACTGTGATTTTAGTTGCTGTTGAGGGTAGTAAATTCTGTTTTAACTGTTTAGTATATTGTATATAAATGTTTATTATTATGTTGTTTTTGTATCTATTTTGATTGTTGTACGGCGCCCAGAGCCTCTGGGATTGGCATCTCTTTAATAAAACTTGCCTTGCCTTTCAACACCCAAAGAGGTGAAATAATCCTCATCGTATACCTAGAGCATTGGGCTGAATGTCTTAGTGCACTAACTGGCTATGCAAGAAGGCAACTTCACAGAAGGAGTCTGCTAATGTAAACAAATAGTCTAAGCATGCACTCCAGCCACTCACACTGTTTAAAATGCACCAAAAGGTGAGTTTCCAAAAATGTTTACAATAGCGTTATTACTCTATGAAGTGTAGGGCATCTTCTGGAGTTATTGACCTTGGAAAAGGGTAGGGTCTTTGTCCTTTGACAGCTTCCAAGCCAACAGCAGACCAGGAGACTCTCACTTCACCAAGTAATATTGTTTAAATTGGGTGGCAGTTTCTAGAGGTTCAAAGTTGTAACTGTGCTCCTTGTACTTCGCTATAAAATATTGCCATGTTGTACACCCAGAATAAATAGTAAGCAAAATTATGAAAATTACAGTTAGCTTATTTAAATAACAGAATGATAGATTAAGACATTAGTCTCTCTTTTTTTTTTTTATCTGAGTGAGAATTTTCTTAAAGGTAAACTCTCCTAAGTGCAGCAGCTGCTGTAGAAATGCCCGATTAGGGTTTTTAGCATTAAACAAATTCTTTTATTTACCTGCTGTCTGGTGGTTTTAATTAGAAAGACCTGCTCTATCTATAATGACTGCAGAGCCCTTGGTGGACATTTCGCACACCCTGGATGGCTTCCACCACAGAGGTTATGCTAATGAGGGCTACCAACAAATGGCAGAGTTGGCAGCCTTCGTTAGCATAACCTTCATGGCGGAAGCCACCCAGAGTGTGCGAGATGCCCACCCAGAGCTCTGCAGCCATCATATATAAGGCAGGTATTTCTAATTTCATAGGAGTTTCCCTTTGAGTCTTTTACTCAGATGCATAGTAGTTGGTATTTATCTTGTGTTGGGCACATACTTTTAAATATTGTACATTTAAAGCAGCAGTACTACCTAACCAGAAAGTGATCTGTTACGACTGTTGTTGAAAATATGGCGGCTGCTATCTAATACTATTTATGTCAATGCAGCAGGCAGCAGAAATGTAAACAAAAACATAGGATAACTGAACAAATTACAGGGTGGTAGTACAGTGCTGGTGGGAAAGAGTACCAGGTACACGCTTAGCAGAGCACAGGGAATAAACTGTCAAAAAAGCACACTTTTTTCATATTGTACTACTGCTTTAAATTCAAAGAAACGTATCATAAATGCAAATTTTTGTTTCTATTTTCTTTATTGTAAGGTATTATATGCATCATATACAAATTCAGGAAACCAAAAAACTTAAATGTCACAAGAAAGGGTAAAAGGTTTTGGGGGGGCTGTGCCCTCTGCACCTCTCTGAATATAGATTAGCAACTCTAGGGGAGTGCATGTCTTACAGGGGGCAAAATTCCATATTGCACGAAAATTAAGTGCTGCAGGCAGCAGCAGAGTTTCTGCATATCCGGTCCAGAACCCTGTACCTACTGCACCAGAATTATCCACCCACACCACAAGGCTAGCTCAGTAGCAGCAGACACACACCTCCCTCAAACCCCCTTCATTGTCCCTCTCCTTCCCCTCACTATTCAGCACTCCCCTTCCTGACACCGTCCACTACCCTCATGTTTATGTACATTTGCTACCCTTGCAGGGTAGCCCAAGAGTATAGCACCCAATATGAGTCCCCGTTTTTACCTGGTGCACATATTCTGTTGCTGTACTCATGGCATGCCCTCCTTTCCTCCATTGAGTACGTATTGAGGTCTCTTAGTCTATCCTCATATGTTTTGTAATGCAAGCTGTGAACAATTTTTGTCCCCCGTCTCTGGATAGCCTCCACCTTGTTAATGTCCTTACACATATGTGATCTCCAGTGCTGCATGCAGTTTTCCAGGTGAGGCCTTACCAGTGTTTTATACAATGACATCACCCACCTCCTTCTAGTAATACCTCCTGCCTATGCACCAAGCATGCCACTGGCCTTTCTTGCAGCCTTTGCACACTGCTTAGATAACTTAAGGGCATTAAATATGATAACCCCTAGGTCCCTTTCCTCTTTGGTGACAGCATCTCCCCCATCCTGTAGCTCTCCTTAGGGTTCCCACTACCCAAGTGTATTATTTTGCACTTTTTTGCACTGAACCTCAGTTGCCACACCTCTGACCATCTTTCAAGCTTCTCCAGGTCCCTCTTCATCTTCTGCCCTTTTTCTGGAGTATCCACCCTGTTGCAAATCTTGGTGTCATCTGCAAATAGGTAGACCTTTCCTTCCTGCCCCTCTGCAATGTCACTAATGATGACATTGAACATGGCTGGTCCCAAAACTGATCCTTGTGGCATTCTGCTTGTCAACCCTCTCTCCTCAGATTGGATCTCATATACCACTGCCCTTTGCTTTCTGTTTGTCAGTTTCTAACCCAGTGTATCCCCTTATGCCCCATGCCCAGACTACTCAACTTGTTAACCAACTTTCTGTGTGGGACAGTATTGAAAGATTTGCTGAAATCTAGGTAGGTGACATCTATGGCCCCTCCCTGATTCAATTTTCTAGTCACCCAATAAAAAAAATCTGTCAAAGTGGTTGACAGCAGATAAGGACCGCAAGGCCCATCCAGTCTGCACATTTCTTTTTCTGCCTTATAACTGTACCTTCAGCCTTTGCTCTGTCAGTGGCCTATCTATTCATACTCATCTGTATTGCTCCCTTATGCCTGTCCTATGCCTGTTTGAAGCCCTGCACTGTATCCATAGCCACCACTTCCTGAGGTTGGCCGTTTAATGCATCCACCACCCTTTCTGTGAAAAAGAAGTTCCTCACATTCTCCCTTAATCAGCCTCCCTCTAATCTCATGCTATGTCTTCTTGTCCTGCTATTTTTCTTATATTTAAACATATTAGACTCTTTTCACCTTGTTAATGCCCTTAAGGTGTTTGAATGTTTGATCATATCACCTGTCTCCCTCCTTTGCTCAAGGGTATACATATTGAGCTCTGTTAATCTGTCCTCATATGTCTTCTGATGCAGTCCCTGCACCATTTTGGTTGCCCTTCTCTGGACTGCCTCTATTTGGTTAATGTCCTTGTGAAGGTGTGGTCTCCAGTACTGCACGCAGTACTCCAGATGGAGCCTAACCAGTGTCTTGTAAAGAGGGATTATTACCTCCCTCTTACGACTTGTGATACGCCATCTAATACACCTGAACATCCCTGTAGCCTTACCTCCTACTTTAGAGGTCTGCTTGGATGATTTCAGGTCATCGGTGATGATGATGATGCCAAAGTCTCTTTCTTCCTTTGTGACTGCCAGCAACTCCCCTCCCAACCTATAGGTGGCTTCAGGGTTTCTCTTCCCTATGTGCATGATCTTGCACTTCTTTGCATTAAATCCCAGTTACCACTCTTTTGACCATTTTGCTAGTTTATCTAGATCTCTTCTCATTCAGCCCACCCCATCTGGATCATCTACTCTGTTGCAGATCTTGGTGTCATCTGCAAACATACAAGCCTTACCCTCTAGTCCATCTGCAATGTCACTAATGAAGATATTGAAGAGGACTGGCCACAGGACTGATCCCTGAGGTATCCCACTTGTGACTTGCATCTCTTCTGACTGTATACCATTTACCACCACTCTCTGTTTTCTTCCCGTCAGCCAGTCTGCCACCCAGTTGACCAACTTCTGACCCACCCCGAGCCTACCCAGCTTATTTATCAATCTTCTATGTGGAACAGTGTTGTAAGCTTTGCTGAAGTCAAGGTAGGCAACATCAACTGTTCCCCTTGGTCCACCACTCTGATTACCCAGTCAAAGAAATCTATGAGATTAGTTTGACAGGACCTTTCTTTGTAAATCCATGCTGTCTTGGATCCTGTGCCCCTATGGATTCTAGGTGTTGCACTATCCTTTCCTTAAGGTGTGCCTCCATAATCTTGGCCACTACTGAGGTAAGACTGACTGGTCTGTAGTTCCCTGCCTCCTCTCTGCTAGCAGTCTTGTGGAGTGGGATCACATGAACCCTTCTCCAGTCTTGTGTGACCTCTCCTGTGCTCAGAGACTCACTAAACAGTTCTGCTAATGGCTCTGCTAGTCCCACCTTTAGCTGCTTAAGTACCCTGGGATGTATGCCATCAGGTCCCATTGCCTTGTCCACCCTGAGCTTAGCAAGCTCTTGTAGCACCCTTTCTTTTGTGAAGGGAGTAGTGCTCACCTCCTTCCCCCCTGTGTCCATGGTGCTGAGCTGTGGGCCCTGCCCAATCTTCTCTTCAGTCTGAGCAAAAGTATCTATTTAGGATATATGCTTTTACAGGCTCCTCCTCCTTCTCACATGCCCCCTTTTCTCCTTTCAGCTTAGCAATACCCCCTCTGGACTTTCTCCTTTCATTAATGTATCTATTGAAAGTCTTGTCACCTTCTTTTACTGTTCGTGCTAGTGTTTCCTCGGTTTGGGACTTTGCCTGCCTTACTGCCTTCCCTGCTTCCCTTACGGCAGTTTGGTATGCCTCCCTATCTTCATCCCGCTGTGTTCCCTTATATTTCTTGAAGACCAGCCTTTTGACTCTGACCTTTTCTGCTGCTGTATTTGAGAACCAAAGTGGTTTCCTTCTTTTTGTTGCACTTCCTTTTCTGTCTAACACAATGGGATCTTGCTTTAAGTATTGCATCCTTAATGCTTGCCCACTTTGCCTGTACCCCCTCACCTGTGTTTCTTTTTGCCAAGGCTAGCTTAACTATGTTGGCCATCTTATCAAAGTCAGCTCCTCTGAAGTCCCATATGTTTGCCTTGGAATGGGATGATTTAGATGTAGTAGCCAAATTGAACCATACCATGTGATGGTCACTGGCCCCCAGGTGACCTTCTACCTGGAGATCTGTGATCCCATCCCTGTTAGTCAGTACTAGATCTAGGATAGCCCTGTCTCTTGTGGGTTGTTGTACCAGTTGTTTGAGGCCCTCCGCTGCAGGGAATCCACCATGTGTCTAGTTCTGGCAGATGTTCCTGCTGGTATTGATCAATCTGTATCCGGCATGTTGAAGTCTCCCATTATCAGAACCTCCCCTTTAGCTGGCATGTTTTGTATATCTTCTAACAGTAATGTGTCTGTGTCCTCCCCCTGGTCTGGGGGCCTATATACAACCCCAGTTCTTATGGCTGTCCCATTTCCTGTTTCCAGGGTGACCCACAGTTCTTCTGGCTCCTTATGTGTATTCTGTATTCTGAATTTCTGTAGCTTTTATATTTTCATTGACATACAGGGCCACTCCACTCCCCCTTTTTTGCACCTCGGTCTCTTCTGAACAGCACATAGCCAAGTACTGAAGTCTCCCAAGTGTGGTTGCTGGTAAACTATGTCTCATTAATTGCTACCATGTCTAGTTTAGCCTCTGAGATTATTGTCTGCAGGTCTGGGATCTTATTTCCCAGGCTGTGAGCATTTGTGTACATGATTTTCCAGTGGCCAGTTTTCAGTGTGTTAGTTGTTGGGTGAGGTTTGGCATTTCCCCTGTGCGTCGTATGGGGAGACAGACCTTTTTTCCTTACCTGGTGATGCAAATAAACTGCAAATATGCTGAATCCCTGTTTGACCGCTAGCTGAGGGGGGAGGGGTGTTCTTCCCATTTGACGTATGGGGTGCAGCACCCCTCTCCCCATTTGCTAGTTTAAATATTCATTTGACAAGACCTTCCTGATGTGAATCCCTGCTGCCTTAGATCCTAGGCAGCAATGGATTCCAGTTGTGTCACTGTCCTTTCTTTCAGCAGTGCCTCCATGATTTTCCCCACCACTGAAGTGAGACTGACTCACCTGTAGTTCCCTGCTTCCACTCTACTGCCACTTTTGTGCAGTGAGACTACATGCACCCTCCTCCAGTCCTCTGGAACCACACCTGTGTTGAGTGATTGTGTGAAAAGGGTGGCCAGAGGCACTGCTAGTTCCCTGTGCAGCTCCCATAATATCTTCAGGTGTATGTCATCTGACGCCATGGCTTTATCCACCTGCAGCTTTGTGAGTTCCTGCAGAACTCTCTCCACTGTGAATAGACTGGTGTCTACTTCTCCCCCAATTGCCTCTGCTCCCCAACTGTGGTCCTTGACCCTTTCCCTCCTCAGTGACTACTGAACAGAAGTATTTGTTCAGCATTTCTGCCTTGTCTAAATCCTCCCACTTACACTCTTCCCTCCTCCCCTTTGAGCCTCACTATCTCACCCCTCACTTTGTTTATGTACCTGTAGAATGTCTTGTCCCCTTTTCTCACAGTCTGTGCTAAACTCTCCTCTGTCTGTGCCTTGGCTTTCCTTACAGCCTTCCCTGCTTCTCTTAGACATTCAAGGTACACCTCCCTGTCCTCCTCCCTTTGGATTCCCTTATGCTTCCTGAAACTTGCTCTTTTAGCCCTTACTTAGTCTCCCACCTCTTTAGAGAACCATAGTGGTTTCTTTCTTCTTCTTCCTTTGGCCATTATCCTAATGCATTGGTTAGTTACCTCCATAATGACTCCTTTTAGTCTCCCCCACCATTTCTCCACCCCCTCTATTACCAGGGCTGCCCTTAAACATCTACACATTTCATTGAAAGATGCCCTCCTGATATCTAATACTTTTGCCCTTGTGTGGCTTAACGGAGTCCCTGTCTCCATGCCAGCCCATTCCACAGTGTATAGATCTCCATACACAATGACACTCCATCATGTACTGTAGTGTTTATCACAGAGATGAAGGTTGATACCACTGGACACCTGGGAATGGCACAATACTGGGAAAGCCAGACAAATGCCACTAGACAACAGAACACTTTGCATAGGGTGGGAAGAAGGTGCCACTAGAAACCAGGGGGTGGTCCATATAAGATGAGTGGAAAGAGGATGGCGCTGTACAGCAGGAAATGCCTGTTACGGGATGGGGAGGAGGATGCATCAGTCTTGTGCAGGGAAAGACTGTCCACACTGTGGGGGGAGTGTTGTTTGCGGTGATGGCCATGCCAAAATTCCTCAACAGAACTCCTCCCAGCTTGCTAGTGGTTTGAAGATGATGCCCAAAACAAAACTAGCATATTGATATGCAACAAAACTGGGTAACCATCCGCATATAGAAAATACTGAATGGGTAACTATGCACAGTCAGAGTGTTCTGCCACAGAGGGCATGTGATTCTCTCTGACCTTGAGGATGAAGCTCGAGTGGTCCATGGGAATCAGCAACCCAAGGTGGCACAACACACTGGTTATACATAAAGTTGCTCATACTGTGTTTTTATAGTGTATATTATTATGTGAAATATTGCATTGTTGTTTTTATATTTACTGGTTAGTGGTTATAAACCACTGCTAGTGAGTGTCCAACAGCTTCATAAACCTCATGTGTTGTTTATGGAGCTCCATAAACCATGGACAGAACGATACTGCAGCATCACCTGAAAAACCACCGAACAAGCTGTCCTCATGCTGGACATGCACAAGCGCGTACACAATCGTCACTCAGCGTGAGACAAGCTTGCAGGCTGTAACAGTTACCCTCGCAGAAGGCGTCAAGAGACAATTTAAACAAAGACAGTAAATGAAAAATAAAACATGGAGATTAGTGTGTTCTATGGGGTTTTGTGCATTAACTTGGTGTGAGTGCTTGTGTAAAACCCCTCAGGCTTCATGGGGCGTCACACACCTCAGGATTGTAAAATCCTATAAACCACGCTTTCCATGCATTATGTATTTTCTCTTTCACAGTGAAATTAACTTGTGCATGTCTCTAGAGGTTTTAGAATGCTGTTCTACCACAGAGGTACAATCACATTCCATGACTTTTGAACTATGGTACAACAGCATTTTGAAACTATGGTTCTATGTAGAACAGTACTTTACAACACACTGTATCACTGCTGCTGCTTGCTGTATGCTTAGCTCTTAATCCACCTGTGACCAGGCCTGTTGAACCCCATATGGTATTCAACCAAGCAGCTGCTTCGATTGCAGCTTCATCAGCAGGCTCCAGCTTGCTGTTTTCCACATGAAAATGGAAGGGCCTGCATTTTTAGGAGCAACTGACATGATTGCTAGTTCCAGGCAGGCAACTCACAACATGATGGTGCCTGCAGCAGAAGCTATTTTAGCCACATATCACATTTTTTGACTTGTATAAAGAGTTTAGTCCATAAAGCCGGGCTTGTAATTTCCTTGTGCAAGTCAAGTGGCTACCGAGCACTAGACCCCTAGCCCTAAAACAGCATAATGATTATGCCAGGCATATAGCCCCATACATGTGTACCTGCCAGCAAAGATGAGCCAAGTATATTTAGGTGTCCCCCCTCCCCAATCCCACTGCAGTGCCCACAGAGTGCCTGCAGCCTCATCCCCTACCAAAGTCATCATTATGGTGTTTTTAGGGGTTATTTAATAACTGAGAGGGTTCTTGGGCAATAAATACCAGCTTACAAAAATGCAACAGATAGGATCTGGGGCTGCAGCAGTGAGTAGGGAAATGGGCAGACTAGGTGGGCCGTATGGTCGTTGTCTGCTGACATATTCTATGTCTATTAGGGCAGAAATAACTACAAAAAATAAGATGACAGGTCCTATGACTACACATGTGGATGTGCAGACCAATAACATTTCACAGATCCTAGATTTTTGCAGGTCCACCATTGCAGTGATGGTGCTGTACTTCTAGTGCCAAAGATCCAAGGTTCAAGTGTTATCTTGGGAGTTGGAGGGTCAGCAAGAGGGAAGAAGATTGAGTCCTTGCTGGATTGCTCATCTCAGGGTGGGGTGGAGCAGAGTTTTGTGCCTGCCAGATACTATCAGTGGTTGAGGATAAGCAGGCTGAAACCACCAGGGTTGGGAAGAGGAGAGGAGAGGCAGATGTCCAGTGTACAGTGCATGGGGGCATGCTGCACTTTAGGGGGAGTACTAGGGAAATCTGTGCACCGGCTGCATGATGACTCCAGCTGCCTATACGCCCTGTACCCGATGACCCAGACCGTACTGCCTCTCAGGGATAGCAAGCCCTGGGGGGTGTTGGCTGGGGTGGCCAGTATAATGGAGACCGCCAGTGCATGGGGGAGAAATAAGACTAACTGGGAATAATTAGTTGACAGTAAAATTACTTTTAAAAAGTTTTGTTGTTTGACCATCACATAAACATTTTGGTATAGAGTTGGTGTTAAAGGGACACTTGTCAATCCTTTTTGCATTATATTATTTATAATTGAAAAAATATGTTTAATGATTGCTTACCTTCTCTACAATTCATTCAAGTTGTTGGTTGCTTTTTTTAGCTTAACTGAAATGCATGCAAACAGTGTATTTATTCCCAACATTGTGTTTCAGATCCTTGATCTACTCTTGCTGCATGCTTCCTGAACATTAGGAACACCCCCAAAGAGTGCATGTACTCATGGTACAATAGTCTCCTCTCCTCCCACTGCACCATGAGTGTCTAGGCTGTATTGGGGGTATTTACAGTTTCTAGGAAGACTCAAAGAGAGTTGAGGATGGGGTCCATTGAACTTCATGATAGAAAAATGTGGTCTAGTATGGGCTTCAGTTTCATTTCTAAACAGTGTATATGACCTTTACCTTTCTTTTCTGAACACATTCAGGATTTAACTCCCAAGAAATTATGAAAAAGTTCATGTTTGAGAAAGATGAAGACTTCACTCTGTTTAATTCAATGAGCAGAAATGAAAGTACACTAGCGGCCTCCTGAAGAAAGTGCCACCACCAGTAAATAAATGTCCTAAGATATGGAAGGGGGGTATACGGTTGAATTGTGGTTAGTTGGACTTTCTTTCCATCATAATATTGTCTCTGAAACTGTGAAGCAGGATATCTGCGTTCAAGCCCAGCCACAGCCTCTGACTCACTGTGTGTCCCTGAGAAAGTGATGCTGATCTCCATTGAGCTTCTACTCCAAGTTGTAAAATTATATGAAGATGGACCCCACTGAAATGTTGCATCTCTAGGGTTTCCTTGGTTATTATGTGATAAAACACTATTTGACACCATGCTGCTGACTGGGGGAGGGGGGTCAGCTTGAAAAGGAATATGAACAGTGAATAATGAATAGCAGAGTATCTGAGGTGCAAAAGTATTTGCCAATGAAAATTTGAAAAAAGATACTGTACTTGTACACCCTTATGTGATGGCTCCCAGGACTCCCTAACCCTCACTCTAAAAAAAAATGCACACCCCATCCCCTTTCTTCGTTTAGTTTAGTTTATTGTCCTAGGAATTATTACCTTTGAGCCAATGGCTCTTTTACAAAGGTTCCTCATCATCAATGTACAAACAAACAAGACATGTTACATAGAATGGTCAGCAAATTATAAAGGTTTCAGTAAGCCAGTATAATACAGTACATCACAGGAAAAAAACAAAACATTGGAGGAACGGTCAAGGTGGGAAGGGTAGGAGGAGATATGGGGAGAGGAGCAGACTTAGAGTAGTTAGAGGTACTCAGATGCCTTTGTCAAGAAAGGAGCAGAGGAGGAGGATGAAAAACAGTAAAAACAGCCATGAGGGAAGAATCATTAGTCAAGGCAGTCACAGGAGCTAGAGGCTGAGAGGTGAGAGTAAAGCATAGATTTAAAAGCTCCTAGTAATGTGGAGCATGTAATGAGTGAGCTCAGGGCATTGTACCAGCTGGGGGCACAATAGGCAAAAGATCTTTGTCCCAGTGTGGTCCGGCATCTGGGGACCTGGAGAGGCTGGTGTTCCGATCTTCTGGTGGGACGGATGCTGGTATTCGGGCAAAGTAGGTCTTGGATACACGGTGGAGTGCGGCCCAAGATGAATTTTTTTGCCATCAAGCATGTGAGGTACCTTATGCGATCTGAGAGTTGCAACCATCCTGTTTCAGTGTAGAGCTCACATGTATGAGTACGTCTTTGCACTCCAGTGAGCAGCTGACAGGCCTTGCTTAGGGTGGTTTTGATGTGCCTTAGTGCAGTGGTAGTGGCAGAGCCATAGATAATTAAGCCATAGTCTATGATTGAAGTGACAGAGCTTTGGATAGCAATCCTCAGCGCAGCTTGGGTAAGGAATTGCCGGTTTTGGAACAGGATACCAATGCACTGGTTCACCATTTTCGCTGTGTTATCAATGTGGGTCACAAAGGTAAGACCTTGATCAAAAGTGATTCCAAGGTATTTGAATGTTGACACTTGTTCAAGGTTATTTCCTGAGTATGTTTTGATAGTAAGTGGAATTTGTCTTTTTCTGTTTTGTGGACTGGAGAAAAGCATGGATTTTGTTTTTTTGTGATTTAGGACCAGCTTGTGATCTAGGAACCACTTTTCAACATTGGAGAAAGCAAGTTGCAGGCTCTGGAGTAAGGGTTTCGGGTCCTTATGAGAGGACAGAATCACGGCATCGTCAGCATAAAGGATTATTTGTTCTGGGTAGGATTTGGGGAGAGAGTTCAGGAAAAGGCTGAAGAGGAGGGGGCCTAGGATTGACCCTGTTGAACACTTGAGAGGACCGGTTTTGAGTCTGAGAGAACTTCTGAGATTTTACGATTGAGAGCATTGGGCCAGGTAACTTTTAACCCAGGCACCTGGTCCTTCTGAGAGTCCAAGACTGTGTAGTTGTGTGATAAGTAAGCCATGGTGAACAGTATCAAACGCCTTTGTTAGGTCAATGAAAACAGCTCTGGTTTGATATCCTTTGTCCAAGGCAGTGTGAATTTCTCCTGAGAATTCCAGTAGGGTGGTCGACGTACTGTGTCCTTTCCTAAATCCATGTTGCTGCAAGCAGAGTATGTTATACTTATGCAGGTAGTCTGAGAGTTGGTCAGCCACAATGCATTCGAGGGCCTTGGAGAGGGGTGGAAGTATAGATATAGGCCGATAGTTACCTGGTAGGGACTTGTCACCACTTTTGAACACTGGTGTGACTATAGCAGACTTCCATTTGCTGGGAAATTGACTAAGGCAGAGGGAGAGATTATAAATTTTGATGAGCGGGTGCACCACCTCTTCCAGGATAAGGGACACAATTTTAAGATCAATAGTATCACTGCTTGCTCTGGATTTAGAGATAGCCTTTTTTATATATTTGTAGACTTCATGTGCCTTAACTATTTTGAAGTGGAAAAGCGGTTGGTCAGGTGAGGCAGTAGGAGATGTTGGTTTTGGCAAGTCCGTGTCAGAGAAGAAGTCCGGCAGGAGGACCCCACTTTGGTCAGTGAAAGTTTTATTTAAGGCCTTTGCCATGACCATTGGGTCTAAGGTAGTGGTTCCATCGACAGTCATTATAGTGGGAGAGGATTTGGACTGCTTACCCATGATATTTCTGATGTTGTCCCAGAATGATCTCCCGTCACCCCAGGAGCTTGCGAGGGCATTTTTGAAATAGGAGCTCTTCATTAGTCGGATTTGTTTGGTACATTGGTTTCGTGCCTGTTTGTACTTCTGGATATCAGTCAAAGGCCTGTGGCTCTGCGCCAGATGGTGGTCCCGAGCTTTGAGTTGGGCCAGTAGTTTGACCGTGAGCCAGGGATTTGAAAGCACTTTGATTTTACGCTTTTTTTACTGGTGCGTAGGTGTCACAGGCAGTGTTTAAAGTTGTGATAAAATAATCTAGGGCTGCTTCAACATCTAGATTATTGTATATTGGGGACAGTCTTGCTGTAAAAGACAGGTCTTGAGCTTAGTAAGGTTTCCATGGGGTAGCACTCTGCTTGAGATGGTTTTTGGAGGTGGTTTTTGGAACTTATTTGTCCAGGTACAGATCACAGGGGAGTGGTCACTGAGAGAGTCCGGGAGAACAACTGTGTTTTTTATGCAGGCTAGGTGGCTAGCAAGGATCCAGTCAATGAGAGTGCAAGTTCCAGTTTTGTAGTTTTTTCTAGTGGGGGAGCTCACCATCTGCGTTAGGTTAGCTGCTAGGATAGCATCCTTGAGGGACCCAATGTCTGATGCGAGCCAATTTATATTAAAGTCACCAAGGAGAAGGAGCTCAGTGTCAGGTGGTTGTGATCTTACAAATTCAAGAACAGTCTGGAGGCCAGACCCTGGATCTTTAGGAGGGATATAGACAGCACCACAGTAAGCACTTTATTTTGGGCACCAAGTAGTAGCCTGACAGGGAGAAATTGCACAGAGGAGTTAGTGGTGGAAAAGCAGACAGCGTGGCAAGAGAGGTTGTCTTAGTCCTGCTCTGCTTGCAGATTTGTGCAGCTAGTCAGGGCAGAGGCTGAGAAACTGACATAAAGGCAAGAGCATGTTCTGAGTACCAGATTTGCCTAGTTCATTTCTCTGGGAGGGTACTGAAGCTACACAGGTATGGGCCCATCACCCCATTGTGGCACACGGGTCTCTTCTGGAAAGTTTAATTTACAGTCGGGCCCTAACTGTGAGGATATTTTACACTGAAAGAGTCCAGTTTACTCAAGAAGTACTAAAATTGTATTTTAGGTGCATTTGCAGAGTACGGGTACCCAATTTGAAGTGTATATACTATAATTCCAGGGCACTTCAATAACATTTTTGGAACACACTCTATAGGTGCTTTTCTGGAGTAATGCAGGAGTGTCCCAACTGAGAAGGTACTCCATTGGAGGTATTTCAGGAACAACTATAAGGCACTTCATTAGCATTTTTATAACACACTCCCAGTTTACTCAGCACTTATCAGTCGATTGCTTGATAGTTACTATCAAGTTGCTTAAATTTTTAGTGGCACATCTGGAGCATGTACTCAGTCTATGTGCTAGTAGGGGACTACAAAATTACAAACAAGTGACTCCAGCTGGGTAAGGGAGTCTTTTCTTGCATTAATGCAGTTTATTTCAGATAGTCATTTGGGACTTACCTCTGCCTCCTGTTTAACATTCAGGCCAACCCACAGGGCCATACCAGCAGGATGGAGCCCACCCCAGGCAGAGACTAGTTTCTGGCTTTGGGGGTGGAGGCAAAGTAGACTGGCTATCTCCAGCTACAAAATTGAGGAGTCTGCGAGCCCCCTGACCCCATAGCTCCTCTACTTATTGTGGGAAAGAGCAAATTGTGAGGCAGAGAAAAGGTACAGCTTAGACTCGACTAGGCTAGAGATGTCCATTTCAGTGGTCAGACCTTTTAAACAATAAAGCCACGAATGTCAAGAATGTCAGGATCTGTGGGGTTTGGGGCCTTCTTGGGGGGGGTTGCGAGCCAGGTTTTTTGGCGGCTATTTTTGTTGAGGGTTGAAAGAGTCCAGTTTGGTTGTGGGCTAGTTTCTCATTTTTTCCTTCAGGGCTGTTGCTGGAATGGTCCTGGGCTTTCTCTATCTCACCCTCCACTTGGGTTGGACCAGGGAATCAACCGCTAGAGGGTGTTCCTACCCCTGGGGACTTGCGGGGAAACTGTACTCGCAAGGGATTTAGCAGGGGCACTGCTTAGCTGGGATGCAGCACTCTCAACTTTTCAGGGAGGTCCTGTTTACCGGATACTGACTGGTAGTGGGGAAAGGTAGCTTTTATACCTTCTCCGGTCGAATGTTTTCAGCTTTCCCATTTTAATTCTCACTCTTAATGTGAGCTGGGGCATTTCTCCCTCCAGGTGTTGCTGAACCTGGCACCTCCGATGTTAATCTGGGATACCATGAATGAGTGGGTGATGAGAGGGACTTATCATAGCCCCCCCATGTTAATTTTTCTTATACCCATGCCTTGGTTGGACTGAGGTGAAGGCCCAGGACTATTCTCCCTTGTTGGGGGTGCAACTGACAGGGCTTGATTTCTGAAGGCTGTGATCTGTGTGCAACAGTGCGAAATAGCAAGGCTCAGTATCGGGGGTGGGAGTAGAGGGATTAGAACCAGTACTGTGCTGAATGTTGCTTGTGACAGTTTGGGGGGAGTGTGGGGGCTGGGGCATGGTTGGAGGGTGGGGGTAAGAGGGATGGGCGTAACTACTTCTGGGTGGGCTAGGGAAGAGGGTGGGCTTTACTGCAGTAACCCTGGGGATATATGTAAAGGGGATTTCATCTCGTGTGCTGAGTATAATTATTTCAGCTTGATATCTCTTCTGGATGGTGAATGAGTTAACATTTGTGTCTTGGAATGTTAAGGGGCTCAGAAAGCAACAAAAGCAATTTCAGGTTCTTAAACATTTGAGTCTGTTCAATTCACAGATTATTTTTTTGCAAGAAACCCATTTATTAGAAGGGGAAGCTTTGCAATTAAGGAAGCAACAAGTGGGATCGATTTACAGTGCCCAGGGCACCACAAATAGTTGTGGGGTCATGCTCATGATTAACAGGAGTATCCCTTTCTCTCCTACACAAGTGATCAAAGGTACCGAGGGTAGGTTTATTCTGGTCAGAGGAACCCTCTGGTCTGTCCCTATTCTATTGGGCTGTGTTTATGGCCCTAATCTGGATGACCCCGGATTTTTTGTGAGACTTATATCTATCATTCTCCCAATGATTCTCATTAAAATTATTTTAGGGGGAGATTTCAATCAAGTACTTGATTCTCACTTAGACAGACTGGGCAGTGGCTTAGGTGGAGCTACCCCTAGGCAGAAGACATTCAGGGATTTATTAGATCAATGTGGGCTCTGCGACGTCTGGCATGTTTTACACCCTGATCCTAGAGAGTTTACCTTTAGGTCCATGGTGCATGGCTCGCAGTCCTGCATCAACTATTTACTTATTTCTCAGTGCCTCCTGCCCGGGGTGAAGACCTCCTCAATTCAACCTGGCCCAATTTCCGACCACTCACTAGTGGTATGCAATTTGGTGCTGCTTAATTC
Organism: Neoceratodus forsteri; assembly: GCA_016271365.2. NCBI lineage: Eukaryota > Metazoa > Chordata > Ceratodontiformes > Ceratodontidae > Neoceratodus > Neoceratodus forsteri. Next base: position 434,086,500 of record CM057450.1, on the reverse strand, counting down.
ATTTAACGGGGAAACTAGATGGAAGCTCAATGATCAACTCCTTAAAGATGTTAAATATTGCAAACTTATTAGGAAAAAATAGAATATTTTGTTTCACTAAACCCTTTAGATGGTGTAAAACTTGATATCTTGTGGGGGGCCTTTAAAGCCTTCATGAGAGGGATACTGATTAGCATGGCGGTTGGTAGGAAAAGAGAGTGGGAGGAAGACCTTAAATCCCTATTATCTCAAATCAGATTTCTGGAAACTAACCTTCCAGCTAATCCCCTAGATGAGGATATTCAGAAACTCCTGAAATTAAAGGATAAATATCTGGGGTTACTTCAAGAGAGAGCAGAACTAGCTATTATTTGTACCAGAGCTAAATACACCGATCCGGAGAAAAAGCAGGACGTTTACTGGCATTGCATATTAAACAGCAGGAATCAAAGAGATTTAGCCCACCTATCAGGTCATCAGCAGACGGAACTCTTAAGGTGTCTCCTAACGAAATAGCTCAAGAATTTGCTGCTTATTATTCTAAACTGTATAGCGACATGGAGCACCTTCCCTGTCCAGAAGATATACAAGGTTATCCAATAGGTTCCCACTTGCCCCTTCTTCCTGACAGATGCGGTGAAACTCTGGTTGTCCCTATTTCTCAGGAGGAGATTGCTAAGGTTATAAGCGAATTGCCTGCCAATAAGGTCCCTGGTCCAGATGGATTTTCTCCTTTATTTTACAAGGTCTTTCGAGACCTTCTTTTACCAATACTTGGTCATTTATTTCAACAAATCCTACCTGGGGAGGAGACAGATCTGTATCTCTATGAGGCCCTGATTGTTCTGCTTCCCAAACCTGAGAAAGACCTCGATAAGATTCAAAGTTATAGACCCATCTCTTTTTTAAACCAGGATGTTTAGATTCTCTCAAATATTGGCCAACAGGTTGGCACTGGTTCTTCCTGGGTTCATAGGTACAAAGCAGGTTGGATTCATGAAAGGGCGATCATCTTCCGATCATTTACGCACTTTGTTGCATGTCTTCTCGGCTACCAGGGATGCAAAGTTCCCTGCGGGCTTGATCTCCTTGGATGCTGAGAAGGCATTCGATCGTGTGAACTGGAATTTCTTGTTTCACACTTTGGAGGCTTTCCACATCCCTTCTCTGTTTATCTCCTGGATTGCCACCCTTTATAAAAAACCCTTGGCAAGAATTTCTGTAAGTGGGGCCTTTTCCCACTCTTTCTCACTTCACTCAGGTTCTAGACAGGGGTGCCCCCTCTCTCCTTTATTATTTAACTTATATCTGGAACCTCTTATCCAAAACATTCTCAATAATGACTCCATACAAGGAGTGAGAATTGGGCAGCATGAAGTGAAAGTCACTGCATATGCTGATGTTCTGTTAATACATCTGTCCCATCCGGTATTCACTGTTCCGGCCTTACTAAGTGAAGTGGCAAGGTTCAGTGCTTTGTCTAACTACAAATTGAATGCCAGTAAGTCCCAGTTTTTTCCATTAAATTACAAAGTTTTTAAGACTGATATTATTCCCCTGGGGCTATGCTGGACACCCAGGTTTTTCAAGTATCTGGGTATCAAACTTTCACGTAACCCCCTAGTATGGTTCAATGAAAACCTTGATTCTTTACTGCAGGGAATTACACACAACCTAGACAGGTGGTCCAAACTCCCTATCTCTCTGTGGGGCCGAATTAATATAATTAAAATTAATGTATTTCCTAGGATTTTTTATCCATTGTCTCTTCTTAATGCCTTTGTTCCTTTACTCTGGTTCAAAAAGGTTCATGGTATTTATACTAAACTCATCTTGGCCGATAGGTATCCCTGCTTGGCTTACCATAAGCTGGCAGCTCCTAAACTGGAAGGGGGGTTGCGAATCCCCCATCTGGCTATATATCATTGGGCTAGTCGCCTTGCAAAATGTTCACGGTGGGTATCTCCCAGTCCAGAGTAAGCGCAACCCATTTGGCTCAAAATAGAATTGGATGCAATTAAGGCCAAAAATCTGGACCCTCTCGTGTTATTTTTCCTTAAGTTATCTCAAGTAAGTATGACTGTAGACTGTCCCATAATAAGGACCTCTTTATTTTTTTTTTTTAATTTAAACAGCAGTTTGGAAAACCTTTGAGCCATAGGCTCATTTACAAAGGTACCTTGTCACAGTAAGACAAACCAAAATACACAGTATAGCAGTACAACACATAAGTATAACAGTAAATTAAGACATAGATACAAACAAGCTGGTACAGGTAGGATGGATGCAAACAATACCAGAGTTATGTTGTCCTTAGCAGCTTAGTAATAAGCTTTGTCATAAGTATTGAGTACGGCTTTGACTAGTGGCAGTTACAGCATCGGGTGTTAATAAGGTGGTTATGTAAGGAAGTTTTGAAGCACGATATAGTTGGAGCTTCGGAGATGGAGGGGGGCAATGTGTTGAACCAGGAGGGGGCCCTAAAGCTGAAGGCTCTTTGGCCGTGAGAGGTCCTAGCTCTTTAGGACCTCTGCTTTAAAGGACTACTTACAGATATGTTCCTTTTTGCAGTATTCTCCACATCTGGACCTGGCCCAGTCTATATGGAATTCTCCATCATTTACTATTAACAAGAATAAAATCTCCCATCTTTGCTTGCCTCAATTCGAAGAGAGGAAGCTCTCGACCTTTACTGATGGTGAGGGGCATTGGTTATCAGTGGAGGAGATGGTTAGGAAATTTTGCATCCCGACTTCTTCTTTCTTCAAAGTCTTGCAATTGAGACATTTACTGGTAATCACCCTGGGGAGCACTCCTCCCTCTCAGAGCATCTCCTCTCTGATACCTGAGGTATCCCCACTTTTTGGGTCTTCTGGTGCAATCTCTAAATTCTATCAGGTTTTGTTTCACAAAAAATTTGGGGGCCCATTTGGGCCATCAAGATTTTGGAGTAACTTTCTCCCCCATCTGCAGTTAGATTGGTATTCTCTCTGGAAGTCATGTCACACATCTCTAAGGATAGACTGCATCTCATGCAATATCATGTATTGCATAACTTATATTATTCCCCGGTTAAGCTTCATAAGTGGGGCTACTTAGACTCTAATAAGTGCAATAAATGATTGCAAGATGAGGGCACACTTTTTCATATGCTTTGGTCTTGTCCAAGTATCTCCACCTTTTGGTTTCAATCCAAACTTCCTTAGACCCCTTGTTCGGCCTTCAAGAATACTTTATTCCTGAGGTATGTGTGTTGGGGGACCTATCTTCTATCAGAGTCAAGGTGCATAAATTTCACATATCCATGGTTGCCTTGTTGGCTAAGAAAATAATTCTCCGTCATTGGAAAGACAGATCCTCCCCTTCTTTCCAGGAATGGGTAAGAGAAGTATTATCCGATTTACACACAGAAAAAGCAATAGCCAGCCTACATAACAGACTGGCAGATTATGCTAGAATTTGGGATCCCCTTCACTCACTAATCTCTCTGGTTCCAAACTAAATTTATAATAGGCTTGATGCTTTAATACAGTCTTTTGATTAGAGGCTCGGCATTTCTGGGCACTGAGATGGATTACTGCAGTAAGGGGAGGTGTGGGGGGGCAGCATCTTTTTAGTATGTATCAATGAGTCTCTGTCAGCTTCTTTGTATGCTGTCTTTTATGGTGGAAAATGTGTCAATAAACTTTAAAATACAAAAAAAAAGAGAACTCGTTGGTTAGCTTGAATTTCAGTTTCAATAGTGGCGGGGATTAGCAAACGTTTAGAAATGATACTTAGATTTGTTCCAGACTGGATACCTCAGGAACACATAGATACATAGATACATACATAGACAGTGTCGGCAGATAAGGGCCTATGGCCCACCTAGTCTGCCCATTTGAGCTTGTAAGTTCAGTTTGTTTTCCTAGAAGTCTATTTCCCCTTACCCCTGACCTCTAGAATTCCTTTATGTCTATCCCATGCATTCTTAAATCCCGTGATTGTTTCAGCCCCACCACTTCCTCTGGCAGGGTGTTCCACTTGTCCACCACCCGTTCAGTGAAGAAATTCTTCTCATGTTTCCTCTGAATCGCCCTCCTCCAACTTCATCCCATGCCCTCTAGTCCTGAAACATCTTTTCCTTAAAATAGTGTTTTCCTGCACCCTGTTCCTCCCTGTGAGATACTTGTATGTCTCTATCATATCCTCTCTCCCTCCTCTCCTCCAGGGAGTACATGTTCAGTTCCTTCAACCTGTCTTCATAGGATTTGTGATGCAACCCATGCACCATCTTTGTTGCCCTCCTCTGAACCTTCTCTACCTGTCTATGTCCTTACGTAGGTATGGTCTCCAGAACTGTACACTGTACTCCAGGTGGGGCCTCACTAGTGTCTTGTATAGCGGAATTATGACCTCCTTTTCCTGCTGGTGATGCCCCTGCCTATACATCCCAGCATCCTATTTGCTTTACCTGATGCCTTGTCACACTGTTTCCCTACCTTGAGGTCATCAGAGATGACAACCCCAAGATCCCTTTCCTGCTTGGTGCATGCTATATCCTCACCCCCCAACTGATATATTGTGCCAGGGTTTTTGTGCCCCATATGCATTATCTTGCACTGCTTTGCATTGAATTTCAACTGCCAAACCCTTGACCATTCTTCAAGTTTCTGCAGGTCCCTTCTCATTCTGTCTACACCCTCTGGTGTGTCTACTCTGTTACAGAGCTTTGTGTCATCAGCGAACAGTGAAATTCTGCCTTCTATATCGTGTGCAATGTCACTGATGAAGATGTTGAATAGGACCGGTCCCAGCACTGATCCCTGTGGTACCCCACTGGTCACTCTTCCCTCTGTGGAGTGACAGCCATTTACCACCACCCTCTGTGTCCTGCCACCCAGCCAGTTACCTACCCACCACACTACTGTCCTGCCCACACCCATATTCCCCAGTTTGTGTAATAGTCTTCTATGTGGCACAGTGTCAAAGGCCTTGCTGAAGTCCAGATAGGCCATGTCCACTGCCCTCCCTGATCCACCTCCCTAGTCACCCAGTCAAAAATTCAATGAGGTTGGTCTGACATGACCTCCCCTGGTGAAACCATGCTGCCTTGGGTCCTGTAGTCCATTGACAACCAGATGTTCCACCAATCTCTCCTTCAGTAGCGCCCATGATCTTTCCCACTACCGAGGTGAGGCTGACTGGTCTGTAGTTCCTGCTTCCTCTTTGTTCCCACTTTTGTATAAGGGGACTACATCTGCTGTCCTCCAGTCTTTGGGTACCTCCCCTGTTTCCAGTGATTGGCTGAACAGGATAGCCAGAGGTTCAGCCACCACCTCTCTTAGTTCTTTAAGGACCCTGGGGTGCACCCCATCTGGCCCCATTGCTCTGTCAACTCTTATTACTTCCAGTTCCTTCAGGACCCTTTCTCGTGTAAAGGGACTTGTGTCCATTTCTGCACCATTCTCACCCCTTGTACTCCCTTCAGACCCATTACCCCCCTCTTCCTTAGTAAAGACTGAGCAGAATTCATATAAGAACTCAGAACTATAAGAATTCAGAACACCATTCATATAAGAAGGTTTCTCTACAGCAATCTCTACAGCAATGGTGGCTAGTGCTCACAAGCAGAGGAGTGTCCACCAGCCATATTTCTTTTTAATTAATGATCCTCTACTGACTGATGTGCGGGAGGCAAAGTAGACTGGCTCTCTCAATTGACACAATTGAGGCGTCTGCTGAACCCCCTGACCCCATAGCTCCTCTCCTCTTCTTATTGTGAGAAAGGGCAAATTGTGAGGCAGAGAAAAGGTACAGCTTAGACTCAACTAGACTAGAGATGTCCTTTTCAGTGGTCACACCTTTTAAACAATAAAGTCACGAATGTCAAGAATGTCAGGATCTCTCTGTGATATGATCACTGCAGTCATAATCTAGGGGACTGCTATGGAATTACCAAGCAAACTGTAGGCCGAGGTCATGCTCCAGTAAGTTATATTGCTATTCAAGCCATATGAAAAGTCCAAAAGTACAATGTATCTTATCACAGTAGTCGGTGGGATAGTGTATGATTTCTTTCATCTGGTACAGAAGAGTCAAAACCACATTTCTTATTAAAGGAAACATTGGGGTTTATTTGACAAGGAAAATCATGTGACTGGATTCCCATTGCATATATTAAAAAAAACTGAGGTAGTGTGGCCGAGCCGTCTAAGGTGTGGGACTTAGGCTCCAGTCTGTTTGGAGATGTGGGTTCAAATCCCGCCAATGACACTTTTCTGCCAAATTAAAATGCAGTAAAAGCAATTTGGCCCTCCTGTCAGCCTTCTATTTAAAAACTGAAGAAGTGGCATAAGCCTAATCAATGTGCAGGTGGAGGTGGCATGGTAGAGACTTGCTGTTTTAGTTATAAAAACAGGGGACAGTAGGAAAGTGAAGGATTCCCAAAAACTGCAGCTTGGAGAACAGGCTAGGCTGGGCATCCTGGATGAGGCAAGAGCCGTTTTCAGCCCTCAGCTTCTTTGCATGAAGTTCTCTTTCCTCATGTCAGTTTCCTAGTCACTCGGTTTTCTTCTCAACCATTTTCATGTCAGCACTAGATGTCCCTACCACTCTGGGTAGCACTCCTGTTCGTCTGATCACCATTGCATTCTCCTTCTATGCACAGAGCTCACCATTTTGCCTCATCTATTCATCCAGCTTTCCATTTGCAGTTCTCTCCTGTGAGCTCCTCATTTTGAATCTTCTCTGTTACCAGAGATCCCTCACTCTTGAAGATCTAAATGAAAAAGCAATCCCGCATCTTACTTAGCAGACCAGTTTGTTACACATGCACAAAACAGAAGAGGAAGTCAGGCACAGAACACACAGCTAACATGGCTGGGCAGTTCCCTCTTCTGCTCATGGTGGGAACTACAGGAATCTGAAAGAAACGCACGAAAAACATCCAGCTAAAGTACCAACAATGAAGGATTTTCCAATTTTATGATATGTTTCTAAGTCGGTCACCAGAAACTGATTTAAGGGTGAACTAATGAAAAGACACCGCAGCAATATGAACTCAGGATCTCCTGTTTATTAAATAGGTATTTTAACTAACTAAGCCACGTCACCATGAAATACATGCAGCTTTTGGGTATGATCGGTATAACAACTCTACTAATCACTTCATGAATTGACATTCTTCCAGTACATCTCTGGTACCATCTTCTATGCTGTATTTATTTCAGTTCCACTTGAAATATGATTGTATACCAGAGTATGTCAAACTGACCAGAAGTATAATGCATAATTTCCTTCATGTCCCTCAGGAACAGAAAGAGGAATTAGCAACAGAGTAGTGTATGAACAGAAAACTGTGGCTCATTTTTGAAAGTAATTTGGTTTTACTCTCAAAATCTATTGTCAGATAGCAGTAGTGTGACCCAGTGTTTTAAGGTGCTGCCTTAAAGCTGCAATTTCTTTGGAGATGTGGGTTCTCATCCCACAACTGCCCCAAAGTTGATGAATATCTCTCCATTTCTTTGCATCTGCTTTCTTACTACCCATTTTTCTGTCATGTTCTGCATCTTCCCTTCTATTTTGGTGACATAGTGTCTGTCTTCCTACCATCAGGTTTTCATTCTCCTTTTGCTACCTTAGCTTTTATGTTATCGGTTCTATTCAGGCAGCTCCCTATTGATAGCACTTTACAGGGAGCTCCTCTTTCTGTGGTGTAGGGAATATGGGTGTGGGCAGGACAGTAGTGTGGTGGGTAGGTAACTGGCTGGGTGGCAGGACACAGAGGGTGGTGGTAAATGGCTGTCACTCCACAGAGGGAAGAGTGACCAGTGGGGTACCACAGGGATCAGTGCTGGGACCGGTCCTATTCAACATCTTCATCAGTGACATTGTGCAGGATCTAGAAGGCAGAATTTCACTGTTCGGCGATGACACAAAGCTCTGTAACAGAGTAGACACACCAGAGGGTGTAGACAGAATGAGAAGTGACCTGCAGAAACTTGAAGAATGGTCAGGGGTTTGGAAGTTGAAATTCAATGCAAAGAAGTGCAAGATAATGCATTTTGGGCACAAAAACCCTGGCACAATATATCAGTTGGGGGGTGAGGATATAGCATGCACCAAGCAGGAAAGGGATCTTGGGGTTGTCATCTCTGATGACCTCAAGGTAGGGAAACAGTGTGACAAGGCAGCAGGTAAAGCAAATAGGATGCTGGGATGTATAGGCGGGGCATCACCAGCAGGAAAGGAGGTCATAATTCCGCTATACAAGACACTAGTGAGGCCCACCTGGAGTACAGTGTACAGTTCTGGAGACCATACCTACGTAAGGACATAGACAGGGTAGAGAAGGTTCAGAGGAGGGCAACAAAGATGGTGCATGGATTGCATCACAAGTCCTATGAAGACAGGTTGAAGGAACTGAACATGTATTCCCTGGAGGAGAGGAGGGAGAGAGGGGATATGATAGAGACATACAAGTATCTTACAGGGAGGAACAGGGTGCAGGAAAACACTATTTTTAAGCGAAAAAGATGTTCCAGGACTAGAGGGCATGGGATGAAGTTAGAGGAGGACGATTCAGAGGAAACATGAGGAAGAATTTCTTCACAGAACGGGTGGTGGACAAGTGGAACACCCTGCCAGAGGAAGCGGTGGGGGCTGAAACAATCACGGGATTTAAGAATGCATGGGATAGACATAAAGGAATTCTAGAGGTCAGGGGTAAGGGGCAACAGACTTCTAGGAAAACAAACTGAACTTACAAGCTCAAATGGGCAGACTGGGTGGGCCATAGGCCCTTATCTGCCGACACTGTCTATGTATCTATGTCCTTGCCTTGGACCATCCATTTATTCTTCAACCATGCACCAGTCTTTAATGAAATAGTTAAACAATGTAAAGTCCGAAAGTACAATGTATCTTATCGCAGTAGTCGGTGGGATAGAGTATGATTTCTTTCATCTGGTATAAAAGAGTCAAAACCACATTTCTTTTCAAAGGAAACAATGGGGTTTGTTTGACAGGGAAAATCATGTGACTGTATTCCCATTGCAACTATTAACAAACAACTGAGGTAGTGTGGCTGAGTGGTCTAAGGCACTGGATTGTAAACTCCACTCTTTTTGGGGGCCTGGGTTTGAATCCCACCACTGCCAGTGACACATTTCTGCCTAATTAAAATGCAGTGTCATGGGAAAGTAATTTGGCCCTCCTGTCAGCCTTCTATTTAAAAACTGAAGAAGTGGCATAAGCCTAATCAATGTGCAGGTGGAGGTGGAATGGCACAGACTTGCGGTTTTAATTATAAAAAGAGGGGACAGTAGGAAAGTGGAGGATTCCAAAAATTGCAGATTAGTGAACAGGCTAGGATGGGCATCTTGGATGAGGCAAGAGCCGTTTTCAGCCCTCACCTTCTTTGCATGAAGTTCTCTTTCCTCATGTCAGTTTCCTAGTCACTCGGTTTTCTTCTCAACCATTTTCATGTCCGCACTAGATGTCCCTACCACTCTGGGTAGCTCCTCTGTTCGTCTGATTACCATTATATTCTCCTTCTATGCACAGTGCTCACTATTTTGCCTCATCTATTCATCCAGCTTTCCATTTGCAATTCTCTCCCATGAGCTCCTCATTTTGAATCTTCTCTGTTACAAGAGATCCCTCACTCATGTAGATCTAAATGAAAAAGCAATCCCACATCTTACTTAGCAGACCAGTTTGTTACACATGCACAAAACAAAAGAGGAGGCCAGGCACACAACACACAGCTAACATGGCTGGGCTATTCCCTCTTCTGCTCATGGTGGGAACTACAGGAATCTAAAAGAAACGCACAAAGAACATCTAGCAAAAGTACCAATCTTGAAGGATTTTCCAATTTTATGATACGTTTCAAAGTCGGTCACCAGAAACTGATTTAAGGGTGAACTAATGAAAAGACACCTCAGCGATTTGAACTCAGGATCTCCTGTTTGTTAAATAGGTACTTTAACCAACTAAGCTACGTCACCATGAAATACATGCAGCTTTTGGGTATGATCGGTAAAACAACGCTACTAATCACTTCATGAATTGACATTCTTCCAGTACATCTCTGGTACAGTCTTCTATGGAGCATTTATTTCAATTCTACTTGAAATATGATTGTATACCAGAGTATGTCAAACAGTCCAGAAATATAATGCATAATTTTCTCCATGTTTCTCAAGGACAGACAGAGGAATTAGCAACAGAGTAGTGTATGAACAGAAAAATGTTGCTCATTCTTGAAAGTGGTTTAGTTTTACTCTCAAAATCTATTGTCAGATAGCATTAGTGTGACCGAGTGTTTTAAGGTGCTGGCTTAAAGCTGCAATTTCTTTGGAGATGTGGGATCTCATCCCACAACTGCCCCCAAAGTTGATGAATATCTCTCCATTTCTTTACATCTGCTTTCTCACTACCCATTTTTCTGTCATGCTCTGCATCTTCCCTTCTATTTTGGTAACACGGTGTCTGTCTTGCTACCATCAGGTTACATAGACCTTTTTCTACCTTAGCTTTTGTGTTATCGGTTCTATTCAGGCAGCTCCCTATTGTTCACACCTTACAGGGAGCTCCTCTTTCTGTAGCTTCCTTGCCCTTGGAGCGTCCATTTCCTCTTGAACCATGCACCAGTCTTTAAAGGAATAGTTAAACACCGAAAAAGAGCAATTTTTCTGAGCTATGCTGTTCCTCTTCTTCAGTTTGGGATTTTCATCATCCTGGAGTAATGTGTTTGGTGCTTGATAGAGAGCCAGTCGGTTAGCTTGAATTTCACTTTCAATAGTGGCAGGGGTTAGCAAATGTTTAGGCATGAAATTTAGATTTGTTCCAGACTGGATACCTCAGGAACACCCACACATTTAAGAAGGTTTCTCTACAGCAATGTGGCTAGTGCTCACAAGCAGAGGAGATGAGCGTTTTAAACTGTTTTGCACATGCTGAAACAGTTGTTCATAACAATCTAATGGTGAGAACAACTTTTTAGGAATACCAAAAGAAAGTGTTCATAGTGTGCCATAAGCAGTTTACTTTGGTCTTCAAAGAGTGTCCACCAGCCTTATTTCTTTTTAATTAATGATCCTCTACTGAAGGATGTGCGGGAGACAATTGAGACTGGCTCTGTCTATTTATAAAACTGAGGAGTCTGCTGAACCCCTGACCCCATAGCTCCTCTCCTTTTCTAATTGCGAGAAAGGGCAAATTGTGAGGCAAAGAAAAGTTACAGCTTAGGCTCGACTAGACTAGAGATGACCTTTTCAGTGGTCAGACCATTTAAACAATAAAGTCACGAATGTCAAGAATGTCAGGATCTCTATGCGATATGACCACTGCCGTCATAATCTAGGGGGCTGCTATGGAATTACCAAGCAAACTGAGGGTGAGGTCATGCTCCAGTAAGTTATGTTGCTATTCAAGCCATAGGAAAAGTCCAAAAGTACAATGTATCTTCTCGCAGTAGTAGGTGGGATAGCGTATGATTTCTTTCATCTGGAACAGAAGGGTCAAAACCACATTTCTTAGTAAAGGAAACAATGGGGTTTCTTTGACAAGGAAAATCATGTGACTGGATTCCCATTGCATGTATTAATAAACAACTGAGGTAGTGTGGCCGAGGGGTCTGAGGTGCTGGATTTAGGCTCCAGTTTCTTTGGGGGTGTGGGTTTGAATACCACAACTCCTAGTGACACCTTTCAGCCAAATTAAAATACAGTGTCATGTAAAAGAAATTTAGCCTTCTATTTAAGAAGTGGCATAAGCCTAATCAATGTGCAGGTGGAGGTGGCGTGGCACAGACTACTGTTTTAGCTATAAAAAGAGGGGACAGCAAGAAAGTAGAGGATTCCCAAAAGTGCAGATTGGAGAACAGGCAAGGCTGGGCATCCAGCCATTTTCAGCCCTCAGCTTCTTTGCATGAAGTTCTCTTTCCTCATGTCAGTTTCCTAGTCACTCGGTTTTCTTCTCAACCATTTTCATGTCAGCATTAGATGTCCCTACCACTCTGGGTAGCTCTCCTGTTCGTCTAATCACCATTGCATTCTCCTTCTATGACACAGAGCTCACCATTTTGCCTCATCTATTCATCCAGCTTTCCATTTGCAATTCTTTCCTGTGAGCTCCTCATTTTGAATATTCTCTATTACTAGGGAACCCTCTCATGTAGATCTAAATGAAAAAGCAATCCCGCATCTTACTTAGCAGACCAGTTTGTTACACATGCTCAAAACAGAAGAGGAGGCCAGACACAGAACACACAGCTAACATGGCTGGACAGTTCCCTCTTCAGCTCATGGTGGGAACTACAGAAATTCAAAAGAAACTCATGAAGAACATCCATCAGAAGTACCAATCTTGAAGGATTTCCCAATTTTATGATATGTTTCTAAGTCAGTCACCAGAAACTGATTTGAGGGTGAACTAAGAAAAATGCACCGCTCCGATATGAATTCAGGATCTCCTGTTTATTAAATTGGTACTTTAACCAACTATGCCACATGACCATGAAATACATGCAGCTTTTGGGAATGATTGGTACATAAACTCTACTAATCACTTCATGAATTGACATTCTTCCAGTACATCTCAGGTACCGTCTTCTATGGAGTATTTATTTCAATTCTACTTGAAATATGATTGTATACCAGAGTATGTCAAACAGTCCAGAACTGTAATGCATAATTTTCTCCATGTTTCTCAAGGACAGACAGAGGAATTAGCAACAGAGTAGTGTATGAACAGAAAAATGTTGCTCATTCTTGAAAGTGGTTTAGTTTTACTCTCAAAATCTATTGTCAGATAGCATTAGTGTGACCGAGTGTTTTAAGGTGCTGGCTTAAAGCTGCAACTTCTTTGGAGATGTGGGATCTCATCCAACAACTGCCCCAAAGTTGATGAATATCTCTCCATTTCTTTACATCTGCTTTCTCACTACCCATTTTTCTGTCATGCTCTGCATCTTCCCTTCTATTTTGGTAACACAGTGTCTGTCTTGCTGCCATCAGGTTACATAGACCTTTAGCTAACTTAGCTTTTGTGTTATCGGTTCTATTCAGGCAGCTCCCTATTGTTCACACCTTACAGGGAGCTCCTCTTTCTGAGGCTTCCTTGCCCTTGGAGCAACCATTTCCTCTTGAACCATGCACCAGTCTTTAAAGGAATAGTTAAACACCAAAAAAGAGCAATTTTTCTGAGCTATGCTGTTCCTTTTCTTCAGTTTGGGATTTTAATCATCCTCGAGTAATGTGTTAGGTGCTTGACAGAGAACCAGTTGGTTTACTTGAATTTCAGTTTCAATAGTGGCAGGGGCTAGCAAATGTTTAGGCATGATACTTAGATTTGTTCAAGACTGGATATCTCAGCAACAGCACACATTTAAGATGGTTTCTCTACAGCAATGGTGGCTAGTGCTCACAAGCAGAGGAGATGAGCATTTTAAATTGTTTTGCACATGCTAAAACAGTTGTTCATAACAATCTAATGGTGAGAACAACTTTTTAGGAACACCAAAAGAAAGTGTTCATAGTGTGCCATAAGCAGTTTACTTTGGTCTTCAGAGAGTGTCCACCAGCCTTATTTCTTTTTAATTAATGAGCCACTGCTGACTGATGTGCGGGACGCAAAGTAGACTGGCTCTCTCTTTACAAAACTGAGGAGTCTGCTAAACCCCCTGACACCATAGCTCCTTTCTTCTTCTAATTGTGAGAAAGGGCAAATTGTGAGGCAGACAAAAGGTACAGCTTAGACTCGACTAGACTAGAGATGTCCTTTTCAGTGGTCAGACCTTTTTAACAATAAAGTCACAAATGTCAAGAATGTCAGGACCTCTCTGCGATATGACCACTGCAGTCATAATCCAGGGGACTGCTATGGAATTACCAAGCAAACTGTATGGTGAGGTCATGTTCCAGTAAGTTATATTTCTATTCAAGCCATATGACAAGTCCAAAAGAACAATGTGTCTTATCGCAGTAGTCGGTGGGATAGTGTATGATTTCTTTCATCTGGTACAGAAGAGTCAAAACCACATTTCTTATTTAAGGAAACATTGGGGTTTGTTTGACAAGGAAAATCATGTGACTGGTTCCCATTGCATGTATTAACACACGGCTGAGGCAGTGTGGCCGAGCGGTCTAAGGTGTTGGATTTAGGCTCCAGTCTCTATGGAGGTGTGGGTTCAAATCACACCACTGCCAGTGACACTTTTCTGCCAAATTAAAACGCAGTGTCATGTGAAAGCAATTTGGCCCTCCTGTCGACCTTCTATTTAAAAACTGAAGAAGTGGCATAAGCCTAATCAATGTGCAGGTGGAGGTGGCATGGCTTAGACTTGCTCTTTTAGTTATAAAAACAGGGGACAGTATGAAAGTGAAGGATTCCCAAAAACTGCAGATTGGAGAACAGGCTAGGCTGGACATCATGGATGAGGCAAGAGCCGTTTTCAGCCCTCAGCTTATTTGCATGAAGTTCTCTTTCCTCATGTCACTTTCCTAGTCACTCGGTTTTCTTCTCAACCATTTTCTTGTCAGCATTAGATGTCCCTACCACTCTGGGTAGCTCTCCTGTTCGTCTAATCACCATTGCATTCTCCTTCTATGACACAGAGCTCACCATTTTGCCTCATCTATTCATCCAGCTTTCCATTTGCAATTCTTTCCTGTGAGCTCCTCATTTTGAATATTCTCTATTACTAGGGAACCCTCATGTAGATCTAAATGAAAAAGCAATCCGCATCTTACTTAGCAGGCCAGTTTGTTACACATGCTCAAAACAGAAGAGGAGGCCAGACGCAGAAGACACAGCTAACATGGCTGGACAGTTCCCTCTTCAGCTCATGGTGGGAACTACAGAAATCCAAAAGAAACTCACGAAGAACATCCATCAGAAGTACCAATCTTGAAGGATTTCCCAATTTTATGATATGTTTCTAAGTCAGTCACCAGAAACTGATTTGAGGGTGAACTAACAAAAATGCACCACTCCGATATGAATTCAGGATCTCCTGTTTATTAAATTGGTACTTTAACCAACTATGCCACATGACCATGAAATACATGCAGCTTTTGGGTATGATCGGTACATCAACTCTACTAATCACTTCATGAATTGACATTCTTCCAGTACATATCTGGTACCGTCTTCTATGGAGTATTTACTTCAATTCTACTTGAAATATGATTGTATACCAGAGTATGTCAAACAGTCCAGCAGTATAATGCATAATACATACATAGATACATAGACTGTGTAGGCAGATAAGGGCCTATGGCCCACCCAGTCTGCCCATTTGAGCTTGTAAGTTCAGTTTGTTTTCCTAGAAGTCTGTTTCCCCTTACCCCTGACCTCTAGAATTCCTTTATGTCTATCCCATGCATTCTTAAATCCCATGATTGTTTCAGCCCCCACCACTTCCTCTGGCAGGGTGTTCCACTTGTCCACCACCCGTTCTGTGAAGAAATTCTTTCTCATGTTTCCTCTGAATCGTCCTCCCTCCAACTTCATCCCATGCCCTCTAGTCCTGGAAAATCTTTTTCGCTTAAAAATGGTGTTTTCCTGCACCCTGTTTCTCCCTGTAAGATACTTGTATGTCTCTATCATATCCCCTCTCTCCCTCCTCTCCTCCAGGGCGTACATGTTCAGTTCCTTCAACCTGTCTTCATATGACTTGTGATGCAATCCATGCACCATCTTTGTTGCCCTCCTCTGAACCTTCTCTACCCTGTCTATGTCCTTACGTAGGTATGGTCTCCAGAACTGTACACTGTACTCCAGGATAATTTTCTCCATGTTTCTCAAGGACAGACAGAGGAATTAGCAACAGAGTAGTGTATGAACAGAAAAATGTTGCTCATTCTTGAAAGTGGTTTAGTTTTACTCTCAAAATCTATTGTCAGATAGCATTAGAGTGACCGAGTGTTTTAAGATGCTGGCTTAAAGCTGTAATTTCTTTGGAGATGTGGAATCTCATCCCAGAACTGCCCCTAAGTTGATGAATATCTCTCCATTTGTTTACATCTGCTTTCTCACTACCCATTTTTCTGTCATGCTCTGTATCTTCCCTTCTATTTTGGTAACACAGTGTCTGTCTTGCTACCATCAGGTTACATAGACCTTTTGCTACCTTAGCTTTTGTGTTATCGGTTCTATTCAGGCAGCTCCCTATTGTTCACACCTTACAGGGAGCTCCTCTTTCTGTGGCTTCCTTGCCCTTGGAGCATCCATTTCCTCTTGAGCCATGCACCAGTCTTTAAAGGAATAGTTAAACACGAAAAAAGAGCAATTTTTCTGAGCTATGCTGTTTCTCTTCTTCAGTTTGGGATTTTCATCATCCTCGATTAATGTGTTAGGTGCTTGACAGAGAACCGGTTGGTTAGCTTGAATTTCAGTTTCAATAGTGGCAGGGGCTAGCAAATGTTTAGGCATGATACTTAGATTTGTTCAAGACTGGATATCTCAGCAACAGCACACATTTAAGATGGTTTCTCTACAGCAATGGTGGCTAGTGCTCACAAGCAGAGGAGATGAGCATTTTAAAATGTTTTGCACATGCTAAAACAGTTGTTCATAACAATCTAATGGTGAGAACAACTTTTGAGGAACACCAAAAGAAAGTGTTCATAGTGTGCCATAAGCAGTTTGCTTTGGTCTTCAGAGAGTGTCCACCAGCCTTATTTCTTTTTAATTAATGAGCCTCTACTGACTGATGTGCGGGAGGCAAAGTACACTGGCTCTCTCTATTTACAAAATTGAGGAGTCTGCTAAAACCCCTGACACCATAGCGCCTTTCTTCTTCTAATTGTGAGAAAGGGCAAATTGTGAGGCAGACAAAAGGTACAGCTTAGACTCGACTAGACTAGAGATGTCCTTTTCAGTGGTCAGACCTTTTTAACAATAAAGTCACAAATGTCAAGAATGTCAGGATCTCTCTGCGATATGACCACTGCAGTCATAATCCAGGGGACTGCTATGGAATTACCAAGCAAACTGCATGGCGAGGTCATGCTCCAGTAAGTTATATTGCAATTCAAGCCATATGACAAGTCCGAAAGAACAATGTGTCTTATCTCAGTAGTCGGTGGGATAGTGTATGATTTCTTTCATCTGGTACAGAAGAGTCAAAACCACATTTCTTATTTAAGGAAACATTGGGGTTTGTTTGACAAGGAAAATCATGTGACTGGTTCCCATTGCATGTATTAACAACACGGCTGAGGCAGTGTGGCCGAGCGGTCTAAGGTGCTGGATTTAGGCTCCAGTCTCTATGGAGGTGTGGGTTCAAATCACACCACTGACAGTGACCCTTTTCTGCCAAATTAAAACGCACTGTCATGTAAAAGCAATTTGGCCCTCCTGTCGACCTTCTATTTAAAAACTGAAGAAGTGGCATAAGCCTAATCAATGTGCAGGTGGAGGTGGCATGGCTTAGACTTGCTCTTTTAGTTATAAAAACAGGGGACAGTATGAAAGTGAAGGAGTCCCAAAAACTGCAGATTGGAGAACAGGCTAGGCTGGACATCATGGATGAGGCAAGAGCCCGTTTTCAGCCCTCAGCTTATTTGCATGAAGTTCTCTTTCCTCATGTCACTTTCCTAGTCACTCGGTTTTCTTCTCAACCATTTTCTTGTCAGCATTAGATGTCCCTACCACTCTGGGTAGCTCTCCTGTTCGTCTAATCACCATTGCATTCTCCTTCTATGACACAGAGCTCACCATTTTGCCTCATCTATTCATCCAGCTTTCCATTTGCAATTCTTTCCTGTGAGCTCCTCATTTTGAATATTCTCTATTACTAGGGAACCCTCTCATGTAGATCTAAATGAAAAAGCAATCCCGCATCTTACTTAGCAGACCAATTTGTTACACATGCTCAAAACAGAAGAGGAGGCCAGATGCAGAAGACACAGCTAACATGGCTGGACAGTTCCCTCTTCAGCTCATGGTGGGAACTACAGAAATCCAAAAGAAACTCACGAAGAACATCCATCAGCAGTACCAATCTTGAAGGATTTCCCATTTTTATGATATGTTTCTAAGTCAGTCACCAGAAACTGATTTGAGGGTGAACTAACAAAAAATGCACCACTCCGATATGAATTCAGGATCTCCTGTTTATTGAATTGGTACTTTAACCAACTATGCCACATGACCATGAAATATATGCAGCTTTTGGGTATGATCGGTACATCAACTCTACTAATCACTTCATGGATTGACATTCTTCCAGTACATCTCTGGTACCGTCTTCTATGGAGTATTTACTTCAATTCTACTTGAAATATGATTGTATACCAGAGTATGTCAAACAGTCCAGCAGTATAATGCATAATACATACATAGATACATAGACTGTGTCGGCAGATAAGGGCCTATGGCCCACCCAGTCTGCCCATTTGAGCTTGTAAATTCAGTTTGTTTTCCTAGAAGTCTGTTTCCCCTTACCCCTGACCTCTAGAATTCCTTTATGTCTATCCCATGCATTCTTAAATCCCGTGATTGTTTCAGCCCCCACCACTTCCTCTGGCAGGGTGTTCCACTTGTCCACCACCCGTTCTGTGAAGAAATTCTTTGTCATGTTTCCTCTGAATCATCCTCCCTCCAACTTCATCCCATGCCCTCTAGTCCTGGAACATCTTTTTCGCTTAAAAATGGTGTTTTCCTGCACCCTGTTTCTCCCTGGTAGATACTTGTATGTCTCTATCATATCCGCTCTCTCCCTCCTCTCCTCCAGGGAGTACATGTTCAGTTCCTTCAACCTGTCTTCATAGGACTTGTGATGCAATCCATGCACCATCTTTGTTGCCCTCCTCTGAACCTTCTCTACCCTGTCTATGTCCTTACGTAGGTATGGTCTCCAGAACTGTACACTGTACTCCAGGATAATTTTCTCCATGTTTCTCAAGGACAGACAGAGGAATTAGCAACAGAGTAGTGTATGAACAGAAAAATGTTGCTCATTCTTGAAAGTGGTTTAGTTTTACTCTCAAAATCTATTGTCAGATAGCATTAGAGTGACCGAGTGTTTTAAGGTGCTGGCTTAAAGCTGCAATTTCTTTGGAGATGTGGAATCTCATCCCACAACTGCCCCTAAGTTGATGAATATCTCTCCATTTCTTTACATCTGCTTTCTCACTACCCATTTTTCTGTCATGCTCTGCATCTTCCTTCTATTTTGGTAACACAGTGTCTGTCTTGCTACCATCAGGTTACATAGACCTTTTGCTACCTTAGCTTTTCTGTTATCGGTTCTATTCAGGCAGCTCCCTATTGTTCACACCTTACAGGGAGCTGCTCTTTCTGTGGCTTCCTTGCCCTTGGAGCATCCATTTCCTCTTGAACCATGCACCAGTCTTTAAAGGAATAGTTAAAGATGAAAAAAGAGCAATTTTTCTGAGCTATGCTGTTTCTCTTCTTCAGTTTGGGATTTTCATCATCCTCAATTAATGTGTTAGGTGCTTGACAGAGAACCGGTTGGTTAGCTTGAATTTCAGTTTCAATAGTGGCAGGGGCTAGCAAATGTTTAGGCATGATACTTAGATTTGTTCAAGACTGGATATCTCAGCAACAGCACACATTTAAGATGGTTTCTCTACAGCAATGGTGGCTAGTGCTCACAAGCAGAGGAGATGAGCATTTTAAATTGTTTTGCACATGCTAAAACAGTTGTTCATAACAATCTAATGGTGAGAACAACTTTGAGGAACACAAAAGAAAGTGTTCATAGTGTGCCATAAGCAGTTTGCTTTGGTCTTCAGAGAGTGTCCACCAGCCTTATTTCTTTTTAATTAATGAGCCTCTACTGACTGATGTGCGGGAGGCAAAGTACACTGGTCTCTCTATTTACAAAATTGAGGAGTCTGCTAAAACCCTGACACCATAAGCGCCTTTCTTCTTCTAATTGTGAGAAAGGCAAATTGTGATGCAGACAAAAGGTACAGCTTAGACTCGACTAGACTAGAGATGTCCTTTTCAGTGGTCAGACCTTTTTAACAATAAAGTCACAAATGTCAAGAATGTCAGGATCTCTCTGCGATATGACCACTGCAGTCATAATCCAGGGGACTGCTATGGAATTACCAAGCAAACTGCACGGCGAGGTCATGCTCCAGTAAGTTATATTGCAATTCAAGCCATATGACAAGTCCGAAAGAACAATGTGTCTTATCGCAGTAGTCGGTGGGATAGTGTATGATTTCTTTCATCTGGTACAGAAGAGTCAAAACCACATTTCTTATTTAAGGAAACATTGGGGTTTCTTCGACAAGTAAAATCATGTGACTGGATTCCCATTGCATGTATTAACTCAAGACTAAAGTAGTGTGGCCAAGTGGTCTAAGGCGCTGGATTTAGGCTCCAGTCTCTATGGAGGTGTGGGTTCGAATACCAGTACTGCCAGTGACACTTCTCTGCCAAATTAAAATGCAGTGTCATGTAAAAGCAATTTGGCCCTCCTGTCGACCTTCTATTTAAAAACTGAAGAAGTGGCATAAGCCTAATCAATGTGCAGGTGGAGGTGGCATGGCTTAGACTTGCTCTTTTAGTTATAAAAACAGGGGACAGTATGAAAGTGAAGGATTCCCAAAAACTGCAGATTGGAGAACAGGCTAGGCTGAACATCATGGATGAGGCAAGAGCCGTTTTCAGCCCTCAGCTTATTTGCATGAAATTATCTTTCCTCATGTCAGTTTCCTAGTCACTCGGTTTTCTTCTCAACCATTTTCTTGCCAGCATTAGATGTCCCTACCACTCTGGGTAGCTCTCCTATTTGTCTAATCACCATTGCATTCTCCTTCTATGACACAGAGCTCACCATGTTGCCTCATCTATTCATCCAGCTTTCCATTTGTAATTCTTTCCTGTGAGCTCCTCATTTTGACTATTCTCTATTACTAGGGAACCCTCTCATGTAGATCTAAATGAAAAAGCAATCCCGCATCTTACTTAGCAGACCAGTTTGTTACACATGCTCAAAACAGAAGAGGAGGCCAGGCACAGAACACACAGCTAACATGGTTGGACAGTTCCCTCTTCAGCTCATGGTGGGAACTACAGAAACCCAAAAGAAACTCACGAAGAACATCCATCAGAAGTACCAATCTTGAAGGATTTCCCAATTTTATGATATGTTTCTAAGTCAGTCACCAGAAACTGATTTGAGGGCGTACTAACAAAAATGCACCGCTCCGATATCAATTCAGGATCTCCTGTTTATTAAATTGGTACTTTAACCAACTATGCCACATGACCATGAAATACATGCAACTTTTGGGTATGATCGGTACATCAACTCTACTAATCACTTCATGAATTGACATTCTTCCAGTACATCTCTGGTACCATCTTCTATGGAGTATTTATTTCAATTCTACTTGAAATATGATTGTATACCAAAGTATGTCAAACAGTCCAGAAGTATAATGCATAATTTTCTCCATGTTTCTCAAGGACAGACAGAGGAATTAGCAACAGAGTAGTGTATGAACAGAAAAATGTTGCTCATTCTTGAAAGTGGTTTAGTTTTACTCTCAAAATCTATTGTTAGATAGCATTAGTGTGACCGAGTGTTTTAAGGTGCTGGTTTAAAGCTGCAATTTCTTTGGAGATGTGGATCTCATCCCACAACTGCTAAAGTTGATGAATATCTCTCCATTTCTTTACATCTGCTTTCTCACTACCCATTTTTCTG
Organism: Neoceratodus forsteri; assembly: GCA_016271365.2. NCBI lineage: Eukaryota > Metazoa > Chordata > Ceratodontiformes > Ceratodontidae > Neoceratodus > Neoceratodus forsteri. The sequence continues at coordinate 434,064,839 of CM057450.1, read as the reverse complement.
TCATACTCTGCATCTTCCCTTCTATTTTGGTAACACAGTGTCTGTCTTGCTACCATCAGGTTACATAGACCTTTTGCTACCTTAGCTTTTGTGTTATCGGTTCTATTCAGGCAGCTCCCTATTGTTCACACCTTACAGGGAGCTCCTCTTTCTGTGGCTTCCTTGCCCTTGGAGCATCCATTTCCTCTTGATCCATGCACCAGTCTTTAAAGGAATAGTTAAACACCAAAAAAGAGCAATTTTTCTGAGCTATGCTGTTCCTCTTCTTCAGTTTGGGATTTTCATCATCCTCGAGTAATGTGTTAGGTGCTTGACAGAGAACCAGTTGGTTAGCTTGAATTTCAGTTTCAATAGTGGCAGGGGCTAGCAAATGTTTAGGCATGATACTTAGATTTGTTCAAGACTGGATATCTCAGCAACAGCACACATTTAAGATGGTTTCTCTACAGCAATGGTGGCTAGTGCTCACAAGCAGAGGAGATGAGCATTTTAAATTGTTTTGCACATGCTAAAATAGTTGTTCATAACAATCACATGGTGAGAACAACTTTTTAGGAACACCAAAAGAAAGTGTTCATAGTGTGCCATAAGCAGTTTACTTTGGTCTTCAGAGAGTGTCCACCAGCCTTATTTCTTTTTAATTAATGAGCCTCTACTGACTGATGTGCGGGAGGCAAAGTAGTCTGGCTCTCTATTTACAAAATTGAGGAGTCTGCTAAACCCACTGACACCATAGCTCCTTTCTTCTTCTAATTGTGAGAAAGGGCAAATTGTGAGGCAGACAAAAGGCACAGCTTAGACTCGACTAGACTAGAGATGTCCTTTTCAGTGGTCAGACCTTTTTAACAATAAAGTCACAAATGTCAAGAATGTCAGGATCTCTGCGATATGACCACTGCAGTCATAATCCAGGGGACTGCTATGGAATTACCAAGCAAACTGTGCAGCGAGGTCATGCTCCAGTAAGTTATATTGCTGTTCAAGCCATATAACAAGTCCAAAAGAACAATGTGTCTCATCGCAGTAGTCGGTGGGATAGTGTATGATTTCTTTCATCTGGTACAGAGGAGTAAAACCACATTTCTTATTAAAGGAAACATTGGGGTTTGTTTGACAAGGAAGAAAATCATGTGACTGGATTCCCATTGCATGTATTAACACCGGCTGAGGCAGTGTGGCCAAGCGGTTTAAGCTGTTAGATATAGGTTCTAGTTTCTATGGAAGCGTGGGTTCGAATCCCACCACTACCAGTGACCCTTTTCTGCCAAATTAAAACGCACTGTCATGTAAAAGCAATTTGACCCTCCTGTCGACCTTCTATTTAAAAACTGAAGAAGTGGCATAAGCCTAATCAATGTGCAGGTGGAGGTGGCATGGCACAGACTTGCTCTTTTAGTTATAAAAACAGGGGACAGTATGAAAGTGAAGGATTCCCAAAAACTGCAGATTGGAGAACAGGCTAGGCTGGACATCATGGATGAGGCAAGAGCCGTTTTCAGCCCTCAGCTTATTTGCATGAAGTTCTCTTTCCTCATGTCACTTTCCTAGTCACTCGGTTTTCTTCTCAACCATTTTCTTGTCAGCATTAGATGTCCCTACCACTCTGGGTAGCTCTCCTGTTCGTCTAATCACCATTGCATTCTCCTTCTATGACACAGAGCTCACCATTTTGCCTCATCTATTCATCCAGCTTTCCATTTGCAATTCTTTCCTGTGAGCTCCTCATTTTGAATATTCTCTATTACTAGGGAACCCTCTCATGTAGCTCTAAATGAAAAAGCAATCCCGCATCTTACTTAGCAGACCAATTTGTTACACATGCTCAAAACAGAAGAGGAGGCCAGACGCAGAAGACACAGCTAACATGGCTGGACAGTTCCCTCTTCAGCTCATGGTGGGAACTACAGAAATCCAAAAGAAACTCACGAAGAACATCCATCAGAAGTACCAATCTTGAAGGATTTCCCAATTTTATGATATGTTTCTAAGTCAGTCACCAGAAACTGATTTGAGGGTGAACTAACAAAAATGCACCACTCCGATATGAATTCAGGATCTCCTGTTTATTAAATTGGTACTTTAACCAACTATGCCAAATGACCATGAAATATATGCAGCATTTGGGTATGATCGGTACATCAACTCTACTAATCACTTCATGAATTGACATTCTTCCAGTACATCTCTGGTACCGTCTTCTATGGAGTATTTACTTCAATTCTACTTGAAATATGATTGTATACCAGAGTATGTCAAACAGTCCAGCAGTATAATGCATAATACATACATAGATACATAGACTGTGTCGGCAGATAAGGGCCTATGGCCCACCCAGTCTGCCCTTGAGCTTGTAAATTCAGTTTGTTTTCCTAGAAGTCTGTTTCCCCTTACCCCTGACCTCTAGAATTCCTTTATGTCTATCCCATGCATTCTTAAATCCCGTGATTGTTTCAGCCCCCCCACTTCCTCTGGCAGGGTGTTCCACTTATCCACCACCCGTTCTGTGAAGAAATTCTTTGTCATGTTTCCTCTGAATCATCCTCCCTCCAACTTCATCCCATGCCCTCTAGTCCTGGAACATCTTTTTCGCTTAAAATGGTGTTTTCCTGCACCCTGTTTCTCCCTGTAAGATACTTGTATGTCTCTATCATATCCGCTCTCTCCCTCCTCTCCTCCAGGGAGTACATGTTCAGTTCCTTCAACCTGTCTTCATAGGACTTGTGATGCAATCCATGCACCATCTTTGTTGCCCTCCTCTGAACCTTCTCTACCCTGTCTATGTCCTTACGTAGGTATGGTCTCCAGAACTGTACACTGTACTCCAGGATAATTTTCTCCATGTTTCTCAAGGACAGACAGAGGAATTAGCAACAGAGTAGAGTATGAACAGAAAAATGTTGCTCATTCTTGAAAGTGGTTTAGTTTTACTCTCAAAATCTATTGTCAGATAGCATTAGTGTGACCGAGTGTTTTAAGGTGCTGGCTTAAAGCTGCAATTTCTTTGGAGATGTGGGATCTCATCCCACAACTGCCCCAAAGTTGATGAATATCTCTCCATTTCTTTACATCTGCTTTCTCACTACCCATTTTTCGGTCATGCTCTGCATCTTCCCTTCTATTTTGGTAACACAGTGTCTGTCTTGCTACCATCAGGTTACATAGACCTTTTGCTACCTTAGCTTTTGTGTTATCGGTTCTATTCAGGCAGCTCCCTATTGTTCACACCTTACAGGGAGCTTGTCTTTCTGTGGCTTCCTTGCCCTTGGAGCATCCATTTCCTCTTGAACCATGCACCAGTCTTTAAAGGAATAGTTAAACACGAAAAAAGAGCAATTTTTCTGAGCTAAGCTGTTTCTCTTCTTCAGTTTGGGATTTTCATCATCCTCGATTAATGTGTTAGGTGCTTGACAGAGAACCGGTTGGTTAGCTTGAATTTCAGTTTCAATAGTGGCAGGGGCTAGCAAATGTTTAGGCATGATACTTAGATTTGTTCAAGACTGGATATCTCAGCAACAGCACACATTTAAGATGGTTTCTCTACAGCAATGGTGGCTAGTGCTCACAAGCAGAGGAGATGAGCATTTTAAATTGTTTTGCACATGCTAAAACAGTTGTTGATAACAATCTAATGGTGAGAACAACTTTTTAGGAACACCAAAAGAAAGTGTTCATAGTGTGCCATAAGCAGTTTGCTTTGGTCTTCAGAGAGTGTCCACCAGCCTTATTTCTTTTTAATTAATGAGCCTCTACTGACTGATGTGCGGGAGGCAAAGTAGACTGCCTCTCTATTTACAAAACTGAGGAGTCTGCTAAACCCCCTGACACCATAGCTCCTTTCTTCTTCTAATTGTGAGAAAGGGCAAATTGTGAGGCAGACAAAAGGTACAGCTTAGACTCGACTAGACTAGAGATGTCCTTTTCAGTGGTCAGACCTTTTTAACAATAAAGTCACAAATGTCAAGAATGTCAGGATCTCTCTGCGATATGACCACTGCAGTCATAATCCAGGGGACTGCTATGGAATTACCAAGCAAACTGTACGGCGAGGTCATGCTCCAGTAAGTTATATTGCTGTTCAAGCCATATGACAAGTCCAAAAGAACAATGTGTCTCATCGCAGTAGTCGGTGGGATAGTGTATGATTTCTTTCATGTGGTACAGAGGAGTAAAAACCACATTTCTTATTAAAGGAAACATTGGGGTTTGTTTGACAAGGAAAATCATGTGACTGGATTCCCACTGCATGTATTAATACACGGCTGAGGTAGTGTGGCCAAGCGGTTTAAGCTGTTAGATATAGGTTCTAGTTTCTATGGAAGCGTGGGTTCGAATCCCACCACTACCAGTGACACTTTTCTGCCAAATTAAAATGCTGTGTCATGTAAAAGCAATTTGGCCCTCCTGTCGACCTTCTATTTAAAAACTGAAGAAGTGGCATAAGCCTAATCAATATGCAGGTGGAGGTGGCATGGCACACACTTGCTCTTTTAGTTATAAAAACAGGGGACAGTATGAAAGTGAAGGATTCCCAAAAACTGCAGATTGGAGAACAGGCTAGGCTGGACATCATGGATGAGGCAAGAGCCATTTTCAGCCCTCAGCTTATTTGCATGAAGTTCTCTTTCCTCATGTCACTTTCCTAGTCACTCGGTTTTCTTCTCAACCATTTTCTTGTCAGCATTAGATGTCCCTACCACTCTGGGTAGCTCTCCTGTTTGTCTAATCACCATTGCATTCTCCTTCTATGACACAGAGCTCAACATTTTGCCTCATCTATTCATCCAGGTTTCCTTTGCAATTCTTTCCTGTGAGCTCCTCATTTTGAAAATTCTCTATTACTAGGGAACCCTCTCATGTAGCTCTAAATGAAAAAGCAATCCCGCATCTTACTTAGCAGGCCAGTTTGTTAAACATGCTCAAAACAGAAGAGGCGGCTAGGCACAGAACACACAGCTAACATGGCTGGACAGTTCCCTCTTCAGCTCATGGTGGGAAGTACAGAAATCCAAAAGAAACTCACGAAGAACATCCATCAGAAGTACCAATCTTGAAGGATTTCCCACTTTTATGATATGTTTCTAAGTCAGTCACCAGAAACTGATTTGAGGTTGAACTAACAAAAATGCACCGCTCCGATATGAATTCAGGATCTCCTGTTTATTAAATTGGTACTTTAACCAACTATGCCACATGACCATGAAATACATGCAGCTTTTGGGTATGATCGGTACATCAACTCTACTAATCACTTCATGAATTGACATTCTTCCAGTACATCTCTGGTACCGTCTTCTATGGAGTATTTATTTCAATTCTACTTGAAATATGATTGTATACCAGAGTATGTCAAACAGTCCAGAAGTATAATGCATAATTTTCTCCATGTTTCTCAAGGACAGACAGAGGAATTAGCAACAGAGTAGTGTATGAACAGAAAAATGTTGCTCATTCTTGAAAGTGGTTTAGTTTTACTCTCAAAATCTATTGTCAGATAGCATTAGTGTGACCGGAGTGTTTTAAGGTGCTGGCTTAAAGCTGCAATTTCTTTGGAGATGTGGGATCTCATCCCACAACTGCCCCAAAGTTGATGAATATCTCTCCATTTCTTTACATCTGCTTTCTCACTACCCATTTTTCTGTCATGCTCTGCATCTTCCCTTCTATTTTGGTAACACAGTGTCTGTCTTGCTACCATCAGGTTACATAGACCTTTTGCTACCTTAGCTTTTGTGTTATCGGTTCTATTCAGGCAGCTCCCTATTGTTCACACCTTACAGGGAGCTCCTCTTTCTGTGGCTTCCTTGCCCTTGGAGCATCCATTTCCTCTTGAACCATGCACCAGTCTTTAAAGGAATAGTTAAACACCAAAAAAAGAGCAATTTTTCTGAGCTATGCTGTTCCTCTTCTTCAGTTTGGGATTTTCATCATCCTCGAGTAATGTGTTAGGTGCTTGACAGAGAACCGGTTGGTTAGCTTGAATTTCAGTTTCAATAGTGGCAGGGGCTAGCAAATGTTTAGGCATGATACTTAGATTTGTTCAAGACTGGATATCTCAGGCAACAGCACACATTTAAGATGGTTTCTCAACAGCAATGGTGGCTAGTGCTCACAAGCAGAGGAGATGAGCATTTAAGTTGTTTTGCACATGCTGAAACAGTTGTTCCTAACAATCTAATGGTGAGAACAACTTTTAGGAACACCAAAAGAAAGTGTTCATAGTGTGCCATAAGCAGTTTACTTTTGGTCTTCAGAGAGTGTCCAACAGCCTTATTTCTTTCTAATGCATGATCCTCTACTGACTGGTTTGCGGGAGGCAAAGGAGACAGGCTCTGTCTATTTAAAAAACTGAGTAGTCTGCTAAACCCATGACCCCATAGCTCCTCTCCTCTTCTAATTGTGAGAAAGGGCAAATTGTGAGCAGAGAAAAGGTACAGCTTAGACTCGACTAGACTAGAGATGTCCTTTTCAGTGGTCAGACCTTTTAAACAATAAAGTCACGAATTTCAGGAATGTGAGGATCTCTCTGCAATATGACCACTGCAGTAATAATCTAGGGGACTCCTACAGAATTACCAATCAAACTGTAGTGTGAGGACATGCTCCAGCAAGTTATATTGCTATTCAAGCCAAATGAAAAGTCCGAAAGTACAATGTGTCTTATCGCAGCAGTCGGTGGGATAGTGTATGATTTCTTTCATCTGGTACAGAAGAGTCAAAACCACATTTCTTACTAAAGGAAACATTGGGGTTTGTTTGACAAGGAAAATCATGTGACTGGATTCCCATTGCATGTATTAACATACGGCTGAGGTAGTGTGGCCGAGCGGTCTAAGGCGTTGGTTCGAATCCCACCACTCTCAGTGACACATTTCCGCCAAATTAAAATGCAGCGTCATGTATAAGCAATTTAGCCCTCCTGTCAGCCTTCTATTTAAAAACTGAAGAAGTGGCATAAGCCTAATCAATGTGCAGGTGGAGGTGGCTTGGCACACATTTGCTGTTTTACCTATAAAAGGAGAGGACACTAGGAAAGTGGAGGATTTCCAAAAGTGGAGAATGGAGAACAGGCTAGGCTGGGCATCCTGGATGAGGCAAGAGCTGTTTTCAGCCCTCAGCTTCCTTGCATGAAGTTCTCTTTCCTCATGTCAGTTTCCTAGTCACTCGGTTTTCTTCTCAACCATTTTCTTGTCAGCATTAGATGTCCCTACCACTCTGGGTAGCTCTCCTGTTCGTCTAATCACCATTGCATTCTCCTTCTATGATCACAGAGCTCACCATTTGCCTCATCTATTCATCCAGCTTTCCATTTGCAATTCCTTCCTGTGAGCTCCTCATTTTGAATATTCTCTATTACTAGGAACCCTCTCATGTAGCTCTAAATGGAAAAGAAATCCCGCATCTTACTTAGCATTACAGTTTGTTACACATGCTCAAAACAGAAGAGGAGGCCAGGCACAAAACACACAGCTAACATGGCTGGACAGTTCCCTCTTCAGCTCATGGTGGGAACTACAGAAATCCAAAAGAAACTCACGAAGAACATCCATCAGAAGTACCAATCTTGAAGGATTTCCCAATTTTATGATATGTTTCTAAGTCAGTCACCAGAAACTGATTTGAGGGTGAACTAACAAAAATGCACCGCTCCGATATGAATTCAGGATCTCCTGTTTATTAAATTGGTACTTTAACCAACTATGCCACATGACCATGAAATACATGCAGCTTTTGGGTATGATCGGTACATCAACTCTACTAATCACTTCATGAATTGACATTCTTCCCAGTACATCTCTGGTACCGTCTTCTATGGAGTATTTATTTCAATTCTACTTGAAATATGATTGTATACCAGAGTATGTCAAACACTCCAGAAGTATAATGCATAATTTTCTCCATGTTTCTCAAGGACAGACAGAGGAATTAGCAACAGAGTAGTGTATGAACAGAAAAATGTTGCTCATTCTTGAAAGTGGTTTAGTTTTACTCTCAAAATCTATTGTCAGATAGCATTAGTGTGACCGAGTGTTTTAAGGTGCTGGCTTAAAGCTGCAATTTCTTTGGAGATGTGGGATCTCATCCCACAACTGCCCCAAAGTTGATGAATATCTCTCCATTTCTTTACATCTGCTTTCTCACTACCCATTTTTCTGTCATGCTCTGCATCTTCCCTTCTATTTTGGTAACACAGTGTCTGTCTTGCTACCATCAGGTTACATAGACCTTTTGCTACCTTAGCTTTTGTGTTATCGGTTCTATTCAGGCAGCTCCCTATTGTTCACACCTTACAGGGAGCTCCTCTTTCTGTGGCTTCCTTGCCCTTAGAGCATCTATTTCCTCTTGAACCATGCACCAGTCTTTGAAGGAATAGTTAAACACCAAAAAAGAGCAATTTTTCTGAGCTATGCTGTTCCTCTTCTTCAGTTTGGGATTTTCATCATCCTCGAGTAATGTGTTAGGTGCTTGACAGACAACCCGGTTGGTTAGCTTGAATTTCAGTTTCAATAGTGGCAGGGGCTAGCAAATGTTTCGGCATGATACTTAGATTTGTTCAAGACTGGATATCTCAGCAAAAGCACACATTTAAGATGGTTTCTCTACAGCAATGGTGGCTAGTGCTCACAAGCAGAGGAGATGAGCATTTCAAATTGTTTTGCACATGCTAAAACAGTTGTTCATAACAATCGAATGGTGAGAACAACTTTTTAGGAACACCAAAAGAAAGTGTTCATAGTGTGCCATAAGCAGTTTACTTTGGTCTTCAGAGAGTGTCCCCCAGCCTTATTTCTTTTTAATTAATGATTCTCTACTGACTGATGTGCGGTAGGCAAAGTAGACTGGCTCTCTCTATTTACAAAATTGAGGAGTCTGCTAAACCGCCTGACACCATAGCTCCTTTCTTCTTCTAATTGTGAGAAAGTGCAAATTGTGAGGCAGACAAAAGGTACAGCTTAGACTCGACTAGACTAGAGATGTCCTTTTCAGTGGTCAGACCTTTTTAACAATAAAGTCACAAATGTCAAGAATGTCAGGATCTCTCTGCGATATGACCACTGCAGTCATAATCCAGGGGACTGCTATGGAATTACCAAGCAAACTGTACGGAGAGGTCATGCTCCAGTAAGTTATATTGCTATTCAAGCCATATGAGAAGTCCGAAAGAACAATGTGTCTTATCGCAGTAGTCGGTGGGATAGTGTATGATTTCTTTCATCTGGTACAGAAGAGTCAAAACCACATTTCTTATTAAAGGAAACATCGGGGTTTGTTTGACAAGGAAAATCATGTGACTGGATTCCCATTGCGTATATTAACCCATGGCTGCGGTAGTGTGGCCGAGCGGTCTAAGGCGCTGGATTTAGGCTCCAGTCTCTATGGAGGTGTGGGTTCGAATCCCACCACTGCCAGTGACACTTTTCTGCCAAATTAAAACGCAGTGTCATGTAAAAGCAATTTGGCCCTCCAGTCGACCTTCTATTTAAAAACTGAAGAAGTGGCATAAGCCTAATCAATGTGCAGGTGGAGGTGGCATGGCACAGACTTGCTCTTTTAGTTATAAAAACAGGGGACAGTATGAAAGTGAAGGATTCCCAAAAACTGCTGATTGGAGAACAGGCTAGGTTGGACATCATGCATGAGGCAAGAGCCGTTTTCAGCCCTCAGCTTATTTGCTTGAAGTTCTCTTCCTCATGTCAGTTTCCTAGTCACTCGGTTTTCTTCTCAGCCATTTTCCTGTCAGCATTAGATGTCCCTACCACTCTGGGTAGCTCTCCTGTTCGTCTAATCACCATTGCATTCTCCTTCTATGACACAGAGCTCACCATTTTGCCTCATCTATTCATCCAGCTTTCCATTTGCAATTCTTTCCTGTGAGCTCCTCATTTTGAATATTCTCTATTACTAGGGAACCCTCTCATGTAGATCTAAATGAAAAAGCAATCCCGCATCTTACTTAGCAGACCAATTTGTTACACATGCTCAAAACAGAAGAGGAGGCCAGACGCAGAAGACACAGCTAACATGGCTGGACAGTTCCCTCTTCAGCTCATGGTGGGAACTACAGAAATCCAAAAGAAACTCACGAAGAACATCCATCAGAAGTACCAATCTTGAAGGATTTCCCAATTTTATGATATGTTTCTAAGTCAGTCACGAGAAACTGATTTGAGGGTGAACTAACAAAAATGCACCGCTCGATATGAATTCAGGATCTCCTGTTTATTAAATTGGTACTTTAACCAACTATGCCACATGACCATGAAATACATGCAGCTTTTGGGTATGATCGGTACATCAACTCTACTAATCACTTCATGAATTGACATTCTTCCAGTACATCTCTGGTACCATCTTCTATGGAGTATTTATTTCAATTTTACTTGAAATATGATTGTATACCAGAGTATGTCAAACAGTCCAGAAGTATAATGCATAATTTTCTCCATGTTTCTCAAGGACAGACAGAGGAATTAGCAACAGAGTAGTGTATGAACAGAAAATGTTGCTCATTCTTGAAAGTGGTTTAGTTTACTCTCAAAATCTATTGTTAGATAGCATTAGTGTGACCGAGTGTTTTAAGGTGCTGGCTTAAAGCTGCAATTTCTTTGGAGATGTGGGATCTCATCCCACAACTGCCCCAAAGTTGATGAATATCTCTCCATTTCTTTACATCTGCTTTCTCACTACCCATTTTTCTGTCATACTCTGCATCTTCCCTTCTATTTTGGTAACACAGTGTCTGTCTTGCTACCATCAGGTTACATAGACCTTTTGCTACCTTAGCTTTTGTGTTATCGGTTCTATTCAGGCAGCTCCCTATTTTTCACACCTTACGAGGGCTCCTCTTTCTTTGGCTTCCTTGCCCTTGGAGCATCCATTTCCTCTTGAACCATGCACCAGTCTTTAATGGAATAGTTAAACACCAAAAAAGAGCAATTTTTCTGAGCTATGCTGTTCCTCTTCTTCAGTTTGGGATTTTCATCATCCTCGAGTAATGTGTTAGGTGCTTGACAGAGAACCGGTTGGTTAGCTTGAATTTCAGTTTCAATAGTGGCAGGGGCTAGCAGATGTTTAGGCATGATACTTAGATTTGTTCAAGACTGGATATCTCAGCAACAGCACACATTTAAGATGGTTTCTCTACAGCAATGGTTCTTAGACTTTGTCACAGTGAGCCTCCCCAAATCCATAAAAAAGATTCTGAGCCTCCCCCAAAAACTGAAATAATCTTGGGCCTCCCCAAGGAAAAATAACATGCTGTACTTTGCGCAGCACACCATGAATAAATTGAAACCCCTTTGAGTACTTGGCTCACATTTAGTTCTTTGTCTTATACTGATGTGGAACCTTTGAAAAAGAGTTCTTGTGCTCAAGGTGTTATCTGAATAACAAATAAATAAAATTAACAAATATTATTATTCAGTTTATTGTACCCCCCCCCGGCCAGCCTACTTGCTCCACTATTTTCATTCTTGAACCATTGTTACCCCTTGTTGCAGTACCTTCAAGGTTCAGACTACTTTCTCTGTTTCCTCTTATGAAATTACCTTTGTACATACTTTGCCTCTCCCCTTCCTTCCCTGCTGCTCAGCAACTTCTCTGGGATTACATTGCTCCTTCCTGCTGTTGCTCTTAGCACTTCTATGCTCAACCCTTGTATTTGGGCTGTTCTGCCATCAGTTTACAAATTGATCAATGACCACCACCACTCATTATCAATTTATTGTTCATATTTGTTTGCACTATTGTTCATTGTGTATTTCTTGATTGTTTTGCAGTTACTTTTTTGAAATATATTCACTACCTACCCTTCCCAGGGTACACCCGAAATGAGCTTTGGCTCATTCACCTTCCCTTGTCACCTATTAGTAAATAAATACATAAAATTCACCTACTATTGGCCTCTTTCAGTTTGCTTCATCTCTTCACACAAAATACATAAAACTCAAAATTTAAATACTGTACTTTTTCAGACTCGCTTGAGCCTCCCCTGGAACAGGTTGGGGCCTCCCAAGGGAGGCTGGCCTCACAATTTGAGAACCGCTGCTCTACAGCAATGGTGGCTAGTGCTCACAAGCAGAGGAGATGAGCATTTTAAGTTGTTTTGCACATGCTGAAACAGTTGTTCCTAACAATCTAATGGTGAGAACAACTTTTTAGGAACACCAAAAGAAAGTGTTCATAGTGTGCCATAAGCAGTTTACTTTGGTCTTCAGAGAGTGTCCAACAGCCTTATTTCTTTCTAATGCATGATCCTCTACTGACTGGTTTGTGGGAGGCAAAGGAGACAGGCTCTGTCTATTTAAAAAACTGAGTAGTCTGCTAAACCCATGACCCCATAGCTCCTCTCCTCTTCTAATTGTGAGAAAGGGCAAATTGTGAGCAGAGAAAAGGTACAGCTTAGACTCGACTAGACTAGAGATGTCCTTTTCAGTGGTCAGACCTTTTAAACAATAAAGTCACGAATTTCAAGAATGTGAGGATCTCTCTGCAATATGACCACTGCAGTAATAATCTAGGGGACTCCTACAGAATTACCAATCAAACTGTAGTGTGAGGACATGCTCCAGCAAGTTATATTGCTATTCAAGCCAAATGAAAAGTCCGAAAGTACAATGTGTCTTATCGCAGCAGTCGGTGGGATAGTGTATGATTTCTTTCATCTGGTACAGAAGAGTCAAAACCACATTTCTTACTAAAGGAAACATTGGGGTTTGTTTGACAAGGAAAATCATGTGACTGGATTCCCATTGCATGTATTAACATCTGGCTGAGGTAGTGTGGCTGAAGCGGTCTAAGGTTGGTTGAATCCACCACTCTCAGTGACACATTTCCATAAATTAAAATGCAGCGTCATGTATAACAATTTAGCCCTCCTGTCAGCCTTCTATTTAAAACTGAAGAAGTGGCATAAGCCTAATCAATGTGCAGGTGGAGGTGGCTTGGCACAATTTGCTGTTTTACCTATAAAGGAGAGGACACTAGGAAAGTGGAGGATTTCCAAAAGTGGAGAATGGAGAACAGGCTAGGCTGGGCATCCTGGATGAGGCAAGAGCTGTTTTCAGCCCTCAGCTTCCTTGCATGAAGTTCTCTTTCCTCATGTCAGTTTCCTAGTCACTCGGTTTTCTTCTCAACCATTTTCTTGTCAGCATTAGATGTCCCTACCACTCTGGGTAGCTCTCCTGTTCGTCTAATCACCATTGCATTCTCCTTCTATGATCACAGAGCTCACCATTTTGCCTCATCTATTCATCCAGCTTTCCATTTGCAATTCCTTCCTGTGAGCTCCTCATTTTGAATATTCTCTATTACTAGGGAACCCTCTCATGTAGTTCTAAATGGAAAAGAAATCCCGCATCTTACTTAGCATTACAGTTTGTTACACATGCTCAAAACAGAAGAGGAGGCCAGGCACAAAACACACAGCTAACATGGCTGGACAGTTCCCTCTTCAGCTCATGGTGGGAACTACAGAAATCCAAAAGAAACTCATGAAGAACATCCATGAGAAGTACCAATCTTGAAGGATTTCCCAATTTTATGATATGTTTCTAAGTCAGTCACCAGAAACTGATTTGAGGGTGAACTAACAAAAATGCACCGCTCTGATATGAATTCAGGATCTCCTGTTTATTAAATTGGTACTTTAGCCAACTATGCCAAATGACCATGAAATACATGCAGCTTTTGGGTATGATCGGTACATCAACTCTACTAATCACTTCATGAATTGACATTCTTCCAGTACATCTCTGGCACCGTCTTCTATGGAGTATTTATTTCAATTCTACTTGAAATATGATTGTATACCAGAGTATGTCAAACAGTCCAGAAGTATAATGCATAATTTTCTCCATGTTTCTAAAGGACAGACAGAGGAATTAGCAACAGAGTAGTGTATGAACAGAAAAATGTTGCTCATTCTTGAAAGTGGTTTAGTTTTACTCTCAAAATCTATTGTCAGATAGCATTAGTGTGACCAAGTGTTTTAAGGTGCTGGCTTAAAGCTGCAATTTCTTTGGAGATGTGGGATCTCATCCCACAACTGCCCCAAAGTTGATGAATATCTCTCCATTTCTTTACATCTGCTTTCTCACTACCCATTTTTCTGTCATGCTCTGCATCTTCCCTTCTATTTTGGTAACACAGTGTCTGTCTTGCTACCATCAGGTTACATAGATCTTTTGCTACCTTAGCTTTTGTGTTATCGGTTCTATTCAGGCAGCTCCCTATTGTTCACACCTTACAGGGAGCTCCTCTTTCTATGGCTTCCTTGCCCTTAGAGCATCTATTTCCTCTTGAACCATGCACCAGTCTTTGAAGGAATAGTTAAACACCAAAAAGAGCAATTTTCTGAGCTATGCTGTTCCTCTTCTTCAGTTTGGGATTTCATCATCCTCGAGTAATGTGTTAGGTGCTTGACAGACAACCAGTTGGTTAGCTTGAATTTCAGTTTCAATAGTGGCAGGGCTAGCAAATGTTTCGCATGATACTTAGATTTGTTCAAGACTGGATATCTCAGCAAAGCACACATTTAAGATGGTTTCTCTACAGCAATGGTGGCTAGTGCTCACAAGCAGAGGAGATGAGCATTTTAAATTGTTTTGCACATGCTAAAACAGTTGTTGATAACAATCGAATGGTGAGAACAACTTTTTAGGAACACCAAAAGAAAGTGTTCATAGTGTGCCATAAGCAGTTTACTTTGGTCTTCAGAGAGTGTCCCCCAGCCTTATTTCTTTTTAATTAACGAGTCTCTACTGACTGATGTGCGGTAGGCAAAGTAGACTGGCTCTCTCTATTTACAAAACTGAGGAGTCTGCTAAACCCCCTGACACCATAGCTCCTTTCTTCTTCTAATTGTGAGAAAGGGCAAATTGTGAGGCAGACAAAAGGTACAGCTTAGACTCGACTAGACTAGAGATGTCCTTTTCAGTGGTCAGACCTTTTTAACAATAAAGTCACAAATGTCAAGAATGTCAGGATCTCTCTGCGACATGACCACTGCAGTCATAATCCAGGGGACTGCTATGGAATTACCAAGCAAACTGTACGGCGAGGTCATGCTCCATTAAGTTATATTGCTATTCAAGCCATATGACAAATCCGAAAGAACAATGTGTCTTATCGCAGTAGTTGGTGGGATAGTGTATGATTTCTTTCATCTGGTACAGAAGAGTCAAAAGCACATTTCTTATTAAAGGAAACATTGGGGTTTGTTTGACAAGGAAAATCATGTGACTGGATTCCCCTTTGCATGTATTAACACCCAACTGAGGTAGTGTGGCCGAGCGGTCTAAGGCACTGGAGTTAGGCTCCAGTCTCTATGGTGGTGTGGGTTTGAATCTCACCACTACCAGTGACACTTTTCTGCCAAATTAAAACGCAGTGTCATGTAAAAGCAATTTGGACCTCCTGTCGACCTTCTATTTAAAAAACTGAAGAAGTGGCATAAGCCTAATCAATGTGCAGGTGGAGGTGGCATGGCACAGACTTGCTCTTTTAGTTATAAAAACAGGGGACAGTATGAAAGTGAAGGATTCCCAAAAACTGCAGATTGGAGAACAGGCTAGGCTGGACATCATGGATGAGGCAAGAGCCGTTTTCAGCCCTCAGCTTATTTGCATGAAGTTCTCTTTCCTCATGTCACTTTCCTAGTCACTCGGTTTTCTTCTCAACCATTTTCTTGTCAGCATTAGATGTCCCTACCACTCTGGGTAGCTCTCCTGTTCGTCTAATCACCATTGCATTCTCCTTCTATGACACAGAGCTCACCATGTTGCCTGCTTCTATTCATCCAGCTTTCCATTTGCAATTCTTTCCTGTGAGATCCTCATTTTGAATATTCTCTATTACTAGGGAACCCTCTCATGTAGATCTAAATGAAAAAGCAATCCTGCATCTTACTTAGCAGACCAGTTTGTTACACATGCTCAAAACAGAAGAGGAGGCCAGGCACAGAACACACAGCTAACATGGCTGGACAGTTCCCCTCTTCAGCTCATGGTGGGAAGTACAGAAATCCAAAAGAAACTCACGAAGAACATCCATCAGAAAGTACCAATCTTGAAGGATTTCCCAATTTTATGATATGTTTCTAAGTCAGTCACCAGAAACTGATTTGAGGTTGAACTAACAAAAATGCACCGCTCCGATATAATTCAGGATCTCTGTTTATTAAATTGGTACTTTAACCAACTATGCCACATGACCATGAAATACATGCAGCTTTTGGGTATGATCGGTACATCAACTCTACTAATCACTTCATGAATTGACATTCTTCCAGTACATCTCTGGTACCGTCTTCTATGGAGTATTTATTTCAATTCTACTTGAAATATGATTGTATACCAGAGTATGTCAAACAGTCCAGAGTATAATGCATAATTTTCTCCATGTTTCTCAAGGACAGACAGAGGAATTAGCAACAGAGTAGTGTATGAACAGAAAAATGTTGCTCATTCTTGAAAGTGGTTTAGTTTTACTCTCAAAATCTATTGTTAGATAGCATTAGTGTGACCGAGTGTTTTAAGGTGCTGGCTTAAAGCTGCAATTTCTTTGGAGATGTGGGATCTCATCCCACAACTGCCCCAAAGTTGATGAATATCTCTCCATTTCTTTACATCTGCTTTCTCACTACCCATTTTCTGTCATACTCTGCATCTTCCTTCTATTTTGGTAACACAGTGTCTGTCTTGCTACCATCAGGTTACATAGACCTTTTGCTACCTTAGCTTTTGTGTTATCGGTTCTATTCAGGCAGCTCCCTATTGTTCACACCTTACAGGGAGCTCCTCTTTCTTTGGCTTCCTTGCCCTTGGAGCATCCATTTCCTCTTGAACCATGCACCAGTCTTTAAAGGAATAGTTAAACACCAAAAAAGAGCAATTTTTCTGAGCTATGCTGTTCCTCTTCTTCAGTTTGGGATTTTCATCATCCTCGAGTAATGTGTTAGGTGCTTGACAGAGAACCGGTTGGTTAGCTTGAATTTCAGTTTCAATAGTGGCAGGGGCTAGCAAATGTTTAGGCATGATACTTAGATTTGTTCAAGACTGGATATCTCAGCAACAGCACACATTTAAGATGGTTTCTCTACAGCAATGGTGGCTAGTGCTCACAAGCAGAGGAGATGAGCATTTTAAGTTGTTTTGCACATGCTGAAACAGTTGTTCCTAACAATCTAATGGTGAGAACAACTTTTTAGGAACACCAAAAGAAAGTGTTCATAGTGTGCCATAAGCAGTTTACTTTGGTCTTCAGAGAGTGTCCAACAGCCTTATTTCTTTCTAATGCATGATCCTCTACTGACTGGTTTGCGGGAGGCAAAGGAGACAGGCTCTGTCTATTTAAAAAACTGAGTAGTCTGCTAAACCCATGACCCCATAGCTCCTCTCCTCTTCTAATTGTGAGAAAGGGCAAATTGTGAGCAGAGAAAAGGTACAGCTTAGACTCGACTAGACTAGAGATGTCCTTTTCAGTGGTCAGACCTTTTAAACAATAAAGTCACGAATTTCAAGAATGTGAGGATCTCTCTGCAATATGACACTGCAGTAATAATCTAGGGGACTCCTACAGAATTACCAATCAAACTGTAGTGTGAGGACATGCTCCAGCAAGTTATATTGCTATTCAAGCCAAATGAAAAGTCCGAAAGTACAATGTGTCTTATCGCAGCAGTCGGTGGGATAGTGTATGATTTCTTTCATCTGGTACAGAAGAGTCAAAACCACATTTCTTACTAAAGGAAACATTGGGGTTTGTTTGACAAGGAAAATCATGTGACTGGATTCCCATTGCATGTATTAACATACGGCTGAGGTAGTGTGGCCGGCGGTCTAAAGCTTGGTTCGAATCCCACCACTCTCAGTGACACATTTCCGCCAAATTAAAATGCAGCGTCATGTATAAGCAATTTAGCCTCCTGTCAGCCTTCTATTTAAAACTGAAGAAGTGGCATAAGCCTAATCAATGTGCAGGTGGAGGTGGCTTGGCACACATTTGCTGTTTTACCTATAAAGAGAGGACACTAGGAAAGTGGAGGATTTCCAAAAGTGGAGAATGGAGAACAGGCTAGGCTGGGCATCCTGGATGAGGCAAGAGCTGTTTTCAGCCCTCAGCTTCCTTGCATGAAGTTCTCTTTCCTCATGTCAGTTTCCTAGTCACTCGGTTTTCTTCTCAACCATTTTCTTGTCAGCATTAGATGTCCCTACCACTCTGGGTAGCTCTCCTGTTCGTCTAATCACCATCGCATTCTCCTTCTATGATCACAGAGCTCACCATTTTGCCTCATCTATTCATCCAGCTTTCCATTTGCAATTCCTTCCTGTGAGCTCCTCATTTTGAATATTGTCTATTACTAGGGAACCCTCTCATGTAGCTCTAAATGGAAAAGAAATCCCGCATCTTACTTAGCATTACAGTTTGTTACACATGCTCAAAACAGAAGAGGAGGCCAGGCACAAAACACACAGCTAACATGGCTGGACAGTTCCCTCTTCAGCTCATGGTGGGAACTACAGAAATCCAAAAGAAACTCATGAAGAACATCCATCAGAAGTACCAATCTTGAAGGATTTCCCAATTTTATGATATGTTTCTAAGTCAGTCACCAGAAATTGATTTGAGGGTGAACTAACAAAAATGCACCGCTCTGATATGAATTCAGGATCTCCTGTTTATTAAATTGGTACTTTAGCCAACTATGCCACATGACCATGAAATACATGCAGCTTTTGGGTATGATCGGTACATCAACTCTACTAATCACTTCATGAATTGACATTCTTCCAGTACATCTCTGGCACCGTCTTCTATGGAGTATTTATTTTAATTCTACTTGAAATATGATTGTATACCAGAGTATGTCAAACAGTCCAGAAGTATAATGCATAATTTTCTCCATGTTTCTAAAGGACAGACAGAGGAATTAGCAACAGAGTAGTGTATGAACAGAAAAATGTTGCTCATTCTTGAAAGTGGTTTAGTTTTACTCTCAAAATCTATTGTCAGATAGCATTAGTGTGACCAAGTGTTTTAAGGTGCTGGCTTAAAGCTGCAATTTCTTTGGAGATGTGGATCTCATCCCACAACCTGCCAAAGTTGATGAATATCTCTCCATTTCTTTACATCTGCTTTCTCACTACCCATTTTTCTGTCATGCTCTGCATCTTCCCTTCTATTTTGATAACACAGTGTCTGTCTTGCTACCATCAGGTTACATAGACATTTTGCTACCTTAGCTTTTGTGTTATCGGTTCTATTCAGGCAGCTCCCTATTGTTCACACCTTACAGGGAGCCCCTCTTTCTCTGGCTTCCTTGCCCTTGGAGCATCCATTTCCTCTTGAACCATGCACCAGTCATTAAAGCAATAGTTAAACACCAACAAAGAGCAATTTTTCTGAGCTATGCTGTTCCTCTTCTTCAGTTTGGGATTTTCATCATCCTCGAGTAATGTGTTAGGTGCTTGACAGAGAACCGGTTGGTTAGCTTGAATTTCAGTTTCAATAGTGGCAGGGGCTAGCAAATGTTTAGGCATGATACTTAGATTTGTTCAAGACTGGATATCTCAGCAACAGCACACATTTAAGATGGTTTCTCTACAGCAATGGTGGCTAGTGCTCACAAGCAGAGGAGATGAGCATTTTAAATTGTTTTGCACATGCTAAAACAGTTGTTGATAACAATCTAATGGTGAGAACAACTTTTTAGGAACACCAAAAGAAAGTGTTCATAGTGTGCCATAAGCAGTTTACTTTGGTCTTCAGAGAGTGTCCACCAGCCTTATTTCTTTTTAATTAATGAGCTTCTACTGACTGATGTGTGGGAGGCAAAGTAGACTGGTCTCTCTATTTACAAAACTGAGGAGTCTGCTAAACCCCCTGACACCATAGCTCCTTTCTTCTTCTAATTGTCAGAAAGGGCAAATTGTGAGGCAGACAAAAGGTACAGCTTAGACTCGACTAGACTAGAGATGTCCTTTTCAGTGGTCAGACCTTTTTAACAATAAAGTCACAAATGTCAAGAATGTCAGGATCTCTCTGCGACATGACCACTGCAGTCATAATCCAGGGGACTGCTATGGAATTACCAAGCAAACTGTATGGCGAGGTCATGCTCCATTAAGTTATATTGCTATTGAAGCCATATGACAAGTCCGAAAGAACAATGTGTCTTATCGCAGTAGTTGGTGGGATAGTGTATGATTTCTTTCATCTGGTACAGAAGAGTCAAAAGCACATTTCTTATTAAAGGAAACATTGGGGTTTGTTTGACAAGGAAAATCATGTGACTGGATTCCCTTTGCATATATTAGCACACAACTGAGGTAGTGTGGCCGAGCGGTCTATGGCACTGGATTTAGGCTCCAGTCTCTATGGTGGTGTGGGTTTGAATCTCACCACTACCAGTGACACTTTTCTGCCAAATTAAAATGCAGTGTCATGTAAAAGCAATTTGGACCTCCTGTCGACCTTCTATTTAAAAACTGAAGAAGTGGCATAAGCCTAATCAATGTGCAGGTGGAAGTGGCATGGCACAGACTTGCTCTTTTAGTTATAAAAACTGGGGACAGTATGAAAGTGAAGGATTCCCAAAAACTGCACATTGGAGAACAGGCTAGGCTGGACATCATGGATGAGGCAAGAGCCGTTTTCAGCCCTCAGTTTATTTGCATGAAGTTCTCTTTCCTCATGTCACTTTCCTAGTCACTCGGTTTTCTTCTCAACCATTTTCTTGTCAGCATTAGATGTCCCTACCACTCTGGGTAGCTCTCCTGTTCGTCTAATCACCATTGCATTCTCCTTCTATGACACAGAGCTCACCATGTTGCCTGCTTCTATTCATCCAGCTTTCCATTTGCAATTCTTTCCTGTGAGATCCTCATTTTGAATATTCTCTATTACTAGGGAACCCTCTCATGTAGATCTAAATGAAAAAGCAATCCTGCATCTTACTTAGCAGACCAGTTTGTTACATGCTCAAAACAGAAGAGGAGGCCAGGCACAGAACACACAGCTAACATGGCTGGACAGTTCCCTCTTCAGCTCATGGTGGGAAGTACAGAAATCCAAAAGAAACTCTCGAAGAACATCCATCAGAAGTACCAATCTTGAAGGATTTCCCAATTTTATGATATGTTTCTAAGTCAGTCACCAGAAACTGATTTGAGGGTGAACTAACAAAAATGCACCGCTCCGATATGAATTCAGGATCTCCTGTTTATTAAATTGGTACTTTAACCAACTATGCCACATGACCATGAAATACATGCAGCTTTTGGGTATGATCGGTACATCAACTCTACTAATCACTTCATGAATTGACATTCTTCCAGTACATCTCTGGTACCGTCTTCTATGGAGTATTTATTTCAATTCTACTTGAAATATGATTGTATACCAGAGTATGTCAAACAGTCCAGAAGTATAATGCATAATTTTCTCCATGTTTCTCAAGGACAGACAGAGGAATTAGCAACAGAGTAGTGTATGAACAGAAAAATGTTGCTCATTCTTGAAAGTGGTTTAGTTTTACTCTCAAAATCTATTGTTAGATAGCATTAGTGTGACCGAGTGTTTTAAGGTGCTGGCTTAAAGCTGCAATTTCTTTGGAGATGTGGGATCTCATCCCACAACTGCCCCAAAGTTGATGAATATCTCTCCATTTCTTTACATCTGCTTTCTCACTACCCATTTTTCTGTCATGCTCTGCATCTTCCCTTCTATTTTGGTAACACAGTGTCTGTCTTGCTACCATCAGGTTACATAGACCTTTTGCTACCTTAGCTTTTGTGTTATCGGTTCTATTCAGGCAGCTCCCTATTGTTCACACCTTACAGGGAGCTCCTCTTTCTGTGGCTTCCTTGCCCTTGGAGCATCCATTTCCTCTTGAACCATGCACCAGTCTTTAAAGGAATAGTTAAACACCAAAAAAGAGCAATTTTTCTGAGCTATGCTGTTCCTCTTCTTCAGTTTGGGATTTTCATCATCCTCGAGTAATGTGTTAGGTGCTTGACAGAGAACCAGTCGGTTAGCTTAATTTCAGTTTCAATAGTGGCAGGGCTAGCAGATGTTTAGGCATGATACTTAGATTTGTTCAAGACTGGATATCTCAGCAACAGCACACATTTAAGATGGTTTCTCTACAGCAATGGTGGCTAGTGCTCACAAGCAGAGGAGATGAGCATTTTAAGTTGTTTTGCACATGCTGAAACAGTTGTTCCTAACAATCTAATGGTGAGAACAACTTTTAGGAACACCAAAAGAAAGTGTTCATAGTGTGCCATAAGCAGTTTACTTTGGTCTTCAGAGAGTGTCCAACAGCCTTATTTCTTTCTAATGCATGATCCTCTACTGACTGGTTTGCGGGAGGCAAAGGAGACAGGCTCTGTCTATTTAAAAAACTGAGTAGTCTGCTAAGCCCATGACCCCATAGCTCCTCTCCTCTTCTAATTGTGAGAAAGGGCAAATTGTGAGCAGAGAAAAGGTACAGCTTAGACTCGACTAGACTAGAGATGTCCTTTTCAGTGGTCAGACCTTTTAAACAATAAAGTCACGAATTTCAAGAATGTGAGGATCTCTCTGCAATATGACCATTGCAGTAATAATCTAGGGGACTGCTATGGAATTACCAATCAAACTGTAGTGCGAGGACATGCTCCAGCAAGTTATATTGCTATTCAAGCCAAATGAAAAGTCCGAAAGTACAATGTGTCTTATCGCAGCAGTCGGTGGGATAGTGTATGATTTCTTTCATCTGGTACAGAAGAGTCAAAACCACATTTCTTACTAAAGGAAACATTGGGGTTTGTTTGACAAGGAAAATCATGTGACTGGATTCCCATTGCATGTATTAACATACGGCTGAGGTAGTGTGGCCGAGCGGTCTAAGGCGTTGGTTCGAATCCCACCACTGTCAGTGACTCATTTCTGCCAAATTAAAATGCAGCATCATGTAAAAGCAATTTAGCCCTCCTGTCAGCCTTCTATTTAAAAACTGAAGAAGTGGCATAAGCCTAATCAATGTGCAGGTGGAGGTGGCTTGGCACACACTTGCTGTTTTACCTATAAAAGGAGAGGACACTAGGAAAGTGGAGGATTTCCAAAAGTGGAGAATGGAGAACAGGCTAGGCTGGGCATCCTGGATGAGGCAAGAGCTGTTTTCAGCCCTCAGCTTCCTTGCATGAAGTTCTCTTTCCTCATGTCAGTTTCCTAGTCTTTCCGGTTTCTTCTCAACCATTTTCTTGTCAGCATTAGATGTCCCTACCACTCTGGGTAGCTCTCCTGTTCATCTAATCACCATTGCATTCTCCTTCTATGATCACAGAGCTCACCATTTGCCTCATCTATTCATCCACCTTTCCATTTGCAATTCCTTCCTGTGAGCTCCTCATTTTGAATATTGTCTATTACTAGGAACCTCTCATGTAGCTCTAAATGAAAAGAAATCCCGCCTCTTACTTAGCATTACAGTTTGTTACACATGCTCAAAACAGAAGAGGAGCCAGGCACAAAACAGACAGCTTGGCTGGACAGTTCCCTCTTCAGCTCATGGTGGGAACTACAGAAATCCAAAAGAAACTCACGAAGAACATCCATCAGAAGTACCAATCTTGAAGGATTTCCCAATTTTATGATATGTTTCTAAGTCAGTCACCAGAAACTGATTTGAGGGTGAACTAACAAAAATGCACCGCTCCGATATGAATTCAGGATCTCCTGTTTATTAAATTGGTACTTTAACCAACTATGCCACATGACCATGAAATACATGCAGCTTTTGGGTATGATCGGTACATCAACTCTACTAATCACTTCATGAATTGACATTCTTCCAGTACATCTCTGGTACCGTCTTCTATGGAGTATTTATTTCAATTCTACTTGAAATATGATTGTATACCAGAGTATGTCAAACAGTCCAGAAGTATAATGCATAATTTTCTCCATGTTTCTAAAGGACAGACAGAGGAATTAGCAACAGAGTAGTGTATGAACAGAAAAATGTTGCTCATTCTTGAAAGTGGTTTAGTTTTTCTCTCAAAATCTATTGTCAGATAGCATTAGTGTGACTGAGTGTTTTAAGGTGCTGGCTTAAAGCTGCAATTTCTTTGGAGATGTGGGATCTCATCCCACAACTGCCCCAAAGTTGATGACTATCTCTCCATTTCTTTACATCTGCTTTCTCACTACCCATTTTTCTGTCATGCTCTGCATCTTCCCTTCTATTTTGGTAACACAGTGTCTGTCTTGCTACCATCAGGTTACATAGATCTTTTGCTACCTTAGCTTTTGTGTTATCGGTTCTATTCAGGCAGCTCCCTATTGTTCACACCTTACAGGAGCTCCTCTTTCTGTGGCTTCCTTGCCCTTGGAGCATCCATTTCCTCTTGAACCATGCACCAGTCTTTAAAGGAATAGTTAAACACCAAAAAAGAGCAATTTTTCTGAGCTATGCTGTTCCTCTTCTTCAGTTTGGGATTTTCATCATCCTCGAGTAATGTGTTAGGTGCTTGACAGAGAACCGGTTGGTTAGCTTGAATTTCAGTTTCAATAGTGGCAGGGGCTAGCAAATGTTTCGGCATGATACTTAGATTTGTTCAAGACTGGATATCTCAGCAAAAGCACACATTTAAGATGGTTTCTCTACAGCAATGGTGGCTAGTGCTCACAAGCAGAGGAGATGAGCATTTCAAATTGTTTTGCACATGCTAAAACAGTTGTTCATAACAATCGAATGGTGAGAACAACTTTTTAGGAACACCAAAAGAAAGTGTTCATAGTGTGCCATAAGCAGTTTACTTTGGTCTTCAGAGAGTGTCCCCCAGCCTTATTTCTTTTTAATTAACGAGTCTCTACTGACTGATGTGCGGTAGGCAAAGTAGACTGGCTCTCTCTATTTACAAAATTGAGGAGTCTGCTAAACCGCCTGACACCATAGCTCCTTTCTTCTTCTAATTGTGAGAAAGTGCAAATTGTGAGGCAGACAAAAGGTACAGCTTAGACTCGACTAGACTAGAGATGTCCTTTTCAGTGGTCAGACCTTTTTAACAATAAAGTCACAAATGTCAAGAATGTCAGGATCTCTCTGCGATATGACCACTGCAGTCATAATCCAGGGGACTGCTATGGAATTACCAAGCAAACTGTACGGCGAGGTCATGCTCCAGTAAGTTATATTGCTATTCAAGCCATATGACAAGTCCGAAAGAACAATGTGTCTTATCGCAGTAGTCGGTGGGATAGTGTATGATTTCTTTCATCTGGTACAGAAGAGTCAAAACCACATTTCTTATTAAAGGAAACATCGGGGTTTGTTTGACAAGGAAAATCATGTGACTGGATTCCCATTGCATATATTAACCCATGGCTGCGGTAGTGTGGCCGAGCGGTCTAAGGCGCTGGATTTAGGCTCCAGTCTCTATGGAGGTGTGGGTTCGAATCCCACCACTGCCAGTGACACTTTTCTGCCAAATTAAACGCAGTGTCATGTAAAAGCAATTTGGCCTCAGTCGACCTTCTATTTAAAAACTGAAGAAGTGGCATAAGCCTAATCAATGTGCAGGTGGAGGTGGCATGGCACAGACTTGCTCTTTAGTTATAAAAACAGGGGACTGTATGAAAGTGAAGGATTCCCAAAAACTGCAGATTGGAGAACAGGCTAGGCTGGACATCATGCATGAGGCAAGAGCCGTTTTCAGCCCTCAGCTTATTTGCATGAAGTTCTCTTCCTCATGTCAGTTTCCTAGTCACTCGGTTTTCTTCTCAGCCATTTTCCTGTCAGCATTAGATGTCCCTACCACTCTGGGTAGCTCTCCTGTTCGTCTAATCACCATTGCATTCTCCTTCTATGACACAGAGCTCATCATTTTGCCTCATCTATTCATCCAGCTTTCCATTTACAATTCTTTCCTGTGAGCTCCTCATTTTGAATATTCTCTATTACTAGGGAACCCTCTCATGTAGATCTAAATGAAAAAAGCAATCCCGCATCTTACTTAGCAGACCAATTTGTTACACA
Organism: Neoceratodus forsteri; assembly: GCA_016271365.2. Lineage (NCBI taxonomy): Eukaryota > Metazoa > Chordata > Ceratodontiformes > Ceratodontidae > Neoceratodus > Neoceratodus forsteri. The sequence goes on along the minus strand of CM057450.1, from coordinate 434,038,819 downwards.
TGCTCAAAACAGAAGAGGAGGCCAGACGCAGAAGACACAGCTAACATGGCTGGACAGTTCCCTCTTCAGCTCATGGTGGGAACTACAGAAATCCAAAAGAAACTCACGAAGAACATCCATCAGAAGTACCAATCTTGAAGGATTTCCCAATTTTATGATATGTTTCTAAGTCAGTCACCAGAAACTGATTTGAGGGTGAACTAACAAAAATGCACCGCTCCGATATGAATTCAGGATCTCCTGTTTATTAAATTGGTACTTTAACCAACTATGCCACATGACCATGAAATACATGCAGCTTTTGGGTATGATCGGTACATCAACTCTACTAATCACTTCATGAATTGACATTCTTCCAGTACATCTCTGGTACCGTCTTCTATGGAGTATTTATTTCAATTCTACTTGAAATATGATTGTATACCAGAGTATGTCAAACACTCCAGAAGTATAATGCATAATTTTCTCCATGTTTCTCAAGGACAGACAGAGGAATTAGCAACAGAGTAGTGTATGAACAGAAAAATGTTGCTCATTCTTGAAAGTGGTTTAGTTTTACTCTCAGAATCTATTGTCAGATAGCATTAGTGTGACCGAGTGTTTTAAGGTGCTGGCTTAAAGCTGCAATTTCTTTGGAGATGTGGGATCTCATCCCACAACTGCTCCAAAGTTGATGAATATCTCTCCATTTCTTTACATCTGCTTTCTCACTACCCATTTTTCTGTCATGCTCTGCATCTTCCCTTCTATTTTGGTAACACAGTGTCTGTCTTGCTACCATCAGGTTACATAGACATTTTGCTACCTTAGCTTTTGTGTTATCGGTTCTATTCAGGCAGCTCCTATTGTTCACACCTTACAGGAGCTCCTCTTTCTGTGGCTTCCTTGCCCTTGGAGCATCCATTTCCTCTTGAACCATGCACCAGTCTTTAAAGGAATAGTTAAACACCAAAAAAGAGCAATTTTTCTGAGCTATGCTGTTCCTCTTCTTCAGTTTGGGATTTTCATCATCCTCGAGTAATGTGTTAGGTGCTTGACAGAGAACCAGTTGGTTAGCTTGAATTTCAGTTTCAATAGTGGCAGGGGCTAGCAAATGTTTAGGCATGATAGTTAGATTTGTTCAAGACTGGATATCTCAGCAACAGCACACATTTAAGATGGTTTCTCTACAGCAATGGTGGCTAGTGCTCACAAGCAGAGGAGATGAGCATTTTAAATTGTTTTGCACATGCTAAAACAGTTGTTCATAACAATCTAATGGTGAGAACAACTTTTAAGGAACACCAAAAGAAAGTGTTCATAGTGTGCCATAAGCAGTTTTCTTTGGTCTTCAGAGAGTGTCCACCAGCCTTATTTCTTTTTAATTAATGAGCCTCTACTGACTGATGTGCGGGAGGCAAAGTAGACTGGCTCTCTCTATTTACAAAACTGAGGAGTCTGCTAAACCCCCTGACACCATAGCTCCTTTCTTCTTCTAATTGTGAGAAAGGGCAAATTGTGAGGCAGACAAAAGGTACAGCTTAGACTCGACTAGACTAGAGATGTCCTTTTCAGTGGTCAGACCTTTTTAACAATAAAGTCACAAATGTCAAGAATGTCAGGATCTCTTCATGACATGACCACTGCAGTCATAATCCAGGGACTGCTATGGAATTACCAAGCAAACTGTACGGCGGTCATGCTCCATTAAGTTATTTTGCTATTCAAGCCATATGACAAGTCCGAAAGAACAATGTGTCTTATCGCAGTAGTTGGTGGGATAGTGTATGATTTCTTTCATCTGGTACAGAAGAGTCAAAAGCACATTTCTTATTAAAGGAAACATTGGGGTTTGTTTGACAAGGAAAATCATGTGACTGGATTCCCTTTGCATGTATTAACACACAACTGAGGTAGTGTGGCCTAGCGGTCTAAGGCACTGGATTTAGGCTCCAGTCTCTATGGTGGTGTGGGTTTGAATCTCACCCCTACCAGTGACACTTTTCTGCCAAATTAAAATGCAGTGTCATGTAAAAGCAATTTGGACCTCCTGTCGACCTTCTATTTAAAAACTGAAGAAGTGGCATAAGCCTAATCAATGTGCAGGTGGAGGTGGCATGGCACAGACTTGCTCTTTTAGTTATAAAAACTGGGGACAGTATGAAAGTGAAGGATTCCCAAAAACTGCAGATTGGAGAACAGGCTAGGCTGGACATCATGGATGAGGCAAGAACCGTTTTCAGCCCTCAGTTTATTGCATGAAGTTCTCTTTCCTCATGTCACTTTCCTAGTCACTTCGGTTTCTTCTCAACCATTTCTTGTCAGCATTACATGTCCCTACCACTCTGGGTAGCTCTCCTGTTCAGTCTAATCACCATTGCATTCTCCTTCTATGACACAGAGCTCACCATGTTGCCTGCTTCTATTCATCCAGCTTTCCATTTGCAATTCTTTCCTGTGAGCTCCTCATTTTGAATATTCTCTATTACTAGGGAACCCTCTGTAGATCTAAATGAAAAGCAATCCGCATCTTACTTAGCAGACCAATTTGTTACACATGCTCAAAACAGAAGAGGAGGCCAGACGCAGAAGACACAGCTAACATGGCTGGACAGTTCCCTCTTCAGCTCATGGTGGGAAGTACAGAAATCCAAAAGAAACTCACGAAGTACATCCATCAGAAGTACCAATCTTGAAGGATTTCCCAATTTTATGATATGTTTCTAAGTCAGTCACCAGAAACTGATTTGAGGGTGAACTAACAAAAATGCACCGCTCCGATATGAATTCAGGATCTCCTGTTTATTAACTCATTCAAACACCATGAATTCTTGCTTATATTAGGACCTTTGCAGTATGCCCCTGGCTTTTGACTGCCCCAGAAATGAAATAGTTATCTCCAGAGAAATCTGGAGTTCCACAGCGTGAGGGCGCTTATTGAAAACTCTATCTGGGTTGTTTGAACCCAAACTGTCAGATTCTTTACTCCGCTTCACTGAACAGACGCTCCGGAGACCAGCTCCTTCATTTCGGTTCGTTTTGCGGTTTAAAGTGTTTAAAATTACCGCGGTTTTCGGTTTAAAGCTCTATCTGGTAACCGTAAGTAAAATAATTTTAGTCTGTGTGGAAACTCATTATCGGTTCGCTCTGAACCGATCAGTTTCTTTAAAATTGTTTTCTTTGCATTTTAGAGTGAGGTACCGGTTCTTATCGGTCCTAAAAAACCTGCAATTAAAAGTGTTTTTCAAATACCCGTGACACGGTTAGGGACCGATAAGGGTGTCTTGTCCTGGCAAGGCCTGAGACAAAGGACAAGTTTGGTTAGGCTGGCACTATGTCTGAGAAACCCAAAAGAAAAACCGGGCCCACTGGGTTTCAACACTGTGATGTCTGTGGGGAAGCCTTTGCCAAGGCTGACCCACACACCATTTGTGTCTATTGTCTGGGGGCTGACCACCTCCTGTGAGACTGCCAGATATGTAAGAATTTCCCTGCAGCCACCCTGGAAATGAGATTGGGCAGGCTCAGGGAACAAGAGGCCAAAAAGTCCACTGACCCAGATGGCCAGCCCGGCCCAGCTACGGCTGGACCAGAGGGAGTGCCCTCTGACCAGGGCTATACTTCCTCGGGCAAAAGAAAGGCTGGTCCTGAGGAACCAGTCAAAGCAAAAAGGACAAAGAAATCAGCTAGTGTGGAGTCCAGTTTTGTCTCTCCTTCTGCTGTAGAAATAGCTAAAGCCATACAGATTGTCCAGTCTTTGTCTCAGGGACTTGTTGAACCCTCTCTGGTTGGAAAAAGGGGGTCTCATTCAGGTCCAGTGGTTCAGGATTATGATGTTGGGGATTTTATGAACCACAGGAGGGGAGGAAGATTTTGATGATTGTAATTGTGATTGGGAAGGTCTGGAAGTGCCAATAGAACTGGACATTTCTCCAGACAGACCTTGAGTCTCCCCTTTATTGTCTGAGTCCCCATCTCATTTCAGATTTTATAAGAAAGTAGCAGAAACTCTCCAGCTCCCCTTAGTAGAGTCTGTGGATGAGCAAGAGGAGCCTGACTATGTGGAAATGATGGATATTCCAGAGGCTAGAAGGTTGTCTATTCCTTTACATAAGTCATTTAGGAGACAAACCACTAAGATTTTAAAAAATCCTTTTTCTGTCCCTCCTGTAGATAAAAAAATGGACGGAAGGTATACGTTGTCAGGCCCTAATACAGACTTCCTTACTGAACAGTGTAGTCATGTAGGTGTGGTGCAAGCTGCAGCCTGTGACAAGGCTAATATTCCCCTGGCTTCACATCCCCTCCTGATAAGGATTCCAGGAAGATTGATGCCATGGCGAAAAAAACAGTATGTGGCAGCTTCTTTGGGACTCAGACAGGCTAATTATATGGCTTATGTGGCTAGATATCAGAAATCTAGATGGGACACTATATTGCAGTTGGCCAAAGCAGGCCCATGGCCAGCTGGCTAGTGAAGTTGGAACAGGTGGCTGCTGATGGCATTGACGCCTCTAAAGTTCAATTTCATGCTGCTGTTGATGTTAATGATGTTTCCTCTAGGGTCATGGCCACTTCTGTAGCTCTCCGTGGGTTGGCATGGCTCAGATGCACTAATCTGTCCCAAGATACCCAGTCAAAGGCTATAGATTTTCCTGTTATAGGAAATTCTCTGTTTGGAGAACAAACGAAAATTACATGAAAAGATGGATGAATACAGAACTACTTACAAAAGTGCCCAAGCTAAGGAGGCATGCCACTCAACATAGGCATGCCCCAGGGGTAGGGGCAGGCCTTACAATAGGCCTTTTACCAATTCAGGCTTCTTCTGCTTTTGCACAGAGGATTTTCAGAGGCAGAGGCAGAGCGGGCACAGGCAGGCCCTCTCCCCAACCTAAAGCTGCTCCTGCTAAGCAGGCACCCTGACGGGTGTCTGGGACTGACTCTCCTGTACGGTGGGGGCAGACTGGCTTATTTCTGCCAGAACTGGTTGTCCCTAACCTCAGACAAATGGGTTCTGGAGGTGGTAAGCCAAGGCTTGGTTCTCAGTTTCAAACAGTTTCCCAAGATGAGAGCCAGGTACTTTCCCCCCTCAAGTCTTTTAGAAACCCTCGCACTAGAAGCGGAGGTTTCCTCTCTTTTGGACTGCAAAGCAGTGGAAAGGTTCCCCCCTTGCCACCAGAGCAAGGGTCTTTACTCAAGGTACTTCCTGACCCCAAAAAAGACAGGAGACTGGCGGCCCATCTTGGATTTAAGATTTCTGAACAAGCATCTTGTAAAACCAAAGTTCAAAATGCTGACTTTAGCAATGATTTTTGCCATCCTTGAGGCCAGGGGACTGGCTAGCTTCCCTGGACCTCAAGGACGCTCTCCATATTCTAATCAGGGCCTCTCACTGAAAGTACCTCAGGTTCGAACTGCCCTCGGGCCACTACCAGTTCAGGGCAATGCCCTTCGGACTCACTTCTGCTCCAAGAGTTTTCACAAAATGTCTAGCTGTAGTAGTGGCCCACTTAAGAAGACAAGGGATAGCTGTGTTTCCCTACTTGGACGACTGGCTTATTGTGGGTCAGTCATCAGAGCAGGTAAAATCCCATTTGCAAATCACCCAGGAACTCCTCACCTTTCTGGGGTTCCTGCTGAATGTTCCAAAGTCAGTTCTCGAACCAGTTCAGGTACTAACTTTTATAGGTGCAGAGCTGAACACAAAGTTAGCCAGGGCATTCCTCCCCTCTGAAAGAGTGGACAAACTCATTGCCCTGGCATCTTCTTTCTCCATGCAGTTCTCTCGACCAGCAAGGCACTTTCTGCAACTCCTGGGGCACATGGCTTCCTCTTCAGCTGTTGTGCCAGGGGCAAGATTTCAGATGAGGGACATTCAGTTCCACTTGAGGTCCTATTGGTCTCAAAGGAGGGACCCCCTTACCAAATTGGTCCCAGTGACCAAGACTCTGATCCTAGCTCTCCAGTGGTGGCTGGATCGGAGCAACCTGTCCTCAGGGGTCCCATTCCTTCCTGTCCCTCACTCCTCATCCTCACCATGGATGCATCCCTGTTGGGTTGGGGGCTCACCTGGGTGACCTTTCAACTCAGGGTTTGGTCCCCTCAGGAATCTCTGCTTCACATCAATCTGCTGGAGCTCAGAGCTGTCTTCCTAGCTCTCCAGGTTTTCAGAAACTGTCCAGAACAAAGTTGTTCAAGTCAGGACAGACAATACCACAACAATGTGGTACATCAACAAGCAAGGGGCACTCGCTCTTCAGCCCTATGCACGAAGTAATGAAGTTGTGGTCTCTGGCCTATTCCCTGAACACCTCTCTGATAGCGGTTCACCTCCAGGGAAGGACAATGTCCTAGCGGACGCCCTCAGCAGGATTTCTCAGGGCCATCATGAATGGGCTCTGAACCCTCAAGTGCTGGGGTCAATCTTTGCCAGCTGGGGCACTCCTCAGATAGATCTTTTTGCAGCCCCAGACAACCACAAACTTCCCCTGTTTTGCTGCAGGCCCCCAGTTCTGGGGTCAGTCCCCCTGGATGCCTTTCAGCTGGATTGGGAGGGAAAGTTCCTCTATGCTTTCCCTCCGTTCCCTCTCCTCTTCAGGGGTTTAGTAAAATCAGAGACTCAGCCTTGCAGGGTGATTCTGATTGCTCGAACTGGCCAGGCAGCCTTGGTACCCTCTTCTTCTGTCCCTATCATTCCACCCTCCCTGACCTTGCCCAGGGCTCATGACCTGCTGACCTGTGCACAGGGAGAGTGTGTATCCGGATCTCAACTCCCTCCACCTCAAGGCTTGGTTCTTGAGGAGTTAGAGTTGCTCATTTACACCTTTCTCAAGGTGTCTTGGATATTTTGAAGGCCTCCAGAAAGCCTTCCACTAGAGCCACTTATAATTCTAAATGGAAGAGATTCTCATTTTGGTGTTCTGAGAGGCAAATCACCCCAGAATCAGCTGACCTGCCTATTTTGTTGGACTACCTGGTCCACTTAAATTCCTTAGGCCTCAAACCAGCTACCTTAAAGGTTCATTTGGCAGCTGTTTCAGTTTTTATTTCTGCAGGAAAACCAGTTTCTCTTTCTTCTCACCCTGTGTTTGCCAAATTTTTCAAAGGGTTACTTCATACTAATCCTCCCTTTCGGGAACCAACTCCTGCATGGGACTTGAATATTTGCATTGCCCAGCTAATGCAACCTCCCTTTGAGCCTCTGGATTCGGCAGATCTCAAGTTCTTAACTTGGAAAACTGTTTTCTAGTAGGCTATCACTTCTGCTAGGCGTATAAAGTGAATGCAAGCCTTGTCAGTGGAAGAGGATTTCATTTCTTTCCACAGAGATAAAGTGATCCTCAGGACTAACAGAAAGTTTTTACCTAAGGTGGTTTCAGATTTTCATCTTAACCAATCCATCTCTCTTCCAGTATTTTTCAGGCACTCCTCTTCTGGTGAGAGAAGCTTGCACAGTTTGGACGTAAAAGAGCCCTTAGCTATTATTTGGATCGTACCAAGGGTCACAGGTTCGAATCCTCCAGCTCTTCCTTACCTATGGAGATGTGGGTAAGGAGGCCTGCTACTAGGAGGTCGATTGCTAGGTGGATTGTCTCTTGTATCCAGTTCTGTTATCAAAACTGGGCAGGAGCCCCTCCGGCCTGAGGGCCATTCCACCAGGGGTACAGCTGCATCTCTAGTGGCTGCTAGAGATATTCCCATTTTGGAAAACTGTCAAGCTGCTACCTGGAAGACAGTCCACTTTCACTAAGCATTGTTATTCCCTGGACGTCCAGTCCAGGAGAGATGCTAACTTTAGCACAACTGTCCTGCAGAGCCTATTTCCTAAGTAGGTTCTGACCCTCCTCCCATGGGGGTACTGCTGTGTACTCTGCAAGGTCCTAATATAAGCAAGACTTCATGGTGTTTGAAGAAAAATTACTCACCTTAGTAATTGCTTTTCTTCTCATGGAGTCTTGCTATATTAGAACAACCCTCCTCCTACCCCTCTCAGAATCCCTACTTGGGTATGGGGTTGAAAATTGGTGCAATCACTGTGTCATGCCTGCATAGCTTCTAGTTCCCCCCCTTCTTTTCTTTCTTGGGTTAGGAACTAGATAGTTTCTGTTTTTGTTAATTGGTAGCTGGGCCCCTCTCTGGACTTGAGTCTTTGGGCAGAGGGGGCCTTAGTAGTGATTGTCAAGGGTTATCCTAACAATAATATGTGATACTGTTTTTCTTTATTGTTGTTGTGTTTTTGTGGTTCTACTGTTAGTAGGTAGCCAATGGCTAGTGTAAGGTTTTCCACACAGACTTGCTATGTTAGTTTAGCCTCGTAAAGAACCTGACAGTTTGGGTTCAAACAACCCAGATAGAGTTTTCAATAAGCGCCCTCGAGCTGTGGAACTCCAGATTTCTCTGGAGTTAACTATTTCATCTCCGGGGCAGTCAAAAGCCAGGGGCATACTGCAAAGGTCCTAATATAGCAAGACTCCATGAGAAGAAAAGCAATTACTAAGGTGAGTAATTTTTTCTTCTATCCTATTGTCATTTAGAATATTCATGCTCACTCTGCCTGCTGCTGAAACACCTGTGTGCCTGAAGCAGTTTTAGACCTGCAGCATTCATACAAACACACTGTCTTCTGACGCTTATATCTTGAAAACTCTAACACCAATTGTAAATCTGTAAAAGGAAAAAATGTTCATCATAAAAAACTCTATAAAATTATTGTGGATTGGCAATTCTTATTTTACCTGTTTTTATGTTGTATTACATTGTTTTTCCTGTTTTTCATGAAATCTGATGATTTTAAGTAAATGTAATTATGCTTTGTGTAAACACTCCGATAAAAATATAATTTTTATTTGTAGTTCTGGGTCCATATTGTTAAAACTGTACAATAAACATCTGTCCTTGACTAAATATCAATTTTGAGCTCATTTTATTATTGTTTTCAGTCATAAAACAGTGTATGTATATCTTGGTATAATAATTTGAATTTCTGCTTTCAGTGTAGTTGTTATAATTTTTTGCATGTTGTTAATTCTGTACCAAACAGCACTGAGTTTATCAATCTGATAATCATTTTTCTTTTTTTTTTCCCAGTTTAGTAAGATAACAGTTACACAGTACCTCAGAAAGCTAAATCATGCTATCCAGGAAGTGGTGTAGGAAGGAAGTGTTTTGTGAGGTCAACAGATGCACATAGGAAGAACTCAGCAAGTTCAGGTCAATGAGGTGACACAGGAAATGGATACATTTTCTAGAGTAGGAAGTCTATCTATGATTGATCTCTTATGTATTATTCATTTGTGGGCTTTCATATAAATAAATTATGTTTTGTACAATTTAGTAATAAAATGAAATGATTATGTTTTTTTGTGTGTGCTTGTTTTATCATACCTCACATGAAGTACGTAATAGCTGTACACGTAAGAAACATACAGTCTCTAAATTAGCAGTACTATTTTCATGCTATGATTGTACTTTTGTTTCTGTACAAAAGAAGTTTTTGTTTCAGCTGGTGTTTGGTAAGATACTGCCTGGATAATGAAGCACTAGTGTAGTTGAGTGAACACCTTACTAGTTGTGGTGGGACTCGAACATGTAATACACTTATCACAGTGCAAGCTGTGGGAGGAGGTTGGGGAAGCCTGCACCCTGTAAAGGTACTCATAGGCACTGCAGCCACACTGTGTCATAAATGATAAATAGTTGTCAGGGTATGATGGAAGGTGTGGTTGGGGGTGGATGTCTGATTACAGACTGTGGATGTGATGGGACTGGAACCTGCAGTGCACTTATCACAGTGCCACATAAAGGGAGGGATGGATCGATGTCTGTGTAGTGGAACGAACACCTTATTGGTTGTGGTGGGACTCGAACATGTAATGCACTTATCACAGTGCAAGCTGTGGGAGGAGGGTGGGGAAGCCTGCACCTTGTAAAGGTACTCATAGGCACTGCAGCCACACTGTGTCATAAATGATAAATAGTTGTCAGGGTATGATGGAAGGTGTGGTTGGGGGTGGATGTCTGATTACAGACTGTGGATGTGATGGGACTTGAACCTGCAGTGCACTTATCACTGTGCCACATGAAGGGAGGGATGGATCGATGTCTGCGTAGTGGAACGAACACCTTACTGATTGTGGTGGGACTCGAACATGTAATGCACTTATCACAGTGCAAGCTGTGGGAGGAGGGTGGGGAAGCCTGCACCTTATAAAGGTACTCATAGGCACTGCAGCCACACTGTGTCATAAATGATAAATAGTTGTCAGGGTATGATGGAAGGTGTGGTTGGGGGTGGATGTCTGATTACAGACTGTAAATATGATGGGACTGGAACCTGCAGTGCACTTATCACAGTGCCACATAAAGGGAGAGATGGATCGATGTCTGCGTAGTGGAATGAACACCTTATTGGTTGTGGTGGGACTCGAACATGTAATGCACTTATCACAGTGCAAGCTGTGGGAGGAGGGTGGGGAAGCCTGCACCTTGTAAAGGTACTCATAGGCACTGCAGCCACACTGTGTCATAAATGATAAATAGTTGTCAGGGTATGATGGAAGGTGTGGTTGGGGGTGGATGTCTGATTACAGACTGTAAATGTGATGGGACTAGAACCTGCAGTGCACTTATCACAGTGCCACATAAAGGGAGGGATGGATCGATGTCTGCGTAGTGGAACGAACACCTTATTGGTTGTGGTGGGACTTGAACATGTAATGCACTTATCACAGTGCAAGCTGTGGGAGGAGGGTGGGGAAGCCTGCACCTTGTAAAGGTACTCATAGGCACTGCAGCCACACTGTGTCATAAATGATAAATAGTTGTCAGGGTATGATGGAAGGTGTGGTTGGGGGTGGATGTCTAATTACACACTGTGAATGTGATGGGACTTGAACCTGCAGTGCACTTATCACTGTGCCACATGAAGGGAGGGATGGATCGATGTCTGTATAGTGGAACGAGCACCTTACTGGTTGTGGTGGGACTCGAACATGTAATGCACGTATCACAGTGCAAGCTGTGGGAGGAGGGTGGGGAAGCCTGCACCTTGTAAAGGTACTCATAGGCACTGCAGCCACACTGTGTCATAAATGATAAATAGTTGTCAGGGTATGATGGAAGGTGTGGTTGGGGGTGGATGTCTGATTACAGACTGTAAAAGTGATGGGACTGGAACCTGCAGTGCACTTATCACAGTGCCACATAAAGGGAGGGATGGATCGATGTCTGCGTAGTGGAACGAACACCTTATTGGTTGTGGTGGGACTCGAACATGTAATGCACTTATCACAGTGCAAGCTGTGGGAGGAGGGTGGGAAAGCCTGCACCTTGTAAAGGTACTCATAGGCACTGCAGCCACACTGTGTCATAAATGATAAATAGTTGTCAGGGTATGATGGAAGGTGTGGTTGGGGGCGGATGTCTGATTACAGACTGTGGACATGATGGGACTGGAACCTGCAGTGCACTTATCACAGTGCCACATAAAGGGAGGGATGGATCGATGTCTGCGTAGTGGAACGAACACCTTATTGGTTGTGGTGGGACTCAAACATGTAATGCACTTATCACAGTGCAAGCTGTGGGAGGAGGGTGGGGAAGCCTGCACCTTGTAAAGGTACTCATAGGCACTGCAGCCACACTGTGTCATAAATGATAAATAGATGTGGTGGGTCTCAAATCTGCAGTGCACCAGTTACAGAGGGATGGGAGGGTCTGGCACCTGCTGGTTGGAGGACCACAGCAGTGGATGTGGTGGGTCTCAAACCTGCAGTGCACCAGTTACAGAGGCATGGGAGGGTTAGATTCATGTATATTTGAATGACGATTTTTGTTTACTATTAGTGTTTGATAATCATGTCACTTACAATTTCTTGTGCACAGTACTGCTATTCTTGACACCGATGGTATCAGTTGATGTTGAATACAAACGACCAAAATATACTTGATTGTGGGGATCCAAATCTGCTTGTCTTTAGTTCTTGAAGAGATGTTGGTGGAACGAGGCATTCATGCATCACAGTACAGTGGGTGAATGGAAGGATCTTGTCCTGATTAGTCTATGGACTACATCAGTGGACGTGATGGGATTTGAACCTGCAATGCATGTATCACAGTGCATTGAGAGGGGTTGGATGAAAGAGGACTTAGTTGTAGGACTGCAACAGCTGGTCATGTGAGTTTCAAATGTCGTCCTAGTGGAAAAACAATGCTTGAGAAGGGTATGTACTGAGGTACTTGTTGTCGTCATTTGTTGACTAATCTGAGCACGCTGGTCTTGACAATGAAGTCATCCATTCGTGTTGATGTCATTCAACTCAATTGTAAATGGTAATGAGCATTTGTTTTAGTCTTATATTTTTTATTTATATTTGCTGATTTTTAATTGTTTCACTTATTTCAGAGAACATCTGCCCAACACTCGTGACTGATTATTTTTATGTAATATCATCATGTATAAACTAATAAATCCAATCAGGTGTACAAATTCTTTCAGTTACAAATTATTTATTCCTACTGGTAAAGTCATTCTGTGACACTGTGGTAAAATCTTTAATTTTGTCATAAATAATTATTACATTTTTTTTTGATCACTCTATACCCACGTTAGTGCCTTGTCATATGCGGTGTGAATGATACTGACATACATGGCAAAACATTATGTGACTTGACAGCAATCGCAGTATATAGGAGTAGTACCTGCCAAATAAGATTGATCTATACATAACTAAAATTTGTTGGTGAACCCTCCATCAACAACGTTCAGACAACCCCACACTCACAGCCATCAGTACTCCACCCTTCAACTTCACAAGCCGTAATACACACATGGCGGTTATCAGACAAATCATTGTACAGTCTGCTACCACAAGATATGGAATGTTTTGTGCTCCACTACCATAACAACAGAACCCAGCTGTATGCATTCCATTAGTTATCCAGACCAAATGCAGAGGAAAACACATACCCACTGAACTGTAACGTTCGTGTTTGGATCCTCGCGAGGTTGCATTGCTACATAACACATAGAAAGAGCTTAAACATAACAAGAAAAGAAGGCATTACTGTCATGAAATAATTGCCAATTTTGCAATTGCAGAACCAGACAGACCATAAATGACATGATGAACCTGAAACTATGTGTGAAGTGAGACAAAAAAAAAATGTATACAGTGTTTGAAAGAACGCCACCAATCGACAGAGGTGATGTGTGTTGACGTTCACTGTGAAAAAATAAACTGTTGCAATGTATTCATCGAGGATAGCTCAAGTCTGACCAGGCGATCAGCTGCATGACACATACCAAATTCCTAGATGTTCAACACTGTTGATAGCTTCAGATCAACCGTCAGCTTGCAGAACATGACAGTTGGTCTACAGATACAGGACTGCACTCGACTGACATCAGATACACATATCAAACTTGTAGGTAGGAATCATCAGTGGACACTGCCCCCCGTCTTGGCCTTAGGAAGTTTGGACTCCTGAACTGGTTGCACATCGTTTGCTTTGCCGGTTGCTCTGGCAAATAGCACAGAGTAGTGATTAGGCATCAGGTATAGGAGGCAGCAGCACTGGTCATCCCCATGCAGGATTTCCACACCACATGTGTAGCACTTCTTGGGATGAGAACACATATACCGCAACTAACTGGTTCAACTTATTAGAAATGAAAGAGGGATGAAAATCGTTAAAATAACTGGGCGACTGATCGCTGTTCTACCATGTCTGTTGGAACACATTACCTATTTCTGTTGGTGGTGTATTTTCAAGTACCATGGATGGAAATTTGATAGTTGTCTGCCAATTTACACCCTTCTGCAGGTTCTGCGTGCTGAGGGTTGCTCTGACGCCATCGCCAGTGTTGTACGTCCCAGAGATTGGTATGTATCACACTGTAGAAGGACTGAGCTGACCTGCGATGTCCTTGAGGCAAACATTGCAGCAGTGGAAAATTTCAGGGTGACCATCACCATGCATTACCTGTTTCAGTTGGTGGTGTATTTTCAAGTACCATGGATGGAAATTTGATAGTTGTCTGCCAATTTACACCCTTCTGCAGGTTCTGCGTGCTGAGGGTTGCTCTGATGCCATCGCCAGTGTTGTACATCCCAGAGATTGGTATGTATCACACTGTAGATGGACTGAGCTGACCTGCGATGTCCTTGAGGCAAACATTGCAGCAGTGGAAAATTTCAGGGTGACCGTCACTATGCATTACCTGTTTCAGTTGGTGGTGTATTTTCAAGTACCATGGATGGAAATTTGATAGTTGTCTGCCAATTTACACCCTTCTGCAGGTTCTGCGTGCTGAGGGTTGCTCTGACGCCATCGCCAGTGTTGGGTGACAGGTAATGCATAGTGACGGTCACCCTGAAATTTTCCACTGCTGCAATGTTTGCCTCAAGGACATCGCAGGTCAGCTCAGTCCATCTACAGTGTGATACATACCAATCTCTGGGACGTACAACACTGGTGATGGCATCAGAGCAACCCTCAGCACGCAGAACCTGCAGATGGGTGATTTGACTTAAAAGTTAGACTTACCACTCTCTCCTTTGAAATGTGTCTGACATATCACTGCACAAATCAGGACCAGAACAATGGCACACTGATAACTAAATAATAACCAGTTAGCACTCAATAGCTGCTAACTCATCCAAGATTTCTACTTTTGTGCTACAAACACATCGACATTTGTACAATTACCAGTATTAAACTAATTTCATCATTAATCACAGTACTCGCCTTCTGCCACACATAAATTGTCAACAATATCTCCTTACTGTGCATTGAAATTCACATCACAATAGAAACAAAACACATACTTACCTGGCAAGACCATGTTTCAGTTAGTTCTGCAATCTCAGATAGAGTGAATATTTAACTGACGATCAAGTGTACCTGTACAAAATCAATAATAGGAAATGTCACAAAGAATCATTTGTTCACATATTATTACACCTGACATAAATAAACAGACAATAAGTGAATACTTATCTGAAGTACCCCATTACGTCTCAAAACCTCACATTTCATCTATCTGTATGAGACGGTCACTAAAAAAAGAAAGAAAGAAAAATATTAGTACAATGAATAAGCTAATTCGAAAACTACAATCAATTGCAAATCAGAGGTAAACCAGGAATAATCGTATAACTGAATAAACTAACCACTAAACGAAGTAAACCTGATGCATCATACATACACACAAATTCTTGTGAGGCCCAAAAAAATTGAAATAGAAATTTAATTGAACTACAATGCCACTTTGCATCATTTTTGAATTCATATCACAGTATAAAAACACTTTTATGTGCATGAAAACACAACTCAGTACTTATACTTAACACATAAAGAGCAGCATTACTGTTTTGTATGGTACATACAATAAAATCATTCTATTTCTGTATAAGTCATATGATGTGATTAAAAATGGTAAAGTTTCCGGGTGAACAAAGAATATAAATTATTATATTCATTTTCACATTCAGAACGATTGCAATAGAGTAATTGAACCTCTATAGCTAAGTAGTAGAAAGCAATAAGGCAAATAACACTAAACTATGTAGCGAACTGTTCTACAAATTTAAAATATTTACATTAGTCTGTACACATACTTCATGCTCACAGCCTTTCTGCCCCTCTTTACATCTCTTTTGCATTTCTATTATGGAATGGGTTAAAACATTCAACACACAGTGGAACTTGACACCCACTGCATTGCCATCTTGATTCTGCCCTTATTTTTTTCTGCCTGCAGTATCGACACCTTCTTTTTGCAGCCTTCTCTGGCCAGTGCTCTAATTCAGTACTCAATTGACAACGAGTTATCTGAAACTTGCGTTTGGGCAACCCACAGCTCATCAACAGCTGTTTGCAAAGTCCAATTCTGAACTGCAATTGGGTAACTATCTTTGGTTGGCACATCTTTGTAGTTTTTGTAGAGCACAGATTCCTTGAACAGAACATAGCGTTGGCAATACTCAAGTCAAAGAGAAACCAGAAAATGTACTTCCACCACTTGTTCGATTTTCTTGCGGATGCATACTGAGTGCGTATCTGGTCAGCCCGGTCTCGCCATTCATGTAGGTATTGTACTTCTTTAGAACTAGTGGACACGAAACATCTTTCTTTGTACCATCATACATTTTTCTGAAAACTGTTGTTTTTTCAGTGGGATCTACGTTCGTAGATAACAAAAACACAGGCTTCTTGTCCATCCAGGCAGTCGCACACAGTCCACCAGACTGACGCTGAAAAAAAGTTCCTCTCTCTTCCTATTCATCATATTGGCTTTATTCAAGTCAGATGGCCAGCCATGACGATTAGTACGGACAGTACCACAGGACAGTATACCATCTGATAAAAGATCAGAAGCTAGTTTTACAGACGAAAAAAAATTATCATAATACACATGATGGAACTTTCCTCGAAGACGCTGGACCAAATCCTTGACCACCCTCTCCGACAAACCAACCTCAGCATTTTTGTTTACCCTGCCTGTGTAAATTTGAAAATCAGACACATATCCATTGTGGGCGTCTGCCAACTCCCAAACTTTGATGCCATACTTTACTGGTTTCTGCGGCATATACTGCTTAAAACCGAGACGTCCATGAAATCCCACCATCGCTTCATCCACAGATACTTCACAATGCGGTCTGTACGATGTTTGACATGCCTCCTGCACAGTATCAAGCAAAGGCCTCACGTGGCACAACTTGTCATGACCAGGATACCCTCTCTCCGGGTTGCCAGAAACATCATTAATATGCAGATACTTCATTATCTTCTCATACCTGTCCCGTGACATGAACTTTCTGATGGGGAAATTGCCAAATACAGCATCAGTACTCCATGCCATACGAACGTGTGGAATGTCAACAACTGAGAGGTAAACATGCATTCCAAAAAGAACTGACAGTTCATCAGCATTTGTTGGCTGCCACCTCGAGTCATCATAGGACGCTGCATAAATGTTTGTTTCCACAGCAATTTTTTCCAATGACGATGTACTAAAGAAAACCTTCAGAAAGTCACTTTCATTATCTGTCACATGCATCTGAACTGTGGCACCAAACTCCTCCTGGAATTCTGGGATCGAAGTTGACAAAATCTCTTGGTCCCATCCATTTTTTTGACCATGCACATACAATTCAGATTCGTCTCTACACGAATCTACATCAGAAACAGAATACGAGGACTGTGAGGATACAGATACATCACTGCCAACTCCACGGGCAAAATAAATCAAAGGAAGATCTTCCAAATCTGAGTCGGTGAAGCCAAAAAACTCACTACCACTTTCTGATGACATTTTTCCCTCAGACATTAAATCTTCACTACTATATCCAGTCAGCACTACTACTTTACCCTGATAACATCAAGATAATGACTCACTACAGAACTGTCAGTGATGAACATCTGTGTGATGTCACATCACAGCTAACCAATGACGTCGAACATACCACACATCACCACTCATTAGCATGATCTCCTGCCAACCAAAAAATGACACTCTGACATTCCCCCCAACACACTCAAAAAAAATTGCCTTTCAGCTAAACATCCCCCCCCCAGCAGACACACAAACACATACCATCTACCCTCACACATTACACATTTTGTATTACCTCACAATGGCCACGATACAACAAAACCACAGGTGCAGCACTTCTAGTTAATTTCAAGAGCAACCATAAATAAACAGTACTGTGCTGCTGTTATATACTGTATACAACACATATTGACATTGATCAACCATACAGTACAGAAAACCATGAAAGCAGACACACATGAAACAAGTTGTGGTCAAGGCTGTCAGCAATACGCATTCAATAAAAACTGTCAGCTAGATGTGTGAACAAAACTGAGTCGCCCGTGAATCACGAAGGGCTGAATTTCCAGCAGCCCTCCCTGCACACACTGAAGTCAGCCTTCCCGGAGAGGTCGCGAGGGGCTCCATAAGCTGCCCTCCCTCACAAGAAGTCCTCGGTCACCCGTGAATCACGAGGTCTGAATTTTCCAGCAGCCTCCTGCACACACTGAAGTCAGCCTTCCCGGAGAGGTCGCGAGGGGCTCCATAAGCTGCCCTCCCTCACAAGAAGTCCTCCGGTCACCCGTGAATCACGAAGGTCTGAATTTCCAGCAGCCCTCCCTGCACACACTGAAGCCAGCCTTCCCGGAGAGGTCGTGAGGGGCTCCATAAGCTGCCCTCCCTCACAAGAAGTCCTCCGGTCACCCGTGAATCACGAAGGGCTGAATTTCCAGCAGCCCTCCCTGCACACACTGAAGCCAGCCTTCCCGGAGAGGTCGCAAGGGGCTCCATAAGCTGCCCTCCCTCACAAGAAGTCCTCCGGTCGCCCGTGAATCACGAAGGGCTGAATTTCCAGCAGCCCTCCCTGCACACACTGAAGCCAGCCTTCCCGGAGAGGTCGCGAGGGGCTCCATAAGCTGCCCTCCCTCACAAGAAGTCCTCCGGTCGCCCGTGAATCACGAAGGGCTGAATTTCCAGCAGCCCTCCCTGCACACACTGAAGCCAGGTACGAACGGACTTGCGGTGCATCGCACTCAGCCTGCCTTCCCTTTAACCACAGTTTGACTCCAGCACAGTTTGGTCCCCGCCGGCGCTCCGCGCCGGCTCCCCACCGCCCACCACCACCCTTGGTCGACATCTGATCTTATAGTCTAGACCACGTGCGGTGTTAAACCAATCAGCCCACTTTGCCATTTGCAGCTTATACTGCAGCACCACCAGAGGGCTCCCTCTCTTTTCATTCATCTCAGACCTACATCTTGACAATATGAACACCTTCTATTGTATCTTACTTCTTATTTTAATATTGATATTTGCTTCTCACTCCCTGCTTACCCTTTGGTTGCCTAAACCTACCTGGGACCCATTGCTTGCCCTCTACCTATCTCTCTGAGTAACACAGCAGGGTCAAAGCACCTACAACCCGTGCTCATTAGCCTTTCTCAGCCAAAACTGTACCCCTAGTTTTAGCTGCACCATAAATGACCTGGCTTGCCCTACACCTCCCTGCAGACTGCCACCATCTAGCACATACCCTTCAATACAGCTAGCTATCTTAATGCACCTGATATCCACCCTCCCCATACCTACAAGTCCTGCCGAAATCGCCACCTATCCGGTACCTGCTGCAATACAAACAAGCTGCTTAGGATGTTCGCTCTCCGGCATACTCTGCTTCTCCTCCTCCTAATATCGGCAATATCCATCCCAGCCCAGGTCCTCCCATGCCTAGTTACATTAGAAGAAGCGCACATAATGGCCTTTTCCTGGCCTCCCTCAATATCTGCAGTCTACCAAAAAAATTTACCCTGCTGCAGGCTTGGCTTGCACAACACCCCATAGACATCCTTACCTTGTCAGAAACCTGGCTCTCAAAAAATGTCCCTGATGCCTCGGTCTCCCTCAGGGACTTTACCTTTTTCAGGGCTGATAGGATAGGCAAAAGGGGTGGGGGATGTGCCATATATGCTAAACCATCCCTCCAGCCTCTCTTAGTCCCACTTCCCAAGCCTGAACATGGAGCTCAGGCCATTACCATCAAAATTGCCCTTGGTACTCCTGGTAAACCACTCTATATTATGGCAGTTTACATCCCCCCAGCAAACCAGAAGCTAGCGTTTGATTCCATCTTATCTGCAATCACATATCTTCCCCCAAAAAGTGAACTGGTTATTATGGGTGATTTTAATGTGAACTGGCAGTCTGCTACGTTGGCTTCCTACAAAGAGGCAGTTCGTGCCTATGACCTTACCCAAGTAGTACCGACACCCACTAGGCAGGATCCTCAGACAGGCTCCTCCACTCTTATAGACCTTATCTTTACAAACCTCCCAAACCACCTCTCCAATGTCAGTGTGCTTCCTGATGTGCTTAGCGACCACTCCCCTGTCATATGCCGGTGGACAAATAAAAATACTCCTAACAGACCTAAAACTTCTATCCAAAGGCACCTCAAAAAAGATGCCCTCTCTCGCCTCAGAGTGTACCTCGCCACCTGTGACTGGGATACAGTCCACACTGCCCAATCTTTAGACGCTGCGCTCACTGCATTTATTACTATTTTCAATGCTGCCTGTGATATATTTGCCCCCTACACAAAAAAGATAAAAAAAACCTGGGACACCCCTTGGATAACCCAGTCCCTCTTACAACTTATGCCATCATAGGGATGACCTCTGGCACAGGGCCCTATCTTCCCAGCTGCCCCATGATAGACAGCTCTACAGAGGCAAGAAATAAATGTACGAGGGCTATCCGGCTTAAGGCCACTTACTATCAAGCTTTTACCGCTACTTGGGCTCTGGAAATCTTTCTGGAACAATGTCAAGGAACTCTGTGGGAAAACCACTAACACAGAACCAACCCAGCTCTTGGTGCAGGTGCCCTCTCTTGACCCCACCATCATATCCAATACCCTAAACACCACTTTCTCTGACCTTAGTCATGTCCTCTATAAACTTCTTTGACCCCATTTCCCACACACCTACTGAGTACACCTTGTCCCCTACACACCCCTCCTTTCAGGCTGCTGCGTTGTCACCTGCAATGAGGCAAAGCGCTACCTCTAAAAGCCCTTCATAACTCACGTTATAGCAGTGACTCCCTTGACCTGAAAATTCTTGAACACCCTTAATGAGACTCTGCCCATCTCACCAAACTCCTCAACTACTCACTGTGCCTCGGCCAAGTCCCTACACTATGGAAAAAGGGTATTATCACACCTATCCTAAAAAAGGGTGATCCAACAACCCCAGGCAACTATAGGCCCATTACGATCCTTCCTCCCCTCTCAAAAGCACTAGAAAGAATTGTGTCTGACCAACTTACGGAATACCTAGACAAATATGGACTTCTCTGCCATGAGCAACATGGTTTCAGAAAAGGGCACAATACTACCACGGCACTACTAGAATTTACATCTTACATTCATGAAGCTCTTGAACAGGGGTCAGCAGTTGGGGCAATCTATGTTGATTTGACCAAGGCATTTGACACTGTCAATCATGAGCTTCTACTCCGTGCCCTTGCGTCCCTCCATATTGCTCCTGAAACTATCTCCTGGTTCAAAAACTATCTGACCGACAGAACACAGCAAGTAAAAATTTGTAACACACTCTCCTCCAAACAACCAGTTCGTTCTGGCGTCCCTCAAGGGTCAATACTAGGCCCTCTCTGTTCACTCTCTCCTGAACTCACTCCCCCAAGCCTGCAGTGGAAAGCTACTGCTATATTGCTGATGATGCAGTGTTATATTGGAAGCACACCAACCTCATCCAACTCAAAAGTGCCCTTCAAGGCTGTTTTAGGAGCTTGAACACTGGTTCTCTGACCATCGGCTAATACTAACTATGACAAAACTAAATCCATGATGTTTGCCCATCGACAAAACCCCCTCAGTAACTCCCAGCTATCTATCTCAAACTTACAGGGTACCCACATTGAACAGGTCACTCATTTTAAATATCTAGGCATCACTCTGGACACATCCCTTACATACCATCATCATATTAAACTTCTCTCCTCCTCAGTAAATACCCGACTTGGCATTCTTTACAGGCACAAACACTGCCTTACCCCACAGGCACTACAGTTGCCGTTACAAGCTCAGTCCTCTCATTGGTGATTATGGAACCAACCATTTACGGCACTGCTGACAAATCTGCTCTAAAGCAGCATCATAGCACTCAACAAAGCCTGCTGCATGGTCACTAACAGCAATAGACAAACTCACACTTGTTTGCTCTATTATCGTGCAGACTGGCTAACCCTAGAAGGGAGGCTTAAGTACCATACCTGCCTCCAAGCCAAAAAGATCCTTATGAAACTAACACCAATTGGACTCCACCAACTGATCCACCCAGCCCATCATAGGGGCACCTCTAGACGACTTGCTGGTACCTTCTATACAGTCCCCCACTGTAGGACATCTCTAGGGCAAAGATCCTTCCGGTATCGAGCTCCACTCTGGCTAAACAATCTACCATCCTCTGTCTTACTTGCCCCTAATCTAAGTCTATTCAAAGCTGGGATAAACAAGTTTCTTCTTAACTCGAGACCTGTATCTGTTCTCCCTCTTTCCCCTTAGGTGGTGGTCACTGGGGCCACCTCACGTTAGGAGCATCTCCATCCTCAGATAATTGCTGAGACTAGGCAACACCTTATCACGGTGATTGTTTGAACCATTGTAAAGTCCTGTTTGTGAAATTTCTGTACAACCTGTTTCTCTGTGTACTCTCTAGTACAACTGACGTGTAGCCTTACTAATGCTATGATATTAACTTTTTGTCGAAATGTAATATCTCTGTTTTGATCTATGTAATGTTGTTTTGAAACTGACATGTAGCCTTGCTTGTGCTATGATTTTGAACATTTTGTTAAAATGTAATGTCTCTGTCCTGAAAATCTTTTGTACAATCAGTCTTGTCCTAATGTTCTGGCGTGATTGACGTGGAGCCTTTGCAAAGGAGTCCTTGACTCAAAGGTTGTAATTCCGAAATTTTCAATAAACAAACATACCAGTCAAAACTATCAGTGTCAACATGTTTTTGCTGTTTAACCACACCAACACATCGACTGTATGCTAAATTTGTTTTCCACACCAAATACATATTCCTAATAAATAATCTCACCACCTCCACACATAAAACACATAATCACAGCTTCTGTGCTTATTGGTATACAGCCTTCTCGTTACCTCGAACAGATTCCACAAAAAATAGCCATTCCTTCTATCCTCACAATTCAGAGCAACAAGTTAAACTCATTCTGCATACATTTCTATGAAAAATGCTGTTGATTGCAGGCAAAAGTAGCAAGAGACACAAACAAACTCTAAGATCTGACTGCATCAAGCGGTAATTATACTCGGTTGGTCGCAATGAAAGGAACACATGGAGGACATTTTTTTAATATATTACCTGCAATACACAGCAACTGAAAAACACAAAACTGTAGATTAAGTATGTGGTACCTTTGCAGAAACAAGCGATGGCATCGGAGATCTTTATTCCGGTGGAGCTTTTCATTTTGTGCCCCTCGATGTAATACTAGCAGCAACTCCAGCCTGGGAAATCATTTTTAAGAGTCGCTACGACACTGCTGGATTTTACACCCCGGCCCCCGACATTCGACAAACCGCTGGCATCATAAAAAAGGCTTGTTTTGAGATCGAAGGTGGGGTGAAGAGATTAAATAGTGACAAAACTAGACTGAGGGGTTCTTCAAAAAAACATATATGGTAGCTGGTAAATGTAATCTTCGGGGAGAAACTTACCTGAATCACAGTTCTTCAGGCCGCTCAACTCCAATAATCTCCGTTCTCTCCAAGATCTGTACACAGTTTTAGACTCTAGAATATACACAATTTGGCAAAAGTCATTAAAAAACATTGATTCCTGCCATTGACAACCAGAGAAAACAGCAATCGATGGCAGCCATTGCCACAGGACACAAAATTACTCTGCTCATGCTCCCCTGGTCATACGTGCACTCTGATTGGCTCAATGATCGATGACATCACAGAGCAGATTAAAGCAACATAACAGCAATGACCTGCTGCCACAAAATCTGAGGAGTATTCCAATTGGATAGAAACCAGGAAACAACTCAAAATTTCTTTATTTTGACCAAAGGGAAGGGGTGTTTTTTATGTGCCTTATTTAATTAAGGCTGTATTCTATTGGGTGATTCACCTACACTGCAGATTAACACCACAAACTAGCAGCTAGGGATGTAAACAAAACATGGCGCCACATAGTCCTCAGACACGATGTGCAATGATAATAGGGCGCCATATGGCGTCTTCAGGCACAAAAGAGAGTGTTTATTATGACGCCATATGGCGTCATCAGGGCAGAATGAGTTAAATTGGTACTTTAACCAACTATGCCACATGACCATGAAATACATGCAGCTTTTGGGTATGATCGGTACATCAACTCTACTAATCACTTCATGAATTGACATTCTTCCAGTACATCTCTGGTACCGTCTTCTATAGAGTATTTATTTCAATTCTACTTGAAATATGATTGTATACCAGAGTATGTCAAACACTCCAGAAGTATAATGCATAATTTTCTCCATGTTTCTCAAGGACAGACAGAGGAATTAGCAACAGAGTAGTGTATGAACAGAAAAATGTTGCTCATTCTTGAAAGTGGTTTAGTTTTACTCTCAAAATCTATTGTCAGATAGCATTAGTGTGACCGAGTGTTTTAAGGTGCTGGGTAAAAGCTGCAATTTCTTTGGAGATGTGGGATCTCATCCCACAACTGCCCCAAAGTTGATGAATATCTCTCCATTTCTTTACATCTGCTTTCTCACTACCCATTTTTCTGTCATGCTCTGCATCTTCCCTTCTATTTTGGTAACACAGTGTCTGTCTTGCTACCATCAGGTTACATAGACCTTTTGCTACCTTAGCTTTTGTGTTATCGGTTCTATTCAGGCAGCTCCCTATTGTTCACACCTTACAGGGAGCTCCTCTTTCTGTGGCTTCCTTGCCCTTGGAGCATCCATTTCCTCTTGAACCATGCACCAGTCTTTAAAGGAATAGTTAAACACCAAAAAAGAGCAATTTTTCTGAGCTATGCTGTTCCTCTTCTTCAGTTTGGGATTTTCATCATCCTCGAGTAATGTGTTAGGTGCTTGACAGAGAACCGGTTGGTTAGCTTGAATTTCAGTTTCAATAGTGGCAGGGGCTAGCAAATGTTTAGGCATGATACTTAGATTTGTTCAAGACTGGATATCTCAACAACAGCACAAATTTAAAATGGTTTCTCTACAGCAATGGTGGCTAGTGCTCACAAGCAGAGGAGATGAGCATTTTAAATTGTTTTGCACATGCTAAAACAGTTGTTGATAACAATCTAATGGTGAGAACAACTTTTTAGGAACACCAAAAGAAAGTGTTCATAGTGTGCCATAAGCAGTTTACTTTGGTCTTCAGAGAGTGTCCACCAGCCTTATTTCTTTTTAATTAATGAGCCTCTACTGACTGATGTGCGGGAGGCAAAGTAGACTGGCTCTCTCTATTTACAAAACTGAGGAGTCTGCTAAACCCCCTGACACCATAGCTCCTTTCTTCTTCTAATTGTGAGAAAGGGCAAATTGTGAGGCAGACAAAAGGTACAGCTTAGACTCGACTAGACTAGAGATGTCCTTTTCAGTGGTCAGACCTTTTTAACAATAAAGTCACAAATGTCAAGAATGTCAGGATCTCTCTGCGATATGACCACTGCAGTCATAATCCAGGGGACTGCTATGGAATTACCAAGCAAACTGTACGGCGAGGTCATGCTCCAGTAAGTTATATTGCTATTCAAGCCATATGACAAGTCCGAAAGAACAATGTGTCTTATCGCAGTAGTCGGTGGGATAGTGTATGATTTCTTTCATCTGGTACAGAAGAGTCAAAACCACATTTCTTATTAAAGGAAACATTGGGGTTTGTTTGACAAGGAAAATCATGTGACTGGATTCCCATTGCATATATTAACCCACGCCTGCAGTAGTGTGGCCGAGCGGTCTCAGATGCTGGTTTTAGGCTCCAATCTCTATGGAGACATGGGTTCGAATCCTGCCAGTGACACTTTTCTGCCAAATTAAAACGCAGTGTCATGTAAAAGCAATCTGGCCCTCCTGTCGACCTTCTATTTAAAAACTGAGGAAGTGGCATAAGCCTAATCAATGTGCAGGTGGAGGTGGCATGGCACAGACTTGCTCTTTTAGTTATAAAAACAGGGGACAGTATGAAAGTGAAGGATTCCCAAAAACTGCAGATTGGAGAACAGGCTAGGCTGGACATCATGGATGAGGCAAGAGCCATTTTCAGCCTTCAGCTTATAAGCATGAAGTTCTCTTTCCTCGTGTCACTTTCCTCTTCACTGGGTTTTCTTCTCAACCATTTTCTTGTCAGCATTAGATGTCCCTACCACTCTGGGTAGCTTTCTTGTTTGTCTAATCACCATTGCATTCTCCTACTGTGACACAGCTCACCATGTTGCCTCACCTATTCATCCAGCTTTCCATTTGCAATTCTTTCCTGTGAGCTCCTCATTTTGAATATTTTCTATTACTAGGGAACCCTCTCATGTAGATCTAAATGAAAATGCAATCCCGCATCTTACTTAGCAGACTAGTTTGTTACACATGCTCAAAACAGAAGGGGAGGCCAGGCACAGAACACACAGCTAACATGGTTGGACAGTTCCCTCTTCAGCTCATGGTGGGAACTACAGAAATCCAAAAGAAACTCATGAAGAACATCCATCAGAAGTACCAATCTTGAAGGATTTCCCAATTTTATGATATGTTTCTAAGTCAGTCACCAGAAACTGATTTGAGGGTGAACTAACAAAAATGCAGCACTCCGATATGAATTCAGGATCTCCTGTTTATTAAATTGGTACTTTAACCAACTATGCCACATGACCATGAAATACATGTAGCTTTTGGGTATGATCGGTACATCAACTCTACTAATCACTTCATGAATTGACATTCTTCCAGTACATCGTCTTCTATGGAGTATTTATTTCAATTCTACTTGAAATATGATTGTATACCAGAGTATGTCAAACACTCCAGAAGTATAATGCATAATTTTCTGTATGTTTCTCAAGGACAGACAGAGGAATTAGCAACAGAGTAGTGTATGAACAGAAAAATGTTGCTCATTCTTGAAAGTGGTTTAGTTTTACTCTCAAAATCTATTGTCAGATAGCATTAGTGTGACCGAGTGTTTTAAGGTGCTGGCTTAAAGCTGCAATTTCTTTGGAGATGTGGGGATCTCATCCCACAACTGCCCCAAAGTTGATGAATATCTCTCCATTTCTTTACATCTGCTTTCTCACTACCCATTTTTCTGTCATGCTCTGCATCTTCCCTTCTATTTTGGTAACACAGTGTCTGTCTTGCTACCATCAGGTTACATAGACCATTTGCTACCTTAGCTTTTGTGTTATCAGTTCTATTCAAGCAGCCCCCTATTGTTC
The DNA here is from genome assembly GCA_016271365.2 of Neoceratodus forsteri. Taxonomy (NCBI): domain Eukaryota; kingdom Metazoa; phylum Chordata; order Ceratodontiformes; family Ceratodontidae; genus Neoceratodus; species Neoceratodus forsteri. Next base: position 434,011,801 of record CM057450.1, on the reverse strand, counting down.
ACACCTTACAGGGAGCCCCTCTTTCTGTGGCTTCCTTGCCCTTGGAGCATCCATTTCCTCTTGAACCATGCACCAGTCTTTAAAGGAATAGTTAAACACCAAAAAAGAGCAATTTTTTCTGAGCTATGCTGTTCCTCTTCTTCAGTTTGGGATTTTCATCATCCTCGAGTAATGTGTTAGGTGCTTGACAGAGAACCGGTTGGTTAGCTTGAATTTCAGTTTCAATAGTGGCAGGGGCTAGCAAATGTTTAGGCATGATACTTAGATTTGTTCAAGACTGGATATCTCAGCAACAGCACACATTTAAGATGGTTTCTCTACAGCAATGGTGGCTAGTGCTCACAAGCAGAGGAGATGAGCATTTTAAATTGTTTTGCACATGCTAAAACAGTTGTTCATAATAATCTAATGGTGAGAACAACCTTTTTAGGAACACCAAAAGAAAGCGTTTATAGTGTGCCATAAGCAGTTTACTTTGGTCTTCAGAGAGTGTCCACCAGCCTTATTTCTTTTTAATTAATGAGCCTCTACTGACTGATGTGCAGGAGGCAAAGTAGACTGGCTCTCTCTATTTACAAAACTGAGGAGTCTGCTAAACCCCCTGACACCATAGCTCCTTTCTTCTTCTAATTGTGAGAAAGGGCAAATTGTGAGGCAGACAAAAGGTACAGCTTAGACTCGACTAGACTAGAGATGTCCTTTTCAGTGGTCAGACCTTTTTAACAATAAAGTCACAAATGTCAAGAATGTCAGGATCTCTCTGCGATATGACCACTGCAGTCATAATCCAGGGGACTGCTATGGAATTACCAAGCAAACTGTATGGTGAGGTCATGCTCCAGTAAGTTATATTGCTATTCAAGCCATATGACAAGTTCAAAAGAACAATGTGTATTATCGCAGTAGTCAGTGGGATAGTGTATGATTTCTTTCATCTGGTACAGAAGAGTCAAAACCACATTTCTTTTTAAAGGAAACATTGGGGTTTGTTTGACAAGGAAAATCATGTGACTAGAGTCCCATTGCATATATTAACACACGGTTCAGGTAGTGTGGCCGAGCGGTCTAAGGTGCTGCATTTAGGCTCCAGTCTCTATGGAGACATGGGTTTGAATCCCACCCTGCCAGTGAAACTTTTCTGCCAAATTAAAACGCAGTGTCATGTAAAAGCAATTTGGCCCTCCAGTCGACCTTCTATTTAAAAACTGAAGAAGTGGCATAGTCTAATCAATGTGCAGGTGGAGGTGACATGGCACAGACTTGCTCTTTAAGTTATAAAAACAGGGGACAGTATGAAAGTGAAGGATTCCCAAAAACTGCAGATTGGAGAACAGGCTAGGCTGGACATCATGGATGAGGCAAGAGCCATTTTCAGCCTTCAGCTTATATGCATGAAGTTCTCTTTCCTCATGTCACTTTCCTCTTCACTGGGTTTTCTTCTCAACCATTTTCTTGTCAGCATTAGATGTCCCTACCACTCTGGGTAGCTCTCTTGTTTGTCTAATCACCATTTCATTCTCCTACTGTGACACAGAGCTCACCATGTTGCCTCACCTATTCATCCAGCTTTCCATTTGCAATTCTTTCCTGTGAGCTCCTCATTTTGAATATTTTCTATTACTAGGGAACCCTCTCATGTAGATCTAAATGAAAATGCAATCCCGCATCTTACTTAGCAGACCAGTTTGTTACACATGCTCAAAACAGAAGGGGAGGCCAGGCACAGAACACACAGCTAACATGGTTGGACAGTTCCCTCTTCAGCTCATGGTGGGAACTACAGAAATCCAAAAGAAACTCACGAAGAACATCCATCAGAAGTACCAATCTTGAAGGATTTCCCAATTTTATGATATGTTTCTAAGTCAGTCACCAGAAACTGATTTGAGGGTGAACTAACAAAAGTGCAGCACTCCGATATGAATTCAGGATCTCCTGTTTATTAAATTGGTACTTTAACCAACTATGCCACATGACCATGAAATACATGCAGCTTTTGGGTATGATCGGTACATCAACTCTACTAATCACTTCATGAATTGACATTTAAACTAGTCAATGGGGGAGGCACTGACAAGCAGCAGAAAAATCCCAGCCTCTCCCTACAAAACAGGGTACTAAATGAGAAAAAGACCAAGGTAGAACGGTCAGTGGGGGATGCTGCAACAGAAGGTAAGGCCATCAAAAAATGGAGAGCAATGAGTACCAATGCCCGTAGTCTAGGTAACAGCTTCCTGAATTAGTGGCCTTGATGGAGGAGGAACATCTGGATATCGTGGCAGTCACAGAAACATGGTACACACAAAACCATGACTGGGGCGTAAACATACCAGGATACACTATCTACAGGAGGGACAGGGAGGGTAAAGAGGAGGAGGAGTAGCTCTTTACATAAGGGAAGGAATCAAAGCAACAGAACAAAAGGGTAAACAGGGAGGAGAAGAAGCACTGTGGGTAAATTTGGAGACCGGCAATGGCACCACAATCCGCTCGGGGGTTGTATACAGACCCCCTTCTCAGGGGAAGGAAATGGACAAGGAAATGATAGAAAGTATACTTAGAATGGCAGAAAAAGGGGAGATATTGCTGATGGGTGATCTGAATATGCCAGATGTTAACTGGAGCGCAGTTGGAGCTGCCACTTGAAGAGTGCAGTTATTCTAGATGCCCTACAGGGGCATGCCTTAGACAACTAGTACTGGAGCCCACTCGAGAGGAGCAATATTAGACTTGATACTCTCAAATGGAGATGGAGAGGATCACAGATGTAGAAGTGGGTAGCCATCTGGGAACTAGCGACCATCGAACAGTATGGTTCACAATAAACACAGCAATAAGTCAAACCATACAAAGACAAAAAGTACCGGACTTTAGGAGGCTGACTTTGCCAAAATGGGTGAGTGCACAAGGAATGCACTAACAAATGGGTGAGGAAGGAGGGTGGAAGAACAATGAGAATAATAAAACTGCCATCACAGAGGTAACGAGCCTTTGTGTGAAGCAAATAAACAAAACAAGGCGATGTAAGAAACCACTATGGTTCTCTCAAAGGAAGTGGCAGTGAAGGTTCAAGAGAAAAAGCATTCAGGAAGTACAAGGGAGTCGCAGCAGGAGCAGGACAGAGAACAGTATCAGTTAAAACAAAGGAGGCTGGGAAGGCAGTCAGAACAGCAAAGGCCAAACTGAGGAAAGATAGCCAACTCAGTTAGAAGGAATAAAACCTTTTATAGGTACATCAGGGGCAAAAGGAAGCCAAGGAGGGATAGTGAGGCTTAATAAAGGGAGGAGGGTGGGCAGAGGAGAATGTGAAAGGCAGAGATACTAAACAAATATTTCTGCTCAGTATTTACAAAGGAAGAGGGGAGGTACATAAAACAAACAATGGATAACACTCTGGATACAGAAGTTGATACCAGCCCATTACAGAAGAAAAGGATCTGAAGAACTCTTAAAACTGAAGGTGGACAAGCAATGGGGCCTGATGGGATTCATCCCAGAATTCTAAAGAACTAAAGGTAGAACTAGTGACACCACTGACTACCCTCTTTAACAAATCATGGAAGGATGGGGTGGTACCGAGGACTGGAGGAGGGCAGATGTGATTCCCTTCACAAAAGTGGAAGCAAGGCAGAAGCAGGAAACTATAGACCTGTTAGTTTAACCTCAGCGATAGGGAAAATGATGGAATCACTTCTAGAGGAAAGAATTGTCTAGTATCTAGAAGCCAGAGGGCAGCAAGACCCTAAGCATGGATTCCTGGCAGGAAGGTCATGCCAGATGAATCTGATAGATTTCTTTGACTGGGTGACCAAGTAGTTAGATCAGGGAGGGCTGTGGACATGGCCTACCTAGACTTTATAAGGCATTTGACACAGTCCCACAAAGATTAATATAAGTTAGCCAGCCTGGGGTGGGTCCCAAGATGACAGCCTGGGTAAAAGAATTGGCTGGAGAATAGGACACAGAGAGTAATAGTAAATGAGTCCACTCAGAAGAAAGGAGGGTTACTAGCGAGGTGACCATGGGGTTCAGTATTAGGACAGTCCTCTTCAGTAGTATTTTATAGCATTGCAGAAGGACTGGAAAAATATCTCTTTGCAGATGACACTAAGATCTCCAACAGAGTTGATGCACAGGGTGGGGTGGAAAGGATGAGAAGGGACTTGGCAAGGTTAGAGGAATGGTCGAGATGTGTAGCAGCTTAGATTCAATGCTAAGAAGTGCAAGGTAATGCACCTGAAACAAAAACCCAGGGAAGAGTACACAATGGGGGTGAGATACTAACAACAACAAAAATGGAAAGGGACCTGGGGTAGTCATATCAGATGACCTAAAGTGGGCAAGCAATGTGAGAAGGCAGCAAGGAGGGCTGGGGGATACTGGGATGCATAGGAGAGGCATCACCAGTAGAAAACAGGAAGTTATTATCCCTCTGTACAGACAGCTGGTGAGACCCCATCCTAGGTACTGTGTGCAGTTCTGAGAGACCCAATCACCGCACAGACATGAGACAGGATGGAAGCTGTCCAGAGGAGGGCAACTAAATGGTGCAGTGTCTGCACGGAGGACATATGAAGAGAGACTTAAGGAGCTTAATATGTATAACCTCGAGGAAAGGAGGAGAGGGAGACATGATAGAAACTCTCAAGTACCTCAAGGAATCAACAAAGTCAAGAGGGTAGCATCTTTCAAAAAAAGAGGATGCAAGAACAAGAGGGCACAATTTGAAGATAGAGGGGGGCGGCTCAGAGGTAATTTAAGAAGTATTTTACAGAGAGGGTTGTGGATGCATGGAATGGCCTTCCGGAGGAAGGTTGTGGAGTCAAAATCAGTGGTGGAATTCAAGCATGCATGGGATAGTCATAAAGGCAATTCTGGGGGTGGGGGTGAAAGATAGGCTGCTGGTTAACTAGGATCTGCAGCTTATCCAGTAGGTAGGGAAATGGGCAGACTGGGTGGGCCAAGCGGTCCTTATCTGCCGTCAAATTCTATGTTTCTATGTTTCTATTCTTCCAGAACATCGTCTTCTATGGAGTATTTATTTCAATTCTACTTGAAATATGATTGTATACCAGAGTATGTCAAACAGTCCAGAAGTATAATGCATAATTTTCTCCATGTTTCTCAAGGACAGACAGAGGAATTAACAACAGAGTAGTGTATGAACAGAAAAATGTTGCTCATTCTTGAAAGTGGTTTAGTTTTACTCTCAAAATCTATTGTTACATAGCATTGAGTGTGACCAGTGTTTTTAAGGTGCTGGCTTAAAGCTGCAATTTCTTTGGAGATGTGGGATCTCATCCCACAACTGCTAAAGTTGATGAATATCTCCAATTTCTTTACATCTGCTTTCTCTTACTACCCATTTTGGTCATGCTCTGCATCTTCCTTCTATTTTCGAAACACGGTGTCTGTCTTACTACCATCAGGTTACATAGACCTTTTGCTACCTTAGCTTTTGTGTTTATCGGTTCTATTCATGACAGCTCCCTTTGCTCACCTTACAGGGCTCCTCTTTCTGTGGCTTCCTTGCCCTTGGAGCATCCATTTCCTCTTGAACCATGCACCAGTCTTCAAAGGAATAGTTAAACACCAAAAAAGAGCAATTTTTCTGAGCTATGCAGTTCCTCTTCTTCAGTTTGGGATTTTCATCATCCTCGAGTAATGTGTTAGGTGCCTGACAGAGAACCGGTTGGTTAGCTTGAATTTCAGTTTCAATAGTGGCAGGGGCTAGCAAATGTTTAGGCATGATACTTAGATTTGTTCAAGACTGGATATCTCAGCAACAGCACACATTTAAGATGGTTTCTCTACAGCAATGGTGGCTAGTGCTCACAAGCAGAGGAATGAGCATTTTTAAATTGTTTTGCACATGCTAAAACAGTTGTTGATAACAATCTAATGGTGAGAATAACTTTTAGGAACACCAAAAGAAGTGTTCATAATGGTGTGCCATAAGCAGTTTGCTTGGTCTTCAGAGAGTGTCCACCAGCCTTATTTCTTTTTAAATAATGAGCCACTGCTGACTGATGTGCGGGACGCATAAGTAGACTGGCTCTCTCTTTACAAAACTGAGGAGTTCAAGCAAACCCCTGACACCATATAGCGCCTTTCTTCTTCTAATTGTGAGAAAGGGCAAATTGTGAGGCAGACAAAAGGTACAACTTAGACTAAACTAGACTAGAGATGTCCTTTTCAGTGGTCAGACCTTTTAACAATAAAGTCACAAATGTCAAGAATGTCAGGATCTCTCTGATATGACCACTGCAGTCATAATCCAGGGGACTGCTATGGAATTGCAAGCAAACTGTCCGGTAGTCATGCTCCCAGTAAGTTATATTGCTATTCAAGCCATGAAGTCAGAAACAAACAATGTGTTTTATCGGAGTAGTCGGTGGGATAATGTATGATTTCTTTCATCTGGTACGAAGAGTCCAAACCACATTTCTTATTAAAGGAAACATCGGTTGTTTGACAAGGAAAATCATGACTGGATTCCATTGCATTATATTAACCCATAGCTGCGGTAGGTGGCCCCCGGTCTAAGCAGCTGGTTTGAGCTCCAAACAGTCTCTATGGGCGTGGGTTTGAATCCCACCACTGCAATGATGCTTTTCTGCCAAATTAAAACGCAGTGTCATGGCAAAAAGCAATTTGGCCTCTGCCCGACCTTCTATTTAAAAACTGAAGAAGTGGCATAAGCCCCTAATCAATGTGCAGGTGGAGGTGGCATGGCACAGACTTGCTCTTTTAGTTATAAAAACAGGATAGTATGAAAGTGATTCTATCCCAAAACTGCAGATTGGAGAGCAAGCTGAGGCTGGACATCATGGATGAGGCAAGAGCCGTTTTCAGCCCTCAGCTTATTTGCATGAAGTTCTCTTTCCTCATGTCACTTTCCTAGTCACTCGGTTTTCTTCTCAACCATTTTCTTGTCAGCATTAGATGTCCCTACCACTCTGGGTAGCTCTCCTGTTCGTCTAATCACCATTGCATTCTCCTTCTATGACACAGAGCTCACCATTTTGCCTCATCTATTCATCCAGCTTTCCATTTGCAATTCTTTCCTGTGAGCTCCTCATTTTGAATATTCTCTATTACTAGGGAACCCTCTCATGTAGATCTAAATGAAAGAAATCCACATCTTACTTAAGCAGACCAATTTGTTACACATGCTCAAAAACAGAAAGAGGCCGGCCTGCGAAGACACAGCTAACATGGCTGGACAGTTCCTCTTCAGCTCATGGTGGGAACTACAGAAATCAAAAAAACTCACGAAGAACATCCATCAAAGTACCAATCTTGAAAGGATTTCCCAATTTTATAATTGTTTCTAAGTCAGTCACCAGAAACTGATTTGAGGTGAACTAACAAAAATGCACCGCTCAGATATGAATTCAGGATCTCCTGTTTATTAAATTGGTACTTTAACCAACTATGCCACATGACCATGAAATACATGCAGCTTTTGGGTATGATCGGTACATCAACTCTACTAATCACTTCATGGTGACATTCTTCAAGTACATCTCTGGTACCGTCTTCTATGGGTATTTATTTCAATTCCTTGAAATATGATTGTATACCAGAATATGTCTGAAACCTCCGATATAATGCATAATTTCTCCTTGTTTCTCAGGACAGACAGAGAATTAGCAACAAGTGGGTATATGAACAGAAAAATGTTGCTCATTCTTCAAGTGGTTTAGTTTACTCTAAAAATCTATTGTCAGATAGTGGTAGCGACCGAGTGTTTTAAGGTGCACAACCAAACAGCAATTTCTTTGGAATGTGGATCTCATCCACAACTCACAAAGTTGATGAATATCTCCATTTCTTTACATCTGCTTTCTCACTACCCATTTTCAGTCATGTCTGCATCTTCCCTTCTATTTTGGTAACACAGTGTCTGTCTTGCTACCATCAGGTTACATAGACCTTTTGCTACCTTAGCTTTTTGTGTTATCAGTTCTATTCAGGCAGCTCCCTATTCACACCTTACAGGGGCTCCTCTTTCTTAGCTTCCTTGCCCTTGGAGCATCCCACTCCTCCAGACCATACCAGTCTTTAAAGAAAGTTAAACACCAAAAGAGCAATTTTTAAGGCTATGTTCCTCTTCTTCAGTTTGGGATTACATCATCCTCGAGTATGTGTTAGGTGTGACAGAGAACGGTTGGTTAGCTTAATTTCAGTTTCAATAGTGGCAGGGAATAGCAAATATTTAGGCGATACTTGAGTTGTTCAAGCTGGATATCTCAACAACAGCACACATTAGATGGTTCTCTACAACAATGGCTAGTGCTCTGAAGCAGAGGAGATAAGCATTTTAAATTGTTTTTACTGCTAAAACAATTATTCATAACAATCTAATGGGTGAGAACAACTTTTGAGAACACCAAAAAGTGTTCATATTATTGCCATAAGCAGTTTACTTTGGTCTTCAGGGACTCACCAGCTGTTCTTTTAGTATGAGCCACTGCTGACTGATGTCGGGAGACAAAGTAGGCAGCCTCTCTTTAAAAACTGAGAGTCTGCTAAACCCTGACACCATAGCTCCTTCTTCTTCTAATTGTGAGAAGGGCAAATTGTGAGACAGACAAAAGTACAACTTAGACTAAACTAGACTAGAATATATCCTTTTCAGTGGTCAGACCTTTTTAACAATAAAGTCACAAATGTCAAGAATGTCAGGATCTCCTGCGATATGACCCTGCAGTCATAATCCGGGGACTATATGGAATTACCAAGCAAAACTATCCAGCGGTCATGCTCCAATAAGGTATATTGCTATTCAAGCCATATAACAAGTCCGAAGAACAATGTGTCTTATAGCAGTAGTCAGGATGGTATGATTTCTCATCTGGTACAGAGAGTCAAAACCACATTTCTTATTAAAGGAAACATCGGGGTTTGTTGACAGGAAAATCATGTGACTGGATTCCCATTATATTAACCCATAGCTACGGTAGTGTGGGACGGTCTAAGCACCTGGTTGGGCTCAGTCTCTATGGGCGTGAGTTGATCCCACCACCAATGAAACAGAGTTAAAACACAGTCTCATGTAAGCAATTTGGCCCTCCTGTCGACCTTCTATTTAAAAACTGAAGTAGCATAAGCCTAATCAATGTGGGCGGAGGTGGCATGGCACAGACTTGCTTTTTAGATATAAAAACAGGGATAGTATGAAGTGAAGGATTCCAAAAACTGCAGTTGAAACAACTAGTCTAGACATCATGGATGAGGCGAAACGTTTCAGCCTCAGCTTATTTGCCAAGTTCTCTTTCCTCTGTCCTTTCCTAGTCCTCGGTTTTTCTCAACCATTTCTGTCAGCATTAGATGTCCCTACCACTCTAGGTAGCTCTCCTGTTAATCTAATCACCATTACATTCTCCTTCTGACACAGAGCTCTGTTTGCTCATCTATTCATCCAGCTTTCCATTGCAATTCTTTCCTGTAGCTCTCATTTTGAATATTCTCTATTACTAGAGACTCTCATGTAGCTCTAAATGAAAAAGCAATCCCGCATCTTACTTAGCAGACCAATTTGTTACATGCTCCAAAAGGAAACAGAGGAGGCCAGACACAGAAGACACAGGTAACATGGCTGGACAGTTCCTCTTCAGCTCATGGTGAGAAAATCCAAAGAAACTCACGAAAGACATCAGAAGTACCAATCTTGAAGGTTACAATTTGATATGTTTCTAAGTCAGTCACAGAACAGGTTGAGGAACTAACAAAAATGCAGCTCGATACGAATTCAGGATCTCTATTTATTAAATTGGTACTAACCAACTATGCCATGACCATGAAATACATGCAGCTTTTAGGTATGTCGGTACATCAACTCTATAATCACTTCATGAATCGACATTCTTCAGTACCTCCAGTACGTCTTCTATGGATATTATTTCAATTCTACTTGAAATATGATTGTATACCAAGTATATCAAACCTCAAAGTATAATGCATAAATTTTCTCTGTTTCTCAGGACAGACAGAGGAATTAGCAACAGGCAATATGAACAGAAAAATGTGCTCATTCTTGATGGTTTAGTTTACTCTCAAATCTATTGAATAGCATTAGTGTGACGAGTGTTTAAACTGCTGGCAAAAGCACAATTCTTTGGAATATGGATCTCATCCAACAACTACCAAAGGTGATGAATATCTCCAATTCTTTACATCTACTTTCTCACTACCCATTTTCGGTCATGCTCTGCATCTTCCTTCTATTTTTAACACAGTGTCTGTCTTGCTACATCAGGTTACATAGACCTTTGCTACCTTAGCTTTTGTGCTACCGGTTCTATTCAGGCAGCTCCCTGCACCTTACAGGAGCTCCTCTTTCTATAACTTCTGCCCTTGGGCATCATTTCTCTGAACCATGCCAGTCTTCAAAGATGATAAACACCAAAAGAGCAATTTTACAGAGGTATGCTGTTCCTCTTCTTCAGTTTAGGATTTTCATCATCCTAAGGTAATGTGTTAGGTGCCTGACAGAGAACGGTTGGTTAACGAATTTCAGTTTCAATAGTGGCGGGGCCGCAAATGTTTGAGCATGATACTTAGATTTGTTCAAGACTGGATATCTCAACAACAGCACACATTTGAATGGTTCTCTACAGCAATGGTGGCTAGTGCTCTGACAGGAGATGAGCATTTAAATGTTTTGCATACTAAAACGTTGTTGATAACAATCTAATGGTGAAATAACTTTTGAACACCAAAGAAAGTGTTCATAGGTACCATAAGCAGTTTACTTTGGTCTTCAGTGTCCACCAGCCTTATTTCTTTTAATTAATGAGCCACTGCTACTGATGATGCGGGACGCAAAGTAGCTAGCTCTCTTTACAAAACTAGGAGTCTAAACCCCTGACACCATAGCGCCTTTCTTCTTCGTGAAAAAGGGCAAGTGTGAACAGACAAAAAGTACAGCTAACTCGACTAGACTAGAGATGTCCTTTTCAGTGGTCAACCTTTTTAATAAAGTCACAAATGTCAGAATGTCAGGATCTCTGTGATATGACCACACAGTCATAATCCAGGGACTGTATGGAATACCAAGCAAACTTACGGTGGTCATGCTCCAATAAGTTATATTCTATTCAAGCCATATAGAAAGTCGAAACAACATGTTTTATCGATAGTCGGTGGGATAGTGTATGATTTCTTTCATCTGGTACAGAAGTCAAACCCATTTCTTATTAAAGGAAACGAGGTTTGTGACAAGAAAATAATGTGACTGGATTCCATAGTATATTAATCCATGGCTGCGATAGTGGCGAACCGGTCTAAAGCGCTGGTTAGGCTCCTGTCTCTATGGGCGTGGGTTTGAATCTCACCACTGCAATGCTGCTTTCTGCCAAATTAAGCGCAGTGTCATGTGGCTCAATTTGGCCCTACTGCGACCCTATTTAAAAACTGAAGAGTAACAAGCTAATCAATGTGCAGGTGGAGGTGGCATGGCACAGACTGCTCTTTAGTTATAAAACAGGGATAGTATGAAAGTGAATTCAAAAAACTGCAGATGGAGAACAGGCTAGTGGACATCATGGATGAGGCAAGAGCCGTTTTCAGCCCTCAGCTTATTTGCATGATTCTCTTTCCTCATGTCCTTTCCTAGTCCTCGGTTTCTTCTCAACCATTTCTTGTCAGCATTAGATGTCTATCTGGTAGCTCTCCTGTTCGTCTAATCACCATTCCTTCTCCCCCTATGACACAGGCTACTAATTTTGCCTCATCTATTAATCAGCTTTTATTTGCAGATTCCAACAGGCTCCTCATTTTGAATATTCTCTCTATTGCACAGAACCTCATGGATCTAAATGAAAAAGCAATCCGCATCTTATAGACCAATTTATACACTATAAAACAGAAGGGCCAGAAGACACAGCTAACATGGCGGATTCCCTCTTCAGCTCATGGTGGGAACTACAGAATCAAAAGAACTCACAGAGACATCCATCAAGTACCAATCTGAGTTCCAATTTTATGTATATTTCTAAGTCAGTCACAGAAACCCATTTGAGGGTGACAACAAAAATGCCGCTCGATGAATTCAAATATCCTGTTTATTAATTAGTACTAACCAACTCCACATGACCATGAAATACTGCAGCTTTTGGGTATGATGGTACATCAACTCACTAATCACTTCATGAATTGACATTCTTCCAGTACATCTCTGTTTCCAAATCTTCTAATTTGTTTCAATTCTACTTGAAATATGATTGTATACAAGTATATCAAACACTCAAAGTATAATGCATAATTTTCCTTGTTTCTCAGGACAAACAGAGAATTAGCAACAAACTGGTGTATGAACAAAAGCTGTCATTCTTGAAAGTGGTTTAGTTTACTCTCAAAATCTATTGTCAGATAGCATTAGTGTGACAGTGTTTAAGGTGCTGGCTTAAGCTGCAATTTCTTTGAGTCTGGGATCTCATCCAACAACCCCAAAGTTGATAATATCCTCATTTCTTCATCTGCTTTCTCACTACCCATTTTGGTCATGCTCTGCATCTTCCCTTCTATTTGTAACCGATGTCTGTCTTGCTACCATCAGGTTACATAGACCTTTGCTACCTTAGCTTTGTGATATCGGTTCTATTCAGACGCTCTATTGTTCACCTTACAGGAGCTCCTCTGTAACTTCCTTGCCCTTGGACATCATTTCCTCTTGAACCATACCAGTCTTAAGAATAGTTAAACACCAAAAAGAGCAATTTTTCTGACTATATATTCCTCTTCTTCAGTTGGGATTTCATCATCCTCCATAATGTATTCGTGAGTGACAGACAGGTTGGTTAGCTTAATTTCAGTTTCAATAGTGCGGGGCTAGCAAATGTTGGACGATAAATCTGAATTTGATCAACTGGATATCTCAGCACACATTAAGATGGTTCTCTACAATGATGGCTAGTGCTCACAAGCAGAGGAGATGAGCATTTTAAATTCTTTGCACTAAAACAGTTGTTGATAACAATCTAATGGTGAGAACAACTTTTAGGAACACCAAAGTGTTCATAGTGTACCATAAACAGTTTACTTTGGTCTTCAGAGTGTCCCAGCCTTATTCTTTTAATTAATGAGCCTGCTGACTGATGTCTTGACGCATAAAGTAACTAGCTCTCTCTTTACAAAACGGAGCTCCTAAACCCCTGACACCAAAACCCTTTCTTCTTCTAATTGTGAGAAAAGGGCAATGTGAGGCAGACAAAAGTACAGCTTAGACTAAACTAGACTGAAATGTCCTTTTCAGTGATCAACCTTTTTAACAATAAGTCACAAATGTCAAAATAGGATCTCTCTGCATGACCCCAAGTCATAATCCGGGGACTGTATGGAATTACCAAGCAAACTGTATGAGGTATGCTCGACAAGTTATATTATATTCAAACCATTGACAAGTCGAAAGAACAATGTCTTATCGCAGTAGTAGACAGGATAGTGTATGATTTCTTTCATCTGGTACGAAAGTCAAAACCATTTCTTATTAAAGGAAACGCCGGGTTTGTTTGACAAGAAAATCATGTAACTTGATTCCATTACATATATTAACCCGGCACATGTGGGTACCCGGCGGTCTAAGGCGCTGGTTTAGGCTCCAGTCTCTATGGAGGCGTGGGTTCGGAATCCCACCACTGCCAATGATAACACTGCCAAATTAAATGCAGTGTCATGTAAACAATTTGCCCTCTGTGAACCCCATTTAAAAATGAAGAGTGGCATAAGCTAATAATGTGCGGAGCGGGTGGCATGGCACAGACACTCTTTAGTTATAAAAACAAGGACAGGAAAGTGATTCCCAAAACTGCAGAATGGAGAACAGGCTAGGCTGGACATCATGGATGAGGCAAACCGTTTCAGCCCAAGCTTATTTGCATGATTCTCTTTCCTCATGTCCTTTCCTAGTCACTGGTTTCTTCTCAACCATTTTCTTGTCAATAGTGTCCCTAACACTCTGGGTAGCTCTCTTTGTCCTAATACCATTGCATTCCTTCTATGACACAGAGCTCACCATTTTGCCTCATCTATTCATCAGCTTTCCATTTGCAATTCTGTCCTATGAGCTCCTCATTTTGAATATTCTCTATTACTAGGCAACCTCTCATATGATCTAAATGAAAAACAATCCATCTTACCTAGAACAATTTGTTAACATGCTCAAAACAGAGAAGGCCAGACACAGAACACACACTAACATGGCTGGACAATTCCCTTCCAGCTGTGGGAACTACAGAAATCAAAAAAGAAACTCACGAAGAACATCCATCAGTACCAATCTTAAGAATTTCCAACTGTATGAATGTTTCTAAGTCGACAACGAAACTGATTTGAGATTTTTAACAAAAATGCACCGCTCGATATGATCCAGGATCTCTGTTTATTAATTGGTACTTTAATAGATACATGACCATGAAATACATGCAGCTTTTGGGTATGATAAATGCAATCAACTCTACTAATCACTTCATGAATTGACATTCTTCCAGTACATCTCAGTACCGTCTTCTATGGTATTTATTTCAATTCATAAATATGATTGTATACCAGAGTATATCAAACACTCCAAGTATAATATTATTTTCTCATGTTTCTCAGGACAGACAGAGAATTAACAACAAGTAGTGTATGAACAGAAAAATGTTGCTCATTTAATGTTAGTTACTCTCAAAATCTATTGTCAGATAGCATTAGTGTGACCGGTACACAAGGTGTTGGCTTAAAGCTGCAATTTCTTTGGAATATGGGATCTATCCAACTACTAAAGTTGATGAATATCTCTCCATTTCTTACATCGCTTTCTCACTACATTTTGGTCATGCTCTGCATCTTCCCTATTTTGGTAACAGTGTCTAGCACTACCATCAGTTATAGACCTTTTGCTACCTTAGCTTTTGTGTTATCGGTTCTATTCAGGCAGCTCCTAATACACCACAGAACTCTCTTTCTATCTCTTCCTTGCTGGAATCATTTCCTCTTGAACCATACACCATCTTTGAATAGTTAAACACCAAAAGATCAATTTTCTGAGCTATACTGTTCCTCTTCTTCAGTTTGGGATTTTCATCATCCTCGGTAATATGTTGGAGTGTGACAGAGAACGGTTGTAAAAGCAATTTCAGTTTCAATAGTAGCAGGGCTGCAAATGTTTAGGCATGATACTTAGATTTGTTCAAGACTGGATATCTCAACAACCCAACATTTAAGATGGTTTCTCTACAGCAATGGTGTGTAATAAACCACAGGAGATGAGCATTTTAAATTGTTTGCACATGCTAAAACAGTTGTTGATAACAATCTAATAGATGAGATCAACTTTTAAGACACCAAAGAAAGTGGTATAGTGTGCCATAAGCAGTTTGCTGGTATTGGTGTCCTGGCCTTATTTCTTTTTTAATTAATGAGCCTGCTGACTGATGTCGCGGGGCGCTGAAATGACTAGCTCTCTCTTTACAAAACTGAAGGTCTGCTAAACCCCTAACATACCTCTCTTTCTTCTTCTAATTGTGAGAAGGGCAATTGTGAGCAGACAAAATGCAACAGACTCGCTAGACTAGAGATGTCCTTTTCAGTAGTCAACCTTTTAACAACAAAGTCCAAATGTCAAGAATGTTAGGATTCTCTGCAATGCACTACGAGTCTAATCCAGGGGACACTATGAATTACCAAACCGACTAGCAGGTCATGCTCCAGTAAGTTATATTGCTATTCAAGCCATATGACAAGTCGAAAGAACAATGTCTTATAAAGTGTCGGCAGGATGGTATGATTTCATCTGGTACAGAAGAGTCAAACCATTTCTTGTCAAAAACATGAGGGTTTGTTTGACAAGGAAAATCATGAGACTGGATTCCCAGTAGTATATTATACGGCGGTGGTGTAGCTAAGCAGTCTGGTGCTGGATTTGGCTCAGACTCTATGGGCGTGGGTTGAATCCACCACGAATGACCTTCTGCCAAATTAAAATGCAGTGTCATGGAAAGCAATTTGGCCTCACCAATAGGCCAACTATTTAAAAACTGAAGAAGTGGCATAAAACCTAATCAATGTTCAGGTGGAAATGGCATGGCACAGACACTCTTTAGTTATAAAACGGGGATAGTCTGAAAGTGAAGGATTCCCAAAACTGCAGATTGGAGAACAGGCTGACTGGACATCATGGATGAGGCAGAGCGTTTCAGCCTCAGCTTATTTGCATGAAGTTCTCTTTCCTCATGTCACTTTCCTGTCACTCGGTTTTCTTCAACCATTTTTCTTGTCAACATTAGATATCCCTACCACTCAGGTAGCTCCTGTTAGTCTAATCACCAACATTTCTCCTTCTGACACAGAGCTCACCATTTTGCCTATATATTCATCAGCTTTCCATTTGCAATTCTTTCCTGTGACTCCTCTTTTGAATATTCTCTACTAGGAACCCTCTCTGTAGATCTAAATGAAAAGCAATCCGCATCTTACTTGTAACCAATTTGGTACACATGCTCAAAACAGAAGAAGCATGAAGACACAGCTAACATGGCTGGACAGTTCCTCTTCAGCTCATGATCAGAACTGAAATCAAAGAAACTCAAAGAACATCCATCAAGTACCAATCTTGAGATTTCCAATTTTATGATATGTTTCTAAATCCATCACAGAAACTGATTTGGTGAACTAACAAAATGCACCGCTCAAATATAATTCAGGATCTGTTTATTAAATTAGTACTTAACAACTATGCCACATGACCATGAAATACATACATTTTAGGTATGATGGTACATCACTCTACTAATCTTCATGAATTAACATTCTTCCAGTACATCTCTGGTACCGTCTTCTATAGATATTATTCAATTCTTGAAATAGTTGTATCCAAGTATATCAAACACTCAAGTATAATATAATTTTCTCCATGTTCTCAAGGACAGACAGAGGAATTAGCAACAGGTAGTGTATGAACAGAAAATGTTGCTCATTCTTGAAAGTAGTTTGACTCTCAGAATCTATTCTCAGATAGCATTAGTGTGACAGGTGTTTAAGGTGCTTAAAAGCTGCAATTTCTTTGGAGATGCGGATCTCATCACAACTCTAAAGTTGATGAATATCTCTCATTCTTTACATCTGCTTTCTCACTACAGTCATGCTCCACTTCCCTTCTATTTTGGTAACAGTGTCTGTCTTACTACCATCAAGGTTACAGACCTTTTGCTACCTTAACTTTTATGTTATCGGTTCTATTCGACAGCTCCTATTGTTCACACCAGGGGCTCCTCTTTCTAGATTCCTTGCCTTGGAGCATCATTTCCTCTTGAACCATACCAGTCTTTGAATAGTTAAACACCAAAAAAAACAATTTTCTGAGCTATGCTGTTCCTCTTCTTCAGTTGGGATTTCATCTCATCGATATGTAGGTGTGACAGAGAACCGGTTAGTTAGCAATTTCCAGTTTCAATAGTGGCAGGGGCTAGCAAATGTTTAGGCGATACTTAGATTTGCTAAACACTGGATATCTCAGCAACACACAATTAAATGGTTTCTCTACAGCAATGGTGACAGTGCTCCAACAGAGGATGAGCATTTTAAATTGTTTTGCACAGCCTAAAACAGTTATTGATAACAATCTAATGGTGAAACAACTTTTAGAACACCAAAAGTGTTCATAATGTTATAAACAATTCTGGTCTTCAAGTGTCCACGCCTTATTTCTTTTTAATTAATAGCACTGCTGACTGATGTCGGGACCCAAAGTAAACTAGCTCTCTTTACAAAACTAAGTCTATAAACCCCCCCTGACACCATAGCTCCCTTTCTTCTTCTAATTGTGAGAAAGGTAGAATTGTGAGGCAGACAAAGGTACAGCTTAGACTCGGCTAGACTAAGTGTCACTTTCAGTGGTCGACCTTTTTAACAATAGTCACAAATGTCAAGAATGTCAGGATCTCTCTGCGATATGACCGCAGTCATAATCCAGGGACCTATGGAATTACCAAGCAAACTGTGAGGTCATGCTCCAGTAAGTTATATTGCTATTCAAGCCATATGAGAAGTCGAAGAACATTGTCTTATAAAATAGTGGTGGATGTGTGATTTCTTTCATCTGGTACAGAAAGTCAAAACCCATTTCTTATTAAAAACATGAGGTTTTGTTTGACGAAATCATGTGACTGGATTCCATTCGTATATTAATCCATGGCTGCAGTAGTGTGGCCGAGTGGTCTAGAAGCGCTGGTTGGGCTCCAGTCTATGGGGCGGGTTCAATCCACCACTGCCAATGACACTTTTCTGCCAAATTAAAACGCAGTGTCATGTGAAAGCAATTTGGCCTCCTGTGGGCCTTCTATTTAAAGCTGAAAGTGGCACAAACCCTAATCAAATGTGCAGGTGGGTGGCATGGCACAGACTTACTCTTTTAGTACAAAAACAGGGGATGGTCTGAAAGTGAAGGATTCCCAAAAACTGCAGATTGGAGAACAGGCTAGGCTGGACATCATGGATGAGGCAAGAGCCGTTTCAGCCTCAGCTTATTTCACATGAAGTTCTCTTTCCTCATATCCTTTCTAGTCACTGGTTTTCTTCTCAACCATTTTCTTGTCAGCATTAGTCTCCCTACCACTCTGGGTAGCTCTCCTGTTGTCTAATCCCATTGCATTCTCCTTCTATGACACAGAGCTCACCATTTGCCTCATCATTCAGCTTTCATTTACAAGTCTTTCCTGAGCTCCTCATTTTGAATATTCTCTATTACTGGGAACCCTCTCATGTAGATCTAAATGAAAAAGCAATCCGCATCTTGTAGCAGACCAATATGTACATACTCAAGACAGAGGAGGCCAGTCCTCGCACCACCGAAACCCAAACCCCTCCTTACTCACCACACACTTACTCCATCCCACTCACGCTTCCACCATTCACAAAAGCCAAAACAAAAAAGCAACCAAACACAAGCAAAACAACACAACAATCCAACACTCCAACACATACCACCGCCAACAACACAACCTATCACACACCACCACACACACTATCCACCAGCACACACAACTAACAAGACTGGTTGTATATAAAATTATACTCAAAATATCACAGGCAGCCCTCAAATGCTCTAATAATCTTTGAGTCCAGTCCGGAGAGTCTACATAAATGAACAAAGTGGAGCAGGCATCATGGAGGTCATTCAGGAAGATGGGAAAAATAATATGTCCAAGAACATACCCTTGGGGCATGCAAGAGCAGATGTAGAGTTGGGAGGAACAGAGTATCCAATCTGGATCACTTAAGACCTTCCCTCGCGGTATGAGTGGAATTACTCACCTGAGGAGGCAGACAACTCCGCTGCCTTGCACTTGACCCGGAGAATGGGGTGGACGACAATGCTGAAGGCTTTTGCCAAGTCGACAAAGATGGCAGAGGTTACCAGGCCTTGAACCAATCCCAGGATTGGAGGGTGGTGCATGTGGTGCCCATCCACAAAGGAGGCTCTTGGGATGATCCAGGGAATTACAGGCCGGTTAGTCTCGCATCGATTGTGGGTAAACTACTGGAAACTATACTGAGGGAAAAAATAATGGCATTTCTGGAAGAGAATTGTCTCTTACATGAACGGCAACACAGAGAAGGTCTCGTCAGACCAACCTTGTGGATTCTTATGACTGGTGACTAGGGCTCTGGATGAGGGTAGGGCAGTGGATGTTCTGTACTTGGACTTCAGAAAGGCATTCAATTCGGTGCCACAGAAAGGACTGATAGGCAAGCTGAGGGACCTGAGGGTTAGCGATAGGGTGGTCAGATGGGTTAGGAGCTGGCAGAAAAGGAGGCTGCAGAGGGTGGTGGTGAGGGGGGAAATATTAACACCAAGGGAGATCACCAGTGGAGTTCCACAGGGCTTGGTGCTGGGCCCAATGTTATTCAACATTTATGTAGCCAATATGGCAGTTGGGGTTCACAGTTGGATTATTATGTTTGCTGATGATACCAAATTGGGAGCAGTGGTGGATGGTGGGGTGCTACAGAAGGACCTAGAAACCCTAAAGAGGTGTTCAAGTACCTGGCAGTTGGGCTTCAGTGCAAGGAAGTGCAGAATTATGCACTTTGCAAACAGGAATCCTGGATTTAGTTATAAGCTGGGAGGTGTACAGTTACTGGCATCTCAGGAGGAAAAAGATCTGGATGTACTAGTCACAGGCCACATGAATCACTCTGGAGTGTAGAAAGCAGCAACAAAGGCTAATAGGAATGTTGGGGTGTATATCACGGAAATCTACCTCATGGGTGAGGAGGTGATCCTGCAGCTGTACAGGGCATTGGTGCGAGCCTCGTTTGGAATACTGCATGCAGTTCTGGCATCCCTACTTAAAAAGGATATCAGGCTGTTGGAGGGTACAGAGAGAGCAACCAAGATGTTAAGTGAATTGAGGATAATCCCTATGAGGACAGGCTACAGATGCTCAATAGGTACTCACTGGAGGACAGAAGGGATAAGGGGATATGATTGAGACCTTTAACTACTTAAAGGGCATTAATAATGTAAGTCATAAGGGTCTGTTTAAAATTAGAAAAGAAGGAACCACAAGAGGGCATAGTCTAAAGTTGGAGGGAGGTTCAGAAGGAGATAAGGAAGCACTTTCTCACGAGAGGATGGTGACAATATGGAATGCTCTGCCTGAGGAACTGGTTTTAAGGCGTCAGTGGGGGTAATTAAGGGATGGTGGGATAAACTTGAAGGGCAAAATCAAAATGGGGAAGGGAAGATGTTAAAACAGTGGGATAAGTTGGTGGGAGGGAGTATGAGGTGGGGAGCAGCATCAGTGCAAAACAGTGAGAGCTGCAGACTCGATAGATCATTAGGCCTTTATCTGCTGGCTTTTCCATATGTTCATATGTATGCTCATATCCATGCCAGATAGGATGGCATCAGTGAGCCACAGGAGGCAAGTGTACGTGGAGCGAGACTTTCTAATGTTAAACAGGTAATGTGTCAAGAAAGAGGATGAGTCAAGGAAGTTGGAAACTTGGGAGAGAAGAAAAAATTACTCACCTTAGTAATTGTGTTTCTTCTAATGGAGTCTTGCTGTATTCTGACATATGCAGTTAGCCCCAGCACTTGAACTACTCCGGAGAGGAAAGAGTTAAATTCTATGCAGGGCATAGACGGTTGAGCGTGAGCTCGGTTCAAACCTCTGTCTGCTGCACTTTGAAGTGTAGCCGTCAGATTCTTACGAGCTAATCCTTACTAACTAACCCCCCCAATGTGGAAATTGTAAAAACTTACTAGCCAAATGGCAACCAAATATGTTTGGATCCCCCAAAAGACTCAAGTCGAGAAATCCAAAATGAAAACTACGTAGTGAACAACTTATGACTATCAGAACAACAAAAAAAAAAACACTCCCTCTCTCTAAAAAGAGGGATTGCTCAAATGTACCCCTGAGGTGCAACACTGCTCCTGACAGCCCACTTCCCAAAAACCAGGTTCTAAGAAGGGAGGAAGGGAGAGAGGTCAGAATACAGCAAGACTCCATTAGAAGAAACACAATTACTAAGGTGGGTAATTTTTTCTTCAAACAACATGAAGCCTTGCTGTGTTCTGACTTATTGCAGACTACCAAGCAGTACCACCATGGAGGAGGGAATCAAACCTATTTTGGGAATAGGCTCTGCAGTACTGCTGCACCAAACCTAGCAACACTCCTAGCCTGGATATCCAGAGAGTAATGCTTGGTGAATGTATGGACTGTTTTCCAGGTGGTTGCTTTACAAATCTCTAGTAAGGGAATATCCCTGGCAGCAGCTAGGGAAGCACTCTGTACTCTTAGTCGAATGAGCCCTCAGGCAGACTGAGAGTGGAATTTTGCCTAGCTTTTCATAACAGAATTGTATATAAGAGAAAATCCACCTGGCAATAGTTCTCTTAGTGGAAGAAACACAGAACGGCTACCCGTAATCGATAAAACACACATCCAGTGCTGAAATTGTAGTTAAAACAGCTTTAATAAGATAGCTGAAGCAAGCAGCATATTAAAAGCCACAGACGTGACGCTTTACATGTCAAGAAAGACGCTTTTCTCTTAGTGGTTTGTTTACCTTCCCACTTCCCCATAAGTGAGGAACAACTGGAGAGAGTCAAACCTGAGTGCCTTAGTACACTCAATGTATTAGCTAAGGGCCCTTTTAACATCTAAACTGTGTAACCTTCTCTCTGCTGAAGAAGAATGGTCAGTGAAGAAAACAGGGAGAGACACGGATTGGTTCAAATGAAAATCTGAAACCACTTTAGGTAAGAACTTTCTATTGGTCCTAAGAACCACCTTATCTCTATGGAATGAGATAAAATCAGGCTCCACTGACAGGGACTGTAACTCACTGATACGTCTGGCAGAGGTAATAGCTACCAGGAGCACAGTTTTCCAAGTCAAGTACTTAAGCTCTGCTGAGGACAAAGGCTCAAAAGGGGATTGCATAAGCTGAGCAATGTAAATATTAAGGTCCCAAGCAGGGGTAGGATCCCTAAAGGGGAGATTGGAATGAAGCAAGCCCTTGAAAAATTTACAGAAAACAGGATGAGATGCCAATGAGAAGGGTTTTCCCACTGACAGAAAAGCAGAAACAGCTGACAAGTATACCTTGAGGGTAGCTGGTCTGAGGCCTAGCCATTCTGAAAACCATATAGTCCAGGATTGTGGACAAGTCCAGCAGTATCTGTGGTTATATTCTTCTTGGAACACCAAATGCTGAATCTCTTCCATTTGGAATTATAAGTTTTTCTGGTGGAAGGTTTGAGAGAGGCTTTGAGAATGTCCAGAACCCCTTGAGAGAGATGCAAACCTGCATATTCTAACTCTTCAAGAGCCATGTCTTAAGACTGAGGGGCGTAGGTTGGGATACCAGATCCTCCCTGACAGGAGGTTAGCAGGTTGTGATTTCTGGGAAGACAAAGGAGAAGATGGACTGCTAGCGACAGCAACAGGGGTACCAAGGCTGCCTGACCTAATCTGGAGCAATCAGGATCACCTTGCAAGACTGTGATCTTATCTTGACCAGAACCTTGAACAGAAGAGTAAAAGGAGAGAAGGCATACAGAAATTTTCCTTCCCAATCCAGAATCAGAGCATCCAGAGGGACTGATCCCAAGACTGGGGGTCTGCAACAGAAGAGAGGAAGTTGGTGATTGTCTGGGGCTGCAAAGAGATCTATCTCTGGAGTGCCCCACCTTGAAAAAATTTGTTTTAGCACTACGGGATCCAGAGACCATTCGTGATGGCCCTGAGAGATCCTACTCAATACATCTGCTAGCACATTGTCCTTTCCTGGGAGGTGGACTGCTACCAGAGAAGTCTGAAGAGAATAAGCCAGGGACCATAATTTCATGGCTTCTGTGCACAAGGCCATGGACTGAGTGCCTCCTTGCTTGCTGATATACCACATGGTGGTGGTGTTGTCTGTCCTGACATGAACCACCTTGTTCTGCACTGATTGTGAGAAAGCTTGCACAGCCAGGTAAATTGCCCTGAGTTCCAGAAGACTGATGTGGAGAAGAGACTCCTGAGTGGACCACACTCCTGGGCTGTCAGAGTCCCCAGGTGAGCTCCCCACCCAGGAGAGAAGCATCTGTGGTTAGAACCACAGAATGAGACTGAGTGGTGAATGGGACCCCTGTTGAGATTGTCCTGATCCTTCCACAATTGAAGAGCCTGGATCAGGGTCTGAGTCACTGGAATAAGCTTGTTAGAGGATCTTTTCTAAAACCAAAAGGCCCTCGGTGAAACTGAATGTCCCTCATCTGAAATTGGCCCCTTGGACCACTGCAGTGGAAGCTGCTATGTGTCCCAGAAGCTGAAGAAGTGCCTTGCTGGTCGAGAAACCAGAGGGCGGATGAAGAAGCAAGCTCTACGATGGCCTTTACCTTACCAGGAGAGAAATGCTCTTGCTTTGACAGTGTCCTGTTCTACCCCTATGAAGGTCGAAAGTTGTACTGCCTGAACTGACTTGGGAAGATTGAAAAGGAACTTAGAGAAGTGAGCACTTGCTGGGTCACTTCTCAAATCTGACTTTGATCTGTCTGACTGACCAGTCATCCATATTTTACTCCTGAATGCCACTACTGCATTTTTGTGAATACCCTTGAGCTGCTGGCTGGGTACTGCT
The DNA here is from genome assembly GCA_016271365.2 of Neoceratodus forsteri. Lineage (NCBI taxonomy): Eukaryota > Metazoa > Chordata > Ceratodontiformes > Ceratodontidae > Neoceratodus > Neoceratodus forsteri. Next base: position 433,987,672 of record CM057450.1, on the reverse strand, counting down.
TTTGATCTGGTACTGGCCCAGCTGCGTTCAACCTGTACTTTCTGTGGAGCAATGTGATGGAATGTAGGCATCCTTACTGCCCAGGAGGCTAGCCAGTCCCCTGGCCTTAGAGAGGAAGAATTATACCCCAGTCACCATTCTGAACTTTGGTTTTAATAGATGCTTGTTCAGGTATCTTAAGTCTAGGATGGACTGCAACTCCCCTGTTTTCGTTGGGGTAAGGAAGTACCTGGAGTACAGACCTTTGCCCCTGTGGATTGTGGGAACTCTCTCTATGGCCCTTAAGGCCAGAAGAGATTAAACCTCTGCTTCTAGGGCAATGGTTTGAGAGATGTTCGCAGGTGGAAAAGATCCGACTCTCAGCTTTGGAACTTTTTTAGCTGAGAGTTAGTCCTCGGCTTACTACCTCAAGACCCGCTTATCTGAGGTAACAGACTCCGGTCCTGGAAGTAGTAAGCCAGCCTGCCTCCTACAGGAATGGGGAGTCGACCGGGCTGACACATCAGGGTGTCTGCTTGGCAGGAGCCTTAGGCTAAGAAGTGGATGCAGCCTTACTCTTCCTTCGAACAACCCCCGCTGGGAAAAAGGAGAGGAGGCCTGTGCTTGGTAGAAAGGCCTATGAAATGGCCTGCCCCTGCCTCTAGCTTGCTGCCTTTGAGGAGTTGCCTGCCTTTCCTTGGCCTATGCACTCCTATAGGTGGTCCTGTATTCATCCATCTTCTTCATATAATTCTCTGTCTGCTCCCCAAACAGAGAGTTATTAACTACAGGGAAATCCATAGCCTTAGCCTGGGTATCCTGAGATAGGATAGTACACGTGAGCCAAGCTAGTCTCCGAAGAGCCACAGATGCAGCCATGACTCTAAATGATACATCACTGGAGTCTACAGCAGCATGAAATTGGATCTTTGATGCCTCAATCCCATCAGCAGCCATCTCCTCCAGCTCCTTGGCAAGCTGGAGGGAGGCCTGCTTAGACAGTGCCAGTACAGTGTCCCACCTGGACTTCTGGTACCTGGCTGTATAGGCCACGTAATTAGCCTGCCTGAGTCCCAAGGAGGATGCCATGTACTGTTTCTTTGCCACGGCATCCAACTTCCTGGAGTCTTTATCTGGGGGGTGTGAAGCCAAGGGTATATTAGCCTTATCACAGGCTGCAGCCTGCACGACCCCAACATGGCTGCATTGCTGTTACAAGTACTCCATACCTGAGCCTGACAGCATGTACCTCTTGTCCATCCATCTGTCCACAGGAGGTAAAGAATTTGGAGTTTTTAACAGCTTTTGTGTCTGTTTCCCAAAAGACTTGTGAAGGGGAATAAACAACCTCTTGGACTCTGGGATGTCCATCATCTCCACAAAGTCAGGCTCCTCTTGTTCCTCAACAGCTTCCTCCATAGGGAGCGGGAGGGTTTCTGCCACTTTCCTGTAAAACATAAGGTGGGAAGCGGACTCAGAAAGCCTAGGATGGGAAACATCGGAAGGTCTGTCTGGGAGATGTCCGTTCTATGGGCTCATCCAGACCTTCTATTCCATCATCATCATCACCAATCATCATCCCTCCAGATCCAGTTCATAAAAATCTTCAGGGCATAATCTTGAACTGGAGGAACTGACTGAACTGAGCAGCTTGCCAGAAAGGCCGGATTGGTGGAACTGAGCAAGCGTTTCCACTATCACGAATCACTCGGGCAATTTCCTCGGCAGTCGGATGATGCAGTTCTGGATCCCAACCGCCAATTTGTCTTTTCTTTTTCTTCAATGGAACCGATCCTCAGAATCGGTTCCTTTGCCTGAAGGCGATCGACCTGTCGTCGGAACCGAACCAGGCTGGCCATCCAGGTCAACGGACTTCTCGCCTCCCTTCCTTAAGCCTGCCCAATCTTTGCCCAGGGTGGCTTTAGGAAATTCTTGCAAATCTGGCAGTCTGAATCAAGGTGGTCAAACTCCAGACAATAAACACAAGGGGTGTGGGGATCAGCCTTAGCAAAGGTCTCCCCACATACACTGCAGTGTTGAAACCCAGTGGGCCCAGTTTTCTTTCTGAGTTTCTCAGACGTAGCCATCCTAAATCAAAAACTTACCCTTTACTCTGCTTCAGCCAGGCAAGACACCCTTATCAGTTTCTAACCGTGGCACGGGTATTGGAAAAAAACGCAAAACACTTTTTTTAAAAACCGGTAAGGACCGGTACCACACTAAACTCAAGGAAGAATTAAAATCAAACACACTTTACAAAGCAACCGGTTCAGCCGAACTGGTTGAAGATGTAAATTTACAACTTCACAAGTTTTCTAACTTAAGTCCACTACCTACATACTTAGTGTACCACAGATAGGGATCTAACCAAAAACAAAGAACCTATCGGTAAAACCGATGACTTTAACCTACCGAGAACCAAGAGCAGAGGAGAAATCTCCAGAGAGACTGTTCAGTTAGGCCGAATAAAGAATCTGATGGTTACACTTCAAAGTGCAGCAGACAGAGGTTTGAACCGAGCTTGAGCTCAATGTTCTATGCCCTGCATAGAATTTAACTCTTTCCTCTCTGGAGCAGTCCAAGTGCTGGGGCTAACTGCATATGTCAGAATACAGCAAGACTTCATGTTGTTTGAATAAGGTGCTCCTGGAGCTTAGCCAGGGTGTTGAGGGGAGAGAGAGAGACAGGGTAGTAGTTCCCAGGAGAGGAAGGGTCACCCACTTTAAGAAGGGGAATGACAGTAGCCTGTTTCCAAGTATCAGAGACAATTTCTTTATCTCTCCTGATATGTTCTGTGTTGCAAGCTGAATACTATTTTGTTTGTCCTTCTGTGGACTCCCTCCACCTTGTCAATGTCCTTTACTCCTTGCACAGTTGCAGCCTCAAGAACTGCACACAGTACTGTAGGTGAGGCCTCACTAGTGTATTATGCAATGGTATCACCACATCATACCTTCTGCTAGTGATGCCTATGCCTATGCACCCCAGCATGCCACTGGCCCTCTTTGCAACATTTGTGCTCCATTTTTTTCAACTATTTTTCCAGTCTCTCCGTCTTGGAACTCTCTCGGCCCACCATGCTCGCCTGCTCGCTCTACTGCCCACTGTGTTCCCCTACATCTTTAATTTTGTCACGGCTCCCTGGGATGGGAGGAGGCAGCAACCCAGGGAGACTGCGGGGCAGTGACGGGGAACCAGTGTTGGGTGTGTGGCAAGGGCACTGGCAGGGCCATCGCCTATCCGAGGCAGAGGGTATTTTCTTGTTTATGCCCTCAACGTTGGACGTGCAGTGCCACCTGGCCCATGACATGAGTGCTCCCAACCACGTCCAGAAGGCAGCTGCCAATGTCTACCCCATGCTTGTGAGCCCATGGGCGTCCCAGTGCCACCGATCTCCACCGGGGGCCACTGCTGTGCTGGGCTTCCCCTGGATCCCTCCCCAAGAGAGGAGAGCAGCCCTACAGATGCTCAATCCTATCTCTCCTTCGCCGACCCACAATGGCCCAGGCTCGCTCCCGAACCCAGGTCGCTGGCATGACGTGAGGTGTGGCATCCAGCACCTCAACCCTCAGCACCACCGGGCCGGCCATTTTTGTGCTCCATTTTGACACCTTTAGGTCATCAGAACTGATAACTCCTAGCTCCCTTTCTTCCTTGGTGATCGTCAGCACCTCCCCCCATCCTGTAGCTCTTCCCGGGGTTCCCTTTTCCCAGGTGCATTATTTTGCACTTCTTTGCATTGAACCTCTGTTGCCAGTCCTCAGACTATTTTTCAAGCCTCTCCATTTCCCTGCTCATTTTCTTCACCCCTTCTGGAGTATTCACTCTGTTACAGATGTTGGTGTCATCTACAAATAAGCAGACAGACCTTTCATTCTAGCCCTTTTGCAATGTCTGTAATGAAAACATTGAACAAGACTGGTCCCAGGACTGTTCTCTGAGGTACCCTACTTGCCACCACCCTCTTCCTGGATTGGATCCCATTACCACCACCCTCTGCCTCCTGTCCATCAGCCAATTTCTAACCCAGATTATCATCTTGTGCCCCATGGCCAGACTACCCATCTTGTTAATCAGTCTTCTATGTTGGACAGTGTCAAAAGGCTTTCCTGAAATCAAGGTAGGTGACATCCACCACCCCTCCCTGATTTACTTCCTTAATGAGACATTAGGTTTTCCAACCCTAACACCCAATGCCCACCCCACCCTACGAGACTGACAGGCATTGGGGATGTGCCCTTTGGTCATCAGCCATAATGCTCATGCCATTCCAGCTCACCCCACCCTACAGACACTGACAGGTGTCACTGTTAGCTTCGGGGTCTTTGGCCGTAACGCTCACCCCATTCCATAAGGAAATAAGCTGAGATGGTGTAGTATAGAATGGAGTGAATGTTAGGGCTGAACACCCCAAGGCACACCCAACAACTGTTGCTGTCTTCTGGGTGGGGTGGGGGTAGAACAGCATAAGCATTATGGCCGATGACCCTAAGGCACACCCCAGATGCATGTCAGTCTCTGCAGGGTGGATGGTGGGCCATTATGGTTGGAAACCATAATGCCCCAGGCGTTTGTTGGTATTTTCATACCAGATTTTCAACATAGACTTTTTAGGACCTCACCTCATGAACAGTGGCACTATCATTTTGATACTCAGTTTTGTAAGGTGATTTCACTCAGTGACTGCACCATTCCACACCACAAGTACAAAAAAACACATTTTGGGCAGGATGTGACAAATAACAGCTATACTATTCATGACGTGGTGTGGAAAAATAGCTATGTTGACAATTTGGAGTGAAAGTATTGAAAATTACCAAAGTTACACGCTTGTGTAGGAAAATTGCAACTAGCCTGCATAACAAGGTCATTTTTAAGAATTTTTCCACAAAATTTTCAGCATGGGCTTTTTGGTACCCCACCTCATGAACACTGACAATGTCATTTCCTTAATCAGTTCTGAAAGGTCATTTTGCACAGTGGCTGTGCAATTCTGCACCAGAGATGCAAAACACATTTCAGGCAGAATGTGAAAAATGACAGCTACACTGTTCATGAGGAGGTGTGAAAAAATGGCAATGTTGAAAATCTGGAGTGAAAATATTAAAAACTGATGAGGTTATGAGCATGCGTAGAAACTGCGTAATGCAGCGCATAGCATGATCATTTTGCAACAAATTTTCAACATGGGCTTTTGGGACCTCCCATATGAACACTAGTGCTGTCATTTTGGATAGTCCCGAAAAGTTAATCCATGCACCTTATAGGTCCGATTAATGAGATGACAGTGAAAGTGTTCACTAGGAGGGGTCTCAAAAAAGCCCGTGTTGAAAATTTCGTGCCAAAAGTCCAAAAAATAACTGTGATATCAACATAAGTTCAAAACCCCATTGACAGCCATTTTACAGCACTTACCTTGATTCCTGAGTTTGTGGTTTGCCTTTGAAGAGTGCAGATGTGTCCCGGTCCAGAGAGGATCACAGTTGTCAACCTCCAGAGGTCAGTATGGGGTAAGGGCGGGGTGCGGGAAGCTGAGTGTGCAGAAGGAGGGTGGGGATTGGAAGGGGCATGGGAGACAACGAGGGACCATTTCCTTTTTTTCCAGGGCATTACAAAGAAAAAAAATGTCGGGGACGGTTTTCTTTATTTCAGGGAAACATTATGTTGCAGATAAGGACCGCTTGGCCCACCCAGTCTTCCCATTTCTAAATTATTTTTGGGGACTCTGGGAGTGGGCTCTCCAGTATCCCAGAATATTGGGGGATACAGATAGGGGGACACTGGGAGTGGGCTATCCAGTGTCCTGAATGGCAAGGGGTGGGAAGTGACTGCACAGAGTGTTTGTATTGCTGACATGGGGATTGGGCACCCCGATGTCAGCTTTAAGAGAAAGCCACACCGCAGCTAATGTTGATGCCTTTGAGGGGGGCAGAGCAGTGAGAATTGAGTGAGAATTGGGCCCATGGTCAGATACTTTCAAATATTTCGTGATATTCTAAAGGGATTCTTTCTGGTGGCCCTATAGTGGTACTGAAGGCAGGCAGACAGGGAATTTCTCTACAGATATCACAGGAAATTCACAAAATATCTGACCATGTCAGTTGCTGCAACTGGGACAGAGTTCAGTCTTTTGTTTCCTTGTAAAGTGCACTTATAATAATTATTATAAATAATGACAACTTGGTAACTTACTTACAAGAACAAAAGAGGAATAAAGAGGAGAAAGGTTTGGAGGATGTATTGGTCATCTGAGGTGAGTGATGATTCAGAAATTTTTTTCAGCCATGCAAAGGGAAAATTGATATAGATTAATATTAAATAACCCTGTTTGAACCTTACTAATTTAACTTAAAAAAATGAACTTCCTCAAGGTTTATTCCTTCAAGTGTAGATGCTGTACAATAAACTTACAATATTATAATTCCCCTTTCGCCTTCCTTTTCTCTTATACAGTTATCATTACAGTGTACTTCAGCTAGGAAAGTTCTATATCCTGTATGTCTTGATTTATAATTACTTGTACTGTACATTGCCATGTGTATATGTTGGCAAATCAGTCTTAAATAAAAGATGGGGTTTGATCAAAGTGACTTGTGTACTAATGAGAAATGAACTCTATTACTGACAAGGGACACTATATTTATCTGTAGATGGAGATGAGAAAAATGTACAGAAGGGTATTATAGTCTTAAAGACAATCTAGATTGCATAGTGTAAGCTATTCAATTGAGAAACACAATATTGAGTTCAAATATGACATAAATACGTCCATCCCATAGCCTTTAAGTATTCACACGATTGTACCACTTTATTTCTTTTCTTATTCTACTCTTTTAATGAAAATAATAGAATCGATGTAGATTTTTATCATAATTAGGTTAAAATATGATTTTAAGTGTAATTCTGGTTGAAACTTAAATTATGCCTGTGAAATAGCATAAATTGCCATTTCCACGTTTGTACAATTTTTGCAATATGCTGCGAAAATGACATAATCCAAAATTAATACACAATTTGAGCCTTAAGTGCAAAATGCACAAAAGAATGCTATTTTGTCCAAATTGCACATTTGTTTAAAACATAAAAGTACATATTTTTGCCCAAATCACTCACGTAAAAAAAACAAATTTTGCAAAATGTATAATTTGGCATTTGCATACACATAATACTTGAAAGTGCTCCTTTTATGTCTAATGGTGCATTTCTTTAAAAAAGTTTTTAGCCAGCTCGGTTGCACTGAGGCTAAAGGGCACTGGATGTCTTACCTCCGCTATCAGTGACCCATGTTGAGCGAGCATGGGCCGCCAACAGGGGGAGGAGAAGGATCAAGCATCCAAGGGACTGCTTTCCTTCTCTGGGGAGGCAGATGTCAGTGGTCAGGGTATGACTGGCCCCTAGCAGAGGCTGGGGGGCAGCATGCCAATGCTGCAGATAGGGGCAGAGATGGGGCAGATGTCTGGAAGAGTGTGTGTGGGTGCGTGCATGCTCCCTCTGCTAGCATCAATGCATGCCTCATCACTGCATGGGAAGAAAATCAGGAAAAAATGGCCCTGGTTGCATGGCTTGATGCCTGTCCATTGGAACACACCACCTCCAGAGGGCATCACTGCCAATGCTGGATCCGGTCCTGGTGGGGAAGATCAGGGGTTCCCCACTACCCCACCATGGGGGGTAAGCCATGGGGGTAAAAGCGGTGATGAGCTGAAGTGTGGAGGTGCGGGATGGATAGCGGCCAGAGGACAGGGTTGCCAGGTAGATGAAGCCAACCGGGGACCAGGGGGAGAAAAGTCATCAAAACAAAAAAGTTGTTTTTAAAATGCACATTTTTTTCAATGTACATGTGAAAAATATGCAAAAGTGAACATTTTCACATAAAAATACACTATTTGTGAAATTAAAAATTATAGGAATGCAAATGTATGCACTTTAAAAGTATCTGCAGTGTGAAATTTTGCAAAATTTGTAAGGAACTGAAATTCATAATTTTGTACCACTCTTTATTTTCTTGCTTTTGAGAAGAAAGTGATAAATAAGAAAAATCATAAAGATCATATGATTCTGCATTGTTGCTTCCAGCGAAACCCAACTCAATCTTTTTATATTGGGAGAGAAGTGAAGAGTGAAAACCACATTTTATTCTTGGTGTGAATTATGGTGAATATTCCCTGACAGAAAAACTCATGTTTGGACTCAGTTGCATATTTTTAGTTAGGATATGGTATGTTTAATTTATGTGATATGTGATTTTCTTCACACCTTGTTACAAAACTAAACTTGTTTTTTTCCAAACAGGGGAGGGAATGTGTTTTACAGATGTTAAGCTAGCCAAATTCATAAGGCATTGATCCTTCATGATAGTGCTGGATCTTTTTTTTTTTTAAATATTTTTTAGTTTTTCTGTGTGTGAATTTTGTAGTGCTCATGAAAGGTGCTGGGTTGACAGCACTGGGACCTGAAGTCCCCTATTTAACCACATGACAGGTACAGCACAGGCGATCACAGTGCAAGCTTCCCCAGACTACTCTGCCAATGTGCCTCAACCCTGCCACGGAGAGACCATCACGTATGTGAGAGGGTAGTTCAGATTCTATGCCCTTTTGATCCTTAGTCTCTCGTGTCAGGCTGCCAACAAGGGTACCAATTAGTGCTGACTGTGTTGGTGATTTTCTGTTTCTTTTTAGCTTAAAAAATAGTGTTGGATCTTCTACAATAACAACAATAGTGGGCCCCCAATCCTAGTCCTTAAAACAGCAGTTCATGGTAAAAAAGGTTTTATATAGTTCTGTATGCGTTTTGTTGCAACCTCCATTGTTGACCTCTGTTACTTTTTGTTTCCAAATCCTTTTATATAGGGCCACATCACATTTGATGTTCACCATTATATTTTGTGGCTTAGAGTTTGCCTTGATGTCCGCAGTGTCCCATATGGTCAGGAAGCAGTCTCTAGTTCATAAAGAAGAACAAGTCAATGCATTACACTCAGTCAGTATGTACCAAATAACTTCTCTCATGCCTAGCTACTCTTGTTTAAATGGGGAGGCTCAGTTATGAATACTGAATCCTGGTTTATCTTATTTATTTGTTCACTGCTCAACATACAAAAATGTTGTTATACTCCCAACTGTATAATCATTTGTGGGCACCAGTAAACTGAGTACTGCATGCATGCATGTAACAAAGTCAGACAAAACCCCAACCAGTTTCACTTGCTCGTCATCTTGACCTGGCTATGATGCACCCACAGAGTAGGTTATTATCAGTGTCCATGGCCTAGTTGGTAGCATGCCTGCCTCTGGGGCCAGAAAGTTGGATGGTGGTGGATTCCAGCCCCGTACCAAGTAATACCCATAACTGACAGAACAGTAGAGTAAGAAGGGAGTACTGCACTGTTGTAGTACCCTCCTCCAGATGAGATGTCAACTGAGGTCCTGTCTGCCACTCTGGTCACTGTCCAGGTGGATATCCCATGGCACTCATCCATGATGAGTAATGGCATTTCCATGGCATCATGGCCTACGTCCCCCTGTCAATAAAGCATGTTCATGCAACCCATCCCCATGGAAGCTCCTGGAAATAAACAACCATAACTAAGTCTGTCTTTTCTGGTAAAAAATTATAAATAAATAAATTAGGGTGCAACTCATAACTCTTTCAAATGCTCTTGCTTACAAATCCCTACTTTCTACATACAATCTTCAATAACTAAAATTGCATTTTTTATACTGTGGATCATACCTGTACACTGGGCCCCATTTCCAAAAGGGTAGCATGGCACAAAATGGGCTTGCACCACACTAACCTGGAATAGTGCCGGCTGTCAAGGGCATGGACATATTCAAAAGTCACCTATGTATGGCACACCCCTGACAGTGCTGTCACACACAATATTGTGCTGTGTCAACGTATATGAGGGATCCTTCATGGATATGCAATGCAGAACAATACAGAACTTTTTCAGAATCGCTAAATGACCATCAGCGCAGCACAGTTTAATATTTCTGAAACCCAGCCCTTAACAATGTGCAGATGGGGTGGGTACCCTGCACCCAATCCAAGCACGTTCAGGGGCTGGGTACCCTGGTATTCCAGTAATCCCTTCCTAGTCCAGATCACCTCATGTATGTCAAAATTAAGCAGCTCTGGTGGTCCAGCAGTCCCTCCCCATCCCTGATCCCCTGTCTCATTAAAAATAAATCCATTCCTGGTGGTCTAGCGGTACCTCCCCAGCCCTGAAACCCAGTCATATTAATAGTAAATACATTCCTGGTGGTCTAGTGTTCCCTCCCCAGCTCCAATCCCTGTTATGATGATACACATTCATCCAGGATGGTCTAGTTGACCCCCCACCCCAGCAGGTACTGCCCCACCACCCTGCTCCCTCCTCTGTCCCAAGCACAGGAGCCAGTGTCCAGCACAGTCCTTCTCTCACCACCATGGCCAGCTGCGGACTGAGCTGTCAGCGAGCATAGAATATAAAGAGTACTGCTCATTGATTGACAGTGGCCAATATGACAGTGGTTTAGGGCTGTTATAGGCTGCTTTAATGGGTAGAAAATTATAACTCAGGGATGCCTTGTTGACATGAATGATGCTAATGGTGTTTGCCCTTTAAGGGGCAGACCAGGTTGTCCTGGTACACCCCTTCCCTTTCCATTAAGATGGTGTGCTCAGAAGAGGGAAGGGGAAGGGAAGTAGAGGGCTGGGGGGTAGAACTATGGCCGAGCAACAGGAAGGGGAGGGGCATGAGGAGGTACATAATGGGTAGCACAGGAGTGGCTCAGTCACTTTTTGTTATAGTTTTGATTTAATTGAAACTGCAGCACATCAGATTGGCTGAACAACAGGATAGGTTTGTGCACTAGGATACAGCAGGTAAGATAGCTCACAATGAATGAAGTTTAAAAAATATATATATATATAAATAATATGATAATAAATATGGATAAATAAATTAATAGTGAGATATAATGATAAGCTGTATTACTTTACAAGACAAAATCATTGAAGGTGAATTGTATATGACTGGCTCATTAGGCCTAGAATGTGACCCCTGTTTGTAGGAAGTTTTGGAGTAGGACCCCCGTTTGAGGGAAGTTTTCTTTAGACTGAATAAGGCTGTAACAACGTTTTGGTTAGTTTCTAGGATCCTGGTTGAGAAACTTGTAAGGCATAGCTCTTTTGGCATTTCCACGCTAGCGTTCCATTAATTTTGAAGTTTTGAACTTGCAAACACATTCTGGACAAAAGGGAATGCAGGCAGGAAAAGTTTTTGCAGTTTTGGATGTTTCGGTTAAGGGTATTGCCCAGCAAGTGAGTTGAGCTGAACCTGCAATGCTGCAGGATGTGTGGAACACCATTAGGACAATTGTACGATTAAGGGCTTTGTTTTTCGATTGTTTGTACAGCGTTTTGCTTAGTTTCTGGGTGCATGCACGAAACACGTGCAAGACAAAGGTGGAAGCAAGCAGGCAAGGCCTCAGCCTTCAAGATTTTTTTTTAGTAAAGCAGCTTTGAAGCTGAAGGAGTTATTTTAAAAGCTTTTTCTGAGCAAGCGCGTGGACATGAACTGTACTATGGTCTGATGCTGGGGAACACCATAGTTGTTTTAAAATCAAAAGATTTTTGCTCTCTCAATCTTTAGGGGAAACAGGGCGCTTTTCAGCTTTATGCAGGGGAAAACAGAGAATCTCACCGCCGAGTGAGAGGAAGGCAGTTCGAAGGGGGGCAAGGAGATGGTGCCTGCCAAAAGGGAGCGAGGACAGCAGGTGTAGTTTTGTGGCAGCTTAAGGGGCTGAATGCTAAAAGCGATAGACAAGAGAGGGGGAAGGCATTTGGTCACAAGGGGGGACGGAGACGGCTCCTGGAGAAAAGGAGCAAGGACAGCAGAGGCAGGGTTGGCGATGACCTAAGGGCTGAACCGATATAGGGGCTGAAAGTGATGGACAAGTGAGGGGGAAGGAATGGGAAACAAGAAAGAGAGGCAGGAAATAGAGGTCTGGGTGCAGGATAGCATAGAGAGAAAAAAAACGCATGGCATGACATCACACGTCAGGAGAACCATGCAGTGACAACAAAGATGGCCTGGCAAGCTGAAAAAGGGTCTAGGGATGGGAAACAATGGATATAGGGTGCAATGGGGGGGAGAAGCAACCCAAGCGGACAAGGTAGCAGCAGAAAAAGGAGTATACGGACACAGGCATGTGAGAGCATGCTAAAGGGAGGCTGTATAGGCCAAATGAGGCCACAAGAGACAGCACAGTGGATACAGTGTGGCCTCAGGTGTTTGGACGCCAACCATGGGGGACAAAAGAGAAGTGGGCCAAACAGGCCAAGAGCATGGTGAAGGAAGCCAGGGGGAGAATGGGGCAAAAAATTGGTCTCTCTAGAGGAAGGGCGATGGGGATTTTTAAACAGAAAAGCCACTTGGCATGGCTGGAGACAAACAGGGCAAAAAGGAAGGGGAATGGAGAGTCCTGGGAGGGTCAACAGCCCTACCAATGCGAGGGCATGCAAGGGGAATATGGTTAGGTCTGGAAGGCCACAAGAGGTGGCACTTAAAGTGTTTTTGAGGCTGGGGGTGCAGAAAAGAGAGGTGGATAGAAGACAGGAGAGGCAATAAGAATGGTAAGGAGGGGCAAGGCAAAAAAAAGGCAATTTTAAAGGATTACGAAGGAGGAAGGCCCCGGGCAGAGGATCAGGTATGATGCAGCTGGCTTCCAAGAGGGCAGCATATATGGAGGATTTTTGCACCTTACAGCATTGCTACAGGCATGAAAAGGGAAGCTGTAGCTTTGGGCATGAATCGACCTGATAGCAATAGAGGACCGTGCAAAAAAAAAAGAGGGGGCACATTTTGTCGCCATTAGTCGAACGTTTCTTTTGAAAATGGGCCTGGTCATATGGAGAATACTACGGGCTGATTTGTAATTAATGGAAATTCTCTTTTCTTTTCTTCAGAAAAACTTGCTTCCACAGTTTGCAAACAGCAAGGAACATGGCACCAAAGAAGAACAGGCCTTCAAAGGAGGATGCCTACAGGGCTATAGTGGAGCTGGCAGAAAAAGCCAATAGAATGTGGGAGCTGGTGGAAGGGGAGGAACCGGGGAGACCTGGGGAGAAAAGAAAATGGAGAAGGGCAAATGGGGCAGAGGGAAGCGACTGGCTGAAGGACCAAGCAGTCCAGCCAGGATACAGCCACTGATAGTGGGACCCAACAAGGTGGCTAGTCCAGTACCTCTGCAACCTGTTGACCCGATGCCACCAGTACCTCCCCAGGACCAGGTTGGGTTTACCCCAGTGGAACCCAGACCAGATCCCCAGCTCATAGTGGTTCCTCCACAGCCACTAGAAAAGCAACCACCCTTCAACCACAGGGCACCATACTTGGGCACCATGAGGACAGCAGGCAACCTGGAGTGGACAAGGCCACAGGTAACACACCCGGCTGTGTGGGGTACAGCATCAAAGAGTATATAAACCAAATTGTTTCAGCACTAGGGACAGGGGGGCTTAGGGCAGATAGAGTCAGCACTGGCAGAGATTAGGTCAGAAAAGGAAGTGCTGAAAGAAAAAGAAGGAGGAGTGGTGAAAGAAAGAAAAGGAACAAGGGAGATAGAAGCTCCTGGGATGAGGGTAGGTGAACAAGTTCTGTAGGCCACAAAAGAGAAAATATGGAAAGGAGAGTATGTGGATATCTTCGCCTTGGTAAGCCAGGAAGTGGCAGCAAAATATGAGGAGGCAGAGAATATAGGGAAGAGCGAAATGGTAGCAGCGGTAGTTTTGTTAGGCAAGAAAGAGGAGGACAAATTCACTAAAGGGAAGACTTGGGAAGGGTAGTTTATAGGTTTTGCCACATTCTCAGCCATAGTATTGGAGAAGAGGTCTGAGCTGGGCATCCCACTCATCACATACTTCTTGATAATAAGGAGAGCAAAAGCAAAAGGGGGTGTGGGGTGGATATACTATGATGAATTCTTTCTGCAGAGAATGGCGACATATGGGGATGTAAGATGGGACACGAAACAACTAGACTTGTGGACAGACTACGTAACCGATCAGTCCACGCCAGAGGGAGAGTTGGGGAAGAAAGGTGCCATGCCACAGAGGTGTTGCTGGGCCTACAATAGGGACTTTTGTTCCTGGCCACAATGCCGTTTCCAGCATGCATGTTTGAAATGTGGGGGATCGCATCCAGCGAGCAGCTGCAGGATGACATGGGTCCAGGGAGCCCAAGGATCTGGGGGGCAAGGTTCAGGTCAACAGTTTTTTCGTGAAGGGCAGGGATATAAAGGGCAGGCATGGAATGGGGGGGCAGGGGACATGCAAGTAGAGGGATTCAGAATAACTGATCAGCAAGGCTGGACATCAATCAGAGGGGGAGACCTTAGAGGAGAAAAAGAAAAGAAGACAAGGGAGCAATTTAGAGAAGCTAGAACCCCCATCAGGATAGCGGCATGGAAAGAATGGTTAGACAGATATCCAAATAGGAAAATGGTGGAGATGATTAAAAAAGGTTTTTGCACAGATTTTTCGTTGCAGTGTGAGGGCCCAAGGCAAGCGAGAGAGGTGAACAATCTGGGTTCGGTTATAGGGAGGTAAAAAATGTTAAGACAAAAAATAGAGAAGGAAAAGACAGCAGGGAGAGTAGAGGGACCATATAATACCCCCCCCCATTGCAGAATATGAGGATTTCTCCATTGGGTTTGGTCCCCAAAAAACAGGAGGGTGGAATTCAGGGTGATTCATCACCTATCCTTTCCGGAAGGAGATTCAGTGAATGATTTTATCAGCGAGGAATATAGTAAAGTGACATATTCCAGTTCAGAAGACACAGTCTGGATTATCCGGGCAACTGCGGATGCATGGATGGCAAAGACAGACATAGAGTCCGCTTTCAGATTACTTACCGTTAAGAGAGAAGACTGGGACCTGTTGGGGTTTAAAATTGGGGGACAGTACTATTTTGACAAAGCCATGCCCATGAGTTGCTCTATAGCATGTGCGACATTCGAAGCATTCAGCACAAGTTTGCAGTGGATATTTCAAGAAAGAACTGGTTATAAAACAGTTATTCACCATTTGGATGATTTCCTTTTTATAGGCAGTGGGAGAAGAGAGACAGAAAAAAATGTTAGCCAGATTCAAGAACTGTGTAAAGAACTAGGGGTTCCATTGGCACTGGAGAAAACAGAAGGGCCCAGTAAGGTGTTAGAATTTCTGGGTATTGAAATAGATGCTCTGGGGGAAATAGTTCGACTGCCAGACAAAAAAGTGGAAAAACTGAAGGAGTTGATTCAGATACATACCAGTAGAAGAAAAGTACAACTAAAACAGGTTCAACAAGTATTGGGACATCTGAACTTTGCGTGCAGGGCTATTGGGCCAGGGAGGGCTTTCACTAAAAGGTTAGCAAGGGCTACAGCCAGGGTAACTAGACTGCACTATTGGGTAGAAATGACAAAAGCAGTCAAGGATGGTTTTAAAGTATGGGAGGAATTCCTCAGGGAATATAATGGCTTCTCTTTCTGGCAGGAGGAATGGGTGTATAACACAGACCTCGATCTTTACACAGACGCAGCCGGGGGACTAGGCATGGGGGGCTATCTGGGGGGCAGATGGTTTGCAGAACTGTGGCCAACAGACTGGGTGAGGGACAGTAAGGTAAAAGATATAACATTGTTAGAGATCATGCCCATCTGGGCTTGCACCCTGGTTTGGGGGGACGAATTATGGAATCAGAAAGTGACATTCTGGTGTGACAATAGAGCAGTGGTAGAGGTCCTAAACAATGGGGGAGCCAGGTCAGAAATGGTCATGCATGCTTTGTGACTTTTGGTACTAAGTGCCTTGCAGTTGAACATGTCATTCAGAGCGAAACACATAGAAGGGGTACACAATACCCTGGCTGACAGCCTTTCCCATCTGCAGCTGGATCATTTCCGGAGGCTGGCACCAACAGCAGAGGAGCAAAAAATGCCCATACCAACAAACATCTGGGACATTGGCAAGAAGGAGCAGAACTGTTGTTTCACAGTTCATGGGCACCACGGACTCTGAGGGCCTACGATGGGGCCTGGTGAGTGTTTCAAACATTCAGGGCAGCACACCATATGGAGGTAAGTAGGCCACTCACAGAAGAACAATTGGATAAGTTCACCATAAAGCAATGGCAAAAAGGAGTAGCCCACACCACAGTGGGGGTCTATTTGACAGGGATTAGTGTTATTTGCAGCCTAAAAGGATGGAAGGATGCAGCAAAATCAATGTTCATTAGAAGAATGATGCAGGGATGGGGTAGGTTAAAACAAGGGACTGTGGATAATAGAAGACCAATAGGGGAACAGTGGCTTGTGAAACTAAAGGATGTGTTACCGGCAATATGCAGATCAAAGGCTGAGGCCCAGCTATTCCACATGATTTATGTTGTAATGTTTGCAGGGGCCATGAGAGTGAGTGAGGTGGTAGGTCATGGCAGTAAAGACAAGGAAGGGGGTTTGGAATAGGAACATATAAACTGGAGGATGAAGGAAATACAAATCATGATCAAGAGGTCAAAGATGGATCAAAGGTGGCAAGGTTGCATGGTAACACTAAAGAAATGTGGAGGGCACAGTGTGCCCAGTGAAAGCTTTGTGGGCTTTCACCGCAGAGCATGGAAACAAGACAGGGAGATTATTTGTGCATGGAGATGGAAGGAAGGTCACAATTTATCAAGTCACAGTCTTGCTCAAAAAAGGTATGCAATTCCTGGGGGAGGATCCAATTAATTACTCATCCCACTCCCTACAGATAGGGGCTGCCTCACAGTGTGCAGCAGCAGGTGAGACAGTGAATAATATTTTGGAGAAGGGCAGCTGGCGGTCTGCCAGTTATAAGAGATACATTCGAACACTGCAGTATGACGATTTATGTACAACCTGTGTTTTGTTACAGATTTGGATCCACATGGAGAGAGGGGGACATGGAGGAGTGATATAGTGAAAAAGGAAAGTTAAGACCATATATAAGATGTTTATTCTGCTTAAACCCTATAGGAAGAGTGAGGATCATGGAAGTCTGGATCTGCAGCCACTCTTATATTTATTGGGCAGAAAGGAGAGCTGTGAAAAAGGCTGGGGGAAAACAGCTGTACCAAGATGTAAAGCAATGTAGGTTGGTTTGGCGCGGCATCCGGGGCATGAGATGGGCACAACTTCTTCCTACCCTGAAAGAGCTGAAGGAGCGGCGACCCATTACAGATCTAATTATACATCTGGGGGTCATGACCTTGGGGGTAAGCCATGGGTGGACACATACTTGCAGATAAAAAGGGATCTAGAGACAATACAGCAGTGGTGGTGTAAGGTATGCCTTGTCTGGTCAGATATGATCCCAAGAAGGGTTTGGAGACATGAACACAGCCATGGAGCTGTGGATAGGGCCAAGAGAAAGATGAACAGAAGGGTAGGGATGCTGATAAAGAAAATGGGAGGGCAGGTAGTACTGCGGGGTGTGGAAGAGTGGTTAGAAGATTTCTACAGGCCAGATGGTGTGCATCTGTCAGATCTAGCCATAGACATGTTTAATACAGAAATGATGGGTTTTATAGAAGCATGGAGGAGGCATGCAAAAATGGAAGTAAAAAAAAAAGAGAAAGAGGACAGAGAGGGAGTTTCCCTGAGGTAGGGTAGAATGACACCCTAAAGTGAACGGAAAGCCAGTTATCCAACACAAGCTGGAGACCGGCTAATGGGGGAAAAGGGGGGAAGAGGGGAGGGGGAAGGAAAAGGAACAAGATGAAAACAAGAAGAAGCTGAAGGAGGAAAGTGGTCTCCGTTTCACCATTACCTAACAGAAAGGAGAAGAAGAAGAAGGCACCCAGGTTTTCACCTGCGGGGGAGAAAAGAGGAAGATAGAGGGATGATCAGATATTAGATATATGGATGCAAAAGAAATGCAATTGTGAGAAATATAATAATAAAAGATGATGAAATGGAATATGGAATTATGATATATAAATAAATTAATTGCCAATCAGCACAACAACAAACAATGGTTTCTGTCTTTTTGTGAGGGAAAAGGGGAGAATCTGGGGCAATAGTACACGTCTACCTTATCATACACTACCCCTCATACTGTAAATATGCAAATAAACCAAATCACATAAATAACCCCTCCCCCTAACTGGGCTACCCTGCTGAGAAAGATAA
Organism: Neoceratodus forsteri; assembly: GCA_016271365.2. NCBI lineage: Eukaryota > Metazoa > Chordata > Ceratodontiformes > Ceratodontidae > Neoceratodus > Neoceratodus forsteri. The sequence continues at coordinate 433,969,505 of CM057450.1, read as the reverse complement.
CTTCTTTACACATTTATAGATCAATTAAAAAAGAAAACTAAATGCCACTAAAACCCCAAACTCTGACAGAAAACCATCAACACCTCTTAAAGTGAACAAACACACAACCCTCCCCTTAAAAAAGAAACTAGCTAAACTGTAATCACCTCCCTTCTCCACAGAGGTCTCCCTCTCAAAGAAAACAGAAACACAACAAAACTAAAGCATTTTGTTACACAAGCAGGTAAAAAGTCTTAAAGCTGCAATGCTGCCCCCCCCAAGAAAAACTAAAACTAGTGGTCCAATACATATACTTGCAATATGGAGGCAGTAGAGCGCAGTGGTCTAAGGCTCCGAGCTGCAAATCTGGTGACATCCAGCAGACCAGACCTGGGTTTAAATCCCACAGCTTCCACTTGCATACTGTGTGACCCTAAGCAAGTCACTTAACCTCCTTGTTCTTCCAGGTCGCTCCTGTAAAAAAAGCTTTCAGCTTAGTGTGCTATACCTCGTTAAAAAAAAAATATATATCATATCATAATTCTCACCAACAAAACATGCAAAACTCTTTTCTTTCCAGCATGGTGGAACTGAAAATCAAACAAGTATTTGTCAATGCCGATGTTCGCTTGCAGGTATTTGCAGTGGTGTTTGGCATGTATGGTGCTTTACCCTAATGCCCTGTGTGATTGCTGGTATTTGCACTATAAATTTTCAGCATGACCTTTTTGTTACCCCCACCTCATAAAAGCATTTGAGACCTGTGTTTATGAACAGTCCCACTGTTATTTTGTTAATCTGTCCTGAGCGTTGATTTTCCACAGCGACCACACCATTGTGCTCCACATGTGCAAAAACACAGTTCGGGCAGGATGTGAAAAATGACAGCTGTAGCATTCATAGGGAGGTGTGAAGGATGGCAATGTTGGACATCTGGAATGAAAATACAACAATTTCTTGAACTTACGAGCGTACACGGAAACTGCGCAATGAATGCTCATGACACAGTCATTTTGTGGATTTTTGTCACCAAATTTTCAACATAGACATTGTGGGACCTCTGCTCATGAACAGTGTCACTGTGATTGTCATAATCTGTCCTGAGCATTGACTTCTCACTGTGACCACACCATTGTGCGCTGGATGTGCAAAAACACATTTCAGCCAGGATGTGAAAAATGTCAGCTGTACTGTTCATAAGGAGGTGTGAAAAAATGCCAGTGTTGAAAATCTGGAGTGAAAATATTTCAAATTCTTGAAGTTATGAGTGTGCGTGGAAACTGCGCAATGCACGCTCTTAACACAGTCATTTTTTGACATTTTTTCACCAAATTTGCAACATAGGAGTTTGGGAGCCCACCTCATTAACAGCGACACTGTTGTTTAGTTAATCAATCCAAAAAGGTGATTTTGTGCAGTGACCATGAAATCACCTTTGGGGACCGAATAACTCACATGACAGTAACTGAATTCATGAGCTGGTGTCCCAAGAACTTCCTGTTGAAAATGTGGTGCCAAAATTTGCAAAAATGCCCGAGATAGTCACCTAGGTTGGAAAAAGAAACCATTTATGCTATTATACAGCTTACCGTCATTTCTTCAGTTTGCTCAAGCTTTCAAGAGTGCAGATGTGTTCCACCCACTGAAGATCATTGCGCCAGGCCCGGAGGTAAGTATGGGGTGAGGGGAGGTGGGGTATGCAGAGGTGGGGTGTGGGTTTGGGAAGGGGCACAAGACACAGTGAGGGATGGTTTTCTGTTTCACAGGTTTAAAAAACAAAAGATGTTCGGGACAGGTTTCCCATTTACAGGGACAATGGGCATGCTGGGGTGGAGCTCCCAGCATGTCACCTAGATGTTTGTTGGGGGGCCTGGAGACAATGGGGACTGTGCACTCCGTCTGCACATACAATGTGTTTGGTGGGGGCAATAACAAGGGAGCAGGGTGAGAGGCAGCAGAGGGAGGAAGTGTGAGGGATTTTATTAGCAGCCAGAGGGAAAAGGGTGACGTCAATAAGCTAAATACACACACGTTACCACTGCTAATTGCAGTGGTGCTTTTCTTTTAACTGAAGACTACTGCAGCTAAACTGCAGTCATAGACAACTCATGCATCCATTGGTGCAGTAGGGTTGCACACGTTACACTGAGCACTGCATTGGACAGGAGGGTCACACACCTTCAAAAAGTCGTACTGTCCCAAAACGTTCCTTGCACATGCATGCAAGCGAATGCAAAAATGAACAAGCATTTGTCAATGCCAAATGTTGCTTGCTTCTATGTGCTGTTTAGGTATTTGTAAGTCATTGGAGTGCAAATATTGAAAATTCGTGAACTTACGAGCATGCGTAGGAACTGCGCAACGCACGCTTGTAAAACAGTCATTCTTAGGAATTTTTTCACCAAATTTTCAACATAGCCATTTTAAGACCTCTGCTAATGAACAGCAACACTGTGATTTTCTTAATGTGTCCCATACACTGAGTTCGCACACCGACTGTGCCATTGTGCGCTACATGGGCGGAAACATGTTTTGGGCAGGATGAAAAATGACAGCTATACTGCTCATGAGAAGGTGTGGTAAAATGGCAATGTTGAAAATCTGGAGTAAAAATATTGAAAATTAAGTAAACTTACAAGCGTCGTAGGAACTGCATAGCATACGTAAATAAAACAGTCATTTTAGGAATTTGTTCACAAATTTTCAACACAGCCATTTAAGACCTCTGCTCATGAACAGTGTCACTGTTATTTTCTTAATGTGTCCCATACACTGAGTTCGCTTTACCGACTGTGCCATTGTGCGCTATATGGGCAGAAACATGTTTTGGGCAGGAAGTAAAAAATGACAGCTGTACTGCTCATGAGGAGGGGTGGTAAAATGGCTATGTTGAAAATCTGGAGTGAAAATATTGAAAATCCGCAAACTTATGAGCGTGCATAGGAACTGCGCAATGCACACTCGTAAAACAGTAATTTTTAGGAATTTTTTCACCAAATTTTCAACACAGCCATTTTAAGACCTCTGCTAATGAAAAGCAACACTGTGATTTTCTTAATGTGTCCCATACACTGAGTTTGCACACCGACTGTGCCATTGTGCGCTACATGGGCAGAAACATGTTTTGGGCAGGATGTGAAAAATGACAGCTATACTGCTCATGAGGAGGTGTGGTGAAATGGCAATGTTGAAAATCTGGAGTGAAAATATTGAAAATTCACAAACTTACGAGCGTGCATAGGAACTGCGCAATGCATTCTCGTAAAACAGTCATTTTTAGGAATTTTTTCACCAAATTTTCAACACAGCCATTTTAAGACGTCTGCTCATGAACAGTGTCACTGTGATTTTCTTAATGTGTCCCATACATTGAGTTCGCACCTGACTGCGCCATTGTGCGCTACATAAGTAGGAAACACATTTTGGGCAGGATGTGAAAATGACAGCTATACTGCTCATGAGGAGATGTGGTAAAATGGCAATGTTGAAAATCTGGAGTGAAAATATTGAAAATTCACAAACTTATGAGCGTGCATAGGAACTGCACAACGCACGCTCGTAAAACAGTCATTTTTAGGAATTTTTTCACCAAATTTTCAAAATAGGCTTTTTGAGAGCCCACCTTATGAACGCTGGCAGTTTTGTTTCATTAATTGGGCCTGAAAGGTGATTTCATGCAGTGACTGCGAAATTACCCTTCAGGCCCGAATAACGCCATGACAGTGACATCATTCATGAGAAGGTGTCCCAAAAACCCCATGTTGAAAATTTGGTGCAAAAATTCCAAAAAATGCCTGAGATATGCAACAAAGTTGAAAAAACTTCTAGCCCATTATACTGCTTACCGGCATTTCCTCAGTTTGCGGTTGGCTTTGAAAAGTGCAGGCGTGTTCCTGGTCCAATGATCATCGTGCCAAGCTCCAGAGGTAAGTATGGGGTGGGGGTGTGGGGAGGCAGGGTGCGCGAGTGGGTGGGTGCGGGTTGTGGGAGGGTTCAAGGAGAAGCGCCCGTGTGAAGGTTTATTTCTAAGTAAAAAAAAAAAAAAAAAAAGACGGGACATTTGCCGCAGGGTGGAGGCTCCCAGCGTGGCACAAAGCTTGGGAGGCCTTTGGGGGCGATGGAGCCGGCAGAGGATGAGGCAGCCCGTCGGCAGATGGCGGGATGTTTGCCACGCTGGGGTGGGCTCCCAGCGTGGCACCACTTTGGGAGGGCCTTTGGGGGGCGTGGAGCCAGCGGGATTGGGCACCTGTCGGCGAGAGGCGCGAGGATGTTTGCCATGCTGGGGTGGTCTCCCAGTGTGGCACCAAAGCTTTGAGGGGGCCTGAAGGCCTACCAGTGCTGTGTGTGACAGTGGTTTTCTTTGAAGAAGACCACGCTGTCATACTAACTCTACTCGATATTGCAGGACACATGCCTGCTCAATGGAGCAGTGGATTGAGCAGAAGAGGCACACCTCCAAAGTGTGCTACTCTCCCTAAACGTTCCTTGCGCATGTGCGCTAACGAACGTAAAAAGGGCTGGGTATGAAGTCACCTGTCACAAGTAACATTCTGTATATCACTGACCCTCCCCTAATGTTTAAGATTCTCTGAGTTTTCATTTTAAAGCCACAAAACCACTTCTATTAACATCCCATGTACCTCACTGACAAGAAGCCTTAAAACTCAGCAAGAAAACATTCTACAAGTAGAATAAGACACTTAAGCGTGTAGTTTATACCCTGCATTCCTAATGATGGTTGAGGTCCCGAGCCTGACTCAAAATGTTAAAAGGGTATCAACTTCCCTCGCTCAAATCTTATTTATACTTAGCGGTGTGGTATAAATGCACAGTATTTTCACATGTATGTGTTTCTTTTGTCAATATTTTTTCAGAATTATTTCTTAAATAAGAGATTTTACTTATTGTTATTGTATTCAGCATAACTGAACAGCCCTTCATTCATTTTTGGGATGTGTTGTCTTTTGTATATTCTGTGGCCTGTATTTATAATCAGCTTATCATGAACCGATAATACCAACCTGCTTCCACAGATAGAAATGGTATGTTTTTATAACTGCTATCAAGATCCAACAGGGGGAAGCCTCTCTTTATCTACAAAGTAGAAAAATTCATGATAAAGGCCTTGTGTTTATATAAACAATATATCTCTTAAGGCAGAAATATTATCTTTTTCATAATCTGCATACACCGATCTTTTGCATTTGATGTGTAATTTTTTTTTTTATTTCCTGTTGGCCAGCAATGCATCACCACGAGCACAGAAACAATGACTTCTCTTGTTTGCAAACATATCAGAAGTAAACATGCTTGCTACAGTTAAAAATTTAACCTGGCAAGTAAGAAACTGTTAACAATGGAGAGCTTTCACTAAACAGGTTACTTCACAGTCAAAAAAGGTTTGAGACAGTGCTGTACAAGATTAGCTAAAGTGTGCCTGGGGAAGGAATGTCCACATGGTCTCAGCAACCAATTGACATAACTATCATCCAAACTTTATGACTAGGTAATGTATGTAGCATTTATTTATTTATTTATTTATTTATTTATTTATTTATGTCTTTGATAACCGGGTGAATGGACTGATCCAAAAAGGACCAATTTCAGCCATGACCTGGGCCAAACAAGATGGCAGAAAAGTGTACAAGAGCAGTTATACATAATACATATCCAAGCAGTAATACAACACATTGCAGGAGATTGAATCAGGGTAACAAACAGGATGATCTAACTACACAGAGCAACAGTATGTACAGGTACAACAGTTATCAGATTTTACACTACACAGAGCAACAGTATGTACAAATACATAGCTAATGGATTTTATGCTACACAGAGAGCAGCATATACAAGTACAACAGCAATGGGGATCATTACAAGATCAGAGTTGTATCATCAAGCTACTGATTAGAAACTGCGGACTTATTGCTGTATGTGATCACATCAGAATGTGCTAACTATGTACAGAAGTACAGCAGTTTTATGGTTGTGGACAGTCCTGATAAGCCAGGAGAAATAAGAGAGTGTGAGCAAGTCAGGACTAGAGAGTAAGAGGTGGAGGCTGACATAGGTAAGGGTCACGGATAGAGGCAGGCAGAAAAATAGAAGACTACGGAGGCTAGGGTGGATCATGGGCCATATTCTTCTATTTGCTACTGTAGCTGTGCTTAAAATATCATTTTCTGTTACTGTGAAATACAATTTGTAATGTGTGGTGCTCAAGAAGACCATTGTACAATAGCCTATTGTCTAGTCTCTGGCCAGCTATGCAGTCCATTATCTTGTATCCAATTTCCAGATGGTGCAGATACTATTACTTTATAAGGATATGTATTTACTGTAGTATTTCTCAAAACTCTGTAATCCCCAACCATGATAAGTATAGTGCAGTCTGTTAATGTACTTTACCTTTTTAGCATGGTGGGCCCTAGGCTCAAGTTCGTCTTCAGTTTCCTTTGCTTCCTGGCACATGGTGTTTCCATTTGGGGTAACTCCTTCTGGTACAGCTAAGCACAAAGGTGCTGCTCCCTGAGATACAACACATGCACAATTGATGAACAAGACTAAAACACTGAGATGCTTAGTCAGACAAATTCCTCCCTGAGAAACATTCTGCAGTGTCAAAAGTACAATAGTTTATGTTCTGAAAAACATGCTACTGAGGTGTTACACATATAACAAGCATTTGTCAATGCTGAATGCTGGCTTGCTGGCATTGGCATTGGTAGTGCAGGAGTTAGAAAGATGCCTAATAGGAATGGCAGTGAAGTAGTGAACTGATGCCGACCCTACTACCACCCCGCAGTGAATGACAGGCATTGGGATGTGCCTTTGGGTCATTGGCCATAATGCTCACACCATTTCACCTCACCCTACCCTGCAGACACCGACAAGTATTGTAGTGTGCCCTGGGGTCTTCAGGCCTTATGCTCACCCCATTCCATAAGGAAATATGCTGAGACCAGGAGAAAGGACTGCTCTGTGACTGAACTTCTCTGCTGGGACTAAAGTAGAAGAACTTTTGTATTTGGACCTTTAATTTAGGGTAAAAAAACTAACATACAAAACAAAAAAAAAAGTGTGTGTTTGGGTTAACTGAACTGAATGGGTAACTGAAAAGTCATCTAGGTGTAAATCTCAGGTGACTGAAAGGACTTAACTGCTGTGAGGTTTAAATTACTTGTAGAAAGATCTGGTAAGTAGGGGGAGTGGCTTAGCTAGAAGGAAGCTACATTTAAAGACTGCCTTAGAAAGATTCTGCTAATAGCTTGGCAGAAAACACCAGGAGAAAGGACTGCTGTGACTGAACTTCTCTGCTGGGACTACAGTAGAAGAACTTTTGTATTTAGACCTTTAATTTAGGGTAAAAAAACTAACATACAAAACAAAAAAAAAAAGTGTGTGTTTGGGTTAACTGAACTGAATGGGTAACTGAAAAGTCATCTAGGTGTAAATCTCAGGTGACTGAAAGGACTTAACTGCTGTGAGGTTTAAATTACTTGTAGAAAAATCTGGTAAGTAGGGGTGGCTTAGCTAGAAGGAAGCTACATTTAAAGACTGCCTAGAAAGATTCTGCTAATAGCTTGGCAGGCGACACCAGGAGAAAGGACTGCTGTGTGACTGAACTTCTCTACTGGGACTATATTGCCCTCCTTCCCATCCAAAGCTAGTTCTATTTTTATAGGCACAAGTTTGACTGACAACAGGAACTTCCTGTTTAGGGCAGGAAGTGAGTGATCACAGAACTACCAAGGACCCACCATCCTAGAAGGGCAAGAGTAGCTCTCCGGCCCCCTCTAGCTGCTGGAGGTCTGCCTCTGAACAAGTAAGTGGTCTACTGATAAATATAGGATATTCTTGTCTCAGAACAGGACAATCAGGAGCTTAAAGGGAACACAGGCAGAAAGTAAGGAGAGAGAGAGAAAAAAAAACAGAGGAAAGAGTAAGGATTACAAACAGTTAAGGGTCCAGAAATAAGACATGATTGGAGTGGTGCAGTGCAGTGGCTGTGGAGCAGCAGTCTTCTGGAAGATGTTCTGGAGGATGCGGTGTTGTCCCATCTGCAGGCACCTCTCTGGGCTGAGGAGGAGGTTGCTCATCTCCAGGCTGAGTTGGCCAGGTTTGTGGGACCACCTCTTCCATCCAGGGACCACCAGTGCCACTGCTGTTGCCTCAGAGGTTGCCAAGAAAGAGGAGTGGTTGGACCACAGTGGGCTCAGGAGGGTGAGGGTGGTGGAACAGAGGCACATCCCTCCAGTTGTACCTCTCCACAATTCCTATGCCATTCTGGCAAAGTGTGGTTCCTCTATGGAGGCACCTACAGTGGAGACCAAGGAGGATGCTGGGAACCTCCACAAAGGAGACCCACAGGAGGGTGGCAGGGGACCCTGCAGGGGAAGGAAACAACCCCTGGTGGGGGACTCCATTGTTAGGAAGGTAGAACTGGGCAAGGAAGGGGAGAGGGAGGTAAGGTGCCTGCCTGGCGCCATGGCTTGGAGGGACAGGGAGCGAATCCTCAGGATTGCTGGAGCAGCTGCACAGGGGAGGGAGCTGGATGTCATTGTCCACCTAGGGACAAATGACCTGGCTAAGAAAGGGATTAGAGAAGTGCAGGAAGAGTTTGTGGAATTGATGAGGGCCTTAGTCAATGCACGCGCGGTAACCTTCTGGAGGTGCTACCCATCTATAGCATAGGAGAGCTGGGTGTTCCGTACCATGGGATTCAATCAGTGGTTGAAAAACTGGTGTGGAGCTCAGGGATTTAGCTTCATTGGGGACTGGGGGTCCACCTGGAATGATGCAAGCTATATTGGCATGATGGGCTGCATCTGTCCAGGAGGGAACCAGGATCCTAGGTGATAGGTTTTAAATGCTTCATTGACAAGCTTTTAAACTAGCCAAGGGAGGCACTGGAAAAGAGCAGGAAAATCCTAGCCCCCCCAAACAATCACGGTAGTAAGTGTGGCAAACACCAACATGGAGGTGTTGATAGGGAGAAGGCAGTGGTAAATGGAGAAAGTGACAAAGGCAAGAAGGACAGGGATGGGGCAAAAGGGGGTAAGGCCATCAGGAAATGGAGGGTAATGAGTACCAATGCCCATAGTCTGGGCAACAAGCTCCCTGAGCTGGTGGCCTTAATGGAAGAGGGATGCCTGGATATCATAGCAGTCACAGAAACATGGTATACAGAGAACCATGACTGGGATGTTAACATACCAGGGTACATAACCTACAGGAGAGACAGGCAGGGGAGAAGGAGGGGAGGAGTAGCTCTCTATGTAAAGGAAGGGATAAAAGCAACTGAACAAAAGAGTAAACAGGGAGGAGGCACTGTGGGTCACCTTGGAGACTGGAAAACCCACAATCCACACAGGGGTTGTGTACAGACCCCCATGTCAGGGGAAGGAATGGACAAGGATATGATTGAAGGCATTCTTAGAATGGCAGAGAAAGGGAGATACTGTTGATGGGAGACCTGAATATGCCAGATGTTAACTGGAGCACATTTGCTGCAGCCACATCCAAGAGCAGGGCCATTCTTGGCGCCCTACAGGTGGCAGGCATTAGACAGCTAGTTTGGAACCCACTCATGGGGAGCAATCTTAGACCTCGTGCTCTCAAGCGGGGGCAGTGAGAGGATCTCAGATCTAGAAGTGGGTTGCCATCTGGGGACAAGTGACCATCAAACAGTGTGGTTCACGTTAACTCAGCTACAGAGTCAAGCCATACAAAAGTGAGGGTACTGGACTTTGGGAGGGCTGACTTAGCAAATGGGAGAGTGCCTCAGAAAGCACTAGCAAACAGGCTAGAAGGAGGTGTGGAGCAACAATGGGGAATTATCAAAACTGCCATCACAGAGGCAACAAGCCTTTGTGTGAAGCAAATAAACAAATCAAATGAAAAAAAAGCCACTATGGTTCTCAAGAGAGGTGGCTGTGAAAGTCAGGAAGAAAAGATAGCATTCCGGAAGTATAAGGAAACAGAAGGAGCAGGACAAAGAGCTGTACCAGTTAAGGCAGAAAGAAGCAGGGAGGAAGTCAGAATAGCAAAGGCCCAAACTGAGGAAAAGATAGCCAACTCAGTTAAGAAGGGGGATAAAACCTTTTATAGGAACATCAAAGAGCGTAGAAAGACAAAGGGAGGGATAGTGAGGCTGAATAGAATGAACGGTGGGTGGGCAGAGGGGGACAGTGAAAAAGCAGGAATACTGAATGAATATTCCTGCTCAGTATTCACAAAAGAGGAGGGGGAAGTGCCTAATCCAATTATCAGAAGCACTCTTAATAGGGGGTCGATCCAGTCCTTTCACAGAAGAAAGGGTTCTGCAAGAACTCCTAAAACTGAAGGTGGACAAAGCAATGGGTCCTGATGGAATTCACCCCAGAATTCTAAAAATTAAGGAAGGAACTAGTGAAACCACTGGCTACTCTTTTAATAAATCATGGGAGGATGGTGTGGTACCCGAGGACTGGAGGAAGGCAGATGTGATTCCTCTTCACAAAAGTGGGACCAAGACAGAGGCAGGAAACTACAGACCTGTCAGTCTGACCTCTGTGGTAGGGAAAGTGATGGAGTCACTTCTGAAGGAAAGAATAGTTGAGTACCTAGAGGTCAGTGGAGCACAGGATCCAAGGCAGCATGGGTTCACAGTGGGAAGGTCATATCAGATGAATCTAATAGATTTCTTTGACTGGGTGACCAAAGTAGTAGACCAGGGAGGGGCTGTGGACATGGCCTACCTAGACTTTAGCAAGGCATTTGACACAGTCCCACACAAAAGATTATTAGTCAAATTAACCAGCCTGGGAGTGGGTCCCAGGGTGGTAGCCTGGGTAAAACATTGGCTGGACAACAGGACACAGAAGGTAATTGTAAATGGAGTCCATTCTGAAGAAAGGGCGGTTACTAGTGGGGTACCGCAGGGTTCAGTATTGGGTCCAGTCCTTTTTAATGTCTTCATCAGTGACATTGCAGAGGGACTGGAAGGAAAAGTATGCCTTTTGCAGATGACACAAGATCTGCAACAGGGTTGATACACAAGGAGGTGTGGAAAGGATGAAAAGGGACCTGGCAAGGTTGGAGGAATGGTCAGATGTATGGCAGCTAGGATTCAATGCAAAAAAGTGCAAAATAATGCACCTGGGAAACAAGAACCCAGGAGAAGAATACACAATGGGTAGGGAGGTAGTAACAACAACAAAACAGGAAAGGGACCTGGGGGTAATCATATCAGATGACCTTAAGGTTAGCAAGCAATGTGAGAAGGCAGTAGGGAGGGCCGGGAGTATACTGGGATGTATAGGGAGAGTTATCAGCAGCAGAAAACAGGAAGTTGTTATCCCTCTGTACAGACAGTTGGTGAGACCCATCTGGAATACTGTGTCCAGTTCTGGAGACCCATCTCCACAAGGACATAGACAGGATAGAGGCAGTCAGAGGAGGGCAACTAAAATGGTGCAGGGTCTGCAAGAGAAGCCGTATGAGGAGAGACTAAAGGAGCTTAATATGTATACCCTTGAGGAAAGAAGGGAGAGGGGACATGATAGAAACTTTCAAGTACCTCAAGGAATCAACAAAGTCCAAGAGGGTAGCATCTTTCAGAAAAAGAGACTTGCAAGAACAAGGGACACAATTTAAAAGATAGAAGGAGGCGGTTCAGGGGCAATGTGAGGAAGTATTATTTGACAGAGAGGTAGTGGATGCATGGAACAGCCTTCCTGAGGAAGTTGTGGGGTCTAAAACTGTGGGAGAATTCAAGAATGCATGGGACAGACATAAGGCAATTCTTATGGGGGGCAGGAAGATATAGGCTGTTGGTGAACTAGGATCTGAGGCCTATCCTGTAGGTAGGGAACTGGGCAGACTAGATGGGCCAAGCGGTCCTTATCTGCCGTCAAAGTCTATGTTTCTATGTTTCTATGAGATGAGTGCAGTAGAGGAGAATGGGGTGAACTTTGGGGCCGAAGAGTCCAAGGCATGCATTGATGCCTGTCAGTGGCTGCAGGGTGGGGGTGGGGGTGGAATGGCATGTGCATTACAGCCGACAATACCAAGTTACACCTCTGATGCCTGTCAGTCTCTACAGGGTAGGTCATTATGGTTGGAAATCCCAATGCCCTGGGTGTTAGTTGGTATTTTCACTCCAAATTTCCATCATGGGCTTTTTGTGACCCCATCTCATGAACAGTGGCACTATGAATTCGTTAGCCAAAAGGTGATTTTGCACAGTGACTGTGCCATTTGGCACCACAGGAAGCAAAAACACATTTCAGGCAGGATGTGAAAAGTTACAGCTGTACTGTTCACGAGGAGGTGTAAACAAATAGCAATGTTGAAAATCTGGAGTGAAAATATGAAAAATTGGTGGTCACGAGCATGTGTAGAAACTGCCCAACAAATGCCCATAATGCAATTATTTGGGGGATTATTTTTAACAAATTTTCAATATAGGCATTTTGAGGAACTCTGCTCATAAACAGTGTCACTGTGATTTTGTTAATCTGTCCCAAACATTGATTTCCCACAGCGACAAGCGCTCATTCGAAACCACATGTGCACATTTCAGGCAGGATGTGACAAATGGCAGCTGTACTGTTCATAAGGAGGTGTAAAAAGATTTTAAAATAACCTTTCGGGACCGAATCACGAGATGACAGTGCATGTGTTCATGAGGTGGGGTCTAAAGAACCCCATGTTGAAAATTTGGAGGCAAAATTTAAAATAATGGCTGAGATATCCACCTAAGTTGAAGTTTATGCCATTATGCAACTTATCAACATTTCTTCAATTTCTGGTCAGCTTTGAAAAGTGCAGGCGTGTTCCCACTCCACTGAAGATTGCAGCGCCAACCTCAGGAGGTAAGTATGAGGTGGGGGGTGTAGGGAGGTGGGGTGTGCACAGGTGGGTGTGAGTTGGGGAGGCGGTTCCACCGCCCAGCGAGACCATTTTTTGTTTCAGGGACAGAAAAAAAAATAACACCGTGGACGGTTTTCTTTCTTACAGGTGAAACAAAAGAAATGTTGAGCACACTAGGGTGGGCTCCTAGTGTGCCACACAATGGGGTGGGACGGGGGTAGGAACATGCCAATGTGGTCGGCTTTCCTTAAACGGAGTCACACTGGGGTGGGCTCCCAGTGTGCCACACAATCTGGGGGGGTGTTGGACATGCCGACAGGGGGATTGGACACCCCCCAAGTTGACTTTCTGGGGATTGTGTGGCAGACAGCGACAGTCACCACTGCCATGTTTGTGTAAATGTTTCACAAGGAAAGGCACGCCGGAGGTGTGTTATCTATGCTGCTGCATGATGAGCTTGTCTCTGATTGCAGCGGCACTTTTCTTACAAGTTGTGTCCACTTTACATAATGCTTGTGTCAGCGCTAGCAAGCTGGCTAATTAGGAAATGAGGGACGCACCTACTAAAGCGTGCCCTGCATTCGCCGACACTGACACACCTCTGAAATGTGCTGCTAGCACAAGATGTTGCTTGTGCATACGCACAAGCCAGTATAAAAATGGCAGTTCATACAGGCAGACAGATTACACATGAATGCACACTGAGGCCCAACAATTTTGCCTGTGTGTTGTTCCCTTTGCCAAGGAATGCCTCCTCAGTGGCCATCACTAACTTCTATGTATAGAGTTTATTGGGGTAGCCGTCCTTATCCAATATTAGAAGGGTGGAACATTAAGGGAATGAGGGAAGGAGGCGGAGGGTAGGTAAAGGAGGTGAAGAGGAGAGGGAGGAAGAAAGTAAAGACAAACCATGAGGAGCAAACAGCAGAGTAAGGAATACATGTGAAGCCAAAAGTGCTAATCCGCATATAAATATGTCCAAATATATTAAAAGCACGAAAAGGAAGACAGCTGTTAACATTATACAACAGTAGACTTACCTAGGATACATTACCAATAGACAAACGGGATTCCCTATTTCATCATATCCACGAGCATGCAAAGGATACTCAGTACAAATGGATGAGAAATACCAATAGCAAAACTGGATGTTAGTACTGTATTACAGACAAAACGTCTTAAATCAGATTGGTCATGGACACTAGGCCAGTATTTATCTATTTGCCAATTTGTAAATCCGAATCTTTCTCATTGAGAGAGGAGACAGTCTGGATTTCCTGGATTTAAATGGCTGAAGACTATGCACTAAGGTATCTGCCAGATTATTTGCTTATTGATTTAGTCATGTTATGTATTTATTTATCTATTTATCTATCTGTGTATGTATTTATATTTTATTTATCTGTCTTATTATTTATTGTTCACTGGGTGGGTACATTGCTGAAAGGGACCAGTGTCAAAAGTTGATTCCTAAAGTTGTGGCCAATCCCAAAACCTCACTAGCTTCACAGCAATACTGAGCACAGATCATGGCAAAAGCGGGCATGCCATATAGAAAAGATAAAAAACACAAAAACTTATACACATATAGCTAAGGTGAAAAATAGCTGAAGAGGCAAACAAAACTTCTGGCAGAGATGCAAACTCCACCCAATGGCATTTCTCACCTAAAAGGTACTTTCTCAAGGGTATAAAATGAAAGCTTTTAAAATGGCATATCTGCTTTTGCTGTGACCTTTGCTCAGTGTTGTTTGGAAGCTACAGTAGTGTAAGTGTTCTTTGATTGGCTTGAGATTTCCAACTTCATGGACTGCCTTGTCCAGGGCAATTCCTGTTTGTTTCTTGTTCCTAAAGTTCTGCAAAGTGGAGCGGGTAAATTAGTTAATTCTTTCGATACAGCTAATGAGTTTAATACCCCTTTTAGTTCATTAACATCCCAAGTGAACACTTCTATTGATGCATAAAATAAAGTAGGGTGCAAAACCAAGACTGACAGGGAATTTTATTTCAGGCAACTTTCTGAAAGGAAAGTAATCAAATATTTGAATAAAATGAATATAAAAAATTGCAATTGATGAAATGGCAGTATCTAGTAGGAAAAATCTTTAACCTGTCTTTGTTTTCCCAGGAAATACCTGAGCTCTGGAAGCAAGCAGGGGTGGTTCCTATATATAAGGGTGATACCTCAGCTACTGGCAACTATAGACCGATCTCAGTTCTGTTCCCACTGCCCAGGGTATTGGAGAGAATAGTATACGACCAATTAATGGTGTATACACTGCAGAGGAATGGAATCTTGACAGATGCACAACATGGATTTCACAAAAATATAGAACCATGGCTGCCTTGGTGTTATGTTGATGCCTTGAACAGTGGGGCTGTGGCTTGATTGTGCTATTTGTTCTATACTAATGTATCAAAAGCTTTGTGTAACACCCCCCACAAATGGAGGCTTACCTCTTGCCTGTCCACCTGTTGCTTCCGTCTACCTCCTGGTTCTGCCTGCAGGTCCCTGGTGTTTCCCCATATCACCACCACAATCTGAGTCCAGAAGGTGCCCCTGTTTTCCCTGAACAGCCCTCATGTTATTTCAGCCCAGTTTGGGCTCAAAACTTGTTTGCAAGCCACCACATTGCTGGTGCTACTCGGAACAAGCGGCATCATGCATACTGAAGTCGGTACTTTTGATCTCCCGACCGTCAACTTTGTGGTTAATCGGGAGATGGATTGGTGATCCTGGTGCCCTTTCTTACCTAATTGAGGATTAGTGACCTAAGCGAGGGCCAGGAGAACCTGCTTTGCTTTGTAAATAACGAGCACCATGAAGTGCTCCAGAACCAGGCTCTTGAATATTAATGAGAGCCCTGAGAGCCCTCATGCATAGTAATGATCAGTGGTTTGTCCTAGCACAAGTAGCGCTCCTAAAAAAAAACAGCACTAGTGACAGGCATAAAACTTGTATATGTTAAGGGCAATAACTGAAAAGAGACTAAAGGGGCTACTGCAGAAAGGGGAGACTATTAAAATTAAAATTAAAATAATTTCTGGCTGCACCAGCGCTAAAGCACTGGGACTCAGATAAATGCCTGTCCACTGCCCAGGGGCACTTGATTACAGCAGCAGTGACAAGCTCAGGACAGAAACAAAATGTTTCTCTTGGGCAGCAATCAACAGGGCACACAACCAGCTATGGAACTGTGGGGCAAGCAAACAAATAAAGTAAATATTCTGGCTGCACCAGGACTTTATATTTGGGACTGTGTTAATCTGCAAAGGGACTGTGAGTTCAGCAGCCATTTCTGTGTAGCAAGAGCCAATCATAAAGCCAGGATTGCTAGCAAGGAGTGCTAGGACAATGCCAGAGAGTTGTGAGATTTTACCCAGTGCTCATCAAGGAAAAGCTGGGACCTAATTCAGGTGCCAAAACAGGAGCCTATTGTGCATTGAATGAGGCTAATGAATATTCATTTTCTGGACTGACAAGCAGGATCAGCCAATTACTGTGGGAGCAGCAAGTAGCTTCATCCAATTGGTAACCTCAAAAGGACTCCATAAAAGACAGTGTTTTGCAGGCTGAGAAGTGTTTGAGTGGGAGCCTCCCACAGGAGTGGAGGTCTTAGGCCCTTTGCTGCAGAATGGGCCTAGTGATCCAGTGCAAGCCCCCTCCACAGGGAAGGAGACTTTTCTTCTGCCAAAGAGACAAATGGCTGCAGGAACCAGAGGTCGCTGGCCTGGGGGTTGCCAGTGATTATCCTCCAGGGCTGGCCAGCATAGTGATTGTGTCTGTGGTAGTTGCTACCTTAATGACTTAATGAAATAATCCTCTTAGCATAATATGGTTATACTGCTGATGCGGTGCCCTCATTTAAAGTACTCAGCTTGAATCTGAGTAATTTGGATAATTTGGACTACTGGTTGCCTGACTGTTAGTGATTGGCAGACAGTAATTACTTTAACAATGCTCATTTTAAATTTTGGGATGAGCCATGGCATAGTAATTTTGGACAGCTATTTTCAATTACCCAGTAAATTAATGACCGTGTAGGGATTTGAACAAGCTAACCACCCGAGAGATAACAGCACATGTGTGGCGTTCTCCCAGACTGCAATTGACTTGGGTAAGGGTTACACCATTGAACACTGTTGAGTATTATTTCTCTTTGAAGACTCAGTCTCTGCTCTACTGCCTTTGCAATTTCTTTTGGCAGAGTGGCGGAGTGGCTGTTATACTGTCTGCTTAGATAATTACAATCAATTGGCCCTGGGTTTTAAATCAAAAACCTGTGACACTCTCCTGAAGGCATTGGATGGGATTTAGGCCTGATTTTACAGAACTCACTAGAAGTATATCAAGATCACATATGAACTCAACTATGAGTGAGTACTAATTTTAAAATGTTTATCAGAGCTTATTTAGAGCTTCTAGGGTTTTAGTCTGTGCTGGTTACGTTTTGCAATTCTGGTTTTTCCCTGGTAGCAACACTATAATTGTACCATCAAAACTTCAATTTAATTTTAAATTTTTAGTTTTCTTTTCGTTTTAGAGCCAGATATTTTTACTTGCCTTGTTTTTTATTTTACCCTTTTAGTGACTCTGCTGTCTGTATCATATTCTGGACCCCAACACAGCCCGTATTCCAGAGCCCTAACATCTTGGTGGAAACGACGCTTACGATTTTGAGGTGATTTCTGGAACTTTGACTGCAGTGAACCCACTTAAATGGCAGAGCAGTATCCATGACTTTGCTGTCTGGCTATTCTGGCTGTTCTGACTGTTCTTTTGGTTTCAGAGGATTTTGGACTTTTCAGGTCTATTGGGACTTAAAGCTTAAAAGCTTACTGCACTTTTATTCCCTTTTAGCCATTTTGCCGATGCTTGGTATTTATTATTGTTCTATGGCAGGCAGTCTTGTATAGTTTTATATATCCAGTATAATTCTGGATGTCTGGAGTTTGTATACTTATTATAGGCTGCATACTAATTATATTTCTTCAGCCTTCATTAGAAGGCTCAAGTGTATGTATTGAAAAGCTATCTTTAAGTTACTTGATTACAGACACCATACAGCCTTAAAACAGTTTTTTTAGCATATTTATTTATTATTCTTTGGACATACATTCACACATTGTGATCAGGTACACTTGCTAACTAGAACAATCAGAGTAGAGTTTGGATTTAATAGCCACTCTAGTAGTGGCCCTTTTCCCCACTATGGTGCTAACGAGAAGTGGTAAGGGAAATTCCCTATCAGGGAACTTACGTAGGGGCAACTCATATGAGGAACTCATTATAGATAAAGAGTTGCAGAGTGCTCACAATACTCAGATACCCTTCAAAAAGGGAAATAATAGGAAAAAACACAACAAATATTCTAAGTTGCTATCTGATAAGGGCTTAAACTTAAACATGAACAAAGATACTAAACAACTTAAAATAACAGAAATATGGATGGGATCAAATAAAGAGCCACATTTTTTATCCACACTTAACTATATTAAAGGGGCTGATGAGACAAGAATAGATAAGGAAGTAAGTGTGGTGGATTTAACATCATCTAGAAGCAATTTTGGGTCAGATGACCTGGACATCCAGGATGGGATCTCTTTTGAAGTCTATGGATGGGAGACTACAGCCCTAGGGGAAGTGAGGGGCACAATGGATTACTTTGAAGCAGTTTACTCCCCAAATACTTACTTTGATACCCCTGTTGATACCCTGGCTAGAGTCCCTCAAAATGCTCAGAACGGAGAACACAATAGGGATAAAAGGAACTGCTTTATTCCACAAGATTGCCAACTAAAAATAGGAACCTGGGCAGAACTGAACTGGAGAATATAATACAAGAAATTAGTGTTACTATCGAGGGTCTGAAGAACCAGAAATAGATACAGCATATAGGGAAGAGATAACAGGGATACAATCGATAACGCAGAAAGATACTGGGGACCCAATAGTCCTAGATAACTATCCAATGGAAACCAAAATTACTTATAAAAAAGAATACTTTATGAATGAGGGTGACTTCACAGCTAGCTCCTCTATATCTAAGAAAATGCTTGATATTATTAAAAATCGATACTATGCAGATATTGTGATTTTAGAAAACCTTGCAGTACTCAAGGATGACATAAGTAATTTGAGATAAGATGTTTTCTACAGTCATGTGTTACTGAACAAATTAAATGAAGGTGTTTTGAAACCTACCTTGGATTTGGAGCAATCAGTTCCAGTACAGGTGGTTTCATCATCATCTCCACTAATTATGGAAGACTGGGCAATCCAGGTTAACTTACCACTTCCTTTTGATAAAACCACTATATGTGAATGTTATGTCAGAGCTCCCCTAGCAGAAGGTCCAGAAAAAGGCATAGGAAGTAGAAATATTGACCAAAATAAAAATAAATCTAAAAAACAAATTCTAATCAAATTATGAGCAGTCAGACCAGCATTGGAAAAAGGGTTCATTTACAGGACCCTTTAAAGGAACCAATGATAGATATGAATGTACTTAAAGCTATGACAGGTAGAAACAATATTGAAAATAAAAAAACAACAATGCAGAGGGCTCTGAGGCCATCATAATGAGTGGATCTGCTAATGAGGTTGAATTGTGCGAGGAGGGAGACAGAGACGATCAATACCCCCTTTAACCCTAAGGACACACAGATCCTTATTGGAGAGTTTCATGAAAACTTACAAAAGAGTGAGACTCAGGGCAACACCACTGAGGAAAACCAAGTAATTTTGTTTCTTTCAGTAACTAAAAACTCCATATATGAAGGAGACTGAATACTTGACTGAAATACAGGGTGTTTAGAGACTTTGAAATGAAACACAAGAGAAATCAACTGGATGGATGGCATATCTTCTCCAGCTTCATTCAACTAAGGACAAATTACATGTTATGAGATCCCCTAATCCCAACTACCCACATACTGTATTACTCTACTGTCAGTTAAAGGAAACAGCCAAAAACATTTGAGCTAAAGGATCCTTTTTAAAGCTTAGAGGCATTGAAAGTAAACCCCATCTATTTGTCCCAGTTATTAGAACTATGGTAAACAAAGAAGATGTTATCCAACTATTACCACACACAGAGGATCAACCTAAAATTAGGACAAATGAGAGTGAAGGGGAGGATATTGTTAATTTGCTTGAAACTATAAAATTATATGAGGAAAGACAAACAAAAGGAATGAGAATGTAGAACAATTTCAATCTTTGGCTGGGAAATTGCAAAAAGGACACTGTAGGTAACATTACAGAAGAACTGTTAACTTTTCTGTCCCAATAATTAAGCCAAGCGGTCACTAGAAATTCTATAGATTCCATTAAAATTTATAGAGATGCAACTCCTTTGTCCCAGATAGATATTACATTCAAGAATCAGTTCTAGCGCGCTTTGTTACAATCAGCACCTAAACTGGATATACTGGGATATATCTATATAGAACATCCACAAGCTCTTGAAACTAGTAATTCCAGAAAAGATAGTAAAGACAACATGGAAGAGAAGTCAAATTTTGTTGTTAGGGATGTTCTAATTAATCTTGATGACTTATTTGATTCCAATAAATATGTAACTTTAAGATGCACAGAAACTGATTGACTCAGAGGAGTCACGGGAACTCTGGAAAAGGTAAATCAGGGAAGTGCTAATAACTCCCTCATGATCGTTTCATGGAATACAGAGGGCCTCCATCTCAAATTGGCAGATGTTGAGGTTGTGGATTTCCTGGAGAAATTTGATGTCATCTGTCTTCAGGAAACCTGGTGTGCAGACTCCATGGTCCCCAGACTGCCTGCATACTCCAGCTATATGTACCCAGCATTTAGGGTGAAAAGATACAAGAGATATAAAGGTGGTTTGTTGATATACATTAGGACTTCATTTTATTTAAGGACCTCTAAAATTGAAATAAAGGCACAGAATGTAGTAATGACAGTACTGTCAAGTGAATCCTCTCCACATAGATTTATAGTTCTTAACATTTATTATCTGCCAACAGAAAAACAGGGGTCCAGCTGACCCTTTTATTAATCAACCAAAATCAGTACTAGAAAGAATAGAAGAAACAGAAGAAGATACCCCATAATCATTTTGGTCAATTTCAATGCCCAGCTCCCTTCCTCTCATTCTGTACTTAGAAAGCACCTTGGTTTTATACCTTGTCTTCTTTTTATTAACCAGCACATGACCTTCCTAAGAGAAGGTATAGACCAGAATGTAATAGTAGAGTGAAAGAATTGTTCCAATATCTCTTAGAAAGAAATTTCTGTGTCTTGAATGGGAGATTACCAGGGATAGACCTGGCAAGTAGACTTATATAGGCCCCATAGGCTCCTCTACTAAAGACCTGGTTTGGACTAACCTGGAGGTAACTAGATTGGTCCTCAACCTCCGTATAGTTGAGCATGCAGAATCAGCCCATTTACCAGTAATATTGACCATTAACCAGGAGAGTTCGTACCAAGTAAATTTGGATACACACAATGATAAAGGTATTGAGATAGTCAATAAAGGAGAATCAAATTGGGTACCACCTCCTTTGTACAATTTAATGAGTAACTATATACTGGGAAATATCTCCTTTGTACAGTTTAAAGAGTTACTATATAATGGGAAATATAAATGATATCTTCAGATTTCAGGAGTATTGACCAGTCTGACATGATTAAAAATTGTCACTGCCTCTATATTCTTTTGAGACCTCACTGCTCAATTAACCAACCTAAAACCAAACTCTAATAGAAAAGGAAAACGTGGTTTAACAGTAAATGTAGAAAGGCCAAACAAAGCTTAAACATGGTTCTCAGGCTTCATAGAATGGAAATGATACATAATAACCAAAAACAACAAAGGCAACAACATATTACACTAAAGAAGGAATGAGAAAAATATAAAAAATCTTGGAAAGTGAGCATAAGAAACACTCTGAAATGTGAGAAAGATTGAGAAAATCTGTTATAAACAGAGACGGGAAACACTTTTGGAATATAGTTGCACAGGGATATAATAAATATCTAATTAGGGTGGAGTCTTTCATCACCCCTAATTCATGGGTATCTTACTTCTTGGAACTGTATTATTCTAGTGAGGAAGAAGCTTGAGAGCTGAAGCTTGACTATATAATCTCATTAGGCTTTCCTCTACCGATATTTATATCAGAGGATGAAATCATACTAGCTCTAGGGTCATTAGCATCCCATAAAGCACCAGGCCCTGACAAAATTATTGGGGACATATTAAAATATTTCCTGGAATGGTGGTCTCCCTCACTGCTTATAATTTTTAATGCATTTATTCAAAATCAAGAATTCCCTTCAAGCTGGCAAGGTAGTGTTATATTCGCCATCTCAAAATGGAAAATCCGAATGATCCTAAAATGTATAGGCTAATAAGCTAATCGCTTTATCACACAGAATTATTTTCTGAAATAATCTTGATGAACTTCAGGATTGGCTAGACGAACATTCCCTAATAAGTGAATTCCAGAACGGTTTTAGGAAACATAGATCAACTGTACAACACTGTTATGTTTTGCATCACTTAGTCTGGAAATACACCAAAATTAGGAGTGGGAAGCTGTTTTGCTGTTTTGTCAACTTCTCAGCTGCTTTTGACAGCATTAGTCAGAAGATCCTATAGGTATACACTAAAAATCTTGGTCTTAATAGTGTTCTTCTTGACATCTTGATTAGGTTCCATGAAAAACATGTGCTAAAATCAATATGATCAATATGGATATACTACAACACCTTTTCAAACTAATTTGGGAGTCAGGCAGGGTTGCTTACTGGCACTAACCTTGTTGACATCTACATTAACAGTATTTTGATGAATAATTCCAACCCAGACTTTCACACTCCAACAATCTTGGACCAAAGGATAGATTGTCTAGCTTATGCAGACAACATAGTACTCATTTTGACCTCAGCTCTGGGACTAAAAGGAAATTAAAACATTTTACAATTTAAGCAAAAATAAATTACTAAGGATAAATCTAAAAGACCAACATGGTAATCTTTGGGAATAAGTGCAAAACCATCCCCAAATTGTGGATAGATGAGGACAAAGTAGAAGCGTTGATCATTATGACTACTTAGGTGTCAGATCTGCCCAAAATATGACATGGAATAAACATGTTAAATTAATACAAACTAAAATGTCCACTGCTGTCAATGCCCTCAAAATGTTTAATGCTAAAATGGACAAAACCACAGTCAAGGACATATTGAGAGTAACTAATGCTAAAATAAAGGCAAGCACATTACCGCCTGTGAGATCTGGGACTCATCTAATTTAACAACTATTGAGACCATCCTCAATAGATTACATAGATACATTCTCATGGTCCCACTGGGAACCCCATCTAGTATTCTCAAATTAGAACTGGGGCAATATTCTATGCTTACATTAGGTAGGGAGAGACAGATCATGTTTCTCTTAAAAACCTTTCTCCTCCTGGACACTCATCTACCTAGAAATTGTCTGGAGGAAGAAATAAAGTTCTCCACTTTGGGTTATGCTCATACATCCATCCAGTTAATCAAAAACGCTATCTTGCCTGCAGGTCTAGGAGACCACCTGTATATTAGTAATATATAAAATATATATATATATTTATATATATATAATGGGTAAGAAAAAGGAATCAATGGCTGCAATAGCATTGGACAAACACCATCAGGTGACAGTGCACACCTGCACTTTTACCCCCCGACAAAACAATTTTGCCATTTTATAAGATAGATTACCCACTCTATGGTGTGCTGTCACGCTCTGATATATGCATGCCTTGGGTGGTTGACGCACTCGGCCTACGGCCTCGTGCGTACAATGCACACCAAGGTGTGCATATATTAGAGAGTGACCACACACCTAAGAGTGGGTTATCTATTACATATAAGATCCTAGGAGGATATACTGTAATTCTTTATATTAAGACCAGACTATGGGACTTGGACTCAAGAAGTTTATTTTCCTAATTGTCTATACTAAAATTATAGGGTTGATATAGATAATTTAAGATCTTATGGGGCTATGAATCTTAACTTTCAGGACTAACTAATCCCAAGATGCATAGAATTTTCACTCGATTTAGAATAGAGGTATATATCCATTATATCCATTACATACAAAAAAGGCCAAACACCCTGGCTCCATTGTGTAAATGCGGGGCCAAGACATATGATGATCTTAAACATGTGGTTTTGATGTGTTCACTTTATGAAAAGAACAGGAGGCAATGGCTAGGGTAAATACTGGGTGGTCTCGGTCTCCCTCCCGACAACATTATATTCTATCTGTTCACCTCACAGGATCTTAACGTTCAAGAGAGACTAGACAAATTTTTGGTGACTACTCATATGTAATTGATTAGTGCTTGGACAGTCCAGACTTTTTCCAGATCTATTTCTTTTTATGCAATGCTGTTATATACTGTCTATTATTTATTATGAAATGGGTAGAAAGAATGCTGAATTCTGATTGGCCAAGAGCTGCTTTCAGCTGGGCCGTTATCCTAGCACAATGGCCCAGCTGAAAGTATTATGTTTAAAAATGCATAAAATTTACTTAAAATGACCCATTTCATAATTGCAGTAAGGCACTCCAGGGGGTGTGTTATGGTGGGCTAACGGCCTTTCTTGGGTGGTGGAAGCCCTTGGCTACACCTCAAGCTTCAACCCACCCCGAGGTGGGCCATTATCCCACCATAACACACACCCTGTCTTGCCTTATTGCTTAAATATGGCAACCTATACTATATTTGCACTGTTTTGCACTGACTAATGTGGTGATTCTATATCACTGATTGTAAAATATTTTAATGTCATTTTATGATTAGTATAGTGTAATGGCTATTGCCTATCAATAAAATGTTTGTACTTGTACTTCTCCATGGACTACCGCAGTAAGTAACTACGCATGGGTAAGCTTTTACATACTATTTTTACAAGGCAATTTATCAGTTCAGAAAACTAAGTAAGAGAGCAGGCCAGCTGCATGTGGAAAAGCTGGCATGAGAGCAGGGTCGGGAAAGTGCCACTGTTTGAAATGAGCACGGTTGGGAGAAACACTCTTTCGTGTTTCTCCCCGACCGCACTATACAACCTGAAGTGTGTTTTCATCTTGCCTTTTTTTAAGTAAATATACCCCTTATACATTTATTCTGGATTTAGGTGTGGCAGAGGAACATAGTTCATGGTGGCATCTGAAGTGGTGCGGTGATCAGTGTGGTGCACTGTAAGGTATGCACCACAACTGAAAATCCAAACTTGGACCCGGTCTTTATTTTTTGAATTTTTTTTTAGTAAATTAAAAGTGGCTGTGGAGATGGAGAGAAGCTACCAGCTTGACAGCCAGCAGCTGCAGTAAAGGGGTACGAGACTGCGGTCGGCAGAGTGACACTGTTTCCTTTCAGCGTGGTTATGGGGAGATGATGTTGTCTTTCTGTCTTTCTTCTTCTTACCACATAGAAATGTGTGATTGTTTCTTTTTTCTTGTGTCATTAACACTCCTCTGCTTTTCGGAGAGGAAGGGTCAAACAGGCAGCTGCCACTGAACTAAGGAGTGTTGGGGGGTACCCAGTAGCTCTTGTTAAGTGAGAGAAAACAATTGCAGAGATTTAAAATTCAATCAGGAGCTTTCAGCCAATAAGGAAACAGGCTTGGCACAAGAATATGTGAGTGGGTAAAAGGGCTGGCACTTGTTAGCTACTGGGCTGTACTGTCTGATAGACCAGGGCTCTGAGTAAGGAACTGGCCAATCAGAAGTGAGGATTTTACATGCCCATTTTCTAACAACCTATGTCCAATTGTATGAAGTATTGAGACCCACTGTGGTAAAATTAAGAGAAGGGAAGAAGGAAACAGAATGCATTAATTCTAAATTAATTTGTTAAAACCATGATGGGTTCGCTTGATGTGGAGGGGAAGAGTTAATGGTAAAAGAAACCAGCCCAATGTACTAACTAAATATAGGCCATGAACTGAACAGACAAAGTGCACAGCACAATGTTCCAGCATGGTGGGGTTGGGGATGGGAGAAGCAGGTAAGGGAATGAAGAATATAATTGGTAAGGGATACTCCTTAATGTATAGATTCAGAGACCATGATGGACAAACTGACATTTATCTATTAGAGTTGTACTGCACTAATAATTTAATGTAAAGTCAAATGGTATTACACAATGTCTAAAAATACAAGAGGAGGGCCCCATAATGCATATTATAATCCAGTACATTACACTTATCAAACAGGCAACAACTGGAATTTGAAACTAGGTAAAAAACCTGTGCTGTTCAAATCCCGGTATACCACCCCCCAACAGCGACACCAACACAGCGACCTATGTCACTGTTGACAAAATCGACAGTTCGTCGACAGGTCACTGTGTTGGTGTGCCTGAGATAGGGGCACACTGTATCCTGGTCCTGCACCCCCTTCCCGACTCAACTCCGACTTGGAGTTGATTATAATCAGTACTGGGGTCCAGGGGGCAGAGCCCCCCCCTATACAAAAACAGACCGGGAAACCATTGGGATTTATGTCAACCACAACTTGCAGCCGACATAAATCCCGTCACTGTGACGCCAGTTGACTAAATTGTTGTCAAACCGGCATCGTAGAGCCCTCAAATCCCAATGATGTGGAAAAGATTAAATGGTGATAGGAAATTGGTAATGATAAAATCTAGAAAGGAAGAAAAGAAGAGAAGTAATTAGTATCAAAGGTCACATATTCATTCTCAAAAATGCAATTTAAAACAAGGACTATTTTATGTATAAACAAAGACCGTCTAGTAAGAAATTAAAACAATGATGTTACAAAAATAGGTAAACTCTTCTTTGTTTAGCCCCATTGAATGGATGGTATTAAGGGTTACAATCCATTTTGTTTCCTTTGTAAAAGGATTTTAGTCGATCTCCCCACAAGGGTGGGCTGGCATATATTCTAGAACTGAAATTTAATGCTTCAGGGTTTGAGTTGTGCATTTCTAAAAGTGTTGATGCAAAGAATTTCTTACATCTTTGTCATCTATTGCTCTAATGTGTTCAATAGATGGGGGCAGGGTGGCTAGTCACAATAGGCCTTTATTGTGGATTCCTCTGCAGACCTGGTATGTATCACGGAGACCAGTTGGGGGATGACTCAGGTCCTATGCTTGAGTCGTCTATTCCTCCAACTTTTTCCATGGTGCACTGCCCTAGGAGGGAGTGAAGGGGGTGTGGTAGCCATCTGTTTTAGATACACTCTACAGCTTATGGCATACCCTTGGGACAGACTAGATCATTTGAATGTTTGGCCATAATAGGTGGACTATGGACAAGTTGCAAGATCATGCTCATTTACTGTCCTCTCAGTTTTGGGTATGAGTTCCTACAGGAATTGGAAACTTTCACGGCTGACCTGGTGTTGGAGTTGCTCATGCTGTTGGTTCTAGCTGATTTCAACACTTGTGTCAATGATGAAACATCTCCTTTTGGTATGCAGTTCCTCCAGGTGATATCATCCCTGGGCTTTGTGTAGGTAATTGCCACCAGGACCCATCAGCATGGCGATGCCTTGGATCTAGACTTCTCAATAGGTCTTGATAGTGGTAATGTCAACTTTGACCCAGTCATTTGGTGGGATCATCATGTCATTCAGTTCCTCTGTGGGGCTCTCTATTATCCCCCTTCCCCCATCAAGATGGTCAGGTACCGCTCTTTTAAAATTCTGGAGCCTCCAAGCATCCTGGCAGTACTTGTCAGCTCAAGCATGCAGATGACTTGTGCGATGGGAGTTGAGGCAGCCATGGAGGCTTATAACGTAGCCCTGTCTTCTGCTTTCAACTCCCTAATGTCAGCCCATGTATGCCCCTTGACTTCATGCCTCACATTGCCCTGCTGTGATGCAGATCTGAGGAGGATGAAAACTAAGGGGCAGAGGCTGGAGCATTGCTGGTGGATGTCCCACTAGGGAAAGTGGACTAATTGGTGCTGAGAATTCACTATTATGAGTATCAGTGGGCAATCACCCTGAAAAAGATAGTGTTCCTGTAACAGTTGATTACTGCTGGAAGGAACCAGCCAGCTGAGCTTTTCAACACTGTTGACAGACTACTTAACCCAGTCTGTCTGCTGTCTTGTAAAGCCTTTTCTTGAGAAAAATGTGAAGAGTTCAACCGGTTCTTTTTAGACTAGGTGTCCTCCATCCGGGCTGGGATCTTCCTGAGCAGCCTGTCATTGCCTGACAGTGTCCACTCCTTGTTAGCTGTAGGCTCTCCATCTTTGTGAGCTGAGTTTGAGCCAGTTTTATTAGATCACATCTCACGTGTGGCCTCTAGTTTGTGACCCACCTTCTTTTTCACTGGACCCTGGGCTGACCAGACTTCTTTTAGAATGCTGGAATTCACTCAGTCCAATTGTGGTAGGGATTGTCAAGTGTTTCCTTCTAAAGGGTGTCTTTTCATCTGTCCTAAAAAAGGTAGTGGTGGTGAAGCCTCTCCTTAAGAAGGCCCCCTTGTACCCTGATGATCTCTCCAGACCAGTCTCAAACCTTCCTTTTCTTGGGAGATTTATTGAGCAGGTGGTGGCACTACAACTAGAACAGCACATGGATAAGTACACTATCTATGAGCCCTTCCAGTCTGGCTACCAGCCGCATCATAGTATGAAAACTGCCTTTGTCCAGGTACACCATGATCTTTTTTCAGCAACGGATAGTGAATGATGTGTTATCCTTATCTTTCTAGACCTTTCATCAGCATTTGACATGGTGGACCATGGGGTGCTACTGGCTCACTTTAGGCATTATGTAGGACTCTCAGAAATCGTGTTGCGGTGGTTTGAGTACAACATAACCAGCAGGATGCAAAAGTTAACACTTGGCTCCTTTACATTGAGCAGTGCTGCAATCTGCTGTGGTGTGCCTCAGGGGGTGAGTCTGGCTCCCATGTTATTCACCGTGTACATGTTGCCACTGGGGGGAGATCAGTAGACACTATGGCTTGGTGTTTCATTGCTATGCCGATGACACCCAGCTGTATGTGTCTTGTGTCCCCTATGACAGGGTGGCTATCTTGGAACTGAGCAAATGCCTTAAAGAAATCCAGGACTGGATGGCAGCTAGCTGGCTTAGACTAAATCCATGTAAGATGGAGGTGTTACTGGTGGAGTTGGGCCAGTCTGGTTCAATGGCAGCAACTGGGGACATATCCCTTCCATTGTTGGATGGTGTGACCCTTCATGCTGTAGATAGGGTGAAAAATCTAGGGGTCATTGTGGACTCCAAGTTGACTCTGGAATTCCAGGTGTTGGCTGTTGTCTGCAGTGGCTGCTATCATCTTTGCGATATTGTTCAGATTAAGCCCTATCTTGAATCAACTGACCTAGCAACAGTAGTGCATGCCCTGGTCTCATCTAGGTTGGATTACTGCAACGCTCTTTATGTGGGTCTCTCTGTGAGGCTGATGTGCCATCTGCAGCTGGTTCAGAATGCAGTGACTCGACTGGTTGCTGGGACTTCTTTATCCAAGCATATTGCACCTGTTCTCTGTGCTCCCCACTGGCTTCTAGTCAGGTTGGGCATCAGCTTCGAGGTTTGCTTGTTGACATACAAGGTCATGCATGGTCTGGGTCTGGGCTACCTGAAAGACCTCCTGATTCCATAAGCTCCTGCACATGCCCTCTGGTTAGTGGAGGCACATCTTCTCTCTGTTTCCAGATCCCATTTAAAAATGTTTGGGTGATAGGGCATTCGATTGTGGAGGTCACAGTTCTTTGGCATACCCTTTCCCAAGAAGCTAGAGGTGCTCCTTCACTGGTCATTTTTAAAAAAAACTCCCTGAAATCTCATTTTTTAATCTATGTTATGGCCTGCTTCTTTGATTGTTAATTGCTTTCAGTTTTACACAGCTATTGTTTTACTCTTTTTACTGTAAGGCACTCAGACTCTCAGGGATTGTGCACCATATAAGTAACATTGACATTGACATATTCATTATTATATTGCAAATCAAGTCAAATAATGGTTGCTATTGTAAGACTCTGTGATACATCATATAAACTGGCATTATGCCAGAAGATGGTTGACAGGCTATCAACAAAAAGGATAGTAAACATACCTGTAGTAATTGTCATCCAAATAGCCATCCAATTAACTTGACTTCAATTTTGGGAAAAAAATCATGGAATCAGCAATACAACACTATCTTCAATCCCAGAGAACATCAAAGAGACACAGGGATGGACTACACCATGGGTTTGTTAAGAATGTATCATGTTAGACAAATCTACTGACCTTATATGAAAAGATTAGTTATTCACTAGACGTTAACACCCCAGCTGACATACTGTTCTTAGATCACAATAAGGCTTTTGACACTGTCCCCCATCAATCTCTGATTAATAAACTCAAATTAATAAAAAGGCCAACAGACATGAAATAATTGGTTAACCTTGAGAATCCAGAGAGTAAGGTCAATTACTCACTTTTCCAAACAGGACAGGTAACCAGCAGAGAACCACAGGAATCAATGTTTGGATCAATTCAATTTTCAGTTGTTTAAGATATGCAAGATAATAGAAAAAATAGCTTATTAACTTTGTTGATGATTCTAAATTAGGTGATCAGGTGAAAAACAAGGAATGAGTCAAATCTATGCAGGGCTATCTAGATCTCTTTGTGGACTGTGCAAGAAATACAGTCATGATCTTTAATTATGACAAGTGTGCTGTATTATACCTTGGTGGTAAAAGTCCCAAATCAGAATACTACCTAAACAATGATTTGATTAAAAAGGTATCTTAGGAACAAGAGTTGGATGTAATCAAGGCCCATGGAATTCTGCAATTCTGCGGTTGCGGAATTTTCCGAAGAATTTGCATCATGCCACAGAATATATATAGTGTTGCAGAATTCATTGTTTTTGGTGAATTTCTATTCAAATATACTGTTTTTCTACAGTGTCAGGTTTTCTTTCCCATCTCATTTATCCTGAAGCCCCTCCTCTATGCTCAGCATGTGATGTCATTGATGACATCACATCATATTTAGCCAATGGGGGGACTGCATTCTGCCAGAGAAATGAATAAATCACGCCACAGAAATCAGAAAATGCTGCTACAGAAGACAAGGAGCCCCGCCGCAGAAATCAGAAAATTCTGCCACAGAGCACTAGGGGCCCTGGATGTAATGAAACAAACAACATTTTAATCACCTACAATGCAACATGATAAAAACACCAAACAGAACTTGGGGGAGGATCAAAAAGAATTATTGTCAACAGGTCCAGTGGTGTTCTGTTACACCTTTATAAATTACACAAATCTGGACTATTGTTTTCAAATCTGGACCCAGTACCACCAAGGAGACATAACACAAGTTGAAAAATCTAAAGAAGGGCCACTAGCACAATGTTCCAAGGTACAAATTATACATATCATGAGAGACATCAAATTGAACTTACTTAATCTTAAAATGAGATATTGGAGAGGAGACCACCTTATGATGTACAAAGTAATAAATGACACAATGCTGTTCATCAAAGTGAACTTCATCTTTCAATTGACTGTACACAACACTAGGGGGACAATGCTACCAACTGTAGGGAAGACCACTTAGTGTGACATGAGAAAATTCTTTTGCAACCAAAGGATTGTCAGTTTCTGGAATGAAGTTTTAGCCCCACGTGGTCAAAGGAAAATCTTTAAACCTCTTAAAATCAAGAATTGATACCAGTATGACAAAAACATGGTGCCATCAGCGTCTTCCACTAAATAGCAGTAGAGTGGTCTTGATGGGCTATAAAGCCTTCTTCCATCCCTAAAACTCAGTACTGAATCCAGTATTGAACAGGATCATTACAGCCACAATATAATGCTTCCATACAAAATGAGCTTTTCACAAAGTTTATAGCAGAGATTAACAGTCACTAAATACTACAGCTACTATAAATACCTTTGTGTGTCACAATTCGAACACTGGTGTGTAACCATGTATGCCTGTATAAAAAAACAAACAAGAGGAGTCTAATATCAGGTGAAACATTTTCAGGCAGAGTCAGTCAGTTCAGCATCCTTGTATAGAGCCGTAGATTTGGAGTTGAAGGTGAAGGAGTATGAAGTGTTCAGGAGGCTGTTCCAGAGACTACGGACAGCAGCAGAAAAAATATTTTTTGACCCATACTGGAAGAGACAGATACTTCATAAGAAGGAGTTGAGAAGTTGACTTTAGGGTACAGGGGTATTGTTTAGGCATTGAGAGGTCAGTCAAGGGGAATAGTTCTACAAGAACTGGTTAATCAGATATCTGTAGAGGTAGTCATGGTGTGCAGGGGGTGGGGGTGGAGGGCTGGACCAGCCAAATATTTGGTAAGGAGAGCAGTGATGACAGCTGAAAGGTGCCAGTAAAGCAAGCCTTCAAATGCTGTTGTAAACTGTGGTCAGCCTATTTGAAGGAAGGTCAAGGAGGAGTTAAGATAAGCACCCAAATACCTGAACAAAGATTTATTCCAGAGAGCAACTGCCAGTGGTAAATATTTTAAAATTAGTATTAGAAGCATTCAATTTGCCAAATCTGGGTTTCAGTTCAGACAACGTAACTTTTGTCTTATTTGCATCCACCAGCAGTCTGTTGTTTAACAGCCATTTTTTAGTAGAGCCAGATTTAAAGATAGGGACACTAGAGATGTCAGCTAGATATTTAACACGGTGGTATCTGATCAGGACATCTGCATACAGCAGTGCATTACTTTTCTGATACAATTTGGGGAGGGAATTGAAAAATAAGGACAATAGGAGAAGCCCATGAAGGGACTCTTAACATTTGCCTTCAAGCAACCAGACTGTTGTCTACTTCATAGGGCAGTAGAACAAGACCTGAAAGAATTATTCCAGAATTTGCTAAGAATCCATCATTATGCTAATCTAACTAGGATGGAAAGAAATGCATTGGACTCTGTAAAATAACACAGCACCTCAGTTACCATTGAACCTGCAGACAAAGGAAGGAGTGTTGTACTGCAGTCATAAGGATAGTGGACTACAGTAATGAGCGATTGAGACAAATGAATAATGCTGTCTTTTTACTGTCCATTACTTGCTGGTTTTAATCATTATTTTATCTCCTAACAGGTTAGAAATGATTTAATTGATAAACAGCCAATAAGGGTGACAAGTTACGTACTCTACTACCAAAAGTTCATAAAAGCTTGGACCAGCCCCAAGGTACCCGATCGTGTCAAGTATTGGTGCACTGGACAAACTCCTATCCACCTATGTGGATTCCTTTATTAAGAAACCTGTCATGGGATTAAGATCTCATATTAGAGACTCAGCTGACATACAGTGGCAGCCTTAGACATGGTCAGATATTTCCTGAGAAATTTCCTGCCTGTCTGTCAGCAGTACCACTATGGGCACGCCAGAGGAATCCCTTTAGATGTTTTAGAAATATCTGGAAATATCTGACCATATCATGGCTGTGACTGTATTGAATATCTACCAGAGCTCCAAATGGAAGAAGAATGGCTTTTAGGCACCCTCGATGTGGAGTCTCTTTATACCAATACTGTAATCTTCATCGGAGAGTTTGGCCACTTCAACACATTACCTGAATTTAAGATCTACACAGGGTATGACACCATTTGAATTTTAGTGAAGTTTGTGCTTAAGTATTGCGATGGTCAGAGCAAGTTGCAATCCCCAGTAGGTCCTTTCTTTTCTCGAGGCTTTGCCCTTAGACAGTCTAGACAAGCATTGCTGCCATGGAGGTCCCTGTTTAGCAAGAGTGTGAGTGTGGTGTTTTGGTACCCCTTTTTTCTGCCTCATTCAACTTTTCATACTCCCCATAGTGATGGTGTCTACACTGGGTAAGCACAGTTTGCTCTCTCTGAGACACTTTGCCCTTCACATCTTATCCAGGTACATTTCCCTCAGAGATGCAGTCCCATACAAACCAGTTGCAGCAGAGCCAGTGAGGATGAATGACAAAAAGTCTTAGTTGCTATTGAATTGAACTGTTCCCTGCAGCATACTGCAGCACTCTGCAGTAATAATGCAATACAGTGTTGCATCCTGGCTGGCTCGACCATACTTTAGTCTTCACTCTAGTTTATGTACTATACATAAGTTGAAAAGTACATAGTGTGTGTCCAAATGTTTGCTATACTATACAGTTGGTTTTTCCTTGATAGGATATCCTCTGTTCATTCCTTGGCCCAGTGTAGCCCGGTCTGTGACTAATGGAGGCCTTCAGTCTGTCTGGAAGGAGATTCATCCTGTGCCTGCTGATGAGATTCTCTGGGTAATCATGAAGCAGGGTCACACCTCCTGTTCACTGGATCCTGTACCTACTCAGCTGTTATTGGGCTGTGGGGATCTTTGGGTCCAGTGACTGCTGAGACTGTTTGGTGTTCTCTTGGGGAAGATGTTTCTTAAAGCACTCCAAAGAGCTGTTGTGAGACCCCTCCTAACGAAACTATCATTGGACCCAGACATTTTGGCAGATTATATGTCCATCTCAAACCTTCCTGTTTTGGGGAAGGTGGTCCAACGGTGGTGGTTACACAGCTGAAGATGCACCTGGAAGCTTTCTCTAGTTATGAACCCTTCCAGTCTGTTTTTGGGGGGTACCATAGCATGGAGACAGCACTTGTCTGGGTCCAAAATGATTTTCTCTTAACGATGGATAGAGGGGAATGTTCTGTCTTGGTTCTCCTCGATCTCTCATCAGCATTTGACACCATAGCTCATGGAACATTGACAATTCGACTAAGGGACTTGGTGGAACACGGAGGCACCATGTTGAGGTGGTTTGAGTCTTTCCTGTCCAGTAGGGTGCAACAGATTATATGGAGAAATGTTCTGTCACATTCAGCTGCCCTGAAATATGGAGTCCCACAGGATTCGATCTTGTCACCCTTGTTATTTGTGGTGTGTATGCTGCCACAGGGAGAGGTGATTCATAGGTACAGTCTGCAGTTTCATTGATATGTTGATGAAAGTCAGTTGTGCAGTCACAGGAACATAGAAACACAGAAACTGACAGCAGATAAGGGCTGCATAGTCCATCCAATCTGTCTTTTCTTTGCTGCATTGCTTATGCCGTAGACCCCTACAGGTCTATGGCACTTTTGTCTTCCACCCCTTACCTATCTCTTATGATTCTCTTGTACTTATCCCAGGTTCTTTTGAATCCCACCACTGTTTTCGCCCCCATGACAAGTAAGTTATAACACATGATAAGATCTGTGGTTACAAGGGAATAATATATACTTTGGATGGTTGTTAGGCATGAGGTGTAGCTAAAGGACATTATTTTCTCATGACTGCACACCTGGATTGTGTTATCATACTTTTAAAATAGGTTGCTATTTATTTAAAAAAATATTTTTCTTCAGGGAGATGTGCAGTTCACAGCTACAAGCCGGGGTCAGTGTATGTTGTGAAGAAGATGAGGACTAATGAGACATCTGCCTTACTGAAAGAAAAATGTAAGGCTGCAAAAAGGCTACAAAATTTTTATAGCCCATTTTATTAAAGTTTGATAACACACACTATCCAGTTGGATATGGGCAGGGAAAGCATCCCAACTAAGGCCGAAATCTTGGATTTCAGGAGAGTGGACTTCAGGAAAATGGGCAAAGTGCTAAGAGCCATCTGGTGGGCATCAGAGGAGACATGAGAATTGGATCAAAGGTGGTCCATCATTAAGGAAGGAATACTGGTTGCACAGATGAGGCGTTAGGCTCAGGGTTTATTTTATTTATTTATTTATTTTTAATGTATTTATGTGATAATTCAGAAACAACCTTTGAGTATGAACTCTTTACAGAGATTCCACATCAGGACGCAAAACAGAGCAGACATCACAAAACACAGCAATTCTTACAATACTTTAGAATGCTTTAGAATACAGTCAAAAAAAATATTTACGTGTACCAGACAATTGATTAACAACAGGAGTAAATTACCACTAAGAGACGTATAGCATAGCTGTCCCAGATGGCCTGTCAAAGTAGAAGTTGGAAAAAAAAGAGGGGGGTAAAGAGAGAGAGAGAGAGAGATTATTTTGAGAGGAAAGTGGGAGGAGGGGGAGAACTTGGTGGGAGTAGGGATGGGATGGGAAGTTGGGGGTGTTAGAAAAGAACTCATGGTACGAAGAGGGGAGTGGGAGCAATGTGGGTGAGACACCATGTGAGATTTGGCTGGATGAGTGGCAAGTGGGAAGACTAGTGAATTGTTGGCTGCAGAAGAGGGAGGGGTAGCCAGGGAAGGCGGGAGGGGGACCAGGGTAGATTTCCGGGAGGGTCAGTCAGGCAGACAAGGGAAGTATCCAGGTCGGAGAATCGATCTCAGGTCAGGCAGTTGCAGGTGTTTAAGTTCAGCAGGTGTTGCTTTAGTTCATTTTTAAAGGACCAAATGTTTGTTGTGTTTAGTGGGATCTCATTGAGCCACACTGGAGCTTGGTATGAGAAAAATCTTTGTCCCAGTGTAGTTCTACGAAA
The DNA here is from genome assembly GCA_016271365.2 of Neoceratodus forsteri. Classification (NCBI taxonomy): domain Eukaryota; kingdom Metazoa; phylum Chordata; order Ceratodontiformes; family Ceratodontidae; genus Neoceratodus; species Neoceratodus forsteri. Next base: position 433,933,175 of record CM057450.1, on the reverse strand, counting down.
TGGGACACCAAGCTGGGTTGACACTGTTCTTTGTGTGTTGTACTTGGAGCTGGCTTTCTTTATCAGGTTGGCAATGCAGGTAGGGGTTAGGGAGAGCATAGCCTTCCTCCCTAGCAGGCAGGATTGGTATCTGATTCTGATTTGAAGCAATAGTATGTGGGCTAGCCCATACAAGGTACAGGTGTGCGTGAAGCGGTCTGCATTTAGCAGTAGTCTGTAAGCCTTGTTCAGGGCAGTGGCTGCCCTTTTGAGGGCTGTATCAGTGACAGCTCCATAAACCACAAGCCTGTAGTCAACCAAGGAGAAGATGGAGCTGGAGACCAAGAGCTGGAGGGCTTCAGCAGATAGGCTTTTCTTGTGCCTAAACAGGATCCCTAATTTAGTGTTCATAGCTTTCACCACCATGTCAATGTGTTGAACATATGAGAGGGTGTCATCCACCACGACACCCAGGCACTTGAAGGAGTGTACCTGTTCCAAGGGGACAGTCAGATGATTTGTGATTGTTGGTTCTGGGCTTCTCCTTTTTAATTCGGGGCTAGAGAGGAGCATCGTCTTGCTTTTTTTTTATAGTTTAGTAGCAACCTTTGTGAGTAAAACCAGGTCTCCAGTTGCTGGAAGGATGTTTGTAGCTCAGCTTGCAGGTGGTCTGAGTGAGAGTGACAACTAAGAACTTAGAAAACAAGGGCCAAGTGCCAAGCTGGTTCAGTTCTGGGGTTGCCCAGGCAGTAAGGGAAAAGAGGTTGGCCTATAGAAAATTCAGGAAGACCAAGAGAGAGGTGGATAGAAAAAATTACCTAAGGTTGGCTATTGAGGCAAGTAAGAAATTCAGGTGAGCAAAGGCACAGAAGGAACTTCAGATAGCTGAAGGAATTAAAAAGGGGAGAAGGCTTTATTTTGCTACATAGGTTAGAAAAGGGACAAGAAAGAAGGGATTGTTAGGCTTAAGAAAGGGGGTGGAGTGGGTGGAAGATAATGGGTGAAAAGCAGAGATGCAAAATTAATGCTTCTGTTCTGTCTTCACCAGGGAGAAGGACAGACCAGTGCCTTCAGGAAGGAAAAGAGGAGTGGGGGAGGGGAACACAGATGTAGTGATACAGGAGGATAGAGTGAGGGAGGGGCTGCTGGCATTGAAGGTGGACAAATCACCAGTACCGGATGGAGTACATCCAAGGGTACTAAAGAAACTGGCTGAGGAGCTGGCAGGGTCACTAGCAGACATATTTAATAGTTCACTTGAGACAGCCAAGAAATGCAAAGTTATGCATATTGGAGCCAAGAATCCCTGGACAGAGTACTGCCTGGGTGGAGTCTGAGTATCTGCATCAGAGGAGGAGGAGGAGAATAACCTGGGAGTGATGATCACTAGTGACTTGAAGCACTCCACACAGTGCAAGAAAGCAGCAGCAAAGGCAAACAAGATGCTGGGATGCATATCTAGGGGGATGAGTAATAGGAAAGAGGAGGTTATACTGCCTTTGTACAGGTCACTGGTAAGGCCACATCTAGAGTATGGAGTTCAGTACTGGTGAAAGGACATTAACCTGCTGGAGAAGGTCCAGAGGAGAGCTACCAAGATGATAGCTGGCCAGCAGGGTAAGACATACAAGTAGAGGTTGAGGGCACTGAACATGTACTCCCTGGAAGACAGGGGGGGGGGGCATAATTGGGACCTTCAAGTACTTGAAAGGGATAAATAAGGTTGATAAGGAGAGTCTCTTTAAGCTGAGTGGCAACCATAACACGAGGGGGCATAGTCTTAAGTTGAAAGGTGGGAGGTTTATAATAATAAAAATATTTATTTATACCACGCCTTTCTAAAAATCAAGGCGCTTTAACAGAAGATTCGAATAAACAGTATAATAAAACACACATACAATAAATACTAGTTCATAAAAACAATAAAATAACATCAGGTCATATACACTTGACACCACAGATGGGTCTTCAGGGTCTGTTTAAATTCCTCCACGGACGCGCACTCCCAAAGCAGACGGGGTAGAGAATTCCAAAGGGCTGGGGACACATACATAAAAGCACGGGCCCCCAAAAATTTTAAAGACACCCTTGGAATCTCTAGCAACCCCTCATCTGCCAAGTGGAGCGATCACCTAGGCAGTAAGGTACCAGAAGCTCTTTCAGATAGTCCGGGCCAAGTCCGTGTAGGGCTTCATATGTCAGAAGTCTGACTTTAAAGGTGATCCGCCACTATACCGGCAGCCAGTGCAGATCATGCAGCATGGGAGAAATATGATGGGATGGGCAGTACCCATCAACAATCGAGCCGCAGCATTCTGCACTAGCTGCAAGCAGCGAATATCAGCCCCTGGTAGCCCTAGATAAAGGGAGTTGCAATAATCAAGGCATGAGATCACAAAGGCATGGACCAAAGTAGGCAGATCACCAGACAGAACAAGGTGCTTAATCTTGAAGATGTTCCTCAGATGGTAAAAGGAAGATTTGATGACCGCCGACACCTGCGAGCGCAGTGTCAGCCCGTCATCAAAAATTACCCCCAGATTTCGCACCTATTCAGAAGTGGGGAGCTGGGAGCCACCAAGAAAAAGTCCTGAAGGCAAACCAGCTCTCCTCCCTCTATATGGTGACCCGGTCCACAACCAACACCTCTGTCTTCTTTGAGTTCAACCTCACTAACTGAATCCATCCAATTCTGGATTTCAGTGAGGCAGTTGTTAAATGTCGAGAGAGTTCTATCCTGGTCAGGTGCAAAAGATAGGTAGAACTGGGTATCATCAGCATAGCAGTGAAACCTCAGCCCATACCTTTTTACAATGTCTCCGAGGGGCAGCATATACACTGCGAACAACATGGAGGACAACATTGAACCCTGAGGTACCCCACATGACAGAGAGACTGGGCTGGAGGAATTAATCCCCGACACCACCCTCTGAGTTCTGCCAGTGAGGAAAGATCTAAACCACCCTAGGACTGTAATAGACAGGCCACATATGAACCTAAGGCATTTGAGAAGAACCCCATGGTCCACAGTGTCAAACGCTGAAGAGAGATCAAGAAGAACCAAGATGGAATGGCTCTTCCAATCTCTCACCATTAGAAGATCATTGAGCACCCAAACCAGCGCAGTTTCAGTACTATGCCTCTTTCGAAAAAAACAGACTGGAATGGTTCATAGATGTCATGGATGGTCAAATAGTTCTCCAGCTGTATGGCCACTACTTTCTCAATCATCTTCCCCACAAAGCAAAGGTTAGAGATTGGTCTGTAGTTCACATGGCATCTGTGTCCAAATAAGCTTTCTTCCAGAGGGGCGTCACCACCACCTATTTCAGGGAGCTAGGAAACTCACCCGTCTCCAAGGAGCACCAGACTATCCATGCTAGGACCAGGCCTATGGTATCCCAGCAACCCTTAATCAAGGAAGTTGGGCCCGGATCCAAACTACAGCATAGGGCTCATACCTGGACAGTTCGCATGATATCAATGAGCTCGGTAGAAAAGGAACTCCAGGAGAACTTGGGGTTAGTGACCAAGGTTTAGGAGGGAGATCAACAAGCGCTTCTTCACAGAGAGGTGGTGGACACTTGGATGTGCTCTCAGAAAAGGCAATCTCAATGAAGACAGTGGGCAGTTTTAAGAGAGGCTGGGACATGTATAGGGAGGGTAAGGGTCATGGGTAGGGAGGATCAGATGAGTGGGAAGGGGGCAGGGACAGTAGCTCAAGCTGTGGACCCAGCAACATGAGCAGACTTGATAGACCAAATGGCCTTCTTCTGCTGGCTTCTTCAGATAGTTTGTATGCACACCAGGGTGTGTAGTCATAAGGAATAATGCACACAGGCAGAGAGAAAACTGTTCAGAGCTCATCCATTTTCAGGATAACAGCCTCCAAGCTGTGTGCCCACATTCTTTTTAAAGTAGCTTTCAATGTACCACAGAGTGGAGACACAGCAGGAGACAGCAGTCAAATCCCAAATGACTCCAACAAACCAGGACAGGCAGATGTAGCACATCTGAGGCAGCACAGTAAAGATATCATATTAGTGATGGAATGGTATTATTTATTTAGTAAAGACATTTTTATGAATTTAGTATAAATATATTACTGTGTTAATTAGAACTATTACATCACTGAGCACTGCTCGCAGGTTGGACTATTTAAATAGTGAAGAGGGTGGCGACAGACTTATGCTCTGAAGAAGGAGGGTATCTTTCACTGAAAGCGAAAGCATGTTTGGACGTTTGGAAATTTTGCACTCTTAAAAGTTTTTAGACTGCTATTGGTTTATAGAATATCATGTTTGATAACTGGAATAAAAGCTTGCACCAAATGCGTTTTAAAGTTTTCTGATATCTGCCTGTGCTGGTTCATTAGAGCAATTTGGATTCAACTATTGTCTCCTTGTGTCTCCACTCTGTGGTGTAATGCACCTCTCAGCTGCTTGCAGCACATGGCTACATTCAAGCTATAAACCAATTGAAGTGTACATTATTCACTTATACCTGCATACTCTGTAATGTGTTATTCCTTACCTTACCCAGGCTTCTTGCATGCAACTTGCAAAGCAGCTGAACAATCAGACAGATTGCCCCTGGTTTGTACTTGGCAGCCTACAAATGGAGTGTTCATCATAGCTTGCGACTGTATTTCTTGTACTACGTCATATATGTGTGATGTTAAACAGCCACTGACACCTCGATAAGAACTTTTAAAAACATAATATTTGGACACAAAGCAGCTTACATTTCTCATAAGCTCTCAATCTATTATCCAAATTATTTATTACTTAGTCATATGTATGAAAACAGGATAGCTGTACCTTGAGGGTTCATCAGCTTCTATGTCTTTTTCCAAACCTGATGTCATAATACTCTATTTGAGACATCACAGTTATTCCCATGGCAACAGACTGTGATGTCACAACCAAGCATTATGATTTCAAGTAAGGGTTCATCTATAGAGGCAGATGAACTCAAAGGTATAAAGATCTTGTTATTGTGGGAACTTCTTCAGTAATAAATAATGGAGGAGAAATGAACAGAATATATATTAAAAAGCAGATTGTGTCCAAATATTATTTTTTCCAAAGTTTTCCAAAGGCATCAGCTGTTCTTTAAAACATATATAATGAGTCTGCCTTGTGCTTTGTTGTTCGGTTTGGAAGGAGTCATGTGGATGGTGCAACTGGGCAGTTAGTATTGAAAATCCTACCACCACATTTCCTTAGTTTTGAGGTAACGATAACAAACCCTAACTGGGAAATAGTCATACCTGGGTACACTAAGCTTAGAAGAGATAGGGTAAGAAGGAAAGGAGGGGGAGTGGTGCTTTATGTTAAGGAAAAAGTCAAAGCCACAGAGGTACAGGGAGTTCAGGGAGGGATTGAGGTGCTGTGGGTCAATCTCATGTCGGTGAAATGGAGTCACCTTTCAGACTGGAGTGGTATACAGGCCTCCAGCACAAGGAGAAGACTTAGACAAAAGATGTTGGAAAACACTGACAAAATGACCAAGAAGGGAGATGGTGCTGGTGGGGACTTTAATCTGCCAGATGTAGAATGGAGTCTGCCTGTTACAACATCAGCTAGAAGCAAAGACATCTTGGACTCCTGCAGTGGGCATTCCTCAGGTAACTGGTCAGTGAACCAACTCAGGGTGGGGCAATACTGGACCTGGTACTCACAAATGGGGACAATGTGGAAGACTTCAGAGTTGGAAGTTATCTGGGACCAGTGACAATCTCACAGTATTGTTTTATATAAGAACAACAGCAGAATCCAGCTGTACAAGGGCGAGGGTCCTGCATTTCAGAAGGGCTGACTTTACAAAGATGGGGGAGTGCCTTCAAGAGTACCTGGTGGGGAGGGATGTCGAGAGGGGTGGAGGGCCACCTTGGGGTTCTGATTACCTCAGACCTCTCGAGCTTTGCTCTTGAGGTTTGAGGTAATCAGAACCCCTCTGTGGCACAATAGGCTGGTTGCACATGATTGTCCATGCACTATTCACAATGTAGTCAGACCTGGTTAAACCATGAACATTTATTTTTGCCCATTTTGTTATGTAATAAAATATATGCAGTAACCAGACAATAACTAAACAATTTTTCTGGTTTATGTTTTAGAAAATTAGAAAATTTAAAATTTGGAAATACAGTGCTGAGCAGTTAAAACATTTCATTTTCCATTCTTAATCATTTATTAAGGCATAGTTAATGCTTCATTTAATTTAAATTAATTTGTTTTTATGTTTGCTTGCACGTATGTGCAAGAAACATAGTTCCATCATCCGAGTTTTTGTAGGTGTGGCACCCTGTCTTCCAATTCCGTCAGTGTGTTTGCAGGCACAGCCACAGTTCACCAATGAATGCTGCAGTTGTCTATGACAGCAGTTGAAAATGCAGCCGCATAAGAAAAGAGAGAGCTCCGCTTCAGTGAGCAGTGATAAGATAGTGCTGATTAGCATATTGCGCGCCATGAGCTTCCTCCCTACACACACACACGATATTGCGGCTTGGGCGCGCCCCTCCACGCACACACTGTATGGCCAACGGGGTGCCCAGTCCCATCGGCTCTGCTGCGCCCCCAACAGAGCCGAGGTGCCAGCTGGAAGCCCATGGCAATGGTCCGTATATCCGAAGAGGGTGCCCAACCTCTTCGGCTCTACTGTTCCCTCCCAACAGACTACCGGTGCCATGCTGGGACCCCGCCCAGTGTGGCAACAGTCCTGTATGGCCAACAGGGTGCTCAATCCCTGTTGGCTCCCTACCCCTCAAACAGCCTTCCAGCTGCCACGGAGCCCACCCCAGCGCAGCACAAGTCCGTGCTAAAAAAAAACCTGCAAGAAAAAATGTTCCCTCGCTGACTGTCTTGACCCTCCCCAACCGCACCCACCTCTGCACACCCTGCCTCCCACACCCCACCCACCCCATACTTACCTCCAGAGTCCAGGTGATGATCGTCGTGGACCAGGAACACGTCTGCACCCTTCAAAGCCGACTGTGAACTAAGGAAATGCCGGTAAGCTGTATAATGGAATAAATAGGTTTTTTTCAACTTTGATGCATAGCTCAGGCATTTTGGGGAATTTTTTCACCAAATTTTCAACATGGGGTTTTTAGGACCCCACCTCATGAATTCTGTCACTGTCATTTTGTTAATTGGCCCCGAAAGGTGATTTTTCAGTCACGCGAACCACCTTTCGAACCGACTTATGAAAACGACAGTGTCACAGTTCATAAGGTAGGCCCCTAAAAACCCTATATGTTGAAAATTTGAACAAATTTCAAAATGACTGTTTTACGAGCATGCGTGCGCTGTTTCTATGCATGCTCGTAAGTTCGCGAATTTTCAATATTTTCACTCCAGATTTTCAACATTGCCATTTTACCACACCTTCTTATGAGCAGTACAGCTGTCATTTTCACATCTCATCCAAAATGTGTTTCCGTGCATGTAGCGCACAATGGTGTAGTTGGTGTGAGAAATCAATGTTCGGGACAGATTAAGAAAATCACAGTGACACTGTTCATGAGCAGAGGTGTTAAAATGGCTATGTTAAAAATTTGGTGAAAAAAGTCCATAAAATGACTGTGTTATGAGCGACCATTGAGCAGTTTCCACGCACCCTCGTAAGTTCATGCATTTCTAATATTTTCAGTTCAGATTTTCATCACTGGCATTTTTCCACACTTCCTTACGAACAGTAGAGCTGTCATTTTTCACACCATGGCCGAAATGTGTTTTCGCACTTTCAGCGCAGAAATGCGTGGTCGCTGTGGGAAATCACTGTTTGGGACAGATTAAGAAAATCACAGTGACACTGTTCATGAGTGGAGGTTCCAAAATGCCTGTGTTGACAATCTGCTGTAAAACATCCCCAAACTAATTGCATTACAGGTGTGCGTTGCGCAGTTTCTACGCATACTCATGACTTCACCAGTTTTTTTTTTTATATTTTAGCTACAGATTTTCAACATTGCCATTTTTTGCACCTCCCCATGAACAGTACAGCACAGCTGTCATTTTTCACATCCTGTTCAAAATGTGTTTTTGCACCTATGGTGCCAAATAGCATGGTCGCTGTGCAAAATCGTCTTTCAGCTAACAAACTGATATTGCCATTGTTCATAAGGTGGGTGTCACAAAAACCCATGTTGAAATTTGGGTGAAAATGCTAATGAGCACCCTGAGGCGTTAAGTTTCCGACCACATGCCCCACTCTGTAGAGATTGACAGGCATCAGGAGGTGACATGGGATTCTTGCCTTAATGCTCATACTATTCCATACCCTGTAGCCAGTGAGAGGCATCGAGGTGTGCCTTGGACTCTTGGCCCCAAAGTTCACCCCATTCTCCTATACAGCATCCATCTCACTGTATTTCCTGATAGAATAGGGGTGAGCATAAGGACCAAAGACCCCAAGGCACACCGTGACACTGTCGTGTCTGCAGGGTAGGGTATGAGTAAAATGGTGTGGCCGTTATGCCTGACAGCCCAAAGTCACATCCCAATGCCTGTCAATCTCTGCAGGGTGGTGGTGGGGTTGGCTTCAGTTCAATACTTCACTGTCATTCCTATTATGCAGCTCTCTAACTCCTACACTACCAATGCCAATGCCAGCAAGCAAACATTCGGCATTGACAAATGCTTGTTTACTTAGAAGTTTCTGCTACTTTTGCTGGTACAAATTTTGTTAATGCCAAGAACACAGTCAACAAATTTCTGTGTTTCCTTTGAAGAGTTTTGCTCCAGGTAAGAGCAAAGAATTAGTTTTCACTTCACGGCTAAACAGTGATTTCCAATGTAAGATTGAGTTACTGCTGGAGTGAGAGGGGGCACTTTCAGAACAGGAGCTGGACTGAATAGGAGCAGCAGTTTGAGAGCTAGCAGTGCCAGTATGCAGTCAAATCCCAGTTATTGCTGGAGTAGGAGGGATGGCAGAAGGGAACATTCTTTGTTAAAGGGGACAGGAAACAGTTTTTTACACCTTTAGATGCCCTCCTGTTTTCCTCTTAGTGTCTATCCACTAAATTTGATATTTTTTGTTAAATCAATAATTTATTTTTTGCCTTTGTAACTACATACTTAGAATCCCTTTCTCTTTAGCAATTGCCATTTCCTCTTTCCATACTGCCTGAACATTCTACAACAGTAGTAACACCATTCCAGGCCATTCAGATGAATAAAATGGTGTCACTGATGTCGTGGAATGTCTTAGGAACATAAAAAGAAAGAGCAGTAGCTGGCAAGAAGAGTGACACTCTATGTAGATCTGAAGGCACCTCAAAGCTACCAGTACATTATTTATCAAAAATTGGTCATAGCATATAGGAATACATAACTGGCATGGAAAGGAGGGCTATTCACTCTCTAAAATAATTTCCTATCACCATTAACACTCCAGAGGGTATTAGGAGGGATTAAAAGGCTGCCATTAAGATAAATTGTGCTGGTGAAGGAGAAACATGGTATGTTGTTGTTACCCCATTTTCCCTTATATACCTAACCCTAGACACTGATCCCTCTCCACTGTCCCTGGATCCCCATTTCTCCATATTTGGTGTTTATTTTTTTTCCATTTGTCAGAAGTTATATTAGTGTAATGTTTGCCTGCTGTATGATAGTACTGTAGCTTTTTATAGTTAAAAATTTAATAAACTTTAATAAAAAAAGGCTGTAATTAACATACTCATTAACACCAGCAACAGATTATTCAGGTCAAAATGAATGGGAATAATGGCCTCAGTACCCTGAACACTTGATTCAGATTTGGAAACAGAGGTTTATATTTAAAGAGGCAATTAACATGGCAAAAAAATCAATTTCAGGGGTTTCATGCTCAGATAATAAGGTATCTGTAATAACAAGACACAGATTAACCAGGTCTGACTGTATATGGTACATAGGACTGTAAAAGATGATGTTACTGCATTGTTAGGGTTCCATAGCTACAACAGGAGTGAAATGTGGTATTACACATTTTTCAACTCCAATGCATATTCCCCTTCCCAGCCCCTAGCCTAGTGACCAAAGGCAAAGCTCCAGTATAGGTCTGGGACCATCCGTCCATCCGTCTATCTATCTATCTATCTATCTATCTATCTATCTATCTATCTATCTATCTATCTATCTATCTATCTATCTCTCTCTCTCTCTCTCTCTCTCTCTCTCTCTCTATCTATCTCTCTAATGGTCTGGCTATTTCTGTATCTTTATTGGTTGATACCTCATCACATAGGGCTGCTTTATCCTCTCAACAATCCACTACTATAATAGTTCCAACCATACTGTGTGAAAAGACCACTATACAAGTAATACAGGCATACCTCTCAACTGCTATGAATTTTTAGCCGTATGAGTTTACACTCAATTTACCCTTGCTCTAAAAAGGTTTACTAATGTTCTTAATAATGTTAGAGCTATTCTTACCCTGGGAGTCCTTCAGCATCAGTAACTTTTTTGCACTTAGCTGGCTAGGTGCAACTGCCCTGGAGGTGTGCCTTTAAGAGCTATTTAAATGAGCTTAGGGCCAAGCCAATCAAAAGACAAGAGGGGGTGTGAGCTGAGTGAGAGCTGTTGAAGGCTTCAGAATTTTTTCTCCGCTGTACTGAGCAATATTGCCTCTGAGGCATCTCCCAACTGTCCTTGTTGACAGCCTCCTGGTGCTTATCTGGGTAAAGTTTTCCTCATAAATTATTTCCTTTAGTGTGCTAAGTGAAAGTTTTACTTTTCCATTAGCACTGCGCACATTTTTTTATTTTTAGCATGACTGCACTATTTTGACTTTATTTTTACTGTGACTATTTAGTTTAAAGAATGATTTTATCGCGGGTGCTTATTTTCTATGGTTTCCTTCATTTTTGGGCAACTTCTTGTGGGAACCGTTGAATTAGGGACAGTTGCCTTGTCTTTTGCCTCAGACCTCGCAGGGTTTACCACGAGGCACCTGCAGTGTATTTCAAATTAAAACCATGCCTGGGGGGTTTCTCTCTAGTTTGGCAATTATGAGGAAACCTTTTTTTGTTATATTACTGGACCTTGGTATCATCTGTATCAGGACTGTCCATATGGGTCCAGCAGCCACCTGTGCGTTATTGAGTATTACTGGGTTTCTATTAAGATTGGCACTGGTATAGATAGCAGTTCTACAACCAAAAAAACAGGTACTAGTAATAGATAGATTTTAGTAACTGGGACAGGACTGGCCGGTGGCATTTTCATAGAAACCTGCACTGAGTTTGTAGGTCCAGGACTGGTTTGCTTTGCTTAAATTGGCAAACATAGTAGACAAACCTTTGATTATTATGACTAAGGATAAATCAAAGGCTTCCAATGAGGAGACATTAAAAAGTACTAAAACCAAAAGCAGAGGTGCTGAGGAGCCCTCCGGATCCCAGCCAAAAAATAAAGCTTCCAAAGATGAAGTTCCTCACAAATTGAAAAATAATAAGAATGACGAAAAAAGAAAGCTTGATCAAGCCTCTGATGAAGTGGCTAGAAAGAAACTCTGTCAAGACAAATATGCTCCCATTGCTCCTGGGAAAGCCAGTAGCGAGACAACAGGCAGCTTGAAGCATACAGAAAAAACAAAACGCTTACAAACTGTGCAGGTTCTTCCATCCGTGCAAGATATGGAAAAAGCACGGCAACTGTTTCAGACCCTTCAAAAGGTGGGTCCTCGATTTACTGGGGTTGGCAAGCACTCTTCCACAGTTCTCTCTTCTGTAGACTGTGAGGGTGACGCAGATGATGATCAATTTTATGATGCCCCTGACATGGATTTTGAGGGCCTTGTGCCCCAGGAGTCCCTGGACCCTCATCTTGGGGATCCCCCGGGTGACCACGAGGATCCTTCCTCTATGTTTAAATTTAAATTGATACAAAATATGCTGGACACACTGGACCTCCCTACACAGAAGCTCAACCAGGATGTCGATGAAGATGAAGATTATAGGGAGATGAAGAGTCTTTCATCCTCAAAGACCCTGGTCGTCCCTATCTACAATGCATTTAGAAAACATACCATGAAGGTGATTCAACACCCCACTTCAGTATCAGGGGTTGACAAGCTGCTTGAGAGAAAATATAAATTGTCTAAAAATTGTACCAAGTTCCTGTCTGCACACCTAGCCATGAGAGTATAGTGCAGCAAGCAGTTTGTGAGAAAGCTGAGTCTCCTTGTCCCCACTCCCCGACAAGGATTCCAAGAAAAGTGACTTTATAGCAAAGAAAATGTATGCTACAGCTTCCATGCTTCTCAGACTTCTTCTTACATGGCATTCATAGTCAAATATCAGAAAGCCCTTTGGAAATTTGTCCAGACTATTACCCACAACGGATCAGATTCTTTGTGCAGGAGCTGGTGGATACATCAAAAACTGCCCTGGAAGCTAATATGTACCAATTCCACATGGCAGACAACAACAATGATGCAGCCTCTAGAGCGATGGCCCAAGCCATCTCTCTGAGACGCTTCGTCTGGCTTAGAACAACCAGTCTGAGCACAGACACTCAGAACAAGGCCATGGATTTTCCTTGTGATCAAAATATGTTGTTTGATTAAAGAACCACTGACTACATGAAAAACTCGATGAGTACAAGGCCTCCTGGCAGAGCCACTTATCCAAGCCTAAGTCCGCCACCTCAGAGATCCTGTCCCAGGGGCGTAGAGGCAATGTTTTGTTCCCAGGCCTCATAACCCTATCCCAATCTGACTTCGGCAAGCACAGGGGGTATTTAGAGACAAGGGCAGAAGGGTCAAAGAAGAGCTCCACCCTGTCATCTGCCTCTCAGTCTAAGTCCTGGTGGAGTGTCCAGGTCACCTCCCACTTCATGTAGGAGGCAGACTCTCCCATTATCTTCAGCACTGGTCCCTCATCACATAGGACAAATGGGTGCTGGAGATAGTGGAGAAGAGTCTGTCATTACAGTTCAAGCAGCTGCCAGACCTCAAGAGTACCCAGGTGTCAAGACCTCTGTCCCCAACACAGATACCGCTGTTGGAAATGGAGGTACAAAACCTTCTGGCTTTATGAGCAGTGGAGAGTGTCCCTGCCCATGAGAAGGGCAAGGGCCTCTACTCCAGGTATTTTCTGACGCAAAAGAAAACTGGGTAGTGGTGACCTATCTTAGATCTCAGATATTTAAACAAACATCTGAAAAAACCCACATTCAAAATGGTCACTCTGTCACTGGTCATACAGTCCTTACAGCAGGGAGACTGGCTAGCCTCCCTAGACTTCCACATACCCATAAAGAGATCTCATAGGAAGTTTCTCAGGTTCAAACTTCCTTTTGGTCACTATCAGTTCACCGCAGTGCCCTTCAGTCTGTCCTTGGCCCCAACAGTCTTTGCTAAGTGTCTTGCAATGATAGCAGCACATCTCAGGAGACTGGGTGTCACTCTCTACCCCATCTGAACGACTGGCTCATAGTAGCAAAGTCTCCTTGCCAGATCAAGGAATCTCTTTCCTTCACAGAACACACTCTGGAGTCTTTGGGTTTCCTGGTAAATCTAAAGAAATCTCACTCGGAACCCACCCAGCTGCTCACCTTCATCGGGGCCCAGCTGGACACTCAGAAGGGATATGTTTTCCTCCTGCAGGAAAGAATTCAGTTTCCTTTCAGTGGCAGATTCTTTTACCCGGAGACAGCCAAGACCAGCCTGACATTTCCTTAAACTTCTGCGAAATATGGCCTCTATGACTGCAGTAGTTACAGGAGTCAGGTACAGGATGAGACTACTGCAAGCCTACTTCAGAGCTCGCTGGTCTCAGAGAAGCAACACATTTTCAAAGTTAAAACCTGTGTCACAACAGTTCCTCCAAAACTTGCTGTGGTGGAAGAACCCTGCAAATTTGCAGGCAGGAGTTCTCTTTCAACCTCCTCTTCCCACAAAGGTGATCACCACAGATGCCTCCCTTTTGGGCTGGGGAGCTCATTTGGATGGTGCCTCAGTAAGTGGCAACTGGACTCCTGAAGTCACAGTTACACATAAATCTTTTGGAACTCAGAGCAGTCTTACTAGTTCTCAAAGCTTTCACTCCCAGCATAGAAGGGCAGGCGGTTCAAATTCGAACAGACAACACCGCTGCAATGTTCTACATAAACAAGCAGGGTGGTACCAGATCAGGAATACTCTGTTTGGAAGCTCTGAAGCTCTGGTCTCTAACATTCACCAAGGGAGTCAGCCTCTCAGCTATTCACCTCCCAGGCAAACTCAGTACTCTGGCAGATGCTCTAAGCCACATCAGTCAAGGCCAGAGCGAATGGACACTGAACAAGCAAGTACTAGCCACAGTGTTCAGGCGGTGGGGCACACCAGACGTGAATCTGTTTGCCTCTCCTCTCAACTTTCAGCTTCCTCAATACTGCTGCAGGCCCCCAGTTCTGGGAACACTTCCTTTGGATGCCCTGATCCTGTACTGGTCAGGGAGGTTCCTATATGCATTTCCTCCCTTTCCCCTGATATTCAGGGTTTTGTTGAAACTCAGACAGCAGCCTGCATCAATGATCCTAGTGGCTCCGGACTGGCCCAGGCAAGTCTGGTACCCGCTCCTTCTCTCAGTGTCCTACAACAGGCCCATTTGCCTGCCTTTAACTCATTACCTGCTGACCCTTCCTCAGATGGGAGCGCAGTACCCAGACATACACTCTCTTCGCCTCAAGGCCTGGTTCTTGAGGAGTTAGAATTTTCATCCTCATAGTACTCTGAACAGGTCCTTAAGATACTGAGGATGGCTAAAACAATGAACACTAAGAAGACTTATGCAGCCAAATGGAAAAGGTTTTCCCTCTGGTGCAAGAACAAAAAGGTTGAACCCCTTTCAGCTTCAGACCCTCAGCTGCTAGACTACCTGGTACACCTACAGGCATCAGGCTTGAAACCATCTTCATTCTGGCTACACCTGGTGGCAATTTTGGCCTACCTTTCGGTGGGAAAGAGGAAATCATTTTTTTCCCACAACATTTTTGAACAGTTTTTCAAAGGTCTCTTGCACCTTCAGCCTCAAACCAGGGAGCCTGTTCCTCATTGGATCCTGAACCTTTGCATAGATGGGCTCATGAATCCACCCTTTGAGCCTATGTACACGGCCCACATCAAGTTTATAACTTGGAAGACAGTCTTCCTGGCAGCCATTACATCTGCCAGGAGGATTTCAGAGCTACAGGCCCTGTGCACTGAGCCAAATTACATCATCCCTCACAATGATAAAGCTGAGCTCAGGACAAATAGGACATTTCTGCCAATGGTGGTTTCAGAGTTTCACTTGAACCAGTCCATTACTCTGCCTGTCTTCTTTACTGAGCCATCCACTCCTGGTGAGCAAAAGCTCCACAGCTTGGATGTCAAAAGAGCCATCTTTCACTTCCTAGCGCATACTAGACAGTCCAGAGGCTCTTCCACTCAGTTGATCCTCATCTACGGGGGTGTAGGCAGAGGAAGACCAGCTACCAAGAGAACTATTTCTCATTGGTTGGTCTCTTGTATTAGATTCTGCTATGAGAAAGCTGGTCAATAACCTCCAGTGGGGTTCAGGGCCCACTCCACCAGGGGCACTGCAGCCTCGCTTGCAGCAGCAAGGGACATTCCCCTACTGGATGTCTGCAAAGCAGCTACCTGGAAATCTGTGCACATCTTTGTGAAACACTTCAGTTTGGATGTGCAGACCAAATTTGGCATGGCGGTTCTCAAGAGCCTCTTTCTTAAGTCGGTTTTCTGCCCACCTCCCACTTGGTACTGCTTGGTAGTCTGCAGAAAAGTTACTGATGCTAAAGGACTCCTGGGATAAGAAGAAAAAAATTACTCACTGCAGTAATCTTCTTTCTTCCAAGGGGTCCTTGAGCATCAGTAAGCTCCCACCCTTCCTCCACAGTTCACGTGTCAGAGAAGGGCTCTTTATGTCATGTTTTATCAAATTTGGAGTTTCTTATTGATTAGTTTTTAGCTCATGTTGCTGTTGTTTCTATTTCCACTTTTGTGGACATTTGCATGTTTTTTGAATCCTGTTGATTCTTTTTCGGGGCATTTGCCCTCATTTTTCCTCAAAAAAATTCTGAAGCCTTCAACAGCTCTCACTCAGCTCACATCCCTCCTGTCTTTTGATTGGCTTGTCCCTAAGCTCATTTAAATATCTCTTAAAGGCACACCTCCGGAGCACTTGCACCTAGCCAGCTAAGTGCAAGAATGTTACTGATGCTAAAGGACCCCTTGGAAGAAAGAAGATTAGTGCGGTGAGTAATTTTTTTCTTTTTGGACATGCCAACTATAAAATTCAGTAATTTAACAAACATCATAGAAACCTTGCTTAACATTAACTATATGGGGCCCAGCATTTGTAGATATATTATTCCTTAAAGCAGTGGTGGCCAATACGTGGATCTAGATCCACTGGTGAATCTCAAGAGATTTTTGGTGGATCTTGGGGCAAAGGTTGCATTTTCAAATCAATGAAGATCCTTATAGCCGATGGTGTAATTGCTGTACTTTTTGTTCACTTTATTTTGGTGGAGCTTGGAGCTTCTTGAGAACCACTAAAATGGATCCATATACAAGATGTATGGACTACTACTGCTTTAAAATAAGAACAGCTACACATTCTGGTCATTTGGTCTGAATTTGAAGGCCAATGCTATGAATTGTAATGCTGAGAGGTTGAGAGGTAAGAATACATGTCACTATATAATCTTGGCAGGTGACTATGTAACTGTATATTCAATGAATTACAACAACGTGATGACCCTTGCATGATCAGCATAAGTCGTAACTATTTCAAGAAAAAGAAAACTGAAACAGTCTAAATTAGCTAAAGACACACACACACACACACACACACACACACACACAAAAGAAAAACAGCTGCAACGCTTACTTCAAATCAAATAACCAGCCTCCCAGAATGCTTTCTTTCTGCCTTCTTCTTACTGAACAATGACTTGCAACATACAAAGAAAACAGCAAAAACACTATAAAAGCTTGACTCTTGGGGTTTATGGATTATCACACACGCTTCATAACACACACCTGCACAGGCACTATTCACCATATAATTGCATGTCTTTCATCTGTTATTCCTTACACTTGAATAGGACTGGATTAACCCACAACAGATCACGGGTTTGCTGAGCTTTAATCCATGCCTGGGGGGCATAAGGCCGCAGGCCATGTAGCTTCAAACACCCTGGAGTGGATTCATGCTCAGTAAACCCATGCTCTGGAGTGGGCTAATCCGCTTATAAAATAGGCAACTTTATTTTAGAGGTTTACCTAAATAAATATTTAAAAAAAAAAACAATGTTTACCTGAATTTGTAATCAAATAGTTATTCTGCCTAATGGGTTTGTCATTCTGAGGATACTGTCGTTGTAGTTCTCTACTAGGTAGATTTGTCCTAATGAGGATGCTGATGCTGTAGTTGTAGTTTTTTACATGTTTCTCTGGTGGAGTGATCTGAAGAGGCCACTTTACATTGCTGTCACTCAGGATTTTGTAGTGCAGCAAGGCAACTGTGGGTTTCCAAGGGATTAATCCATGGTCAGGTGACCTGTTTTGGACAAATCAGAACACAGGATTTTCTGCACCCATTTTATAATAACTTGTAATCTGCCATGTATTCTTTTGGCTCCACAATGATCCCTTCTGTCACCCCTAGGACTTATCTGGCTTGATCTTCACCATGTAGAGCAGGTATGATATCTGCAGGCTGCTTGTGGCCACATCTGTTGTCATAATCCTCCCAATAAGCACCCTCCCCAGGAGCCTTTTTAATGAACACCAAATGAAGCATTCATTCTGAATCTCAGTCACCATCCCTGTGTCTCTTTCAAGTCCCCATATAGTTAGAGCTATATCTGTATCTGTATTTATATTTATATCACTATTATACAGTTGCATAGTAGCACCTGTACAGTATGTTAGGGATGCATTAGTGTCCATCTCAAAAATGGGGGTTTTGACAGTTTATATTTTGGCAGTCTTAGCCCCAAGCACTGTGAAATTTGGCATACCTAAACTGGTTTAAATCCAAGGAACAATTTTTTGGGGCAAGATTAGTAAAAATTGGTTTGGTGTTTCAAAAGTTAGTAATTGGTGGAATTATGTAAAAACGCCCAAATTCTTTCTTTTTTGACTTTAGATAACAAAAAAAGTACACCAACTCAAATTATAAAGGTAAGAGGTTCTTTAAATCATGTCCTAGAATAAAGACTTTTTGTGGTTTGGAAACAAAATCTTTTTAATTTTTAAGTAATAGAATCCTGCAGATGAGACAGTGGCTGTCTGCAAGATCTGTGGGGGTAGTGTGAGGTGATGGAAGAAAGGCGGCAGCCTTGGGGCTGGTGGCCAGAGGACACATCTCTGGATCCACCACATGGTTGAGTGGAAGGCGAAGGAGCGTAAGGTGGCTGCAGCACATGGTGGTGGGGGAGATGGGGGCAACGTGCAACTTGAAGGGGAGCAGCAAGAGGGGGCCGTTGTACTGCTGTGATTCGACATGGTAGTATAGGGAGCACTGCCGCAGTCATCGGCCACCTGTAAGACAGCAGGCAGCAGCACATGATGATGACCCCAGAGCACCTGCCAACACATGAGAGTGGTGGTAATGTGATGAGGTGCACCAACGATGCCACTATTTTAATCAGTCTAGGCAGGAAGTGAAAGATTGACTGGACAATGGGATGTCCAGTCAGGAAAAGATTTTCACTCTCCTGTCAGAGCTGTGTGCCAGTAGGGCCTGGTACTGCTAATGGCAGCGTGTGGTGGTGTTGAATGAGTGTGACTGTCATTGTCA
This sequence comes from Neoceratodus forsteri, assembly GCA_016271365.2. Taxonomy (NCBI): domain Eukaryota; kingdom Metazoa; phylum Chordata; order Ceratodontiformes; family Ceratodontidae; genus Neoceratodus; species Neoceratodus forsteri. Next base: position 433,914,409 of record CM057450.1, on the reverse strand, counting down.
TGCTACAAGTAACATTTTAGTTTATGTTAAATAATTTTATTCTTAGTTTATTATTTCCTCATTGCTTTCCTAATTTTTCCACCCTCTAGTCTACACCCCATGCTCCCCCCAAAAAACAAAAAAAATTAAAAATCTTACAAAAAATTAAAAAAAATACTTTTCTGTATATTTCATCTCTATCCTTTTTAGTGCTGTCAGATATTTATTTCTAAACTTTTTGTGTTACTGTTTGTGTTATAAGTTCTGGAGGTCCATATTTCATTCCATCCTTCCACTTTTTCGCTCCCTAAATTTTACCCTCATGTACACTTAAGCATTTCCCTTTCCATGATCACCCTGGCCAGTCCTGTTATGTTCTTTCTTTAATCTTTACACATGAACCACTTTCCTTCCTTTTGTTTGTAGTGATTCATGTGTTCTCTTGTTATCCACAAATGTCAAGTATTGTACATGGTAACAATTTTTTTTTCCCAATGCTATGTGATGGTGTGTGAGTGATGGTTGTGTGCAACTATCAATCATCCAAAGAAGTGCAAAACCATAACACAACTGAGCTGTTCTCCTAGGAACTTAAATTTAAACATGTTTTAGTGCAAAACATGTTTCCCTTCTGACCTCGAGTTGAAAGTTGCATTTCTGCTGTTAGTTGCCATGCTGTGCAGCAGGCCTGAGAATTAGTGAAAAGCACATGAGAAAATTGCACAAGAAGTCAAACATACATCTTGAACTTATGATTTTGAGCCTGCCAGGCTGCCATCCCACCACCACCATGTCACCAAAAATGTAAAGTTGTGTCCCTAGAGAGAAATTGCTATCCTTCTGTCAAATACATGCCAGAGAAGGTGATGAAAAGCACATGTGAACATTGCAAGAGAGGATAAACATAATTATGGTATTTATGGTTTTAAGGTCTGCCACTCCACCACCACCACCATGCCAGTCAGACATGTAAAGTTGTGTCTCCAGAGAGAAACTGCTTTTCTTCTTCTGTTAAACACTGTTCCTGCACGTGTCAGACAAGGCACTGAAAACCAAAGTAGGACATTGCAAGAAAAGATAAATATAATTATGGCATTTATGGTTTTAGGCCCTGCCACCCCACCACCACCACCACCTCTGTGTCAGTCAGACATGTAAAGTTGTATCCCCAGAGAGAAACTGCTTTTCTTCTGTTAAATACTGTTCCTGCACGTGCCAGACAAGGCATTGAAAACCAAAGTAGGAAATTGCAAGAGAAGATAAACATAATTATGGTTTTTATGGTTTTAGAGCCTGCCACCCCGCCACCACCAACTCTATGCCAGTCAGACATGTAAAGCTGTGTCCCCAGAGAGAAACTACTTTCTTACTGTTAAATACTGCTGTTGCACCGGCCATAAAAGTTGGGAAAAACAACATTAGAAAAATTCAAGAGAAGTTATACATAATTGCGTAGTGGTCAAGGCTGAGCTTTGATCATTTCATCCCAGTAACGCAACACAAATATCAAGTGGCCGTGTTTACAGTGAGAATGGAGGAAATAGCTCTCAAGGAGAGGGTGCTTTGCTGCTACTGCTGTTGTTGCAGAGATAATGCTCTTGCCTCGGTGTGGAAGTATGATGCCACATAGTCACAGGTAAGTATTTTGTTTTCTTTTCATTGAAAAGGGGTTATTGCTACTGTTCAAGTCTAATATGTTTGTACTGCTCTTTCATTCATTTTCAGTTATGTGTGCTGATGACATCATACTGCTGGACAGCTACAACATAGATGTTATTGTAATTCACAACATTTGCCAACCACAAAGGTAAGTAGTTTTTCTTCGGGGGGGGGACCTTGCTTCTGTGCCATTGATACATTAATTGTAAATCACTGTCTCTGCTCTTCTTCCTTACAAGTATTCGATGTGCCTATATTTTTCCAGTGATGGGCTTGCTTCGCCAAGCAAATGATGATGACTGAGTGACCCAGGGCCATGATGAGTTCCAACTTCCATCAAGCTTGATCCATGGTATTGTAGCTTGCAAGGTAATTATTTTATCATTTTCCTTGATTGAGGTGTGGGCATTTTCACTGGAAATTGTGCCAGATACAATACTCAATATTTCCTGTTGCTGTTGTTATAATTTCAGGTACAGTACTTTTCAGAATGTGTCTGAATTGCTGTGTACTTGAGTTGACTGAACTCAGAAGATGGAGATGGCTTGCTTGCCTACAGGATCGTCACACACCATTTCATTCCAATTACAGTCCAGATAGCACCTGTGAAGACAAGGAAAGATTTGTGTGGAAGAATGTACAGAAATATTTTACCATTGTGGTAAATAATGTCCGTGCAATGTATACATATTATTGAGTCTGAAGGAGTCCACATCATATTAATTATACACAATATGGGCCTGCCTGGTGATGCTGAAGGTTGAGGCACTGGATGCCACACTCACTCCTCACTGGCGACCTGGGTCCGGGAATGAGCCCAGGCGCGGAGGTCGGCAGGGGAGAGGAGGATTGAGCATCTGGAGGACTGCTTTCCTCTGGGAGGGATCCAGAGATAGCCGCACTGCCACAGCCCCTGGTGGAGACCGGAGGCTGTGCAATACCTAGGTCCAAAGTAGTGGATTGCAGAGCCACAACAGATGTTCCTGGCATCATTGCATGCTCAGGCTCTGAGGGAGGGAGGAGGGTGTCAAAGAAAAACCTCTTCTCTCCCGATAGGCAATGGTTCCCTATGGGGCTGGCTGCCACATGCCCAGTACTGGGCCCTCTCTCCACCCCTTCAGCCTCTTGTTGACTCAGCCAGGCAATCTAGATTATAGACAGAGCACTGGGAGTGGTTGGTGGCCCTGCCCTGAGGGGCTCAGAGTTGGGGAGCTTGTTTGGTGTGGGTCTGTCAAAAGGCAGTAACATATATGAGGAGGAGAGGACCACAGTGGATGATAGAGCAGACCAGTGAGCTGGGACAGCCTGAGAAAGTTCGGGATTAGGAGATGAAAAGAGTTTGAAAAAATAAAAATTATACACTACATATGCCATCACCTATTCAAACATCTGAGAACAGAAAAAGAGAGAACAAAAGGAAAATAAAAGGAATGGAAAGGAAAGGGGAAAAAATTAAATCATAAGGATACTTACTTTCAGAGTACTATTGTAGGCTGTAATGGTGTATGTTTTGGTGTCTGTGTGTATTGGAACCAGAGAAACCTGCACGTAGAAGAAATTACATGAAAACATTTTAATGCTGCAATGAGTCGCATGGACTGATTTTCTGCCACTAGTAGGCTGATAGAAGTGCTGCAGTAACCATAGCCACACCACTATGGAGGAAACATTTTCTGAAGAACAGTGCAGGTGTCTTACGATCACAGCTGATGAAGAAAGTCCTTGCTGCAGTGTGGTTCCGTGTGACAAGGTCTTGCTTGCTTAAGTTAGTGGCTTGACATAGAGTATAGGACCATCACTTCCAGGGGCGTTCAGTTTGAATGGTGTGGCATGCTGTATGATAATTCTGGTGAGGAGGGCCAAACTGAATCAGGCAAGAGGAGTACAGAGGAGGTAGAGGAGGCCATTCTGCATATCACATTTGGGTGAGCGAGCAGCCTGTGCCTTGCTTTTATTTTAAATGCATTAGCCTGATGAATCGCTATTAGCTACCACTGTGATAGTGGAAGTGGTATCCCATGCTGTTTCTGCCAGTGTAGGATCCAAGGTGACTAGACCCATGAAATGATAGGAGGAGGAGGAGGAGGAGGAGGCTGAGATGGTGAAGTCACTGCTGCATAGCTGCGTGTGTGTCTTGCTGGTTATAGGGTGTTCATTGTAAGCGCGATAATGCATTATTTACAGGTGCTCCATTTAAGACAATTAAAAATCCGAACTAATTAACAGTTGAGGATTTATATCAGAACAATGAATGGGAACACTATAATTGTTATTAATTTGACACCCAGGATTACATTTGTGATGGGTGGGGAGGGAGAAAGGGAAAATACATTGGAGAGTTTTTTATTCTTCAACTTCGCCCATGAAGCATCCCTCACAGTCTTCAAGACTAGAATTGTCACCATAGGGGAACTCTCTCTCCATCACTGCTTCATCCACTTCAATGTTGCGAGACAATGATGAGGTACATCCTGGTCTGCCAACAGCACTTTCCTCCATCATCACTGTCAAGCGGTGATGTGACAAGGGACATTACTCTTCTCATTGAAATGTGAAACTGATTCATTTTAATGAATGTCAGCATGCCAACATTTTTGGGAGAAAGATTGGTGCACCTGCCATGTACAATGGCACCCGCTGAACTGAACACCTGCTCAAAACTGACACTCAAGGATGGGCAACTCAGATATTTCAGGGCAACCACTGTCAGTGCTGGCCAGTCATTGACCTTAGTGTCCCAGTATAGCAATGGCTCATCTGCAATGGTGAGGTTCTTTGTATCTGCCAAATACACATGTACCATTCATTTTGCTACTCAAAGATGTGCAGCATGATCACACCCCTCCTCCTCCTCCTCAGTTTCCTCCATGTTTGTGACTCCCACCTGACTTAGGCGCCCAAATGGGATTCAGCATATGTTCCTTTAAGTGGCATTGGTTTTGTGCAGTTTTACACCCCTGTGATGATGAGGAGTAGGTGGTAGGAACACCTGCTTGCTGCACAGTACCCTCATGTGGCTTTGACCCCTGTGCCCATAGTAGCAACTGTGCACCACTTACCCTATGAGTGAGAAGTTCTGTTAGTCTCTGCACCTGCTGACGCCCACCTTGTATTATGGCTGTGAGCCCACATTTATAACGTGGGTCAAGCACTGTGGAAATCCCAAATTCTCAGACTGCAGACTCCTCAGACTGCAGAATATAGTTTATGTGGGTGTTGGAGTCTAATGTGGACAGCATGTGTTCCATCAATGAGCAACTTGCTCTGTCACCACCTGCCTCCTGCTGTTGCTGCACATTCTAGCAATGTCTGTCTCAGCACACGTAGCAGGGATGAACTCAGGCAGTGTCCCCACTCACTTCCTGTGCTGCATGCTCGAAGGGCCTTAGAACTGAGATGAGCCCATCCATTTGGCACCACTGCTTAGTTGTGAGACACTTGTCACTTGTACTGCTTATATAGATGCTCCACCATGTACAAGGTGGAGTTCCATCGGGTGACAACATCAAGTTTAAGATGATGCTGAGGCAGCTTGTTCCATACCTGCAGAACACGTAGATGGTCACACACTTTTGCTGAACATACAAAGTGGGCACAGATGCGTTGGGCCACGGACAATATTTCTTTGATATCAGGATGGTTGATGAAAGCCTGCACAACAAGGTTAAGACAGTGTGCCAAGCATGGCACCCTAACAAATCCATCGAGTGATGCATTTCTGTACACTGGATCCATTATCACTGGCAATGAATCCAGCTTTCAGTGCATGGTGGTGGAGGCACTCATCAGTCTCCATGAGTACCACTTCAAGCATCTTTTCTCCAATGTGTGACCGGGATGCTCTTCTCATGGTCAGTGTCACATGTTGCCAAACACCAGGCATGTTGCTACCACCTCAGTTTGTCTTAGGGCAATTCTTGCCTCGCCCTCAATCAGACACTACTCCAGGTACCTGTGCCTGGTGTGCTGTAATGCACAGGTAAGAGCTACCAGTTGTTTTCACACTGGTCCACGTGTCCATGCTCAGATGTACATACTGTGCTGAGGAATGCTGCAGGGCCTGACGTACCATGTCAGAAACATTACTGTACAGTTTCAGGATGGCATGCATGGAAAAGTATGTACATGATGGGACCTGCCATTTCAGCAAGGCACAGGCCATGAAATGCCTAAATCCCACATTCTCTACAAAGGTGATTTTTTTCCTAAGGCAGGTGTGCCAATGGACGCAACAATCACTCTGGTTAAAGTGCAGTCAGGACAGTGATTTTATCCTAAGGCAGGTGTGCTGTCAGGGACAAACAATCATTCTGGTTAAAGCAGTCAGGATAGTGATTTCTTTTCCTAAGGCAGGTGTGCCAACAGGGACACAACAAGCACTCTGGACACAACAAGCACTCTGGTTAAATCTCAGTCAGGAAGGCAGTGATTTTTTTCCTAAGGCAGGTATGCCAGCAGAGACGCAACAATCACTCTGGTTAAAGCACAGCCAGGACAGTGATTGTTTTCTTGAGAAAAGACAAGGCATTGGGTCAGTGATTTTTTACTAAAGACAAGTGTGCCTTCTAAGTTGCTTCTACCCTCTTCCACACAAGCCACCAAATCACTACTTCTCTGTTAAAACAAAACTAAATATTTCAAGTATAGAAATACGGAGAAAATCAACACAGAAAAGTACTGGTTGTCACAGGGCACTCACAAATACAGTTTGAAGCAACTTGACCAACCAAAATGCTTTTATATAATGTTATATTTAGAATTTGACTCTAGGCTACAAGCACGAGATCTGCTCTCTAAGTCTGTCTTCAACACACTAGCATGGCACAACTAGTTTCTCATTGGCTGTTTAGCAACATGTGACCTCCTATCCCATGGTACATTGCAAACTTTGCATCCTATGCTGAACTTTGACAGTGAAGTTTCAGTTTCATGGATCTGGTATACTTCCACTATTAACTTAACATGCGCCAAAGTTTTAGACTTAGAAATTCTCGAAATCTGCCAATAGTGCGCAAGTACAACTTCAAACTGTGGAAAACTTCACAGAACTGTGGAAATCCACAAATTTTTATGCAGAGTGAAATTTTTGCAACTTTGCACATTTCTACATAGGAGAGTTTGCACTGCTTTAGGAGGTGTGAGATCCAGTTGAGCTTTTTTGCCAAGAAGGCAGGTGTGGTATTTAATTCTCTATGGTAAGGGGATCCAGTTGATCTGGGAGTAGAGAGAGAGAGAGAGAGAGAGAGAGAGAGAGAGAGAGGACATGTGTGAGTAAGCTTGTTGGCACCAAGAACAAAGTCAGAGGCCTTATTCATGATTAGTTTATATCTACTGAGAGAAATGTCCATGGCTGCACCACACACCATAATTCTGTAATCAATTATTGGCAGGAAAGTACTGGCTACAGCAATACTCTTGGCTTTCGTGATGAGATCATGCCTTTGTCTGTACAGAGCCCCTAGTTTTTTATTGGCTGAGCTGACAATATTGTCCACATGGGGCACAAAGGAGAGGGCATCATCAATGGCAACACCTGGGTATTTAAAGGCGCTGACCTGTTCCAGAGTGGTCCCATTCTCATTAACAATAGTAAGGGGATAAGCCTTTTTCTTCAACTGAAACCCCACAAGTAGCATTGTTTTTGTTTTCTTGAGATTCAGGACTAACTTATTTCACCTCCACCACTTCTTGATTGACCCAAAACTACTTTGTAAGTCAACAGTGATGGTCTCCTGGCAGGGGCTACTAGAAAAGATGACATCATCGTCAGCATAGAGGAGGACATGTGAAGCATGGCATGCTTCAGGGAGGTTGTTAATAAAAAGATTAAAGAGAAGGGGACCCAGTATAGAGCCATGCAGCACCCTAATTGTGACTCTTTTAGTACTTGATAGCACCCAATTGATTTTAACTCATTGTGTTCTGCCAGATAGATAGCTTCTGAACCAGGATACAGTGTTAGGAGAAAGGCCAAGTGAGTGGAGTTTGGCAAGCAGAAAGGAGTGATTAACCAGATCAAATGCCTTGATTAGATCAATACAGATGGAGCCTACAAGGTGGACATTATCGGGGGCTTCATGTAGGAAATTGGTGTATTCTATTAAAGCAGTATTAGTACTATACAGCATTCCAAACCTGTGCTGCTGTGGATATTGTATGTCATATTTGCCGAGGTATTCAACCAGCTGATCAGAAACTATTCTTTCCAATACCTTAGATAAGGGGGAGAGAATAGAAATGGGCTTATAGTTTGTGATTGTGGAACAATCCCCATTTTTGTGACTGGGCATGACTAATGCCATTTTGCAGCTGCTTGGGAATTGGGAGTGTTGCAGTGATAGGTTGAAATAAGGAAAGTACAGTGGAGTTCCTGGAAGGCAATGCCATGCTGGATTCCAGACAGCAGGCATTTACCAGTGGGGAGGTTATGCCAAATAAACCTGTTTGAATTCTTCAACTGGGAGACACAGGCCATGGATAGGGGTCAGGCAGCTGATGACTTGTACCTAGATGTCTGCAAAGCCATTGACTCAGTCTCTTGTGGGAGACTTATAAAGAAGCTGTACTACCTGGGGGTGGGGGACAAGATTACAGGTGGATAAAAAATTGGCTGAGTGGGATGACCCAGATGGTGGTCCTAAATGGAGAATCCTCAAGCAAAGGGAAGTCATGAGCAAGGGATTCCGTAGATTGTTTTCAGGACTGGTTCTTCTTTATGTATTTATTTGTGACATAGAAGGGGGGCTCAGGGGAAGATATGCACCTTTGCAGATGACATCAAGGTCTCTGGAAGAGTAGATGTTAAGGACTGAATAAAGGCCATAAAGAAAGATCTGGAAAATCTGGACAGGTGGTCAAGGATGTGGCAGCTGAAACGGAACATGAAAAAAGTACAAGATAATCAACCTAGGAGCCAAGAATCTGAGAACAGAGTATAGGATGAATGTGGTGGTAATAGCAAACACATTAGAGGAAAGGAACCTGGGGGTGTTAATGGTGGAGTGTATGAAGGTAGGTAGGTAGGTAAATAATTTATTGTTCATCATAATACAACTGCAATGGTAGAAAACACATAATTTATACATAAATAGAAATAGAATGACCCCATCTCCGCAAGGACATAGACAGGATAGAGGCAGTCCAGAGGAGGGCAACTAAAATGGTGCAGGGTCCGCAAGAGAAGGCGTACGAGGAGAGACTAAAGGAGCTTAATTTGTATACCCTTGAGGAAAGAAGGGAGAAGGAGGACATGATAGAAACTTTTAAGTACCTCAGTGGAATCAACAAAGTCCAAGAGAGTAGCATCTTTCAGAAAAAGAGACGGCAAGAACAAGGGGACACAATTTAAAGATGGGGGCAGTTCAGGGGCAATGTGAGGGAAGCATTTTTCACAAAGAGGGTAGTGGATGGCTAGAACAACCTTCCTGAGGAGGTTGTGGGGTCTAAAACTGTGGGAGAATTCAAGAATGCATGGGACAGACATAAGGCAATTCTTATGTGGGGGTAGGAAGAAATAGACTGTTGGTTAACTAGGATCTGCGGCCTATCCTGTAGGTAGGGAAATGGGCAGACTAGATGGGCCAAGCGGTCCTTATCTGCCATCAAAGTCTATGTTTCTATGACACATCAATCTATCAATCAATCAGTCAAAATATTTATTTATCCAGGCGGGCACCATTGAGCAAGGCTCATTTGCAAGGTGGACCTGGTCATGAATACATCAAAGTACAGTACAGAAGCAGGTATACAAAAAGCAATAAGAAGATACAAAACACTACTCAGATAAAAATATATGGGACTGACATACAATAGTGTAATATGTATCCCAAAGGTGACAGGGTGACAGGAAACAGCTTTTACACCTCTAGATGCCCCCCTCGTTTGTTCTTTTATTGTATACCCAGTATTTTGATATGTTTTTGACGTTTTGTTTTGTTCAATTAATAATCTAATTTTGTTGCCTTTTTAACTACCCTGAATGCCTCTCTGCTCAGCAGTTGCTGCTGTCTCTTTTCATACTGCCTGAACATTTTATGACATCAATAACACCATCCCAGTCCATTCAGATGAATAGCATGGAATGGGAGTTTCTGATGTCATAGAATGTCTTAGAAATATGAAAATCAAGAGCAGTAGCTGGTGAGGAGAGTGGAGCTCTATTTAGGTCTGAGGAACCCCAGAGCTAGATTATTTATTTATCAAAAAAATCACCAACGCATATCAGAATACATAACTGGCATGGAAAGGAAGATGGAAGGGCAGTTAACGATGTAAAATAATTTCCTTTCTCCTTTAAGTATAAAATGCATCAGTATCAGTTGATCATTTACACTTCTGTTCTAAAACTCCTTTCAAGAAATATCCCAGCTTTATTAATATATTCTTATCGCATGTGTTAAAAAGTGAATAGACCAATATCTGGCTATTTAATCTCATATTCCCCCCTAAGTTCTATCCAACCATTTGGCCCTTAATTGGTTATAATATGGGCAGATGAAAACATTGGGCTGTATGCACAAAGGTGCGGAGTGCCTACACATTGCAGATGTGCAGCGCGTAGCCACCCTGCACCAATTGTGCCCCCTGCATGGGATGTATGAATGAGATGCACAGCCAGTACACACCTGATCTCCCTGCCATGTGGACCGTATCACGCTGGGTGGGTGGGGGCTGTCTCTGCATTATGTGCAATGCATAAAGGTGCATATTGCTATCTGCAGGGAGTGATAGTGTGCAGGTTATGGCAGGGGACCCTGTTATAACTGCTGTACATGCAGGCATGCACAAAGACTCCCACCCAGGCCAGGAGGACTGTCCCTGTCCCACACATATTGAACCCCATCGCCAGTCCTCCATGCCCACCCACCTACCCCTGCACACAACTGTGGCCATCCCCATCTGTCAGAATTCCCACACACACACAAGGCACAGGCCCCCTCTAATGTAGTGCACCCCCATACCCTATGCTCCATCCTCATACATGTCCACACACTCCCCATGAACAGTACAACACGCCCTTGTAGTGGTACCACAACATACTGGATACCGCCCACACGCACCAGGGCTATGATATTAATGACACCCTGCGCTGCGTCTGACTGTCATGGTCATGTGTTGTACTGCAATCCAACAGATCAGACATCCCCATAAACCCACCCAACCCCAAATCTCGGCTCCCTGATCCACAGTGGTGTCTGTGTTCCCCCACCCCCTGCACCACTGAAAGACACCCGCTGTACCTGCCTAGTCAGTGCCATGGCTCCAGATGGCCAGCGACACAGCCCTCCTCACACCTCCTCAGCCACTGGCCATCTAAGTGATGCTGGGAGTGTGCAGCTTATATATAGGGGTGCGTCCCCAGCATCACTTGGACAGTCAGCAGACGTGGAGTTGTGGGGAGGGCTGTGCCGCTGGCCATCCGGAGTGGTGGCATTGACCATCCAGGGATGGGAGGTTGTTGGTTCCATGGGGGGCTCACTGGCATCAATGAGGGTCGAGGGAGCTGGAAACGGGGTGGGGTAGCCCAGGTTGGCACCCACGTGTGCTGTGCCATTTGTGATGGGGCACATATTGGGGCAACTCACTGTGGGACAGAGCCCTGACATGCATGGGAGGTTCCTACATTGGGATGGAGCACCGATGTGTTGTGAGGTGGCATCACGGGACAGAGCAGGAGTCCTATAGCCAGGTCCACCTGTGCACCAGGTGGGTGCTTGTTTTCATGGGCTCAGCTGGGGGGGGGATACATGGAAAATGGGGACTGACCGTGTGAGTCTGGGTGCCTGTAGTAGGTATTCATGCACCTGGACCCACTTCCTGCTGCACAAGTGATCCACTATGGGCCCAGGATGGGCATCCGATTGGATACCCAGCTGGGTCCGCTACTCTGCCTCCAGCCATGGGGCCACAGACAGGTGCCCTGTGGGTGCTTGAAGTTGTTAATGCTGTGCACTTTGCACCTGTCTGGGGCCATGGAGCTATTCAGGTGGGATACGCATCTCCAGTGTGTAATTCCCACCTGTTCCTACATGGGGCCCAATATGCACTAAGTCTTCTATGCATCTGTAACCACAAGAGCATAAACTATTAAGGGATCTATTAGAATCTTTGTTATGTCTTTTTTCCAGAACTTTCCCTGGAAAGGTTCCGAATCAAAATTTTGTAAGAACAATCCTGATAGTAGGATCTGTTATAGTTATTAAATAATCTTCAGTTATAGTATCTTTAAACTAAACTTTGGGCTGGCAGTATAGCCTGGAGGTTAGAGGGTTCCTAAATTACCTTTTTACTACCTACTTAGATTATAGATTCTGTTACAAAATCACACTTGTTACTCCTTTTATTCATCACAAACTTTGGTACCTTATGCTGTTTGCTGTGCTGTTGGTAAGTGATGTGGAATTGAACCCTGGTCCTTCACATCATCAGCCCTGCAATGATGTCTCCTAATTACTACTTCAGGGCTCCACATAGCTCATCTAAACATTAGAGCCTAATGTGTAATCTCACAGATCTGGAGGCTTGGGTCTCCACCTATAACCCAGATATATTGTACCTGTCTGAGACACGGTTCAAGCCTTCTACCCCAGATTCAGTCTGCTCGTTAAGAAACTATAATCTTATCCAGAATGACAGGATATCTCCCAAGTGGGGTTGGGGTGTTGCACTGTTTTACAAAGCACATCTCAATATCTCGATGAATAATATCTCACAATCCTCTGCATGTGAATCCCTTCATGCACGTCTCCACCTGGGTGCTAAGAATCTACATGTGGTTGTTGTTTACAATCCGCCCCATGGAGGACTGTCTGCCTTCACTACTTTGTTGGAGAATTCATTAAAATAGCAGGCCATAATGAACTACTCATTCTTGGGGATATGAATCTAAACTGGCTTGGACAAACCTATGGCTCTCTTTTAGCTGTAGTCCAAAGCTATTAGCTGCAGAAAGTTATAATTGAACCCACAAGGATCTCCCTAATGCAACATCAAGCACGTTACTGGATTGGGTGTTAACAAATAGGGTTGACAGAATTATGAATGCAGGCATCCTGCCGGATACTATATCAGACCATTCCCCCATTTTCTGTGGGTGGAAACACTCTAGCTCCCAGTCTCTGCCACCACGCTGTATCACCTTCAGGAACTATGCAAATCTAGATCAGGTGAAGTTCCTACATGAAGTCTTGTCTATTGACTGGTCTTATCTCTCTCAGTCCCTAGATGCCCAAACAGCTCTTGACTTCTTCTTAGACCAATTTCAGGCAGTTCAGAACAGACATACACCACTAGTAACCCACATGTCTGAGCAAAACCACAAAGTGGTTACATGAAAATCTCCTAACTGCATTGCACGATAAGGACAAGAGCTGGAAGTGCTTCAGAAAATCTGACCTCATAACTGACTACCAGACCTATAGGGCCCAGAGAAGTGATTGTAAAAAGCAAATCAGACTAGCAAAAAGCTCTTATTGCAAGGGTCTTCTGCTGGATGCATCTGGTGACCACAGAAAATTCTGGGCACATGTGAAAACATTCCTGGGGCAAACAAAACTCACTTGGATGATGATATAATCATTGGTGGAGTCCACTGCACCGACTCCAGGACCATTGCTGAAGCATTTAACAAACAATTCTCTGACCTGTCCAACTTACATCGGTATTCCCCCACTCAGCCCTTACCTCATCTACTCCACCCATTCCTACTGTACTTCTCCATTTTACTTCAAGGCAGTATCTAAGTCTGAAGTCCTTGGCTTACTGAACACCGCCTCTGGTAATACCTGTGTAGGTTCTGATAGCATTGAGCCCAAACTTCTAAAATTGGCCACCCCTTTGTTGCCCAGCCTTCATCTAGGATTTTCACCCTCTCTCTGTGTAATTGAACTGTCCCTGATATCTGAAAAATGGCCAAAGTCACACTGGTTCTTAAGAAAGGTGATAAAAGAGATATGACTAATTATCAGCCAATAGCTTGTGCTTGTCTTGTGCAAAATAATGGAAAAGATAGAATCAATCCAAGTTATTGAATTCATGGCTAAATATAACCTTCTCTCACTGATTCAATATGGCTTTTGTAAAGGTCATAGCACCTCCACTGCCTTGCTCCACTTTGCAAATGATACTCTAACTGCTATGGACAATGGCCATCTCACTGGAGCAGTCTTTATCGACCTGACAAAGGTGTTTGACCTTGTCGATCACCCACTTCTCCTAGACAGCTTCCTAGCCCTTAGTTTCTCCCTTAACTCTGTGGCCTGGTTTAATAGCTATCTATCACATAGAACTCAGCTTGTTAGATTCAACTCTGCCATGTCCAGCCCCATGGCCATAAACCTAGGTGTTCCACAGGGATCAATATTAGGTCCCTCCTTTCTCTATTTTTATTAATGGTATTAAGGCCAAATATCCCTGATTGCTCTGCTATCCTATATGTGGATGACCTGGTCTTGTACTGCAGTGATAAGAATATTTGCCACATTAATCAGACCCTTACCTCTGCTTTTATGTCCATTCAATCTTGGCTCTTCCACCATAAGTTAATTCTTAATACTAGTAAAATGCAAACTATGTTGTTTGGTTCTGCAGTCAAATTGAAAACAATTGGGACCTTTTAAGGTAGCTGGTCAGAGTGGTCTGGTCCTTGAATCAGTGTGTTCATTTAGGTATCTTGGAGTCCTCCTTGATGAAAATCTTAACTTTGATAAGCACATAACATCTACCTATAAATCAGTTAATGGTAAAATTGGAGTAGCCTACAAAACCAGCTATATACTAACTCAGTCAGCTAGATTAGCCATAGCCTGTGGGATCTTGTTCCCATCACTATCCTATGGAGTAGTCACTTATCTCAGTGCATCCAAAACTCTCCTCAGGAAGTGGGATGCCACCTACAACAGCATTTGCAGGTATGCCTCTGCCTCCCCTTGGTCAAAACACCACTGTCAGCTTTATGCTGATCTAAATTGGCTTCCCCTGTCTTGTCTTTGAACTCTTGCCCTTGGTTCCCTGACAGACAATATTATTAGAGTAGGTATCCCTGTCTCACTTGCCTCCCTATTATCTCCACTACCCTCCTCTCATGGTTTCTGATCATCTTCTAAATCTCTGCTGCTCATACCTAGATGTAAATCTAACAAAGGAACCCTAGCCTTCTCCCACTCGGCGGCCAAACCCTGGAGCTCCCTACCTCATGAGGTTCTACTAGCTCCTAGTCATGCCCAATTCAAATACAAATGTTGCTCCTTCCTCTTCAGCCAGGTCTCCTGTACCTGCTTCAAACCTCCATGAAGATTTACTTCCAGGTGCTGCCTCTCTTCAACCCTGCTGCAAATGGATCTCGACTTACCTTGGCCATCTAGTTATAGTCTTTGGGCACTTATGTCTTATTTTGAAATAGCTTCATCTGTTCTTTTAACTCAGTTGTTGCTTGCTGCATGTGCTTGTTGTTACTGAATTTAGTACTGTTAAATCATTTGCATTTTTTGTACATAAAATACTAGAGAGAATCTAGGAGGTTGCGTCCAATTTTGGTATTGGTCTATATATTTCTGGATTATTGATATCACTTTTTTTATTCATGGGGAAAATAAAGCCCCCTTCCATGTATCAATAATTTTTTTTCAGTTTAATGTAGCCATTCATCAATTTGGTTAAGACTGGTACCCAAAATGTGGGGTTTGATCTTAAACAAATCCATTAGAGATTGATCTGGGCCTGGAACTTTATTCCATTTTGCCATGGATAAAGCTATTTTCACATCCTCTTCTGTTGTAATGACGTTTCCATCTGATTAGGTACCCATCTTTCCATTGTAGTAACTTGATTACAAAACATGGAGTAATAATACTTATACCATACATCTGGATAAATTGTAGCATCCATGTTATTTTGCTAATTTGTGGATCCAAAAGCCACTATCTTCCAAAATGCTTTGCTATCCACATTTTTTGCAGTCTACAACATCCTAGTCTTGCCCAATTCAAATACAAATGTTGCTCCTTCTCCTTTAGCCAGGTCTCCTGTACTAACCTATCTTGTTATGTGCTCATGGACTGAGTAATCTTGTTTCTGTCTGTGTTTCTGTTTTGTTTTTTTCCCTGTACAAAATGTATTCCCTGTTTTCCCTCCTCATTGTAATCTCCTGGTCTGTGCCTGAAAATAGTCATGTCTTGGCTATGGGACTTACCTAGTAAAACAAAACTCAATAAATAAATAAATAAATATCAAAGACAGAAATGATGGCGTAATCAAGTACTGAGGCTCATGAACCAGTAAAGTGGGTAAATGATCCCTGCTGATCTCCTATCAGTCTCCCATTTACAATAAATAAACTCACATTTTTACAGAAGTTTAATAAATTCCTTCCTGAATCATTTAAAACCGTATCTTGGGATTGTCACTTAAGGAAACAAGCGGTGCTCAATAGGCCGATGTCATTCAAAAGAATATTTGCATTCCTTATTCATAATCCTGATTCTCAGGAATTTCCATATTTTATATCCCTTGATCTATACAAACTTAGATATAAAATATTCTGTACCTTGTAGATGATATTAAATATTTCTAAAATATATTCTTTCCCAGTTAAATCTAACAACATAATAATTATATTATCTGTTTGAAGAACAGTTTTAAAACATTTTATATTGGGTGTTACTTTAATATCAATTAATAAGCCACTAATTGATCTACCATTCATATTTTCTCGCCTGGAATGAGTCTTAAATAAGGTAAAACAAATTAATGCAAATATATCTTCTTCTAGTAATCATGCCTCCTGTAGGCAAAAATATCATATGTTGCAAGAAAAGTTTGACAGTCTTTGTTAACTATTTTATTTAAAATGCCTGCAATATTCCAAGAGACTATTTTAATTACATCTTGTTCAGTAACACAACTATCTCTGTTTCTTTTCATTGTAGTCAGTCTTTTGCTTGCAGGGTAGCAAATCTATTAGTCAAGGGAATATTATTCAAAATTGTAATATCGCCTGGATTGTTGTAAGTTGTTTGTTGTAGCCCTGTAGAGGTCCAGATCTTAGTTAAATCTAATAAATTAATACTGTACCCATTTGATCTAAAATTCTGTCTCAGTCCAAAATCTCTTTAGCCAATAACTTATTATTCAAAGTCAAATTCACTTGCTCATATCCATTCCAACTTTTAACCCTTTCCTTTGTATTTATTTGTTGTTCTGTTATTCTGTATTTTGTAATACAAATTGCTTAATTGTTTGTGAAACCAGTCTGTTTTCCATTCTAGATCTGTACCTCCCCCTATTGACGTGGAGCCTTTGTAAATGAGCTGCTTGGCACTCAAAGGTATTTGTAATCCTAGATTGAATAAATAAATAAATAAACTATATCAGATATCATTCTCTAGGCACTTACTTTTTAGAATGTCTTGAAAAATAAAAAGTGTCCTACTGAGCAGAGACCTTAGACTTACTGTCTTGCTTCTGCAGTCCAAAGACAGATAGAATTGGGTATTGTTGGCTATCATTAACTTAAATTGTGCTCCATCAGAGATTCAAATGGCAGATCTTTCTAAATTTTTCAATAGAGTTCAGAGATTGGAATGGGTTTGCTACTTCTATATGCAATTTACGTAATCTATTTTTACTAGTCCAAGATTATACAAAACTAATCACATAAAATAAGTACCTTGTTATCCTTGTTAGAATTCCTTATTCTAAATGTCTCTAACAGCATTGATTCTGACATATCCATCTCTGTTTCTGATTTCAAGAACTACATCATAAGATCTGTTAACATTTTACACCCCCTCTTAAATTTATTATCCATTCATTTCCGTTATTACTAATTTATTTCCCAAACTACTGCAGCTCCTTCTCAGTGTGGCAGCCACTTTTATTACCTTTCTGTGTTTTAGCAATGACATGGGATTGAATCCAACTGAGCATTAAGGTCTGGAGTCTTTGAATAGCTTTGGTGGAAATTTCATTCTGCAAAGTTGAGTTACAGCAGAAAACAGTGAAGTGGAACACCAGGCAATTTACTGTTAGTTGAGTTAAGGTTAATTGCTGATAGTCCCTATTTTTGCATCTTATTTTGACACTGTTATTTTAGCCTTTGCCAGATCTCTGTTTACTCTTTTTCCTCCTTTTTCTTTTAGTTACCTTTTTGGAGCAGAGGAGACGAGACCTGTGAAGACAAGAGAGAAATATCTATACTTTAGTCCATCCCCGTCATGCTGCACCTGTGATGCTAAAATTAAAATAAAAAATATAAACGTTTGGAAATGATACTTACATTCACACTGGTGATGGCCATGCCAGCAACTTACATTGATTAGGCAGAAGTGGCTTATAGCAATATGGAAAGATAGAATATCTCACCAAGATAAATTAGAAACTTTGAAATGTATATTTTATTGTGATATAAATAGTCATATTTTTGCTGCTGCAAACTTTGCAAGAATTGCACTTTATACTGTCTAAGAATGTTGGGGATGCAGAGTATTCGCCAGATTGATAGTATATAATTTAAAATTAAAATTTCTATAGTAAGTGCAATTAAATAACTGTATTATTCTAGAGTTTATATTTACAAAACTATCTTGGATTTACTGTACACTGTATGTTTTAACAGTTAGATATATAAGGAGGTTATAAAAGCTGAATGTAGTGTATATTTGGATGTGCATTTTAATATGTGTATGTTATACTCTGATTAGTATATATAAGAGGATGTGAATTTTAA
Source organism: Neoceratodus forsteri (assembly GCA_016271365.2). Lineage (NCBI taxonomy): Eukaryota > Metazoa > Chordata > Ceratodontiformes > Ceratodontidae > Neoceratodus > Neoceratodus forsteri. The sequence goes on along the minus strand of CM057450.1, from coordinate 433,896,048 downwards.
TATTGTATGTTATCCTCTGATTAGTAGATATAAGAGGATGTGCATTTTAATATGTGTATGTTATACTCTGATTAGTAGATATAAGAGGATGTGCATTTTAATATGTGTATGTTATACTCTGATTAGTAGATATGAGGATGTGCATTTTAATATGTGTATGTTATACTCTGATTAGTAGATATAAGAGGATGTGCATTTTAATATGTGTATGTTATACTCTGATTAGTAGATATAAGAGGATGTACATTTTAATATGTGTATGTTATACTCTGATTAGTAGATATAAGAGGATGTGAATTTTAATATGTGTATGTTATACTCTGATTAGTAGATATAAGAGGATGTGAATTTTAATACATACTTGACAATAAAGTGAACTTGAACTTGAGCCATGCCATGCCATGGAACAATGGTGCCCCAAAGAGAGAAGGTGGAGGAGGTGGAGGCTTGCTTGCTGGAGAAATAAGCAGTAGGATAGTAGACCTATGAAGACAGGAGAAAATTATTCAGACTTTAGTCAAGTAGTCACTGTGGTGACCGCCCACATGATATATCTGTTGTCCACTCCCAGTGTTACTGTTTTGCTGTCACCTGTCAAGACATGAATGAAATTATTGTTATCCAGTTGCCCACTGTGGTGGCAACCCACAGTGTATCCGTTGCCCACTCCAAGTCTTACTGTTTTGCTGTCATCTGTCAAGACAAGACTAAAATGACTGTTCCACAGTTGGCCCATGGCATGGACTCAGTGGGTACCTATGAAAGTAAAACTGAAAAGAAAAAAAATCCTGGACTACTACTTACCATCACATTACTGATGGCCAGGCTGTCTAATACATACAAACATACAAAGAAGCCAGCAGAAGAAAGCCATTTGGTCTATCAAGTCTGCTCTTGTTGCAGGGTCTACAGCTTGAGCTACTGTCCCTGCCCCCTTCTCCCCACTCCTCCCATCCTCCCTACCCATGACCCTTACCCTCCCCCTATACCTATCCCACCCTCTCTTAAAGCTGCCCACTGTCTTCAATGAGATTATCTCTTCTGGCAGCACATTCCAAGCATCCACCACCCTCTCTGTGAAGAAGTGCTTCCTGACCTCCCTCCTAAACCTCCCACCCTCCAGCTTAAGACTGTGCCCCCTCTTGTTATGGTTGCCACTCAGCTTAAAGAGACTCTCTTTATCAACTCTATTTATCCCTTTCAAGTACACAGTGGTCCTGGAGGAGGAGAAAGAGGTGGCTTGCTGGCTGCTGAGGATAAGGCAACAGGAGAGAGAACCTGTAAATACAAGAGTGAAATTATTTAGAGTCTCGCCCACTCATGGGCTTTTGTCCCTGTAAAAGGAAAAGGAAAATAGAAAAGAAAAAAAGCAAGGATATGATGGCCATGATGTGTAATGGCAAAATGGTACCCCAGAAGTGGAGGAGAACTAGGCATCTTCATGGCTGGAGGAGGTAGCAGACAACAGAAGCAGGTTCACACAGTAGTCAATGTGTCAGGTATTTGCACTGGGTTAAGAGTCCAGGGGCAAGATTTTCAAAGGCCGTAGAATGACACAAGGTGCTTGCTTTGAACAAGTCTGATGTAAGAGGCACCTTGTGCCAAAGGCAGTGCCCAGAGCTATTTTCAAAGGCAGCCTGAGGCACTCAGCAGGCTGCCTGCACCAAACTGTACTAGCACCTGCCTTGCACCATGAAAGTGGCTGTGGCATGGCGCTAGGGGGCTTGCGGCAGACCCAGACTGCCACAGCCCTCAATTCTCAGTTTTCAAAGACCTCCCCAGGAACTAAGTGCCATGTACCATTAGACCAGCCCTTTGCTGGTCTAACAGTACTTAGACATCTCCTGGGAGGGTAGTCCAGCATGTGCCACTGGTTGACCAGCCCTGATCCATCCCAATAGTTGCTCCCTGGTAATTTAGTAGTCCCCCTCTCCCCACCCCAAGTGTCCTTGGATGTATTCTCCCTGGTGCTCTAGTGCCCCCCAGCACATAGAGCCCACAACTCTCCATCCATACCCCAGATTCAGCGATGGGCACAGCTCAGAATGCCACCGTGGCCGGCCACTGAATGAACTGTCAGTATACATTGGAGGCCAGCCATGGTGGTGTGTGGAGGGCTGTACTGGTTGTCACATCTGGGGTATGGATTGGGGGTTAAGTTGTGGGCACTACATGCCAGGTGGGGGTGTGGGCCACTTACAGCACCAGGGAGATGCATCCAAGACAGTCGGGGAGGGGTGTCAGGTCACTGTAGTGCCACTGATGGGCACATCGGGCATGGTGTTGGGAGGGGGGCACCAGCATGGCCCATGCTAGGGTGCAGCCACATTATCATTCCCACGGTGCTTGCAGCATTCCTTCTGTGTGTGCGCCTGTTCGGTGCACCCATTCTGTTGCCGCAAGCAGTGGATTTAGGCGCTAGGCCATGCCCCATGTGAAATCAGGCGCAGGGTCCTGGACACCAGCATTTGGAGCAAGCTGCCATAGTCGCAGCTTGTGTCGGAGTTTGAAAATCTGGCCACAAGTTTTTCTGTAGACATTCATGAGTTAGGGGTAGGCCCATGTTGTTCCCAGGACAGGAGGCGGAGTGCAGAGCATCAGCCATGTGGGCAGACATGAGAGCGAGTTCACATTAGCCCGGTGTCTGGCATTCATGCTGGGTTAAGAGTCCAGGTTTTTTGAGGCATGCATAAGATGGAGGAGGGCGAGGCCCATATTGTTCCCAGATGAGGAGGCCTGGAGGAGGGCAGAGTGCAGAGCAACATCACTGAAGGCAGGCATGGCAGTAGGTTCACATTAGGCTGGTGTCTGGCATTCATGCTGGGTTAAGAGTCCAGGTTTTTTTGGAGGCATGCATAAGATGGAGGAGAGGGAGGCCCATATTGTTCCCAGATGAGGAGTCCTGGAGGAGGGCAGAGTGCAGAGCAACATCACTGAAGGCAGGCATGGCAGTAGGTTCACATTACACTGGTGTCTGGCATTTATGATGTGTTAGGCATACGGGGGCTAGATCTTCATCTAGGTTCCAACCTGCAGTCACTGTTGCTGGATCAAATCTCTGCACTTGTGGAGATTTGCATTTTCAACCAGCACAGCTACAGGTGATGTTAAGCCTGGTCCCATCGGATGCACCAGTTTCCTGCAGCTGCACCAAAAAACAGCTGCAAGATGACATAAATCATGGAGCCAGTCACAAACCAGCTCCACTTTTGAAAATACTATAGCTGCAGGAAACACTGCGACTCCGCAAGTGGAGACCCACTTGCGCCATTTTTCCTCCTGCTATGGGAGTTATGAGGGTTCTGAAATTCTGGACCCCAGGTTTTTCTGGAGGCATGCATGAGATGGAAAAGGAGGAGGTCCATGTTGGTCCTGGGTGAGGAAGAGTGGAGCAGGCCAGAGTGCAGAGTTACATTTTCCTCCTTCTTTCTGTGTCCTCCAAATTAATTAGTCTACTGCTGTTTATCCCCACAATGAATACTCCCTCTGCATCCTCAGTATCTGAATTTTTACCACATGGGAATTCTGCATCCATCAAGTCCACATCTACCCTATGGTGGGTGATTGCCCTTCCGCTACTTCATCCTGGTGTGTCAGTGGTGCCCACAGCAGTGACTTCTCTTTGGAGGTATATGTGTTCTATTAATTTTAATGAATGTCAACATAGCAACATTTTGTGAGAATAGGTTTGTCCATCAGTCTGTGATGGTTGCCCTGCTTCACTGAACACATGTTCACAACTAGCACAGCTATAGATGGTGTGCAGCTTAAATAGTTAAAAGCCACCTTTAACTTTGTTGTTCTAATACAGCAGGGGTTTGTTATCAACTCCAAGGTGTTCAGTGTCTGCAATATATGCCTCAGCTGATCTGGCTAGTGCTTTAGTGTGTCTGCCTCTGATAGTTCCTCCTCCTTCTTATCCTCACAATCTGCAATGTCAACCAGTGCAAGAACTGCTCATAGAGGACTTGATTCTGAGGTAGTTTTCTGTTTGTCTTACTGGTAGATGTTGAAGTTGCATCTCCACATCTCTCACTTCCCTTGCTGACTGACAGTGAGGGTGACAGAATGCATCTCATCTCAATATGCTGTTGTTTTAGCATTTGCAAACCATACACCTGAGTGATACATAGTCTTTACAAATGCTTAATTTTTTTGACTACCACCATCAGTTATGACTGAAAGCCCCAGTTTGTACCGTGGATCCAACATTGCAGCAGTACTGAAATTCAATGATGTCAGGATAACATTCAGATGTCTGTTATGGTCCACTACATTAAGCATGTGTTCAGACAATGCACAGTTTGCAGAGTCACCTGTTGCCTCAAACTGCTACTGCACATTACAGTTGACCTGACTCAGCACCTGGACAAGTGGGATGTCCTCGCTATTAGAGGCATTGTCCCCATTCACTGCCTCTGTGGCATGATCAAAAGGTCCCAAGATCAAAATCAACCCATCCATAAACCTCCACTGTTCTGTTCTCAGCAGCATAGAAACTCCAGAATTGTCCTGGCTTGTATGAAGCAGCATATACTCAGATAAGGCTTTATACTGTTCAGACATCTACTCCGGTATATGCAGGGTTAAATTCTACTTCATGACACCCCTTACTTTCATCGGTGCTGAGACAGGCCTTTTTTTATTGCAGTGCATGTAATTTGTCTCTGGCCTTTCTGGATCATGCAAAATGGCCACAAATTCGATGGCACAGAGTGTGCGCTTCTTTAATGTCACATTGTGACAAGAACTTCCTGCACGAGTGGCTTTAGACACTGTGCAAAGCAAGGCACTTTAACAAACCCCCATCACTAATAGCCTTGGCAACATTTGAACCATTGTCACTGGCTATGAAGCCTGTCTTTAAAGTTAATGGGTTCAACCAAGTGTCAGTCTCCTCTAATACTGATGCCAAAACGTTGTCCCCAGTGTGTGAATCAAGCATTCAAGATTTTGCCATGGTGACGCTACTGCTGCTGCTGCTGCTGTTCATCCATGACTTCACACTTTCAGGGGTACTAGTGACGTCCTCCTCCTCAACCATCTTTCCTTCACATCCTCACCATCACACTTCATTTCCTCCCCCTCTTTTCCCAGATCCTTCTCGTCCTCATTTTTCTGAGATGGCAGCGGCACACACAGCTCAGACAGTGCATCATCCTCAGTCCCAGGTGCAGTACCATTTATCTCTGGGCACTCTTTGTGACCTGTGCCTGAGGATGATGCAGGGGCAGGCTTTTATCTGCAGCCAGCAACAGCTTTACATTCACAGCATTTTCACTCTTAATCTCAGACAATTCATTTTTCTCAAGTCCCATAATTTTTGTACACTCTGAGTGTCCCAGTGCTGCTGAAATACAGTGTTAACACCTCTCCAGGGCTCTGGCAGGTAGTTGTAGAACTTTAGTATTTCAATATTTTTGATTATTATAGTTTGTACTACGTTAAACCTTTCTTGTCATTTTGAATTTTTTAAAATGTGATTGTTAACTATTTTACTATCTGCAGTATTTTGATTCTTGTTCAATCCACTAGTACTGTTACACAATACCATGTTAGAATGAGCAGTAGAGGAAAAGGAAAGGGTAGGCAGGAAGGAGAGGCAGGGAGGAGGCAGTGGTGACCACTGGTCGAGGCAGACTAGGACGTGGTACGGTTGCAGCAGGCAGTACTGTATCTGCAGTGTGTGATGGTAGTGTCAGTGTTAAAATGCTTACAGCACTTGATTTGGCTGCTCTCTTAGTTGAGGGACATGGCAGTCAGAACCAAGATGTGTTACCTAAAATTTCCTCAGCCCCATCAACACCAGGTGTTGAAAAATATCAGTAAAGCACTGTGTTGTCTTGCTTCCCGGAGCAAAAATCTGAGATTTAAAAAATAATCTGAAAGACATAATGAAGCATCGTGGGGATAATCCTGCAATACTAGTCAATGCTGGAACAAATAATTTAAGTACACAACCAGACAAAGAAATATGCAATAATTTTAGGGAACTTGGTTCAGAGTTTTATTCATTTATTTATTAATTTACTGATTAATTTATTTATTTAATTTATACTTTGTTAATTGGGTAGGTGCACTGGCACCAGGCATCTTTTTCAGGCACAACCCAAGTAATTAAAATTACAATCTATGGGATGCAGAGTTATTTGTTCTGAGCTACTACTGTACCTGTTCCCAGGGCTTCATGGGGAGGCACGGATCATGAGCAAAGTTAATACATGTTCCTATGTAATTGGGACTTTTTAGAATAAGGTATTTCTTGGCCAGTAATATAACCTTAAGAAATACCTTATTGCTATTATGGTAGTGGTCAAAGTCAAATTTTTGTTGTGCAGTATGTTTTGATTTTATTTTTTTTCATGTTTACTTTCAAAGTTTCACAAATAGTCCCTCCGCAGTTATTCAGAATGTTAGCACAAGTGTGGAGTGGTTACCTAGGTGTCAGTAGCCTTGCACACACGCTGATCAATGGGAAATAGTTGGTGTTTACAATTGCCATAGCAGGCATTGGAAAGTAGGGGACACTTAAGTAGGGAAGGCTGATTACTTGTTTCCATGCTCTGGCTTCCTTCATGTGAAACATAAGTATTGATATGGAAGCAGCATTTATACTTTCTGAAAAGCCCCCTGCCATGCTTGTTTCATAGAAACATAGACTTTGATGGCAGATAAGGACCGCTAGGCCCATCTAGTCTGCCCATTTCCCTACCTACAGGATAGGCCGCAGATCCTAGTTAACCAACAGCCTATATCTTCCTGCCCCCCACAAGAATTGCCTTATGTCTGTCCCATGCATTCTTGAATTCTCCCACAGTTTTAGACCCCACAGCTTCCTCAGGAAGGCTGTTCCATGCATCCACTACCCTCTCTGTGAAATAATACTTCCTCACATTGCCCCTGAACCGCCCTCCTTCTATTTTTAAATTGTGTCCTCTGTTCTGCAAGTCTCTTTTTCTGAAAGATGCTACCTCTTGGACTTTGTTGATTCCCTTGAGGTACTTGAAAGTTTCTATCATGTCCCCTCTCCTTCTTTCCTCAAGGGTATACATATTAAGCTCCTTTAGTCTCTCCTCATATGGCTTCTCTTGCAGACCCTGCACCATTTTAGTTGCCCTCCTCTGGACTGACTCTATCCTGTCTATGTCCTTGCGGAGATGGGGTCTCCAGAACTGGACACAGTATTCCAGATGGGGTCTCACCAACTGTCTGTACAGAGGGATAACAACTTCCTGTTTTCTGCTGCTGATGCCTCCCTATACATCCCAGTATACCCCGCCCTCCCTACTGCCTTCTCACATTGCTTGCTAACCTTAAGGTCATCTGATATGATTACCCCAGGTCCTTTTCTTGTTTTGTTGTTGTTACTACCTCCCCACCCATTGTGTATTCTTCCCTGGGTTCTTGTTTCCCAGGTGCATTATTTTGCACTTTTTGCATTGAACCTAGCTGCCATACGTCTGACCATTCCTCCAACCTTGCCAAGTCCCTTTTCATCCTTTCCACGCCCTTGTGTATCAACCCTGTTGCAGATCTTTGTGTCATCAGCAAAAGGCATACTTTTCCTTCCAGTCCCTCTGCAATGTCACTGATGAAGACATTAAAAGGACTGGACCCAATACTGAACCCTGAGGTACCCCACTAGTAACGCCTCTTCTTCAGAGTGGACTCCATTTACAATTACCTTCTGTGTCCTGTTGTCCAGCCAATGTTTTACCTAGGCTACCACCCTGGGACCCACTCCCAGGCTGGTTAATTTGACTATCAATCTTTGTGTGAGACTGTATCAATGCCCTTGCTAAAGTCTAGGTAGGCCATGTCCACAGCCCCTCCCTGGTCTACTACTTTGGTCACCCAGTCAAAGAAATCTATTAGATTCGTCTGACATGACCTTCCCGCTGTGAACCCATGCTGCCTTGGATCCTGTGCTCCACAGCGCTGGTCTTTGCAGACACTGGTTACCTTTCTCAGTTACACAGTGCCCATAACTCAAATGCCATAGAGTTTAATTGTAAGCGGAGCTTGAAACATTAAATGATCGCCTTGTTGTTGTTATTTTTTCGGCCGGACGTGTTATGAGGTGCTGTAGCAATGGCAAACTCATGGTCAGTGGCACACTTGTAAGACATGGGACCTAAAGTGTCTCTGTTTTACACTTCCCTTTCGCTGACATGATTGTTTTTTACTGGCTACTCTTTGCTGTTTTTTTACAGGTTACTCTTTGCTGTTTGTGTGTTTTATTGTATGGGGAAATGAAATAAAGGTACCGATCAGTGGCATAGCTGTCGGTTTCATAGGGACATTTGTATGTAGCAGTCATGTAAGCAACGGTGACAACACAACAGTTTTAGAATGCTAACATGGAATCTTTTGAAAATAAGGTTCTTTTTAATTGTGTCACTGCTTTTGTGCTGTTGCTCAAGAAGCATGTTAATCAAAGACTAACATAGGGCTGCTTGAAGGATTTCAGCCAATTAAAATACTGGAAAATTTATACCATTGCTATAATGAGTTTAAACTACGGTATCTGTTTACACCTGAAGGCCCTTTTCTCAATAAATGTGGCACTAATCTGCTGGCTGGGAGAATATGTAATAACACAAAGCAAGATTCAAGCTAATAAATTTATTTATTTAGGAAATTGGAATTACAACCCTTTGAGTCAAAGACTGGTTTCCAAAGGCTCCATGTCAGAACAAAACATAGACATTCGTACAGAACATACATAGAATAAATGTGGGTGAGCAGTCATACAGAGTATAAATACAATGAGCACGGGTTAATGCCTATACAATTGGTAGCTAAAACAAGGCAGAGCTATTGACATATTTACCTAATGAGCGGTTAAGACCTATACAATTGGTAGCTAAAGCAATGCATGATATGAGTTGGTAGTAAGCCGCCTCACGGAGGCCTTGTCATATACATAATACAATGCATTCATAGTACAGTGCAACTATATGGTAACCGAGGGAGGGGAGGAGCCTGTAGGCTAGAAATAGTGAGGGTTCTCCACTGCCAGGCCAAGGGCGGGTGCGTGGCCTAGCGGAGTGGTGCAGGATACACAGGTTACCGGTTATACTGGCACTAACTTGAGGAGAGGATATGGGCCCTTAATGCAGCTTTAAAAGGACCTAGATTGGTGACTTATGTGATGGCTGGTGGGAGGGCATTGTACCAGGATGGAGCTCTAAGGGGGTAGGATTGCTGGGCCAGGGTGGCCCTGACCCTAGGCACCTTCCAGATAGTTTTTTCGGCAGCCCATGTGGACGCTGAGTTGGTGCCTGCTTGAAGAGAAGCCATGACACCAATTGGGGTTAAATCCAGGTGGATTTTTTGGTGAAGAGACAGGTCTGGTATAATAGTCTTTCCTCAAGGGAGAGGATATTGGCGAGTGCGTATAGGGTGCAGAATGTGTATTTCTGTCTGCACTAGAGAGAGCCAGCAGACCTTGTGATGACTACTTGTATTTGATGAAGGTGCCATAGGGTCGGCGGCAGCATTGATTGTGTAAGCAATAATACCGACAGGGTGGGCAGTATTGGGCTATACCAAACTGCCCAGGGACATAGTGAGGCCCGACGCCACAGGCGGAGGGTCTTACAGCCCTGGAAGGTCTGATATAGCCTAATACTGCCCACTTTTGAAGGGTATTATTGCTCCTAGAAAATGGGCACTGTAAGAAAAATTGTTTAATTCAAAAATAAATACTTAGTTTACAGTAAGTTTTGTAATAAAATAGTTCCTCTGCCTGCATGAGTGTTCTTCCTTGAAGTTGGTTATCATGGTTAACACACACACACACACACACCAAGCTATGATCTGTTTGTATGCTGCATCTATCTGTCTCCCCGTGTTGAATCACCATCGCTTAACACCATGTCTGGATCTCCAGCTTGTTGTTAGCTGAGTACACCCAGAAAGAAACAGCAGGAAAGAGCAAGCTGGTATCAGCGACACATTTGCCAGAAATGGATGGCAGGCATCAAGAGGGCAGCTGCACGGAAGGGTACTTGGTGTACTGTTAGGCAACTTGCATGACTTGGCACGTAAGCCAGGATGTGTAAATGCAGAATTCTGAGGTGAAACATGAGTGCTCTAAATTATTTATTTATTTTTATGTTTAACTCAGCAGCTCTTTGCTGGCATCGGATCCAGCGATCTGTGTGTGAACCAGGGAGTCCAATCATGTGAAAATGCAGGTGGAAAGGATAGTGATCTTGTTTTAAAAGAAAACAAATGTACAATTTGGGTTGACAACTGTTGTGCCACTTGTCTTTTTTAAATGGCTTTTGGAGGAGAGAGCACTGGCCATAGTGAGCCCGTGTAGGATTTGTTGTGCTGTTTGGGTAGCTAATGTGATTGTAGTTGAAGAGTGAGAAAGAAAGTAGAAATGCAATAAGTAAAGGGAGCACAGCTGTGTGATCATGGAGCGCAGTCAGAAAGAGGAGCTGGTGAAACTGGAAAGGTTGTGGCACTAGGGAAGGAGGCTTTTTAAAAAAAAATGTCATGCTTCAGCCTGCTGGTGCCGTGGGGGGGTTGCCGAAACCAAGCAGAGGAATTTACAGTTACAGTCCAACTGAGTCAACAGACAGAGAGAGCAAGGGAAAGAAAAAACGTCCGCTTCTTTAAGAAGCTCCTCTTTCTTTTGTATTTACTGAAACAAGCAACTGCCACCACTCGCTAAGTGAGAGTAAAAATGAGCATCGGGTGCTGTAACTCTCACTAAGCGAGAGAAGAACATGGAGGCAGTTTCCAACTGAAATTTCAATTACTATAAGGATTTGGAAGGTAATCAAGCAGCAGAGGCAGAGACTTTATATTTCCTGGTCTCTGTTGCCTGATATTGGACTGGCTGGTTGGTTGCCTTAACCAATCAGCTTCTAGGATTTACCCAGCCCATTTTCTAAGAGGCCGTAGTCCTCCAGTGATAAGACTGAGGAGGTAATGGCTAGGTGAAGCGTGTAGTGGAAACTGGTACTGTTGCATTGTCTGCAGTTAAGAAAGGAATACTAATTTGAGGACAAAATCAAATTCTCTGTATTATCACTAAATACAGGAAGCTTAGGGTTCTGTGTGATAACGGTGATGCGTGGATTAGCGATCGCTGTATGCTAGTGTACATCACTGAAAAAGAATTTCAGCGATGCACACTCATGGCCACTGGGAAGAGGGTATCCAAGATCCATGGGTGTATTTTTAATGTGCAGGGTTGTGCCTCTACACCTGCACTCCCTACTAAATGATTCTCAACTCCAGGGGGTGCAGGTCGGGTGTGTGAAATACTTTAAAAAGAAAAAGCCGCTGCTGGGAAAAAACAAAACATGCTGCTACTGACCAACCCTGCGCCCCTAACCAACAACCCTCCCCACCACGCTAGTGGACCAGCCTGCAGCTGCCCACCACACACCTTCCCGCATACATTCCCTCCCCATCCTTTCTTCTCCCAGGTGTGTGTGCACGTGTATGCGCATAGCTTCCCTTTTCCTGCCTCACCCACCCTGGTATCTGGTGCTACCTATCAGGTAGCCCTGAACACAGGTGCCATAATTGAGTCACCATTTTGCATGGCGCTAATTGGGAAGCCATCTTCACTGGATACTGAAGTTTAGTTAAAGGTGAACTGTCATCACAAAGGGCCTTACACTCAAGTGTGGGGTTGGTTCCACTATACACTTTGTGGTCAAAAACATTTTAGTTTACTTTCTTTTTACTGTAGTATAATAAATTGTATCAGACTAATTTTGCTTACTTGTAGGCTGACATCTTCCATTACTACAAAGCCCTGAATCCCCTGCAGTTGACATCAGAGCAGTAGGCAAAAGTGGGAGATTCAATAGCCTGCAGTGCATGTTAGAGCTTTTATAATCTCTGATCTGATGTTTACTGGTTCTGCTTTTCTCCAGGGGCTATGTACAGTCCTCTGTGACTGTAAGTAGTCCAGGGAGAAGAGTGGAACCAGCAAACAAAAGATCAGGGGCCCATTATTCAGAAAAGTGCAAAGCAGCATGCAAAGGTTTGCACTCCACTTTGTAAGTGCCCAGGGGTCCAATGATGCTATATAGAGTCAGATAGAAGACCAGCACTATCCAACTGAATATGGGGCAATGTCCGCACAGTGCTAAATCAAGTAGCACTGCCTGGAAATGGCTACCAAACTGGGCCCTTAAGAGTGGCTAGCACAGGAGCTTTATCTACAGTTTTCAAAGGGACCCATGCACATGAGCCCATTGGGCATGCAAGGCACTAAGGGTCCATTTGCATGCCCATTATGGGCCCATTTGCATAGGTAGCAGAGGCAGGTTAGTGCGGCGCCACCCCCCATCCCCAGTCTAAGACAGTTGTAGATATCCCTGGTGCCTAGTGGTCTCCCCACCCACTGATCCCCGGCATGTAATAGAAATAAAAAAAACTGCCTGGTGCTAGTGGTCCCTCCTTCCTCTGATTAGCAACTCATACTGAATAAAAAACACCCTGGTGCTAGTCCCTCCCCCCTCATCCTCTGATTTTTAGCCCTTACTGAATAAAAAACTCACTGGTACTAGTGGTCCCCCCCTCCAGTCATCAGCCCTTACTGAATGAAAATTATTCTAGTGCTATTGGTCACACCTCCATCCAATCACCAACCCATAGTATTACTTAACCTCTCCCCAGTGTCCAGTGGTTTCACCCCAGCACTAATCCATGGTATCTCTGGTGGCAAGTTCATAATCCTGGCATCTAGCAGCCCTCCATAATGGCACTGAGAACCCACCAACACTCACCTTACCAGTATCTTTTGTGCCATAGGTGGTACATATGGTGACCAGTGCAGCTGTCCTCACACCTCCTTGGTCAACCACTGTACATAGGTCTGAGGAAGGCTATGCCAGTCACTGTATGCACACCCGTGGCATGGAGGATACTGGTAGGGTGACTGGAGGGTGCTCGGTGCTGTGGTGGGGGTGCCACTAGATGCCAGAGATTATGAACTTGTGAACGGAGGTACCATGGATCAGTGCCGGGGGGAACCACTGGACACCGGGTGGGGGTTAAGTTATACTAGGGGTTGGCAATCGGAGGGAGGGGGGACCACTAGCACCAGGTTTCTTTTAATGTAGATGTGCTGCTGATCGGGAAGGGGACTGGACAGCAGGGAATTGTTTATTTAGTAAGGGCTGTTGATCAGAAGAAGGGGGGACCTACTACTAACATGGAGTTTTTTTCTTAACTATGGGCTGGCGATCAGAGGAGGGTGCCACGGACCACAGGGGGGCTGGTGTGCTCCTCAGCAATCAACCGGCTCCTTGGCTGCATTTCCTCTGGCAGCCACTATGATTGCTCAGAGTAAGGGGGGGGGTTGTTCAGCGATATCTGCATGGTGCAAAAGGACTGCACTAAACCCTTTTGCATGGTGCAAATCTGCTGAATATTGGCTTGCACTGATATTCCTGTCCCACCCTCCATTTGCAGACCCCATTTTGGTTTGTGCTGGTGCTAACCCTGTTTGCTGGCACAATGGAGTCTTTGAATATTGGGCTCCAGCAGAAACCCAGTTTGCACTGGCAAACACTGGTTACGCCACGACCTTTGAATATCAGGCCCCAGAGCTGATATAAATGCTAACATGCACTGCAGGCTATTGAATCTCCAACTGCTGCCTACTGCTCTGATGTCAGCTGCAGGATTCTAGGACTGTAGTAGCAGAAGATGTCAGCCTACAAGTAAGCAAAATTAGGTTGACATAATCTACTATACTACAATAAAGAGAAAGTAAACCAAATGTTTTGGCACACAACGCAACATTGGGCTGCTGTAGGATGAGTGTTCCCTTAAAAGTCAATGAATTCAGGATATTTGTACAATTAAAAAATGACTAATACAATAGCATCTCTAAAACTACATTAGCCAGTTTGTTAATTCACTTTGTTGACTCAAAAGGAGGGTTAATGAAGGCTATGCAGTTCTGTCTCCTCCCAGTGGGGTGGGCGGTGGGTGGATACAGATGGAAACCAATTGGAATTGAACCAGATTAATCAGGTGGAATTTTAGAAATTTTGGTGGACTCTAATGATGAACGGGATAAGGGTCTTCAAGATTATACCTTATTTAGAAAGGACAGAGAAAACCATAGAGAAGGGGGCATAGCCATCTATAGCCAGAGGTTTGCATAGTGTTCAGCTGGGATCCGTACTACTTCTGACATATACCTTCTCGAAAATTATTTTACCAACAACAAAATCCTGACTCACATTGCCCATAAACCCTTACCCGACATAACATTTCCCAACATTTAGTGCAGATTTGCCGATTACTGTTCCCAGCAGCATTTATACCGCATTAACTGCATTTTAAATGTGAGACAAACAATGAGCAGCATTTATATGGCATTAACTGCATTGGAAATCAGAAATAAACTGCATTTTAAATGTGAGACAAACAATGAGCAGCATTTATACAGCATTAACTGCATTTGAAATCGGAGACAAACTGCATTTTAAATACGAGACAAACAATGAGCAGCATTTATACATTAACTGCATCTGAAATCAGCATTTGTTTGTTACCTGGAGATGAGAGAAAAGTGCAGCATTAGGTGCTGGTCAGAACTGCATCGTGTCAGCATCAGTAATACACAAAATTAAAATCCATCAGTTCTATTTGCTTAAAAAAATTAAAAGATTCAAAACAATATTTCTCTTTAATGACGAGGTTGTGAGCAGTTCCATGAAGGAAGTCCATGCTTGACACCTGTTCCCTCTTGCTCACCACAATGTTAAGCTTTTCCTCTCGCAAGGCAAATTTACGTTTCAGAGGAGATTTTGGCAGTTCTCTAGTTACTTTTTCAATTGTGGACTCTGCTGTCATCTGCTCTTTTTGTAGCTCAGACACAAAACGATTAAACCCTACATGTGATGCACCAACAAGAGCCCCTAGCCGTCTGTGCCATGCTTCTACCCTGTTTTGCATATGTGGTATTTGACTACATAACTGATCATGCACAGACCAGAATTGTGGAGGAAAATTAGGTGGGCTATGGATGGAAGTCTTATTTCTCATCTGTCTTCGCACATGACCCAGGATGTCATTTTCCTCAAACCATTCAGTGAGTGGTGCACTGTACTCAGGCATTATTTGTTTCAGCTCTGTAAAAACTATTTTGATCTCAGCAGGGTCTAAGAATGCAATTGCCACAAGATGCCTTACTTTCAGGGCAAATTCAGGATCTGCACCATATTGTGTGGCTAGTCCTAAATTTTGAATTTTGCACCACACTATTTGGCTAAGGTGAAACAAACATCCTTTATTAATGCTGTTTAGGTTCCGACTTGCAAGCATCGACTCGCTGCTTGCTCAAGTCGGTCATTATAAACTCTGCCGAAGCGCTACACTTTCTTCATCATCCAGGTCCTGTAAGTCATGAAAAAGCCTTTGGTAACACTGCTGGGATTTGGACAACAGTATGGCATAGACTAGTGGCACAATACAGCTGTTTTCTGCAGTGCCAACAGGAGCATGGATTGAGTAGAGCTGCAGAAACATACTGGGCACAGTTCTGAAGGTCCATCCATCAGCCAGTATTGTGCTTTGTGAAGATGACATATGTTTCTCTTGGTTAGAAAATATTGTTGTCTTCAGCACATGTGGACTCTTGAGCTAGCCATGGCTGCCTGTTTACTAGCCGGAGCTCAGCAGGGACTCTAATTTCTCCAATGTACGTGACTCTGCTGGAAGGTCGAGTCATCTTACCCTTTGACTACCTGCTGCAGCGACTGCTTACAGGGCATGCTTTGTCTGGCTTCCTCCAGGCAAACTTGTTATTATAGCCTGAAGTAGTTGGGCACAGGGGTGTCATAGGCGTCCTACTGCTCCATGCTTCCTTGATGCAATTGCACAAGCAATTGCTGCATCCATTGCATCGGGAGTGTGATTGTGCTCGGTGATTCCTTGATGGTGCCACACACCCACAAGAACGGTGGTGGCCCAACCAAGACACTTCAGAGACTTCTGACTTTGGCAGCACCAGTAAAATATATCACTGTGATTCCTTTCTTTAACAAGCAGGTAACCACCAACACAGAGCTTATTATTACCTCGCTGGGACGGAACAATACTGCACACTTTGGCCATGATTGCACAAGGGGGGGTGAGGCTAATAGATGCGGGCTATAAATGAGCTACCAAGTAAACAATTAAACTGCTGTTTGCTTGTTTGAAATTAAACACAGCAGATGTGTTACATGTGAGTGCTCTTGATTCTTGGTTACTTGATTACTGATTGATTACTGACACTTGCTCATGTGGAAACAGTGACTGCTCTTGATTCATGCAATTATTTTTTGTATGCTGTGTCGGTGATTTGATAATCTAGAAAAAGTACTGTCGGGAGAAAGCAGTCGGGAGAACGAGTACAGGAAGTTTTTGTTCAGGAAGATGTAAGTCAGGAAAAGGTACCTATTCTGTTCAGCTGCACTATTCTGGGCATATTGAACAAGAAACCTGGGGCTGGATTTTCAGAGCCCCTGAAATTTGTACAGCTGTGGGAAAAAAAACAGTGCAAGTGGGTCACCACTTATATGGGCGCAGTTTTTCCCACAGCTGCAGAAATTTTAAAGGTGGAGCCAGTTTATGACTGGCTTCACTATACATGGCAGCTTGTGGCAGGTGTTCACTGCAGCTGCACAAAAATGGTATACCTAGAGGAAGCAGGTGTACCTTGTCCTGCAGCAGCATGGGCTGAAACTACAGAAGTCCACAGATGTGGAGATTTCAATTTGCACTGGCCACTGCAGAGTGGGACTTAGTCCTAGGAATTCTGAAAATCTAGCCCCTATGGCTACTCATAAAAAAATCTCAAACAAAACCTTTGACTGTGAGAATATGTTACTTTCCAATGAGTTCCAGTGATGACATATTCAAGGCTTTGCTGGAAGAAACTGATAATTTCAATGGAAAAAGTGACATCTGTACTAGGTAATTTCAATAATCCTGTGATAAATTAGGACAGCTGTTATGCAGATTTTAGGACTGGGAAGGATTTTCTAGACATGATAATTAAGGAGTAAGACACAATGAAGTGTGGTTTATGGCCTGACATAAACATGCCCCAGGTATGCAATGAGGTGTGAGGTGCTTGCATTTAGTGTCTTTAGAATCTGGGAAGTGCTCTTATCAGGCCATAAACCACACCTCAGAGTGTATTATTCCACTTATAAAAATGGGTCCCTCAGTAAAAAAGAAAAAAATTAAAAAATTTGCAGAAAAAGTGTAAAAGAAATGTTAATATAAATACAAAACAAAAGAAAAATATTCAGTGTCCTTGTATCTGTACTGGAATGATGATGTTGTTTAATTAAAAAAAAAACACTAGAGGGCAATCTGTCCCCACCAACCAACACACACACACACACACACACACACACCCTCAGAACCCTACCCCCACCATTGCACATTCCATCCCCTCTCTCTCCCCCCCCACTGATCCTCCACCACCCAGGGCAATGCCTTCTTAGGCTACCACACATTCACATCCTGGACAAGCCCTCGTCTGGCTGCCTCACACTACCCTTGAACATTATCCTGTAATCTTTCTGATGTCCTATGCACCCTGCACAGGGTAGTCTATTCCCCAGAATAGTCTGGTACTAATTGTGTCTATATGTTGAAGTGACAGTGAAATATGTTGAAGTGACGGTGAAATTCCTTGTGAATTTCTAGACAAATGGTAACACAAGTGTAACTTGACAATTAAGGTCAGTAGTCTGCTATGTAACACATTGTAATTCCACAACCAATGTAATGTTACCTCAAAACCAATGTAATATTTTGTATGCAAATGTATTTTCTCTGTAATTATCGTTGTTGTATACCTGTTCTGTGCTGTGCCTGACTTGGAACTGTTGTCAATGAGTCCTTGACTCAAAGGTATTAATCCCAAACTGAAATAAATAAATAAATAAAATTAATATGTTTAATGTTTTATTTTATGTTTTTATTTTTCTTCAGGGTGTCTTTGGTAGGGAGTGACAGAGTGGCCAGTTTCAATGGGAGTGAGCATGTCTTTCTGTTTGCCCCCACACACACACTGACAAACAGCCTTCAGAATATGTTTTATGTTCTCGATCTGCTTTATATTATTTTTCAGGGTGTCTTTACTAGCGAGCGACAGAGTGCCCAGTTTCAGTGCAAGAGAGTGTGTCCCTCAACAGCAGCCATGGTGAACAGTTTCTTATTTGCACTCTCCCGACTGCAGTGCTGCAGTGCTGCAGTAGGAGCAAGCAGCTTCCCAGTCACTGTGGTTTCTTAGATTGGGCCATTCACTCTTATAAATGCATTTCAGAAAATACTAAATAACAAACATTTCAGATGATGTGGCTTGGCAATACCACGGGTGGACATGCGGGGCATACCGGTGGGCTGAGCTCATCTCATCAGCAGAGTCCAGAGACCAGAGGTCTGCTGAATAAAGGGACACAAAACTAAAGCAGGCCAAGTACTGATGGAATATAGATGTTAAACAGCTCACATGGGGTTTTGTGTGGGGTTGGGATGAGTATTTATTAAAATGGGAAAATAATTTTATTTTATGGTTTATGGCAAATAAGGTGTATTACTGATGCAAATGATGGCTGGAAAGTATTTTAAAAACTTTCTGGAAGGATGGATACCAGGCTGCGTTGCATCCTGGTTGGAGGAAGAAGCACTGGTTGGCACAATATGCACTGATAAGGACAAGCCCAAAGGTACCTTTCAGCCATTCAGGACACAGAAAATTCCATAACCATTTTATAAATGAATGTAGTTTGAAACAACATACTGTAACTTCAATTTAGTACTGACTAACTTTGATGAACAGAGCTCATACGCTATTCTGGACCCACTGGACACAAGCGACTATAATATTATTGTATTTAAGTTCACACTATGGTATACAAGAAGCAAGAGGATCTCTGTCAATTGTAAATATAACTGCATAGACTTTGATAATATTAGGAAGGAGCTCATCCAGCGGTCATGGCAACTAGACATGTTGAACAGGAATCTTGAAAATAGCTGGTGAGTTTTTAAAGACAAACTTGTGGCATTTCAGTACAAATATATTCCCAAACCCATTCTATACAATAAAAACCCAAAAGGTTCTAGAGGAAAAATTAATATCCATGAAAGAAAGAGTTTATACGGTGATTACATAAAACCCTTCTAGCACTAGTACTATTAGATACAGAAAATCTGTACAAGTTTATAAATTAGAAATAAGGAAATACAAAAACATTGAGGTGCCTACAGACAGGAGAATGGAAGATGTAGTCCTCTTTTGAAGAAGGGGTAGGGGTGATCTCAGCAACTGTAAACCAAGAAGCTGATGTAGGTAGTTTGTAAAGTTGGAATCACTATTAAAAGAAGTTCTGCTGAACCGATTTGGCTGTAAGCGACTTATACAGCGCGCTGCCAATAAGAAACAACTGCGCTGAATGCATGTGAATACCACATGCAATATGGAGACCAGAGCCGATATGGCTGTGAAGTGCTACCAGGTGACGAAGTTACACGTGTGCATAGAAATCAGTCAACACCCAGGTGTAACTTGGCCAATATGGTGGAGGTGTTGCACCATATTTTCAGCAATGCCTTTTTTGGACCCCTCCTCATGAACAGTGCCAGTGTCATTTTGTTGAATTGTCCTGAAAGGTGATTTATTTATTTAGCTTTTGTTGACTGGGTAAGTGCTCTAGACAAATCCTGCCTATTTTCAGGCATGACCCGGGAGAGGGGAATACAGATGAATGCCAACTGACCTCGAACCAGATTAAGCTGTTGGTGATATTTTTAGTGAATGAGGGAAATTTGGCCAGGACACCAGGGAAATTCCCCTACTCTGCGTAGGTGGAGCCTATGCTACTGGCTGCCTGATGGCCAGTCGGCGCGAATCCCTGGAGGAGATGGATGTCGTTAGTACAGGAGAGTGGGCCTCCTCCCCTGTGCTAGTAACTTCTGAGGCCCCAGAGAATGTTTTAGCTATCGCTATGTTTGGTGGTAGCATTGTTATTGCAGATAACATTAGCGACAGTCTACTGGTTAAAGAAGGTGTGCAAGTTACCGACTCTTCTGTTTCTTCTCCCTCCCGTTCTAAACTGCAAGAAAAGAAAGTGGCTCTGATGCGGCAAGTTCAGCTGCTGGACGGCAGACTTTCTGCATACGATAAGGCGCCTGAGCGGTCTACTACGTCTGGAGATGCTGCTCACAGTAAGCCCCTTGCTGCAGGTGACGCTGACAATACGGCGTCTCCTATGCTCACTTCCGCATTTGCGGTTGTTCCGACTGAGGCTGGCAGTCCTTTGCCCGACGATGCGGTGTGCCTAAAGCCTGGAACTGTTTCTACGTATCCTGCCTGTGGAGTACTCGGAGATTTTGTTGCCGTTTCTACTTCTGATATCCCCACGAATGTTTCCGTCGCTACTTCGGGGAACAAGATCACGGAACAAGAGGTATTTATTTTTTCTGCAGACAAAACTCCAGGTTGGAGTAAGCGTGGTGGTTTACTTTTCGCAGAACATAAGCAAGCACCAGACGCACTGTCCTTTCCTCAGGTCTCCTCTGCTTGGTCTCCGGATAACGCTCTGATTAGTGCTGGTTGGGAGAAAGGGGACGGTGGTGTTTGGACACCAGATTCTCAAGACCCTTCCTACTTGTTGATGTTACAGAAAGCTACTACTACTGCAGCAGCTACAATTTTGAGCTCCAATGAACCCCGGGGTACTAATTGTGCACGTTACTTCTGCTGATAATATTGTAGATCTTGGTGAAAATGTTATAGAACCTATAATTACAATGGTGCCCTCTCCGGGCTGTAATAAGGTTGCCCCTGCTCCTGAGGACTTAACCTCGTTTTTACCCCCAAAGGTTCAGAAAGTTTTCAGTCCTGTACCAAAACCTGTAGTTCAGTCTAAGGATAGTATATATACAGATAAACCTGATGGTTTTAGATTTACTGATCTATTTACCTCAAAAGGGGAACCTGCTCCCAGACGTAATGCACTTCATCTCCTTTATAAAGGTGGGTTGGAGGAACCCCCAGACCATCTATATGTTGCTAGACAACTACTTAAAGGGTCCATGAAGTTCTCCGCTACAGAAATTTTTGCATTGATTAATATCGGTAACAACAATTTTGATGTTAGTTTTAAACAAGTTTCTAGTCTGGATAAATTCTGGGCCCAGTACGCAACTCTTCAGACTTCCCCCCTTTGGGCACCTTTTCAAGTCATTCCTTTAACTAAACCTGCAGTTCGGAATATCACAATTATTTTCAAAAACGAAGGAGTTAATGTGGAAGACATTTTATTTTAGTTGAATAAAAGGTGTGAGGTACTTAACAGACCCTCCCCAATGTTAGATAGTGAACAGATTTGGGATGGTAGTTGGAGGGTGAGAGTTAAATTATTTTCCTCTAATACAGGACCACAACACTTACCTAGTTTTTTTTATTTGGGTAAGGATAAAGGCCTTATTTACTCACGGCTGGCCAACCTAAATTGTGTTTCAAATGTGGCTCCGTACATCTTAGTTCAGCTTGTAGCATCCTGAAATGTAGTCATTGTTTTGAATTTGGCCATTCTTCTAATGTCTGTTCTAATCCTTTTAAGTGCAATTTATGTGAGGGCACGGGACATGCTTATGGTCGATGTCCTTGGGCCTCTCACAATAGGCTTCACTGTCCTTCTCATGAAGGCATAATTACCATGGCCCAACAAAAGCATTTAATTACTATTAGTGATATAGATAACCATTCTACTGCTGTAGACGTGCATGTTCCCTTAGTGTTGGAGACGACTAAATCTGGTTTGTCCTCGGAAATAGTTGTCCCAGCTGAAACTGTTTCCCCGCTAGTTTCTGATTCCACCTTACAAACTTCAGTGAGTGATAAGCCAGATGTTGAAATGCCCCCCATGCAATTGGCTTGATTTAGATTCTTCTGGCTTTACCCCAGTTACCCATAAGAGAACTAGAAGGGTCTGGCTGTTCACAGTCGAAAACAAGTAGTTCCTCGTACTGGCAATCCCCAACAAATTTGCCATTTGGCTACGGATCTTCCCGATAAAGACTCTGGTGGAAATGAGACGGATACCTCCTCTATCCAGTCCTGCCCTGAACCTGAAGGTAGCCAAGATTTGGACCCTATAGCAAAAGGATCAGACAGTGTCAGAAGGGTAAATTTCCTATTGATACTTGAATCAAATGGCTTTTATCCATCTGTTCCTTAATGTTAATATTAAGGGACGAAAGAAATTAGGTGGTATTTTTTGACTATAAAAGATTTACAATGTGATATCATATGTTTGGTTGATACTAGGCTCAAATCACACATTGAGCTACAGCAGGCCTCTCGTGCATGGACCACTGGCCCGTCTTTTGTCTTCAGGTTCAGATACTTGTGATGGTATCGGTATTTTATTTTCCAACCCGAATTTTCATGTTTCTAGATTGATTGACATTCTACCTGGGAGGGCATTATTGTTGATTTCACTTACTTTAAAGAGTTTCTGCCTTGTGGCAGTTTATGCTCCCCAAACCAAGGCCCAACGGGTCTCTTTATTTAATCTAGTGAGACCTTTTTTGCACACTTCTAGATTGACGCTGTGGGTAGGCGATTTTAATTGTGGCCTGCAGCTGGACAACAGAGGTCTCAAGACTTCTAAACTGTTTTGTGATTCTGTTGCTCTTAGAGATATTATAACCACAGCCCAACTTATTGATGCATATAGGATATCTCATCCTAAAGGAGGCTTTACTTTTTAAAGGGGCCTACGTACTCGTATAGATTTCATTTTTTTATCTAAAGTCTTGCGAGTCCTCTCTTGTCGCACTATTGGGATAGAATTCTCTGACCATGTCGCTTTGTGTGCGACTCTCTCATGGGAATCAGCACCCCGATGTAAAAAGAACCGCTATGCTTTAATGACTCCCTTTGGATACCCCTCTTTTCAGAAATTATGGCAAAAGGAATGGACAGCTAGGCTATCAGTTTTTGAACTATATGATTCTATCACGGATTGTGGAAGACTCTAAGTCCCGTTTGAAGTCTGTTTTCAAACCATGGCGGCTGTTTCTCAGAACAGGAAATATGTAAAGTATCTGGCCCTGAGACATCAACTTCAGCATTTATTATCTCTGGCTAATACTACCTGCCACAATTTTAGTGATCAAATTAAGGTTATTTGCGCCCAGATGAGGGAAATGCAGTATGATAGAGCTAGTACTTTGAGTCAGGAAGCCAAATTTGGGACTCGGATGGATAGGAAGGGTTTAGACCCTTTCAAGACTTGCAAGACTCGTGTTACCTCCAAATTAATACAGTGCTTAAAATCCCCTAACGGTTCCTTCACTACTGAACCAGAAGCTTTAGTGCATCTTGTTGAACAACACATTTTTAATATGTTAGGTAGTAAACCTGATTATGTGTCTGCTAAATCTTTTTTTGAATCACTGCATCTCCCTTTACTTTCTGTTTCGGATCAAGAAAAACTACAAGAAGATATCTCTGAGTTTGAAGTTAAACAAGCTATTGATAAATTATGTTTACATTCTGCCCCTGTTCTGATGGCCTTACAGCCGCTTTTTAAAACCTTTCCTCTGATTTGGCTCCTACTTTAACTTTGCTGTATAACGAGATTTGAGCTCTGGTTTCTGCCTAAATCAATGAAGGAAGCCATTTAATTTTGATTTTTAAAAGGGGATGCTACTGAACTAAGTAATTAGCGACCCTCAGCCTATTAAATGTGGATTATAAGATATTAGCTAAAATTCTTTTGAATAGAATGCTTAAGGTTGCTTTCCTTTTGAGTCCTTACCAGACTTGCGGTATCCCTGGCAGATATCAGCAGGATAATTTAATACTCTTACGGGAATTATTTGTTTTAGGGGATAGGAAAATGGTGTCTGGTTTTGTTTTGGGCATTGATCAAGAAAAAGCTTTTGATCGAGTTCTTCATGAATTTTTGATTTCTGTATTAAAAGCTTTTGGATTCCCGGATAAATTTCTTTTTTGGATTCAGTCTTTGTATAAGGGGGCTTTTATAATCCCAAACATTAATGGTTGGTTTGGGAATCCCATTTCAGTTGTTCGGGGTGTCCAGCAGGGATGCCCTTTAAGCCCCATACTATATGATTTTTATATCGATACATTAATAAGGGCTATTTTACAGTGTCCAAATATCATTGGAATACAAGGACCCTTAATGTACCCCCATAAAGTTATTAGCTTACGCGATGATTTGGTAGTGATAGTAGATATGAGTTCCAAAGAAGAACACCTCTTTCAAATTCTTACGACTTTTTGTCCTTTTCAGGGTCCAAAATTAATTTTGATAAAAGCGTGGGGTACCTGTGGGTCATACTACTCTTCCGTCTAATGGTACTTACGCTGGAATTCACATTAAAATGACTTCTTTAAATATTTAGGAGTTTTTTTGGATCTGGTGATACATCTACTCACAACTGGCTTAATGTTATTCATAAGGCCAAGGCCTGGTTGCCTGTTGAAATCATCTTTAATTGGAAAAAAGAGTGGTTTTACTGAAAACTTTAATCTTGCCATTTTTTGTATCTTTGTTCCATTTTTCCACCTCCTCTGGACTCTTTTCAAAATTAAATGGTGTCTTTTTCAAGGGTTTTGGGGTCTCGCTTAACCCAATCAAACGGGTGTTTACATACAGACCCATAAGTGAGGGTGGGGTTAATATGATCCACCCTATTGGCTTTTCTATAGTCTTTTTTTTCCTATAATTTTGGTAAGGCCCTTAAACCTGGTGATTGTATTTGGAAGCCTTTCTTTCTCTCATGGTTTTCATTATGTCTATCGACTGGGACCCTGTACATAAGAATATTTTTTCCTGCTCTCACAAATTCCAGCTTATGGCAAGGAAAGTTTTAAATGGCATTGTCTTGGGGTTTTTCCTCATTGATTTTTGTACGCTTACCAGGAAACTGATTTATGAACACATATGGAGGTGTGAAGCCTTTGAACCTGTTACCTTTCCTTCTGTCCAGTAAATCGTATAGCCTGGGTTATTAAACAGCTTACTAATCCACGCCTCTCCTTTGTTTGGGATATGGTATGGCAAAGTAACTATGGTAAATTGGGAGTTAAGGGAAATCATAAACATAAGGCCTTAAATGCTCGTTATTGTCCTAGAGTGTCCTGCCAAGATGTTCTTGAAACACAGCCACATTTGTTTTTGGAATGTCCATTTTCTAGGGATTTATGGTCCCAACTAGGAGATATGTGTTTAGAGCCTTTATTTTCTCAATTATCTTATGATCAGATTATGTTTTGTACTAGTACCATTTTGAATTCCAAATATCATGTTGATACTTTATATGTGTTTTTTGTTGTTATTAGATACCATTTGTGGCAAGCAAGATGTTTGTTAGTATTGCTTCAAAAAGTGCTTCCTTTACATGAAGTTCTTAATAATATTTGTCATGCTTTGAATTCAATTAGCTACGTGATTTTCAAACATTACCTAGTGCAAAATTTCATCTTTATGGCAAAATTGTACTTTCCCTTTTTAGAATGATGTTGTTTCTTTTTTCTTTGCTGTTTTCTGTTTGTACTCTGTTTATTGTTAATTTAATGTATGAGTTGTCTTTTGCTTTTGTAATGAAGCCCAACATTTCTCAATAAAATACCTACTCTTTTCGATAAGTGCCATGGGATCTTTAACATCCACCTGAACTACCACCAATCCAGGCAGATGGGGCCTCGGTTTAACATCTCATCAAAGGATGGCACTCAGAATTGCAGCACCCTCTCATGCTGCACTACAGTCATCAATGCTGGGATATTAACCCAAGTGTCGGATGTAGGAACTGAACCCCACAGCCCTCTGATCTCCCGCCTCAGAGGCGAGTGTGCTACCTACTGAGCCACTGACACTAAAAGTCTCTGATTGCACAGAGCAAACACGGTATTCTGCGCTGCAGGTGCAAAACACATTTTGGGCAGGTTGTGGAAAATGACAGCTGTTCTGTTTTGAAGGAGGTGTATAAAATGGCAATGTTAAACATGTGAAGTGAAAATATTAACAAGCATTTGTCAATGTTGAATGTTTGCTTGCTGGCATTGGCATTGGTAGTGTAGGAGTTAGAGATGCATAATAGGAATGGCAGTGAAGTACTGAACTGAAGCCAACCCCACCATCACCCTGCAGAGACTGACAGGCATTGGGGTGTGCCTTTGGGTCAACAGGCATAATGCCAAGCCATTTCACCACACCCTACCCTGCAGACATTGACAAGTGTCATGGTGAGTGTTGGGGTCTTTGGGCCTTATGCTCACCCATTCTAAGTGTTTGTGTGAACCACTAACATGAATACTTTTATTTTGTTTCTTTAAGCTGTCACTGGAGCCCTGCATAAGCTAGGAAGCAGGAAGAGGAGCTTTGTAGTCCATGTCAGGGGTTCTGAGGACTACAAACCTCATAGAATTTGGATTAAAATGCAGGCTCCTAGTTCAGTGTGTTAAAAGGGTATTCTACAAGCTTAAAATCCTTTAAAATGAGGAATTTATTAATTTTAAAAACATTTTGTACGAGTGTGGTCCCATGACCTTTGTAGCACTTCCTGGTTAAGGGAGGCTATTTTATCATGCCCTGCAGCGAGCGGGGTGGCCTGACGTCATGCGAGATCCATAAAGATGTGTGTGTCAGCGTGTTGGTGTGAAGGCGGCAGTATTACAGTTTAGAAGGAGAGGTTGAACTACGACTAAATTGGGTAATAAAAACGACATTACTATTTATGAAAGAGAACAGATCTGTTTATCCTGTAGTTGGATAAGGTGTCTGGGACTAGATAAGTAGTAGTGGTAGTTTTGCTGTCATTTCACTACAGACAGATTTGAGAGTTGGTATAACAAGTCTAAGTAATTAATATATTTATCAGCAGTAGTAATTACTAACTTTTAAATTATAGTAGGTTTAGACGACAGGGGGAAAGAAACGAATATCAATGAGGGTATAGTTACCCTATCTACAGGGGAAATAGCTATGACCTGCAATTTGTGTCAACACTTTTGTTTGGAGACCAGTATAGGGTTTGGGGGTCTAAAATGCACTCAATGTATTCAGAACTCAGAGTTAAAAAACAAAATAGAAATTCTGGAGCAAAGAATTGTGAATTTAAGTAAACAAAATGAGATCTTACATTTTGAATTAAATGAGATTAAGAAATCTCAGACTACTGTCTCTATAAATCAAAACATCACAAAGGAAGATTCCTTGAAGAGGGCAAGGAGGAAAGTGGAGACAGTAGTGATGACTGGAGTCCAGTAGTTAATAAGAGAAAAGCAAAGAAGGGAGGAGGGCAATGGAATTTCAAATTCCTGTGGAAAATAGTTATCAGATCTTAGGAGATGAATCAATTCATGAAGGAGTAATTAATGCGAATATAACAAACAAAGAGGACTGTTCTAAAAACATTGGGGCACCAAAAAGTACTAATGGGAGGAATATTATTACAACTATTGCACAGGTACATAGTGAAGAACACTGTATTGTTACTAATGAAAAATCCCCCATGGACAATATTCTAACAGAACCCTTAGAAGTATCTGGATGTTTAGCTGAATACATAGAGAAAAGTGAAATATCTGACCCAAGACAGGTTATTGTACTGGGAGATTCAATAATTAAATATATGGATGGACATATCTGTAAAACAGACAAACAAAATAGAATGAGCTCTAGCTTTAGGGGTGCTTGGATTAGGGACATTGAAAGAGTAGTTCCAAATATCCTTAAAGATGCGGGTGCAAATCCCCTAGTAGTAGTTCATGTAGGAACAAACAATATAAACACATTTACAACAAATTATATTAAAAATAGTTATATATCTCTGGTCAACACTTTATAATCATTGAAATCCAAAATTTGTCTTTCCGAAATACTGCCCATACCACGAGCATCTATGAAGACGGAACTGAAAATGAAAGAAATAAATGAATGGTTAAGGAAATGGACATTAAACAATAATATTACTTGTATTACACATTTGGAAAAGTTTAACAATGATTACAGTCTTTTCAGCTGGGATGGCCTTCATCTGAGTACAAAAGATAGTCTTCAACTTGGTAAACAATTTTTGTCAATAATCGAACAATGTTTAAATTAAAAACTGGGAGGCAAAGAGGGAGTGACAAAGTGGAACCAGTGTCATCGAGTGATGAACTTACATTCCTTATGTGTAATGCCAGAACTTTGAACATTGTTAAACTAACAGAGCTATCTGGTAGAATGGAAAAGGATGATTTAGCTATAGTAGCAATTATTGAAACGTGGTGGAATGATGAGTCCCAGTGGTCCAATGCCATTCCAGGATATAATTTATATTATAATAACAGAAGTAATAGAACAGATGGAGGGATGTGTTATAAGGAATATGATTACAACAATGGATTTACCCATATTAATGGAAAATGGGGTGGAGATAGACGGTTGTTGTATACAGTTGCAATACCTAAAGAAAAACTATTAAATATATATACCGTCCCTCAATGCTGATTTAGTATATGATCTGGCTTTGATACAACTTTTAGCAGAACATTCTGAATCATCTGATATTATCATTATGGGTGATCTGAATCTGCCAGGTATAGATTGGCAAAACTCACTGCATCTACAAACACTGAACATAACTATTTGGAAACATTTATTAATCTAGGTTTAGAACAAATGGTTATGAACCTACCATGAAAAAATATCTAAGATCTTGTTTTTACTAATATTCCGGATAAACTTAATAGTATAGAAATAGTTGAACCATTAGGATCTAGCGATCATAACACAGTCATATTCTCTATAAAGCAATTAAAAAATAGTTGTAGTGAAAATAAATATTGTTTTAATTATTATAAGGGTAACTATAAAGAAATCAAGGAAGTATTGTTTAGAAACAACTGGAATATATTATATAAAGACAAGAGTGCAGATGAGTGTTGACATCTTCTTAAGGGAATGATATATGACTTATACCAAAAATTCATTCCTAAGATTAAAATAAATAATTATAAAGGCAAAATCCCTGTATGGTTGACACCAAAAATACAAAAACAGATAAAAAAAGCAAAGAGCATATAACAAACTAAAAGTTGACCCAAGTGTAGAAAATATAATTAAGTATAAAAAAGAACTTAAAATCACTAAATCCCTTATTAAAAATGAAAGGAAACAGAGTGAATGTAAATTGTCAACAATGGAATATAATCCTAAAACTTTTTATGCATATATAAATAAAAATAAGAATTCTAATTCACCACTATCTACTATTGTTAATGAAGGGAGAGTCATTGAAAATGGATTAGACGTAAGTAACTTATTTAATAAGTACTTTGGGTCGGTGTTTTCAAATAAAGATCCCATAAATGATACAGCATATACATATTCTAGTTCATATGGAGAAATCACAATAAGGGAAATAAAAGAGGCAATTGGAATTCTAAAAGAAACATCATCATCAGGGCCAGATAATATAAATACATTATTCATAAAACAAACATTGGATGCACTTTTGTACCCATTATATATGATCTTTAATAAATCATATAGAAATGGGGAAATTCCTGATGACTGGAAGCAGGCTACAGTAATACCAATATATAAGAAGGGAAATAATAACAAGGTTGATAATTATAGACCTATTAGTTTAACGTCTGTTGTGTGTAAAATTATGGAAAGGATATTGAAACAAAAGATGGATCAAGAATTAATAACTAAGGGTATACAGGACAATACACAACATGGATTTTGTAAAGGAAGATTATGTACAACAAATCTTGTTACTTTTTATGAGACTATAAGTATCAGCTTGGATAATGGTATTCCAGTGGATGTTGTGTTCCTAGATTTTAAAAAGGCATTTGATAAAGTTTCACTTAAACTATTAGTCATGAAACTGATCAAGCTGGGAATTAATGGTTATACTATTAAATGGGTTGAAGCCTGGTTGAAAGATAGAAGCCAGAGCTTAAGAATAGGGAATACAACTTCTACAAGTATCTTGGTAACAAGTGGAGTGCCGCAGGGTTCGGTTCTGGGTCCTACATTGTTTGGTTTATTTATCGGGGATCTGCAATTGGGAGTTTCTTGTCAGATCAGCAGATTTGCAGATGACACTAAAATTTCGGCAGAAGTGGATTCGGAAATAAAAATTAATCTATTAAAAACAGATTTATTGATCATTGAAAAATTGGCAAAAGATAATAATATGTGTTACAACACTGACAAGTGCCTGGTCATGCATTTGGACAAAAGAACCCCAATGTTGATTATATATTCAGTGGGAACCAAATTAGGATGGGATTTCATGAACAAGATTTGGGCATAATAGTAAATAATTAATTTGATTGGAGTAACCAATGTAACTAAGTAATTAAAATAAGTAATTGTATTATTGATGCAATTAAAAAAGCATTTATAATGCTAAACAATGAATGTATAATAAAATTATATTAATAATATATTAGACCGCATACTGATTATGCTGTTTCTTTTTGGGCACCATATTTGGAAAAAGATAAAAAATGATAGAAAGTTTACAGAGAAGAATGACCAAATTAATACCAGAAATAAAATCCTTACCATATCCAGATAGGGTAAAATCTTTAGGATTATATGATTTACAAACAAGACGTGATAGAGGGACTTGTTGTTATTTGTTTAATATTTTAATGATGAACATCTTATGGAATTAAGTGGATTAACATATTTGGATAAAGTATATGGATTAAGATGTAATAACAGGCAAATTAAAGTAATCAAGGCAACTACCAACAAGAGGAAATATTTTTTACAGTGAGAGCAGCAGTACTTGGAATCTTTGCACAGCATGTAGTAGAGCAGACATCTTGGAAACAGTTTAAAGTAAATTAGACAGGTTACTGCTGGGAAGTTGAAAGTAATTTCCCCACTATTGTGGAGAAAGTGGTCCCGATGGGCCTAGTGCCTGCTTCCACTTTTAAAACCAAGAGTAATACCGAGAGTAATTCTATAAAGAAATACAGTGAGATGGGTGCAGTACAGAGAATGGGGTGAACTTTGGGGCTGAAGAGTCCAAGGCACATCTCGAGGCCTTTCACTGTCTGCAGGGTGGGGGGGGTGGATGGCATGAGCATTATAGGCGACAATCCCAAGTCACACCCCTGATGCCTGTCAGTCTCTACAGGGTGGGGTGTTATGGTTGGGAAGCCTAACACCCCGGGCGTTCGCTGGTCTTTTTACTTCAAATTTTCAACATGGTTTTTTTGTGACCCCCACCTCATTAACAGTGGCAATATTACTTCGTTAGCTGAAAGCTGATTGTTCACAGTGACTATGCCATTTGGCACCACAGGTGCGAATACATATTTTGAACAGTATGTGAAAAATGACAGCTGTACTGATCATGGGGAGGTGTAAAAATGGCAATGTTGAAAATCTGGAGTGAAAATATAAAAAAACTGAAGTCACGAGTGTGCGTAGAAACTGCACAATGTACACCCGTAATGTAATTAGTTTGGGGATTTTTTACAGCAGATTGTCAACACATGCATTTTGGGACCTCTGTTCATGAACAGTGTCACTGTGATTTTCTTAATCTGTCCCGAACAATGATTTCCCACAGCAACCACGCATTTCTGCGCTGAAAGTGCGAAAACACATTTCAGCCAGGGTGTGAAAAATGACAGCTGTACTGTTCATAAGGAGGTGTGGAAAAATGCCAGTGTTGAAAATCTGGACTGAAAATATTACAAATTTGGGAACTTACGAGGGTGCAAGGAAACTGCGCAATGCACGCTCGTAACACAGTAATTTATGGACTTTTGTCACCAAATTTTCAACATAGCCATTTTAAGACCTCTGCTCATGAACAGTGTCACTGTGATTTTCTTAATCTGTCCCAAACATCGATTTTGCACACTGACTGCTCCATTGCACGCTACATGCATGAAAACACATTTTGGGCAAGATGTGAAAAATGACAGCTATACTGCTCATAAGGAGGTGTGGTAAAATGGCAATGTTGAAAATGTGGAGTGAAAATAGTAAAAATTCTCAAAGTTACGAGCATGTGAAGAACTGTGCAATACACTCATAAAACAGTCATTTTAGAATTTATCACCAAATTTTCAACATAGGGTTTGGGGGCCTACCCGTGAACTATGACACTGTTGTTTCATTACTCAGTCCTGAAAGGTGGTTCCATGTAGTGACCGTGAAATCACCATCCAGGACGAATAACAAAGCGACAGTGGCTGAGTTCATGAGGAGGTCAGAACCCCATGTTGAAGATTTGTGAAACGATCTCAAAATGACCGAGATATGCACCAATGTTGAAACCCCTATTTATGTCATTATACAGCTTATCAGCATTTCTTCAGTTCGCAGTCGGCTTTGAAGGTGCAGACGTGTTCCTGGTCCACGAAGTCTGTTCATAGTGGCCTCCGGAGGTAGTATGGCGTGAGGGGGATGTGGAAGGTGGCATGCAGGGGTGGGTGCAGGTTGGGGAGGGGCAAGAGAGTCAACAAGGGACCATTTCTTTTGTTCCAATGTTTCTTTTTTAAGATGACGTGGGACTTTTGCCATGCTGGGTGGGCTCCCAGCATGGCACCTCTAATGTTGGGGGGGTGGAGTCGATGGGGGTTGGGCACCCCCGTGGACCACGAACTTCTGCCACACTGGGGTGGGCTCTGCAGCATGGCACCCAGAAAGTTTGCTTTTGGGGGGCAGCCAATGGCGAATTAGGCACCCCCACTGGTCATACAGTGTGCGGGGGTGGAGAGGAGCACATGAGCATGCTGGGGTGGGCTCCCAGCATGCTACATAGGCCATGCTGGAGTGGGAGCCCAGCATGGCACCAGGAAGTATGCTTTGGGGAGGCAGTGGAGCCAATGGGGTTTGGACACCCCTCTCTGTCGTACAGTGTGGGGGTGGAGGGGAGTGCATAAAACGCTGGGGTGAGCTCCCAGCGTGCTACCCTGAGTGTTTGGGGGATGAGAAACAAACTGTCTATGACAGTTCAGATGCAGTGCTGAAGTGCAGGCAATTTGCATATGTTACCATGGCTGACTGTGGCGGTGGTTTTCTCAGAACTATACGCCACTGCATCTGAATGGCTGTCATAGACAGCTCAGACATTCTCGTGTTGCAGCGCACCTGCAAAAAGGAGCAGGGCATTGTCAGTGTGGGTGCCACTGAAAACTCGTGGTGGCACTATGTTTCTTGCACATACGTACATGCAAACATAAAATTAGTGACGTTAGAGGCGTGCATAGAAAGTGCACAATGCATGCGCATACCCAGCTAGCTCTTTTCAGAATGTGTTCACCAAATTTCAACATGTTTTTTTGGATACCTCCTCATGAACAGTGCCAGTGTCATTTTGTTCAATTGCCTTGAAGGTGATTGTGCAGAGCAAATGTGCTATATGTGTGCCATGGGTGGGAAAACATATTTCAAGCAGGTTGTGAAAAATGACAGCTGTACTGGTTTGAAGGAGGTGTGCAAAAATGGCAGTTGTACAAATGTGGAGTGTAAATGGTAAAAAGTGGTGGTGTTAGAAGCGTGCATAGAAACTGTGCGATGCACGCTCATAACGCAGTCATTTGTTTGAATTTTGCCACCAGATTTGTAACATGGGCTTTTTGGGACCCCACCTCATGAACAGAGGCACTGTCATTTCATGAATCGGTCCCAAAAGGTAATTCCACACAGTGACCGCAAAATCACCTTTCAAGACCGAGTAACAGAATGACAGTGACAGTTTTCATGAGATGGGGTCCCAAGAACCCCATGTTGAAAATTTGAGCCAAAAATTCAAAACAATGGCTGAGATATAAGCATAAGTTGAAAATCCCATTGAATGGCTGTATAGGACGCTTACCTTTAATTCTTCAGTTCACGGTTGGGCTTTGAAGAGTGCAGGCGTGTCCGTCCATATAAGATGACAGCACCAGCCTCTGGAGGTAAGTATGGGTAAGGGTGTGTGTGGGGAGGTGGGTGCTCAGTGGGAGGGTGGGAGGGGACTGCAGCGATGACATGGGGTCATTTTCAGTTTTACAGGGATAAAAAAACACAATGAGGGACCGTTTTCTAATTTGCAGGGGAAAAAAACACATTTTGGCACACTGGGGTGGGCTCCCAGTGTGTGCTACATGAATGGGAAACACATTTTGGCACACTGGGGTGGGCTTTCAGTATGCTACATGAATGGGGAAGGGGGTTGAACAGAATGTCGACATGGGGATTGGGCACTCCGATGTCAGGAGTAACATAGGGATGGGTGCAGCCAACGGGACAACGAGGGACCATTTTCTATGTTTTAGAGACATAATATTTTCAGGGTTGTACTACAGGAATAGCATTGTGCCATTCTCAACATGGCAGCACCCACAGAACTGCACATGTGCGAGTCAGTGCATGTGCAGTTCATGCATCGGAATATGGAAGTAACAGCCCGAAATAGTGTGGCTGCTGTTCCCTATACCGATGCGTGGCAACTGAGGAATTGAAGCTCCGTTGGGCTTGAGGCTACTTCCAAGGTCAATGGAATATTGTGAGATTGCCATTTGCAGTCAACGGACCAGGCGAAGGCGGCATGGCAAGTACTACCGGCTGGTGTGTAGTTTCGAAGGATCAGTCCAAAACTCCACTGGAAGCGTTCCAAGGCCTGTTCTGGTAGCTCATTTTTCTGAGCTATCACAAAATGGCTGCAGGCTCCGCCCTAAGCAGCTGTAAAATGATCATCGCTCAACACATATCGTGATTTTAGAGACAGACAACAAACAGCAGCATGGGTTTACAAAGAGGAGGTCATGTGCCTGTTCGTGTCTTTCATGAACCAGTTAGCTTAGTACTTGTGAGAATTGAAACCTGTGGACAGTCTTCAGGAATTCAGTAAGGCATATGACACTGTTCCACAAGGGAAAGTATCAGGACGGAATCAGCTTTGGGATTATGGAGTAATGATAACTTGTGTGCAATAGTGGTTGAAGGACTGTGATCAAAGATCTGCTTAAATGAACATACTGTATATCTGAAGAAGGCACAGTGACTAGTGATGTGCCTCAGGGTTCTGTCTTGACCCACTACTGTTCAGCCTGTGTACTGCAGCTGTCATTAGAAAAGATTGGTTTAACTGGTGCGATACCAAGGCTGGTGGCTGTGTTAATACTATAGTGAATCAAACTTAATTACAAAATGACCTAAACCTGCTCACTGAATGGGACAAGAGTGAAGTAATTTTTCAGTACTGAAAAGTGCTGTGTGGTGTATTTAGGGAAAAAAAAGAAGTTCACAAGGAAACACTTGAAGAAAAAGACCTGGAGTACAATATAATAAATTTGAGCAAACTACAAAAATATGAAGCAATGTGGTGAAGTAAGAACATTAGTATGAAGTACTGTCCCAGATATTCAAAACTTTGCCCCGAGGCCAAATTAGCACTGCCCAGCATGCAAAAATTGCCTGGACCAAAAAGCCTTCAATATTCCAAAGGAATAGCCCAGTGCAAAGCCCATTGAAAATAGCATGCAAAGGAAGCCAGGCAAACAGGGCCTGGAGTGCAGGGCAAAAATAGCCCGGGAAACAGACAGCACTGAATATAGCAAAGAAGACAGCACTGAACATAAAACCCAAGGCAGGCAGTGCAAACACCCAGTGGAACACAGTGCAGAGGTGAGCCTGCTGCGCCCTGGAGCACATGCAAGGAAGAACAGCCCTGAAAGCAACCCCATGAGCAGACAGCAGTGCAGAACCCAGAATATGCCACACACCCAGCCAAGGCAAGGCCGAGTAACACCTAGGACCCCTGAATGGACAGCAAAGCACAGGGAGATACCCGTGTAAACCCCATGCACCCAAAATGACTCTGGACACAGTAAGGTCAGGAATGTGCAACGTAATGATGCAAAATTACAACAGAAAGGCATGATACTTACAAAAAGAACAGCAACAACATGAACAGTAATAGATACAGCAAACAGTAATGGATTAAGGCTAAGAGAAAAAAAGGAAAGAGCCACACATACAACCACAACTACTATGACTAAGTAAACTACAACAAATACAATAAATGCTACTACTACTACTACCACTACTACTACTACCACTACTACTACTACTACCACTACTACTACTACTACTACCATTACTACTACTACTACCACTACTACTACTACCTCTACCATTACTACTACTATCACTACTGCTACAATTACGACAACTCCAACATCCACAACCACATCCACAACAACCACACCCATTCATACACAAGAACAGCACCACAAAACTAAACAACTGGAATGCAACTATGTATATGCAATGCAGGTTTGCATAACTTAAATGAAAAGGGAGGGAAAAGGGAAGGAGACCCAGAATATACAGGAACACAAGGTGTGAGCATAGCAAGCTGTCCAGTGGGCGGGGGGGGTCAACTAAACAGAAAGGGAACTGTGTCACTGCTGCATGCTTGGCCGGTTCCGAGAGCGTGCCTGCAGGGCAGCAGCACCCTCCTGGTCTCCGAGATTAGGCACTGCCTGCTACTCAATGATTGTCCTCTGCTGCCAGACAAGGCGTCGCAGAAGATCATCCATGCCCTCTGTCTTCTCCGGTCTGGTCATCCACAAAGATGATCGGAGTGGACCTACAAGAGGAAGGGGGAGCATGTTAGGATGGGAAACCAGCCAGGAGGCATACTGCAGCCACAGGTGGCTATATTGGGATGGACAGCATGTCCCGACAGCCATGGCCTTGTGGTGCTGAGGAACGCAATGGTAGGCACAACTGACAGGTGCCCACAGGGCACGCCTGGAAGACACAGGCAACAACCCAATACCCAATAGACATGGATACTTCAGGCCCCGACAACACTATGGCACAGTTGACACCACCCAATCCAGCACTGCACACAGTGAGACAGTGCAGACACACAGGCAGTCCCCAGGATGGCAGTAGGGGTGGGCCGTGCAACAATATGTACATGGGAGAATTCACATCGGGACAAGCTGTCCATAGTCAGATAGCAACATGCCACAAAACAGAGCACAACAACAACCCATAGGGGTGCAGGAGCATCACAATGCAGGCACGGTGTCTGGCCAATGGCCATCCCATGCCAGGGTCAAACTGTCCCACAGCAGATGCAGTACCACAGGGCACACACACCAACAGGGGTGGACCACTAGATGCCGCCACATGTGGACAATGTACTGCAATGGATGCGGTGCCCTGCAGCTAGAACCCGCACATGCCATGTGAACAACTGAACATTGACATCGGCTATTGGAGACTGTACGGCAATGTCATCCATGCATGCTGACACAGGCCCATACTGCATCCCCCCAGCCACAGTGTACAGCAGCCAGACAGCCATACACTGGCAGCACTCTGCAACACTGGTGAGCAACACAGCACAATGCCGCACCAGCGATGGTATGATGCTCATGGCCGTTAACCCGCCATCACAGTCAATGGCAGACCAGTGAAGTAACCACACATACCAGAAGCACATCACAAATGAAAACAGATGGAACTCACGCAATAGGCCTCTGGCTTCAGGGCTTCTCTCCTCCACCCGCTGAGGCATGGATGACACCTTCGGCTGCTCCATGCTGTTTGCTGGGACCCTCCTGGATCCCTCTACCTGGGCTGTGATGCACGTCCACTCTACAGTGGACAGAAGTAACAGCAGCGTTAGCACTAGACACAAGCATATACCACGATAGCCACAGCAGGATGCACCCTCACCCCCAAAACACTGTACACAGAGATCATCCCAGGGACAGCATCTGAACACATGATACACCCACACAGAGGCCCCCATGGCCCACTGAGCATGAGCCAAGCACACAAGACATTTAGGCATGGTGACACTGCAGTGTAACATCGCCACACGCAGGTGCAAAGTGACAGGTTGCACACACAGCTGTGTAGGCAGACATAGCTCCCAGGATACAGCCCCCCCCGCACCACACTGGTGTTGGATGCAGGATGGTCCCGTTGCAGGTCACCCACCTGCATGGTCGAGACCTGCCACTTGCGCCATGGCCAAGTGTTATGACTGCGCATGGCATCACTGCAGTGTATCCCCATGGACACAGCAACATGTCCATGCAAGCACCACAACAACTGTGGGTGGCGCCTGGCAACTGTGGCAACTGTGCCCTGCCAGACACTCTGTACCATAGTGCCCCTAGGGGCCATGCTGTATGCTCTGAAGCAGTGCTACATGTGCCTACCACTCAGGGTCAAAGATCATTTGCCTAGCGTTCCCCAGCTGGCTAAATGCCCTCAGCACTCTTATTACCTCCTCCACCTCTCTAGGTGCTTTCAAATCTAGGCTATACTCTCACCTACGCCGCCTCTAGCTCCTGTGACTGCTTTGATTAAATCTTTTTCTATCACTCACCCACTCTGCTCCATTTCTTGACAAAGGCATGTTCGAGAATCTTTTTTCTCTCTCATGTCTGCTCCCCTCACCTCCTCTTACCCTCTCTATCTGTACATTTCTCTAATGTTTTTCTCCTCAACTGGCTTGATTTTTTGTATCATAAGTATTTATTTGTTTTTTCCTGCCTTGCACAATGATTGGTATTAAGGGACTGTGTTTTACTGGCTATTGACACAACACAACTTGTTTGCCATTCTATCTAACTTGATTTGTCTGTACTCAATAGACATGGAACCTTTGTAAAAGAGCCTTTGGCTCAAGGTAATAATTCCTAGAACAATAAACTAACCTGGCACAACAGTACACCTGTGTACAGGCAGGCGACACACCTGCGTGCTGCGTGCATGCACACACACACACACACTGGCAGACAGACTCATAACATATGTGTGCACCATGTGTTGGCACCTAACTGGCACTGGCACAGTCCCCTCATGAACCATCCTTTTATACCTGTCCAGCTGCTGGTGCTGCCTGCGGTGCAGGTCCATGTACTGGTGCCGACACTTTTCTGCATCCTGCGTGATGCCCGTCCATTCCGTGAGATGGCGTGCTATGGAGGCTCACACCTGGCATCGTGGGAGGTCACCCTTCCTGACCTCCCCAAACAGACATCTGTGTCTGCTGCACCAGCTGCATGAGATTTGCCTTCTCGACCTCCCTCAAAGACCTGTTCCTGTGCACCACTGCATGCTGCCTATGCCTCCCAGACATACCGTGGCACAGCTGGTACTCTCCCACACTACTGGTATGTGCTGCCTGTGTTACTCCCTGAGCCCTCCAGCAACATGTGCATTGATGCTATGCAGTCGAATGGCATAGTGTGGCGCCACCAGAAGTGGTCTCATTGCACATGCCCGACCCTGCCACGGCTCTGAGTATCATATTCATGCATGCGCATTGTGCCTCGCTATGACGACTGAGCGCAAGCGCTATGACATGCTATGCTGGGTGCTAGCACATTACAAGGGTCACGCGACGTCGCGCAGATGTCGCTATGTTATATAGCGCCAGTTAACAAGACAGCGAGTGCAGGAGAACCACTTATCCAGACACTAACCATTAGCACAGCGGCCAAGTGGGTTGCCCGCACTCAACATGGCCCATATTCAGACAGCCTATGCAAATGAGGGCACTGTGTATGCAAGGCAAACAGTGTGATTAGCATATCATTATCGATTCATTTGCATGCTTAACAGGCAGGATTGCCCAGCAGGGCTATTTAAGGGCAAACGGTGCTCCACCTGTGTTGTCTATAGGGACTGCAATACTCAACAGGTGCCACAGCTGAATAGGCTCAACAAAGAGGAGCATGTCTCAGGAGGCAGAGCAGCAACAGGCAGGTCTGTATAGCAGCCTGGAGCACAGCTATATGGCAATGGGATGTGACTAGGCCCTGGCCTGCACTGTACACACATGCATACGGCCACGGAACATGCATGGGACAGAACACACACCTGCAGGCCCACGTGGCAGCACATTACTGCCAAGCAGTGGACATGGCCAATGTGTCTGTTGGCCAGCTGACTGGGGCGAGTGTTACACCTGTGTCTATAGCAGCTGACCCCACTGTAAGTGGACTGCCTGCACATTGTTGTTGCCATGCACTGGGGTGGGGAATGGGACACACTGGCTTGCAGGCACCTGGGCCGTTGCAGTGCCAATGTGGGAGCTGGTGTTTGCAGTGTGCATAGTGTCCATTGTGACACATGTACATACACTGTGCACACAGGGGGTGGCCATGTCGCATGGTTGCAGGTGTGCTGTACCCATCATATGTTGAATAGGGCCTGTATGCCGCCACAAGGCATACATTGAAGGCATTTAGGGTGGCATGCACATTGTGTTCTGCCTGTGCCATGCAATGCAATCACACCCAGCATGTGACCTGTGTCCCTCTACATGTCTCACATAGGTTCTGCAGCACAACAGGAACAGATACATGCCCATAAGTTGTCCGAGGATGAACTGATGGCTCTGGTCCACAGTGTCAAGGAGTGGGAGCAGGTGCTACATCACCACAAGGCTACTGAAGCTGTCATGAGAGAGTTGTGGGACGTGGTCATGGCAAGGGTCAATGCTGTTGGAGGCCAGGGATGTACTGCAGATGCTGTTAGGAAGAGGTGGAGTGACTGCTGTGAAGGGTCAAGGAGTTGTAATTACAATGGCTCCATAAATGCCTACAGACTGGATAAGGGCCACAGACCATGCAACAGCATCAGGGGACCCACTGATGTTCCTGGTGGCCTTCACACTGTGTCCCGTGTCAGTTGGTGGTGTTATTGGCAGGGGGCATGAGACACCATTCACACCACCAAGAAAAGGTCAGTATCCACCTGTGTGCACCCTACATGGCATGTCTGCACTGGTGCTGGAGGGACAGTGTAGGACTGATACGTGGTTTGCACCATGGCATGCTATAATGTGCACACTGTACTCATGAGGCAGTATTGCGTGCATCCACTCCTGTGCAGAGTTTTCACAACAGCTGTCATCACGATGCATGTGCACCATGGAAGGGGGTGTGTGCATGTGGCAATGGTCTGCATCGACAGGAACTGCAATGTGTGGTGTGCATGACCATAGTGTGTGTCACACATCCTGGGGTGTGCATGTGACAGGTGGTGGTTGTGGCATGCTCGTGTGTTCCGGTCAATGACACTGTCCTTTCTTGTTTCACAGTGATGGGTGCACATCATGCAGTGTACCAAGACGTGGCTGGGATGGAAGACGAGAGCAGGAGGCAGAGGATGGCACTATATGCCATCAACCTGAGGACTGGGTGCCATGTCTGGAACCTCAGTGGCAGGCTGAAGGGGGGGACTCTGGGACTCAGGATGGCAGGGCCTTGGACACTAGAGACATCCTAGAGGATGCACAGGTGGAGGATCTGAGTGGTGGCCAGGTGGTCCTCCTGACAGTCATAGTGACCCTGGATCAGATGGCACAGACCAGGCTACTACATGCCCGTGGAGGGGTCTGTGATTGATGACATAGGGGTGGGGCATGCTGAGGTCTGCAGCATGGGTGTCATGGGGGTGGAGGGCCATGACACCATGGGCAATCCTGTACTGCAGGTAGTGGGCCATGTGGGTGAGGTGTGTGCACTGCTGGACATGTGGTGCCTTTCACGAGGAGGGGTGCAGGGCCCACAGGGGACACATCACACCACACCACAGGGACCATGCAGCAGCAGGAGCTACAGCAGCTGGCACTCACACAGTGTCCCCACTGTGAGCAACAGCAGGCACAGCCCCAGCTGGCACTGGCATTGCTGCAGCTGTGCTGCTTGGTGGTGAGGATCCTGTCCTCTGCTCCAGGCTGCCCTGACATCCCAGCAGGAGGCCCAGATGGACATGCATACCTTTCAGTGTGAGATGCAGTATGAGCTCTCGCTGCTGCAGGAGACTGTGGCCTTGGGTTTTGCCCATGCAGACCAGTGGGCAGAAGACAGGATGAAGCGCATGGTAGCCACGCCGACTGTGGTTTCTGCGAGTCTCACAGCCGCTGTGGTTGATCTTGCCACAGTGCTGCATGGTGGTCAGCGGGATGTGCAGGGGACAGCGTGCCCATGGCACATGGGTCCACAGGCAGGCCTCACGGGTTGCAGGACAATAATGGGCTCAAGTACCACTGCATCATGTGCATCATCCAGCACCCTGTGGCACCGTGGCTGGCCACCCACCCTGTCTGGATCTGCTGGTCAGCCAGGGCACCAGCGCACCTCCCTCCCAGCCTCACCGTGGGTCTCCCAAGATATATCATCAACACAGAGCACCCCAGGCTCAGGTCTCATGCACATGGTGCATGTCGTGTGTGTGGTGGTAGTCGCCTCAGATAAGCACAGCTCCCATGCACACAGTCACATGACCAACACCCACATGTGCACACATGCGCACACACACACACAGTCACACACACACACACACACACAAA
This sequence comes from Neoceratodus forsteri, assembly GCA_016271365.2. Classification (NCBI taxonomy): domain Eukaryota; kingdom Metazoa; phylum Chordata; order Ceratodontiformes; family Ceratodontidae; genus Neoceratodus; species Neoceratodus forsteri. The sequence goes on along the minus strand of CM057450.1, from coordinate 433,853,655 downwards.
CACACACACACACTCTCACTGGCACGGTCACACGTGCACAGCCATGGTAGCTCTTCCCACCCTGTCACCTCGTGTTAGGCACCACATTCGACACACCACTTCTCCATGCCATGGCTATCTACCTTGGTCACATGCGTGTCCTGCACAGCACACAGTACACATTGCCATCCCACATACATTCACTCCCACTGTGTTGTGCATATGCTTTGTTGGTGGGCCTCACTATTGTGGTTGTCTGCACATAATAGAGTCTTTGTCAATGTGCTATTCTGGTTGCTGTGCTGTGTTTACTCACCATTCTGCCTGTGACAGTGCCCTGATGATGCCAGCCTTGTGCTCCAGGGCCCTGTGTGCCATTCGAGGATCTCTTCTCTTGAGTTGCTCCACTATCCCCCTGACCTCTGCCTCTGGGTGGCTGCCGGCCTGTTCTTCAGGTTCAGGTGCCTGTATCCCATGGTTCATTGCCATGTTGTGGGGCATACAACAGGCTAGGATGATACAGCGTACCTTCTGAAGCCTGTACTGTAGGGCAGCGCCTGAGGTGTCTAGGCATTGGAAGCACATCTTTAGTATGCCAAAGACCTTCTCTATGATATTCCTAGTGGCGGTGTTCACCTCATTGTACCATTCCTCAGCCACTGTGGCTACCTGGGGTACAAGTGTCAACAGCCAGGGTCTCAGAGGATAGGTGCTGTCCCTTGTTGAGAAATGTGCACCTGTTAGTGTTGCTGTTCTGTTGTCTGCGCCTTGCTGTGGTGCACCACCTGTGTTGCTGTCCTGACCCCCCTTCCTTGCATACCCCTGCCTATCCCCACCCACACTGTGGTGTGCATGCCTTGCATGCTGATACTCACCGACTAGGTGCCCAGTGGGTATCCTGCCCTCCTCAAAGGCCTGACACAGCTGGGACTGGTGCTAGACGAAGGCGTTGTGGTCAGTGCTGAGGTACTGCACAAAGACATTGCTGATGCACCCAGTCACATCGCACACCATCTGGCAATTGATAGAGTGGTCCTATCTGTTCACATACACTTCACTGCCATCACCCGGTGGTGCATGAATGAGGACATGGGTGCAGTCAATGGCACCAGGTACCGCTGGTAGGTGTGCAATTTGATAGAATTACTGCATGGTTTCTCTTGCTCTGCTGCTGTGCTGGAGAATACTGTGAATTAACCAGCATGTGGCTGGAAAGCATCGAGGAACTGGGTCAGGAGGCATGAGGTGGCAGACTGCAATACCCCATGGTGTCCCACGTTGGTTGTTGAAATATCCCTGTGGCTAGGAATCGCTGCTGTCACTTTCTCCTCGACTGTCATGGCATGTCTGCATCTGGTGTTGGGCTGCAGCTACTCATGCAGGAGTTCACACAGCTGCCTCAACATTCCCTGTTCATCCTGTACCAGCCAGTGATGTGCTCATCTGGCAGGGTCTCGAAGGAGACTCTGAGTTGGTACCACCTGTGTGAAGCATATCATCTCCTTGTCCTGCGTTGTGGACCATGTTGACCCTGCTCCCTTTCATCCTCCTCCACTACTGCTGCCATTAGGTGCAGCAACACTTCATTGTTGACTAGTGCCATGGTTACTTCCTGTTCTGGTCCCTCCCCCTTTGTGTTTTGCCCTAGGATAAGACCAGACTTTTATAGATGGTAACTAGTGCCAAACTATGTGTCACGCTATGTGGCCTTTGGTGGTGATATCACTCGGAATATCCCATAGCGCATGTATGCTCATTCCCACCCCTCACTTTGCCTTGCATACATTATGGGCTTGCCCCATGCTATTGCAGTTAGCGTACTACCCGTCCTTTGAATATTGCAGCCCGCATAACATTGCACTATTCCCACACTATTATTTATGCTGGCCTGCTAAGTTTTAAATATCTGGGCCACAATGTGCAATCAACTTTTCTATTTTTTGTGGCTTGCTGCTTTGCTGCTTCAACTCAGAACATTACTTTACTGAAATATTCTACTGCATGTATTATTATGTTTGCTTGCGCATTTAAAAACGATATGTGACAACTAGGGAAAGTGGGTTGTGGAGGTGCTGCACTATGGCAGCCAACCGAGGCACTGCATTTGGGGGCTTGGCACTGGTGGACCAATGCAGGCACACTGTGCTGATGACACTGGTTTCCAAAAGTGCCACCAACTTGAAATGATTTCACCGCTGCAATCAGGGGCCACCTCATCATTGCAGGGTCAGCCATTCATCTCTGCGTTGGGCTGACAGTGCAATGGTGGGTGGTCCCTGATTGTTGCAGCCACCCATGTACGATTTCATTAGTGTGTAATGTGCTTTCAGCCAGGGGAGTAAGCACCATTCATTCTGTGGCTCTGCCATACTGATCTGTGGCTGAGAGAGAAGAGAGTGCGAGACAGACACATTTCATTTTCCTCCATCCTATTGCATAATGCTCACCTTCTATTGCTACTTAATATTTTCTAAACCAAGTACTGCAGAAGTTTTTTTCTCTAATCCATTATTCCATACCTCTCTGAAACTTCCTGCAGCACTGACGTGTCCACTGATAGCTGGTTATCTATCAATCTTTGAATCCAAATTGCCTGCTTGCTGCCTCACTCAAACCAGTAATAAGTGCCTGAATTTGATTGCAAGCTAAAACTTGGCAATACTGAAGACATGTTTAATCATGATTAGATTCCGACACACTCATGAGTGACATTTGTGGGAATCAAATCCCAGCCACTATATACATATCAAAGCAATTGACAGCTGTTTTCATTAGAACTCTCTTAATTATACAAGCACTGTGAAACAGTATAATAGTGGTTTTGAGTGGGCCACTTACAATATAAACCATCCTTCACATAATGTAGGAGGCACTGGAACAGTTGAGAATTTGTTAGTTGCAGGTTACAAGGGTGCTGCGCTGGGTCTCAAAGCACTAGGGATGTTGAACTGCCGATTTGTTTGCAGTATTGTCCATGGGTTGAGTGGCACTAGAGCCGTCAGGGGATTTCTTTGATTAGAGGCTGCTTAGACTGCAAAAAAGAGCAGTTTGGTGGTTACACAACTTGTGGAAGTGGTGGTTTCATTCCTCGGTCGACGATGGCTTGGGCGTAGACAAGGATGGGAGTCCGGGTCCAGCAGCATGAATGAAAACAAGCTGTTATGTTTCTTTTCCTGCTGTTGTCATCTGTGCGAGGATGATAGAGATGGGGTCGAGGTGGTGGTCATCTGTGCAACAAGCATGTTCTTGCAACCGTCGTGTATACATTGGAGGTATAAATGGAGGTGATGACCCTGTAATATTTCTTTTGTGGTGCAACCGCTCACTTATATTGAGGGGTTGGAAATGGGGTGGGAGATGGATGGGACACACAAGTGGAAGATCATGTAGGCCTTCAATAAAAAGCTGCAGCTCAACATTATACATATACTCGCATCGTTCAATAGAATCATTTGGACCTCGTGCAAAGCATGTCCCATTCAAGAAGCCCACCTCATCTCACATGCACTACCTTGTTTCTCTCCATCACCCCTCTAGTCCTTCTAATCACTTTCTGAATCGCAAGAAAAAACAGTATTACCTTATGTGCTTTAAAACTCCCACTATAGAAGACCTGACATTCTTATCTAAGCATAGTAGGACTTTTAAGGCATGAATCCAAAAGCAAGTTTGTAATATAAAATATGCTACAGGGCAACAGGTATTTGGCAAGAATGAAAATTAACTTAATATTTAATACTTTGAAGATTCAGAAAGTAATCTACTGTTTTTTTGTTTTTTTTTATGAAAGGCCTACCTATGGTCTTCCACTTGTATGCCCCCCATTCCAGTCTTGTGGGATTGCATAAATGATTGTAGCATGGAAGAGGTGATGCAGAGTCATTTTTTTCATGCCCTTAGTGTATAGATTGCATCTGTGTCTGACGTGGCTTTGTTGAGCATCTTCGTTGCGCCCCCCCTGCCGTCCTCCCTTAGATGAGCTTGGGATGATGACTGTATCACTGACAGCACAGAACAGGTGTGTGCGGGTTTGTTTTCATTCATGCTGTTGGACTTGGGTTCCCATTTTGGTTTGCTCCCCTTCCACCTTGATTGTTGAGTGAGGTCTGAGGTTGTCGTTTTCCTCAGTTCTTGCAATCATTGATTTTTTTTGCCATTTTTGTGGCCTCTGATGACAGGTTTGTGACTGCTTATTTTTAATCACCTGTGAAGATATAACATGGAAAGCAGTGTAAGATGCACTTTTTTTCTGAGGGGTAGTCAGCCCTGATTGTAATCATGATTAGATTTCCTGTAAGCGAGTCAATCATCCATGAGTCCCAACCCTAAAGACTTAAATTAATATGCTGTACTGTACTTGTTGAGTGTTGGTGTCAGCACTGAAGCGACCATGGTCATTTGGATCCTGGATCCTTTCACTAGCCTACTCATTTAAGAAGCTAGCAAAACATGGGTGCAGTCATGTTACCGTGTCTGAACACTCAGCGTGCCTTTGTTTTGTATGTGAACCCGGGCAGATGTAGCAGACAAAACATTTCTCAGTGGCTCCTTTCTGATCAGGCAATTAGTCTTTCTTCTGGCAAGTGCGACTGTTTCACACTGTACCAGAATAGGGAGAGAGGGGGAGACCTGTACCTATGTGAAGTACCGGCAGCCCTCTCAGTGCTGCACTCATAAACAGCTTCTGCCCTTCTCCCCCTGAGACTCCTAAGACTGCGAGGACTAATGCCTGCCTGGCTGGTAAAGCACAATAATATTTTACTAAACTATTTATTTCAGTGCACTCCTCTTCTCTGCAGTGTATACCTAATTTAAGTAGGTATTCTTGAAGAAGCACGGTGTTTGGAGTGGGTTAGGGGCCATACAGCTGGGGGTTGGGGAATTGCAAGTGAGCACTGTATGATCATTTTATTTATTCATTCAGGAACAGTATTATTTATTTATTTATTTTTTATAAGAGAGGATTTAGGGCATCTGTCTCTATATAAACTGCATTTGTATGACCTTCCAACATATACTGTATGAAGTATCAATTAATGTTTGACCATTTGAGTGCAAACGCTCTATTTTGCTCATCATTTTGTGTTATTTTCATAACAGTCAGTGAGTGGGTAAGAGGAGAGCCGTATTTCATAAACATGTTTGTGTGACACAGATACAGATTATCATTGCATGTTGTGCAGTTTCTTCATAAAGTAAAACAATATAAAAATAGCACAGTGATTGGAGCAAGTCCAGTCCCCCCCTCCACACTACAAATCAGAAGAAAATGTATACAACAGGTATGCTAATTACAACTGATTCCACTCAATACCATTACTCATGCTGCAAATAGGTAATTACACTATTTTTATAGGATAAATATAGAATAGCAATGATCAAATTTTGAATGCGTGTTGGGCAGAGGCAATTTTAAAACCAGATGCTATTTTTGCTTAGGATGGAGAGTCCCTAGTCATGGTAGAAAAACTGGATTCTAAGTTAAGATGATATGGCTCTGCACTTACAGTCCAGTACAAACAGAAGTGTGTTAGCACCAACCATCTGGAATACACCCACGCTTGTACGCACGTACGCATGCCCCCCCACACACACTTTACCAGATATCAGTGGATCTTTTTGATAAAATTCAGATCATGATAGTATTGTCCTATAAAACCATATGTTTGCCACATCAGTTTGATAAGCAGTTCTCGCTGACAGCAAACACTTCAACTGGGTTTGAGAGGATTGGTAAAATGTTTCTTTAGGAGCTTACAAGTCAGGGTTTAGGACTGGCTGACTGTTACCGTTTGGGCTTAAAAAGGCCTAAATATAGTCTGCCAATTAAATCCAAACTGTCCTGAAACCCACACTGTGGCAAGGCGGGGAAGGGGAGTGAGATAACCATTTCTTCTCTCTCTCTCTCTCTCTCTCTCTCTCTCTCTCTCTCTCTCTCTCTCTCCACACACATATCACCTTTAATTGTAAGGAATGTACTGGTATCAAGGAAAAAGGGCTTCCTGAGTATTTCTTGCCCTATTGTGTGACAAGAAATGAAACAGCTGCCTACTAAATTATATACTTTCTTTACTAGAGGAGAAAGAACAAATCCTTTTCATTCATAATAAACTTGGAGGATATGGCTTGTTATTTTCTCCTGTAGCAGTTTTCGTCTTGGGTCACCTTTCACGTTCCTTGCGTCTGATAACTCTTGTCACACAACAGTTAAAGACCCAGAGGAGCCTTTTCCCTGATTCCACTTCACTTCCTATATTTAAAGGTGGTGGGTCACACTGAGAGACAGAGATAGATGCAACTTTATTTATCAGTAAGTGACCATCTCTTTTGTGTGTGGTGGAACAGGACTGCGTGACTGCATAGCCCTATTAACAGAACCCCAGCCTGCAACAAAACCCAGTCTGCAACGTAATAAAAGCAACTCATTATGGCTACAGAGTGTAGAAAGGGGAGAAAGGCTCAATTACATTATTATAAAATTCACTGGGTCAGGCTCAAAGCAAATGTCATTAGTCAGTTCTCATTAAAGGACAGCTGAGTCTGCCACCATCAGAAGAAAATGTACTGTATTTAGATGCTCAAAATGAGAGCCTTAATAGCAGTAATTATAAAAATGTACTAAGCAGGAGATTTTCTTGCACACATTATGTATGACATACAGGCATATCTACAAGCTTTCTACGGCCAGAAAAATGCCATATAGCTTCATTCCCCAGCCTAGGATCTGCACCCTGCCGAATTAATACTGCTGACTGAAATGTATTCCCAAATGGACTGCAAACTATGTTAGGCAAATGAATAAATCAAAAGCAGTGCATGCCATACTGTGTCTTGTGCACGACTGCCGAGATTACCATTTGTCCACTAGCAGAACTGATTATGTAAATGTTAAAATATGAATGATGTCTTGAACACAAGCATTTCTCATTGACCGGAGAAAACTAGCAACTTCTCCTGAGTGTTGTAAGTGTTAGTTATATTACAGCTGACTCCATCTGCTTTGATCTTAGTTGGGAAGGGTGGTAGTTATGTGCTCACAGTTGATGCAAGCCATACTTTTTAGACGTACTTACTCTGTGAGGTGATCAATGTTTTCACATATTTATTTATTCATTTCATTTTGCCTATTTTATTTTGGGGGTGAGGGTCAGTTAGTGCTGCTGATTGTCTTTGCCGTCGATCTGTGTGCGTTCTGCTAGTGGACAAACAACCTAAACAGTGCCCTTTGGAAATAGCACACAATACACAGTATGGTTAGCCCTGCTTTTGAGTTATTAATTTGCCTAAAATAGTTAACAATAGTTTACATTTCAGTCGGCAACATTAATCTTGACTGGTGAGCAAAGCAAGCAGCAACATGTGTTCTTACACTTCTTCCTCTATAAAAGCACAGATCATGCATTTAATTTGTTTTGAACGAGTGTGCGAGTTGTTTAGAATGGGCCTCCATTTAACATTCAATATATTGATCGTCGACCAGAGATCCCAACAATTTGCCTGCCCACATTTTGACCACCCGCGATGAAATGACTGTGGCCATTTGTCCAGGGATATTATGTCCGTACAGGCCTGGGCCACCTTGCACGGTTGCGTTTCTCTGTCTTGTGGCCGCTCTCCCTCCCCTGCTTGTTGGTTAAGATTGACCAGGCAGTGACTAATCGTATTGCCCTAGCCATTGGTTGTTTTGTCACCGGAGTTACTGAGTTCCAAGTCTATAAGCTTATACTGCATGAGTCCAAAGAGAAAAAAAAATGAAAACAGTACATTTTAGGTGCTCATCATTTAATATTCCCCCTTGTCTCAGGTATTGTGCCATCTCCTGTTGGAGTTCTACACTGAATCTTGCTGTTGTTTCAGTAAATTAGCGATATCCCTTTGTAGGTACTGTGGCAGAGCATCCATTCATCGGGGCCAAGATCTATGCTGTGTTCTGCTGTGCCTGTCCTATTTTCTCAGTTGTGGCACCACTGCTGACAGATTTTCAAAATATATGATGCCTGTCTCTGTGAAGATTTTTAACCTGGCTGGCTAGTTTACTTGTGCCTTAATGTTTTTTTGCTTCAGTAGCTTACGGTCATCATTGCCTCCTGCCTTTTAGTCTGCATCGCCCCTAAAAAATATTGGTCATAGAAGATTTGCTGTTCCTCATACATTGCCTTTTTGTTTTCATGCTGCTCTAAGAGCTGCTTCTTTAGTATGGTGCTGAAGCATTTAAGCAATGATTGATCTACAGTAGGCTTGACTGAAGCACCCCTGTGGTGGGAACCAAGTGATCTATGTGCCCTTTCTATTCTAAGAGGCATGTCTCCTGTTACTTCGAACATAGTCTTAAAGAGAATCTATAACATTCCCTATATAATTATTGGAAAAGCTTCTGCCATGATCTAGTATTTATTTATTTAGCTTATGTTTACTGGGTAAGCACACTAGAGCAAACATCCCTATTTTCAGGTGCGTCCCAGGAGGTAAAAATACAGGACAACGTGAAGGTACAACAAAATAGAAAGGATAAGCTGAGAAACATGAACATAATAACCAAGGTGATAAATACAATAAAGGCAAGGTACATCACATGGAGGAATGAGCATCTAGGACAAGTCATAACACAGGGTGTTACAATGGAATGCAATAAGTTCCCAGACTAAAACAAAAGACGGAGGACACCACTCATTAACCCTGATGTGGAGGTCAAGGAGACCATGCAGGGGTATGGCAAAACCCGGCACGCTAAGGACAGTACCAATCACAGGCTGATTGCAGGTGAGCCCATACTGATCTCTGAAAAGAGAGAGTGGAGGTGGTATACCTAGTGAGCAGAGAGAAATTCTAGAATCTAGGGCACAGACTGCTAATGCTCAGTCACCAGACAAAGTATGTGACTTTGGGACAATAAAGGACAGCGACTCAGTGGACCTGAGCTGGCATGAAAACTGGACAGGCTTAAATAGGTTGATCAGGGCAGAAGGAATGACGGCATGGACAATTTTGTCAATGAAGTTGCCAAGAACAAAGGAGCAGTAGAAACAGAAAAATACTTCTAAATTATGAGGTGGAGGAATCCATTTTGTGGACAAGATGAGTGCTGTGAAGATGTCACTATCTCAGCAGCTCTAACACTGTGCAATAAAGCAGGATGTAACAAACTGTTCCTACAGACAGACATCCCATTAAATCATGAAGAACAGCACTGGATTCTTTTTTACACACTCTGCCAAACATAAACCTCAGTCTGTTCTGCAGAATATAATAGATTCCTAACAGCACAGCCAAGTTTTCCTTACCTGCTGCACTGGACACTATTAACACTGGTGAGACAGTGATATCATCACAGCACCCTTCCTATCCACAAAATGGGTGCATCTACATCCCCGTTTAAAAGTATTTTCAGTGTTTTATTACAGTCCTTTTCTAACTTTATCCTTTTCAATCAATTTCTGCACATGTATGGCAACTGTTGAAATAATCATATAGAGAATCGTACTTGTTCCCTTGAATTAAATGTTCAACGATTATGGGCATTGATGTGAATTTATCTCCTGGCCCTATTTTTAGGGGCATGTACAGTATTCTAAAACTGTTGCATCTGACCCTATTTTACACATCTTCAATGCAGCTGAAGCTCTTTCTCTCTTCCTCTTGAGCAGGAAAAGCAGTAGTCTGAAATCGTCCCATGCTTCTCTATAATCCCCCACCTACTATATTCTCTGTACTGTTAATCTTGCAGTGCATTGCTTTGAGATTCACTTTTATGTCAGCAAAAGTCTACTCAGTCTTATGCACTGAGGAAAATACCTTCTGGACTGTTTGATCAGTTGCCGAGATTGCTTCTCTGTCCTCATCGCAGTCAGGCTCTGGCTCTGCTGACAAAATTGAAGCTGCTGTTTGGGATCTGGGGGAGCAGGCCCTCATGGCTGTTGCACTGAGTTGGGCCTCCGCTTCCAGCAACTTTAGTCTTGCAGGTGGCATTGCTAATTTATCCTTGTTCAGTTTTCTTAAAATCTCTTCCTGCTGTCCAGTATGTTTGATCTGTTGAATATTCTCTTTTTTGCCTTGAATTTAGCTTGATTTGGAGTGGGGTCGAGCAGCTAGCAAATGTCCCTGCTCCTCAGCTCATGCCATCAATGGAAGTCTGGACCAAGGTCTTTAAAGCCTGTGACACTGCAAGCAAGGAAGTCCCAGAGATTTATGATTCAACATCAGGCAATAAAAAACATTGATCTGATGTGCCAACATTAATGCACAAATTTGCAAGAAATTGTGAATGCATGTTATTTTTATGAAATGTGTCATGAATGACTTTTTGGTTTTCATTTAGTATGCTTTTATCATCCCTGAATTGCCCACTTCAGCCATCATTTCCCTCCCAGTCCCATCACTCCCTGTCCCTTGCACTACCACTCACCTGTGCAGTGTCCCATGGTTCCATACCATGGTGGAGCCCCAGGATCTCCAGACCCAGGAGGGTTTAAACCTGGTTGTGGCTGACAGCCCAGTGAGCAGTATGGGGCCGCTGAGAGACAGAGAGAAGAGAGAGAGAGAGGTGGCATCACTCTGCCACAGTCCAGGAGGTTTATTCTTCTCCCCTTGTTCCTATTCTAAGCATCTCATGGGCAAGAACTAAGGCATCTGCATGCAAGCATGCGGACATCCTAGTCAGGAGGTGCTACAACCACCCATGAGGCTGCATTTCACTGCCACCTGTGGTCACCCAAATGGCAGAACTGTAGTGGAGCACACAGACCTCCCTCACCAGAAGAAGACTGCATTCTCTCATTCTCTGGGAAGCTCAGTCCTCCTTCCCTTGCTGGCCTCCAAGGATTCAGGTTCACTTCTGAACCCGGGTTGCCAACATCTCATAGCTGTAGCACTACCACTATGGCGGTGGACTGGCCTGTCATGAATGAGTTTCAAGACATGTTTCCCTTGATGACAAAAGCATTTCAACTGAAGTCAGACTAGGCAAATATGTTCATTACTCTCTGTCATGATTAGTGTTTATTAAGTACAGTCATCTAGTGCCTCTATTCTGCTATCAAACTGAAGAGCAGCAGTATATGACATAATGTAAAATCACATTAATCTCAAAATTGAATAGTTACTGCACAACATGATTCATTCAGACCACCTCTATGCCCTACTGTTAATCCTTTGCAACAAAGGATGCATTCTATTCTAAAGGAAGTTTTTTTTGCTACTGCATTATAATAACCTGTAGCATTCATATTCGCACTGCATGATTTTATTTATGGCTCTCCTTTACAAAAGGTTTGATAATGACACAGTGGATGCCTGAATAACATTGTATAAGACCATTATGTTAGTGCAAGGCATAGAACAACATTATTCAAAGTGGATGTAACTAGACTCTTTTGAGGGGAATATTATCACCAGATGAATCAGCACTGAAAACTCTGACTAGCAGGTTGTGTTGCCGGGTCTCAAACACCTGGTCAGAAGGATCAAGTTAGTTGTAGAAACACAGAATTTGCCTACAGATAAGGACCGCATGGCCCACCTAGTCTGCCCATTTTCCCCTGCCAGCAGTTTCACCACAGATCCTACTTGATCTCCGGCCCATTCACCCACCCCCCCTTTCCCTAAGATTCCCTTATGCCTCTCCCATGCATTCTTGAACCTCACCATTGTTTTTACCTCCACTAACTCTGTTGGAAGACTGTTCCATGAATTCACTACTCTTTCTGTGAAGAAACATTTTCTCACATCTCTCCTGAATCTACCCTCCTTCAGCTTCTTATTATGTCCCTTGTCATTGAGCACCTTTATTTTCAGAACAGTACTTCCCTCCTGTACCTTAATTACCACTGCAGTGTATTTAACGCTCTCTATCATATTCCTTCTCTCTCTCTCTCCCCTCTCTTCCAGGGTGTATAAATTTAGGTCCTTAAGCCTCTATTCATAGGGCTTCTGATGCAGACCCTGCACCATTTTAGTTGCTCTCTTCTGGACTGCCTCCACTCTCTCTCCATGTCCTTCTAGAGATGTGGTCTCCAGAACTGGACACTAGCAATCTATACAGAAGCAATACCACCTCCCTCTTTCTGCTGGTGATATGCCTCCCTATGACCTTAGTATCCCACTAGCCCTTCAAGTGTCTTGTTGCACTGCCTGGCCACCTTAGGTCATCCGTTATGATCACCTCCAGGTCTCATTTCTGCTTGCTGGCCATCAGTATCACTTCTACCATTTTGTGCTCTGCCCTGGGTTTCTGTGCCCCAAGTGCATTACAGAGCACTTTCACATTGAACCCCACCTGCTATACCATTGACTACTCCTCGAGTTTTCTCTGGTCTCTGTGTATCATTTACACACACGCACACACACACACACACACACACACACACACACACCCAGTGTCAACCCTACTGCATATTTTGATGTCATATGAAAAGTGACACATCTTCCCTTCCACTTCCTCTGCAATGTCACATATTAAAGACATTAAGAGGACTGATCCAACACTGATCCTGAGGCACCCCTGGTCACCTCTCTCTTCTTCTGTGTGTACTCCATATACCACCACCCTCTGGTTATGTTACTTATATGCATAATAGCAATGCATATTCTGATTTATTTTACTTCTTGACAATAATATATTTCCATGTTGTTTCTATATAATTTATGTAGAAATAACATAGAAATGTACTGTTGTCAAAAGTAAAATAAATCAGACTATCATTGTTCTCAACACTTTTCACAAGAAAATTATGCAGAGTATTTGCTTTAATGGGTACTATACATTTACTGTATGTACTAACTAGCTTGCAGTTGCTAATATAAGCTCTCAGGAACCTCAAAGGAACAATACTAGTTATTCAGAACAAGCTCATTCAATTTTCTCCACTGGAGTACAGGTGATTATGCTTATACTTTCTGATCATGACTTTAAGAGGAACCCAGTGACTACTGCTTCTGGATTTATTTCCTCTGCTAGTATTTGTTAATTGATATATCACATTATATACAATATTTATTTACATTGTTTTTTGTCCAGTTTGTGTTTCTTTATAGCCTAATTTTGAAGTCTTTTTATGTTTGCTTGCACGCATGCAAAAAGCAGTTGCGACAACTTACTCAAGCGAGTTGTGGAGGTGCGGCAGTGTTGTTGCTAATGCAGGCAGCCCATTTTGGGGCTGGCCCACGTGGCACCAATACAGGATCATGCTGTTCATGACAGCACTAATGTAGCTTGCCACCAAGTTGAAATAAACTCGATGCTGAAATCAGGAAATGCCCCGTCATTAAACAATCAGCTGAATTTGCAGGGCAGTCCCTGACTGCAGCAGTGAATTAGAGCTGCGTTGTCTATTTGTCTGGTGTTCCCTTTCAAACAAACATGGCAGCAGCTTCTCCGTCGGCCTCTCACAGTCCCCATAGAAGCTCATGGACATCCACCGCCTCTTACAGTCCCCATTACAGCTGACGGAGGTACCCAATCCCCTTGTTGGCATGCCCACTCCCCAGTTCATTTGCCAATGGGGTAGCCCAATCCTCATTGGTGTGATACCCCCCCTTCTGTTGTGTTCTGAGGGTGTGCCCTATCCTCCTCTGCTCATGCGCCCACCCCCCAACATTCTACCAATGGTGGTGCCCAATCCCTGTTGGCTACAGACCCACCCAAGAAACACTCAGGTGGCATGCTGGGAAACCACCCCAGTGTGCCACAGTACCTGCAAAACTAGAAAACCTTCCTGCATTGTTTTTGTGTGCTTTTTTCTTTGCTGTAAAAGAAAAAAGGTCCCTGTTGAGTCCGGTGCCCCCCCCAACCTGCCCACCCCTGTGCACCCCACTCCCAACACCCCCACCCCATACTTACCTCAGAGCCCAGCATGATGATCTTCGTGGACAGGGAACACATCTGCACTCTTCAAAGCCGACCGCGAAACTGAAGAAATGTCAGTAATGTATAATGGCATGAATGGTTTTCAACTTATATGGATATCTCAGCCATTTTTCTGAATTTTGCACCAAAGTTTCAACATGGGGATCTTGCGACCCCATCTCATGAATTCAGTGACTGTCATCTGGTTATTCAGTCCCAAAAGGTGATTTCTCGGTCACTGCATGGAATCACCTTTCAGGACTGAATAATGAAATGACAGTGTCACTGTTCATGAGATGGGCTCTCAAAAAGCCTATGTTGCAAATTTGGTGAAAAAATTCCAAACAATGACTGTGTTATGAGTGTGCATTGTGCAGTTTCCATGCACACTCGTAATTTCAAAAATTTGTAATATTTTCACTCCAGATTTTCAACATTGCCATTTTTTCCTACCTCCTTATGAAACAGTACAGCTGCCATTTTTCACATCCTGGCTGAAATGTGTTTTCGCACTTCCAATGCAGAATAACGTGGTTGCTGTGGGAAATCAGTGTTCAGGACAGATTAAGAAAATCACAGTGACACTGTTCATGAGCAGAGGTTCAGAAATGCCTGTTGAAAATTTGGTGACAAACGTCCATTAAATGACTGTGTCATGGGTGTGCTTTGTGCAGTTTCCACGCACACTCATAACTTCGCAAATTTGTAATATTTTCACTCCAGATTTTCAACACTGGCATTTTTTCACACCTTCCTATGAACAGTATAGCTGTCATTTTCACATCCTGGCGAAATGTGTTTCGCACTTCCAGCGTAGAATAGTGCGGTCGCTGTGGAAATCAGTGTTCAGGACAGATTAAGAAAATCACAGTAATGCTGTTCATGTGCAGAGGTCCTAAAATGCCTGTGTTAACAATTTGGTGACAAAGTCCATGAAATGACTTTCAAGGTGTGCATTGCACAGTTTCCACGTACCCTCATAACTTTTACCATGTTATATTTCCACTCAAAATTTTCAGCATTGTCCATTTTACACCCCTCTTTATGAACAGTACAGCTGTCATTTTTCACATCTTGCCTAAAATGTGTTTTCGCACATCTGGCACACAATGGTGTGCTCACTGTGGGAACTCAATGTTTGGGGCAGATTAAGAAAATCATATCGTTCCGTGTGTTAATTTCGCGGTACTAAATATCGTGGGAAAATATATCACAGTCATTGCATCATGGACAAAAAGAAAGCCTGGGAATATTGTCACAGGGCGGAACTGTGCAGGCAGGGAGTGGGTACCACTGTTTTGTACTGCTGATGGGTGTGTATCACATTGTTTCCATGTTCAGTCCTTGGGACAGTGCTGTAGATCAGCTAGGTTCTGCGGAGAAGCAGTTTGCCACTGTAGCAAACACCACCCTGACCCTGCCAACACCTCCTTACACAGTGCAGGTGATTATAGTACTGCTGCATTTTCATTGCAATTGCTGGTGACTGTGACCTCAATGATATTAATAAGCAGCAGTACTGACACGTACTGAATGTGGACCACAAGTCAATGTGGCACAATGCAGCCCGCGCTACTTCTCCAGTGCTATGTGTTGCCACTGCTCTGGGGAGCATGAAATACCTTTTTATGCATGGTATGTTCTGTGCCAACATGCGGGCTTCTACTTCACAGGGCATGACAGCAGACCACGGCTGTGCACATGCAGTGTTTCACCCCATGACATTGTACACCTTGCGATAGTTTTGCCCACGATGTGCTACCTGCAATGATTTGACACACTTTGTTTTTCCGGCGATATTAACACATGGAAGCAATTATACTTGACAGTGTTCATGAGCAGAAGGCACAAAATGCCTATGCTGAAAATTTGATGAAATAATTCCACTAAATGACTGTGTTATGAGTATGCATTGTGCACTTTTCACGTATGCTTGGAAGTTTGAGCATTTTTAATATTTTCTCTCCAGATTTTCAACATTGCCATCACTTCATACCTGCCTATGAATGGTGTAGCTGTCATTCTTCATATCTGTGTTTTCACACATCTGGTGCAGAATGTCATGGTCACTGTGGAAATCAAAGTTCAGGACACATTAACAAAATCACAGTACCACTGTTCATGAGCAGAGGTCCCAAATACTTTCATGGGGCAGGGGTCACAAAGGCCATGTTGAAAATTTTACTGCAAATAACAACGAACATCCAAGGTGTTAGGGTTTCTAACCATAACGTCCCACCCTGTACAGAATGGCAGGCATCAGGGAGTACCTTTGAATTTCGGCTGTAATCCTCACACCATTGGCCCCCACCCCCAACTCTGAAGCCAGAGACAGGCATCGAGGTGTGCCTTGGACTCTTGACCCCAGGCGTCACCCCATTCCCTATGCTTCACCCATTTCAGCGTATATCCTTATGAAATGGGGTGACTGTGAAGCTGAACACCCCAAGACACACCTCAACACTTGTCGGTGTCTACGTGATAGGGTGAGGTGAAATGCCTTGAGCGTTATGGGTGATGACCCAAAGACACACCCCAATACATGTCCATCTCTGCAGTGTGGAAGTGGGGTTGGCATGAGTTCAATACTTCACTGCCATTCCTATTCTGCATCTATCTAACTCCTGCATGTCCAATGCTAATATCAGCAAGCAAACATTCAACATTGACAAATGCTTGTTTTTGGCTATGGTGGAGAGCTCTTCTTTTGAGACATTGTAAAACTGACTTTAGAATTGTATTGCATGATCATGATGCTAGACATGAATGTGTTTTCTGTCTCTACGGATCCCTCTATTGAAATGAACTATTTATAGTTTTATGTTTGACATTAATAATATGTCCCAACAATTTTGCCATTAGCTATTATTTTCTCATTAACAAATGCATTTGCCTAAATGGGATATATGTCTAATAATGTTTTTCAAAAAGTGAATTTACAATTTAAGTGAACAGAATTAAAATCCATAAATAAAGAATTAATGTGTCTTATAATCTGACGTTCTCAAAGTTTCATGCTACCCAGTGTTCCTAGAATATCCTCTGATCTTCTAGGATATCCAACTCTTTCTTGGGCTGAGTAATGGCTTCTCAAAAATCTATCTACTGTAGCTGATCCACTTCAAAAAAATATGTGCTCCTTATTGTCTTTAATTATTTTAACTTTGGCAGGAGAGAGCAGCAAAAAATATGCCCCAGTTTGTAGTACATCCTGTCCGTAGGCCAGAAACTTGTGTTGTTGCTGTGTTTGACAGGAAAAGTTGGGAAATATGTAGTAATGCTGTTGCTTGTATTTCATTGCACCATGAGGTTTGGCCAATTTAAAAATAAAATCTCTGAGTCACAAGTAAAAGTGGCCAATATTATAGATTTTATGGTCAAACCTGATTGCTGATTTCTATTTGGTACTCTAAAGGCATGAACCATCAAAGGTGGGTTATCAGAGGGGAAGATCAAAAGTCCAAGATTAAATATGCCATTTCCTTCAATAATTTTGGTGATAGTCCATCAGCTTCAACAGATTTAGATGTGCCTAGTGAATTTCATACTTTTTTCAATGTCATTTTAGTGATCATATCCTAATGAGTGATGGCATCACTCTCAGTTCAGTTCAGTTTATTGTGTAGGGATAGCGTCCATTGAGCACGCTCATTCAGAAGGAGGTCCTTGATACAAAGTACTAAACATCACAGACAGTACAAGGATACCTCATAGTAATACAGCAGGTATATCATGGTACATAGAGTAGATTGGTTGTAACAAATATGTAAAGGCAAAAGCATCACATGACAGTAAGTTTACCACCACCTAATAAAAATCATCACAGGCAATCAATACAAGTAGTACATCATAGAAAAACAGCAGGGATATCACGGTACATAGAGTAGGTTGGTTATAGCAATACATAGAGGTAGATTAGAAGCATCACTTAACAGTAAGTTTACCACACCTAATAAATATGGAGAAGAAGGAAGGAAGGAAGGAAGGAAGGAAGGAAGGAAGGAAGGAGGGAGGGAGGGAAGGAAGATGCATGCAGTATACATAAAATCTACAAAGACAATAGGAGAGGGATGGGAGAAGGTAGACCTGCGAGAGAAGCTAGTGCAGTTGCAGGTCTCAGTAGTGATCTCATGTACCCTACCAACAACCCTAACTGGGATAAAGGTATGGAGTTGAAGGGTAGCTTGCAGCTTTATCCAAAAGCAGGGAAGACAAAAGCTTATAGATGCCCCTACCAAACCGTGTCTGATAATTTGGCACATTCAGAGTAATATATGCACATTTTCTGAGGGTGTAGGTGCTAGCTGAGCACGAGAAGAAGGCTGATATATAAGGGGTAGCTTATTGAGAGCACTTTATATGTCCAAGTATAAATATGCACCATTCTCCTAGTCGATAAGGAGGTCCACTTCATCGCCTCATACAAGGCTGTGATGGGTTCTGGCTGGGGCATTGGTAATGGAATGGATGGCTCAGTGATAGGCGTGTCTAACTTATGCAGGTAGATTGGTGCACAATTGTTATAGAAATATCAGCATAATCAAGAAGAGCATGAAGGTCGCCTGTGCCAGTCTAGTTCTGGAGTCTTGGGAGAACAATGATTTGATCCTGAAAAAGAAGCCAAGTCTAAATTTCAGTATTTTGTGAGAGCTTGACATGTGATGAAAAGGATCAGGGTGAGTCGCGATGAAGCCTAAGTATTTAAAGTGATTCACCACTGAGTGAGTCTCCTGATAGGGTGGTGATGGGAGCACAGTGGTTTGTCATGGGGTATACTGAGGGACATTATGGGGATAGAAGAACATAACCTTTTTGCATTTAGGAGCAGTTTGGCTGTTATCAAGTTATGTTAAAGTTTGACAAAATCAGACTGGAGAACAGAACATATTTGGCTAACTGTAGGTTTCGATATGTAGAGGACCATATCATCCATAAATAAGTGAATACTGAGTCTGTGATGCAGCCCAGATTATTTACATAGATAAAGAACAACAATGGACCCAGGATGGATCCTTGTGGGACTCCTCTTACAACTGGCAAGAGTGACGAGGAGTTCCATTTATCTTAATGCGTTGATGTTTATTTCCTAGGTAACTGGCAAACCAGGATACCGTAGCATCCGACAAGCCATGGAACTTCAAGCTGTCGAGCAGCAGAGGGTGATCCAAGGTATCAAAGGCCTTACTAAGGTCCAAAAATACTGCACTGGTGACATCTTTGCTGTCCATGTCCACCAACCAGTCGTTAGTAACTGTGGACAAGGCTGAGACAGTACTATGACTGGGTGTGAAACCTGATTGTTTCGGAGTTAGCAACTGAGAATTTTTGAGGAAGGATCTGAGTTGGATACTGACCAGTTTCTCCAGAATTTTTGAGAGGGAAGGCAAGATAGATATAGGCCGGTAATTGTTAGCATCACTGGGGTCACCAGATTTGAAATGGGGTATGAGGTGTGCAACTTTCCAATCTTGGGGCATGATACTTTCAGATAGCGAGAGATTAACTATATGAGTGATAGGGGCAGCTAAAAAATAATAGCCTAGTATCGAAAGGAAAGGATCAATGTTGTCCACACCTCTACTCTTTTTAACATCCAACCTGAGCAGTTGGTCTTCCACCTGTTTAAAGGTGATAGGCAAGACAGAGAAGGGTGAGTGTGTTGGGATTTTAGGTGGTGCAGGTGGGTGAGAGAGGTTCTTAGGCTAGCTGATAGAGAAGAATCGAATGCAAGACCTGCTGTGGCAAAATGCTCATTTTGTTTGTCAAATATGACAAACGTATCTGTAACTGAGGTGCCCTGATAGGTAATGGTGGTGGGGAGAGATGGTGGAGCTTTGCTCCCCTCAACTAGTTTAAAGGTGTGCCAAATCTTGGGTGGATTACCATTGGTTGACTCTAAGATGCTTAGGTAATAGTTTTGTTTAGTATGCCTAATCGGTTTAGTGCAAGCATTTCGACATATCTTGAATGCTGTCCAGTCTGCGGGTATTTTTGTGCGTCTGGCAGCTGCCCAAAGCTTATCTCTTTTGGTTAGCATAAACTTAATATCAATATTGAAGCAGGGGCAGGAAGCTTTTTTCACTCTATATGTTCTGACAGGTGCATGGGAGTCTATGAGACCCATAAGTATTGCATTAAAGTAGGCCAGTACCTCAGTAACTGATGGGGCTAGGTAAAATTGTTGCCAATTAATGTCGCACAGGTCAGCTAGGAAGTCTGCTGGGTTAAAGTGTCTGAAGGATCTTTTAGCTATCACCTTACTTGGATTTAGCAATTTGGGAAGATTCTTGGTACATACTACAATATTATGGTCACTCAGGGGGTTGTGCCAGACTGCTTCATGTGTGATTTAATGGGGTCTATTTGTCAGAATGACATCAATTAGGGACCCAAGGGAGTGATTTGTGTGGCCTGGTCTAGTGGCTTCTGAGAGTAGCTGTGAGTGTCCAAATTCAACACAGAATCACTCTAATACTAGGAGGTCAAGTATCATGGTGCCCCAAAACTGAACAGAAATATGAACTAAGGACTTTTGACATATCTTATTCATCAGGGCCCGGATATTCAAAGGGGTTGCACTTGGCACAACAGAGTTGCACAGGCACAGCCCCGCATTGCGCCCTGTCAGGATATTGAAAAGGGCTGCCGGTTGCAAGCAAATCGATGCGCGAAGGTGCAATATTATCATACGCAGCGCAGATACAAGTGCATACCCATGCATATGGGGCACATCCCGATATTCAGCCTGGGATGTGCAGTGCATATGCTGGTGCAGCCCTGCACTGCACCGCATAGGGGGGCTCAGAGTTGAGCATGTGCACAGTAGGAACATCTCCTGACCACCCACAGGTGGGCTACAGTAGTGCAGGGTGCAGCACAGCAGCCCAGCCATGGGTGGCCACCTGCCGGCCCAGAACACCGTCCGCAAGCGCACACTGATCCCTGGTGGTCAAGTGGACCCCCCTGCACTCGTAGTCATGATCGTGCTGTATATGTTGAAAGATATATCCCTGGTAGTCTAGTGCCCTCCCAGAGTCCCTGATAAAGAAAAGGTATAACCATCCCTGGTGGTCTAGTGGTCCCCCCTCCCACCGTCCTGATTCCCTGATCTATGTAATTATGACCTTCCGGGTGGTCTAGTAGAACCCTCCCACCCATTGCCATGATCATGGTAAAACCTCATAATGAAATGCCCTGGTGATCAAGTGGCACCCCTCCCACCCACAGAACCCTTGCCCACCCTGCTCCCCCATCATCAGTGGGCAGCAACATCCACCCGCGCCTCACCAGCTGCCTGCTGAATGACAGGTGCAGGTATGGGCTGTAAGCCCATTGGTCCCAGTGTGGACCAATGGGCTTGCAGGCATAATCACTGGACAGTCCCAAATCTGTGAATGACTTCATTACATATTTGGGACTGCTCTATAAAATGCTTGCATGCCCATTGGTCCACACTGGGGACAACTCAGCTACAACCCTTCTGCCTGTCATTCAACAGAATGGCCAGGCAGTATGCGGGTGGGATGCTGCTGCTGTTGATGTAGGGGCTGCCAGGTAAAGCAGGCTGTGGGTGGGAAAACACTGGCAGTCTTGACATCGTAGTAAGTTCCTGCAGTGCGGCAATGGGCAGGGACCACTAGACCACCGAGGGATAGTCTATAATATAGATTGGGAGTCGAGGGGACTTCAGTGAGGCCACAGACCACCGAGATCATATCTTTGTTATGAAACACAAAACATAGAGTTTGATAGCAGATAAGGACCTTTGGCCCACCCAGTCTGCCCATTTCCTACCTAATGGATAAGCTGCAGATCCTAGTTAACCAGCAGCCTACTTCTTTCTATCCCCAACCCCTAGAATTGCCTTATGGCTGTCCCATGCATGCTTGAATTTAATCACTGTTTTTGACTCCACAATTCAAGGCCGTTCCATGCATCCTCAACCCTCTTTGTGAAAAAATGCTTCCTTACATTACCTCTGAGCCACCCCCCCCATCTTCAAATTGTGCCCCTTGTTCTTGCACACACTTTTTGAAAGATGCTACCCTCTTGGACTTTGTTGATTCCCTTGAGGTACTGAGCGTTTCTATCAGTCCCCCCCTCCCTCCTTTCCTCGAGGCTATACATATTAAGCTCCTTTAGTCTCTTTTCTTATGTCTTCCAGTGCAGACCCTGCACTATTTTAGTTGCCCTCCTCTGGACAGCTTCCATCTTGTCTATGTCTTTGCGGAGATTGTGTCTCCAGAACTCCACACAGTACTCCAGATGGGGTCTCACCAGCTGTCTGTACAGAGGGATAATAACTTCCTGTTCTCTACTGGTGATGCCTCTCCCTATGCATCCTAGTATCCCCCAGCCCTCCTTACTGCCCTCTCACATTGCTTGCCCACCTTTAAGTCATCTGATATGACTACCCCCAGGTCCCTATCCATTTTTGTTGTTGTTAGTATCTCACCCCCTATTGTGTACTCTTCCCCTGGGTTTTTGTTTCCCAGGTTCATTACCTTGCACTTCTTAGCATTAAATCTAAGCTACCATATGTTTGACCATTCCTCTAACCTTGCCAAATCCCTTCTCATCCTTTCCATCCCACCTTGTGCATCAACTCTGTTGCAGATCTTTGTGTCATCTGCAAAGACATACTTTCCTTCCAGTCCTCTGCAATATAAACACAAAGACATTGAAGAGGACCGGTCCTAATACTGAACCCTGTGGCACCCCACTAGTAACCCCCCTTTCTTCAGAGTGGACTCCATTTACTATTACCCTCTGTATCCTATTCTCCAGACTGGCTAACTTGTATACTAATCTTTTGTGTGGGACTGAGTCAAATGCCTTGCTAAAGTCTAGGTAGGCCATGTGCACAGCCCCTCTCTGATCTACCACTTTGGTCACCCAGTCAAAGAAATCTATTGGATTCGTTTGGCATGACCTTCCTGCTGTGAATCCATGCTGCCTTGGGTCCTGTGCCCCTCTGGCCTCTAGGTACTCGACAATTCTTTCCTTCAGAAGTGATTCCATCATTTTCCCTATCACTGAGGTTAAACTAACTGGTCTGTAGTTTCCCGCTTCTGCCCTGCTCCCACTTTTATCAGGGACTAGGGGGGGTGGGGCACTGGACTACCAGGGATATATCTTTCAACATATACTGCACGATCATGGCTACGGGGTGGGGATGCCCCAGATCCCCACTGCCACGTCATGCTGTACAGGGCACCAGGCATAAGTCGCTGGGCTGCCATGCACAAGGCATGCAAATGGGGCCATAATGACATACAAATGGCCCCATTTGCTGCTGCATATATTATGGCCTCATTTGCATGCTCTTGGCTGAATATCATGGGTGATGCACCTAAGCATAACTGCTGCACTTGTGCTGGTACATCCCTGTGCTCCCTATCTGTGGCTTGCACGGCGCAGTGCCACTGCACCATGCACAGTATGTGTGCTGACCTTGCCATATTTAATGGTGCTGCGCCATGGCGCATCGCCTTTGAATATCACCTGGTCCTGGCCCCGGCACATCCTAGTCGAGCTGCACCCAGGCTTGCACCACTGCCCGGCACAGTCTGAATATCTGGGCCCAGGTATTTCTTTGTCTTGTAGGATAAGTGGACCTACATTAATATTCCTAATGTACCCTTTTTAATTAATATAGCTGTAGAATGCTTTTGGATTGTTTTGTCCCTTGCTAATTTTAATTCAAAAGCCCCTTTTTTGCTTTCCTTATTTCTATTTTATAGCTCTGTCAGATTTTCTGTATATAATGGTACTGGCACTAGAAGGGTTTTTCTTCATCACCTTATAAACTCTAGCTTTCTGTTCAAGTTGTTATTGTCCTTTATAACATCTTGTAAACTGATTTCCTCATGCAAGTATTTTGCTTTTGTGCTTGGTGACCTCAACAGTATGTTCTGATGCACTGTTTTTTTTTGGTTTTACATTTGTTTTAGCAGAGAGACACACTAAGCTGAAAGCTTGTTTACAGGTGCAATCAGGAGCACAAGGAAGTTAAGTGACTTACAGGGTCACTCAGTATGCAAGTGGGGCTGTGGATTCAAACCAGGTCTTCAGGTTTGCAGCTCAGAGCCTTAAACCACTGTGCTATACTGCCTTTTTCAATTGCAGCTTCTATGTCTTTCAGCTGCTTAATTTCTATTTGCAGGTAATTTGTATTCTTGAAAAGCACATCGAGCCATTGATTGAGATCTGCCAATCAACAACACTATCTTGTCAAGGGATTGACCAAAGAGATTCCATAGCATATTCTTTGTGTAGAAGTAACTCTACTGGAGAGGATTGTGAGACTGGTAAAAACATTTCCTTATTTGGCTGTTGTTGTTGAAGGATCTTGTTGGCAGTATAAATGGTTGAAAACAGTCTTAGGCCTTGCTAAGGGGGACACCATCAGTAGTACTATAGCCTGTGGGGTGGCTGGCATACATGAGCCCTGAGCCCTGCCGTCATGCTCCAGGTTCTGTTTAGTTGGATCAAACCATTGGTCAAGCAGAAGTGATTTTAGGGGTATGAAGTTCTCAGCTGCATTTAGCACATTTTTCTTGTTTGACTCCATGAGTCTGAGAGCTGGAGTGCTGTGTATAGAGATAAAAAAGAAAAGTAATCTTGAAATTGGAGTGGAGCTTCAGGATCTAGGCTGCTGCACAAATGGCTATCTTAGTCCACTTTTGAGGATTATTACCATTAGGGTGGGCAGCTTTAAATGGACATTGTCTTTTGTTGTCTCATTTCCTAGTATGAATCCCAGTGTTAAATATACAGCTGCCTTCTCGTTCCCACTATTTCACAATAATATCAGCCCCAGTTTGTTTCCTGTAGCCACCCCCACACATAAATTTTCCATATTGCTAATCAAGCTTCCCAGCACTATGACAAGTTGCAAATCCTGTGAGTATTTATTGGTTTACTTAAATTCATTTGTTAACCAGGTAAAACTCACTGGACATGAGTTCCATTTACAGGAGTGGCCCAGGACATATAGAGCAGAGGAAAAGAACTCCATACAAAAGCACTAAGATAACAATTACCTGGGAAGTGTTTTGTCATTAAAGCCAGGTTTCAAGACATACAAAATCACCCATACCCCAATAATGCAAAGAATAATGAGAAGTATATATAAATCACATGAAATAATTTAGACTGTTTCAGCATTAAGCAGGATATTTCTAGTATACCATACACTACTGCATAAAGCTGAATCAGTCCAAATTCTTCATGGTGATTACATATACTTCCATGATGCTACATTACTGGGGTATTTGTGATCACAGCATTTCTTTTAAGGATGTACAGTAATGTAATGCATTTGGAATATCATAAAATGCTGTAAATAGAGGATAGATAGATAGATAGATAGATAGATAGATAGATAGATAGATAGATATTCTTTTATGATCTGCCAAAAGGCCTTTTCAAAAGACATACAATACCTGCAAATAAAATATATAAATACTTTAATTGACATAGATTTGAAAATGTCATTATCATGTAGTCATTCCAACCTGGAAAATATTGGTGCACACTATATGATTTTTCTACTTTAAAATGTAACAATATTATTTAAACTAATTTTAAATAAATATTACTCGAAATATGACCCCGCCTGGCTGGTGATTGTTAATTTTTTATCCTTCATTTTATTTTATTATATTTGATCTTCTCCTCCAGGCAGATTCTCAGAAACTTGTGTTCCGGCTGCTGCATAACTCTGAGTTGGAAGATAGAGACACTCTCTTTGACCAGATTACCTGACAGGAATAGCTCCATGTCCACTCTTATTATAACTGCGCTTACAGTTTAGGGAGTTTTAAAATGTGCCACAAGGAATGTAAATAACTCTCTCAATATATGCAATATTCTATAGACCCCATATCACTACACCATACAGCATTACAGACTTGATTTTCATTGTCATTGCCTCAATCACTCTCTCAGCTGATTTCTCCCATATTTATAATTAAATCTTCTAAAAGAAGGAAAAATAATGTTTAACATTGGAGCTTGCAAACTCTACTGGGTGGGATTTTCAAAGTGATTTTATCCTGAATCCACCAGCTGTTTTCGAAGTGATTTTATCCTGAATCCACAGCTTCAGTGCAGACATATATCAGCACAGGTAGACCAGCAATTAACTGGTGTGCATGTGTCCAACCTGCTGCCTAGGGTCAGATTTGTATTGTCCATACTTGTGTGAATAAATTATGCAAATTGCTGTGAAGCTTGATTTGCCTCATTTATTATGCAGCAGAGCCTCAAAGCATGCTTCACTAGTATAGTTCACAGGCAGCCTTTGAAAAGAGCTGCAGGCTATGTGTGTACACCCTTTGTCACAGACATGGCCAGATCTGGCAAATGCATCTGCGTCACAGGGTTATATGCCATTTGAGAGTTTTAGAGAATTTTTCATTGCATATCCTAAAGGTATTAATTTAGTTTTATCCAGACTTATTACCAATTTATTAAGATCGCTAATGTTTTGAATTTATCCAATTCATTTAAATGCCCAAAAAGAGATAGAAATTAGTACAATATCATCTGCATATGCTAGGTTACTGATTGATATTCCTGAAACTTTTGGAGAGGCACTCAGGATCATAGAGCTTACTGATAGTGGTGTTAATTGTGTAAATTGAATAATAATGGTACAAGTATGCACCTTGTCTTAATCCTATATTTGTTTTAATTTTATTTGACAAGTAACTTGACAGATTTCATCAAATCTATGATCAAGTACAATTATGATGTTTATGAAGGATGCCTAATAAATGTTGGTCTAGTTCTTGATCATAAGGGTGTTTCCAAAGCAATTTTCTGCTGATACTGTCAAGGTCTGCTGATAGATCCAAAAAAAACTATAATAAAAAAAATACTTTTCTTAATCTTCACATATTTAAAATTAGGTGTTCCTGAATTAAACATTGTTCAATAGTGGATCTGCCCTCCTGACACCATTTGAGTTTCTTCAATTACATCATTTTCTGATACCCAATTATTTATGTTTTGAGGTTAATTCTGCAAAATATGTATTGAGAGTTGTCAATTAAAGTTATTGGTCTATACCTTGATGGAGCTGATAAGGATCCCTTTCTATGTAAGGGTAAATAATATTTCTTGACTGTTAGCAGGGAACCATCTACTTTGCATGCAAGAATTAAACAAGTGTATCAAATTTAAATCCACCATTCTATTTTTTTACTTTCTTTCTGGCTTTCCAGCCAGGCTAGAATGTACCGATTATCTGCCCCTGGATTCCCCAACCATCCCTCCCTGCCACTTCCC
This sequence comes from Neoceratodus forsteri, assembly GCA_016271365.2. Lineage (NCBI taxonomy): Eukaryota > Metazoa > Chordata > Ceratodontiformes > Ceratodontidae > Neoceratodus > Neoceratodus forsteri. The sequence continues at coordinate 433,826,540 of CM057450.1, read as the reverse complement.
AAGTTGCCCAGTCTGGGAGGATCACGACTTCACCCTAATGGTGGGGCTCCCTGTCATGATAGACCAGCATTACCCTTGGGTACCAGCCAAGACTTGTGTAGGTTTTGTTTCCCCATGGTAGTGGAGAGTCTGAGGGTGTTATGCTGCCTAGTGGGAGGGATTTTACTGTGATCCCTGAGGTCTCAGACATGTAATGGCATCAGAAGTACACAATGCATGCTCCCTTGCATGTGCATGCCAATGCCCACCAACCCCAAACCTGCATACACAGAGCGTGTCAGGCACATGTTCGTAGATGAAACTAGGAGTCAGACTATTGCCAACTGCCCTGACCTTCCCTCCACAGAGGAGGAGGAGAGCAGTCCTCAGATGCTCATCCCTCCCGGATGGCCCTTGATACTCCATGCTCATTTCAGAACCCGTGTTGTTGGTATTGCAAAGTGATAGTGCTACTGCTTGTGCCAGCAGGCCAATATCACCATTCTAATTTAAACTTGAATAGATCATAAAGGGGTTTTGTCTGGTCCTGACACTTTTTTTTAACATGCACTCACTATGATGAAAATACAATATTTATTAGCAAATAAAATACTAAGGTCTCATACTTGATTCAGCATTGTCGCTATCATGGTTAAAAATCCCTTCCCGAGGAAAACTTTTGCTGGGGTTGGAGTTGGGTATTAGCAGCTAGGTGGGTGTGAGTTTATATTTTTAAATTAAGACACAACTGGAAGTATTCATGTGGGGGTGCAAAAATAAAAAGCAAGCACACTTTATTAAATGTCAAACCAAATAATATACAAAATAATGCATGGCCAACCATGCACAACATCTCTCTCTGTTTCCATCTCTGGGCACTAATGATGTCAGGGACCTCTCGAGCTTTCCTCCCAAGGGTCTTATGATGTCAGACTGAACTCCTCAATGGAAACACATTCTTGTTGTGCATGTTTGTCCCTGTATTATTTTACATATAATAATTGGTTAGTGATGATTATCAACTGTGGGCAGAAGCTGTCGAACTATGTTATACTGTACATGGCAGTGTATAATCACCCATGTATAATAAAGTTTGATTAAGCACCTTTTGCAAAACTTCTCACACTCTTGTGCTAGTGCTACTGGCTTCTCATGCTGTCAACTAATGCACTAACCTCTCTGAAACTGCCGAGTGGGAATCTAACTTACATGCCGCCAAAGAATCACACGTTTCTCACAGAAATGAAAAATAACTGGCAGTCTACTAATGTCTGTCAATCCACTTAAAAATGGCACACTCATTGCCATTTCAGCAACCTAGTTATCTAGAAAGACAAAGCTTCACAGAGCAGCAAGAAAACAGAAACACTCCAAGAAAAACCAATACTGTTGTTAAGCTGTTAAACAAGTACCTGTCTGACAAAAATGTAGAAGGAACCAGTTATTGTTAAAAATAAAACATGGGGAAATGTGTGTCAACTCAGATTTTATGTACACCTTCAGCGTGTGATGCCTTGATAAACCCCTTGAGCTTTGCTCTCAGGGTTTATGAGGCATCGCAAACCCTCGGATATTGCATAAAATCACTTATACACACACTTACTTATGCATTATTCTATATACTGTATGACAATATTGGTTGTTGGGGTTAATCTCTGAGGCACTCCACATTCCTTACACATGGGTTGTGTCCACCTGATAGGTTACTTATGCATTATTCTATATACTGTATAGTGTGTGGTTGTTGGGGTTAATCTCTGAGGCACTCCACATTCCTTACACATGGGTTGTGTCCACCTGATAGGTTGCTTGATGCACATGTGACTTCAAAGAAATCCGACCCCCTTCCCTGTGGCACAGCCCTTCCAGCATCAGTTCTCAATGTGCATCAGACAGGTGGCTGCACACAAAATCAGCTCCCTAGAAGATCACCTATTGCACCAAAGAAAAAGTAAGAGACTACACTCATATAAGCAGTTATAAACACCAGTTTCAGCTAGCAAAATTGCAATCCGTTTGATGGCTTTGCGTCGCTGTTTAAAACTTTTACTTAACTATATCAGAAAGCATGCAACTAATTAATTCAGTGTACCAAAAGAAGCTTGTAATTTACCCAGTTTGGGTATAAGATCATGCCTTGCAATCTGCTACCTTATCCTTAATTAACAGCTAAGGCAAAGACTATTTACACTTTTCTGCACTGCACACCAAGCAGCAATCTTTCTTTACCTTCATACCTGTCCCTTGGACTCCCTGCCAGCGAGTCTAAGATGTTTCAAAGAAAAGAAATCCAAACAGGCTTCTGTGACCCCTGCTAGCAGTCCCAGTGTAGTCCCTGCACCCACTACCATACCTCTCAACTGTCACACATTATGAGGTATGTCACTCATTTGCCTCTCAGAAACCCTTTGTCCATCATGGGGAAAGTGATATTCCACATTCCCCAGTGAGACTTTAAAGCAGAAATTCATAATAATCTATTATGCTCAGTTATCAAAAAACATTATAAACATTAGTGCACTGATAGCTACGGTGTTCTGAGCTTCCAGTGCCATGTTAGATGACATGTCACACATTTTGCTCATTTGTCACACATTGTCATGAAGAAAGGTTGAGAGGTATGCCCACTACTGATCAGTACTGGGCAGAAAAAAACCCTATTACTCCTGCTAGCTGTCTTAGGCATATTTTTCTCATCAATGCCTCACTTCAAACTGCTGCCTTGTCCCCAGTGAGATGGATTTCTCATATATTGTAGCTCCTTACCTCCCATTCTTTATGGGACAGAAAGTCTGCTGCTATGGTGTTTAGTCCTTGGGAATAACCCATGCTGGTGGTAGAGGAGCTCAATCCCTGCAAGCCTCTGCATTTCCATATTCCTCTCCTAGCAGCTCTCGACTAAACATGGCACCCTTTCACACCTTCCCCTTCTTTTGTGTATTCGGGGAAGGTGGGCACCATCTCTACATCAATCCAGCCATTTCTCCCCTTCTCTGCGGCATCTCCTGATGCTCCTGTAACACACTATCGTGCGACTCGAGCTAGACTCTCATGCACTCTCCCATGCGCCCCCTGCACTCAAGCACTCATGCTGCACTGAGCTCCCATGACGTTCTTTTGCAGTACTCGAGCTAGATGCTCGTGCACTCTCCCACGTGCCCCCTGGCATCACTGCAATACATGCTGCTTCTCTCTGCACATGCACGAGTTAAGGGAAGTGGTGCGGCACATCCCCACGCTGTACTGTAGGCAGCTCCAGCACTCCCGGCGACTCATTCAGATGCCCTAGCAGGAGGATAAATGGGGGAGAAGATAACACCAAATATCTTTCTACTGTGCAATGTGCAGAAGAAATAAAGAATTGTAACTGGCAGAAATGTTCCCTCACCCCAAGCCTTAAGTAATTTATTGTGGGGGGGGGGGAAGAGAATCACTTTCAGATTATCCATTGGGCTCCTCTACACTGCTACATCATGCTCACTTACCCATCATACTCATTTTATACTGCACAGAGCATTGTAGCTGACTCCCAGTATTTATTTAACACTGACACAAAATATTGTTATTTCTAACAGCACTGTTATGGGCACTTCTCCCTAATCCTCCTCTCTCTCTCTCTCTCTCTTTCTCTTGCTCTCTCTCTCTCTCTCTCTCTCCATTCCTCCACAGATATGGGGAAATCCAAAAGCTGCAGACTATGCATTATTCCGATCCCAGCATCCCAAATTGGAAGGGTCTGTGCCTCCTGTGCAGAGGACCCACCGTCCCCTGCACATGACGTTTTAGAGGAGGACAACCTTGCCGGCACTCCTATCCACTCACGAGACCAAGGCCCTCACAGACCACACTACCCCTTCAACAACCATCGTTGGACACAAATTCCATTCTACTGCAAAACCAACAGGTGCTACAGTTACAACAGCAACTCATGTCTGCAATGTGGGACAAGCTGGCAGAGCTCACCTCACAAAAATCAACTTCCCGTCAAAGCGCAACTATTAAAATCTGGGGCCACCCACCAGCTCTAATATTGCCACCACATCGCGGACGAGAACTCTAGACAAGTCATGACTGATAATACATCAGATAGCGAAGAAGAATCTGAGAATGATCCGAGTCCCTAACGGCAAAATGGTGCTTCCCAGACCAAATGCCAATCTGGTGCAGCATTATGGTAAAAGTGGGGTTTGACACTCCACCCCTAACACAGTCTAAACTGACCCTTCCTTCAACTATCCCAAAAGATAAGAGACACTTTCCCAGTCTGTGAAGCCAATCCGAGGTGGTTGCAAGGGGTGGGAGGTATGGACTCAGCCCGCATCCAGAGAAAAATCATGGGACAAAATGTATCCTTTAGACACTGACACTTTAAAAACTTGTGCCCCCTCCTTCAGTAGACTCTCAAATTGTAACCCTTAACAGAAAGACAATACTGCCCACCAAATCAACATCTGCCCTAAGCGACCCAGTAGATAAGAAACTAGAAGACATTCTAAAGAAAAACTCGAACGATCAGGACTTGGAGTCAGAGCTGCAACCACTGCCAGCGCACAGCAGAATGGTTGCAGGAAGTTCAAAAGAGCTTGACCACAAAGTCACCTGAGGCAGTCCTACTGGAGAATGTATACTGTCAACTAAGTAGCTGGCAGACATGGTCGTAGACTCCCTAAAGATTAATGCTAGAGTAGCCACACTACTCAACAGAGCAAGGAGATGCATCTGGATGAAGCTGAGGCATGCAGACAGCGAATCCAAATCTCTCCTATTCAAACTACCATGCAGAGGAAAACTACTATTTGGGGAGGGCCTAGAGAAATACCTCAAGGTCAAGGAAGAGGATAAGGCACTAGGTAAGGAAAGGCAACAACTCCACTTACCTACCATCCCACTCACATACGCATAATCAGCCCTTTCGTGACAGATGTAGGGGATCGTCATTTACAGGGATCAGACCCAAAGGTCATCCTTTAACCCATACTTCCCAAACACAAAGTTCAGAGGAGAGGGTACATAGCAGGGAGAGGCAGGGCTTCAGTTAACTCCATTTGGGAGTATTGACTTCCAAAAATAAGGCAAAAACTTCCAAAATAAAAAGAGAGGAAGTCATTGACTTCCAAGTGTAAAACCCAAAATGAGATGACTTTCAAAATTGCAGGCATGGAAGTCAGAAATTATGGATTTTTCTGAACAAAATTGTATTTTACCACTAATTTATTATGTTAACATCCATACATTTGTCCATCCTAGAATACTGACTTCAAAAAGTGGGATCCTGTAAGTATTTTGACTTCCAGAAAATTGAAATGACTTCCAGATTTGAATTCCTGGAAGTTTTAGACTTCCATTGAAAATAAATTAACTGAACCTCTGGGTAGAGGAACATATCAGTACTGTAGGAGGGGCCATACAAACCAATGACCATCACGTTCCAGTAATAGGGGCCTGCCTATCATGCTTTGCATGAGAATGGATCAACTCCACTCAGAACAAATGGGTACTAGAAATAATTCAAAATGGTTACGCAATAGAATTCGCCCAAAACCCCAGGCAGAAAAGGCTGATAACTTCACCGGTAACCAAACGCAGGGCCGCTCCACAACAAATGCAGAACATCCTGCTCCAACTGATTGCAAACAATGTCATAAAGAGGGTACCCAAGGAAGAGGAAGGACAAGGGCTCTACTCAATTCTGTTCAGGGTACCAAAAAAGACAGGGGACTTACTACCAGTACTAGACCTAAAATCCTTCAACAAAAGTGTCACCTACAAACCATTCAAGATGGAGACTATCAGGTCCACATTAAGGGCCATAAGACCAGGCGACATACTTACTTCCATAGATCTGAAAGGCGCTTGCCACACATTCCGATAAGACCATCTCATCAAAAATTCCTATGCTTCCATATATTAGGCCAACAGTTTCAATACCAGGTCCTCCCCTTCGGCCTTGCATCCGCACCTCAAGTGTTTACCAAAGTATCCATTGTGCTAGCTGCAAAACTCAGAGAACAAGGAATCCAGGTCATACCATATCTGGATGACTGGCTGATCCAGGCAAGATCGATAAGCCAGATGCAAGAGAAATAACAACGGCAATGAAATGTTTACAAGACCATGGATGGGTAATAAACACAGAAAAGAGTCAACTGACACTGTGCCAATTATTGGAGCACCTAGACAACTTAATAGACAAGGCAGAAGGGACAGTAAAGCCATTTGAAAAGAGGGCAAAGACCATAATATTGGCGGTACACAAACTCCTGCAGACCGGAAGCGCTTCCATAGAGTCAATATCCCATACACTAGGCCTCATGTCATTGTGCATAGATACCATTCCCTAGGCAAGGTGGCATATGAGATCACTACTGTCATTCCTCATAGATCAGGGCCTTATGTACAACTTCACAAAGGTTGTATCAATTCCTCAAAAGTAACACAGTCATTACACTGGTGTTAAACAGAGACAATGTCCTAAAGGTATGCCCCTAGACATACAGACAGACATCCAAATAGGCGCAGACTCAGTCCCACTGGATGGGAGACTACTACCAGGCAACACAGCTCAAGGAAAATGGTCCATTCCGAGACCAAATTACCCATAAATGTGCTACAGTTAAGAGCTGTCCGCCTGGCACTACTGCACTTCAAAGGACTAGCAAAGGGAAGACACATCCTAATATGCTTGGACAATCAGGTCACGTCTCCCTACATCAACAAACGGGAGGAACAAAAGCAAAACAATGCAAAAGGAGGCAGAGAAACTCATCCCTTGGGCTCAAAAATTCCTCGCAAGCTTAAGCGCCATATACCTAGCCAGAAAGCTGAACACCACAGCAGACTGGCTAAGCAGACAACAAATACACCCAGGGGAATGGATGCTACACAGACACACATTCCATACCATAAACAGATGCTGGGGCCCCATAGAATGGGATCTGATGGCCATCAACAAAAACAACCAGTGCCCAAAATTCTTCTCCCGATTTCAGGACCACAAGACGATGGGGTGGATGCACTCTTCTCAACCTGGACATTTCAAGTGGCATACATATTCCCACCAATTCCAATAATTCCACAGGTCCTGAAAAAGATTTGCAGATCCAGATCAAGGGTGATACTGATCGTGCCTTATTGGCCCAGGAGAGCTTGGTTTGCAACGGTGGTGGCCATGGCCTTAGACCACCCGTGGAAACTGCTAGACAGACAGGACATCCTCACACAGGGACCCATACGTCACCCCAATCTGACCATCCTCAGACTGACAGCCTGGCTCCTGAAAGGGAGAGACTGTTAAGTGAGGGTTACCACCCATCTGTGATTGAGACCATGACAAAATCCAGAAGGCTATCCATAACCTCTACATATCAGAGACAGTGGAGGATTTTTTCAAGGTGGTGCTTACAGAACAATATCAATCCCACTTCCGTCCTGATCCCAGACATAGTACTCTTTCTGCAACATGGCCCGGACAAAGGACTGTCTCCTGCTTCACCCAGGGTTCAAGTAGCAGCAAGAGGGGCAGCAAGGTGCCTCAGAGGGTAGAATACCAGGTGCACATAGGATATTCATGTTCCTAAAAGCATCCACCAACTTACGCCCAACAATTCGTCAATGGACAGCACCTTGGGAGTTAAACCTAGTCCTCAGGGCCATGACAGACCATCCTTCGAACCTCTAGAAACTGTCACTCTCAAATGGCTAACTCTAAAAACTGTTTTCCTCCTGGCCATCTGTTCAGCCAGACGGATCAGTGAATTACAGGCACTATCTTGCCGCTCACCATACTTGAGTTTCCATGAGGAAACGATCGTACTTAGGACGATTGCATCCTTCATCCCCAAGGTTAATACCAAGTTCCACTCACAACAGGTTATTGAAATACCAGCAGAGCTACCTCAAGAAGAGGTCGCTGTCGACTCCAGACTTACATTTCTAGCCATGAGAAGAGTGCTGACCATCTATGTCAACAGGACATCTACTATCTGCAAAACCGATAGACTCTTCATCAGCATGCAAGGAGGTAGAAAAGGGCTACCAGCCACCAGATCTACAATAGCTACTTGGCTGAAGACAGACATCACAGAAGCCTGTAAAGCATCCTGTCACACTCACCAACCGACATCAAGGCACATTCAACAAGAGCAGTAGCCACCTCATGGGCAGAAAGAAATGGGCTACAGTGGAGGAGATCTGTGTGGCAGCCACTTGTGCATCCCCTCACACAGTCACCAAACATTACAGGGTGGATGTATCACAGCAGCCAAAATCACACTTTGGACAAGCAGTACTGCTGGCAGCTAAGTCAGAGACTACTAACATGGACTAAAATTATCAGCAGACCAACGGAACTTAATGATAAATTTCTGAATTCTTGACCCACCCTTTACATGGAACTGCTTTTTATATAGAAACCCATGTGTAAGGAATGTGGAGTGCCTCAGAGATTAACCCCCACAATGGTAGTTTACTCACTTGGTAAAGGTGATTGTGGGGGTGTACATCTCTCAGGCACTCCACAACCCACAAAAAAAAAAAAAAAAATTCCTGTTACCAGTGTTAATATTAGAATATAACAAGGAAGGCCAAGATGTTTGGCGACAGTTGAGACAGTATGTTATAATGATACCCATAATCTGGTCCTATTGTAGTATAAATTATTAGCAATCGAAATAAATAGAAACACAGAAACACAACTTGTATCATCCAAATTTCTTATGCATGGAGGTAACATTGCTTACAGGCCAACATTGTCTAACAATTCAGAAACATTTAATCCTTAGTAGGTACAGTGTTGGAAGAATTCAAACTGATGCTGAAAGGGCTGTGCCACAGGGAAGGGGGTCAGACTTCTTTGAAGTCACATGAGCATCAAGCAACCTATCATGTGGACACAACCCATGTGTAAGGAATGTGGAGTACCTCAGAGATGTACACCCCACAATCACCTTTACCAGGTGAGTAAACTACCACTACCCCTTGTTGTGCATGGATTTCTAGCCTACAGTTGCTAAAAAGCTGCAGTACCACAGTTCAAAGGTCATAGAATGCTGTTGTACCCTCCTGTAGTACAAAAGTTATTTTTTTAGAATAGGAACTACTGCCATCTACATTGTAGTTTCATTTTCCACCCTCACACAGAATCTAGACCCTCTCTTCATAGAAAATTTACTGTTATTTTATCGTTTTGAAAAACAGAACCCACCTTTTCAGCAGCTGTGTGAGAGTGAGTTTCTGTTTTTTTTTAATTGCACATTAAACTGAAGGTTTCTTTAGAATAAAAAGCTGCATTTTTTCAAAACTATATACTATATAAAATAACATATGGGTAATCACGCACAACTGAGCTGTGTTTCCATCTCAGGAGCTCTAATGACATCAGGGACTTCTCAAACTTTGCTGTTTAGGTACCTAAGATAAAATCAGAACACTTTATATTTGATCTTTCACTGAGTTGCAAGAACAAGGAACTGAAGACATCAAAAGCAGGAGTTGTACTTCTTTTGATGGGGTTCTGGCCCTTTTGATCAAGATGAAGTCACAATGACCTCGGCCTGATGGACACCAAATCAATCACTTTAAGATTGCTGGGCATTTCACTGTATTACCTCCTGGCTTCGAAGTATGCTCTGGTTAGCTTACTCATACTTTAAAAAAGCAAATGCAAACCTCATTAAGAAAATACCATCTCCCATTTTTAAATGAAAGCTTAAGAATAATGAACTCTTTTGATTCAGAATTAAACAGGCTCTCATACCAGATAAGATAGTTTATGTCAACCTCTAGATCTTGTCATAGTAAGTACATGCAGAAGCAAGAAAGTACCCACATCTAAAATGCGTGTTGTTTATTGTAATGTTTACTTTTTATTTTATTTGCTTGAGGTAATGCTAGCAGTTACTGTATACTCATTTGACCCTGCTGAGTGGTGGTGTGTCAAGATCATGCCTCTTAAAACAACCCATAATTCTCTAAGGTCTAATTCCACACCCAATGCCATTAAGTATGCCAAATCATGTTTGTTTAGTATCAGCAGAAAATCTAAGTAGGATGTTTAAACATGCCATTGGCAATGCATTGTAGATCTGCCTCCTGCAGGAGTAAGACAGTTCCCAAGTGTGCCACATGCGACAGAGTTGGTTATTAATCCAGCGTACCCAGTCTTGCTCCTTCTGTTTCATTTCCCTTCTAACAATAAAGCTATTCTATGCTGGCATCAAAATGATTGCAGTTCATTACTGATGCTGTCTTGGTAGCCCCCACATCCCCTTCCTGAATAAACACACTGACACAGGTCTTGGAGGAAACGGTTACAGCCATACGTTTATTTAACACATTACATTATTAGACTAGCATTCACAGCTGGGAGAATTTGCAGACTCCTCTGCCCCCACAGTCACCGTTGTTGGAAGTGCCAACCCTTGCATGGGACAAGAACTAGATTTACCTTTTGGGTCAGTACCTGACCCCAACAGCAGGGAGGTCATGTGATCAAGTGGCTAGTGGCTGCCCCCAATCTGTATTTTGAGTCCCTTGCATGCAACCAGCGTCTGCGTTGAATAAGGTGAGACCAGATGATCAGTGTGTCCTAGGCCACCATTGTAATATGGAACATAGGTCCCCTTCATTGTCAGGAACAGGCTGATCACTTTCTGAGGCCCCAGATCCTCACTGCCTAGATGGATCAGAAGAATGTCTGGTACCTACCCCTTCTAGGCCTCCACCACCAACCTGGGTCGCAGTTCCTCCCAGCATACACCTCTCTTACTCAACCAGTGAATCTGTGCCTTTTTCTGTGATATGGCTAGGTCCTGCTTCCCCAGGCCGATGGGTCACTCTCATCTCTTCACAGTATATGAAGGAATGACTCCAGATCCATATGCTCTTGGAACCCTCTGAGGAACCTGGAATAGTCAAGCAAGGTCATTACAGCAAGTTCAGCCATTCGTGAAGCAAAAATGCCTGGGACTTCCAACACCCCATAACCTGTGTCTCGGTATCTGTCAACTCTTGACTCCAGGCAATCATTGCTGCCTTGATCCTGAAGGAATGAGTGCTGAACTCTTAGGCAATACAGTCCAGCTTAGTGGACTGTGAAGCCCAATATATGCCAGAACTAATAGGCTGTCATGGGCTTACCATCCTCATGCCAGAAGAAGGCCTTGCCCTCCCTCAGGTGAGAGGTTATATATACTCCCACCTGGGACTGGATGTCCCATGAGGATCCAACTGGGACCTCCACCAGACACCAGCTGCCCATGCCTCTGTAATTGATTTTGCTTCTCCGCAGCCTTAAAAAAAAACTACTTGGATTAATGTGACATCATTGTCTAGCAAACTGGCCCCCCTCCCCTTTTCTGGGCCACTTGTGTCAGTTCAGAGACCCAGAATACTCCATCAAAAGGCAATAGAAATGCTGTCTTGAATAGCATAGCCTCATACGAATTCCAGCATAATGTTGGCAAGATCACCCACACCCGTGTCAGGGTTACTGGTGTGATAGGGTGCTGTGTATCTGGCTGCTTGGTTTGGCTCTTGCTCCAACCCTCAAGGATCTTTCAGACCTTGAAAGCTTGAGTGGTGCCCATGAAACCCATTACTCATAAGAACCAAGACAAACCCACCAGATGTCATCCAATGACCCCTGGCATCAATATCTGTTGCCTTGCTACCATGATATAGCTACACAGTTGATCAATCAGAATGGGCCAGTTGTTCAACCATCCCACCTCTGCCTGGGTCATGTTGTAGTGCTCCACTCTTTGGTGATAGGTAACTCTGGTTTGAGAAGCGATGGAATTATCTATGCAGTTTCAAGTCTTGAGGTCACCACCTTCCACAGAAATGGTTGGACTGACTGTGGATGCTGTTCTACTGCTGGGGCCAGCTCCCTAAATTTCTGCCACTGCAGACAAGATCAAGCATCAGCAGTTCCATTCTCAATGCCTATAACATGAACATCTTTAAGCTGAATGTTCAGCAATATGCATTTTAGGACAAAGACCCATTAGATCACCCAAGTGGCCCTTCGGCCCTAGTTGTCCATTTATGGTGTGTAGCATGCCCATTCTCATTTCCCTTAATCTGGGCCTCAAATGTATAGGCCTACCACAATTGGGAAAACTCCAGTAAGGTTATCTGTGTAAGGAGACCAGCAGTGGCCCACACTTGGGGTCCACTCCGAGGTGCAGCATTTGGCTTGAAAGTATGCTTCAAACCCCAGTCCACTGACGGCATCCATAAACAACTCCAGGGCATGACTTTCCTCAGTCGCTGGCCACATTTATACTCCATTGAAGTGGACAACAAATGCCTTCCAGACCTGCAGGTCCTCACGGAACCGTTCCATGACCCTCCTCCTGTGATCAAGTTTCTTAGTCCCTGCCCCCAGCTTTCCCATGCATCTTAGGAAGGTCCTCCCTGAGGGGATGACTCAACATGTGAAGTTTAGGTGTCCTACTATCTGCTGTAGCTCTCACAGAGTAATATTTTTAGCCACTGCTGCCTTGTTCAAGAGTGACCACAGTGCATCTAACTTGTTCCTAGGCAAGCGACACTCTTGTCTTACTGCATTAATCTGTATGCTCAGAAGGCCATCACTGGACTTGGTGACCAACCTTCCCAGAGGCCAAGAGAATGCCAAAGTGGTCACACAGTTCCACAAATGTGCTCAGCATCTGCCAACACACTGGGGTGCAAGCTGGTCCCACAAACAGAAAGTCATCCAGATCACACCACAAAGAAAAGGCAGAAAATATAAGCAGGATGAACATACTATTGCAATGCACTGTGAATCTGCCTCCTACAGGAGTAAGACAGTTCAAAAGTATGTCACATGAGAGAGAGAGAGTTGGTTATTAATCCACTATACCCTGTCTTGCCCCTTCTGTTTCATTCCCCTTCTAAGAATAATGCCAGACTGTGCTGGCATCAAAATGGGTGAAGTTCATTATTGGCATTCTCATCATAAAGAAAAGGCAGCATGTGACCTCACTCAAGACTTGCCTCCTGGAAGCTGTTCTACTGTTGTTCTCTTTGATGCACAGGTTGGTAAAACCACAGCCTGGGACCACCAGTCCATGATGCCCACCTACAACTACTCAGCACTGTCCAATGTATGACTAGCTTAACTGGACAAGTTCCTGGAGCAGCCAAGACTACCACTGGCTTTCTTTGTTGTCCAACTGTGCATCAAGAAAAGGCCCTGAATATCTCCTAGCTCGCCTCACAGTCAAGCGGTGATTACGCACTCTGTTCAGCAGCTGCCCCTACAGTCGCAGCAGTTGACATGGTCAGATATTTCCTGCACTTTCTGAGCTATCTCTAGAGAGCTTTATTTCCTGCCTGCAGCACCACTGTAGCCACCTGAAATAATCGCTTAAGAAACACTGTAAATCATCTGGAAATATCTGGCAATGTCTATTGCTGCAACTCTTTCTCGATTCCCAGGATGAAGCCTGAATTTGGTATAAAGGCTTTAAATTTGCAGCACCAGGCACCTGGAACAAATTCCCTCACCAGCTGAGGAATGCTTCTACAGTAGCTTGGAAGAGTTCAAGTACAGTCTTTCCATGCACCTTAGACCTCTCTCTGTATTAGTTATGGCCTACAATCCCACCTCCCTGACCATGATTTTGTTGCATAACAATGCTCATGCTTTGTTTGTTGTGGCCCCACTTGGTTTGCTTGCTTTGATTACTGTTTGGATTTACTTACCTTCACCGTTTTTTCTGCCCTGTGTATATTTTAGCCTCAAGTAATAATTCTACTGGACTATGTTAATCTGTTGACGCTGCTATCCATCTTGGACCTCTGTGAAAATGGGATGCTGCGCATTGTGAGGTTATCCAGTTGGAGTAATTTCAAATTAAAAACAAACTGTGTCAAGCCCCTGGCCTGAATTGCATAACATCTTGCCCAGTATATGTGCAAATGTCTACCAATCAAACTTGAATCTAGTGGCCAGCACCTGATTAAGAGACAGATAGTGTTGCTAGTCACTATAGTGTCTCTAACATAATGTCTGAGACCACATTTGACAAATCTGCATCAACACATGTGTCAAGGTGGAGGAGGAGGAGGATTTCAAATTTCAGACTGCTATTCCTGTTTTAAGCCCATGTAGGGATCCAAAAGTACCATGTAAAATTCTGCTGTAAACAACGCTCTTTGTGCATTCGGGAAAAATTAGAATCAGCCAGGGTCACTTAACTTCCATACTAACTGGGCGTGGCTCTAGTTTGCAGTTTTACTCAAAATCCATTCCTTCCTATTGACCCACCAAATCTATCCTCCTGGTGCATGTGATAGTAGGATGGGAGCCTGCACAAGTGAAGCATTTGTGAAGAAACCTGCAGCTGCCTGGAAAAGCACAGTTCATATAATTATTGTAACCCTAACAAATGCTCTGTTGTTGTTAGCCTTTGCTGGGATGTCAGGAGGGGGCTGGCTATATGCCACAGCTGAGAACATCCATATCATAATCTCTATCTACGAATACAGTATGTATCATCCTTACCACAATTCACTGATTCAGCCCCTCATTCTGCCTCCGAAAATTTCCATCATAACCTAATCATGCTGTTCCCCATACATTGTATACATCTTCCAATTACTGTCCTGATATTTAAAAAGATCACAGCATTCATTAGGCTCTTTTCCCCCATATTACACAGACTAAGACATCAAAAGTCACCATTTAATTTCCAATTATCTAGGCTACCTTTTGAGGTTTTCTGCTATCATCTCCTTATGAATACATATGAACAAATTTATGAAAGACAGAAAGGCCACCATCCCATTAAGAGTTTTTCCCACTTACTCAGTGAGAATACTGTCACCCCTATTTTGTCAAGGTTCCTATTTCAACTTTGACTTCTTGCAAGCCCCTTTCCTGTGAATCTGTGAGAATGTCTACATATGACTGTTGCCATATTTTTTTCTTTTGTGACTATAGAAAATGCAATCCTGAAGGTTTCAAATTCTGATATAACTCACCTTTCTGGTGAGCACTCTACTCCCCAGAGGTACTGGCAGTGGGCTCAACACCATTGGGCTCATCACCCACACCTGCTGGAGTACTGCCTGCACTGAAGAGACCCTCAGCAAGAGATGCTGGTTATTCCTCTTCCCTTTACAGACCTTGTGGGTAGCAGGCACCATTGGGCCCACCCAGACTATTGTTAGTCCAGTTGAGCCCTCCCAGTACCCCATGGTGCCCCATAACCTTTACCAGCAAAATCTACAGTACAGAAGACTGCCTCAGCATGTTGCCCACCTCTGGTGCAGACAGACATGGAACAGGAGCTGGTGATGTGGAGCCCTTCCTATACTGTTCCAGTTATCCACAGCCTAGGCCATCTTCCTGACAATTCACCCTAAATGGGTTCCAGTACCCCAGTCCCCATAGAGGGATGGCCCCCCAATGCATGCTGCAAGGACATGGCCAGTCATATATCCCACCAGTCAGTCTCTGCTATGTATTCTGAAAGCTGGTCCACCTCATACAACAGCAAAACCTGTACTGAGTGACCTAGCCCAAATGGCCTCTCCTTGGTGCTCTCCATGGTGGACCTTCTTTCTCCTGCTGCCGTAGCTGGCATCCTGCATCTCAGGGCTGATTCTTTATCTTCTTACAGTGTCTCCTGCCCCACCTCCCATGGACCTCTGGGTACTGTGCTGATGAGGGTAGAAACCACCATCACAGGCCTCAATAGTAAGCACACAGAGAAGCAGGGAAGGGGACAACCCTGTCTAGTCCTCCAGGATAGCAGAAATGGGTCTGATAGGTGGCTGTTTGTAAGACCTGAGGAGACTGGTACAACATTAGTGTCCAGGACTGGATTTTGGGTCCAAGCCAAATTGCTCCAGTGTGGCAAACATGAAGGGCCATTTGACCCAGTCAAAGGTCTTTTCGGCATCAAGAGCCAGGAAACTAGGTCAGGCAGCCCCCCCCAAATCTGGACCAGTGCCACATGATGTTCAGACTACATCTTATGTTATGCTTGGCTTGTCTTCCTTTGATGAAACCTCCCCGGTCAGGGTGGATGAGGTCTGGCAGGACCCTATCCAAGAGTTACACCAACACTTTTGCTAGAATTTTATAGACTGCATTAAGCAGGGAGATTGGATGGTTAGAGTCACACTGGGTGGGTCCTTGCCAGTTTTAGGGAGAATGGTTATTGTGGCTAGGATTTGTGAGGAAGGGAGCATTCCTTTGTCCACAGGCTCCATGATCACATCCTCCAGAGGGGGTTTGGAGTACCTTCCTGAACTCTTTATAGAATTTGGTGGGCAGCCAAAGCTTTCTCTGATGTGGAAGCTCAGACTGCTTTGTGGGTTTTCCCTCTGGATAGTAGGTGATCCAATTCAATTCTGACCAAGTCATTGAGGGAAGGCAGTTTAAGGGTATCAAGGAAGATGTGTAGGGAGGTCCCAAAATGTCTGCCCCAGAGGTGTACAGGTTTGAGTAAAGGATTTAAAGGCCACTCCTACCTACATGTTGTTGTTTAGGGGAGGTGGTACCATCTGGCATGGTGATTTTGAGGATTGTTCAGTTGTCCTCTTGTTTTGTCAGTTGCCAAGCCAGCCATCTACCAGTCTTGCCCCCCTCCAAAGTAAGTGCCAGCTCGAGTGAGGAAAAGATACCGCTTGATGTGTGTCGAGGTCATCTGATTCAGTTAGCCTTTTAATCATCTGAGATTTCCTAGTCAGTTCGGCACACTGTGAGACATAATTTCTTCTTCTAGTGTTGGCACCTGCCCCTCCAGCTGCCTCTCTCTGCTGGCTTTTAACTTACTTTTAAGTCCCAGATATGGCAACCCCTTGCAAAGGTCTTCATAGCTTCCCTCCTTGTGGTGGCCAAAGTGTCCTCCTTTTGTTTAATTAAAAGAGTGCTGGAGAGTGAAGGACATTTTGTTTTTAAATTCTGGGTCAAGAAGAAGACTGGGGTCGAGTCTCCATTGTCGGGGGGCATCTCCATCTCCCAACTCCGAGGGGGCATGGTCCAAATGAATGAATGGGCCATAGGAGGCAGAGGTCAACCCAGGTAACAGGTCAGTGATAAGTAGCACTGCTCCTATGTGGGTATACAAATGATGTGCATGTGAGAAAAAGGAAAATTCTCTATCTGAGGGATGAAGGTACCTCCATGCATCAATTAGACCTCTCTCTCTGTGGCCATCTGCTGAAGTACATCTGAGCCTTTGGGAGAGTGTGATACCAGAGGGATTGACCTGTCTAGCACAGGGTCCCAGGATGTGTTATAGTCAGGAAGCCAGTGAGAGGGCCATGTGATTAAAGAATTCTGGGTGGTCAAAATTTGGCCCATACATTGCTACCAGGGTGAGGCATTCCCCGATCTCTTACACCTTTGCAACCAAATATCTGCCCTGAGGGTTTATTTTCTGTCAGATAAGGTATAAATAGAAGCCAGGGAGAAACTGTATGGCCACCCCAAGCCTTAGACATAAAGGAAGCCAAGAAGAGGGTGCCATCTCAGGAGCTACCTAATTTAACTGCTTCCTCCTTTGACATGTGGGTCTCTTATAAGATGGTAATGCCCCCTTTAACTTTTTTAATATAGGACCAGATCCTTTTGCTCTTAATTTCTGTCTTTAGCTCATTAATGTTCCATGTCAAAACCCAAAACACCCCATAAGATGATTTGGGGGTTATGTACTCTCACCTCCTGGGTAGCCCCTCCAACCCCCCACCACCACCACCACCACTCTCACCAGCTGAGAATCTCTGCCTGCCAATTTTCTCCATTTAACTGTCTACTGAACAAAAGCACATCCACAACATCAGACCCTCACCCCACTCCCAGCTAGAGCAACCAGCTCATAACATCTCCAAACTTTAGGTGCCCTCTGGATCCCCATTCTTACCATGTTCTTTCCTCCTGCTCCACCCTTGACAAACAGGCCTGGAGTGGCAGAGTGGATCATCCAAAAAAACAAGCAAAAAAATCATTCCTCTCCCCATCTCTGCAAATCCCATCTGTGTACAGTCCCCATTATCTCTTCATGAAAGGAGCCGGTGTGAAAACATGCCACCCAAAAGTTCTAGTATTCATGAATGCATAGGAGGAGATTGAACTGCCATCCCCTCAAGTGAGCTGCTGGTGGTAAACCCACAGAGGAAAACTCAGTACCAAGATCCACTTGTAAAACTCCCATCGACATTGGTTTGTATTACATACCAGAGTGTGGTGCTCATGTGGAATAAAACCTTTTGTCATGATGGGGTGGCAAACTGGACAAGCCCCAGATCATACATTTTAGTTTGATGGGTTAGAGGAAACTGGCCATGGATTCTAACTTAGGAGGCATCCAGGCCAACCATCTCCTCCCTGTGTGTGACTATTGCCTTCTGCAGTTTCCAGTTTGCTGTAAATTGCTCAGTTGGTATTTGCTAAACCTGCTAACCCAAGGGCTGGAACTGGGAACCCCCACTCCTCACCAGCAGCTATCAGTTGTACACAGAGAACATGTAGAGCATAGCTCTCCCAGCATAGTTGGAATTAAAAACAATTTCACTTAGCTGAGCATACCCTTAAACAAACAAAACAAACCTTGGGTATAATGCTCATCTATCTAGGGATAAATCAGCGACCGAGGTATATATTACAATAAGTAGCTGTCAGAGCTACTGAGTCACCACAGAAATCACTCATTGCAAGTCTTTCAATTATGCAAGTGTTCAAATGAGTTGCAGACCAGCAACAATTAATTTTAAAGAAAAGATCCATGTCTGTAAAAGATAGGTTACTACGGGGTGGGGGCTTGCCAGTTCTGAGAGATGCCACTCCTCAGCAGTGCTTGTGTGACTGCATGGGAGCTGAACCTCTCAAACTGTCACAGTGGTTTGTCATGTCAGCTACCACCGTATGGGTGCAGGAGTAGGCTCCACCACGTGGAGCAAGTCTGTAATCAGTTAGTGCATGATCATCACGAAAAGCATTCATAGGATTCAGAGTAGTATACAAGCCAAAGCAAGCAATAGCCCATGTACAGGTCGTCCTTGACTCAAAGAATTTAAAACAGGCACTGGCTTACCCCAGCTACCTGGGGCAGTTCCCCACAAGCCCCCTTCCCGTCCCACACTTACTGTTAGGTGCAGGTTGAGCCTAGATTGAGGAGAGTGCAGTCATGGGGAGGGCTTGGTGCTCTGAGGCCCTGTGCACCCCCCACTGCTGCCACCTCAGTGTTCAAATATGCTAATGCTGCTTCTGGGTGGGCAGAGGCCTCTCGGAGGGTTAAAGGCTGTAGGCAGATGGCCTGGACACCAGATAATGATTCAAGATGGATAAATGTGGAAAATTGCCACTGTGCCTCATGGAGATTTTTTCAACAAGGCTGAATTCTTGTCTCTTAGGCTGCAGCTGATTCTGGATAGTCCACTTTTTCTTGCAGCTTGAAGAATCAAAACTCAATTGGAGTAATGAAGAAACTTTATTAGGACTTTCTCCTGGTCCGTTTTTCCCTGGACATCTGTGAGTCCTTAGAATTTTAAATTTTGTAACATCCTCCAGCCCCAGAATTTGAGGAAGGTAAGTGGAAGAGGAAGCCACTGAGTTTGTGCCCTTGAGTACCTCAGGGAGGCCAGTCACCTGAACGTTGGTGTGATGCTGCCTGTTTTTGTTGTCATAGAGCTTGTCTGTGAACACTGTGATCAGTTTATGGGCCATTGTGAGCTCTGTTGCCATCTCCATGCCTCAGCTCTCCTGCTCTCGAACTCAGGGCTTTAGTTCATTCAAGCGTTTATTTTGTGATTTTGCCTTCTCACTTGAAGCCATTAAGTGTGTGCTGTACATGGGTGAGCTGGGCATTCAGATGTTGGAACCCCGCTCTCACTTTTGTCTGTTGTTTGTATATTATTGCCTCGACTGTTGATTTACATGTTTGGTGAGTGACAGGTGGTTGCCTGTAACATCTCTTGAGCAGACAGGTCAGGGCGGTCCTCTGATGCAGCTTGTGGTGCGGTGTGGTGTTACATCTTGCAGGTCTCACAGGCCCATCTCCTTTGTCAGCTTCTTCTGTCTTTTTAAAATAAATCTGAGTCTGTCAACAGGCCGATTTCAGTGGCTGCAACATAAGGAAGGTAGGATCTGATGATATCTTGGAAGATAAATTAGTTTAATATGAGGATGGCACAGTCATGGAGCTCTAGCATGGCCATTCATTCTCATCCCTGGCTAGGCTACGACCCCCATCCTTGACACTGCTGATAACAAAATCCACTTATACCTTCAAAGAATGAGTACCCTTTCGCCTTGGCAACATTTTAACAATGTATGTTTCCATTTATTCTTTTTTGTCACTTGTTTTTTTTATCACGCTTTTTAGTATCAAAATACTTGTAGAACCAAAATACATCAAACAAACAATATTCACTCAAGGTTAGGGTGAACCCTTTAGAAATACAACACTGCATTTATTACTTACATAGCTTAATAAAGAACTTTTTGCTCCTGGAAGATTAGTCCTCTAAGACCTGGGGTTCAATTCTCAAAGAGCCCTTAGAGTGATGCAAGCTGCTGCCAAAGGCAGCTTGCATCAAAGGCCGGTGCACCAGGGACCTTGCACCCGATTCTCTATCGGGCAGGGTCCCAGCAGCAAAGTCCCATGGCTTGCTGCAACTCTGGCCAGGCGCCAAACAGACAGTGCACTGGGAGGGTCTGCTGCAAACCACAGGGTGGCCTTTGCGCAACTCTAGACCATGGTGGTGTAGTGGTCCCCCATCTCAATCCTCGATGTCACCACTTATTAAAATTGTCATTGTGTCCCATTCCTGGGGATCTGGTGTCCCCTCCCAATCCCCGATGTGACCACTTAATATAAAATATATTACTGCCCCTTCCTGGTGGTCTAGTAGCCTCCCACCCCAGTAGGTAGTGCCCACCACCCCGCTCCCCACCCCATCCTGTAACAGAGCTGGTGACCGCACAGTCCTTGAGCTTTGAGAATCAACCCTGATCTGAGACCAGTTTTTGTTGCACTTAAGCTTTTTTTGCACTTTACACCCTTTAGTATAGATTTACTATTCCAGCACCACACCACCATAGATTACCACACCTGTGAAAAGGTTAAAGGAATTTTGAGAAATCAGATTCAAACCCAAACCTCCAGAATCAGAGCTTTGTGCCCTGATCACTAAGCTAAGCTAGTGGGTGCTTAATAAGCTTGAAGTTATGCACATGTGTGACACTAACTGGTCCCAGACCAATTAAAAAGAGAAACTGGTCTCAGACCGGGTCTGTGGGGAAAAAAGAGAAACTGGTCTCAGACCAGGTCATAAGGGACTAATCTTCCTATAACATGGTGCTCAGAGCTTCAGGAAGCTGAGTTAGTGGTCTGGAAGGTGTATGATAGGCAGGCGGTGCCTACTGCTGGGAGCAGACTTCAGTTGCATGGTGAAGGGCCCATAACAGGTCTTGCTTATCATGGCGGCTGCCATTAGCAAGGATCCACCGGAGAGTGAATCATCTTCTTTTTCTATCAACTCAGAGGCTGAGAGATGAGTAGGATCTGTGAACTATGTTATACTACAAAGTAAAGGAGGAAGGTGGTGTGACCAACTGTTTATACACTTGGCACCCATCACTGTCCCCTTCCCTGCATTAGGCAGAAGGTTTGGAGATATGCCCACATAGCTCCAGTTTAGTCTGTCCATGTAAATAATAGTGTGGCATGGCCAGCCCCAAAGGAGCATTGGTGTCTAATCTGTGATGAAAGTGTTTGCAGTACAAGTGAATCCAAGGGCTGGAGTCCCTGCTTTTCCTTCTTCAGAAGGGCAGGTAGGGTTCACCTGGCATGCTATTCAGGGGAAGCCTGCTCTATTCCCAGGGTAGCTCTATGGAGTCCAATACCCCTGTCTGTATTAAGAAGGATTGTACAGGTGAAGTCTGAAGCTCGCATCAGTGTAAATATGGAATCTGTCCTTAGCAGCCTCGGGGTTCAAGCTACATGGGACCCAGAAAATATGGCAGGTCCTGTGTGGCTGCTGTGCAATAATTCAGTGGAATTCAGCTGTGAGAAGAACTCCATAAAAAGTACCTGAGTGCCTTTTTGGGTTGTTGGAATTACCCCAGTTCATCAACTGAACTTTTCTACCTCATAAATGCCTTTACCGTCACCGTTGATAATGTGGTGTTCAGAGACTGCAATGATTGAGAGCTATGAGATATTGTAGCCTTCCCACTGGAGAAATGAAGTTGTAATGAAACACAAAGGCAAAACTGTAGTTTCCTAGAAACATAGACTTTGACGGCAGATAAGACCGCTTAGCCCACCTAGTCTGTCCATTTCCGCATCTACAGGATAAGCTGCAGATCCTAGTTAACCAACAGCCTATTTCTTCCTACCCCCACAAAATTGCCTTATGTCTGTCCCATGCATTCTTGAATTCTCCCACAGTTTTAGACCCCACAACCTCCTCAGAAAAGCTGTTCCATGCATCCACAACCCTCTCTGTGAAAAATGCTTCCTCACATTGCCCCTGAACTGCCCCATCTTCAAATTGTGTCCCCTTGTTCTTGCATATCTCTTTTCTGAAAGATGCTAATACATTACTATAATAACCAGCGCAACTTTACACTTAAACCAACTGTTTGAATCAGGTGGGTTACAGCCCGCAATCACTATTTATACAGTAATTCAAATGGATGATGTATGGGGATGTGTGTCATTAATATTCATATACATATCTGCACATCTCTCCTTTAGAACAATCCTTTAAACAGTTAACATTTAACATTATTAGAACTTCAAAGAAAGTTTTTTGTTTTTTGTACTTTACAGTCTTTAAGATTTTAAATCCTGTAACGTGCAGGGTTTAGCACAAATGAACTCAGGTCTTTGTGACAATGACGCTAAAGATGATTGCCGTTATCACTCAGTCAAATTACCAGGCACATTTTCGGCACTCTGACAATCCTAATGCACCAGGACAATGGCACCAGGACATATTTTTACTACTTTCTGTGGAGGAGGTGCCCTCTCACACCCTCCCTCCTGGGGGTTTTTGCCTCGCACCTCCCCTACTTAAGGATTCTCAACCCAGGGGTGCATGTTGGGGGAGAGAAAGAAAAATAAAAGGTTTGGTCTGGGTGCAAAAATCACACTAGCGCCCAGACCTGAACTCAGTACCTCAGCCATTGCCCAATCCCCGACGCCACACCGCAACTGGACTGACGACCGCAGCGCCACCCCTACAGCCTCTTCACCCCCCAGCCCACGCTCACCGTGCTTCCTCCCACCCCTCCATGTGTGTATGTATAGCAACATCCGGTCGCCTAGTTCGCCACCCCTCATCCGGTCACCCTACAACTGTCGGTCGCCGTGAGCGGATTGCGCGAGGAAGGTGTCGCCGTAATGGATGGCTCCCTTCCTCATGTGCCCACTTCATGGGTTACCAACTAACCCTACTGATTTGAATGGGACTTTCTGATTGGCTGCACAGGTCCATTGGGACAGCTGCCATGTCTGCCGGTGCCACTGGCTGCATGTCCGTACCAAGGTCTTGGTTTGGCTGCGCTGCCATCATTGCTGCATTTTCTACTGCCACTCTCTCAGTTTCAAAATCCTGTCCCACTTCAATGTCCATTTCTCTTTTTCTCCCTCTGCATGGAGAAGTGTGGACCCACTGCTGGGAACTCTGTGTGACTGGGGAGCCCTTCAGATTGTGGCGATTATGCCGGTACTGTTTCCCATTGGCAGAGACAACATAGGAACATGGGGTCCAGGTGGGCAAAACAACAACCGCAGGAGTCAATTTATGCTGGCCAGTTCACATATGCACCTGCTGTCCTGGACTCAGTGGAGGAAAGGTATGTGCTGATCTATTATAATAATACTGTTGCTTTTGCTGAGCAGACTGTATTGTAGCACAGACATCTGAATCTGGGATCCTTGGCTCTAATAACTTGTGTTGCAGATAATAAGGTTCTAATATGACGGCCCATGAGTAACTGCGCTGGGGAACGCACAGCAGTTAAAAATAGTGTCCTCCACTGAAGCCTCATTACTACACTGCCTGTGTGTGTGTGGGATTTAGAGAGCACTATTTTTCCACAGGCTCATGTTCCCTCCCTGCAAGGCATCAAAGAGGCAGAACTTTGTCTAGGGGCATGACCAGGACACCTAAATGGACAGGTTGGGGGTGGAGGGCAAGCATGTGCCACCCACTAAGAACAGGCAGGTGTTCCCAGGGTGGAGAGAATTTGCATCCAGGAATAGGGAGGAGATACCTCATCGTTTCCATCTTTCCTAGGTTGCAAGAACAGCCTTAGAGGAACGCACACACAGCAGAACACAGCTGCAAAATAATTAGATTTGTCTACAAGCACTGTCTTCCAAGCAAGACACAAGCAATTGAATCAAAAGTACACACACACACACACACACACACCAGAACACAGCAACGAATGATTAAATTTGCTACAAGCACTATCTCCTATGCAATACACAAGCAATTGAATCAACACACACACTCACACACACACACACACACACACACTTATCATGCAGTTTTCTTTAACTGAGTTTATCCTAGTACTGCCTTTGTGCAGTTACATCAATAGCTTAAACAAACAAACAAAAAATGCAAGTATATTAATATTATAAGGGATACAGTAAAAATCAATGGAGATAGCAAAGCAATGTAATGAATATTTGAGTTCCTATTCAAACCCAGTCACAACTCAGTCCCTGCCCTGTACATTACCAGGAATGCCAACAGAATTAATATAAATACAGACAACATACTGAAAAAAAATTCAGAATAAGAAAATCAGAGTGCAAAGTTTCCACTAAAATGCTGAAATTCAAGACATAAGCAATTAAATCAACACACACACACACACATACGCATGGGATACACATAGGAGGACCCTGGTGACAGGGCTGGAGTATGGGGGGGGGGGCGGCGGTTTAGACTAGAGATCAGTTATGGTCCATGGCATAGCCACATGGTCAGAATATTAAATATTTAAAAATAAACATAAATGCAAAAGTAATAATTTCAAGAAGAAAATGGAACTGCAGACAAAATCAACAGCAAGCAATTGTGCAGTTACATCAGAACCCAAACCAGCCAAATCATTTGAAGATTCATCACTGTAAGTCTTCTGTATTATGCAGACTGTGACACATATCAGTTGTAGGGTAAATTAGTGCATCTGGACTTATTTGCTGCACATGCATCTCAATTGCTAAGGGGTCCTGACCATGTTCACCCTTCCTCAAGCCAAGCTAGCTACAGTATGTCTGGCAATAACATGGATGGAAAGATTATACCATATTTTCAACAAGAAGTTAGCATTTTAAAAAGACAGTGTTGTAGACTGAGAAGCAGCTTGTGTAGGTGAATTCATCATGCTAGCCAAGATATGTTCTGGTTGCGTTCCATAAGGCTAACCAGTGGGAGAAGTAGGGGAAAGGGATAGAAATCTAACATAGAACCATTTAACCCATTTGTGATTCAAAGTTGCATGATGGAAATGCGGCTTCCAGAGCTGGACACCATATTCCAAATGAGGCCTCACCAGTGGTCTACACAGTGACATAACCACCTCCTTCCTTCTGCTGGTAATACCTCTCCCTATGCACCACAGCATTTCAATGGCTCTCCTCACAGCTTTGGTACATTGTTTAGCCACCTTTAGGTCATCCACTATGATTACCCCAAAATCCCTTTCCATTTTGATGACCATCAGCACCCCCCCCCCATGTAATCCTTCCCTGGGTTCCTGCAACCCAGATGCATGATTTTGCATCAGATCTCAGCTGCAACATTTTGGACCATTCCTCTTGTTTTCCTAGGTTCCTCCTCATTTTTTCCACTCTTCCCAAAGTGTCCATCCTGTTGCAGATCTTAGTGTCATTCACAAACAAGCTCACTTTCCCCTCCAGCCCCTCTGCAATTTCATTTGTGAAGACATAAACTAGGACTGGGCCCAGGACTGATCCATTTGGCACCCAGCTGGTCACACTCCTTTTCTTTGACTCAACACCATTTACCATGACTCTCCATCTTCTATCATTCAACCAGTTCCTAACCCAGTTTACCACCTTGTGACCCACTCTCAGGCTGCCACACTTGTTTGCAGGTCATATGTGGAATGGTATCATCGGCCATACTAAATGCAATTCATGTTTATGTTTAAGCTCATGAAACACCCTTATCAAATTAATGGCACTTGCAGCTGTAGTTTTGTTTCTCCATGCCTCATTAACAATTCCACACAACTTCACTAACTTCATTATGCAGCATGGTGGATCTGACCAGAATTTGTTTAGTAAAGTCTTGACTGTTTGCACTGCTCTCTCTTGACCATGCCATAACTCTGGGGGTACCTGGGTGAAGAGACAAGGTGTGTGAACTCGTATGCTTTTGCAAAAGACTCAAACTCAGCACTAGCAAATTGAGGCCCATTGTCGGTAATGAAAATCTCTGGTATGCAATGCTGTACATATTGGGATTTAATATGGTTATCACAGTCTAACTTGTAGTATTTTGTAATCTGAATATCTCAATAAACTTGGAATAACAGTCCACCATCAGCAAGTGTGTCACGCCACTAAAGTCAAATAAATCAGCTCCCACCTTTTGCCAGGGCCTCTCTGGTATTTCATGGGGGTGCAGTGGTTCTTTGGGTTGAGCTTTCCTGTAAGTGACACAGATGCCACAGTTGGCAACCAAATCACTGATTTGGCTATTCATTCCTGGCCAAAACAAAACATCTCCAGCTCCTCTCCTGCACTTTTCTATCTCATATGGCTGCCATGAATTTTTGTGAGCATTTCCTTTCACAGAGATCCAGGCACAATCATCCTCTCACCATTAAGGAGTAGCCCACTCTCAGGTGTGATTTCTTCTTGAAATAGCCAATGATAGGGTTTACCTGAGAGCGTTCTAAGGGCCTGCCTTATAACACTGTTTCTTTCAACATTTGCAGTTCCATGTCTCACACTGTTTCCTGTTGAAACTGTTTCATTTGTTTGTCAGTAACTGGAATTTTGTCAATGGTATGCACCTACATTTATCAATGTCAGTCACAGTTACAGTCCCTTTCTGTACTGCCCTACTGAGGGCGATGTGCAGCTCCCTTCCTGCTTTGTACATGACTTGCAAATTGTATTTCTGTAACTTGAGCACCATTCTTTGTATATGAGGAGAAGCAGTATGCAGGGGTTTCTCAAACAGGCTTTCAAGGGGTTTGTGATCAGTCTCTACAAGCACTTTCTGTCTGCCATATATGTATTGATGGAATTTAGTACACCCATACACAATAGGCAGCATTCTTTTTCTATTTTTGCATAGTTTTTCTCAGTACTGGTCAGAGATCTAGAAGCAAATGCCACAGGTTTATTGGCTTGTAATAGGTATGCTCCCAGTTCTTCAGAAGAGGCATCAACAGACAGAACCACCGGCTGGTGCAGATTATAAAAGGATAGCACCCGGGGTGCATCATGATTTTCTCTAATTCATGAAAAACCTGTTCATGTCTGGGGTCCCAATGTCAGGCCGTATCCTTTCCCAGCAATTCTCTTAGTGGTTTATTCAAGGTTGACATGTTGGGAATGAATTTGGCTAGGTAGTTAACCATCCCCCATGAACCTCTGTAGTTCCATGACATTCCAGGGTGTGGGAATGTCCACCACCACTTTAATTTTCTCTGGATCTGCTACTAGCCCACTTTGGGTCAGTCTATGCCCAATATGAGGAACTTCTTTCAGTCCATTCTTTGATTTTTTGTGATTCAACATTAGGTGGTGCTCTCTAGCTTTCTGCGGTACTTTCCTTAATCATGCATTATGTTCTTGCAGATCTGACCCCCATATCAATGTATCATCCATGTAAGTTTCTACATCTTCTAAGCCTTCAAATATTTGAGATATCTTTCTTTTAAACACTTCTGGGGCTGAGCATATTCTAAGCAGCATTCTTTTAAATTTATAATGCCCAAATAGTGTTGAATGTCACTAGCTCAGAGCTAGGCCCATCAAGTTTTATTTGTCAAAAAGCATGACCTGTGTCAAGCACTGAAAAGGTTTTGGCACCAGCTAGCCTTGCAGCTACTTCTTTGACAGTTTTCATTGGATAGTGCTGTCTCTTGATTGCTTTGTTCCAGTCTGGGGTCAATGGATATTCTCACTTTACCAGGCTTCTCTATCACTACCACTGAATTAACCCAGCTTGTTGGTCTCCCTACTTTTTCAATAACACCCAGCTTCTCCATATTGCCAAGCTCTGCTTTGATCTTATCTTTTAAAGCAAACAGTGTTTTCCAGGGTGGATGATTCACTGGGCTAATAGACTTGTCTATCTTGATGCGGTGCTCTCCCTGAAGACACCCCAGCTCCTGAAAAACATCAGCAAACATAGACAATATCTCATCAGTTGAGTCACTCTCTGCATTAAGTGAGAACAATTTCTTAACAAGTTTCCTCTCTAGACATATAGGCAGTCTCAGCACAGGCATTACATTGGCATCAACAACTTGAAACGTGACTGCATAATACTGAGTTTTGAATCCCATAGCCAGCACAACTTTCCCATTCATATTCATGTAATGGCCAGAGTAGGAAACCAATCATGTGTTCGACTTTTGAGTAGGCACTCTGGATACCATTTGATACATGCTCATAGGCATAACATTACACTGAGCTCCAGTATCCAGTTTGAAAGTCACAGTTTTCCCACTAATGTTTAAGTGCACTTTACAGTCATTGCCCACAGCTGTGTCAGCATTTCAACAACAAAAGCATTTTTGCCTTCACTTCTGATCTCTTCCTGAACTACATGCACCTTTGCACCTAGCCTTGTACTACACATGCTTGCAAAATTATTCTAGCCATTGCATATTTGACATCTTTGCCCATAAGCAGGGCATCTGTTTGGTCAATGCTGTCTCCCACATTTACCACATTTGCAGGCTAGGCTCTTTAGCTTGCACAATCCCTTTCATTTTCAGCACAGTCTCACTATTCTCCTTTTTGAAAACCATTAAATGCACTGCAGCATCTGCACCGGGGGCTCTACTTATAGTTTTAATTTTGTCTCTCGCTTAATTCAGCAGCCCTGCAAATATCAATAGTTTTAGCCAAAGACAAGTCCATCTCATAGAGCAGTTAAGTACAGCATATGGTCATCCAAAATACCACAAACAATTCTGTCTCTTATCAGTGAATCAGTCAGATTGCAAACTCACAAGACTTAGCATACAAAGGTAATTCAGTAAGATAAACATCAAAGGTTTCACCTGGCTGTTGGTTGTGTGTGTTGAACAGGTGCCTCTCAAACGTGATGTTTCTCCGCTGATTGCAATATTTCTCAAAGCACTGCATAATCTGATTGAAGTCTGTTTTGTCTTCCTCCTTTGTCTAGTTAAATGTATTGTAAACCTCCAGGGCTGTGGGCCCATGATACGAAAGAAAGTCATGGCTTGGATCTCCGGAGGTTTCTCTGAGATTCCCGGGGCTACCAAAAAAATCTCCACTTCCTGTCTGAAGCGGCGCCAGTTTTCTGCAAGGTTGCCCATGGGGTCCAGTGCGGGAAGTGGGGAGAGCTGCTCCATCTTCTGACACCATGTAATAAAACATGGAGGCAAACACTGTGGACAACTTTACATTTAGACCAACTGTTTAAATCTGGCAGAATAGAGCCGACCAACCACTATTCATACAGTAGTTCAAATGGGTGATGCACACAGGACTAGATTCCAGGCATCCCCATGATAGACAACTTTACTGTGAAACCAGGAACAGATGTACCTCGGCGATCCGCCAAGCTAAGGTGACCCACTACCGCCATAATCTTTTGTCTGCTTGGAGCTCTGGTCATGACTTCTGGTGCAACATTAAGGAAATCACTGGGAAAGTGGTCTCCCTTCTGCCCACCCAGCTCACTAGCAATGGTTCAATTGTACGGGACCTACTAACCATTGCTAACACCCTTAATAATGCTTTCTCCGACCTTAGCAGGGTATTGCCTCCAAACTTCTTTGACCCCACTCTGACCAGCAATCCCGCTTCCACCTTATCGGATGCCATTCCCACTTTCCATCTCCAAGCTATCTCCCCCAGCTTGGCACAAATATACAGACAAATAAGGGGTGACTTAATATTGGTATATCAAACCTTAAAAAATGATTATTTAAGAACCACAATTGGAATTACTACTGCCTCCAACGTCAAATCAACTAGGAGTCATGGTTATAAACTCATTGGAGAAAAATGTATATCCACTAGAAGGAGTCTATTTTTCACACAGAGAGTTGTGGGTTTGTGGAATAACTTACCTGTAAGTGTCGTTAATAGTGATAATTTAAATACCTTTAAGCAAAGATTGGATAAACATATGGGAAACAAAAAATTTGATTTCCACCCATAGGACATATGGGTGGCGAGCATACAATGGGCATCCTTACATATGCCTTCATTGCTCATACACTTCTATGAACCTATGAACCTATATCTTCAGTTTTATCAACAAGTCTAGGTATAGTGGTGACACCCTCAACTTAAAACTCCTTAGACTCACTCTAGATGTAGGTTTCTCCCTTCTTACTAAAATCTTTAATCTGTCCCTTTGCCTTGGGCATTTCCCCTCATCCTAGAAATGTGCAGTTACCCCATCATTACTTAAGGGTGGTGACTGCACTGCTCCCAACAATTACCGCCCCATCTCCATTCTCCCCCTCTCCCTTTCCAAGGTGCCGGAAAAAGTGGTCTCTGACCAACTTACTGAATATCTCTCCAAACATAACCACTTTTCCCCCGTCCAGCATGGTTTCTGTTGTGGGCACAGCACTACTACTGCGCTTCTTGAGTACATGTCCTTCATGCACCAAGCTCTTGATAATGGACACCTGGTAGGATCTGTCTACATAGATCTTACCAAAGTGTTCGACACTTGTCAATCATACCCTGCTGCTCCACACCCTCCAATCTGTGGGCCTTGCCTCTGAGGTGGTGTCCTGGTTTTCCAGCTATCTATCTTACCGATCCTAGCAGGTTAGGATTGGCTCCACCCTCTCCTCCTGCAGCCCTGTTCATTCTGGAGTCCCCCAAGGGTCTATACTTGGCCCCCTCCTTTTTAGCCAGTTCCTTAACCCTCATCCCCAATCCTGCCCTGGTAAAATGCTCCTCTATGTGGATAACGCCATTATCTTTGAATGCCATCCCAACCCCTCTGCCCTCCAAGCTCCAATCCTGGTTTGTGGCTCATAAGTTATCCCTCAACTGTAATAAAACCAAATCCATGGTCTTTACCCACCACCAAAACCAGCTTCGTAACCTCACTCTATCCATCTGTAACACTGCCAATGTCCCTCTCAAGCAAGTCTCTTCTTTCAGGTACCTGGGGTTAACCCTGGATACCCATCTCTCCTATCATCCTTACATCCAAGGTCTCCTGTCTGCTTTCAATACCAGGATTGGACTGTTATACCGTCACAAACATTTCCTCTCCTCCCCTGAGGTGCTTCACCTGGCAGTATCCTCATTTGTTCTCTCCCTCATGGACTACTGCCTGGTGACTTATGGTACAGCTGACCCAACCTCCCTCTCATGCATAAAGAATACCCTGAACAAAGCCTGTAGACTGGTCACTGGCCATGACAGGCTGACACACACCTGTGATTTGTATAAATCCGCAAACTGGCTAAATCTGGAAGCCAGACTTAAATACTATACATGCATCCTTGCAAAGAAAATATCTTTTAGAATTGCCCCTCTTGGCCTTGGCTCCTTTGTCTCAATTGCCCACCCCCCATCTGAGACTCCAGAAGTGCCTCGAGGTCATCCCTCTTCGTGCCCACACTGCAGAACCTAGTTGTGACAAAGGGCCTTTTTATACCAGGCACCTATGTGGCTAAATGACCTCCCACCCACCATCTCCCTACTACCTAGCCTTGGCCTTTTCAAATCTGCCCTCAAGAGCTACCTCTTTGAACAATAAGCCTGTGACTGCAACTGACCCTTGCTACACTGGAACCTGCCTTGGCCAGTGGTTTATTCTCAAACCAGTGTAACCAGTGTATCCAATCCTTGACTCCCTTTCTGTTTAGCAATCAAGTGTAATCTGCTACATCAATTATCGACCCTGAGTTGCACCACCCTGTGATATTTTGTCTTCTTGTCTTGTTTGTATAACTATGACCCTCCAGACCTGCTTCAATTATTTTGTATAATTGTGTAATTATATGCTACTTATCTCCTTCCCTCCTATTGTACTTGTGACGAGGTGCCTTTGCAAAAGTAGTCTTTGACTCAAAGGTTGTATTAAAATGTAGCAAATAAATAAATAAATCATTAATATTCATATAGATATCATCACAGAAATGTCTGCTCATAAGCATGCGTTTTAAATAAAAGGAGCCTGTTCTGAAGTTTTATTGCAAGTGTGGACCTTGCCTTTTGTTTAAAAGAGTGATCTGTGTCCTAACCCCTCTTGCTTTGTAGCCTGTATGTCCTGATGTGTCCTGGAGTAGTAGGAGGTCACCATCCATCTGGGAGGTCAAGGATGTGAGCTAGTACTGTGTATGCTTGCCTCATTGTTTTACCATCAGAGATACTCCTAGACACCCGGGGAGTGAGGCCTCTGGCTTACATATATCATTCCACCCCTAGATCATAAGGGTCAGCAGCCTTTCCTTTTTACAGATGCATGGGTGGAGCCATGCAGAAGTATTGCTGTAATCAGAAAAAGGGGTCTAAATTGCTAATGCAGCACAACTTTGTTGTTACGCAGGAGAGGAATGAAATCAAGTCCCTGTTTTGTGCATTAACTGAACTGTGTTTCCTCCACCCTCCCCTTCCCTCCCCAGCTGTGTGTTGTTAGGAGAAAGTGGAATCCCTCCACAGTCAACAGATCTACTGTCTGAGCTGGGTGTGGAGTGGAAAATGTCACCAAGAGAAACACAAGTCCCTTTTAAGACAGCATCAAAAGCAAACAGTGATCTTTCAAGCTGACACACACACACACACACGGACATACGTGTGTGCGCGCACATACACACATAAACACGCACTAGAGACTTAGCAAACCATAAAAATGGAGATAACATTGCAAATTACTCTACTGAGCCAAAAGGGTAGTAAAATAAATTGATAACCTCCTGTTAAACCTCCATAAATCATCCAAGTACCTCCATAAATAGCCTTTTACATTAGAAGAATAATGAAATCATGAAACTCGTGCGCTGCTCACTTTAGGCAACTTCATGAAACAAGACATATTATCTGAGAGTCACAAAACAAATATGAAAACAAGCACGTGTCAGTGTTGAATGTTCGTGGCATGCATTGCTGTTGTACAAGGTCCTGCTTGTACACGTTTTACTATATATATATATATATATAGGTGTCAGCGTGGCTCAGTTGGTAGCACATCCGCCTCTGGACCAGAAGGTCATGGGTTCTTGTCCACACGGGATTGGACTTGCACCTAAAATCGCTGGCATCTGGGTGCAGTATTGGGGTGCTGCAGGGTGTGCCGTCCTTCGGATGAGACGTTAAACTGAGGTCCCTTCTGCCCATCCTGGTGTTGTCCTGGTGGGTGTCCAGGTGGAAGTTAAAGAACCCAGGGCACTCTTCGCAAAGAGTAGGGAACATTCCCAGTGTCCTGGCCAACATTCCCCTGCCCATAAACTGGTTCATGCAATTTCCCAGGCTGTGTGTGGGTGATGATGTGCGATATGGCCGCCACCACACATTCAGTCACTTCACTACCAGTCTAGCATTGCTTGTAAAGCGCTTTGGATGTATGAAAAGCGCTATATAAATACAGATTCTTCTTCTTCTATATATTAACCTAAGATAGACCAGATGTGATGTAATATGTCATTTGAAATGGCCTCCAGATTTTACATAGTTTTATACAGCATTTAGCCGGTATAGTAGAAGTGAGATGCAACATCTCAATTTTAGTGTGGTCCTAGTTTTATAATGTATTTTTTAGGACAGATCATTTTAGATGAAACCACTCCTTTTGGTGGGGTTCTGTTGTAGGGTTATGTGTTTTACACAGTTTTGAAGGATAATCCAGCTGAAATGCAATATCTCTTTTTCAGTGGGGTCCTGTTTTGACACATTTTTTATTGCATTTAGTTAAGATAACACAGATCAGATGCTATCTTGTTTTCAGGGGGAATCTGCTTTTCCCCAGTTTTTATTCTGTATTTACTGGAATATGGAGCCTAGTTTGGGGCTCAGTTTATTACAAAAAAAAAACTGTACTAGTTAGAGGTATGCTGAAAAAAAAGCTTCCACAGGCAGAATTTAAGAGAAAGTCTGACTTTCGCTACTGCTTAAGTTTGGAAATCCATTTCCAAACTTTTGTGGAAATTCTGCCTGCCCTGCAGTCTTCACTATGTTGTAAAAGTACAGAAAAAGACAATGCAGTGCATGCCCCTCCACCGGTTCAGATTGCCCAAAATTAGTAAAATAAATACCTGATGGCTAGCTGTCCCTCTCCAGACATGATCCCGCATGACATGTATTTAAATCCCCATCCCTATCCCCTGTGTTGCACTATGATACAATAAAATCATTTTTTGTAAAGCAGCTTTCCTCATTTTCCTTATTTTCTTGACTTGCAATGAAAAAAACCTGTCAAACTATTTAACTCGGCATGTTCATCATTAAAGAGAAAATCATAGGTAAGATCCAAGTGCATAATAACTTTGCTAGAATGGGGTTAATTATTATATATAAGCTTTATCATACCATATGCAGGTCATGAAAACTTGGAAAAGATTTTCTGGATGAGCATTATTTCAGCTATGGTATTCTGTGCCCTCTGCACCCGTGTTATATCCAACCTGAATAAGAACAAAACACTCACGTTAGCTTAAATTACTTGGAAGTCCAAGAACTGGGATTTATCTCTTGAATTTTACACTGGAGTTGATAGATGACTGTCCCCATCATGAATGTGTGGTGCTTGTCTACCAAGGATGCTGGGATCAATTTGCTCAGTGTTCTTACATACCCTGATGTTCACCTCAGAGCAGCACTGGCTGTGAAGTCATCTAATGTACAGTACTTGCACTCTTGGTTGGAGGAAGGGTGCACCTGCGGTCACCCTATTGTTGGGGGAGAGGCGAGGGAACCAGAAAGGCAAAAAGGAAAAACAATAATGAAGAAAACCAAAAAACAAGGTGCTTATACTGTATACAAGAAGGTCACACACTTAGCTTTATCTGTCATCAGTAGGATGATCAAAAATGCAATACATTATGTGGACTGCTGCTTTAATTCAAGGGCCGCATTGCAAAATATTTTCTGTAGTGGTCTAGTGATTAGTGAACCCATCCCTGGTGGAGTGCAGTATGTTAAATATTGGTTTCAATTCAGAGTTATAAAGTGGCACAAAATAACTGTACCCTCGCAATCCACCAGGCCAAAACCAATAGTTTGAAGTTCGAGCTTAACTCTTCCTGAGGTGATGGACGTAGGTTCTGGAATAACATCCATGAAATCACTGGGAAATGTGATACCTCTGAACTCTGAATGCTGAATTTTGAAGGCTCCACCATACATGACTCTAAAACCATCGCTGACATCTTTGTCAAAGCTTCCACTGACCTCAGTGCAGTGCTCCCCCCAGCTTCCTTAGCCCCACTAGTGTGTCTCAACAAAAACCACCACAACCACATCCTTCAAACCGCGCCCCCCCATTCTACCTCAGAGTAATATCCAAAGCTGAGGCTAAAAAATACATCTCCAAAGTACTGGGAAAGTCCAGGCATAGTGCCGAGGGCCTTGACCTTAAACTAATCTCCCTGGCACTGGATGAATTGCTAACACCTCTAACCAGAATCATCAACCTGTCCCTCTCCACAGGCACATTCCCAAAGCTTTGTAAAGCTGCAGTCATAACCCCTATCTTCAAAGCAGGTAGTAAGACAAATCATACCAACTACTGTCCAATTTCAATCCTACCGCCTATCTCCAAAGCCCTCGAACGGATAGTCTACAATTAGCTGGTAGAGTACCTTGACAAATATCAGACACAATGCCAGCAGCAACATGGCTTCCGTAAACGCCACAGTACCACCACAGTGCTACTGGAGTTCAAGGGGTACATACACAATGCCTTTGATCATGGGCACTTGGTGGGGACAACCTTCATCAACCTCACCAAGGCCTTTGACACTGTCAACCATGACCTCCTCTTGGTCCAACTCAAGGCAACGGGGCTGTCCCCCAACTCAATGTCCTGGTTCCGGAGTTACCTCACAGGGCATGAGCTACATGTAAAAATAGCTAATACCCTCTCAGACTCGCAGCTTATATCCACTGGTGTTCCCCAGGAATCCATACTGGGCCCCCTACTGTTTAGCCTTTTCCTTAATAACCTCCCTCAAGCCTGTCAGCACAATATCCTCCTGTATGCAGATGATGCAGTAATCTACTCCAGCCACTCCGACCCTGTCACCCTTGAGCAGCGTCTTCAACAAGACTTCAATAATGTTGAGGATTGGTTTGGACAAGCTCTGCTGCTTGTCAACCACAAAAAAACAAAACCAT
The DNA here is from genome assembly GCA_016271365.2 of Neoceratodus forsteri. NCBI lineage: Eukaryota > Metazoa > Chordata > Ceratodontiformes > Ceratodontidae > Neoceratodus > Neoceratodus forsteri. The sequence goes on along the minus strand of CM057450.1, from coordinate 433,790,025 downwards.
GCTATTCACCCCCGCCCATAACTGTCATAAGTCACACACCATCAACATTCTTTGTAAACAAAATGTGGCCTTAGAAACTGTCCAAAATTTCAAATATCTGGGACTCACTCTTGCTAGCTCCCTCTCATGCTCTACCCATCTGCACTATGTTGGTACATCAGCTAACCGGAAGCTCGGTCTACTATACAAACACCATAGCTGCTTCACCGAAAAAGCCCTTCAGCTTGCCATCACCAGCTCCGTCCTCTCGACCATCGACTATGGTCTTGTTATTTACAGTGCGGCACCTGACTGCACCCTAAAATGGCTTTCCAGTACTCCGAAGAAAGCCCGCAGGCTAGCTCAAGGGGCCCCGCACCTAACCTATACCTGTAATCTCTACCCGCAAACGGGATGGCTTAACCTGGTCAAGAGAACCTGCTACCAAATCTGTCTCCTAGCCAAGAAAGTGACCCTTGGCCTGCTACCACCAGGATGCAGTTCCCTCCTGCACCAGATTGAACATACCAGGACTACCAGGGCATCCAATAATCACTCCCTCAAGGTCCTCTTCTGCCGTACCTCACAAGGACAGAGATCCTTTGAATACAGAGCCCCACTCTGGTTTGGCATGCTCCCTCCTGAGCTTACTGCTATCAGCAAACTTGGACCATTTAAATCGGCACTCAGATCCCACCTGTCTACGCAACAGAAATGCTCCTGCTTCCCCTGACCTCCTCCCCCTTGTGACCCGTAATCGCCTACCCCAACACCTACACTTACCTTGCTGTCCCACCCGCAACTCCATCTGTCCCTGCCCCATCTTCTTCCCTGTTCACCCCCTTTACCACCTCACCTAGTCTTCATCCCACCCCACTTACCAGTTCCTCACCTTTGCCCACACCCCCTCCCACCACCAACCCCCCGTGACAAAGTAATCCAGAGCCTGAGGTTACTGCCATACTTTTACACCCCGTCTTCTTCTATCTATTCCCCCTTCCTCTCACTAAGGCCTACTGTGCTGCTTAATAACCTTCTTCACCTATACAAACTCCTTGTAATCGCCAAGAACATGTATAGTAACTGTAACAATTGTTCTACTCATTGTGATTGGTTTCCCTATCGCTCTCTCTGTGTTTTCTCATTCTATTAATGTACTGCGAATTTTATTCTTTCCTTTCTGCCTGACATGGAACCTTTGTAAATGAGCTTGAAGCTCAAAGGTTGTAATCCTAGATTTCAATAAACAATAAACAATTTTTTGCTGAGGCATGTGGACTACAGAGAAGCTATCAGTAAGGTGTGCCTTGAGAAAGAAGCATTAGATCTTCCAGGGAAAATAAAGCATGCTTTTTTTTTGTTAGTACATGAACTTAGCAATGGCCATTTGTATTCACAAGACAAAGAATACATGTTTTAAAATAAAACAGTTACCAGCCATTCCTTTAAGTCTGTTAAATGTGATGTGGTTACTGTTGATTTTTGTGCAACTTGTCTTGTCTTACTGTGTTCACATATTTATGACAAGCATGTTTTTGTTTTGATTATTAAGTAAAAAAATACATTAGATAAATCCTGTAATATGCTGTTGCTGAATACATGATGAGAGTGAGAGATTCAGATAATTTTGTCTGATGAAGTTAAGAATAGAGTTCTATGACTGGGTGACCAGGGAGGTATATCAGGGAGGGGCAGTGGATGTGGCCTACCTAGATTTCAGCAAGGCCTTCAACACCCTCCCACATAGGAGGCTGGTAAATAAGTTGGGCAGCTTGGGAGTGGGCTCCAAAGTAGTAAACTGGGTCAGAAACTTGCTGAGTGACAGGATACAGAGGGTGGTAGTAAATGGTGTTCAATCCGAGGAGAGGGGGTGACCAGTGGGATGCCACAGTGATCCATGCTGGGGCCAGTCCTCTTTAATGTCTTCATAAGCGACATTGCAGAGGGGCTGGAGGGGAAGGTATGCCTCTGCTGATGACACTAAGATCTGCAACAGGGTCAACACTCTGGAAGGTGGATAAAATGAGAAAGGACCTAAACATGCTTGAGGAGTGGTGGGAATGGGAGTGTGGCAGCTAAGATTCAATGCAAAGAAGTGCAAAATCATGCATTTGGGGAACGGAAATCCAAGAGAGGAGTACAAGATGGGGCGAGAGGTACTGATGGCCACCAATCAAGAAAGGGACCTGGGGGTAATCATATCTGATGATCTAAAGGTAACCAAACAGTGTGAGAAGGCTGTGGGGAGAGCCAATGGATGCTAGGGTGCATAGGAAGAGGTACTACCAGCAGCAAAAAGGAGGTGGTTATGCCACTCTACAGATCACTAGTGAGATCTAATCTGGAGTACTGTGCCCAGTTCTGGAGGCTGCATCTCCGGAAGGACATAGACAAAATAGGGGCAGTCCAGAGAAGAGCAACATAAATGGTGCAAGGACTGCACCAAAAGTCATGTGAGAAAAGACTACAGGACCTCAACATGTATTCCCTGCAAGAGAGGAGAGACAGGGGGGTAAGATAGAGACATTCGAGTACCTCAGGGGTATAAACAAGGCACAGGAGGGTAGCATCTTTCAGAAAAGAAAGTGTACAAGAACAAGGGGGCATAATATGGGGCTAGAGGGAGGTAGGCTCAAGGGCAATGTGAGGAAGTACTTTTTCACAGAAAGAGAAGTGGATGCTTGGAACAGCCTCCTTGCAAGCAAAAACGGTAGGGGAATTAAAGAGTGCATGGGATAGACATAAGAGTACTTTTGCAATAGGGAAGAGAGCATCAGCTGCAGATCAACTACTGTCTGCGGTATTGCATTAGGTAGGGAAAAGGGGCAGACTACTGGTGATGGGCCACATGGTCCTATTCTGCCATCACCTTTTATGTTTCTTAACAAAAACCTTGCTTCTCTATGCAAACTTCTGACAGCTTGCATAGCTCATGATTCCTTGGTGAGAAAATGTCAAGCTGCAAAGTACAAACTGATGAATATCCTTTATTTCAACCAGCAGTGCAATCTATCTCTCTACCACGCAACCAATCATAAGTGGGTTGTATGCTCTGGTCCCTGAATGGATGGTGATGCTCAAGTCAACTATGGGATCATTGTATATCAATAAAACTGCATTATATTCATGCAGTTGTCTACTGGTGCTACAGTAGTTGCATTTATTCAGAAGCTGGGTGCTGTGGGATTTGAACCTGTGATTCATGAACATTTATGCCTGCTGGTGTTAGATTAGAATACGGATTCATCAAATGTTTTGGATTGGTAGGTGAAAGGGGTTGTGGCAACTTGATTGCACATATGAGTGCACATTTTTTATTTATTTCAATTTTTTTTCTAAAACAAATGTTTTCAGGAAAGGTGGATGTATGGTGTTGATGTGTATGTACGTGTACTTCGCAATATGTTTACTGGCATGCATGCTTTTGTTTATTTTATTTCCATTTTGCCTCATTTCACTAACTGTAAACCCTCAAACATCTTCTCTCACAGCTCATACTGCTTGATTCATGTTTACCCCACTGCTCCCATTACCCATCACAATACCTATGTTATTACATGGAAACATAGAAACATAGAAGCTGTCAGCAGAAAGGACCTACTGGCCGACATAGTCTGCCTAAGGTACCTACCTACTTTGCTACCATAGATGCTAACTGATCTCTTGCCTTACCCCCGACCTGTTACCAAGGTCCCCTTGTGTCTACCCCATGCATTTTTGAAGCCTGTTACCATTCAGTACCCACCAGCTCTGCTGGGAGACTGTTCCAGACATCCACCACCCTTTCTGTAAAGAAGTGTTTCCCCATATCCCCATTAAGTCTCCCCCCTTCCAGCTTCATATCATGCCCCCTTGTCCTTGGGCATCTCTTTCTGTGCAAAACGCCACCTTCCTGTACCTTATTGATACCTTTGAGGTCTTTGAATGTTTCTATCATGTCAAGTAAAGTCAAAAGTTTTTATTGTTCAGCAGTAAAGTCATTACAATGTACTAAAACTAAAACAAGTTCAAAACAAGCCATACAATTGCACAACATAAGTCAATATTAAGTATCACAATTACACACACACTGGGTGCTATGCATTACTGGGGCAGAGTGGCTATGTGTGCATATTTAGGGCGTGCAACCACTCGACAGCCTACACTCCCCTATGCGGGATGCACTGAGAGGGGTGCGCAGAACATGTGTGCCCAATCCCCCTGTTGCGTGAAGAGGAACATGTTGGGGGCAGGTGGGAGGGCATGCCAGCCATACACCCCATTTATCATGGTGAGTAGGGCTGCACACCAGGGCACGTAGGGGGCAGGCAGGTACACCATGGACAGCCCTGCCATAAGCACCCCTACATGCCCAGCCTCCATGCACACTGGACTGGAGAAGGGGCCCACGGGCAGGATGGCTGTCACCCCCCTCCACAGCCATGGCTAACCTGGCCACGAACCCCCTGGCAGACACCCCCACTCTCTACAGGGTGATCCCCACTGTCCCCCCATGGCATCACACCCACACCCCTGCAGCCCAGCACCAGGTAGTACCTGCAGAGCCAACAGTGAGGCATGGCCACACACACACTCCTCCACCGGCACTGACGCACCCTACCTGTACCCACAGGTGGGGTACCGGGTGCCTGATGGCCAGCAGCACAGCCCTCTGCACACCTCCATGGCTGCTGGCCATCTGACCTGCACAGGGTCACACAGCCAATGTGCACATGGGGAGGTCAGATGGCTGGTGGCTGTGGACGTGTGTAGAGAACTGTGCCACTGGTCGTCAGGCACCTGGTACCCCAACTGTGGGTACAGGTAGGGTGTTGTGGTGGGGCACCATGACACATGTGATGGATTGAGGGTACAGTGTTCAGGGGTCACCTGCGTGGGCAGTGGGCACACTGGAATGTATTGTGTGCATTGTTGGGGGCGCCTTGCACCATGGAGGCTGGGGTATCATGGGTTGTGGAATGATGCACGGATGGCCACCATGCACTGGGGATGTTGACAATGGCACAGTGCGCATAGGGGCTGTTCCACATGGGTCCAGGTGTCTGCAGGCTCAGTTCACACACCTGGACCCTCACCTCTTCATGCAAGGGATCCACTCCCTGTCAAGGACAGGCATCTGATTGGATGTCCGACCAGACCCATGGCTCCACCCTGGCCACCTTCAGAGTCCTGCAGGCCAGGGGTGGGGCCATGGACAGGTGCACATCCATTGTGCATACCCCGGGTGCGCACTTGTCCGCAGGTGCAGTGCTGCTTGGGAGGGTTATGTGCGATTTGCGCATAACTTGTGTCCATTAGTACATAGGGCCTATTATATGTACATATAATCAGATACCAACAGTCAGAGACCAAATAATATTTTGGATCTCTTTTCTGTATCTGTTAAAATATAAAATATAAAACGTGCAACATTTCCTGCATGCACCCTAAATAGGTAGCAATTTTATCAATCAGTGTATCTAAGGAACTGCTTGTTAGATTCCAGTACCTATTTATCCAAAGGGATTTCACATCAACATGAGTGTAAAAAATGTGGGCTTTTCCTTGGGCTCGGCAATTCTGCTTAGCTGCATTATCATAAAGGACATAAGGTATTTCACTAATAAAATAACACAACCATTATTTGTAATAATCAGTAGAGTTTGGCTTAGTGCAATCGGGCCCTTAAATCTTTCATAGTTTTAAATTACAGTTCTTCAGGAATAATTATGGGCTAGAGGCTGTTAAAGAGCTCAGATGGCTCACACGGTTCAGCTTTTACCCCTGAAAGGGTCCAGTGCTTACTTGCTCACACAGATGAACCTTGAGGCCCTAATTTATCAGGTCCTTCCTAAAACAGTGTGCATAAATCCACCGCAAATGAGCAGTGGACAAAGAAGAGGCTCTTACTTTATGCCAGAGTCCATCGCTTGTATGATATTGATTTCCTTATCACTTAAAGGGCCCATAGAAAAAGCAACACAGGTATCCCAAATTTCACTCTCAAAAATGCCTTTAGAAATGTCAGCAATACGCTCCTCAGACAATAAGGTCCAGCTGCTAAACATTGAAAATGCTAATAGCTATGAAATTGCACCACGATTTTCCTTTTGTGCAAGTTGCAACAAATTCTAAAATATTAAATTACATAAAATTAAAGATCCTTTAAAATACTGGAGTCCATGCTCCTAGCAGTACTGATCATAAGAGCTTCATACAGTCTGCCAAATTTTAAAGCAGAAAGCTCATAAGGTGTCGCATTATAAAAAATTTGCCGTGTAAAAAGACAGCAGTATTACCGCTTAAGCACATTTCAAAGCAAATAAGTATTAATTGCCATTTACAGATATTCAAGAACCAGGCTATTTAAACATTGTGCCATTTGGCTCCTTAGGCTAGGAGTCCAGTGAAGGCAGTAATAGTCTTTCATTGTAAGTCTTAGTTCATTATCCAGATGAGAAAGGCTGTGAAAAACATCTTAGATAATGGGTTTTTCAGTGTTTCTTCCCACTGTTTCAAGCATTTACAAACATTAAAAGGCAGTCCACCTATCTGTTGATGTCCTGATCAGGCAAGTTGCCATTATTCTTCACCCATAGGCATAAAATAATTTCCACGCTTACCATTCATGTAAATGTCTGGACTCCTAACAAAGATTACCCTTGATGTTTGTATGGTAAAAATGAAATACTCTTTGACCTTTTAAGGACTTTCAACTGTACAGTGGCTCCCTTTTTTCAGATACTGTATCTGTAAATTTAGGTAGTTCCTCTCAAACTTGGACCTGAAGCATTGCCTCCTTCTGTCTCCCTTTTCTCATCTTGACTGTTCTATGGCCACACCTGCAAATTAAACAGAAGAGAAACGCTCCACTGAGCATAATAACCTCGGGGTGGACATGCCAAAAACAGTAACAATCCTTCCCTCTAGGTAATATTGGCATACCTTTAGCAAGCTAAAATCAGGTATGTCAGCATTGAAATGCTATTCACACTCCTCTTGCTCTCCTCCTCTCAGTGTCTCTCGGGTATCTTGTGTCACATCACCAAAGAGGGGCTCCAGAAAATCCATGCAGTTTTTCATTCCTGCACTTGGAAACTGCTATTCTATGCCATTATAGTGAGAATTGTTGGGCGAGTGCAACATTTCTGAGCGCACAATTAACGCAAACTGCAACTCCCAGCAACCGTATAGCACAGCAAACGAAAGATGGGCTGATGGTACTTCTAGCTTTGGAAGAGGGAGAGAGTAACAATAATGTGCAGGTATTTAGAAGGCTGGAGTGAGTGAGCATTTTGATCTGTGAAGTCTGGGATGAGTTGCTAGGTTTAGGGTTCAGCTGCACTTGGGCTCCCATTTCACACAGTAGGCTACGGCCCCTGCACCCCCCACAGGGGGGACTATGCCCCCGAATCCCCTATCTCTAGGATTATAACACCAAGTCACACCTGGATTGTGGGGGTAGGTTATGGACATTATAGGAAGGTCCATTTCAGTTACTGCTGTGTACCGTCTTCCCTCCTTCTTGTTCGACTGATTGCTGTATGCACTGTATTCTACCCACTTTTTCTTGCACTCTGGCCAACCAGATTGCATTATCGCTGATATATACCCATAGCCCCTTGTGCAATTTGCATGGTATACCCATTTGTCGTAATTGTATTAGCGCTATAAAAGTCACCCAAATGTTCTCGCTATAATGTCTGCACTATATTGACGTAATACCGGAAACTGCTGATTAAAATAATAAGAGTCATAAAAGTTCAGCCCCAGCTCTCAGCTAGAATGAGGCAAAAACCCTCTTGCTCTGTAAGCTCCTCTGGCATTTCTAATTTCCAGAATGCCAGGACGCCAGAATCTGTCAGCTTACATACTCAGGTTGCCTGTTTTATTTAACAAACTCTTCATGAAACTATAACTAATATTATTTACCAAAGGAGAGAAGAGCTTCCTTCCTTACTTACTTACTGCTCTGCACTCCTAATATGACCAGGGAATCAGCGAGAGAAATGTCTAAACCATCGAAACATCAACCGGATGGCATTACTCAGTAGCAGAAGCCGTGACCAAAATGTGTTTTTTTAAATTTATTTATTAATGGTGTCAGAATTACAATCCTTTGAATCAGTGATTCTTTTACAAAGGCTCCTCGTCAAGGTCAGACACAGGTATAATAAACAAAAACAATCAACATGATACAATACATACACAGAATTTTGCTAGGGTAGTAGAAATAAAAGGCAGGACACAGTAGAGCAATTTTATACAAGCAGAGTTTTGAGTGTAGGGAGGCTGAACAGAAATCCATTGTCAAAGGTGAAATGATGTCAGGAAATTAGATGGTCAGGGGGCAGAGACTAAGGCAATTACAGTTGCGGGTTGAGCGGATGTGGCTCTGGAGTGAGGATTTGAAGAGCCCAAGTCTGTTCTCATTGGAGATGGAGGCAGGGAGGGAGTTTATCCATGCTGTGGCTCTGTAGATGAAGAACCTCTGGACCATGGCAGTCCTGACTCTGGGCACATGTAACAATATTTTAGTGGAACTACGGGTGGAGGGTACAGTGGGTGCAGGCTGAGTCAACACTGAGAATCTGGGTGGGATCAAACCATTATGTTTCTGGCAAAGATGCTTGACTGGTACTGAAGCCGCTCTTCAAAATCGAGCAGGTTAGAGAGGGTGTAAAGAGTGCACGTGTGGGTGAGCTTATTACAACCTGTGAGGAGGCAGCATGCTTTGTTCAGGGAGATTTTTACTCTATGGAGGGCTGTGTTGGTGGCAGCACCATAGACAAGGAGCCCATAATCTATGGGGGAAAAGAGAGAGAGAGAGAGAGAGGACTGAGGAGGTGATAGCGAGTCTAAGGGCTTCAGAGGGAAGGCAGTCCCTATGGTAGTAGAGCAGGCCAATATGCAAGTTGACAGAGGTGCAATGAAGGTGGATGAGGTCATGGAAGAATAGTGCCGGGTTGAAAGTTATGCCAAGGTAGTTGAGACTGTGAACTTGTTCAATGGGGTGGAGACCTTTAGACATAGTTTGCAGCTGGGAGTCACGAGACCTGCTCTGGTTGTGGTCAAAGAGTATGAACTTCATCTTTTATGGTTGAGAACAAGCCTGTGGTCAATGAACCATGATTCTGCCAGGCTGAAGGATTTTGTAGGATGCTTTGTAGTGCAATGGGTCAGGTGGGAGGTGAAGAGTACTGCATCATTGGCATAAAGGAGGACCTGCTCAGGACAGACGGTGGGGAGGGTGTTGAGATAGAGACTGAAAAGAAGAAGACCCAGGATTGATCCTTGAGGTATGCCAGAGCGAACTGGGTGGCAGAAAGAGATGGTGTCATTGATTTTGTCACATTGGGAGTGGAGGAAGAAATTCCCCGCTCTATTTCTAGTTAAAAAAAAGAACACTAGTTTCATTCATGGGTTATTGTGACAGGGGTTAGAAAATAAAATAAGAGTCAAAACTCTTAAGTTAAGAGCATTTGGATAGCGTGACATGGAGTGGAGCAGCAGCGTGGCCATGTTGCTGCGCCACCCTCATCTATTATGTCTCCCATTTCCCTCCTTTCCCAGAGAGTACATATTTAACTCCCTGAGTCTTTCCTTGTAGGGCTTTCCTCATAGGGCTTATTGACCTTGTTCATCGGTAATTAGAATTTGCAAGCATTCCAGCACCACTGTTTTACTATTTGTTATTCATTGGCTAGTGGCACATACAGTATCATTCTCCCATCTCCACAGCCAGCCGCTGAATGTCAGCTTACAATCACCTGCATACTGCATCAGCTGTTTCAATATACAGATGACAGTAAACTGTCTTAGCAGCCGATCAGTGTATGTGCTCCACGGACACTGTATGTAAGGCTGTAGTTAAATTGGGTAGCATCTTATAATAGTAACATTTTTATATTACTAATATTTTATATTACTAATTGCTAACCATTTTCCAAACCCCACTACATATGGAATGTATTTCTGAATAGCTTTGTTCAAATTCCACCACTACTGGGTAGATGTATAGTTAGCACAAGTATCCACTTATATTAATATACTATAAGTAGATACTCATGCTAGCTGTATGTGTTCTTTGCTGGTAGTGTGGATTTGAACAAGCTATTTCTGGAAATATATTTCCTATGTAGTGGAGTTTGAAAATGGGTTTAGCGATTGTTATGGTTGGATGGTGGGTGGGGGATGGGCAATTGGACAGCATTGTTTACTTTTTATTTACCTTTTTTACCACATTAGCCACTGTCTATGACTTCTTACCTTATACTTAATAAAGTACTTTTACTGCTCATATTGTGACTGTATTTTTTTTATATAATTCAGTAATTGTTATTGCCCTTATTCTGATATTGATCTTTCAGTTTTTGTAAACTAATTACCTTCATGCTAATTTTTTATAATTGCTGTCATTTTAAGGGGATTTTGTGTGTTAGTGTCTTTGGATGTTGGGGGTGATAGTAGTATATATAAGGATGCAAGCTTTTTTTATTACATTTTTTAAAACACAAGTGTGGAGAGCACTCAGGGTAGGCTGGGTAATAAAATTACTGGTCCATGACCTATGTAGTTCAACTGGATAATTATAAAATGCAACCTCGCATGAAAGCTGCATTTAAAAAAGCATTCACCTTCAACTCATAGCCATTTATTGGTTGCTGACATCAGGTTGTGGAAGTAATACATTTTTATTTAATACAGCCTCCATCGTGGATTTGCATTTGTGCATTAAATTACCCAGTTGAACTGTATGGTCACAGTCTAAGAGACACAAAAGGTGTAATGAAGTCACAAAAGACAAAAGAAGTAATGTTCAGTGCTCAGCCCCCTGACAAAGAGCCTGCATGAGGCTCAAAGCGCTGGGGCTTGTTCTGTCCTGATTTTGTTACATGAATAAACCCTGAGCACTGAGCATTACTTCTTCTGTCTTTTGAGATCTTCATTGTGCACCGTTTTTGAGTCTCCTTGTTTGTGTTTTTGGAGGTGCAGTTGTAAGGCCCTTTTGAAGCTTTGGACTTTGTTGGTCACAGTCTGCCCAGAATGTTCTCCACACTTGGATTTTTGTGACTATTTTGAGTTTTAGCCAGCCTCCAAAGTGCACCGTCCCTGCACCACAGTGCAATAGCCTTCTTTGCTTTTTTGGTGGGACATGACACTATTTATTTAACAGTATAATGTTTTGGAACACACACACTGACAAAATCAAAAATCAAAACCAAAACATCAGTAGAATCAGTGTGTGACAAGGGGATTTTTTTTAAAAAAAGCTCCACAGTGACAATTGACAACTCCTTCAGAGGCGTGCCAGGGTGAACAAGTTTTGTGAAACAAAAAGCAGCAGTCTCTATTTTTTTCATTGTGTATGTCTGTGTTCATGAAACAGAGTACTTTTTACATACATAGCCCACATGGCTATACAAGGAGAAGGGGATTCATCTCCTGAAATCTTAAATAATCTTCTTGGCTGATTTCACTCGTGTTTACCTGCCAGTGATACACGCAACCACGTTGAACAATCTAACATGTGGATGCCACTTTTGTTAGGCAGTGAAACCATGAATCAATGTGCCATTTTTTATTTTAAAAACTGCAGATGTATCACTTAGCCTATTATGAGTGATCCAGCTGTTCTACAGAGAAATCACTTTTCACACTCCAGTGAGAGAGCACCTATGCACAGCAGCTGATTGCTGTTGCTCGTGTTTATGTGCAGCCAAACATAGAAGAAATTCCCATTCTAGTCTCAGTTACTTTTGTTTTTGGCAACCCATTAACCCTGACATAGAAATACAGATGTGTAAGCCCCATAGCTTCACACTAGTCTAGAACTGGGACTGGATTTGATAACAGGTAGGAGAAATGACCTCAGGAAAGGTGTCCATGTCTAAGCTCGGCCCCCTGATCAACCCTCACAGTTATCCTCAGTGGGGTACACAGCTTAGTCTTTCCAGGAGTAAATTTATCAGTGGTCCAAATTCCAGTGACCTGTCTTCTCAATGGACTCAGCAGATTTCTTGGTGTAGTTCCTCACTTCTCCTGGCAGTTTTGAACAGAGGCCACTTCGATATGGTGTTTACAGAAGTGTAGGGAAAATACAAAATATGCAAACGTAGGGACATTTTTGATCATGTGTGCACCTGGTATGTGCCTAGCATACCATTAGAGAATTGGAAGTCTCTATAAAGTTTATTTGTTGCTGTTTTTGAAGTATTCTATCACCCTGTGTAGGTGATACATTTGGTATTTTTCCCATGCATCTGTCCTATGTGTTGAATTTCACACTTGGCTGGGTTGTCACCTTGTCATTAATCATCTCCTCATCATCATATGAGAAGAAATATGTGTCTCTGAAATAGAACTCATCCTTCTCGATGCTGGTGGGGTCCCTGCAGACACCTCCCTGGCATCTCTAAGTTGTTAAACAGTGGGATCTGATGTATCAGTGTAGGACTGGACCTTTAGCTCCTTGACCACTTTTCTAAGTCTCTCGATTTCTTTTTTTTCCTTGGCCTCTAGTAGCCATGTATGGCATAATCATTCCTCTATTGTTAGACTTTTCCTGCCTCCTGTAGAACAGACTTAGTAGACACTGTTGGGGCACTGGTTGACATGTGCATTTCCCACTACTGTTAAATACTCTGAACTCTGCCTGAGCCATCATATAAGTTGGAAATCTCCACAATTATGCTCTCTCTCTGCATTATGTGTCTTAATATCAGAGTAACCCTAGCATGGTCAAATACTGTTACAGCACTCAACTCAGTGCATATCTCATGTGAGTACCATCCCCTGAGGGTAAATATAGTCCAAGCAGGACTTGGATTTATGGGAATTCATACAGAATGCTTACTTTCTCAGACCAGATTTGCCTCCCTTTAGACATTCATCAAATCCTTTACCCCACGTGGCCACTCTTTGTTTCTGTCTCATACCTTGGCGTGACGTGTCCAGTACAGTATATGAGGCACAGCTGAAATCTCATTCTAACACTAAGTAGGGGGAGTTGCTTTTCTTGCAGCAGGGCCAATAACTGGTTAAAAAACTGGGTCATGCTGAGCAGGGGCACAAACATTATTGATGGTGACTTCTTCTCCCTGCATCTCTCCCTGGAAAAATATATAGTACCCCCTCCCCACTGAGGGGTCTGCAACCAACCTTTTCTCTACAGTTTGACCAGTTTGATGCCACTCTCCTACACCCATTATAAGTCGCTGCACTGCACTTTCCTACCCACTCGAATCAATTAACAGTGCTCTAAATCGTGAGGTGGGCCTCCTGGAGAATTGTTACCTGTACGTTGTTTTGATGTATACTTGTTGTAATGAGCTGTGAATGAAGTTGGTACATCCTGCAGACCAGGAAAGGGACTGTAACTGTGACTGACATTGATAAATGTAGGTGCATACCATTGACAAAATTCCAGTTACTGACAAACAAATGAAACAGTTTCAACAGGAAACAGTGAGACATGGAACTGCAAATGTTGAAAGAAACAGTGTTATAAGGCAGGCCCTTAGAGACGCTCTCAGGTAAACCCTATCATTGGCTATTTCAAGAAGAAATCACACCTGAGATGGGCTACTCCTTAATGGTGAGAGGATGATTGTGCCTGGATCTCTGTGAAGAAATGCTCACAAAATTCATGGCAGCCATATGAGATAGAAAAGTGCAGAGAGGAGCTGGAGATGTTTTGTTTTGGCCAGGAATGAATAGCCAAATCAGTGATTTGGTTGCCAACTGTGGCATCTGTGTCACTTACAGGAAAGCTCAACCAAAGAACCACTGCACCCCATGAAATACCAGAGAGGCCCTGGCAAAAGGTGGGAGCTGATTTATTTGACTTTAGTGGCGTGACACACTTGCTGATGGTGGACTGTTATTCCAAGTTTATTGAGATATTCAGATTACAAAATACTACAAGTTAGACTGTGATAACCATATTAAATCCCAATATGTACAGCATTGCATACCAGAGATTTTCATTACCGACAATGGGCCTCAATTTGCTAGTGCTGAGTTTGAGTCTTTGCAAAAGCATACTGAGTTCACACACCTTGTCTCTTCACCCAGGTACCCCAGAGTTATGGCATGGTCAAGAGAGAGCAGTGCAAACAGTCAAGACTTTACTAAACAAATTCTGGTCAGATCCACCATGCTGCATAATGAAGTTAGTGAAGTTGTGTGGAATTGTTAATGAGGCATGGAGAAACAAAACTACAGCTGCAAGTGCCATTAATTTGATAAGGGTGTTTCATGAGCTTAAACATAAACATGAATTGCATTTAGTATGGCCGATGATACCATTCCACATATGACCTGCAAACAAGTGTGGCAGCCTGAGAGTGGGTCATAAGGTGGTAAACTGGGTTAGGAACTGGTTGAATGATAGAAGATGGAGAGTCATGGTAAATGGTGTTGAGTCAAAGAAAAGGAGTGTGACCAGCTGGGTGCCAAATGGATCAGTCCTGGGCCCAGTCCTAGTTTATGTCTTCACAAATGAAATTGCAGAGGGGCTGGAGGGAAAGTGAGCTTTGTTTGTGAATGACACTAAGATCTGCAACAGGATGGACACTTTGGGAAGAGTGGAAAAAATGAGGAGGAACCTAGGAAAACAAGAGGAATGGTCCAAAATGTTGCAGCTGAGATCTGATGCAAAATCATGCATCTGGGTTGCAGGAACCCAGGGAAGGATTACATGGGGGGGGGGTGCTGATGGTCATCAAAATGGAAAGGGATTTTGGGGTAATCATAGTGGATGACCTAAAGGTGGCTAAACAATGTACCAAAGCTGTGAGGAGAGCCATTGAAATGCTGTGGTGCATAGGGAGAGGTATTACCAGCAGAAGGAAGGAGGTGGTTATGTCACTGTAGACCACTGGTGAGGCCTCATTTGGAATATGGTGTCCAGCTCTGGAAGCCGCATTTCCATCATGCAACTTTGAATCACAAATGGGTTAAATGGTTCTATGTTAGATTTCTATCCCTTTCCCCTACTTCTCCCACTGGTTAGCCTTATGGAACGCAACCAGAACATATCTTGGCTAGCATGATGAATTCACCTACACAAGCTGCTTCTCAGTCTACAACACTGTCTTTTTAAAATGCTAACTTCTTGTTGAAAATATGGTATAATCTTTCCATCCATGTTATTGCCAGACATACTGTAGCTAGCTTGGCTTGAGGAAGGGTGAACATGGTCAGGACCCCTTAGCAATTGAGATGCATGTGCAGCAAATAAGTCAGATGCACTAATTTACCCTACAACTGATATGTGTCACAGTCTGCATAATACAGAAGACTTACAGTGATGAATCTTCAAATGATTTGGCTGGTTTGGGTTCTGATGTAACTGCACAATTGCTTGCTGTTGATTTTGTCTGCAGTTCCATTTTCTTCTTGAAATTATTACTTTTGCATTTATGTTTATTTTTAAATATTTAATATTCTGACCATGTGGCTATGCCATGGACCATAACTGATCTCTAGTCTAAACCGCCGCCCCCCCCCCCATACTCCAGCCCTGTCACCAGGGTCCTCCTATGTGTATCCCATGCGTATGTGTGTGTGTGTGTGTTGATTTAATTGCTTATGTCTTGAATTTCAGCATTTTAGTGGAAACTTTGCACTCTGATTTTCTTATTCTGAATTTTTTTTCAGTATGTTGTCTGTATTTATATTAATTCTGTTGGCATTCCTGGTAATGTACAGGGGCAGGGGACTGAGTTGTGACTGGGTTTGAATAAGGAACTCAAATATTCATTACATTGCTTTGCTATCTCCACTTGATTTTTTACTGTATCCCTTATAATATTAATATACTTGCATTTTTTTGTTTGTTTGTTTAAGCTATTGATGTAACTGCACAAAAGGCAGTACTGGGGATAGCTCAGTTAAAGGAAAACTGCATGATAAGTGTGTGTGTGTGTGTGTGTGTGTAGTGTGTGTGTTGATTCAATTGCTTGTGTATTGCATAGAAGATAGTGCTTGTAGGCAAATTTAATCATTTCGTTGCTGTGTTCTGGTGTGTGTGTGTGTGTGTGTGTGTACTTTTGATTCAATTGCTTGTGTCTTGCTTGGAAGACAGTGCTTGTAGACAAATCTAATTATTTTGCAGCTGTGTTCTGCTGTGTGTGCGTTCCTCTAAGGCTGTTCTTGCAACCTAGGAAAGATGGAAACGATGAGGTATCTCTCCTATTCCTGGATGCAAATTCTCCACCCTGGGAACACCTGCCTGTTCTTGGTGGCACATGCTTGCCCTCCACCCCCAACCTGTCCATTTAGGTGTCCTGGTCATGCCCCTAGACAAAGTTCTGCCTCTTTGATGCCTTGCAGGGAGGGAACATGAGCCTGTGGAAAAATAGTGCTCTCTAAATCCCACACACACACAGGCAGTGTAGTAGTGAGGCTTCAGTGGAGGACAATATATTTTAACTGCTGTGCGTTCCCACAGTTACTCATGGCCGCCATATTAGAACCTTATTATCTGCAACACAAGTTATTAGAGCCAAGGATCCCAGATTCAGATGTCTGTGCTACAATACAGTCTGCTCAGCAAAAGCAACAGTATTATTATAATAGATCAGCACATACCTTTCCTCCACTGAGTCCAGGACAGCAGGTGCATATGTGAACTGGCCAGCATAAATTGACTCCTGCGGTTGTTGTTTTGCCCACCTGGACCCATGTTCCTATGTTGTCTCTGCCAATGGAAACAGTACCGGCATAATAGCCACAATCTGAAGGCTCCCCAGTCACAGAGTTCCCAGCAGTGGGTCACACTTCTCCATGCAGAGGAGAAAAAGAGAAATGGACATTGAAGTGGACAGGATTTTGAAACTGAGAGAGTGGCAGTAGAAAATGCAGCAATGATGGCAGCGCAGCCAAACCAAGACTAGTGCGGACATGCAGCCAGTGGCACGGCAGACATGGCAGCTGTCCCAATGGACCTGTGCAGCCAATCAGAAAGTCCCATTCAAATCAGTAGGGTTAGTTGGTACCCCATGAAGTGGGCACATGAGGAAGGGAGCCATCCATACGGCGACACCTTCGCATCCGCCACGGGCGACCGGTTGCAGGGTGACCGGATGGGGGTGGGCTAACCAGGCGACGGATGTTGCTATACATTACACACATGGAGGGTGGGAGGAAGCCACGGTGAGCGTGGGCTGGGGGGTGAAGAGGCTGTAGGGTTGGCGCTGCGGTCGTCAGTCCAGTTGCGGTGTGGCGTCGGGGATTGGGCAATGGCTGAGGTACTGAGTTCAGGTCTGGGCGCTAGTGTGATTTTTTTGCACCCAGACCAAACCTTTTTATTTTTCCTACTTTCTCTCCCCCCCAACATGCACCCCCTGGAGTTGAGAATCCTTAAGTAGGGGGGTGCGAGGCAAAAACCCCCAGGAGGGAGGGTGTGAGAGGGCACCTCCCCTCCACAGAAAGTAGTAAAAATATGTCCTGGTGCCATTGTCCTGGTGCACTAGGATTGTCAGAGTGCCGAAAATGTGTTTGGCACTCTGACTGAGTGATAACGGCGATCATCTTTAGGCGTTCGCCGTTGTCACAAAGACCTGAGTTCATTTGCTGCGAAACCCTGCACGTTACAGGATTTAAAATCTTAAAGACTGTAAAGTACAAAAACAAAAAACTTTCTTTGAAGTTCTAATAATGTTAAATGTTAACTGTTTAAAGGATTGTTCTAAAGGGAGGAGATGTGCAGATATGTATATGAATATTAATGACACACATCCCCATACATCATCCATTTGAATTACTGTATAAATAGTGATTGCCGGGCTGTAACCCACCTGATTCAAACAGTTGGTTTAAGTGTAAAGTTGCGCTGGTTATTATAGTAATGTATTAGCATCTTTCAGAAAAAGAGATATGCAAGAACAAGGGGACACAATTTGAAGATGGGGCAGTTCAGGGGCAATGTGAGGAAGCATTTTTTCACAGAGAGGGTTGTGGATGCATGGAACAGCTTTTCTGAGGAGGTTGTGGGGTCTAAAACTGTGGGAGAATTCAAGAATGCATGGGACAGACATAAGGCAATTTTTGTGGGGGGTAGGAAGAAATAGGCTGTTGGTTAACTAGGATCTGCAGCTTATCCTGTAGATGCGGAAATGGACAGACTAGGTGGGCTAAGCGGTCCTTATCTGCCGTCAAAGTCTATGTTTCTATGAAACTACAGTTTTTGCCTTTGTGTTTCATTACAACTTCATTTCTCCAGTGGGGAAGGCTACAATATCTCATAGCTCTCAATCATTGCAGTCTCTGAACACCACATTATCAACGGTGACGGTAAAGGCATTTATGAGGTAGAAAAGTTCAGTTGATGAACTGGGGTAATTCCAACAACCCCAAAAGGCACTCAGGTACTTTTTATGGAGTTCTTCTCACAGCTGAATTCACACTGAATTATTGCACAGCAGCCACACAGGACCTGCCGTATTTTCTGGGTCCCATGTAGCTTGAACCCCCGAGAGCTGCTAAGGACAGATTCCATATTTACACTGATGCGAGCTTCAGACTTCACCTGTACAATCCTTCTTAATACAGACAGGGGTATTGGACTCCATAGAGCTACCCTGGGAATAGAGCAGGCTTCCCCTGAATAGCATGCCAGGTGAACCCTACCTGCCCTTCTGAAGAAGGAAAAGCAGGGACTCCAGCCCTTGGATTCACTTGTACTGCAAACACTTTCATCACAGATTAGACACCAATGCTCCTTTGGGGCTGGCCATGCCACACTATTATTTACATGGACAGACTAAACTGGAGCTATGTGGGCATATCTCCAAACCTTCTGCCTAATGCAGGGAGGGACAGTGATGGGTGCCAAGTGTATAAACAGTTGGTCACACACCTTCCTCCTTTACTTTGTAGTATAACATAGTTCACAGATCCTACTCATCTCTCAGCCTCTGAGTTGATAGAAAGAAGATGATTCATCTCGAGTGGATCCTTGCTAATGGTAGCCGCCATGATAAGCAAGACCTGTTATGGGCCCTTCACCATGCAACTGAAGTCTGCTCCCAGCAGTAGGCCGCCTGCCTATCATACACCTTCCAGACCACTAACTCAGCTTCCTGAAGCCTTGAGCACCATGTTATAGGAAGATTAGTCCTTATGACCTGGTCTGAGACCAGTTTCTCTTTTTCCCCACAGACCCGGTCTGAGACCAGTTTCTTTTTTAATTGGTCTGGGACCAGTTAGTGTCACACATGTGCATAACTTCAAGCTTATTAAGCACCCACTAGCTTAGCTTAGTGATCAGGGCACAAAGCTCTGATTCTGGAGGTTTGGGTTTGAATCCTGATTTCTCAAAAATTCCTTTAACCTTTTCACAGGTGTGGTAATCTATGGTGGTGTGGTGCTGGAATAGTAAATCTATACTAAAGGGTGTAAAGTGCAAAAAAAAAGCTTAAGTGCAACAAAAAGAAACTGGTCTCAGATCAGGGGTTCGATTCTCAAAGCTCAAGGACTGTGCCGGTCACCAGCTCTGTTACAGGATGGGGGTGGGGGAGCGGGGTGGTGGGCACTACCTACTGGGGTGGGAGGCTACTAGACCACCAGGGAAGGGGCAGTAATATATTTTATATTAAGTGGTCACATCGGGGATTGGGGAGGGGGGACCACTAGATCCCCAGGAATGGGGACACAATGACAATTTTAATAAGTGGTGACATCGAGGATTGAGATGGGGGGACCACTACACCACCATGGTCTAGAGTTGCGCAAGGCCACCCTGTGGTTTGCAGCAGACCCTCCCAGTGCACTGTCTGTTTGGCGCCTGGCCAGAGTTGCAGCAAGCCATGGGACTTTGCTGCTGGGACCCTGCCCGATAGAGAATCGGGTGCAAGGTCCCTGGTGCACCGAGCTTTGATGCAAGCTGCCTTTGGCAGCAGCTTGCATCACTCTAAGGGCTCTTTGAGAATTGAACCCCAGGTCTTAGAGGACTAATCTTCCAGGAGCAAAAAGTTCTTTATTAAGCTATGTAAGTAATAAATGCAGTGTTGTATTTCTAAAGGGTTCACCCTAACCTTGAGTGAATATTGTTTGTTTGATGTATTTTGGTTCTACAAGTATTTTGATACTAAAAAGCGTGATAAAAAAAACAAGTGACAAAAAAGAATAAATGGAAACATACATTGTTAAAATGTTGCCAAGGCGAAAGGGTACTCATTCTTTGAAGGTATAAGTGGATTTTGTTATCAGCAGTGTCAAGGATGGGGGTCGTAGCCTAGCCAGGGATGAGAATGAATGGCCATGCTTAGAGCTCCATGACTGTGCCATCCTCATATTAAACTAATTTATCTTCCAAGATATCATCAGATCCTACCTTCCTTATGTTGCAGCCACTGAAATCGGCCTGTTGACAGACTCAGATTTATTTTAAAAAGACAGAAGAAGCTGACAAAGGAGATGGGCCTGTGAGACCTGCAAGATGTAACACCACACCGCACCACAAGCTGCATCAGAGGACCCGCCTGACCTGTCTGCTCAAGAGATGTTACAGGCAACCACCTGTCACTCCCCGCAAGCATGTAAATCAACAGTCGAGGCAATAATATACAAACAACAGACAAAAGTGAGAGCGGGGTTCCAACATCTGAATGCCCAGCTCACCCATGTACAGCACACACTTAATGGCTTCAAGAGAAGGCAAATCACAAAATAAACGCTTGAATGAACTAAAGCCCTGAGTTCGAGAGCAGGAGAGCTGAGGCATGGAGATGGCAACAGAGCTCACAATGGCCCATAAACTGATCACAGTGTTCACAGACAAGCTCTATGACAACAAAAACAGGAGCATCACACCAACGTTCAGGTGACTGGCCTCCCTGAGGTACTCAAGGCACAAACTCAGTGGCTTCCTCTTCCACTTACCTTCCTCAAATTCTGGGGCTGGAGGATGTTACAAAATTTAAAATTCTAAGGACTCACAGATGTCCAGGGAAAAAACGGACCAGGAGAAAGTCCTAATAAAGTTTCTTCATTACTCCAATTGAGTTTTGATTCTTCAAGCTGCAAGAAAAAGTGGACTATCCAGAATCAGCTGCAGCCTAAGACAAGAATTCAGCCTTGTTGAAAAAATCTCCATGAGGCACAGTGGCAATTTTCCCACATTTATCCATCTTGAATCATTATCTGGTGTCCAGGCCATCTGCCTACAGCCTTTAACCCTCCGGAGGCCTCTGCCCACCCAGAAGCAGCATTAGCATATTTGAACACTGAGGTGGCAGCAGTGGGGGTGCACAGGGCCTCAGAGCACCAAGCCCTCCCATGACTGCACTCTCCTCAATCTAGGCTCAACCTGCACCTAACAGTAAGTGTGGGACGGGAGGGCTGTGGGGAACTGCCCCAGGTAGCTGGGGTAAGCCAGTGCCTGTTTTAAATTCTTTGAGTCAAGGGCGACCTGTACATGGGCTGTTGCTTGCTTTGGCTTGTATACTACTCTGAATCCTATGAATGCTTTTCGTGATGATCATGCACTAACTGATTACAGACTTGCTCCACGTGGTGGAGCCTACTCCTGCACCCATACGGTGGTAGCTGACATGACAAACCACTGTGACAGTTTGAGAGGTTCAGCTCCCATGCAGTCACACAAGCACTGCTGAGGAGTGGCATCTCTCAGAACTGGCAAGCCCCACCCCGTAGTAACCTATCTTTTACAGACATGGATCTTTTCTTTAAAATTAATTGTTGCTGGTCTGCAACTCATTTGAACACTTGCATAATTGAAAGACTTGCAATGAGTGATTTCCTGTGGTGACTCAGTAGCTCTGACAGCTACTTATTGTAATATATACCTCGATAGCTGATTTATCCCTAGATAGATGAGCATTATACCCAAGGTTTGTTTTGTTTGTTTAAGGGTATGCTCAGCTAAGTGAAATTGTTTTAATTCCAACTATGCTGGGAGAGCTATGCTCTACATGTTCTCTGTGTACAACTGATAGCTGCTGGTGAGGAGTGGGTTCCCAGTTCCAGCCCTTGGGTTAGCAGGTTTGTAAATACCAACTGAGCAATTTACAGCAAACTGGAAACTGCAGAAGGCAATAGTCACACACAGGAGGAGATGGTTGGCCTGGATGCCTCCTAAGTTAGAATCCATGGCCAGTTTCCTCTAACCCATCAAACTAAAATGTATGATCTGGGGCTTGTCCAGTTTGCCACCCCATCATGACAAAGGTTTTATTCCACATGAGCACCACACTCTGGTATGTAATACAAACCAATGTCGATGGGAGTTTTACAAGTGGATCTTGGTACTGAGTTTTCCTCTGTGGGTTTACCACCAGCAGCTCACTTGAGGGATGGCAGTTCAATCTCCTCCTATGCATTCATGAATACTAGAACTTTTGGTGGCATGTTTTCACAGGCTCCTTTCATGAAGAGATAATGGGGACTGTACACAGATGGGATTTGCAGAGATGGGAGAGGAATGATTTTTTTGCTTGTTTTTTTGGATGATCCACTCTGCCACTCAGGCCTGTTTGTCAAGGGTGGAGCAGGAGGAAAGAACATGGTAAGAATGGGGGATCCAGAGGGCACCTAAAGTTTGGAGATGTTATGAGCTGGTTGCTCTAGCTGGGGGAGTGGGGTGAGGGTCTGATGTTGTGGATGTGCTTTTGTTCAGTAGACAGTTAAATGGAGAAAATTGGCAGGCAGAGATTCTCAGCTGGTGAGAGTGGTGGTGGTGGTGGTGGGGGGTTGGAGGGGCTACCCAGGAGGTGAGAGTACATAACCCCAAATCATCTTATGGGGTGTTTTGGGTTTTGACATGGAACATTAATGAGCTAAAGACAGAAATTAAGAGCAAAGGATCTGGTCCTATATTAAAAAGTTAAAGGGGCATTACCATCTTATAAGAGACCCACATGTCAAAGGAGGAAGCAGTTAAATTAGGTAGCTCCTGAGATTGGCACCCTCTTCTTGGCTTCCTTTATGTCTAAGGCTTGGGGTGGCCATACAGTTTCCCTGGCTTCTATTTATTTATCTGACAGAAAATAAACCCTCAGGGCAGATATTTGGTTGCAAAGGTGTAAGAGATCGGGAATGCCTCACCCTGGTAGCAATGTATGGGCCAAATTTTGACCACCCAGAATTCTTTAATCACATGGCCCTCTCACTGGCTTCCTGACTATAACACATCCTGGGACCCTGTGCTAGACAGGTCAATCCCTCTGGTATCACACTCTCCCAAAGGCTCAGATGTACTTCAGCAGATGGCCACAGAGAGAGAGGTCTAATTGATGCATGGAGGTACCTTCATCCCTCAGATAGAGAATTTTCCTTTTTCTCACATGCACATCATTTGTATACCCACATAGGAGCAGTGCTACTTATCACTGACCTGTTACCTGGGTTGACCTCTGCCTCCTATGGCCCATTCATTCATTTGGACCATGCCCCCCTCGGAGTTGGGAGATGGAGATGCCCCCCCCCCGACAATGGAGACTCGACCCCAGTCTTCTTCTTGACCCAGAATTTAAAAACAAAATGTCCTTCACTCTCCAGCACTCTTTTTAATTAAACAAAAAGGAGGACACTTTAGCCACCACAAGGAGGGAAGCTATGAAGACCTTTGCAAGGGGGTTGCCATATCTGGGACTTAAAAGTAAGTTAAAAGCCAGCAGAGAGAGGCAGCTGGAGGGCAGGTGCCAACACTAGAAGAAGAAATTATGTCTCACAGTGTGCCGAACTGACTAGGAAATCTCAGATGATTAAAGGCTAACTGAATCAGATGACCTCGACACACATCAAGCGGTATCTTTTCCTCACTCGAGCTGGCACTTACTTTGGAGGGGGGCAAGACTGGTAGATGGCTGGCTTGGCAACTGACAAAACAAGAGGACAACTGAACAATCCTCAAAATCACCATGCCAGATGGTACCACCTCCCCTAAACAACAACATGTAGGTAGGAGTGGCCTTTAAATCCTTTACTCAAACCTGTACACCTCTGGGGCAGACATTTTGGGACCTCCCTACACATCTTCCTTGATACCCTTAAACTGCCTTCCCTCAATGACTTGGTCAGAATTGAATTGGATCACCTACTATCCAGAGGAAAACCCACAAAGCAGTCTGAGCTTCCACATCAGAGAAAGCTTTGGCTGCCCACCAAATTCTATAAAGAGTTCAGGAAGGTACTCCAACCCCTCTGGAGGATGTGATCATGGAGCCTGTGGACAAAGGAATGCTCCCTTCCTCACAAATCCTAGCCACAATAACCATTCTCCCTAAAACTGGCAAGACCCACCCAGTGTGACTCTAACCATCAATCTCCTGCTTAATGCAGTCTATAAAATTCTAGCAAAAGTGTTGGTGTAACTCTTGGATAGGGTCCTGCCAGACCTCATCCACCCTGACCGGGAGGTTTCATCAAAGGAAGACAAGCCAAGCATAACATAAGATGTAGTCTGAACATCATGTGGCACTGGTCCAGATTTGGGGGGGGCTGCCTGACCTAGTTTCCTGGCTCTTGATGCCGAAAAGACCTTTGACTGGGTCAAATGGCCCTTCATGTTTGCCACACTGGAGCAATTTGGCTTGGACCCAAAATCCAGTCCTGGACACTAATGTTGTACCAGTCTCCTCAGGTCTTTACAAACAGCCACCTATCAGACCCATTTCTGCTATCCTGGAGGACTAGACAGGGTTGTCCCCTTTCCCTGCTTCTCTGTGTGCTTACTATTGAGGCCTGTGATGGTGGTTTCTACCCTCATCAGCACAGTACCCAGAGGTCCATGGGAGGTGGGGCAGGAGACACTGTAAGAAGATAAAGAATCAGCCCTGAGATGGGATGCCAGCTACGGCAGCAGGAGAAAGAAGGTCCACCATGGAGAGCACCAAGGAGAGGCCATTTGGGCTAGGTCACTCAGTACAGGTTTTGCTGTTGTATGAGGTGGACCAGCTTTCAGAATACATAGCAGAGACTGACTGGTGGGATATATGACTGGCCATGTCCTTGCAGCATGCATTGGGGGGCCATCCCTCTATGGGGACTGGGGTACTGGAACCCATTTAGGTGAATTGTCAGGGAAGATGGCCTAGGCTGTGGATAACTGGAACAGTATAGGAAGGGCTCCACATCACCAGCTCCTGTTCCATGTCTGTCTGCACCAGAGGTGGGCAACATGCTGAGGCAGTCTTCTGTACTGTAGATTTTGCTGGTAAAGGTTATGGGGCACCATGGGGTACTGGGAGGGCTCAACTGGACTAACAATAGTCTGGGTGGGCCCAATGGTGCCTGCTACCCACAAGGTCTGTAAAGGGAAGAGGAATAACCAGCATCTCTTGCTGAGGTCTCTCAGTGCAGGCAGTACTCCAGCAGGTGTGGGTGATGAGCCCAATGGTGTTGAGCCCACTGCCAGTACACTCTGGGGAGTAGAGGTGCTCACCAGAAAGGTGAGTTATATCAGAATTTGAAACCTTCAGGATTGCATTTTCTATAGTCACAAAGAAAAAATATGGCAACAGTCATATGTAGACATTCTCACAGATTCACAGGAAAGGGGGGGCTTGCAAGAAGTCAAAGTTGAAATAGGAACCTTGACAAAATAGGGGTGACAGTATTCTCACTGAGTAAGTGGGGAAAAACTCTTAATGGGATGGTGGCCTTTCTGTCTTTCATAAATTTGTTCATATGTATTCATAAGGAGATGATAGCAGAAAACCTCAAAAGGTAGCCTAGATAATTGGAAATTAAATGGTGACTTTTGATGTCTTAGTCTGTGTAATATGGGGAAAAGAGCCTAATGAATGCTGTGATCTTTTAAATATCAGGACAGTAATTGGAAGATGTATACAATGTATGAGAACAAGCATGATTAGGTTATGATGGAAATTTTCGGAGGCAGAATGAGGGCTGAATCAGTGAATTGTGGTAAGGATGATACATACTGTATTCGTAGATAGAATTATGATATGGATGTTCTCAGCTGTGGCATATAGCCAGCCCCTCCTGACATCCCAGCAAAGGCTAACAACAACAGAGCATTTGTTAGGGTTACAATAATTATATGAACTGTGCTTTTCAGGCAGCTGCAGGTTTCTTCACAAATGCTTCACTTGTGCAGGCTCCCATCCTACTATCACATGCACCAGGAGGATAGATTTGGTGGGTCAATAGGAAGGAATGGATTTGGAGTAAAACTGCAAACTAGAGCCACGCCAGTTAGTATGGAAGTTAAGTGACCCTGGCTGATTCTAATTTTTCCTCGAATCAGTCAAAGACGTTGTTTACAGCAGAATTTTACATGGTACTTTTGGATCCCTACATGGGCTTAAAACAGGAATAGCAGTCTGGAAATTTGAAATCCTCCTCCTCCTCCACCTTGACACATGTGTTGATGCAGATTTGTCAAATGTGGTCTCAGACATTATGTTAGAGACACTATAGTGACTAGCAACACTATCTGTCTCTTAATCAGGTGCTGGCCACTAGATTCAAGTTTGGATTGGTAGACATTTGCACATATACTGGGCAAGATGTTATGCAATTCAGGCCAGGGGGCTTGACACAGTTTGTTTTTTTTTAATTTGAAATTACTCCAACTGGGATAACCTCATAATGCGCAGCATCCCATTTTCACAGAGGGTCCAAGATGGATAGCAGACGTCAACAGATTAACATAGTCCAGTAGGAATTATTACTTCGAGGCTAAAATATACACAGGGCAGAAAAAACGGTGAAGGTAAGTAAATCCAAACAGTAATCAAAGCAAGCAAACCAAGTGGGGCCACAACAAACAAAGCATGAGCATTGTTATGCAACAAAATCATGGTCAGGGAGGTGGGATTGTAGGCCATAACTAATACAGAGAGAGTCTAAGGTGCATGGAAAGACTGTACTTGAACTCTTCAAGCTACTGTAGAAGCATTCCTCAGCTGGTGAGAATTTGTTCCAGGTGCCTGGTGCTGCAAATTTAAAGCCTTTATACCAAATTCAGGCTTCATCCTGGGAATCGAGAAGGTAGAGTTGCAGCAATAGACATTGCCAGATATTTCCAGATGATTTACAGTGTTTCTTAAGCGATTATTTCAGGTGGCCCTACAGTGGTGCTGCAGGCAGGAAATAAAGCTCTCTAGAGATAGCTCAGAAAGTGCAGGAAATATCTGACCATGTCAACTGCTGCGACTGTAGGGGCAGCTGCTGAACAGAGTGCGTAATCACCGCTTGACTGTGAGGCGAGCTAGGAGATATTCAGGGCTTTTCTTGATGCACAGTTGGACAACAAAGAAAGCCAGTGGTAGTCTTAGCTGCTCCAGGAACTTGCCAGTTAAGCTAGTCATACATTGGACAGTGCTGAGTAGTTGTAGGTGGGCATCATGGACTGGTGGTCCCAGGCTGTGGTTTACCAACCTGTGCATCAAAGGAGAACAACAGTAGAACAGCTTCCAGGAGGCAAGTCTTGAGTGAGGTCACATGCTGCCTTTCTTTATGATGAGAATGCCAATAATGAACTTCACCCATTTTGATGCCAGCACAGTCTGGCATTATTCTTAGAAAGAATGAAACAGAAGGGCAAGACAGGGTATAGTGGATTAATAACCAACTCTCTCTCTCATGTGACATACTTTTGAACTGTCTTACTCCTGTAGGAGAGCAGATTCACAGTGCATTGCAATAGTATGTTCATCCTGCTTATATTTTCTGCCTTTTCTTTGTGGTGTGATCTGGATGACTTTCTGTTTGTGGGACCAGCTTGCACCCCAGTGTGTTGGCAGATGCTGAGCACATTTGTGGAACTGTGTGACCACTTTGGCATTCTCTTGGCCTCTGGGAAGGTTGAGTCACCAAGTCCAGTGATGGCCTTTCACGAGCATACAGATTAATGCAGTAAGACAAGAGTGTCGCTTGCCTAGGAACAAGTTAGATGCACTGTGGTCACTCTTGAACAAGGCAGCAGTGGCTAAAAATATTACTCTGTGAGAGCTACAGCAGATAGTAGGACACCTAAACTTCACATGTTGAGTCATCCCCTCAGGGAGGACCTTCCTAAGATGCATGGGAAAGCTGGGGGCAGGGACTAAGAAACTTGATCACAGGAGGAGGGTCATGGAACGGTTCCGTGAGGACCTGCAGGTCTGGAAGGCATTTGTTGTCCACTTCAATGGAGTATAAATGTGGCCAGCGACTGAGGAAAGTCATGCCCTGGAGTTGTTTATGGATGCCGTCAGTGGACTGGGGTTTGAAGCATACTTTCAAGCCAAGTGCTGCACCTCGGAGTGGACCCCCAAGTGGGCCACTGCTGGTCTCCGTACACAGATAACCTTACTGGAGTTTTTCCCAATTGTGGTAGGCCTATACATTTGAGGCCCAGATTAGGGAAATGAGAATGGGCATGCTACACACCATAAATGGACAACTAGGGTCGAAGGGCCACTTGGGTGATCTAATGGGTCTTTGTCCTAAATGCATATTGCTGAACATTCAGCTTAAAGATGTTCATGTTATAGGCATTGAGAATGGAACTGCTGATGCTTGATCTTGTCTGCAGTGGCAGAAATTTAGGGAGCTGGCCCAACAGTAGAACAGCATCCACAGTCAGTCCAACCATTTCTGTGGAAGGTGGTGACCTCAAGACTTGAAACTGCATAGATAATTCCATCGCTTCTCAAACCAGAGTTACCTATCACCAAAGTGGAGCACTACAACATGACCCAGGCAGAGGTGGGATGGTTGAACAACTGGCCCATTCTGATTGATCAACTGTGTAGCTATATCATGGTAGCAAGGCAACAGATATTGATGCCAGGGTCATTGGATGACATCTGGTGGGTTTGTCTTGGTTCTTATGAGTAATGGGTTTCATGGGCACCACTCAAGCTTTCAAGGTCTGAAAGATCCTTGAGGGTTGGAGCAAAAACCAAACCAAGCAGCCAGATACACAGCACCTATCACACCAAGTAACCCTGACAGGGTGTGGGTGATCTTGCCAACATTATGCTGGAATTGTGATGAGGCTATGCTATTCAAGACAGCATTTCTATTGCCTTTGATGGAGTATTCTGGGTCTCTGAACTGACACAAGTGGCCCAGAAAAGGGGAGGGGGGGCCAGTTTGCTAGACAATGATGTACATTAATCCAAGTAGTTTTTTTTAAGGCTTGGAGAAGCAAAATCAATTACAGAGGCATGGGCAGCTGGTGTCTGGTGGAGGTCCCAGTTGGATCCTCATGGGACATCCAGTCCCAGGTGGGAGTATATATAACCTCTCACCTGAGGGAGGGCAAGGCCTTCTTCTGGCATGAGGATGGTAAGCCCATGACAGCCTATTAGTTCTGGCATATATTGGGCTTCACAGTCCACTAAGCTGGACTGTATTGCCTAAGAGTTCAGCACTCATTCCTTCAGGATCAAGGCAGCAATGATTGCCTGGAGTCAAGAGTTGACAGATACCGAGACACAGGTTATGGGGTGTTGGAAGTCCCAGGCATTTTTGCTTCACGAATGGCTGAACTTGCTGTAATGACCTTGCTTGACTATTCCAGGTTCCTCAGAGGGTTCCAAGAGCATATGGATCTGGAGTCATTCCTTCATATACTGTGAAGAGATGAGAGTGACCCATCGGCCTGGGGAAGCAGGACCTAGCCATATCACAGAAAAAGGCACAGATTCACTGGTTGAGTAAGAGAGGTGTATGCTGGGAGGAACTGCGACCCAGGTTGGTGGTGGAGGCCTAGAAGGGGTAGGTACCAGACATTCTTCTGATCCATCTAGGCAGTGAGGATCTGGGGCCTCAGAAAGTGATCAGCCTGTTCCTGACAATGAGAGGGACCTATGTTCCATATTACAATGGTGGCCTAGGACACACTGATCATCTGGTCTCACCTTATTCAGCATGAGCTGGTTGCATGCAAGGGACTCAAAATACAGATTAGGGGCAGCCACTAGCCACTTGATCACATGACCTCCCTGCTGTTGGGGTCAGGTACTGACCCAAAAGGTAAATCTAGTTCTTGTCCCATGCAAGGGTTGGCACTTCCAACAACGGTGACTGTGGGGGCAGAGGAGTCTGCAAATTCTCCCAGCTGTGAATGCTAGTCTAATAATGTAATGTGTTAAATAAACGTATGGCTGTAACCGTTTCCTCCAAGACCTGTGTCAGTGTGTTTATTCAGGAAGGGGATGTGGGGCTACCAAGACAGCATCAGTAATGAACTGCAATCATTTGATGCCAGCATAGAATAGCTTTATTGTTAGAAGGAAATGAAACAGAAGGAGCAAGACTGAGTACGCTGGATTAATAACCAACTCTGTGCATGTGGCACACTTGGGAACTGTCTTACTCCTGCAGGAGGCAGATCTACAATGCATTGCAATGGCATGTTTAAACATCCTACTTAGATTTTCTGCTGATACTAAACAAACATGATTTGGCATACTTAATGGCATTGGGTGTGGAAATTAGACCTTAGAGAATTATGGGTTGTTTTAGAGGCATGATCTTGACACACCACCACTCAGCAGGGTCAAATGAGTATACAGTAACTGCTAGCATTACCTCAAGCAAATAAAATAAAAAGTAAACATTACAATAAACAACACGCATTTTAGATGTGGGTACTTTCTTGCTTCTGCATGTACTTACTATGACAAGATCTAGAGGTTGACATAAACTATCTTATCTGGTATGAGAGCCTGTTTAATTCTGAATCAAAAGAGTTCATTATTCTTAAGCTTTCATTTAAAAATGGGAGATGGTATTTTCTTAATGAGGTTTGCATTTGCTTTTTAAAGTATGAGTAAGCTAACCAGAGCATACTTGAGCCAGGAGGTAATACAGTGAAATGCCCAGCAATCTTAAAGTGATTGATTTGGTGTCCATCAGGCCGAGGTCATTGTGACTTCATCTTGATCAAAGGGCCAGAACCCCATCAAAGAAGTACAACTCCTGCTTTTGATGTCTTCAGTTCCTTGTTCTTGCAACTCAGTGAAAGATCAAATATAAAGTGTTCTGATTTTATCTTAGGTACCTAAACAGCAAAGTTTGAGAAGTCCCTGATGTCATTAGAGCTCCTGAGATGGAAACACAGCTCAGTTGTGCGTGATTACCCATATGTTATTTTATATAGTATATAGTTTGAAAAAAAATGCAGCTTTTTATTCTAAAGAAACCTTCAGTTTAATGTGCAATTAAAAAAAAAAACAGAAACTCACTCTCACACAGCTGCTGAAAAGGGTGGGTTCTGTTTTTTCAAAACGATAAAATAACAGTAAATTTTCTATGAAGAGAGGGTCTAGATTCTGTGTGAGGGTGGAAAATGAAACTACAATGTAGATGGCAGTAGTTCCTATTCTAAAAAAATAACTTTTGTACTACAGGAGGGTACAACAGCATTCTATGACCTTTGAACTGTGGTACTGCAGCTTTTTAGCAACTGTAGGCTAGAAATCCATGCACAACAAGGGGTATGGTAGTTTACTCACCTGGTAAAGGTGATTGTGGGGTGTACATCTCTGAGGTACTCCACATTCCTTACACATGGGTTGTGTCCACATGATAGGTTGCTTGATGCTCATGTGACTTCAAAGAAGTCTGACCCCTTCCCTGTGGCACAGCCCCTTTCAGCATCAGTTTGAATTTTCCAACACTGTACCTACTAAGGATTAAATGTTTCTGAATTGTTAGACAATGTTGGCCTGTAAGCAATGTTACCTCCATGCATAAGAAATTTGGATGATACAAGTTGTGTTTCTGTGTTTCTATTTATTTCGATTGCTAATAATTTATACTACAATAGGACCAGATTATGGGTATCATTATAACATACTGTCTCAACTGTCTCAAACATCTTGGCCTTCCTTGTTATATTCTAATATTAACACTGGTAACAAGAATTTTTTTTTTTTTTTGTGGGTTGTGGAGTGCCTGAGAGATGTACACCTCACAATCACCTTTACCAAGTGAGTAAACTACCATTGTGGGGGTTAATCTCTGAGGCACTCCACATTCCTTACACATGGGTTTCTATATAAAAAGCAGTTCCATGTAAAGGGTGGGTCAAGAATTCAGAAATTTATCATTAAGTTCCGTTGGTCTGCTGATAATTTTAGTCCATGTTAGTAGTCTCTGACTTAGCTGCCAGCAGTACTGCTTGTCCAAAGTGTGATTTTGGCTGCTGTGATACATCCACCCTGTAATGTTTGGTGACTGTGTGAGGGGATGCACAAGTGGCTGCCACACAGATCTCCTCCACTGTAGCCCAATTTCTTTCTGCCCATGAGGTGGCTACTGCTCTTGTTGAATGTGCCTTGATGTCGGTTGGTGGAGTGTGACAGGATGCTTTACAGGCTTCTGTGATGTCTGTCTTCAGCCAAGTAGCTATTGTAGATCTGGTGGCTGGTAGCCCTTTTCTACCTCCTTGCATGCTGATGAAGAGTCTATCGGTTTTGCAGATAGTAGATGTCCTGTTGACATAGATGGTCAGCACTCTTCTCATGGCTAGAAATGTAAGTCTGGAGTCGACAGCGACCTCTTCTTGAGGTAGCTCTGCTGGTATTTCAATAACCTGTTGTGAGTGGAACTTGGTATTAACCTTGGGGATGAAGGATGCAATCGTCCTAAGTACGATCGTTTCCTCATGGAAACTCAAGTATGGTGAGCGGCAAGATAGTGCCTGTAATTCACTGATCCGTCTGGCTGAACAGATGGCCAGGAGGAAAACAGTTTTTAGAGTTAGCCATTTGAGAGTGACAGTTTCTAGAGGTTCGAAAGGATGGTCTGTCATGGCCCTGAGGACTAGGTTTAACTCCCAAGGTGCTGTCCATTGACAAATTGTTAGGCATAAGTTGGTGGATTCTTTTAGGAATCCGATAATATCCCTATGTGCACCTGGTATTCTACCCTCTATGAGGCACCTTGCTGCCCCTCTTGCTGCTACTTGAACCCTGGGTGAAGCAGGAGACAGTCCTTTGTCCGGGCCATGTTGCAGAAAGAGTACTATGTCTGGGATCAGGACGGAAGTGGGATTGATATTGTTCTGTAAGCACCACCTTGAAAAATCCTCCACTGTCTCTGATATGTAGAGGTTATGGATAGCCTTTCTGGATTTTGTCATGGTCTCAATCACAGATGGGTGGTAACCCTCACTTAACAGTCTCTCCCTTTCAGGAGCCAGGCTGTCAGTCTGAGGATGGTCAGATTGGGGTGACGTATGGGTCCCTGTGTGAGGATGTCCTGTCTGTCTAGCAGTTTCCACGGGTGGTCTAAGGCCATGGCCACCACCGTTGCAAACCAAGCTCTCCTGGGCCAATAAGGCACGATCAGTATCACCCTTGATCTGGATCTGCAAATCTTTTTCAGGACCTGTGGAATTATTGGAATTGGTGGGAATATGTATGCCACTTGAAATGTCCAGGTTGAGAAGGTGCATCCACCCCATCGCCTTGTGGTCCTGAAATCGGAGAAGAATTTTGGGCACTGGTTGTTTTTGTTGATGGCCATCAGATCCCATTCTATGGGGCCCCAGCATCTGTTTATGGTATGGAATGTGTGTAGTCATCCATTCCCTAGGTGTGTTGTTGTCTGCTTAGCCAGTCTGCTGTGGTGTTCAGCTTTCTGGCTAGGTATATGGCGCTTAAGCTTGCGAGGAATTTTTGAGCCCAAGGGATGAGTTTCTCTGCCTCCTTTTGCATTGTTTTGCTTTTTGTTCCTCCCCGTTTGTTGATGTAGGAGACCGTGACCTGATTGTCCAAGCATATTAGGATGTGTCTTCCTTTTGCTAGTCCTTTGAAGTGCAGTAGTGCCAGGCGGACAGCTCTTAACTGTAGCACATTTATGGGTAATTTGGTCTCGGAATGGACCATTTTCCTTGAGCTGTGTTGTGCCTGGTAGTAGTCTCCCATCCAGTGGGACTGGAGTCTGCGTCTATTTGGATGTCTGTCTGTATGTCTAGGGGCATACCCTTTAGGACATTGTCTCTGTTTAAGCACCAGTGTAATGACTGTGTTACTCTTGGAGGAATTGATACAACCTTTGTGAAGTTGTACATAAGGCCCTGATCTATGAGGAATGACAGTAGTGATCTCATATGCCACCTTGCCTAGGGAATGGTATCTATGCACAATGACATGAGGCCTAGTGTATGGGATATTGACTCTATGGAAGCGCTTCCGGTCTGCAGGAGTTTGTGTACCGCAATATTATGGTCTTTGCCC
Organism: Neoceratodus forsteri; assembly: GCA_016271365.2. Classification (NCBI taxonomy): domain Eukaryota; kingdom Metazoa; phylum Chordata; order Ceratodontiformes; family Ceratodontidae; genus Neoceratodus; species Neoceratodus forsteri. The sequence goes on along the minus strand of CM057450.1, from coordinate 433,755,892 downwards.
TCTTTTCAAATGGCTTTACTGTCCCTTCTGCCTTGTCTATTAAGTTGTCTAGGTGCTCCAATAATTGGCACAGTGTCAGTTGACTCTTTCTGTGTTTATTACCCATCCATGGTCTTGTAAACATTTCATTGCGTTGTTATTTCTCTTGCATCTGGCTTATCGATCTTGCCTGGATCAGCCAGTCATCCAGATGGTATGACCTGGATTCCTTGTTCTCTGAGTTTTGCAGCTAGCACAATGGATACTTTGGTAAACACTTGAGGTGCGGATGCAAGGCCGAAGGGGAGGACCTGGTATTGAAACTGTTGGCCTAATATATGGAAGCATAGGAATTTTTGATGAGATGGTCTTATCGGAATGTGTAAGTAAGCGTCTTTCAGATCTATGGAAGTAAGTATGTCGCCTGGTCTTATGGCCCTTAATGTGGACCTGATAGTCTCCATCTTGAATGGTTTGTAGGTGACACTTTTGTTGAAGGATTTTAGGTCTAGTACTGGTAGTAAGTCCCCTGTCTTTTTTGGTACCCTGAACAGAATTGAGTAGAGCCCTTGTCCTTCCTCTTCCTTGGGTAACCTCTTTATGACATTGTTTGCAATCAGTTGGAGCAGGATGTTCTGCATTTGTTGTGGACGGCCCTGCGTTTGGTTACAGTGAAGTTATCAGCCTTTTCTGCCTGGGGTTTTGGGCGAATTCTATTGCGTAACCATTTTGAATTATTTCTAGTACCCATTTGTTCTGAGTGGAGTTGATCCATTCTCATGCAAAGCATGATAGGCAGACCCCTATTACTGGAACGTGATGGTCATTGGTTTGTATGGCCCCTCCTACAGTACTGATATGTTCCTCTACCCAGAGGTTCAGTTAATTTATTTTCAATGGAAGTCTAAAACTTCCAGGAATTCAAATCTGGAAGTCATTTCAATTTTCTGGAAGTCAAAATACTTACAGGATCCCACTTTTTGAAGTCAGTATTCTAGGATGGACAAATGTATGGATGTTAACATAATAAATTAGTGGTAAAATACAATTTTGTTCAGAAAAATCCATAATTTCTGACTTCCATGCCTGCAATTTTGAAAGTCATCTCATTTTGGGTTTTACACTTGGAAGTCAATGACTTCCTCTCTTTTTATTTTGGAAGTTTTTGCCTTATTTTTGGAAGTCAATACTCCCAAAATGGAGTTAACTGAAGCCCTGCCTCTACCCCTGCTATGTACCCCTCTCCCTCTGAACTTTGTGTTTGGGAAGTATGGGTTAAAGGATGACCTTTGGGTCTGATCCCTGTAAATGACGCATCCCCTACATCTGTCACGAAAGGGCTGATTGCGTATGTGTGAGTGGGATGGTAGGTAAGTGGAGTTGTTGCCCTTTCCTTACCTAGTGCCTTATCCTCTTCCTTGACCTTGAGGTATTTCTCTAGGCCCTCCCCAAATAGTAGTTTTCCTCTGCATGGTAGTTTGAATAGGAGAGATTTGGATTCGCTGTCTGCATGCCTCAGCTTCATCCAGATGCATCTCCTTGCTCTGTTGAGTAGTGTGGCTACTCTAGCATTAATCTTTAGGAGTCTCGACCATGTCTGCCAACTCTTAGTTGACAGTATACATTCTCCAGTAGGACTGCCTCAGGTGACTTTGTGGTCAAGCTCTTTTGAACTTCCTGCAACCATTCAAGCTGTGCGCTGGCAGTGGTTGCAGCTCTGACTCCAAGTCCTGATCGTTCGGAGTTTTTCTTTAGAATGTCTTCTAGTTTCTTATCTACTGGGTCGCTTAGGGCAGATGTTGATTTGGTGGGCAGTATTGTCTTTCTGTTAAGGGTTACAATTTGAGAGTCTACTGAAGGAGGGGTGCACCAAGTTTTTAAAGTGTCAGTGTCTAAAGGATACATTTTGTCCCATGATTTTCTCTCTGGGATGCGGGCTGAGTCCGACACCTCCCACTCCCTTGCAACCACCTCGGAGTTGGCTTCACAGACTGGGAAAGTGTCTCTTATCTTTTGGGATAGTTGAAGGGAAGGGATCAGTTTAGACTGTGTTAGGGGGGTGGGAGTGTCAAACCCCACTTTTACCATAATGCTGCGTACCAGATTGGCATTTGGTCTGGGAAGCACCATTTTGCCGTTAGGGACTGCGGATCATTCTCAGATTCTTCTTCGCTATCTGATGTATTATCAGTCATGACTTGTCTAGAGTTCTCGTCCGCTGATGTGGTGGCAATATTAGAGCTGGTGGGGTGGCGCCCAGATTTTAATGTTGCGCTTGACGGGGAAGTTGATTTTTGTGAGGTGAGCTCTGCCAGCTTGTCCCACATTGCAGACATGAGTTGCTGTTGTAACTGTAGCACCTGTTGGTTTTGCAGTAGAATGGAATTTGTGTCCAACGATGGTTGTTGAAGGGGTAGTGTGGTCTGTGAGGAGCCTTGGTCTCGTGAGTGGATAGGAGTGCCGGCAAGGTTGTCCTCCTCTAAAACGTCATGTGCAGGGGACGGTGGGTCCTCTGCACAGGAGGCACAGACCCTTCCAATTTGGGATGCTGGGATCGGAATAATGCATAGTCTGCAGCTCTTGGATTTCCCCATATCTGTGGAGGAATGGAGAGAGAGAGAGAGAGAGAGAGCAAGAGAAGAGAGAGAGAGAGAGGAGGATTAGGGAGAAGTGCCCATAACAGTGCTGTTAGAAATAACAATATTTTGTGTCAGTGTTAAATAAATACTGGGAGTCAGCTACAATGCTCTGTGCAGTATAAAATGAGTATGATGGGTAAGTGAGCATGATGTAGCAGTGTAGAGGAGCCCAATGGATAATCTGAAAGTGATTCTCTTCCCACAATAAATTACTTAAGGCTTGGGGTGAGGAACATTTCTGCCAGTTACAATTCTTTATTTCTTCTGCACATTGCACAGTAGAAAGATATTTGGTGTTATCTTCTCCCCCATTTATCCTCCTGCTAGGGCATCTGAATGAGTCGCCGGGAGTGCTGGAGCTGCCTACAGTACAGCGTGAGGTGTACGCACCACTTCCCTTAACTCGTGCATGTGCAGAGAGAAGCAGCATGTGTGCGTGAGTACAGGGGGCACGTGGGAGAGTGCACGAGCATCTAGCTCGAGTACTGCAAAAGAACGTCATGGGAGCTCAGTGCAGCATGAGTGCTTGAGTGCAGGGGGCGCATGGGAGAGTGCATGAGAGTCTAGCTCGAGTCGCACGATAGTGTGTTACAGGAGCATCAGAGATGCCTAGAGAAGGGAGAAATGGCTGGATTGATGTAGAGATGGTGCCCACCTTCCCGAATACACAAAGAAGGGAAAGGTGAAAAGGTGCCATGTTTAGTCGAGAGCTGCTAGAGAGGAATATGGAAATGCAGAGGCTTGCAGGGATTGAGCTCCTCTACCACCAGCATGGGCTATTCCCAAGGACTACACACACAGCAGCAGGCTTTCTGTCCCATAAAGAATGGGAGGTAAGGAGCTACAATATGAGAAATCCATCTCACTGGGGACAAGGCAGCAGTTTGAAGGAGGCATTGATGAGAAAAATATGCCTAAGACAGCTAGCAGGAGTAATAGGGTTTTTCTGCCCAGTACTGATCAGTAGTGGGCATACCTCTCAACCTTTCTTCATGACAAGTGTGACAAATGAGCAAAATGTGTGACATGTCATCTAACATGGCACTGGAAGCTCAGAACACGTAGCTATCAGTGCACTAATGTTTATAATGTTTTTGATAACTGAGCATAATAGATTATTATGAATTTCTGCTTTAAAGTCTCACTGGGAATGTGAATATCACTTTCCCATGATGGACAAAGGGTTTCTGAGAGGCAATGAGTGACATACCTCATAATGTGTGACAGTTGAGAGGTATGGTAGTGGGTGCAGGGACTACACTGGGACTGCTAGCAGGGGTCACAGAAGCCTGTTTGGATTTCTTTTCTTTGAAACATCTTAGACTCGCTGGCAGGGAGTCCAAGGGACAGGTATGAAGGTAAAGAAAGATTGCTGCTTGGTGTGCAGTGCAGAAAAGTGTAAATAGTCTTTGCCTTAGCTGTTAATTAAGGATAAGGTAGCAGATTGCAAGGCATGATCTTATACCCAAACTGGGTAAATTACAAGCTTCTTTTGGTACACTGATTAATTAGTTGCATGCTTTCTGATATAGTTAAGTAAAGTTTTAAACAGCGACGCAAAGCCATCAAACGGATTGCAATTTTGCTAGCTGAAACTGGTGTTTATAACTGCTTATATGAGTGTAGTCTCTTACTTTTTCTTTGGTGCAATAGGTGATCTTCTAGGGAGCTGATTTTGTGTGCAGCCACCTGTCTGATGCACATTGAGAACTGATGCTGGAAGGGCTGTGCCACAGGGAAGGGGGTCGGATTTCTTTGAAGTCACATGTGCATCAAGCAACCTATCAGGTGGACACAACCCATGTGTAAGGAATGTGGAGTGCCTCAGAGATTAACCCCAACAACCACACACTATACAGTATATAGAATAATGCATAAGTAACCTATCAGGTGGACACAACCCATGTGTAAGGAATGTGGAGTGCCTCAGAGATTAACCCCAACAACCACACACTATACAGTATATAGAATAATGCATAAGTAAGTGTGCATAAGTGATTTTATGCACATCCGAGGTTTGCGATGCCTCATAAACCCTGAGAGCAAAGCTCAAGGGGTTTATCAAGGCATCACACGCTGAAGGTGTACATAAAATCTGAGTTGACACACATTTCCCCATGTTTTATTTTTAACAATAACTGGTTCCTTCTACATTTTGTCAGACAGGTACTTGTTTAACAGCTTAACAACAGTATTGGTTTTCTTGGAGTGTTTCTGTTTTCTTGCTGCTCTGTGAAGCTTTGTCTTTCTAGATAACTAGGTTGCTGAAATGGCAATGAGTGTGCCATTTTTAAGTGGATTGACAGACATTAGTAGACTGCCAGTTATTTTTCATTTCTTGAGAAACGTGTGATTCTTTGGCGGCATGTAAGTTAGATTCCCACTCGCAGTTTCAGAGAGGTTAGTGCATTAGTTGACAGCATGAGAAGCCAGTAGCACTAGCACAGAGTGTGAGAAGTTTTGCAAAGGTGCTTAATCAAACTTTATTATACATGGGTGATTATACACTGCCATGTACAGTATAATATAGTTCGACAGCTTCTGCCCACAGTTGATAATCATCACTAACCAATTATTATATGTAAAATAATACAGGGACAAACATGCACAACGAAGAATGTGTTTCCATTGAGGAGTTCAGTCTGACATCATAAGACCCTTGGGAGGAAAGCTCGAGAGGTCCCTGACATCATTAGTGCCCAGAGATGGAAACAGAGATGTTGTGCATGGTTGGCTATGCATTATTTTGTATATTATTTGGTTTGACATTTAATAAAGTGTGCTTGCTTTTATTTTTGCACCCACATGAATACTTCCAGTTGTGTCTTAATTTAAAATATAAACTCACACCCACCTAGCTGCTAATACCCAACTCCAACCCCAGCAAAAGTTTTCCTCGGGAAGGGATTTTTAACCATGATAGCGACAATGCTGAATCAAGTATGAGACCTTAGTATTTATTTGCTAATAAATATTGTATTTTCATCATAGTGAGTGCATGTTAAAAAAAGTGTCAGGACCAGACAAAACCCCTTTATGATCTATTCAAGTTTAAATTAGAATGGTGATATTGGCCTGCTGGCACAAGCAGTACACTATCACTTGCAATACCAACAACAACGGGTTCTGAAATGAGCATGGAGTATCAAGGGCCATCCGGGAGGGATGAGCATCTGAGGACTGCTCTCCTCCTCCTCTGTGGAGGAAGGTCAGGGCAGTTGGCAATAGTCTGACTCTAGTTTCATCTACGAACATGTGCCTGACACGCTCTGTGTATGCAGGTTTGGGGTTGGTGGGCATTGGCATGCACATGCAAGGAGCATGCATTGTGTACTTGATGCCATTACATGTCTGAGACCTCCAGGGATCACAGTAAAATCCCTCCCACTAGGCAGCATAACACCCTCAGACTCTCCACTACCATGCGGAAACAAAACCTACACAAGTCTTGGCTGGTACCCAAGGGTAATGCTGGTCTATCATGACAGGGAGCCCCTCCATTAGGGTGAAGTCGTGATCCTCCCAGACTGGGCAACTTGGGGAAGTGGCAGGGAGGGGATGGTTGGGGAATCCAGGGGGCAGATAATCGGTACATTCCCTAGCCTGGCTGGAAAGCCAGAAAGAAAGTAAAAAAAAATAGAATGGTGGATTTAAATTCTGATACACTTGTTTAATTCTTGCATGCAAAGTAGATGGTTCCCTGCTAACAGTCAAGAAATATTATTTACCCCTTACATAGAAAGGGATCCTTATCAGCTCCATCAAGGTATAGACCAATAACTTTAATTGACAACTCTCAATACATATTTTGCAGAATTAACCTCAAAACATAAATAATTGGGTATCAGAAAATGATGTAATTGAAGAAACTCAAAATGGTGTCAGGGAAGGCAGATCCACTATTGAACAATGTTTAATTCAGGAACACCTAATTTTTAAATATGTGAAGATTAAGAAAAGTATTTTTTTTTTATTATAGTTTTTTTTGTGGATCTATCAGCAGACCTTGACAGTATCAGCAGAAAATTGCTTTGGAAACACCCTTATGATCAAGAACTAGACCAACATTTATTAGGCATCCTTCATAAACATCATAATTGTACTTGATCATAGATTTGATGAAATCTGTCAAGTTACTTGTCAAATAAAATTAAAACAAATATAGGATTAAGACAAGGGTGCATACTTGTACCATTATTATTCAATTTACACAATTAACACCACTATCAGTAAGCTCTATGATCCTGAGTGCCTCTCTCCAAAAGTTTCAGGAATATCAATCAGTAACCTAGCATATGCAGATGATATTGTACTAATTTCTATCTCTTTTTGGGCATTTAAATGAATTGGATAAATTCAAAACATTAGCGATCTTAATAAATTGGTAATAAGTCTGGATAAAACTAAATTAATACCTTTAGGATATGCAATGAAAAATTCTCTAAAACTCTCAAATGGCATATAACCCTGTGACGCAGATGCATTTGCCAGATCTGGCCATGTCTGTGACAAAGGGTGTACACACATAGCCTGCAGCTCTTTTCAAAGGCTGCCTGTGGCTTGTACTAGTGAAGCATGCTTTGAGGCCTGCTGCATAAATAAATGAGGCAAATCAAGCTTCACAGCAATTTGCATAATTTATTCACACAAGTATGGACAATACAAATCTGACCCTAGGCAGCAGGTTGGACACATGCACACCAGTTAATTGCTGGTCTACCTGTGCTGATATATGTCTGCACTGAAGCTGTGGATTCAGGATAAAATCACTTCGAAAACAGCTGGTGGATTCAGGATAAAATCACTTTGAAAATCCCACCCAGTAGAGTTTGCAAGCTCCAATGTTAAACATTATTTTTCCTTCTTTTAGAAGATTTAATTATAAATATGGGAGAAATCAGCTGAGAGAGTGATTGAGGCAATGACAATGAAAATCAAGTCTGTAATGCTGTATGGTGTAGTGATATGGGGTCTATAGAATATTGCATATATTGAGAGAGTTATTTACATTCCTTGTGGGCACATTTTAAAAACTCCCTAAACTGTAAGCGCAGTTATAATAAGAGTGGACATGGAGCTATTCCTGTCAGGTAATCTGGTCAAAGAGAGTGTCTCTATCTTCCAACTCAGAGTTATGCAGCAGCCGGAACACAAGTTTCTGAGAATCTGCCTGGAGGAGAAGATCAAATATAATAAAATAAAATGAAGGATAAAAATTAACAATCACCAACCAGAGCGGTCATATTTCAGTAATATTTATTTAAAATTAGTTTAAATAATATTGTTACATTTTAAAGTAGAAAAATCATATAGTGTGCACCAATATTTTCCAGGTTGGAATGACTACATGATAATGACATTTTCAAATCTATGTCAATTAAAGTATTTTATATATTTTATTTGCAGGTATTGTATGTCTTTTGAAAAGGCCTTTTGGCAGATCAGTAAAAGAATATCTATCTATCTATCTATCTATCTATCTATCTATCTATCTATCTATCTATCCCTCTATTTACAGCATTTTATGATATTCCAAATGCATTACATTACTGTACATCCTTAAAAGAAATGCTGTATCACAAATACCCCAGTAATGTAAAGCATCATGGGAAGTATATGCAAATCACCATGAAAGAATTTGGACTGATTCAGCTTTATGCAGTAGTGTATGGTATACTAGAAATATCCCTGCTTAATGCTGAAACAGTCTAAATTATTTCATGGTGATTTATATATACTTCTCATTATTCTTTGCATTATTGGGGTATGGGTGATTTTGTATGTCTTTGAAACCTGGCTTTAATGACAAAACACTTCCCAGGTAATTGTTATCTTAGTGCTTTTGTATGGAGTTCTTTGTCCTCTGCTCTATATGTCCTGGGCCACTCCTGTAAATGGAACCCATGTCCAGTGAGTTTTTACCTGGTTAACAAATGAATTTAAGTAAACCAATAAATACTCACAGGATTTTGCAACTTGTCATAGTGCTGGGAAGCTTGATTAGCAATATGGAAAATTTATGTGTGTGGGGGTGGCTACAGGAAACAAACTGGGGCTGATATTATTGTGAAATAGTGGGGAACGAGAAGGCAGCTGTATATTTAACACTGGGATTCATACTAGGAAATGAGACAACAAAAGACAATGTCCATTTAAAGCTGCCCACCCTAATGGTAATAATCCTCAAAAGTGGACTAAGATAGCCATTTGTGCAGCAGCCTAGATCCTGAAGCTCCACTCCAATTTCAAGATTACTTTTCTTTTTATCTCTATACACAGCACTCCAGCTCTCAGACTCATGGAGTCAAACAAGAAAATGTGCTAAATGCAGCTGAGAACTTCATACCCTAAAATCACTTCTGCTTGACCAATGGTTTGATCCAACTAAACAGAACCTGGAGCATGACGGCAGGGCTCAGGGCTCATGTATGCCAGCCACCCCACAGGCTATAGTACTACTGATGGTGTCCCCCTTAGCAAGGCCTAAGACTGTTTTCAACCATTTATACTGCCAACAAGATCCTTCAACAACAACAGCCAAATAAGGAAATGTTTTTACCAGTCTCACAATCCTCTCCAGTAGAGTTACTTCTACACAAAGAATATGCCATGGAATCTCTTGGTCAATCCCTTGACAAGATAGTGTTGTTGATTGGCAGATCTCAATCAATGGCTCGATGTGCTTTTCAAGAATACAAATTACCTGCAAATAGAAATTAAGCAGCTGAAAGACATAGAAGCTGCAATTGAAAAGGCAGTATAGCACAGTGGTTTAAGGCTCTGAGCTGCAAACCTGAAGACCTGGGTTTGAATCCCACAGCCCCCACTTGCATACTGAGTGACCCTGGGTAAGTCACTTAACTTCCTTGTGCTCCCTGATTGCACCTGTAAACAAGCTTTCAGCTTAGTGTGTCTCTCCTGGTAAAACAAATGTAAAAACAAAAAAAAACAGTGCATCAGAACATACTGTTGAGGTCACCAAGCACAAAAGCAAAATACTTGCATGAGGAAATCAGTTTACAAGATGTTATAAAGGACAATAACAACTTGAACAGAAAGCTAGAGTTTATAAGGTGATGAAGAAAACCCTTCTAGTGCCAGTACCATTATATACAGAAAATCTGACAGAGCTATAAAATAGAAATAAGGAAAGAAAAAGGGCTTTTGAATTAAAATTAGCAAGGGACAAAACAATCCAAAAGCATTCTACAGCTATATTAATTAAAAGGGTACATTAGGAATATTAATGTAGGTCCACTTATCCTACAAGACAAAGAAATACCTGGGCCCAGATATTCAGACTGTGCCGGGCAGTGGTGCAAGCCTGGGTGCAGCGCGACTAGGATGTGCCGGGGCCAGGACCAGGTGATATTCAAAGGCGATGCGTACCATGGCGCAGCACCATTAAATATGGCAAGGTCAGCACACATACTGTGCATGGTGCAGTGGCACTGCGCCGGTGCAAGCCACAGATAGGGAGCACAGGGATGTACCAGCACAAGTGCAGTTGCGCTAGGTGCATCACCCATGATATTCAGCCAAGAGCATGCAAATGAGGCCATAATATATGCAAGGTGCAAATGGGGCCATTTGTATGTCATTATGGCCCCATTTGCATGCCTTGTGCATGGCAGCCCAGCGACTTATGCCTGGTGCCCTGTACAGCATGACGTGGGCAGTGGGGATTCTGGGGCATCCCCCACCCCGGAGCCATGATCGTGCAGTATATGTTGAAAGATATATCCCTGGTAGTCCAGTGCCCCACCCCTAGTCCCTGATAAAAGTGGGAGCAGGGCAGAAGCGAAACTACAGACCAGTTAGTTTAACCTCAGTGATAGGAAAATGATGGAATCACTTCTGAAGGAAAGAATTGTCAGTACCTAGAGGCCAGAGGGGCACAGGACCCAAGGCAGCATGGATTCACAGCAGGAAGGTCATGCCAAACGAATCCAATAGATTTCTTTGACTGGGTGACCAAAGTGGTAGATCAGAGAGGGGCTGTGCACATGGCCTACCTAGACTTTAGCAAGGCATTTGACTCAGTCCCACACAAAAGATTAGTATACAAGTTAGCCAGTCTGGAGAATAGGATACAGAGGGTAATAGTAAATGGAGTCCACTCTGAAGAAAGGGGGGTTACTAGTGGGGTGCCACAGGGTTCAGTATTAGGACCGGTCCTCTTCAATGTCTTTGTAAGCGATATTGCAGAGGGACTGGAAGGAAAAGTATGTCTCTTTGCAGATGACACAAAGATCTGCAACAGAGTTGATGCACAAGGTGGGATGGAAAGGATGAGAAGGGATTTGGCAAGGTTAGAGGAATGGTCAAACATATGGTAGCTTAGATTTAATGCTAAGAAGTGCAAGGTAATGAACCTGGGAAACAAAAACCCAAGGGAAGAGTACACAATAGGGGTGAGATACTAACAACAACAAAAATGGATAGGGACCTGGGGGTAGTCATATCAGATGACTTAAAGGTGGGCAAGCAATGTGAGAGGGCAGTAAGGAGGGCTGGGGGATACTAGGATGCATAGGGAGAGGCATCACCAGTAGAGAACAGGAAGTTATTATCCCTCTGTACAGACAGCTGGTGAGACCCCATCTGGAGTACTGTGTGGAGTTCTGGAGACACAATCTCCGCAAAGACATAGACAAGATGGAAGCTGTCCAGAGGAGGGCAACTAAAATAGTGCAGGGTCTGCACTGGAAGACATAAGAAAAGAGACTAAAGGAGCTTAATATGTATAGCCTCGAGGAAAGGAGGGAGAGGGGGGACATGATAGAAACGCCTGTACCTCAAGGGAATCAACAAAGTCCAAGAGGGTAGCATCTTTCAAAAAGTGGTGTGCAAGAACAAGGGGCACAATTTGAAGATGGGGGGTGGCTCAGAGGTAATAAGGAAGCATTTTTTCACAAAGAGGGTTGAGGATGCATGGAACGGCCTTGAATTGTGGAGTCAAAAACAGTGATTAAATTCAAGCATGCATGGGACAGCCATAAGGCAATTCTAGGGGGTTGGGATAGAAAGAAGTAGGCTGCTGGTTAACTAGGATCTGCAGCTTATCCATTAGGTAGGGAAATGGGCAGACTGGGTGGGCCAAAGGTCCTTATCTGCTATCAAATTCTATGTTTCTATGTTTCTATAAATAAAAGACATGACCATCCCTGGTGGTCTAGTGGTCCCCCCCTCACACGAGTCCCCGATTCCCCAATCTATGTTATTATGACCATCCCTGGTGGTCTAGTGGAACCCTGCCCATTGCACCAATCGTGGTGAAATCCCACAATGAAATGCCCTAGTGATCCAGTGGCACCCCTCCCACACACAGAAACCCTTGCCCACCCGCTGCCCCCATCATCGATGGGCAGCATCCACCTGCATACTGCCTGGCCACCTGTTGAATGACAGGTACAGTATGGCTAAGCCCATTGGTCCCCAGTGTGGACCAATGGGCATGCAAAACATCTGTATCTAGACAGTCCCAAATATGTAATGAAGTCATTCACAGATTTGGGACTGTCCAATGATTATGCCCTGCAAGCCCATTGGTCCACACTGGGGACCAATGGGCTTACAGCCCATACCGTACCTGTCATTCAGCAGGCAGCTGGGTAGGTATGCGGGTGGGATGTTGCTGCCCACCGATGGATGGGGGAGCAGGGTGGGCAAGGGTTCTGTGGGTGGGAGGGGCGCCACTTGATCACCAGGGCATTTCATTATGAGGTTTTACCATGATCATGGCAATGGGTGGAGAGGTTCTACTAGACCACCGGGAAGGTCATAATTACATAGATCAGGGAATCAGGGACGGTGGGAGGGGGGACCACTAGACCACCAGGATGGTTATACTCCTTTCTTTATCAGGGACTCTGGGAGGGCACTAGACTCCAGGGATATATCTTCAACATATACAGCACGATCATGACTACGAGTGCAGGGGGGTCCACTTGACCACCAGGGATCAGTGTCTTGCGGGCGAGGTGTTCTGGGCGGCAGGTGGCCACCCATGGCTGGGCTGCTGTGCTGCACCCTGCAATCACTGTAGCCCACCTGTGGGTGGTCAGAGATGTTCATGTGCACATGCTCAACTCTGAGCCCCCCTATGCGGTGCAGTGCAGGGCTGCACCAGCATATGCACTGCACATCCCAGGCTGAATATCGGGATGTGCCCCATATGCATGGGTATGCACCTTGTATCTGCGCTGCATGGGATAACATTGCACCCCGGCGCATCGGGATTTGCTCTGCACCGGGCAGCCCTTTCAATATCCTGACAGGGCGCAATGCGGGGCTGTGCCTGTGCAACTCTGTTGTGCCAAGTGCAACCCCTTTGAATATCCGGGCCCTGATGAATAAGATATGTCAAAAGTCCTTAGTTCATATTTCTGTTCAGTTTTGGGGCACCATGATACTTGACCTCCTAGTATTAGAGTGATTCTGTGTTGAATTTGGACACTCACAGCTACTCTCAGAAGCCACTAGACCAGGCCACACAATCTCCCTTGATCCCTAATTGATGTCATTCTGACAAATAGACCCCATTAAATCACACATGAAGCAGTCTGGCACAACCCCTGAGTGACCATAATATTGTAGTATGTACCAAGAATCTTCCCAAATTGCTAAATCCAAGTAAGGTGATAGCTAAAAGATCCTTCAGACACTTTAACCCAGCAGACTTCCTAGCTGACCTGTGCGACATTAATTGGCAACAATTTTACCTAGCCCCATCAGTTACTGAGGTACTGGCCTACTTTAATGCAATACTTATGGGTCTCATAGACTCCCATGCACCTGTCAGAACATATAGAGTGAAAAAAGCTTCCTGCCCCTGCTTCAATATTGATATTAAGTTTATGCTAACCAAAAGAGATAAGCTTTGGGCAGCTGCCAGACGCACAAAAATACCCGCAGACTGGACAGCATTCAAGATATGTCGAAATGCTTGCACTAAACCGATTAGGCATACTAAACAAAACTATTACCTAAGCATCTTAGAGTCAACCAATGGTAATCCACCCAAGATTTGGCACACCTTTAAACTAGTTGAGGGGAGCAAAGCTCCACCATCTCTCCCCACCACCATTACCTATCAGGGCACCTCAGTTACAGATACGTTTGTCATATTTGACAAACAAAATGAGCATTTTGCCACAGCAGGTCTTGCATTCGATTCTTCTCTATCAGCTAGCCTAAGAACCTCTCTCCTTCACCCACCTGCACCACCCAAAATCCCAACACACTCACCCTTCTCTGTCTTGCCTATCACCTTTAAACAGGTGGAAGACCAACTGCTCAGGTTGGATGTTAAAAAGAGTAGAGGTGTGGACAACATTGATCCTTTCCTTTCGATACTAGGCTATTATTTTTTAGCTGCCCCTATCACTCATATAGTTAATCTCTCGCTATCTGAAAGTATCATGCCCCAAGATTGGAAAGTTGCACACCTCATACCCCATTTCAAATCTGGTACCCCAGTGATGCTAACAATTACCGCCTATATCTATCTTGGCTTCCTCTCAAAATTCTGGAGAAACTGGTCAGTATCCAACTCAGATCCTTCCTCAAAATTCTCAGTTGCTAACTCGAAACAATCAGGTTTCACACCCAGTCATAGTACTGTCTCAGCCTTGTCCACAGTTACTAACGACTGGTTGGTGGACATGGACAGCAAAGATGTCACCAGTGCAGTATTTTGGACCTTAGTAAGGCCTTTGATACCTTGGATCACCCTCTGCTGCTCGACAGCTTGAAGTTCCATGGCTTGTCGGATGCTACGGTATCCTGGTTTGCCAGTTACCTAGGAAATAAACATCAACGCATTAAGATAAATGGAACCTCCTCGTCACTCTTGCCAGTTGTAAGAGGAGTCCCACAAGGATCCATCCTGGGTCCATTGTTGTTCTTTATCTATGTAAATAATCTGGGCTCGGGCATCACAGACTCCAGTATTCACTTATTTGCGGATGATATGGTCCTCTACATATCGAAACCTACAGTTAGCCAAATATGTTCTGTTCTCCAGTCTGATTTTGTCAAACTTTAACATAACTTGATAACAGCCAAACTGCTCCTAAATGCAAAAAAAAGGTTATGTTCTTCTATCCCCATAATGTCCCCTCAGTATACCCCATGACAAACCACTGTGCTCCCATCACCACCCTATCAGGAGACTCACTCGAAGTGGTGAATCACTTTAAATACTTAGGCTTCATACGCGACTCACCCTGATCCTTTTCATCACATGTCGAAGCTCTCACAAAAATACTGAAATTTAGACTTGGCTTCTTTTTCAGGATCAAATCATTGTTCTCCCAAGACTCCAGAACTAGACTGGCACAGGCGACCTTCATGCCTCTTCTTGATTATGCTGATATTCTCTATAACAATTGTGCACCAATCTACCTGCATAAGTTAGACACGCTCTATCACTGAGCCATCCATTCCATTACCAATGCCCCAGCCAGAACCCATCGTTGTGCCTTGTATGAGGCGATGAAGTGGACCTCCTTATCGACCAGGAGAATGGTGCACATTTATACTTGGACATATAAAGTGCTCCTCAATAAGCTACCCCTTATATATCAGCCTTCTTCTCGTGCTCAGCTAGCACCTACACCCTCAGAAAATGTGCATATATTACTCTGAATGTGCCAAATTATCAGACACGGTTTGGTAGGGGCATCTATAAGCTTTTGTCTTCCCTGCTTTTGGATAAAGCTGCAAGCTACCCTTCAACTCCATACCCTTATCCCAGTTAGGGCGTTTGTTGGTAGGGTACATGAGATCACTACTGAGACCTGCAACTGCACTAGCTTCTCTCGCAGGTCTACCTTCTCCCATCCCTCTCCTATTGTCTTTGTAGATTTTATGTATACTGCATGCATCTTCCTTCCCTCCTCCCTCCCTTCCTTCCTTCCTTCCTTCCTTCCTTCCTTCCTTCCTTCTTCTCCCATATTTATTAGGTGTGGTAAACTTACTGTTAAGTGATGCTTCTAATCTACCTCTATGTATTGCTATAACCAACCTACTTATGTACCGTGATATCCCTGCTGTTTTTCTATGATGTACTACTTGTATTGATTGCCTGTGATGATTTTTATTAGGTGGTGGTAAACTTACTGTCATGTGATGCTTTTGCCTTTACATATTGTTAATCTAATCTACTATGTACCATGATATACCTGCTGTATTACTATGAGGTATCCTTGTACTGTCTGTGATGTTTAGTACTTTGTATCAAGGACCTCCTTCTGAATGAGCGTGCTCAATGGCGCTATCCCTACAAATAAACTGAACTGAACTGAGAGTGATGCCATCACTCATTAGGATATGATCACTAAAATGACATTGAAAAGTATGAAATTCACTAGGCACATCTAAATCTGTTGAAGCTGATGGACTATCACCAAAATTATTGAAGGAAATGGCATATTTAATCTTGGACTTTTGATCTTCCTCTGATAACCCACCTTTGATGGTTCATGCCTTTAGAGCACAAATAGAAATCAGCAATCAGGTTTGACCATAAAATCTATAATATTGGCCACTTTACTTGTGACTCAGAGATTTATTTTTAAATTGGCCAAACCTCATGGTGCAATGAAATACAAACAACAGCATTACTACATATTTCCCAACTTTTCCTGTCAAACACAGCAACAACACAAGTTTCTGGCCTACGGACAGGATGTACTACAAACTGGGGCATATTTTTGCTGCTCTCTCCTGCCAAAGTTAAATAATTAAAGACAATAAGGAGCACATATTTTTGAAGTGGATCAGCTACAGTAGATAGATTTTGAGAAGCCATTACTCAGCCCAAGAAAGAGTTGGATATCCTAGAAGATCAGAGGATATTCTAGGAACACTGGGTAGCATGAAACTTTGAGAACGTCAGATTATAAGACACATTAATTCTTTATTTATGGATTTTAATTCTGTTCACTTAAATTGTAAATTCACTTTTTGAAAAACATTATTAGACATATATCCCATTTAGGCAAATGCATTTGTTAATGAGAAAATAATAGCTAATGGCAAAATTGTTGGGACATATTATTAATGTCAAAACATAAAACTATAAATAGTTCATTTCAATAGAGGGATCCGCAGAGACAGAAAAAACACATTCATGTCTAGCATCATGATCATGCAATACAATTCTAAAGTCAGTTTTTACAATGTCTCAAAAAGAAGAGCCCCCCCCACCATAGCCAAAAACAAGCATTTGTCAATGTTGAATGTTTGCTTGCTGATATTAGCATTGGACATGCAGGAGTTAGATAGATGCAGAATAGGAATGGCAGTGAAGTATTGAACTCATGCCAACCCCACTTCCACACTGCAGAGATGGACATGTATTGGGGTGTGTCTTTGGGTCATCACCCATAACGCTCAAGGCATTTCACCTCACCCTATCACGTAGACACCGACAAGTGTTGAGGTGTGTCTTGGGGTGTTCAGCTTCACAGTCACCCCATTTCATAAGGATATACGCTGAAATGGGTGAAGCATAGGGGAATGGGGTGACGTCTGGGGCCGAAGAGTCCAAGGCACACCTCGATGCCTGTCTCTGGCTTCAGAGTTGGGGGTTGGGGTCGAATGGTGTGAGGATTACAGCCGGAAATTCAAAGGTACTCCCCTGATGCCTGCCATTCTGTACAGGGTGGGACGTTATGGTTAGAAACCCTAACACCTTGGATGTTCGTTGTTATTTGCAGTAAAAATTTTCAACATGGCCTTTTGTGACCCCTGCCCCATGAAAGTATTTGGGACCTCTGCTCATGAACAGTGGTACTGTGATTTTGTTAATGTGTCCTGAACTTTGATTTCCCACAGTGACCATGACATTCTGCACCAGATGTGTGAAAACACAGATATGAAGAATGACAGCTACACCATTCATAGGCAGGTATGAAGTGATGGCAATGTTGAAAATCTGGAGAGAAAATATTAAAAATGCTCAAACTTCCAAGCATACGTGAAAAGTGCACAATGCATACTCATAACACAGTCATTTAGTGGAATTATTTCATCAAATTTTCAGCATAGGCATTTTGTGCCTTCTGCTCATGAACACTGTCAAGTATAATTGCTTCCATGTGTTAATATCGCCGGAAAAACAAAGTGTGTCAAATCATTGCAGGTAGCACATCGTGGCAAACTATCAAGGAAGTGTACAATGTCATGGGTGAAACACTGCATGTGCACAGCCTGTGGTCTGCTGTCATGCCTCAGAAGTAGAAGCCCGCATGTTGGCACAGAACATACCATGCATAAAAAAGGTACTCTGCGTTCCCCAGAGCAGTGTGGCAACACATAGCACTGGAGAAGTAGCGCCGTGGCTGCATTGTGCCACATTGACTTGTGGTCCACATTCAGTACGTGTCAGTACTGCTGCTTATTAATATCATTGAGGTCACAGTCACCAGCAATTGCAATGAAAATGCAGCAGTACTATAATCACCTGCACTGTGTAAGGAGGTGTTGGCAGGGTCAGGGGTGGTGTTTGCTACAGTGGCAAACTGCTTTCCTCCGCAGAACCTAGCTGATCTACAGCACTGTCCCAAGGACTGAACATGGAAACAATGTGATACACACCCATCAGCAGTACAAAACAGTGGTACCCACTCCCTGCCTGCACAGTTCCGCCTGTGACAATATTCCCAGGCTTTCTTTTGTCCATGATGCAATGACTGTGATATATTTTCCCACGATATTTAGTACCCCAAATTAACACACGGAACGATAGATTTTCTTAATCTGCCCCAAACATTGAGTTCCCACAGTGAGCACACCATTGTGTGCCAGATGTGCGAAAACACATTTTAGGCAAGATGTGAAAAATGACAGCTGTACTGTTCATAAAGAGGGGTGTAAAATGGACAATGCTGAAAATTTTGAGTGGAAATATTACACATGGTAAAAGTTATGAGGGTACGTGGAAACTGTGCAATGCACACTCTTGAAAGTCATTTCATGGACTTTTGTCACCAAATTGTTAACACAGGCATTTTAGGACCTCTGCACATGAACAGCATTACTGTGATTTTCTTAATCTGTCCTGAACACTGATTTCCCACAGCGACCGCACTATTCTACGCTGGAAGTGCGAAAACACATTTCGGCCAGGATGTGAAAAATGACAGCTATACTGTTCATAGGAAGGTGTGAAAAAAATGCCAGTGTTGAAAATCTGGAGTGAAAATATTACAAATTTGCGAAGTTATGAGTGTGCGTGGAAACTGCACAAAGCACACCCATGACACAGTCATTTAATGGACGTTTGTCACCAAATTTTCAACAGGCATTTCTGAACCTCTGCTCATGAACAGTGTCACTGTGATTTTCTTAATCTGTCCTGAACACTGATTTCCCACAGCAACCACACTATTCTGCATTGGAAGTGCGAAAACACATTTCAGCAAAGGAGGTGTGAAAAATGGCAATGTTGAAAATCTGGAGTGAAAATATTACAAATTTTGAAATTACGAGTGTGCATGGAAACTGCACAATGCACACTCATAACACAGTCATTGTTTGAATTTTTTCACCAAATTTGCAACATAGGCTTTTTGAGAGCCCATCTCATGAACAGTGACACTGTCATTTCATTATTCAGTCCTGAAAGGTGATTCCATGCAGTGACCGAGAAATCACCTTTTGGGACTGAATAACCAGATGACAGTCACTGAATTCATGAGATGGGGTCGCAAGATCCCCATGTTGAAACTTTGGTGCAAAATTCAGAAAAATGGCTGAGATATCCATATAAGTTGAAAAAACCATTCATGCCATTATAAGCTTACTGACATTTCTTCAGTTTGCGGTCGGCTTTGAAGAGTGCAGATGTGTTCCCGGTCCACGAAGATCATCATGCTGGGCTCTGAGGTAAGTATGGGGTGGGGGTGTTGGGAGTGGGGTGCACAGGGGTGGTGTGGGTTGGGGAGGGCACGGACTCGATGAGGGACCATTTTTCTTTACAGGAAAGAAAAAAACACACAAAAAAATGTAGGAAGGTTTTCTAGTTTTGCAGTTACTGTGGCACACTGGGGTGGTTTCCCAGCATGCCACCTGAGTGTTTCTTGGGTGGGTCTGTAGCCAACAGGGATTGGGCACCACCATTGGTAGAATGTTGGGGGTGGGCGATGAGCAGAGGAGGATAGGGGCACACCCTCAGAACACAACAGAAGGGGGGGTATCACACCACGAGGGATTGGGCTACCCCATTGGCAAATGAACTGGGAGTGGCATGCCAACAAGGGGATTGGGTACCTCCGTCAGCTAATGGGGACTGTAAGAGGCGGTGGATGTCCATGAGCTTCTATGGGGACTGTGAGAGGCCGACGGAGAAGCTGCTGCCATGTTTGTTTGAAGGAACACCAGACAATAGACAACGCAGCTCTAATTCACTGCTGCAGTCAGGACTGCCCTGCAAATTCAGCTGATTGTTTAATGACGGGCATTTCCTGGATTTGCATGAATTTATTTCCAACTTGGTGGCAGTTACATTAGTGCTGCCATGAACAGCATGATCCTGTATTGAGGCCACGTGGGCCAGCCCCAAAATGGGCTGCCTGCATTAGCAACAACACTGCCGCATCTCCACAACTCGCTTGAGTAAGTTGCCGCAATCCGTTTCTTGCGCATGCGTGCAAGCAAACATAAAAAGACTTCAAAATTAGGCTATAAAGAAACACAAACTGGACAAAAACAATGTAAATAAATATTGTATATAATGTGATATATCAATTAACAAATACTAGCAGAGGAAATAAATCCAGAAGCAGTAGTCACTGGGTTCCTCTTAAAGTCATGATCAGAAAGAAGTTAAGCATAATCACCTGTACTCCAGTGGAGAAAATTGAATGAGCTTGTTCTGAATAACTAGTATTGTTCCTTTTGAGGTTCCTGAGAGCTTATATTAGCAACTGCAAGCTAGTTAGTACATACAGTAAATGTATAGTACCCATTAAAGCAAATACTCTGCATAATTTTCTTGTGAAAAGTGCTTGAGAACAAATGCATAGTCTGATTTATTTTACTTCTTTGACAACAGTACATTTCTATGTTATTTCTACATAAATTATATAGAAACAACATGGAAATATATTATTGTCAAGAAGTAAAATAAATCAGAATATGCATTGCTATTATGCATATAAGTAACATAACCAGAGGGTGGTGGTATATGGAGTACACACAGAAGAAGGGAGGGTGACCAGCGGGGTGCCTCAGGGATCAGTGCTGGGATCAGTCCTCTTTAATGCCTTTAAAAGTGACATTTTGCAAGGAAGTGGAAGGGAAGATGTGTCACTTTTCATATGACATCAAAATATGCAGTAGGGTTGACACTGGGTGTGTGTGTGTGTGTGTGTGTGTGTGTGTGTGTGCGTGTGTGTAAATGATACACAGAGACCAGAGAAAACTCGAGGAGTAGTCAATGGTATAGCAGGTGGGGTTCAATGTGAAAAGTGCTCTGTAATGCACTTGGGGCACAGAAACCCAGGGGCAGAGCACAAAATGGTAGAAGTGATACTGATGGCCAGCAAGCAGAAATGAGACCTGGAGGTGATCATAACGGATGACCTAAAGGTGGCCAGGCAGTGCAACAAGACACTTGGAAGGGCTAGTGGGATACTAAGGTGCATAGGGAGGCATATCACCAGCAGAAAGAGGGAGGTGGTATTGCTTCTGTATAGATTGCTAGTGTCCAGTTCTGGAGACCACATCTCTAGAAGGACATGGAGAGAGAGTGGAGGCAGTCCAGAAGAGAGCAACTAAAATGGTGCAGGGTCTGCATCAGAAGCCCTATGAATAGAGGCTTAAGGACCCAAATTTATACACCCTGGAAGAGAGGAGAGAGAGAGAAGGAATATGATAGAGAGCTAAATACACTGCAGTGGTAATTAAGGTACAGGAGGGAAGTACTGTTCTGAAAATAAAGGTGCTCAATGACAAGGGACATAATAAGAAGCTGAAGGAGGGTAGATTCAGGAGAGATGTGAGAAAATGTTTCTTCACAGAAAGAGTATGAATTCATGGAACAGTCTTCCAACAGAGTTAGTGGAGGTAAAAAACAATGGTGAGGTTCAAGAATGCATGGGAGAGGCATAAGGGAATCTTAGGGAAAGGGAAGGGGTGGGTGAATGGGCCGGAGATCAAGTAGGATCTGTGGTGAAACTGCTGGCAGGGGAAAATGGGCAGACTAGGTGGGCCATGCGGTCCTTATCTGTAGGCAAATTCTGTGTTTCTACAACTAACTTGATCCTTCTGACCAGGTGTTTGAGACCTGGCAACACAACCTGCTAGTCAGAGTTTTCAGTGCTGATTCATCTGGTGATAATATTCCCCTCAAAAGAGTCTAGTTACATCCACTTTGAATAATGTTGTTCTATGCCTTGCACTAACATAATGGTCTTATACAATGTTATTCAGGCATCCACTGTGTCATTATCAAACCTTTTGTAAAGGAGAGCCATAAATAAAATCATGCAGTGCGAATATGAATGCTACAGGTTATTATAATGCAGTAGCAAAAAAAACTTCCTTTAGAATAGAATGCATCCTTTGTTGCAAAGGATTAACAGTAGGGCATAGCAGGTGGTCTGAATGAATCATGTTGTGCAGTAACTATTCAATTTTGAGATTAATGTGATTTACATTATGTCATATACTGCTGCTCTTCAGTTTGATAGCAGAATAGAGGCACTAGATGACTGTACTTAATAAACACTAATCATGACAGAGAGTAATGAACATATTTGCCTAGTCTGACTTCAGTTGAAATGCTTTTGGTCATCAAGGGAAACATGTCTTGAAACTCATTCATGACAGGCCAGTCCACCGCCATAGTGGTAGTGCTACAGCTTGCGATGCTGGCAACCCGGGTTCAGAAGTGAACCTGAATCCTTGGAGGCCAGCAAGGGGAAGGAGCACTGAACATCCCAGAGAATGCAATCTCCCTTTGGGGAGGGAGGTCTGTGTGCTCCACTACAGCTCTGCCATTTGGGTGACCACAGGTGGCAGTGAATGTCGAGCCTCATGGGTGGTTGTAGCACCTCCTGACTAGGATGTCCGCATGCTTGCATGCAGATGCCTCTTAGTTCTTGCCCATGAGATGCTTAGAATAGGAACAAGGGGGAAGAATAAAACCTCCCTGGACTGTGGCAGAGTGATGCCACCTCTCTCTCTCTGTCTCTCTGTGCGGGCCCCATACTGCTCACTGGGCTGTCAGCCACAACCAGGTTTAAACCCCTCCTGGGTCTGGAGATCCTGGGGGGCTCCACCATGGTATGGAACCATGGGACACTGCACAGGTGAGTGGTAAGTGCAAGGGACAGGGAGTGATGGGACTGGGAGGGAAATGATGGCTGAAGTGGGCAATTCAGGGATGATAAAAGCATACTAAATGAAAAACCAAAAGTCATTCATGACACATTTCATAAAAATAACATGCATTCACAATTTCTTGCAAATTTGTGCATTAATGTTGGCACATCAGATCAATGTTTTTATTGCCTGATGTTGAATCATAAATCTCTGGGACTTCCTTGCTTGCAGTGTCACAGGCTTTAAAGACCTTGGTCCAGACTTCCATTGATGGCATGAGCTGAGGAGCAGGGACATTTGGTAGCTGCTCGACCCCACTCCAAATCAAGCTAAATTCAAGGCAAAAAAGAGAATATTCAACAGATCAAACATACTGGACAGCAGGAAGAGATTTTAAGAAAACTGAACAAGGATAAATTAGCAATGCCAGCTGCAAGATTAAAGTTGATGGCAGCAGGAGGCCCAGCTCAGTGCAACAGCCATGAGGGCCTGCTTCCCAGATCCCAAACAGCAGCTTCAATTTTGTCAGCAGAGCCAGAGCCTGACTGCGATGAGGACAGAGAAGCAATCTCGGCAACTGATCAAACAGTCCAGAAGGTATTTTCCTCAGTGCATAAGACTGAGTAGACTTTTGCTGACATAAAAGTGAATCTCAAAGCAATGCACTGCAAGATTAACAGTACAGAGAAATATAGTAGGTGGGGGGATTATAGAGAAGCATGGGACGCATTTCAGACTACTGCTTTTCCTGCTCAAGAGGAAGAGAGAAAGAGCTTCAGCTGCATTGAAGATGTGTAAAATAGGGTCAGATGCAACAGTTTTAGAATACTGTACATGCCCCTAAAAATAGGGCCAGGAGATAAATTCACATCAATGCCCATAATCGTTGAACATTTAATTCAAGGGAACAAGTACGATTCTCTATATGATTATTTCAACAGTTGCCATACATGTGCAGAAATTGATTGAAAAGGATAAAGTTAGAAAAGGACTGTAATAAAACACTGAAAAATACTT
Source organism: Neoceratodus forsteri (assembly GCA_016271365.2). Taxonomy (NCBI): domain Eukaryota; kingdom Metazoa; phylum Chordata; order Ceratodontiformes; family Ceratodontidae; genus Neoceratodus; species Neoceratodus forsteri. The sequence continues at coordinate 433,731,920 of CM057450.1, read as the reverse complement.
TTTAAACGGGGATGTAGATGCACCCATTTTGTGGATAGGAAGGGTGCTGTGATGATATCACTGTCTCACCAGTGTTAATAGTGTCCAGTGCAGCAGGTAAGGAAAACTTGGCTGTGCTGTTAGGAATCCTATTATATTCTGCAGAACAGACTGAGGTTTATGTTTGGCAGAGTGTAGCAAAAGAATCCAGTGCTGTTCTTCATGATTTAATGGGATGTCTGTCTGTAGGAACAGTTTGTTACATCCTGCTTTATTGCACAGTGTTAGAGCTGCTGAGATAGTGACATCTTCACAGCACTCATCTTGTCCACAAAATGGATTCCTCCACCTCATAATTTTAGAAGTATTTTTCTGTTTCTACTGCTCCTTTGCTCTTGGCAACTTCATTGACAAAATTGTCCATGCCGTCATTCCTTCTGCCCTGATCAACCTATTTAAGCCTGTCCAGTTTTCATGCCAGCTCAGGTCCACTGAGTCGCTGTCCTTTATTGTCCCAAAGTCACATACTTTGTCTGGTGACTGAGCATTAGCAGTCTGTGCCCCTAGATTCTAGAATTTCCTCTCTCTGCTCACTAGGTATACCACCTCCACTCTCTCTTTTCAGAGATCAGTATGGGCTCACCTGCAATCAGCCTGTGATTGGTACTGTCCTTAGCGTGCCGGGTTTTGCCATACCCCTGCATGGTCTCCTTGACCTCCACATCAGGGTTAATGAGTGGTGTCCTCCGTCTTTTGTTTTAGTCTGGAACTTATTGCATTCCATTGTAACACCCTGTGTTATGACTTGTCCTAGATGCTCATTCCTCCATGTGATGTACCTTGCCTTTATTGTATTTATCACCTTGGTTATTATGTTCATGTTTCTCAGCTTATCCTTTCTATTTTGTTGTACCTTCACGTTGTCCTGTATTTTTACCTCCTGGGACGCACCTGAAAATAGGGATGTTTGCTCTAGTGTGCTTACCCAGTAAACATAAGCTAAATAAATAAATACTAGATCATGGCAGAAGCTTTTCCAATAATTATATAGGGAATGTTATAGATTCTCTTTAAGACTATGTTCGAAGTAACAGGAGACATGCCTCTTAGAATAGAAAGGGCACATAGATCACTTGGTTCCCACCACAGGGATACTTCAGGAGCCTACTGTAGATCAATCATTGCTAAAATGCTTCATCACAACTAAAGAAGCAGTTCTTAGAGCAGCATGAAAACAAACAAAAAAGACAATGTATGAGGAACAGCAAATCTTCTATGACCAATATTTTTTAGGGATATGCAGACTAAAAGGCAGGAGGCAATGATGACCGAAGCTACTGAAGCAAAAACATTAAGGCACAAGTAAACTAGCCAGCCAGGTTAAAAATCTTCACAGAGACAGGCATCATATATTTTGAAAATCTGTCAGCAGTGGTGCCACAACTGAGAAAATAGGACAGGCACAGCAGAACACAGCATAGATCTTGGCCCCGATGAATGGATGCTCTGCCACAGTACCTACAAAGGGATATCGCTAATTTACTGAAACAACAGCAAGATTCAGTGTAGAACTCCAACAGGAGATGGCACAATACCTGAGACAAGGGGAATATTAAATGATGAGCACCTAAAATGTACTGTTTTCATTTTTTTTTCTCTTTGGACTCATGCAGTATAAGCTTATAGACTTGGAACTCAGTAACTCCGGTGACAAAACAACCAATGGCTAGGGCAATACGATTAGTCACTGCCTGGTCAATCTTAACCAACAAGCAGGGGAAGGAGAGCGGCCACAAGACAGAGAAACGCAACCGTGCAAGGTGGCCCAGGCCTGTACGGACATAATATCCCTGGACAAATGGCCACAGTCATTTCATCACAGGTTGGTCAACAAGTGGGCAGGCAAATTGTTGGGATCTCTGGTCGACGATCAATATATTGAATGTTAAATGGAGGCCCATTCTAAACAACTCGCACACTCTCTCAAAACAAATTAAATGCATGATCTGTGCTTTTATAGAGGAAGAAGTGTAAGAACACATGTTGCTGCTTGCTTTGCTCACCAGTCAAGATTAATGTTGCCGACTGAAATGTAAACTATTGTTAACTATTTTAGGCAAATTAATAACTCAAAAGCAGGGCTAACCATACTGTGTATTGTGTGCTATTTCCAAAGGGCACTGTTTAGGTTGTTTGTCCACTAGCAGAACGCACACAGATCGACGGCAAAGACAACTGCGAGCACTAACTGACCCTCACCCCCAAAATAAAATAGGCAAAATGAAATGAATAAATAAATATGTGAAAAACATTGATCACCTCACAGAGTAAGTACGTCTAAAAAAGTATGGCTTGCATCAACTGTGAGCACATAACTACCACCCCTTCCCCCGCCGAAGATCAAAGCAGATGGAGTCAGCTGTAATATAACTAACACTTACAACACTCAGGAGAAGTTGCTAGTTTTCTCCGGTCAATGAGAAATGCTTGTGTTCAAGACATCATTCATATTTTAACATTTACATAATCAGTTCTGCTAGTGGACAAATGGTAATCTCGGCAGTCGTGCACAAGACACAGTATGGCATGCACTGCTTTTGATTTATTCATTTGCCTAACATAGTTTGCAGTCCATTTGGGAATACATTTCAGTCAGCAGTATTAATCTCGGCAGGGGTGCAGATCCTAGGCTGGGGAATGAAGCTATATGGGCATTTTTTCTGGCCGTAGAAAGCTTGTAGATATGCCTGTATGTCATACATAATGTGTGCAAGAAAATCTCCTGCTTAGTACATTTTTTATAATTACTGCTATTAAGGCTCTCATTTTGAGCATCTAAATACAGTACATTTTCTTCTGATGGTGGCAGACTCAGCTGTCCTTTAATGAGAACTGACTAATGACATTTGCTTTGAGCCTGACCCAGTGAATTTTTATAATAATGTAATTGAGCCTTTCTCCCCTGTTCTACACTCTGTAGCCATAATGAGTTGCTTTTGTTACGTTGCAGACTGGGTTTTGTTGCAGGCTGGGGTTCTGTTAATAGGGCTATGCAGTCACGCAGTCCTGTTCCACCACACACAAAAGAGATGGTCACTTACTGATAAATAAAGTTGCGGCATCTATCTCTGTCTCTCAGTGTGACCCACCACCTTTAAATATAGGAAGTGAAGTGGAATCAGGGGAAAAGGGGCTCCTCTGGGCCTGTCTTTAACTGTTGTGTGACAAGAGTTATCAGACGCAAGGAACGTGAAAGGTGACCCAAGACGAAAACTGCTACAGGAGAAAATAACAAGCCATATCCCCTCCAAGTTTATTATGAATGAAAAGGATTTGTTCTTTCTCCTCTAGTAAAGAAAGTATATAATTTAGTAGGCAGCTGTTTCATTTCTTGTCACACAATAGGGCAAGAAATACTCAGGGAAGCCCCTTTTTTCCTTGATACCAGTACATTCCTTACAATTAAAGGTGATATGTGTGTGTGAGAGAGAGAGAGAGAGAGAGAGAGAGAGAGAGAGAGAGAGAGAGAGAGAGAGAGAAGAAATGGTTATCTCACTCCCTTCCCCGCCTTGCCACAGTGTGGGTTTCAGGACAGTTTGGATTTAATTGGCAGACTATATTTAGGCTTTTAAGCCCAAACGGTAACAGTCAGCCAGTCCTAAACCCTGACTTGTAAGTTCTAAAGAAACATTTTACCAATCCTCTCAAACCCAGTTGAAGTGTTTGCTGTCAGCGAGAACTGCTTATCAAACTGATGTGGCAAACATATGGTTTTATAGGACAATACTATCATGATCTGAATTTTATCAAAAAGATCCACTTGATATCTGTAAAGTGTGTGGGGTATGCGTATTTATGACAAGCGTGGGTGTATTCCAGATGGTTGGTGCTAATATTAATTTCTGTTTGTACTGGACTGTAAGTGCAGAGCCATATCATCTTAACTTAGAATCCAGTTTTTCTACCATGACTAGGGACTTCCATCCTAAGCAAAAATAGCATCTGGTTTTAAAATTGCCTCTGCCCAACACGCATTCAAAATTTGATCATTGCTATTCTATATTTATCCTATAAAAATAGTGTAATTACCTATTTGCAGCATGAGTAATGGTATTGAGGGAATCAGTTGTAATTAGCATACCTGTTGTATACATTTTCTTCTGATTTGTAGTGTGGAGGGGGACTGACTTGCTCCAATCACTGTGCTATTTTTATATTGTTTTACTTTATGAAGAAACTGCACAACATGCAATGATAATCTGTATCTGTGTCACACAAACATGTTTATGAAATACGGCCTCCTTACCCACTCACTGACTGTTATGAAAATAACACAAAATGATGAGCAAAATAGAGCGCTTGCACTCAAATGGTCAAACATTAATTGATACTTATACAGTATATGTTGAAGGTCATACAAATGCAGTTTATATAGAGACAGATGCCCTAAATCCTCTCTTATAAAAATAAATAAATAAATAATACTGTTCCTGAATGAATAAATAAAATGATCATACAGTGCTCACTTGCAATTCCCCAACCCCCAGCTGTATGGCCCCTAACCCACTCCAAACACCGTGCTTCTTCAAGAATACCTACTTAAATTAGGTATACACTGCAGAGAAGAGGAGGCACTAAAATAAATAGTTTAGTAAAATATTATTGTGCTTTACCAGCCAGGCAGGCATTAGTCCTCGTAGTCTTAGGAGTCTCAGGGAGAAGGGCAGAAGCTGTTTATGAGTGCAGCACTGAGAGGGCTGCCGGTACTTCACATAGGTACAGGTCTCCCCCTCTCTCCCTATTCTGGTACAGTGTGAAACAGTCGCACTTGCCAGAAGAAAGACTAATTGCCTGATCAGAAAGGAGCCACTGAGAAATGTTTTGTCTGCTACATCTGCCCGGGTTCACATACAAAACAAAGGCACGCTGAGTGTTCAGACACGGTAACATGACTGCACTCCATGTGTTTGCTGGCTTCTTAAATGAGTAGGCTAGTGAAAGGGATCCAGGATCCAAAATGACCATGGTCGTTCAGTGCTGACACCAACACTCAACAAGTACAGTACAGCATATTAATTTAAGTCTTTAGGGTTGGGACTCATGATGGCTGACTCGCTCTACAGGAAATCTAACTGCGATTACAATCAGGCTGACTACCCCCCCTCAGAAAAAAAGTGCATCTTACACTGCTTTCCATGTTATATCTTCACAGGGTGATTAAAAAAAATAAGCAGTCACAAAACCTGTCATCAGAGGCCACACAAAAATGGCAAAAAAAAACAAATCAATGATTGCGCAACTGAGGAAAACGACAACCTCAGACCTCACTCAACAATCAAGGTGGAAGGGGGAGCAAACCAAAATGGGAACCCAAGTCCAACAGCATGAATGAAAACAAACCCGTCACACCTGTTCTGTGCTGTCAGTGATACAGTCATCATCCCAAGCTCATCTAAGGGAGGACGGCAGGGGAGGGGGCGCAACGAAGATGCTCAACAAAGCCACGTCAGACACAGATGCAATCTATACACTAAGGGCATGAAAAAATGACTCTGCATCACCTCTTCCATCTACAATCATTTATGCAATCCCACAAGACTGGAATGGGGCATACAAGGAAGACCATAGGTAGGCCTTTCATAAAAAAAAACAAAAAAACAGTAGATTACTTTCTGAATCTTCAAAGTATTAAATATTAAGTTAATTTTCATTCTTGCCAAATACCTGTTGCCCTGTAGCATATTTTATATTACAAACTTGCTTCTGGATTCATGCCTTAAAAGTCCTACTATGCTTAGATAAGAATGTCAGGTCTTCTATAGTGGGAGTTTTAAGGCACGAATAGGTAATACTGTTTTTTTCTTGCGATTCAGAAAGTGATTAGAAGGACTAGAGGGGGTGATGGAGAGAAACAAGGTAGTGCATGTGAGATGAGGTGGGCTTCTTGAATGGGGACATGCTTTGCACCGGGTCCAAATGATTCTATTGAACGATGCGAGTATATGTATAATGTTGAGCTGCAGCTTTTTATTGAAGGCCTACATGATCTTCCACTTGTGTGTCCCATCCATCTCCCACCCCATTTCCAACCCCTCAATATAAGTGAGCGGTTGCACCACAAAAGAAATATTACAGGGTCATCAACCCATTTATACCTCCAATGTATATGCAACGACGGTTGCAAGAACATGCTTGTTGCACAGATGACCACCACCTCGACCCCATCTCTATCATCCTCGCACAGATGACAACAGCAGGAAAGAAACATAACAGCTTGTTTTCATTCATGCTGCTGGACCCGACTCCATCCTTGTCTACGCCCAAGCCATCGTCGGATCGAGGAATGAAACCACCACTTCCACAAGTTGTGTAACCACCAAACTGCTCTTTTTGCAGTCTAAGCAGCCTCTAATCAAAGAAATCTTGACGGCTCTAGTGCCACTCAACCCATGGACAATACTACAAACAAATCGGCAGTTCAACATCCCTAGTGCTTTGAGACCCAGCGCAGCACCCTTGTAACCTGCAACTAACAAATTCTCAACTGTTCCAGTGCCTCCTACATTATGTGAAGGATGGTTTATATTGTAAGTGACCCACTCAAAACCACTATTATACTGTTTCACAGTGCTTGTATAATTAAGAGAGTTCCTAATGAAAAACAGCTGTCAATTGCTTTGATATGTATATAGTGGCTGGGATTTGATTCCCACAAATGTCACCTGCGTAGTGTGTCGGAATCTAATCATGATTAAACATGTCTTCAGTATTGCCAAGTTTTAGCTTGCAATCAAATTCAGGCACTTATTACTGGTTTGAGTGAGGCAGCAAGCAGGCAATTTGGATTCAAAGATTGATAGATAACCAGCTATCAGTGGACACGTCAGTGCTGCAGGAAGTTTCAGAGAGGTATGGAATAATGAATTTAGAGAGAAAAAAAACTTCTGCAGTACTTGGTTTAGAAAATATTAAGTAGCAATAGAAGGTGAGCATTATGCAATAGGATGGAGGAAAATGAAATGTGTCTGTCTCGCACTCTCTTCTCTCTCAGCCACAGATCAGTATGGCAGAGCCACAGAATGAATGGTGCTTACTCCCCTGGCTGAAAGCACATTACACAATAATGAAATCGTACATGGGTGGCTGCAACAATCAGGGACCACCCACCATTGCACTGTCAGCCCAACGCAGAGATGAATGGCTGACCCTGCAATGATGAGGTGGCCCCTGATTGCCGAGGTGAAATCATTTCAAGTTGGTGGCACTTTTGGAAACCAGTGTCATCAGCACAGTGTGCCTGCATTGGTCCACCAGTGCCAAGCCCCCAAATGCAGTGCCTCGGTTGGCTGCCATAGTGCAGCACCTCCACAACCCACTTCTCTCCTAAGCTGTCACATAATGTTTCTTGCGCATGTGCGCAAGCAAACATAATAATACATGCAGTAGAATATTTCAGTAAAGTAATGTCTGAGCTTGAAGCAGCAAAGCAGCAAGCCACAAAAAAATAGAAAAAGTTGATTGCACATTGTGGCCCAGATATTTAAAACTTAGCGCAGCGCGCAAGCCAGTAGTGTGGGAATAGTGCAATGTTATGCGGGCTGCAATATTCAAAGGACGGGTAGTACGCTAACTGCAATAGCATGGGGCAAGCCCATAATGTATGCAAGGGGCAAAGTGAGGGGGTGGGAATGAGCATACATGCGCTATGGGATATTCCGAGTGATATCACCACCAAAGGCCACATAGCGTGACACATAGTTTGGCACTAGTTACCATCTATAAAAGTCTGGTCTTATCCTAGGGCAAAACACAAAGGGGGAGGGACCAGAACAGGAAGTAACCATGGCACTAGTCAACAATGAAGTGTTGCTGCACCTAATGGCAGCAGTAGTGGAGGAGGGAAAGGGAGCAGGGTCAACATGGTCCACAACGCAGGACAAGGAGATGATATGCTTCACACAGGTGGTACCAACTCAGAGTCTCCTTCGAGACCCTGCCAGATGAGCACATCACTGGCTGGTACAGGATGAACAGGGGAATGTTGAGGCAGCTGTGTGAACTCCTGCATGAGTAGCTGCAGCCCAACACCAGATGCAGACATGCCATGACAGTCGAGGAGAAAGTGACAGCAGCGATTCCTAGCCACAGGGATATTTCAACAACCAACGTGGGACACCATAGGGGTATTGCAGTCTGCCACCTCATGCCTCCTGACCCAGTTCCTCGATGCTTTCCAGCCACATGCTGGTTAATTCACAGTATTCTCCAGCACAGCAGCAGAGAGCAGAGAAACCATGCAGTAATTCTATCAAATTGCACACCTACCAGCGGTACTTGGTGCCATTGACTGCACCCATGTCCTCATTCATGCACCACCGGGTGATGGCAGTGAAGTGTATGTGAACAGATAGGGGTACCACTCTATCAATTGCCAGATGGTGTGCGATGTGACTGGGTGCATCAGCAATGTCTTTGTGCAGTACCTCAGCACTGACCACAACGCCTTCGTCTAGCACCAGTCCCAGCTGTGTCAGGCCTTTGAGGAGGGCAGGATACCCACTGGGCACCTAGTCGGTGAGTATCAGCATGCAAGGCATGCACACCACAGTGTGGGTGGGGATAGGCAGGGGTATGCAAGGAAGGGGGGTCAGGACAGCAACACAGGTGGTGCACCACAGCAAGGCGCAGACAACAGAACAGCAACACTAACAGGTGCACATTTCTCAACAAGGGACAGCACCTATCCTCTGAGACCCTGGCTGTTGACACTTGTACCCCAGGTAGCCACAGTGGCTGAGGAATGGTACAATGAGGTGAACACCGCCACTAGGAATATCATAGAGAAGGTCTTTGGCATACTAAAGATGTGCTTCAATGCCTAGACACCTCAGGCGCTGCCCTACAGTACAGGCTTCAGAAGGTCGCTGTATCATCCCTAGCCTGTTGTATGCCCCACAACATGGCAATGAACCATGGGATACAGGCACCTGAACCTGAAGAACAGGCCGGCAGCCACCCAGAGGCAGAGGTCAGGGGGATAGTGGAGCAACTCAAGAGAAGAGATCCTCGAATGGCACACAGGGCCCTGGAGCACAAGGCTGGCATCATCAGGGCACTGTCACAGGCAGAATGGTGAGTAAACACAGCACAGCAACCAGAATAGCACATTGACAAAGACTCTATTATGTGCAGACAACCACAATAGTGAGGCCCACCAACAAAGCATATGCACAACACAGTGGGAGTGAATGTATGTGGGATGGCAATGTGTACTGTGTGCTGTGCAGGACCACATGTGACCAAGGTAGATAGCCATGGCATGGAGAAGTGGTGTGTCGAATGGTGCCTAACACGAGGTGACAGGGTGGGAAGAGCTCACCTATGGCTGTGCACGTGACCGTGCCAGTGAGAGTGTGTGTGTGTGTTTGTGTGTATGTGTGTGTGTGTGACTGTGTGTGTGTGGCATGTGTGCACATGTGGGTGTTGGTCTTGTGACTGTGTGCATGGGAGCTGTGCTATCTGAGGCGACTACCACCACATTACCACGACATGCACCATGTGCATGAGACCTGAGCCTGGGGTGCTCTGTGTTGATGATATATCTTGGGAGACCCACGGTGAGGCTGGGAGGGAGGTGCGCTGGTGCCCTGGCTGACCAGCAGATCCAGACAGGGTGGGTGGCCAGCCACGGTGCCACAGGGTGCTGGATGATGCACATGATGCAGTGGTACTTGAGCCCATTATTGTCCTGCAACCACGTGAGGCCTGCCTGTGGACCCATGTGCCATGGGCACGCTGTCCCCCTTGCACATCCCGCTGACCACCATGCAGCACTGTGGCAAGATCAACCACAGCGGCTGTGAGACTCGCAAAACCACAGTCGAGCGTGGCTACCATGCGCTTCATCCTGTCTTCTGCCCACTGGTCTGCATGGGCAAAACCCAAGGCCACAGTCTCCTGCAGCAGCGAGAGCTCATACTGCATCTCACACTGAAAGGTATGCATGTCCATCTGGGCCTCCTGCTGGGATGTCAGGGCAGCCTGGAGCAGAGGACAGGATCCCTCACCACCAAGCAGCACAGCTGCAGCAATGCCAGTGCCAGCTGGGGGCTGTGCCTGCTGTTGCTCACAGTGGGGACACTGTGTGAGTGCCAGCTGCTGTAGCTCCTGCTGCTGCATGGTCCCTGTGGTGTGGTGTGATGTGTCCCCTGTGGGCCCTGCACCCCTCCTCGTGAAAGGCACCACATGTCCAGCAGTGCACACACCTCACCCACATGGCCCACTACCTGCAGTACAGGATTGCCCATGGTGTCATGGCCCTCCACCCCATGACACCCATGCTGCAGACCTCAGCATGCCCCACCCCTATGTCATCAATCACAGACCCTCCACGGGCATGTGTAGTAGCCTGGTCTGTGCCATCTGATCCAGGGTCACTATGACTGTCAGGAGGACCACCTGGCCACCACTCAGATCCTCCACCTGTGCATCCTCTAGGATGTCTCTAGTGTCCAAGGCCCTGCCATCCTGAGTCCCAGAGTCCCCCCCTTCAGCCTGCCACTGAGGTTCCAGACATGGCACCCAGTCCTCAGGTTGATGGCATATTGGTGCCATCCTCTGCCTCCTGCTCTACGTCTTCCATCCCAGCCACGTCTTGGTACACTGCATGATGTGCACCCATCACTGTGAAACAAGAAAGGACAGTGTCATTGACCGGAACACACGCAGCATGCCACAACCACCACCTGTACATGCACACCCTAGGATGTGTGACACACACTATGGTCATGCACACCACACATTGCAGTTCCTGTCGATGCAGACCATTGCCACATGCACACACCCCCTTCCATGGTGCACATGCATCGTGATGACAGCTGTTGTGAAAACTCTGCACAGGAGTGGATGCACGCATACTGCCTCATGAGTACAGTGTGCACATTATAGCATGCCATGGTGCAAACCACGATCAGTCCTACACTGTCCCTCCAGCACCAGTGCAGACATGCCATGTAGGGCACACAGGTGGATACTGACCTTTTCTTGGTGGTGTGAATGGTGTCTCATGCCCCTGCCAATAACACCACCAACTGACACGGGACACAGTGTGAAGGCCACCAGGAACATCAGTGGGTCCCCTGATGCTGTTGCATGGTCTGTGGCCCTTATCCAGTCTGTAGGCATTTATGGAGCCATTGTAATTACAACTCCTTGACCCTTCACAGCAGTCACTCCACCTCTTCCTAACAGCATCTGCAGTACATCCCTGGCCTCCAACAGCATTGACCCTTGCCATGACCACGTCCCACAACTCTCTCATGACAGCTTCAGTAGCCTTGTGGTGATGTAGCACCTGCTCCCACTCCTTGACACTGTGGACCAGAGCCATCAGTTCATCCTCGGACAACTTATGGGCATGTATCTGTTCCTGTTGTGCTGCAGAACCTATGTGAGACATGTAGAGGGACACAGGTCACATGCTGGGTGTGATTGCATTGCATGGCACAGGCAGAACACAATGTGCATGCCACCCTAAATGCCTTCAATGTATGCCTTGTAGCGGCATAGCACAGGCCCTGTTCAACATGATAGGGTACAGCACACACTGCAACCATGCGACATGGCCACCCCTGTGTGCACAGTGTATGTACATGTGTCACAATGGACACTGCGGATACACTGCAAACACCAGCCCCCACATTGGCACTGCACGGCCCAGGTGCCTGCAAGCCAGTGTGTCCCCCCCCATTCCCCACCCCAGTGCATGGCAACAACAATGTGCAGGCAGTCCACTTACAGTGGGGTCAGCTGCTATAGACACAGGTGTAACACTCGCCCCAGTCAGCTGGCCAACAGACACATTGGCCATGTCCACTGCTTGGCAGTAATGTGCTGCCACGTGGGCCTGCAGGTGTGTGTTCTGTCCCATGCATGTTCCGTGGCCGTATGCATGTGTGTACAGTGCAGGCCAGGGCCTAGTCACATCCCATTGCCATATAGCTGTGCTCCAGGCTGCTATACAGACCTGCCTGTTGCTGCTCTGCCTCCTGAGACATGCTCCTCTTTGTTGAGCCTATTCAGCTGTGGCACCTGTTGAGTATTGCAGTCCCTATAGACAACACAGGTGGAGCACCGTTTGCCCTTAAATAGCCCTGCTGGGCAATCCTGCCTGTTAAGCATGCAAATGAATCGATAATGATATGCTAATCACACTGTTTGCCCCTTGCATACACAATTGCCCTCATTTGCATAGGCTGTCTGAATATGGGCCATGTTAGTGCCGGGCAACCCACTTAGCGCTGTGCTAATGGTTAGTGTCTGGATAAGTGGTTCTCCTGCACTGCGCTGTCTTGTTAGCACAGCGCTATGTAACATAGCGCGACATCTGCGCATGCACGTGTGACCCTTGTAATGTGCTAGCACCCCAGCATAGCATGTCATAGCGCTGCGCTCAGTCGTACAGCGAGGCACAATGCGCATGCATGAATATGATACTCCAGAGCCGTGGCAGGGTCGGGCATGTGCAATGAGACCACTTCTGGTTAGCGCCACACTATGCCATTCGACTGCATAGCATCAATGCACATGTTGCTGGAGGGCTCAGGGAGTAACACAGGCAGCACATACCAGTAGTGTGGGAGAGTACCAGCTGTGCCACGGTATGTCTGGGAGGCATAGGCAGCATGGGTGCACAGGAACAGGTCTTTGAGGAGGTCGAGAAGGCAACTCATGCAGCTGGTGCAGCAGACACAGATGTCTGTTTGGGAGGTCAGGAAGGGTGACCTCCACGATGCCACAGGTGTGAGCTCTATAGCACGCCATCTCACGGAATGGACGGGCATCACGCAGGATGCAGAAAAGTGTCGGCACCAGTACATGGACCTGCACCGCAGGCAGCACCAGCAGCTGGACAGGTATAAAAGGATGGTTCATGAGGGGACTGTGCCAGTGCCAGTTAGGTGCCAACACATGGTGCACACATATGTTATGAGTCTGTCTGCCAGTGTGTGTGTGTGTGTGCATGCACGTGCACGTGTGTGTGTCACCGTCTGTACACAGGTGTACTGTTGTGCCAGGTTAGTTTATTGTTCTAGGAATTATTACCTTTGAGCCAAAGGCTCTTTTACAAAGGTTCCATGTCTATTGAGTACAGACAAATCAAGTTAGATAGAATGGCAAACAAGTTGTGTTGTGTCAATAGCCAGTAAAACACAGTCCTTAATACCAATCATTGTGCAAGGCAGGAAAAACAAATAAATACTTATGATACAAAAATCAAGCCAGTTGAGGAGAAAAACATTAGAGAAATGTACAGATAGAGAGGGTAAGAGGAGGTGAGGGGAGCAGACATGAGAGAGAAAAAAGATTCTCGAACATGCCTTTGTCAAGAAATGGAGCAGAGTGGGTGAGTGATAGAAAAAGATTTAATCAAAGCAGTCACAGGAGCTAGAGGCGGCGAGGTGAGAGTATAGCCTAGATTTGAAAGCACCTAGAGAGGTGGAGGAGGTAATAAGAGTGCTGAGGGCATTTAGCCAGCTGGGGGAACGCTAGGCAAATGATCTTTGACCCTGAGTGGTAGGACACATGTAGCACTGCTTCAGGAGCATACAGCATGGGCCCCTTGGGTAGCACTATGGTACAGAGTGTCTGGCAGGGCACAGTTGCCACAGTTGCCAGGCGCCACCCACAGTTGTTGTGGTGCTTGCATGGACATGTTGCTGTGTCCATGGGGGATACACTGCAGTGATGCCATGCGCAGTCATAACACTTGGCCATGGCGCAAGTGGCAGGTCTCGACCATGCAGGTGGGTGACCTGCAACGGGACCATCCTGCATCCAACACCAGTGTGGTGCGGGGGGGGCTGTATCCTGGGAGCTATGTCTGCCTACACAGCTGTGTGTGCAACCTGTCACTTTGCACCTGCGTGTGGCGATGTTACACTGCAGTGTCACCATGCCTAAATGTCTTGTGTGCTTGGCTCATGCCTGTGTGGGCCATGGGGGCTCTGTGTGGTGTATCATGTGTTCAGATGCTGTCCCTGGGATGATCTCTGTGTACAGTGTTTTGGGGGTGAGGGTGCATCCTGCTGTGGCTATCGTGGTATATGCTGTGTCTTGTGCTAACGCTGCTGTTACTTCTGTCCACTGTAGAGTGGATCGTGCATCACAGCCCAGGTAGAGGGATCCAGGAGGGGTCCCAGCAAACAGCATGGAGCAGCCCGAAGGTGTCATCCATGCCTCAGCGGGTGGAGGAGAGAAGCCCTGAAGCCAGAGGCCTATTGCGTGAGTTCATATCTGTTTTCATTTGTGATGTGCTTCTGGTATGTGTGGTTACTTCACTGGTCTGCCATTGACTGTGATGGCGGGTTAACGGCCATGAGCATCATACCATCGCTGGTGCGGCATTGTGCTGTGTTGCTCACCAGTGTTGCAGAGTGCTGCCAGTGTATGGCTGTCTGGCTGCTGTACACTGTGGCTGGGGGGATGCAGTATGGGCCTGTGTCAGCATGCATGGATGACATTGCCGTACAGTCTCCAATAGCCGATGTCAATGTTCAGTTGTTCACATGGACATGTGCGGGTTCTAGCTGCAGGGCACCGCATCCATTGCAGTACATTGTCCACATGTGGCGGCATCTAGTGGTCCACCCCTGTTGGTGTGTGTGCCCTGTGGTACTGCATCTGCTGTGGGACAGTTTGACCCTGGCATGGGATGGCCATTGGCCAGACACCGTGCCTGCATTGTGATGCTCCTGCACCCCTATGGGTTGTTGTTGTGCTCTGTTTTGTGGCATGTTGCTATCTGACTATGGACAGCTTGTCCCGATGTGAATTCTCCATGTACATATTGTTGCACGGCCCACCCCTACTGCCATCCTGGGGACTGCCTGTGTGTCTGCACTGTCTCACTGTGTGCAGTGCTGGATTGGGTGGTGTCAACTGTGCCATAGTGTTGTCGGGGCCTGAGTATCCATGTCTATTGGGTATTGTTGTTGCCTGTGTTCTGTATGCGTCTCTGTGGGCACCTGTCAGTTGTGCTCAACATTGCCTCAGCACCACAAGGCCATGGCTGTCGGGACATGCTGTCCATCCCAATATAGCCACCTGTGGCTGCAGTATGCCTCCTGGCTGGTTTCCCATCCTAACATGCTCCCCCTTCCTCTTGTAGGTCCACTCCGATCATCTTTGTGGATGACCAGACCGGAGAAGACAGAGGGCATGGATGATCTTCTGCGACGCCTTGTCTGGCAGCAGAGGACAATCATTGAGTAGCAGGCCGTGCTAATCTCGGAGACCAGGAGGGTGGCTGCTGTCCTGCAGGCACGTCTCTCGGAACCGTCAAGCATGCAGCAGTGACACAGTTCCCTTTCTGTTTAGTTGACCCCCCCCGCCCACTGGACAGCTTGCTATGCTCACACCTTGTGTTCCTGTATATTCTGGGTCTCCTTCCCTTTTCCCTCCTTTCATTTAGTTATGCAAACCTGCATTGCATATACATAGTTGCATTCCAGTTGTTTAGTTTTGTGGTGCTGTTCTTGTGTATGAATGGGTGTGGTTGTTTGTGGATGTGGTTGTGGATGTCAGGTTGTATTAGTGGCAGTAGTGATGGTAATGGTAGTAATGGTAGTAGGTAGTAGTAGTAGTGGTAGTAGTAGTAGTAATGTAGTAGTAGTAGTAGTAGTGGTAGTAGTAGTAGTAGTGGTAGTAGTAGTAGTGGTAGTAGTAGTAGTAGTATTTATTGTATTTGTTGTAGTTTACTTAGTCATAGTAGTTGTGGTTGTATGTGGCCTTTTTTTTTCTCTTAGCCTTAATCCATTACTGTTTGCTGTATCTATTACTGTTCATGTTGTTGCTGTTCTTTTTGTAAGTATCATGCCTTTCTGTTGTAATTTTGCATCATTACGTTGCACATTCCTGACCTTACTGTGTCCAGAGTCATTTTTGGGTGCATGGGGTTTACACGGGTATCTCCTGTGCTTTGCTGTCCATTCAGGGGTCCTAGGTGTTACTCGGCCTTGCCTTGGCTGGGTGTGTGGCATATTCTGGGTTCTGCACTGCTGTCTGCTCATGGGGTTGCTTTCAGGGCTGTTCTTCCTTGCATGTGCTCCAGGGCGCAGCAGGCTCACCTCTGCACTGTGTTCCACTGGGTGTTTGCACTGCCTGCCTTGGGTTTTATGTTCAGTGCTGTCTTCTTTGCTATATTCAGTGCTGTGTCTGTTTCCCGGGCTATTTTTGCCCTGCACCCAGGCCCTGTTTGCCTGGCTTCCTTTGCATGCTATTTTCACTGGCTTGCACTGGGCTATTCCTTTGGAATATTGAAGGCTTTTGTCCAGGCAATTTTTGCATGCTGGGCAGTGCTAATTTGGCCTCGGGCAAAGTTTTGAATATCTGGGACAGTACTCATACTAATGTTCTTACTTCACCACATTGCTTCATATTTTGTAGTTTGCTCAAATTATTATATTGTACTCCAGGTCTTTTTCTTCAAGTGTTTCCTTGAGAACTTCTTTTTTTTCCCTAAATACACCACACAGCACTTTTCAGTACTGAAAAATTACTTCACTCTTGTCCCATTCAGTGAGCAGGTTTAGGTCATTTTGTAATTAAGTTTGATTCACTATAGTATTAACACAGCCACCAGCCTTGGTATCGCACCAGTTAAACCAATCTTTTCTAATGACAGCTGCAGTATACACAGGCTGAACAGTAGTGGGTGCAAGACAGAACCCTGAGGCACATCACTAGTCACTGTGCCTTCTTCAGATATACAGTATGTTCATTTAAGCAGATCTTTTGATCACAGTCCTTCAACCACTATTGCACACAAGTTATCATTACTCCATAATCCCAAAGCTGATTCACGTCCTGATACTTTCCCTTGTGGAACAGTGTCATATGCCTTACTGAATTCCTGGAAGACTGTCCACAGGTTTCACCTTGCCAAGTACTAAGCTAACTGGTTCATGAAAGCATATCAGAATGGTGGCACATGACCTCCCTTTTGTAAACCCATGCTGCTGTTTGTTGTCTGTCTCTAAAATCACGATATGTGTTGAGCGCATGATCATTTTTACAGCTGCTTAGGCGGAGCCTGCAGCCATTTTGTGATAGCTCAGAAAAATGAGCTACCAGAACAGGCCTTGGAACGCTTCCAGTGGAGTTTTGACTGATCCTTCGAAACTACTACACCAGCCGGTAGTACTTGCCATGGCCGCCTTCGCCTAGTCCGTTGACTGCAAATGGCCAATCTCACAACAGCTCCCATTGGACTTTTGGAAGTAGCCTTCCCAAAGCCCAACGGAGCTTCAATTCCTCAGTTGCCACGATCGGTATAGGGAACAGCAGCCACACTATTTCGGCTGTTACTTCCATATTCCGATGCATGAACTGCACATGCACATGACTCGTGCACATGTGCAGTTCTGTGGGTGCTGCCATGTTGAGAATGGCACAATGCTATTCCCTGTAGTACAACCCCTGAAAATATTATGTCTCTAAAACATAGAAAATGGTCCCTCGTTGTCCCGTTGGCTGCACCCATCCCTATGTTACTCCTGACATCGGAGTGCCCAATCCCCATGTCGACATTCTGTTCAACCCCCTTCCCCATTCATGTAGCATACTGAAAGCCCACCCCAGTGTGCCAAAATGTGTTTCCCATTCATGTAGCACACACTGGGAGCCCACCCCAGTGTGCCAAAATGTGTTTTTTTCCGCAAATTAGAAACGGTCCTCATTGTGTTTTTTATCCCTGTAAAACTGAAAATGACCCCATGTCATCGCTGCAGTCCCCTCCCACCCTCCCACTGAGCACCCACCTCCCCACACACACCCTTACCCCTATACTTACCTCCAGAGGCTGGTGCTGTCATCTTATATGGACTGACACGCCTGCACTTTCAAAGCCCAACCGTGAACTGAAGAATTAAAGGTAAGCGCCCTATACAGCCATTCAATGGGATTTTCAACTTATGCTTATATCTCAGCCATTGTTTTGAATTTTTGGCTTCACCAACATGGGGTTCTTGGGACCCCATCTCATGAAAACTGTCACTGTCATTCTGTTACTCGGGTCTTGAAAGGTATTTTATGTCACTGTGTGGAATTACCTTGGGACCGATTCATGAAATGACAGTGCCTCTGTTCATGAGGTGGGGTCCCAAAAAGCCCATGTTACAAATCTGGTGGCAAAATTCAAACAAATGACTGCGTTATGAGCGTGCATCGCACAGTTTCTATGCACGCTTCTAACACCACCACTTTTTACCATTTACACTCCACATTTGTACAACTGCCATTTTTGCACACCTCCTTCAAACCAGTACAGCTGTCATTTTTCACAACCTGCTTGAAATATGTTTTCCCACCCATGGCACACTATAGCACATTTGCTCTGCACAATCACCTTTCAAGGCAATTGAACAAAATGACACTGGCACTGTTCATGAGGAGGTATCCAAAAAAGGCCATGTTGAAAATTTGGTGAACACATTCTGAAAAATGACTGCGTTATGCGCATGCATTGTGCACTTTCTATGCACGCTTCTAACGTCACTAATTTTTATGTTTGCATGTACGTATGTGCAAGAAACATAGTGCCACCATACGAGTTTTCATAGGTGTGGCACCCACACTGACAATGCCCTGCTCCTTTTTGCAGGTGCGGCTGCACCGAATTAATGAATGTCTGAGCTGTCTATGACAGCCATTCAGATGCAGTGGCGTACAGTTCTGAGAAAACCACCGCTACAGTCAGCCATGGTAACATATGCAAATTGCCTACACTTCAGCACTGCATCTGAACTGTCATAGACAGTTTGTTTCTCATCCCCCCAAACACCTAGGTAGCACGCTGGGAGCCCACCCCAGCGTGCTTATGCACTCCCCTCCACCCCCACACTGTACGACAGAGAGGGGTGTCCAAACCCCATTGGCTCCACTGCCTCCCCAAGCATACTTCCTGGTGCCATGCTGGGCTCCCACTCCAGCATGGCCTAGTGGCATGCTGGGAGCCCACCCAGCATGCTCATGTGCTCCTCTCCACCCCTCAAGACACTGTATGACCAGTGGGGTGCCTAATTCTATTGGCTGCCCCAAAAGCAAATCTTCTGGGTGCCATGCTGCAGTGCCCACCCCAGTGTGGCAGAAGTTCGTGGTCTACGGGGGTGCCCAACCCCCATCGACTCCACTGCCCCAACACTTAGAGGTGCATGCTGGGAGCCCACCCAGCATGGCAAAAGTCCCACGTCATCTTAAAAAAGAAACACTTGGAACAAAAGAAATGGTCCCTTGTTGACTCTCTGCCCCTCCCCAACCTGCACCCACCCTCTGCACATCACCTTCCACATCCCCTCACGCCATACTTACCTCCGAGGCCACTCGCGCAACAGACTTCGTGGACCAGGAAACACGCTGCACCTTCAAAGCCGATCTGCTAACTGAAGAAATGCTGATAAGCTGTATAATGACATAAATAGGGGGTTTCAACATTGGTGATCTCTCGTCATTTTGAGGGATTGTTCACAACCTCAACATGGGGTTCTGGACTTCACCCATGAACTCAGCCACTGTCGCTTTGTTATTCGGTCCTGGATGGTGATTTCACGGTCACTACATGGAACCACCTTTCAGGACTGAGTAATGAAACAACAGTGTCATAGTTCACGAGGTAGGCCCCCCAAAACCCTATGTTGAAAATTTGGTGAACAAATTCCCAAAAATGACTGTTTTATGAGTGTGTATTGCACAGTTCCTTCACATGCTCGTAACTTTGAGAATTTTTACTATTTTCACTCCACATTTTCAACATTGCCATTTTACCACACCTCCTTATGAGCAGTATAGCTGTCATTTTTCACATCTTGCCCAAAATGTGTTTTCATGCATGTAGCGTGCAATGGAGCAGTCAGTGTGCAAAATCGATGTTTGGGACAGATTAAGAAAATCACAGTGACACTGTTCATGAGCAGAGGTCTTAAAATGGCTATGTTGAAAATTTGGTGACAAAAGTCCATAAAATTACTGTGTTACGAACGTGCATTGCGCAGTTTCCTTGCACCCTCGTAAGTTCCCAAATTTGTAATATTTTCAGTCCAGATTTTCAACACTGGCATTTTTCCACACCTCCTTATGAACAGTACAGCTGTCATTTTTCACACCCTGGCTGAAATGTGTTTTCGCACTTTCAGCGCAGAAATGCGTGGTTGCTGTGGGAAATCATTGTTCGGGACAGATTAAGAAAATCACAGTGACACTGTTCATGAACAGAGGTCCCAAAATGCATGTGTTGACAATCTGCTGTAAAAAATCCCCAAACTAATTACATTACGGGTGTACATTGTGCAGTTTCTACGCACACTCGTGACTTCAGTTTTTTTATATTTTCACTCCAGATTTTCAACATTGCCATTTTTACACCTCCCCATGATCAGTACAGCTGTCATTTTTCACATACTGTTCAAAATATGTATTCGCACCTGTGGTGCCAAATGGCATAGTCACTGTGAACAATCAGCTTTCAGCTAACGAAGTAATATTGCCACTGTTAATGAGGTGGGGGTCACAAAAAAACCATGTTGAAAATTTGAAGTAAAAATACCAGCGAACGCCCGGGGTGTTAGGCTTCCCAACCATAACACCCCACCCTGTAGAGACTGACAGGCATCAGGGGTGTGACTTGGGATTGTCGCCTATAATGCTCATGCCATCCACCCCCCCCACCCTGCAGACAGTGAAAGGCCTCGAGATGTGCCTTGGACTCTTCAGCCCCAAAGTTCACCCCATTCTCCTGTACTGCACCCATCTCACTGTATTTCTTTATAGAATTACTCTCGGTATTACTCTTGGTTTTTAAAAGTGGAAGCAGGCACTAGGCCCATCGGGACCACTTTCTCCACAATAGTGGGGGAAATTACTTTCAACTTCCCAGCAGTAACCTGTCTAATTTTACTTTAAACTGTTTCCAAGATGTCTGCTCTACTACATGCTGTGGCAAAGAATTCCAAAGTACTGCTGCTCTCACTGTAAAAAAATATTTCCTCTTGTTGGTAGTTGCCTTCGGTACTTTAATTTGCCTGTTATTACATCTTAATCCATATACTTTATCCAAATATGTTAATCCACTTAATTCCATAAGATGTTCATCATTCAAAATATTAAACAAATAACAACAAGTCCCCTCTATCACGTCTTGTTTGTAAATCATATAATCCTAAAGATTTTACCCTATCTGGATATGGTAAGGATTTTATTTCTGGTATTAATTTGGTCATTCTTCTCTGTAAACTTTCTATCATTTTTTATCTTTTTCCAAATATGGTGCCCAAAAAGAAACAGCATAATCAGTATGCGGTCTAATATATTATTAATATAATTTTATTATACATTCATTGTTTCACATTATAAATGCTTTTTTAATTGCATCAATAATACAATTACTTATTTTAATTACTTAGTTACATTGGTTACTCCAATCAAATTAATTATTTACTATTATGCCCAAATCTTGTTCATGAAATCCCATCCTAATTTGGTTCCCACTGAATATATAATCAACATTGGGGTTCTTTTTGTCCAAATGCATGACCAGGCACTTGTCAGTGTTGTAACACATATTATTATCTTTTGCCAATTTTTCAATGATCAATAAATCTGTTTTTAATAGATTAATTTTTATTTCCGAATCCACTTCTGCCGAAATTTTAGTGTCATCTGCAAATCTGCTGATCTGACAAGAAACTCCCAATTGCAGATCCCCGATAAATAAACCAAACAATGTAGGACCCAGAACCGAACCCTGCGGCACTCCACTTGTTACCAAGATACTTGTAGAAGTTGTATTCCCTATTCTTATGCTCTGGCTTCTATCTTTCAACCAGGCTTCAAACCCATTTAATAGTATAACCATTAATTCCCAGCTTGATCAGTTTCATGACTAATAGTTTAAGTGAAACTTTATCAAATGCCTTTTAAAATCTAGGAACACAACATCCACTGGAATACCATTATCCAAGCTGATACTTATAGTCTCATAAAAAGTAACAAGATTTGTTGTACATAATCTTCCTTTACAAAATCCATGTTGTGTATTGTCCTGTATACCCTTAGTTATTAATTCTTGATCCATCTTTTGTTTCAATATCCTTTCCATAATTTTACACACAACAGACGTTAAACTAATAGGTCTATAATTATCAACCTTGTTATTATTTCCCTTCTTATATATTGGTATTACTGTAGCCTGCTTCCAGTCATCAGGAATTTCCCCATTTCTATATGATTTATTAAAGATCATATATAATGGGTACAAAAGTGCATCCAATGTTTGTTTTATGAATAATGTATTTATATTATCTGGCCCTGATGATGATGTTTCTTTTAGAATTCCAATTGCCTCTTTTATTTCCCTTATTGTGATTTCTCCATATGAACTAGAATATGTATATGCTGTATCATTTATGGGATCTTTATTTGAAAACACCGACCCAAAGTACTTATTAAATAAGTTACTTACGTCTAATCCATTTTCAATGACTCTCCCTTCATTAACAATAGTAGATAGTGGTGAATTAGAATTCTTATTTTTATTTATATATGCATAAAAAGTTTTAGGATTATATTCCATTGTTGACAATTTACATTCACTCTGTTTCCTTTCATTTTAATAAGGATTTAGTGATTTTAAGTTCTTTTTATACTTAATTATATTTTCTACACTTGGTCAACTTTTAGTTTGTTATATGCTCTTTGCTTTTTTATCTGTTTTGTATTTTTGGTGTCAACCATACAGGGATTTTGCCTTTATAATTATTTATTTTAATCTTAGGAATGAATTTTTGTATAAGTCATATATCATTCCTTAAGAAGATGTCAACACTCATCTGCACTCTTGTCTTTATATAATATATTCCAGTTGTTTCTAAACAATACTTCCTTGATTTCTTTATAGTTACCCTTATAATAATTAAAACAATATTTATTTTCACTACAACTATTTTTTAATTGCTTTATAGAGAATATGACTGTGTTATGATCGCTAGATCCTAATGGTTCAACTATTTCTATACTATTAAGTTTATCCGGAATATTAGTAAAAAACAAGATCTTAGATATTTTTTTTCATGAGTAGGTTCCATAACCATTTGTTCTAAACCTAGATTAATAAATGTTTCCAAATAGTTATGTTCAGTGTTTGTAGATGCAGTGAGTTTTTGCCAATCTATACCTGGCAGATTCAGATCACCCATAATGATAATATCAGATGATTCAGAATGTTCTGCTAAAAGTTGTATCAAAGCCAGATCATATACTAAATCAGCATTAGGGGGACGGTATATATTTATTAATAGTTTTTTCTTTAGGTATTGCAACTGTATACAACAACCGTCTATCTCCACCCCATTTTCCATTAATATGGGTAAATCCATTGTTGTAATCATATTCCTTATATAGAAACACATCCCTCCATCTGTTCTATTACTTCTGTTATTATAATATAAATTATATCCTGGAATGGCATTGGACCACTGGGACTCATCATTCCACCACGTTTCAATAATTGCTACTATAGCTAAATCATCCTTTTCCATTCTACCAGATAGCTCTGTTAGTTTAACAATGTTCAAAGTTCTGGCATTACACATAAGGAATGTAAGTTCATCACTCGATGACACTGGTTCCACTTTGTCACTCCCTCTTTGCCTCCCAGTTTTTAATTTAAACATTGTTCGATTATTGACAAAAATTGTTTACCAAGTTGAAGACTATCTTTTGTACTCAGATGAAGGCCATCCCAGCTGAAAAGACTGTAATCATTGTTAAACTTTTCCAAATGTGTAATACAAGTAATATTATTGTTTAATGTCCATTTCCTTAACCATTCATTTATTTCTTTCATTTTCAGTTCCGTCTTCATAGATGCTCGTGGTATGGGCAGTATTTCGGAAAGACAAATTTTGGATTTCAATGATTATAAAGTGTTGACCAGAGATATATAACTATTTTAATATAATTTGTTGTAAATGTGTTTATATTGTTTGTTCCTACATGAACTACTACTAGGGAAATGCACGCATCTTTAAGGATATTTGGAACTACTTCTTTCAATGTCCCTAATCCAAGCACCCCTAAAGCTAGAGCTCATTCTATTTTGTTTGTCTGTTTTACAGATATGTCCATCCATATATTTAATTATTGAATCTCCCAGTACAATAACCTGTCTTGGGTCAGATATTTCACTTTCTCTATGTATTCAGCTAAACATCCAGATACTTCTAAGGGTTCTGTTAGAATATTGTCCATGGGGGATTTTTCATTAGTAACAATACAGTGTTCTTCACTATGTACCTGTGCAATAGTTGTAATAATATTCCTCCCATTAGTACTTTTTGGTGCCCCAATGTTTTTAGAACAGTCCTCTTTGTTTGTTATATTCGCATTAATTACTCCTTCATGAATTGATTCATCTCCTAAGATCTGATAACTATTTTCCACAGGAATTTGAAATTCCATTGCCCTCCTCCCCTTCTTTGCTTTTCTCTTATTAACTACTGGACTCCAGTCATCACTACTGTCTCCACTTTCCTCCCTTGCCCTCTTCAAGGAATCTTCCTTTGTGATGTTTTGATTTATAGAGACAGTAGTCTGAGATTTCTTAATCTCATTTAATTCAAAATGTAAGATCTCATTTTGTTTACTTAAATTCACAATTCTTTGCTCCAGAATTTCTATTTTGTTTTTTAACTCTGAGTTCTGAATACATTGAGTGCATTTTAGACCCCAAACCCTATACTGGTCTCCAAACAAAGTGTTGACACAAATTGCAGGTCATAGCTATTTCCCCTGTAGATAGGGTAACTATACCCTCATTGATATTCGCTTCTTTCCCCGTCGCCTAAACCTACTATAATTTAAAAGTTAGTAATTACTACTGCTGATAAATATATTAATTACTTAGACTTGTTATACCAACTCTCAAATCTGTCTGTAGTGAAATGACAGCAAAACTACCACTACTACTTATCTAGTCCCAGACACCTTATCCAACTACAGGATAAACAGATCTGTTCTCTTTCATAAATAGTAATGTCGTTTTTATTACCCAATTTAGTCGTAGTTCAACCTCTCCTTCTAAACTGTAATACTGCCGCCTTTCACACCTAACACGTTGACACACACATCTTTGTGCGCATCTTCGCGTGCGACGTCACGCTGGCCACCCCGCCACAGTAGGGCATGATAAAATAGCCTCCTTAACCAGGAAGTGCTACAAAGGTCATGGGACCACACTGTACAAAATGTTTTTAAAATTAATAAATTCCTCATTTAAAGGATTTTAAGCTTGTAGAATACCCTTTTAACACACTGAACTAGGAGCCTGCATTTTAATCCAAATTCTATGAGGTTTGTAGTCCTCAGAACCCCTGACATGGACTACAAAGCTCCTCTTCCTGCTTCCTAGCTTATGCAGGGCTCCAGTGACAGCTTAAAGAAACAAAATAAAAGTATTCATGTTAGTGGTTCACACAAACACTTAGAATTGGGTGAGCATAAGGCCCAAAGACCCCAACACTCACCATGACACTTGTCAATGTCTGCAGGGTAGGGTGTGGTGAAATGGCTTGGGCATTATGCCTGTTGACCCAAAGGCACACCCCAATGCCTGTCAGTCTCTGCAGGGTGATGGTGGGGTTGGCTTCAGTTCAGTACTTCACTGCCATTCCTATTATGCATCTCTCTAACTCCTACACTACCAATGCCAATGCCAGCAAGCAAACATTCAACATTGACAAATGCTTGTTAATATTTTCACTTCACATGTTTAACATTGCCATTTTTATACACCTCCTTCAAAACAGAACAGCTGTCATTTTCCACAACCTGCCCAAAATGTGTTTTTGCACCTGCAGCGCAGAATACCGTGTTTGCTCTGTGCAATCAGAGACTTTTTAGTGTCAGTGGCTCAGTAGGTAGCACACTCGCCTCTGAGGCCGGGAGATCAGAGGGCTGTGGGTTCAGTTCCCACATCCGACACTTGGGTTAATATCCCAGTACTGACACTGTAGTGCAGCATGAGAGGGGTGCTGCACTTCTGAGGTGCCATCCTTTGGATGAGATGTTAAACCGAGGCCCCATCTGCCTGGATTGGTGGTAGTTCAGGTGGATGTTAAAGATCCCATGGCACTTATCGAAAAGAGTAGGGGTATTTTATTGAGAAATGTTGGGCTTCATTACAAAAAGCAAAAAGACAACTCATACATTAAATTAACAATAAACAGAGTACAAACAGAAAAACAGCAAAGAAAAAAGAAACAACATCATTCTAAAAAAGGGAAAGTACAATTTTGCCATAAAAGATGAAATTTTGCACTAGGTAATGTTTGAAAATCACGTAGCTTAATTGAATTCAAAGCATGACAAATATTATTAAGAACTTCATGTAAAGGAAGCACTTTTTGAAAAATACTAACAAACATCTTGCTTGCCACAAATGGTATCTAATAACAACAAAAAACACATATAAAGTATCAACATGATATTTGGAATTCAAAATGGTACTAGTACAAAACATAATCTGATCATAAGATAATTGAGAAAATAAAGGCTCTAAACACATATCTCCTAGTTGGGACCATAAATCCCTAGAAAATGGACATTCCAAAAACAAATGTGGCTGTGTTTCAAGAACATCTTGGCAGGACACTCTAGGACAATAACGAGCATTTAAGGCCTTATGTTTATGATTTCCCTTAACTCCCAATTTACCATAGTTACTTTGCCATACCATATCCCAAACAAAGGGAGGGAGACGTGGATTAGTAAGCTGTTTAATAACCCAGGCTATACGATTTACTGGACAGAAGGGAAAGGTAACAGGTTCAAAGGCTTCACACCTCCATATGTGTTCATAAATCAGTTTCCTGGTAAACGTACAAAAATCCAATGAGGAAAAACCCCAAGACAATGCCATTTTAAAACTTTCCTTGCCATAAGCTGGAATTTGTGAGGAACGGGAAAAAATATTCTTATGTACAGGGTCCCAGTGCGATAGACATAATGAAAACCATGAGAGAAAGAAAGGCTTCCAAATACAATCACCAGGTTTAAGGGCCTTACCAAAATTATAGGAAAAAAAAAAGACTATAGAAAAAGCCAATAGGGTGGATCATATTAACCCCACCCTCACTTATGGGTCTGTATGTAAACACCCGTTTGATTGGGTTAAGCCGAGACCCCCAAAACCCTTGAAAAAAAAACACCATTTCATTTTGAAAAGAGTCCAGAGGGAGGTGGAAAAATGGAACAAAGATACAAAAAAAATGGCAAGATTAAAGTTTTCAGTAAAACCACTCTCTTTTTTTTCCAATTAAAGATGATTTCCAACAGGCAACCAGGCCTTCGGCCTTATGAATAGCATTAAGCCAGTTGTGAGTAGATGTATCACCAGATCCAAAAAAAACTCCTAAATATTTAAAGAAGTCATTTTTAATGTGAATTCCAGCGTAAGTACCATTAGACGGAAGAGTAGTATGACCCACAGGTACCCCCACGCTTTTATCAAAATTAATTTTGGACCCTGAAAAGGACAAAAAAGTCGTAAGAATTTGAAAGAGGTGTTCTTCTTTGGAACTCATATCTACTATCACTACCAAATCATCCGCGTAAGCTAATAACTTTATGGGGGTACATTAAGGGTCCTTGTATTCCAATGATATTTGGACACTGAAAATAGCCCTTATTAATGTATCGATATAAAATCATATAGTATGGGCTTAAAGGGCATCCTGCTGGACACCTCAACAACTGAAATGGGATTCCCAAACCAACCATTAATGTTTGGGATTATAAAAGCCCCCTTATACAAAGACTGAATCCAAAAAAGAAATTTATCCGGGAATCCAAAAGCTTTTAATACAGAAATCAAAAATTCATGAAGAACTCGATCAAAAGCTTTTTCTTGATCTATGCCCAAAACAAAACCAGACACCATTTTCCTATCCCCTAAAACAAATAATTCCCGTAAGAGTATTAAATTATCCTGCTGATATCTGCCAGGGATACCGCAAGTCTGGTAAGGACTCAAAAGGAAAGCAACCTTAAGCATTCTATTCAAAAGAATTTTAGCTAATATCTTATAATCCACATTTAATAGGCTGAGGGGTCGCCAATTACTTAGTTCAGTAGCATCCCCCTTTTTAAAAATCAAAATTAAAATGGCTTCCTTCATTGATTTAGGCAAGAAACCAGAGCTCAAAATCTCGTTATACAGCAAAGTTAAAGTAGGAGCCAAATCAGAGGAAAAGGTTTTAAAGAAACGCGCTGTAAGGCCATCGGAACCGGGGGCAGAATGTAAACATAATTTATCAATAGCTTGTTTAACTTCAAACTCAGAGATATCTTCTTGTAGTTTTTCTTGATCCGAAACAGAAAGTAAAGGGAGATGCAGTGATTCAAAAAAAAAGATTTAGCAGACACATAATCAGGTTTACTACCTAACATATTAAAAATGTGTTGTTCAACAAGATGCACTAAAGCTTCTGGTTCAGTAGTGAAGGAACCGTTAGGGGATTTTAAGCACTGTATTAATTTGGAGGTAACACGAGTCTTGTAAGTCTTGAAAGGGTCTAAACCCTTCCTATCCATCCGAGTCCCAAATTTGGCTTCCTGACTCAAAGTACTAGCTCTATCATACTGCATTTCATTGCACGCAAATAACCTTAATTTGATCACTAAAATTGTGGCAGGTAGTATTAGCCAGAGATAATAAATGCTGAAGTTGATGTCTCAGGGCCAGATACTTTACATATTTCCTGTTCTGAGAAACAGCCGCCATGGTTTGAAAAACAGACTTCAAACGGGACTTAGAGTCTTCCACAATCCGTGATAGAATCATATAGTTCAAAAACTGATAGCCTAGCTGTCCATTCCTTTTGCCATAATTTCTGAAAAGAGGGGGTATCCAAAAGGGAGTCATTAAAGCGCCAACGGTTCTTTTTACATCGGGGTGCTGATTCCCATGAGAGAGTCGCACACAAAGCGACATGGTCAGAGAATTCTATCCCAATAGTGCGACAAGAGAGGACTCGCAAGACTTTAGATAAAAAAATGAAATCTATACGAGTACGTAGGGCCCCTTTAAAAAAAGTAAAGCCTCCTTTAGGATGAGATATCCTATATGCATCAATAAGTTGGGCTGTGGTTATAATATCTCTAAGAGCAACAGAATCACAAAACAGTTTAGAAGTCTTGAGACCTCTGTTGTCCAGCTGCAGGCCACAATTAAAATCGCCTACCCACAGCGTCAATCTAGAAGTGTGCAAAAAGGTCTCACTAGATTAAATAAAGAGACCCGTTGGGCTTTGGTTTGGGGAGCATAAACTGCCACAAGGCAAAACGCTCTTTAAAGTAAGTGAAATCAAGCAATAATGCCCTCCCAGGTAGAATGTCAATCAATCTAGAAACATGAAAATTGGTTGAAAATAAAATACCGATACCATCACAAGTATCTGAACCTGAAGACCAAAAGGACGGGCCAGTGGTCCATGCACGAGAGGCCTGCTGTAGCTCAATGTGTGATTTGAGCCTAGTATCAACCAAACATATGATATCACATTGTAAATCTTTTATAGTCAAAAAATACCACCTAATTTCTTTCGTCCCTTAATGCTATTAACATTAAGGAACAGATGGATAAAGCCATTTGATTCAAGTATCAATAGGAAATTTACCCTTCTGACACTGTCTGATCCTTTTGCTATAGGGTCCAAATCTTGGCTACCTTCAGGTTCAGGGCAGGACTGGATAGAGGAGGTATCCGTCTCATTTCCACCAGAGTCTTTATCGGGAAGATCCGTAGCCAAATGGCAAATTTGTTGGGGATTGCCAGGTACGAGGAACTACTTGTTTTCGACTGTGAACAGCCAGACCCCTTCTAGTTCTCTTATGGGTAACTGGGGTAAAGCCAGAAGAATCTAAATCAGAAGCCAATTGCATGGGGGGGGGGCATTTCAACATCTGGCTTATCACTCACTGAAGTTTGTAAGGTGGAATCAGAAACTAGCGGGGAAACAGTTTCAGCTGGGACAACTATTTCCGAGGACAAACCAGATTTAGTCGTCTCCAACACTAAGGGAACATGCACGTCTACAGCAGTAGAATGGTTATCTATATCACTAATAGTAATTAAATGCTTTTGTTGGGCCATGGTAATTATGCCTTCATGAGAAGGACAGTGAAGTCTATTGTAGAGAGGCCCAAGGACATCGACTATAACATGTCCCGTGCCTCACATAAATTGCACTTAAAAGGATTAGAACAGACATTAGAAGAATGGCCAAATTCAAAACAATGACTACATTTCAGGATGCTAGTTGAACTAAGATGTGTCGGAGCCAATTTGAAACACAATTTAGGTTGGCCAGCCGTGAGTAAATAAGGCCTTTATCCTTACCCTAAATAAAAAAACTAGGTAAGTGTTGTGGTCCTGTATTAGAGGAAAATAATTTAACTCTCACCTCCAACTACCATCCCAAATCTGTTCACTATCTAACATTGGGAGGGTCTGTTAAGTACCTCACACCTTTATTCAACTAAAATAAAATGTCTTCCACATTAACTCTTCGTTTTTGAAAATAATTGTGATATTCCGAACTGCAGGTTTAGTTAAAGGAATGACTTGAAAGGTGCCCAAAGGGGAAGTCTGAAGAGTTACGTACTGGGCCCAGAATTTATCCAGACTAGAAACTTGTTTAAAACTAACATCAAAATTGTTGTTACCGATATTAATCAATGCAAAATTTCTGTAGCGGAGAACTTCATGGACCCTTTAAGTAGTTGTCTAGCAACATATAGATGGTCTGGGGTTCCTCCAACCCACCTTTATAAAGGAGATGAAGTGCATTACGTCTGGGAGCAGGTTCCCCTTTTGAGGTAAATAGATCAGTAAATCTAAAACCATCAGGTTTATCTGTATGTATACTATCCTTAGACTGAACTACAGGTTTTGGTACAGGACTGAAAACTTTCTGAACCTTTGGGGGTTAAAACGAGGTTAAGTCCTCAGGAGCAGGGGCAACCTTATTACAGCCCGGAGAGGGCACCATTGTAATTATAGGTTCTATAACATTTTCACCAAGATCTACAATATTATCAGCAGAAGTAACGCGTACAATTAGTACCCGGGTTCATTGAGCTCAAAATTGTAGCTGCTGCAGTAGTAGTAGCTTTCTGTAACATCAACAAGTAGGAAGGGTCTTGAGAATCTGGTGTCCAAACACCACCGTCCCCTTCTCCCAACCAGCACTAATCAGGCGTTATCCGGAGACCAAGCAGAGGAGACCTGAGGAAAGGACAGTGCGTCTGGTGCTTGCTTATGTTCTGCGTAAATAACCACCACGCTTACTCCAACCTGGAGTTTTGTCTGCAGAAAAAATAAATACCTCTTGTTCCGTGATCTTGTTCCCCGCAGTAGCGACGGAAACATTCGTGGGGATATCAGAAGTAGAAACGGCAACAAAATCTCCCGGTACTCCGCAGGCAGGATACGTAGAAACAGTTCCAGGCTTTAGGCACACCGCATCGTCGGGCAAAGGACTGCCAGCCTCAGTCGGAACAACCGCAAATGCGGAAGTGAGCATAGGAGACGCCGTATTGTCAGCGTCACCTGCAGCAAGGGGCTTACTGTGAGCAGCATCTCCAGACGTAGTAGACCGCTCAGGCGCCTTATCGTATGCAGAAAGTCTGCCGTCCAGCAGCTGAACTTGCCGCATCAGAGCCACTTTCTTTTCTTGCAGTTTAGAACGGGAGGAGAAGAAACAGAAGAGTCGGTAACTTGCACACCTTCTTTAACCAGTAGACTGTCGCTAATGTTATCTGCACAACAATGCTACCACCAAACATAGCGATAGCTAAAACATTCTCTGGGGCCTCTGAAGTTACTAGCACAGGGAGGAGGCCCACTCTCCTGTACTAACGACATCCATCTCCTCCAGGGATTCGCCAGACTGGCCATCAGGCAGCCAGTAGCATAGGCTCCACCCTACGCAGAGTAGGGAATTTCCTGGTGTCCTGGCCAAATTTCCTCATTCACTAAAAATATCACCAACAGCTTAATCTGGTTCGAGGTCAGTTGGCATTCATCTGTATTCCTCTCCCGGTCATGCCTGAAAATAGGCAGGATTTGTCTAGAGCACTTACCCAGTCAACAAAAGCTAAATAAATAAATCACCTTTCAGGACAATTCAACAAAATGACACTGGCACTGTTCATGAGGAGGGGTCCAAAAAAGGCATTGCTGAAAATATGGTGCAACACCTCCACCATATTGGCCAAGTTACACCTGGGTGTTGACTGATTTCTATGCACACGTGTAACTTACGTCACCTGGTAGCACTTCACAGCCATATCGGCTCTGGCCTCCATATTGCATGTGGTATTCACATGCATTCAGCGTCAGTTGTTCCCCCATGGCAGCGGCGCTCGTACAAGCTCGCTTACAGCCAAATCGGTTCAAGCAGAACTTCTTTTAATAGTGATTCCATAACTTTACAAACTACCTACATCAGCTTCTTGGTTTACAGTTGCTGAGATCACCCCTACTCCCCTTCTTCAAAAAGAGGACTACATCTTCCATTCTCCTGTCTGTAGGCACCTCAATGTTTTTTTGATTTCCTTATTTCTAATTTATAAACTTGTACAGATTTTCTGTATCTAATAGTACTAGTGCTAGAAGGGTTTTATGTAATCACCGTATAAACTCTTTCTTTCATGGATATTAATTTTTCCTCTAGAACCTTTTGGGTTTTTATTGTATAGAATGGGTTTGGGAATATATTTGTACTGAAATGCCACAAGTTTGTCTTTAAAAACTCACCAGCTATTTTCAAGATTCCTGTTCAACATGTCTAGTTGCCATGACCGCTGGATGAGCTCCTTCCTAATATTATCAAAGTCTATGCAGTTATATTTACAATTGACAGAGATCCTCTTGCTTCTTGTATACCATAGTGTGAACTTAAATACAATAATATTATGGTCGCTTGTGTCCAGTGGGTCCAGAATAGCGTATGAGCTCTGTTCATCAAAGTTAGTCAGTACTAAATTGAAGTTACAGTATGTTGTTTCAAACTACATTCATTTATAAAATGGTTATGGAATTTTCTGTGTCCTGAATGGCTGAAAGGTACCTTTGGGCTTGTCCTTATCAGTGCATATTGTGCCAACCAGTGCTTCTTCCTCCAACCAGGATGCAACGCAGCCTGGTATCCATGCCTTCCAGAAAGTTTTTTAAAATACTTTCTGGCAGCCATGTTTGCATCAGTAATACACCTTATTTGCCATAAACCATAAAATAAAATTATTTTCCCATTTTAATAAATACTCATCCCCAACCCACACAAAACCCCATGTGAGCTGTTTAACATCTATATTCCATCAGTACTTGGCCTGCTTTAGTTTTGTGTCCCTTTATTCAGCAGACCTCTGGTCTCTGGACTCTGCTGATGAGATGAGCTCAGCCCACCGGTATGCCCCGGCATGTCCACCCGTGGTATTGCTAAGCCACATCATCTGAAATGTTTGTTATTTAGTATTTTCTGAAATGCATTTATAAGAGTGAATGGCCCAATCTAAGAAACCACAGTGACTGGGAAGCTGCTTGCTTCTACTGCAGCACTGCAGCACTGCAGTCGGAGAGTGCAATAAGAAACTGTTCACCATGGCTGCTGTTGAGGGACACACTCTCTTGCACTGAAACTGGGCACTCTGTCGCTCGCTAGTAAAGACACCCTGAAAAATAATATAAAGCAGATCGAGAACATAAAACATATTCTGAAGGCTGTTTGTCAGTGTGTGTGGGGCAAACAGAAAGACATGCTCACTCCCATTGAAACTGGCCACTCTGTCACTCCCTACCAAAGACACCCTGAAGAAAAATAAAAACATAAAATAAAACATTAAACATATTAATTTTATTTATTTATTTATTTCAGTTTGGGATTAATACCTTTGAGTCAAGGACTCATTGACAACAGTTCAAGTCAGGCACAGCACAGAACAGGTATACAACAACGATAATTACAGAGAAAATACATTTGCATACAAAATATTACATTGGTTTTGAGGTAACATTACATTGGTTGTGGAATTACAATGTGTTACATAGCAGACTACTGACCTTAATTGTCAAGTTACACTTGTGTTACCATTTGTCTAGAAATTCACAAGGAATTTCACCGTCACTTCAACATATTTCACTGTCACTTCAACATATAGACACAATTAGTACCAGACTATTCTGGGGAATAGACTACCCTGTGCAGGGTGCATAGGACATCAGAAAGATTACAGGATAATGTTCAAGGGTAGTGTGAGGCAGCCAGACGAGGGCTTGTCCAGGATGTGAATGTGTGGTAGCCTAAGAAGGCATTGCCCTGGGTGGTGGAGGATCAGTGGGGGAGAGAGAGGGATGGAATGTGCAATGGTGGGGGTAGGGTTCTGAGGGTGTGTGTGTGTGTGTGTGTGTGTGTTGGTGGGGACAGATTGCCCTCTAGTGTTTTTTTTAATTAAACAACATCATCATTCCAGTACAGATACAAGGACACTGAATATTTTTCTTTTGTTTTGTATTTATATTAACATTTCTTTACACTTTTTCTGCAAATTTTTAATTTTTTCTTTTACTGAGGGACCCATTTTATAAGTGGAATAATACACTCTGAGGTGTGGTTTATGGCCTGATAAGAGCACTTCCCAGATTCTAAAGACACTAAATGCAAGCACCTCACACCTCATTGCATACCTGGGGCATGTTTATGTCAGGCCATAAACCACACTTCATTGTGTCTTACTCCTTAATTATCATGTCTAGAAAATCCTTCCCAGTCCTAAAATCTGCATAACAGCTGTCCTAATTTATCACAGGATTATTGAAATTACCTAGTACGAGCATGTCACTTTTTCCATTGAAATTATCAGTTTCTTCCAGCAAAGCCTTGAATATGTCATCACTGGAACTCATTGGAAAGTAACATATTCTCACAGTCAAAGGTTTTGATTTGAGATTTTTTTTTTATGAGTAGCCATAGGGGGCTAGATTTTCAGAATTCCTAGGACTAAGTCCCACTCTGCAGTGGCCAGTGCAAATTGAAATCTCCACATCTGTGGACTTCTGTAGTTTCAGCCCATGCTGCTGCAGGACAAGGTACACCTGCTTCCTCTAGGTATACCATTTTTGTGCAGCTGCAGTGAAACACCTGCCACAAGCTGCCATGTATAGTGAAGCCAGTCATAAACTGGCTCCACCTTTAAAATTTCTGCAGCTGTGGGAAAAACTGCGCCCATATAAGTGGTGACCCACTTGCACTGTTTTTTTTCCCACAGCTGTACAAATTTCAGGGCTCTGAAAATCCAGCCCAGGTTTCTTGTTCAATATGCCCAGAATAGTGCAGCTGAACAGAATAGGTACCTTTTCCTGACTTACATCTTCCTGAACAAAAACTTCCTGTACTCGTTCTCCCGACTGCTTTCTCCCGACAGTACTTTTTCTAGATTATCAAATCACCGACACAGCATACAAAAAATAATTGCATGAATCAAGAGCAGTCACTGTTTCCACATGAGCAAGTGTCAGTAATCAATCAGTAATCAAGTAACCAAGAATCAAGAGCACTCACATGTAACACATCTGCTGTGTTTAATTTCAAACAAGCAAACAGCAGTTTAATTGTTTACTTGGTAGCTCATTTATAGCCCAGCATCTATTAGCCTCACCCCTTGTGCAATCATGGCCAAAGTGTGCAGTATTGTTCCATCCCAGCGAGGTAATAATAAGCTCTGTGTTGGTGGTTACCCTTGTTAAAGAAAGGAATCACAGTGATATATTTTACTGGTGCTGCCAAAGTCAGAAGTCTCTGAAGTGTCTTGGTTGGGCCACCACACCGTTCTTGTGGGTGTGTGGCACCATCAAGGAATCACCGAGCACAATCACACTCCGATGCAATGGATGCAGCAATTGCTTGTGCACTGCATCAAGGAAGCATGGAGCAGTAGGACGCCTATGACACCCCTGTGCCCAACTACTTCAGGTTATAATAACAAGTTTGCCTGGAGGAAGTCAGACAAAGCATGCCCTGTAAGCAGTCGCTGCAGCAGGTAGTCAAAGGGTAAGATGACTCGACCTTCCAGCAGAGTCACGTACATTGGAGGAAATTAGAGTCCCTGCTGAGCTCCGGCTAGTAAACAGGCAGCCATGGCTAGCTCAAGAGTCCACATGTGCTGAAGACAAACTAATAATTTTCGCAACCAAGAGAAACATATGTCATCTTCACAAAGCACAATACTGGCTGATGGATGGTACCTTCAGAACTGTGCCCAGTATGTTTCTGCAGCTCTACTCAATCCATGCTCCTGTTGGCACTGCAGAAAACAGCTGTATTGTGCCACTAGTCTATGCCATACTGTTGTCCAAATCCCAGCAGTGTTACCAAAGGCTTTTTCATGACTTACAGGACCTGGATGATGAAGAAAGTGTAGCGCTTTCGCCAGAGTTTATAATGACCGACTTCGAGCAAGCAGCAGTCGATGCTTGCAAGTCGGAATTTCCAAACAGCATTAATAAAGGATGTTTGTTTCACCTTGGCCAAATAGTGTGGTGCAAAATTCAAAATTTAGGACTAGCCACACAATATGGTGCAGATCCTGAATTTGCCCTGAAAGTAAGGCATCTTGTGGCAATTGCATTCTTAGACCCTGCTGAGATCAAAATAGTTTTTACAGAGCTGAAACAAATAATGCCTGAGTACAGTGCACCACTCACTGAATGGTTTGAGAAAATGACATCCTGGGTCATGTGCTAAGACAGATGAGAAATAAGACTTCCATCCATAGCCCACCTAATTTTCCTCCACAATTCTGGTCTGTGCATGATCAGTTATGTAGTCAAATACCACATATGCAAAACAGGGTAGAAGCATGGCACAGACGGCTAGGGGCTCTTGTTGGTGCATCACATGTGGGTTTAATCGTTTTGTGTCTGAGCTACAAAAGAGCAGATGACAGCAGAGTCCACAATTGAAAAAGTAACTAGAGAACTGCCAAAATCTCCTCTGAAACGTAAATTTGCCTTGCGAGGAAAAGCTTAACATTGTGGTGAGCAAGAGGGAACAGGTGTCAAGCATGGACTTCCTTCATGGAACTGCTCACAACCTCGTCATTAAAGAGAAATATTGTTTTGAATCTTTTAATTTTTTTAAGCAAATAGAACTGATGGATTTTAATTTTGTGTATTACTGATGCTGACACGATGCAGTTCTGACCCAACGCACCCAATGCTGCACTTTTCTCTCATCTCCAGGTAACAAACAAATGCTGATTTCAGATGCAGTTAATGTATAAATGCTGCTCATTGTTTGTCTCGTATTTAAAATGCAGTTTGTCTCCGATTTCAAATGCAGTTAATGCTGTATAAATGCTGCTCATTGTTTGTCTCACATTTAAAATGCAGTTTATTTCTGATTTCCAATGCAGTTAATGCCATATAAATGCTGCTCATTGTTTGTCTCACATTTAAAATGCAGTTAATGCGGTATAAATGCTGCTGGGAACAGTAATCGGCAAATCTGCACACTAAATGTTGGGAAATGTTATGTCGGGAGTAAGGGTTTATGGGCAATGTGTGAGTCAGGATTTTGTTGTTGGTAAAATAATTTTCGAGAAGGTATATGTCAGGAAGTAGTACGGATCCCAGCTGAACACTATGCAAACCTCTGGCTATAGATGGCTATGCCCCCTTCTCTATGGTTTTCTCTGTCCTTTCTAAATAAGGTATAATCTTGAAGACCCTTATCCCGTTCATCATTAGAGTCCCACCAAAATTTCTAAAATTCCACCTGATTAATCTGGTTCAATTCCAATTGGTTTCCATCTGTATCCACCCACCGCCCACCCCACTGGGGAGACAGAACTGCATAGCCTTCATTAACCCTCCTTTTTGAGTCAACAAAAGTGAATTAACAAACTGGCTAATGTAGTTTTAGAGATGCTATTGTATTAGTCATTTTTTTAATTGTACAAATATCCTGAATTCATTGACTTTTTTAAAGGGGAACACTCATCACAAACGCCCCAATGTGCACGTTGTGTGCCAAAACATTTTGGTTTACTTTCTCTTTATTGTAGTATAGTAGATTATGTCAACCTAATTTTGCTTACTTGTAGGCTGACATCTTCTGCTACTACAGGTCCTAGAATCCCCTGCAGCTGACATCAGAGCAGTAGGCAGCAGTTGGAGATTCAATAGCCTGCAGTGCATGTTAGCATTTATATCAGCTCTGGGGCCTGATATTCAAAGGTCCGCGCAGGCGCTAACCAGTGTTTGCCAGTGCAAACTGGGTTTTGCGCTGGAGCCCAATATTCAAAAGACTCCATTGTGCCAGCAAACAGGGTTAGCACCAGCACAAACCAAAATGGGGGGTCTGCAAATGGAGGGGTGGGGACAGGAATATCAGTGCAAGCCAATATTCAGCAGATTTGCACCATGCAAAAGGGTTTAGTGCAGTCCTTTTGCACCATGCAGATATCGCTGAACAACCCCCCCCCTTACTCTGAGCAATCATAGTGGCTGCCAGAGGAAATGCAGCCAAGTAGCCGGTTGATTGCTGAGGAGCACACCAGCCCCCTGTGGTCGTGGCACCCTCCTCTGATCGCCAGCCCATAGTTAAAAAAACTCCATGTTAGTAGTGGTCCCCCTTCTTCTGATCAACAGCCCTTACTAAATAAACAATTCCCTGCTGTCCAGTCCCCCTCCCGATCAGCAGCACATCTACATTAAAAGAAACCTGGTGCTAGTGGTCCCCCCTCCCTCCGATTGCCAACCCCTAGTATAACTTAACCCCCACCCGGTGTCCAGTGGTTCCCCCCGGCACTGATCCATGGTACCTCCGTTCACAAGTTCATAATCTCTGGCATCTAGTGGCACCCCCACCACAGCACCGAGCACCCTCCAGTCACCCTACCAGTATCCTCCATGCCACGGGTGTGCATACAGTGACTGGCATAGCCTTCCTCAGACCTATGTACAGTGGTTGACCAAGGAGGTGTGAGGACAGCTGCACTGGTCACCATATGTACACCTATGGCACAAAAGATACTGGTAAGGTGAGTGTTGGGTGGGTTCTCAGTGCCATTATGGAGGGCTGCTAGATGCCAAGGATTATGAACTTGCCACCAGAGATACCATGGATTAGTGCTGGGGTGGAAACCACTGGACACTGGGGAGGGGGTTAAGTAATACTATGGGTTGGTGATTGGATGGAGGTGTGACCAATAGCACTAGAATAATTTTCATTCAGTAAGGGCTGATGACTGGAGGGGGGGACCACTAGTACCAGTGAGTTTTTTATTCAGTAAGGGCTAAAAATCAGAGGATGAGGGGGGAGGGACTAGCACCAGGGTGTTTTTTATTCAGTATGAGTTGCTAATCAGAGGAAGGAGGGACCACTAGCACCAGGCAGTTTTTTTTATTTCTATTACATGCCGGGATCAGTGGGTGGGGAGACCACTAGGCACCAGGGATATCTACAACTGTCTTAGACTGGGGATGGGGTGGCCGCACTAACCTGCCTCTGCTACCTATGCAAATGGGCCCATAATGGGCATGCAAATGGACCCTTAGTGCCTTGCATGCCCAATGGGCTCATGTGCATGGGTCCCTTTGAAAACTGTAGATAAAGCTCCTGTGCTAGCCACTCTTAAGGGCCCAGTTTGGTAGCCATTTCCAGGCAGTGCTACTTGATTTAGCACTGTGCGGACATGGCCCCATATTCAGTTGGATAGTGCTGGTCTTCTATCTGACTCTATATAGCATCATTGGACCCCTGGGCACTTACAAAGTGGAGTGCAAACCTTTGCATGCTGCTTTGCACTTTCTGAATATTGGGCCCTGATTTTGTTTGCTGAGTTCCACTCTTCTCCCTGGACTACTTACAGTCACAGAGGACTGTACATAGCCCCTGGAGAAAAGCAGAACCAGTAAACATCAGATCAGAGATTATAAAAGCTCTAACATGCACTGCAGGCTATTGAATCTCCCACTTTTGCCTACTGCTCTGATGTCAACTGCAGGGGATTCAGGGCTTTGTAGTAATGGAAGATGTCAGCCTACAAGTAAGCAAAATTAGTCTGATACAATTTATTATACTACAGTAAAAAGAAAGTAAACTAAAATGTTTTTGACCACAAAGTGTATAGTGGAACCAACCCCACACTTGAGTGTAAGGCCCTTTGTGATGACAGTTCACCTTTAACTAAACTTCAGTATCCAGTGAAGATGGCTTCCGCAATTGAGCGCCATGCAAAAATGGTGACTCAATTATGGCACCTGTGTTCAGGGCTACCTGATAGGGTAGCACCCAGATACCAGGGTGGGTGAGGCAGGGAAAAAGGAAGCTATGCGCATACACGTGCACACACACCTGGGAGAAGAAAGGATGGGGAGGGAATGTATGTGGGAAGGTGTGTGGTGGGCAGCTGCCGAGCTGGTCCACTAGCGTGGTGGGGAGGGTTGTTGGTTAGGGGGCGCAGGGTTCGGGTCCGGCGCGGCATGTTTTTGTTTTTTTTTCCCAGCAGCCGGCTTTTTCTTTTTTAAAGTATTTCACACACCCCCGACCTGCACCCCCCCTGGAGTTGAGAATCATTTAGTAGGGGAGTGCAGGTGTGAGGGGCACAGCCCTGCACATTAAAAAATACACCCATGGATCTTGGATACCCTCTTCCCAGTGGCCATGAGTGTGCATCGCTGAAATTCTTTTTCAGTGATGTACACTCGCCATAACAGCGATCGCTAATCCACGATCACCGTTATCACACAGAACCCTAAGCTTCCTGTATTTAGTGATAATACAGAGAATTTGATTTTTGTCCTCAAATTACGTATTCCTTTCTTAACTGCAGACAATGCAACAGTACCAGTTTCCACTACACGCTTCACCTAGCCATTACCTCCTCAGTCTTATCACTGGAGGACTACGGCCTCTTAGAAAATGGGCTGGGTAAATCCTAGAAGCTGATTGGTTAAGGCAACCAACCAGCCAGTCCAATATCAGGCAACAGAGACCAGGAAATATAAAGTCTCTGCCTCTGCTGCTTGATTACCTTCAAATCCTTATAGTAATTGAAATTTCAGTTGGAAACTGCCTCCATGTTCTTCTCTCGCTTAGTGAGAGTTACAGCACCGATGCTCATTTTACTCTCACTTAGCGAGTGGTGGCAGTTGCTTGTTTCAGTAAATACAAAAAAAGAGAGCTTCTTAAAGAAGCGGACGTTTTTCTTTCCTTGCTCTCTCTGTCTGTTGACTCAGTTGGACTGTAACTGTAAATTCCTCTGCTTGGTTTCGCAACCCCCCCACGGCACCAGCAGGCTGAAGCATGACATTTTTTTTTAAAAAGCCTCCTTCCCTAGTGCCACAACCTTTCCAGTTTCACCAGCTCCTCTTTCTGACTGCGCTCCATGATCACACAGCTGTGCTCCCTTTACTTATTGCATTTCTACTTTCTTTCTCACTCTTCAACTACAATCACATTAGCTACCCAAACAGCACAACAAATCCTAACGGGCTCACTATGGCCAATTGCTCTCTCCTCCAAAAAGCCATTTAAAAAAAGACAAGTGGCACAACAGTTGTCAACCCAAATTGTACATTTTGTTTTCTTTTAAAACAAGATCACTATCCTTTCCACCTGCATTTTCACATGATTGGACTCCCTGGTTCACACACAGATACGCTGGATCCCGATGCCAGCAAAGAGCTGCTGAGTTAAACATAAAAATAAATAAATAATTTAGAGCACTCATGTTTCACCTCAGAATTCTGCATTTACACATCCTGGCTTTACGTGCCAAGTCATGCAAAGTTGCCTAACAGTACACCAAGTACCCTTCCGTAGCGGCTGCCCTCTTGATGCCTGCCATCCATTTCTGGCAAATGTGTCGCTGATACCAGCTTGCTCTTTCCTGCTGTTTCTTTCTGGGTGTACTCAGCTAACAACAAGCTGGAGATCCAGACATGGTGTTCGCTTGATGGTGATTCAACACGGGGGAGACAGATAGATGCAGCATACAAACAGATCATAGCTTGGTGTGTGTGTGTGTGTGTGTGTAACCATGATAACCAACTTCAAGGAAGAACACTCATGCAGGCAGAGGAACTATTTTATTACAAAACTTACTGTAAACTAAGTATTTATTTTTTGAATTAAACAATTTTTTCTTACAGTGCCCATTTTCTAGGAGCAATAATACCCTTCAAAGTGGGCAGTATTAGGCTATATCAGACCTTCCAGGAGCTGTAAGACCCTCCGCCTGTGGCGTCGGGCCTCACTATGTCCCTGGGCAGTTTGGTATAGCCCAATACTGCCCACCCTGTCGGGTATTATTGCTTACACAATCAATGCTGCCGCCGACCCTATGGCACTTCATCAAATACAAGTAGTCATCAATAAGGTCTGCTGGCTCCTCTCTAGTGCAGACAGAAATACACATTCCTGCACCCTATACGCACTCGCCAATATCCTCTCCCTTGAGGAAAGACTATTATACCAGACCTGTCTCTTCACCAAAAAATCCACCTGGATTTAACCCCAATTGGTGTCATGGCTTCTCTTCAAGCAGGCACCAACTCAGCGTCCACATGGGCTGCCGAAAAAACTATCTGGAAGGTGCCTAGGGTCAGGGCCACCCTGGCCCAGCAATCCTACCCCTAGAGCTCCATCCTGGTACAATGCCTCCCACCAGCCATCACATAAGTCACCAATCTAGGTCCTTTTAAAGCTGCATTAAGGGCCCATATCCTCTCCTCAAGTTAGTGCCAGTATAACCGGTAACCTGTGTATCCTGCACCACTCCGCTGGGCCACGCACCCCCTTGGCCTGGCAGTGGAGAACCCTCACTATTTCTAGCCTACAGGCTCCTCCCCTCCCTCGGTTACCATATAGTTGCACTGTACTATGAATGCATTGTATTATGTATATGACAAGGCCTCCGTGAGGCGGCTTACTACCAACTCATATCATGCATTGCTTTAGCTACCAATTGTATAGGTCTTAACCGCTCATTAGGTAAATATGTCAATAGCTCTGCCTTGTTTTAGCTACCAATTGTATAGGCATTAACCCGTGCTCATTGTATTTATACTCTGTATGACTGCTCACCCACATTTATTCTATGTATGTTCTGTACGAATGTCTATGTTTTGTTCTGACATGGAGCCTTTGGAAACCAGTCTTTGACTCAAAGGGTTGTAATTCCAATTTCCTAAATAAATAAATTTATTAGCTTGAATCTTGCTTTGTGTTATTACATATTCTCCCAGCCAGCAGATTAGTGCCACATTTATTGAGAAAAGGGCCTTCAGGTGTAAACAGATACCGTAGTTTAAACTCATTATAGCAATGGTATAAATTTTCCAGTATTTTAATTGGCTGAAATCCTTCAAGCAGCCCTATGTTAGTCTTTGATTAACATGCTTCTTGAGCAGCAGCACAAAAGCAGTGACACAATTAAAAAGAACCTTATTTTCAAAAAGATTCCATGTTAGCATTCTAAAACTGTTGTGTTGTCCACCGTTGCTTACCGCGACTGCTACATGCAAATGTCCCTATGAAACCGACAGCTATGCCACTGATCGGTACCTTTATTTCATTTCCCCATACAATAAAACACACAAACAGCAAAGAGTAACCTGTAAAAAAACAGCAAAGAGTAGCCAGTAAAAAACAATCATGTCAGCGAAAGGGAAGTGTAAAACAGAGACACTTTAGGTCCCATGTCTTACAAGTGTGCCACTGACCATGAGTTTGCCATTGCTACAGCACCTCATAACACGTCCGGCCGAAAAAATAACAACAACAAGGCGATCATTTAATGTTTCAAGCTCCGCTTACAATTAAACTCTATGGCATTTGAG
Organism: Neoceratodus forsteri; assembly: GCA_016271365.2. Lineage (NCBI taxonomy): Eukaryota > Metazoa > Chordata > Ceratodontiformes > Ceratodontidae > Neoceratodus > Neoceratodus forsteri. The sequence goes on along the minus strand of CM057450.1, from coordinate 433,687,987 downwards.
TTATGGGCACTGTGTAACTGAGAAAGGTAACCAGTGTCTGCAAAGACCAGCGCTGTGGAGCACAGGATCCAAGGCAGCATGGGTTCACAGCGGGAAGGTCATGTCAGACGAATCTAATAGATTTCTTTGACTGGGTGACCAAAGTAGTAGACCAGGGAGGGGCTGTGGACATGGCCTACCTAGACTTTAGCAAGGCATTTGATACAGTCTCACACAAAAGATTGATAGTCAAATTAACCAGCCTGGGAGTGGGTCCCAGGGTGGTAGCCTGGGTAAAACATTGGCTGGACAACAGGACACAGAAGGTAATTGTAAATGGAGTCCACTCTGAAGAAAGGGCGGTTACTAGTGGGGTACCTCAGGGTTCAGTATTGGGTCCAGTCCTTTTTAATGTCTTCATCAGTGACATTGCAGAGGGACTGGAAGGAAAAGTATGCCTTTTTGCAGATGACACAAAGATCTGCAACAGGGTTGATACACAAGGAGGCGTGGAAAGGATGAAAAGGGACTTGGCAAGGTTGGAGGAATGGTCAGACGTATGGCAGCTAGGATTCAATGCAAAAAAGTGCAAAATAATGCACCTGGGAAACAAGAACCCAGGGGAAGAATACACAATGGGTGGGGAGGTAGTAACAACAACAAAACAAGAAAAGGACCTGGGGGTAATCATATCAGATGACCTTAAGGTTAGCAAGCAATGTGAGAAGGCAGTAGGGAGGGCCGGGGGTATACTGGGATGTATAGGGAGAGGCATCAGCAGCAGAAAACAGGAAGTTGTTATCCCTCTGTACAGACAGTTGGTGAGACCCCATCTGGAATACTGTGTCCAGTTCTGAGACCCCATCTCCGCAAGGACATAGACAGGATAGAGTCAGTCCAGAGGAGGGCAACTAAAATGGTGCAGGGTCTGCAAGAGAAGCCATATGAGGAGAGACTAAAGGAGCTTAATATGTATACCCTTGAGGAAAGAAGGAGAGGGGGACATGATAGAACTTTCAAGTACCTCAAGGGAATCAACAAAGTCCAAGAGGGTAGCATCTTTCAGAAAAAGAGACTTGCAAGAACAAGAGGACACAATTTAAAAATAGAAGGAGGGCGGTTCAGGGGCAATGTGAGGAAGTATTATTTCACAGAGAGGGTAGTGGATGCATGGAACAGCCTTCCTGAGGAAGCTGTGGGGTCTAAAACTGTGGGAGAATTCAAGAATGCATGGGACAGACATAAGGCAATTCTTGTGGGGGGCAGGAAGATATAGGCTGTTGGTTAACTAGGATCTGCGCTATCCTGTAGGTAGGAAATGGGCAGACTAGATGGGCCTAAGCGGTCCTTATCTGCCATCAAAGTCTATGTTTCTATGAAACAAGCATGGCAGGGGCTTTTCAGAAAGTATAAATGCTGCTTCCATATCAATACTTATGTTTCACATGAAGGAAGCCAGAGCATGGAAACAAGTAATCAGCCTTCCCTACTTAAGTGTCCCCTACTTCCAATGCCTGCTATGGCAATTGTAAACACCAACTATTTCCCATTGATCAGCGTGTGTGCAAGGCTACTGACACCTAGGTAACCACTCCACACTTGTGCTAACATTCTGAATAACTGCGGAAGGACTATTTGTGAAACTTTGAAAGTAAACATGAAAAAAAATAAAATCAAAACATACTGCACAACAAAAATTTGACTTTGACCACTACCATAATAGCAATAAGGTATTTCTTAAGGTTATGTTACTGGCCATAAGAAATACCTTATTACTTAAAAAGAAGTCCCAATTACATAGGAACATGTATTAACTTTGCTCATGATCCCGTGCCTCCCCCATGAAGCCCTGGGAACAGGTACAGTAGTAGCTCAGAACAAATAACTCTGCATCCCATAGATTGTAATTTTAATTACTTGGGTTGTGCCTGAAAAAGATGCCTGGTGCCAGTGCACCTACCCAATTAACAAAGTATAAATTAAATAAATAAATTAATCAGTAAATTAATAAATAAATGAATAAAACTCTGAACCAAGTTCCCTAAAATTATTGCATATTTCTTTGTCTGGTTGTGTACTTAAATTATTTGTTCCAGCATTGACTAGTATTGCAGGATTATCCCCACGATGCTTCATTATGTCTTTCAGATTATTTTTAAATCTCAGATTTTGCTCCGGAAGCAAGACAACACAGTGCTTTACTGATATTTTCAACACCTGGTGTTGATGGGGCTGAGAAATTTTAGGTAAACATCTTGGTTCTGACTGCCATGTCCCTCAACTAAGAGAGCAGCCAAATCAAGTGCTGTAAGCATTTTAACACTGACACTACCATCACACACTGCAGATACAGTACTGCCTGCTGCAACCGTACCACGTCCTAGTCTGCCTCGACCAGTGGTCACCACTGCCTCCTCCCTGCCTCTCCTTCCTGCCTACCCTTTCCTTTTCCTCTACTGCTCATTCTAACATGGTATTGTGTAACAGTACTAGTGGATTGAACAAGAATCAAAATACTGCAGATAGTAAAATAGTTAACAATCACATTTTAAAAATTCAAAATGACAAGAAAGGTTTAACGTGAGTACAAACTATAATAATCAAAATATTGAAATACTAAGTTCTACAACTACCTGCCAGAGCCCTGGAGAGTGTTAACACTGTATTTCAGCAGCACTGGGACACTCAGAGTGTACAAAAATTATGGGACTTGAGAAAAATGAATTGTCTGAGATTAAGAGTGAAAATGTATAGAATGTAAAGCTGTTGCTGGCTGCAGATAAAAGCCTGCCCCTGCATCATCCTCAGGCACAGGTCACAAAAAGTGCCCAGAGATAAATGGTACTGCACCTGGGACTGAGGATGATGCACTGTCTGAGCTATGTGCGCTGCCATCTCAGAAAAATGAGGACGAAGGATCTGGGAAAAGAGGGAGGAAATGAAGTGTGATGGTGAGGATGTGAAGGAAAGATGGTTGAGGAGGAGGGCGTCACTAGTACCCCTGAAGAGTGAAGTCATGGATGAACAGCAGCAGCAGCAGTAAGCGTCACCATGGCAAAATCTTGAATGCTTGATTCACACACTGGGACAACGTTTTGGCATCAGTATTAGAGGAGACTGACACTTGGTTGAACCCATTAACTTTAAAGACAGGCTTCATAGCCAGTGACAATGGTTCAAATGTTGCCAAGGCTATTAGTGATGGGGTTTGTTAAAGTGCCTTGCTTTGCACAGTGTCTAAAGCCACTCGTGCAAGTTCTTGTCACAATGTGACATTAAAGAAGCACACTCTGTGCCATCATTTGTAGGCCATTTTGCATGATCCAGAAAGGCCAGAGACAAATTACATGCACTGCAATAAAAAGGCCTGTCTCAGCACCGATGAAAGTAAGGGGTGTCATGAAGTAGAATTTAACCCTGCATATACCGGAGTAGATGTCTGAACAGTATAAAGCCTTATCTGAGTATATGCTGCTTCATACAAGCCAGGACAATTCTGGAGTTTCTATGCTGCTGAGAACAGAACAGTGGAGGTTTATGGATGGGTTGATTTTGATCTTGGGACCTTTTGATCATGCCACAGAGGCAGTGAATGGGGACAATGCCTCTAATAGCGAGGACATCCCACTTGTCCAGGTGCTGAGTCAGGTCAACTGTAATGTGCAGTAGCAGTTTGAGGCAACAGGTGACTCTGCAAACTGTGCATTGTCTGAACACATGCTTAATGTAGTGGACCATAACAGACATCTGAATGTTATCCTGACATCATTGAATTTCAGTACTGCTGCAATGTTGGATCCACGGTACAAACTGGGGCTTTCAGTCATAACTGATGGTGGTAGTCAAAAAATTAAGCATTTGTAAAGACTATGTATCACTCAGGTGTATGGTTTGCAAATGCTAAAACAACAGCATATTGAGATGAGATGCATTCTGTCACCCTCACTGTCAGTCAGCAAGGGAAGTGAGAGATGTGGAGATGCAACTTCAACATCTACCAGTAAGACAAACAGAAAACTACCTCCAGAATCAAGTCCTCTATGAGCAGTTCTTGCACTGGTTGACATTGCAGATTGTGAGGATAAGAAGGAGGAGGAACTATCAGAGGCAGACACACTAAAAGCACTAGCCAGATCAGCTGAGGCATATATTGCAGACACTGAACACCTTGGAGTTGATAACAAACCCCTGCTGTATTAGAACAACAAAGTTAAAGAGTGGCTTTTAACTATTTAAGCTGCACACCATCTATAGCTGTGCTAGTTGTGAACATGTGTTCAGTGAAGCAGGGGCAACCATCACAGACTGATGGACAAACCTATTCTCACAAAATGTTGCTATGTTGACATTCATTAAAATTAATAGAACACATATACCTCCAAAGAGAAGTGCACTGCTGTGGGCACCACTGACACACCAGGATGAAGTAGCGGAAGGGCAATCACCCACCATAGAGGTAGATGTGGACTTGATGGATGCAGAATTCCCATGTGGTAAAAATTCAGATACTGAGGATGCAGAGGGAGTATTCATTGTGGGGGATAAACAGCAGTAGACTAATTAATTTGGAGGACACAGAAAGAAGGAGGAAAATGTAACTCTGCACTCTGGCCTGCTCCACTCTTCCTCACCCAGGACCAACATGGACCTCCTCCTTTTCCATCTCATGCATGCCTCCAGAAAAACCTGGGGTCCAGAATTTCAGAACCCTCCTAACTCCCATAGCAGGAGGAAAAATGGCGCAAGTGGGTCTCCACTTGCGGAGTGCAATGTTCCTGCAGCTATAGTATTTTCAAAAGTGGAGCTGGTTTGTGACTGGCTCCATGATTTTCATCATCTTGCAGCTGTTTTTGGTGCAGCTGCAGGGACAGTGCATCCGATGGGACCAGGCTTAACATCACCTGTAGCTGTGCTGGTTGAAAATGCAAATCTCCACAAGTGAGAGATTTGATCCAGCAACAGTGACTGCAGGTTGGAACCTAGATGAAGATCTAGCCCCGTATGCCTAACACATCATAAATGCCAGACACCAGTGTAATGTGAACCTACTGCCATGCCTGCCTTCAGTGATGTTGCTCTGCACTCTGCCCTCCTCAGGACTCCTCATCTGGGAACAATATGGGCCTCCTCTCCTCCATCTTATGCATGCCTCCAAAAAACCTGGACTCTTAACCCAGCATGAATGCCAGACACCAGCCTAATGTGAACCTACTGCCATGCCTGCCTTCAGTGATGTTGCTCTGCACTCTGCCCTCCTCCAGGCCTCCTCATCTGGGAACAATATGGGCCTCGCCCTCCTCCATCTTATGCATGCCTCCAAAAAACCTGGACTCTTAACCCAGCATGAATGCCAGACACCGGGCTAATGTGAACTCGCTCTCATGTCTGCCCACATGGCTGATGCTCTGCACTCCGGCCTCCTGTCCTGGGAACAACATGGGCCTACCCCCTAACTCATGAATGTCTACAGAAAAACTTGTGGCCAGATTTTCAAAACTCTGACACAAGCTGCGACTATGGCAGCTTGCTCCAAATGCTGGTGTGTCCAGGACCCTGCGCCTGATTTCACATGGGGCATGGCCCTAGCGCCTAAATCCCACTGCTTGCGGCAACAGAATGGGTGCACCGAACAGCGCACACAGAAGGAATGCTGCAAGCACCGTGGGATGATGTGTGAAGCTGCACCCTAGCATGGGCCATGCTGGTGCCCCCCTCCCAACACCATGCCCGATGTGCCCATCAGTGGCACTACAGTGACCTGACACCCCCTCCCCGACTGTCCTTGGATGCATCCTCCCTGGTGCTGTAGTGGCCCACACCCCCACCTGGCATGTAGTGCCCACAACTGTGTCCCCCCAATCCATACCCCAGATGTGACAACCAGTACAGCCCTCCACACACCACCATGGCTGGCCTCCAATGTATACTGACAGTTCATTCAGTGGCCGGCCACGGTGGCATTCTGAGGGCTGTGCCCATCGCTGAATCTGGGGTATGGATGGGGGGTTGTGGGCTCTATGTGCTGGGGGGGCACTAGAGCACCAGGGAGAATACATCCAAGGACACTTGGGGTGGGGAGAGGGGGACTACTAAATTACCAGGGAGCAACTATTGGGATGGATCAGGGCTGGTCAACCAGTGGCACATGCTGGACTACCTCCCAGGAGATGTCTAGTGCTGTTAGACCAGCAAAGGGCTGGTCTAATGGTACATGGCCTAGTTCCTGGGAGGTCTTTGAAAACGAGATTGAGGGCTGTGGCAGTCTGGGCTGCCAGAGCCCCCTAGCACTCATGCCACAGCCACTTTCATGGTGCAAGGCAGGTGCTAGTACAGTTTGGTGCAGGCAGCCTGCTGAGTGCCGCAGGCTGCCTTTGAAAATAGCTCTGGGCACTGCCTTTGGCACAAGGTGCCTCTTACATCAGACTTGTTCAAAGCAAGCACCTTGTGTCATTCTACGGCCTTTGAAAATCTTGCCCCTGGACTCTTAACCCAGTGCAAATACCTGACACATTGACTACTGTGTGAACCTGCTTCTGTTGTCTGCTACCTCCTCCAGCCATGAAGATGCCTAGTTCTCCTCCACTTCTGGGGTACCATTTTGCCATTACACATCATGGCCATCATATCCTTGCTTTTTTTCTTTTCTATTTTCCTTTTCCTTTTACAGGACAAAAGCCCATGAGTGGGCGAGACTCTAAATAATTTCACTCTTGTATTTACAGGTTCTCTCTCCTGTTGCCTTATCCTCAGCAGCCAGCAAGCCACCTCTTTCTCCTCCTCCAGGACCACTGTGTACTTGAAGGGATAAATAGAGTTGATAAAGAGAGTCTCTTTAAGCTGAGTGTAGCCATAACAAGAGGGGCACAGTCTTAAGCTGGAGGGTGGGAGGTTTAGGAGGGAGGTCAGGAAGCACTTCTTCACAGAGAGGGTGGTGGATGCTTGGAATGTGCTGCCAGAAGAGATAATCTCATTGAAGACAGTGGGCAGCTTTAAGAGAGGGTGGGATAGGTATAGGGGGAGGGTAAGGGTCATGGGTAGGGAGGATGGGAGGAGTGGGGAGAAGGGGGCAGGGACAGTAGCTCAAGCTGTAGACCCTGCAACAAGAGCAGACTTGATAGACCAAATAGCTTTCTTCTGCTGGCTTCTTTGTATGTTTGTATGTATTAGACAGCCTGGCCATCAGTAATGTGATGGTAAGTAGTAGTCCAGGATTTTTTTTCTTTTCAGTTTTACTTTCATAGGTACCCACTGAGTCCATGCCATGGGCCAACTGTGGAACAGTCATTTTAGTCTTGTCTTGACAGATGACAGCAAAACAGTAAGACTTGGAGTGGGCAAGCGGATACACTGTGGGTTGCCACCACAGTGAGCAACTGGATAACAATAATTTCATTCATGTCTTGACAGGTGACAGCAAAACAGTAACACTGGGAGTGGACAACAGATATATCATGTGGGCGGTCACCACAGTGACTACTTGACTAAAGTCTGAATAATTTTCTCCTGTCTTCATAGGTCTACTATCCTACTGCTTATTTCTCCAGCAAGCAAGCCTCCACCTCCTCCACCTTCTCTCTTTGGGGCACCATTGTTCCATGGCATGGCATGGCTCAAGTTCAAGTTCACTTTATTGTCAAGTATGTATTAAAATTCACATCCTCTTATATCTACTAATCAGAGTATAACATACACATATTAAAATTCACATCCTCTTATATCTACTAATCAGAGTATAATACACATATTAAAATGTACATCCTCTTATATCTACTAATCAGAGTATAACATACACATATTAAAATGCACATCCTCTTATATCTACTAATCAGAGTATAACATACACATATTAAAATGCACATCCTCATATCTACTAATCAGAGTATAACATACACATATTAAAATGCACATCCTCTTATATCTACTAATCAGAGTATAACATACACATATTAAAATGCACATCCTCTTATATCTACTAATCAGAGGATAACATACACATATTAAAATTCACATCCTCTTATATATACTAATCAGAGTATAACATACACATATTAAAATGCACATCCAAATATACACTACATTCAGCTTTTATAACCTCCTTATATATCTAACTGTTAAAACATACAGTGTACAGTAAATCCAAGATAGTTTTGTAAATATAAACTCTAGAATAATACAGTTATTTAATTGCACTTACTATAGAAATTTTAATTTTAAATTATATACTATCAATCTGGCGAATACTCTGCATCCCCAACATTCTTAGACAGTATAAAGTGCAATTCTTGCAAAGTTTGCAGCAGCAAAAATATGACTATTTATATCACAATAAAATATACATTTCAAAGTTTCTAATTTATCTTGGTGAGATATTCTATCTTTCCATATTGCTATAAGCCACTTCTGCCTAATCAATGTAAGTTGCTGGCATGGCCATCACCAGTGTGAATGTAAGTATCATTTCCAAACGTTTACATATTTTTTATTTTAATTTTAGCATCACAGGTGCAGCATGACAGGGGATGGACTAAAGTATAGATAATTTCTCTCTTGTCTTCACAGGTCTCGTCTCCTCTGCTCCAAAAAGGTAACTAAAAGAAAAAGGAGGAAAAAGAGTAAACAGAGATCTGGCAAAGGCTAAAAATAACAGTGTCCAAAATAAGATGCAAAAATAGGGGACTATCAGCAATTAACCTTAACTCAACTAACAGTAAATTGCCTGGTGTTCCACTTCACTGTTTTTCTGCTGCTTAACTCAACTTTGCAGAATGAAATTTCCACCCAAGCTATTCCAAAGACTCCAGACCTTAATGCTCAGTTGGATTCAATCCCATGTCATTGCTAAAACACAGAAAGGTAATAAAAGTGGCTGCCACACTGAGAAGGGAGCTGCAGTAGTTTGGGAAATAAATTAGTAATAACCGGAAATGAATGGATAATAAATTTAAGAGGGGGTGTAAAATGTTAACAGATCTTATGATGTAGTTCTTGAAATCAGAAACAGAGATGGATATGTCAGAATCAATGCTGTTAGAGACATTTAGAATAAGGAATTCTAACAAGGATAACAAGGTACTTATTTTATGTGATTAGTTTTGTATAATCTTGGACTAGTAAAATAGATTACGTAAATTGCATATAGAAGTAGCAAACCCATTCCAATCTCTGAACTCTATTGAAAAATTTAGAAAGATCTGCCATTTGAATCTCTGATGGAGCACAATTTAAGTTAATGATAGCCAACAATACCCAATTCTATCTGTCTTTGGACTGCAGAAGCAAGACAGTAGAATCTAAGGTCTCTGCTCAGTAGGACACTTTTTATTTTTCAAGACATTCTAAAAAGTAAGTGCCTAGAGAATGATATCTGATATAGTTTATTTATTTATTTATTCAATCTAGGATTACAAATACCTTTGAGTGCCAAGCAGCTCATTTACAAAGGCTCCACGTCAATAGGGGGAGGTACAGATCTAGAATGGAAAACAGACTGGTTTCACAAACAATTAAGCAATTTGTATTACAAAATACAGAATAACAGAACAGCAAATAAATACAAAGGGAAAGGGTTAAAAGTTGGAATGGATATAGGCAAGTGAATTTGACTTTGAATAATAAGTTATTGGCTAAAGAGATTTTGGACTGAGACAGAATTTTAGATCAAATGGGTACAGTATTAATTTATTAGATTTAACTAAGATCTGGACCTCTACAGGGCTACAACAAACAACTTACAACAATCCAGACGATATTACAATTTTGAATAATATTCCCTTGACTAATAGATTTGCTACCCTGCAAGCAAAAGACTGACTACAATGAAAAGAAACAGAGATAGTTGTGTTACTGAACAAGATGTAATTAAAATAGTCTCTTGGAATATTGCAGGCATTTTAAATAAAATAGTTAACAAAGACTGTCAAACTTTTCTTGCAACATATGATATTTTTGCCTACAGGAGGCATGATTACTAGAAGAAGATATATTTGCATTAATTTGTTTTACCTTATTTAAGACTCATTCCAGGCGAGAAAATATGAATGGTAGATCAATTAGTGGCTTATTAATTGATATTAAAGTAACACCCAATATAAAATGTTTTAAAACTGTTCTTCAAACAGATAATATAATTATTATGTTGTTAGATTTAACTGGGAAAGAATATATTTTAGAAATATTTAATATCATCTGCAAGGTACAGAATATTTTATATCTAAGTTTGTATAGATCAAGGGATATAAAATATGGAGATTCCTGAGAATCAGGATTATGAATAAGGAATGCAAATATTCTTTTGAATGACATCGGCCTATTGAGCACCGCTTGTTTCCTTAAGTGACAATCCCAAGATACGGTTTTAAATGATTCAGGAAGGAATTTATTAAACTTCTGTAAAAATGTGAGTTTATTTATTGTAAATGGGAGACTGATAGGAGATCAGCAGGGATCATTTACCCACTTTACTGGTTCATGAGCCTCAGTACTTGATTACGCCATCATTTCTGTCTTTGATATTTATTTATTTATTTATTGAGTTTTTGTTTACTAGGTAAGTCCCATAGCCAAGACATGACTATTTTCAGGCACGAACCAGGAGATTACAATGAGGAGGGGAAAACAGGGAATACATTTTTGTACAGGGAAAAAAAACAAAACAGAAACACAGACAGAAACAAGATTACTCAGTCCATGAGCACATAACAAGATAGGTTAGTACAGGAGACCTGGCTAAAGGAGAAGGAGCAACATTTGTATTTGAATTGGGCAAGACTAGGATGTTGTAGACTGCAAAAAATGTGGATAGCAAAGCATTTTGGAAGATAGTGGCTTTGGATCCACAAATTAGCAAAATAACATGGATGCTACAATTTATCCAGATGTATGGTATAAGTATTATTACTCCATGTTTTGTAATCAAGTTACTACAATGGAAAGATGGGTACCTAATCAGATGGAAACGTCATTACAACAGAAGAGGATGTGAAAATAGCTTTATCCATGGCAAAATGGAATAAAGTTCCAGGCCCAGATCAATCTCTAATGGATTTGTTTAAGATCAAACCACATTTTGGGTACCAGTCTTAACCAAATTGATGAATAGCTACATTAAACTGAAAAAATTATTGATACATGGAAGAGCTTTATTTTCCCCATGAATAAAAAGTGATATCAATAATCCAGAAATATATAGACCAATACCAAAATTGGGCCATAACCTCCTAGATTCTCTCTAGTATTTTATGTACAAAAATGCAAATGATTTAACAGTACTAAATTCAGTAACAACAAGCACATGCAGCAAGCAACAACTGAGTTAAAAGAACAGATGAAGCTATTTCAAAATAAGACATAAGTGCCCAAAGACTATAACTAGATGGCCAAAGGTAAGTCGAGATCCATTTGCAGCAGGGTTGAAGAGAGGCAGCACCTGGAAGTAAATCTTCATGGAGGTTTGAAGCAGGTACAGGAGACCTGGCTGAAGAGGAAGGAGCAACATTTGTATTTGAATTGGGCATGACTAGGAGCTAGTAGAACCTCATGAGGTAGGGAGCTCCAGGGTTTGGCCGAGTGGGAGAAGGCTAGGGTTCCTTTGTTAGATTTACATCTAGGTATGAGCAGCAGAGATTTAGAAGATGATCAGAAACCATGAGAGGAGGGTAGTGGAGATAATAGGGAGGCAAGTGAGACAGGGATACCTACTCTAATAATATTGTCTGTCAGGGAACCAAGGGCAAGAGTTCAAAGACAAGACAGGGGAAGCCAATTTAGATCAGCATAAAGCTGACAGTGGTGTTTTGACCAAGGGAGGCAGAGGCATACCTGCAAATGCTGTTGTGGTGGCATCCCACTTCCTGAGGAGAGTTTTGATGCACTGAGATAAGTGACTACTCCATAGGATAGTGATGGGAACAAGATCCCACAGGCTATGGCTAATCTAGCTGACTGAGTTAGTATATAGCTGGTTTTGTAGGCTACTCCAATTTTACCATTAACTGATTTATAGGTAGATGTTATGTGCTTATCAAAGTTAAGATTTTCATCAAGGAGGACTCCAAGATACCTAAATGAACACACTGATTCAAGGACCAGACCACTCTGACCAGCTACCTTAAAAAGGTCCCAATTGTTTTTCAATTTGACTGCAGAACCAAACAACATAGTTTGCATTTTACTAGTATTAAGAATTAACTTATGGTGGAAGAGCCAAGATTGAATGGACATAAAAGCAGAGGTAAGGGTCTGATTAATGTGGCAAATATTCTTATCACTGCAGTACAAGACCAGGTCATCCACATATAGGATAGCAGAGCAATCAGGGATATTTGACGCAATACCATTAATAAAAATAGAGAAAAGGAGGGGACCTAATATTGATCCCTGTGGAACACCTAGGTTTATGGCCATGGGGCTGGACATGGCAGAGTTGAATCTAACAAGCTGAGTTCTATGTGATAGATAGCTATTAAACCAGGCCACAGAGTTAAGGGAGAAACTAAGGGCTAGGAAGCTGTCTAGGAGAAGTGGGTGATCGACAAGGTCAAACACCTTTGTCAGGTCGATAAAGACTGCTCCAGTGAGATGGCCATTGTCCATAGCAGTTAGAGTATCATTTGCAAAAGTGGAGCAAGGCAGTGGAGGTGCTATGACCTTTACAAAAGCCATATTGAATCAGTGAGAGAAGGTTATATTTAGCCATGAATTCAATAACTTGGATTGATTCTATCTTTTCCATTATTTTGCACAAGACAAGCACAAGCTATTGGCTGATAATTAGTCATATCTCTTTTATCACCTTTCTTAAGAACCAGTGTGACTTTGGCCATTTTTCAGATATCAGGGACAGTTCAATTACACAGAGAGAGGGTGAAAATCCTAGATGAAGGCTGGGCAACAAAGGGGGTGGCCAATTTTAGAAGTTTGGGCTCAATGCTATCAGAACCTACACAGGTATTACCAGAGACGGTGTTCAGTAAGCCAAGGACTTCAGACTTAGATACTGCCTTGAAGTAAAATGGAGGGGGAAGTACAGTAGGAATGGGTGGAGTAGATAGAGGTAAGGGCTGAGTGGGGGGAATACCGATGTAAAGTTGGACAGGTCAGAGAATTGTTTGTTAAATGCTTCAGCAATGGTCCTGGAGTCGGTGCAGTGGACTCCACCAATGATTATATCATCATCCAAGTGAGTTTTGTTTGCCCCAGGAATGTTTTCACATGTGCCCAGAATTTTCTGTGGTCACCAGATGCATCCAGCAGAAGACCCTTGCAATAAGAGCTTTTTGCTAGTCTGATTTGCTTTTTACAATCACTTCTCTGGGCCCTATAGGTCTGGTAGTCAGTTATGAGGTCAGATTTTCTGAAGCACTTCCAGCTCTTGTCCTTATCGTGCAATGCAGTTAGGAGATTTTCATGTAACCACTTTGTGGGTTTTGCTCAGACATGTCGGGTTACTAGTGGTGTATGTCTGTTCTGAACTGCCTGAAATTGGTCTAAGAAGAAGTCAAGAGCTGTTTGGGCATCTAGGGACTGAGAGAGATAAGACCAGTCAATAGACAAGACTTCATGTAGGAACTTCACCTGATCTAGATTTGCATAGTTCCTGAAGGTGATACAGCGTGGTGGCAGAGACTGGGAGCTAGAGTGTTTCCACCCACAGAAAATGGGGGAATGGTCTGATATAGTATCCGGCAGGATGCCTGCATTCATAATTCTGTCAACCCTATTTGTTAACACCCAATCCAGTAACGTGCTTGATGTTGCATTAGGGGAGATCCTTGTGGGTTCAATTATAACTTTCTGCAGCTAATAGCTTTGGACTACAGCTAAAAGAGAGCCATAGGTTTGTCCAAGCCAGTTTAGATTCATATCCCCAAGAATGAGTAGTTCATTATGGCCTGCTATTTTTAATGAATTCTCCAACAAAGTAGTGAAGGCAGACAGTCCTCCATGGGGCGGATTGTAAACAACAACCACATGTAGATTCTTAGCACCCAGGTGGAGACGTGCATGAAGGGATTCACATGCAGAGGATTGTGAGATATTATTCATCGAGATATTGAGATGTGCTTTGTAAAACAGTGCAACACCCCCACCCCACTTGGGAGATATCCTGTCATTCTGGATAAGATTATAGTTTCTTAACGAGCAGACTGAATCTGGGGTAGAAGGCTTGAACCGTGTCTCAGACAGGTACAATATATCTGGGTTATAGGTGGAGACCCAAGCCTCCAGATCTGTGAGATTACACATTAGGCTCCTAATGTTTAGATGGGCTATGTGGAGCCCTGAAGTAGTAGCCCAGGAGACATCATTGCAGGGCTGATGATGTGAAGGACCAGGGTTCAATTCCACATCACTTACCAACAGCACAGCAAACAGCATAAGGTACCAAAGTTTGTGATGAATAAAAGGAGTAACAAGTGTGATTTTGTAACAGAATCTATAATCTAAGTAGGTAGTAAAAAGGTAATTTAGGAACCCTCTAACCTCCAGGCTATACTGCCAGCCCAAAGTTTAGTTTAAAGATACTATAACTGAAGATTATTTAATAACTATAACAGATCCTACTATCAGGATTGTTCTTACAAAATTTTGATTCGGAACCTTTCCAGGGAAAGTTCTGGAAAAAAGACATAACAAAGATTCTAATAGATCCCTTAATAGTTTATGCTCTTGTGGTTACAGATGCATAGAAGACTTAGTGCATATTGGGCCCCATGTAGGAACAGGTGGGAATTACACACTGGAGATGCGTATCCCACCTGAATAGCTCCATGGCCCCAGACAGGTGCAAAGTGCACAGCATTAACAACTTCAAGCACCCACAGGGCACCTGTCTGTGGCCCATGGCTGGAGGCAGAGTAGCGGACCCAGCTGGGTATCCAATCGGATGCCCATCCTGGGCCCATAGTGGATCACTTGTGCAGCAGGAAGTGGGTCCAGGTGCATGAATACCTACTACAGGCACCCAGACTCACACGGTCAGTCCCCATTTTCCATGTATCCCCCCCCCAGCTGAGCCCATGAAAACAAGCACCCACCTGGTGCACAGGTGGACCTGGCTATAGGACTCCTGCTCTGTCCCGTATGCCACCTCACAACACATCGGTGCTCCATCCCAATGTAGGAACCTCCCATGCATGTCAGGGCTCTGTCCCCACAGTAGTTGCCCCCCCAATATGTGCCCCATCACAAATGGCACAGCACCGTAGGTGCCAACCTGAACACCCCCACCCCCGTTTCCAGCTCCCTCGACCCTCATTGATGCCCAGTGCCCCCCCATGGAACCAACAACCTCCCATCCCTGGATGGTCAATGCCACACTCCGGATGGCCAGCGGCACAGCCCTCCCCACAACTCCACGTCTGCTGACTGTCCAAGTGATGCTGGGGCGCACCCATATAAGCTGCACACTCCAGCATCACTGAGACCAGTGGCTGAGGAGGTGTGAGGAGGCTGTGTGTCGCTGGCCATCTGGAGCCACAGCACTGGACTAGGCAGGGTACAGCGGGTGTCTTTCAGTGGTGCAGGGGGTTGGGGAACACAGACACCACTGTGGATCAGGGAGCCGAGATTTGGGGTTGGGTGGGTTTATGGGGATGTCTGATCTGTTGGATTGCAGTACAACACATGACCATGACAGTCAGACTGTGGCACGGGGTGTCATTAATATCATAGCCCCTGGTGCGTGTGGGCGGTATCCAGTATGTTGTGGTACCACTACAAGGAGCGTGTTGTACTGTTCATGGGGAGTGTGTGGACATGTATGAGGATGGAGCATAGGAGTATGGGGGGTGCACTACATTCGAGGGGCCTGTGCCCCCTTGTGTGTGTGTGGGAGTCTACAGTGATGGGGATGGCCACAGTTGTGTACCGGGGTAGGTGGGTGGGCATGGAGGACTGGCGATGGGGTTCAATATGTGTGGGACCGGGACAGTCCTCCTGGCCTGGGTGGGAGTCTTTGTGCATGCCTGCATGTACAGCAGTTATGGCAGGGTTCCCCTGCCATAACCTGCACACTGTCACTCCCCGCTGCAGATAGCAATATGCACCTTTATGCATTGCACATAATGCAGAGACAGCCCCCACCCACCCAGCGTGATGCGGTCCACATGGCAGGGAGATCAGGTGTGTACTGGCTGTGCATCTCATTCATACATCCCATGCAGGGGGCACAATTGGTGCAGGGTGGCTACGCGCTGCACATCTGCAATGTGTAGGCACTCCGCACCTTTGTGCATACAGCCCAATGTTTTCATCTGCCCATATTATAACCAATTAAGGGCCAAATGGTTGGATAGAACTTAGGGGGAATATGAGTTAAATAGCCAGATATTGGTCTATTCACTTTTTAACACATGCGATAAGAATATATTAATAAAGCTGGGATATTTCTTGAAAGGAGTTTTAGAACAGAAGTGTAAATGATCAACTGATACTGATGCATTTTATACTTAAAGGAGAAAGGAAATTATTTTACATCGTTAACTGCCCTTCCATCTTCCTTTCCATGCCAGTTATGTATTCTGATATGCGTTGGTGATTTTTTGATAAATAAATAATCTAGCTCTGGGGTTCCTCAGACCTAAATAGAGCTCCACTCTCCTCACCAGCTACTGCTCTTGATTTTCATATTTCTAAGACATTCTATGACATCAGAAACTCCCATTCCATGCTATTCATCTGAATGGACTGGGATGGTGTTATTGATGTCATAAAATGTTCAGGCAGTATGAAAAGAGACAGCAGCAACTGCTGAGCAGAGAGGCATTCAGGGTAGTTAAAAAGGCAACAAAATTAGATTATTAATTGAACAAAACAAAACGTCAAAAACATATCAAAATACTGGGTATACAATAAAAGAACAAACGAGGGGGGCATCTAGAGGTGTAAAAGCTGTTTCCTGTCACCCTGTCACCTTTGGGATACATATTACACTATTGTATGTCAGTCCCATATATTTTTATCTGAGTAGTGTTTTGTATCTTCTTATTGCTTTTGTATACCTGCTTCTGTACTGTACTTTGATGTATTCATGACCAGGTCCACCTTGCAAATGAGCCTTGCTCAATGGTGCCCGCCTGGATAAATAAATATTTTGACTGATTGATTGATAGATTGATGTCATAGAAACATAGACTTTGATGGCAGATAAGGACCGCTTGGCCCATCTAGTCTGCCCATTCCCTACCTACAGGATAGGCATAGATCCTAGTTAACCAACAGTCTATTTCTTCCTACCCCACATAAGAATTGCCCTTATGTCTGTCCCATGCATTCTTAGATTCTCCACAGTTTTAGACCCCCAACCTCCTCAGGAAGTTGTTCTATGCATCCACTACCCTCTTTGTGAAAAAATGCTTCCTCACATTGCCCCTGAACTGCCCCCCCATCTTTAAATTGTGTCCCCTTGTTCTTGCACGTCTCTTTTTCTGAAAGATGCTACTCTCTTGGACTTTGTTGATTCCACTGAGGTACTTAAAAGTTTCTATCATGTCCTCCTTCTCCCTTCTTTCCTCAAGGGTATACAAATTAAGCTCCTTTAGTCTCTCCTCGTACGCCTTCTCTTGCGGACCCTGCACCATTTTAGTTGCCCTCCTCTGGACTGCCTCTATCCTGTCTATGTCCTTTGGAGATGGGGTCATTCTATTTCTATTTATGTATAAATTATGTGTTTTCTACCATTGCAGTTGTATTATGATGAACAATAAATTATTTACCTACCTACCCCTTCATACCACCATTAACACCCCAGGTTCCTTTCCTCTAATGTGTTTGCTATTACCACCACATTCATCCTATACTCTGTTCTCAGATTCTTGGCTCCTAGGTTGATTATCTTGTACTTTTCATGTTCCGTTTCAGCTGCCACATCCTTGACCACCTGTCCAGATTTTCCAGATCTTTCTTTATGGCCTTTATTCAGTCCTTAACATCTACTCTTCCAGAGACCTTGATGTCATCTGCAAAGGTGCATATCTTCCCTAGCCCCCTTCTATGTCACAAATAAATACATAAGAAGAACCAGTCCTGAAAACAATCTACGGAATCCCTTGCTCATGACTTCCCTTTGCTTGAGGATTCTCCATTTAGGACCACCATCTGGGTCATCCCACTCAGCCAATTTTTTATCCACCTGTAATCTTGTCCCCCACCCCCAGGTAGTACAGCTTCTTTATAAGTCTCCCACAGGACTGAGTCAATAGCTTTGCAGACATCTAGGTACAAGTCATCAGCTGCCTGAGCCCTATCCATGGCCTGTGTCTCCCAGTTGAAGAATTCAAACAGGTTTATTTGGCATAACCTCCACTGGTAAATGCCTGCTGTCTGGAATCCAGCATGGCATTGCCTTCCAGAACTCCACTGTACTTTCCTTATTTCAACCTATCACTGCAACACTCCCAATTCCCAAGAAGCTGCAAATGGCATTAGTCATGCCCAGTCACAAAATGGGATTGTTCCACAATCACAAACTATAAGCCCATTTCTATTCTCTCCCCTTATATCTAAGGTATTGGAAGAATAGTTTCTGATCAGCTGGTTGAATACCTCAGCAAATATGACATACAATATCCACAGCAGCACAGGTTTGGAATGCTGTATAGTACTAATACTGCTTTAATAGAATACACAATTTCCTACATGAAGCCCCCGATAATGTCCACCTTGTAGGCTCCATCTGTATTGATCTAATCAAGGCATTTGATCTGGTTAATCACTCCTTTCTGCTTGCCAAACTCCACTCACTTGGCCTTTCTCCTAACACTGTATCCTGGTTCAGAAGCTATCTATCTGGCAGAACACAATGAGTTAAAATCAATTGGGTGCTATCAAGTACTAAAAGAGTCACAATTAGGGTGCTGCATGGCTCTATACTGGGTCCCCTTCTCTTTAATCTTTTTATTAACAACCTCCCTGAAGCATGCCATGCTTCACATGTCCTCCTCTATGCTGACGATGATGTCATCTTTTCTAGTAGCCCCTGCCAGGAGACCATCACTGTTGACTTACAAAGTAGTTTTGGGTCAATCAAGAAGTGGTGGAGGTGAAATAAGTTAGTCCTGAATCTCAAGAAAACAAAACAATGCTACTTGTGGGGTTTCAGTTGAAGAAAAGGCTATCCCTTACTATTGTTAATGAGAATGGGACCACTCTGGAACAGGTCAGCGCCTTTAAATACCCAGGTGTTGCCATTGATGATGCCCTCTCCTTTGTGCCCCATGTGGACAATATTGTCAGCTCAGCCAATAAAAAACTAGGGGCTCTGTACAGACAAAGGCATGATCTCATCACGAAAGCCAAGAGTATTGCTGTAGCCAGTACTTTCCTGCCAATAATTGATTACAGAATTATGGTGTGTGGTGCAGCCATGGACATTTCTCTCAGTAGATATAAACTAATCATGAATAAGGCCTCTGACTTTGTTCTTGGTGCCAACAAGCTTACTCACACATGTCCTCTCTCTCTCTCTCTCTCTCTCTCTCTCTCTCTCCTCCCAGATCAACTGGATCCTTACCATGAAATTAAATACCACACCTGCCTTCTTGGCAAAAGCTCAACTGGATCTCACACCTCCTAAAGCAGTGCAAACTCTCCTATGTAGAAATGTGCAAAGTTGCAAAAATTTCACTCTGCATAAAAATTTGTGGATTTCCACAGTTCTGTGAAGTTTTCCACAGTTTGAAGTTGTACTTGGCGCACTATTGGCAGATTTGCGAAATTTCTAAGTCTAAAACTTTGACGCATGTTAAGTTAATAGTGGAAGTATACCAGATCCGCGAAACTGAAACTTCACTGTCAAAGTTCAGCATAGGATGCAAAGTTTGCAATGTACCATGGGATAGGAGGTCACATGTTGCTAAACAGCCAATGAGAAACTAGTTGTGCCATGCTAGTGTGTTGAAGACAGACTTAGAGAGCAGATCTCGTGCTTGTAGCCTAGAGTCAAATTCTAAATATAACATTATATAAAAGCATTTTGGTTGGTCAAGTTGCTTCAAAACTGTATTTGTGAGTGCCCTGTGCACAACCAGTACTTTTCTGTGTTGATTTTCTCCTGTATTCTATACTTGAAATATTTAGTTTTGTTTTAACAGAGAAGTAGTGATTTGGTGGCTTGTGTGGAAGAGGGTAGAAGCAACTTAGAAGGCACACTTGTCTTTAGTAAAAATCACTGACCCAATGCCTTGTCTTTTCTCAAGAAAACAATCACTGTCCTGGCTGTGCTTTAACCAGTGATTGTTGCGTCTCTGCTGGCATACCTGCCTTAGGAAAAAATCACTGCCTTCCTGACTGAGATTTAACAGAGTGCTTGTTGTGTCCAGAGTGCTTGTTGTGTCCCTGTTGGCACACCTGCCTTAGGAAAAGAAATCACTATCCTGACTGCTTTAACCAGAATGATTGTTTGTCCCTGACAGCACACCTGCCTTAGGATAAAATCACTGTCCTGACTGCACTTTAACCAGAGTGATTGTTGCGTCCATTGGCACACCTGCCTTAGGAAAAAATCACCTTTGTAGAGAATGTGGATTTAGGCATTTCATGGCCTGTGCCTTGCTGAAATGGCAGGTCCCATCATGTACATACTTTTCCATGCATGCCATCCTGAAACTGTACAGTAATGTTTCTGACATGGTGCGTCAGGCCCTGCAGCATTCCTCAGCACAGTATGTACATCTGAGCATGGACACGTGGACCAGTGTGAAAACAACTGGTAGCTCTTACCTGTGCATTACAGCACACCAGGCACAGGTACCTGGAGTAGTGTCTGATTGAGGGCGAGGCAAGAATTGCCCTAAGACAAACTGAGGTGGTAGCAACATGCCTGGTGTTTGGCAACATGTGACACTGACCATGAAGAGCATCCCCGGGTCACACATTGGAGAAAAGATGCTTGAAGTGGTACTCATGGAGACTGATGAGTGCCTCCACCACCATGCACTGAAAGCTGGATTCATTGCCAGTGATAATGGATCCAGTGTACAGAAATGCATCACTGACGGTGGATTTGTTAGGGTGCCATGCTTGGCACACTGTCTTAACCTTGTTGTGCAGGCTTTCATCAACCATCCTGATATCAAAGAAATATTGTCCGTGGCCCAACGCATCTGTGCCCACTTTGTATGTTCAGCAAAAGTGTGTGACCATCTACGTGTTCTGCAGGTATGGAACAAGCTGCCTCAGCATCATCTTAAACTTGATGTTGTCACCCGATGGAACTCCACCTTGTACATGGTGGAGCATCTATATAAGCAGTACAAGTGACAAGTGTCTCACAACTAAGCAGTGGTGCCAAATGGATGGGCTCATCTCAGTTCTAAGGCCCTTCGAGCATGCAGCACAGGAAGTGAGTGGGGACACTGCCTGAGTTCATCCCTCTGCTACGTGTGCTGAGACAGACATTGCTAGAATGTGCAGCAACAGCAGGAGGCAGGTGGTGACAGAGCAAGTTGCTCATTGATGGAACACATGCTGTCCACATTAGACTCCAACACCCACATAAACTATATTCTGCAGTCTGAGGAGTCTGCAGTCTGAGAATTTGGGATTTCCACAGTGCTTGATTCACGTTATAAATGTGGGCTCACAGCCAAATACAAGGTGGGCGCCAGCAGGTGCAGAGACTAACAGAACTTCTCACTCATAGGGTAAGTGGTGCACAGTTGCTACTATGGGCACAGGGGTCAAAGCCACATGAGGGTACTGTGCAGCAAGCAGGTGTTCCTACCACCTACTCCTCATCATCACAGGGGTGTAAAACTGCACAAAACCAATGCCACTTAAAGGAACATATGCTGAATCCCATTTGGGCCGCCCTAAGTCAGGTGGGAGTCACAAACATGGAGGAAACTGAGGAGGAGGAGGAGGGGTGTGATCATGCTGCACATCTTTGAGTAGCAAAATGAATGGTACATGTGTATTTGGCAGATACAAAGAACCTCACCATTGCAGATGAGCCATTGCTATACTGGGACACTAAGGTCAATGACTGGCCAGCACTGACAGTGGTTGCCCTGAAATATCTGAGTTGCCCATCCTTGAGTGTCAGTTTTGAGCAGGTGTTCAGTTCAGCGGGTGCCATTGTACATGGCAGGTGCACCAATCTTTCTCCCAAAAATGTTGGCATGCTGACATTCATTAAAATGAATCAGTTTCACATTTCAATGAGAAGAGTAATGTCCCTTGTCACATCACCGCTTGACAGTGATGATGGAGGAAAGTGCTGTTGGCAGACCAGGATGTACCTCATCATTGTCTCGCAACATTGAAGTGGATGAAGCAGTGATGGAGAGAGAGTTCCCCTATGGTGACAATTCTAGTCTTGAAGACTGTGAGGGATGCTTCATGGGCGAAGTTGAAGAATAAAAAACTCTCCAATGTATTTTCCCTTTCTCCCTCCCCACCCATCACAAATGTAATCCTGGGTGTCAAATTAATAACAATTATAGTGTTCCCATTCATTGTTCTGATATAAATCCTCAACTGTTAATTAGTTCGGATTTTTAATTGTCTTAAATGGAGCACCTGTAAATAATGCATTATGCGGCTTACAATGAACACCCACTATAACCAGCAAGACACACCGCAGCTATGCAGCAGTGACTTCACCATCTCAGCCTCCTCCTCCTCCTCCTCCTCCTATCATTTCATGGGTCTAGTCACCTTGGATCCTACACTGGCAGAAACAGCATGGGATACCACTTCCACTATCACAGTGGTAGCTAATAGCGATTCATCAGGCTAATGCATTTAAAATAAAAGCAAGGCACAGGCTGCTCGCTCACCCAAATGTGATATGCAGAATGGCCTCCTCTACCTCCTCTGTACTCCTCTTGCCTGATTCAGTTTGGCCCTCCTCACCAGAATTATCATACAGCATGCCACACCATTCAAACTGAGCAGCCCCTGGAAGTGATGGTCCTATACTCTATGTCAAGCCACTAACCAAGCAAGCAAGACCTTGTCACACGGAACCACACTGCGCAAGGACTTTCTTCATCAGCTGTGATCGTAAGACACCTGCACTGTTCTTCAGAAAATGTTTCCTCCATAGTGGTGTGGCTATGGTTACTGCAGCACTTCTATCAGCCTACTAGTGGCAGAAAATCAGTCCATGCGACTCATTGCAGCATTAAAATGTTTTCATGTAATTTCTTCTACGTGCAGGTTTCTCTGGTTCCAATACACACAGACACCAAAACATACACCATTGCACAGCCAGCAATAGTACTCTGAAAGTAAGTATCCTTATGATTTAATTTTTTTCCCCCTTTCCTTTCCATTCCTTTTATTTTCCTTTTGTTCTCTCCTTTTTTCTGTTCTCAGATGTTTGAATAGGTGATGGCATATGTAGTGTATAATTTTTTATTTTTTCAAACTCTTTTCATCTCCTAATCCCCGAACTTTCTCAGGCTGTCCCAGCTCACTGGTCTGCTCTATCATCCACTGTGGTCCTCTCCTCCTCATATATGTTACTGCCTTTTGACAGACCCACACCAAACAAGCTCCCCAACTCTGAGCCCCTCAGGGCAGGGCCACCAACCACTCCCAGTGCTCTGTCTATAATCTAGATTGCCTGGCTGAGTCAACAAGAGGCTGAAGGGTGGAGAGAGGGGCCCAGTACTGGGCATGTGGCAGCCAGCCCATGGGAACCATTGCCTATCGGGAGAGAAGAGTTTTCCTTGTTACACCCTCCTCCCTCCCTCAGAGCCTGAGCATGCAATGATGCCAGGAACATCTGTTGTGGCTCTGCAATCCACTACTTTGGACCTAGGTATTGCACAGCCTCCGGTCTCCACCAGGGGCTGTGGCAGTGCCGGGCTATCTCTGGATCCCTCCCAGAGAGGGGAAAGCAGTCCTCCAGATGCTCAATCCTCCCTCTCCCCCTGCCGACCTCCGGCGGCCTGGGCTCATTCCCGGACCCAGGTCGCCAGTGAGGAGTGAGGTGTGGCATCCAGTGCCTCAACCTTCAGCATCACCAGGCAGGCCCATATTGTGTATAATTAATATGATGTGGACTCCTTCAGACTCAATAATATGTATACATTGCAGTACGGACATTATTTACCACAATGGTAAAATATTTCTGTACATTCTTCCACACAAATCTTTCCTTGTCTTCACAGGTGCTATCTGGACTGTAATTGGAATGAAATGGTGTGTGACGAGATCCTGTAGGCAAGCAAGCCATCTCCATCTTCTGAGTTCAGTCAACTCAAGTACACAGCAATTCAGACACATTCTGAAAAGTACTGTACCTGAAATTATAACAACAGCAACAGGAAATATTGAGTATTGTATCTGGCACAATTTCCAGTGAAAATGCCCACACCTCAATCAAGGAAAATGATAAAATAATTACCTTGCAAGCTACAATACCATGGATCAAGCTTGATGGAAGTTGGAACTCATCATGGCCCTGGGTCACTCAGTCATCATCATTTGCTTGGCGAAGCAAGCCCATCACTGGAAAAATATAGGCATAACGAATACTTGTAAGGAAGAAGAGCAGAGACAGTGATTTACAATTAATGTATCAATGGCACAGAAGCAAGGTCCCCCCCCCGAAGAAAAACTACTTACCTTTGTGGTTGGCAAATGTTGTGAATTACAATAACATCTATGTTGTAGCTGTCCAGCAGTATGATGTCATCAGCACACATAACTGAAAATGAATGAAAGAGCAGTACAAACATATTAGACTTCGAACAGTAGCAATAACCCCCTTTTCAATGAAAAGAAAACAAAATACTTACCTGTGCACTATGTGGCATCATACTTCCACACCGAGCAAGAGCATTATCTCTGCAACAACCGCAGTAGCAGCAAAGCACCCTCTCCTTGAGCTATTTCCTCCATTCTCACTGTAAACACGGCCACTTGATATTTGTGTTGCGTTACTGGGATGAAATGATCAAAGCTCAGCCTTGCACCACTACGCAATTATGTATAACTTCTCTTGAATTTTTCTAATGTTGTTTTTCCCAACTTTTATGGCCGGTGCAACAGCAGTATTTAACAGTAAGAAAGTAGTTTCTCTCTGGGGACACAGCTTTACATGTCTGACTGGCATAGAGTTGGTGGTGGCGTGGTGGCAGGCTCTAAAACCATAAAAACCATAATTATGTTTATCTTCTCTTGCAATTTCCTACTTTGGTTTTCAATGCCTTGTCTGGCACGTGCAGGAACAGTATTTAACAGAAGAAAAGCAGTTTCTCTCTGGGGATACAACTTTACATGTCTGACTGACACAGAGGTGGTGGTGGTGGTGGGGTGGCAGGGCCTAAAACCATAAATGCCATAATTATATTTATCTTTTCTTGCAATGTCCTACTTTGGTTTTCAGTGCCTTGTCTGACACGTGCAGGAACAGTGTTTAACAGAAGAAGAAAAGCAGTTTCTCTCTGGAGACACAACTTTACATGTCTGACTGGCATGGTGGTGGTGGTGGAGTGGCAGACCTTAAAACCATAAATACCATAATTATGTTTATCCTCTCTTGCAATGTTCACATGTGCTTTTCATCACCTTCTCTGGCATGTATTTGACAGAAGGATAGCAATTTCTCTCTAGGGACACAACTTTACATTTTTGGTGACATGGTGGTGGTGGGATGGCAGCCTGGCAGGCTCAAAAATCATAAGTTCAAGATGTATGTTTGACTTCTTGTGCAATTTTCTCATGTGCTTTTTCACTAATTCTCAGGCCTGCTGCACAGCATGGCAACTAACAGCAGAAATGCAACTTTCAACTCGGAGTCAGAAGGGAAACATGTTTTGCACTAAAAACATGTTTAAATTTAAGTTCCTAGGAGAACAGCTCAGTTGTGTTATGGTTTTGCACTTCTTTGGATGATTGATAGTTGCACACAACCATCACTCACACACCATCACATAGCATTGGGAAAAAAATTGTTACCATGTACAATACTTGACATTTGTGGATAACAAGAGAACACATGAATCACTACAAACAAAAGGAAGGAAAGTGGTTCATGTGTAAAGATTAAAGAAAGAACATAACAGGACTGGCCAGGGTGATCATGGAAAGGGAAATGCTTATGTACATGAGGGTAAAATTTAGGGAGCGAAAAAGTGGAAGGATGGAATGAAATATGGACCTCCAGAACTTATAACACAAACAGTAACACAAAAGTTTAGAAATAAATATCTGACAGCACTAAAAGGATAGAGATGAAATATACAGAAAAGTATTTTTTTTTAATTTTTGTAAGATTTTTAATTTTTTTTGTTTTTTGGGGGGAGCATGGGGTGTAGACTAGAGGGTGGAAAAATTAGGAAAGCAATGAGGAAATAATAAACTAAGAATAAAATTATTTAACATAAACTAAAATGTTACTTGTAGCATGACAATGACAGTCACACTCATTCAACACCACCACCGCTGCCATTAGCAGTGCCAGGCCCACCACTGGCACACAGCTCTGACAGGAGAGTGAAAATCTTTTCCTGACTGGACATCCCATTGTCCAGTCAATCTTTCACTTCCTGCCTAGACTGATTAAAATAGTGGCATCGTTGGTGCACCTCATCCCACATTACCACCACATCTCATGTGTGGCAGGTGCTCTGGGGTCATCATCATGTGCTGCTGCCTGCTGTCTTACAGGTGGCCGATGACTGCGGCAGTGCTCCCTATGGCCACCATGTCGAATCACAGCAGTACAACGGCCCCCCTCTTGCTGCTCTCCTTCAAGTTGCACGTTGCCCCCATCTCCCCCACCACCATGTGCTGCAGCCACCTTACGCTCCTTCGCCTTCCACTCAACCATGTGGTGGATCCAGAGATGTGTCCTCTGGCCACCAGCCCCAAGGCTGCCGCCTTTCTTCCATCACCTCACACTACCCCCACAGATCTTGCAGACAGCCACTGTCTCATCTGCAGGATTCTATTACTTAAAAATTAAAAGATTTTGTTTCCAAACCACAAAAGTCTTTATTCTAGGACATGATTTAAAGAACCTCTTACCTTTATAATTTGAGTTGGTGTACTTTTTTGTTATCTAAAGTCAAAAAGAAAGAATTTGGGCGTTTTACATAATTCCACCAATTACTAACTTTGAAACACCAAACCAATTTTACTAATCTTGCCCCAAAAATTGTTCCTTGGATTTAAACCAGTTTAGGTATGCCAAATTTCACAGTGCTTGGGGCTAAGACTGCCAAAATATAAACTGTCAAAACCCCATTTTGAGATGGACACTAATGCATCCCTAACATACTGTACAGGTGCTACTATGCAACTGTATAATAGTGATATAAATATAAATACAGATACAGATATAGCTCTAACTATATGGGGGACTTGAAAGAGACACAGGGATGGTGACTGAGATTCAGAATGAATGCTTCATTTTGGTGTTCATTAAAAGGCTCCTGGGGGAGGGTGCTTATTGGGAGGATTATGACAACAGATGTGGCCACAAGCAGCCTGCAGATATCATACCTGCTCTACATGGTGAAGATCAAGCCAGATAAGTCCTAGGGGTGACAGAAGGGATCATTGTGGAGCCAAAAGAATACATGGCAGATTACAAGTTATTATAAAATGGGTGCAGAAAATCCTGTGTTCTGATTTGTCCAAAACAGGTCACCTGACCATGGATTAATCCCCTTGAAACCCACAGTTGCCTTGCTGCACTACAAAATCCTGAGTGACAGCAATGTAAAGTGGCCTCTTCAGATCACTCCACCAGAGAAACATGTAAAAAACTACAACTACAGCATCAGCATCCTCATTAGGACAAATCTACCTAGTGAAGAACTACAACGACAGTATCCTCAGAATGACAAACCCATTAGGCAGAATAACTATTTGATTACAAATTCAGGTAAACATTGTTTTTTAAATATTTATTTAGGTAAACCTCTAAAATAAAGTTGCCTATTTTATAAGCGGATTAGCCCACTCCAGAGCATGGGTTTACTGAGCATGAATCCACTCCAGGGTGTTTGAAGCTACATGGCCTGCGGCCTTATGCCCCCCAGGCATGGATTAAAGCTCAGCAAACCCGTGATCTGTGTGGAGTTAATCCAGTCCTATTCAAGTGTAAGGAATAACAGATGAAAGACATGCAATTATATGGTGAATAGTGCCTGTGCAGGTGTGTGTTATGAAGCGTGTGTGATAATCCATAAACCCCAAGAGTCAAGCTTTTATAGTGTTTTTGCTGTTTTCTTTGTATGTTGCAAGTCATTGTTCAGTAAGAAGAAGGCAGAAAGAAAGCATTCTGGGAGGCTGGTTATTTGATTTGAAGTAGCGTTGCAGCTGTTTTTCTTTTGTGTGTGTGTGTGTGTGTGTGTGTGTGTGTGTGTGTGTCTTTAGCTAATTTAGACTGTTTCAGTTTTCTTTTTTTCTTGAAATGTTACGACTTATGCTGATCATGCAAGGGGTCATCACGTTGTTGTAATTCACTTGAATATACAGTTACATAGTCACCTGCCAAGATTATATAGTGACATGTATTCTTACCTCTCAACCTCTCAGCATTACAATTCATAGCATTGGCCTTCAAAATTCAGACCAAATGACCAGAATGTGTAGCTCGTTCTTATTTTAAAGCAGTAGTAGTCCATACATCTTGTATATGGATCCATTTTAGTGGTTCTCAAGAAGCTCCAAGCTCCACCAAAAATAAAGTGAACAAAAAGTACAGCAATTACACCCATCGGCTATAAGGATCTTCATTGATTTGAAAATGCAACCTTTGCCCCAAGATCCACCAAAAATCTCTTGAGATTCACCAGTGGATCTAGATCCACGTATTGGCCACCACTGCTTTAAGGAATAATATATCTACAAATGCTGGGCCCCATATAGTTAATGTTAAGCAAGGTTTCTATGATGTTTGTTAAATTACTGAATTTTATAGTTGGCATGTCAAAAGAAAAAAATTACTCACCGCACTAATCTTCTTTCTTCCAAGGGGTCCTTTAGCATCAGTAACATTCTTGCACTTAGCTGGCTAGGTGCAAGTGCTCCGGAAGTGTGCCTTTAAGAGATATTTAAATGAGCTTAGGGACAAGCCAATCAAAAGACAGGAGGGATGTGAGCTGAGTGAGAGCTGTTGAAGGCTTCAGAATTTTTTTGAGGAAAAATGAGGGCAAATGCCCCGAAAAAGAATCAACAGGATTCAAAAAACATGCAAATGTCCACAAAAGTGGAAATAGAAACAACAGCAACATGAGCTAAAAACTAATCAATAAGAAACTCCAAATTTGATAAAACATGACATAAAGAGCCCTTCTCTGACCGTGAACTGTGGAGGAAGGGTGAGGCTACTGATGCTCAAGGACCCCTTGGAAGAAAGAAGATTACTGCAGTGAGTAATTTTTTCTTCTTATCCCAGGAGTCCTTTAGCATCAGTAACTTTACAGACTACCAAGCAGTACCAAGTGGGAGGTGGGCAGAAAACCGACTTAAGAAAGAGGCTCTTGAGACCGCCATGCCAAATTTGGTCTGCACATCCAAACTGAAGTGTTTCACAAAGATGTGCACAGATTTCCAGGTAGCTGCTTTGCAGACATCCAGTAGGGAATGTCCCTTGCTGCTGCAAGCGAGGCTGCAGTGCCCCTGGTGGAGTGGGCCTGAACCCCACTGGAGGTTATTGACCAGCTTTCTCATAGCAGAATCTAATACAAGAGACCAACCAATGAGAAATAGTTCTCTTGGTAGCTGGTCTTCCTCTGCCTACACCCCCGTAGATGAGGATCAACTGAGTGGAAGAGCCTCTGGACTGTCTAGTATGCGCTAGGAAGTGAAAGATGGCTCTTTTGACATCCAAGCTGTGGAGCTTTTGCTCACCAGGAGTGGATGGCTCAGTAAAGAAGACAGGCAGAGTAATGGACTGGTTCAAGTGAAACTCTGAAACCACCATTGGCAGAAATGTCCTATTTGTCCTGAGCTCAGCTTTATCATTGTGAGGGATGATGTAATTTGGCTCAGTGCACAGGGCCTGTAGCTCTGAAATCCTCCTGGCAGATGTAATGGCTGCCAGGAAGACTGTCTTCCAAGTTATAAACTTGATGTGGGCCGTGTACATAGGCTCAAAGGGTGGATTCATGAGCCCATCTATGCAAAGGTTCAGGATCCAATGAGGAACAGGCTCCCTGGTTTGAGGCTGAAGGTGCAAGAGACCTTTGAAAAACTGTTCAAAAATGTTGTGGGAAAAAAATGATTTCCTCTTCCCACCAAAGGTAGGCCAAAATTGCCACCAGGTGTAGCCAGAATGAAGATGGTTTCAAGCCTGATGCCTGTAGGTGTACCAGGTAGTCTAGCAGCTGAGGTCTGAAGCTGAAAGGGTTCAACCTTTTTGTTCTTGCACCAGAGGGAAAACCTTTTCCATTTGGCTGCATAAGTCTTCTTAGTGTTCATTGTTTTAGCCATCCTCAGTATCTTAAGGACCTGTTCAGAGTACTATGAGGATGAAAATTCTAACTCCTCAAGAACCAGGCCTTGAGGCGAAGAGAGTGTATGTCTGGGTACTGCGCTCCCATCTGAGGAAGGGTCAGCAGGTAATGAGTTAAAGGCAGGCAAATGGGCCTGTTGTAGGACACTGAGAGAAGGAGCGGGTACCAGACTTGCCTGGGCCAGTCCGGAGCCACTAGGATCATTGATGCAGGCTGCTGTCTGAGTTTCAACAAAACCCTGAATATCAGGGGAAAGGGAGGAAATGCATATAGGAACCTCCCTGACCAGTACAGGATCAGGGCATCCAAAGGAAGTGTTCCCAGAACTGGGGCCTGCAGCAGTATTGAGGAAGCTGAAAATTGAGAGGAGAGGCAAACAGATTCACGTCTGGTGTGCCCCACCGCCTGAACACTGTGGCTAGTACTTGCTTGTTCAGTGTCCATTCGCTCTGGCCTTGACTGATGTGGCTTAGAGCATCTGCCAGAGTACTGAGTTTGCCTGGGAGGTGAATAGCTGAGAGGCTGACTCCCTTGGTGAATGTTAGAGACCAGAGCTTCAGAGCTTCCAAACAGAGTATTCCTGATCTGGTACCACCCTGCTTGTTTATGTAGAACATTGCAGCGGTGTTGTCTGTTCGAATTTGAACCGCCTGCCCTTCTATGCTGGGAGTGAAAGCTTTGAGAACTAGTAAGACTGCTCTGAGTTCCAAAAGATTTATGTGTAACTGTGACTCTTCAGGAGTCCAGTTGCCACTTACTGAGGCACCATCCAAATGAGCTCCCCAGCCCAAAAGGGAGGCATCTGTGGTGATCACCTTTGTGGGAAGAGGAGGTTGAAAAGAGAACTCCTGCCTGCAAATTTGCAGGGTTCTTCCACCACAGCAAGTTTTGGAGGAACTGTTGTGACACAGGTTTTAACTTTGAAAATGTGTTGCTTCTCTGAGACCAGCGAGCTCTGAAGTAGGCTTGCAGTAGTCTCATCCTGTACCTGACTCCTGTAACTACTGCAGTCATAGAGGCCATATTTTCGCAGAAGTTTAAGGAAATGTCAGGCTGGTCTTGGCTGTCTCCGGGTAAAAGAATCTGCCACTGAAAGGAAACTGAATTCTTTCCTGCAGGAGGAAAACATATCCCTTCTGAGTGTCCAGCTGGGCCCCGATGAAGGTGAGCAGCTGGGTGGGTTCCGAGTGAGATTTCTTTAGATTTACCAGGAAACCCAAAGACTCCAGAGTGTGTTCTGTGAAGGAAAGAGATTCCTTGATCTGGCAAGGAGACTTTGCTACTATGAGCCAGTCGTTCAGATGGGGTAGAGAGTGACACCCAGTCTCCTGAGATGTGCTGCTATCATTGCAAGACACTTAGCAAAGACTGTTGGGGCCAAGGACAGACTGAAGAGGCACTGCGGTGAACTGATAGTGACCAAAGGAAGTTTGAACCTAGAAACTTCCTATGAGATCTCTTTATGGGTATGTGGAAGTCTAGGGAGGCTAGCCAGTCTCCCTGCTGTAAGGACTGTATGACCAGTGACAGAGTGACCATTTTGAATGTGGGTTTTTCAGATGTTTGTTTAAATATCTGAGATCTAAGATAGGTCACCACTACCCAGTTTTCTTTGCGTCAGAAAATACCTGGAGTAGAGGCCCTTGCCCTTCTCATGGGCAGGGACACTCTCCACTGCTCATAAAAGCCAGAAGGTTTTGTACCTCCATTTCCAACAGCGGTATCTGTGTTGGGGACAGAGGTCTTGACACCTGGGTACTCTTGAGGTCTGGCAGCTGCTTGAACTGTAATGACAGACTCTTCTCCACTATCTCCAGCACCCATTTGTCCTATGTGATGAGGGACCAGTGCTGAAGATAATGGGAGAGTCTGCCTCCTACATGAAGTGGGGAGGTGACCTGGACACTCACACCAGGACTTAGACTGAGAGGCAGATGACAGGGTGGAGCTCTTCTTTGACCCCTTCTGCCCTTGTCTCTGAAATACCCCCTGTGCTTGCCGAAGTCAGATTGGGGATAGGGATTGTAAGGCCTGGGAACAAAACATTTGCCTCTACCGCCCCTGGGACAGGATCTCTGAGGGGTGGCGGACTTAGGCTTGGATAAGTGGCTCTGCCAGGAGGCCTTGTACTCATCGAGTTTTTTCATGTAGTCAGTGGTTCTTTAATCAAACAACATATTTTGATCACAAGGAAAATCCATGGCCTTGTTCTGAGTGTCTGTGCTCAGACTGGTTGTTCTAAGCCAGACGAAGCGTCTCAGAGAGATGGCTTGGGCCATCGCTCTAGAGGCTGCATCATTGTTGTTGTCTGCCATGTGGAATTGGTACATATTAGCTTCCAGGGCAGTTTTTGATGTATCCACCAGCTCCTGCACAAAGAATCTGATCCGTTGTGGGTAATAGTCTGGACAAATTTCCAAAGGGCTTTCTGATATTTGACTATGAATGCCATGTAAGAAGAAAGTCTGAGAAGCATGGAAGCTGTAGCATACATTTTCTTTGCTATAAAGTCACTTTTCTTGGAATCCTTGTCGGGGGAGTGGGGGACAAGGAGACTCCAGCTTTCTCACAAACTGCTTGCTGCACTATACTCTCATGGCTAGGGTGTGCAGACAGGAACTTGGTACAATTTTTAGACAATTTATATTTTCTCTCAAGCCGCTTGTCAACCCCTGATACTGAAGTGGGGTGTTGAATCACCTTCATGGTATGTTTTCTAAATGCATTGTAGATAGGGACGACCAGGGTCTTTGAGGATGAAAGACTCTTCATCTCCCTATAATCTTCATCTTCATCGACATCCTGGTTGAGCTTCTGTGTAGGGAGGTCCAGTGTGTCCAGCATATTTTGTATCAATTTAAATTTAAACATAGAGGAAGGATCCTCGGTCACCTGAGGATCCCAAGATGAGGGTCCAGGGACTCTGGGGCACAAGGCCCTCAAAATCCATGTCAGGGGCATCATAAAATTGATCATCATCTGCGTCACCCTCACAGTCTACAGAAGAGAGAACTGTGGAAGAGTGCTTGCCAACCCCAGTAAATCGAGGACCCACCTTTTGAAGGGTCTGAAACAGTTGCCGTGCTTTTTCCATATCTTGCACGGATGGAAGAACCTGCACAGTTTGTAAGCGTTTTGTTTTTTCTGTATGCTTCAAGCTGCCTGTTGTCTCGCTACTGGCTTTCCCAGGAGCAATGGGAGCATATTTGTCTTGACAGAGTTTCTTTCTAGCCACTTCATCAGAGGCTTGATCAAGCTTTCTTTTTTCGTCATTCTTATTATTTTTCAATTTGTGAGGAACTTCATCTTTGGAAGCTTTATTTTTTGGCTGGGATCCGGAGGGCTCCTCAGCACCTCTGCTTTTGGTTTTAGTACTTTTTAATGTCTCCTCATTGGAAGCCTTTGATTTATCCTTAGTCATAATAATCAAAGGTTTGTCTACTATGTTTGCCAATTTAAGCAAAGCAAACCAGTCCTGGACCTACAAACTCAGTGCAGGTTTCTATGAAAATGCCACCGGCCAGTCCTGTCCCAGTTACTAAAATCTATCTATTACTAGTACCTGTTTTTTTGGTTGTAGAACTGCTATCTATACCAGTGCCAATCTTAATAGAAACCCAGTAATACTCAATAACGCACAGGTGGCTGCTGGACCCATATGGACAGTCCTGATACAGATGATACCAAGGTCCAGTAATATAACAAAAAAGGTTTCCTCATAATTGCCAAACTAGAGAGAAACCCCCCAGGCATGGTTTTAATTTGAAATACACTGCAGGTGCCTCGTGGTAAACCCTGCGAGGTCTGAGGCAAAAGACAAGGCAACTGTCCCTAATTCAACGGTTCCCACAAGAAGTTGCCCAAAAATGAAGGAAACCATAGAAAATAAGCACCCGCGATAAAATCATTCTTTAAACTAAATAGTCACAGTAAAAATAAGTCAAATAATTGCAGTCATGCTAAAAATAAAAATGTGCGCAGTGCTAATGGAAAAGTAAAACTTTCACTTAGCACACTAAAGGAAATAATTTATGAGGAAAACTTTACCCAGATAAGCACCAGGAGGCTGTCAACAAGGACAGTTGGGAGATGCCTCAGAGGCAATATTGCTCAGTACAGCGGAGAAAAAATTCTGAAGCCTTCAACAGCTCTCACTCAGCTCACACCCCCTCTTGTCTTTTGATTGGCTTGGCCCTAAGCTCATTTAAATAGCTCTTAAAGGCACACCTCCAGGGCAGTTGCACCTAGCCAGCTAAGTGCAAAAAAGTTACTGATGCTGAAGGACTCCCAGGGTAAGAATAGCTCTAACATTATTAAGAACATTAGTAAACCTTTTTTAGAGCAAGGGTAAATTGAGTGTAAAACTCATAACGCTATGCAAAATTCATAGCAGTTGAGAGGTATGCCTGTATTACTTGTATAGTGGTCTTTTTCACACAGTATGGTTGGAACTATTATAGTAGTGGATTGTTGAGAGGATAAAGCAGCCCTATGTGATGAGGTATCAACCAATAAAGATACAGAAATAGCCAGACCATTAGAGAGATAGATAGAGAGAGAGAGAGAGAGAGATAGATAGATAGATAGATAGATAGATAGATAGATAGATAGATAGATAGATAGATAGATAGATAGATAGACGGATGGACGGATGGTCCCAGACCTATACTGGAGCTTTGCCTTTGGTCACTAGGCTAGGGGCTGGGGAGGGGAATATGCATTGGAGTTGAAAAATGTGTAATACCACATTTCACTCCTGTTGTAGCTATGGAACCCTAACAATGCAGTAACATCATCTTTTACAGTCCTATGTACCATATACAGTCAGACCTGGTTAATCTGTGTCTTGTTATTACAGATACCTTATTATCTGAGCATGAAACCCCTGAAATTGATTTTTTTGCCATGTTAATTGCCTCTTTAAATATAAACCTCTGTTTCCAAATCTGAATCAAGTGTTCAGGGTACTGAGGCCATTATTCCCATTCATTTTGACCTGAATAATCTGTTGCTGGTGTTAATGAGTATGTTAATTACAGCCTTTTTTTATTAAAGTTTATTAAATTTTTAACTATAAAAAGCTACAGTACTATCATACAGCAGGCAAACATTACACTAATATAACTTCTGACAAATGGAAAAAAAATAAACACCAAATATGGAGAAATGGGGGATCCAGGGACAGTGGAGAGGGGATCAGTGTCTAGGGTTAGGTATATAAGGGGAAAATGGGGTAACAACAACATACCATGTTTCCTCCTTCACCAGCACAATTTATCTTAATGGCAGCCTTTTTAATCCCTCCTAATACCCTCTGGAGTGTTAATGGTGATAGGAAATTATTTTTAGAGAGTGAATAGCCCTCCTTTCCATGCCAGTTATGTATTCCTATATGCTATGACCAATTTTTGATAAATAATGTACTGGTAGCTTTGAGGTGCCTTCAGATCTACATAGAGTGTCACTCTTCTTGCCAGCTACTGCTCTTTCTTTTTATGTTCCTAAGACATTCCACGACATCAGTGACACCATTTATTCATCTGAATGGCCTGGAATGGTGTTACTACTGTTGTAGAATGTTCAGGCAGTATGGAAAGAAAATGGCAATTGCTAAAGAAAGGATTCTAAGTATGTAGTTACAAAGGCAAAAATAAATTATTGATTTAACAAAAATATCAAATTTAGTGGATAGACACTAAGAGGAAAACAGGAGGGCATCTAAAGGTGTAAAAAACTGTTTCCTGTCCCCTTTAACAAAGAATGTTCCCTTCTGCCATCCCTCCTACTCCAGCAATAACTGGGATTTGACTGCATACTGGCACTGCTAGCTCTCAAACTGCTGCTCCTATTCAGTCCAGCTCCTGTTCTGAAAGTGCCCCCTCTCACTCCAGCAGTAACTCAATCTTACATTGGAAATCACTGTTTAGCCGTGAAGTGAAAACTAATTCTTTGCTCTTACCTGGAGCAAAACTCTTCAAAACACAGAAATTTGTTGACTGTGTTCTTGGCATTAACAAAATTTGTACCAGCAAAAGTAGCAGAAACTTCTAAGTAAACAAGCATTTGTCAATGCCGAATGTTTGCTTGCTGGCATTGGCATTGGTAGTGTAGGAGTTAGAGAGCTGCATAATAGGAATGACAGTGAAGTATTGAACTGAAGCCAACCCCACCACCACCCTGCAGAGATTGACAGGCATTGGGATGTGACTTTGGGCTGTCAGGCATAACGGCCACACCATTTTACCATACCCTACCCTGCAGACACCGACAAGTGTCACGGTGTGCCTTGGGGTCTTTGGCCCTTATGCTCACCCTATTCTATCAGGAAATACAGTGAGATGGATGCTGTATAGGAGAATGGGGTGAACTTTGGGGCCGAAGAGTCCAAGGCACACCTCGATGCCTCTCACTGGCTACAGGGTATGGAATGGTATGAGCATTACGGGCAAGAATCCCATGTCACACTCCTGATGCCTGTCAATCTCTACAGAGTGGGGCATTGTGGTCGGAAATCCTAACGCCTCAGGCGTTCATTAGCATTTTCACTCCAAATTTTCAACATGGGTTTTTTGTGACACCCACCTTATGAACAATGGCAATATCAGTTTGTTAGCTGAAAGACGATTTTGCACAGCGACCATGCTATTTGGCACCATAGGTGCAAAAACACATTTTGAACAGGATGTGAAAAATGACAGCTGTGCTGTACTGTTCATGGGGAGGTGCAAAAAATGGCAATGTTGAAAATCTGTAGCTAAAATATAAAAAAAAAAACTGGTGAAGTCATGAGTATGCGTAGAAACTGCGCAACGCACACCTGTAATGCAATTAGTTTGGGGATGTTTTACAGCAGATTGTCAACACAGGCATTTTGGAACCTCCACTCATGAACAGTGTCACTGTGATTTTCTTAATCTGTCCCAAACAGTGATTTCCCACAGCGACCACGCATTTCTGCGCTGAAAGTGCGAAAACACATTTCGGCCATGGTGTGAAAAATGACAGCTCTACTGTTCGTAAGGAAGTGTGGAAAAATGCCAGTGATGAAAATCTGAACTGAAAATATTAGAAATGCATGAACTTACGAAGGTGCGTGGAAACTGCTCAATGGTCGCTCATAACACAGTCATTTTATGGACTTTTTTCACCAAATTTTTAACATAGCCATTTTAACACCTCTGCTCATGAACAGTGTCACTGTGATTTTCTTAATCTGTCCCGAACATTGATTTCTCACACCAACTACACCATTGTGCGCTACATGCACGGAAACACATTTTGGATGAGATGTGAAAATGACAGCTGTACTGCTCATAAGAAGGTGTGGTAAAATGGCAATGTTAATCTAGGTGAAAATATTGAAAATTCATGAACTTACGAAGCATGCATAGAAACAGCGCAGCACGCTCGTAAAACAGTCATTTTGAAATTTGTTCAAATTTTCAACATATAGGGTTTTAGGGGCCTACCTTATGAACTGTGACACTGTCGTTTCATAAGTCGGTTCGAAAGGTGGTTCCGCGCAGTGACTGAAAAATCACCTTTCGGGGCCAATTAACAAAATGACAGTGACAGAATTCATGAGGTGGGGTCCTAAAAACCCCATGTTGAAAATTTGGTGAAAAAATTTCCCAAAATGCCTGAGCTATGCATCAAAGTTGAAAAAAACCTATTTATTCCATTATACAGCTTACCGGCATTTCCTTAGTTCACAGTCGGCTTTGAAGGGTGCAGACGTGTTCCTGGTCCACCGACGATCATCACACTGGACTCTGGAGGTAAGTATGGGGTGAGGTGGGGTGTGGGGAGGCAGGGTGTGCAGAGGTGGGTGCGGGTTGGGGAGGTCAAGACAGTCAGCGAGGAACATTTTTTCTTGCAGGTTTTTTCATAGCACGGGACTTGTGCCGTGCTGGGGTGAGCTCCCGGTGTGGCAGCTGGAAGGCTGTTTGAGGGGGCAGTGGAGCCAACAGGGGATTGAGCACCCCTGTTGGCCATACGGACTGTTGCCACACTGGGGCGGGGTCCCAGCATGGCACCGGTAGTCTGTTGGGAGGGAACAGTAGAGCCGAGAGGATTGGGCACCCTCTTCGGATATACGGACCATTGCCATGGGCTTCCAGCTGGCACCTCGGCTCTGTTGGGGGCGCAGCAGAGCCGATGGGACTGGGCACCCCGTTGGCCATACAGTGTGTGCGTGGAGGGGCGCGCATGAGCACGCAATATGCGTGTGTGTGTGTAGGGGAGAGCTCATGAGCGCGCAATATGCTAATCAGCACTATCTTATCACTGCTCACTGAAGCGGAGCTCTCTCTTTTAACTGTACGGCACTGCATTTTCAACTGCTGTCATAGACAACTGCAGCATTCATTGGTGAACTGTGGCTGTGCCTGCAAACACACTGACGGAATTGGAAGACAGGGTGCCACACCTACAAAAACTCGGATGATGGAACTATGTTTCTTGCACATACGTGCAAGCAAACATAAAAAAACAAATTAATTTAAATTAAATGAAGCATTAACTATGCCTTAATAAATGATTAAGAATGGAAAATGAAATGTTTTAACTGCTCAGCACTGTATTTCCAAATTTTAAATTTTCTAATTTTCTAAAAACATAAACCAGAAAAAATTGTTTAGTTATTGTCTGGTTACTGCATATATTTTTATTACATAACAAAATGGGCAAAAATAAATGTTCATGGTTTAACCAGGTCTGACTACATTGTGAATAGTGCATGGACAATCATGTGCAACCAGCCTATTGTGCCACAGAGGGTTCTGATTACCTCAAACCTCAAGAGCAAAGCTCGAGAGGTCTGAGGTAATCAGAACCCAAGGTGGCCCTCCACCTCGACATCCCTCCCCACCAGGTACTCTTGAAGGCACTCCCCCATCTTTGTAAAGTCAGCCCTTCTGAAATGCAGGACCCTCGCCCTTGTACAGCTGGATTCTGCTGTTGTTCTTATATAAAACAATACTGTGAGATTGTCACTGGTCCCCAGATAACTTCCAACTCTGAAGTCTTCCACATTGTCCCCATTTGTGAGTACCAGGTCCAGTATTGCCCCACCCTGAGTTGGTTCACTGACCAGTTACCTGAGGAATGCCCACTGCAGGGAGTCCAAGATGTCTTTGCTTCTAGCTGATGTTGTAACAGGCAGACTCCATTCTACATCTGGCAGATTAAAGTCCCCCACCAGCACCATCTCCCCCTTCTTGGTCATTTTGTCAGTGTTTTCCAACATCTTTTTGTCTAAGTCTTCTCCTTGTGCTGGAGGCCTGTATACCACTCCAGTCTGAAAGGTGACTCCATTTCACCGACATGAGATTGACCCACAGCACCTCAATCCCTCCCTGAACTCCCTGTACCTCTGTGGCTTTGACTTTTTTCTTAACATAAAGCACCACTCCCCCTCCTTTCCTTCTTACCCTATCTCTTCTAAGCTTAGTGTACCCAGGTATGACTATTTCCCAGTTAGGGTTTGTTATCGTTACCTCAAAACTAAGGAAATGTGGTGGTAGGATTTTCAATACTAACTGCCCAGTTGCACCATCCACATGACTCCTTCCAAACCGAACAACAAAGCACAAGGCAGACTCATTATATATGTTTTAAAGAACAGCTGATGCCTTTGGG
Source organism: Neoceratodus forsteri (assembly GCA_016271365.2). Taxonomy (NCBI): domain Eukaryota; kingdom Metazoa; phylum Chordata; order Ceratodontiformes; family Ceratodontidae; genus Neoceratodus; species Neoceratodus forsteri. The sequence continues at coordinate 433,647,947 of CM057450.1, read as the reverse complement.
AAAACTTTGGAAAAAAATAATATTTGGACACAATTCCGTTTTTTTAATATATATTCTGTTCATTTCTCCTCTCCATTATTTATTACTGAAGAAGTTCCCACAATAACAAGATCTTTATACCTTTGAGTTCATCTGCCTCTATAGATGAACCCTTACTTGAAATCATAATGCTTGGTTGTGACATCACAGTCTGTTGCCATGGGAATAACTGTGATGTCTCAAATAGAGTATTATGACATCAGGTTTGGAAAAAGACATAGAAGCTGATGAACCCTCAAGGTACAGCTATCCTGTTTTCATACATATGACTAAGTAATAAATAATTTGGATAATAGATTGAGAGCTTATGAGAAATGTAAGCTGCTTTGTGTCCAAATATTATGTTTTTAAAAGTTCTTATCGAGGTGTCAGTGGCTGTTTAACATCACACATATATGACGTAGTACAAGAAATACAGTCGCAAGCTATGATGAACACTCCATTTGTAGGCTGCCAAGTACAAACCAGGGGCAATCTGTCTGATTGTTCAGCTGCTTTGCAAGTTGCATGCAAGAAGCCTGGGTAAGGTAAGGAATAACACATTACAGAGTATGCAGGTATAAGTGAATAATGTACACTTCAATTGGTTTATAGCTTGAAATGTAGCCATGTGCTGCAAGCAGCTGAGAGGTGCATTACACCACAGAGTGGAGACACAAGGAGAGACAATAGTTGAATCCCAAATTGCTCTAATGAACCAGCACAGGCAGATATCAGAAAACTTTAAAACGCATTTGGTGCAAGCTTTTATTCCAGTTATCAAACATGATATTCTATAAACCAATAGCAGTCTAAAAACTTTTAAGAGTGCAAAATTTCCAAACGTCCAAACATGCTTTCGTTTCAGTGAAAGATACCCTCCTTCTTCAGAGCATAAGTCTGTCGCCACCCTCTTCACTATTTAAATAGTCCAACCTGCGAGCAGTGCTCAGTGATGTAATAGTTCTAATTAACACAGTAATATATTTATACTAAATTCATAAAAATGTCTTTACTAAATAAATAATACCATTCCATCACTAATATGATATCTTTACTGTGCTGCCTCAGATGTGCTACATCTGCCTGTCCTGGTTTGTTGGAGTCATTTGGGATTTGACTGCTGTCTCCTGCTGTGTCTCCACTCTGTGGTACATTGAAAGCTACTTTAAAAAGAATGTGGGCACACAGCTTGGAGGCTGTTATCCTGAAAATGGATGAGCTCTGAACAGTTTTCTCTCTGCCTGTGTGCATTATTCCCTTATGACTACACACCCTGGTGTGCATACAAACATACGAAGAAGCCAGCAGAAGAAGGCCATTTGGTCTATCAAGTCTGCTCATGTTGCTGGGTCCACAGCTTGAGCTACTGTCCCTGCCCCCCTTCCCACTCATCTGATCCTCCCTACCCATGACCCTTACCCTCCCCCTATACATGTCCCAGCCTCTCTTAAAACTGCCCACTGTCTTCATTGAGATTGCCTTTTCTGAGAGCACATTCCAAGTGTCCACCACCCTCTCTGTGAAGAAGCGCTTGTTGATCTCCCTCCTAAACCTTGGTCACTAACCCCAAGTTCTCCTGGAGTTCCTTTTCCCTACCGGAGCTCATTGATATCATGCGAACTGTCCAGGGTATGAGCCCTATATGCTGTAGTTTGGATCCGGGCCCAACTTCCTTGATTAAGGGTTGCTGGGATACCATAGGCCTGGTCCTAGCATGGATAGTCTGGTGCTCCTTGGAGACGGGTGAGTTTCCTAGCTCCCTGAAATAGGTGGTGGTGACGCCCCTCTGGAAGAAAGCTTATTTGGACACAGATGCCATGTGAACTACAGACCAATCTCTAACCTTTGCTTTGTGGGGAAGATGATTGAGAAAGTAGTGGCCATACAGCTGGAGAACTATTTGACCATCCATGACATCTATGAACCATTCCAGTCTGTTTTTTGAAGAGGCATAGTACTGAAACTGCGCTGGTTTGGGTGCTCAATGATCTTCTAATGGTGAGAGATTGGAAGAGCCATTCCATCTTGGTTCTTCTTGATCTCTCTTCAGCGTTTGACACTGTGGACCATGGGGTTCTTCTCAAATGCCTTAGGTTCATATGTGGCCTGTCTATTACAGTCCTAGGGTGGTTTAGATCTTTCCTCACTGGCAGAACTCAGAGGGTGGTGTCGGGGATTAATTCCTCCAGCCCAGTCTCTCTGTCATGTGGGGTACCTCAGGGTTCAATGTTGTCCTCCATGTTGTTCGCAGTGTATATGCTGCCCCTCGGAGACATTGTAAAAAGGTATGGGCTGAGGTTTCACTGCTATGCTGATGATACCCAGTTCTACCTATCTTTTGCACCTGACCAGGATAGAACTCTCTCGACATTTAACAACTGCCTCACTGAAATCCAGAATTGGATGGATTCGCGTTGGCTGAGGTTGAACTCAAAGAAGACAGAGGTGTTGGTTGTGGACCCGGGTCACCATATAGAGGGGAGGAGAGCTGGTTTGCCTTCAGGACTTTTTCTTGGTGGCTCCCAGCTCCCCACTTCTGAATAGGTGCGAAATCTGGGGGTAATTTTTGATGACGGGCTGACACTGCGCTCGCAGGTGTCGGCGGTCATCAAATCTTCCTTTACCATCTGAGGAACATCTTCAAGATTAAGCACCTTGTTCTGTCTGGTGATCTGCCTACTTTGGTCCATGCCTTTGTGATCTCATGCCTTGATTATTGCAACTCCCTTTATCTAGGGCTACCAGGGGCTGATATTCGCTGCTTGCAGCTAGTGCAGAATGCTGCGGCTCGATTGTTGATGGGTACTGCCCATCCCATCATATTTCTCCCATGCTGCATAGTCTGCACTGGCTGCGGTATAAGTGGCGGATCACCTTTAAAGTCAGACTTCTGACATATGAAGCCCTACACGGACTTGGCCGGACTATCTGAAAGAGCTTCTGGTACCTTACTGCCTAGGTGATCGGCTCCACTTGGCAGATGAGGGGTTGCTAGAATTCCAAGGGTGTCTTTAAAATTTTTGGGGGCCGATGCTTTTATGTATGTCCCCAGCCCTTTGAATTCTCTACCCGTCTGCTTTGGGGTCTTGGCGTCCGTGGAGGAATTTAAACAGACCCTGAAGACCCATCTGTGGTGTCAAGTGTATATGACCTGATGTTATTTTATTGTTTTTATGAACTAGTATTTATTGTATGTGTGTTTTATTATACTGTTTATTCGAATCTTCTGTTAAAGCGCCTTGATTTTAGAAAGGGTGGTATAAATAAATATTTTTATTATTATAAACCTCCACCTTTCAACTTAAGACTATGCCCCTCGTGTTATGGTTGCCACTCAGCATAAGAGACTCTCCTTATCAACCTTATTTATCCCTTTCAAGTACTTGAAGGTCCCAATTATGCCCCCCCCCCCTGTCTTCCAGGGAGTACATGTTCAGTGCCCTCAACCTCTACTTGTATGTCTTACCCTGCTGGCCAGCTATCATCTTGGTAGCTCTCCTCTGGACCTTCTCCAGCAGGTTAATGTCCTTTTCACCAGTACTGAACTCCATACTCTAGATGTGGCCTTACCAGTGACCTGTACAAAGGCAGTATAACCTCCTCTTTCCTATTACTCATCCCCCTAGATATGCATCCCAGCATCTTGTTTGCCTTTGCTGCTGCTTTCTTGCACTGTGTGGAGTGCTTCAAGTCACTAGTGATCATCACTCCCAGGTTATTCTCCTCCTCCTCCTCTGATGCAGATACTCAGACTCCACCCAGGCAGTACTCTGTCCAGGGATTCTTGGCTCCAATATGCATAACTTTGCATTTCTTGGCTGTCTCAAGTGAACTATTAAATATGTCTGCTAGTGACCCTGCCAGCTCCTCAGCCAGTTTCTTTAGTACCCTTGGATGTACTCCATCCGGTACTGGTGATTTGTCCACCTTCAATGCCAGCAGCCCCTCCCTCACTCTATCCTCCTGTATCACTACATCTGTGTTCCCCTTCCCCACTCCTCTTTTCCTTCCTGAAGGCACTGGTCTGTCCTTCTCCCTGGTGAAGACAGAACAGAAGCATTAATTTTGCATCTCTGCTTTTCACCCATTATCTTCCACCCACTCCACCCCCTTTCTTAAGCCTAACAATCCCTTCTTTCTTGTCCCTTTTCTAACCTATGTAGCAAAATAAAGCCTTCTCCCCTTTTTAATTCCTTCAGCTATCTGAAGTTCCTTCTGTGCCTTTGCTCACCTGAATTTCTTACTTGCCTCAATAGCCAACCTTAGGTAATTTTTTCTATCCACCTCTCTCTTGGTCTTCCTGAATTTTCTATAGGCCAACCTCTTTTCCCTTACTGCCTGGGCAACCCCAGAACTGAACCAGCTTGGCACTTGGCCCTTGTTTTCTAAGTTCTTAGTTGTCACTCTCACTCAGACCACCTGCAAGCTGAGCTACAAACATCCTTCCAGCAACTGGAGACCTGGTTTTACTCACAAAGGTTGCTACTAAACTATAAAAAAAGCAAGACGATGCTCCTCTCTAGCCCGAATTAAAAGGAAGCCCAGAACCAACAATCACAAATCATCTGACTGTCCCCTTGGAACAGGTACACTCCTTCAAGTGCCTGGGTGTCGTGGTGGATGACACCCTCTCATATGTTCAACACATTGACATGGTGGTGAAAGCTATGAACACTAAATTAGGGATCCTGTTTAGGCACAAGAAAAGCCTATCTGCTGAAGCCCTCCAGCTCTTGGTCTCCAGCTCCATCTTCTCCTTGGTTGACTACAGGCTTGTGGTTTATGGAGCTGTCACTGATACAGCCCTCAAAAGGGCAGCCACTGCCCTGAACAAGGCTTACAGACTACTGCTAAATGCAGACCGCTTCACGCACACCTGTACCTTGTATGGGCTAGCCCACATACTATTGCTTCAAATCAGAATCAGATACCAATCCTGCCTGCTAGGGAGGAAGGCTATGCTCTCCCTAACCCCTACCTGCATTGCCAACCTGATAAAGAAAGCCAGCTCCAAGTACAACACACAAAGAACAGTGTCAACCCAGCTTGGTGTCCCATTTCGTAGAACTACACTGGGACAAAGATTTTTCTCATACCAAGCTCCAGTGTGGCTCAATGAGATCCCCACTAAACACAACAAACATTTGGTCCTTTAAAAATGAACTAAAGCAACACCTGCTGAACTTAAACACCTGCAACTGCCTGACCTGAGATCGATTCTCCGACCTGGATACTTCCCTTGTCTGCCTGACTGACCCTCCCGGAAATCTACCCTGGTCCCCCTCCCGCCTTCCCTGGCTACCCCTCCCTCTTCTGCAGCCAACAATTCACTAGTCTTCCCTTGCCACTCATCCAGCCAAATCTCACATGGTGTCTCACCCACATTGCTCCACTCCCTCTTACGTACCATGAGTTCTTTTCTAACCCCCAACTTCCCATCCCATCCCTACTCCCACCAAGTTCTCCCTCCTCCACTTTCCTCTCAAAATAATCTCTCTCTCTCTCTCTCTTTACCCCCCTCTTTTTTTTCCAACTTCTACTTTGACAGGCCATCTGGGACAGCTATGCTATACGTCTCTTAGTGGTAATTTACTCCTGTTGTTAATCAATTGTCTGGTACACGTAAATATTTTTTTTGACTGTATTCTAAAGCATTCTAAAGTATTGTAAGAATTGCTGTGTTTTGTGATGTCTGCTCTGTTTTGCGTCCTGATGTGGAATCTCTGTAAAAGAGTTCATACTCAAAGGTTGTTTCTGAATTATCACATAAATACATTAAAAAAATAAATAAATAAATAAAATAAACCCCTGAGCCTAACGCTCTCATCTGTGGCAACCAGTATTCCTTCCTTAATGATGGACCACCTTTGATCCACCCCCATGTCTCCTCTGATGCCCACCAGATGGCTCCTTAGCACTTTGCCCATTTTCCTGAAGTCCACTCTCCTGAAATCCAAGATTTCAGCCTTAGTTGGGATGCTTTCCCTGCCCATATCCAACTGGATAGTGTGTGTTATCAAACTTTAATAAAATGGGCTATAAAAATTTTGTAGCCTTTTTGCAGCCTTACATTTTTCTTTCAGTAAGGCAGATGTCTCATTAGTCCTCATCTTCTTCACAACATACACTGACCCCGGCTTGTAGCTGTGAACTGCACATCTCCCCTGAAGAAAAATATTTTTTTTAAATAAATAGCAACCTATTTTAAAAGTATGATAACACAATCCAGGGTGTGCAGTCATGAGAAAATAATGTCCTTTAGCTACACCTCATGCCTAACAACCATCCAAAGTATATATTATTCCCTTGTAACCACAGATCTTATCATGTGTTATAACTTACTTGTCATGGGGCGAAAACAGTGGTGGGATTCAAAAGAACCTGGGATAAGTACAAGAGAATCATAAGAGATAGGTAAGGGGTGGAAGACAAAAGTGCCATAGACCTGTAGGGGTCTACGGCATAAGCAATGCAGCAAAGAAAAGACAGATTGGATGGACTATGCAGCCCTTATCTGCTGTCAGTTTCTGTGTTTCTATGTTCCTGTGACTGCACAACTGACTTTCATCAACATATCAATGAAACTGCAGACTGTACCTATGAATCACCTCTCCCTGTGGCAGCATACACCACAAATAACAAGGGGACAAGATCGAATCCTGTGGGACTCCATATTTCAGGGCAGCTGAATGTGACAGAACATTTCTCCATATAATCTGTTGCACCCTACTGGACAGGAAAGACTCAAACCACCTCAACATGGTGCCTCCGTGTTCCACCAAGTCCCTTAGTCGAATTGTCAATGTTCCATGAGCTATGGTGTCAAATGCTGATGAGAGATCGAGGAGAACCAAGACAGAACATTCCCTCTATCCATCGTTAAGAAAATCATTTTGGACCCAGACAAGTGCTGTCTCCATGCTATGGTACCCCAAAACAGACTGGAAGGGTTCATAACTAGAAAGCCTCCAGGTGCATCTTCAGCTGTGTAACCACCACCGTTGGACCACCTTCCCAAAACAGGAAGGTTTGAGATGGACATATAATCTGCCAAAATGTCTGGGTCCAATGATAGTTTCGTTAGGAGGGTCTCACAACAGCTCTTTGGAGTGCTTTAGAAACATCTTCCCAAGAGACACCAAACAGTCTCAGCAGTCACTGGACCCAAAGATCCCACAGCCCAATAACAGCTGAGTAGGTACAGGATCCAGTGAACAGGAGGTGTGACCCTGCTTCATGATTACCCAGAGAATCTCATCAGCAGGCACAGGATGAATCTCCTTCCAGACAGACTGAAGGCCTCCATTAGTCACAGACCGGGCTACACTGGGCCAAGGAATGAACAGAGGATATCCTATCAAGGAAAAACCAACTGTATAGTATAGCAAACATTTGGACACACACTATGTACTTTTCAACTTATGTATAGTACATAAACTAGAGTGAAGACTAAAGTATGGTCGAGCCAGCCAGGATGCAACACTGTATTGCATTATTACTGCAGAGTGCTGCAGTATGCTGCAGGGAACAGTTCAATTCAATAGCAACTAAGACTTTTTGTCATTCATCCTCACTGGCTCTGCTGCAACTGGTTTGTATGGGACTGCATCTCTGAGGGAAATGTACCTGGATAAGATGTGAAGGGCAAAGTGTCTCAGAGAGAGCAAACTGTGCTTACGCAGTGTAGACACCATCACTATGGGGAGTATGAAAAGTTGAATGAGGCAGAAAAAAGGGGTACCAAAACACCACACTCTACACTCTTGCTAAACAGGGGACCTCCATGGCAGCAATGCTTGTCTAGACTGTCTAAGGGGCAAAGCCTGAGAAAAAGAAAGGACCTACTGGGGATTGCAACTTGCTCTGACCATCGCAATACTTAAGCACAAACTTCACTAAAAATTCAAATGGTGTCATACCCTGTGTAGATCTTAAATTCAGGTAATGTGTTGAAGTGGCCAAACTCTCCCGATGAAGATTACAGTATTGGTATAAAGAGACTCCACATCGAGGGTGCCTAAAAGCCATTCTTCTTCCATTTGGAGCTCTGGTAGATATTCAATACAGTCACAGCCATGATATGGTCAGATATTTCCAGATATTTCGCAAAACATCTAAAGGGATTCCCTCTGGCGGCCCATAGTGGTACTGCTGACAGACAGGCAGGAAATTTCTCAGGAAATATCTGACCATGTCTAAGGCTGCCACTGTATGTCAGCTGAGTCTCTAATATGAGATCTTAATCCCATGACAGGTTTCTTAATAAAGGAATCCACATAGGTGGATAGGAGTTTGTCCAGTGCACCAATACTTGACACGATCGGGTACCTTGGGGCTGGTCCAAGCTTTTATGAACTTTTGGTAGTAGAGTACGTAACTTGTCACCCTTATTGGCTGTTTATCAATTAAATCATTTCTAACCTGTTAGGAGATAAAATAATGATTAAAACCAGCAAGTAATGGACAGTAAAAAGACAGCATTATTCATTTGTCTCAATCGCTCATTACTGTAGTCCACTATCCTTATGACTGCAGTACAACACTCCTTCCTTTGTCTGCAGGTTCAATGGTAACTGAGGTGCTGTGTTATTTTACAGAGTCCAATGCATTTCTTTCCATCCTAGTTAGATTAGCATAATGATGGATTCTTAGCAAATTCTGGAATAATTCTTTCAGGTCTTGTTCTACTGCCCTATGAAGTAGACAACAGTCTGGTTAAGCTGAAGGCAAAATGTTAAGAGTCCCTTCATGGGCTTCTCCTATTGTCCTTATTTTTCAATTCCCTCCCCAAATTGTATCAGAAAAGTAATGCACTGCTGTATGCAGATGTCCTGATCAGATACCACCGTGTTAAATATCTAGCTGACATCTCTAGTGTCCCTATCTTTAAATCTGGCTCTACTAAAAAATGGCTGTTAAACAACAGACTGCTGGTGGATGCAAATAAGACAAAAGTTACGTTGTCTGAACTGAAACCCAGATTTGGCAAATTGAATGCTTCTAATACTAATTTTAAAATATTTACCACTGGCAGTTGCTCTCTGGAATAAATCTTTGTTCAGGTATTTGGGTCTTATCTTAACTCCTCCTTGACCTTCCTTCAAATAGGCTGACCACAGTTTACAACAGCATTTGAAGGCTTGCTTTACTGGCACCTTTCAGCTGTCATCACTGCTCTCCTTACCAAATATTTGGCTGGTCCAGCCCTCCACCCCACCCCCTGCACACCATGACTACCTCTACAGATATCTGATTAACCAGTTCTTGTAGAACTATTCCCCTTGACTGACCTCTCAATGCCTAAACAATACCCCTGTACCCTAAAGTCAACTTCTCAACTCCTTCTTATGAAGTATCTGTCTCTTCAGTATGGGTCAAAAATATTTTTTCTGCTGCTGTCCGTAGTCTCTGGAACAGCCTCCTGAACACTTCATACTCCTTCACCTTCAACTCCAAATCTACGGCTCTATACAAGGATGCTGAACTGACTGACTCTGCCTGAAAATGTTTCACCTGATATTAGACTCCTCTTGTTTGTTTTTTTATACAGGCATACATGGTTACACACCAGTGTTCGAATTGTGACACACAAAGGTATTTATAGTAGCTGTAGTATTTAGTGACTGTTAATCTCTGCTATAAACTTTGTGAAAAGCTCATTTTTGTATGGAAGCATTATATTGTGGCTGTAATGATCCTGTTCAATACTGGATTCAGTACTGAGTTTTAGGGATGGAAGAAGGCTTTATAGCCCATCAAGACCACTCTACTGCTATTTAGTGGAAGACGCTGATGGCACCATGTTTTTGTCATACTGGTATCAATTCTTGATTTTAAGAGGTTTAAAGATTTTCCTTTGACCACGTGGCTAAAACTTCATTCCAGAAACTGACAATCCTTTGGTTGCAAAGAATTTTCTCATGTCACACTAAGTGGTCTTCCTACAGTTGGTAGCATTGTCCCTAGTGTTGTGTACAGTCAATTGAAAGATGAAGTTCACTTTGATGAACAGCATTGTGTCATTTATTACTTTGTACATCATAAGGTGGTCTCCTCTCCAATATCTCATTTTAAGATTAAGTAAGTTCAATTTGATGTCTCTCATGATATGTATAATTTGTACCTTGGAACATTGTGCTAGTGGCCCTTCTTTAGATTTTTCAACTTGTGTTATGTCTCCTTGGTGGTACTGGGTCCAGATTTGAAAACAATAGTCCAGATTTGTGTAATTTATAAAGGTGTAACAGAACACCACTGGACCTGTTGACAATAATTCTTTTGATCCTCCCCAAGTTCTGTTTGGTGTTTTTATCATGTTGCATTGTAGGTGATTAAAATGTTGTTTGTTTCATTACATCCAGGGCCCCTAGTGCTCTGTGGCAGAATTTTCTGATTTCTGCGGCGGGGCTCCTTGTCTTCTGTAGCAGCATTTTCTGATTTCTGTGGCGTGATTTATTCATTTCTCTGGCAGAATGCAGTCCCCCCATTGGCTAAATATGATGTGATGTCATCAATGACATCACATGCTGAGCATAGAGGAGGGGCTTCAGGATAAATGAGATGGGAAAGAAAACCTGACACTGTAGAAAAACAGTATATTTGAATAGAAATTCACCAAAAACAATGAATTCTGCAACACTATATATATTCTGTGGCATGATGCAAATTCTGCGGAAAATTCCGCAACCGCAGAATTGCAGAATTCCATGGGCCTTGATTACATCCAACTCTTGTTCCTAAGATACCTTTTTAATCAAATCATTGTTTAGGTAGTATTCTGATTTGGGACTTTTACCACCAAGGTATAATACAGCACACTTGTCATAATTAAAGATCATGACTGTATTTCTTGCACAGTCCACAAAGAGATCTAGATAGCCCTGCATAGATTTGACTCATTCCTTGTTTTTCACCTGATCACCTAATTTAGAATCATCAACAAAGTTAATAAGCTATTTTTTTCTATTATCTTGCATATCTTAAACAACTGAAAATTGAATTGATCCAAACATTGATTCCTGTGGTTCTCTGCTGGTTACCTGTCCTGTTTGGAAAAGTGAGTAATTGACCCTTACTCTCTGGATTCTCAAGGTTAACCAATTATTTCATGTCTGTTGGCCTTTTTTATTAATTTGAGTTTATTAATCAGAGATTGATGGGGGACAGTGTCAAAAGCCTTATTGTGATCTAAGAACAGTATGTCAGCTGGGGTGTTAACGTCTAGTGAATAACTAATCTTTTCATATAAGGTCAGTAGATTTGTCTAACATGATACATTCTTAACAAACCCATGGTGTAGTCCATCCCTGTGTCTCTTTGATGTTCTCTGGGATTGAAGATAGTGTTGTATTGCTGATTCCATGATTTTTTTCCCAAAATTGAAGTCAAGTTAATTGGATGGCTATTTGGATGACAATTACTACAGGTATGTTTACTATCCTTTTGTTGATAGCCTGTCAACCATCTTCTGGCAATGCCAGTTTATATGATGTATCACAGAGTCTTACAATAGCAACCATTATTTGACTTGATTTGCAATATAATAATGAATATTCAATGTCAATGTTACTTATATATTGCACAATCCCTGAGAGTCTGAGTGCCTTACAGTAAAAGAGTAAAACAATAGCTGTGTAAAACTGAAAGCAATTAACAATCAAAGAAGCAGGCCATAACATAGATTAAAAAATGAGATTTCAGGGAGTTTTTTTTAAAAATGACCAGTGAAGGAGCACCTCTAGCTTCTTGGGAAAGGGTATGCCAAAGAACTGTGACCTCCACACCGAATGCCCTATCACCCAAACATTTTTAAATGGGATCTGGAAACAGAGAGAAGATGTGCCTCCACTAACCAGAGGGCATGTGCAGGAGCTTATGGAATCAGGAGGTCTTTCAGGTAGCCCAGACCCAGACCATGCATGACCTTGTATGTCAACAAGCAAACCTCGAAGCTGATGCCCAACCTGACTAGAAGCCAGTGGGGAGCACAGAGAACAGGTGCAATATGCTTGGATAAAGAAGTCCCAGCAACCAGTCGAGTCACTGCATTCTGAACCAGCTGCAGATGGCACATCAGCCTCACAGAGACCCACATAAAGGCGTTGCAGTAATCCAACCTAGATGAGACCAGGGCATGCACTACTGTTGCTAGGTCAGTTGATTCAAGATAGGGCTTAATCTGAACAATATCGCAAAGATGATAGCAGCCACTGCAGACAACAGCCAACACCTGGAATTCCAGAGTCAACTTGGAGTCGCCATGACCCCAGATTTTTCACCCTATCTACAGCATGAAGGGTCACACCATCCAACAATGGAAGGATATGTCCCCAGTTGCTGCCATTGAACCAGACTGGCCCAACTCCACCAGTAACACCTCCATCTTACATGGATTTAGTCTAAGCCAGCTAGCTGCCATCCAGTCCTGGATTTCTTTAAGGCATTTGCTCAGTTCCAAGATAGCCACCCTGTCATAGGGGACACAAGACACATACAGCTGGGTGTCATCGGCATAGCAATGAAACACCAAGCCATAGTGTCTACTGATCTCCCCAGTGGCAACATGTACACGGTGAATAACATGGGGCCAGACTCACCCCTGAGGCACACCACAGCAGATTGCAGCACTGCTCAATGAAAAGAGCCAAGTGTTAACTTTTGCATCCTGCTGGTTATGTTGTACTCAAACCACCGCAACACGATTTCTGAGAGTCCTACATAATGCCTAAAGTGAGCCAGTAGCACCCCATGGTCCACCATGTCAAATGCTGATGAAAGGTCTAGAAGATAAGGATAACACATCATTCACTATCCGTTGCTGAAAAAGATCATGGTGTACCTGGACAAAGGCAGTTTTCATACTATGATGCGGCTGGTAGCCAGACTGGAAGGGCTCATAGATAGTGTACTTATCCATGTGCTGTTCTAGTTGTAGTGCCACCACCTGCTCAATAAATCTCCCAAGAAAAGGAAGGTTTGAGACTGGTCTGGAGAGATCATCAGGGTACAAGGGGGCCTTCTTAAGGAGAGGCTTCACCACCACTACCTTTTTTAGGACAGATGAAAAGACACCCTTTAGAAGGAAACACTTGACAATCCCTACCACAATTGGACTGAGTGAATTCCAGCATTCTAAAAGAAGTCTGGTCAGCCCAGGGTCCAGTGAAAAGAAGGTGGGTCACAAACTAGAGGCCACACGTGAGATGTGATCTAATAAAACTGGCTCAAACTCAGCTCACAAAGATGGAGAGCCTACAGCTAACAAGGAGTGGACACTGTCAGGCAATGACAGGCTGCTCAGGAAGATCCCAGCCCGGATGGAGGACACCTAGTCTAAAAAGAACCGGTTGAACTCTTCACATTTTTCTCAAGAAAAGGCTTTACAAGACAGCAGACAGACTGGGTTAAGTAGTCTGTCAACAGTGTTGAAAAGCTCAGCTGGCTGGTTCCTTCCAGCAGTAATCAACTGTTACAGGAACACTATCTTTTTCAGGGTGATTGCCCACTGATACTCATAATAGTGAATTCTCAGCACCAATTAGTCCACTTTCCCTAGTGGGACATCCACCAGCAATGCTCCAGCCTCTGCCCTTAGTTTTCATCCTCCTCAGATCTGCATCACAGCAGGGCAATGTGAGGCATGAAGTCAAGGGCATACATGGGCTGACATTAGGGAGTTGAAAGCAGAAGACAGGGCTACGTTATAAGCCTCCATGGCTGCCTCAACTCCCATCGCACAAGTCATCTGCATGCTTGAGCTGACAAGTACTGCCAGGATGCTTGGAGGCTCCAGAATTTTAAAAGAGCGGTACCTGACCATCTTGATGGGGGGAGGGGGATAATAGAGAGCCCCACAGAGGAACTGAATGACATGATGATCCCACCAAATGACTGGGTCAAAGTTGACATTACCACTATCAAGACCTATTGAGAAGTCTAGATCCAAGGCATCGCCATGCTGATGGGTCCTGGTGGCAATTACCTACACAAAGCCCAGGGATGATATCACCTGGAGGAACTGCATACCAAAGGAGATGTTTCATCATTGACACAAGTGTTGAAATCAGCTAGAACCAACAGCATGAGCAACTCCAACACCAGGTCAGCCGTGAAAGTTTCCAATTCCTGTAGGAACTCATACCCAAAACTGAGAGGACAGTAAATGAGCATGATCTTGCAACTTGTCCATAGTCCACCTATTATGGCCAAACATTCAAATGATCTAGTCTGTCCCAAGGGTATGCCATAAGCTGTAGAGTGTATCTAAAACAGATGGCTACCACACCCCCTTCACTCCCTCCTAGGGCAGTGCACCATGGAAAAAGTTGGAGGAATAGACGACTCAAGCATAGGACCTGAGTCATCCCCCAACTGGTCTCCGTGATACATACCAGGTCTGCAGAGGAATCCACAATAAAGGCCTATTGTGGACCTAGCCACCCTGCCCCCATCTATTGAACACATTAGAGCAATAGATGACAAAGATGTAAGAAATTCTTTGCATCAACACTTCTTAGAAATGCACAACTCAAACCCTGAAGCATTAAATTTCAGTTCTAGAATATATGCCAGCCCACCCTTGTGGGGGAGATCGCACTAAAATCCTTTTACAAAAGGAAACAAAATGGATTGTAACCCTTAATACCATCCATTCAATGGGGCTAAACAAAGAAGAGTTTACCTATTTTTGTAACATCATTGTTTTAATTTCTTACTAGACGTGTCTTTGTTTATACATAAAAATAGTCCTTGTTTTAAATTGCATTTTTGAGAATGAATATGTGACCTTTGATACTAATTACTTCTCTTCTTTTCTTCCTTTCTAGATTTTATCATTACCAATTTCCTATCACCATTTAATCTTTTCCACATCATTGGGATTTGAGGGCTCTACGATGCCGGTTTGACAACAATTTAGTCAACTGGCGTCACAGTGACGGGATTTATGTCAGCTGCAAGTTGTGGTTGACATAAATCCCAATAGTTCGGTCTGTTTTGTATAGGGGCTCTGCCCTGGACTAGTACTGATTATAATCAACTCCAAGTCGGAGTTGAGTCGGGAGGGGTGCAGGACCAGGATACAGTGTGCCCTATCTCAGGCACACCAACACAGTGACCTGTTAAATGAACTGTCGATTTTGTCAACAGTGACATAGGTCGCTGTGTTGGGTGTCGCTGTTGGGGGGTGGTATACCGGGATTTGAACAGCACAGGTTTTTTACCTAGTTTCAAATTCCAGTTGTTGCCTGTTTGATAAGTGTAATGTACTGGATTATAATATGCATTATGGGGCCCTCCTCTTGTATTTTTAGACATTGTGTAATACCATTTGACTTTACATTAAATTATTAGTGCAGTACAACTCTAATAGATAAATGTCAGTTTGTCCATCATGGTCTCTGAATCTATACATTAAGGAGTATCCCTTACCAATTATATTCTTCATTCCCTTACCTGCTTCTCCCATCCCCAACCCCACCATGCTGGAACATTGTGCTGTGCACTTTGTCTGTTCAGTTCATGGCCTATATTTAGTTAGTACATTGGGCTGGTTTCTTTTACCATTAACTCTTCCCCTCCACATCAAGCGAACCCATCATGGTTTTAACAAATTAATTTAGAATTAATGCATTCTGTTTCCTTCTTCCCTTCTCTTAATTTTACCACAGTGGGTCTCAATACTTCATACAATTGGACATAGGTTGTTAGAAAATGGGCATGTAAAATCCTCACTTCTGATTGGCCAGTTCCTTACTCAGAGCCCTGGTCTATCAGACAGTACAGCCCAGTAGCTAACAAGTGCCAGCCCTTTTACCCACTCACATATTCTTGTGCCAAGCCTGTTTCCTTATTGGCTGAAAGCTCCTGATTGAATTTTAAATCTCTGCAATTGTTTTCTCTCACTTAACAAGAGCTACTGGGTACCCCCCAACACTCCTTAGTTCAGTGGCAGCTGCCTGTTTGACCCTTCCTCTCCGAAAAGCAGAGGAGTGTTAATGACACAAGGAAAAAGAAACAATCACATTTCTATGTGGTAAGAAGAAGAAAGACAGAAAGACAACATCATCTCCCCATAACCACGCTGAAAGGAAACAGTGTCACTCTGCCGACCGCAGTCTCGTACCCCTTTAATGCAGCTGCTGGCTGTCAAGCTGGTAGCTTCTCTCCATCTCCACAGCCACTTTTAATTTACTAAAAAAAAATTCAAAAAATAAAGACCGGGTCCAAGTTTGTATTTTCAGTTGTGGTGCATACCTTACAGTGCACCACACTGATCACCGGCACCACTTCAGATGCCACTCGCTGTGAACTACAGTTCCTCTGCCACACCTAAATCCAGAATAAATGTATAAGGGGTATATTTACTTAAAAAAAGGCAAGATGAAAACACACTTCAGGTTGTATAGTGCGGTCGGGGAGAAACACGAAAGAGTGTTTCTCCCAACCGTGCTCATTTCAAACAGTGGCACTTTCCCGACCCTGCTCTCATGCCAGCTTTTCCACATGCAGCTGGCCTGCTCTCTTACTTAGTTTTCTGAACTGATAAATTGCCTTGTAAAAATAGTATGTAAAAGCTACCCATGCGTAGTTACTTTCTACATGGAGTCCATGGAGAAGTACAAGTACAAACATTTTATTGATAGGCAATAGCCATTACACTATACTAATCATAAAATGACATTAAAATATTTTACAATCAGTGATATAGAATCACCACATTAGTCAGTGCAAAACAGTGCAAATATAGTATAGGTTGCCATATTTAAGCAATAAGGCAAGACAGAAGTGTGTTATGGTGGGATAATGGCCCACCTCGGGGTGAGTTGAAGCTTGAGGGTGTAGCCAGGGCTTCCACCACCCAAGAGCCGTCATAGCCCACCATAACACACCCCTGGAGTGCCTTACTGCAATTATGAAATGGGTCATTTTAAGTAAATTTTATGCATTTTTAAACATAATACTTTCAGCTGGGCCATTGTGCTAGGATAACGGCCCAGCTGAAAGCAGCTCTTGGCCAATCAGAATTCAGCATTCTTTCTACCCATTTCATAATAAATAATAGACAGTATATAACAGCATTGCATAAAAAGAAATAGATCTGGAAAAAGTCTGGACTGTCCAAGCACTAATCAATTACATATGAGTAGTCACCAAAAATTTGTCTAGTCTCTCTTGAACGTTAAGATCCTGTGAGGTGAACAGATAGAATATAATGTTGTCGGAGGAGACCGAGACCACCCAGTATTTACCTAGCCATTGCCTCCTGTTCTTTTCATAAAGTGAACACATCAAAACCACATGTTTAAGATCATCATATGTCTTGGCCCCGCATTTACACAATGGAGCCAGGGTGTTTGGCCTTTTGTATGTAATGGATATAATGGATATATACCTCTATTCTAAATCGGTGAAAATTCTATGCATCTTGGGATTAGTTAGTCCTGAAAGTTAAGATTCATAGCCCCATAAGATCTTAAATTATCTATATCAACCCTATAATTTTAGTATAGACAATTAGGAAAATAAACTTCTTGAGTCCAAGTCCCATAGTCTGGTCTTAATATAAAGAATTACAGTATATCCTCCTAGGATCTTATATGTAATAGATAACCCACTCTTAGGTGTGTGGTCACTCTCTAATATATGCACACCTTGGTGTGCATTGTACGCACGAGGCCGTAGGCCGAGTGCGTCAACCACCCAAGGCATGCATATATCAGAGCGTGACAGCACACCATAGAGTGGGTAATCTATCTTATAAAATGGCAAAATTGTTTTGGCGGGGGGTAAAAGTGCAGGTGTGCACTGTCACCTGATGGTGTTTGTCCAATGCTATTGCAGCCATTGATTCCTTTTTTCTTACCCATTATATATATATAAATATATATATATATTTTATATATTACTAATATACAGGTGGTCTCCTAGACCTGCAGGCAAGATAGCATTTTTGATTAACTGGATGGATGTATGAGCATAACCCAAAGTGGAGAACTTTATTTCTTCCTCCAGACAATTTCTAGGTAGATGAGTGTCCAGGAGGAGAAAGGTTTTTAAGAGAAACATGATCTGTCTCTCCCTACCTAATGTAAGCATAGAATATTGCCCCAGTTCTAATTTGAGAATACTAGATGGGGTTCCCAGTGGGACCATGAGAATGTATCTATGTAATCTATTGAGGATGGTCTCAATAGTTGTTAAATTAGATGAGTCCCAGATCTCACAGGCGTGTAATGTGCTTGCCTTTATTTTAGCATTAGTTACTCTCAATATGTCCTTGACTGTGGTTTTGTCCATTTTAGCATTAAACATTTTGAGGGCATTGACAGCAGTGGACATTTTAGTTTGTATTAATTTAACATGTTTATTCCATGTCATATTTTGGGCAGATCTGACACCTAAGTAGTCATAATGATCAACGCCTTCTACTTTGTCCTCATCTATCCACAATTTGGGGATGGTTTTGCACTTATTCCCAAAGATTACCATGTTGGTCTTTTTTAGATTTATCCTTAGTAATTTATTTTTGCTTAAATTCGTAAAATGTTTTAATTTCCTTTTTAGTCCCAGAGCTGAGGTCAAAATGAGTACTATGTTGTCTGCATAAGCTAGACAATCTATCCTTTGGTCCAAGATTGTTGGAGTGTGAAAGTCTGGGTTGGAATTATTCATCAAAATACTGTTAATGTAGATGTCAACAAGGTTAGTGCCAGTAAGCAACCCTGCCTGACTCCCAAATTAGTTTGAAAAGGTGTTGTAGTATATCCATATTGATCATATTGGATTTTAGCACATGTTTTTTCATGGAACCTAATCAAGATGTCAAGAAGAACACTATTAAGACCAAGATTTTTTAGTGTATACCATAGGATCTTCTGACTAATGCTGTCAAAAGCAGCTGAGAAGTTGACAAAACAGCAAAACAGCTTCCCACTCCTAATTTTGGTGTATTTCCAGACTAAGTGATGCAAAACATAACAGTGTTGTACAGTTGATCTATGTTTCCTAAAACCGTTCTGGAATTCACTTACGAGGGAATGTTCGTCTAGCCAATCCTGAAGTCTACCTAAGATTATTTCAGAAAATAATTCTGTGTGACAGCGATTAGGCTTATTAGCCTATACATTTTAGGATCATTCGGATTTTCCATTTTGAGATGGCGAATATAACACTACCTTGCCAGCTTGAAGGGAATTCTTGATTTTGAATAAATGCATTAAAAATTATAAGCAGTGAGGGAGACCACCATTCCAGGAAATATTTTAATATGTCCCCAATAATTTTGTCAGGGCCTGGTGCTTTATGGGATGCTAATGACCCTAGAGCTAGTATGATTTCATCCTCTGATATAAATATCGGTAGAGGAAAGCCTAATGAGATTATATAGTCAAGCTTCAGCTCTCAAGCTTCTTCCTCACTAGAATAATACAGTTCCAAGAAGTAAGATACCCATGAATTAGGGGTGATGAAAGACTCCACCCTAATTAGATATTTATTATATCCCTGTGCAACTATATTCCAAAAGTGTTTCCCGTCTCTGTTTATAACAGATTTTCTCAATCTTTCTCACATTTCAGAGTGTTTCTTATGCTCACTTTCCAAGATTTTTTATATTTTTCTCATTCCTTCTTTAGTGTAATATGTTGTTGCCTTTGTTGTTTTTGGTTATTATGTATCATTTCCATTCTATGAAGCCTGAGAACCATGTTTAAGCTTTGTTTGGCCTTTCTACATTTACTGTTAAACCACGTTTTCCCTTTTCTATTAGAGTTTGGTTTTGCAAGTTGGTTAATTGAGCAGTGAGGTCTCAAAAGAATATAGAGGCAGTGACAATTTTTAATCATGTCAGACTGGTCAATACTCCCTGAAATCTGAAGATATCATTTGTATATTTCCCCATTATATAGTAACTCTTTAAACTGTACAAAGGAGATATTTCCCCAGTATATAGTTACTCATTAAATTGTACAAAGGAGGTGGTACCCAATTTGATTCTCCTTTTATTGACTATCTCAATACCTTTATCATTGTGTGTATCCAAATTTACTTGGTACGAACTCTCCTGGTTAATGGTCAATATTACTGGTAAATGGGCTGATTCTGCATGCTCAACTATACGGAGGTTGAGGACCAATCTAGTTACCTCCAGGTTAGTCCAAACCAGGTCTTTAGTAGAGGAGCCTATGGGGCCTATATAAGTCTACTTGCCAGGTCTATCCCCTGGTAATCTCCCATTCAAGACACAGAAATTTCTTTCTAAGAGATATTGGAACAATTCTTTCACTCTACTATTACATTTCTGGTCTATACCTTCTCTTAGGAAGGTCATGTGCTGGTTAATAAAAAGAAGACAAGGTATAAAACCAAGGTGCTTTCTAAGTACAGAATGAGAGGAAGGGAGCTGGGCATTGAAATTGACCAAAATGATTATGGGGTATCTTCTTCTGTTTCTTCTATTCTTTCTAGTACTGATTTTGGTTGATTAATAAAAGGGTCAGCTGGACCCCTGTTTTTCTGTTGGCAGATAATAAATGTTAAGAACTATAAATCTATGTGGAGAGGATTCACTTGACAGTACTGTCATTAATACATTCTGTGCCTTTATTTCAATTTTAGAGGTCCTTAAATAAAATGAAGTCCTAATGTATATCAACAAACCACCTTTATATCTCTTGTATCTTTTCACCCTAAATGCTGGGTACATATAGCTGGAGTATGCAGGCAGTCTGGGGACCATGGAGTCTGCACAGGTTTCCTGAAGACAGATGACATCAAATTTCTCCAGGAAATCCACAACCTCAACATCTGCCAATTTGAGATGGAGGCCCTCTGTATTCCATGAAACGATCATGAGGGAGTTATTAGCACTTCCCTGATTTACCTTTTCCAGAGTTCCCGTGACTCCTCTGAGTCAATCAGTTTCTGTGCATCTTAAAGTTACATATTTATTGGAATCAAATAAGTCATCAAGATTAATTAGAACATCCCTAACAACAAAATTTGACTTCTCTTCCATGTTGTCTTTACTATCTTTTCTGGAATTACTAGTTTCAAGAGCTTGTGGATGTTCTATATAGATATATCCCCAGTATATCCAGTTTAGGTGCTGATTGTAACAAAGCGCTTGCTAGAACTGGATTCTTGAATGTAATATCTATCTGGGACAAAGGAGTTGCATCTCTATAAATTTTAATGGAATCTATAGAATTTCTAGTGACCGTTTGGCTTAATTATTGGGACAGAAAAGTTAACAGTTCTTCTGTAATGTTACCTACAGTGTCCTTTTTTGCAATTTCCCAGCCAAAGATTGAAATTGTTCTACATTCTCATTCCTTTTGTTTGTCTTTCCTCATATAATTTTATAGTTTCAAGCAAATTAACAATATCCTCCCCTTCACTCTCATTTGTCCTAATTTTAGGTTGATCCTCTGTGTGTGGTAATAGTTGGATAACATCTTCTTTGTTTACCATAGTTCTAATAACTGGGACAAATAGATGGGGTTTACTTTCAATGCCTCTAAGCTTTAAAAAGGATCCTTTAGCTCAAATGTTTTTGGCTGTTTCCTTTAACTGACAGTAGAGTAATACAGTATGTGGGTAGTTGGGATTAGGGGATCTCATAACATGTAATTTGTCCTTAGTTGAATGAAGCTGGAGAAGATATGCCATCCATCCAGTTGATTTCTCTTGTGTTTCATTTCAAAGTCTCTAAACACCCTGTATTTCAGTCAAGTATTCAGTCTCCTTCATATATGGAGTTTTTTAGTTACTGAAAGAAACAAAATTACTTGGTTTTTCCTCAGTGGTGTTGCCCTGAGTCTCACTCTTTTTGCTTAAGTTTTCATGAAACTCTCCAATAAGGATCTGTGTGTCCTTAGGGGTTAAAGGGGGGTATTGACGGTCTCTGTCTCCCTTCCTGCACAATTCAACTCCTCATTAGCAGATCCACTCATTATGATGGCCTCAGAGCCCTCTGGCATTGTTTTTTTTATTTTCAATATTGTTTCTACCTGTCATAGCTTTAAGTACATTCATATCTATCATTGGTTCCTTTAAAGGGTCCTGTAAATGAACCCTTTTTCCAATGCTGGTCTGACTGCTCATAATTTGATTAGAATTTGTTTTTTAGATTTATTTTTATTTTGGTCAATATTTCTACTTCCTATGCCTTTTTCTGGACCTTCTGCTAGGGGAGCTCTGACATAACATTCACATATAGTGGTTTTATCAAAAGGAAGTGGTAAGTTAACCTGGATTGCCCAGTCTTCCATAATTAGTGGAGATGATGATGAAACCACCTGTACTGGAACTGATTGCTCCAAATCCAAGGTAGGTTTCAAAACACCTTCATTTAATTTGTTCAGTAACACATGACTGTAGAAAACATCTTATCTCAAATTACTTATGTCATCCTTGAGTACTGCAAGGTTTTCTAAAATCACAATATCTGCATAGTATCGATTTTTAATAATATCAAGCATTTTCTTAGATATAGAGGAGCTAGCTGTGAAGTCACCCTCATTCATAAAGTATTCTTTTTTATAAGTAATTTTGGTTTCCATTGGATAGTTATCTAGGACTATTGGGTCCCCAGTATCTTTCTGGGTTATCGATTGTATCCCTGTTATCTCTTCCCTATATGCTGTATCTATTTCTGGTTCTTCAGACCCTCGATAGTAACACTAATTTCTTGTATTATATTCTCCAGTTCAGTTCTGCCCAGGTTCCTATTTTTAGTTGGCAATCTTGTGGAATAAAGCAGTTCCTTTTTATCCCTATTGTGTTCTCCGTTCTGAGCATTTTGAGGGACTCTAGCCACAGGGGTATCAACAGGGGTATCAAAGTAAGTATTTGGGGAGTAAACTGCTTCAAAGTAATCCATTGTGCCCCCTCACTCTCCCCTAGGGCTGTAGTCTCCCATCCATAGACTTCAAAAGAGATCCCATCCTGGATGTCCAGGTCATCTGACCCAAAATTGCTTCTAGATGATGTTAAATCCACCACACTTACTTCCTTATCTATTCTTGTCTCATCAGCCCCTTTAATATAGTTAAGTGTGGATAAAAAATGTGGCTCTTTATTTGATCCCATCCATATTTCTGTTATTTTAAGTTGTTTAGTATCTTTGTTCATGTTTAAGTTTAAGCCCTTATCAGATAGCAACTTAGAATATTTGTTGTGTTTTCCTATTATTTCCCTTTTGAAGGGTATCTGAGTATTGTGAGCACTCTGCAACTCTTTATCTATAATGAGTTCCTCATATGAGTTGCCCCTCAGTAAGTTCCTGATAGGAATTTCCCTTACCACTTCAGGTAGCACCATAGTGGGGAAAAGGGCCACTACTAGAGTGGCTATTAAATCCAAACTCTACTCTGATTGTTCTAGTTAGCAAGTGTACCTGATCACAATGTGTGAATGTATGTCCAAAGAATAATAAATAAATATGCTAAAAAAACTGTTTTAAGGCTGTATGGTGTCTGTAATCAAGTAACTAAAGATAGCTTTTCAATACATACACTTGAGCCTTCTAATGAAGGCTGAAGAAATATAATTAGTATGCAGCCTATAATAAGTATACAAACTCCAGACATCCAGAATTATACTGGATATATAAAACTATACAAGACTGCCTGCCATAGAACAATAATAAATACCAAGCATCGGCAAAATGGCTAAAAGGGAATAAAAGTGCAGTAAGCTTTTAAGCTTTTAAGTCCCAATAGACCTGAAAAGTCCAAAATCCTCTGAAAACCAAAAAGAACAGTCAGAACAGCCAGAATAGCCAGACAGCAAAAGTCATGGATACTGCTCTGCCATTTAAGTGGGTTCACTGCAGTCAAAGTTCCAGAAATCACCTCCAAAATCGGCAAACGTCGTTTCCACCAAGATGTTAGGGCTCTGGAATACGGGCTGTGTTGGGGTCCAGAATATGATACAGACAGCAGAGTCACTAAAAGGGTAAAATAAAAAACAAGGCAAGTAAAAATATCTGGCTCTAAAACGAAAAGAAAACTAAAAATTTAAAATTAAATTGAAGTTTTGATGGTACAATTATAGTGTTGCTACCAGGGAAAAACCAGAATTGCAAAACGTAACCAGCACAGACTAAAACCCTAGAAGCTCTAAATAAGCTCTGATAAACATTTTAAAATTAGTACTCACTCATAGTTGAGTTCATATGTGATCTTGATATACTTCTAGTGAGTTCTGTAAAATCAGGCCTAAATCCCATCCAATGCCTTCAGGAGAGTGTCACAGGTTTTGATTTAAAACCCAGGGCCAATTGATTGTAATTATCTAAGCAGACAGTATAACAGCCACTCCATGCACTCTGCCAAAAGAAATTGCAAAGGCAGTAGAGCAGAGACTGAGTCTTCAAGAGAAATAATACTCAACAGTGTTCAATGGTGTAACCCTTACCCAAGTCAATTGCAGTCTGGGAGAACGCCACACATGTGCTGTTATCTCTCGGGTGGTTAGCTTGTTCAAATCCCTACACGGTCATTAATTTACTGGGTAATTGAAAATAGCTGTCCAAAATTACTATGCCATGGCTCATCCCAAAATTTAAAATGAGCATTGTTAAAGTAATTACTGTCTGCCAATCACTAACAGTCAGGCAACCAGTAGTCCAAATTATCCAAATTACTCAGATTCAAGCTGAGTACTTTAAATGAGGGCACCGCATCAGCAGTATAACCATATTATGCTAAGAGGATTATTTCATTAAGTCATTAAGGTAGCAACTACCACAGACACAATCACTATGCTGGCCAGCCCTGGAGGATAATCACTGGCAACCCCCAGGCCAGCGACCTCTGGTTCCTGCAGCCATTTGTCTCTTTGGCAGAAGAAAAGTCTCCTTCCCTGTGGAGGGGCTTGCACTGGATCACTAGGCCCATTCTGCAGCAAAGGGCCTAAGACCTCCACTCCTGTGGGAGGCTCCCACTCAAACACTTCTCAGCCTGCAAAACACTGTCTTTTATGGAGTCCTTTTGAGGTTACCAATTGGATGAAGCTACTTGCTGCTCCCACAGTAATTGGCTGATCCTGCTTGTCAGTCCAGAAAATGAATATTCATTAGCCTCATTCAATGCACAATAGGCTCCCTGTTTTGGCACCTGAATTAGGTCCCAGCTTTTCCTTGATGAGCACTGGGTAAAATCTCACAACTCTCTGGCATTGTCCTAGCACTCCTTGCTAGCAATCCTGGCTTTATGATTGGCTCTTGCTACACAGAAATGGCTGCTGAACTCACAGTCCCTTTGCAGATTAACACAGTCCCAAATATAAAGTCCTGGTGCAGCCAGAATATTTACTTTATTTGTTTGCTTGCCCCACAGTTCCATAGCTGGTTGTGTGCCCTGTTGATTGCTGCCCAAGAGAAACATTTTGTTTCTGTCCTGAGCTTGTCACTGCTGCTGTAATCAAGTGCCCTGGGCAGTGGACAGGCATTTATCTGAGTCCCAGTGCTTTAAGCTGGTGCAGCGAAATTATTTTAATTTTAATTTTAATAGTCTCCCCTTTCTGCAGTAGCCCCTTTAGTCTCTTTTCAGTTATTGCCCTTAACATATACAAGTTTTATGCCTGTCACTAGTGCTGTTTTTTAGGAGCGCTACTTGTGCTAGGACAAACCACTGATCATTACTATGCATGAGGGCTCTCAGGGCTCTCATTAATATTCAAGAGCCTGGTTCTGGAGCACTTCATGGTGCTCGTTATTTACAAAGCAAAGCAGGTTCTCCTGGCCCTCGCTTAGGTCACTAATCCTCAATTAGGTAAGAAAGGGCACCAGGATCACCAATCCATCTCCCGATTAACCACAAAGTTGACGGTCGGGAGATCAAAAGTACCGACTTGTGCATGCATGAGTGCCGCTTGCTCCGAGTAGCACCAGCAATGTGGTGGCTTGCAAAACAAGTTTTGGAGCCCAAACTGGGCTGAAATAACATGAGGGCTGTTCAGGGAAAACAGGGGCACCTTCTGGACTCAGATTGTGGTGGTGATATGGGGGAAACACCAGGGGACCTGCAGGCAGAACCAGGAGGTAGACGGAAGCAACAGGTGGACAGGCAAGAGGTAAGCCTCCATTTGTGGGGGGTGTTACACAAATGCTTTTGATACATTAGTATAGAACAAATAGCACAATCAAGCCACAGCCCCACTGTTCAAGGCATCAACATACTCCAGCAAGGCAGCCATGGTTCTATATTTTTTGTGAAATCCATGTTGTGCATCTGTCAAGATTCCACATTCCTCTGCAGTGTATACACCATTAATTGGTCGTATACTATTCTCTCCAATACCCTGGGCAGTGGGAACAGAACTGAGATCGGTCTATAGTTGCCAGTAGCTGAGGTATCACCCCTTATATATAGGAACCACCCCTGCTTGCTTCCAGAGCTCAGGTATTTCCTGGGAAAACAAAGACAGGTTAAAGATTTTTCCTACTAGATACTGCCATTTCATCAATTGCAATTTTTTTATATTCATTTTATTCAAATATTTGATTACTTTCCTTTCAGAAAGTTGCCTGAAATAAAATTCCCTGTCAGTCTTGGTTTTGCACCCTACTTTATTTTATGCATCAATAGAAGTGTTCACTTGGGATGTTAATGAACTAAAAGGGGTATTAAACTCATTAGCTGTATCGAAAGAATTAACTAATTTACCGCTCCACTTTGCAGAACTTTAGGAACAAGAAACAAACAGGAATTGCCCTGGACAAGGCAGTCCATGAAGTTGGAAATCTCAAGCCAATCAAAGAACACTTCACACTACTGTAGCTTCCAAACAACACTGAGCAAAGGTCACAGCAAAAGCAGATATGCCATTTTAAAAAAAGCTTTCATTTTATACCCTTGAGAAAGTACCTTTTAGGTGAGAAATGCCATTGGGTGGAGTTTGCATCTCTGCCAGAAGTTTTGTTTGCCTCTTCAGCTATTTTTCACCTTAGCTATATGTGTATAAGTTTTTGTGTTTTTTATCTTTTCTATATGGCATGCCCGCTTTTGCCATGATCTGTGCTCAGTATTGCTGTGAAGCTAGTGTGAGGTTTTTGGGATTGGCGCCACAACTTTAGGAATCAACTTTTTGACACTGGTCCCTTTCAGCAATGTACCCACCCAGTGAACAATAAATAATAAGACAGATAAATAAAATATAAATACATACACAGATAGATAAATAGATAAATAAATACATAACATGACTAAATCAATAAGCAAATAATCTGGCAGATACCTTAGTGCATAGTCTTCAGCCATTTAAATCCCAGGAAATCCAGACTGTCTCCTCTCTCAATGAGAAAGATTCGGGATTTACAAATTGGCAAATAGATAAATACTGGCCTAGTGTCCATGACCAATCTGATTTAAGACGTTTTGTCTGTAATACAGTACTAACATCCAGTTTTGCTATTGGTATTTCTCATCCATTTGTACTGAGTATCCTTTGCATGCTGCGTGGATATGATGAAATAGGGAATCCCGTTTGTCTATTGGTAATGTATCCTAGGTAAGTCTACTGTTGTATAATGTTAACAGCTGTCTTCCTTTTCGTGCTTTTTTTAATATATTTGGACATATTTATATGCGGATTGGCACTTTTTGGCTTCACATGTATTCCTTACTCTGCTGTTTGCTCCTCATGGTTTGTCTTTACTTTCTTCCCTCCCTCTCCTCTTCACCTCCCTTTATCCTACCCTCCGCCCTTCCCTCATTCCCTTAATGTTCCACCCTTCTAATATTGGATAAGGACGGCTACCCCAATAAACTCTATACATAGAAGTTAGTGATGGCCACTGAGGAGGCATTCCTTGGCAAAGGGAACAACACACAGGCAAAAATTGTTGGGCCTCAGTGTGCATTCATGTGTAATCTGTCTGCCTGTATGAACTGCCATTTTTATACTGGCTTGTGCGTATGCACAAGCAACATCTTGTGCTAGCAGCACATTTCAGAGGTGTGTCAGTGTCGGCGAATGCAGGGCACGATTTAGTAGGTGCGTCCCTCATTTCCTAATTAGCCAGCTTGCTAGCGCTGACACAAGCATTATGTAAAGTGGACACAACTTGTAAGAAAAGTGCCGCTGCAATCAGAGACAAGCTCATCATGCAGCAGCATAGATAACACACCTCCCGACGTGCCTTTCCTTGTGAAACATTTACACAAACATGGCAGTGGTGACTGTCGCTGTCTGCCACACAATCCCCAGAAAGTCAACTTGGGGGGTGTCCAATCCCCCTGTCGGCATGTCCAACACCCCCCCAGATTGTGTGGCACACTGGGAGCCCACCCCAGTGTGACTCCGTTTAAGGAAAGCCGACCACATTGGCATGTCCTACCCTGTCCCACCCCATTGTGTGGCACACTAGGAGCCCACCCTAGTGTGCTCAACATTTCTTTTGTTTCACCTGTAAGAAAGAAAACCGTCCACGGTGTTATTTTTTTTTCTGTCCCTGAAACAAAAAAAATGGTCCCCCGCTGGCGGTGGAACCGCCTCCCCCAACTCACACCCACCCTGTGCACACCCCACCTCCCTACACCCCCCACCTCATACTTACCTCCGGAGGTTGGCGCTGCAATCTTCAGTGGAGTGGGAACACGTCTGCACTTTTCAAAGCTGACCGCAAATTGAAGAAATGTTGATAAGTTGCATAATGGCATAAACTTCAACTTAGGTGGATATCTCAGCCATTATTTTAAATTTTGCCTCCAAATTTTCAACATGGGGTTCTTTAGACCCCACCTCATGAACACATGCACTGTCATCTCGTGATTCGGTCCCGAAAGGTTATTTTAAAATTGCCATTTTTTTACACCTCCTTATGAACAGTACAGCTGCCATTTGTCACATCCTGCCTGAAATGTGCACATGTGGCTCACAATGGCGCTGTCGCTGTGGGAAATCAATGTTTGGGACAGATTAACAAAATCACAGTGACACTGTTTATGAGCAGAGTTCCCAAAATGCCTATATTGAAAATTTGGTTAAAAAAAATTCCCCAAATAATTGCATTATGGGCATTTGTTGGGCAGTTTCTACACATGCTCGTGACCACCAATTTTTCATATTTTCACTCCAGATTTTCAACATTGCTATTTGTTTACACCTCCTCGTGAACAGTACAGCTGTAACTTTTCACATCCTGCCTGAAATGTGTTTTGCTTCCCTGTGGTGCCAAATGGCACAGTCACTGTGCAAAATCACCTTTTGGCTAATCTAATTCATAGTGCCACTGTTCATGAGATGGGGTCACAAAAGCCCATGATGGAAATTTGGAGTGAAAATACCAACTAACACCCAGGGCATTGGGATTTCCAACCATAATGACCTACCCTGTAGAGACTGACAGGCATCAGAGGTGTAACTTGGTATTGTCGGCTGTAATGCATGCCACCACCCCCACCCTGCAGCCGCAGACAGGCATCAATGCATGCCTTGGACTCTTCGGCCCAAAGTTCACCCCATTCTCTCTACTGCACTCATCTCATAGAAACATAGAAACATAGACTTTGACGGCAGATAAGGACCGCTTGGCCCATCTAGTCTGCCCAGTTCCCTACCTACAGGATAGGCTTAGATCCTAGTTCACCAACAGCCTATATCTTCCTGCCCCCCATAAGAATTGCCTTATGTCTGTCCCATGCATTCTGAATTCTCCCACAGTTTTAGACCCCACAACTTCCTCAGGAAGGCTGTTCCATGCATCCACTACCCTCTCTGTCAAATAATACTTCCTCACATTGCCCCTGACAGCCCTCCTTCTATCTTTAAATTGTGTCCCCTTGTTCTTGCAAGTCTCTTTTCTGAAAGATGCTACCCTCTTGGACTTTGTTGATTCCCTTGAGGTACTTGAAAGTTTCTATCATGTCCCCTCTCCTTCTTTCCTCAAGGGTATACATATTAAGCTCCTTTAGTCTCTCCTCATACGGCTTCTCTTGCAGACCCTGCACCATTTTAGTTGCCCTCCTCTGGACTGCCTCTATCCTGTCTATGTCCTTGTGGAGATGGGGTCTCCAGAACTGGACACAGTATTCCAGATGGGTCTCACCAACTGTCTGTACAGAGGGATAACAACTTCCTGTTTTCTGCTGCTGATAACTCTCCTATACATCCCAGTATACTCCGGCCCTCCCTACTGCCTTCTCACATTGCTTGCTAACCTTAAGGTCATCTGATATGATTACCCCCAGGTCCCTTTCCTGTTTTGTTGTTGTTACTACCTCCTACCCATTGTGTATTCTTCTCCTGGGTTCTTGTTTCCCAGGTGCATTATTTTGCACTTTTTTGCATTGAATCCTAGCTGCCATACATCTGACCATTCCTCCAACCTTGCCAGGTCCCTTTTCATCCTTTCCACACCTCCTTGTGTATCAACCCTGTTGCAGATCTTGTGTCATCTGCAAAAAGGCATACTTTTCCTTCCAGTCCCTCTGCAATGTCACTGATGAAGACATTAAAAAGGACTGGACCCAATACTGAACCCTGCGGTACCCCACTAGTAACCGCCTTTCTTCAGAATGGACTCCATTTACAATTACCTTCTGTGTCCTGTTGTCCAGCCAATGTTTTACCCAGGCTACCACCCTGGGACCCACTCCCAGGCTGGTTAATTTGACTAATAATCTTTTGTGTGGGACTGTGTCAAATGCCTTGCTAAAGTCTAGGTAGGCCATGTCCACAGCCCCTCCTGGTCTACTACTTTGGTCACCCAGTCAAAGAAATCTATTAGATTCATCTGATATGACCTTCCCACTGTGAACCCATGCTGCCTTGGATCCTGTGCTCCACTGACCTCTAGGTACTCAACTATTCTTTCCTTCAGAAGTGACTCCATCACTTTCCCTACCACAGAGGTCAGACTGACAGGTCTGTAGTTTCCTGCCTCTGTCTTGGTCCCACTTTTGTGAAGAGGAATCACATCTGCCTTCCTCCAGTCCTCGGGTACCACACCATCCTCCCATGATTTATTAAAAGAGTAGCCAGTGGTTTCACTAGTTCCTTCCTTAATTTTTAGAATTCTGGGGTGAATTCCATCAGGACCCATTGCTTTGTCCACCTTCAGTTTTAGGAGTTCTTGCAGAACCCTTTCTTCTGTGAAAGGACTGGATCGACCCCCCTATTAAGAGTGCTTCTGATAATTGGATTAGGCACTTCCCCCTCCTCTTTTGTGAATACTGAGCAGGAATATTCATTCAGTATTCCTGCTTTTTCACTGTCCCCCTCTGCCCACCCACCGTTCATTCTATTCAGCCTCACTATCCCTCCCTTTGTCTTTCTACGCTCTTTGATGTTCCTATAAAAGGTTTTATCCCCCTTCTTAACTGAGTTGGCTATCTTTTCCTCAGTTTGGGCCTTTGCTATTCTGACTTCCTCCCTGCTTCTTTCTGCCTTAACTGGTACAGCTCTTTGTCCTGCTCCTTCTGTTTCCTTATACTTCCGGAATGCTATCTTTTCTTCCTGACTTTCACAGCCACCTCTCTTGAGAACCATAGTGGCTTTTTTTTCATTTGATTTGTTTATTTGCTTCACACAAAGGCTTGTTGCCTCTGTGATGGCAGTTTTGATAATTCCCCATTGTTGCTCCACACCTCCTTCTAGCCTGTTTGCTAGTGCTTTCTGAGGCACTCTCCCATTTGCTAAGTCAGCCCTCCCAAAGTCCAGTACCCTCACTTTTGTATGGCTTGACTCTGTAGCTGAGTTAACGTGAACCACACTGTTTGATGGTCACTTGTCCCCAGATGGCAACCCACTTCTAGATCTGAGATCCTCTCACTGCCCCCGCTTGAGAGCACGAGGTCTAAGATTGCTCCCCATGAGTGGGTTCCAAACTAGCTGTCTAATGCCTGCCACCTGTAGGGCGCCAAGAATGGCCCTGCTCTTGGATGTGGCTGCAGCAAATGTGCTCCAGTTAACATCTGGCATATTCAGGTCTCCCATCAACAGTATCTCCCTTTCTCTGCCATTCTAAGAATGCCTTCAATCATATCCTTGTCCATTCCTTCCCCTGACATGGGGGTCTGTACACAACCCCTGTGTGGATTGTGGGTTTTCCAGTCTCCAAGGTGACCCACAGTGCCTCCTCCCTGTTTACTCTTTTGTTCAGTTGCTTTTATCCCTTCCTTTACATAGAGAGCTACTCCTCCCCCTCTTCTCCCCTGCCTGTCTCTCCTGTAGGTTATGTACCCTGGTATGTTAACATCCCAGTCATGGTTCTCTGTATACCATGTTTCTGTGACTGCTATGATATCCAGGCATCCCTCTTCCATTAAGGCCACCAGCTCAGGGAGCTTGTTGCCCAGACTATGGGCATTGGTACTCATTACCCTCCATTTCCTGATGGCCTTACCCCTTGCCCCATCCCTGTCCTTCTTGCCTTTGTCACTTTCTCCATTTACCACTGCCCTTCTCCCTATCAACACCTCCATGTTGGTGTTTGCCACACTTACTACCGTGATTGTTTGGGGGCTAGGATTTTCCTGCTCTTTTCCAGTGCCTCCCTTGGCTAGTTTAAAAGCTTGTCAATGAAGCATTTAAAACCTATCACCTAGGATCCTGGTTCCCTCCTGGACAGATGCAGCCCATCATGCCAATATAGCTTGCATCATTCCAGGTGGACCCCCAGTCCCCAATGAAGCTAAATCCCTGAGCTCCACACCAGTTTTTCAACCACTGATTGAATCCCATGGTACGGAACACCCAGCTCTCCTATGCTATAGATGGGTAGCACCTCCAGAAGGTTACCGCGCGTGCATTGACTAAGGCCCTCATCAATTCCACAAACTCTTCCTGCACTTCTCTAATCCCTTTCTTAGCCAGGTCATTTGTCCCTAGGTGGACAATGACATCCAGCTCCCTCCCCTGTGCAGCTGCTCCAGCAATCCTGAGGATTCGCTCCCTGTCCCTCCAAGCCATGGCACCAGGCAGGCACCTTACCTCCCTCTCCCCTTCCTTCCCCAGTTCTACCTTCCTAACAATGGAGTCCCCCACCAGGGGTTGTTTCCTTCCCCTGCAGGGTCCCCTGCCACCCTCCTGTGGGTCTCCTTTGTGGAGGTTCCCAGCATCCTCCTTGGTCTCCACTGTAGGTGCCTCCATAGAGGAACCACACTTTGCCAGAATGGCATAGGAATTGTGGAGAGGTACAACTGAGGGATGTGCCTCTGTTCCACCACCCTCACCCTCCTGAGCCCACTGTGGTCCAACCACTCCTCTTTCTTGGCAACCTCTGAGGCAACAGCAGTGGCACTGGTGGTCCCTGGATGGAAGAGGTGGTCCCACAAATCCTGGCCAACTCAGCCTGGAGATGAGCAACCTCCTCCCTCAGCCCAGAGAGGTGCCTGCAGATGGGACAACACCGCATCCTCCAGAACATCTTCCAGAAGACTGCTGCTCCACAGCCACTGCACTGCACCACTCCAATCATGTCTTATTTCTGGACCCTTAACTGTTTGTAATCCTTACTCTTTCCTCTGTTTTTTTTCTCTCTCTCCTTACTTTCTGCCTGTGTTCCCTTTAAGCTCCTGATTGTCCTGTTCTGAGACAAGAATATCCTATATTTATCAGTAGACCACTTACTTGTTCAGAGGCAGACCTCCAGCAGCTAGAGGGGCCGGAGAGCTACTCTTGCCCTTCTAGGATGGTGGGTCCTTGGTAGTTCTGTGATCACTCACTTCCTGCCCTAAACAGGAAGTTCCTGTTGTCAGTCAAACTTGTGCCTATAAAAATAGAACTAGCTTTGGATGGGAAGGAGGGCAATATAGTCCCAGTAGAGAAGTTCAGTCACACAGCAGTCCTTTCTCCTGGTGTCGCCTGCCAAGCTATTAGCAGAATCTTTCTAGGCAGTCTTTAAATGTAGCTTCCTTCTAGCTAAGCCACCCCTACTTACCAGATTTTTCTACAAGTAATTTAAACCTCACAGCAGTTAAGTCCTTTCAGTCACCTGAGATTTACACCTAGATGACTTTTCAGTTACCCATTCAGTTCAGTTAACCCAAACACACACTTTTTTTTGTTTTGTTTTGTATGTTAGTTTTTTTACCCTAAATTAAAGGTCTAAATACAAAAGTTCTTCTACTGTAGTCCCAGCAGAGAAGTTCAGTCACACAGCAGTCCTTTCTCCTGGTGTTTTCTGCCAAGCTATTAGCAGAATCTTTCTAAGGCAGTCTTTAAATGTAGCTTCCTTCTAGCTAAGCCACTCCCCCTACTTACCAGATCTTTCTACAAGTAATTTAAACCTCACAGCAGTTAAGTCCTTTCAGTCACCTGAGATTTACACCTAGATGACTTTTCAGTTACCCATTCAGTTCAGTTAACCCAAACACACACTTTTTTTTTTGTTTTGTATGTTAGTTTTTTTACCCTAAATTAAAGGTCCAAATACAAAAGTTCTTCTACTTTAGTCCCAGCAGAGAAGTTCAGTCACAGAGCAGTCCTTTCTCCTGGTCTCAGCATATTTCCTTATGGAATGGGGTGAGCATAAGGCCTGAAGACCCCAGGGCACACTACAATACTTGTCGGTGTCTGCAGGGTAGGGTGAGGTGAAATGGTGTGAGCATTATGGCCAATGACCCAAAGGCACATCCCAATGCCTGTCATTCACTGCGGGGTGGTAGTAGGGTCGGCATCAGTTCACTACTTCACTGCCATTCCTATTAGGCATCTTTCTAACTCCTGCACTACCAATGCCAATGCCAGCAAGCCAGCATTCAGCATTGACAAATGCTTGTTATATGTGTAACACCTCAGTAGCATGTTTTTCAGAACATAAACTATTGTACTTTTGACACTGCAGAATGTTTCTCAGGGAGGAATTTGTCTGACTAAGCATCTCAGTGTTTTAGTCTTGTTCATCAATTGTGCATGTGTTGTATCTCAGGGAGCAGCACCTTTGTGCTTAGCTGTACCAGAAGGAGTTACCCCAAATGGAAACACCATGTGCCAGGAAGCAAAGGAAACTGAAGACTAACTTGAGCTTTAGGCCCACTATGCTAAAAAGGTAAAGTACATTAACAGACTGCACTATACTTATCATGGTTGGGGATTACAGAGTTTTGAGAAATACTACAGTAAATACATATCCTTATAAAGTAATAGTATCTGCACCATCTGGAAATTGGATACAAGATAATGGACTGCATAGCTGGCCAGAGACTAGACAATAGGCTATTGTACAATGGTCTTCTTGAGCACCACACATTACAAATTGTATTTCACAGTAACAGAAAATGATATTTTAAGCACAGCTACAGTAGCAAATAGAAGAATATGGCCCATGATCCACCCTAGCCTCCGTAGTCTTCTATTTTTCTGCCTGCCTCTATCCGTGACCCTTACCTATGTCAGCCTCCACCTCTTACTCTCTAGTCCTGACTTGCTCACACTCTCTTATTTCTCCTGGCTTATCAGGACTGTCCACAACCATAAAACTGCTGTACTTCTGTACATAGTTAGCACATTCTGATGTGATCACATACAGCAATAAGTCCGCAGTTTCTAATCAGTAGCTTGATGATACAACTCTGATCTTGTAATGATCCCCATTGCTGTTGTACTTGTATATGCTGCTCTCTGTGTAGCATAAAATCCATTAGCTATGTATTTGTACATACTGTTGCTCTGTGTAGTGTAAAATCTGATAACTGTTGTACCTGTACATACTGTTGCTCTGTGTAGTTAGATCATCCTGTTTGTTACCCTGATTCAATCTCCTGCAATGTGTTGTATTACTGCTTGGATATGTATTATGTATAACTGCTCTTGTACACTTTTCTGCCATCTTGTTTGGCCCAGGTCATGGCTGAAATTGGTCCTTTTTGGATCAGTCCATTCACCCGGTTATCAAAGACATAAATAAATAAATAAATAAATAAATAAATAAATAAAATGCTACATACATTACCTAGTCATAAAGTTTGGATGATAGTTATGTCAATTGGTTGCTGAGACCATGTGGACATTCCTTCCCCAGGCACACTTTAGCTAATCTTGTACAGCACTGTCTCAAACCTTTTTTGACTGTGAAGTAACCTGTTTAGTGAAAGCTCTCCATTGTTAACAGTTTCTTACTTGCCAGGTTAAATTTTTAACTGTAGCAAGCATGTTTACTTCTGATATGTTTGCAAACAAGAGAAGTCATTGTTTCTGTGCTCGTGGTGATGCATTGCTGGCCAACAGGAAATAAAAAAAAAAATTACACATCAAATGCAAAAGATCGGTGTATGCAGATTATGAAAAAGATAATATTTCTGCCTTAAGAGATATATTGTTTATATAAACACAAGGCCTTTATCATGAATTTTTCTACTTTGTAGATAAAGAGAGGCTTCCCCCTGTTGGATCTTGATAGCAGTTATAAAAACATACCATTTCTATCTGTGGAAGCAGGTTGGTATTATCGGTTCATGATAAGCTGATTATAAATACAGGCCACAGAATATACAAAAGACAACACATCCCAAAAATGAATGAAGGGCTGTTCAGTTATGCTGAATACAATAACAATAAGTAAAATCTCTTATTTAAGAAATAATTCTGAAAAAATATTGACAAAAGAAACACATACATGTGAAAATACTGTGCATTTATACCACACCGCTAAGTATAAATAAGATTTGAGCGAGGGAAGTTGATACCCTTTTAACATTTTGAGTCAGGCTCGGGACCTCAACCATCATTAGGAATGCAGGGTATAAACTACACGCTTAAGTGTCTTATTCTACTTGTAGAATGTTTTCTTGCTGAGTTTTAAGGCTTCTTGTCAGTGAGGTACATGGGATGTTAATAGAAGTGGTTTTGTGGCTTTAAAATGAAAACTCAGAGAATCTTAAACATTAGGGGAGGGTCAGTGATATACAGAATGTTACTTGTGACAGGTGACTTCATACCCAGCCCTTTTTACGTTCGTTTGCACACATGCGCAAGGAACGTTTAGGGAGAGTAGCACACTTTGGAGGTGTGCCTCTTCTGCTCAATCCACTGCTCCATTGAGCAGGCATGTGTCCTGCAATATCGAGTAGAGTTAGTATGACAGCGTGGTCTTCTTCAAAGAAAACCACTGTCACACACAGCACTGGTAGGCCTTCAGGCCCCCTCAAAGCTTTGGTGCCACACTGGGAGACCACCCCAGCATGGCAAACATCCTCGCGCCTCTCGCCGACAGGTGCCCAATCCCGCTGGCTCCACGCCCCCCAAAGGCCCTCCCAAAGTGGTGCCACGCTGGGAGCCCACCCCAGCGTGGCAAACATCCCGCCATCTGCCGACGGGCTGCCTCATCCTCTGCCGGCTCCATCGCCCCCAAAGGCCTCCCAAGCTTTGTGCCACGCTGGGAGCCTCCACCCTGCGGCAAATGTCCCGTCTTTTTTTTTTTTTTTTTTTACTTAGAAATAAACCTTCACACGGGCGCTTCTCCTTGAACCCTCCCACAACCCGCACCCACCCACTCGCGCACCCTGCCTCCCCACACCCCCACCCCATACTTACCTCTGGAGCTTGGCACGATGATCATTGGACCAGGAACACGCCTGCACTTTTCAAAGCCAACCGCAAACTGAGGAAATGCCGGTAAGCAGTATAATGGGCTAGAAGTTTTTTCAACTTTGTTGCATATCTCAGGCATTTTTGAATTTTGCACCAAATTTTCAACATGGGGTTTTGGGACACCTTCTCATGAATGATGTCACTGTTTATGCAGTTATTCGGCCTGAAGGGTAATTTCGCGATCACTGCATGAAATCACCTTTCAGGCCCAATTAATGAAACAAAACTGCCAGCGTTCATAAGGTGGGCTCTCAAAAAGCCTATTTTGAAAATTTGGTGAAAAAATTCCTAAAAATGACTGTTTTACGAGCGTGCGTTGTGCAGTTCCTATGCACGCTCATAAGTTTGTGAATTTTCAATATTTTCACTCCAGATTTTCAACATTGCCATTTTACCACATCTCCTCATGAGCAGTATAGCTGTCATTTTTCACATCCTGCCCAAAATGTGTTTCCTACTCATGTAGCGCACAATGGCGCAGTCAGGTGCGAACTCAATGTATGGGACACATTAAGAAAATAACAGTGACACTGTTCATGAGCAGACGTCTTAAAATGGCTGTGTTGAAAATTTGGTGAAAAAATTCCTAAAAATGACTGTTTTAAGCAAGCATTGTGCAGTTCCTATGCACGCTCGTAAGTTTGTGAATTTTCAATATTTTCACTCCAGATTTTCAACATTGCCATTTCACCACACCTCCTCATGAGCAGTATAGCTGTCATTTTTCACATCCTGCCCAAAACATGTTTCTGCCCATGTGGCGCATAATGGCACAGTCGTGTGCAAACTCAGTGTATGGGACACATTAAGAAAATCACAGTGTTGCTTTTCATTAGCAGAGGTCTTAAAATGGCTGTGTTGAAAATTTGGTGAAAAAATTCCTAAAAATTACTGTTTTACGAGTGTGCATTGCGCAGTTCCTATGCACGCTCATAAGTTTGCGGATTTTCAATATTTTCACTCCAGATTTTCAACATAGCCATTTTACCACCCCTCCTCATGAGCAGTACAGCTGTCATTTTTTACTTCCTGCCCAAAACATGTTTCTGCCCATATAGCGCACAATGGCACAGTCGGTGTGCGAACTCAGTGTATGGGACACATTAAGAAAATAACAGTGACACTGTTCATGAGCAGAGGTCTTAAATGGCTGTGTTGAAAATTTGTGAACAAATTCCTAAAATGA
This sequence comes from Neoceratodus forsteri, assembly GCA_016271365.2. Taxonomy (NCBI): domain Eukaryota; kingdom Metazoa; phylum Chordata; order Ceratodontiformes; family Ceratodontidae; genus Neoceratodus; species Neoceratodus forsteri. The sequence goes on along the minus strand of CM057450.1, from coordinate 433,609,201 downwards.
CTGTTTTATTTACGTATGCTATGCAGTTCCTACGACGCTTGTAAGTTTACTTAATTTTCAATATTTTTACTCCAGATTTTCAACATTGCCATTTTACCACACCTTCTCATGAGCAGTATAGCTGTCATTTTTCATCCTGCCCAAAACATGTTTCCCGCCCATGAGCCAATGGCACAGTGGTGTGCGAACTCAGTGTATGGGACACATTAAGAAAATCACAGTGTTGCTGTTCATTAGCAGAGGTCTTAAATGGCTATGTTGAAAATTTGGTGAAAAAATTCCTAAAAATGACTGTTTTACAAGCGTGCGTGCTTGAGTTCCTACGCATGCTCGTAAGTTCGCGAATTTTCAATATTTGCACTCCAATGACTTACAAATACCTAAACAGCACATAGAAGCAAGCAACATTTGGCATTGACAAATGCTTGTTCATTTTTGCATTCGCTTGCATGCATGTGCAAGGAACGTTTTGGGACAGTACGACTTTTTGAAGGTGTGTGACCCTCCTGTCCAATGCAGTGCTCAGTGTAACGTGTGCAACCCTACTGCACCAATGGATGCATGAGTTGTCTATGACTGCAGTTTAGCTGCAGTAGTCTTCAGTTAAAAGAAAAGCACCACTGCAATTAGCAGTGGTAACGTGTGTGTATTTAGCTTATTGACGTCACCCTTTTCCCTCTGGCTGCTAATAAAATCCCTCACACTTCCTCCCTCTGCTGCCTCTCACCCTGCTCCCTTGTTATTGCCCCCACCAAACACATTGTATGTGCAGACGGAGTGCACAGTCCCCATTGTCTCCAGGCCCCCCAACAAACATCTAGGTGACATGCTGGGAGCTCCACCCCAGCATGCCCATTGTCCCTGTAAATGGGAAACCTGTCCCGAACATCTTTTGTTTTTTAAACCTGTGAAACAGAAAACCATCCCTCACTGTGTCTTGTGCCCCTTCCCAAACCCACACCCCACCTCTGCATACCCCACCTCCCCTCACCCCATACTTACCTCCGGGCCTGGCGCAATGATCTTCAGTGGGTGGAACACATCTGCACTCTTGAAAGCTTGAGCAAACTGAAGAAATGACGGTAAGCTGTATAATAGCATAAATGGTTTTCCTTTTTCCAACCTAGGTGACTATCTCGGGCATTTTTGCAAATTTTGGCACCACATTTTCAACAGGAAGTTCTTGGGACACCAGCTCATGAATTCAGTTACTGTCATGTGAGTTATTCGGTCCCCAAAGGTGATTTCATGGTCACTGCACAAAATCACCTTTTTGGATTGATTAACTAAACAACAGTGTCGCTGTTAATGAGGTGGGCTCCCAAACTCCTATGTTGCAAATTTGGTGAAAAAATGTCAAAAAATGACTGTGTTAAGAGCGTGCATTGCGCAGTTTCCACGCACACTCATAACTTCAAGAATTTGAAATATTTTCACTCCAGATTTTCAACACTGGCATTTTTTCACACCTCCTTATGAACAGTACAGCTGACATTTTTCACATCCTGGCTGAAATGTGTTTTTGCACATCCAGCGCACAATGGTGTGGTCACAGTGAGAAGTCAATGCTCAGGACAGATTATGACAATCACAGTGACACTGTTCATGAGCAGAGGTCCCACAATGTCTATGTTGAAAATTTGGTGACAAAAATCCACAAAATGACTGTGTCATGAGCATTCATTGCGCAGTTTCCGTGTAATGTCAGAAGTTCAAGAAATTGTTGTATTTTCATTCCAGATGTCCAACATTGCCATCCCTTCACACCTCCCTATGAATGCTACAGCTGTCATTTTTCACATCCTGCCCGAACTGTGTTTTTGCACATGTGGAGCACAATGGTGTGGTCGCTGTGGAAAATCAACGCTCAGGACAGATTAACAAAATAACAGTGGGACTGTTCATAAACACAGGTCTCAAATGCTTTTATGAGGTGGGGGTAACAAAAAGGTCATGCTGAAAATTTATAGTGCAAATACCAGCAATCACACAGGGCATTAGGGTAAAGCACCATACATGCCAAACACCACTGCAAATACCTGCAAGCGAACATCGGCATTGACAAATACTTGTTTGATTTTCAGTTCCACCATGCTGGAAAGAAAAGAGTTTTGCATGTTTTGTTGGTGAGAATTATGATGATATATATTTTTTTTTAACGAGGTATAGCACACTAGCTTGAAAGCTTTTTTACAGGAGCGACCTGGAAGAACAAGGAGGTTAAGTGACTTGCTTAGGGTCACACAGTATGCAAGTGGAAGCTGTGGGATTTAAACCCAGGTCTGGTCTGCTGGATGTCACCAGATTTGCAGCTCGGAGCCTTAGACCACTGCGCTCTACTGCCTCCATATTGCAAGTATATGTATTGGACCACTAGTTTTAGTTTTTCTTGGGGGGGGCAGCATTGCAGCTTTAAGACTTTTTACCTGCTTGTGTAACAAAATGCTTTAGTTTTGTTGTGTTTCTGTTTTCTTTGAGAGGGAGACCTCTGTGGAGAAGGGAGGTGATTACAGTTTAGCTAGTTTCTTTTTTAAGGGGAGGGTTGTGTGTTTGTTCACTTTAAGAGGTGTTGATGGTTTTCTGTCAGAGTTTGGGGTTTTAGTGGCATTTAGTTTTCTTTTTTAATTGATCTATAAATGTGTAAAGAAGTTATCTTTCTCAGCAGGGTAGCCCAGTTAGGGGGAGGGGTTATTTATGTGATTTGGTTTATTTGCATATTTACAGTATGAGGGGTAGTGTATGATAAGGTAGACGTGTACTATTGCCCCAGATTCTCCCCTTTTCCCTCACAAAAAGACAGAAACCATTGTTTGTTGTTGTGCTGATTGGCAATTAATTTATTTATATATCATAATTCCATATTCCATTTCATCATCTTTTATTATTATATTTCTCACAATTGCATTTCTTTTGCATCCATATATCTAATATCTGATCATCCCTCTATCTTCCTCTTTTCTCCCCCGCAGGTGAAAACCTGGGTGCCTTCTTCTTCTTCTCCTTTTCTGTTAGGTAATGGTGAAAACGGAGACCACTTTCCTCCTTCAGCTTCTTCTTGTTTTCATCTTATTCCTTTTTCCTTCCCCCTCCCCTCCTTCCCCCCCCCTTTTCCCCCCATTAGCCGGTCTCCAGCTTGCGTTGGATAACTGGCTTTCCGTTCACTTTAGGGTGTCATTCTACCCTACCTCAGGGAAACTCCCTCTCTGTCCTCTTTCTCTTTTTTTTTTACTTCCATTTTTGCATGCCTCCTCCATGCTTCTATAAAACCCATCATTTCTGTATTAAACATGTCTATGGCTAGATCTGACAGATGCACACCATCTGGCCTGTAGAAATCTTCTAACCACTCTTCCACACCCCGCAGTACTACCTGCCCTCCCATTTTCTTTATCAGCATCCCTACCCTTCTGTTCATCTTTCTCTTGGCCCTATCCACAGCTCCATGGCTGTGTTCATGTCTCCAAACCCTTCTTGGGATCATATCTGACCAGACAAGGCATACCTTACACCACCACTGCTGTATTGTCTCTAGATCCCTTTTTATCTGCAAGTATGTGTCCACCCATGGCTTACCCCCAAGGTCATGACCCCCAGATGTATAATTAGATCTGTAATGGGTCGCCGCTCCTTCAGCTCTTTCAGGGTAGGAAGAAGTTGTGCCCATCTCATGCCCCGGATGCCGCGCCAAACCAACCTACATTGCTTTACATCTTGGTACAGCTGTTTTCCCCCAGCCTTTTTCACAGCTCTCCTTTCTGCCCAATAAATATAAGAGTGGCTGCAGATCCAGACTTCCATGATCCTCACTCTTCCTATAGGGTTTAAGCAGAATAAACATCTTATATATGGTCTTAACTTTCCTTTTTCACTATATCACTCCTCCATGTCCCCCTCTCTCCATGTGGATCCAAATCTGTAACAAAACACAGGTTGTACATAAATCGTCATACTGCAGTGTTCGAATGTATCTCTTATAACTGGCAGACCGCCAGCTGCCCTTCTCCAAAATATTATTCACTGTCTCACCTGCTGCTGCACACTGTGAGGCAGCCCCTATCTGTAGGGAGTGGGATGAGTAATTAATTGGATCCTCCCCCAGGAATTGCATACCTTTTTTGAGCAAGACTGTGACTTGATAAATTGTGACCTTCCTTCCATCTCCATGCACAAATAATCTCCCTGTCTTGTTTCCATGCTCTGCGGTGAAAGCCCACAAAGCTTTCACTGGGCACACTGTGCCCTCCACATTTCTTTAGTGTTACCATGCAACCTTGCCACCTTTGATCCATCTTTGACCTCTTGATCATGATTTGTATTTCCTTCATCCTCCAGTTTATATGTTCCTATTCCAAACCCCCTTCCTTGTCTTTACTGCCATGACCTACCACCTCACTCACTCTCATGGCCCCTGCAAACATTACAACATAAATCATGTGGAATAGCTGGGCCTCAGCCTTTGATCTGCATATTGCCGGTAACACATCCTTTAGTTTCACAAGCCACTGTTCCCCTATTGGTCTTCTATTATCCACAGTCCCTTGTTTTAACCTACCCCATCCCTGCATCATTCTTCTAATGAACATTGATTTTGCTGCATCCTTCCATCCTTTTAGGCTGCAAATAACACTAATCCCTGTCAAATAGACCCCCACTGTGGTGTGGGCTACTCCTTTTTGCCATTGCTTTATGGTGAACTTATCCAATTGTTCTTCTGTGAGTGGCCTACTTACCTCCATATGGTGTGCTGCCCTGAATGTTTGAAACACTCACCAGGCCCCATCGTAGGCCCTCAGAGTCCGTGGTGCCCATGAACTGTGAAACAACAGTTCTGCTCCTTCTTGCCAATGTCCCAGATGTTTGTTGGTATGGGCATTTTTTGCTCCTCTGCTGTTGGTGCCAGCCTCCGGAAATGATCCAGCTGCAGATGGGAAAGGCTGTCAGCCAGGGTATTGTGTACCCCTTCTATGTGTTTCGCTCTGAATGACATGTTCAACTGCAAGGCACTTAGTACCAAAAGTCACAAAGCATGCATGACCATTTCTGACCTGGCTCCCCCATTGTTTAGGACCTCTACCACTGCTCTATTGTCACACCAGAATGTCACTTTCTGATTCCATAATTCGTCCCCCCAAACCAGGGTGCAAGCCCAGATGGGCATGATCTCTAACAATGTTATATCTTTTACCTTACTGTCCCTCACCCAGTCTGTTGGCCACAGTTCTGCAAACCATCTGCCCCCCAGATAGCCCCCCATGCCTAGTCCCCCGGCTGCGTCTGTGTAAAGATCGAGGTCTGTGTTATACACCCATTCCTCCTGCCAGAAAGAGAAGCCATTATATTCCCTGAGGAATTCCTCCCATACTTTAAAACCATCCTTGACTGCTTTTGTCATTTCTACCCAATAGTGCAGTCTAGTTACCCTGGCTGTAGCCCTTGCTAACCTTTTAGTGAAAGCCCTCCCTGGCCCAATAGCCCTGCACGCAAAGTTCAGATGTCCCAATACTTGTTGAACCTGTTTTAGTTGTACTTTTCTTCTACTGGTATGTATCTGAATCAACTCCTTCAGTTTTTCCACTTTTTTGTCTGGCAGTCGAACTATTTCCCCCAGAGCATCTATTTCAATACCCAGAAATTCTAACACCTTACTGGGCCCTTCTGTTTTCTCCAGTGCCAATGGAACCCCTAGTTCTTTACACAGTTCTTGAATCTGGCTAACATTTTTTTCTGTCTCTCTTCTCCCACTGCCTATAAAAAGGAAATCATCCAAATGGTGAATAACTGTTTTATAACCAGTTCTTTCTTGAAATATCCACTGCAAACTTGTGCTGAATGCTTCGAATGTCGCACATGCTATAGAGCAACTCATGGGCATGGCTTTGTCAAAATAGTACTGTCCCCCAATTTTAAACCCCAACAGGTCCCAGTCTTCTCTCTTAACGGTAAGTAATCTGAAAGCGGACTCTATGTCTGTCTTTGCCATCCATGCATCCGCAGTTGCCCGGATAATCCAGACTGTGTCTTCTGAACTGGAATATGTCACTTTACTATATTCCTCGCTGATAAAATCATTCACTGAATCTCCTTCCGGAAAGGATAGGTGATGAATCACCCTGCAATCCACCCTCCTGTTTTTTGGGGACCAAACCCAATGGAGAAATCCTCATATTCTGCAATGGGGGGGGGTATTATATGGTCCCTCTACTCTCCCTGCTGTCTTTTCCTTCTCTATTTTTTGTCTTAACATTTTTTACCTCCCTATAACCGAACCCAGATTGTTCACCTCTCTCGCTTGCCTTGGGCCCTCACACTGCAACGAAAAATCTGTGCAAAAACCTTTTTTAATCATCTCCACCATTTTCCTATTTGGATATCTGTCTAACCATTCTTTCCATGCCGCTATCCTGATGGGGGTTCTAGCTTCTCTAAATTGCTCCCTTGTCTTCTTTTCTTTTTCTCCTCTAAGGTCTCCCCCTCTGATTGATGTCCAGCCTTGCTGATCAGTTATTCTGAATCCCTCTACTTGCATGTCCCCTGCCCCCCCATTCCATGCCTGCCCTTTATATCCCTGCCCTTCACGAAAAAACTGTTGACCTGAACCTTGCCCCCCAGATCCTTGGGCTCCCTGGACCCATGTCATCCTGCAGCTGCTCGCTGGATGCGATCCCCCACATTTCAAACATGCATGCTGGAAACGGCATTGTGGCCAGGAACAAAAGTCCCTATTGTAGGCCCAGCAACACCTCTGTGGCATGGCACCTTTCTTCCCCAACTCTCCCTCTGGCGTGGACTGATCGGTTACGTAGTCTGTCCACAAGTCTAGTTGTTTCGTGTCCCATCTTACATCCCCATATGTCGCCATTCTCTGCAGAAAGAATTCATCATAGTATATCCACCCCACACCCCCTTTTGCTTTTGCTCTCCTTATTATCAAGAAGTATGTGATGAGTGGGATGCCCAGCTCAGACCTCTTCTCCAATACTATGGCTGAGAATGTGGCAAAACCTATAAACTACCCTTCCCAAGTCTTCCCTTTAGTGAATTTGTCCTCCTCTTTCTTGCCTAACAAAACTACCGCTGCTACCATTTCGCTCTTCCCTATATTCTCTGCCTCCTCATATTTTGCTGCCACTTCCTGGCTTACCAAGGCGAAAGATATCCACATACTCTCCTTTCCATATTTTCTCTTTTGTGGCCTACAGAACTTGTTCACCTACCCTCATCCCAGGAGCTTCTATCTCCCTTGTTCCTTTTCTTTCTTTCACCACTCCTCCTTCTTTTTCTTTCAGCACTTCCTTTTCTGACCTAATCTCTGCCAGTGCTGACTCTATCTGCCCTAAGCCCCCCTGTCCCTAGTGCTGAAACAATTTGGTTTATATACTCTTTGATGCTGTACCCCACACAGCCGGGTGTGTTACCTGTGGCCTTGTCCACTCCAGGTTGCCTGCTGTCCTCATGGTGCCCAAGTATGGTGCCCTGTGGTTGAAGGGTGGTTGCTTTTCTAGTGGCTGTGGAGGAACCACTATGAGCTGGGGATCTGGTCTGGGTTCCACTGGGGTAAACCCAACCTGGTCCTGGGGAGGTACTGGTGGCATCGGGTCAACAGGTTGCAGAGGTACTGGGACTAGCCACCTTGTTGGGTCCCACTATCAGTGGCTGTATCCTGGCTGGACTGCTTGGTCCTTCAGCCAGTCGCTTCCCTCTGCCCCATTTGCCCTTCTCCATTTTCTTTTCTCCCCAGGTCTCCCCGGTTCCTCCCCTTCCACCAGCTCCCACATTCTATTGGCTTTTTCTGCCAGCTCCACTATAGCCCTGTAGGCATCCTCCTTTGAAGGCCTGTTCTTCTTTGGTGCCATGTTCCTTGCTGTTTGCAAACTGTGGAAGCAAGTTTTTCTGAAGAAAAGAAAAGAGAATTTCCATTAATTACAAATCAGCCCGTAGTATTCTCCATATGACCAGGCCCATTTTCAAAAGAAACGTTCGACTAATGGCGACAAAATGTGCCCCCTCTTTTTTTTTTGCACGGTCCTCTATTGCTATCAGGTCGATTCATGCCCAAAGCTACAGCTTCCCTTTTCATGCCTGTAGCAATGCTGTAAGGTGCAAAAATCCTCCATATATGCTGCCCTCTTGGAAGCCAGCTGCATCATACCTGATCCTCTGCCCGGGGCCTTCCTCCTTCGTAATCCTTTAAAATTGCCTTTTTTTTGCCTTGCCCCTCCTTACCATTCTTATTGCCTCTCCTGTCTTCTATCCACCTCTCTTTTCTGCACCCCCAGCCTCAAAAACACTTTAAGTGCCACCTCTTGTGGCCTTCCAGACCTAACCATATTCCCCTTGCATGCCCTCGCATTGGTAGGGCTGTTGACCCTCCCAGGACTCTCCATTCCCCTTCCTTTTTGCCCTGTTTGTCTCCAGCCATGCCAAGTGGCTTTTCTGCTTTAAAATCCCCATCGCCCTTCCTCTAGAGAGACCAATTTTTTGCCCCATTCTCCCCCTGGCTTCCTTCACCATGCTCTTGGCCTGTTTGGCCCACTTCTCTTTTGTCCCCCATGGTTGGCGTCCAAACACCTGAGGCCACACTGTATCCACTGTGCTGTCTCTTGTGGCCTCATTTGGCCTATACAGCCTCCCTTTAGCATGCTCTCACATGCCTGTGTCCGTATACTCCTTTTTCTGCTGCTACCTTGTCCGCTTGGGTTGCTTCTCCCCCCCATTGCACCCTATATCCATTGTTTCCCATCCCTAGACCCTTTTTCAGCTTGCCAGGCCATCTTTGTTGTCACTGCATGGTTCTCCTGACGTGTGATGTCATGCCATGCGTTTTTTTTCTCTCTATGCTATCCTGCACCCAGACCTCTATTTCCTGCCTCTCTTTCTTGTTTCCCATTCCTTCCCCCTCACTTGTCCATCACTTTCAGCCCCTATATCGGTTCAGCCCTTAGGTCATCGCCAACCCTGCCTCTGCTGTCCTTGCTCCTTTTCTCCAGGAGCCGTCTCCGTCCCCCCTTGTGACCAAATGCCTTCCCCCTCTCTTGTCTATCGCTTTTAGCATTCAGCCCCTTAAGCTGCCACAAAACTACACCTGCTGTCCTCGCTCCCTTTTGGCAGGCACCATCTCCTTGCCCCCCTTCGAACTGCCTTCCTCTCACTCGGCGGTGAGATTCTCTGTTTTCCCCTGCATAAAGCTGAAAAGCGCCCTGTTTCCCCTAAAGATTGAGAGAGCAAAAATCTTTTGATTTTAAAACAACTATGGTGTTCCCCAGCATCAGACCATAGTACAGTTCATGTCCACGCGCTTGCTCAGAAAAAGCTTTTAAAATAACTCCTTCAGCTTCAAAGCTGCTTTACTAAAAAAAAATCTTGAAGGCTGAGGCCTTGCCTGCTTGCTTCCACCTTTGTCTTGCACGTGTTTCGTGCATGCACCCAGAAACTAAGCAAAACGCTGTACAAACAATCGAAAAACAAAGCCCTTAATCGTACAATTGTCCTAATGGTGTTCCACACATCCTGCAGCATTGCAGGTTCAGCTCAACTCACTTGCTGGGCAATACCCTTAACCGAAACATCCAAAACTGCAAAAACTTTTCCTGCCTGCATTCCCTTTTGTCCAGAATGTGTTTGCAAGTTCAAAACTTCAAAATTAATGGAACGCTAGCGTGGAAATGCCAAAAGAGCTATGCCTTACAAGTTTCTCAACCAGGATCCTAGAAACTAAGCCAAACGTTGTTACAGCCTTATTCAGTCTAAAGAAAACTTCCCTCAAACGGGGGTCCTACTCCAAAACTTCCTACAAACAGGGGTCACATTCTAGGCCTAATGAGCCAGTCATATACAATTCACCTTCAATGATTTTGTCTTGTAAAGTAATACAGCTTATCATTATATCTCACTATTAATTTATTTATCCATATTTATTATCATATTATTTATATATATATATATTTTTTAAACTTCATTCATTGTGAGCTATCTTACCTGCTGTATCCTAGTGCACAAACCTATCCTGTTGTTCAGCCAATCTGATGTGCTGCAGTTTCAATTAAATCAAAACTATAACAAAAAGTGACTGAGCCACTCCTGTGCTACCCATTATGTACCTCCTCATGCCCCTCCCCTTCCTGTTGCTCGGCCATAGTTCTACCCCCCAGCCCTCTACTTCCCTTCCCCTTCCCTCTTCTGAGCACACCATCTTAATGGAAAGGGAAGGGGTGTACCAGGACAACCTGGTCTGCCCCTTAAAGGGCAAACACCATTAGCATCATTCATGTCAACAAGGCATCCCTGAGTTATAATTTTCTACCCATTAAAGCAGCCTATAACAGCCCTAAACCACTGTCATATTGGCCACTGTCAATCAATGAGCAGTACTCTTTATATTCTATGCTCGCTGACAGCTCAGTCCGCAGCTGGCCATGGTGGTGAGAGAAGGACTGTGCTGGACACTGGCTCCTGTGCTTGGGACAGAGGAGGGAGCAGGGTGGTGGGGCAGTACCTGCTGGGGTGGGGGGTCAACTAGACCATCCTGGATGAATGTGTATCATCATAACAGGGATTGGAGCTGGGGAGGGAACACTAGACCACCAGGAATGTATTTACTATTAATATGACTGGGTTTCAGGGCTGGGGAGGTACCGCTAGACCACCAGGAATGTAGTTATTTTTAATGAGACAGGGGATCAGGGATGGGGAGGGACTGCTGGACCACCAGAGCTGCTTAATTTTGACATACATGAGGTGATCTGGACTAGGAAGGGATTACTGGAATACCAGGGTACCCAGCCCCTGAACGTGCTTGGATTGGGTGCAGGGTACCCACCCCATCTGCACATTGTTAAGGGCTGGGTTTCAGAAATATTAAACTGTGCTGCGCTGATGGTCATTTAGCGATTCTGAAAAAGTTCTGTATTGTTCTGCATTGCATATCCATGAAGGATCCCTCATATACGTTGACACAGCACAATATTGTGTGTGACAGCACTGTCAGGGGTGTGCCATACATAGGTGACTTTTGAATATGTCCATGCCCTTGACAGCCGGCACTATTCCAGGTTAGTGTGGTGCAAGCCCATTTTGTGCCATGCTACCCTTTTGGAAATGGGGCCCAGTGTACAGGTATGATCCACAGTATAAAAAATGCAATTTTAGTTATTGAAGATTGTATGTAGAAAGTAGGGATTTGTAAGCAAGAGCATTTGAAAGAGTTATGAGTTGCACCCTAATTTATTTATTTATAATTTTTTACCAGAAAAGACAGACTTAGTTATGGTTGTTTATTTCCAGGAGCTTCCATGGGGATGGGTTGCATGAACATGCTTTATTGACAGGGGGACGTTGGACATGATGCCATGGAAATGCCATTACTCATCATGGATGAGTGCCATGGGATATCCACCTGGACAGTGACCAGAGTGGCAGACAGGACCTCAGTTGACATCTCATCTGGAGGAGGGTACTACAACAGTGCAGTACTCCTTCTTACTCTACTGTTCTGTCAGTTATGGGTATTACTTGGTCCGGGGCTGGAATCCACCACCATCCAACTTTCTGGCCCCAGAGGCAGGCATGCTACCAACTAGGCCATGGACACTGATAATAACCTACTCTGTGGGTGCATCATAGCCAGGTCAAGATGACGAGCAAGTGAAACTGGTTGGGGTTTTGTCTGACTTTGTTACATGCATGCATGCAGTACTCAGTTTACTGGTGCCCACAAATGATTATACAGTTGGGAGTATAACAACATTTTTGTATGTTGAGCAGTGAACAAATAAATAAGATAAACCAGGATTCAGTATTCATAACTGAGCCTCCCCATTTAAACAAGAGTAGCTAGGCATGAGAGAAGTTATTTGGTACATACTGACTGAGTGTAATGCATTGACTTGTTCTTCTTTATGAACTAGAGACTGCTTCCTGACCATATGGGACACTGCGGACATCAAGGCAAACTCTAAGCCACAAAATATAATGGTGAACATCAAATGTGATGTGGCCCTATATAAAAGGATTTGGAAACAAAAAGTAACAGAGGTCAACAATGGAGGTTGCAACAAAACGCATACAGAACTATATAAAACCTTTTTTACCATGAACTGCTGTTTTAAGGACTAGGATTGGGGGCCCACTATTGTTGTTATTGTAGAAGATCCAACACTATTTTTTAAGCTAAAAAGAAACAGAAAATCACCAACACAGTCAGCACTAATTGGTACCCTTGTTGGCAGCCTCACATGAGAGACTAAGGATCAAAAGGGCATAGAATCTGAACTACCCTCTCACATACGTGATGGTCTCTCCGTGGCAGGGTTGAGGCACATTGGCAGAGTAGTCTGGGGAAGCTTGCACTGTGATCGCCTGTGCTGTACCTGTCATGTGGTTAAATAGGGGACTTCAGGTCCCAGTGCTGTCAACCCAGCACCTTTCATGAGCACTACAAAATTCACACACAGAAAAACTAAAAAATATTTAAAAAAAAAAAAGATCCAGCACTATCATGAAGGATCAATGCCTTATGAATTTGGCTAGCTTAACATCTGTAAAACACATTCCCTCCCCTGTTTGGAAAAAAACAAGTTTAGTTTTGTAACAAGGTGTGAAGAAAATCACATATCACATAAATTAAACATACCATATCCTAACTAAAAATATGCAACTGAGTCCAAACATGAGTTTTTCTGTCAGGGAATATTCACCATAATTCACACCAAGAATAAAATGTGGTTTTCACTCTTCACTTCTCTCCCAATATAAAAAGATTGAGTTGGGTTTCGCTGGAAGCAACAATGCAGAATCATATGATCTTTATGATTTTTCTTATTTATCACTTTCTTCTCAAAAGCAAGAAAATAAAGAGTGGTACAAAATTATGAATTTCAGTTCCTTACAAATTTTGCAAAATTTCACACTGCAGATACTTTTAAAGTGCATACATTTGCATTCCTATAATTTTTAATTTCACAAATAGTGTATTTTTATGTGAAAATGTTCACTTTTGCATATTTTTCACATGTACATTGAAAAAAATGTGCATTTTAAAAAAAACCTTTTTGTTTTGATGACTTTTCTCCCCCTGGTCCCCGGTTGGCTTCATCTACCTGGCAACCCTGTCCTCTGGCCGCTATCCATCCCGCACCTCCACACTTCAGCTCATCACCGCTTTTACCCCCATGGCTTACCCCCCATGGTGGGGTAGTGGGGAACCCCTGATCTTCCCCACCAGGACCGGATCCAGCATTGGCAGTGATGCCCTCTGGAGGTGGTGTGTTCCAATGGACAGGCATCAAGCCATGCAACCAGGGCCATTTTTTCCTGATTTTCTTCCCATGCAGTGATGAGGCATGCATTGATGCTAGCAGAGGGAGCATGCACGCACCCACACACACTCTTCCAGACATCTGCCCCATCTCTGCCCCTATCTGCAGCATTGGCATGCTGCCCCCCAGCCTCTGCTAGGGGCCAGTCATACCCTGACCACTGACATCTGCTCCCCAGAGAAGGAAAGCAGTCCCTGGATGCTTGATCCTTCTCCTCCCCCTGTTGGCGGCCCATGCTCGCTCAACATGGGTCACTGATAGCGGAGGTAAGACATCCAGTGCCCTTTAGCCTCAGTGCAACCGAGCTGGCTAAAAAAACCTTTTTTAAAGAAATGCACCATTAGACATAAAAGGAGCACTTTCAAGTATTATGTGTATGCAAATGCCAAATTATACATTTTGCAAAATTTGTTTTTTTTACGTGAGTGATTTGGGCAAAAATATGTACTTTTATGTTTTAAACAAATGTGCAATTTGGACAAAATAGCATTCTTTTGTGCATTTTGCACTTAAGGCTCAAATTGTGTATTAATTTTGGATTATGTCATTTTCGCAGCATATTGCAAAAATTGTACAAACGTGGAAATGGCAATTTATGCTATTTCACAGGCATAATTTAAGTTTCAACCAGAATTACACTTAAAATCATATTTTAACCTAATTATGATAAAAATCTACATCGATTCTATTATTTTCATTAAAAGAGTAGAATAAGAAAAGAAATAAAGTGGTACAATCGTGTGAATACTTAAAGGCTATGGGATGGACGTATTTATGTCATATTTGAACTCAATATTGTGTTTCTCAATTGAATAGCTTACACTATGCAATCTAGATTGTCTTTAAGACTATAATACCCTTCTGTACATTTTTCTCATCTCCATCTACAGATAAATATAGTGTCCCTTGTCAGTAATAGAGTTCATTTCTCATTAGTACACAAGTCACTTTGATCAAACCCCATCTTTTATTTAAGACTGATTTGCCAACATATACACATGGCAATGTACAGTACAAGTAATTATAAATCAAGACATACAGGATATAGAACTTTCCTAGCTGAAGTACACTGTAATGATAACTGTATAAGAGAAAAGGAAGGCGAAAGGGGAATTATAATATTGTAAGTTTATTGTACAGCATCTACACTTGAAGGAATAAACCTTGAGGAAGTTCATTTTTTTAAGTTAAATTAGTAAGGTTCAAACAGGGTTATTTAATATTAATCTATATCAATTTTCCCTTTGCATGGCTGAAAAAAATTTCTGAATCATCACTCACCTCAGATGACCAATACATCCTCCAAACCTTTCTCCTCTTTATTCCTCTTTTGTTCTTGTAAGTAAGTTACCAAGTTGTCATTATTTATAATAATTATTATAAGTGCACTTTACAAGGAAACAAAAGACTGAACTCTGTCCCAGTTGCAGCAACTGACATGGTCAGATATTTTGTGAATTTCCTGTGATATCTGTAGAGAAATTCCCTGTCTGCCTGCCTTCAGTACCACTATAGGGCCACCAGAAAGAATCCCTTTAGAATATCACGAAATATTTGAAAGTATCTGACCATGGGCCCAATTCTCACTCAATTCTCACTGCTCTGCCCCCCTCAAAGGCATCAACATTAGCTGCGGTGTGGCTTTCTCTTAAAGCTGACATCGGGGTGCCCAATCCCCATGTCAGCAATACAAACACTCTGTGCAGTCACTTCCCACCCCTTGCCATTCAGGACACTGGATAGCCCACTCCCAGTGTCCCCCTATCTGTATCCCCCAATATTCTGGGATACTGGAGAGCCCACTCCCAGAGTCCCCAAAAATAATTTAGAAATGGGAAGACTGGGTGGGCCAAGCGGTCCTTATCTGCAACATAATGTTTCCCTGAAATAAAGAAAACCGTCCCCGACATTTTTTTTCTTTGTAATGCCCTGGAAAAAAAGGAAATGGTCCCTCGTTGTCTCCCATGCCCCTTCCAATCCCCACCCTCCTTCTGCACACTCAGCTTCCCGCACCCCGCCCTTACCCCATACTGACCTCTGGAGGTTGACAACTGTGATCCTCTCTGGACCGGGACACATCTGCACTCTTCAAAGGCAAACCACAAACTCAGGAATCAAGGTAAGTGCTGTAAAATGGCTGTCAATGGGGTTTTGAACTTATGTTGATATCACAGTTATTTTTTGGACTTTTGGCACGAAATTTTCAACACGGGCTTTTTGAGACCCCTCCTAGTGAACACTTTCACTGTCATCTCATTAATCGGACCTATAAGGTGCATGGATTAACTTTTCGGGACTATCCAAAATGACAGCACTAGTGTTCATATGGGAGGTCCCAAAAGCCCATGTTGAAAATTTGTTGCAAAATGATCATGCTATGCGCTGCATTACGTAGTTTCTACGCATGCTCATAACCTCATCAGTTTTAATATTTTCACTCCAGATTTTCAACATTGCCATTTTTTCACACCTCCTCATGAACAGTGTAGCTGTCATTTTCACATTCTGCCTGAAATGTGTTTTGCATCTCTGGTGCAGAATTGCACAGCCACTGTGCAAAATGACCTTTCAGAACTGATTAAGGAAATGACATTGTCAGTGTTCATGAGGTGGGGTACCAAAAAGCCCATGCTGAAAATTTTGTGGAAAAATTCTTAAAAATGACCTTGTTATGCAGGCTAGTTGCAATTTTCCTACACAAGCGTGTAACTTTGGTAATTTTCAATACTTTCACTCCAAATTGTCAACATAGCTATTTTTCCACACCACGTCATGAATAGTATAGCTGTTATTTGTCACATCCTGCCCAAAATGTGTTTTTTGTACTTGTGGTGTGGAATGGTGCAGTCACTGAGTGAAATCACCTTACAAAACTGAGTATCAAAATGATAGTGCCACTGTTCATGAGGTGAGGTCCTAAAAAGTCTATGTTGAAAATCTGGTATGAAAATACCAACAAACGCCTGGGGCATTATGGTTTCCAACCATAATGGCCCACCATCCACCCTGCAGAGACTGACATGCATCTGGGGTGTGCCTTAGGGTCATCGGCCATAATGCTTATGCTGTTCTCCCCCCACCCCACCCAGAAGACAGCAACAGTTGTTGGGTGTGCCTTGGGGTGTTCAGCCCTAACATTCACTCCATTCTATACTACACCATCTCAGCTTATTTCCTTATGGAATGGGGTGAGCGTTACGGCCAAAGACCCCGAAGCTAACAGTGACACCTGTCAGTGTCTGTAGGGTGGGGTGAGCTGGAATGGCATGAGCATTATGGTTGATGACCGTTAGTACATCCCCAATGCCTGTCAGTCTGTAGGTGGGTGGGTATTGGGTGTTAGGGTTGGAAAACCTAATGTCTCATTAAGGAAGTAAATCAGGGAGGGGTGGTGGATGTCACCTACCTTGATTTCAGGAAAGCCTTTGACACTGTCCAACATAGAAGACTGATTAACAAGATGGGTAGTCTGGCCATGGGGCACAAGATGATAATCTGGGTTAGAAATTGGCTGATGGACAGGAGGCAGAGGGTGGTGGTAATGGGATCCAATCCAGGAAGAGGGTGGTGGCAAGTAGGGTACCTCAGAGAACAGTCCTGGGACCAGTCTTGTTCAATGTTTTCATTACAGACATTGCAAAAGGGCTAGAATGAAAGGTCTGTCTGCTTATTTGTAGATGACACCAACATCTGTAACAGAGTGAATACTCCAGAAGGGGTGAAGAAAATGAGCAGGGAAATGGAGAGGCTTGAAAAATAGTCTGAGGACTGGCAACAGAGGTTCAATGCAAAGAAGTGCAAAATAATGCACCTGGGAAAAGGGAACCCCGGGAAGAGCTACAGGATGGGGGGAGGTGCTGACGATCACCAAGGAAGAAAGGGAGCTAGGAGTTATCAGTTCTGATGACCTAAAGGTGTCAAAATGGAGCACAAAAATGGCCGGCCCGGTGGTGCTGAGGGTTGAGGTGCTGGATGCCACACCTCACGTCATGCCAGCGACCTGGGTTCGGGAGCGAGCCTGGGCCATTGTGGGTCGGCGAAGGAGAGATAGGATTGAGCATCTGTAGGGCTGCTCTCCTCTCTTGGGGAGGGATCCAGGGGAAGCCCAGCACAGCAGTGGCCCCCGGTGGAGATCGGTGGCACTGGGACGCCCATGGGCTCACAAGCATGGGGTAGACATTGGCAGCTGCCTTCTGGACGTGGGTTGGAGCACTCATGTCATGGGCCAGGTGGCACTGCACGTCCAACGTTGAGGGCATAAACAAGAAAATACCCTCTGCCTCGGATAGGCGATGGCCCTGCCAGTGCCCTTGCCACACACCCAACACTGGTTCCCCGTCACTGCCCCGCAGTCTCCCTGGGTTGCTGCCTCCTCCCATCCCAGGGAGCCGTGACAAAATTAAAGATGTAGGGGAACACAGTGGGCAGTAGAGCGAGCAGGCGAGCATGGTGGGCCGAGAGAGTTCCAAGACGGAGAGACTAGGAAAATAGTTGAAAAAAATGGAGCACAAATGTTGCAAAGAGGGCCAGTGGCATGCTGGGGTGCATAGGCATAGGCATCACTAGCAGAAGGTATGATGTGGTGATACCATTGCATAATACACTAGTGAGGCCTCACCTACAGTACTGTGTGCAGTTCTTGAGGCTGCAACTGTGCAAGGAGTAAAGGACATTGACAAGGTGGAGGGAGTCCACAGAAGGACAAACAAAATAGTATTCAGCTTGCAACACAGAACATATCAGGAGAGATTAAAAGAGCTCAATATGTAGTCACTGGAGGAAAGGAGGGAGTGGAGGAACATGATAGACACATTCAAGTACCTCAAGGGCATAAACAAGGTGCAGGGGTGGACATCTTCCAGTGTAGACGGAGTACAAGAATGAGGGGGCATGATATGACATTGGAGGCTGTAGATTAAGAGGAAATGTGAGAAAAGTTTTCTTCACAGAGAGGGTGGGAGAAAGCAAGGCAGATGGTGATGGTAAATGGGATCCCATCTGGGGAGAGGGGAGTGACCAGCGAGGTATCTCAGGGTTCAGTCCTTGGACCAGTCCTGTTCACTGTTCTCATTAGTGACACTGCAGAAGACCTACAAGGGAAGGTCTGCCTGCAGATGACACTAAGATACGTAACAGAGTGGATGCTGCAGAAAAGATGGATAAAATGAGGAGGGACCTGGAGTGGCTTGAAAAATGTTCTGAGGAGTGGCAAATGAGGTTCAATGCAAAGAAGTGCAAAATAATGCACCTGAGAAGAGGAAACCCTGGGGAGAGCCACAGGATGGGGGGGTGACATGCTGGGGTGCATAGACAGAGGTATCAGTAGCAGAAGGTGGGAGGTGGGGGCATAGAAACCCTGGGGAGAGCTACAGGATGGAGGGGGTTGCTGGCAGTTACCAAGGACCAAAGGGACCTGCTGGTTATTATTTCAGATGACCTGAAAATGTCAAAGCATAATACAAAGGCAGAGGGGAAGGCAACTGGCATGCTGGAGTGCATAGGCAGGAGTATCACCAACAGAAGGAGGGAGATAGTGATGCCATTATATAAGACACTAGTCAGGCCTCAGGTGCAGTACTGTGTGCAGTTCTGGAGGCTGCACCTTTGAAAGGACATAAACAGGCTGGAGATGGTCGAGAGAAGGGCAACTACCATGGTACAAGACTTGCACCAGAAAACATACGAGCAGAGATTAAGGGACCTCAATATGTGCTGGCTAGAGGAAAAGTGGTAGAGAGGAGACATGATAGAGACATTCAAGTACCTCACGGGTATAAACAGTGTGAGCAGGGACATGGAGTGGCTTGAAAAATGGTCTGAAGAGTGGCAACTGAGGTTCAATGCAAAGAAGCACAAAATAATGCACCTGGAAAGAGGGAACCCCGGGGAGAGCCACAGGATAGGCAGGAGGTGCTGATGATCATGAACAAAAAAAAGGACCTAGGAGTTATCAGTTATGATGACCTAAAGGTGTCAAAACAGAGCACAAATGTTGCAAGGAGGGACAGTGGCATGCTTGGATGCATAGGCAGAAGTATCACTAGAAGAAGGCATGAGGTGGTGATACCATTGTATAATGCACTAGTGAGGCCTCACCTACAGTACTGTGTGCAATTCTGGAGGCTGCAGCTGTGCAAGGATATTGAAAGGGTGGAGCAGGTCCACAGAAGGGCAACCAAGGTGGTACATAGCTTGCAACACAGAACATATCAGGAGAGATTAGAGGAGCTCAATATTTACTCACTGGAGGAAGGGAGGGAGTGGGGGGAACATGATAGATACATTCAAGTACCTCAAGGGCATAAACAAGATGCATGGGAGGACATCTTCCAGTGTAGAAGGAGTACAAGAATGAGAGGGCATGATATGAAATTGGGCGGGGGTAGATTAAGAGGAAATGTGAGAAAAGTTTTCTTCACAGAGAGGGTGGTGGGCACATAGAAGAGTGTGCCATAAGAGGTGGTGGCAGCAAGCAAGGTAGATGGTGGTGGTAATCGGGATCCAATCCAGGAAGAGGTGAGTGACCAGCGAGGTACCTCAGGGATCAGTCCTTGGACCAGTCCTGTTCACTGTTCTCATTAGTGACATTGCAGAAGGCCTACAAGGAAAGGTCTGCCTGTAGATGACACTAAGAAATGTAACAGAGTGGATACTGCAGAAGGGTTGGAGAAAATGAGACAGGAACCAGGAGAGGCTTGAAAAATGGTCTGAGGAGTGGCAACTGAGGTTCAATGCAAAGAAGTGCAAACTAATGCACCTGAGAAGAGGGGACCCTGGGGAGAGCCATAGGATGGGGTGTGACTT
This sequence comes from Neoceratodus forsteri, assembly GCA_016271365.2. NCBI lineage: Eukaryota > Metazoa > Chordata > Ceratodontiformes > Ceratodontidae > Neoceratodus > Neoceratodus forsteri. Next base: position 433,589,084 of record CM057450.1, on the reverse strand, counting down.
GTGGGTATATGTAGCAGAAAGTGGGGGCATAGAAACCCTGGGGAGAGCTACAGGATGGAGGGGGTTGCTGGCAGTTACCAATGACCAAAGAGACCTGCTGCTTATTATTTCAGATTATCTGAAAATGTCAAAGCAGTGTACAGAGGCAGACAAGAGGGCCACTGGCATGCTGGGGTGCACAGGCAGGGGTATCACCAGCAGAAGGAGGGAGATACTGATGTCATTATTAGGGCTGCACAAACCTCTAAAAGTTCTACCTCGTGAACTTTCTGAGTAGAACCCAAAAAAGTTCTACCTGGTTCTACCAGGTAGAACCCAGTAGAATCAGGTTCTACCAGGTAGAACTAGGTTCTACCATTTATAACTAAGTTCTACCAAGTAAAACCAGGTTCTACCAAATAAAACTAGGCTCTACTAAGTAAAGAAAACAAGTTCTAGTAAGTAAAACCAGGTTCTAGAAATATCCCTGTGTGTTACTACTTAAAGTACTTGACTCAATGCAGCCAACAGTGCTATATTTACCTGCTAGGGAACAAATATCCCTGTGTGTTGCTTCTTAAAGTATTTGACTTGACACAGCTAGCAGTGCTGTATTTACCTGCTAGGGAGAAAATGTCCCTGTATTTTTCTGCTTAAAACACTTGACTCGATGCAGCCATGAGTGCTAAAAAAATAGCAGCACTTGTCGGGCAATCCAGGCAACAGTGACAACAGTACAGAAAATTCAGGACATTGCAGGAGTAACCCATCTTGGTATTCAGAGGATGAGCACAAGAGCCATCATCGTGTGGCAGCCAGTCTTAATAAGCACAGTGATGGATGATGAGGAGGAGGAGGAGGAGGAGACAGATGAAACTGAGGGAGAAATCAGTGAAACAGATTCTGAGTTTGTAGTAGATAACGTAGCAGTCAGTCTGTCAGGTAGCAGCAGTTCTATGGAGTGGGATGATGATGATGATGATGAGGACTACGGGCCAGCAAAAGAGCAAAAAAGAGTTCTAGGAAAGATGGTGATGCTAAGAAAAAAATTAATGGGGCATAATAAGACAACCACACCTGCAGTGGAGAAACAGAGAATAGAAAATGGACAGGATTCTAGAGGAGCTGAGGCAGGAAGAGTTGCTGTGCATCAACTTTCGTTGATTGGCATGGAGATGGAAAGATCTCAAAGAGATACTGGCAGCAGCAGTGGCTGTGTTGGTACCATGTGCAGTGGCAAACATATCCTCCCCATAAGCAGCAGTGCAACACAATCTGTGAAATCCGTGGTGTGGGATTTTTTACACAAGATAAATCATCATGCAGTCATGTGATTTGCAAATTATGCAAAACAAAATTAAGTCACGGCAAAGTGGGTACCAGGATGGGAACATCAACAATGATAAGACATATGAACAAGTCTCACATTTATCAGTATCAAAAAGCACAAAAGGAGCACACACAGGTTGTTACACTGTTGCACTCTGCTGAGGATGATGATGATATGGATGTTTACCATGGTCACGGTGATGATGTAATTGATGCAGAGTTGGAGGATGATGAAAATCTGACTTCCAGTCAAAGCACAACATTTTCAATTTCATGTTTCTTTACCCCTCTGAGCCCATCACCATAGCCTGCCAGGAGTCATACACCATCCATGTCCACGACATGTACCTCTTGTAGTGGTAAAAGTCAAGGGAAGCTGCCAAGAAAATCTGCTGATATCAGCAAGTGTAGCAGTCATCAAATTTCACTGAAAGACTGTTTTGAGCGGTCACAGAAATATAAGCCCAACAGGCCTGAGGCAAGGTGATTAACAAAGGCCATTGGAGAGATGATAGCCGTTGACTTGCTATCATTCTCCTTTGTGTTAAACCAAGCTTTAAAGCACTAATGGAAATCACTGTGCCCAAATATCAAGTCCCTAGCTGGACTTATTTCTCAACTGTTGCCATCCCAGACTTGTATGACGCTGTTTGTAACAGCGTTTCTGAGGCTCTTAAAGGTTCAGTGGGCAAAAAGGTCCATATCAGTACAGATATGTGGACCAGTAGTCAGACGACTGACTATATGGCTGTGACTGGCCATTGGGTAAACTTTCCTCCTTCCTTCTCGACATTACGTAGTTGTACTGGTAGCAGTAGCAGTAAAAAGAAAGGGTCTTTCTCTGTTCATAGACAGGCAGCATTATGTATTTACGGTTTTGAAAAAGTTCACAAAGCACAACATCTTCTGGAGGGCCTTGAAGAAAAGTTTGCAGACTGGCCAACTCCAAAGTCCTTGCAACCTGAGTTTATAGTGTCTGACGATGCTTCTAATATTGTGAAAGCAGTAAGGCTTGGTAATTTTACGCAGTACCATGCTTTGTACACACTGTTAACTTGGTGGTGAAAGACTTTATCAGTGAGGACCGAAATGTTCTGAACTTGATTGCAGCTGTCTGCACTGTGTGCACCCACTTTGGCCATTCTGTTAAAGCCAGAAAGTTGTTGTGGCAGATTCAAATAGAAAACAGCCTCCTTCTCCACCAGAAGATCCAGGAAGATCCAGCCAAGTGGAATTCTACCTACTATATGATGCAGAGGATGCTTGAGCAACAGAAAGCCATCCATCAATATGCAGTCCAACATGGCATTGGGAAAGGAGATGTGAATATCAGCCCCAATCAGTGGCATCTGATGGAGAATCTTAATTGTATTCTTAAACCCTTTGAGGAGGCTACATGAGTGGTGAGCTCTGATGGTGCTGGGCTAAGCCAGATATTACCCTTAATCTCACTCATCAGAATGAGACAGGAGCCACTTGAGTCACAGATCCTTGACACTGATATCATCAGTGCTGAATCCCGTATGGAAAAAATGTTGAACACATTCCTGGCTGATGAGCTCATTGTAAATATGTACAAAGCAGAACATTACATTTTTGCCACACTTCTCGATCCTTGGTTTAAGGATACAGTTGAGACATTCTTCAAACCACATGACTTTAAAGATCTGGAATACTATTGCAAACTGTTAATTGAGAAAGTGTCAGCACGTATAGTGGAGAAAAGTAGTACATCATCAGTGCCCTTGTTGCAACATTCAAATTCTGAATGAGATCTGGTGGAGAGGGAGGGAGGAGGGAGCACAATCTGCTATTGCTGCTGCTGCTGGTGCCACCACTACTGATGTTTTTTGTCATCAAACACCAACCAGAACTGCTGCTACACCACAAGAGGACAAACCACTCTGGGACATGCTGTCAGACTTCGGTCTGATAAAGACAGCTGGAAAGGCTTAGCCAGCTATTGTGGTACCAGAAGTCCCTGCTGCAAAAATGGTGAAAGATTATATGGAGGAGACTGTATATCTGACTGCAGGTGACAAGCCATTGCTGTATTGGCAACAGAATAAATCGATGTGGCCTTCTTTAACTGAGATCGCAATTAAGTACCTCAGTTGCCCACCCAGAAGCACATATTCCAAGAGGATTTTCAGTGCAGCTGGAACAATAGTGAATGAAAAAAAGAATATGTCTTTCCACAAAGAATGTAGAAAGGCTCAGTTTTCTTAAAATGAACCTGCCACAGTTCAAAAACATATACTGTCCAAAATGTATGCAGGCTGACAACACCCAGATGGCATGCCATGCTAATTTATAGCCCATGACTACAGCCATTGGGTTCTATTAGTGGTTCAGTACAGGGTTACTATTTGTGTCAAGCTTCAAGCAGGAGCCGCTCGGTAGCTGTACTGTTGTCACTGTTGCCTGGATTCCCTGAGAAGTCCTGCTGTTTTTTTACCACTCATGGCTGCGTCGAGTCAAATACTTTAAGTAGGAAGATGCAGGAAAATTTACTCACAAACAGGAAAATATAGCACTGCTGGCAGTGTCAAGTCAGGTACTTTAACTAGTAAGACACGGGGATAACTTCTCCATATCAGGTAAATATAGCACTGCTGGTTGCATCGTGTCAAGTACTTTAAGTAGCAAGACACAGGGATATTTTCTCCCTAGCAGGTAAATACAGCACTGCTGGCTGCATCGAGTCAAGCACTTTAAGTAGGAAGATGCAGGGAAATTTACTCCCAAACAGGAAAATGCAGCACCGCTGGCTGCGTCAAGTCAGGTACTTTAACTAGCACGACTCAGGGATAATTTCTCCCTAACAGGTAAATACAGCACTTCTGGCTGCGTCGAGTCAAGTACTTTAAGTAGTAAGACACAGGGATATTTTCTCCCTAGCAGGTAAATAACAGCACTGCTGGCTGCATTGAGTCAAGTACTTTAAGTAGGAAGATGCAGGGAAATTTACTCCCGAACAGGAAAATGCAGCACTGTTGGCTGCATCAAGTCAGGTACTTTAACTTGTAAGACACAGGGATATTTTCTCCCTAGCAGGTAAATAACAGCACTGCTGGCTGCATTGAGTCAGGTAATTTAAGTAGGAAGATGCAGGGAAATTTACTCCCTAACAGGAAAATTTAGCACTGCTGGCTGCGTCAAGTCAGGTACTTTAACTAGTAAGACACATGGATAATTTCTCCCTATCAGGTAAATACAGCACTGCTGGCTGCGTCGAGTCAAGTACTTTAAGTAGTAAGACACAGGGGTAATTTTTCTCTAACAGGTAAATAACAGCACTGCTGGCTGCGTCGAGTCAAGTACTTTAAGTGATGAGACACAGGGATATTTTCTTCCTAACCGATAAATAACAGCACTGTTGGCTGCATCAAGTCAAGTACTTTAAGTAGGAATATGCAGGGAAATATACTCTCAAACAGGAAAATACAGCACTGCTTGATGCGTCGAGTCAAGTACTTTAAGTAGTAAGACACAGGAATATTTTCTCCCTAACAGGTAAATACAGCACTGCTTGTTGCGTCGAGTCAAGTACTTTAAGTTGTAAGAAACAGGAATATTTTCTCCCTAAGAGGTAAATAACAGCACTGCTTGTTGCGTCGAGCCAAGTACTTTAAGTAGTAAAACACAGAGAGATGATTGCCCAGACAGGTAAATACAGTACTACTGGTTGCGTCAAGTCAAGTACTTTAAGTAGTAAGACAGAGGGATAATTTTTCCCAAACAGGAAAATACAGCACTGCTGTCTGCGTCAAGTCAAGTACTTTTAGTAATAAGACACAGGGATATTTTCCTCCCTAACAGGAAAATAGAGCACTGCTGGCTGCGTTGTCAAGCACTTTAAGTAACAAGATACAGGGGTATTTTCTCCCTAACAGGAAAATACAGCACTGCTTGCTGCGTTGAGTCAAGTACTTAAGTAATAAGACACAGGAATATTTTCTCCCTAACAGGAAAATACAGCACTGCTTGCTGCTTCGAGTCAAGTTCTTTAAGTAATAAGACACAGGGATATTTCTCCCTAACAGGTAAATAGCAGTACTGCTTACTGTGTCAAGTACTGTGTAAGTAGTAAGACACAGGGATATATTCTCCCTAACAGGTAAATACAGCATTGCTAGCTGCGTCGAGTCAAGTACTTTAAGTATTAAGACACAGGGATATTTTCTCCCTAACAGGTAAATAACAGCACTGCTTGCTACGTCGAGTCAAGTACTTTAAGTGGTATGACACAGGGCTATTTTTTCCCTAACAGGTAAATACAGCACTGCTTGCTGCATTGAGTCAAGTACTTTACGTGGTAAGGCACAGGGATATTTTCTCCCAAACAGGTAAATACAGCACTGCTGGCTGCATCGAGTAAAGTACTTTAAGTAGTAAGACACAGGGATATTTGTACCCTAACAAGTAAATACAACACTGCTGGCTGCGTCTAGAAGTTGTGAAAAAAATGGGGTATTATTATCCCAAACACGTCAGTAAAGCACTGTACTAATTAAAATAAGTGTGTTGTCTGTACTTGGGAACACAGGATTTTTCCCTAACATGTCAGTAATACAGCAGTGAAAACTCTTAAAACACAAGGAGAGTTTGCCTGGAGGACTCAGTCAGAAGGAACTCACTGCTGGGCTGACTGCCTGGGATGAGAGAGAAGTCAGTCAGAGACAAAGAGCAGAGCACTTTAGTTGTTTTCACATTTAGCAAGCACTGCACCAAATAAAACCTTACTTTTTAATTTTTTTCTAATACTTTTTTTGGTAAAGAAAAGAGAAAACTGACTGCAGAGACTCATGCCCCCCCCCCCCATACTACTTGTACAAATTCAGAATTAGTAGTAGTACTGGTAAATTAATACATTATTTCATGGGATGTTGGGGGTAAATAAAACAAGTAGGTAGTACTAGACAGTGCAGTACTACTTGCTGTTGCTGTTTGACAAACTTTACTTTTTTGGGTTGTTTTGCCTCAGCCCTGACTTGTTTTTATTTTAAATACAAAATGTATATAATCCAGTTCCAAAGAAGATTGATTCCCAACTAAAGCAAGGATCTTTAAGAACCAGAACAGAGAACTGAAATTAATTTCAGTAAAATGTGCTCCTCAAGGTATCCTCCTCCAGTTCTGACTCCTGATAGTCACACAGTCACTAATTTTACCACGTACTCTCTCGGTCTCTCAGTCCACTCAATCAAGTGTCTTTTTATGACAAACAAAAATGAGCTAGGAATGAATCTGATGATTATATTCTCTTTTTGTCTGGTGATAGATTTGTTTGGGTTCTTCTAGTACAGTACTGCAACGAACGATTGAATCCAAACCAAACAAGAGCTAAGCAAGCTTGTAAGCATCCTGCTCACACCACACCATACAACATTAAAATGTGGAGCAGATCTAAGCCAAGACATTGTGGTGTTCAACCACGTGTTTGTGTGACCTGCTCCACCAATGATTACTTTACTTGCTTCCCTGTACGAGTGGGTGGTGTGTGAGAAATCTTCCTTCCTCCAATCAAAGAATTTCTTACTGGAGGAAGGCTGGATGACAGACAGACAAGCTTCACTGTCTCATGACTCTTCTCTTGGTGTACCACGTGGGGAGGACTCTGTGAGAAATACAGAATATGCACTCCAGAAACTGGAGGAACCGCAAGGTATGAAAAAGAAAAAGCAACTTTTTTTGAATTGGCGAACCGCTAACCAAAGTTCGCATTGTTATTACAAATGTTCGCGACCCTCGGAGTAGCGCAAATTCGGAGAGTTTGAGCATTTACTGGGATAGGGAGAACTGAACTTGCAGCCCTAGTCATTATATAAGACCATGGTCAGGCCTCAGACACAGTACTGTGTGTAGTTCTGGAGGCTGCACCTTTGAAAGGACATAAACAGGCTAGAGATGGTCCAGAGAAGGGCGACTAGCATGGTACAAGGCTTGCACCAGAAAATGTATGAGCAGAAATTAAGGGACCTCAATATGTACTGACTAGAGGACAGGAGGTAGAGAGGAGACATGATAGAGACATTCAAGTACCTCAGGGGTATAAACAGTGTGCAGGGGAGACCTCTTCCAATACAGGAAGAGTACAAAAATGAGGAAGTATGACATGAAATTGGAAAGCAGCAGGCTAAGAGGGAATGTGCGGATGTTTTTATTCACAGAGAGGGTGGTGAACACATGGAATGGTCTGCTACAAGATGTCATGGGAACAATCACTGTGGTTAGTTTTAAACATGCATGGGACAGGCAAGGGGGAACCATAGAGGTAAAGCTGAGGGAGGGTCAGAAGCCATAGTCAAGTACATGGCTAACAGACAGACTGGATGACCCTAATGGTCCTTGGTATGCTGACCCAACAGCGACACCAACACAGTAACATACCTCGCTGTTGGCAAACTCGACACTTTGCCAACAGATTGCTGTGCTGGTGCACCTGCGACAGGGGCACACTGTCTCCCGGTCCTGCACCCCCTTCCCAGATCAACTCAGACTGGAGTTGAGAATCTAAAGTATGGTGGGTGAAGCCCCCCCTTGAAAACACAGGACCAAGAGACAAATGGGATTTGTGTTGACCACAACTTGAGGTCAACATAAATCCTGTCGATGTGATGCCAGTCAACAAAAGTGTTGTCGAACTGGCATCATTGAACCATGGTCCTTATCAGCTGACAATTTCTATGTTTGAACCTCTGGCAGCCATGTTCACAGAGTCATTCAACATCTCCTCATCTCCTCGGTGAAGACCGTTAAAAAGGCTTTGAAGATATATCTGTTCTTGTCGGCTTTTTATGACCCAAGCTGGACTGTTTTATGGTAGCAATTTCTGTAATCGGTACATTTTATTGCATTTTTTTTTTCATTTCTTTTTCCTCATCTGTATCATTATGTACAGTGCTTCAAGCTCCTGGGAAAAAGTGCTATATGAAATAAAAATGATTGATTGATTTATTACTGCAACACAAACGCAGTTGCCATTAAAACATATTAATTCACTAAAACACAAATGTACCATGGGTGACACCAGCTCATGCACAATGGCAGAGCATGGTATAGGAATATTTTCCTTGAACCCCAAATTACCATATGCTATTTATTATCTGCTGATGCTTTAACAGTCCTAGCCTGCAAAAGCTTAGGAAGATTTAGGGTTACTCAAGGAAAATGGAGATTTTATGTAACACAATAAGACCACTTTGAAAATAGTCAATCATGCCCAAATGTATGTCATTACTTCTTAGTTTTCATGTATATGAACAAAAAACCTGAGAAGGTTAAAAAAATCCTTTTTGTAAATGGCTGCTTTATATCTCAATGTATTGTGTTGGCTCATCAATTCAAAATGGCCACCACTGAGTAAGTCACTTGAATACTGTGCTGTATCACTTTGGACCTTATCTGCCTTTTTAAATACTTATGCCTCTTAACAGCATATGGAAACAGATAAAACAGGAAAGCCATGTGTTTTTCTTGGTTAGACACTACCTCATTCATAAGATATGGTCCTTTACATAGTTTTTGTTTAAAGTTGGTACACCCAGCCTGCAGAAAGAAGCAAAACAAACCAAAGCTGCAGCCAAGCCTGTGGATTCTTCACCTTGATGGCAATGCCATTAGATATGGAGCAGCTACAGTACAGCCACTACAGCAAACTGAAGCAGTTTCACAGGTATAACAGTCAGACCATCTAGGATTGACATTGATTGTTATAAATCCTTGCCTTTGTCAGAATCCAAACCTCAAACTCTATCCTTGTAGCATCATCATCAACATTATAAATACTGTCACCATCTCGTACAATGCCCCCAGATTCTACTTTTACTTTACTGGAAAATAAAGAAAAACTCATGAAGTTCAAATAATGAAAGCTCTTGAAAACACTGAAACCTGGATGGCAAAATAGACACCTGCATTACAGACTGAACAAAAAGATGGACCAAATTCCTTTAAGAGCAACCCAAATGGAAAAAGCAAATTGTTCAAATAAAAAAAAACTTGATTTATGGGAACACAAAACAACTTCTTTAGAGGCTGGAGCCACTGCTGAGATAATCGGCCAAACTACACTTAAACAAAAAATGGAATAATTAGAAAATCAAAACAGATACTATAACACAAGACTTGTAGGAATTCCCTCTACTTTGCTCTGTGAAATATCCTTCTATGCGAGATATGACCAAATCCGTTCTAGTGGAAGTTTTCAACTTACCAGAAGACTGTCTTCCAATGATGATTAAAGCACATCAGATTGTCAGTAAAGAACTTTCCAGAGCCTAAACTCACACTGCTGGTAAAATTTTCATTTGAGACAGACTGAGACATAATCTTCAATCTGGCCCATATCTGTGAAACTCTATTTTTCCTGGGTAATCAATATTATATTTTTCCAGACTATACCCTTGCCACCTAACAATGAGGAATAAGATTTCCAAATATGACGGAGGTAATTGCCAAAATGTGTGCCATAGTCTCCTTGTTATCACTAGCTAAAGTAAAAATGTGTATTTAAAAGTACTACCCACATCTTTTTGATCCAGATCAACTGCCTGTGTTCCACACAACATGTGCTGATGAGCAACAAGAGGATTCCTCATTCTCAAGCTCTGAAAAGGAACTGTTGGCAGCTATTGGCAGTGTTGAGAAAAGGATAGCAAGTTAAAAGTTATCTCATAATAGATTAGCATCAATTTCTGAGGAATACCTAATTCCATATATTTTATTCATCTACTTTGGAGTACCACACAGTTGAGACTTCTCAGGCACAGGCCAGAATGATTATTTTCTATACAGTTGACCAAGCTCTTATTGATTTTATAACTCTGTTTCTCTTTGGTTTGAATGCAAGTAATACTGTATCTGAGAATGCAATATAACAGTATTTAAGCACCATTGCAGACTTAGTTGGGCTTTCCATTTATTTAAGATGTGCCATATTACCTTCTTATTATTATTTATCTTTAACACTAATTACGACCACACTGTTCCTTATTGTAATGTGCATTTGATGAAATAGTTAACTTCTGTTGAATATGTACTGCATTTCATAAGTTTATACTTTACCTTTTTAGTTACAATAATTGAGTGATAAGGAAGAGAGATGACAAACATATTTTCGAATATATTAGTTGGCCCTACACTATTTACCAGTTTATACCTGTTTCGCTAGTCTTTCAATAAAAGTAAGTTTGTTAAACTCACTGACTCTCATTTTTTTGTGATTATTGTGCTTATCTGGATTAACTGCTGCAGGACTGAAATGTTCTTCAAAGTGATTTGTTCTTCCTTCATTTAATAACCATCTGCAACATGTTTGGATAAACATTTGTTTAATAAGCTTAGTACTATTTGAATCTCCGAGGAGTTTTTTTTTATTTTACCAAGGCACTGATCATCTATCACATGAATATTAAAGATACATTTTATGTATTATGGATAAAATGAAAAACAATAAAAACATGTAAGTTAAAAGAGAAGAACATATACTCACTGGTGTCCAGAAGAGAGAGAGAGAGAGAGAGAGAGAGAGAGAGAGAGAGAGCACGTTAGAAACCTTTCAGTATCTAAGGAAGATAAACAGGGTAGAATTCCATGACCTGTTTAAGCAGAATGAGGGATCAGAAACTACATGGCAAAGTATGAACTTGTTTGGGGAAGTAGATGCAGGAAGGATGAGAGGAAGTATTTCTTATGGAAAGGGTGAAGGATAGAGGGAACTGTTTTCTAAGGGAGGTAGTAAATACCAAGACAAAAACTAAGGCAAAGAAGGGGGTGTAGCGTAGGAAGGCAAGATTGATCTGCCAATGAGCATGTGGCCTAGGCATGACCAATGTTAAGTAGCTAGAGTATAACTCAGGTATAAAAATGGACAAACATGATAGCCTATAATTTTCTTCTATTGATACCTTTCTACTGTATGTTTCTGCTCTTTCAAGGATAACTTAACCAAAGCCTTTTTTCCAGCTTTATGTTAAGCACGTGAAGTATATTTAGAAATCCATGCTATATAGTATAGTTGATGTGTGTCTCTATGTTGCTCTGTAGGCACAAGTAAAGGACTACTGATTGTTATAAGTATGCTTTAGAGTACAGAAAATGTATTATACAGTACTTATCTGGGCTAGTACAGACTGTGTTACAAAGAATATGATATGTGCTTCTAAAGTATGAATAACTGGTAGGAAGCCCTAGAACGTTAGGAAGGATACTGTTTGCACCAGTCTCTAGGGTTGTGTTACCAAGCATGAATAGGCTAAGGAGAGTGGGAATTATTAGGGAATACGTTGGTTTCAGGACAGATAAACATGTGTGCCTTTTTTCCATGTAATCAGAATGCATGTAACATCCTGTGTTTTTCAAATGTTTAATGAGGTATTAGTCCAGAGTTTTGCCATGTATTGGAGAGATCTCAGGTTATAGAGGAGGTAGCTGGAGGGCTGGCTTCTGTGTCTGCTGTTTTGGCTGACCACCAGGTTGAAGTCTTTACAAATGGAGTAAAAGACAAGCTAACATTCTAGGCAACAACAGAAGAAGAAGAAGCATGAAGTATAGCAAGCCGCTCGCCTAAAATCTCAACATAAAGAGACAGATTTGGCAACAGATCAAGCATTAAGAAATGAGGGCACTAAAACAGAGCCATGAAATAAGCAACAGAAAAAAAGACAAGCGGAAGCATTCAGGGCAAGTACCATCACACAATTACTTATGTCTAAAAGCCAGACTGTAAAAAATTAATTCCTAAATTGCTGCTAATATGACTTATAGGTATCATTTGTACTGTAATCCCTAGGGTGAGCAGACTTAAATGGGCTAATTGTTCTCTATAACAGAGTTAGTCAGTTTGCTGCTGGTGTCCCTTCTCAGATGCATCACTATGATGTCCTCCACCCCTTGAATTGGCCATCATTTGAAGGAAGATTCAGCTATCCCCACCTCTGCCTCACATTCAAGCTTGTCAGAGGTACTACTCCACCCAGCCTCAGGGATGTTTGGCTATAGAAATGCCCAATAAGATGCTCCATTCCTCCTCCATTACCCTGCTTGTCAATCTGAATGCAAGGTCTAGTGTGGGTCAGAAATCCTTTGCCAGCTCAGCCCCCTAGTAATGGAATGCCCTCCTGGCCTCTCTTATGACTTTTTCCTCCCTAGGTGGTTTTTAAAAAGAACTCAAAGCTGTCCTTCCAGAGCAATGTACTGTATCTGCACCTGTAAACATTGAACAATGCACACCTGTTCTGTAATTCTGCAGTCCACTTAGCTATTGCTACTCAACAAACTGTCCATGCCGAACTATGCTCTAAAACCCCAAGGCATGTTGCATGCCCCCAGATGTATTCATTCCTGTTACATCCTGATGATCCTAAGTTCTTAACTGTTGATTTGTGTCAATAATACCTGCTTACTGTATTCTAAAATGTTTACCGTGATGTACCCCTAAATGCTTTTTGTACTGCTTTATGCTCTTAACTGTTGTCTACTGTCAATAATACCAGTTTACAACATCCTATCATCTTTACCATGATGTTTATCCCTAAATGTGTTCTGTACTGATGTACCCTATATGTAATAATTCTGGGTTATCCCTGAAAAAGTGACTTTTAGTCTCAGTGGGTTTACCCAGGTACCAAAACTCAGTAAATGAATAGATAAATCATGTTGGTAAGTATACGTTACCAACAGCGAAAAGAACACTGGGGGGCTGTTGCTTAAAGCAGCAGTGCTAGATACAAAAACATATTTTGCAACAGTTTGTGCCCTGTGCTCTGGTGAGCACTTACTTAGTAATTAGAAGTGGGTGAAGTGCTCCCGCTTCGCTATGCAGAGCACTTCACGTATTGTTCCTTGATCCACATAGTGCTCCGCAATGCAAAGTGAATTACTCTGCCTTCATAATGAGGAATGCGAAGTGCATTGTTTTAATGGACTTTGTGATACTTCACCTCGTATTACAGCCTTCCCCTTAATCTTAACATGAAGTGCCATTGATTTTAATGGACTTTACTTTGCTTCACCTGTTTATTGCTATGTGAGGCACATTTTCCATTGATTCACGGGATGGCAGGTCACAAAGACTCTTTATTGTCTTGCACAACCTCGGTTCTATATAGTGTGTGTAGTGAAAAGCTGTAGGCAGTTTGCTTTCAGAGCCCTAAGAATCAAACCATTGAAAAAGCTTTAAAAAATCACTTTTAATCCAATTATTTTGGTCCAAATTTAGTGAATAGATTGTAGGAAATCCTCCTGTGCTTATATCATTGAGTTTTAATTGTTTTTGTGTGCATTTTGAATGTTAATTTTAGAACATTCAGTCTGACAGACACTGTAGAAGTGTGCTTCAGGGCAGGGGCAGATCTGTGGTGAAGGGAGATTCACAGTGAGAAAGGCAGTCTTTCTAACTGTTGCTGGGTAGCTAGTGTATTTGTGTGTTCATGTATGCACAGTAATATTTGTAGTATGTTTATAAAATTTTTTGCTGTTTGCTGTGGTGCTGTGCCTTTTTTCAGTCAGTTTAAAAGATTTGGTTGTAGTGTACTGAACTGTAAAATTTTCTGCGCATTACCTTTAGTGTGTGTGTGTGTGTGTGTGCATGTCATCAAGTCAGACACATTTTATTGTGCCACACCATAATCACAGCTGGAGATGCAGCGAATTATAACTCTGCCCGGGAAGTGGAAATGAAGTGACCACTTCGTGTCCGTGGAGCACAATGCAAAGTGGACCCTGTAAAGTGCTCACTTCACGTTATCATTACCACTTCATGTTCTCATTATGCCTTAACGCGAAGTAAGGCGAAGTGAGAAGAAAATAGGCACATCACATGGCATGCAGTACTGTAAGTCACATGCTTTAGCCAGGCAGGAAGGAAGTGAGTCAGAGAAGCAGTTTCACTTTCTCCTTTGCATTTGTACAGGGAGAAAGTAAAATTGTTTTGTGAGAGGAATTTGCTTGGCTCTTGGAGTCTTTACAGCCAATCCTATTCAAACAGCTTTTTTTAAAAGCTATTTGGGGGGACATGATAGAAACTTTCAAGTACCTCAAGGGAATCAACAAAGTCCAAGAGGGTAGCATCTTTCAGAAAAAGAGACTTGCAAGAACAAGGGGACACAATTTAAAGATAGAAGGAGGGTTCAGGGCAATGTGAGGATATTATTTCACAGAGAGGTAGTGGATGCATGGAACAGCCTTCCTGAGGAAGTTGTGGGTCTAAAACTGTGGGAGAATTCAAGAATGCATGGGACAGACATAAGGCAATTTTGTGGGGGCAGGAAGATATAGGCTGTTAGTTAACTAGGATCTGCGGCCTATCCTGTAGGTAGGAAATGGGCAGACTAGATGGGCTTTAGCAGTCCTTATCTGCCATTCAAAGTCTATGTTTTTATTTTATTTAGTGTTTGTATTGTGTTAGTGTTTTTTTGGTTAGTGAATTTTTTGGTATAAGCTTTGTTTTTGTCGTGTGTGTGTGTGTGTGTGTGTGTGTGTGTGTGTGTGTGTGTGTGTGTCGTCCCGTGGACCCAGGAGGATGGAGGGTCAGGTTGGAGTCAGGGAAGGCGAGTCGCTGGCACTTGGGAGCGTTAGGAGGGGAGGAGTGCGGACCCATGGGGAGCAGGGCAGTTGTGTTATGTTGGACCACTCCAGACTCCTGGCCAGTGTTGCTTCCCCGACAGAAGCAACAGGAGCAGCAGCAGCAGCACCAGTGCCACCAGTGGCTGTTGCTCATCCACCTTCTCCTCCACCACCACTAGCAGAAGCTGTTGGGGCTCCAGCAGCACCCCCTCCACTACCTCCATAGCCACATGAGGTGGCCCCAGCAATAGTGGGTGGTGGTGGGACTCATGCCCGCCAGGTGCGTACTGTATCTGGTCCCGCCCCACAGCTCCCCAGTGTGGGAGTTTTTTAATTGTGTGGGGGGAGACAGCACAGTGGTGCAGTACCATGTGTGTGGTGTGCTGGTGCGCTGTGGTTCCCCTGGGACACATTTGGGGACTGGTGGCCAGTGCACCCACATGATGAATCACCACAGGGCAGAGTGGCATCTGCCATGGAAGGGGCCATGCGTCCACCTGCAGGCCCTTCTGGGGCATTAGCCGAGGATGCTGCTGGGGTGGGAGATGTGCCTCACAGCAGTCACTGCCACAGCAGGAGGAGGAGACCAACATTAGGTGCTCCACCACCACCACCACCAAAGCCACTGGCACCACCCTGTCCACCACCAGCCCCACTACCTGGATTACCCACTGCACTGGACCCCAACACAGTCCCTGTTAGCCAGTCTGACCTCCTTCTCCTGGTGTGGGCAGCACTGGAGGAAAACAACAAGCATTTCATTAATTTGGAGCAGCAGGTTACCAGAGTGGAAGCACAGCAGCAGCAAATACTTTCAGTGCTGTACCTGCTGTTGGACCACCATGGCATCACATGGCCATAGTAAGTCCAGGTATTGTTTTCTGCCCCCACACCCACCCCACCCCTGACCCCACCCACTACTGTGTTGTACTTTTGTTGTGTGTTTTTGTTAGTTATTATTAAATCATACACATTTTCCCTTCCAGGGAAATCTTTCTTGCACCACATAGTGCAATACATTTTTTTCAAAACAATGCATAAATGCATTACAGTGAGTCATGTGACAGAGGCATTCCCATTCTGAAAATCTGCCCACATTCTGCCTCCCTTCTATGCAACATTAGAACATGACGGCAGGGAGAGCGCATGTGCATGCTTCTTACAGTGAATATTGGAATGTGCAGGTTTGCGAATGTTTCTTTATGTTAATGGTCAGTTTGTTGTGAAATGTGTGGCCACGTTTCCAGTAAGAAGAGCCTTGGTAGTGGAAACATCCCACATTTCACCACAAAGTGAACCTTATAACATCAGGAAACATTGCTTGGGATAGCTGCTGGACATTCAGTATAGTGGAGCATGCACCTGCGCTCCCCCTGCCATCATGTCTTAAAGTTGCTGAGGAAGTATGGCACAAATGTAGGTAGCTATTCAGATTGTAAATTCCTCCATCATGTGACTCACTGTAATGAAATTATGGGTGGTTTTCACAGACATATATTGCACTCTGTGGAGCAAGAAATATTCCAGTGGTAGTAATGCCCCCACATATTAGTTTATGTGCATCACCATAGCCATGTAATGTGGTGACTGTAAAGCAGCAGCACAACAATCTGTTGATAACTCTGACCTGTATTTTTTAATGCTATGTTACAACTTCCTTTACTTACATCCTGACTGACTGGAATGATACGATAGTTTGCAGTAGCTGAGTGTGCTGTACTACCTTTTTCATGTGTGAAATAATGAAAGGAGCATTCCTTTTAAATTGGTGCTGCTGACAGTGAGTGTGACCAGGTCTTTGCCATTGTTTTCCTCTGCTTTTCTCCATCACATCAAGTAGTTGTCATATACAACTTCTGTTGTTAACTAACAGTTATGCATCAGTCAGTGTTTTATATGACACCATGGAACAATAGTTATTGAAAAGCAGCTGCAAATAGATACAAAGCTGGTCGGAACAATATTGGAAGACGTGCTCATTTTGTTTTCATACATGAAAAAAGTAGGAGTAAGAGAAGCAGACATAAATTGTGAGAAGAATCATATCATTCAAGTCACTGATGACTCACATGTAAGTAGTGGTTGCTGTGGCAATTTAAAGTAGCATAAAAAAAGTACAGTTCAGAACTGTGAGGACATTCTTGCAATGCTGCTTTAATTGTAAAAATGTCACTATGATATCATGATTATGAGCTCATAGCAATAATCACAGAACACACAAACGTGGCACAGAGTCCCCAGATTTTTTCTGCAGGCCCACAGTGCATCCTCCTTGTTGCAGAAAATTGGCAAGTGGTAACAAAGTGAAAAGAGACTGTTTCAGCACATACAAAGTCCCCCAGAATTAATGGCGCACTCAGTCATGCGCACAGTGGTGGCACAGAGTCCCCAGATTTTTTCTGCAGGCCCGCAATGCATCCTCCTTGTGTGCAGAAAATTGACAAGTGGTAACCAAGTGAAAAGAGACTGTTTCAGCACATACAAAGTCCCCCAGAACTGATGGTGCACTCAGTCACTGTTTCAGCACATACCCCAGTATAAAATGATGACTGTGAGGTTTGTGTTGCTGGTCCAATGTGTTGTGCTAGATGATTCTACCAAATGAAATGTGATCATCTCAACTGGATTGAAAGGTGCCCTTTGGATGTACGCTAATAGTAGCCTTGGTGACTAGATATATGTATAGATATATAGATATATGGTTGTGTATTTTGTAGGTGATGATGAGGGGGGTAGAACTTGACATGGACATGTACTGATGCTATTGTTCGGCATCACATAGGTGACTCCAAACTGTTGCTGTGCAAATTCCAGTGCTCAATGAGAATTTTTTGAACTTAAATGAAAACGGATAACTCTCAAGCACATGAAGGTAAGTAATTCTTTTTTTGGGGGGTGGGGGGAAAATCATATTTTCAGTTTTGTCTGTAATGGTGTCTTATTTTTTACTTCTTTACAGATTTCGTCAGCATCCTTCTGGAGTCCGGTTGTTAATGATGGTCATGGTCATCGAATGAAATGACTTCTGCATGTTGCATGTGTGCCCAAGCTCGGGTTGGGGGAAGGGTGTGCCCAATGTTGAAGAACTTTTTTGGATAAGGCCACTTTGACAGAACAACAAAGTATCGCAAATTTTCCTAAAAAAAGAAATGAATGACTTCTTAAAAGTTACAACTTCATTGTTCTGTGTCCCTCCCTGGTTCTCAAATCTCAATCCCCATTGTCAAGTTACATTTCAGAGACACATCTTGTCAACTACTAAGACAACCTGTTGTGTGCAATATTTGCAGCAGTCTTTACAAAGCAATGAAATGGATGAAATAAAATCTTCATACTTACCAGAATGGATTTCACATGGACATTACATTGCTTCCTCTCTGTATGGTTTAGCTACAGCATCTTTCCCAATGAGTAATAGCGATGGAGCCTGTTTTTGTTCTCCTGTAAAAGAAACAAAAGAAGTGTACCGTATGTGTTTTGCCACTGCGGCTCTGAAAAGCTACAGAAAACAAAACAAACAACTTAAGGAACTGAGGCAGCATAACAAACATGAGTGCACATACTAACTTTATGGTTTAAATATTAAGAAGCTGGTGGTGGTGGTGCACTGGTAGACTGGTGGTCCGTGGGGAGCAGACAGAATCATGGTGGCAGACTTGCATATCATCAGTCCCGGTGGTGGTGGTGGTGGTGGTCCGTGGGGGGCAGACAGACTCATGGTAGCAGCAGAGTTGGAGAACATCAGTCCCGGTGGTGGTGGTGGTCTGTGGAGGGCAGACAGACTCTTGGTGGCAGACTTGCATAACATCAGTCCCGGTGGTGGTGGTGGTGGTGGTGGTCCGTGGGGAGCAGACAGACTCTTGGTGGCAGACTTGCATAACATCAGTCCCAGTGGTGGTGGTGGTCTGTGGGGGGCAGACAGACTTATGGTGACAGCAGAGTTGGATAACATCAGTCCCTGTGGTGGTGTTGGTGGTCCATGGGGGGCAGACAGACTCATGGTGGCAGCAGACTTGGATAACATCAGTCCCGGTGGTGGTGGTGGTCCATGGGGGGCAGACAGACTCTTGGTGACAGACTTGCATAACATCAGTCCCGGTGGTGGTGGTGGTCCGTGGGGAGCAGACAGACTCTTGGTGGCAGACTTGCATAACATCAGTCCCAGTGGTGATGGTGGTCTGTGGGGGGCAGACAGACTCTTGGTGGCAGGCTTGCATAACATCAGTCCCGGTGGTGGTGGTGGTCCATGGGGGGGGAAGACAGACTCATGGTGGCAGACTTGGATAACATCAGTCCCAGTGGTGGTGGTGGTAGTCCATGGGGGGCAGATAGACTCAAGGTGGCAGCAGACTTGGATAACATCAGTCCCGGTGGTGGTGATCGGGGGTAGGGGGGCACAGCGCCTTTGAAATACTGCAGTTAAAACTTTCCAACATTAACCACATCATCATCCTCATAAAGAAAACTGCCCTTACAGTCATCGATGTCTGAAGTCTGACCACTGGGAAATTCTTTTGCCATTGTGTCATCATCTACATCAGTGGTGGGCCATTTCAGGCAGCCACTGCCAGTGCCACCAGGTTGCTCCATTTCCACATCAGCAAGACCACCATGACTAGGCCGGGGTACGAATACCGAGGTTGCAGTCTGTGCTGGTTTGTGCCTCTCATTCATTTTAATGAATGTTAGCAAACTAACATTTGCAGGAGACAGGTTTGTCCAACGATCCCTGACTATTGCACCTGCTGAGCTGAATTCCCTCTCAACACTGGAGGGTGGGCATGTGAGGTGCTTCAGTGCCACTGCAGTCCGCTCTGGCCATTCACTGACCTTTCCACTCCAGTACAAAAGAGGATCTTCACTTATTGTCAGATGCCTGTTTTCAGACAAATATGACTCAACCATTCTCTGTGCCGCACCAAGTCCAATTGTTGATGCATCAGCCTGTTCCCCGTAAATATTGATTTCGCAAATACCCACTTGGGACAAAGCCTCCCAAAGCAGGTTGATGCCAACCACTTTGGATGACAGACCACCAGGAACTATAGTCCCCTTACTCTTGCATGATACCCTTACTGGTCCTCCAGCTACACCTTCAGCTGGATTATGCTGCTGAGGTTTGCAAACCTTGGCACATGACTTCTGTGCCCCATGAACCAAGCAAACCAGCTGACCACTGATATTTTTTACCTGTCCAGGCCCTTCCTCCAGTACTGATGCAATCCACGTTTGTATCGTGGGTCCAGCATTGTTGCCATGGCAAAGCTGTCACTACGCTGAATGCTCACAATGTGAAAATTATGGTCGAATACTGTCAGCATGTGTTGCAGCAACATACTGCTACCACCATCTCTGGCAACATGAAGGCTATGCTGTACATTCACCAATGTCTGCCTCAGCACCCGCAACAGTGGAATTGATTGGCTAATGGAGGCAAACTCGCCACTCACTGCCTGTGTGGCATGTTCAAAAGGCCGCAAAATTATTACAGAGTCCATGAGGCGCCACTGTTTGGTCATCATAGATATGGAGGCCCCAGAACTGTCATGGCTAGTGTGTATAACAAGATATTCTGAGATGGCTTTGTATTGTTCATACAACCTCTCTGCCATGTATAATGTGGAGTTCCATTAGGTGACAACTTCCAGCTTCAAGCAGTGCTGAGGCAGGCTGTTTTGTATCTGCGACTGCCACAGTTGGTCACAGGCCTTTCTAGATCTTGAAAAGTGAGATCAGATACGTCGTGCATTGGTCAGCATTTCCTTTATGTCAGGGTGCTGCAGAAACTCCTGAACCACAAGATTTAAACAGTGGGCCATGCATGGAACACAAAAAAACACCATTCGTGATGCATTTCACCTCGTTTGACCCATTGTCACTTGCTATGAACCCAGCTGTCAGGGACAGAGAGTTTAGCCATCTGTCAATTTCAGTCAGTACCATGTCCAACATGTTCTCACCAGTGTGTGAACAGGTCACACTGAGCATAGCAATTGTTGCATGTTGGTGAATTCCAGGAAGATGGCTACCATGCCAATCCACCTTCCTGCACTGATTATTCACATTACCAGCATCATAAACAACCCCCGGCACCTGTGCCCAGTGTGCAGTTATACACAGATATGAACTCCCCGCTGTTTTGCCACTTGTCCACATATCCATACTTAAATGGATGAATGGAGAGGAGGAACGTTGAAGAGCATGTCTTACTGAGTCTGAGACAGTGCGGAACAACTCGGGGACAGCACGGGTAGAAAAGTACGTCCTGGATGGGACTTTCCATTTTGGACAGACACGGGCAGCAAACCGCCAGAACCCAGAATTCTCCACAAAGGAGAAGGGAAAAAGATCAATTGCCAGAATTTCCGCTACAGCAGCACTAAGTTCACGTGACACTGTATGATTGGGGGCCGGGTACTTCTGCTTATGCGCAAAAACACTCTGTAACGAGGGCTGACTTAAATGCTTTACATGGGGTGTGTTGTTGATAACAAATGCTTGTGCTTTGAGATGAATGGCATTGGCATGGGGTGGAGTGTGGACATTTGATGAAGACGGTTGCACAGGTGATGATGACAAACCCAGAAATGATGTTATTTTTCCAGATTTGCCAACCGGGGTTGATGTACTACTTGCACTAGGCAATAACTGCATTCACCACCACCACAAAAACTGCTACTCTCACCAGCACTGGACAACAGTTCAAAGTCATTATGGTCCTCCACCTCATCATGCCTGCAGTAATCTTTTGATCTTATTACCACACTACTGCACAGGTTTAATTTCCTACTGGGCTTAACAGTCATGGAAGGGGATAACATGCTGACTATGGTTGCCGGTGATATGGGTAAATGCCCCAGTCTGGTATTAGCTGCCAGCTTGTGCTGGGTCCACAGAGCCAAGTGCCTATTCTTAAGATGCGTATGTTGTCCTCCTGTCCCAAGATGACTCCCCTTTTTACCTCGACTCACACGCACATGGCAAACCTGGCAGATTGCAACTAAATCATCATTTGCAACTTGAACAAAAAAATCCCAAATGAGGGACTGTGATGCTCTGCTTTTAACATGTCCATGATGATGTGGCTTATTTAAGTCTGTTATTTTAAGCACTGAAGTAGGGGGGGCACGTGATGTTTCTGGCACTGCACACCTGGATTGCAAACTGACCACCACAACTACCTATCATATTGAGTACTGGGTCATCATCATCATCATC
Source organism: Neoceratodus forsteri (assembly GCA_016271365.2). NCBI lineage: Eukaryota > Metazoa > Chordata > Ceratodontiformes > Ceratodontidae > Neoceratodus > Neoceratodus forsteri. The sequence continues at coordinate 433,566,989 of CM057450.1, read as the reverse complement.
ATCCAGTAAAACCGGTAACAGTAAATCACACGTTTTTACAGGGGAGGATTCCTGCAAACAGATTCAGACACAGCCACTTTTAATTTCTTTTTCTCCGGTTCCCAACTGGGGTCAATTAAATCATCATCATATTCATCAACGTCACTGTCACACACATCCACATCTTCTGCTTGGATGCTAACATGTGGACTGCATGTTGCAACAACAGCAACATCATCATCATCAGCATCATCACATTCATCATCAGCATCTACACCACCATCACCTGATATTTTTTCTTCACCACACTGTGAATCACTGCATGGAAAATGCGTGACGTTAAGTGCCACGGTGGATGGAATATCACATTGTATGCTATCGTTGACATGATCATCAGAATCAGGTTCAGTTAATGGGATGTTACTGGGAAGTATGACATCATCTACGCTGTCACTCACTTGCACTGCTTCACACTCAGTATGTTTGGATACGGTACGCTGGTCAGAATTAGAACTTGACGCAACAATGCTAATACTACCTCCACCACCACTAACACCAGTAACACTAACACCACCGGCTGGGAAAACGTCATCTCCTCCAACTATCAGTGAAGCTACTGATTGGGCTGTAAAAAACATTGCAGGAGAAATACCTTTTCTCACATCAGCAATGCACTTCTCCATCTGCATACTACTACCATGCCCACAGACCCTCTTACTGCCAACATTGCTATGGCCAGAAACAGCTTTACTTGCACGTCTCTTTGCAGGCATTTTGGGGGGATCAACCACAAATATTATTACCAGATTCAAATTTTGATACGTTCACTTTCTGACTGGAGGGATGCTGGCTGGATGTGAAGCAAAATAAACAACTGTGGCTTCAGCAACAGAGAAGAGACTACTGTGTTGTGACACTGTCATGGAATTAAAACAACTTCAGTAACCAGTGGTGCTGATGGGGTCACAAAAACAATCCAGTCTGGTAAAAAAATACCTTTTTAACGTGGGGGTGGGGGGGCACTGAATACACACAGTGCTGATTTTTACAGCACTACAAGCAGCAACACTAAAAACAAAGAACCACGATCGTAGTACAAAATCAGGCAGCTGCAGTTGATAGCAGGTTCACACTGCTGTGTTTAGTTGCACTTACACTAATCTGAGTCACAAATTTTAAAAGGTGTATTATATTTGATGCACGCAACACTGCACACATAACACAGAACACTTTGTGTACAATACTGAAAGAGGAATGTGATGCAAATGCAAAAGTTCAGTGTACTGCCACGTAATGTAAATCTGTAATTTAAACAACCTGACCTTATGAAATGCTGCACCACATTCACACAACAAACAGCAAGAAAATGTGTACTATTACTGACAATTTTACTATGTGTACAGTAACACAGTCAGTTATATAACAAAAATATAACCAAAACACAAAGAAATCACTAGTTCTCCAACTTAAATCTACCTACACACAGATAGGCCCCCCCCACACAGCACACTTCACTGTCTTTCACCACACACACACTCAATGTTGTAAATTTACATTCAAAATCCACACACAAACAAAAGCGCTTGATGATGTGAGCACAGGAGGGTTTCCTACAATCGATGAACTGCAGTTGGATCCCCCCCAAAAAAAACAAAAATGCTTTTTGAACAGCTTTTAAAAGATTCCTACAGACAGCTATCAGAGCACACTGTCTCCTGCTCCTTCCTACTCATACTACCCCAAACTGTGGCTGTGCAGATCAATATAGAGCCCATGTGACCTGAACTCCCATGAGTCACTGCAAAATCTGCCTTCGGAGCTCAAAAACAAGGCGAAGTGAGGTGAAGTGAACCGCCACCAATGTACTTCGGCTTAAAATTGAAAGAGTAGTGACCAGTGGAGGCGGACTAACGCAAAGTCACTGTTTTCAATGCACTTCACGTTCCTCATTATAACGTGAAGCACTCCACTTCGCGTTGCAGAGCACTCCGTGAATCCACCTGTGCTCCGCGAAACGCTTCATGGAGCGGATTGAGCCCACTTCACCCACCACTAATCACAGCACTCTGAATCTCTTATCCATCTGCGGTAATTTTTACTGCTTCATTCTATCTAGGTAGTGAACTGGTACTGCAGCTGTTTCCCTACCCCCGCAAAAGAAAATACTATTTGCCCAGTTTTGGATTTGTCACAACCGGTTAAGGTGGTGTTGAGCCTGTGCGGCTGCATCTCGGGTGCTCAATCTCCACCTGTCTGTGATTCTGCATCTGTTTAGGGCCCAAGCTCCATCTGTAAGCCACAGTTGTTGTTTTTTGGCTTCCCATCCACCCCAAAGTTCAGAAATCTAAACTTGTTGTTAATTTTCTGTGTAATCCCAAAAATGCCCGCAAAGAGACGTGCAGGCAAAGATGTTTCTGGCCATGACACTGCTGCCAGTGGCAAGAGTGGCTGTGGACACGTGCGTGGTAGTATGCAGCATAAGGGCATAGTTGGTGGTAGTAAAGGGATTTCTCCAACTGTGTTTTTCACAGAGCAATCAGTCACTTCAATGATGGTTGGAGATGCTGCTGTCCCCACTGGTGGTGGTAGTGAAGTTGGCGATGGCATGAGTATTGCCCCAAGTTCAACTTGTGACAAGTTAACAGGTTGCCAAAATATTGTGGAGTACAAAGATACGAGTCAGAGTGTAGTTGATGTCACACTCCCAGTCCCCATCCTCACAGTAGTTGAACATGATTCTGATCCTGACGATGACTCACAACAATCACAATCTCACGTTTCCAGTGCTGTTGATGTTATGCCTGGGCCATCCAATGATTCAAATGTTGAAGAAAAAATAGTGGATGATCATACTGAGGCTGTGGTTGGACTTGGAACATGTTCTCCACAGGATAGCATTCAACCTGAATTTGTTAGCAGCCCACAAAATGAGAAAAAATAACTGTTTGCAAGAAACGTATCTATTTTCTTGATGACTGTGTAATCTAAAAAAATGCCCACAAAGACACGGTTAGGCAAAGGTGTTTCTGACTGTGTCGTATGAGCTACATAAGTCAGTGGGGTATAAGCGTTGGGTCTGTGGGCAGGGCATTCCATCACATCACATAGAATAAATAAAAAAAATTAAAAATCCTTGAAGGGGAAAAAGTACTGTCAGAGAGGGTTAGGGCCAAGCAAGGTCCCTGAATCTGTGTTGGTAACAGCAGTGCCTGCAGCATCACCCTTAGCGTAGGTGGTGTGTGAAATAAAATTTTGTGTGTGTGTGTGTGTGAAATAAAATCTGCCAGCCAGTCCTCAAGTAACAGCAAGTAGTCATGTAGGTAAAAGCTACAAATTAACACCAGAGGTTTACCACAGGTGTTTATTTATTGAATGTTGTTGATGTTGACTGGGTAAGACCACTGAGACTAGAAGTCCCTTTTTCAGTGATGACAATACAGATGGTAACCAACTGAAACTGAACCAGATTAAGCTGTTGGTGGTATTTCTAGTGAATGGAGGAAATTTGGCCAGGACACCAGGGAAATTCCCCTATTTTTAATTTGGAGACAAAACGGCGGCTTCTGCTGCAGCAGATAGTGGACAAAGAAGAAAAATGTTCTATTGCCTCAGAAATGCTGCAATCAGCAGAAGACCCAGTCAGGGAATGGAGCAGGATGCTAGTATGCAACAGGAGATCATGCGGGGGAGCTCAGAAGATCAGGAACCCCCTGTGAAGCCAGCTAAAGATCTGAAACAGAGAAATGTAAACCGGAGTGGTAAAAAAACTCTGGGAGCTTCAGCACGGGGTGCTGTAAGAAATAAGGATCTCAGTTATCCAATGGAAAATGCTAGCGAGGTAAAACAAGAGGCAGATACGCGGTCACCTGCAAAAGCCTCACAAAATGCAGATTGGGTGGAAGAACCACGAGAAGGATGATCCCCTGATCCTTCAGACCCAGTCGTGGTGCAGTACTCTGCAATGGACATTTCAACAACAGGTAAAGTGATTTTTTTACCTAAAGGAAAGCAAGAAAATGTTAAGCAAAGCACAGTGAAATGTGTTAGCGAGAATGTGATACAAAGTGGCAATAATGAAAACCAAGCTGGGGGGGTGAGGTACTTCAGGAAAAGAGAAGGTAAACTCAGAAGAATCAGACAAAGAAATTGATAAAGGGGGAAAAAACAGCAAAAGTAATGATAATTGTGCATGAGGAAAATAGTGATGAAGGGCAATCAGTGGTGATGGGCGCATGTATTAAGACCTCAGGAAGTTGTGCACCAGAAACATCTGTAACCAGTGAGCTTAGTAATCAGAGATTTAAATATTGAAAAAGGAGATAAGGCCCAAGGGAGCCACAATAAAACCCAGACAGCAGAAGAAAAATTACCAGTAGAAATGGGAGTGCGTAGATTCCAGGATAAAGTACAAAAACAATGTTTCAAACCAATGTCAGGAATGGCTGATTTGTTTAAAAATAAGGGCAAGCCAGCACCACAATGTAATGCCATTTGACTGCTCTGTAAAGGAGGCCTAACTGACCCACCAGATAAAGTCTACATGGGGAGAAAATTATTGAAGGATTCCATGAAGTTTTATGCACCTGAAGTGTCTGCACTTATACATACGGATGAACACAATAATCAGCTTCAAATCTATGGAATGCTTGGATCATTTTTGGACATAATATAATGCTGTAAAAAACATACCTTTGTCATCACCATTTTGTGCTATTCCAATTACAAAATCAGCAGTTAGGACAGTTACCATTATATTCAGAAACAAGGGGGTAAATATCTCAGATATACTATATCGGTTGAAGAAGCGATGTGAGGTACTGGAACATCCTACACCCATAATAGACTCAGAACAGATCTGGACAGGAGGATGGAGGATAAAATGCAAATTGTTTCTGGGGAACAACAGAATTGTACATCTGCCTTGCTGTTTTTATTTAGGAAGAGACAGGGGGTCATTATTTTACCCCGGGCAACCAAAGTCTTGCTGTAAGTGTGGTTCCCGGTTGCACCTAAATGATGCATGTGATACACCAAGATGTACACACTGTCTAGAAATTGGGCATATGGCTTCCAGGTGCATGAATATGTTTAGATGTAACTTGTGTGAAGAGAAGGGACACACCTATGTGAGTAGTCCCTGGGCTTCACATAACTCAGGGGAAGGAGTGTCCCATGAGGCCCTAATTACACAGGCACAGAAAAAAGGGTGTGTGCTCAGGCTTCAGAGAAAATAATGCAAGCCATATGGCAGGAACAAGAATTGGCTAAACAAAAAAAGGAGAAGAGAAAGAGAAGGAAAAAAGTACTGCACCACAAGAAGAGAGGACAATGGGCCATAGTAAAGAGGGATCAACTATGGGGCTGGCAACTGAAGAGAGAGAGAGAGAAAGAGGAAGATCAAATAAAAGAGCCCAGACCAGAGGATGAGAAGCAAGATATCCCACTAGTATGCAGCTTACATTCAGCAGTAATCCCTCTCTCCCCCCCAGACATGCCATTACAGAATGCAGCTGAGAAGATAGTAAATGAACAGAGGGAGCCGGAACAGAAGGAGGTCACATCTCAAGAGGAGGTCAAATCCCAAGCAATAGAGGGAAAAAATATGGTACAAAACTTGGATGTATCCACAATGCCCCCTCCCCCCAAAGCAACATGAGGGACCCTTTACAATGTTGGAATACAACAAAAAAAGACCCCGAACTAGAGTGAGTACCAAGACAGAACCCAAAGGGAAGGAAAGGAAGATTATAAAAGGGAAAGAGAAAGCAGCACTGACCAATCCATACAAAATTTTGGCAAAGATAAAAGAATAGGGAGATACAGATGAGGAAGAGGAATCAGATTCTTTCTCCAGATCATCCTCCACAATGGATTGTTCCTCAGAAAAAGAGGAAGGAGGGATGAAAGCGAAGGGGAGAAAAAAAGTGGAACACTAGGCCAAAGTAAGGGTCAGTACGGGTTCATAATCCCATAAAACATATGTCATCCTTAAAGCTGTTGTCTATTAACATCAATAGCATAAAGAATGGGAAGAGGTGACTGACCATACTTATGGAATTACAGTCTTCTAAAGCAGACATCATTTTTGTACAAGATACAAGAATTAAGACTTTCTACGAAATTGCGCAGGCCACAATACTTTGGGGCAAAGGAGCAACATTTTGGTTCCAAGGGACAGAAACCTGCAATGGGGTGGGCATACTGTTTAATAATCCCCACTGGAGAGTTACTAGGTTACTTGATATAGAACCTAGGAGGGCCTTGATTCTAAACATACAGTTTGGGGGAACCAGGCTCAGGGTAATAAATGTTTATGCACCGCAAATAAAGACGAATCAGATTGCATTGTTTAGGACAATCTAATCCTATTTGCACACATCAAGGGTGGTGGTATGGGGGGAGATTTTAATTGTGCAATGCAAACAACTGATAGAGGTCTGAAAACTAATAAATTGTACTGTGATTCTAATGCATTAAATGATGTAATTAAGAATACTCACTTGCAGAATGCATATAGGGTAAAATACAAGACAGCAGGTAATACATATTTTAGGGGCCCCCTCTCAGCATGCATAGATTATTTCTTTGTGTCTACTTGTGTAATAATAGAAGACATACAAACACTGTGTTTTGATTTCTCAGACCACAAATGCATAATGATGCACCTTAATTGGGGAAATAGTACTAAATGTGGGAAAGGGCCGTGGAGGTTAAATGGCTCCCTATTGGATTCAAAGGAGATGCAAAGAGAATGGGTAAGCAATAAGACACGATGGGGTGTGCATTAGATAGTTCTAATGCATGGCTAGGGGGACGTAGTGATGCACGAGGCCACAGGCCGAGTGCATCCAGTCCCCTAGCCATGCATTAGAACTGTCTAATGCACATCACCAGAGTGGCTTATTGCGCTTATAAAATGGACCTGTGTATTCTGAATGGGTGTTCTAGTTTCAGCTGTGCATTAGACACATCTAATGCATGGCTAAGAACCAATCAGATTGCTTGACATCCTTTGCCCATTTTATAAAATAAATTATGGAAGGCAAGGAAGTCAGGACAGTGTTTGTATGATTCACAAATAGAATGGTGGGAAGAAACAAAAAACTGATAAAGGAATGTTTCCAGAATAAGGCAAGGAAACAGTCAGTAAAAACATACTTAGATTACTTTGGCCTGAGGAAACAACTTCAGGCCCTGATCTCTAAAACAGAAACATTAAAAATAGATTATAGTGCACAAATAACTACAATATAAAAATAAATGTTTATGAAGCAATATGATAGAGCAAAGACATTGCAGCAAGAAATGAGGTTGGGGACAGAATGTAAAAAGTAGACTTTTAATGCTTTTAAAGACTGTCAAAAAAGAACAGGGAAAAAAATAATAACACAAATAAAAGATGATACGGGACAGTGTGTTTCAATAAAGGGGTAAAATATTGAAGGTGGTACAACAACAGGTTAAAAAGTGGTTTGGAGAACCCCCAACAGTGCAGGTGTCCACAGACTTTATAGGGAAGTTAGAGGTGCCATTGTCTCCTCAGGGGAGAGAGCTGATAAAAGTGATAGAGGGAGAGAGGAAAGAAGGGCACAAAAAGGCATAAAGAAAAGTACTTTCCCTGGGACGGATGGGATCTCAGGGGAATTTTATAAAAAATATGCTGATTGTGTAGTTCAGGATCTAACAGTTGTATATAACGAGATGCTGGAATCAGGAAGGACAGCAAAGTCTGTGACAGAAGCAGACTTAATCCTCCTATATAAGAAAGGAAGGAAAGAAGACCTAAACAACTGGAGGCCTATAAGTTTACTGAATGTTGATTTTAAAATGCAGGCAAAGATATTAGTGAACAGGCTAGCTAAGGTTACAAATAATATTATTTGTGAAGCACAAACCTGTGCAATCCAGAAGAGGAAGATTCAGGATAATTTAATAATTCCATGTGAAATATTTCAAAGAGGCAAGATGGGGATAGAAGAAGGGTATACTGAGACTAGATCAGTACAAGGCTTTTGATTCAGTGGCCCACCCCTTCATATTTTCAGTTCTGAGACAGTATGGGATACCAGACAAGTTTGTGAGGTGGATATCTTGCCTGTATAAAGAGGCCACTCTCACCCCAAGAATGAATGGATGGGCTGGTAACACAGTAAAACTACAGAGAGGGGTTAGACAGTGGTGTCCCCTTAGCCCCGTATCATATGTGTTTAGTATAGATCTTTTTTTAAGAGCCATTCAGACAACAGACGCCATTATTGGAATACTCCTGAGACAAAAGGGCCTCCTATAAAGTGTCTAGCATATGCAGATGATGTCATATTGGTGGTAGACAAAAGAACGGGTGAGAAGGAGATTAAAAGGGTAATTTAAGAATATTTAAAGATTTCAGGCTCAAATATTAATTTTGAAAAAGTATAGGGATGCAGATTGATAAGAGTGAGGATAGGACCAAACCTAAGTATGCAAATATTAATCTGACAGAAGACCCAATAATTATTCTTGGGATTACATTTGGGAAAGGAGAATTAGCACACTTAAATTGGGAAAATAAGATAAAGAAAGCAGAAGGGATTTCCCAAAGCTGGAATGGTATAGAGATTTCAAAGCGGAAAAGGGTATTACTAATAAAAAACTTATTAGTGCCAATATTTCTGTATATAAGTTATATTTTTCCCCTGCCAAGTCAATATAAAACTAAGTTGTACAGTGTGTTTTTCCAAAGCCTATGGGGAAGTCGGCTGAACCTGATAAAGAGAGGGGCAACATATAGAACAATAAAGGAGAGGGGTTTGGACATGGTAGACCCTGGGATGTTTTTCTATAGTATCTTTATATATCACAACATGTTTCCCACTATAGGGGGAGAAAAGAAATTATGGGAAGAGGTGGTCTCTGAATGGGTGGAAATTGCCAAAACAGCATGGGGGCAAGGGAACAGCAGGTTATTATCTAGAACAAATGTCATCCCAAGCTATGTGAAAACAATGATTCAGGAGTTAATAAAACTAAAGGTTTCTGGACTGAATCAAAGACCTAAGACAAGGCAGGAGTTATAGGATACAATGATGTCCCAAACAAAACAAGAAATGGTAATACTGGATTGTCCATCAACACAAATACAAACAACATTATTACAACTAAACAATACAAGGATCCTGGCCTTTATATGGGATATGTTATGGCTGAGCATTCACGGAAGATTAAACGTGAAGAATAACCTTAAACACAAACAACTGACAGAGCGGTATTGTTCAAGAAACACATAGGCAAATTTTGGAAACTCAAGAACATTTATTCTTGAAATGTGCCTTTGTGAAACAATTTTGGGATACTGTAAATAGAACCTGAAAGACCACTTTATTTCAGAACTTACACATAAATTGTACATGCAGAATATTTAAAGAAATGGGAAGATTCCCACAAAGGGACAGTGCAAATTATATTTGCACTACTCAAGTACTATATATGGCAATCGAGGTGTAAATGGATGATTCAGCAACAAGAGATGCTACCTGAAGTTATGATAAAGAATATGAAGATTTCTCTGCAACAAATATATGAGAAAGACACAAAAACAGTGTCAAGGGAGACAGTACAGAAGTTATGGAAGAACTGTAGTAATTTCATGATGTAAATAGTGGAGAAAAAGGAAAACAACATAAAAAGAGAGTGGTGTGAGAGTGGATGTCAGATAGCAAACATGCACAATATAAAGAATGGAAAAAAGGAGGGGGAGCCAGAAAAGAAGATGGAAAAATGGGGGAAAAAGAAAAGGAAGAAGTTTAAGGATCAAGTTAATGGAAAAGAGGAGTACCAGACAGGATGGTGCTAGTCAGATAACGGAGGATGAAAAACACAGGAAACGATTTGGACAGTCTTCGAATGAACTGTATGAAAGTTTTTCAATTTTACAATCCTTTTCCCCCCCAAAATTCCCCTACTTTTATCGAGAAGTGACATGGGCTCTTTAATGTCCACCTAAACAACGACTAGAACAAGACCTGAGTTTAACATCTCATCTGAAAGACAACATCTCAGGAGTGCAGCACCCCCTCATGCTGCACTACAGTGCGAGTATTGGGATTTTAAGCCAAGTGGCTGGTGTGGAGATAGAACCCACAGCCTTCTGATCTCCCAGCCTCAGAGGCGAGTGTGCTACCTGCTGAGCCACTGAGCCACTGACACTGTCATGACGCATGAGGCATGAGGTATGAGAAGGATGACTTTGAATGTTCAGGTAGTGTTGAGATTATCAGTGTGGTGCATATTTCACTTTGAACATTGTACTCATTGTCATGTTACGAACTCAGATTCATGAGTTATGAGACAAATCATGATCTTCATCTTCACAATCACGAATCACACAACTTAAATTTTTTTTGGTCCAGCACTGTTTTTGTTTTTTTTTTGTTTGTTTTTTAAATCTTCGGTTTCATCATGAATCAGGACTGGGGAACACCCAGTTATCATGTCACATCACTCAAGATCCTTGGTCTAGTATGATGCTTCAGTTTGTGTTCACATTCCGTAGGATGCCCTACTTAAATCTTTGTCGTCACAGGAAGCCGGACCTATTTAATCCAGTAGATATCATCTCATCGTGAACATTATACGGTTACGGGAAGTTCATCATGACTGAGTCGCGTCATGTCATGATCACGAGTCATGAGACCTTAGTATAGGTGGTGTGTGAAATAAATTGTGTGTGTGTGTGTCCAAAATAAAATCTGCCAGCCAGTCCTCAAGTAACAGCAAGTAGTCATGTAGGTAAAAGTTGTGAATTAACACTGGAGGTTTGCCACAGGCGTGAGGAGGATGACTTTGAATGTTCAAGTAGTGTTCAGAGTATCAGTGTGGTGCATATTTTACTTTGAACGTTGTACTCATTGTCATGTCATGATCACAGATTCACAAGTCATGAGACAAATCATGATCTTCATCTTCACAATCACGAATCACACAACTTTAACTGTTATTTGTCCAACATATCAAGCAGAATAATAACATTTATGTTTGTACCCAGTCACCATGATGGTGTTACTGAATAATGCAGGCGAAGCAGACCATCCTGGTGCAGTGTAAAACTGTGCACCATTGAGGTTGCTGATGCAGTCATGGAAAAAACATTTCCAAGTGGATACAACTCCAGCATTGAGGATTGCGAGGGCTGTGTTCCTTTTTTTTTTTTCCCCTTGTTTTCCGTTGGTGTAAAGTATTTAACAGCAGTGACATACAGGCCAGATGATGGATATAAAAAAAGACAGGAATAGCTCCACAGGGTACTGATACTGAATGGGGTACTGGAATGAACTCAGAATAATTTCTTTTTCATCTGTTTCCAGGTAGCATTGAGGTATTGTTGACCAGCGGTATGTTCCAATCTGAAGGCGAACAACAGTTTGGATACACTGAAGACCTGGAAAGAAGACAAAAATATTAATGAAAATTGCTTTCCAAATGACCCATGCAACCACCCCCCAAAAAATACTTACCTTTCATGGATTGACATTGTTCGTACAGCCGAAGTCAACAATCAGACACATGTGGAACACATATGCAGTGGCAACAACATGGTTTCATCACTACGGTCATGAATCTGTGTGCTGTACCTGAGAATGTAAAAGAAAAGTACAGTAATGAGAAATGCATATAATTCTCTCACTCACAGTAGTACCCCCCCCCCCAAGAAAAAATGTAAATTTTACAGTACCACATTAGATTGAGGCACATATGTATGGCATGTGAATGTGACCATGGCCAACACACCGGTGAAGGGGAAACATTCAATATGTATGATGATGATTCCCTGCAAAGGAACAACATGATGGACTACTGAGTGCTTACAACAAAAAACAAGACTGAATACAAATTAAATGGCAGTCTCTCTGAAAAAACATGACAGTGACACGTACACTGACTGACCGGTGTTGGTATGAATACACACACATAGCACAGTATGTTTCCATCAGCACAGCAGAACAATTTCCAAGAACATCAAATTATAGTTCAACCCCATGGTCATCTGTGGCTATCATCATTTAACAACACACTGTACATCAGCAACAGCAGAAAACAGATGAACAACAACAGCAGGTGACAGCAAGCCATTTTCTCACTTGGAAGTGGGACACTTATGCAGAGTTCTGGCTCTAGGTGCATGCTTTTAGCAGTACATCAAAAAATATTTGTGACTTTTCTGAACAGTTTCTCATGTGATTATTCTTCATCTGGACTTTTCATGACATTTAAACAGCAGCAGCAGCAGCAGCAGGCACCAGCAAGCCATTTTCTCACTTGGGACACTTATGCAGAGTTCTGGTTGTATTGCACTCTTTTAGCAGTGCGTCAAGAAATACTTGTGGCTTTTCTGAACAGTTTTCCACATTATTATTCTTCATTTGGACTTTTCATGACATTTAAAATGAAGGGCCAATACCACCAGCAGCAGCAAGTTTCGTCACAATACAATGATGTCATTTAACACACTGTGATGCTTTTCTGGACTAGTATTAATTTTCATCTTGGCTTTTCATGAAAAAAACAGGGACATTCAAACACAAAATGGCACATTGTTGGGGGGCATGCTAGGTGGTGTTATGGTATTCTGAATATTGCCCTGGTGCTTTAACTACATGCTCAGAAAAGGAACAAGTATTTTCATGCTTGTTATTTAATTTACTTTATTTTTTACGTTACTGATGGATGTGAAAATGGCGGACACTGCGTGCTTTCATTACCGGTGAAACTGTCAGGCTGCAATGCATGCTGCAATACTAGTAGCATTTTGGAGACCCAAGATTTAATTACAGGCAAGCAGGCAGTGTTCGGTGTGTCTGCAAACTTGGCAGCCACAAGACTTACTACATAAAATATAGTAATGACAAGTATGAACTTAAAAATTGTTATTGCTGAAAGCATAATGGCCTGGGGGGGGGGACTTAGGGGAGGTGGGGAATCAGATTTACCATTATGAGGCTAAACAAATGCAGGATTGACAAAATTAACATCACAAAGAAAACATGAACTGAACATAAATGTCATACTAGTATGTAATAAACATAAATAGGACTTAAGAAAATAAATAAAAATAAAAGCAGATATTTATTTCTTTGGGGAGGAGAATTTTGTTAATCTTGTTTTTCTTGATCTTGATTCTTCTTTACCCTCATAATGTTAAATGCAATTCACCACCTCCCCAAAATGTTCAACCCCCCACGCCATTATGCTCTCCACAATAATAATATTTTTTTTTGGTTTTCATTACTTAATTTATGTACTAATAAGTCGTGTGGTTGCCAACTGTGCGGACAATGCGTGCTTTCAGCCCAGCTGCAATTGTGCAGGTCAAAAGCCACCTTCAAAACACTTTTATTGCAGCATGCATAACGGCACAACAGTTTCACCTTAATGAAAGCATGCCGCATCCACCATTTTGCATGCCATCAGTCATGTACAACATAAAGTAAATTAAAGGGGGCAGGAACTGATTAATTATGTGCAGCTGCTTGTAATGTCTCTATTTTCATAAATTATATTCATACCTCTAAAGGATCCATATTTAACTGTGCCTGAATAAAAGCTGAAGCTGTCAGTTGTGTTTTGTGTTGTTTTCTTTGTATGGACAACATTCTTTGCAGTTGCTTTAATGGAACCAAGAATTTGGAGTTTTGACTATGTCAGGTCATAGTTTTAGACATGTGAGCATGAACATATCAATACGGTGCCCACGGTTCTGTTCTTTAAGTAACATGTAATATAAATCACAAATGAAACATTACCTGAACATAAATTACATACTCAGGGCAGGATTCACAAAAGAGATGTCCCAGGCACAAGTGAGATGCACAAACCAAAAATGAGCCATGAAGCAATTCACAGACAGGGCGGATGCGCTGGCACATCCCAGATGTGTCGCGCCAAACTGGATGTGCTGTAGATGCATAATAATGTTATGCGGCACATCTAGAGGGGGCATACACATGAATACACAGCACAAAGCAATTCACAGTGCAAAATGAAGGCACAATGAGAGAGCAAACCTGGCCAAGTACCAAATGCTTCATTAAAAGACAAGTATAAAAGAAGAAGACTTAAGTGCAAGCCACCAGCAGGTCAGCAGCAGAACAGCAGCACCAGCACAGTGGCAAACAGAGAGGGACAGAGAGGGAGAGACAGCACACCACCACCAGCATGGATGCAGCACCATTTGCAATAGTTTGAGTACTAATGAGGATGAGAAGACTGGGAGGCGAAAGGCACCATAGGTGACCTGCCCCACGGAAGTATCATGCCAGGCTGTCCTTTGAGCAGCTGACAGATGTGGAGGCAGTAGGCTGACACTGCCTGAACAGGGCCATTCTGAGGCAGCTCTGTGAGCTGTGCCATGAAGAAATGCAGGCACCCACTGCATGTGGTTATGCCATATCAGTGCAGACCAAGGTGACAGCAGTAATGTGCTTGCTCACCATGGGAACCGTCCAGAGGCCTACTGAGGACACCTCTGGTGTATCACAGGCCTCCACTTCACGCCTCCTCACATAATTCCTCACCACACTGCTGCCACATGCTTCAGAATATATCCATTTCCCCAGCACACCGGCAGAGCGGACAGAAGCCATGCAAGGGTTCTACAGGGTGGCATGCATGCCAGGCATCATAGGGGCCATTGACTGCACCCATGTGGCAATCCGTGCAACACCTGGTGATGATGCCATCACCTACATAAACCACAAGGGATACCACTCAGTCAACTGCCTGGTGGTGCGCAATGCCACAGGGTGCATCAGCAATGCCTACGCCACACACCCTGGGAGCACACATGATGCCTTCATGTGGCAACAGTTGGTCCTCTGTCAGAGATTCTAGGCAGGAGACGTATCAAGTGGCCATCTAGTAGGTGTGTGGGACATGGCAACCAGCCACACAACAGGGCACCAAAGCCAGGACAGGAGGGGGGTGCAGATAGCACCATGCACAATATGCATAGGGTGCAGCAGCTGTGGGACAATGCAGGTGTGCAAGGGGACACGGGCAGACACCAACAGAAACAGGGAGGCACAAGTGCAATGCATGGGAAGTGTGATGCAGTGCCATGGGTGGGCATGTGTGGCACGGACATGCACAACACAAGCAGACAGCAGCCAGTGTCAGAATGCACACTGGCAGAGCAATGATGGGCATGGCAAGTGTGACCCCCAATGGCATTGTTGGCCTGGGGCTGACAACAGGCACAGGCCCAGCAACAGCAGGTGGAGTAGAGGGGTATGAATGCAGGGAACAGACAGGCTCAGGTAGTGGTGGATGCCTGGTGCACACACCAGTGCGCAATGCAGCAGGAAGTGGTGGCACTCTGCACATGTGATCAATCTATTTACAGCCACCATCCCCCTCAAGTGATACCGCATACCCCCTGAGGCCCTGGCTCCTCATCCCCATCCGACAACCCAGAACAAAGGTGGAGGAGCGGTACAATGAGGCACACATCGCTACACGCATCGTCATTGAGTGTGTCTTCGACATGTTGAAGATGTGCTTTCAGTGCCTGTGTAGGTTGGGTGGTTCCCTACAGTATAGCCCTGAGAAGGCCTGTGGCATATTCCTGGCCTGTTGTATGCTACACAACATGACCATTGTCCGTGGAATACCTGTCGAGGCCAGTGAAGGCGACAGTTGTGGGCAGGAGGAGGAGGAGGGTGGGGAGGATGAAGCAGTGCCACAGGGCCCCAACACTGGACCACCAATGGGCCACCGGGACCCACAGCTGGTTGCACAGGTGAGGCAGTACAGAAGCACACTGGTAGAGGAGCATTTTGGGAACTGCAGGTGAATATCAGAGATGTGTATCTGGGAGGTGCACAATGGAGACAATAGGTAGACACAGAGCCATGTATTGCATGGCGGACACAGGACAGTACACAAAGAGCCCCACACAGGTACACACACACACACACACACACACACACACACACACACACACATGCACACACATGTGCCACCATGACTGTGCCCACAGGGGGTCCATGGTGGCAGTGCACTGTGGCAGGTGTCTGCCACACACACCACCCCAGGCATCATCATCCAGGCATGTGGGACACAGTAGTGGAATGCACAGATGCTGTTGGAACAGGGACCTGAATGTCACAGGGCAGCACCATGGCTGCCACAGACTTGTTGGTGGCCTCTGCTATGACTGGTGGATGCAGCTGTGGCACCACCAGCCACAGGGGGGTTATCCAACACCCCTGTAGGGGTACTGCAATGAGACTGTGAATGGGTGCTCTTTGGTGTGGTGGCCCCACGAGCCATGTCTGAGCCAGGGATGCTGGGCATTGTGATGTGTGGTGATGGTGTCAGCAGCAAAGGGTCCACCTGATGCCACTGCCTGGATGTGCAGGAGATGCTCCTAGGTGTCCAGCTGGATGCCCGATGGTCATAACAAGCAACGGACGCACACGCCACCTCCGCAGCAGCTGCAATCCACTCCAATGCTGCAGTCATGCCTCTCTGCAGAAGGCGTGCCTTGGTCAACATCTGGGCACACCATGCAGCCACAGACTCATGCTCCAGGAACATCACTGTCCTGTGGCTCCTGAACTCTACACAGAGGGCCACCTGCCCCTCCACGGTGTGATGCAGGAGCCTGTCATAGCTCTCCATGTTGTCGGCCGGTGATGCGTCACGGTGGTATTGCCGATGAGTGGGGGAATGATACAGCCTGCCATGGGCATCCACAGGTGGTGGTTGCACCATGGCAGGCTGCAGCAGGGGTGGGCCTTGGCCATGGTCAAACACTACACGTCCACGGCTGGTGTTGTCACGTTCCAATGGTGCCTCCGTGTGTCCTGCAGCACCTGGACTAGATGCCCTTGATGGCCCTGCCACTGCACTTGGACCAGATGCAAGGAGCACAGCACCCACTGCTGTGGGCAGCTGCGTGGCCCCTGTATCCGTGCCAAGTGCAGCAAGGCCATCAGTGGTGTCAGGGGCTACCTGTACGGGTACCTGTTTGCTGCATGTCCCACTGTCAGCTGTGCCCCCCTCTATCTGTGTGGCATCATCATCATCCACAGTGACATAGCTGTACACCCCCTACATGCTAGATGTAAGCAAAAGGAGGGCATCAGTGATGTCCACTGCATCTGCAGCGTCATAATCAGACAAACCCAGCAGACCCTCCAGACATGTGGTATAATCGCTGGCTGCCCTGGCGGCATTGGCCAAGGGGTCTGACAGGCCTGCCACCACTGGGGCTGTGTTTGGTGGGACCAGTGCAGTGGATGGTCCAGGAATGGCACCATCCAATGCAATGACAACAGCCTTGTGTGATGGGCCTGCATCATCACCCACTAGAGCATCCTGTGTAGCCTTGCCCATGGCTGCACCTGTGAGGCATGATGGAGCTGTGAAAAGAAGAAGGGAGAACATGGTTAGTGCACTAGAATATACATGGGCATACATACATGCAAACATACATACATGTACAGTGTGTCACAGTGTAGTGCCATGGTTGCGCATGACAGTCCTCAGCACTGTTGTGAAGTGCTTTCCACCCCACTCCAGCTGTGCTCCTGCTGTGATCAGTACTGTCTGTTGACAGACCATGGCCACATGGAGCCATGTGTGGCAATGGTATGACAGGCCCATCTAACAGTGTGTGTGTCCCACCAGCCTGACTGGCAGTGGCACAACCCATGCACCACCACAGGTATGGGCAGTGAGGCACAGTGTAGTACGGCATGGGACACACGTGCACCACTGCCACACATGGTACATCCCCTGGGTACACAGTCGCACAGCACAACACAATGGGACAGGCATGACAGCCAGGGCACACACGTGGCCAGACATGTGTTGTGTGCATGGCTACTTACAGTGCTGTGATGGGCTTCCACCATTCTGGAACCCCCCACCTGGGACACCCTGCACGGCGGATCTGGCAATGGTTGCCATGAGTGGCTGCTCATTGGAGCTCAGGCAGACATCTGCCTGTGGGCCACCCCTGTCCGCTGCAGGGAGGACTCTATATGGGCTACCTCTCCTTTGCCCTTCCCATCATTCAGCTGCTTCCTGCACTCCAGAGGGGTCCTGTTGTATGTTCCTATGGCATTTACATGATGGGCCACCACCTCCCAGCCATCTTCCCATGCTGTAGCTGCCACCCCTGCCCAACAGTACATCACACCTGAGATGGTATGGCTCAATGAGGGCCTGCTCCTCATCCTTCATGAACTTTGGCTGCCTTCTGCTGGTGGCACTGTTGCCTCCTGACATCGTGGTTTCTGTGGGAGAGTATAGACAGACATTAGCCATGCTCATGTAGATTCATGTGTGCCCATTACCGACATACAGTGGGTGCATTTGGCCACACCAGCACCTGTCAGACAGGGCCTGCAGGCCATGTACGTGTGTCAGGGTGCACAGTGTGTCATGACAGTTGGTTCTGCATCTGGCATGTACGGCTAGCCCCGCCATGGACAGCTGCAAGGCCATGGCCTTGCCACCTGTGACACATGTCCAGTTACACATGCAGCTGTCTGCCCATCACTCACACTATGTACATATCACTGTTGGTGCAGGCACATCAGCCCCCCCCCCCACTGGTGCAGCCTGTGGGACAGTGTGTGGCATACCATGTCACCTAACAGGTGTCCCTGCACATGGCTGCCAGTGACAGGCTGTCCACGGCCAGGTACATCAT
This sequence comes from Neoceratodus forsteri, assembly GCA_016271365.2. Taxonomy (NCBI): domain Eukaryota; kingdom Metazoa; phylum Chordata; order Ceratodontiformes; family Ceratodontidae; genus Neoceratodus; species Neoceratodus forsteri. Next base: position 433,548,313 of record CM057450.1, on the reverse strand, counting down.
GTGAATTGTCTACACTGATGCTGGGTCTGTACACACATGGATGGCTCTGTTATACATTCCTGTGGCAGTCATCTGTATCCCTGTCCCCTGTGTGAGCCTGATTCTCGGCAGCAGTTGACTAGTGCACTTACCCAGTCCACAAAACCTGCTGTGATACATGTAGAAATAAAAATGTACTCACTGTCAAGGTTGTGAATGCTCTCAGTTGCCTATTCTCATTGTGGGCTGAGTTGGGAGCATTCATGGCTCAGGGCATGCAAGTGGGGACTGAGGCAGTGCTTATGAGATGCTAAACAGCTGAGATGCCTTGAATACATTATTAGGCTGATCTGGGAGCACTGTCTGTGAATTGCATAATTGTCCTCAGCTCTTCTCAATCAGCATGGCACATCTGCTGAGTTGGGTGCATCCCTACACGGTGCATTGCCCACGCATGCACGTTGCATTCAGAGCATCTTCCTGAATGGGGCACTAATGCTTCAGCACATGCTGTGTGCATGTGCTGTGTGTTATACCCATGGTGCAGCACCGCAGTTGCGTGTTTGTTCTGTCACTCACATCACAGACATGCATATGGTGCCCATCGCATGGTACAGTCTGTTCATGTATGCATGCCCCCCTGCATGGTGCTCATTGTGACAGTTTTCAGTTGTTGTACATGAATCACGCATTACATGCTAGTGCACATCAGTGTGCTACCGCACATCACAGGCGCTATGTGCAATAGCGTGTGCCACTCGTAACATGGCTACTGCATATGCATTGCGCTTGCCCGACCCGGTCATGGCCCATGACCCCACATTCCTGCCATAAGATTGTACATTGTGCATGTGCCAGTGGGTGCATGACAGACCAATCGTGCTTCACACTGCTCAGCGCAGTGCCATGCACGTGGCCTCGTGGCGCATGTGGCATCATTTTGCATTCTAGCCACGCATACAGTGCTTGCAACAGTGTGCTGTTACTGGTGTGGGGATGCCTAGGGCAGGGAGGACTGGACCAAGGGCCATGAATTGGTCTGAGATGGAGCTGCTCCACCTGGTAGCCCTTGTGCTGTGTGTGAAGGGGCAGCTGTTTGGGACTAAGGACCTGCAGGTGCCCAGGCCAAAGGTGTGGGCCACCATTTCCCAGTGGCTGGTGTGGCCCACAGGAGTTCCCCACACCAGGGAACAGTGCAGGTACTGTTATGTTGACCTTGGCTGGAGGGATGGGGCCTGTCTTCAGTGGCTGCGTGAGTGTGCATGCAGGGGTGCACTTCCAAGACCAGGTAGGTTGCATGCATCCGTGTGCATCACAGGCGCATGTGGGGTGGGGATGGGTCACATCACAACATCACACTCACATGGGCACTCAACAACACGCACACATGACTGTGGCTGCACCTGCCCTGTGGTGTCCTGTCATGCATGCGATATGGGGTGGGCACTCTGCAGTGGTGTGTGTGGGACGAGTACACTGTGTCGCACATGGGGTGGGACCACTGTGTGCAGTGCATATCAGTGGGAGGGCACTTTGGGGTTTCAGGCACAGCTGCTGTGTGCAGTTGTGGACTGCATGGCTTATCACTGATGTTGCACTGGCTGTGTACACCTACACTGCATGCCCACATTGGTGTTGGGGGTGGGTTTGTGCACTGACTTGTCTACTCATGGCGGTATCTGTCTGTTGTATCTTGCAGTGCTGGAGGCCAGGCGGTGGGCTGTTGAGGCCGCTGAGGTGAGGCATCAGGGGGCTGCAGCTGGAGATCATCATGGTGGCCGTCTGACAGCAGGCAGCTGGCGCCCTTCTGTGTGATTTGTCTGTCTGCTGGGGTGGGCTACTGCTCAGTGGGGGTTGTGTGTCTGCCATAGTCCTTAGTATGTGTTCTCTGTGTCCTTGCTGTAGGTCCCTGGGATCATCATGCAGTGGCCAGAGGTGGAGATGCCATGGACCAGCTACAGGACCTGGACGGGAGGATTGCATGGGCCATCCAGGGGTCACTCAGGCCCATCTGATGGATGCTTGGGCACCTGAATCGCACCATAGGGGCCGTCCTTCATCTCCTGCTGGCACGTGGCCATCTGGGGTTGGGGTGCAGAGGGAAGCAGCCACCCCTCTAGTACCCATCCTTGTGCAGGCCTTTCCCTGATGTATATAGCCAGCTGTTTCCCACACCCTCCATAACTATGTTGCTGTCCCCGACCCCTCCACCCTTTTGCACACCTGTACTTGTATATAGTCCCTCACTCCCCTTCCCTTTTGGATTAATCTGTGTACATAGTTTCTGCTGTTTCTTCTGTTTATATTGTTCACTGTTCAGTTTGTTATTTATATAAATCTTTTGAATCTTTGACATGGTATCTGTGGTCATTCACTGTTCCACATTCCTGGGTTTGTGTGCTGTCAGGGGCTCTTCTCTGTCCCCTTACTGCCATGGCCCTGTGTGCCCCGGCTATGTATGGTCTCCTTCCCCCTGCTACCTCCCCTGTAAGGCCCTACTGTTGCCCTTAGCATGTGCATGGGCCTCATGTCCTGCTGCTCATTTCCCTGCCCCAGGCCTATGTGTCCACACTGTTTGTGGCCTGCATACATTGCACTGCTACTCTATTGCTCTGTGGACCTGTGTGGTGTGTCCTGTGGTTGGGGATGTGGCCTGGCTGTGTGTCACTGTGGTAGCACAGTGTGCTGGCCACTGTTTGGTACAATGTCACCCTGTGTGTCCCCCCCACATGGCCACAGTCCTGGCCACCTGTGGTGTTGGCCTTGTCCAGTGGCCTCCACCTTGCTCCTTGCATCTGCACACTATTGTGTGGCACCATGCCAGCTAGTGTGCCTGTTCTGTGTGCCTGCCATGGACCTGTGTGGGTTGTGGCCTGGGACTCTGTGTGCTGTTCTCTGTTCCCTGTCTCAGTTCTATGCCTGTTTTGGCCACTATTGTGCCCTTGGCCTCTCTGGTGTATCCCATTGATCTTGTGTTTCTCTATCCTTTTTCCCACTGCTTTGTCCCCTGTTGGTCACACATGCCTTGCTGGCTTGCTCCATATGCACTGTGTTGCCCCCTCCCGGGTGGTTTTGTACATCCTGGATGCTCTGATGCATCTCCACTTGCACCCTGCCCTTTCCGCATGATTCACAGTGGAGGTTGTGCATGGCGCATCCCATGGCACATCCCTTTGTGGATCGCTTGGAGTTTGGTGGTGCATCCTCTTTGTGCCTGGTGCATCTCTTTGTGAATCCTGCCCTCATGCATCAAAAATAAAAATATTAATTTGAAAAAGATAAAAAAAACAGAGGGGAAGCTTGAGGGTTTAAATTGACATATAAAATAATGTTTAAGGGGCCTGTGGGGGCAGTTACTGATCACCACTGATATTATGCAGCAAGCCTATTATCTCCTTGTTCTGCTCCTTGATATGAGAGAGATGCTGCATGGCCACCTCTACCACCATTTGCATGGCCTCGACCTCCACCCACAGCACAGCCAGGTCCACCACGGTCACAGGATGCTGTGGATCATCTTATCTGGGTGCAGCTGCAAGAACCTCCACCTCTGCTGCCTGCAATTCCCTGCACCACCGCCTACGTGCAGGCAGATGAGGTGTTTTGGCCTCAGCTGCAGGACTGGCTGCTAACTCCTGCAGCTTGGTCTCCCATTCAACCCAGAGGTGGCCTGCTAGTTGGGTTTGCTGACCACCAGTGCCAAGGTGGCCACCCTTGGGCCCACAATGGACAAGCACCTGGTACAATTTAAACCACACAACAGTGGGGTCCCCAGGGAGACAGCAGAACTTCCACACAGGAGAGCTCCATGCAGGGCGAGTGCAGGTGGTGGGGACACTGCTGGCCACCTGCTGTGCTGCTGCTAGTGGTGGTGGAGGAGCAACAACCTGCTGCAGTGACTGCTGCTGCTCATCTGGCTGCTGCTTCTCCAGCTGCTGTGCAGCTGGCTGCTGCTCCTCTAGCTGCTGCTCATCTGGCTGCTGCTCCTCCAGCTGCTGTGCATCTGGTTGCTGCTGCTGCTCTTCCAGCTGCTGTGCATCTGGCTGCTGCTGCTCCTCCAGCTGCTCTGCATCTGGCTGCTGCTGCTGCTCCTCCAGCTACTCTGCATCTGGCTGCTGCTGCTGCTCCTCCAGCTGCTCTGCATCTGGCTGCTGCTGCTCCTCCAGCTGCTGTGCATCTGGCTGCTGCTGCTGCTCCTCCAGCTGCTCTGCATCTGGCTGCTGCTGCTGCTCCTCCAGCTACTCTGCATCTGGCTGCTGCTGCTCCTCCAGCTGCTCTGCATCTGGCTGCTGCTAATCCTCCAGCTGCTCTGCATCTGGCTGCTACTGCTCCTCCAGCTGCTCTGCATCTGGCTGCTGCTCCTCCAGCTGCTCTGCATCTGGCTGCTGCTGCTCCTCCAGCTGCTCTGCATCTGGCTGCTGCTGCTGCTCCTCCAGCTGCTCTGCATCTGGCTGCTGCTGCTCCTCCAGCTGCTCTGCATCTGGCTGCTGCTGCTCCTCCAGCTACTCTGCATCTGGCTGCTGCTGCTGCTCCTCCAGCTACTGCTGCTGCTTATGCTGGCAGTCCACTGCTGCTGCAGAGCTGGCTGTGCTTGCACTTGAGGGCACAAAACTGGCCCTGTTTAACATAACTGGGCAGACAAGGCCACCCTGCATCCATGGCCTCCACTGGCCACTGCTTTTCCTGCCACACCAATGATCCAGCACCATAAAAAAACTAGTACAAGTACTAGTAACTACCAAAAATGAAGTACTAAAAAAAAGCTTTTTTAAACCAAAAAAAGACCATAAAATTAACTTAAACTTCCTACACTAATTAACAAATTAAATCTAAAAAGGTTTAAACTGAAAGAAGCAAAATCAAGCAAGTTTTGCACTCTGCAATTGCCAACAACCCACACACACACAAACTGCTCTAAACAGATCAGTGAAGTGCACAACTCTTTCTACAAGAGAAAGTGAAAGTAAAACACTCACTTCCTGCCTTTTTAAGTTTCTCCCTGAATCATGTGACCTGCAGACCTGCAGAGACAGTCAGGCATGTGACCAGTGTCCTGTTTATTACCAACTTTGCCTTCTCCAACTACAACTCAAAGTGATCATGAAGTGACCAACGCGAAGTACATTAAGGTGAATTTCTACTTCTTTATGGGAATTTCACATAGTGATCTGCGAACTTGAAGTTAGCCACTTCTCATTCACTTTGCCAGCGAATTTAAACTTTGCTGCATCTCTATTAGTAATCTTTTTTGGTTTTGTTTTACTATAACCCTGTAATTTGCTCCATTTTTCTTTGGTTTTGTTTACATTTTTCCCACCCGTCATGTTGAACTGCATTTCTCTGTTGCCAACTACACAAATGCATGACTCACAGTACTATACAGTGACAGTGGGAACATGCAGCACAGGGTCCCACAGAAGTAAATAAAAGACATGGTGCGACATGAAGGAGCAGCTCGGGTGCAAATCAGGTAGCAGCCGTATTTATTGTGGATCCACAACAATGGAAATACATTTTAAATATCTAATAAACTAAAGACCACTAGAAAAAATATTTACAGATATGGAAACTGGAACTATGGCTGTATGCCTCCAGCCAAAATGTAGAATTTTTATAGTCACTTCCTGATTATCTAGTACTGCTGCTGTAAGCTAATCTTTTTGAACTACATCACATAACTGAATATAAGATCTCAAAGAGAACTTTTAAGTTTGTTTCTATAACATAAAAACTTTGTTATAGTCTAATAACCAGGAACTCAGTCAATTACCAACTTGTGCTGAAGACCAGAAGCTGAGCCTATAAAAACAGACTGTGCCAAGCCCATACCTCTCAACTGTCCCGGATTTTCCAGGGCTTCCTGAATTTAGACTCCCTGTCCCAAAGTCTCAGCTTGCTTGTTTTTATTATGGATTTTTAGAATTCCAGTGAAAGCCTAGCTGACCTGTTTAACCCTTAAGCTACCAACAGAATTAACAAGTACAGGAATTCTGGACTGATATATCAGTCAACAACACAGCAAGGGTTAAACTGCTCCAAGCAGACAAAAGCAGTTTATAGGAGACAGCCCTCCCCTGCATTTCACTGGCTTATGTGTTTCTCTAATGAGACTGAGAGAGAGAGAGACAGATGGACACACACACACACACACACACACACACACACACGCACGCATACACTGCATTCTAATACAGTATATTTCTGTTCAGTTAAGTCTGGAAATTAATGACATTGGATTCTTAAAAGCCTGGAAATTAGCTTAACACTGAATCCTAAAGAAAATGATTACTCTAGCAGTGCCCATGTTACACTTTAGTTTCAAGTAGGTAAATGAACAGATGACTACAGAAAGAAGATGCAAAACATTTGCCTGTTTTTTTTTTTGTGCCATTTGGTAGTATGCAACTGAACTTGACAATTTTAAAAAGCATAAACTAAAGGGAATTTACATATGTTGTAGCGTACTATATGATGTGATGTATATGGCATGCAATGACACAGCGCCACGCTGAATAAAATATGATGTCCCTGATTTTGGTCTTTTGTCCCTGATTTGTGAGGGGAGTGTCCCTGATTTTGGTCCTAGCAGGTTGAGAGGTATGACCCAGCCAACATGGTGGTCCCCAGAACCTGAGCATCTTTAACCCTCTCCTCCCTGGGAAAGGTCTAGTATATGGTTTAGGTAACGAGTAAGGACTCTTATGTGCTGCACTGTCACATTGATTTCTCTCTCTCTCTCTCTCTCTCTCTCTCCCCCCTTTCTCTTTCTCTCTGACATACCTTTGATTTGTCATTTTATTCTAATTAAGATCATATCTAATTAAGATATAGTTTTCTGTTGTGGTAACTGTATTCATTCTGTGCAACAAGTGTTCATTGTGGGCCAACTGAGTACAGTCCTAACAGCAAAGAATTGATGCAACTATATGCTATCCATGAAGCTTTGTATTATGGGATATGTATAATCTTTTACTTCTTTGAAACTTGTTTTTATTGCCACTGCCCTTCCAGGGTAACCCTTGCTTCAGTTCTGCAGATATGGTACACTTGGGAGTCCTAACAAGGATGCAACCTGTGTCAGTGGTTTGCTGTTTTCAGCCTTTGCGAATTTTTTGTGAGGGTTTTCACACCCTGCAGATTTAAAGCTGAGATTACCATGTTTCCATCATGGTGATTTGCATATACTGCCCATGATGCTTTGTACAAAAAGGGTGTGTGTACCTTTGTATTTCTTTGAAACTTGGCTTTTTTGCAAATCCTCTTCAAGGGTGGCCCTTGACTCTGCACTTCTGAGTGAGGTTTTGTCTTTTAAATTAATTTTCTATGGGCTCACCATGTCCCAAACCACTGATATCATTAGGCTGGTTCCTTCTCCTTCTAGGCTGTGCCTAGATGTCTTCCACCATGTCATTGGGTATGTTCCACTAAGTGCCATGTGTGCTGAGTATCTCCATAATGCACCTTGATGCACTTCTACGTTTTCCATCACACAGCATCAAGAATCAATAACAGTATGAAACAAAAACAATAACCACACAAATATATTGGTGTACCTTTCTGTACTGTATTACATTTCCAAAATTCTTTGTGTGAAATAATTGTAAAGTACTATAATCTTCTGCACGCTACTACAGACGTTCAACAGACATCTGTATGGATTAGCAGTGGGGATAGCCAAAGTAAGCAATGCCTAATAAGAATCATATGTAGCTAATACAAACTGCAATACTTTTAATGAAAACTACAACAGATTGTAGGATTTACAGTAAACACAGCCCATAAATTGCAGAATGTGGTTAACCTGTCTTCTTAGTAATTATTCATACTCTGCTCACCTAGTACAGAACAAATATAGCCTAAGTCCCCAGTAAAACACATCTATGCATGAATAATGGCATTAGCCAAGTCCTGAGTTACATTTTTATTAACCTAGGTCAGCCCAGTAGAGATGTAACCTCTCATTTTCAAGGTTCTATGCGACAAGGGTGACTGAATGTCAGCGACTGGTCATAAGGGCACACAACCACAAGGGCAACTAAAAAACAGTATGTTTTTTAATGTGGAGGCTTTGCCCCTGCACTTCCCCTTGTGGGGGGCTTTGCCCCCACACCCCCTTAATTAGGATTCCTACTCCTGAGGGGCACAACTCAGGGAAAGAGGTGAAATCTAAGGTTGCCCACATTGTCAGCGCCATTGTGCAGTAGCCCTTATGACCGGTCACCGACATTCAGTCGCCCACATCACAGGCTACCCATTTATTTTCAATGCAGTCCTGCTTCTACCTGGTGTTATGGGGATGTCATGTGGCTTGCTCAAGGTCACACTGTGCTGTGAGCAATTTGCTAGCATGGGATTTGAACCTGAGTCTTCTGGCTTGTAGTTCAGTGCTGTAATCATTATGACCACTCAGTATCCCCAAATTTATTATCCCCTTATTCTTTAAAAGATTGTAAAATATTGTGTCATATACTATACAGAATATAGGAGAAATTAGAGGAGATAATGAATTCCATTCACACTTCTAAAGTACTTGAATTAATTATAAAAAAAAATCACCTTCCAGAACAACTTCAAACATTAAAGACATAAAATATACCTTCTACATACTGCAGTAAAAATGTAATCCTCTTGCAGCTCCCTTAACAAAGGCTTAAACTCTAGACCAAAGCATGATCATGGTCGTATAGATATAAGCAACACTGCATTTCTGGCTGGGTAATAATGTAGGAAATAGCCCCAATATGAATTAAAATATTGGTTGTGGTAAGAATACGTTAACTGGTTAACTGATTTTACCATAATAATTTCTGTTTCTGGTGAATCCCCTTTAGTGCAATACTGAAAGCCATGGATAAGCTACATGAGCTAAAAGCTGTAAAGGTAAATCATTTGTATGAAGGATGAACCCTAAGAGTGAGCCAAGTTGTAGTGGGAAAAAAGCAAACCAAGCAAACCAAGGAAATTTATCTAGGATGAGACATGCAAATGAAAAGCAACCTATTTTAACAATGTCACGCAGGTAATGAATGCTGCAATGTGTATGGTAAACTTGACTCTGAGTGAGTCTATGAGCAACACAATTGGTGTACAGCAAGAAAAAAATAAAATCCTTATTTTAAAACATGTGATTTCATAGATTTGTGTAATCACTGTTTTCTGCATTTCTGTTCTTATAGGACAAATAGATATACACGCTTCCAATAATTTTGGATAATCAGGTTTCCAAAATGCTAACAATTTAACCAGAAAAAAAAATGAGTAATTGACCATGACTGTCATCAGACTGAGCTCAATGAAGGATCAAGAGGTACTGCAAGTTCTGCAAACACACAGAGACTTGTACCAATAGAAATAACTTACATTTGGTGTCAACTCTGCAGCAGAGATATACGAGTTATTCAAAAAGCAAGAATTACAAGGATGTGGCAGTGCCTACAGTAGTTCAAGTGGCACCATTGGTTATGGGATGCATAAAGAGGAATAGGATGACAGACTGAAATAAACAGTATTGATACAACATAAAGAAAAAGGGTTTACACTGAATAAGAAAAACAAACTCAAAATGTAAAAATCAACTGTCATGGATTATGAGTTCTTACAACATGGGGTCTGTCTAACGGTTACATATGTAGAAGCAGTAAGTAATACTAGAAGGCCTGAAACAGCATCAGAAGCAAGAAGAGTCCTTGGGCTGGTGCACTTTGGGGTTAGATTGATACAAAGCCTAACAACTTAACAACAATTACAGATCCACATAAAAGATGAGTTGGCATAATACAATGTTTACATAGGCCAGAGACAACAGGTACAGGTAAAGTTTATTGTTACAAGTGAGCGTTAGAGCTGATAACCTCAAGGCACACCCCATGCCTGATTTGCAAAGAGGCAAAAGAGGTGAAACTGTAATGGTTTTTCCTGTTGCTGCCTGTGGAGGGGTGTTAGGGTTAGAAACCCTAATGCCACATTTCCCTACTTTTGTCAGTTTAACCCGTACTAGTGCATTTACAAAGTTTTTTGCAAAGAATTTCCTCACTTTTTAAGATAGTATAATTGCATCCTCATTTGTCTATGGGAGCCCAGGACTCTCTGGGCCCTGCGCTTCCATTTGTAGTAGAAGAGGAATGAAATTGTCAGCACAGCCTTCTTATTACCCCACCTCATGAACTCCATAAAGAAAATTTTGAAATCCCTGCCAAAATGTGAGTCCGTGCCACAGCAATGCCATTGTATGCAAGAGGTGCGAAAACACAGTTTGGCCAGGGTTTAAAAAATGGTAGCTATCACATTCATGAGGTGGTATAAAAAGATGACTGTGTTGAAAATTTGAGGTCAAAATATTTAAAATTGCCAAAGTTACGAGTGAACATAGGAAAGTTTAAATGTATGTGCATAACATTGCCTTTTTTGCATATTTTTTCCCAAAATGTTCAACATAGTCTTCTCATGAGCCCACCTCAAGGACAGGGCTAGTGAACATTTTTAAATCCTGCCCAAAAGGTGTTTCACCAAATGATAGCAAAATCACTTTCTGGGCTGCATTTGTGTAATTCCACTCACATTGTTCAGTAGTTGGGGTCTCAAAAAAAACATGTGGAAAATTTGGGCTCAAAATATGTAAAAATAGCAAACTTATGCCACAAAGTTGAAAACCCATTAAAATACATTGAACTGCACTTACCTTAGTTTCTCATATTGCAGTCAGCGGTTCCAGCAGCAAGCCGTGTCTTCCATCAAAGAGTGGATCTTCAACCCAGGACCTGGTCAGGTGAGTGAGGGTGAGTGGGGGGTGCTCATCGGGAGGTCAAGTGGAGGGGCAGGGCAGATCGGAGAGAGATCTTTCTTTTACAGGTTTAAGAAAAAAAAGAAATTGAGGGACTGTTTTCTTTATTACAGGAACAAACAACATCATCAGAGGGGACTGGAGGGTGAGGAGTACTACTGGACACCAGGGACAAAAAAAGCATTGCAAGGTCAGCGATCAGAGGGTGGGGGTGCCACTGGACACCAGGGACAAAAAAAACATTGCAAGGTCAGCAATCGGGTGGGTACCACTGGACACCGGGGACAAAAAAAATTACAAGGTCAGCAATCAGAAGGTGGGGGTGCCACTGGACACCAGGGACCAAAACAAATTATGTGGATGATGAAGAAATCTGCACAGTTCTTTTTAATGCAGCCACTATGGGGATGGTGATGGGGGGACCACTAGACACCAGGGTAACATTACTAAATATGAGGAGGGCAAACGGAGGGTGTTGGTGCCACTAGACACAGGTGCGATCAGACTGTGGGGGGTGCCACTAGACACCAGGGTAACATTACTAAATATGAGGAGGGCAATTGGAGGTGTTGGTGCCACTAGACACAGGTGCGATCAGACTGTGGGGGTGCCACTAGACACCAGGGTAACATTACTAAATATGAGGAGGGCAATTGAGGGTGTTGGTGCCACTAGACACAGGTGCGATCAGACTGTGGGGGGTGCCACTAGACACCAGGGTAACATTACTAAATATGAGGAGGGCAATTGGAGGGTGTTGGTGCCACTAGACACAGGTGCGATCAGACTGTGGGGGGTGCCACTAGACACCAGGGTAACATTACTAAATATGAGGAGGGCAATTGGAGGGTGTTGGTGCCACTCAGACACAGGTGCGATCAGACTGTGGGGGTGCCACTAGACACCAGGGTAAACATTACTGAGGAGGGCATATTGAGGTGAGGGCAATTGAGGGATGTTGGGGTGCCACTAGACACCAGGGTAACATTACTAAATATGAGGAGGGCAATTGAGGGTGTTGGTGCCACTAGACACAGGTGCGATCAGACTGTGGGGGTGCCACTAGACACCAGGGTAACATTACTAAATATGAGGAGGGCAATTGGAGGGTGTTGTGCCACTAGACACAGGTGCGATCAGACTGTGGGGGTGCCACCAGACACCAGGGTAACATTACTAAATATGAGGAGGGCAATTGGAGGGTGTTGGTGCCACTAGACACAGGTGCGATCAGACTGTGGGGGGTGCCACTAGACACCAGGGTAACATTACTAAATATGAGGAGGGCAATTGGAGGGTGTTGGTGCCACTAGACACAGGTGCGATCAGACTGTGGGGGTGCCACTAGACACCAGGGTAACATTACTAAATATGAGGAGGGCAATTGAGGGTGTTGGTGCCACAGACACAGGTGCGATCAGACTGTGGGGTGCCACTAGACACCAGGGTAACATTACTAAATATGAGGAGGGCAATTGAGGGTGTTGGTGCCACTAGACACAGGTGCGATCAGACTGTGGGGGTGCCACTAGACACCAGGTAACATTACTAAATATGAGGAGGGCAATTGGAGGTGTTGGTGCCACTCAGACACAGGTGCGATCAGACTGTGGGGGGTGCCACTAGACACCAGGGTAACATTACTAAATATGAGGAGGGCAATTGGAGGGTGTTGGTGCCACTAGACACAGGTGCGATCAGACTGTGGGGGGTGCCACTAGACACCAGGGTAACATTACTAAATATGAGGAGGGCAATTGGAGGGTGTTGGTGCCACTAGACACAGGTGCGATCAGACTGTGGGGGGTGCCACTAGACACCATGGTAACATTACTAAATATGAGGAGGGCAATTGGAGGGTGTTGGTGCCACTAGACACAGGTGCGATCAGACTGTGGGGGGTGCCACTAGACACCATGGTAACATTACTAAATATGAGGAGGGCAATTGGAGGGTGTTGGTGCCACTAGACACAGGTGCGATCAGACTGTGGGGGGTGCCACTAGACACCAGGGTAACATTACTAAATACGAGGAGGGCAATCGGAGGGTGGGGGGTGCCACTAGATACAGGTGTGATCAGACTGTGGGGGATGCCACTAGACACCAGGGAAAGAAACAAATAATGGAGAGGATGATTGGAGGGTGGGGGATGCCACTAGACACCAGGGAAACTCATGAAAATAACTGGGAGGGCAATCCAATGGTAGGGGTAACACTAGACACCAGGGAAATACATATTCAGAGTTGAGGTAGCAAGTGAGTTTTATTTTCTCAGAAGAAGCCAGAAGGGGAAGGAAACATATTCAATTCAGTGCTTTACAGTAACTGGTAATTGCTATTTTTCTTTTAAACTTAGATTGTGGGCTGTTTTGGCCACTGTTGTGCCCTTGGCCTCTCTGGTGTATCCTATTGATCTTGTGTTTCTCTATCCTTTTTCCCACTGCTTTGTCCCCTGTTGGTCACACATGCCTTGCTGGCTTGCTCCATATGCACTGTGTTGCCCCCTCCCGGGTGGTTTTGTACATCCTGGATGCTCTGATGCATCTCCACTTGCACCCTGCCCTTTCCGCATGATTCACAGTGGGGGTTGTGCATGGCGCATCCCATGGCACATCCCTTTGTGGATCACTTGGAGTTTGGTGGGTGCATCCTCTTTGTGCCTGGTGCATCTCTTTTGTGAATCCTGCCCTCTGCGTGCATCAAAATAAAAATATTAATTTGAAAAAAGATAAAAAAAAAAAAACAGAGGGGAAGCTTGAGGGGTTTAAATTGACATATAAAATAATGTTTAAGGGGCCTGTGGGGGCAGTTATTGATCACCACTGATATTACACAGCAAGCCTATTATCTCCTTGTTCTGCTCCTAGATATGAGAGAGATGCTGCATGGCCACCTCTACCACCATTTGCATGGCCTCGACCTCCACCCACAGCACAGCCAGGTCCACCACGGTCACAGGATGCTGTGGATCATCTTATCTGGGTGCAGCTGCAAGAACCTACACCTCTGCTGCCTGCATTTCCCTGCACCACCGCCTACGTGCAGGCAGATGAGGTGTTTTGGCCTCAGCTGCAGGACTGGCTGCTAACTCCTGCAGCTTGGTCTCCCATTCAACCCAGAGGTGGCCTGCTAGTTGGGTTTGCTGACCACCAGTGCCAAGGTGGCCACCCTTGGGCCCACAATGGACAAGCACCTGGTACAATTTAAACCACACAACAGTGGGGTCCCCAGGGAGACACGTGCAGAACTTCCACACAGGAGAGCTCCATGCAGGGCCGAGTGCAGGCAGTGGGGGGGACACTGCTGGCCACCTGCTGTGCTGCTGCTAGTGGTGGTGGAGGAGCAACAACCTGCTGCAGTGACTGCTGCTGCTCATCTGGCTGCTGCTTCTCCAGCTGCTGTGCATCTGGCTGCTGCTCCTCTAGCTACTGCTCATCTGGCTGCTGCTCCTCCAGCTGCTGTGCATCTGGTTGCTGCTGCTGCTCTTCCAGCTGCTGTGCATCTGGCTGCTGCTGCTCCTCCAGCTGCTGTGCATCTGGCTACTGCTGCTGCTTCCAGCTTCATCTGGCTGCTGCTGCATCTGGCTGTGCTGCTGCTCCTCCAGCTGCTCTGCATCTGGCTGCTGCTGCTCCTCCAGCTGCTGTGCATCTGGCTGCTGCTGCTGCTCCTCCAGCTGCTCTGCATCTGGCTGCTGCTGCTGCTCCTCCAGCTACTCTGCATCTGGCTGCTGCTGCTCCTCCAGCTGCTCTGCATCTGGCTGCTGCTAATCCTCCAGCTGCTCTGCATCTGGCTGCTGCTGCTCCTCCAGCTGCTCTGCATCTGGCTGCTGCTGCTCCTCCAGCTGCTCTGCATCTGGCTGCTGCTGTTCCTCCAGCTGCTCTGCATCTGGCTGCTGCTGCTGCTCCTCCAGCTGCTCTGCATCTGGCTGCTGCTGCTCCTCCAGCTGCTCTGCATCTGGCTGCTGCTGCTCCTCCAGCTGCTCTGCATCTGGCTGCTGCTGCTCCTCCAGCTGCTCTGCATCTGGCTGCTGCTGCTCCTCCAGCTGCTCTGCATCTGGCTGCTGCTGCTCCTCCAGCTACTCTGCATCTGGCTGCTGCTGCTGCTCCTCCAGCTACTGCTGCTGCTTATGCTGGCAGTCCACTGCTGCTGCAGAGCTGGCTGTGCTTGCACTTGAGGGCACAAAACTGGCCCTGTTTAACATAACTGGGCAGACAAGGCCACCCTGCATCCATGGCCTCCACTGGCCACTGCTTTTCCTGCCACACCAATGATCCAGCACAAAAAACTAGTACAAGTACTAGTAACTACCAAAAATGAAGTACTCAAAAAAAAAGCTTTTTTAAACCAAAAAAAGACCATAAAATTAACTTAAACTTCCTACACTAATTAACAAATTAAATCTAAAAGGTTTAAACTGAAAGAAGCAAAATCAAGCAAGTTTTGCACTCTGCAATTGCCAACAACACACACACACAAACTGCTCTAAACAGATCAGTGAAGTGCACAACTCTTTCTACAAGAGAAAGTGAAAGTAAAACACTCACTTCCTGCCTTTTTAAGTTTCTCCCTGAATCATGTGACCTGCAGACCTGCAGAGACAGTCAGGCATGTGACCAGTGTCCTGTTTATTACCAACTTTGCCTTCTCCAACTACAACTCAAAGTGATCATGAAGTGACCAACGCCAGTACATTAAGGTGAATTTCGACTTCTTTATGGGAATTTCACATAGTGATCTGCGAACTTGAAGTTAGCCACTTCTCATTCACTTTGCCAGCGAATTTAAACTTTGCTGCATCTCTATTAGTAATCTTTTTTGGTTTTGTTTTACTATAACCCTGTAATTTGCTCCATTTTTCTTTGGTTTTGTTTACATTTTTCCCACCCGTCATGTTGAACTGCATTTCTCTGTTGCCAACTACACAAATGCATGACTCACAGTACTACACAGTGACAGTGGGAACATGCAGCACAGGGTCCCACAGAAGTAAATAAAAGACATGGTGCGACATGAAGGAGCAGCTCGGGTGCAAATCAGGTAGCAGCCATATTTATTGTGGATCCACAACAATGGAAATACATTTTAAATATCTAATAAACTAAAGACCACTAGAAAAAATATTTACAGATATGGAAACTGGAACTATGGCTGTATGCCTCCAGCCAAAATGTAGAATTTTTATAGTCACTTCCTGATTGGTGCCACTAGACACAGGTGCGATCAGACTGTGGGGGGTGCCACTAGACACCAGGGTAACATTACTAAATATGAGGAGGGCAATTGGAGGGTGTTGGTGCCACTAGACACAGGTGCGATCAGACTGTGGGAGCGCTCAGACACCATGGTAACATTACTAAATATGAGGAGGGCAATTGAGGTGTTGGTGCTACTTGTGACACAGGTGCGATCAGACTGTGGGGGTGCCACTAGACACCAGGGTAACATTACTAAATATGAGGAGGGCAATTGAGGGTGTTGTTACTCAGACACAGGTGCGTATCAGACTGTGGGGGTGCCACTAGACACCAGGGTAACATTACTAAATATGAGGAGGGCAATTGGAGGTGTTGGTGCCACTAGACACAGGTGCGATCAGACTGTGGGGGTGCTAGACACCATGGTAACATTACTAAACATGAGGAGGGCAATTGGAGGTGTTGGTGCCACTAGACACAGGTGCGATCAGACTGTGGGGGTGCCAATAGACACCATGGTAACATTACTAAATATGAGGAGGGCAATTGGAGGGTGTTGGTACCACTAGACACAGGTGCGATCAGACTGTGGGGGTGCCACTAGACACCATGGTAACATTACTAAATATGAGGGAGGCAATTGGAGGGTTTGGTATAGACACAGGTGCGATCAGACTGTGGGGGTGCCACTAGACACCATGGTAACATTACTAAATATGAGGAGGGCAATTGGAGGGTGTTGTGCCACCAGACACAGGTGCGATCAGACTGTGGGGGTGCCACTAGACACCAGGGTAACATTACCAAATACGAGGAGGGCAATCGGAGGGTGGGGGTGCCACTAGATACAGGTGTGATCAGACTGTGGGGATGCCACTAGACACCAGGAAAGAAACAAATAACGGAGAGGATGATTGAGGGTGGGGGATGCCACTAGACACCAGGGAAACTCATGAAAATAACTGGGAGGGCAATCCAATGGTAGGGGTAACACTAGACACCAGGGAAATACATATTCAGAGTTGAGGTAGCAAGTGAGTTTTATTTTCTCAGAAGAAGCCAGAAGGGGAAGGAAACATATTCAATTCAGTGCTTTACAGTAACTGGTAATTGCTATTTTTCTTTTAAACTTAGATTGTGGGCTTTTAGTGACACTGTACTTTCTTTGTTGTCTTTACTTAGAATTGTTTTTGGGCTGTTGAAAATTTAAAACGTAGTGGTGGTGTATTTCTTTGCTGTCTTTAATTGCTGCAATTTTATCCCTCCTCCACTTCCCAACTCTAATTATATGCCATGTTAAATCTGATTGACAGGAGCTGAACACAGGGTATAGTAAGGGGTGTGGAGTAGGCATAAGGGTGAAGAAGCCCACCCTCAGCACGACAAGTGTTTTGACTCATTTATTTATTTATTGGTTTATTTTCTTTTAAAAAGAAAAGTATCTCAGGATCAGTGGCAGATTTTTAGGACAGTAAATTAATAAAAGGGAACTAGGAGAGCCTCAGTAGCAGACAAGTAGTGGAATAGCAGTATAATTGCAGTATAATGTGGGAGTGGCAATGCAGTGGCTGTGGGTAGCCATATTCAGGCAGACCTTCTGGAAACTGAGGTGCTTCCCTATCTGCATGCATCGCTCTGGACTGAGGGATGAGGTAGCCAGACTCAGAGTGGAAGTAAACTGGGTCAGGAGTACCATCACCCCATCCAGAGACCACCCAGTCCAATGCAACTGCCTCAAAGGATACCTAGAATGAGGAGCACTTGGATGACAGTGGGCTCAGGGAGGGTTAGATTGGTCAGGCAGAGGCACATCCCAGATCCTATTCCACTCAAGAACTCACATGCCACACTGGCAAATGGGGACAACCAAATAGAGGTACCCAGAGAAGTGGAAGGAAAGGATGTGGAGGTTAGCCAAGGAGGTGACCTCAGTGGGGAAAGCAGTGCACCCCAGAGGAGGAGGAAATGAATCCTGGTGGAGGACTCCATCATAAGAGGGATCCAGCTAGGAACACAGGAGTGGGAGGACAGGGAGGTGAGGTGCCTACCAGGTGCCACGGCATGGAGGGATGGAAGGAAGATCCTGGGGATCACTGGGAAGGCAAGATGGGAGGGTGAGCTGGATGTCATTATCCAACTAGGTACTAATGACCTGGCAAATGGGGAGCAAAAAGGAAGTTCAGGAAGAGTTTAGGAAATTGGGGAGGGGTCCTGCAAGTAGCTACTTTTGTCACTTTCAGAAGAACTACCTGCCAGAGGCAAGGGAGAGCATAAGGGTGCATGCACCAGGAACTTTAACTCATGGTTGAAGAACTGGTGCTGTGAGGAAGGGTTTGGATTCATTGGTGACTGGGGACCCACCCGGAGGGATGGAGGTTTGTTCAAGCCTGATGGCCTGCATCCATCCTGGAGGGGAATCCAAGCACTCAATGATAAGTTTAAATGCTACATTGACCAGTATTTAAACTAGCAAAGGGGGGTGGCAGGCCAGCAAGGAGGGTACCTACTTGCTCACCTCCCACAGCTAGCAGTGGAACCAGTGAACCAGAGGAGTGGCTATCTCTACAAAGCAGTGTGCAAAAGATGGAGATTATCGATCAAGAGGTGGATAGGCAGGAAAGGGGCAAAATTCAGCAGAAGGGCAGACAACAAGGAGAACCAGGGATAAAGGACAACCAAGGAAGGGGCTGGAGTAGAACAGCTAAACAGTCTAGAGAGGTCAAATCATGGAAAGCCATGTGTGCAAATGTCAGGAGCCTTAGCAACAAGATGGAAGATCTGGAGGCTGTCATGGTGCAGTCAGACCTGGACATTGTGGCCATCACTGAAACCTGGTGTAATGATAACCATGACTGGGAGATGGCCACCTGGCTACAACATATTCAGAAGAGACAGGCAGGCAGGAAGGGAGGAGGAGGCACTGTATGTGAAAAATGACATAAGGGCCACAGAGATCCAGGAGGAACAAAATGGGGAGAGATACTGTGGGTTAAGCTGGAAAGGAAAATGGGGCAAGCCATCTGCACAGGTGTGGTCTATAGACCACCAGCCCAGGAGGAAGAAACAGATAGGGAGCTGATGCCAGCCATACAAAGGATGGCAGGCAAGGGTGAGGCAGTACTGGTTGGACACTTCAATATTCCAGACGTGGACTGGAGCATCCCAGCAGCAGCATCATCTAGGAGCAGATTTATCCTGGACTCCCTTCAGGTTGCCTTCCTCAAGCAACTGGTCATGGAACCAACTTGGCAGAAGGCAATACTGGACCTTGTGCTCACAAACAGGGACAGTGTGATTGGAGTAACAGTGGGGGAGCACCTGGGGAACAGTGACCACCAGTCATTGTGGTTTGAAATCACAGAAAGAGCAGAACCAAACCACACAAAAACACGTATCCTGGATTTTAGGGGGGCAGACTTTGGGAAAATGGGGAGATACTTGAAAGAGACATTAAGGGGAATGGGGCAGGAATCAGGGGCTGAGGAACAGTGGGCAGTATTTAAAATGGGGATTACAAGAGCAACAGAACTATGCATTAAGCAGGTTAGCAAGAGGAAAAAGAAGAGGAGACCATTATGGTTTTCCAAAGAGGTAGCAAAGAAAGTGAAAGCCAAAAAGATTGCAATCAGGCAATACAAAAAGACACAGGCAGAAGAGGATAGGGAGAAGTACCAGGAGAAGCAAAGGGAGGCAGGGAGGTCAGTAAGGGAAGCCAAAGCTCAGACAGAAGAACACATTGCAAAATCAGTGGGTAGAGGGGACAAAACCTTTTACAGGTACATAAGTGAAAAAAGAAAGGCAAAGGGAGGGATAGTGAGACTGAAGGGGGAGGATGGGGGCCGCATGGAGGATGACAACAGTAAAGCTGACATATTGAACAGGTATTTCTGCTCAGTCTTTACTGAGAAAGAGAAGGGTAATGGGTCTGAAGGGAGTACAAGGGGTGAGAATGGTGCAGAAATGGACACAAGTCCCTTTACACGAGAAAGGGTCCTGAAGGAACTGGAAGTAATAACAGTTGATAAAGCAATGGGGCCAGATGGGTGCACCCAGGGTCCTTAAAGAACTAAGAGAGGTGGTGGCTGAACCTCTGGCTATTCTGTTTAGCCGATCACTGGAAACAGGGATGTACCCAAGACTGGAGGATAGCAGATGTAGTCCCCTTATACAAAAGTGGGAACAAAGAGGAAGCGGGAACTACAGACCAGTCAGCCTCACCTCGGTAGTGGGAAGATCATGGAAGCACTACTGAAGGAGAGATTGGTGGAACATCTAGTTGTCAATGGACTACAGGACCCAAGGCAGCATGGTTTCACCAGGGGAGGTCATGTCAGTCCAACCTCATTGAATTTTTGACTGGGTGACTAGGGGAGGTGAATCAGGGGCACAGTGGACATGGCCTATCTGGACTTCAGCAAGGCCTTTGACACTGTGCCACATAGAAGACTATTACACAAACTGGGGAATATGGGTGTGGGCAGGACAGTAGTGTGGTGGGTAGGTAACTGGCTGGGCAACAGGACACAGAGGGTGGTGGTAAATGGCTGTCACTCCACAGAGGGAAGAGTGAACAGTGGGGTACCACAGGGATCAGTGCTGGGAATGGTCCTATTCAACATCTTCATCAGTGACATTGCGCAGGACCTAGAAGGCAGAATTTCACTGTTCGCTGATGACACAAAGCTCTGTAACAGAGTAGACACACCAGAGGGTGTAGACAGAATGAGAAGGGACCTGCAGAAACTTGAAGAATGGTCAGGGTTTGGCAGTTGAAATTCAATACAAAGAAGTGCAAGATAATGCATATGGGGCACAAAACCCTGGCACAATATATCAGTTGGGGGTGAGGATATAGCATGCACCAAGCAGGAAAGGGATCCTGGGGTTATCATCCTGATGACCTCAAGGTAGGGAAACAGTGTGACAAGGCAGCATGTAAAGCAAATAGGATGCTGGGATGCATAGGCAGGGGCATCACCAGCAGGAAAAGGGAGGTCATAATTCCACTATACAAGACACTAGTGAGGCCCCACCTGAAGTACAGTGTACAGATCTGGAGATCTTACCTACATAAGGATGTAGACAGGGTAGAGAAGGTTCAGAGGAGGGCAACAAAGATGGTGCATGGATTGCATCACAAGTCGTATGAGGACAGGTTGAAGGAACTGAACATGTACTCCCTGGAGGAGAGGAGGGAGAGGGATATGATAGAGACATACAAGTATCTTACAGGGAGGAACAGGGTGCAGGAATACACTTTTTAAGCAAAAGATGTTCCAGGACTAGAGGGCATGGGATGAAGTTGGAGGAGGACAATTCAGAGGAAATGTGAGGAAGAATTCTTCACAGAACGGTGGTGGACAAGTGGAACACCCTGCCAGAGGAAGTGGTGGGGGCTGAAACAATCACGGGATTTAAGAATGCATGGGATAGACATAAAGGAATTCTGGAGGTCAGGGGTAAGGGGCAACAGACTTCTAGGAAAACATAAACTGAACTTACAAGCTCAAATGGGCAGACTGGGTGGGCCATAGGCCCTTATCTGCCGACACTGTCTATGTATCTATGTATAACATTAACTGGGATGGACTCAGATTGTTGCGATGCCACTAGATACCAGGGAAATAAAAAAAAGCCAGGAGATAGCATCAGAAGGTGGGGGTGCCACTAGACACCAGGGACACAGAAAATATGAATGGGGATGGTGATCAGGGGTGGGTGTGCCACTAGACACCAGGAATTATTTTCTTGTTTCATAAAGCTATTTTTATGTGGTTACTGAGCATGCTCAGAACCAAAAAAATTAAAACAGTAAAACTTTGGAATGGATTAATATTTTCCACCAAACCAGCAAAGGGCATATCTGTGGCTTAACCACTTCCTGCCCTGAAAATTTGTGACCAAAATTCCAAACGGTCGGGGCACTAGGGCTCTTGACAAAAACAGCAAGGCAAACCCAGAAATGATGTTCTCTTCATGAAAAAGTATCTTTTTCGTGACTTGTGATGCAATTTTTAATGATAAAAAAACAACTTTTGAGGGGCATTTCTCCAACAGTTAAGTGTAGAATCCAACTAAGTGGGTCACCATAAGCAAGCTGCATGTGTTGGTCGATCTCCATAATGCCATTTTTGTGGTGTTTAAAATTTGAATCTTTATGTAAAAGGGGAAACAAGATGACAGCAAATGAAAAAAGGAATTTCCCCTCACAAAAAGGATATCAATATGATAAAATGATTATTTTTCTTTTCATAAAGCTATTTTTAAGTGCTTACTGAGCATGCTCAGAACCAATTATTCAAAATTTCTAAATTAAATAACTTTGGAATGGATTAATATTTTTTTCACCAAACATGCAAAAGGTATGTTTGTGGGTCAGCCCCTTTCTATCCTGCAACTTATTTATTTATTCTTTGTTTACCTGGTAAGGCCCACTAGGCACAAGTGCCTGTTTTCAGGGGAGCTTTGGGCTGTTTAAGTGACTTGCTCAGAGTCACACAGTACACACGTGGAGGCTGTGGGAATCAAATCAGTCAGCTGGCTGTATCTAGTTCATTCACAGCTCATTTCTTTAACCTCTAGGCTATACTACCTCTATATATTTGTAATATATAATTTATTTAGCTTTTGCTTACCGGGTAAGTACACTAAACAAGTATTATGCCTATTTTCAGGGACGACCTGGGAGAATACAACATGAGGAACAACAGTCAAGGAGACACGGCAAAGAGAGTACAGTTTTTTGTTACAGTAAACAAACATGTGGGAAATACATCATTTGATGCTGGGGAAACTTATAGTAGTAAGCACATTTCAGATAATAAACTCTAGGCTAGCTAGTTCAACTGACAGTTATATACAGGTCATCATACATAGGAGTGGAGCATAGCTCAAGGACTGGATTGGTCAGAATATAACTTATAACACTGTCGTATACACCCCTTAGGCTAGTTGGATCACAGACAGGTATATACAGCTCATCACATTTTTCTAAATATGCACATGTCAGACAAAAACAGAAACACTTGGTAGTACAAGTTTCTACCAAGAGACCAAGGTGCAATATGTCATGGTTAGCCTATAACCATGGAGCAATAATGGGTGTAAAAATGCCCAAGGCTTTTTAGGCAAGAGTAGTCAGAAGTCATTGATACAGTGGGGAAAATATCTCCAGGAATTCAATGGAGACACCCTGGGAGGTTCAGACAAAACAATTTGACACTTTACTCTAGGGAGGTTTGGGGCAGTACACTCTGATGCTAGTTTTAGGAAACCCCACGGGAATTTTGAAACTCAGATAGGAGGGGGCAGCTCTGGATATCCACAGGCAGCAAATTCCCAGAGTCTGGGCGCACTTATGTAAAGTTCGATCCCCCATGAGGGTCTGGGTAGGGAGGGACTTTGAGCATCCCTGATGTGAGAGACCTAAGTTGGTAGGGGTGGGATTCAGTTTAGGCAGAAGCCAGGCCAGCCCCTGGGGGTGCTAGTTCTGATCACTTTCCCAGAGGCATCCCAAACCAAAATCAAGGTATCTAGCTGGTGAGAGCCAGCAGAGTTTCTCATATTGCTCCAATGGTGGGTGAGTCGGGGCAGCCAAGGCAAAACGACAAATGTTATTGTAAGCAGTGTACCACGGGTGAGATGTGTCTTTGGAGGTGAGAAAATAGGTGCAGCTATAGCTGAGGAGGGAAGGCTTTACCCTTAGCTGGGAGCAGGCTCTGGCTGCGGTGTAAGTTATACTTGGCCCTATAGGCCAGACCCAGTTTGCAGTTTGCCGCCCTGCAGATGTTAAGAATATGATTACCCATGTCAAGTTGGGGGTCAAGTGTTACCCCCAGATATTTGATGGAGCTCACTATGGGTAGTGAGGATCCATCTGCCCTGGTGATGTGTAAGCAGGCCGATGAGGCTTTGATTTTAGCCATTGAGCCAAAGATAAAGACAGGTTGTCCTTGCATTAGGAAAAGGGTTTAGTTTTTAAAATATATTTGCATTGGAAATTTAAGTAACTTCATCGGGGACACATAATGATGATCAAATGGCAGTTGAGGGATTCAAACCCATGTTTCCCAGTTCATAGCTCTACACTCTAACCAGTAGGCTAGACTTCATCCCATAGGAACTGTTTTGACTGCAGGCTTCAGTGTCTATAGCCAAAATTCCCAGCAGTACAAGCACAACTATATTTACAGAAATGATTAGCTCCTAGGAGTGTGAAAACAGGAATGGAATTTGGTTTAGAGAGCATTTTCATACAGTCCAAATACCAATCAACTGTTGATAGTGATCACTGGGCACATGCAGAGAGGTTAAATGAAATTGAGGGAGGCCACCATTGCGCCCAATAGAAGTACTTTACTTGCAGTGGAGCCATCCCGCCGCACAGCGTTGATTAGACGCCATGCACCGGGGTTCGGAACGAGCCCAGGTCACTGGAGAGGGTTGGGCCTGGGAGAAGGATTGAGCGTCCCAGGACAGCCTCCTTCTCCGGGAGGGTGGGGTCTGGTCCGCACCTGCTGGCTCCCAGCGGAGGCTGGGAGCATCGCAGGATGCACGACCTAGTACTAACTGGGGGAGGAGCGGACGTCGGTGTATGCCATGATGTCACTATGCTGCCCCCAATAGAAAGCCAGGAAAATTGCTCGCTGGCCCTCCAAGATGACGGCTCTCTGTTCCTGGGGGACCTCTAATGTCTTCCTGGTGCCTCTTGTTCCCCAGCAGCATCCCTAGGCCCTAGACAAAGGACGTGCTGGGGCTGTCCCTCCCCCCGGTGCTTTCCCCCTCAGAGGAGGGGGACCCGCCCAGTGAAGGAATACACCGGGATATCCTGGGGGTCAGCTGTGATCTGGGGACAAGAGGAGGGCTGGGCAAGGTCAGAAGAGGCTGGGGGGAACTTGGCAGAGCCTGAAGGAATGGAGGACCAGTGAGCATGGGGTGGAAAAACAGATAATACACACAAAAAAAAAGAAGTACTTTACACTTGTGTGCTGACAAACTTAGGTTTGGGGGCAAGTCCAGGGAGTTGGAATCCGATTGGTCCTGAGCTGGGGACCACTGATGAGTGCAGTGTGAGCTGACCATAGATGGGGGTGCCTGGCAGTTGATACTCCAGCGACTCCTTGCAGTGGGTCAGGGAACAAGCTCTTCTGCAAGGGGTGGTGCATGTTAAGGATGCACTGTGGTATGTGAGGCCATTAGCCATTACCACATGCTGTGCTGGCACCATGGCGAGAGGGAAGAGTCCTGAGGAATGGGGATATAAACAGGTGAGCTACCAGGAGCAGTGGACTACCTGTATGACACCATTATCACTCTCTGGTCCTGCCCCATGTGGATCCCCATTGACCCAATAGTGGGGGAAGGGGCAGTTGGGACTGGGAGAACACCAACAGATGCCTGAAAGTAGGATTAGGAGGTGGACAGAGACCAAACAGTAGAGTAAAATAATGAGACTGAAGGAGGACAGGAAAAGGTCGGTAGGATTATATTCATGAAAAAAAGAGAAAAAAAGAAAAATACAGGGTAGCGGGGATAATTGTCTCATGAAAGCTGTTTTAAAATGATCGGAGGAAAGAATGGAAAGGGCCATGAAAAGGAAGAAGAAGAAGAAGAAGAAGAACGCTACTAAAGGATGATAAAAAAATGTATGTGTATTTAGGAACCAATGTTATACACGTTTCAGAAAGAACATATGCAATGCCTTGTTATGATAGATAAAGACACAAGATGGAGTTGCAGTAATACTCTTCTATTTGGAAAGGGTCTTAGAGAATAGAATGCAGAACAAAAATCCAAAACAGTAGACTACAGCAACTGTCACTGTAAAAGATGTTTTATTTCCTCAGTGGATCAGTATATTAAGAGCCAGCAAATACCTAGCCATGGTCATGCTCTCATTGCATGGAAGACATTGGAGACAATCAAAAAACACACTGTAGACCAAAATGTTTGCTTTCATTTGGCTGATCTGAGACTAAGGTTTAGCTGTTTATGTTAGTACTGCATTACACATCTTAGCCTACTCATTACATGCTGCATTGCTCTGGCGCATGGAATCTGTAATTCCCCTCTATGCAGAGAACCACTGGAAAAGTAGAACTTCTGCCATGTCTTGCATAATGGGCCTCTTAAATTAGCAAGATATGCTTTCTGAATTCATGAAACAAGAAGTTAAATAAAGCAGGCTGAAAAGAAAGCCTGTCAAATTGTATTTATGGAAATGTTATTATTGAAATGTCCTGGCTAAAATCTTTTAGGGGGCACTACATCCTTTTATGGACTGAAATCCCAACAGGAGCTAAATCAGAACAACTGTGACCAGGCTTTGAAATAAGAAGTGCTCAGGAATAAAATTATTCACAAAGCAGTATCAAACTACTGTTTAAAATGATTAGTTACTGGAGTTCCTATTACTGCCTCATGTGCAATTGTACCTTAAAGCATGATAATTGTATTACCCAGATCACAGAACAGTAGACGTGTAATATTGGGATTCTACAGCATTGCGTAATAGTGGCATGCCAGCAGTCTACGCACTAATCAAGTACAGCTGATCTTTGGCAAATACAGCCCTTTATGGTCCGTCATTTTAAATTGCTCTCCTTTAATAGTCAGTTTAGTTTAGTTTAGTTTAGTTTAGTTTAGTTTGCTATCTAGGTAAGTGCACTGGTGCCCAGAGACCTTTTTAGGCACGACCCCTTGTATACTTTAGTACAAAAATTAAATACAAAAGTTAAATGCAATTAGTATATAAAGATACAAATGCAAAAAAACTAATACTAATAATGTACATTGCACAGCTGTCAGTATTTAAATAAAGCATTTGCAAGCATTCAGACAAAAAGAATGCTGTCAAGCTAATAGTGCCTTAAATATCTATACAAAAAGTCCCCATGTGTCCTGTCTTTCTGATTATCATAATTAAGGGTTAACAATACAGGAATATCCCAGTAATACCTAAATGAAGTAGTTATTCTTATTGTGAAAGAAAGGTATGTTACTTTTGCTTATCAGGGGATTGCCACTATCCAGATGGTCACCTAAAAAACAACTGATATTCATTGTCAGAAAATATAAGAATTTCTTTCTTTTTTGTTACAGTTTATTGATTGATCGATTGATTGATTGATTTTTCTTAACTGGGTAAAGTGTACTAGACAAACATTTGCCCATTTTCTGGCATGACCCGAAACAGTACAAACCTTTGACAATAAACAGTTTATTCCAAGACAAAAGTAACAACATTAGTGTACAATAACATGCTGTTCGTGTACACTAATGTTGTTACTTTTGTCTTGGAATGAACCGTTACATTTTCACAAGGTAGCCCTTCTGAGATGTAACAACTCATTTCCAGTGTGGTCCTGCTTCTATTAATTTCCACAGCTGGGTAGACTGGGGTACTTAAAGATTAATTGGCTTGCACATGGTCTCACAGTGAGTATTTGGCTCCAGCCAGGTTTTGAATTTGAGATCTGCTGCTTCCCAAGTTAGTTCTCATACTATTAGACCACACTGTGACTTAGTATATTGAAAGTAGAGTATAGCTTTTCTGATGGCTACAGGTACAGTACAATGAAGACAACATTAGGTATATGCAATATTAGCAGCTCTATGAGAGATGGAAACATGTCCTTAATTTGTTTTCCATAAAGAACAGCAGGTTGTCTTTGGTTCAGTGGTGCAGCATTAGTGCTCTGTTTTATCACCTGGGAGACTCGAGGCAGGATTCACCAAGCTTTCTGAAGGTGCAAAACTTTCCCTAAGCCCACAAAACTTCCCTAGCTACAGAAAAAAAAGGGGAAATTGCTCTGAGTGATATTCACAAAAATCTCCGCAGCTGCGGAAAAAATACACTACAGACTGTGGAAAAAAAGTGCAGCTATGGAAGTTCCTGAGGAAAAAAGGTAATTGATAAGTATGGCACTGACCCTCAAAGGCTATTCTCAGCCAGTTGTTGAAAAAATATTACACACATTGGAGTGAGGCCTAACACTCCCTCATCAAACTGCAGTAGTGTCCCGACAATTGAAATACAATTAAAGTGGAGGTCAGGCACAGGTAATAACATTCCAGTGGATATATCTGTGGCTGAAGTTACAGCAACATTAGCACACATTGTCATGGAATGGCAACAAACAACAACCACCAGACCCAGTGCAGCCCATGAAGGAGCCCCACAGGCAGTAGGGCCTGAACAGCCTGCAGTAAAGTATGATACTCCTGCAGGCAACAGGAACACTCCAGATAAAGACGACCAGCAGTGACAGACAACCACTGTGGTGCCATGGTATTGCTGGTACCTGTGGTGCTGCAGTGGACCCAGCTGAGGGACTGGTTGCTGATCTCTCTGTGGGTGCTTTCAATTTCATGCTATGGCAGAAATGTTAAAGTCTGCTGCTCAGGCTAATTAGGTTCACAGTTGCTGTGCCTCCTAAGCCATTTCCACAGTTGCAGATTTTCAGCACTTGCTCAATTTCCACAGCTGCTGAATTTCCAAAACTGTGGGGATTTTTACAGAATTCCGCACCTGGACATGTTTTCTTTCAGAATATCGCACAACTGCATTTCTGTAGTGCTACGGGCTTTTTTTTCCCGCAGCTGTGGGATTTTTGGCCTTGTTTGCAAATCTTGCCCTTGGTTTGCATCTTGATTAAGGCTGTGCCGATACTGTCCATTCAGATTGCTCAGAAAGGGATGACTACCCATGAATCCAGAACAGATAGAGCCTGACTTCATTCTCAAGGCTAAATGGATCATCCCCACTCAGAATGTGCACTATACAACATTCGGATATCCTGACAGATTGATAGGGTGCTATCCACACAACTCTAATTTGCAATTGGGGTTTTCTGGACCTAGGACCATTTGTGATTGCAAGAGTTATGTAGATTGTTCCCCAGGGAGGGCATAGGATATTTTATTGCCCCTCTCAGGCAGCCATCAAGAGGCACTGGCATTGGTTTTGAAATTAGCTGTTCAGCCTCCTATCCAGCTGTAGGAAAGGTTCAGCTGCAGTAGTCCCCCTGAGATAGGAATGGGAACAGAGAGAAATCAAAGAAAAATAGGGACACATCCCCACAAAGAAAAGTACTTTTAGCTTCTGATTAATCAAGAAGAGGAAAGTGGAATTTGGGGATTGGTGCTTTTTTTTTTTTTACTAGAATTCCTTATGGCTCCCAAAAAAACAGACAGTAACAGTGAGCTTCTAATTTCCAAACAAGTATTCAGATGGCTCTGGTGCCTCCTGTCAGCATTGAGAGTTAGCAGTCATATCTGGACTGGTACACTGTACCTGCTCAAATGTATGCAGTTTCTTTACTGTTCAGGTTGTTCATATAAATTAGTGCTATTACCTAATATACTTACCTGGTAACCAAAACCAAACAAATAAAACCATATCATACACTGATAATGAGGTAATACTCTTTCTCGTGCAGACAGCATAGTGGCTGAGCAAAGCAGGTGACTTGCTTGAAAGCCTGTTGCACCAAGAGATGTAGTAGAGTTCCAGACATCACCTACTGTATTTACTGCGGCTTTGGTAGTAGTGAGTTGGCAGCTTCTGATATAACCAAGATGGGAAACAGAATCATTCTTTAAGCTGTTGTCCTTTAAGGATGATACATGTAGAGACAGAATAGTTCCCGTTGTGCCGTGTTTATGTATGTATTCTGTCCAGCTGGTGGTGCTGCTTTACTGCATGTTAATCCCCCCCATACAGGAAGCTGCACATGTGACTATAATTTTCAGCCATGCAGACATAAGTTTTATTTATTTATTTATTAGAATTTCGGATAAATACCTTTGAGCCAATGGTTCTTTAACTTCTTGCAAATGGAGCCAGTGAGTGTGATCAGGAGGTCTGCCGTCTGGAGTAACCCAAGGGATTGGGATATTAGCTGTGATCAGGGAGCAGAGTGGTCTAAAGTCATGGCTGTGAAAGGTCTTGTCACAGTCCACTTACTGGTGAAAAATAAAAATGAAATGAAATTAATTAAATTAAACCAAGAACTCTGCTTTGACGCTGTACATGTGGTTAATATTGTTTTTACTGCCAGGTGAGGTACAGTGAAGATGCTTGGAATGGCCACTGCCTTTTACAGTTGTGGTTCAATGAAAATGGAGGAGAAAAACATTAAAAAATATTTGCTTTTTTATTTTGGGGAACATGAAAGGGTTTTTATTATGTTTTGGGATCAGTTCTACCACACAGGGAGAGAGGGACTGCTGCTTCGGAAATGTTCCCTTCCACTGGCCTATTTGAATGTACAGTAGATATGCCAAATATGGGCAATGTGGAGTTGGGAGAGATATCGCTCAGTCACTCGGTGTGTTAGGCAGAAGTAGCCCATCTAGACTGCCTCCCACTCTCAGTGGGTGTATTATACTTTAAAATGAGAATTATGAAGGTAGTGGTCTAAGCAAGCAATAATACCCAACATGGTGGGTGGTATTGGGCAATACCGAACTGCCTAGGTGCGTCAAGAGGCCCGACGCCACATGTGGAGGGCCTTATAGCCCCTGGAAGGTCCGGTATTGCCCATACTGTCCACCCTGGAGGGTATTATTGTGCTTAGAAAATGGGCACAGAAAAAGAAATGGCAGAGAAAAAAAATATTAATAAAATAATTAATTGACATTAAGTTTTGTAATTAAGTAGTTCCTCTGCCTGTACTGGAACAGAGAACTTTTGTCCTAATGGAGATGCTGTAGTTAAGGAAATTAAAAGATAACTGGTGGAATGCTTTTGGTGCCACTACAGCACAGTTTATGTTCCTACAGTCGACCCCCCCCCAATGGAACAGTTTCATTTACAGGCCTGCCTTTTGTCATTCCTTTTTTTTACATTGGGGAGGAGAAGAGGTGCAAAAGAGTTTTGATCAGCGATCTGGTAGAATTGGAGAATGACAGGTACCTTTCAAGTCTTTCAGATGTGGCAGGAGTCTGCAGTTCGTTTTAAAAGCCCTCTGTTGTGACGGAGAGTGACCATGTTAGAAATTTATTTTAAAATGAAACAGTCAAAGTGTACTGCATTGTTTTCCATTACAGGGAGACAATGTGGCAGAATATGGGAATAGTGCTAGCTAGGCAACAGTAGCGCTGCCAGAAAACACCGGTGGTATCTTGGAGGATACCAGGCAGGATGCTGGGGACGGGGTTAAAGTGTTTGCACTTCTGGAAGTGAACGGGCAGTGACCTGTTCTGAGGGAAAGGGGAGCTCTTTGGTTTACTGTGATGCTTAGTTGTGATTAGTGAGAGCAAAAAGGCGTTGACAGCGAAACTCGCAGACTGCTGGAGGAGTGAGATGAGCGCAGTGCTCTGTCTCACATATGTAGAAAGTCATGGGGCATGGAGGTAGAATATGGCACTGTAACTAAAATTTTTTTAAAAGTAGCCCTAAATATGGCAAGCAAAAGGACTGTATGTGTTTTTTTTTTTGACAGTTGGCACTGAACAACAGAGTGTTGGAGTAATATCTCTCGCTAAGCGAGAGATAAAAATGGCGGTGATTTCAAATTTAGTTTGATGGTTTTGGCCAATCATTAAGCAGGGTGTACACAAGGATTCACGTCTGAGTGAAGGGGTACTTGGGCTGGCACTTTTTATTTGCTGGGCATCTATTGAATGTTAATATACCTCCCCGGCAGGGGTACCAGCCAATCGGATGCCAGGAAATAAAAAGCCCATTTTCTAATTCAACTTTGAAGTTATCGAAGTTGGTAATATTGATTAACTACTGTGGTAGAGAATTCCATAACTTCAAGGCTCCTATAGTATAAATATTATCCCACTTGTTAGTGTTGGCTTTGGGAATTTTAAGTTGCCAATTATGGGATCTCAAATGTGGCTTCCTGTCCCTAGTTCCTATATCGTACTGTATAATGAGATCTACATCATGCAATATTTTAAACAATAACAGAAAGTCTCCCCTTTTTCTCCTTTCTTCCAAACTGAAAAGTTCCAGGTTCCCTAATCTTTCACCATACGGCAAATCTTTTAACCTTGGGACCATCTAGGTCTTCTTATAGGTACGGTCTTTATAGACCTCACCAAGGCCTTTAATCTAGTTGATCACTCTCTCCTCACATCTAAAATGTTCTCTCTTGGCTTCTCTACTGAAGTGGTAACTTGGTACTACAGTTATCTAACAAACAGGCTTTAATTTGTCAAGTATGGCTCCACTTCATCTAATTTCTGTACTATTAACATTGGAGTACCCCAAGGCTCCATACTTGGCCCTCAATTATTTTCCATTTTCATTAATGACATACCTTCTAATGTCTCTTCATGCTCTACTCTTTTATATGCTGATGACCTGGTTCTCTATAACAGCTCTCCACACCTTGCTACCCTTAATATTACTCTCACGTCTGATTTCCACTGCCTTCATAACTGACTCTCCAACAATAAGCTGGTACTAAATACTGACAAATTTCATTCCATGCTGTTTGGCTCTGCTCCAAGACTAAGCAAAAGCCCAGGACAACTGTCCATATCCTTTATTGACAATCTATCCCTTAATCTTTGTATCTGGGAGTTATGCTTGATCCCTCACTGGACAGTAATCAGCATATCTTCATTACATGTAAAGCGGTCCATTGCAGGCTTGCCCTGGCCTACAAGACAAGTTATGCCCTCATGCCATCTGCCAAAACTGCTATCGCCCATGGAGTTCTTCTCCCTGCACTAACCTATGCTTCAGTGACCTACGTTAGTGCTACCAAAGCCAGCCTGTATAAATAGGACACCACCTATAACAATATGTTGATTTGCCCCATCCTCACAAGGCCTCATGCATTGGTGTCACTTATATAGTGGCCTAAACTGGCTCCCACCTAAAGATCACTGGAACTATGCCCTTGGTACTCTGATAAATAGCATTATTCAGTCAGGTACTCCCTCCTCCCTAGCTAGCATGCAGAACCAATATGGGCTCCAAGGCTTTCTCCCTTGTTGCCCCTCAGTACTGGAACACTCTACCTGCACCCCTCCGGCACTCACTTATTCATTCTAGTTTCAAGCGCAACCTACGTAAACACCTCCTAGCATCCAACCAATGCACTTGTTTCTTCTCTCCATGAGGCATCCTTTATACCCATCAGACCAGCCTCTAGATTACTCACCTAGCACTTACATGTCTATTTATTAGTCTTCGACTTCCCTCTGAACTGTACCCCCTTTCTGACTCAACATATGATGCCTACAGCGGTGACTTGTCTCGATTATGTTACATGCATGTATTATTTCAGGCTTTATATTGCATCAACTTCTTAGAGTTGTTTTTTCAGGTTGATATGATATCCATTTGAATTTTAGTAATTGTACCTCTGATTTGTATTTTTGTATCAGCCTGTTTTAGTTGTCACTTACTGTATGTACTACCACTTCCTGTATTTAGATTGCCATCTCTACTTATACTCTTGACGTAATGTTAGTACCTGACTTCTGGTGCCTGTATATGTACAGTACCTTACTTTTTGTAAGTTACCTGTCTTTATATGTATCTTAGCTTTTTGCAAGTTTGCCTGTATTTTTGTTTTGTACTCTCTCGGGTCGTGCCTGAAATTAGGCATTTCTGATGTCTAGTGGAGTTACCAGGCTATCAAAAACAAGAAAAAAATAAATAAATAAATCTTGGTAGCTCTTCTCTGCACACTTTCAATTAAGCTGATGTCCCTTTTTAAACAGGGCAACCAGAAGGGTGACCCGTAGTCCACATGAGGCCTCACGTATGTTCTGTAAAGTGGTATCAAGCATCCCTCATTTCTTGACACAAATGCCCATCTTATACAGCCCCACAACCTATTTGCGGTCTGTGTTACCTTCCTACAGTGATTGGTAGAAGTAAGATTATTATTTAGGATAATTCCAAAATCACGTTCTTGTGCTACTGATTTTAAAAGGACATTATTTAGATGGTAAGGCCTTTCAGGGTTATTTTTATCTAGATGGAGAATGGTACATTTGTCAGTATTAAATTCCGTTCTGTTAATTCTTGCCTCTAATTCTATACAAAACAGATTGTTGACTAAGGACTGATATTTTACATCAGTATCTACCTCTGCACTGAATTTTGTGTCATCCACGAATTCGGAAATATTATTGGCTACATCATGGTACATATTGCTAATTAATAAACTGAACAAGGCTGGGCCCAGGACAGAACTCTGTGGCACCCCACTGGTAACAGAGCCATCATCCAATAAATATCCACTGATTCTAACATGCTGAATTCTGTCAGCCATTCTTCAACCTATCTGATATCATATAAATTCAGTCCCATACTAGCTAGTGTAGTCACCAGTTCAAAATGAGGTATGGTATCGAAGGCTTTCTTAAAATCTAAAAAGATCACATCAACAGGAATTCTGTTGTCCAGGCTTGCACTGACCTTATCATAAAAGGTAATCAAGTTGACAGTGCAGGACCTTCCAGGGGTTAAACGATTTGGGGGCATGTCATATTTTCAGTGATGAAAGTGAACAGGAACTCAGTTCTTGTACCTTTTTTTGCATCAGGAATGGAGTTACTGTACTTCTTCCCACTGACACTGGAACTGAAATTCTTAAACCAACAACATAATGACAGTTTCTGGGCCTGTGACCTGAAATCAGGGTTTCCATAACAACATTTGACTTGTTCAACAGTGCTATTTTGCTAGAAATTCATCAATATCTCTAACTGAATCTACTTGTGTCTAAACAGATGGCTGTATCTTGACACAGCTATTCTTCAGATTGAGGATCTTCATTCTGCATTTCATATTTGTCAATGCCTGAGTTCCTATACTTCTTGTCTACCACTTGCACCACTGCATATTTTCCCTTAGCTTTTTCCTCTTTGTCTAAACATATTTTGATTACCTTCTCCATCACCTTACATGGTACAGAGATGAGATTTATAGATCTATAGTTACCTACCAATGTCTTGCTACCCTTTTTGTTGATGGGGGTAACATGAGCCTTTTTCCAATCTGATGGTACCTCGCTTAGTGCTGATGATTTATTAAATAGAATTGTAAAGGGGATGCACAATGATGTTGCAAGTTCTTTTAAAAATGTTAGGTGGATTCTATCAAGGCCTGGTGATGATTCTGATTTTAAATTTTTTTAAAGCAGACAACACCTCATCTGGGGAGATAATATAGGATTCCATTCTGTAAGTATTTTTGGTGGCCCTGCCAGCTGTCTTTGTATTAAAAACTGTGCAAAAATAGTTATTTAGGATTATTGCTATCATCTGAGGATCCTTGATAGTTTCATCATTATTAATTAGTGGTCCTATTGTTCTATTATTACTATTATTAATATTGTTGATATAAAAAAAAGATTTCTGGTTGTCTTTAGTGTGTGCTAACTTGAATTCCAACCTATAGCATTCTTTCCTAATTAATTGTTTTGTAGTTTTTTGTTCTGCCCTGTATTTTAATATGTTAGGTGCAGAGGGGTTTATTTTAAGAGCAGCATAGGCTCTCTCCTTTTTCCATATCTGCTTTTTTTTTTTTGGTAGTTAACCATGCCGGGAGTTCACCATTGCTGCTATATTTATTTTCTCTGTGGGACATATTTGTCTACTAATTCCATAATTTTATTTTTTATAAAAACCCAGCAATTTTCCACAGGAAGATCTTTCATTACTACTTACCAGTTCATGGACCCCAGGCATCTTCTGATGTTTGAACATTGGGCCTTTGCATATTTCCATATGGGCACGTTATGATTGTTAATACTCAGACATGCTTTTAGACTAAAACACAAAATGTTGTGGTCACTGGTACCCAAATTCCCATGCACCATTATGTTGTTCAAGGCTGACAGCATATTAGTAATAATTAGGTCCTGTGTGTTTTCCCTTAGTGGCCTCCATAACTTTCTGTTCCAGACCATGTTGTAATAAGGTATTGATAAACTGTGTTTCTAAACAATTGGATCCAAGAAAATGATCCCAATCTATTCCCGGGAAATTGAATTTACCCAGTAGTATTATGTCCTTCAAATTAGAGTTAATAACTAATTCCTTTAATGTGTTTTTGTTGTAGTCGTTTGTATATGTGGGGGGGGGGGTCTGTAACAGTTTCCAATTTGAATCTTTTTACCCATCTTAATTTGCAGTTTGATCCATATGCTTTCTAAAACTCCACAGGAATTTATTTCCATGCATTCTAATTCTAATTTTATGTATATGCATACCCCTCCAACTTTCCAATCTTTCCTGTTCTTGAAAAATAGCTTGTAATTTGGGATTTCTCCTGCCCAATTGCTAGCATCATCCCACCATGTTTCTGTTAATGCTGCTACTTTGATGTCATGTGTAAAGAGAAACATTTCTAACTCCAATTGTTTTAATATGTTTAAGCTTCTTGTGTTAGCTGACTGAAATTTATACACTTGGGTTTATTTGGAATTTTTTGGCTCAGTCTTTTTCTCCTATTTTCTACCCAAGACCCCCAACAGTTCAGTTTAAAGTTAATGAGATGTGCTTTTGAATTTTGTTGCCTAGTGGTGCACTACCTCTCTTATTAAGATGCAAGCCATCCCAACTACAGAGGCAAAAACTGTTTGCAAAGGTTTCCCAATGTGTTAGACAGGTTAGTCCCTCACTAAACGTCCGTTTCCTCAACCATTCATTAATTGCCTTAATTTTGTTGTTTTCTTCTCCAGTTGGCCCTTAGTACTGGTAGTAATTCTGAAAAACAAATTTCTGAACCATATTTTTCCAGGATATTATTCAGTACAATAAAGTCTCTTTTTGTTTCTTCCATATCAGAGAGTCTAATATCATAAGTCCCAACATGTATAATTACAAGGGGATTATTTGCTGAACCTTTCAATATATTATCTGACATTTTGGTGAAATCTGAGATTCTGGCTTCCTGAAAAGTACTACAGGTGCAAATTTGTTTGTCCGGATTGCATATGTGTCGGTGAATTTGAGAATAGAATCCCCCAGTAAATAGCTTTGTCATGAAATAGTAGCGTCTTTATCTTTGTTATCATTTTGTGTGGTTTGTTACTCATTTGTTCAGATGTCAAATCATTATCTAATTGCACCAAGGGATCAAATGAGTTAATGCTAGGAATCTTGAGATGGACTTGTCTTCTCCCCTTTGTTTATCAGCCATTTTTTCCTGTACAAATGGTTCTCCCCCTTTGTTCTGTAAAGGCAGCTCATTCACAAAGGTTTCTGTGTTCCTTTCATTTTCTACCCTTATTAATGGATCAGTTAGGTAATAATCTATATGTTTAAACTGCATAGCTCTCCTACCCTTTTTGGTCAGCCTTTTTTCCCCTACCATCACCCAATCAGGTTCTTCCTCCTTGTCCTCCTGTCTTTTCTTCATTTAATAGTTGGTGCTGTCAGTGATTTTATTGCTAGTAGTGTTCATTGTCTGTGAACCACAGTCTACCTTGGCTTCAGTGTATTTATTTAAAATCAAGTTACTAGATAGACATCCTAATTGCATTTTCAGATAATGGATTTTTATTTTGAGGTTTTTTATTTCAATGCATTGCGCACAAGTCAACACCTCAAATGATGAGTGTGTAGATATAATAAAAATTTGCAACAAATTGTATAGGCAAGGCCTATCTCCTCTGAGGTGAGTGCAGCTATTCCTGTTTCTCAGTTCATGTTAAATTACAAGTGCTTAAGTTTAAGGAAGCAGATATTAGAACTTCCTGGTAGCACTTGATGTTTGCTGCTATGAACCCATGGGACTTCATTGTAAATGAGCTTCACTCAACTCAATGTTTTTCCCTTATTCTCTTGAATAAAAAAGATTTACTACTGCTACTACAACTACTACTACTACTTACTGCTTCTTGGTATTATTTGTCTAAAGAGTTTATCATTTTGTTGCAGACTTCCAGGCATCCCCAGCGGATATAGCAGACATGCATGGGATGCACACTCACCTACGCTCATGAGGAGTGGATTCAAATAGTGAGGGCCCAGAAGTTCCATGGGTTGGCAACTTCCAGTTTTGTGTTTGAACACCAGACTTTCCAAAATACTTTTAAAGATCCTAGAACAGTCACCTAGCTGTGACTGGAGCCTTGTTGTCAGCCACTAGACCGATCCCAACCCTTGTCAAGTCCCAACAGGCTTTGTTCTGGTGATATCTGTGTGTGGAGGGTTTTCTATTCTTCCACTAGCCCACAATACCTTGCTAAACAGCACCTGCCCCTTAACAGACAGACAAGCAATACACACATTTTTTTAAGAGTTTTTTGTTTTGAAAAAGATATCAATCCACAGAGACAAGTAAAACACACAAAAGCAGGATAAAATAGTGTGCTGTTGCCTCTGCAGTGCTGGTGCACAGTGATTTATTTGTTGGGGCTTGTGGCCATGTATGTACTGGGACTCCATCTGTGATGTTGTGCTGAGGTAACATGGCAGGTGAAGCTCTTGGCTGGCTGGCCAGTTTAGTTGCAGGATTTTTTTTTGCCATTGCATAGTACAGTTTGAAGCTTATTTATATTTAGACAGGATAAGGTACTTGGCATACTGTGTGCCTGTTTTCAGGGCTGTCCTGCAGATACACTTAGTTTACATAGCTACAGAATGTAGTTTCAATGCATTATTGTGCTTTGTTCTAAAGCTCTCAGAGCCTTATGGGTGGGGTGCTACATCAAATAAAATTTGTTTTGCTTTTTGCCTGAAGCAAACTTACCTAATTAAAAGAGTTCTAATAAGGAGGCAGAGCTTTTTGCCTGCAGGTCTGGACATGCTTTTGCTACTCTTCGCAGACACACCTCAAAAATATTCTTTTACAATTAATATTTCTTTAATAAAAAATTATCCAAAATTGGTGGATTATCTTTAGTATTGAACCAGTCAAAATTCAAGAGATTCTGAAGAAACTTTGCCATGGGAGACCCAAGCAAAACAGCTCAGGATGTCTGAAGTTAAAAAGGCCTGCAGCAACCAGGTCTCATCACAAGTGAGAAAGGACTGGCTGCAACTAACGACAACATGTTGTTGGCAGTACCAGCCTTAGAGCATAGAATGATCATCTTGGACCAAAGGGTATCCAATTTTCAGAGTCACCTCAGCTATATGAATCTCAGTCCACCACGGCAGCACTGGAAGCCAAAGAGGTAGCAAGTGCTGCTCTGCGGGCCTCCACCGCCATGATGGGGCTCATAAATGGAAACTGGTCTCCCCAATACAGGCTTGTGGCGCTGGATATTCTTACCAGAGCAAGCAACATCAGACTGCTCAGGCTTTTAGAGGCTGTTGAAGGAGAGGACCCTACAGATTTTGTAAAAAATGTCTGGAACTTAACTTAAACCTCATGCAGCACCAGAGGATCCTAGAGCCTACTGAGGCAAGACACTGCTGCCAGACTAAGAACTCTGCTAATAGTACTCACGCAGGTCCATGAATGGTATCGGGTGATGACAGCAGCATGAATCACTGGCCCAATTGAGACAACAGAAGGAGAGAAGATTTCCATATTTCCAGACTTAAGCTTTGCCACCCATGATCACTGTAAAGCTTTTGATGTCATCAGAGTGCAGTTGAAATCATTTGGGGTCACACGCTCACTGCAATTACCTGCCCATTTGCAAGTGGTAAATGTTGAAAAGCATTATCTTTTAAGGGACCCTCAAGATGCCAGGAACTGCTGGGAAATACAATATCAAACTTTGGAGACTCAAATGCAGCCAATGGTGAAGATGATATCTGATTACTGACATTTGACATTTTAATTCCACCAACAGGTCTGCTGTAAGTAGGGTCTGGGACTTGTGGGGGGAGGTGTTGGGGGTTAGCCATGGATACCTAGGGATGGGGCTCTATGCCCCCCATAGGAGAGTAAATCTCTCAAACCAGTCAAATGTTGATACTAGAATGATGTCTGTTTCATGTTTTAGGTAGTAATTGGTATCCAAGATGACACCCTCCACGTTGTGGTTCGCTCACCTTTCTACCCACCTCCAGACCAGCATCCTGCTCTTGCTCTCACTATTAGGTGGCGTATTCCCTGAGCTCATTCTGGACTATAGTATTTTTTGATGTTGGACCTTCTTTCAGATGTGAGGAGTTTGCTCCAGATATGCACTTATTCCATGTGCTCTTTTTGTTAAACTTCTTGTTTTACTTGTTAAAGTTCTCAGGGGCTTTAAATATGCTCGCATTAAGTTAATGTTGTTGAAGTTAGGCAATGCAAGATGTAATGGAGTAGAGGTGGCTATGCCACTCTTATTAAATGCTGTGTCTACTCTTGTTGGTATTCAAGATGTGCAAAGAAAGATGGGTGCTAGCACAACTACAAAGTTGTTAAATTCTTTACCTTATTTTGTGATGAGGAACATAAGGCTACAAGACAGCCTGCACAAACTGTGAATAGCTAAATGTGATCTTAGGTTCCTCTTTTTGCAGAATGCATTAGCTATGAGAATAGTTGGATCTGGGACTTTGCTGTGCAGTGAACTATCAGTAATGCACTCTGCATGTGGGTGTTATTATGGATTAACAGTCTTCCTACCCTATTGTAATGATTTATGTATATTCTCACTTGAAATACTGTCTATTGGGCAGAAAGTCATAAGGTTCTGTTTACCTGAAACCAATAAAGATAATTTAAAAACAAAGAGTACTAATAAGCTACTGAACTCAAACCAGCAAATGTCTAGGGGCTCTGAATTAAACTGGTTAGTTCTTTCAGTACTGATGTACCATATGGTGAACCAACAAAGCCATATTTTATTTTAAATGAGTTACACAAGTAACAGGTGAAGAGTCCCTCATCACTTACATGGGCAGACAAAAATAAGCCCCCCGAGTTCATGTGATGTCTGCAGCCTGAGAGCAGCTTGACTGCGGAGCTCCTGCCTCTCCACCACTCATCTAACTAATTTTGGTTTCCAAATCCTCTGCAAAGCGACAATTTTCTCTGTTATCTACTGGGACCTGCATATAGCTGGTGTTTGGTGCTCCTATTGATCAACATTAGCATTTAGATGCTGCGATGGAGTCTGATATGCGGCAGGTCCCACTCCGCCATACTCCTCCGACTACATCAGAAAAAAAAAACAAGAAGTCTAAAGCACAGGGGTCCTCTACAACAAAAATCTCTGGATCCCCTGCAACAGCGATTCCTCTCACAGAGGACAAGTTCCTTCAGGAATTGCTCCCTTTCAGGGAAACTCTATCGGATATTTCCTCCAAACTAAAATCCCTTTGGGAAGATCTAAGTGACTTGGGCCACAGAGTAGGAGACGTGGAGGCCTGATCATCATCATTGGAGTGCTAGAGGGATACAACAGACCCTGAACTTGTGAAACTGAAACAACAACTGGCCAAACTGCAACTGAAGACTGAGGACTTAAAATGACATAGCTGCAGCAATAGCATATTGATTTTTGGGCTACCAGAATCGGAGGAAGGCACAGCCATTATTACCTTCCTCCAAAAGCTCCGTGTTAAAATTGTGGGCCCATCTCCTTATAACGCTGCTTACCAGATTGAGAGAGAGCGCATCGCTCTTTACGTCCTTGACCACCTGTAGGTTCCTCTCCCAGACCAATAATCCTGAAATTTCTTAGTTATTTGGAGAAGCAACATGTGCTGACTAAGGTCAGGGAGTTATAAGCTGTGCTTTGGGAGGGGAAACATCTTAGGTTCACCTAGGATTTACCATTTGAAATATGTCAGAAGTGAGCAGCCATCCATCCAACAGTCAGCAATTTGATTGTGGCAGGCATTAAGTTTAAAATGGCCTATCCAGCCTGACTACAAGCTCTAGTATCAGGTTTGTGGATGTCATTTGACACCCCAGAGCAAGCTGAAAGGGCCTGGCTGTTAAGATGCCCGACCTGTTTAAAAATACCTGAACTTTGAGCCTCTCGTGGTTTTTTTTCTGCTGCTTAGCAGTTTGGAAGAAAGTTGCACTACCTTTTATTCTGTTTTTTACCTTGGGTTGTTTAAAGTTGTTTTTGCTGTGACTGTTCTCAGTAGTTACCCATTCCTTTTTCTGAAGAGTTCTCGCCGATGCTGGAAGTATGACAGATCCAGTGGTGTTGTTCTATTGCCGCCACAGGCTCCCTGCTCAGTTTCTCACCAAATCCATGAGACAGGACTGCTTAGGGGGCTGGAACTCATTTCTTTGGACCTGGTTGTTTAGGGGGAACTTGTTTTTTGTTAACACTGGGTCCCTGCAGTATTGGTTTCCCCCTTACATAGACTCAGATCTGCGCCACAGTTATATTAGCTAAGTGGGTCTCTTGAATCAGCGTCATCCTGCATTTAAAGATTGTGTTGCTGCCTGTATTTATACAGTCTTTCCTTGCTTTATCTTTATGCCCTCCACCCTGTCTCCACCTTGTACATGTTAAATAGTATTAATGATGGCAATGGATAAGACCTTAGGGGATGGGTTTAACTGCGAGGGGTTTTTGATGATATTGCTAGCTGGCTTCCATATAATAAAAACCACATGAGTAATGAGGGCATGCCAAAGGCATAACAGGAGGATGTGGGGGGTTAGTCTACAAATTGTGCCCCTCCACGGGCTTTCCTGGTCAGATTTCTAAAAAGGTACCACTCTGAATTGCGCCAAACACCCGCAATGTAAGTTGTAGTGGGCAGAGGGGGAGGCAGTTGAGCCCATGGGCCAAATGTATACTGGGCTGACAGTCATTATGTTCTGATTATTGGGGGGGATAGCCCAATGCTTTCTCTTTAATGGCTTGTATTCACTACAATCTCCATTGACAGGGGCGTATGCTGGAGTAGGGGAATGTATTCATAGTCCTACGGTGGATTTATTGATGCATACCACCTCTCCATCATGGATGTTCTTAATTTGCTTACTTATGTGAGGAATTAGACTCAGGGAGATGGTTTTCTGGACTATAGGGGATTGGGTTGTCTTACTTCAGGGGCATAGCTGGGCTATTAACAGGGGTGTGATTGGGACAACTGCTGTATATAGTGTTCCTTCTGGGGGGTTTGGGAAAGAGGGAGGGCATCTTTATTAATTTCACCTGTTTCTGAAGTTAGTTGGTTTTGTGGGGAGGGTCGGGCAGTTAATAATTCTGTCTGATGCTTCATTGGATGCGCACTCTGAATTCTGGGTTGCTGATTTGATGCCACCATATTGCTCTTATCATAATACTTCTGCTAATGTCAGACTTTACTTGTTACTAGGGTTTTTCTGGGGAGGGAGGGGGGGGGATGGGGAAGGGTGGGGAAAGGGACTGGAGTGTGCCAAATTTGGGGTATTGATCTCTCTCTATGATTTGTGCTTATTATGACTATGGCTAATAGTGCTATCAGACTGATAACTTGGAACATCAGGGGCACTAGAGAGCAACTCAAAAAGTACCAGATTTTTGAGCATTTATCACTCATTCATGATCAGATTATTTTCCTTCAGGAAATCCATCTCCTTGACCAATAAGCTAATTGGCTTCATAGGCAAGGTATTAATCAGGTGTTCTCTACTGGATACTCGACCTCGAGCAGAGGTGTTCCCATTCTGCTTATGAAAAATATCTCCTTCCAAGTAGATCAAATAATTTCAGACCCACAAGGTAGGTATATCCTGGTTAAAGGCCTCTTAGACTGGAGTGAGGTGATTCTGGGAAGCATCTATAGGCTGGTTGGAGGGGAAACTGCCTTTTTTATGGATCTGGATGTCAAATTCGCCCCCCTTCTTCCAGACCCTCTAATCCTGGGTGGGGACTGGAATCTCCCACCCTCCCAGGACCTGGACAGATCCAATCAACCTCTCAGGCACCTTTCTCTAGCCCAACATGCTCTAGGGGACCTCATGGACCTACTGGGCCTTTGTGATCCCAGGAGAATTTTTAACCCTCTTCCCAGTCTTACTCCTTCCACTCTCTAGTTCACCATACCTCTTTTATACTTGACTATATCCTTACTAGCTCCTCCTTACTTCCTGGAATGTGTGATTGCAGTTTAGATCCCATCGTACTTTCTGATCATGTGGTGGCCTGACTCCATCTTACTCTCTCCCTAGACTTACAGCGTGACACCACCTGGAAATTAAATACCCAGCTTCTCAAGGACGAGTTTATCATCTTCAGAATAAAATCCCTGATCCAAACTTTCACCGACTCTAATCAAGACTCAGTATCTAGATAAGACCATGTATGGTGTGCCCTGAAATGCTTTCTAAGGGGGGAATTAATATGTCTAGCCTCAAAACAGAAGAGAATCTGGGAGTCAACTGCTAAATCTTTATTAGGGCAGATAAGGTCCCTGGAACAGTCCTTATCTCCTTCCTTTCCTCTCCTCCAGATTTCTTAACTACCCTACTATCTCTTAGGGACAAGTATTCTGATCTCTTGCTCTAAAAGGCTGAATATGCCATTTTAAAGTCCCAGTCCACATATATCGTACAAGGGAATAAGGTGGGATGGCTACTTGGCCCTCCAACTGAGAAAGATAGAAAGCTCCAGAATAATGAAATCCATTACAGATCAAGAAGTCTCCATCAAAACCCTTCCTAGGAAAATGGTCTCGGTCTTTGAGCAATTTTACTCTAATCTTTATGGTCAACGTTCTTCTCCTCCAAGTACAGATGAGATTGAAGCCTACCTATCAAATACTCCCCTTCCACACCTCTTGGAACAACACCAAACCATTCTATCCTCCCCGTTCTCGTTGTCAGAGGTGGACATGGCTATCAGGGGCTTAGCCTTAGATAAGGCTCCTGGCCTGGATGGGTTCCCATCTAACTTCTATAAGTGTTTTCTTAAAGAGTTGTCCCCCTTGTTGCTTCAACTTTTCTGTTTTATCCTATCTGAAGATTCCCTAGACCCCTCTCTTCTCGAAGTGACTGTCATTCTCCTGCTTAAACCGGATAAGCCCCCCTCCCAGCCTTCCAGTTACTGCCCTAT
The DNA here is from genome assembly GCA_016271365.2 of Neoceratodus forsteri. Taxonomy (NCBI): domain Eukaryota; kingdom Metazoa; phylum Chordata; order Ceratodontiformes; family Ceratodontidae; genus Neoceratodus; species Neoceratodus forsteri. The sequence goes on along the minus strand of CM057450.1, from coordinate 433,503,477 downwards.
ATCTCTATTAAACTGTGACCTCAAGATTCTCTCTACAATATTAGCCACAAGGATCAAAAAAGTCTGGACCCACCTCCTCAGTCCAGAGCAAGTGGGCTTTGTTCCTGGCAGGTCTTCTGCTGACCACCTACACAAGCTGGCTCACATCTTTCAAGTGGCAAAACTCTCTCCCATGCCTATGGCCCTGATTTCTCGTGATGCTGAAAAAGCATTTGACAGGGTTGATTGGGCTTTTCTTTGGGATACTCTTCATAAGACAGACTTCCCTTCCACATTTCTTTATTGGCTTCAATCTATCTACTCCTCTCCGACTGCCACGATTTATTGTAATGGTGTTGTTCTTCTCTTGCTTTCCCCTTTATTCAGGCACCCATCAAGGCTGTCCACTGTCTCCCTTCCTTTTCAACCTCTACTTAGAACCCTAATTAGGCAACTGAAATCTTCCCCACAGATACTCGGTATATCAGTATATTCTCCTACACCTCTCGCATCCCTCTACCTCCCTCGCCAAAACTCTTAAGGTGATTGATTGTTACAGTCTCTTCTCTAATTACAAGCTGAACCTTAGTAAGATCAAAATCCTTCCCCTGAATCATTTCACCTTTAGTTTTGACTTTGCCAGGTTTGGATTGCGCTGGTCTCCTAAATATATTAAATATCTAGGTATCTCCTTATCCACTGACCTCTCTCTTATGCAGAAGCTCAACCTTGACTACCTGCTTATGGCCATTCAACAAAATACCTTAAGATGGAAATCTCTCCCTATTTCCCTATGGGGCATGATCAACATTGTTAAGATGAATATCTTACCAAGATTTTTCTACCACTTAAACATGCTAAATGTATGGCTCCCTCTATCCTTTTTTCAACATATTTATTCTATTATTTCTAAGTTCATCTGGTTGGATACATCTCCTAGGCATTCATACCTTAAATTTGGACTGTCCAAGGATTCTGGTGGTCTTCGACTTGCAAACTTCTTATACTACTACTGGGCTGTTCACCTTTATAAATGCGGAAAATGGCTCTCCCTACACCAAATTCCCCAAGAGGAAAGCTATGTCCCTCTCTGGTTGCGGATGGAGTCTTAACTGTTCCTCTCCACTAATCTCTTCCCAGTTGCTGTCTTCTATACTTCCTAGCAGGCTCTACTGCCAGCCCTTCATACTCAGCAATAGGCACTTCAGTTAAGGTTTTTTCTCAATTATGCTCTCCCCTACATATATCCCCTTTCAAAGATTTCTCCCAATGATCATGTCTAACCCAAATGTCAGGACTGATGACGATGTTCTCTTCCCTGGCTGGCTACCACAGCTACAGGACAGTAGAGTTTTGGACTTTTATTCTCAAGATTCCCTGTTATCCTCATCTGAGATACTGGGAAAATTTCACCTGGCCCCCCCCTCCCATATCCTCTAGATCTTTCAACTGAGACATCTGTTATTACACCGTTTTGGTCCTTCCCTGATAGCCTCAGAGTTAGAGGATTTACTAGAACAAATACAAAGCCTGGCAATATGACCCCATGGGACGGCCTCATTATTCTCCCTTCTGCTTACCAGGCTACATCACTCTCTCCTAGTGGGCTCCAAAGTCTGGGATAACCTGATGCCAGATGTTACTATCAACTGGGCCCAAATTTGGATAGATTAAGGCTTACCCAAACCCAGATTTTGAACAAGTACTACACTCCAGTCAAATTGGTTAAGATGGGTCTGAACTTGGATTTTCACTTTTTTACTCAAAACCACTAATAGTCTCACCACTGTCCTTAATTATAGCCCAGATCTAGTTTTTTATTAAAAGAATTGGAAGCTGTTGAATCCCAGCTAGACTGCCAATAGATTGTAACAAAAAAAAGGAATGGGCCATCATTATAGAGCCTAGGATCCTCCCACCCAACCCCCATTTGCCATAATTTATTTATTTATTTATTCATTCATTTATGTTTTTGGTAACCTGGTAAGCAAGCTGATCCAAAGGACCATTTTCAGTTGCTACCAGGGCTATACAGTGGCATACAATACAAGGTTGAGATAATAGGCACAGGATTACAATACAGTAGGTGCACATAATGCACTGAGTAAAAATGGAAATCAACACCAATGATACATAGACAACAAATCTAAGAGAGGAAAAAAAAGCAATCCCTGGTCAGCTATTTGGTCAAGTTATTATTGAGTTCCTGCTTGAATGCCTTCTGTTGCTTGTTTTCAAGCACTGTGGATGTGAGTTCTGCATGTGGTATACTTCCACATGCCATGGCTGCCAACAGCTGAGCAGCAATGGTGCTAAACTTCAAACACAGCCTGTTCATTCTGGCTAATGTGTTCCTTTCCCTCTTTCAGATGGCTGGCCTTGCAAGATCATAATGTTTGCTCTAAAGGCCAGGTGCAACCCAATTGGAATAGCCTCACTTCTGTAAAAACATTTTTGAATATCAAGTCCTGGATTTTAACGTTGTATCACCCAGTAATCCGATTTGTCTGAATTCAGCAAACAGTCCGCTTTTATCAGTGACATACAGCTTTCCTTTTCTGTTTAGCCCTTAAACTGTGCAAAACATAAATATGTCCAAACCTTGAAAACCCCATGCTGAAACTGAAATGTTTCACAAAATGTGCCCAATGTTGGTAAACAGTGAATAATGGTGACGAAACAAATTGCAACCCAACCAAATAATGATGGCATAAAGTGCCATCCGCTTGCAAAAACAGATTTTCTTTCTTGCCAAACTGCTTTCCATTTCTGGTGAAAACTCTTAAAAATGAAGTCTAAAGGTTATCCTCCCTTCCCAACACAAACACACACACACCTGGATCTGAAACTGGAGAAATGAACTAAAAATTAACAATAAAAATTATCAATAAAATATTGTTTTGCACTGCTATGGTTTTCACGTTCATTCTGCCCCCTCTATCCATACTTGGACCATTGCATAGTATGTTTCAACAGGGAAGCCTTGAAAGCAAAGCTCAGTATTTGTTATGGTAAATTCTTCATGTATTCTGAAGTAAGCCCCACCGGGAATCATGGAGACCATAGGTGTAACATTCAGTTATCTCTGCACTGTTTGACTGAGTATCAAGAATGTTTGCTGTTTAATGATAGTTTGGAGTAACCTCCCTTTCTCATCAGTGACCTGAAAAGTGTTGAGACTGTCAACTGGGAGACTATCTGAGTGACCTGTTGACCTGATCCTTTTGATACTTTGATGATGGATTCTGCACAGGATACTAGGACTACAAAAGTCTTGGGAATTTCAGCTATGTGCAGACAGACCACACATATTCAGTAGTCTTTCCACACATAAAACATGAAGGGAAAAAAGTCAGTGTTTATAAAACAGCAAGCTGTGGCTGAAATACCTCTACTCCTGAACAGTAGAGTTGACAAATTTGCTACACAGATCTGCCATGCAACCACGTGTCTTGCCAAAGGCATATTGCATATGTAGTGTGACCTCTGTCTGTGCTTTACGAGTAGGTATAAAAAAAATCTGGAATCTATGCTAAGGAGGAGACGGAGATACTGAAGGAACGCTGATATCTGGCCTGCAGGTGAAAGCTGATCTGATGAAGTCATCCAGACTGAGGTCCTGGAAATAATCAATATTCCTTAGATCTCTTCTCCCACCCCCTTCAGTTGGAGATTTTAATGGATGGCAGGTGACCCCCTCCAAATGTATTTCTGTCAGTTGTCTTTAAATTCCACATAAAGGATCTCTCTCTCTCTCTCTCTCTCTCTCTCTCCCTCCTTTCCTCTCTCTTTCTCTCTCTCTCTCTCTCTTGATTTTTATTCCTGGCAAACCAATTGAAGGTGAAGTCATTAAGTTATAGAAAGATGCTTGCAATTACAGGACTGAGACCATCATTAGACAGAAGTACAGTAGATTGCAATTATGCACCAACTCTGAACAGCAATAATAGTACTATTGGTATTGTCTAGTTCATTTAAAAATAAAAAATAAAACAACTCTTACACAGCTTCTTTCATCTGGAACTCTTTACCAGACCACATAAAAAATGCCTGTCTCTTCCACCTTTTTTACCTACTCTATACCACTTTCTTAGCATACCTTGTGCTTGTTTCAGGTAGCATTCCTACCTGTGTACCTAGCATTTGTCTTAATAGACCCCAACACCTCCCCTTCTTTCCTTTACAGACTACACTTGGCACCTGTCTTGGAAGAAATGGTCACAGCCATGTGTTTACTGAACAATCTGTACATATACAGCAAACACCTGATATGTGTAGAATGGGTGTCTTGTCAAGGCAACCCTAGGCCTCCACAGGTCCCATCTCCATGAAGGGACCCTCCTTGTGGACCACAAGGAACCAATGTGTGTGTTTCTTGGAAGGACACTAGCCTATGAGAAAAGAGACATGACTACCACCTTTACTCACTGAAAACCTTTAACAAGGCCCAAAAAAGTAAAACTCCCTTACGTTTTAAAAATAGAAACATAGAAACATAGACTTTGATGACAGATAAGGACCGCTTGGCCCACCCAGTCTACCCATTTCCCTACCTATTGGATAAGCTGCAGATCCTAGTTAACCAACAGCCTACTTCCTCTTACCCCCCACCATAATTACCTTATGTCTGTCCCATGCATTCTTAAATTCCCCTACTGTTTTTGACCCCACGACCTCCTCAGGAAGGTAGTTCCATGCATCCACCACCCACTCTGTGAAAAAATACTTCCTCACGTTGCCCCTGAGCCGTCCCCCCCTCGATCTTCAAACTGCTCCCCTTGTTCTTGCACATCTCTTTTTATGAAAGATGCTACCCTCTTGAACTTTGTTGATTCCCTTGAGGTACTTGAAAGTTTCTATCGTGCCCCCCCTTTCCTTGAGGGTATACATATTGAGCTCTTTTAGTCTATCTTCATATGGTTTCTGGTGCAGACCCTGCACCATTTTAGTTGCCCTCCTCTGGACTGCCTCATCCTGTCTATGTCCTTGCAGAGATGGTGCCTCCAGAACTGCACACAGTACTCCAGATGGGGTCCCACCAACTGTCTGTACAGAGAGATGACAACATTCCTTCATCTCTTGATACCCTCCTTCCACACATAAGCAAACTTAAAAAAAATAAAGTACTATTCATAGTTTTAATGCCCGGCATTTCACTGGTGGCCATGAGAACCCCCCCCCCCCAATCTATGAATCTCCCCTCTATCCCCCTTCTTGCCAGGGGCCTCTCTGCTGCTTACACTGCTTCAGATACAAATAAGACCTTGGCTCCCTATAAGGCCTTCCGTTGTGTGTAAGAGGGTGAACATTCAGCCAGAGAAATTCTGTACCAGATTTAATTCCTGTGTTTCATAATAAACAAACATTTCGGCTATTGAATCCGTGGAAGGACAAATGATTCACAGGTGGTGAAGGACTACTTTTTTCTAGTTACTTTAAACAAAACAAAATACCTGATTTTAATTTTTATCATTAAACATTGCATTTTTTTCTTTTTTAACTTATTTCAGTTTACCCATTTTATAAGCACAATAAAACTCTCCAGGTTGTTGGTTGTCTGGGGTTAATGCATTTCTTTTTTTTTTTTTTTCTTATTTTTATCTCCCCGGGCCACTGGTCTGCTTACCTGCATGTCCTGGCATCACCCGCAGGTCTGTCCGGCCGCCGACCCCCCTGGAACTTCCCCCGGCCACCTAATTAGGCCCTGCGACTACCCCCGTGGCTTACCCCCCACGGCGGGGGTGGGGAGCACTCCCTCCAGAGCTCAACCCACCCAGTCCGGATCCAGCATTGTCGCGTGCCCAGGTACCGGGAGAGTCCAGCGTGGGAACAGCCATCACGCCGCCGCAACCAGTGCGCTCCTTTTCCCACCTTTTTCACTCCCCAATGTTGGCAGACATGCACTCATGCCAATGGCCCCGTGCGTGCGTGCTTCCGCCCGCGCTCTTGGCCCGGTATCTGCCTCCGGCCACGCTTAGTCCCAGCAGTTGAGGTACCCGGTCTCCACCGGGGTCCCTCCTGCGCTCGGGATGCCCTGGATCCCCAGGAGAGAGAAGAGCTGTCCCAGGGTGCTCGATCCTACTCCCTCCCCACCGACTCCCAGCTCCCCGGGCTCGTTCCCGAACCCGGGTCGCTGGCGTGACACGAGGTGTGGCGTCCAGCGCCTCAACCTTCAGCGCCACCAGGCCGGCAGGGGTTAATGCATTTCTGAATGCTAGAGGCACTCATCGCAAGTGCCTTGTGCCTCGTTAAACACCTAGGTGTGCATTAACCCCTAACAACAAATGACTGGTCACATCTCATTGCTCACTTGTAAGACTCTCATGCCATACTTGTTTACAATGACTGTGACAATATCTACAGTACATGGCTCAAAGTAGGTCTGGTCTCGTAGGGTCTCAGACCCAGCAAAACATTTTTGAGGGGTTTGGGGGAGGTCTCACAGTGTCTTAAAGCAGAGCCCTTACTCCGTGTTTGTTTCCCATTACCATGACTTCAAGCGGGCAGTATGACCCTTAGTTCCTTTGTCCCTCAATTTCCTATGGTATCGTCATCTTTTGTGCCTACGTTTTGACTTATTATTGAAAACTTGGATAACAATGAAAAGGCAAGTTCCACACTATGATGGAAAAAAGGACTTCCACAGCAGTAGTCAATGCATCCTTTTTACAATTATGACCCTTAGAGACACATCAGTTTTTTCTGCACACTTTATGCACTGCGTAACTATACACTTGTATCCCATCAAAGGCGGTGAAAAGGCTAGGAAAGCCCTTTTGGAAAAACTGAGAAAATTCCTCCCTGACCCATAACACAATCTCCCTTACTGGGGTGAAAGGCATCCAGCTGTGTCCCACCCTTGCCCAGAGCCTTGCTTTCATATGTTTGAATGGGAATCCAGTCATTGGAGAAGGAGAAAGAGGAAGAGTTGAGCTGTGCTTGCTCTCCTAAAGGTGATGGGAAACAGTTGTTTACACCTCTAGGTGCCCTTCTGTTGTCATTTTAGTGTCTATCCAATATTCTGATATGTTTTTGACCTTTTTTTGGTTACATTAATAATCTAATTTTATTGCTTTTGTAACCACCCTGAAATCTTCTCTCCTCAGCAGTTGCTGCTATCTCTTTTTTCACTGCCTGACCATTCTATGACATCAATAACACCACTGTAGGCCATTCAAACAAATATGAAAAGAAGGAGCAGTAGCTGGTGAGGAGAGTGGAGCTTTATATATCTCTGAGGCACCCCAAAGCTAGATTACTTATTTATCAAAAATTGGTCAACATATATCAGAATACATAACTAGCACAGAAAGGCATTTAATCATGTAAAAATCATTTCCTACCTCATTTAAAGCCCTCATGGTCCTCCTGCCTCAGCTGGCTGTTTTCTTTCTCTTCCCAGTAAGCGGCTCTTCCTGGCTCCTGCTCCACTGGAGATGGGGCCCTACCTACTGCCCAGGTAGGTGGCAGGTGGGATCAGTGAACAAAAACCTCTCTGCTAAAAATCTTCGCAGACTGGGAATTGTTTCAATAGGCACCAGTACACCCCCTTTACTAGACAGACCTAACCTGACACCCATCTTGGAGGCAATGGACACAGCAATGTGTTTATTGAACAATCTGTATATTTACAGTAAATACTTAATGTGCAAAGCTAGGCGGTCTCACAAAGGCAATCTCTTTCAATTGGTCCCCATACTTTCAAGCTATCTAACTGTGCGGATGACATTTTATTACATCTTACAAACCCTATGGTCTCTCTGCCTGCAGTCCTCCAGGTTCTGTCAGACTTTGAAGGTTTGTTGAGATACAGACTAAATCTATCTAAAACTGTTATTCTCCCCTCAATACGGCAACACCGAAAAGTAGCATTCCCTTACAGCTGCAGGGTTGCTGGTCAAAAGCTTGGCTTAAATATTTAGAGATTAATTTAGCGTGAGTGGTTAAAAGACTAGCGGAACTAAACTTACAGCTGTTAGTCAGTGAAATTAAATCCAACCTGACCCGTTGGCAAGTTTTACCTTTGTCCTTGTGGGGGAGAATCTGTTATCCGTATGAATATTTTACCTAGATTTCTTTATCCTGTTAGTATGATAGGGGTTCCATTACCCAAGGTTTGGTTTACCAAGTTACATCAGATGATCTCTGAATTTCTATACAAGGGGAAAAAAGGCTTGTATTGCCTATTCGAAGTTATCATTGGCAAAATGTCATGGCGGACTTCAACTTCCGAACTTTTTCTGGTACTGTTTAGTTTCTCAGGCTGGTAAATGTTTGATAAAGTGTTTACCAGATATGGGAACCAGTTTGGGACAACCCTACCCACAATAGATACATAGATACACAGACAATGTCGGCAGATATAGGCCTATGGCCCACCCAGTCTGCCCATTTGTGCATGTAAGTTCAGTTTATGTTTTCCTAGAAGTCTGTTGCCCCTTACCCCTGACCTCCAGAATTCCTTTATGTCTATCCCATGCATTCTTAAATCCCGTGATTGTTTCAGCCCCCACCACTTCCTCTGGCAGGGTGTTCCACTTGTCCACCACCCGTTCTGTGAAGAAATTCTTCCTCATATTTCCTCTGAATCGTCCTCCCTCCAACTTCATCCCATGCCCTCTAGTCCTGGAACATCTTTTTGCTTAAAAATAGTGTATTCCTGCACCCTGTTCCTCCCTGTAAGATACTTGTATGTCTCTATCATATCCTCTCTCCTCTCCTCCAGGGAGTACATGTTCAGTTCCTTCAACCTATCTTCATAGGACTTGCGATGCAATCCATGCACCATCTTTGTTGCCCTCCTCTGAACCTTCTCTACTCTGTCTATGTCCTTACATAGGTATGGTCTCCAGAACTGTACACTGTACTCAGGTGGGGCCTCACTAGTGTCTTGTATCAGAATTATGACCTCCCTTTTCCTGCTGGTGATGCCCTGCCTATACATCCCAGCATCCTATTTGCTTTTACCTGCTGCCTTGTCACACTGTTTCCTACCTTGAGGTCATCAGAGATGATAACCCCAAGATCTCTTTCCTGCTTGGTGCATGCTATATCCACACCCCCCAACTGATATATTGTGCCAGGGTTTTTGTGCCCCATATGCATTGTCTTGCACTTCTTGGCATTGAATTTCAACTGCCAAACCCCTGACCATTCTTCAAGTTTCTGCAGGTCCCTTCTCCTTCTGTCTACACCCTCTGGTGTGTCTACTCTGTTACAGAGCTTTGTGTCATCAGTGAACAGTGAAATTCTGCCTTCTAGGTTCTGCACAATGTCACTGATGAAGATGTTGAATAGGACCGGTCCCAGCACTGATCCCTGTGGTACCCCACTGGTCACTCTTCCCTCTGTGGAGTGACAGCCATTTACCACCACCCTCTGTGTCCTGCTACCCAGCCAGTTACCTACCCACCACACTACTGTCCTGCCCACACCCATATTTCCCAGTTTGTGTAATAGTCTTCTATGTGGCGCAGTGTCAAAGGCCTTGCTGAAGTCCAGATAGGCCATGTCCACTGCCCTCCCCTGATCCACCTCCCTAGTCACCCAGTCAAAAAAATCAACGAGATTGGTCTGACACGACCTCCCCCTGGTGAAACCATGCTGCCTTGGGTCCTGTAGTCCATTGACAACCAGATGTTCCACCAATCTCTCCTTCAGTAGTGCTTCCATGATCTTCCCCACTACCGAGGTGAGGCTGACTGGTCTGTAGTTCCCTGCTTCCTCTTTGTTCCCACTTTTGTATAAGGGGACTACATCTGCTGTCCTCCAGTCTTTGGGTACCTCCCCTGTTTCCAGTGATCGGCTAAACAGGATAGCCAGAGGTTCAGCCACCACCTCTCTTAGTTCTTTAAGGACCCTGGGGTGCACCCCATCTGGCCCCATTGCTTTATCGACTCTTATTACTTCCAGTTCCTTCAGGACCCTTTCTCGTGTAAAGGGACTTGTGTCCATTTCTGCACCATTCTCACCCCTTGTACTCCCTTCAGACCCATTACCCTTCTCTTCCTCAGTAAAGACTGAGCAGAAATACCTGTTCAATATGTCAGCTTTACTGTTGTCATCCTCCAGCGCCCTTATCCTCCCCTTCAGTCCTCACTATCCCTCCCTTTGTCTTTCTTTTTCACTTATGTACCTGTAAAAGGTTTTGTCCTCTACCCACTGATTTTGCAATGTGTTCTTCTGTCTGAGCTTTGGCTTCCTTACTGACCTACCTGCCTCCCTTTGCTTCTCCTGGTACTTCTCCTATCCTCTTCTGCCTGTGTCTTTTTGTATTGCCTGAATGCAATCTTTTGGCTTTCACTTTCTTTGCTACCTCTTTGGAAAACCATAATGGTCTCCTTCCTTTTCCTCTTGCTAACCTGCTTAATGCATAATTCTGTTGTTGTTGTATTCCCCATTTTAAATACTGTCCACTGTTCCTCAACCCCTGATTCCTGTCCCATTCCCCTTAATGCCTCTTTCAAGTATCTCCCCATTTTTCCAAAGTCTGCCCTCCTAAAATCCAGGATACGTGTTTTTGTGTGGTTTGGTTCTGCTCTTTCTGTGATTTCAAACCACAATGACTGGTGGTCACTGTTCCCCAGGTGCTCCCCCACTGTTACCCCCATCACACTATCCCTGTTTGTGAGCACAAGTTCCAGTATTGCCTTCTGCTGAGTTGGTTCCATGACCAGTTGCTTGAGGAAGGCACCCTGAAGGGAGTCCAGGATAAATTTGCTCCTAGTTGATGCTGCTGCTGGGATGCTCCAGTCCACGTCTGGAATATTGAAGTCTCCAACCAGTACTATCTCACCTTGTCTGCCATCCTTTGGATGGCTAGCATCAGCTCCCTATCTGTTTCTTCCTCCTGGGCTGGTGGTCTATAGACCACACCTGTGCGGATGGCTGTCCCCATATTCCTTTCCAGCTTAACCCACAGTATCTCTCCCATTTTGTTCCTCCTGATCTCTGTGGCCCTTATGTCATTTTTCACATACAGTGCCTCCTCCTCCCTTCCTGCCTGCTCTGTCTCTTCTGAATATGTTGTAGCCAGGTATGGCCATCTCCCAGTCGTGGTTATCATTACACCAGGTTTCAGTGATGGCCACAATGTCCAGGTCTGACTGCACCATGACAGCCTCAGATCTTCCATCTTGTTGCTAAGGCTCCTGGCATTTGCACATGACTTTCCATGATTTGACCTCCCTAGACTGTTTCGCTGTTCTACTCCAGCCCCTTCCTTGGTTGTCCTTTATCTCTGGTTCTCCTTGCTGTCTGTCCTTCTGCTGAATTTTGCCCCTTTTCTGCCTATCCACCTCTTGGGCGCTAATCTCCATCTTTTGCACACTGCTTTGCAGAGATAGCCACTCCTCTGGTTCACTGGTTCCACTGCTAGCTGTGGGGGTGAGCAAGTAGGTACCCTCCTTGCTGGCCTGCCACCCCCCTTTGCTAGTTTAAATGCTTGTCAATGTAGCATTTAAACTTATCATTGAGTGCTTGGATTCCCCTCCAGGATGGATGCAGGCCATCAGGCTTGAACAAACCTCCATCCCTCCAGGTGGGTCCCCAGTCACCAATGAATCCAAACCCTTCCTCACAGCACCAGTTCTTCAACCATGAATTAAAGTTCCTGGTACATGCACTCCTATGTTCTCCGTTGCCTCTGCAGGTAGTACTTCTGAGAAAGTGACAGAAGTAGCTACTTGCTTGAGACCCCTCCCCAATTTCCTAAAAAAGGACATAGAGCTTCATTATTGTAAGCTTCATGGCATCTCCTCCATGGCTCTTCTGTATATCGCTTAGTTCAGACTTCCTGTTGGCTTACGGGGTACTCCAGTGGGCTGGTTGATCTGTATTAGGGGTCAACCTTGTTGTCTTTTTCACTATGCTCCACAAAAGGATCCCTGGCAACTGCTTCATCTAAATCCAAATATCAAGACTGGCAATAAGCACATCCCCTTATCTTTTTTGCTTCAAGCAGACTTACAACAAATCTTTTATCTGATAAAAGATGATCGATTTCTTGCTCTTACAGAGTTTTGTGCCATGTTTCAAACTCCCCAATCGGTAGCATTTTCCTTTTTTCAACAAAAGCATGCTTTACAAGCCTTTTTTGGCCCCAAACCATGGCATTTTTCTGATGGTAAGCCTTTAAGAATCTTAGCAGATTGAGTGATCCAACCACATGTAGTATCAGTTCTTTATAAAATGTAAGAAAACATCTAGAAGTCTCATTGGCCAAGAGACATCAGCTGACTGTACATTAAATCTCTATATATGCACAGTCATCCTGGTCCTAAACCACGTCACACAATGAGCAAATCAGTCCTCATACAACCAGAACTATCTTCCATCAGTCCCCCTTCAACCAGAACTAATCTTCCATTATAAACATGGTTGCTACCTTTACACTGTAAAAAAAACTTCATCTGGGCCCTAAAAATAAAACAATCTTAAATAAAAAAATAAAATAAATTCATGAAATGTTGTTTCCCTGATCATCACACTCCCCTTACACACATAAACACATTAGAAACATTAAGTGTTATTCGTAGTTTTCATTACAACTGTTTGTTTACTAACAGTGAAAAATTCCCCTTCTGCTTTACCTGCTCATCAGTGAAATCTCTCATGCTTGCCCTGACAGTGATATAATTGAGTCTCTGGCTCTAAAACAGGCTTTTGTTGTCTGTGTGTACAGAATGTCAGGAGAGTAACATTCTACAAGTGGAACAGAGCAGAATTTTGAATCTCTGTATTCCATGATAAACATTCTATGTCTTGAATGTGGGGAAAAACAGAAAACAAAAAAACAGGATGAAGAAAGTAGGCAATACAGTAATACTTAATAAACAAAAAGAAAAGGTGGGAAAACACAGTTAAATAGGCAGAGGCAGACCCAAAGTGCCCAAATACATTGCTAATATTAATAAAAGCAATCCATAGAGGTAGTCGGCCGGTGACACGGGCTATCAGTTAACTCAAACATACAAGGCGAGTGCAGAGAGGCATTGAAAAAAAAAAAGCCGATCGCTTCCCGAGATGGAAGTGCACGATGCATGATGGTAGGCACCAAAGAGTTAAAAGAAGTAGCGACCGCTACGATCATGGAGGGAATTTAATATTAAAGGAGGCAGCATACTATAGAGGCTGAATGGTCTATGCTGCAATTCTGGAGACCTGGGTTTGAATCTCACATTTGCCGATGGGGGTCCTAATCTCCCGTCAGTTTCACTGCCCCCCCAGAATGTTCGTATGCCACTCTGGGAGCCCACCCCAGAATGGCAAAAACTTCCTTAGCCGATGGGGGTGCCCAATCCCCCATTGGCTTCTCTGTCCCCCCCCCCCAAGCTGCCTGGTGCCACGCTGGGAGCCCACCACAGCGTGGCAAAAGCTTCATTTGCTGATGGGGGTGCCCAATCCCCAGTTGGCTTCACTGTCACCTGCCCTCCCAAGCCACACTGGGAGCCCACCCCAGTATGGCAAAAGTCCCTTGTTTTTAAATAAATAAAAAAAAAACCTGAAACAAAAAAAAACTTCCCTCATTGATTCTTTTGTCCCCTCCCCAACCCGCACCCCCTCTGCGTACTCACCTCCCCACACCCCACCTAAACCCATACTACTTCCCGGAGTCCAGTGCGACGATCTTCAGTGGACCGAGAACACGTCTGCACCCCTTCAAAGCCGACTGCGAACTGAAGAAATGCCGGTAAGCTGTATAATGGCATAAATGGATTTTTTTCAACTTCACTGCATATCTCAGCCATTTCTGGGAATTTTTTCACCAAATTTTCAACATGGGGTTTTGGGGGCCCCACCTTATGAACTGTACCACTGTTATTCCATTAATCAGTCCCAAAAGGTGGTTTCGCAGTTACTGCGTGGAACCACCTTTCCAGAATGATTAACAAAATGACAGTGTCACAGTTCATGAGGTAGGCTCCCAAAAACTCTATGTTGAAAATTTGGTGAAAATATTCCCCAAAACGACTGTTTTACGAGCATGCGTTGCGCAGTTCCTACCTATGCTCATAACTTCGAGCATTTTTAATATTTTCACTCCAGATTTTCAGTATTGCCATTTTACTGCACCTCCTTATGAACAGTACAACTGATGCTTTAAATACTGATAAGGAGTCTGCCTGCTGCCTGTGGACAGTGGATAACGGCAGCAGCGACAGGCAGGGGAACTGCTAAAATTATTATACTGTACAATGGTATGTTAAAGGGAAAGGGTGACTACAAAATGGTGGGGCAATGAATAAATGAAAGTGTTTACTGTGGCCGCATCAGTGGAATAAAGTTGGGACTACGTATCAGCTGCAGTGGGACTGTGCTGCCAGCAGCCATATTTGCAGCCATGTGACCACAGCACAGCCAACTGGGAGGCCAGGGTTTTTGAAAGGACTTGTGGGACTGTTATAAGGGCACGTGGGGGAAAAAGGTGGGACATACTTGACGCCTTTTTACACAGTCAATCATGCATCAAAGGAGATTCATGCATATTAATTTTTGGATGGAACAGTGATTTCAACCAATGGGGGGCTGACAGAGAGCTCCCAAAACCCAAGGGCTGTTTGGTTCTAGCTCAGCTCAGCAGAAGCCAATCAAGAGAGGGGGAGCTCCAGCCCCTTGGAAGAATTAAGGCTGCAAGGTTTGGGAAAGGCCTGCTTGGGGGAATTTTGGTCCAGGAATCTGGTTTGCAGCTTTAGCAGTGGGAGTCTCCCTGACACACGGAGGCTCACCAGTGTGGCTGAGGTTGGTCTTCAAAGGAGAAGTTTTCTGGTTTTATAGTTGCTGCTGGAGGAGAGCTGCAGGGCCCAGCAATATCCAGTTGAGAGAGAAAGCTGCAGATTTGAAATGACAGCGAGAAATTCTACACCTGAATGGTGAGAAGCAAGGATGAAAGGTTTGGTTCTGTCTGTACTCTGGTTGGACTTAACATCATAGAAAAGGGGAAGGACATTAGGTCTAAGGAAAAGGAAAATGGATAGTTCTGGTTTTTGGAAAACAGATCTGGTTTAAGGAAATTTGGTATGGGAGTCTCCCTGACATGCAGAGGCTTGGCCAGTAAAACCAGGTAGTCTGCAAAAGGAGAAGAGAGAGTCTCTTCTGGTTTGTGAGTACTTGTAAGGTGAAGAAAAGTGTGTCAGCACCTGCACAATGAGGAAACGTGTTTTTTCAGTGTCAAGAGACTGGTTGAGGAAAGATGTGTTTGGTCACTGCCAAGTTCAGGGTCCTTGGAGGAGCCCAGTTTTGAATGTTTCCAAGTCTCTCTGAGACCATGTGCTCAGTGAGAGCCAAGAGATTGTGACCTGATTTGAAAGGGCTACAGCTGCCACAATGGTAGTGTGGCTGAAAGTGTCTTTAATTGCTGGATGTGACTAAACCTTAAAAAATAAATTTTGCTAACTTGACTGTAAAGCTGTAGAGATTGTGAGCTTCTAGCAATAGCCACTAGCACGGAGGAGTCCAAAAGAAAGCACTGCTGCACCGAGATACTGTTAATTCCAGTTCCAATGGAAGTTCATGACTGCAAGCTGCAACTTGGAGCCAGGTAGGGAAACTGCCAACCCCTACCAGTGGGGCAGACTGGCCACCAGGAGCCACGAGCATGTACCTGAGTGCTAGGGCACTTCTGATTCCAGTGGGGAGCCAGATCATGGGATATCTCTTGGGTCTGGGCTCTTTTGCAACCTGGAAAGCCTTGCAGTTGTGCTCTGCATCTGGCCTGCTTGGTGGGCTGAAGGAGATAAGCTGCTAGAACCTACAAGCAAGTGGGAAGGTGCCAGTTTTCCAAGTTGCAAGGTGCCTGCTACATGTCTATTCATTTCCAGCTTCTTCAATTCCAGGATTCTGCTGTTCCATCTCCCCCATAGCCAAGCTCCAAGTTCCATTGAGACTGTCTGCAGAATCGTGAGTAACTGCAGGAATTGTCCTGCACCTGGGAATTGTATATAGTTGTTCCAAGTTTGTGCCCAATGGCATAGTAAAAAACTTAAAGTAATCAAGAGAGAGTTAAAAATAATGTTATTTTACACTACGTGCACCAACGACAGCTAACCAGCTACATCACAGGCCTGCAACGTAGGCAGTGCTGGGTACCCAGGGGCAAAATAGCAGGGGTTTGTCTGGACTGGGGACTGGTACTTGTTGGGGGTTGTGAAATTGTTAATTCTAGCAGCCAGTTAGTCAGAAACTAATATCTGGTCCATCTAAAGGTTGGTGGGTGAATTAAATGAAAAAGGGGCTGAAACTTAAAAATGATAAATGATTGTTTGCTGATACCAATATCCAAAATGAAAATGTTTGATTAACCTCTATTCCATCTACCCATTCTTGACCCTTCCCATGTAAATAAAATGTGGTTTAACTGTTTTGGAAAATTCGGACTCGTAAGCATACTTTTAGTTTGCATATTATTAGCGCAAGTCTTTAATTCAAAGTGTTGATTTTAGGGGTTTTGGTCTATGTAATCCATGTGTTGGGGTGATTGTTTGGGGAGGTGGGTTGGTACAGCATCCCAGGAGGTTGCACTGTTAAATATCTTACCCAATTAAATTGTAGTCTGGGTGGAGGCACCGCGCTATTTTATTTCATCTTGGGAAAGAATCCCCTGTAACAGCAAAATGGGAAACCAGGCCCCTCAACCTGGTTAGCGGCTGCCCAGACAAGGGTAGTAGTCCTCTGTAGACATGGCGCCAGGGCTACAACTGTATGCTCTTTGATATAATACTAGCCTCCAACCAAAGGGGAGCCTTTTGGCCGGTTGGTAGGTGCCCTGCCCCCATCTGGTAGATGTTTTACCTGTAAGATGAGCCCAATGAGGGTGGCCCCAACCTGCCCAACCTGGGCCTCAGATCATCTGGATCCCCTCTCATTCCAACCAGGAGGGACCTGTTAGGGTGGCAGCAGATCCCCCCTTTTTCCCCATGTACATTTCTTTCTTGTGAGACTCCCATGCTGCCTGAGAATGGACCCTGTAAGCCCCCGGACTTGACACTGAACACACCTCAAAGACCATTTACATTGCCAGGTTGAACAAGTCACGACCAAAGTCTGAAATATGCACCAATCCTTTGCATACAGTCCAGGTACCACCGAAACAATGTCATTATGCCATATGACTGTTCCACTAATTGAGTTCATAAAGGCATACATCTCTATATGGATTCTCCTGCAAGCTTTGCCCACCACTTGGTGATTCTGTGCAATGCACCATAGGTGTTTTCTGAATTATGTTCAACCACAACACCGTGGTACCTGGTTAAGCCTCGCATATAGAATGCAGATCATCCTTCATTTTAAGCAGCATGTTGGTAGCCTTCTCTAGTCCAAGGCTTTGCCCCCAAATGCATTACAAAGATGTCAGGAGGGCCCTGTCTATGAACCTTGGCATCTTGCCTGGACAGCAGGCCACTCCAACACATTCTGCATTGCCCTAGGCCAATATACTTACTCTCCTTCTGGAATAAAGTGGATGTTTCTCCATTCAGGCCAATGCCTGGGTTGCTCTACCTCCTAGAGCACAAAAGAGTGACCACATATCCAAATCCACTGGGTACTGTGTTGTGGACCTGCTCATGAGACAAAAGAAAAGTTGTAACAGCACATGTAGTTGCACATACCTCTCAAAGGGCTGGGACTTCCCATGCCCCAGTGCCTGGATCAGAATGCCTGATCACTAGTTCTCATATTAGTAGCCACCCTGATTCAGAATGAAGGGCTTTGAACTCCTTCAAGTTCAAGCCCACCCATTCAACAGTCTTTCCTAGCACACGTCTGAACTGGTAAGCTGTAACTAGGGACATGTTCTCATAGTGAAAAAAGGCCTGTCATCTGCATACTGCAGAATCATGGCCCTCAAGTCCCAGGTTGCCCTCTGAGGAGGTTGTATGATGCAACATCACCTTTGTGGCATCTGGACACTTTTGCTGCTGTGCAGCTTCACAAACACCCCAGATAAGGTTACTACCATGTTCTTATCCTGTAGCCCAGCTGGGACATCAGGCCCCTTCCAGGGCTGGACCAGCTCTGAAACCCTAAATGCCCTTAAAAAGGCTATCAAAAAGGCCATGGGGAAAAATAGGGCTTTGACCTGCTACCAGCAGGTGTGTGGTAAGTGCACCCTCACCATCACCAGGGTTTCCAGGCTAATAGGACATCAGCTGTCAACCTGCTTTAGAGTCCTCCAGCTCTAACCCTCCAAGGTCTTGTGAACCCTGAAAGCCCATGTGTTGCCCTCTAGCCCCAAAGCTTTCAGAGCCACTCTACCAGTCAAATGTTTCCCCACTACCCCTGGACTCATATTCTTGTCAGTCACAGTGTATTAGCATAAATGGTACTCTGGTATTGGCCATGAGCTGCCCTGATCCTCAGAAAGTGTTTGACTCCTCTTTGGTAGGCCATCCTTGTGCTAGCCATGATGGAGCTGCTGATCAGCAGCCAGAAATCAGTGTCACCATGTACTACAGGAAGGAAAAACAGGCCATGAATGTTCTGCTGTCGGTGACAGCTCCCTGAACCTCCACCACTGTGAATGAGACAATACATCAGCTATTCTGTTACCCACCCTGGGGATATGCACTGCCTTAAGCTGGATTTTTACTAACAACACCTGAGCACAAATACCCACATCAGATCCCCTAGAGGACCCTTTGTCCCCAGTAGACCATTAACGGTATGCACCGCCCATGTTGTCTGTTCAAGAAATAAACTTCCTACTGTGGAGCTGCCCTCCCAGCACCAATAATGCTGCCTCTACAGGAAAGAAATTCAAAGGGGTGACCTACTTAGTAAGATGTAATATATGGTCCTGGCCTAACAAAACACTGTTCACCACTTTGTATTTTATTGGTCAACTAAGATTGCATCATAAAGCTTATGTACTGTATGTGTCAATGTTTTACAATTAACTACATTCCTTCTTCAGGACAGCTAACCTTACTTAAAATAAAACATTTTTCTAAAAAATATATACCCTATAATATCTTTCTTTAATGCAACTAATCATCTACACTGATGTAGAAATGCTATAACTCCATAATTATATGTAGAACAGAGCTTGAAATATATAAGCCTGAAAAGTCAATAAATATATACAAAAATCACCTTCACATCACTCATCAGTCATGCACGCTTTTTTACCCAGCTCTCCTACCTTTTCTGTTTATTGTGTCTAGTTGCTAAAAAATTGTAAAACATGCATATTTATATAGTAGAAGCAGTGAAAAAAAATCCAAATGAAGCTTTTCACAGAATGTAACTCCATATTCTATCTTAAACATAAGGGGCCCAATATTCAAAACTTTGCCTGGGGCAAAATTTGCACTGCCCGGTTGGTAAATTTAGCCCACAACCAATAGCACGCAATATTCAAAGGAATAACCCTGGGGCAAACTGCTGAATATAGCAGGCAAACGAAGGTGGGCAAACATGGCTGTGAGTGCAGTGAAAAGACAGCCCAGCAAAGAAGACAGCTCTCAATATAGCAACTGGGCAGTGCAAACAACAGCAGCCCAGTGTACACAGAGGTGTAATCAGGTACAGGTAAACCACGTGGCCACTGTGAACACCCGGAAAGAAGAGGTGCAGAACAACTGCAAATAACAGTGAAGGCAAAATACTGTAGAGTCGTGCAACGGCTCAGACATGTTTGCCCATGGTAAACACTTATGCAGGGGCAAAAGTTTGACATATTCAAAATGTATATGCAAATGAGCACACTGTACTTGAGCATTCTGAGGACAAACAGCCACCATTCCAGCCTAGCCAAGGGCTTAGGTAAGCTATCAGTCCTCTTTAAACTCTCTTGGTACTGCCCCTCCCTAACCCACACACACACACACACCCTACTCGACAAAGCCCTCTGGAGCTGCTCCCCCCATCACAGCCCCCTCCTGTTTCACTATCCCCCCAACTCTCGCTCTCTGTGGTAGGTTCAAACCCAATCCCCCTTGTTTCACTGTCACCCAGCCTCTCGCCATCTGGGATAATGTTAAACCCTATGCAGTTACTCTGCCATAGTCTATCAACTGATTTGGAGGTTTCCAGGGGTGTGCTACCTAGGGCAACCAATTAGAAATAGCTTAGTATTCTATTACAACTGCTCTGTTATTCTCCTATTTGTCTAATTCTCATGTAATCGCTCTTTAATGCCTAATGATCAGGCCTCTGTAACCACTGAATATGTGTATTGTCTTATTGTCCATATCAAAAAAAGTCCTACTCAACCTCAGTCTCTCTTGAAATAACCACTCAATTTGGAGAAATTCTTTTTTATGTTTTTTTTATATATATATATATTTTTTTTTTATGGTGTGGCTCTTTTTATTTTAAATAAGTGATATTTCGGAATAATTAAATTCCTTCTTCAGACAACTGAGCCTTTAAATCTTTCCAAAGCATGAAATGTAGAATCTTATTCTATAAAAAAAGGATAGGAGAGAGTTATAATGAATCAATTTCAAGTGAGTATGAACGAAATATGTTTTAACATCAAAGATGACTTTAAAAATAATAAATTCAGATTAAGGATTTCAAAGAAGGGGGAACTAACCTTCATGAATGAATAAATATTTTGTCTGGGATCCTGCTATTTGGCGGTATATTGGTAAAAATTTTTTTGTTATTTATCTTCACTGCACAAAATATAATCTGTTGAGATTCTGTAAATGAAATTGAGAATACATATCTAGTATTGTAAGAATCCTTTTCCAATTCCAAGTTGTGGTATTTAGTCAATTTATAAAAGTTTACTTTAAGATATGTAACTATGTATTAAATGTTGCACAACTTGTTGATTTTTAGATGCTCCGTGAATCAGGTTACCTCACCTGAAAAAACATATTACGGGCCATTCGTATATTTCTATTATCAATCAAAAAAAACACAAAAATGTATTCTTGTTAAGATAACTATACCTTTTTCGCATCATATCAATTGTCATTATGTGTTCGTATCGTAAAATATATTCCAAAGGCACTATGGCTTTTTAAGGTTTCAAAATACCCGTCGCCATTTAGCAGGATGCCAGAGGTAACTGTTACATTGAGCTTCTTCTTACTAGAAGTGAAAGGGGCCGGGCCAGACGGTGTCAGCACGCTATAAGCATGTTGATGTCACAGTGTGACGTCACCCTGGGTGGGCCGGTTCAAAAGACAACCACTTATGTTATAAAAAATAAACAGTGGTCCCATATTGGATTTACCATTTATCTTTTGATATTCAGAAAGGACTGGTGAAGCAGATTTGGATAAAAAACATGAAAACATTTGATAAAATAACTTTACAAACTAAATGAATGTATCTATGGGGGAGAAGAGAGAAGAGACAAAGGACAGGAAAGGGACGAACCCGATCCAGGACTATAAGATCACAAATTTGTTTTTAAAGTAATACTGTCATGTGAATACTGGAACTAAATAATCCAATCATATTTCTAGAAATAAATATGACAATAAAAATACATCAGTTTGTTTTCAGATTGTTTTTTCAATTAAAGGTGGTCCAAATAAGGTTTTCTTTAAGTCCATATTTCTTTTTATGAGTCTTTAGTGTAAAAATCCACCAAGCTTCCCTTTTCAAGAGTATTGATTCTCGATTACCTCCTCTCTTTAGCGGATGTACCAATTCAAGTCCAAAATATTCCAATGATGCTATTTGGTGATTATGTTCCAGGAAATGTCTTGCAAGAGGTGATCTTAAGTCCCCACGTCTAATACAGCTCTTATGTTCACTGATTCGTTGTTTAAGAGGTCTTGTAGTTTTTCCAACGTAATACAAAGAACAGGGACAAACAATACAGTACAGGTCTGAATTACATGTGATGAAATTTCTTATGTCATGTTGTTTATCTGTAGAAGTATTTTTGATATATTTGGTCTTAATGCCATTATTACAATGAACACAATTCCCGCATGTAAAAAATCCTTTCAAATCATGTTTTAACCATGTATAAATGAGTTGTTCTGGTTTCCAATGTTGAGTTTTTACTAATTTATTTTTCAGTGTTGTTGTTTTCTTAGCTGTTATTATCGTTTTTTGAGAAAAAACGTGACTTCCAGTTTCAGTAGCTTGTAGAATATTCCAATATCTATTAATAATATTTTTAATCCTACCAAAGTATTTGGAAAATTGTGTAGACATAACAACTGTATTTGTTGTTGTTGTGACCATATCTTTGTCTTATAATAAGTCTTCTCTTAGTTTCAAATCACACTTTGTTTTTGCCTTATTAAGTGATTCAGTGGTGTATCCTCATTCTTTAAATCTCTCTGTAAGTTCTGTAATATTTGTTTCATATCTGTCGTTGGTCCCACTGTTTCTTTTGGTACATAGCATCTGACCATATGGAATACTTTCTTTTAAATTTCATGGATGGAAACTTTTAGCATGTAATAACGTATTTCTGGCTATGTCTTTTCGATATAAATCTGTAATAATTTTTCCATCTTCTTTAATAAGCATAAGGTCCAAAAATGCTACTTTTTGTTTATCATAAATAAGTGTGAATGATAGATTCGGAGTAACTTCTTCAAAATATTTATGAAATTGTTTCAATTCAAATTAATTTCCTGTCCAGATAATCAAAATATTGTCAATAAAAAGTTTATAAAGTAAAAGATCGGTACGATGATTATTAATTTCTGACTGTATATATTTTTCTTCAAATAGTGCCATATATAAATTTGCATAGGTTGGTGCTAATGTCGCCCCCATTGCTGTTCCTGTTTTTTGAAGAAAAAACTTGTTTTCAAATGCAAAATAATTATTTTTAAGAACTATTTCTGTTAACTTCAAAATAAATTCAGTGTGTGATGTCTTCATATATTTCCTTTCCAAAAAATATTTTAAGGCTTCAATTCCTCCATCATGTGGTATACAAGTGCACAGGCTTTTAACATCCACTGTTACAAGAAAGGTATCTTCCAAATCAGTCTTTTCTTGGTTCAAAGTATCTAGTATTTTGCCAGCCTGGTGGTGCTGAGGGTTGAGGCGCTGGGCGCCACACCTCGTGCTACACTGGTGACCCAGGTTTGGGAACGAGCCTGGGCCATCGGGGGTCAGTGGGGGTGGAGAAGGATTGAGCGTCCATTAGACTGCTCTCCTTCTCCGGGGGTGGGAGTGGGAATGCCTCGCTGTCTTGCCAGCTCCTAGTGGTGGCTGGGGGCTATGGCAGGTCAGGGGCAGAACCTGAGGGATGTGCTTGTGGCAGACACTGGGAGGAGGTGAGTGCAGTAGCGTGCTCCGGTCTCTTGGTGTCATTGCATGCCACAGATGTAGGGGAGGGAAAAACAGAGAAAATCCTCACGGGCTACATGTTGGCTGGACGAGCAGCCCCCCACCGGTTTCTGCCTGGATGCTCCCCCTGCACTGGGAAAACCCCCTCGGATCCCGTGGTGGTGGTCGGCGTGCCCACCACGAGTAAACAGATTGCTGTGTTGGTTGGAAGGTAGGGGTGGAGCTTGGGATGGGGGGCTGACTGGGGGATGTTGGTCAGGCCGGACTTGGGGGAACCATCGGTAACACCCCCCAGGCCGCAGAGGAGATAAGAAAATATACAACAAAGTATCTAGTATTTGTAAACAATGTTTTGTATCTTTAAGACACGACCACATTTCTGGTATCGATATTTTACAACAGTAATCAACATATATCGAAAGTGATTCTGTAATATATCCAATTCCGGAAATTATAGGTCTTCCAGGAGGTTTCTTTGGATCCTTATGTATCTTGGGTAGACAATAAAATAAGGGTATTGTGGGATATTTTGTAATAAGTGCTTCCTGTAACCATTTTTCTATAATGCCTCTGTCTGTAGCTTCTTGTAAGATGTCTTTAATTTGCTATTGTAGTGAATCAAATGGGATTCTAGAAACTTCCTCATATGTAGATGTGTCATTTAATTGTAGTAAACATTCTTTCTGATAATCTTTTAAATTCTGAATAACAATAGCCCCACCTTTATCAGCCGGTTTTATTATTATATTCGGATCTCTTGTCAAATCTTCTAAGGTGGCATTTTCTTCTTTATTTAAATTATATCTTGGAATTTTCTTTCATAAGTTTTTCAATTTCATTGTTCACTATTTCGATATATGTCGATATATGTGGTGTTGTAAAACATATTGGATCGAATTCTGATTTACATCCTAAAGCATTATTCAGAAAATATATTTTTTCTTGCTCTTCTTTATTAGATGTATCTTTATCTTTTGAACCAAAAAAGTTTTTTTAGACGAATTTTCCTAAAGAATTTCTCAAGATCTAGTTTCAATTCAAATGGATTTAACTTTTGAGTTATACTGAATGACAGACCTTTATTGAGAACTTGAAGTTCAATAGTAGTAAGATTCTGATCAAATAAGTTATATACAACTGAGTTAAGTTGATTCTGGATCTCGTATCATGTATTTTTTCTCTTCCTTGATCTTTTTCTCTTCCTCTTTCTCTCCCCCGTCCCCTCCGTCTCCCATCCTTTCTCCACCTTCTGTATCTTTCTCTTTGGGTCTTAGATTTGAAGGACCAGGCATGTCTATATCCTTCCAAAAACCCCTCTGTAAGATTATTTATGCCATGGTTCGAATCTAGATTCATTATAGGGATCTCTTTCATTATAGGACCACTGTTCTCTATACGGTGTAAAACGATTCCGATTAGGTCTATAGTAGTAACTATTTCTTCTATATTGTCCATAGTATGGTCTTCTAGTTCTATTTCCTCTGTTATATCTTGTTTCTGATGTGTCTGAATCAGATGTAGCTGAGGATGTCCCTGTATTTTCCAGTTCATATATATTGGTTTGGTATTCTGATTTTTTCCAGGAATATATTTTGCCATTTTTATAATCTTCAATATCCCTTTTAAATTTCTTTAACTTAATAGATTTAATGTAAATGTCATATTCCTGTAAAGATTTTTCAGTTTGTTCTAATAGAATTTTTACTTGAAAGGGAACCGAGGGAGACACTAAATGGTGATTGTCTTGTCTTATTGTCCACCCTGACGTGGAACCTTTGTAAAAGAGCTCACGCTCAAAGGTTTTTCTGAAATACTAATTAAATTAAATAATTAAAAAAATAAAATTAAATAAATAAAAACATTAGCATGTCATTATGGCCTGGTCTGCATGCATTTCCATGTGTAGATTGCCTAGGCTATTTCAGGGTGCACACAGCACCACCTGTTTATCAGACTGGAACTACAAGCCAGTAGCAGCAGGCTGGATTTGTACACAGCAGCACGAGTGGTTGTGCTGCATGTCATAGACATATTGATGTTCCTGCTACAGTGTGTATCGTACATTGCAGTACCATGGGTAGCCGGTATTGTAAGAGACACGTGAATGCATAGTGTGTGTGTCAGGTGACACTGAATGCTGCTATCCACACATAGATAGACCCAGCTGGCAGGTGTGTACTAACAGTGGACAACACTGTCATACTGTCCTGTGACCCACATATGTTAAGCCAGTAGCATGGGATTCTCACAGTATCACACACATGGCTGGCTGTGCATGATGGAGTCCATGTACAGGTGTGTGGTATATGCCCAGAGGGGCCAGACACATACCATCACACAGGCCCAATGATGTCAGGGGCATTCCCATCACTGGAACATGTGCACTGTATGGATGACCCCAGTTATGTGGCACCAGCTACCATGTGGTGCATCCCAGGAGCCTGTACATCCTTCCCTCACCACACCCCCTTCCCTCAGTGCAGCATATGTGTGTGCTGTATTGTGTTGATGTACCCCTATGGAGAGAGTGGGTGTGTGTGCTACATGTACTCACTGACAGGGTATCCACTGGGCACTAGGCCACCCTCAATTGCCTGGCACAATTGGGACTGGTGCCAGATAAAGGTGCCATGGGCACTGCCAGGGTACCATGCTAGGACTCGTGGCTGATACCATTGGTTTGCAGAATATCTCTTCCTTGGCATATGAAGCAGCCCAGAGTGGCCTTCTGCTCTCTCTTGCTGCCCAATGACAGCGGTCATAAGGTGCACCATGATGCTGTTGTTGCATACAGCCTTGTTGCCTGTTGCTGCTGTATCCATGCCCCCCTCCATCCAACCTTGTTTTGCCCAGAGTTAAGGCTACCTTTTTCTGGGCAGTAACTTGTGCCGTGATATGTGTTGCACAAAGTCATGCAAACACACTTTGTGCGGTGCTAACACACTGAATATAGTATAGCACCTGTATTCATGTACACACACCCTCACTTTGCCCGGTGCATACATTATCATTTTGTGTGGCGCTATTCCAGTTTGCCCACACTAATCAGGCCTTTGACTATAGCACAAGCACGCAAATGGCACACAAAGTGCACACAATCTGTTTGCCCACCGGGCAAAGTTTTGAATATTGGGCCCAAGTTTCTTAAAGGCACTATTGTCTATAACTTATTTCCTGTATGCAGCCTCATATTGGTCAGCAAACAGAACATTTCCCTCTAAACAAGGCTGTATTTCTCTATATCAGAGTAGTTTTTTGCTAACCACTCCTAAACATTCTATATATGATGTCTGTTTTGTATGTTAATACCACCTCCTAGACCACTCTTACAGTTGTAAGAGTGGTCTCATGCACATTCTTAAGGTATGAGAAGTGTGATGTATTTTAGTATCTTTT
The DNA here is from genome assembly GCA_016271365.2 of Neoceratodus forsteri. Classification (NCBI taxonomy): domain Eukaryota; kingdom Metazoa; phylum Chordata; order Ceratodontiformes; family Ceratodontidae; genus Neoceratodus; species Neoceratodus forsteri. The sequence goes on along the minus strand of CM057450.1, from coordinate 433,476,879 downwards.
CTTTCACAGGTATAATTGATTGATGAAGTATATAGTGATAATTGCTGTAAAAGAGATTTTTTTGTTGGCTTTTTTTTCTGAGCCACTGACCTGTTTTATTCTACTTTTGGGCAGTAGTAACAACTATTATGAGAAAATGAGTCTAAGAAGTGCATGAAAATGCAAACAGCATTAGAAGTTTAGAAATGTTCTTGAGTTATTTAAGGTAAATAGTAAAGTACATTTTAAAGTCCCCCAAACTGTGAAAAAGCTGTTATGATACTCCACTCTGAAAATGGTATCAATTGCGATATTCCAATGAGGATCAGAGGTCGCTGGTACTATGGGGAGACAGTGAGAGAGAGGGATCAAGAGGAAATCTAGGTCACCAAAATGAAATTATCCTGCCATAGCAATTTAGAAATTTTAGGGAGAATATTGTTTTTGTTCTGTCCTGAGGTGAGTTTTTTATGTGAAAGCAGTCTGAGTAAAAAGTCAGAAAGGAAATCAGTGTGACTCTGTTGTACTGACAGTCATGGGGCAGAGTGAGCACGAGTTGTCCCTTTCACTTTTCATAAGGAAAAGGGAAATTGTTTAACCAGGAGAGGCACACTAAGCCAATGCTTGTTTCCAGGTGTGACCTGGAAGCACAAGGAGATTAAGTGACTTGCTCAGGGTCACACAGTATGCAAGTGGGGGCTGTGGGATTCAAACCCAGGTCTGCAGCTTTGCAGCTTAGAGCCTTAAATCATTATGCTATACTGCCTCTGTTGGCATGTGTTTGTTGTTATAACCTACAGGTTATAATGGCTTCAGAATAATCCATCTTTTTCTGTTTCAGTTGCTCCAGGTGTTTTTTAGATCAGGTTTTTGAATTTAAGTACTTCAGAGTGTTATTAGATCCACGTTTATCATTTAACTCTCAAGTTGGTTGGGCTTGTCATACCATAAATCGGAAACTGGAGGTACTTTATAAGATTAAACTTTTTTTTCTATGGAGGTTCGTAAATTGATTGCCCAGAGTACCCTTATGCCTCATTTTGACTATTGTGCTAGCCTATATTATAGTCTTGGTAGTAAAGAAACTAAAATGTTAGTAGTTGGATATAATAGTATTTGCTGTTTTGTTTTGGATTCATCTTATCAAACTCACCATTGTTTATTGTACTCCAATTTATCTTGGTTAGCTCCTAGATCTAAAATAGCATATTATTTTGGCTGTCAAATATTTAAAGCTGTTTTTTAATCCCTGAAGTTTCCATCAGCTGACTTAGTATAGAGTCGGCACCCCTCTATTATTCTGAAGTCGTCTCACAGTACTGTATTGCAATCCATTTTCTATAAATCTAAATCTGGATCATGTTCATTTCTGGTTGCTGCTCCCATATTCTGGAATAACCTGCCTGATCCTCTCCATGCCTCCTGTTCATTGAATCTGTTTAAACTTAATTTTAAGCAATATTTAAATTCTTTTGATATTTGTAATTGCTAATTGTAAATTTGCATAATTCTTTGTTGTTTGTTTTGTATGTGATGTTTGTATAAACAAAAAACAAGTAGAAAAACAAGGTGCTGCATCAGCATGTGGTCTAAAAGCAAAACAAAATGGTTACATTAAATGCGCACTGAAAATAGAAAATAGAGTTAAAAATCTATGTTTTGACTTTAGGTCTTCTTCAGGAAATATCTAAAAGAGAAAAAAACAAAGTTAGTGTAGAGGGTAGGTAAAATAAGGTATATATACATATATATATAAAGAAAAAAGGGGAGGCTCAAGGAGAAGAAGTGATAAATGGCAAGATTAACAGAGAATCTGTGAAATAAAAAGATGATGATGGAAAAGATAAAGCATAATAGGAGTAAAAGGAGCTAGAGAAATCCCCAGGTTGGGATTAATTAACAGGGCCTAGTAAGAAGGCTGAAAGGTGACAAATGTGGGGGAAGGAGGCAGAGATGGAGACATATGGTGAAAATGAAAAAGAAATTAAATGTGTATAGATACAAACAGACTTTAGGGAAAATAAGGGGATGGCTGAAAGATGTTAGTGGAAAATAAGTCTATCATTTAACCCAGAGGGCTGCTGGGAGCCAAGGTGAATGATCAGCTTAGCTTCCATGTTTTTTCTATGGGCAGAATCCCAGAAGCCCTGCTGAAGGACATAAACAGAAAGGTCATTGACACTGTGGTCCCTGGAGATAAAGTGGGATACAATGGGTTTATTAGTGTCACCATTCCTGACTGCTCTGTAATGTTCCCTGAAATGGTCAGCAAGGCGCCTACCAGTCTCTCTGATGTAAATAGCTGTACACTTCCTGCAAAGAATACAATACACTGGATTAGAGGAGGTGCATGACAACTCCTTGGTGATGTGAAAAACACCTGTGGGCCCCCGAATTTCAGTCACACTGGAAACAAATTTGCAGGTGTAGCAGTGAGTCCTGTTGCAAGGTTTGGCACCTGGCAGGGAGGAACTGTTAGGAATAGGTAGGTAGGCTGCTTTTAACCAGGAGATTCCACAGGTTAGGTGGCCGGAGGTAGGAGGCAATAGGTGGTTCTGTAAAGGAAGCATCAATGTTAGGGTCAGTTTGCAAAATGGGAAAGTTACTGGTGATGATCCTGTGAAGAGAAGGTGTGCTCTGATGGAAAGGAAGCACTACTGGAATTCGCCATTGTTCTTGCGTGACAGTATGCTTCCTGAGGGGGTCAAGATTATGGGGCATGTTACTGACCCGGGAGAGTGCTCTGTCCACTGTTCTTTTAGGGTATCCCCTGTTGATAAGTTGATGTTTGTATGTTTGTTGGGCCGGGTCTGAAAAAGAACTTGTTCCAGTGCCCTATCCTGATTAACAAAACAAAAATGAAATGAAATGAAAATGGTGAATTATAACCAGCTTTCCCTACCAAAAAAATGGTCCCCAGTTATTACATATAGAATAATACATAAGAGGAGTGCATAGCAAGAATTTAATGCACACCCGAGGTGTGGGATGCTACATAAACCCTGAGGGATTTATCAAAGCATCCCACACATGGGTATGCATTAAATCTGAGTTTTGCACTCCCTCCCATGTGTTGGTTTTATTTATAAAATAGGCACAACATTTCCTAAATACTGATTGGCTGAAAGCCTTTTTCAACTGTGTTCTTATAGAGCCATAACTTTGCAACTGGTACTAATTCTACCAGGCTAGGCCTCTAACAGCAGTGTATCAGTGTGCCATCCTGAAGCCAATTCGTTCCAGCCTCCCATAACGAGTAACATGTGGTATAAATGCATTGTCCATGGATTTAATGCATTTACAATGTAAATATAATCTTTCTAAAAAGAAATCCAAATGTAAGCAAAACATGATCATTGACATATTTTGCTGCAAATGTAAGTCATAAATAATCCATTTGGATTTATTTTGAATTCAAACAAAATACATTTATTTTACATTTATTACAAATCTAAAAGTAATCCAGGATTGAAATTTTGCATATTTACCTTCAAATAAAGCCAAAATAAGCACAAATAAATCCATTTGGAAGAAGCAGGGTTTTTTTCAGCTTTTTTTTCAGCCACAAAAAAAAGGATTGAAAATTAGCATATTTTGTTGATATGCAACCAAAGGAAAGCTACTAATAAGATACGAAATTACCATAAGAGCTTTACTGGATTAAACACAATTTCAAGTGAATTTAAAGGGAATTTAAATGTTTAGAAAAAGGTTAAAGTAAGTCAGTGTCAACCTACAATTTTTGGTAAGGGTATGTAGAAACTTACAAGTCTAAATCATGTCACCCCTCTCCCTCCTGTCCTCCAGTGTGTACAAGCTGAGATCCTCAAGCTAAAATCTGGAGAAATTTTGCCAACATTTTTTTATTCAACTCACACAATTTTTCCATAAATTGTTTTTAAACTATGAGTTCTTAAAAATGTGCAATTTCAGCAAATAACACCACTTTTTTCCAAACTGTGCACCTTTTTAAAATGTTATTTTTAAAAAAAAGGCATACTTTTTACCAAAACTGGTAGTCTGAACTTTGCTGTTCCTGTTCATGAAATTGCATCAAAGTAGCACAATTTTGCAAAAAGTGCATGAAATGGATTTTTGTAATTTCAGACAGCACTGACTCCCAGCCCGTGGGTGTCTCTTATGGTTCCCTGCTGCATATTTGAGTGCGTGTAACAAAATATAATACTACACCATTTGTCATCTTCTTTCTTCCTCCTCCATGACTTCTGGAACTGGGAGCACTGCCATCCCCCAGTGAAGGGACTGGTACAGGGACAGCAGGAACAGTGGATGCCTCTGGCTGGAGAACTACTGGCACTCCTCTTCCTCTTTGAGGGGGAAGTATAACTGAAGCAAAACTGTATCTCAAACCAGACTTTATTTTCATTAAGAAAAAACAGTCAGTTCTCTCCCAAACCTAGGTTAGGCATACTGGTGAGGATGTTTTTTCTCTCATGGTGGTCCTGTCTGCACAAGACACTGTAATATAATGTCCACTCTGCAGGCCATCCAGGTCAGTAGAAATGACCTTGTGCATCCTGATGCTCTGCCTGGTCTCTCTCAGCCACAGTAGCTGCCCACTGATCTGTCTCCTCCTTGTACCACTGTTACAGTATAGGCGTGTTTATATTACGTGATGCACTGTGATGTAGTCTCCTCTGCTCAGTCACCACTCCATAGGCATCGCTTCTGACTTGCATTTACATTGCCATCATAGTATATTGGTGCAGGGTCAGTTTCTTGACTTCCTATGTTTCGGACGCATTTCTGTCAGGGCTGGCTGGTGGGGGGGCGGCTGGAATGCCCACGCTATGGGGCAGCTAATTGAGTTATTGAGTTTTGTAAAAAAAAATAAATAAAAAAAAATAACTACTTCAGAACATTGTCAAATAGCACAAATAGGCTGTTACTTTTTATTAATTTGTCCTTTGGATATAGTCAGGCTTTGCACGCTCTCATTTTGTATATCCACTTGCGCTGTCAGTAAGCAGAATGTTGCAGAACACAAAACCCTTGTTATTTTAAAGACTGCAATATTTAGGCTTAGATTCAACATTTCATGTACCTCTCTACAAGTTCAGCAATCTTGGTTGTAAGATTTTAACTGCAATATGCAGTAAGTATAGGCTTTTTTGTTTGGACAAGCAGGTCTGAGGTTGGGTCCTGCAGTAGCTGGTGATTCAGCACAAGGTTAGGGAGCTGCAGTTCATTTCAGTAGGTATGGCGATATCAGCTGAATGGGCGGCATGGCGCTAGGTACCACAGGACTACACTGGTGCAAGTGAAGCTGCACGCTTACACACTTGCAAAAAATGCCTGCACTGGTATGCTTTCCCACCAAAACAGGGAACACTCTGAGCTGCAACAGAGCAGCTTGCAATGCAGCTGTTGATACTGCTGGGTTTGCACGAGTGCAGCTCGTTTGCACTGCTATCAATAGTGCAGATCCAGTGGTGTAAATACACCTATGGCCTTTTGTTCTCTCCTGTGAGGGAATGCTTGGTCTCCTGCAACATCACCCAATCACTGGTGGCCCTCACTTCTTTCAAAGCCAGTCAGACATGTATCAGAAGCAGTATCTACTTTGAGGTTTATTACACTGTCAGTTTTGCAAAGCTTTGCTAACCAGTGCTGGTCACCTTTCCTGAGGGGTAGCCAATTTGCCCCACCACTCAGCCATTTTCTATTTCATGAACTCAGAGTCTTTACAGGGAATGGAAAGCACAGGACCAGCAATATCCCCCAGGGGCATCACTAGTGGCAGTGGCTGCCTCAGCAGGGTATCATGTTATATGAGCGAGTATTATTGAATGTGTCAATATGAGTGACTCAATAATTCTGCTCACACTAAGAACAACTGGTGAAAAACGTCGATTTATCCTGTAGATCGAGTATAGCAGGGAGCTACACTCGCTACTACAGGATATAGGATGTTGTTTGGTCAACTCCTGCTGGCCTGACTATTTTGTGTAGTGGTAAAAGCCCCAGCTTGCGATGCCAGTTAAACCCAGGTTCAGGCCTGGTTCTAGGGGAAAGAAATTTTTGCTTTTTTGTAATAATAATAGTCACTTTTCCCTGAGTCCACACCCCCTATGGAGTTGATTATTTTAAGTTTGGGGGGTGCGTGGGGCATAGCCTCCCACATAAAAATACTTATTTTGGTAGTTTTTTTGTTTGAATGCAGCAACCATTGCTATTTATTTATTTCATTTTTGTTGACCAGGTAAGTGCACTGGACAAATCCTGCCTATTTGCAAGCACGACCTAGGGGAGGGGGATACAGATGAATGCCAACTGACCATGAACCAGATTAAGCTGTTGGTGGTAGTTTTAGTGAATGAGGGGAAATTTGGCCAGTACACCTGGGAAATTCCCCTACTCTTTTCGATAAGTGCCATGGGATCTTTAACATCCACCCGAATTACCACCAATCCAGGCAGATGGGACCTTGGTTTAACATCTCATCCGAAAGATGGCACCTCAGAAGTGCAGCACCTCTCTCATGTTGCACTACAGTGTCAATACTGGGATATTAACCCAAGTGCCAGATGTGGCAACTGAACCCACAGTCCTCTGATCTCCCAGCCTCAGTGGCGAGTGTGCTACCTACTGAGCCACTGACATTTGCAACAGTCATTGCAATATCAGTCGCTCTTTTGATGACGGGCTCTTTTTTTAGTCATTTTTTGTGATTGGCAGTCTTTCAGACTCACCATTATCACATAAAAACCCTCAGTAGCATCTGAGGGTTCACCAGATCCCTTTGTTTTCTCCTCTATTACCACATCAGATTCATCTTAAAGCTCCAAGCTCAGTCTTCAATGGTTCATCTGGGTCCAGCAACTTCAGTGGTTCTATCTTCTGTGGGGCAGTGACAACAGGGGGGCTCAGGAGGTGTCACCTGGGTGACTGTGCTCTGGGATGGTGATCCCTGTGGGAAAATCCCTCTGACCAGCCTTATGCTTGTAGACATGGGTGCAAGGGAGAGTCCCACTGAGGGACACATACCCGACACATCATCCAAGCCAGATAGCCCCCTCCTCCATAACAGAAAGCCCTCAGAAGGAACAACAGAACAAAGACTGTACCTCTCAGGGCTAAGCAATGGCTCCCACTGTAATCCCTGAGTCACTGCTGCACTCTCAACCCATCTGGCTTGTTTTACTTGGTCTCAGAGGCCCCAGCACTGATTCAGCTGGCTGTTCACAATCTCCTCCACTGTCCTCCATCTTATGTTTCACAGAAGCCCCCCCAGGTGATGGTGGGGACCATGTGTAGTGCACCAACTGGGACATGTGGAGCACTGGCAGGATGTATGCTGGTGGGGGCTCCTCAGGATCAGACATGGCTGTGGGCTCTACCCTTGGCATGTGGGTAATAGTGCCATAGGAAGGTAGCTGGTTCTCAAAGTCCTTTAAATACAAAGTGTTGTGGTATGTGGAGCAGAAGTAGAATGCTATCACCCCAGGTGGCTCACTCCACAGTGGACACAAGAATGGTTCCATGCCCACCTTTCACAGGGCAATGGCACATCGAAGGCATTTGCCAGGTGGTTTACTCAAATTGCTGAGCAACCATAACCTGGATCATACTGCAGCATATGCATAAAGTGTTCTGGCATTAAGGCAGAGGTGCAACATTATCACCCTGTATGGCTCACTCAGAAGTGGTCACTAGAAGGGTGTCACCCCCACCTTTTACAGAGCAGAGGCATGCCCAAGGCCCTTTGCCAGGTGGGTTGCACAGATTACTGGGAACCCCTCTGTTGTACCTGTACTGTGGCATGGGCATAGGCCTGAGGTGGAGTATTGCCCATGGTCACTTTTTCCTGTTCCTCATTGTTCACAAAGTTCCAAGATAGTTCATCCCAATTCACTTGGGGCTCTATGGGGTGGCACACGTCTGACAGTGGGACCTCTGACCAGGCATTTTGTCCCAAGGTTCTGCCAATAGGGTGGGTAAAGCATGAAATCAATAATAACCAACAGGGTGGGCAGCATTGGACTATACCCACCCACCCAAGGACATAATGAGGCCCAACGCCACAGGGGGAGGGCCTTATAGCCCCTGGAAGGGTGGGTATAGCTCATACTGGTCACCCTGGAGGGTATTATTGTGCTTAGAAAATTGGGTTTTGGTCAGATTTAAAAAAAAAGGTAAAAAGAATAAATTAATAGAATAAATATTTCTTTAAAGTAGTCCCTGCACTGTTCGAACAGGCAAGTAGAGGGCAGTAATCTGTTTCATAAGCAATTTTTTTGTGGTTAAGCCATCACTCAGCAAGTTATGTGCTTCATTGTCAACCCTCCTCTGCCCTCCACACACCAACTGATGTTAGGGTGTGCCATGGAGTCATCAGGCCCAACTGTCATCCCATTCCATGTGTAAGCAAGCTGACATGTTACAGTATAGGAGAATGGGGTGATAGGTCTGATAACCCCATGGTATATCCCTATGTCAGTTGGTATGTGGAGGGCGGGAGAGAGTGGGGTGGAGTGGTAGGGAGGGTAACCCTAACATCACATTTCCATACTTTTTTTTGCTGTGCTATCAACCCTAACTGATGCATTAACAAAGCTTTTGCAATGAATTTCTTTCTAGTTGAGAAAGTGTGATGTAACTGGTAACTGGCATGTGTTTTTGGGAGTGCGGGCCCTCTGGGCCCTGCTCTCTCTTCACATTGCCCAATTTTTGCATAATGGTATGTGTCTGTAGGAGCACAGGCCCTCTGGTCCCTGTGCCAGCACTTACACATAAGTATGGAGCCATACAGCAGACCCATAATACTGAAAAAGAACCCTCGTAACACTTATTTGACAATATCTCAGTAACCATAGCAACTATGGAAAAAATTCCACTGCAGTTGTAAACATAACTTCAGAACCTCCACACGTGCTTGGTCCACCTAAGCTGCGGGTAGTGAAAAATCCGTATCTCAAATCATTTTTGAGATACAGGTGCCAAAAGGCACCGCAGGCACTACAATGTTATCCTATGGGAAATTTCTCAACTTTGGAAAACTGCAACTATGGGCCTGTTGAATGTTTTGGGACCAAACCACCAAAAGACACATCTCTGCGAACAGAGCTTGCCACCCTGCAAATTTCAGCCCAAAAGCAAAATCGACCTTTGCACAATGAAGTAACAAAGAAAACAACACATGGGACAATGTTTTCAAGCATTGTTTTTGTGAAAACAAAAAACATTTTCACGAAAACATTTTCCTATACCTTATAATGAAATCTTTTCGTGCACAAAACATTTTTTCGCAGTGCACATATAAATTTTCCCATAGGCTAAAATGGGACATGAAAAGCTTCCATAACTTTTGAAATGAATAATATTTTCCCACCAAACCTTGAAAAGGCACCACTTTGACCCAGGCCACATATACACATGCACATCTGAATCCAAACAGACGCATCTTACAGTCTGTTAAGCCTGATGAAAAAATGCACAAAAGTTGAGGATTTTTCACATTTTTTAACACTCTGCAGTTCCACAATCATACATCCGACCAAAACATAACTTTCCAGGTCCAGAGATTTATGATGTCAAGGTTGTGTCGGGCATCCAGGTGGCCATGGATAGGGGCCTCCTGGTTGGGGCCATATTTATAGATCTGTCGAAAGCTTTCGACACCTTAGACCTTCTGGTATTAATTGACAACTTGAGATCTATAGGCCTCAGCCAGGAGGCCCTGGACTGGTTCCATGGCTACCTGGATGGGAGACAGCAGAGGGTTAAACTGGGTAACAATTTTGTATCTAGTTACCTGAATATTAAATCCGGTGTACCACAGGGGTCAGTGCTAGGACCCGCTCTATTTAATATATATACCAATGGTGTCGGACATCTGATGAATGACATCTGACACCATTTGTATGCTGATGATACAATACTGTATCTAGAAGGAAAATCTGTGGTGTATATACGGGAAAAATTACAAAAATGTTTTTATATATTGCAAACATACTTTTGGGAACATGGGTTGGTCTTAAACCCTTTAAAGTCATATGTAATGTTATTTTCAAATAAAAAAGTATCTTTGAATTTAGATATAAAAACATTGGATGGGTGCAGCTTGGCCCTTGTGGATTGTTACAAATATCTGGAAGTCTGGATGGACTCCCATTATAGTTGGGATTCTCATATTGACAATCTGATACAAAAATTGAATAAGATGTTGGGGGTACTGTATAAGCATAGACTGTCTTTCATCTGAAGCTAGATTGAAAATTGTGACTTCGATGATAATTCTGCATTTTGATTATGGTGATGTTGTGTATATTGGGGCTGCTAGAGGTACTTTGGGAAGGTTAGATGTTGTTTTTAATAGATATGCACGTTTTGTCTTAAATGCATCTTAGAATACACAACATTGCACTCTCTATAAGGCTTTAAACTGGATACCTCTGATGGATCAGAGTAATATCCATGTGCAGTGTTTGACCCACTATTGTTACTTTAAAAAAGCACCAGAAAAGCTAATAGAGTTCTTGGAGGAGCGGAATGCTAAGGAGGGATTGCGATCTGCAGGGGAAATAAATTTTAGGGTGCCATTTATGAGAATAATGAGGAAGGCCCAAAATTGTGGAACTCATTGCCAGGTCACCTGAGGTCATGTACTAACAAAAAGTCTTGGAATGTATTAAGATCTTGGCTTGAAAAGGCGGCATTGTGTCCAAAAAGTTGTTGTATTTTAAAGATTTGTACTTATTGTAATAATTGTTGTTTTGTTTATGTATGAATCTATCTATATGTATGTTACAGTATTTTTAAAGTGAAACTGATATTCTTTTTGTACAGTAGGACCCCATTGTAAATTAGCTTTTTGCTAAATTGGGTTATCCTGTTTCTGATATCAGAAATAAACTTTTTACTACTACTACTACTACTACGATTGGATGCTGTGCATGCAAAATTTCAGCCTTGACATGAAGTTGTTAGCGCTTGTCCTTGAAGAAGTCCTTGTACCCCTGACAAAGATCCTCAGCCTATCTCTAAGGATGTCCCAGTTTCCATCCTTCTGGAAACAGACGACCATCACACCGGTACACAAAAGTGGAGACAAATCATTGCACTCCAACTACAGACCTATCTCCATCATCCCTCCATTGTCTAAGGCCCTGGAGCGCATCGGCTCTGACCAGCTAGTCGAGTACCTGGAAAAATACAACATCCAGTGTCCTGAGCAACATGGTTTTGGAAAAGGGCACAGTACCACCACTACACTATTAGAATTCACTGGCTTCATCCATACCACTCTCGATTAAGGAAACTGTGTAGGGGCAGTATTCATCGACCTTACGAAAGCCTTTGATACTGTAAGCCACCAACTCCTAATCAAGCAATTATCTAACATTGGGATCTCCGATGAAGCACTGCTCTGGTTTTCAAGCTACCTTGGGGAGAGGGTCCAGACGGTTAGGATTGCTGGTGTCACTTCAGAAGAAAAGCCAGTCCTTTCAGGGGTCCCACAGGGGTCCATCCTGGGGCCACTACTATTCAGCCTCTTCCTCAACAACCTTCCCAGTGTCTGCCACCAAAAAGTACTACTGTACGCCGATGACACAGTCATGTTCACCAACCACCAAAACACAGAGCTCCTCGAGAAACAATTACAGCTTGAATTCATACGCATCGAAGGATGGTTCAAATCACACAAACTGATCATGAACTACAGCAAAACAAAGGTTATGACCTTTTACAATACCAGGAGTAGGTCCAAATCCCATGACATCACCATCCTGAACCAAGCTGGGACCTCACTTAATCACGTTCCTGATTTTAAATACCTAGGTGTCATATTGGACAGCTCACTCTCCTACCATCGGCACATTGACTCTGTTGCCAAAGTCACCAACATCAGTATAGGCCTGATCTACAGGCACAAACACTGCATGACTCCTGACACTCTCCATTTGGCTATCAACAGCTCTGTCACCTCCGTTGATTATGAGCTAGCAATCTACGGCTCTGCCTCTGCCCTCTGCAGAATTACAGTGGCACTCAACAAAGCATGCAGGCTGCTTACTGGGGCTGATCGACTTACACACACTTGTGACCTGTACACTCAGGCAGGATGGCTTCTTCTCATCAGCTGGATTCAGTATAAAACCTGCCTCCTAGCCAAAAAAAAATCCTCCTCAAGGGCCTGCCCCCAGGCATTGAAAAGATACTCATAGACCACCACAGTGCACAGGGGAACTAGAAGCTCACAACAATTAACCTTCCTTGTCCCCAGATGCTGGACCACCATGGGCCAGAGGGCCTTTGCCCACAGAGCACCTCAGTGGTACAATACTCTCAACAAAGAAACTCTTACTGCTTCTGTCCTTGGCCCTTTTAAGAGACAACTCTGACTTCATCTCATCTCAACTAGTCGTTGTGACTGCCTCACCTAATCAGGGGCCCAACGTCCACTGTCCTCCACTTCAGCCTTGATAGCTACCTCTCCCTGCCTTGTCCATCTTCTATCTGCCTTACCTTCCCATCTGTCTCTCCATCTTCCTTTCCTCACCCCCCCCTGCATTCCCTGACTTTTATCCCTCCCCTCCCTTCCTCTTAAAGCTCTTTCCCACCCTCTACCTTCTGAATATGGCCTTCCTGCCTGCACTCACCCCCTCCCTCTCACCCACAGCACTTATTCCTAAGTTGGCCCCTGGCTGGGTGTGTCATAACACATAACATTTGGCACATTTTGAATTACTGTGATTTTCTAACCCTCAGTCTCTTGTTTCCTTTTATTGTGTAACTTTGTATTATTATGTTTGCCCTTTGTATGTATACCTCTATTACTTTGACGTGGAACCTTTGTAAAGGAATAGTCCCTGCTCAAAGGTAATTGTAATCCTAGATTTCAATAAAATAAAAATAAAAATAAAATAAAAGTTATTAAAGTGCAAACTTTGGGGTTTAACACAGAAGTGGCCCGCCAACCCTAACTATAGCTGTACTACTGTGCAGCTATAATGTATACATATATTTATGGCAAAAAAACTCTGTTTAATGTATCAGTTGGGGTTGTTTCACAGCAACAAAAGTGAGGAAATTCGGTGTTAGGGTTGAAAGACCCTTGCAACCCCAGCCCGCCCCCAACCGGCATCGAGGTGTGCGTTGGAGTCATCGATCCTAACTCTCACCCCATTCTCCTATACCTCAGCTTGTTTACACATGTGATGGGGTGAGAGTTAGGGCCGACAACTCCAATGCACACCCCGATGCCAGTTGGGGGCAGGCTGGGGGGTGCAAGGGGGGCTTTCAACCCTAACACTGCATTTCCTTGCTTTTGTCGCTGTGGAACAACCCTAACTAATGCTTTAAACAGATTTTTTTGCCATGAATATATATATATGTAATAGATAAATCACTCTGAGGTGTGTGGTTGTGCTCTGATATACACACGCCTTGGTGTGTGTTGCTACACACGAGGCCAAAGGCCGAGTGCATCAACCACCCAAGGCGTGCGTATATCAGACCGCGACCGCACACCTCAGAGTGGTTTATCTATCTTATAAAATATCAAAATTGTTTTGGAGGGGGGTAAAATTGCAGGTGTGCAGTTGCACTCTGATATATGCACGGTCATGTGATGTGTTTCAACCAACCAGCAGGGATAACTTTCCTTACCCATTTTATAAATATATATAAATATATATTTTTTTCATGGCAAAAAACTCCATTTAATGCATCAGTTAGGGTTGTTTCACAGTGACAAAAGCGAGGAAATTCGGTGTCAGGGTTAAAAGGCCCCGTTGCACCCCCCAGCCGCACCCCAAACAGCATCAGGGTGTGCGTTGGGGTCAGTGGCCCTAACTCTCACCCATCACATGTGTAAACAAGCTGAGGTGTAGGAGAATGGGGTGAGAGTTAGGACCGGTTACCGCAACGCACACCCCGATGCCGTTTGGGGGACGGGCTGGGGGGGTGCAAGGGGGACTTTCAACCCTAACACTGAATTTCCTCACTTTTGTCACTGTGGAACAACCCTAACTGATGCATTAAACTGAGTTTTTTGCCATGAATTTCCCTTCTTTTCGAGAATGAGGACTATAAATAGTGAGCAGAATGCAGTGGTGGGAGCGCGGGGCCCAAATTATGTCTTGTGACATAGTAACGATAACTGCAACACAAATGCAAGTGCTAACGGTTACGCACATGGTGATGCAAATGTAAATGGTAACGCAAACATTAATAGAAACGCAAGCGCAGAGTGATGGCAAAGCGAACAGTGACACAAATGGAGACACAAGCGCTATGAAAATGCAACTGGTAACGCGCACGGTCACGGTACTGCTATTGTAAACACAAATGTTAACTGTTACAGCAACAACAATGCCAAAGGGAACAGAAATGGAAAGGCAAATGCAAGCATGTACAGAAACACAAAGCATAATGCACGCGGTCACAGTACTGCAATTGCAAACACAAACGGTAATGGTAACAGCAAAAACAATGCCAAAGGAAACAGAAAAGGAAAGGCAAACACAAGCGCATATGGAAACACAAACCATAATGCACAAGGTGATGGTACCGCAATTGGAAATGCAAATGGTAACGGTACCAGGTAAAATAACGGCAAAGGAAACAGAAACGGAAACGTGAACACAAGCGCGTACAGAAACGCAAACTGTTAGACGCACGGTCACAGTACCACAATTGTAAATGCAAATGGTAATGGTAACAGCAAGAATAACACCAAAGGAAACAGAAATGCAAATTCAAGAGCGTACAGAAACACAAACCGTAATGCGCATGGTCACGGTACTGCAATTGTAAATGCAAATGGTAATGGTAACAGGAATAATAACGCCAAAGGAAACAGAAACCCAAATGCAAATGCAAGCGTGTACGGAAACGTAAACCTTAACCCACATGGGCATGGTAACACAATTGGAAATGCAAATGGTAACAGTAAGAGCAACGATGATGCAAAACGAAAGAGAAACACAAACGCTAACGCAAACGGATAGGCAGCCGAAAACTCAAATGGTAATGTGCACGGTGATGCAAAGTGAAACACAAACAGAAACAGTAGTTGAGATGCAATCCTAACAATAGCTTATAAGCATAAGCGCAAAAGAAAATGCAAAGGTAGCACAGGAGGCGTGCGGGCGCTAATGCAAACATATGCGGAAACACATGTGGAAGCGAAGTGTAACAGTAACTGGAGTGCACACCCTGGTTTTCCCCTACAGCTGCATAGAGAAACACACTGACCACAAAGAATGTATGCATAATAATAGGCCTTGGAGCAGAAAATGAGGTGTAGCTATACGAAATTGCTTATATCTCAGGACCGTATGACGTAGAGAAAAAAATTAAATTTCATATGACTCATGACTTTCCTGGCTAGATTTTCACCAAATGCTTAGCCCCCAAAGGGGCTCAGCATTTTTCCAACGAAAAATTTGTATCTCGCACCATTTCCGAGATACAGGCCCCGAAAGGTGTGGCAGACGCCGCAATGTTAGTCTATGGGAAAAAATTTCAAATTCGGAGTACCATAATTTAGCATCCCTGCAATATTTTGTCACCAAACCACAAAAAGGCACATCTGTGAGATGTTGGCTGCCTTCCTTCCAAATTGCAGCCCAAAAGACAAAACTGTTCTTTTGCAGCATGACAGCAAAGAATTCCTGTTATTTTGGCCATAGTGGTGAAAAGTAGTGTCGTGATTTGTGACACCTTTTGCAAAAGTTTGCGACCGTATCACAAGTGCGACACTACTTTGTGACACTACTTTTTCCAAAAATTTGAAAAACATATTTCTGGGGTGTTTAATCCCCAAATAAAGACATGGCTAGCATCCTCAGGGCTCGACTAGGTAAACACAAAAAGAATTGTGTCCCTAGATGGTCCCTATTTTAAATGCCAAGCATTTTTGTGATCAGTAACTGAAAACAAAATGGTGGATTTGCGACACTACTAGGGTCATTTGCAATACTAAAAAGTGCATTTGCGACACTGTCAAACTTTTTGTTAACTTTTCTCATTGACTATAATGGGAAACTGTTTTTTTGAATAACTTTTGAACCATTCAATATTTATTCACGAAATCATCAAAAGGCACATCAGGGACCCCGGCCACACGTTCCTTGAAATTTTCGGACCAGTTGTGCAAACCATGTGACCTGTTGGCACGAGCAAAGAATGCGCAAAAAAACTTTAATGCGCCCAGAATGTCGCTTAATAATTCCGCAGCCGTATATCTGACTGGTACAAAAGTTGGCAGATCCCAAGATCTATGGTTACACCCTGTGCCTGCCAATTTCAGGCAAATCCGTTGAATGGTGGCAAAGTTATTAAGGTGCTGCTACACAAAACAAGCAGCTCCAGTTCAGGTTGTGCCAGTGTAAATGGATAAACATGCGATCAAAATAAACACAGCACCAACACTTCTTTGAAAAATAAATGCTGTACTAAACTCACATACAGTCAGCACTCAGATATCCATCTCCCTTGGTTCCCAGGCATGGTGACGGATATGTGAGAGAAACGGTTAAATGCATCTTTTTCTGTCTGATTGTCAGAACTCATGGAAACCATTTAGAAATGCAGGAAAATAGTTTCTGGTGAGCCTGCAATACTTTAATGACTCTAGATATTAAGTAAAACACTAATAAAATACGGCTTAAAACGCAAACTGGTCTTTATTTCTTATTTTTTCTTGTTTTAGCACTGTTTTTCACTGTGCAGTTCTGAACCTGAAGTGCTACAGTACAGTATATTTTTTTACAGTACAGTACTGTACATTTTCCACTTTTTAAAACAATTAACCTTGTTACAGTACAGTAATCAAAACAGTACCCTGTACTCCATCACAAGAAATCATGGCATTTTTCAGTTTCATGAAAAACATTCCACCACACCATCACAAAGAATGGCATCCCCCTCCCCAATACAGTACCTATACTGTACAGTACAAAACACATGGCAATTTTTTTTCAGCCTCATGGAAAACAGTTCTCCACGTCACCATGAAACAAGGCACTTGCAATGAAAACAGTCCTCGACAAGCCGAGAATAAAGCATGGCATTTGTTTAACTTTCAACACCTCACCATCACAAAACCATGGCATTCCCTCTCACCCATAACATGGCATTCTGTTTTTCATTTAAGAGACAACAGTCCCCCATATACTGTACTGTACAGTACATACTGTACCCAGAGTAAAGCATGGCACTTTTTAACTTTCAGGGACAACATTCCACCGCATTATCACAAACCATGGCATTTTCCCCATCCCACCAATACTGTAGCATGGCATTTTTTTGTCACTTAAGAAACCACAGTCCCCACATGCCCAGAGTAAAACATGGCAACTTTTAACTTTCAGGAAAACATTCCACCATGCACCATCACAAATCATGGCATCCCCCCAGCATGGCATTCTTTTGTAATTTAAGAAACCACAGACCCCACATGCCCAGAATAAAGCATGGCATCTGTATAACTTTGAGGAAAAACATTCTACCACACCATCACAAAACCATGGCATCCCCCCATACCCATAGCATGGCATTCTTTCTTTTTCATTTAAGAGACAACAGTCCCCCATATGCCCAGAGTAAAACATGACACCTTTTTAACTTTCAGGAAAACATTCCACCATTCACCATCACAAATCATGGCATCCCCCTCCCACAGCATGGCATTCTTTTTGTAATTTAAGAAACCACAGTCCCCCACATGCCCAGAATAAAGCATGGCATCTGTATAACTTTGAGGAAAAACATTCCACCACACCATCACAAAACCATGGCATCCCCCCACACCCATAGCATAGCATTTTTTCTTTTTCATTTAAGAGACAACAGTCCCCCACATGCCCAGAGTAAAACATGGCACATTTTTAACTTTCAGAAAAACATTTCACCACACCATCACAAACCATGCCCCCTCACAGCATTGCATTCTTTTTGTCACTTAAGAAACCACTGTCCCCCAAGTGCCCAGAATAAGCATGGCATATGTGTAACCTCACCATCATAAAACCATAGCATTCCCCCCTCCCACCCATAACATGGCATTCTTTTTTTTCATTTAAGAAACCACAGTCCCCCACATGCCCAGAGTAAAACATAGCACCTTTTTAACTTTCAGAAAAACATTCCACCACACCATTACAAAACCATGGCATCCCCCCACACCCATAGCACAGCATTTTTTTTTTTCATTTAGGAGATAACAGTCCCCCACATGCCCAGAGTAAAACATGGCACATTTTTAACTTTCAGAAAAACATTCCACCACACCGTCACAAAACCATGGCATTTCCCCCCTCCCACCCATAGCATGGCATTCTTTTTTTTTTCATTTAAGAGATGACAATCCCCCGCATGCCCAGAGTAAAACATGGCATCTTTTTAACTTTCAAGAAAACATTCTGCCACACCATCACAAATCATGGCATCCCCCCTTCCACCTAGAAACCATGGCCTCCCCACAGCATTGCATTATTTTTGTCGCTAAGAAACCATAGTCCACCATATGCCCAGAATAAGCATGGCATATGTGTAACTTTGAGGGAAAAATTCCACCACACCATCACAAAACCATGGCATCCCCCACCCCCCACCCATAGCATGGCATTCTTTTCATTTAAGAGATGACATTCCCCACATGTTCTTGGACTTACCAACAGTGCCATAACATCACAATTGAAAATGAAATGCACTGACTCACAGTTTAAAGTCCCTCACAGTTCACTGCCTTCATGATCTTTTTTAAAGAATTGCTCGAGCACAGTCTGACGTGACTTTTTCTGACCCACCACAAAAGTCTTTGCAATCAGGGCCCAGATGCAGTCAATATCCTTTATGTCAAAGAAATCCATATTCTGTTCAGCATATCCCAAGGCAACTTCCAATCCACGATGAGCATCCACTGCTGTCCGGGTGACAGGTGTTTCTGTGTCATCGATGCTGTCAGTGTCTTCATCGGAATTTTCTGCTTCATTGGATGGTTTCACTATCTGAACAATTTCCTCTTCTTCTAGTGCTGCACCGGTTTCAACATTCTCATCAGCCCGCAGGATATCTACCGCATTGACATTTGTGGTGTCAGGTAGTTGGTCAAGAATGGAGGAGATGGATTGCACCACAGAGTCAGTGGAGTTGTTAGGTTGTTCTTGGGTGGCACTGTTGTCAGTAGACAGCTGAGCAACAGGGTACAGAATTTCCATATGTTTCCAGCAATTGACGACTGTTGTTGTGCTCACATCATGCCAACTGTCCCATATGAAATACAGAGCCTCCTTGATGTTAACATCTGCTGGTTTGCAATCATCCAGGCAGTTGACATAGTGCTGCAGTTGCTGTCGTCGGTACAGAGCCTTAAAGTTCTGGAATATGCCAGCATCCAATGGCTGGATTTTAGAGGTAGTGTTTGGAGGGAGGAAATGAAGGGTGACATTACGGTGGCGAACTGTGTTGGAGTGCGAGGAAGCATTGTCAAGCAGCAGAATCACACGACGTCTCCTCAGACGCATAGATCGGTCAAACTCCTTTAGCCATTCTTCGAAAATTGCAGCTGTCATCCAGGCTTTTCTGTTAGTGTACCAGTAGCAGAAACTGTTAGGATCAAAGTCCTTTCCAAAGCACCGAGGGCGGTTAAATTTCCAGATGACCACTGGCTTACGTTTGTCTGTGCCACTTGCATTGACACATAGTGCCACTGTCAATCTATCTTTATTTTTCTTTTTTTCCAGACACTGGCCCTGTTGAAAGTGTAGCATTGGGTTCCATCCAAAAGAATAGACCAGATTCATCCATGTTGTAAATGTCATTAGGGTCATACTCTTTCAAAACAAGTTGCAACTGCAGACGCCCATCAGACACAACTCCTTCATCCACACTTGCAGCCTCACCATGCAGTTTGTAATGCCAAATGTTGTGATGCTGTTTAAATCTTTGCAGCCACCCCAGTGAATAGGAAAAGGAGTCTGGCACACCCAGACGCTGGCCAAGTAATTTTGCTTTGGTTAACAGGACATCATCACTTATGGTTACTTTTTGCATCCTGGCATCTGTGAACCATAAAAAACAGGGCATCCTCTAGTTGTTTATGCTGAGGCTTTCTTACTTTAGTTGAGGCATCAGAGGATGAACAGGCTAACCACTTGTCCTTCTCTCTCAAAATGTCTGAAACTGTGGATTTTCCTATTGACAGTTTATGCTCCTTTAAAACATAGGCAACTATGTCAGACCTTGAGCATTTTGGATTCTGGGTATGGAAAACACAAATGCTACATTTCACATTTGCAGCAATGGCTGCCCTAGCCCTTTTGTTTGCAGGCTCCATCTTACAGTACTGTACGTACTGTGCTGTGAAGATTACAGTCTATGGTAAGCACCTTCAATCTGTCAAAAAAAGGTTGCTGTTTACTGTACTGCACGGCTGTACCCACCTCCTCTGCCTTCTCCCCCCCCCAATGAAACAACAGGTGATACAGTATTCCAACATTTAGTTTATGGCTGCTTGACTGGTGGCATAAAAAGTCACTGTACCCAGCTCCTCTGCCTTCTGACCCCCATGAAGCAGCAGGTGGTGCTCCAACATTTAGTTTATGGCTGCTTGACTGGTGGCAGAAAAATTCACTTCCCCCCACCTTCTGTCCCCCTCACCCCCATGAAACAGCAGGTGGTGCTCCAACATTAAGTTTATGGCTGCTTGACTGGTGGCAGAAAAAGTCACTGTACCCCCCCTCCTCCACCTTCTCTCCCCCTCACCCCCATGAAACAGCAGGTGGTGCTCCAACATTTAGTTTATGGCTGCTTGACTGGTGGCAGAAAAAGTCACTGTAACCCCCTCCTCTGCCTTCTGTCCCCTCGCCCCCATGAAACAGCAGGTGGTGCTCCAACATTTAGTTTATGGCAGCTTGACTGGTGGCAGAAAAAGTCACTGTACCCCCCTCCTCCGCCTTCTGTCCCACTCACCCCCATGAAACAGCAGGTGGTGCTCCAACATTTAGTTTATGGCTGTTTGACTGGTGGCAGAAAAAGTCACTGTACCCCCCTCCTCTTCCTTCTGTCCCCCTCACCCCAATGAAACAGCAGGTGGTGCTCCAACATTTAGTTTATGGCTGCTTGACTGGTGGCAGAAAAGGTCACTGTACACCCCCACCTTCTGTCCCCCTCACCCCCATGAAACAGCAGGTGGTGCTCCAACATTTAGTTTATGGCTGCTTGACTGGTGGCAGAAAAAGTCACTGTACCCCCTCCTCTCCTTCTGTCCCCCTCACCCCCATGAAACAGCAGGTGGTGCTCCAACATTTAGTTTATGGTTGCTTGACTGGTGGCAGAAAAAGTCACTGTACCCCCTCCTCCGCCTTCTGTCCCCCTCACCCCCATGAAACAGCAGGTGGTGCTCCAACATTTAGTTTATGGCTGCTTGACTGGTGGCAGAAAAAGTCACTGTACCCCCCTCCTCTGCCTTCTGTCCCTCTCACTCCCATGAAACAGCAGGTGGTGGTCCAACATTTAGTTTATGGCTGCTTGACTGGTGGCAGAAAAGGTCACTGTACCCCCCCCACCTTCTGTCCCCCTCACCCCCATGAAACAGCAGGTGGTGCACCAACATTTAGTTTATAGCTGCTGACTGGTGGCGAAAAAGTCATTGTACCCCTCCTACACCTTCTGTCCCTCACCCCCATGAAACAGCAGGTGGTGCTCCAAGATTTAGTTTATGGCTGTTGACTGGTGGCAGAAAAAGTCACTGTACCCCTCCTCTGCCTTCTGCCCCCCATGAAACAGCAGGTGGTGCTCCAACATTTAGTTTATGGCTGTGACTGGTGGCGAAAAAAGTCACTGTACCCCTCCTCCGCCTTCTGTCCCCTCACCCCATGAAACAGCAGGTGGTGCTCCAACATTTAGTTTATGGCTGCTTGACTGGTGGCAGAAAAAGTCACTGTACCCCCCTCCCCCCCTTCTGTCCCCTCACCCCCATGAAACAGCAGGTGGTGCTCCAACATTTGGTTATGGCTGCTTGACTGGTGGCAGAAAAAGTCACTGTACCCCTCCTCCGCCTTCTGTCCCCCTCACCCCCATGAAACAGCAGGTGGTGCTCCAACATTTAGTTTATGGCTGCTTGACTGGTGGCAGAAAAAGTCACTGTCACCCCTCCTCCACCTTCTGTCCCCCTCACCCCCATGAAACAGCAGGTGGTGCTCCAACATTTAGTTTATGGCTGCTTGACTGGTGGCAGAAAAAGTCACTGTACCCCCCTCCACCACCTTCTGTCCCCCTCACCCCCATGAAACAGCAGGTGGTTCTCCAACATTTAGTTTATGGCTGCTTGACTGGTGGCAGAAAAAGTCACTGTACCCCCCCTCCTCTGCCTTCTTCCCCCCCATGAAACAGCAGGTGGTGCTCCATGATTTAGTTTATGGCTGCTTGACTGGTGGCAGAAAAAGTCACTGTACCAGCCTCCTTCGCCTTCTGTCCCCCTCACCCCCATGAAACAGCAGGTGGTGCTCCAACATTTAGTTTATGGCTGCTTGACTGGTGGCACAAAGTCACTGTACCCCCCTCCTCCACCTTCTGTCCCCCTCACCCCCATGAAACAGCAGGTGGTGCTCCAACATTTAGTTTATGGCTGCTTGACTGGTGGCAGAAAAAGTCACTGTACCACCCTCCTCTGCCTTCTGCCCTCCCCATGAAACAGCAGGTGGTGCTCCAAGATTTAGTTTATGGCTGCTTGACTGGTGGCAGAAAAATTCACTGTACCCCCCTCCTCCGCCTTCTGTCCCCCTCACCCCCATGAAACAGCAGGTGGTGCTCCAACATTTAGTTTATGGCTGCTTGACTGGTGGCAGAAAAAGTCATTGTATCCCCCTCCTCCGCCTTCTGTCCCCTTCACCCCCATGAAACAGCAGGTGGTGCTCCAACATTTAGTTTATGGCTGTTTGACTGGTGGCAGAAAAAGTCACTGTACCCCCCTCCTCTGCCTTCTGCCCCCAATGAAACAGCTGGTGGTGCTCCAACATTTAATTTATGGCTGCTTGACTTGTGGCAAAAAAAAATTGTTGTACCCCCCCTGCCTCCGTCCCCCCACCCCCATGAAACAGCAGGTGGTGCTCCAACATTTAGTTTATGGCTGCTTGACTGGTGGCAGAAAAAGTCACTGTACCCCCCTCCTCCACCTTCTGTCCCCCTCACCCCCATGAAACAGCAGGTGGTGCTCCAACATTTAGTTTATGGCTGCTTGACTGGTGGCAGAAAAAGTCACAGTACCCCCCCTCCTCCACCTTCTGTCACCCTCACCCCCATGAAACAGCAGGTGGTGCTCCAACATTTAGTTTATGGCTGCTTGACTGGTGGCAGAAAAAGTCACTGTACCCCCTCCTCTGCCTTCTGCCCTCCCCATGAAACAGCAGGTGGTGCTCCAAGATTTAGTTTATGGCTGCTTGACAGGTGGCAGAAAAATTCACTGTACCCCCCTCCTCCGTCTTCTGTCCCCCTCACCCCCATGAAACAGCAGGTGGTGCTCCAACATTTAGTTTATGGCTGCTTGACTGGTGGCAGAAAAGTCACTGTACCCCTCCTCCACCTTCTGTCCCCTCACCCCCATGAAACAGCAGGTGGTGCTCCAACATTTAGTTTATGGCTGCTTGACTGGTGGCAGAAAAGTCACTGTACCCCCCTCCTCCCTTCTGTCCCCTCACCCCATGAAACAGCAGGTGGTGCTCAACATTTAGTTTATGGCTGCTTGACTGGTGGAGAAAAAGTCACTGTCACCCTCCTCCACCTTCTGTCCCCTCACCCCATGAAACAGCAGGTGGTGCTCAACATTTAGTTTATGGCTGCTTGACTGGTGGCAGAAAAGTCACTGTACCCCCCTCACCACCTTCTGTCCCCTCACCCCATGAAACAGCAGGTGGTTCTCCAACATTGTTTATGGCTGCTTGACTGGTGGCAGAAAAGTCACTGTACCCCCTCCTCTGCCTTCTTCCCCCCATGAAACAGCAGGTGGTGCTCCATGATTTAGTTTATGGCTGCTTGACTGGTGGCAGAAAAAGTCACTGTACCAGCCTCCTTCCTTCTTCTGTCCCCTCACCCCCATGAAACAGCAGGTGGTGCTCCAACATTAGTTTATGGCTGCTTGACTGGTGGCACAAAAGTCACTGTACCCCTCCTCCACCTTCTGTCCCCTCACCCCATGAAACAGCAGGTGGTGCTCCAACATTTAGTTTATGGCTGCTTGACTGGTGGCAGAAAAAGTCACTGTACCACCCTCCTCTGCCTTCTGCCCTCCCATGAAACAGCAGGTGGTGCTCCAAGATTTAGTTTATGGCTGCTTGACTGGTGGCAGAAAAATTCACTGACACCCCCTCCTCCGCCTTCTGTCCCCTCACCCCCATGAAACAGCAGGTGGTGCTCCAACATTGGTTTATGGCTGCTTGACTGGTGGCAGAAAAAGTCATTGTATCCCCTCCTCCGCCTTCTGTCCCTTCACCCCCATGAAGCAGCAGGTGGTGCTCCAACATTTAGTTTATGGCTGTTTGACTGGTGGCAGAAAAAGTCACTGTACCCCCCTCCTCTGCCTTCTGCCCCCCCCAATGAAACAGCTGGTGGTGCTCCAACATTTAATTTATGGCTGCTTGACTTGTGGCAAAAAAAAATTGTTGTACCCCCTGCCTCCTGTCCCCCCACCCCCATGAAACAGCAGGTGGTGCTCCAACATTTAGTTTATGGCTGCTTGACTGGTGGCAGAAAAAGTCACTGTACCCCTCCTCCACCTTCTGTCCCCCTCACCCCCATGAAACAGCAGGTGGTGCTCCAACATTTAGTTTATGGCTGCTTGACTGGTGGCAGAAAAAGTCACAGTACCCCCCCTCCTCCACCTTCTGTCACCCTCACCCCCATGAAACAGCAGGTGGTGCTCCAACATTTAGTTTATGGCTGCTTGACTGGT
Source organism: Neoceratodus forsteri (assembly GCA_016271365.2). NCBI lineage: Eukaryota > Metazoa > Chordata > Ceratodontiformes > Ceratodontidae > Neoceratodus > Neoceratodus forsteri. The sequence continues at coordinate 433,451,981 of CM057450.1, read as the reverse complement.
GGCAGAAAAAGTCACTGTACCCCCCTCCTCTGCCTTCTGCCCTCCCCATGAAACAGCAGGTGGTGCTCCAAGATTTAGTTTATGGCTGCTTGACAGGTGGCAGAAAAATTCACTGTACCCCCTCCTCCGGCTCTTCTGTCCCCCTCACCCCATGAAACAGCAGGTGGTGCTCCAACATTTAGTTTATGGCTGCTTGACTGGTGGCAGAAAAAGTCACTGTACCCCACTCCCCCACCTTCTGTCCCCCTTACCCCCATGAAACAGCAGGTGGTGCTCCAACATTTAGTTCATGGCTGCTTGACTGGTGGCAGAAAAAGTCACTGTACCCCACTCCTCTGCCTTCTGCCCCCCCATGAAACAGCAGGTGGTGCTCCAACATTTAGTTTATGGCTGCTTGACTGGTGGCAGAAAAAGTCATTGTACCCCCCTCCTCCGCCTTCTGTCCCCTTCACCCCCATGAAACAGCAGGTGGTGCTCCAACATTTAGTTTATGGCTGCTTGACTGGTGGCAGAAAAAGTCACTGTACCCCCCTCCTCCGCCTTCTGTCCCCCTCACCCCCATGAAACAGCAGGTGGTGCGCCAACATTTAGTTTATGGCTGCATGACTGGTGGCAGAAAAAGTCACTGTACCCCCCTCCTCCGCCTCTCTGTCCCCTCACCCCCATGAAACAGCAGGTGGTGCTCCAACATTTAGTTTATGGCTGCTTGACTGGTGGCAGAAAAAGTCACTGTACCCCTCCTCCACCTTCTGTCCCCTCACCCCATGAAACAGCAGGTGGTGCTCAGACATTAGTTTATGGCTGCTTGACTGGTGGCAGAAAAGTCACTGTACCGCCTCCTCTGCCTTCTGCCCCCCAATGAAACAGCTGGTGGTGCTCCAACATTTAGTTTATGGCTGCTTGACTGGTGGCAGAAAAATCATTGTACCCCTCCGCCTTTCTGTCCTCTCACCCCCATGAAACAGCAGGTGGTGCCCAACATTTAGTTTATGGCTGCTTGACTGGTGGCAGAAAAAGCCACTGTACCCCCCTCCTCCACCTTCTGTCCCTCTCACCCCATGAAACAGCAGGTGGTGCTCCAACATTTAGTTATAGGCTGCTGACTGGTGGCAGAAAAAGTCACTGTACCCCCTCCTCCGCCTTCTGTCCCCCTCACCCCATGAAACAGCAGGTGGTGGCGCCAACATTTAGTTTATGGCTGCTTGACTGGTGGCAGAAAAGTCACTGTACCCCCTCCTCTGCCTGTCCCTCACCCCCATGAAACAGCAGGTGGTGCTCCAACATTTAGTTTATGGCTGCTTGACTGGTGGCAGAAAAAGTCACTCTACCCTCCTCTCGCCTTCTGCCCCCCAAGAAACAGCAGGTGGTGCTCCAACATTTGGTTTATGGCTGCTTGACTGGTGGCAGAAAAGTCACTGTCCCCCCTCCTGCTTCTGTCCCCCTCACCTCCATGAAACAGCAGGTGGTGCTCCAACATTTAGTTTATGGCTGCTTGACTGGTGGCAGAAAAGCCACTGTACCCCCTCCTCCACCTTTCTGTCCCCTCACCCCACAGAAACAGCAGGTGGTGCTCCAACATTAAGTTTATGGCTGCTGACTGGTGGCAGAAAAGTCACTGTACCCCCCCTCCTCCACCTTCTGTCCCCCTCACCCCATGAAACAACAGGTGGTGGCTCCAACATTTAGTTTATGGCTGCTTGACTGGTGGCAGAAAAGTCACTGTACCCCTCTCCCCACCTTCTGCTCCCCCTCACCCCCATGAAAACAGGTGGTGCTCCAACATTTAGTTCATGGCTGCTTGACTGGTGGCAGAAAAAGTCACTGTACCCCTCCTCTGCCTTCTGCCCCCCCATGAAACAACGGTGGGTGCTCCAACATTTAGTTTATGGCTGCTTGTTGGTGGCAGAAAGAAGTCACTGTACCCCCCTCCTCCGCCTTCTGTCCCCTTCACCCCATGAACACAGGTGGTGCTCCAACATTTAGTTTATGGCTGTGACTGGTGGCAGAAAAAGTCACTGTGCCCCTCTTCCTCTGCCTTCTGCTCCCCCAATGAAACAGCAGGTGGTGCTCCAACATTTAGTTTATGGCTGCTTAACTGGTGGCAGAAAAGTCATTGTACCCCCTCATCACCTTCTGTCCCCTTCACCCCATGGAAACAGCAGGTGGTGCTCCAACATTTAGTTTATGGCTGCTTGACTGGTGGCAGAAAAGTCACTGTACCCCTCCTCTACCCTTCTGTCCCCTCACCACATGAAACAGCAGGTGGTGCTCCAAGATTTGGTTTATGGCTGCTTGACTGGTGGCAAGAAAAGTCATTGTACCCCCACCTCCTCACCCCCACCCCCATGAAACAGCAGGTGGTGCTCCAACATTTAGTTTATGGCTGCTTGCTGGTGGCAGAAAAGTCACTGTACCCCTCCTCCACCTTCTGTCCCCTCACCCCATGAAACAGCAGGTGGTGCTCAACATTTAGTTTATGGCTGCTTGACTGGTGGCAGAAAAGTCACTGCCACCTCCTCCACCTTCTGTCCCCTCACCCCCATGAAACAGCAGGTGGTGCTCCAACTTATTTAGTTTATGGCTGCTGACTGGTGGCAGAAAAAGTCTGTACCCCCTCCTCACTGTCCCTCACCCCATGAAACAGCGGGTGCTCCAACATTTAGTTTATGGCTGCTTGACTGGTGGCAGAAAAGTCACTGTACCCCCTCCACTACCTTTCTGTCCCCTGACCCCATGAAACAGCAGGTGGTTCTCAACATTTAGTTTACGGCTGCATGACTGGTGGCAGAAAAAGTCACTGCCCTCCTCCGCCTGTCCCCTCACCCCATGAAACAGCAGGTGGTGCTCCAACATTAGTTTATGGCTGCTTGACTGGTGGCAAAAAAGTCACTGTCCCCCTCCTCCACCTTCTGTCCCCTCACCCCCATGAAACAGCAGGTGGTGCTCAACATTTAGTTTATGGCTGCTTGACTGGTGGCAGAAAAGTCACTGTACCCCCCTCCTCTGCCTTCTGTCCCCCCCCATGAAACAGCAGGTGGTGCTCCAACATTTAGTTTATGGCTGCTTGACTGGTGGCGAAAAGGTCACTGTACCCACCTTCCTCCCCTCACCCCCATGAAACAGCAGGTGGTGCTCCACAGATTAGTTTATGGCTGCTTGACTGGTGGCAGAAAAAGTTCACTGTACCCCTCCTCTGCCTTCTGTCCCCTCACCCCCATGAAACAGCAGGTGGTGCTCCAACATTTAGTTTATGGTTGCTGACTGGTGGCAGAAAAGTCACTGTATCCCCTCCTCCGCCTTCTGTCCCCTCACCCCATGAAACAGCAGGTGGTGCTCAAGATTTAGTTTATGGCTGCTTGACTGGTGGCAGAAAAGTCACTGTACCCCCTCCTCTGCCTTCTGTCCCCTCACCCCAATGAAACAACAGGTGGTGGTCCAACATTTAGTTTATGGCTGCTTGACTGGTGGCAAAAAGGTCACTGTACCCCCTACCTTCTGTCCCCCACCCCATGAAACAGCAGGTGGTGCTCCAACATTTAGTTTATGGCTGCTTGACTGGTGGCAGAAAAGTCACTGTACCCCCTCCTACACCTTCTGTCCCCTCACCCCCATGAAACAGCAGGTGGTGCTCCAACATTTAGTTTATGGCTGTGACTGGTGGCAGAAAAAGTCACTGTACCCCCTCCTCCGCCTTCTGTCCCTCACCCCATGAAACAGCAGGTGGTGCTCCAACATTTAGTTTATGGCTGCTTGACTGGTGGCAGAAAAAGTCACTGTACCCCCCTCCTGCCTTCTGCCCTCCCCATGAAACAGTGGTGGTGCTCCAAGATTTAGTTTATGGCTGCTTGACTAGTGGCAGAAAATCACCTACCCCCTCGTCACCTTCTGTCCCCTCACCCCATGAAACAGCAGGTGGCTCCAACATTTAGTTTATGGCTGCTGCGACTGGTGGCAGAAAAGTCACTGTACCCCCTCCACCACCTTCTGTCCCCTCACCCCATAGAAACAGCAGGCGGTGCTCCAACATTTAGTTTATGGCTGCTTGACTGGTGGCAGAAAAGTCACTGTACCCCCTCCGCCCTTCTGTCTCTGCCCCCATGAAACAGCAGGTGGTGCTCCAACATTTAGTTTATGGCTGCTTGACTGGTGGCAGAAAAGTCACTGTACCCCCCCTCCTCCGCCTTCTGTCCCCTTCACCCCATGAAACAGCAGGAGGTGCTCCAACATTTAGGTTTATGGCTGTTGACTGGTGGCAGAAAAAGTCACTGTACCCCCTCCTCCGCCTTCTGTCCCCTCACCCCCATAAAACAGCAGTGGTGCTCCAACATTTAGTTTATGGCTGCTTGACTGGTGGCAGACAAAGTCACTGTACCCCTCCTCCACCTTCTGTCCCCCTCACCCCATGAAACAGCAGGTGGTGCTCAACATTTAGTTTATGGCTGCTTGACTGGTGGCAGAAAAAGTCACTGTACCCCCTCCTCCACCTTCTCCCTCACCCCATGAAACAGCAGGTGGTGCTCAACATTTAGTTTATGGCTGCTTGACTGGTGGCAGAAAAAGTCACTGACCCCCTCCTCTGCCTTCTGTCCCCACCCCATGAAACAGCAGAGTGGTGCTCCAACATTTAGTTGTGGCTGCTTGACTGGTGGCAGAAAAATCATTGTACCCCCTCCTCCGCCTTCTGCTCCTTCACCCCATGAAAACAGCAGGTGGTCTCAACATTTAGTTTATGGCTGCTTTGACTGGTGGCAGAAAAAGCTACTGTACCCCCCTCCTCCACCTTCTGTCCTCTCACCCCCATGAAACAGCAGGTGGTGCTCAAAAATTTAGTTTATGGCTGCTGACTGGTGGCAGAAAAGTCACTATTACCCCCCCTCCTCCGCCTTCTGTCCCCCCCACCCCATGAAAACAGCAGGTGGTGCTCCAACATTTAGTTTATGGCTGCTTGACTGGTGGCAGAAAGTCACTGTACCCCCCCTCCACCTTCTGTCCCCTCACCCCATGAAACAGCAGGTGGTGCTCAACATTTGGTTTATGGCTGCTTGACTGGTGGCAGAAAAAGTCACTGTACCCCCCTCCTCTGCCTTCTGTCCCCTCCCATGAAACAGCAGGTGGTGCTCAAACATTTAGTTTATGGCTACTTGACTGGTGGCAGAAAAGTCACTGTACCTCTCTCCGCCTTCTGTCCCCTCACCCCCATGAAACAGAGGTGGTGCTCAACATTTAGTTTATGGCTGCATGACTGGTGGCAGAAAAGTCACTGTACCCCTCCTCCGCCTTCTGTCCCCCTCACCCCCATGAAACAGCAGGTGGTGCTCCAACATTTAGTTTATGGCTGCTTGACTGGTGGCAGAAAAAGTCACTGTACCCCCTCCTCTGCCTTCTGCCCCCCCCCCATGAAACAGCAGGTGGTGCTCCAACATTTAGTTTATGGCTGCTTGACTGGTGGCAGTAAAAAGTCACTGTACCCCCTCCTCCGCCTTCTGTCCCCTTCACCCCCATGAAACAGCAGGTGCTCTAACATTTAGTTTATGGCTGCTTGACTGGTGCAGAAAAAGTCACTGTACCCCCCTCCTCCACCTTCTGTCCCCTCACCCCATGAAACAGCAGGTGGTGTTCCAACGATAAGTTGTAGCTGCTTGACTGGTGGCAGAAAAAGTCACTGTACCCCCTCCTCCACCTTCTGTCCTCACCCCATGAAACAGCAGGTGGTGCTCCAACATTTAGTTATGGCTGCTTGACTGGTGGCAGAAAAAGTCACTGTACCCCTCCCTACCTTCTATCCCCACCCCCATGAAACAGACGGGTGGTGCTCCAACATTTAGTTCATGGCTGCTTGACTGGTGGCAGAAAAAGTCACTGTACCCCCTCCTCTGCCTTCTGCCCCCCCATGAAACAGCAGGTGGTGCTCAACATTTAGTTTATGGCTGCTTGACTGGTGGCAGAAAAGTCATTGTACCCCTCCTCCCTTCTGTCCCTTCACCCCCATGAAACAGCAGGTGGTGCTCCAACATTTAGTTTATGGCTGCTTGACTGGTGGCAGAAAAAGTCTCACTGCCCCCTCCTCAGCCTTCTGTCCTCTCACCCCCCATGAAACAGCAGGTGGTGCTCAACATTTAGTTTATGGCTGCTTGACTGGTGGCAGAAAAGTCACTGTACCCCCTCCTCACCTTCTTCCCCCTCACCCCCATGAAACAGCAGGTGGTGCTCCAACATTTAGTTTATGGCTGCTTTGACTGGTGGCAGAAAAGTCACTGTACCCCCCTCCTCACCTTCTGTCCTCACCCCATGAAACAGAAGGTGGTGCTCTTATTTAGTTTATGGCTGCTTGATTGGTGTCAGAAAAAGTCACTGTACCCCCCTCCTCCGCCTTCTGCCCTCCCCATGAAACAGCAGGTGGTGCTCCAACATTTAGTTTATGGCTGCTTGACTGGTGGCAGAAAAGTCACTGTACCCTCCTCCGCCTTCTGTCCCCTCACCCCATGAAACAGCAGGTGGTGCTCCAACATTTAGTTTATGGCTGCTTGACTGGTGGCAGAAAAAGTCACTGTACCCCCTCCTCCACCTTTGTCCCCTCACCCCAGGAAACAGCAGGTGGTGCTCCAACATTTAGTTTATGGCTGCTTGACTGGTGGCAGAAAAAGTCACTGTACCCCTCCTCTGCCTTCTGCCCCCAATGAAACAGCAGGTGGTGCTCCAACATTTAATTTATGGCTGCTTGACTGGTGGCAGAAAAAAGTCACTGCACCTCCTCCTCTTCTGTCCCCCACCCCCATGAAACAGCAGGTGGTGCTCCAACATTTAGTTTATGGCTGCTTGACTGGTGGCAGAAAAGTCACTGTACCCCTCCTCACCTTCTGTCCCCTCACCCCATGAAACAGCAGGTGGTGCTCCAACATTTAGTTTATGGCTGCTTGACTGGTGGCAGAAAAAGTCACTGTACCCCCCTCCTCCACCTTCTGTCCCCTCACCCCATGAAACAGCAGGTGGTGCTCAACTTTGTTGGTTATGGCTGCTTGACTGGTGGCGAAAAAAGTCACTGTACCCCCTCCTCCCCTTCTGTCCCTCACCCCATGAAACAGCAGGTGGTGCTCCAACATTTAGTTTATGGCTGCTTGACTGGTGGCAGAAAAGTCACTGTACCCCCTCCTCCGCCTTCTGTCCCTCACCCATGAAACAGCAGGTGGTGCCAACATTTAGTTTATGGCTGCTTGACTGGTGGCAGAAAAAGTCACTGTACCCCTCCTCCGCCTTCTGTCCCCTCACCCCATGAAACAGCAGGTGGTGCTCCAACATTTAGTTTATGGCTGCATGACTGGTGGCAGAAAAAGTCATTGTATCCCCCTCCTCCGCCTTTCTGTCCCCTTCACCCCCATGAAACAGCAGGTGGTGCTCCAACATTTAGCTTATGGTTGCTTGATTGGTGGCAGAAAAGTCACTGTACCCCTCCTCCGCCTTCTGTCCCCCCAATGAAACAGCCAGGTGCTCCAACATTTAATTTATGGCTGCTTGACTGGTGGCAAAAAATCACTGTACCCCTCCCTGCCTTCTGTCCCACCCCCATGAAACAGCAGGTGGTGCTCCAACATTTAGTTTATGGCTGCTTGACTGGTGGACAGAAAAAAGTCACTGTACCCCTCCTCCGCCTTCTGTCCCTCACCCCATGAAACAGCAGGTGGTGCTCCAACATTTAGTTTATGGCTGCTTGACTGGTGGCAGAAAAAGTCACTGTACCCCTCCTCCACCTTCTGTCCCCTCACCCCATGAAACAGCAGGTGGTGCTCCAACATTTAGTTATATGGCTGCTTGACTGGTGGCAGAAAAGTCACTGTACCCCCTCCTCTCTGCCTTCTGCCCCCCCATGAAACAGCAGGTGGTGCTCCAACATTTAGTTTCTGGCTGCTTGACTGGTGGCAGAAAAAGTCATTGTACCCCCCTCCACCTTCTGTCCCCTCACCCCATGAAACAGCAGGTGGTGCTCCAACATTTAGTTTATGGCTGCTTGACTGGTGCAGAAAAAGTCACTGTACCCCCCCTCCCCTCTGTCCCCTCCACCCCATGAAACAACAGGTGGTGCGCAACATTTAGTTTATGGCTGCTTGACTGGTGGAAAAAAGTCACTGTACCCCCTCCTCCACTCTGTCCCTCACCCCCATGAAACAGCAGGTGGAGCTCCAACATTTAGTTTATGGCTGCTTGACTGGTGGCAGAAAAGTCACTGTACCCCCCTCCTCCCACCTTCTCCCCCCCATGAAACAGCAGGTGGTGCTCCAACATTTAGTTTATGGCTGCTTGACTGGTGGCAAAAAGTCACTGTACCCCCTCCTCTGCCTTCTGCCCCCCATGAACAGCAGGTGGTGCTCCAACATTTAGTTTATGGCTGCTTGACTGGTGGCAGAAAAAGTCACTGTACCCCCTCCTCCGCCTTCTCTCCTCTTCACCCCCATGAAACAGCAGGTGGTGCTCCAACATTTAGTTTATGGCTGCTTGACTGGTGGCAGAAAAGTCACTGCCCCTCCTCCACCTTCTGTCCCCTCACCCCCATGAAACAGCAGGTGGTGCTCAACATTTAGTTTATGGCTGCTTGACTGGTGGCAGAAAAGTCACTGTACCCCTCCTCCACCTTCTGTCCCCTCACCCCCATGAAACAGCAGGTGGTGCTCCAACATTTAGTTTATGGCTGCTTGACTGGTGGCAGAAAAAGTCACTGTACTCTCCTCCACCTTCTGTCCTCCTCACCCCATGAAACAGACAGGTGGTGCTCCAACATTTAGTTTATGGCTGCTTGACTGGTGGCAGAAAAGTCACTGTACCCCCTCCTCCGCCTTCTTCCCTCCCCATGAAACAGCAGGTGGTGCTCCAACATTTAGTTTATGGCTGCTTGACTGGTGGCAGAAAAGTCACTGTACCCCCTCCTCCGCCTTCTGTCCCCTCACCCCCATGAAACAGCAGGTGGTGCTCAACATTTAGTTTATGGCTGCTTGACTGGTGGCAGAAAGTCACTGTACCCCCTCCTCCGCCTTTCTGTCCCCCTCACCCCATGAAACAGCAGGTGGTGCTCCAACATTTAGTTTATGGCTGCTTGACTGGTGGCAGAAAAGATCACTGTACCCCCTCCTCCACCTTCTCCTCCCCCCATGAAACAGCAGGTGGCTGCTCCAACATTTAGTTTATGGCTGCTTGACTGGTGGCAGAAAAAGTCACTGTACCCTCCTCCGCCTTCTGTCCCTCACCCCCATGAAACAGCAGGTGGTGCTCAACATTTAGTTTATGGCTGCTTGACTGGTGGCGAAAAAGTCACTGCACCCCCTCCTCCACCTTCTGTCCCCTCACCCCCATGAAACAGCAGGTGGTGCTCCAACATTTAGTTTATGGCTGCTTGACTGGTGGCAGAAAAAGTCACTGTACCCCCCCTCCTCCGCCTTCTGTCCCCCTCACCCCCATGAAACAGCAGGTGGTGCTCCAACATTTAGTTTATGGCTGCTTGACTGGTGGCAGAAAAAGTCACTGTACCCCCTCCTCCGCCTTCTGTCCCCTCACCCCCATGGAAACAGCAGGTGGTGCTCCAACATTTGTTCTGGCTGCTTGACTGGTGGCAGAAAAAGTCACTGTACCCCTCCTCTGCCTTCTGCCCCCAATGAAACAGCAGGTGGTGCTCCAACATTTAATTTTATGGCTGCTTGACTGGTGGCAAAAAAGTCATTGTACCCCCCTCCGCCTCTGTCCCCTCACCCCATGAAACAGCAGGTGGTGCTCCAACATTTAGTCTATGGCTGCTTGACTGGTGGCGAAAAAGTCACTGTACCCTCCTCTGCCTTCTGCCCCTCACCTTGAAACAGCTGGTGGTGCTCCAACATTTAGTTTATGGCTGCTTGACTGGTGGCAGAAAAAAGTACTACACCCCCTCCTCCGCCTTCTGTCCCCCTCACCCCCATGAAACAGCAGGTGGTGCTCCAACATTTAGTTTATGGCTGCTTGACTGGTGGCAGAAAAAGTCACTGTACCCCCCTCCTCCACCTTCTGTCCCCCTCACCCCCATGAAACAGCAGGTGGTGCTCCAACATTTAGTTTATGGCTGCTTGACTGGTGGCAGAAAAAGTCACTGTACCCCCTCCTCCACCTTCTGTCCCCCTCACCCCATGAAACAGCTAGGTGGTGCGCTCCAACATTTAGTTTATGGCTGCTTGACTGGTGGCAGAAAAAGTCACTTGCCCCCCTCCTCCGCCTTCTGTCCCCTCACCCCATAGAAAGCAGAGGTGGTGCTCCAACATTAGTTTATGGCTGCTTGACTGGTGGCAGAAAAGTCACTGTACCCCCTCCTCCACCTTCTGTCCCCCTCACCCCATGAAACAGCAGGTGGTGCTCCAACATTTAGTTTATGGCTGCTTGACTGGTGGCAGAAAAGTCACTGTACCCCTCCTCCGCCTTCTGTCCCCTCCCCCCATGAAACAGCAGGTGGTGCTCCAACATTGAGTTATATGGCTGCTTGACTGGTGGCAGAAAAGTCACTGTACCCCTCTCCTCCACCTTCTGTCCCCTCACCCCATGAAACAGCAGGTGGTGCTCCAACATTTAGTTTATGGCTGCTTGACTGGTGGCAGAAAAAGTCACTGCCCCCTCCTCCACCTTCTGTCCCTCACCCCCATGAAAACAGCAGGTGGTGCTCCAACATTAGTTTATGGCATGCTTGACTGGTGGCAGAAAAGTCACTGTACCCCCTCCTCCGCCTTCTGCCCTCCCCCATGAAACAGCAGGTGGTGCCCAACATTTGGTTTATGGCTGCTTGACTGGTGGCAGAAAAGTCACTGACCCCCCTCCTCCACCTTCTGTCCCCTCACCCCATGAAACAGAAGGTGGTGCTCCAACATTTAGTTTATGGCTGCTTGACTGGTGGCAGAAAAAGTCACTGCCCTCCTCCACCTCTGTCCTTCTCACCCCCATGAAACAGCAGGTGGTGCTCCAAACATTTAGTTTATGGCTGCTTGACTGGTGGCAGAAAAGTCACTGTACCCTCTCACCTTCTGTCCCTCCACCCCCATGAAACAGAAGGTGGTGCTCCAACATTTAGTTTTGGCTGCTTGACTGGTGGCAGAAAAAGTCACTGTACCCCTCCTCCGCCTTCTCTCCCTCACCCCATGAAACAGCAGGTGGTGCTCCAACATTTAGTTTATGGCTGCTTGACTGGTGGCAGAAAAGTCACTGTACCCCCTCCTCCGCCTTCTGTCCCCCTCACCCCCCATGAAACAGCAGGTGGTGCTCCCAACATTTAGTTTATGGCTGCTTGACTGGTGGCAGAAAAGTCACTGTACCCCTCCTCCGTCCTTTCTGTCCCCTCACCCCCATGAAACTGCAGGTGGTGCTCCAACATTTAGTTTATGCTGCTTGACTGGTGGCAGAAAAGTCACTGTACACCCTCCTCCGCCTTCTGTCCCCTCACCCCATGAAACAGCAGGTGGTGCTCAACATTTAGTTTATGGCTGCTTGACTGGTGGCAGAAAAAGTCACTGTACCCCCTCCTCGGCCTTCTGCCCCCATGAAACAGCTGGTGGTGCTCCAACGATTTAATTTATGGCTGCTTGACTTGTGGCAAAAAAAATATTGTACCCCCTCCCCGCCTCTGTCCTCTCACCCCCATGAAACAGAAGGTGGTGCTCCAACATTTAGTTTATGGCTGCTTGACTGGTGGCAGAAAAATCACTGTACCCTCCTCACCTTCTGTCCCCTCAGCCCCCATGAAACACCAGGTGGTGCTCCAACATTTAGTTTATGGCTGCTTGACTGGTGGCAGAAAAAGTCACTGTACCCTCCTCTGCCTTCTGCCCTCCCCCATGAAACAGCAGGTGGTGCTCCAACATTTAGTTTATGGCTGCTTGACTGGTGGCAGAAAAAGTCACTGTACCCCCTCCTCCACCTTCTGTCCCCTCACCCCCCATGAAACACCAGGTGGTGCGCCAACATTGAGTTTATGGCTGCTTGACTGTGGCAGAAAGTCACTGTACCCCCCTCCTCCCTTCTGTTCCCCCCCCATGAAACAGCAGGTGGTGCCCAACGATTAGTTTATGGCTGCTTGACTGGTGGCAGAAAAGTCACTGTACCCCCTCCTCCGCCTTCTGTCCCCTCACCCCATAGAAACAGCAGGTGGTGCTCCAACATTTAGTTTATGGCTGCTTGACTGGTGGCAGAAAATGTACCCCCTCCTCCGCCCTTCTGTTCCCCTCACCCCCATGAAACAGCAGGTGGTGCTCCAACATTTAGTTTATGGCTGCTTGACTGGTGGCAGAAAAAGTCACTGTACCCCCTCCTCCGCCTTCTGTCCCCTCACCCCCATGAAACAGCAGGTGGTGCTCCAACATTTAGTTTATGGCTGCTTGACTGGTGGCAGAAAAAGTCACTGTACCCCCTCCTCTGCCTTCTGCCTCCCCCCCATGAAACAGCAGGTGGTGCTCCAACATTTGAGTTTATGGCTGCTTGACTGGTGGCAGAAAAAGTCACTGTACCCCCTCCTCGCCTTCTGTCCCTCTCCCCCATGAAACAGCAGGTGGTGCTCCAAGATTTAGTTTATGGCTGCTTGACTGGTGGCAGAAAAAGTCACTGTACCCCCCTCCTCCACCTTCTGTCCCCTCACCCCCATGAAACAGCAGGTGGTGCCAACATTTAGTTATGGCTCCTTGACTGGTGGCAGAAAAGTCACTGTACCCCCTCCTCCTGCCTTCTGCCCTCCCCCCATGAAACAGCAGGTGGTGCTCCAAGATTTAGTTTATGGCTGCTTGACTGGTGGCAGAAAAAGTCACTGTACCCCCTCCTCTCTTCTGTCCCCCTCACCCCACATGAAACAGCAGGTGAGTGCGCAACATTTAGTTTATGGCTGCTTGACTGGTGGCAGAAAAGTCACCTGTACCCCCTCTCCGCCTTCTGTCCCCTCACCCCCATGAAACAGCAGGTGGTGCTCCAACATTAGTTTATGGCTGCTTTACTGGTGGCAGAAAAGTCACTGTACCCCTCCTCCACCTTCTGCCCTCACCCATGAAACAGCAGGTGGTGCTCCAACATTTAGGTTTATGGCTGCTTGACTGGTGGCAGAAAAGTCACTGTACCCCCTCCTCCACCTTCTGTCCCCTCACCCCATGAAACAGCAGGTGGTGCTCCAACATTTAGTTTATGGCTGCTTGACTGGTGGCAGAAAAAGTCACTGTACCCCCTCCTCTGCCTTCTGCCTCCCCATGAAACAGCAGGTGGTGCTCCAAGATTTAGTTTATGGCTGCTTGACTGGTGGCAGAAAAGTCACTGTACCCCCTCCTCCTCCCTTCTGTCCCCTCACCCCATGAAACAGCAGGTGGTGCGCCAACATTTAGTTTATGGCTGCTTGACTGGTGGCAGAAAAAGTCACTGTACCCCCTCCGCCTCTGTTCTCCTCACCCCCATGAAACAGCAGGTGGTGCTCCAACATTTAGTTTATGGCTGCTTGACTGGTGGCAGAAAAAGTCACTGTACCCCCCTCCTCCACATTCTGTCCCCCTCACCCCCATGAAACAGAAGGTGGTGCTCCAACATTTAATTTTGGCTGCTTGACTGGTGGCAGAAAAAGTCACTGTACCCCCCTCCTCTGCCTTCTGCCCCCCCCATGAAACAGCAGGTGGTGCTCCAAGATTTAGTTTATGGCTGCTTGACTGGTGGCAGAAAAAGTCACTGTACCCCCCTCCTCCGCCTTCTGTCCCCCTCACCACCATGAAACAGCAGGTGGTGCACCTACATTTAGTTTATGGCTGCTTGACTGGTGGCAGAAAAAGTCACTGTACCCCCCCTCCTCCGCCTTCTGTCCCCTCACCCCCCATGAAACTGCAGGTTGGTGCTCCAACATTTAGTTTATGGCTGCTTGACTGGTGGCAGAAAAGTCACTGTACCTCTCCTGCCTTCTGCCTCCCCATGAAACAGCAGGTGGTGCTCCAAGATTTAGTTTATGGCTGCTTGACTGGTGGCAGAAAAAGTCACTGTACCCCCCTCCACACCTTCTGTCCCTCACCCCATGAACAGCAGGTGGTGCTCCAACATTTAGTTTATGGCTGCTTGACTGGTGGCAAAAAAGTCACTGTACCCCCTCCTCCGCCTTCTGTCCCTCCTCACCCCATGAAACAGCAGGTGGTGCTCCAAACATTTAGTTTATGGCTGCTTGACTGGTGGCAGAAAAAGTCACTGTACCCCTCCTCCACATTCTGTCCCCTCACCCCATGAAACAGAAGGTGGTGCTCCAACATTTAGTTTATGGCTGCTTGACTGGTGGCAGAAAAGTCACTGTACCCCCCTCCTCCGCCTTCTGTCCCTCACCCCCATGAAACAGCAGGTGGTGCCAACATTTAGTTTATGGCTGCTTGACTGGTGGCAGAAAAAGTCACCCCCCTCCTCGCCTTCTGTCCCCTCACCACCATGAAACAGCAGGTGGTGCACCTACATTTAGTTTATGGCTGCTTGACTGGTGGCAGAAAAGTCACTGTACCCCTCCTCCGCCTTTCTGTCCCCTCACCCCCATGAAACTGCAGGTGGTGCTCAACATTTAGTTTATGGCTGCTTGACTGGTGGCAAAAAAGTCACTGTACCCCCTCCTCCACCTTCTGTCCCCTCACCCCATGAAGCAGCAGGTGGTGCTCCAACATTTAGTTTATGGCTGCTGACTGGTGGCAGAAAAGTCACTGTACCCCCCTCCTCTGCCTTCTGCCCCCCATGAAACAGCAGGTGGTGCTCCAACATTTAGTTTATGGCTGCTTGACTGGTGGCAGAAAAAGTCATTGTACCCCCTCCTCCGCTTCTGTCCCCCCTTCACCCCCATGAAACAGAAGGTGGTGCTCCAACATTTAGTTTATGGCTGCTTGACTGGTGGCAGAAAAGTCACTGTACCCCCTCCTCTGCCTTCTGCCCCCAATGAAACAGCTGGTGGTGCTCCAACATTTAATTTATGGCTGCTTGACTTGTGGCAAAAAAATTGTTGTCCCCCGCCTTCCGTCCCCCCACCCCCCATGAAACAGGTGCTGCTCCAACATTTAGTTTATGGCTGCTTTACTGGTGGCAGAAAAGTCACTGTAATCCTCCTCCACCTTCTGTCCCCTACACCCCCATGAAACACCAGGTGGTGCTCCAACATTTAGTTTATGGCTGCTTGACTGGTGGCAGAAAAAGTCACTGTACCCCCTCCTCTGCCTTCTGCCCTCCCCATGAAACAGCAGGTGGTGCTCCAAGATTTAGTTTATGGCTGCTTGACTGGTGGCAGAAAAAGTCACTGTACCCCCCTCCTCCGCCTTCTGTCCCCCTCACCCCCATGAAACTGCAGGTGGTGCGCCAACATTTAGTTTATGGCTGCTTGACTGGTGGCAGAAAAAGTCACTGTACCCCCCTCCTCCGCCTTCTGTTCCCTCACCCCCATGAAACAGCAGGTGGTGCTCCAACATTTAGTTTATGGCTGCTTGACTGGTGGCAGAAAAAGTCACTGTACCCCCCTCCTCCACCTTCTGTCCCCCTCACCCCCATGAAACAGCAGGTGGTGCTCCAACATTTAGTTTATGGCTGCTTGACTGGTGGCAGAAAAAGTCACTGTACCCCCCTCCTCTGCCTTCTGCCCCCCATGAAACAGCAGGTGGTGCTCCAACATTTAGTTTATGGCTGCTTGACTGGTGGCAGAAAAAGTCACTGTACCCCTCCTCCACCTTCTGTCCCCTCACCCCATGAAACAGCAGGTGGTGCTCCAACATTTAGTTTATGGCTGCTTGACTGGTGGCAGAAAAGTCACTGACCCCCTCCTCACCTTCTGTCCCCTCACCCCCATGAAACAGCAGGTGGTGCTCCAACATCTGGTTTATGGCTCCTTGACTGGTGGCAGAAAAGTCACTGTACCCCTCCTCTGCCTTCTGCCCTCCCCATGAAAACAGCAGGTGGTGCTCAAGATTTGGTTATGGCTGCTTGACTAGTGGCAGAAAAAGTCACTGTACCCCCCTCCTCCGCCTTCTGTCCCCCTCACCCCCATGAAACAGCAGGTGGTGCGCCAACATTTAGTTTATGGCTGCTTGACTGGTGGCAGAAAAAGTCACTGTACCCCCCTCCTCCGCCTTCTGTCCCCTCACCCCCATGAGCAAGCAGGTGGTGCTCCAACATTTAGTTTATGGCTGCTTTACTGGTGGCAGAAAAGTCACTGTACCCCTCCTCCACCTTCTGTCCCCTCACCCCATGAAACAGCAGGTGGTGCTCCAACATTTAGTTTATGGCTGCTTGACTGGTGGCAGAAAAAGTCACTGTACCCCCCTCCTCCACTTCTGTCCCCTCACCCCTCATGAACAACAGGTGGTGCTCCAACATTTAGTTTATGGCTGCTTGACTGGTGGCAGAAAAGTCACTGTACCCCTCCTCTGCCTTCTGCCCTCCCATGAAACAGCAGGTGGTGCTCCAAGATTTAGTTTATGGCTGCTTGACTGGTGGCAGAAAAGTCACTGTACCCCTCCTCCGCCTTCTGTCCCCTCACCCCCATGAAACAGCAGGTGGTGCGCCAACATTGTGTTTATGGCTGCTTGACTGGTGGCAGAAAAGTCACTGCACCCCCTCCTCCGCCTTCTGTTCTCCTCACCCCATGAAACAGCAGGGTGGTGCTCCAACATTTAGTTTATGGCTGCTTGACTGGTGGCAGAAAAAGTCACTGTACCCCCTCCTCCACATTCTGTCCCCTCACCCCATGAAACAGCAGGTGGTGCTCCAACATTTAGTTTATGGCTGCTTGACTGGTGGCAGAAAAGTCACTGTACCCCCTCCTCTGCCTTCTGCTCCCCCATGAAACAGCAGGTGGTGCTCCAACATTTAGTTTATGGCTGCTTGACTGAGTGGCAGAAAAAGTCACTGTACCCCCCTCCTCCACCTTCTGTCCCCTCACCCCCATGAAACAGCAGGTGGTGCTCCAACATTTAGTTTATGGCTGCTTGACTGGTGGCAGAAAAAGTCACTGTACCCCCCTCCTCCACCTTCTGTCCCCCTCACCCCCATGAAACAGCAGGTGGTGCTCCAACATTTAGTTTATGGCTGCTTGACTGGTGGCAGAAAAAGTCACTGTACCCCCCTCCTCTGCCTTCTGCCCTCCCCATGAAAACAGCAGGTGGTGCTCCAAGATTTAGTTTATGGCTGCTTGACTAGTGGCAGAAAAGTCACTGTACCCCCTCCTCCGCTGTCCCTTCCCCTCACCCCATGAAACAGCAGGTGGTGCGCCCAACATTTAGTTTATATGGCTGTGACTGGTGGCAGAAAAGTCACTGTACCCCTCCTCCGCCTTCTGTCCCCCTCACCCCCAAGAGCAGCAGGTGGTGCTCCAACATTTAGTTTATGGCTGCTTGACTGGTGGCAGAAAAGTCACTGTACCCCCCCTCCTCCACATTCTGTCCCCCTCACCCCCATGAAACAGCAGGTGGTGCTCCAACATTTAGTTTATGGCTGCTTGACTGGTGGCAGAAAAAGTCACTGTACCCCCCCTCCTCCACCTTCTGTCCCCCTCACCCCCATGAAACAGAAGGTGGTGCTCCAACATTTAGTTTATGGCTGCTTGTCTGGTGGCAGAAAAAGTCACTGTACCCCCCTCCTCTGCCTTCTGCCCTCCCCATGAAACAGCAGGTGGTGCTCCAAGATTTAGTTTATGGCTGCTTGACTGGTGGCAGAAAAAGTCACTGTACCCCCCTCCTCCGCCTTCTGTCCCCCTCACCCCCATGAAACAGCAGGTGGTGCTCCAACATTTAGTTTATGGCTGCTTGACTGGTGGCAAAAAAAGTCACTGTACCCCCTCCTCCGCCTTCTGTCCCCCTCACCCCCATGAAACAGCAGGTGGTGCACCAACATTTAGTTTATGGCTGCTTGACTGGTGGCAGAAAAAGTCACTGTACCCCCTCCTCCGCCTTCTGTCCCCTCACCCCCATGAAACAGCAGGTGGTGCTCCAACATTTAGTTTATGACTGCTTGACTGGTGGCAGAAAAAGTCACTGTACCCCCCTCCTCCACCTTCTGTCCCCCTCACCCCCATGAAACAGCAGGTGGTGCTCCAACATTTAGTTTATGGCTGCTTGACTGGTGGCAGAAAAAGTCACTGTACCCCCCTCCTCTGCCTTCTGCCCCCCATGAAACAGCAGGTGGTGCTCCAACATTTAGTTTATGGCTGCTTGACTGGTGGCAGAAAAAGTCATTGTAACCCCTCCTCCGCCTTCTGTCCCCTTCACCCCCATGAAACTGCAGGTGGTGCTCCAACATTTAGTTTATGGCTGCTTGACTGGTTGCAGAAAAAGTCACTGTACCCCACTCTTCTGCCCCCCCCCAATGAAACAGCTGGTGGTGCTCCAACATTTAATTTATGGCTGCTTGACTTGTGGCAAAAAAAAAATTGTTGTACCCCCTGCCTTCTGTCCCCCCCACCCCATGAAACAGCAGGTGGTGCTCCAACATTTAGTTTATGGTTGCTTCACTGGTGACAGAAAAGCACTGTACCCCTCCTCTGCTTCTCTGCCCTCCCCCATGAATCAACATGTGATGCTCCAACATTTAGTTCATGGCTGCTTAACTGTGGCAAAAAAATTGCTGTACCCCCTCCTCTGCCTCTGTCCCCACCCCACATTTAACAAGAAGTGGTGCTCTAACACTTACTTTATGGCTGCTTGATTGGTGGCTGCTTTGCCTGCTTCAGTTTGTCTGCACAAAAAGTTCGAAGTGCAAATTACATTACACAGGTTCTGTACTGTACAGGTTTTACTGTACAGTACTACTGTACCTGTACTGTTTTCTATTTCCTTTAGGTACTGTACAATACTGTAATGTACACTACAGTGCAGTAGTGATGGCGCATTTACAGAGCTCCCCCGACATGGCTGGATCCTCCTTGATGTACTGCTTCTTCCTATTGGTCTGCTTGGAGCACCTAGAAGTCGTGCTAAAAAACCGCGATGTTTCCACAGCATAGTCTCACGGAAGGTCGGTTATCTGAGAGTGGAGACTGTAAGCTGCATAGGAGACAACATGTAGGATCAGTGATGGAAACGGATAACATGAGTGATGGTTATGCGGGTGATAACACAATGGGGTGGAAAAAAATAACCGGTTGATGACGGATACGTGCGTGCGCCGGTAAAATGCGAGTTGGATAAACGAGTGCTGACTGTATTAAGGATGAAAACAGATGAAATACAGTGGCACCATGGAAGGTAGCAACAGCTCCCAGAGAACAAACAGCCCAACCGGTTTCGCACCAAAAGCGCCTCCTCAGGGACTAATTTGGTAATTACAAGAACCTTTTAAATAGAAAATACCACTTAAAGTGACAGTTCAACATTACCAAAAAGATTTTTTAACACCAATAATACCAAACCAAATTCATTCTAGTATTCATACAATAACCTCAAGTTTTAAAATTTTAAGTAAACATTTATGCTACAAATCAGGAATACTAAATTAGCAAATAATTCTCTCAATGGGCAAAAAATGGTAAGAATCACCAGTACATTATATACCAAAGTTGCTGAAGAAGCTTCAACCTGAAAAAAAGGGAAACACGCTATAAATAACACATAATACCACATTTGTATATTAATTCTTAATTCATTATTTCAAATATTTAGACCTTAAAAAAGGTGCAATATCAAAAGTGTCATTTAATCCTGGGCACTCCAAAGCACCCAGTGTATAGATCCAAAAAGACTCCCTGCACAGTATTTTATTCTCCAAATCCCCTCTACATGGGCCAACACACACTTTCTCAATACCATAGAATGTAAAAATATGTGCAGTGTCATAATGATATAGCTGTAAATGTTGTACCAAGGCATTCTTATCATTATGACATCTAATGTCACTCATGTGCTCACAAACCCTCAATTTGAATGCTCTTGAAGTCTTGCCTACATAAAAGGCACCACAGGTACAGGCAGCCAAATACACCACCCCTGTAGTGGAGCAGTTAATAAACTGTCTCACATCAAACTGTTTGCTGACATTAGCAGAAGAAAACTGTTTTTTCTGGTCCATAATATTGCAAAATTTGCAATGACCACAACAGAAAAAGCCCAATGGTGGTGAAGGTAACCAACTAGTACTAGGTCTATCCACTGGTTAATATGAATGTACCAGTAGATCCAAAATGTTCCTCCCTTTTCTACAAACCATCCTTGGTTTGATTTTAACTTCATTTTTTAATGTAACATCTGTACTTAATATAGACCAGTGTTTGTCTATAATATTCTTAACTTCTGCTGTATTTTGACCAAAAGTAGTAATAAAATTAAGATGTTCATTATCTTCTGCTCTAACTTTATATTCTAACAGTTCACTCCTAGGCATACTTCGAACCTCATTCATTGACTTTTGCAACACACCAGTGGCATAACCTTTATCCCTGAATCTCTCTGCAATTTCACTCATACAAATTTCAAAATCTCCTGGCTCACTGCAATTACGTTGAACCCTCATGAACTGAGATTTTGGAACGTTACTGATGGTGTGGTGGGGATGGCAGCTGGAAGCATGCAGAACTGAATTCCTATCTGTAGGTTTTCGAAGAATGGAGGTACAAATAGTACCATCCTGTAATTTCACAATATGCAAATCCAAAAAGCTGATCTGCCTAAGATCTGCCTGTATTAAGAATCTTAAATGTGGATTTGATAAATGTAAATATTGCACAAAACTTTCCAGCTCACCATAAGTCCCCCGCCACACCATCAGAACATCATCAATAAAACGTCTCCACAGATCAATCTTGTCATAGAAAGGGTTCTTAACATTGTCATAGACCACCTCCCTTTCCACTGTCCCAAATAAGGTTAGCATAATTGGGAACAAATGTAGCTCCCATAGCTGTCCCTTTAATTTGGTGATAATATTTCCCCTGAAAACTGAAAACATTAAATTTAAGCACAAGTTCAGAGTTTAAGCAGAAAATCTTTTTCACATACATCCAAATTAGTAGACAGGTCTAACCAGGTACACACTGCCTCAAGTCCACCCTGATGAGGTATATTAGTATATAAAGACTCAATCTCCATTGATACTAATAACCAGGACTGCTCAATTTGTAAGTCCTCCAGGACACCCAGAGTTTGTGTAGTATCCCCTCAAAAAAGAGGACAATAGCCCCACTACCTCCTGTATGTGTGCATCTACATACTGGGAAAGAGGTTCAGTAAGTGAACCAAGGATGGTTTATAGAAAAGGGAGGAACATTTCGGATCTACTGGTACATTCATATCAACCAGTGGATAGACCTAGTACTAGTTGGTACTAGTTGGTTACCTCCGCCACCATTGGGCTTTTTCTGTTGTGGTCATTGCAAATTTTGCAATATTATGGACCAGAAAAAACAGTTTTCTTCTGCTAATGTCAACAAACAGTTTGATGTGAGACAGTTTATTAATTGCTCCACTACAGGGGTGGTGTATTTGGCTACCTGTACCTGTGGTGCCTTTTATGTAGGCAAGACTTTGAGAGCATTCAAATTGAGGGTTTGCAAGCACATGAACGACATTAGATGTCATAATGATAAGAATGCCTTGGTACAACATTTACAGCTATATCATTATGACACTGCACATATTTTTACATTCTGTGGTATTGAGAAAGTGTGTGTTGGCCCATGTAGAGGGGATTTGGAGAATAAGATACTGTGCAGGGAGTCTTTTTGGATCTATACACTGGGTGCTTTGGAGCGCCCAGGATTAAATGACACTTTTGATATTGCACCTTTTTTAAGGTCTAAATATTTGAAATAATGAATTAAGAATTAATATACAAATGTGGTATTATGTGTTATTTATAGTGTGTTTCCCTTTTTTTCAGGTTGAAGCTTCTTCAGCAATTTTGGTATATAATGTACTGGTGATTCTTGCCATTTTTTGCCCATTGAGAGAATTATTTGCTAATTTAGTATTCCTGATCTGTAGCATAAATGTTTACTTAAAATTTTAAAACTTGAGGTTATTGTATGAATACTAGAATGAATTTGGTTTGGTATTATTGGTGTTAAAAAATCTTTTTGATAATGTTGCACTGTCACTTTAAGTGGTATTTTCTATTTAAAGGGTTCTTGTAATTACCAAATTAGTCCCTGAGGAGGTGCTTTTGGCGTGAAACTGGTCAGGCTGTTTGTTCTCTGGGAGCTGTTGCTACCTTGCATGGCGCCACTGTATTTCATCTGTTTTCATCCTTAATATGTGAGTTTAATACAGCATTTATTTTTCAAAGAAGTGTTGGTGCTGTGTTTATTTTGATCGCATGTTTATCCATTTATACTGGCACAACCTGAACTGGAGCCGCTTTTTTTGTGTAGTTGTGTATTGTTTTAAGCAGGCTCAGCTCGACTTCTTTGTTGGCACTGTAAAGAATATATGTGACCGTTTTTATTTATTAATATTACGGTCCTTTTTTGTAGCCTGTGGTTTGGTATTCTGCAGCCTGCATTTCTCTTTCATCATGTCTTATAATATAAAAGATTTGTATGCAGGTAGCGATGGCTCCCAGACTTTTAGCAAGTTTTTGTTTCTGGGCATAGGGACACCAAATCCGTTTGTAAGTTCGGATCCTGACACTGTCGTGTCTCATCCAAACAATACAGTTGTTGGTGACACTCCAAATCATGAACCAGCAGCCAGTATATTTACTGCTTATTTTGAGCTGCAAAAGTTAGCACTCAAAGCAAGGAGCATCTATTGGAACCTTACTAGTCTTGAGGGATACGTACAGGTGAATCGAGTCCCGAGGGGACTTAGAGTAATAAAATGGCCTGGATATGGTTTAGATCGACAAAGCTTTAAAGATGATTGGACTAACCAGATGCAAGCAGCCTCTATGCTTTTTCAGGAGTGCTTAATAAGAGACTATCAAGCACAGAAGATTCAGATTGAGCCCCTTGTCAAAGAAAAAGAATCTGTCTTTGCCAGTTATAGTGCTGATCCAGACTTTAAAAAGCTTGAAAATAAGTTACGCTTGGCAATCACTAAACAAGATACTCATCTAAAAGCTATAAAAATTAAAAAGTTTTGAACGAGACCGCCAGGATTATGCTCTGAATAGAGTCTTTACGTGGAAGGGGTCTGAGCCTACTGGAAAGCATAAATGAAGTACAGTTAAAAATAAGCAACAACAGAATAAATCAATTTTACACACCAACACTAACAACAGTATTGACAGCAGTTTCCATTCTACATCAGAGTCATCTGAAGACCCTTTGGAAGAAGTCAGCGTGGTGAACAACAGCCAACTGCGCCGCTCGGAACGATTGGTAAGGCTCGAGGTGGATCAAAGACACGGCAAGGTGGACGAAGGAAATGTAAGAACAAAAACCTCTGAAGGCAGACGATATCCAGTAATGATGCAGAGAACCTCACAGAAGTTCAGAGGGAGGTCGATACATTGAATTTTATAAACCTGTCTGATGTTTTACTGACTGACAACCAAGTCTCTGTTTTCGGGAAGGGACTAAAATTCATTCCTTCATGCAGCAACTCCAAGTTTAACATCTTTTTGGACATTAAGAGGTTTACTCAGAAATTAAGTATAAAATCCTTTTTTAATAGATGTAATAGTGAACATTTGGCTGAGCAGTCGCGAGGGCTAGAAATAGTATTAACTCAGACACAACAGCAGGAGGGACATCTTCAACATTTTAAAAGTCCATCTACTTTTAATCCACCGCCTTCAGCTGCAATCATGGTTTTCGAAACTGCATGCTTGAATGATATAGATTCCATGTTTAGGAAACAGAACAGTCATTCGTTTTGTAACTTAAATAATGATGAAAAGAAAGCGCTAATTGAATTGGAGAATAACCCTTTAATTACCATCAAACCGGCAGACAAAGGGGGAGCTGTGGTGGTGCTCAATACCAAGGATTATATACAGGAAGTACATCATCAGTTGGATAATGATATTTTTTATAGACCTTTGGAAAAAGACCCTACGTTGGACCTTAAGAAGGAAATTGATGTTTATCTCCTTCGGGCATTCCAAGATGGTATGATATCTAAAAATTCCCTTGATTTTCTTACAGTACAACATCCAGTACGGGCTACCATTTACATTTTGCCAAAAGTCCACAAAAGTGTTCAAAGTCCTCCAGGAAGACCCATTGTTTTGGGGATTGGTTCACTTATTGAACCTCTTTCCCAGTATGTAGATGCACACATACAGGAGATAGTGGGGCTATTGTCCTCTTTTTTGAGGGATACTACACAAACTCTGGGTATCCTGGAGGACTTACAAATTGAGCAGTCCTGGTTATTAGTATCAATGGATATTGAGTCTTTATATACTAATATACCTCATCAGGGTGGACTTGAGGCAGTGCGTACTTGGTTAGACCTGTCTACTAATTTGGATGTATGTGAAAAAGATTTTCTGGTTAAACTCTGAACTTGTGCTTAAATTTAATGTTTTCAGTTTTCAGGGGAAATATTATCACCAAATTAAAGGGACAGCTATGGGAGCTACATTTGCTCCCAATTATGCTAACCTTTATTTGGGACAGTGGGAAAGGGAGGTGGTCTACGACAATGTTAAGAACCCTTTCTATGACAAGATTGATCTGTGGAGACGTTTTATTGATGATGTTCTGATGGTGTGGCGGGGGACTTATGGTGAGCTGGAAAGTTTTGTGCAATATTTACATTTATTAAATCCACATTTAAGATTCTCAATACAGGCAGATCTTAGGCAGATCAGCTTTTTGGATTTGCATATTGTGAAATTACAGGATGGTACTATTCGTACCTCCATTTTTCAAAAACCTACAGATAGGAATTCAGTTCTGCATGCCTCCAGCTGCCATCCCCGCCACACCATCAGTAACATTCCAAAATCTCAGTTCATGAGGGTTCAACGTAATTGCAGTGAGCCAGGAGATTTTGAAATTTGTATGAGTGAAATAGCAGAGAGATTCAGGGATAAAGGTTATGCCACTGGTGTGTTGCAAAAGTCAATGGATGAGGTTCGAAGTATGCCTAGGAGTGAACTGTTAGAATATAAAGTTAGAGCAGAAGATAATGAACATCTTAATTTTATTACTACTTTTGGTCAAAATACAGCAGAAGTTAAGAATATTATAGACAAACACTGGTCTATATTAAGTACAGATGTTACATTAAAAAATGAAGTTAAAATCAAACCAAGGATGGTTTGTAGAAAAGGGAGAAACATTTTGGATCTACTGGTACATTCATATCAACCAGTGGATAGACCTAGTACTAGTTGGTTACCTCCGCCACCTTTGGGCTTTTTCTGTTGTGTTCATTGCAAAATTTGGCAATATTATGGACCAGAAAAAACAGTTTTCTTCTGCTAATGTCAACAAACAGTTTGATGTGAGACAGTTTATTAATTGCTCCACTACAGGGGTGGTGTATTTGGCTACCTGTACCTGTGGTGCCTTTTATGTAGGCAAGACTTGAGAGCATTCAAATTGAGGGTTTGCAAGCACATGAGCGACATTAGATGTCATAATGATAAGAATGCCTTGGTACAATATTTACAGCTATATCATTATGACACTGCACATATTTTTACATTCTGTGGTATTGAGAAAGCGTGTGTTGGCTCATGTGGAGGGGATTTAGAGAATAAGATACTGTGCAGGGAGTCTTTTTGGATCTATACACTGAGTGCTTTGGAGTGCCCAGGATTAAATTACACTTTTGATATTGCACCTTTTTTAAAGTCGAAATATTTGAAATAATGAATGAAGAATTAATATACAAATGTGGTATTATGTGTTATTTATAGTGTGTTTCCCTTTTTTTCAGGTTGAAGCTTCTTCAGCAATTTTGGTATATAATATACTAGTGATTCTTACCATTTTTTGCCCATTGAGAGAATTATTTGCTAATTTAGTATTCCTGATCTGTAGCATAAATGTTTACTTAAAATTTTAAAACTTGAGGTTATTGTATGAATACTAGAATGAATTTGGTTTGGTATTATTGGTGTTAAAAAATCTTTCTGATAATGTTGCACTGTCACTTTAAGTGGTATTTTCTATTTAAAGGGTTCTTGTAATTACCAAATTAGTCCCTGAGGAGGTGCTTTTGGCACGAAACCGGTCAGGCTGTTTGTTCTCTGGGAGCTGTTGCTACCTTGCATGGCGCCACTGTATTTCATCTGTTTTCATCCATAATATGTGAGTTTAATACAGCATTTATTTTTCAAAGAAGTGTTGGTGCTGTATTTATTTTGATCACAAATTTATTAAGGTGCAAAGTTTCACCATTTAACCTTAAATGGGGTACTCTACCATAATATATATATATATATATAGATATATATTAGAGGCATAAAACTCCATTTAATGCATCAGTTAGGGTTGTTCCACAGAGACAAAAGCGAGGAAATTCAATGTTAGGGTTGAAGACCCCCCTTGCACCCACCCACCCTGCCCCTCAGCCAGCATCGGGGTGTGCGTTGAGGTCATCGGCCTAACTCTCACCCTATCACATGTGTAAAGAAGCTGAGATGGTGAAATATAGGAGAGTGGGGTGAGAGTTAGGACTGATGACCCCAACACACACCCCAATGTCGGCTGGGGGGCAGGGTGGGGGTTGGTGCAAGGGGTGGTTTCAACCCTAACATCGAATTTCCTCACTTTTGTCACTGTGGAACAACCCTAACTGATGCATTAAACTGAGTTTTTTACCTCTGTTTTCCCTTCTTTTTTTTTCCAGTTAGTACTTTTTATTGTAGTTTTAACGTATTACAGACAACGTCCACAGACAAGACACTGTAAGTATCAATAGCAGAGAAGAGTACAAATCAATATTATAGCCATATACTTCCAGCATGCACTTATATGATCTAAAAGGCATTATAGGCTAATAGCAGGGGGGAGGGGGGGAAACCCTCCTTTCTCTGTCCACAGTGATGCCAACAATTCACAAATATTGGGTGACCAGACAATGCTGTTAAAAGATACTAATGAACTACATGCTTGTGAGTATTAAACAAGAGTGATGGCTGGCATAGACTGTAGTCCTGGCAGGGGCTGCACCACTGGGAGCAATAAGGAAGGAATTCCAAAAGGACCATACACAGAGTTCACCCTATCCCGGTCCTAGGTTTCAAGTATTCAAGAAAGAGGGCCCAGCAGGCAATATATATTGCAAGTCTGTTGGCTACAGCATGGGACATGTGATCTAGCAATACCAAGAGTGTAAAATCGTGTTGAAGTTCAAGGAGGGAGGGGATTTCAGTTGAGCACCACCGGCTTAAAATGAGGCGCTTAGCTGAAATACTAAGTAGAGCTAGCCAGCGGAGCTGATGGATTTTGATACGAGAGCCTACAGAAGGTAGGCCCAAAATCCAGAAGAGGGGATCCAACCGGGTTGTAATACTGAGAGTTTGCGTGGCAAGGTGATTCACTGCCTGCCAGAAGGGGGCCAGTACTGGGCACTGCCATATGATATGATGAAGGTCTCCAGTGAGGGCCTGGCACCTCCAGCAGAGCTTGTTATCCAAAAGTATAGCTTGGTACAGGACAGCAGGCGTTTGGTACCAGTGATGCAAGAGCTTATTCTGAATGAGTTTACTATGTGCATCTGAGTAGCTCGAATGTGCCAGCTTCAAATAGAGAGCCCATTGAGCATCCTCTAAACTCACCTGCAGAGCTTTCTCCCATTTCTGTTTTGAGTCAGCTGACTGTGAGGGGAGCTCTCTTGAAGATCCACATAAATTTTACTAGCCCGACCTCTGCCAATCTTGAGCCAGGTGGATAGCTTTTGAGGAAGAGTCATGGGGGGCAAATATCATTTAAGAAATTCAGTCAGAGAGCTGCGCAACTGGAGATATCTCCAGAAGTTAGATTTACCAAGGCCCTTAGCTTTAGCAAGCTCTGTAAAAGGTTGGATCTGATGCCCCATTTCATCCAGAACATCAGCTAAGACCCTAATGCCCATATGCTCCCATTGGGACCAGTGAATGGGGTGATTTTCTATCAAAATGTGCCTGTTATGGAAAATCAGGGTATATGGCAGGGGGGTGGGATTAGCCTTAAACCGATTATGCACCTTGGTCCAAATTTGAACCGCTGGGGCAATAGTGGGATGGTCCCGAATTTGCTTGGGAAGGGGGTTGTAAAGTAAAAGGAGAAGTGTATGTACTTGGGCAGTGGCCTGCTCCATATGGAGCCATTGTGAACACGCTGGAGATGGGGTAGAGAACCATTTTAGAGACTGTGATATGGAGTATGCCTAGGTATAGCCTTCTAGCCATGGCAAACACCAGTCTCCTGTCATCCAGTGAGAGCGAAGCTTACTCCTGCTATATCGAGGCTTTTTGTTGTCCCAAATAAAGTTCCTCACCACCTTATCGATGGCATGGAACCATTTCACTGGAGGAGTCAGAGGGATATGCGAAAGAGGATATAGAAGTTTAGGGACTGATATTATTTTAAGGGCTGCAATTTTGCCGGATAAGGTGAGGTGGAGTAGCTTCCACCTCTCTATCTCCGTCTTGAGGTCGCCAGTAGAGGAGTTATATTTAAATCCCAAATTTTGGAAAGGTCTGCAGAGATATGAATACCCAGGTAAACTAGAGAGACCGGGACCCATGTGATCCCAGAGGAAGGAACCTTCTCTTGAGTGCAGCAAGCATTGACAGGGAGCAATTCGGTCTTGGCATTGTTCACCTTCAGGCCAGATATTACTGCAAGATCTGCCAGGAGAGAGAGGAGCACTGGAAGAGAGGCCAAGACGTTGTTCATCAGGACCAGAAGATCGTCCGCATACAATAGTATAACATATGTATGCGCCCCAATAGAGATCCCATGGATGCTAGAGTGCTGTCGGATAGCAGCTGCCAATGGTTCGGCTGCCAGAATGAACAGAAGGGGAGAAAGGGGACATCCTTGTCGGGTACCTCTGCCTAACTGGAAAGGATGGGATATAGCTGAATTTGTTTTAACCCTCGCCATGGGCTGTTGATATATAGCCCTCACCCAGTTCCAGAAGGGCTCTCCAAAGCCAAAGCGTTGCAGTACTTTCTCCAAGTAGACCCATTCAAGAGAGTCAAAGGCTTTCTCGAAGTCCACTGCGACTGCGGCAGTGGGAGTGGAGGGAGTCTTAGCATGGTGAGTAACATTGATCAGAGACCTAATGTGGTCATGGCTGAAGCATCCTGGGACAAAGGCCACCTGTGAGGGGTGGATAAGAGAGGGGATAAGTGGGCTTAGCCTGGTGGCCAGAATTTTAGCAAAGATCTTACTGTCCGAATTAAGTAGTGAGATAGGGCAGTAGCTAGAGGGAAGTATGGGATCCTTGCCTTTTTTCAGAAAAAATGTAATGGTTGCTTCTCGGAGGGTGGAGGGAAAACTAACATTGGTTAGTGCTTTGTTATATACCATGGAGAGAAGGGGAGAGATCTGGGGGGCCAGTATCTGCCATAATTCAATAGGAAAACCGTCGCCTCCTGGAGTCTTGCCGGGACTGAGGGCTTTGAGTGCTGCAGCAACTTCCTCTGGCATAATGGGCAGGTCCAGGGGCATGGCCTGAGAAGGGGGAAGGACAGGGAGTTGGAGTGGAGCAAGAAAAGACTCTATTGCATGAGGTGTTTTGGAAGAGGAGTACAGCTCTGCGTAAAAGTGTTTCATGATGCCATTTATGTGATTATGGTCTGTTCTAGTTGCACCAGTTTGGTCCCTTAACCATACGATATGGCGCTCATCCTGCTGTTTGTGTAGCTGATAGGCCAGAAGTTTACTGGCTTTTTCACCACCTTCCCAGTACTGATGTTCACAGCCTCAGTAATGCAATTTCAGCTTTGCGGTCTAGCAAATCATTAACGTCCAAGCGTACCGCAAGCATTTCTTTGTCCAGGAGGGAATCAGGTGTCAAATGGGGAAACTGTTTGGCCCTATTCTCAAGATTTTTGAGCTTTGTTTCTAAGGAGGACAAAAGATGTTCCAATTTCTTCCGGCGCCTGGAGGCATAGCCCCTGATTGCCCCACGGAGAGTGGCCTTAAACGCCTCCCAAGTGGTGCCTGGGGGGGTTTCCTGAGGGGAGTTTTCCACCATAAAAAAAGACAGCCTCAGAAGTTACCCATTATATAAAATCAGGGTCTTTAAGGAGAAGAGGGTCTAGCTTCCAGGCAACAGATTTGGCTGGGAGGGGGCCCATAGGGTGTGTAGATGTACAGGAGCATGGTCCAAAATTACCTTAGGAAGAATCACCGTGTCGACTGCATTCTGGCAGATTTCAGCCGACACCAGCCAGAAATCTAGCCGACTGTGCGACCCATGCATGGATGAGGTGAAAGAGTAGTCTCCTGCCCTTGGGTGAAAAGTTCTCCAAATATCCGTTAGGCCAAGCTCTGCCATTAATTGCTGCAGTGCTAAGCAGCCCCTAGTGTGTTGAGAGGAGGTATGGGCACTGCAATCCAAGCGAGGCATTAGGGTCAGATTAAAATCTCCCCCCAAAATGATGGGTGTGGACGCAGCTGCTAGGGAGCTCAGTTCCTGGGCTATGGATTGAAAAAAGGAGGGATCATCTTCATTTGGGGCATAAATGCATCCTAGCAGCCAGGGGCCTTCAGGGGTGGACATCAATGCCAGCACCCACCACCCATGCTGATCCATCTGGATTGAACTAGGTGACCAGGTAAGTCATTTATGGAGGAGTACAGCCACCCCCTCTTTTCTTGGAGGATGAGGAGGAGGAGAAGACCTGCCCCACCCAGTCCCTAACCATCAATCTGTGGTCCTGCTTTGTGATTTTGGTCTCTTGCAGGAAATCCAGAGCAGCCCTTAGCCTCTTTAAATGCGATAACACCTGTTTACGCTTTACCGGGGTGTTCAGACCCCGTACGTTCCAGGTGTACACATGGAAGTCAGCCATGATCAAGTAAAGGAGGGAGCATACATAAATGCCAGATGGGTTTAACATGAACTGAGGCTGATGGGTGAGCTGGCCTTACCGTCAAGAGAATCCCAGAAGCATCCGGCCATTCAATATATACCAGCCATGAAATATTAGCAGCATGCCTTGTGCCATAAAGAGCCAGATCACCCACAATAAACACTTAAACATGCCAGGCAAACAGCCCAGCCCAGAAACAAACTATTAACAGAATTAACAGGATAGAGCAACAGCTCAGTAAATGGAGGTGGACGGTCAGGCCGGCAAACAAGCTGCCAAGGCCACCCGTCACCCTCTCATGGGGTGGAAAGTGACAAAGGGCACACTGATCATGGCAGTAAGATCCTCTAGGGTTTGCCCGGAAAACAAATGGTGTCACTCCTTTCTCCTGTGGGGAAGGAGGTATGGGGGAGAAGAAGGGAGTAATGCCCCTGCCTGGGGTAGGTGGTGGTGGGAGAACGATCCTTATCTACACCAGCTCGGCCCAAATATACATCCCGAGGATTGTGTTAAGGGGATCCACCTTACAGCTACACCACAGGGCAGGGGGGCAAGAGATATAATAAGCACAGAGCATAACAGCTATGGGAGACAGCGACTTAAAACCCAAACCCCCTGAGCTAGGTCATAATGATTACATCAGGACAAATTCACAAGTTTACAAACACCCACTTAGATTATTCTGGTACACTGGTAGGGCAGGTTAAAGTTCCAGATTTATCCACAGGCTGTTGCAAATACATCCACCTGGCAGAGTCATTAGAACTCTTGAAAGTGCCAACAGAAAGCACAACAGCTGAGACCCAGACAGTTTAACAGTCTGGATATTTAACCCTGAACAGACTTTACGAAGGAGAAAACAAAGTGAAGCAGACAGTACCACAAAAAAACTAGGCCAGACCCCGTTTACACCCTCTGGGAGAGAAAAATGAGATCCAAATGCACTTATCTGCTTGTTCAAGGAGGAGCTTCTACTGACTGAGGAGAGGGTGAACAGATCCCCACAGCATTGCTAGGTTCCTGAGATCGAAAGGGACTGCTGGGGTCCTGAAAAGATTGTTTTGGCTGATCTTGCGGTGCATCCAATGCAACGACTGTGGCCCATGATTTTGGAGCCGCGGCAGGTTGAGACGCACCATCATCCAGGACTGTGTCTGATAGGGTCAGCAGGGGAGAGAATTTATACGGCGAGTGGTAATGGCACAGGTCTCTATCCTCACTAGACTCTGGGGTGCCCTCCTCTGCCTGTCTGAAGGTCGGGTGCTGCCTCCGCTCGTGCCGCTGCTGTGAGTGATGTTTCCTGCTCTGTGGTGATATGGAGGCCTCAAAACACTGGACTGTAGGCCGCAGAGAATGCGGGGGGGGAGCCGAGTATATCCTCAGCGTGGCTGGAGGCAGCTGATGTCCCACGGGAGGATTTGAAAACATCCAGCTCCTGGAAATCCTTAGGAAATTCTCTCCTGAGATAGTCCATGAGACTGTCGGGTGATGCAAAGAAGGTAGGAGCCCCGTTAATGATCACCTGCACAGTTGCAGGGTACCTTAGTGAGAAGGAGATACAGTGGGCATGCAGGATTTTCCGACAGGTCGAATATGCCTTGCGCCTGTCAGACAGCTCCTGAGAATAGTCTTGGTAAATAGAAATGGGAGCGCTGCTCCAAGTAATGAATCCCTTCTCCCTAGCTGCTGCAACAACCATTTCTTTCTGTTGGAAGTCTATAAAACGGGCTAGAATAGGACATGGATGTTCCCCTTGTTTTGGTAGAGGGGCTAAGGAGCTGTGGGCCTGCTCGATGTGGAGAATCGTAGCTGCTGGCAGGTCTAGGATCTGAGGCAGAGTATCTTGCAAAAACTGGATAGTGTTCCTTTGTTCTGACCCTTCAGGGAAGCCGACAAACCTCAGGTTGTTACGGCGGCTACAATTTTCCAGGTCGTCCACTTTATTTTGAAGAAGGTGGATGAGTCGGGTCTGTTCTCTTGTAGTGGCAGTTAGTCCTTGTAAAGCAGAGTCATGGACCTTAACTTGTCACTGTGTGGGAAACAGATGGGTCTCAATTGCCTGCAGAGTTTGGGTATTGCTGTTGAGTGCAAGGGTCATTTGAGACATCTGTGTGTCAACAATTGTTGAAACATACAGTATGCTCTATTTTTGCAGGATCAATTTGATCCAGAGAGGAGGACACCATCCTGTAGGCCCAGAACAAAGAGAGGGCTCCTGGATCCCTTGTGCTGACCAGCTATGAAGAAAGGAGAGCAGAGTGGAGTAGCAGGTAAGTTCCTTTGCTTGTATCAGTGCTTCCAGCAGAGAAAAACCAGCCCAGACAGGTAGGATGCTAAAGGATGCAGACCCACAGTGAAAGAGCTAGAGAGTTAAGCTGCCATCTTGGCTGCAGGCAAAGCCACACCCCCTATTTTCCCTTCTTTTTGAGAATGTGCAGTAGAAGTAGTGAATGGAATGTGGTGGTGGGAGCACAGGGCCCCACCATGTGATGTTTTCTGACATAGTAACAGTAAGTACAAGGGAAACACAAGTGCTAACGGTTGCGCACATGGTGACAGAAATGTAAATGGTAAAGCAAACATTAATAGAAACACAAGCGCAAAGTGATGCCAAACTGAACAGTGCCGCAAAAGGGAGACACAACCGCGTAAGGAAACGCAAACTGTGACGCGCACGGTCACAGTACGGCAATTGGAAATGCATATGGTAAAGTTAACAGCATAAATAATGCCAAAGGGAACTAAAACGGAAATGCGAATGCAAGCACACAAGGAAACGCAAACTGTTATGCGCACAGTCATGGTACCGTAATTGTAAATGCAAATGGTAAAGTTAACTTGAACAATAACACCGAAGGATACAGAAACAGAAACCATAATGGAAGCGCATACGGAAATGCAAACCATAATGCACAGGTCACATTACTGCAATTGTAAATAGAAATGTTAACAGTAACAGCAACAATAACGCCAAAGGAAACAGAAACGGAAACGCAAATGCAAGTGCGCACGGAAACACAAACCGTAACGTGCACAGGCACGGTACCACAATTGAGAATGCAACTGGTAAAGGTAACATGAAGAATAATGCCAAAAGAAACAGAAATAGGAATGCAAGCACATACGGAAACGCAAACTGTAACACACATGGTCACATTACCGCAATTGTAAATGTAAATTGTAATGGTAACAGCAACAATAACGCCAAAGGAAACAGAAATGCAAAAGGAAATGCAAGTGCGTATGGAAATGCAAACCATGACATGCGCAGTCACAGTACAGCAATTGGAAGTGCAAATGGTAACGTTAACAGCAGAAATAACGGCAAAGTAAAGAGAAATGGAAATGCGAACGTAAGTGCGTACGCAAACAAAAACACAAAGGGTAATGCACACGGTGGCATACACGGGAACGGTAACGCAAACACGCATGGAAACACAAGTGGTAATGGTAAGTGTAACAGTAACGGAAGCGCACACCCTGGTGTTGCCCAACAGCTGCATAGAGAAACACAGTGTGTACAAAGAATGCTTGCATAATAATGAGCCTCAGAGCAGAAAATAAGTTGTTGGAATACTAAATTGCTTATATCTCAGTAACCATATGACATAGAAAAAAAAAATCACATTATTCATGATTTTCCTGGCTAAGTTTTCACTGACAATGAAAATTTTGCATCCCGCACCGTTTTCGAGATATGAGCCCTGACAGGCGCAACGTACACCACCAAGTTAGTCTATGGGAAAAAAACACCAATTTTGAAGTACCATAACTTTGCAGCCGTGCAATATTTTTTCACCAAACCACCAAAAGGCACATCTGTGAGATGTTGGCTGCCTTCCCTCCAAATTTCAGCTCAAAAGACCAAACTGTTCTTTTGCAGCAGGGTGGCAAAGAACTGCTGTCATTTTGGCCATAGTCTGAAAAAGTAGTGCTGTGATTTACGAAAGCTTTCACAAAAATTTGCAAAAGTGTCACAGGTGCGACACTACTTTGCGACACTACTTTTTCCAGAAATTTGAAAAACATATTTCTGGGGTGTTTGACCCCAAACTATAGAAATGCCTAACATAGAGAAACATAGAAACATAGACTTTGACGGCAGATAAGGACCGCTAGGCCCATCTAGTCTGCCCATTTCCCTACCTACAGGATAGGCCGCAGATCCTAGTTAACCAACAGCCTATATCTTCCTGCCCCCCACAAGAATTGCCTTATGTCTGTCCCATGCATTCTTGAATTCTCCCACAGTTTTAGACCCCACAACTTCCTCAGGAAGGCTGTTCCATGCATCCACTACCCTCTCTGTCAAATAATACTTCCTCACATTGCCCCTGAACCGCCCTCCTTCTATCTTTAAATTGTGTCCCCTTGTTCTTGCAAGTCTCTTTTTCTGAAAGATGCTACCCTCTTGGACTTTGTTGACTCCCTTGAGGTACTTGAAAGTTTCTATCATGTTCCCCCTCTCCCTTCTTTCCTCAAGGGTATACATATTAAGCTCCTTTAGTCTCTCCTCATACGGCTTCTCTTGCAGACCCTGCACCATTTTAGTTGCCCTCCTCTGGACTGACTCTATCCTGTCTATGTCCTTGCGGAGATGGGGTCTCCAGAACTGAACACAGTATTCCAGATGGGGTCTCACCAACTGTCTGTACAGAGGGATAACAACTTCCTGTTTTCTGCTGCTGATGCCTCTCCCTATACATCCCAGTATACCCCCGCCCCTCCCTACTGCCTTCTCACATTGCTTGCTAACCTTAAGGTCATCTGATATGATTACCCCCAGGTCCCTTTCCTGTTTTGTTGTTGTTACTACCTCCCACCCATTGTGTATTCTTCCCTGGGTTCTTGTTTCCCAGGTGCATTATTTTGCACTTTTTGCATTGAATCCTAGCTGTCATATCGCCTGACCATTCCTCCAACCTTGCCAAGTCCCTTTTCATCCTTTCCACGCCTGTATCAACCCTGTTGCAGATCTTTGTGTCATCTGCAAAAGGCATACTTTTCCTTCCAGTCCTCTGCAATGTCACTGATGAAGACATTAAAAGGACTGGACCCAATACTGAACCCAGCGGTACCCCACTAGTAACCGCCTCTTTCTTCAGAGGGACTCATTTACAATTACCTTCTGTGTCCTGTTGTCCAGCCAATGTTTTACTCAGGCTACCACCCTGGGACCCACTCCCAGGCTGGTTAATTTGACTAATAATCTTTGTGTGGGACTGTGTCAAATGCCTTGCTAAAGTCTAGGTAGGCCATGTCCACAGCCCTCCCTGGTCTACTACTTTGGTCACCCAGTCAAAGAAATCTATTAGATTCGTCTGACATGACCTTCCGCTGTGAACCCATGCTGCCTTGGATCCTGTGCTCCACTGACCTCTAGGTACTTAACTATTCTTTCCTTCAGAAGTGACTCCATCACTTTCCCTACCACAGAGGTCAGACTGACAGGTCTGAAGTTTCCTGCCTCTGTCTTGGTCCCACTTTTGTGAAGGGAAATCACATCCGCCTTCCTCCAGTTCTTGGGTACCACACCATCCTCCCATGATTTATTAAAAAGAGTATCCAGTGGTTTCACTAGTTCCTTCCTTAATTCTTTTAGAATTCTGGGGTGAATTCCATCAGGACCCATTGCTTTGTCCACCTTCAGTTTTAGGAGTTCTTGCAGAACCCTTTCTTCAGTGAAAGGACTGGGATTGACCCCCCTATCAAGAGAGCTTCTGTTAATTGGATTAGGCACTTCCCCCTCCTCTTTTGTGAATACTGAGCAGAAATATTCGTTCAGTATTCCTGCTTTTTCACTGTCCCCCTCTGCCCACCTACTGTTCATTCTATTCAGCCTCACTATCCCTCCCTTTGTCTTTCTACACTCGCTGATGTACTTATAAAAGGTTTTATCCCCCTTCTTAACTGAGTTGGCTATCTTTTCCTTAGTTATCAGCCTCAGCCTAGCATCCTCAGGGCTCAACTAGGTAAACACAAAAAGAATTGTGTCCCTAGATGGTCTCAATTTTAAATGCCAAGCATTTTTCTGATCATCAGCTGAAAACAAAATGGCGGATATGTGACACCGCTAGGGCCATTT
Organism: Neoceratodus forsteri; assembly: GCA_016271365.2. NCBI lineage: Eukaryota > Metazoa > Chordata > Ceratodontiformes > Ceratodontidae > Neoceratodus > Neoceratodus forsteri. The sequence goes on along the minus strand of CM057450.1, from coordinate 433,415,014 downwards.
GCGACACTAAAAAGTGCATTGGCGACACTGTCGAACTTTTTGTTAACTTTTCCCATTGACTTATAATGGGAACTTGTTTTTTGAATAACTTTTGAACCGTTTAATATTTTTTCACGAAATCTTCAAAAGGCACATCGGGGACCCCGGTCGCACGTTCCCTGAAGTTTTTGGACCAGTCGCACAAACCGTGCGACCTGTAGGTGAGAGCAAAGAATTCGCAAAAAAGCGTAATTGCACTTTCGGTTGTCGCATAATAACTCTGCAGCAGTATATCCGATTGGTACAAAAGTTGGCAGGTCCCAAGATCTACTACGCCCAACTGTGCTTTCCAAATTTCAGGTAAATCCGTTGAATGGTGGCAAAGTTATTAAGGTGCAAAATTTCACCCTTTAACCTTAAAAGTGCTACTCTACCATAATACATATATATATTTTTTATGGTTCCTTTTACAGAACTGCAGACTCTTGGAATGCTGCAGTAAGAGGCATTGCTCAGGACTTTGCGCAGTCAGCATAGGATCAGTGGCTGGTCAGAATGGCACAGTGTGCACAGTCGTCAGTTTCATTTTTTTCTTTTTCTTTTTTTACTTAAAGAAACAATGTCTCAGATTGAGACACTGGCCCAGATTTCAGCAGGGGAGGGACAGCAACATAAAAAAGCATGGTCAAGAGGTATGGCACCGTGAGTCCAATCAGATAACTCAGGAAAGATGGCAGGAGTGATGACGCTGTAATAGTGAAGTGTTCATTTTCAGTTTTTTATTTTTATTTTTTTATTTATGTTTATTGGAGATTCGGAAATACCTTTGAGTCAGAGACTCCTTTACAAAGGTTCCATGTCACAAATATTACAAACAGAGAAAGACAGGTTACATATCAGTACAGTAGTACATAGGTAGTTACAGTAGCAGTAGTTACAGAAGCATTTGTGAGGCTAGTAGAGAGAAAACTAGGGCAAGTTAGCGCAAACATACAAAACAAATGGCACCTATGTGCAGAGCTAGACTAGTGGGACACAGATAGTGGCAGGGATATGTGCATGCCAAATTTCAGGCAAATCCGTTGAATGGTGGCAAAGTTATTAAGGTGCAAAATTTCACCCTTTAACCTTAAAAGTGCTACTCAACCCTAACTACGGTAGCACTACTGTGCTACCATAATACATATATATTTTTTATGGTTCCTTTTACAGAACTGCAGATTTGGATGCTTTTGTTTACCAGGTAAGCACGCTAGACAGCCAAGTGCCTATTTTCAGGAGTGACCCAAATAGTTTCTTAACTATTTGGATGGGATTTTTTGTTTGACTGGGGATGTTTCTTGTGTTTTGGAGTGGGAAAGTGAATATTGAGAGGGAGAATAGAGGGGTTGGCAGGGGAAGTGAGGGAAAAACATGGCTATCAGTTGATTTTATAAATTGTTACAAGTCGCTCAGATATATGAGTTTGTAATAGAGCAGCTGGCACTAGCACTTTTTTCCTCCTTGTCTCTGTTGGCATACAGCTATATGCACTTTCAAGGCTCTCAGCCAATCAGAGATCATTTTTTTAATACTCATTTTCTAAGCTATCATAGATGGCGGCTGGCTTTGTAAAGGGGGTCCACTTGGATGCCCTTCTGATGTTAGAGCTGACCCTATAAAAATACCTCCCTGTGTAATGGATGACTGAGTGAGGAAGGCTGGTGGGGTTTCTCTTTACTGGATTTTTTTCTGTGTGATTCACAGCTGGTTTCACAGCTTTTCTCTGTTGATCACAATTCTGGCTGGCCTGGCTGGCTGGCTATGCTGACTAGAACGTCTTTCACTGTCTCTTGATCACACACTGCCAAACAGACACATGTAACAAATAGGCTTACAGTCCTGTTCTGTCCTGCCTTGCTCTGGGACACAACAAAAGTTTTACAGTATCTCTGTTTTTTCTCTTTAGAAAAGCCCTTACTTACCCATCGGGGTCCAATGCCGTAATCCTCTCTTGGCCACAGACACGTCTTCACTCTTCAAAACTGGACCACGAACTGAAGAAACAGGTTTGTAGCTCAATGTATTTCAATTGGGGTTTTGAACTTAGTGGCATAACTTGGGCATTTTTGCATATTTTTGGCCCAGATTTTCAACATGCCTTTTTTGGGACCCTGCCTCATGAACAATTGCACTGACATTGAAAAATCTGTCCCGAAAAGTGATTTTGTGGTCCCTGCACGAAATCACCTTTCAGCCAGGAGCTGAACATTTTCTCTGCTCTTGTTCATGACGTGGGGTCATAAGAAGGCTTTGCTTGAAAATTTGGTGTAAAAATATTAAAAGACAATAAAGTTATGCGTTACATTAAATTGTGCGAATGCAGGCTTGTAATTTTGGTAACTTTCAATATTTTTACCACAAATTTAAAAGCATAGCCATATCTTTATAGCACCTCATGAATGTAACAGCCATCATTTTTCTAATACTGGCCAAAATGTTTTCTTTTTACATCCCAAAAGGTGATTTTGTGGTCCCTGAGCGAAATCACCTTTTGGGCAGAAGTCGAAAATTTTCTCTGCCCTTGTTCTTGAGGTGTGGTCATAAGAAGGCTATGTTGAAAATTTGGTGTATAAAAAGCACTAAAGTTATAAGCCTACGATGAATTTTGTAAACGCAGGCTCGTAACTTTGGTAATTTTCAATATTTTTACCCCAATGTTGTTTTTTTTATTTAAATATTTAGTGACCGGGAAAGGCACACTGAGCCAAGGCTCATTTCCAGGTGTGACCCAGGCAGAGGGGTAACAGGGATTATAGAACACATAATACATATAAATAGATATACAGACTACATAAAATTCAGAGGGTTATATACAGATGGGTACATACAAGGGCCATGTGAGACCTTTAGATTTTGGCTAGAATAGGCAATACTTCTGTGCAGAAAAATTTACAAATGGATACACGTAGTAGTCTCAGTATGATTAAGTAGAGATGAATGACATATGTAATAGATAACCCACTCTAAGAAGTGCGGTTGTGCTCTGATATACGTACGCCTAGGAGTGTGTTGTTATGCACGAGACTGCAGGCCAAGTGCGTCAACCAAGGCGTGCATATATCAGAGTATGACAGCACACCCCAGAGTGGGTTATCTATCTTACAAAATTGTAAAATTGTTTTTGGGGGGTGAAAGTGCAGGTGCACGGTCATTCTCTGATATACGCAGGGTCGTGTGATGTGTTTCAACCACTCAGCAAACATATTTTTTCCTACCCATTTTATAAATAAATATATATATATATATAATAGTGGCATGGTAGTGCCACTATAGTTGGGGTTGAGTACCCCATTTAAGGTTAAATCTGAAATTCATGGTCTGGTACCATAGATCTCTGGATCTGCCAAGTTTTGTAACAGTCGGATATACGGTTGCGGAGCTACAGAGCGCCCAAAAAAAGCACAAATTACGCATTTTTGTGCATTCTTTGCTCATGCCTACAGGTCGCATGGTTTGCGCGACCAGTCCAAAACTCTCAGGGAACATGCAGCCAGGGTCCCTGATGTGCCTTTTGAAGATTTTGTGAAAAAATATGAAACGGTTCAAAAGTTTTTCAAAACAAGTTGCCCATTATAGTCAATGGGAAAAGTTAACAAAATATGTGAAAGTGTTGTAAATGCACTTTTTACTTTCGCAAATGATCCTTGTAGTGTCACAAATCAGCCATCTTGTTTTCAGTTGGTGGTCACAGAAATGCTTGCCATTTAAATTTGGGACCCTCTAGGGACACAATTCTTGTTGTGTTCACCTAGTCGAGCCCTGAGAATGCTAGCCATTTCTTTTTGGGGGTAAAACACGCCAGAAATATGTTTTTTAAATTTTTGAAAAAAATAGTGTTGCAAAGTACTGTCACATATGCAACACTTTTGTGATTTTATTTGTGAAAGTGTCATGATTTGCAACACTACTTTGTGACACTATGCCCAAAATAGTAGGAAATCTTTGCCACCCTGCTGCAAAAGAACGGTTTGGTCTTTTGGGCTGAAATTTGCAGGGAAGACAGCTAAAATCCCATAGATGTGCTTTTCGGTGGTTTGGTGACAAAATATTAGAGGACTGCATAGATACGGTACTCTGAAGTTGATGATTTTTCCCATGGGCTAACATTACAATGTCTGCTGCGCCTTTCGGGGCCCGTATCTCGAAAACGGTTTGAGATATGGACTTTTCGTCAGAAGAATGCTTAGTCCCCTGCTAGGAGGCTAAGTGCAAAACTAGCTTGGAAAGTCATAAACAATATGAGATTTCAAATATTTTCCTACTTCATACGGTTCCTGAGATACAAGGAATTTAGTATTCCAAGTGTTGATTTTTTGCTCTGAGGGTCATTATTATGCATACATTCTTTGTATTCACTGTGCTTTTGAATGCACCTTTTTGGGAAAAAAGGGTGTGCATTTGCGTTACTGTTACCGTTAGCGTTTCCACTTGCGTTTCTGTTACCATTTGTGTTAGCGTTTATGTTTACGTCACCATGTGTGTTACCCTTTGCGTTTGCATTTCCACTTGTGTTTGCATTACCGTTTGCGTTTCTGTTACCATTTTTGTTTGCACTTACTTTTGCATCACCATGTATGTTACCCTTTGCGTTTGCACTTGTGCTTGCGTTACTGTTACATTTGTGTTTCTATAAATGTTTGCGTTAGCATTTCCATTTATGCCACCATGTGCATTACCCTTTGTGTTTGTTTTCACACTTGCGTTAGTGTTGCTGTTACCATTTGCATTTCTGTTACTGTTTTTGTTTGCATTTACTTTTCCTTCACCGTGTGCGTTACCATTTGCATCTGCATACGCACTTGCATTTGTGTTTATGTTTGCGTTTGTGTTTCCTTTGGCATCATCGTTGGTGTTACTGTAAGCATTTGCATTTCCAATTGCATTACCGTGACCGTGTGTGTTACCATTTTCGTTTGCGTACGCGCTTGTGTTTGAGTTTACATTTGCGTTACTGTTTCCTTTGGCATCATCGTTGGTGTTACCATAACCGTTTGTGTTTCCAATTGCATTATCATTACCATTTGCATTTTTGTTACCATTTGCTTTTCAATTTCTGTTGGCCGTAGAGTTTGTATTTTTGGTAGTGTTTCCACTGTCAAGTGTATTACTGTTTCCTTCTGTGTCGCCGTTGCCATTACTGTTTACATTTTTGTTTGCGTTTGTGTTACCATTTGCATTTTTGTTACCGTTTTTGTTACCATTTGAGTTTCCATTGCCGTTAGCATTTGAGTTATCGTTTTCTTTACCTTTTGCATTTCTGTTGCCGATAGCATTTGTGTTACCATTTGCATTGCCATTTCTGTTTTCATTTACATTTGCGCTTGCACTTCTCTTACCATTTGCATTATCATTTCCGTTTGCATCACTGTGTGTTACCATTTGCGCTTGCGTTTGCGTTACCGAGAATGCACTATTTTCTTTTACCTCACTGTTTCATCACCATTTGTGTTAACGTTACCATTTGTGTTAACGTTACCATTTGTGTTTTTGCGTTTGCGTAGTGCAGTGCAAAACATTATCTTTTTGCTATTTTTCTACACTGTGTTCCATGATGCGTAGTGCAGCTAGTGTGTGGCTGAATGGTCTGAACCTCAGCACATATAAAGACCTTTGTTCAAGGAACATGCCAATTTTTGTTTGGTGAAAAAACATTGTTCCGTTCCAGAGTTATTGCCATTTGAAGTTGGCCCACTTTGCAGTTACTGATTTTTAGGCCACCAGGTCCACCATTTTAGTGCATTTTCGGCCATGATTTCTGTCAGTTTGTGGTGGAAGACTTCTCAAAGGTGCAGAAATGTAAACATTTAATATCTCTGGAATGGTTTGTTCTTTTCACAAGAAATTTTGAGGGTGTTGAGTGGATGTCCTGGAGATGTGACTGATCATGTTTATATGTTTGAAAAATAATTTGCTGCAGACATACTGTGTGACACAGTTAACGTTTTGCACATAGCATTCTGTATGGTGCTACTGGCTTGACATTTATAGCGTAGGTCGCCCTAGTGGTATGGAGATGCCTTGCAGTGGTTTGATGTGTAAAACCTTAAGTGTGAAATTATGCCACTCCAATGAATGAAAATTTGATACATTACACTTCAATAACTTCTGAACCGTATATCTGATTTGTCTGACATTTGGAATGTGCAAAGATTAATAATACATCTTTGACTGTGACAATATTTGGGCCGCTGGGACTTAAAGTTGCTGAATTGTGCATGTTACATTGTTTGCTCGTGGTGCTGTGCGACCATTGAATGGATGTACACACAATTCTGGACACACATTTCATTCACTATTTATAGTGCACATTCTCAAAAAGAAGGGAAATTCATGGCAAAAAAATCCATTTAATGCATTAGCTAGGGTTATTCCACAGTGACAAAGCAAGGAAATTCAGTGTTAAGAGGCCTCCTTGCACTTCCGTGCCCATTTTCATTAACAGGCATCGGGGTGTACCGCAGTCATCGGTCCCAATCTCCCACCCCATTCTCTCTATACTGCACCACCTCAGCTTGTTTACACATAGAATGGGGTGAGAGTTAGGGCTGATGACCCCAACGCACACCCCAATGCCTGTTGGTTGGAGCGGGGTGGGTGTGGGGTGCAAGAGGTGGGACCCTAACCCTGAATTTCCTTTTTGTGTCACTGTGGAATAATCCTAACTAATGCATAAAACAGAGTTTCTGCCATGAAAATATATACAGTATATACATATATATATATTATAGTGGCACGGTAGTGCCACTATAGTTAAGGTTGAGTACCCCATTTAAGGTTAAAGTGTGAAATTTTGCAGCTTAATAACTTTGCCACCATATAACAGATTTGCCTGAAATTTGGCAGGCACGGAGCAATACCATAGCTCTCTGTTTCATAGTGGTCAGATATACAGTTGCGGAGCTATAAAGCGCACTAGAAAGTTGTATTTATGCTTTTTTGCGCATTATTTGCTCGCACCTACAGGTTGCACAGTTTGCGTGACCAGTCCAAAAACTTCAGGGAACATGTGACCAGGTTCCCCAATGTGCCTTTCGAAGATTTTGTGAAAAAATATTAAACGGTTCAAAAGTTATTAAAAAAACAAGTTTCCCATTATAGTCAATGGGAAAAGATAACAAAAAGTTCGACAGTGTCGCAAATGCAGTTTTTAGTGTCGCAAATTACCCCAGTAGTGTCATGAGTCAGACATTTTTTTTTCAGTTACTGGTCACAGAAACGATTGCCATTTAAAACCGGGACCCTCTGGGGACACAATTCTTTTTGTGTTCATCTAGTCAAGCCCTGAGGATGCTAGCCATGTCTTTTTTGGGGAGTTAAACGCCCCAGAAATATGTTTTTCAAATTTTTGTAAACTGTAGTGTCGTACTTGCGACACTTTCATGTTTTTTTTGTGAAAGTGTCGTGATTTGCGACACTACTTGTGACACTATGCCCAAAATAGTAGGAAATCTTTGCCACCCTGCTGCAAAAGAACGGTTTGGTGTTTTGGGCTGCAATTTGGAAGGAAGACAGCCAACATCCCACAGATGTGAATTTTGGTGGTTTGGTGACAAAAAATTACAGGGCTGCAAAGTTACGGTACTCCAAAGTTGACAATTTTTCCCATAGGATAACATTACGGCGTCCACCGCGCCTTTTTGGGGCCCGTATCTCGGAAACGCTTTGAGATACAGACTTTTCATTGGGAGGCTAAGTGCAAAACTAGCTAGGAAAGTCATAAATTTTATGAAATTCAAATTTTTTCCTATGTCATACGGTTCCTGAGATATAAGCAATTTAGTATTCCAAGTGTTCATTTTCTGCTCCGAGGCTCATTATTATGCATACATTCTTTGTATTCACTGTGTTTCTCTATGCAGCTTTTGGGGAAAAAAGGCTGTGCATTTTCCTTACTATTACAGTTAGCATTTCCACTTGCATTTCCGGTACTGTTTGCATTGGCGTTCTTGTCTACACCACCATGTGCGTTACCCTTTGCATTTTCGTTTGAGCGTGTGTTTGCATTACTGTTAACATTTGTGTTTCCATTACTGTTTTTGTTTGCATTTCCTTTTGCGTCACCGTGTGCATTTCCATTTGCGTTTGAGTATGCACTTCCATTTCCATTTCTGTTTCTGTTTGTGTTTCCTTTGGCGTCATTGTTGCTGTTACCGTGTCTGCATTTCCAATTGCATGACCATGCATGTTACGGTTTGCATTTCCGTACATGCTTGCATTTGCATTTCTGTTTTCATTAATGTTTGCGCTTGAGTTTCTAGTATTGTTTGTATTATCATTTACGTTTACATCACCATGTGCGTTAGCGTTTGAGCTTGCATTTGTGTTGCCGTTACTTCACTAGTTATAGTGCACATTCTCAAAAAGAAGGGGAAATACATGGCAAAAAACTCTGTTTAATGCATCAGTTAGGGTTGTTCCACAGCGACAAAAGGGAGGAAATTTAATGTTAGGGTTCCCACCCCCCTTGCACCACACCCCCACCAACAGGCATCGGGGTGTTCATTGGGGTCATTGGTCCTAACTCTATCACCCCTGTCCCAGGGGTGATATACTGAGGGTGGAGAGGAGAGAGCAATGGTGGGTTCTAAGGGAGAAGTCTGTGGCAAAGCTTCAGAAGGCATATAGGAAGAAATCTAGCCTGGCTAATGAAGAGGAGGGGGCAGTACAATATATTACATATGTGTAGTTGAAAATGGGATTGATAATTTTAGTCAATAATTCATATCCCACTGGTAGTGGGAGGGAGTCTCTGTTTCATTATGGAATGCCTAGCTTAGGGCGGAGCTTTGAAGTGATGGCTTCTGTGTGGATCAAGAAGTTTAACTAGGGATTGACCCACACCCCTAAATATTAGTAGGATGAGACAGCGCTTAGTGATGTCCCATCCAGGAAGGTGATTGCAGTGGGAAGGGGTACTCTGTCTAATTTACACCATTACAAAGGTCATAGAAACAGTTTTGGATGTATTGATTTTGAGTTGGTTTGCCTGGAACCAGGATTGCATGTTATGAAAGTCCTGTTGTAGTAGGGATTGAACATGGTGTCTTCCACATACATGTGTATGAGAGATCTTGAGCAAACAGATGGGAGGCAATTTGTAAATAAGGAGAACAGAATGGGACCCAGAATTGATCCTTGGGGCATGCCAGCAAGCATGGGGAGAGGGGGAGAAGTGGAGTTTACTACTCTGACTGGTTGGATCCTGTTTTCGAGGTAGGATTTGAACAACTGAATTGCGGGGGGGCAAGCCCAGCTACCTCAAGTTTATTTAGAAGCAGGAGGTGAGAGACTGAATCAAAGGCCCTAGCCAAGTGTACAAAAACTCCAGCAGTTAGATGGCATTGATCAGTGGCTGAATGGATGTGTCTGGTGACTCGAAGGAGGGAGGATATAGTGGAGTGGTGTTTTCTAAAACCTGATTGGTATGGAGAAAGGAAATTAGAGGCCATGAGGAAGTCAGACAGCCTGGACTGCACAAATGCTTCTTGTAGTTTGGCAAGGGCTTGGAGGAGGGAGACTCACCGGTAGTTTTCAGGCACTGAGGGGTCACCACCTTTGTGAAGAGGGATTACACAAGCCAATTTCCAGGCTTGTGGGACCATGCCCGAGGAGAAAGACAGGTTTAGTAGGAATGCGAGTGGCAGAGCAATTGCAGGTGCAGATATGCACAGAAGTTTGGGGTGAATCTCATCTGGGCTGGATTTCAAAATGTTTAGGGAGTAAAGAGTGTCCAAGACTTCTTCTGTAGAGGTGGGAGTGAGCAGGAATATGTTGTGGATAGAGTTTTGGGGCCTGCTTTTGCTCCTTTGGAGGGGAGTGTAGGATGGTCTGGAACAGCACTGGTGGTGAAAAATTTATTTAGGGTATCCGATATTTTGGCAGGGTCTGTAATTGGTTGGCCACTTTGCTTGAGGGTGGGTGTGTTAGTTTGAGAGGGGGGATCAATGAGGGAGTGGACCACCTTCCAGAAGGAGGAAGGGTGTGCGGTGTGTAGATGGGACCCAAAGTAGTCGGCTTTAGCTCGTCTTATGGCCTAGGTGCAGGCATTCCTGATAGTGTTGTAGGCTTGCTTGGCTTATGGTGTCTGTAAGGATTTAAAGAGGGATCAGACATTGTCTCAGGCTTTGCATAGGGCAATTATCAGGGCACAGACAGAAGGGTGGTGGCATTTGTTGACTCCAGCTTTTACCAGAGGGACATGAGAGTCCCACACCTGGGTAAATATTTGCAGGAACCAGGCCAGGGATGTGTCTATGTCTGATGCTGAGCAGACTGGATCCCAGTCTCTGTGTTTCAGATCATACAAGAGATAAACATTATCGAGTGAGTTTAGAGGTTGGATTTTAATGTATTTAGGAGCCAGTTTGGGTATTTGGGTTTTTCTGATACAGTAAGTGATTCACTGGTCACATCCCCAGCAGCAGATATTCTATGGGGATGGGAGGAGAGGATCCAATCAATTGGAGTGGTTTGTGAAGCAAGGATTATAGTGGGTGGGCTCTGTGATTAGCTGGGTGAGGTTTAAAGACTCGATTTTGGAGATTGTGTTTTGGAGGAGGAGGAGAGCCAATATAGATTAGTGAAAGTAACTCGCCCAGATGCTGCAAGGGGTGGTGGGGTGGATATGCATGAGATGAGTGCTTCTTGAGTTAGCCAAGGGGAAGCATAGATCACCCCAATGAAGACAGGAAGAGTAGAAGATTGAGTGATGTGGGTGAGAATCAGTTCTTGAGAGCCTTGACAGGATTCTTTCTTGATTACTGAACAAGAGATTGGTTGCCTTACATAAATCACTATCCCTCCATCGCTCTTCCACGGTCCTGCTGGTGGCATGCATAGTTGGAAATCATTAGGGAGGCATCTGGAGTTTTTAACAGATAGCCACGTTTCAGTGAGGCAAAGGATGTCTGGGGAGTGTTGAGTTAGCCAGCTGTTAAGTTGGTCTAGTTTTGTTAAGAGACTCCTGATGTTCATGTGCTCGACACTTAGGCTTTTGTGGGAAGTCATTTATTTATTTTATTTATTTATTTTTATTTATTTAGCTTTTGTTAACTGGGTAAGTGCACTAGCCATAAAATGACTATTTTCAGGCACGACCCAGGAGAGTACAGACATGCAGCAACTTAACAGGATAACAATTTATAAGTGCTTTACATACAATGCGTTAAAGAGGATACAATATATCAGAACATACAAAGTAAAGTGCTTTACATACAATGAGTTAAAGTGGATACAATATATCAGAGACATACAGAGTAGACCATTCATAATTTCATAGGTGCCTACCTATGCAATGAATAGAGAGGACCTTGGACAATAAATTATCAGGTGACATATCATATGAACAGAACAAGGTATACAAAAACAAAAACAGGTAATACAAAAGGAAGAAATAACCATTGAGAGCAGGGGGTGTCATTAAGGAAAAGGCTGGTAAGTGAGGAAGAGGGAGAAGCCATGAAATTAGATTATATGAGTGTATGTAAGTGTAAGGGAGATGCCTTCAGTGCAAGATTGTATATGGGCAGGAAAAGGGAGCCGGGACAGGCTGAGGCAGTAAGAGGGTTATATAGAGGTGAGGAAATACTATTGCATGGCCAGAGACATCAGTCATTAGGTAGGGTGAAAGCAGGAACAGGTATCAGCAATCACCAGATTCAAATGACAATTTTCTCTTAAAGCATGTGTGGGAGCTAGAAAGTCTAATGTCGAGGGGAAGGGAATTCCACAGCTGTGGAACCGCATGCTCAAATGCAACAGTTCCTTTCCTAGTGCGGCACCTCGGCAAATTCAGAAAGGATTTATCAGCTGATCGTAGACAATGGAGTGTGTCCTGAGGAACAAGCATAGCTGCAAGACACCTAGGGGTTTGATTTCGAATTATCGAATCAATAAGAGAGCCAAGGTAGTATTTCCTACTAGCTAACAGAGAGAGCCAACCAAGATCATTATAAAGTTGACAGTGGTGTTTAAGCCGAGGAGCAGAAGAGGTGTAGCGACATATGTTGTTATACGTAATATCCCATCTGAGTAGGTCAGTTTTATGAGCAGCCCCAAATAAGGGAGCCCATAGGTTAGGTGGGGAGCAGAATCCCTCTGAATGGCTATTTTAGCCAATGGCATGAGCATATAACTAGTCTTATATGCAACACCCAATTTGGAGTTGACAGCTCTGCAAACAGACTGTACATGAAGATTAAGATCAAGAAATTGATCTAGCAGGATGCCCAGGTACTTGAAAGAGGTCACACATTCCAGTAATTGACCTTCTAAGTCCTGCACCGTTAGTGCTGTTGTGCAAGCCTGGAGCTTTGGGGCCGATCCAAGCAGCATGGCTTTAGTTTTGCTAGTGTTGACAGCCAGTTTGTGGTCGTATAGCCAGATTTGGATATTGTTAAAGTCAGAGGAAAGGGTTGTATCGATAGTGTCTATCTTAGTAGAACTTGTATAGATGACAAGATTATCAGCATATAGAATAGCAGAGCAGGATTTTAGAGCAGCTCCAATGTTATTTATATAAAGAGAGAATAGGAGGGGCCCTAGGATGGAGCCCTGAGGTACATCAATGTTAATGGTGGTACTGTTCGATAGAGAGGAATTAAATTTTACCACTTGAGTTCTATTTGTCAGGTAGCTTTCATACCAATCAACAACAGAGGAGGAGAAATGCATGTGTCGAAGTGAGGAGAGAAGCAAAGAGTGATCAACAAGGTCAAAAGCCTTTGTGAGGTCAATGAAGACAGCCCCAGTCAGATTGCCAGTATCCATTTTTGAAAGAGTGTCTATGGTGAATTTAAGGAGTGCAGTCATTGTGCTATGTCCTTTCCTGAAGTCATGTTGGTATCCAAGAGCAGACTGTGCTTAAGTAGATAGTCAGTTGTCTGAGTTGTGACAATTTTCTCCAGGATTTTGCTCAGTACTGAGAGTATGGCAATTGGTCTGTAGTTCATGACAACCTTAGGATCCCCTTTTTTAAGTACAGGCGTGATCCAAGCAGCTTTCCAGAGGTCAGGGACCATTCCACCTGAAAGTGATAATGTATACATTTTGGCCAGCGGTAATGCAATAAGGGGAGCTGCAAATTTCAAAAGGCGGGGCTCCAGGGAGTCTGAGCCAGAGCTGGTATGATCAGAGATGGACCTCAGGAGCTTCAGGACTTCCTTTCTAGACACAGCCTTAAAATAGAATGGAGGAGTATATGGAGGCACAGGAGACAACACTTCCAGCTTATCCAGACAGGTTCCTGATGAGGAGTGGGAGGACACTGCAGTGGGATCGAAGGAAGAGGTATATTGGGAGAGATCAGAGAAATGCAGGTTGAAAGAATTAGCTATGGTTTGTGAGTCATTGCAATGCATATCATTTATCAGCATATCACCAGGGGCAGTTGACTGTGAGGATCCTAGGAAGGATTTGATGTGTGACCAGAATTTTCTGGGATCATTGGCCGAGTTAATCAGTAGGTCTTTACAGTACTTGCTCTTAGCAGCTCTGACTTGTCTTTTACAAGAATTCCATAGCGTACGGTAAGCGTTGAAATCTGTTTGCTGACCTGATCTTTTGTAGCACTTCCAGAGTTTATCTCTAAGGTGCAAACTTTTGAGCAAGTCTTTGTTTAGCCATCTTGTTTGTTTACCCCTCACTCTCTGGGTGATCTTTGGGGCATGTTTACATTGAACCGTAAGGAATTTAGTGATGAAGAGGTTAAGAGCATCCTGAGATCAGTGTGATAGATAGATCTCTGACCAATCAATTCTGGAGACATCATACAGAAACACCTCTTGGTCTAGGTGAGCAAAGTTTGTGAGATTGATGAGATGTGGTGGAGGAGATGGAGGTGCCCCCAAGGACAGGATGCAGAAAGTAGGAGAGTGGTCAGTAAGGCATCAGCAAGAGTACCAGCGGCTGAAATGTGTTCGATCCAGTTTCCCAGCACCCAATCCAATAGTGTGCCTAGTGGTGATGAAGACAGACTTCTAAGTCAGCACTGTTACCATCTGATGCAGGTTGTAGCTATGAGTCAGAGATCGAAGAGAACTGAGAGCTGCCCCAAGCCAGTTTAAGTTTAGGTCTTCTAAGATGACAACCTCATTATGATTAAAATTCTGAGAGAGGTATTTTCCAACAGGTACTCTAGACCCACAATCCCTCCCATTGGGGGGGGGTTATATGCACAGATAACATGCAGTTTCTTGGCTCCCAACGCAAGGGTAGCATGCAAGTATTCACATACCGATTGAGCATCCGAGAAAGCGAGAAGAGAGACAGTCAGATTATTTTTGTAGTACAGAGCAACTCCACCACAATGTTTGTTCGATTTCCTATCCCTTCAAATAATAGAGTAATTTGGCAGGGAGCAGAGGGAGTCAGTAACCGATGGTTTTAGCCAGGTCTCAGTGAGATAGAGGATATCAGGATTGTACAGTTTGACCCATGACTCCAGTTCCAAGTTCCACGAAGTGCCACATCAAACTTCTTATATTCAAGTGTGCAATTAACAGCCCATGTTTGGACATACTATGTATGTCATCTGCTGAGAAATAAGCATCTAGTGGCCCAGGATTTGTCTCTATATCCCCAGACAGCAGAATGGCAATGATGACAAGGAACCACAGCCCCACGTTTAGAAAAGGATGGGATAATGCAGACTTGTTCCGTAGTTTCCTAAACATATAGAGAGAATGGTAGGGACAGCCCTTTTGGTACAGAAGAAGATTAGTTTGTAGTATCCTTGTATTATAAACAATAAGGTTGGAGAAAGTAAAATCATAGTGCTCGGTCCTAGATTTATTTGAGCCATCCTCATTCCATAAGGATAGTGTAATTCTGTCAAGGCAAAGTAGGACAAGAAAAGTTACGAGGCAACCCCAGGCAGCTGTTGGACATGGTGTGACTGTTGGTACAACATTGGTTCAACTCATGACAGAGGTCACCCAGGGTCACAGCTAGGCAGGGATTGACAAGAGGCTTTGGCTATGCAAGACCTTGCAGGCATGCAGTCCCCAGCCCCATTACATTGATAGCCTGGGTCACACCTACTCAAGTACAAGTGCAGGATGTGAAATCCTTCTGTTCTTGTGCTTCCTTTGTTATTTAAAGAGGTTGTTTAAGATCCCTTAGGAGCAAGCCAGACGAAAATGTGGATTCGAGCAGGACCCAGAGTCACTGGAGTTTGTCAGACCTAGTTGCTTGATTTCTGTTTTGCTTGGGATAGCTTCCAAAAAGTTGATTTTAAACTGAAAATGCAAATACCGTGTGGTGATGTTTTGCAGAAAATCCAGTCCAGGAGGCTTTCTCAGATGTAGTGAGCAAGAATGGTGTAGTTACTCCAAGCAGAAGATCTTGTAAATCCCAAAAAACTTAGCTACAGACACAGACAAATACAAACAGCCACCCACACAGACCTCAGTTTTTTGCAAAAAACTTTATATAAAAAAGCGTCAGTGGTGACCTACAGGGGGACCATACCTCTCAACCTCCCTCATCACAAATCAGGAACAAGGCTTAAAATGATCAGGGACAAATGACCAAAAGCAGGGACACATCTGCAAAAATAGTAATATTAGTTCCAGAAGCTGTGTACAACATGTTTCTTAGTATGAATAGCATTTTCTTAATGAGAACTAGACTGTAACACCAATGGCTAGCATTATTTTGTGATTCAGATCCCCATTCTTCAGTGACAGAAATGTCAAATTTAGGAGGGACAGAAGAAATGTCAGAGGCAAAATCAGGGACACTTGAGAGGTATGAGGGGGACCTGGATTTAGTTCAACATCACCTGCAAGGAGCAGAATAAGTAGCAGTAAGGAGAATATGGCTTGGAGTTTTTATTCCCTTGTGTTACTGGAGGATTTAGGTGCTACACAGGAGCACCATAAAAAGATTATGCTAGAAGCCACCCGAGGGGGTAATGCACTGGAGGAAATTACGTAGAAGGTGGATAGGGGAGAGGGATGTGGTGGGGGGGTCAATGATTAACTGGAGAGTTTGGGTGAGAGGGGTTTTGGGGGCTGGCAGGGGGTCTGGATAGATGTAGCTAGAACATGGGAAGCAGATGAGAGTAGGTAAGAAATGAATGAGAAAAGTATGAGGGAGATTGTTGCATTTATGGTGGAAATTGTGGTTTAGGAATAAGACGAGAGTCCTCAGGCAGGGAAGAGACTGACTGTCTGGGAGAAACCACAGTGAATTGATTAAGTAAAAAGACAGCAAGAGGATCTAGATGAGATACAGGAGTAGGAGTGAGGAGTGAGGAGAGTAATTAGGTTCAGCTGCGTGGGTGAGCTGCGTTGTGATGTGAGTGCTGAAATGTAGAGCCCTTGTACTGCCACTTTAAATTATAATGCTGCACAGTGTGGGCTCAACAGGCACAGCACCTAGAAACATAGAAATTGTTGGCAGATAAGGACTGATAGGCCCATCCAGTCCGCCTGTAAGCCCTATGCTTTCTTGTAGCCTCTGACCCTATCTGGCCAGCGGCTTTCCCCCCTTCTTCCCACCGCCAAGGTTTCCTTATTCCTGTCCCAGGCATGTTTAAATCTCTCCACTGTGCTCGCTCCCACCACCTCTTGTGGCAGACTATTCCATTTGCCTACCACCCTCTCCGTGAAGAAAAACTTCCTCACATTTCCCCTTAACTTGCCACCTTCCAATTTCATATCATGCCCTCTCGTTCTTGTACTCCTATACTGGAAGATGTCTTCCCCCCTGCACCGTATTTATGCCCTTAAGGTACTTGAATGTTTCTATCATGTTCTCTCGATCCCTCCTCTCCTCTAGTGAGTATGTAACCCTGGCGCTGTTATAACAAGGGCTACTACCACTGCCTGCTTCCCTGCTTCCCTGACTTCAGGTTGAGGGGCCTAGGTTCCTTATCAAGGGTCACTGTGGTGTCACTACCAACAGTAAAACTACAAATATGGTGCCTCCACCCAGAGTAATGAATTAGTGGGTCAGAACCTGAAATGATACAGCCCTCTGGGAAGCTATACCTACCCACAGCTCCTCCTAGTGGCCCCACACTTACAGTTTCCAAAAATACCTTACTTTCCATTCAATTCACAATTAATGGAGAGTGCTCACAATGACCACATTTACCAACTGGGTCTGAAACACTTGCATGCACCCTGTGCACCTGTAATAAAATGGTTACCAGCAATAACAACACAAAGCCTTTCAGTTGCTTGCATTAAACCAGCACTCAGTAATAATATGCTCATGGACCAGATTAACATTTAAACAACAAATATTTGATTTATTTGGGAGTTGAAACAAGGGAAAAGGAAAGAAATTATAGATAGGTTATTTGGTATCTTTGATTTTAGCAATGTTTTGACTATAAATAACATTTAAACACATATATGAATCCCTCTGGACTGTCCAGTTAACCTCACTGGATACCCAGGTTAAGCTACGTTGCAGGCCTGAAGCGGTGCCACGGGTTGGCCAGCATCACACCTAGTTGGGGCCCTTAAATAAAGAAATGGTTAAGGCTTTACTTTTTACCTGGCTGAAGCAATCATAAAACACCTTTCTGAAACCCAGAAATTGTAATCCCCAGGCCTGATGACCTGCCAAACAGTCTAAACACCAAGCAAACTTGAAAGGCAAATCAGCTGTAAAAAACAGGTTATATGGTGTTGCAGGGAAGAACTCTATTTTACTCACCGAACCTTGAACCTCGGGATCAGGGCTGATTTCCAGGATGGCTCTCCTCGAAGCAGGATGTGGCTGCAGGCTGCAGGACATTGTCCTTTCTGGCAAGGACAAGGATATAGGGACCAGAGCTGACTCGACTCACTCCCTCATCAAGGCATAGCCCCCAAAGGTGGCCACAACCCGTGATGAACTTCTCTGCAGTAGCTGATTTACTTCTCTGGTCGTCTGGCAGCTTGGCTTTTAGAGGCAACAACAGTCTCTTAGTCACATTCCTTGGCATCACCAGATCAGCTTGGATACAGTTCGGTGATAGGCTGCACAGCTCACTCACTTGCAAAATGCAGTCCCAAAAAAGAAAGCTGGCACACAGCAGTTCAGATCTCCCTCTAGCAAACTGGCTGAAGACAACTCTGGTGACCACAGGCATTAACTTTAGAGCAGTCCCTGAGGCAAAAGCAGCTTCTCTTGCCATAATGCAGTTTTAGGGTCCTTTGGCAAGCTGACCCACTTTCAGTTTGGAAATTCTGCCTTGGGGAAAAATCTTCTCTTTTTCTCCCTCCTGAAGAATGGCAGTTGCTCTGAAGACTTGGCAGTCCCAACAATTAAACAGCCGACGTTCTGGCTGAGAAGAGGCAAAAGAGGCCTCTCCCCAAGTTCCCCGAGCTGCAGGGAATCTCCTGACAGCCCTAAGGCTCGACCCAGACATATCCGAATTGCCCATGAACTGCACAGATTCAAACAGACCCTCTCTAAATAAAGGGCAACTTTCCTGAATTCCATTTGGATGCCCAAGCTGATAATTACAGTTCCAGTCCTTTAATTGGACAGCATTTAGGTGCCCAAATTTGTAACTCCTTTAACCCCCACAAGTCTCTGGCCCTGTCCCAGGAGTCTCTAGAATAAATCATGGCTCCCAATTGGTTACAGATTGCAAACATGGTGGCAGAGAACACTGTCCTTCCCCAATCTATGCAGTGTCCTCAAGAATAAAGTCCTGGTGCAGTCAGATATTACTTTTTATTAAACAATATCCCCATGAGTAGTTAGCCCCAATAGTGCCCTTCAAAACATATTTATTCTTTTTATTCATTTTTACCACCTTTGCTGTCACTGCCGCTGAAATACTGTGCCCCTAGGTAGCAGGCCGTTCCACATTAATATGTACGTTGGTCTCATTAATATGTATGAGCCCCACTTTTGCCCTGTTTTAAAACTTCATTTTTAAAACCTTCTGGGGCTTCTCCCCAACCCCTATGAGGTCACCAGTCCCTGTTTAGCTAAGAAGGGGAACCAGAACCATGAAAGACCTCCTGGATTGACTGCAAAGTGAGAGGTGGGTAAATCAAAGTCCCGCAGGGAGCATGCACGATCGGCAGCACGAGCAATCAAATTTTAAGCCCAAACTGGGCTGAATTAAATTACTGGAGCTGTTCAAGGGATAAAGGGGAGCATCAGGGGAAACTGTGGACCTGGGCCAGGTGGCAGGAGCACCGGAGGAAACAGGTGGATGCCAGCGGCAACAGGAGCAACCAGGAGGCATTAAAGGAAAGCCCCATATGGGGGGGGGCATTACAAGTACATATCGAGTTCCTTTAATCTCTCCTCATATGTTTTCTGATGCAAGTCCTGTACCATCTTAGTCGCCCCTTTCTGGACCTCTTCCACCCTGTCAATGTCCTTACGAAGCTGCTGCTTCCAGAACTGCACACAGAACTGTAGATGAGGCCCCACTAGGGTTTCATACAATGGCATCACTACCTCCCACCTTCTGCTAGTGATACCTCTGCCATACATCCCAGCATGCCACTGGTCCTTCCTGCAGCCTTTGCACTCTGCTTAGACACCTTTAGGTCAGCTGAAATGATAACCCCCTGGTCTCTTTCTTCCTTGGTGATTGTCTCCCATCCTGTAGATCTCCCCAGGGTTCCCTCATCCCCAGTGCATTATTTTGCACTTCTTTGAATTAAACTTCAGCTGCCATACTTCTGACCATTTTTCAAGCTTCCAGAGGTCCCTCCTCATTCTCTCCACCCCATCCGGAGTACCCACCCTGTTGCAGATCTTGGTGTCATCTGAAAATAGGCAGACCTTTCCCTCTATTCCTTCTGCAATGTTGTTAATGAAGACAATAAACAGGACTGGCCCAAGGACTGATCCCTGAGGTACCCTGCTGGTCACCCCCCTTTCCCATGATTGGATCCCATTTACCACCACCACCTGCCTCCTGTCTGTTAGCCAGTTCCTAACCCAGTTTACTACCTTTTGCCCCATGCCAGACTACCTATCTTATTAACCAATGTTTTATGTGAGACGGTGTTGAAGGTCTTGCTGAAATCGAGGTAGATGATATCAACTGCCCCCCACTGATTTACTTCCTTCATCACTCAGTCAAAAAAATCTATAAGATTCATCTGACATGACCCACCTGCTCTGAGTCCATGTTGCTTTGAACCATGGGCCCCACAGGATTCCAATTTTCCAACTATTCTTTCCTTAAGCAGTGTCTCCATGATCTTACCCACTACTGAGGAGAGGCTGACTGGCCTATAGTTCCCTGCCTCATCCCTACTACAGTACCTAGGATTCAAAATCGGTTGGACCATTGTGGAAGAGAAAGTGGGGGGAACGAGATGTCCAAGGGGAGGAGATCTTTACAGCACCTCATGAATGTGACAGCTTTCATTTTTTCATCTCCTGCCCAAAATGTGTTTTTGTATCCTGAAAGTTGATTTTGCAGTCTCTGCACAAAATCAACTTTAGGCCAGGAGTTGAAAATGTTTGCTGCCCTTCTTCGTGAAGCAGGATCATAACAAGGCTATGTTGAAAATCTGGTGTGAAAATATTAAAAAACAAATTTTCAGTAGTTTTACCCCCAAATTCCTCGGCTGCAGCCCTATCGGCTCTGGACAGAGTTTGTTTCTTTTGGCCACAACTTGGCCATTCCTCTGTGAATTTTAGTCAGACTGCAAGCTGCTGCATATAATTGGGGGACCCTATTAACACCCTCAGTCTCTGTTTGGGCACCATTTTGGGCTGGTCTCTGGACTCTGGTTGCTTTGGGCCACACCTCGTAAGGTAGGAAGCTAGCCAGGGTTCAATGTGTCTGGGCACTTGAGGCTAGCTAGAACTCACTTAAAATGTGCAGCTACCACCCGGCCCGGTGGCTCTGATGGTTGAGCTGCTGGACGCCACACCTCACGCCACACCGGCGACCCGGGTTTGGGAACAAACCCAGGCCATTGGGAGTCAGCAGAGGAAGGAGAGGATTGAGCACCTGGAGGACAGCTCTCCTCTCCCGGGAGGGGGTGGCCTCCTGCTCAGCGCTTGGCTGACCTCTGGCTGAAGCTGGAGGCATGGCAAGCACTGGAGCATAGAGAGGGGCTGGGAGTGGCAGACATTGGTGGAAATGCCTTGAAGTTGGTGCACTGGACACTCCCCTACAGAACAGAGACAATACCGTCCAGCTCCAATGTAGACAGAGCACCAGCGCTTGCCCTCGATGTGCAGCTGCCTTCCTGGCACCCCTTGACTAACGAAACCAAATGTTTCAGGGTGTTTGGGCCCCACCTGGTGGGTAAACTGTGGTTCCATGGGTGACAGGGCAGACCAGGTAAGGCGGCTTGCAGAGGGATGACTCCTAGGTGCTCCTGAGGATATTGGAGCTGGTGGGAGGGAGGCAAGAAAAATAGAATGTAAAAAAAAAATGCACAGCTACCTACAAAACTGTGCAAAGGCCACTGTCCATGCTAATGAAGTAGAGGCAAGCACAAAGAACACTTGTTGGTCACAACACACATTCACAAGCCAAAAGACATAGACAATGTTTGCAGGGACGTGTGCTATATAGGGCTATACCCAGGGTCCCTGTGTTCCAGGAAGTCCTTTACACAGGTATTTTAGCTTTCTAGACACTGTACATGTATACATGGATTTGTACGGTTTCACAGTATAGGGACCCACTACACTACCTATAGCCTGTACGATTAATACACAGTCCCACAAATACTCTAACTGCTGCACCCAGAGGCATGAACTGTGGTATAGTTATACAGCGACCCACCTTTCTGGTGCTTGGGTCTGATATTACTCTGTATCTCTCCTTTGGAATGTCTGAACTTAACTGGGTAACTTTCCCCCTTGCTCCATGCAACCTTTTTTATTTATTTATTCATTCTCGGATTACAAATTCCTTTGAGCACAGGACAGCTCATTTACAAAGGTCCCACATCAACGAGTGGGAGGGTAGAACAGACAGACAAAGGAAGGCAAGAGGAACTTTTACAGATAACAACGAAAACATCATACTACAAAATTGTTTATACATTCGCAACTGAAACTGTGAGACAAAATCAAGAAGTACAAAATGGAGTGCAAGGGAAGTAGGGGAAGGAGTAGGGAGGGTTGGAGAAGGAGTGAGGAGGGTAGCAGCCAGAAGGCTTTGTTAAGGGAGAGTGTGGTGGAAGGGGAAATGGGGAGAGTAGAGGGAGTAAGAGGAAGGGAGCGAAGACAAGGGCAAAGGAGAAAAGGCATGGCTGGTGGCCTAGAGGGCCCGAAATAGGAATGGCTTAAATCTTATGTGGGTAAGGCTGATTAATTTAGGCAGTCACAGGTGCTCTCTAGCAGGATTCACTGGTGCAGGAGGCATTTGAACTTGGACATACCGATTAGACTTGTGAAATCGAGACCAAGGCCATTTAGCTGGCTGGGGGCTCTTTATAGGAAAGACCATTGGCACTGTGAAGTTCAGAACCTGGGTACAAGTAGGAGCTCAGAATCCGAGGCCCGGATTTGGTGGACCTTGTAGGATCTGGGCAGAAGGCAGGAGATTCCAGTAGGTAGAGCTCCACTGAGAGCTTTCTTTGCTAGTATACATGAGTGATACTTGATCCATCCTTGGAGATTGAGCCAGCCAGTTTGTGCATAAAGATCACATGTGTGAGTGAGGCGGTCTGAGTTTGTGATGAGCCTACATGCTTTGTTAAGTGTTATGTTTAGCCTTTTTAGGGACGTGGAGGAGGCTGCACCTTATATTGCCAGGCTGTAGTCAATGGTGGATAATACCGAACTGATGACCGCAAGTTTAAGTGCTTCCGAGGTTAGATTACTTCTATGCCTAAATAGCAGACCTAATTTTGCATTCACAGACTTGGCAATGGTCTTAGTGTGGGATACATAGGAGAGACAGCTGTCTAAGGTAACACCAAGATATTTGAGTTGTTGAGCTTTTTCGAGGGGGGCTTCAAGGTTGTTTTTACTGACATAACATGCGACCTGTGCTTATGTCGAGGGGAAGAGAACAGCAGAAGCTTAATTTATTTGTAATTCAGGAAATTTTTCGACTTCTAGAAAACCAGTTTGGAGATTGTCCTCGAGCACAGTGGGATCAGTGTTGTATGTGTAGATGACGGCATCATCGACATATAGGAGTGTCCTGAGTTGACAGGAATGAGGTAGGTTGTTCAGGAAGATACTAAATAGGAGAGGACCAAGGATGGATCCTTGTGGGACACCAGAATGGACAGATTGTAGTTTGGAGACAACACTATATATTTTCACCCACTGAGACCTATCAGCAAGGTAGCTTTCAAACCATTTCAGCGTGTTTTGTGAGACACCAACTGTGGCTAGTTGAGTGAGGAGCAGGTTGTGATTCATGGTGCAGAAGGCTTTCGTAAGGTCGATAAATGCAGTGCCAACAAGCTTGTTATTGTCAAAGGACTGATGGATGTAGCTCGTAAATTCCACCAGAGCTGCGGTGGTGCTGTGTTTTTTCCTGAAGCCATGTTGCTGAGGACATTGTATGTCGTACTTTTCAAGGTATTCAACCATTTGATTGGAAACTATGGCCCAGATATTCAAAAGAGTTGCTCCATGCGCAACAGGGTTGCGCATGTGCAAGTCCTACATTGCGCCATTCTGCGATATTCAGCAGGAGGCAGTTGCTCCACTGGCAACAGGTTGCGCAAAAGAGCAATGCAAATGAATGCATGCTCAACAGGAGGGGGAGGAACCATGCATAATCTGCGAAACCCGATATTCAGTCAGGTTGTGCAGAGTTGTGCATGCGCAACCCCCAACCTGTGCCTGCACAACCTTGAGCCAAAAAAAAGGATCAAGTTGAGGGCCACCCACAGGTGAGCTGCTGTATTGCAGGGCGCAACACAGCAGCTGCCACCCCTGGCTGGCCCAACTCGGTCCCTGTGCCCCCCCACCAGCCCGATCGCGGGCATAGAGTAACATGGACCCCCGCCCACATCTCCCACAGCCCGATCGCGGGCATCACAGTTACAGAAACCCCCCACACATATCCCGAAGCCCGATCGCGGGCATCTGATTATGAAACCCCCTCCTTATCCGAAGCCCGATCAGCGGGCAGTACAGTTACATGAAACCCCCACACACATCTCCACAGCAGCCGATCGCGGGCAGGCGATATATGAACCCCCAGTGCCCTATCGCGGGCAGAATGTAACCTCCCCCAGCCGAATATCTCCCTGGTGGTCAGTGGACCGTAAAAGCCCGATCGCGGGCAGAATGTCACATCACAACCCCCAAACATCTCCTGGTGTCTAGTGTCCCCCCACCCCAAAGCCCTCCACCCGCTCCCCCAGCGGCGGTGGACAGCATCATCCACCGCCTGCGCCCGCCGCCACCGACTGACTGTCCGGTAGGGCTGCGCCCATTGGTGCAGAGCTACAGCCAATGGCGTGCAGAAACGACATGACAGTTCCAGATTTGTGAATGATATTCATTCACAAATCTGGACTGTCATATACGGTATTGCACGCCCATTGGCTGTAGCTCTGCACCATCGGGCGTGCAGCCCCACCGACAGTCAGTCGGCGGGCGGGCGGGCAGGCAGGTGGGATGCTGTCGCCGCTGGCGCGGGGAACGGGGTGAGGGGCGTCGTGGTGGGGGGACACTAGACACCAGGAGATGTTTGGGGGTTGTGATGGACATTCTGCCCGCGGATCGGGCTTTACGGTCCACTGGACCACCAGGGAGATATTCGGTTGGGGAGGGTTACATTCTGCCCACGATAGGGCACTGGGGGTTCATACACGCTCTGCCCGCGATCGGGCTGTGGGAGATGTGTGTGGTGTGGGGGTTTCATGTACCTGTACTGCCCGCGATCGGGCTGTGGAGATGTGTGGGGGTTTCATGTACCTGTACTGCCCGCAATCGGGCTGTGGATATGTGGGGGTTTCATGTACCTGTACTGCCCCGATCGGGCTGTGGATATGTGTGGGGGTTTCATGTACCTGTACTGCCCGCGATCGGGCTGTGGGATATGTGGGGGTTTCGTAACTGTGATGCCCGCGATCAGAGTTGCATTAGGCGGCCGGTCCCCGACGGCTGCTGCCTGGCAGGGTGGCCAGAGCAAGTCCTCGGGATCGGCGCACCTACATGCAATGGTATGCAAATGGGGCCATAATAGATGCAAATGGCCCCCGCGCCTTGCATAAATTATGGCCCCATTTGCATGTCACCTTTGAATATCGGAAATTTGAGCATGGCGCAATGGTACTTGCGCACGCATGAGTTAATGCTCAACTCTGGCAACTGCGGTGGCGCAAGTTCCACTGCGCACATCGCGCATAATGCTGCAGTGGCTGGGGTGATATTCAAAGGGTTGCTCAACAGCGCAACTCCTTTGAATATCACCCCGGCCACACCCCTGCACAACTATTTTGAGCAGCGCAAGGGCTTGCGCCTCAGAATGGCGCAGTTTGAAAATCTGGGCCAATACATTCAAGGACTTTCGTTAGAGAGAGGAGTATTGATATCGGCCTGTAGTTTGAATGCTGTGTATGATCCCCAGATTTATGCATAGGGGTGACCAGCGCAGATTTCCATACTTCTAGGAATTGTGATAGGGAGAGTAATAAGTTTAGAATTTTAGTAACTGGTAGGAGAACTTCTTCAAGGGTAAGAGCAAAGAGTTTGAGATCAAGCGAGTCTCCACTATGTCTGGATTTGCCCAGGACTTTAGTTAGGAGCTTTTGGACTAGGGCTTGGGAAACTCTTTTGAGATAGAATGGTGGATGATCAGGACTATTTGTGTCAGTGACCCCTGCAGACGAGGCGGGAGCATCATCAAGGAAGTCTTTGGGGAGGACACCCGACAGATTGGTGAAAGCTGCGTTGAAGGTACTTGCGATTTGGAGTGGGTCAGTGATGAGATTGCCATCCTCCATTAGTACTGTAGGTGCAGCCTCATGATCTTTACCTGTGATGTCTTTTATATTAGTCCAAAATCTCCTACTGTCACCCCAGGAGTTAGAGAGTAGCTCTCTGTGGAGCCTACTTTTTGCTTGCCTGATTTCCCTAGTGCAGGCATTTCTGGCAGTCCTGGGAGCGGAGTTGATTGTTTAGGAAATCCCAATGCCCACATTTCCGTACGTGGTTGTAGATGGTTCGTGAGTTGAGTATTAAATTTATTAGACCAGCTGCAGATGATAGGGGAGTGGTCACTGATAATCAGGGTGCACCGTAACATTTGAGATGTGATCTGGGTGATTACAGACTATCCATTCTATGGTGGTACTGGTCCCTGTTTTATAGTTTATTCTGGTTGGTGAGCTTACAAGTTGCGTGAGGTGCAGTGATGCCAATGTGTCCTTTATGTCACCACTTGCCCAGACGGCCAGTTTATATTGAAATCCCCCATTAAAATAAATTCAGAGAGGTGTTTTTGTGCACGGAGGTAGTCCAGCAAACTAAGTAGACCAGGAGCTGGGTCCTTAGGAGGAATGTAGGCTGCGATTATAGTGAGGGCTTTGCTGTGTGCCCCAGGAGTACTTTAATCCCTAAAGCCTGTGCAGAGCAACCAAGGTCAATCAGGGGCATGACCAGCCCGCTAATGGAATTTTTTAGGAAAACTGCACAACCACTGCCCTTCTTAGCAGTGCGATCAAGCCTAAAAGTGGTATAGCCCGGGAGGGCAACTGCATTATCCAGGATTTTAGAAGATAGCCAAGTTTCAATGGCAAATAGCACGTCTGGATTGTGTAAAGCCACCCAGACCTTAAGGAGGTTGATTTTATTTAGGAGGCTACAGATATTTATTGTGGCTAGTATAATGGACCCCGCTTTGTTGGCAGATTCTTTGGGGTAGTTACACTTGGACCCGTGTTTGGATGGATATTGCCTAACAGCATCAGTAACATTAGAACTAATTTCTGGAGGTGCAAGCATTGCAATATGGTGAAACACCAAGCTTGTTCTCTGAGGCAACTGCATTTGGCCTTTTTTAGCCTCAGATTTCAGGTCAGGATGGTACCTGCGAGGGAGTAGGTAAAGCCAGTGTCCCAGTGCGCATGCCAGTAGCAGGGCCTTGGGCATGTATGATGCGGGGACCATGGACCAATGTTGATGTCGAAGAAATTTCCAGTAGCACAGCCAAGAGTGCAGTGAAGGCTATCAACTACAGTCCAGCTTTGAGGTGTGAGGCACTGAGGGGGCTGGTATTCTGCATTGCCAAAAAGTAGAGTGAGCAGAATAGCAATCGGAAAGGGTAATTTTAGAACAGAAAGCATTTTGACCAAGTACAGAGAGATATTGACAAGGGATTAACTCGAGAGCAAGAAAGTCAGTGTCAGTAGCAGAGGGGAGGAGATCGAGTCAGGTCGGCCAATGAGCATGTGCTGGGCAGAGCCTAACTGTATTTAATAGCAGTCAGGGTTGGGGCAGGTGGGTGGGGAAAAATGCAGAGATAAAAATCGGCAGACAGGCGCCCGCCAGAAGTCAAAACAATTCAGGTTAGGAAGCCAGCCAATAGCACTAGTGCCAGAGGCTACAGAGTCCAATCAGCGCTAGGCAGTAGAGAAAAAACAGCCACTGGAGTGAAAAGCCATAGATTCCAGGGAGCCAGGAATGTACCTTGTTGCTGCCATGCAGGTCAAGCCCCAGGAGCGGGCAGGAGCTGGCAAGGAGTCGGGCTAGCGGTAGAAGTGGCCCCGGCTGCAGGGGCACAGCCAAATCACGGGCTGCAGACCTGGAGAGAAGATAGGGGAAAGGTCAGGCAGATATAGGCAGAAAGAACGGGGAGTGGCAGTAGTAGGAACAAAGGTTAGAAAGGAGGTGGGAGGGAGATGAGGAACAGAGGCCACACACCGAGGGAGGGGGTGTGCTAGACTGCAGGAGCCACTTCAGATTAAACGCTAGGAATTAAATACAAAAGAGGGGAAGCAGAGAAAATGGCTGAGGACAAGAAATTAGCAGAACAAAGCGTGGTGGGGAGATTTGCAGGAGTGAGCGAGCGCTAAGGGGGGCCAGACAGAAGAACTACAGAAAGGGTCACAGGCTGCTAGCTCGAGTCACCAAGCGAGGAAATGCAGCAGAAGAAGACCACAGTCTCCTGTTAGGAATGAGGAGTTAGAGAATGAGAGAGCATAGGATATAGGGGCAGGAAGGCAGGAGAAAAGAGGTGAGAGAGATGCAATTTTCGAACGAGCAGTACTCCCCAAAGAATAAATACCCTGCAAAAACTAAACACTATATCAGGTGTGATTACAGTGCACTATCAGCTTGCTAAGCAGTTTCCGACAATTATACTAAGACACTGCATTTCTGAATTGAAATTACAAATTACATAGTTTTAACACTTGGATGCAGAAATAAATATCGGCAGACAGGAGCCCACCAGAAGTAAAAAAAATATCAGGTTAGGAAGCCAGCCAATAGCACTAGTGCCAGAGGCTATGGAATCCAATCAGCGCTAGGCAGTAGAGTAGAAACTGCCAATGGAGTGAAAAGCCATAGCTTCCAGGGAGCCAGGGATGTACCTTGTTGTTGCAGTGTAGGTCAAGCCCCAGGAGCAGGCAGGAGCTGGCAAGGAGTCGGGCTAGTGGTAGAAGTGGCCCCGGCCGCAGGGGCACAGCCAAATCATAGGCTGCAGACCTTGTTGCTGCCATGCAGATCAAGCCCCAGGACCGGGAAGGAGCTGGCAAGGAGTCGGGCTAGCGGTAGAAGCGGCCCCAGCTGTAGGGGTGCAGCCAAATCACAGGCTGCAGACCTTGTTGCTGCTGTGTAGGTCAAGCCCCAGGAGCTGGCAAGGAGTCTACCCTGAGCTCCACCTCACTGTAGGGCAAACTGTCTTGAGATCTCATGGGACACAGAAACATATCTTGGTGGACCATGCTCAGCACATGTGTGACCCCCCCTTACTGTCAGCATGATCTTACTAACATACTAAAATGCCAGCAGAATAGGCCTAACTGTCTTTCGCGTCTGCTCGTTTGGTCAGCCCCCACCCTGGGAGCTGACCTTGCTGCCCCCCTCGCCTTCTCTGGCTTCTCCCTTCCCAGTTCCGGACATTCTCGCTGGCAGATGGCCAGATGGCCAGATCTTGATGGCAGAAATTGAAGGAGGATTTCTCCTTGACTCCCACTATGGCTTCATACCTATGTCTTGAGGCTGTTCTCCTTCACCATCTTGAAGTTTGGACTGGGTCCTCAACTCCAGGTGAATCCTTTCACTTCTTCCTCCTACATGTAGAGACTGTAGAGTCTCAGGATTCTCAGTTCTTTATACACTCATTTCATCTCTGTTCCCTCTGTTCTCTAATCTCTCCTCTGGTACAGTATCTCATTCCCTGTTCTCTCTCTTTCTCTCTCACTCTGCTCCTCCCTCCCTCCCTCTCTCTCTCACCTCACTTGTTGCCTCTGGTTCTGGACAAAGTGGGGAGAAGTTGCTAATAAGGTGAATTTCCTTCTGAGCCAGTATCACTGCACTCATCTGAGCTGAGTCTCAAAACTCAGCTCAGGCAAGACTAAATTCATGCATGCATCCTCCCCTTTTATCAGGAATGGGAATGGTAGGCAGACGCCAACAGTAACTCAGATACTGAGCATATTGCACAGATCACGTACAATGACTCAGCAGCCCAACACTGCTGGTGGAAGAAATCCTAAAATATTCCAGGACTCTGAGCATCTGTACACATTAACCATTTAGGCAAACTCTAGGGCAGTGGTGGTAGACTCAGTGGTCCCTGGGTGGTGAAAGAGTTTCACTGGATCATAGCCAGCTCAGCCCAGAAATGTAGTAATGGGCTTAAACAGGCAGAGTGTGAGAGACAGGTCACAGTTTTGCAATCCCAGCTGGTAGGCAGGGTTTTCTCCTGTCAGAGAGGAAGGGATTCACTCAGAGCTGTTCCTGGATGAAGCAGCTGTTTCCCATCAGGCCCCATTGCTTTATCGACCTTCAGTTTTAGGAGTTCTTTCAGAAACCTTTCTTCTGTGAAAGGACAAATATCAACCCTCCACCCCCATCCAGAGTGCTTCTATTGACTGGATTAGGTATATCCCCCTGCTCTTCCATTGTGAATACTGAGCAGAAGTATTCATTCAGCATTCCTGCTTTTTCACTGTTGCTCACTGCCCAACCACCCTCCTCTTTATTCAGCCTCAGTATCCCTGCCTTAGTCTTTCTTTGCTCGCTAATGTACCTATACAAGGTTTTATCCCCCTTCTTAACCGAGTTGGCTACCTTTTCCTCAGTTTGGGCCTTTGCTATTCTGACTACCTTCCCGCTTCCTTCTGCTTTAACTGGTACAGTTCTCTGTCCTGCTCCTTCTGTGTTTCCTTATACTTCCTGAATGCTATCTTTTCTCCCTAACCTTCCCGCCACTTCTTTTGAGAACCATAGTGTTTTTTCTTTCATTTTGATTTGTTTATTTGCTTCACACAAAGGTTTGTTGCCTCTGTGATGGCGGTTTTGATGTTTCCCCATTGTTGCTCCACCCCACCTTCTTGCCTGTTTGCTAGTGCTTTTCTGAGCCACCCTCCCATTTTGACAAAATCAGCCCTCCTGAAGTCCAGTACCTTCACTTTTGTATGGTTTGACTCTACAGCTAAGTTTATCGTGAACCACACTGTTTGGTGGTCACTTGTTCCCAGATGGCTACCTACTTCTAGATCTCAGATCCTCTCTCTGTCCCCATTTGAGAGTACCAGGTCTAAGATTGCTCCCTCTCGAGTGGGTTCCAAAACTAGCTGTCTGAGGCATGCCCCCTGTAGGGCATCAAGAATGGCCCTGCTCTTGGATGTGGCTGCAGCAAAGGTGCTCCAGTTAACATCTGGCATATTCAGAAGCCCCATCAGTAATATCTCCCCATCCTCTGCCATTCTAAGGATATCTTCTATCATTTCCTTGTCAATTCCCCCCCCCGAGACGAGGGTCTGTATACAACTCCTGTGCAGATTGTGGCACCATTTCCAGTCTCCAGAGTGACCCACAGTGCCTCCTCTCCTCCCTGCTTACCCTTTAGTTCTGTTGCTTTGATACCTACCCTTACATAGAGAGCTACTCCTCCTCCTCATCTTCTACCCTCCTTGTCCCTCCTGTAGATTGTGTACCCTGGTATGTTGACATCCCAGTCATGGTTCTCTGTGTACCATGTTTCTGCGACTGCCACAATATCCAGGCATCCCTCTTCCATCAAGGCTACCATTTCGGGGAGCTTTTTACCTAGATTACAGGCATTGGTACTCATCACCTCCATTTTTTATGGCCTTATTTCTTTTTGCTTCATCCCTGTCCTTACTGCCTTTGTCTTTTTCTCCATTTACCCTGTCCTTCTCCCTACTCGACTGCTCTATCTTGGTGTTTACCTCACTAACTACCCTGATTTTTTTTTGGGGGGGGCTAGGGTTTTCCTTCTCCTTTTCAGTGCCTCCCCCCTTGGCTAGTTTAAATGCTTGCTAATGAAGCATTTAAGCTTATCACCTAGGATCCTGGTCCCCCTCCTGAACAGATGCAGACCATCACACCAGTATAAGTCTGCATCCCTGCAGGTGGAGCCCCAGTCCCTAGTGACACCAAATCCCTGAGCTCTGCACCAGTTTTTCAATTAGTCATTGAATCCCATGATGTGGAGTACCCTAGCCTCATCCATGCCATAGACAGGTAGCACTTCCAAGAAAGTTACCATGTGTGCTACTTGTCTAAGGCCCCTCCCCAACTCCACAAACTCCTGTTGCACTGCTCTGATCCCATTTTCAGCCAGATCATTTGTCCCTAGGTGGACAATGACATCCAGCTCACTCCCCCTTGCAGCTGCTCCCACGATCCTGAGGATCCATTTCCTGTCCCTCCAAGTCATGTTGCCGGGCAGGCACCTTACCTCCCTTTCCCCTCCCTTCCCCAGTTCTACCCCCTAACAATTGAGTCCCCCACCAGGAGTTGTTTTCTTCCCATGTGGGGTCCTGTGCCACCCTCCTGTGGGTCTCCGTTGTTGAGGTTCCCAGCATCCTCCTTGGTCTCCACTGCAGGTGCCTCCATAGAGGAACCATGCTCTACCAGAGTGGTGAATGAATTGTGGAGAGGCGCAACTGAAGGGATGCGCCTCTGTTCCCCCACCATCACCCTCCCTGAGCCCTCCGTGGTCCAACCACTCTTCTTTCTTGGCAACCTCTGAGGTAGTGGCGGTGGCCTGGGTGGTCCCTGGGTGGGGGAGCAGGCTTCCCGAATCCTTGCCAGGTCAGCATGGAGATGAGCAACCTCCCCCCACAGACCGGAAAGGTGCCTGCAAATAGGGCAGCAACGCAGTCTCGAGAATGTCTCCCAGAAGACTGCTGCTCCACAGCCAGTGCATTGCACCACCCCCACATGTCTGTCTCCCTTCCTGTTTCAGATGTTTTTCTTTTTTTTTATTTTGTTCTTGTTTTAGCGTGTGCAAGCTTGTGAGTGTCTCTACCCCCTATTCAGTGTGCTGTGCTTTTAAGGATATGAACAGGTGTATGTTGTTAGCAATTTTGGGGAAGTGATGTCAGAATCCCTGATGTAAAGGAAGTTATGCGCTTGGGGCGGGTGGGAGTAAACCTGTGCCCTCAAGAAACAATCAACTACAACTCCGACCCTCCACCCCGGGGAGTGCCTTCCTTCCTTCCTTTCAGACACCTATTTCACAGAGGTTAAGTAACAGGTCTAGTCACAAATGACTGCAAATATCTCCCAGCTAGAGTTCCTCCCTTGCAAATAAAAGTTAAACTAAGAAAAGTCAACCCCAAAAACAGAGAATCAAAACTACTTACTTACACAGGCCCAAAAAGTAATAATTCAATTCATTGTAGTCTATTAAATTACCTCCTTGATTTAAGGAAGCTGGTGGCTGCTCTCTCTCTCTCTCTCTCTCTCTCTCTCTCTCAGCAGACAGATCCCACAAACAACTCCTGTTTTAAATCCACAGTTCCCCAGGCCCCTTTCAGCTCCTCCCCTTAACAGACACCTATTTCACAGAGGTTAAGTAACAGGTCTAGTCACAAATGACTGCAAATATCTCCCAGCTAGAGTTCCTCCCTGGCAAATAAAGGTTAAACTAAGAAAAGTCAACCCCAAAAACAGAGAATCAGTGGAACAGTTCCATTTAAGGATGGCATCAATTGGTTTCCACAGTCTAGGGTTAATCCCCAAAGGAAAACGTTCTTGTGGGCAAGCATGCCTGTTTCAACATAAATGCCTGTCCTCCTTTTCAGCTTCAACTAGAAACTGCTTCCTTCAATTGAACTCAATGTGGGCACACCTTTTGTCCCTCTAAGGCTACTGTCCCCCAGTAGCCAGCCAGTCTCTGGCTCACAGTCTCCCTGTCACACAGACTGAGCAAACTGAGCCCATATACTTACTTTCTCTCCTCTCTCTCTCTCTCTCTAATAGAATTCTGAACCTGACATCTGATTGGACAGAAAGTTTTCTGGTGAATCATGCTTTAGAATCCTGAAACAGCTGTCTAGGTTTGCAATTGCATGCATGCCCCTTTGCAAACTTGAGCTCAGGAGTGGTTGACACAGACTCTGGGCAAATCTTCATAGGCCTCTGACCCCTTTTCAATAGCCCCTGTGGGATCTGAGGGCTTGCTATGGTATGTTATGGTAGCAGCCATATTTGTTTACATTAGGTGTCTGGCTGTGTTACTGTTTTTTATGCAGCACCGGCTGCTATCCTTTATGTCCCTCTGGGCTTTATTTTATCCTGTCCTGACACAACTGCTGCTGTGGAGCCAGGACTGCATCCCTTGTACTGTGTCTCTCATTGTGGGCACTGTGCTTGTTTCACAACTGGGGCTGCATGAGAAGGAGTCAACAGCAGAGCTGCTCTCACTGATGCATGTACCCAATGAGTACTCCAGCTCATGCACCACTCATTCTGGCACTGAGTTCTCCTGTGGCTCCCAACCCCACTGTCTGCCCTCAGGTTGTGAAGCTGCTTCTTTTACCTGGTCCATGACCCCACAGCATAGATTTGGGCCAGGATAACTAGACAGCATGTGTGACTTAGGTCCTGAAGACCCTATGGAGGTGTGGCTTTACTCCCTCCATGAGCTCCTGTAGCCAGTGTACTTTGCTGGTCACCCATGTTATATTCCAATGAACAGGAGACTGGAGGGTGAAGAGGTCTATCTCCAGTTGACTGGGGTTGTAGGCGGCCCAACAGCCTAACAGCAGAAGAGCCCTCAAGACTGGAGAAGGGGCTTACTCAAGTTTTTTTCCTTTTTTTTATTTTCTTTATTCTTTGGTAACTGTGTAAGGTCCACTAGGCCCAAGGCCTGGTTTCAGGGGTGACCCAGGAGCACTGGGGAGGTTAAGTGAGTTGCTCAGTGCCACATAGTATGCAAGTGGAGGTTGTGGAAATTGGCCCCAGGTCTGCTGTATGTACCAAACTCATTCACAGCATGTTATTCTAATCTCTATGCTATACTTCCAGCCCCATTATACTATTGATCTGATGTCAGGTATAACAACCTTATCTGTTAGGTATAACAATTGAAAACTTACATGATCATGTCCTCCTAGCAATTCTGGACATCTGAAATTGAGTCTGCTGTTCTAAATAGGATTTATAGTCTAGTCCCATTTATTATAAAATTAGCAAATAATACAAATAAAAACAGCAAGGTATGTGATTCCATCTCAGGGCTCTTGTGACATCATAAATCATTTGATCTTCCTTTTGTGGTTTATGATGTCACCAGGACCCCTCAGTGGAATCACAACTTTATTCTACATGGCCAAATTTGGCTGTATGGCCAATATCCTCCAGGATAACCCATGTCCCAGTGCATTTGCTCTGGGGTTCTTTGGTAGTTCTCTTCTCTCTCTACTTTGGGCTGCCCACGACCTAAACAAATAAGATCCCCTATAAGCTGGCTCCCTTTCCCTAGGCTGAGATACAGATATGGCACACTAAGGAGTCTGAATGAGTATACTGTAAAACATGTGTCTGTGTCTGCTGTTCTCAGCCTTTGCTGATTGTACTGTGAGGCCTTCTGGCACCATGCAATTCTGCTTAAAGTTGAGCCAGTCCAAATTACTTCATGGGCATTTGCATATGCTTTGCATTATTGGGGTATGTGCAATTTGTGTTTTCTTTAAAATTTGGCTTTATGGCCAATATTCTCTGGGATAACCCATGCCCCAGTGCATTTGCTCTGAGGTTCTTTTGTGGTTTTTGTTCTACATGGTTTTCTAAGGCCCTGGACACACTGGGGAACTTAAAATGGTTTAAGTGCTTTAAAATGGTTTAAATCCCCCTAGCACTGTTTGCAGGCAGACTGCAAGCCCTATAAAATGTTTTAACAAAAGTGTTTTTAAACCCTGCTAGATACCTAGTCTTAAAACCATTTTTAAAAATGTTTGGAGCTAGCATGGTTTTACTCACAGGTCTGTCCAGGAGTAAAAATGTTTCAAGCTGTAATGGTTTAACTAAAACAGTTCTAGCTGCAGTGTGTCCAAGCAAGCATGGTTCTGTGTGTTGGACTTAACACAAAATAGTTACAAGGAGAACAGGTTTAACACTAGCAGTGTGGCCACACTAAACCGTTAACAAGCATTTGTCAATGCCGAACGTTCGCTTGCAGGTATTTGCAGTGGTGTTTGGCACGTATGGTGCTTTACCCTAATGCCCTGTGCGATTGCTGGTATTTGCAAAATAAATTTTCAGCATGACCTTTTTGTTACCCCCATTGTGCGCTACATAGGCGGAAACACGTTTTGGGCAGGATGTGAAAAATGACAGCTGTACTGCTCATAAGGAAGTGTGGTGGCAATGTTGAAAATCTGGAGTGGAAATATTGAAAATTCACAAACCTACGAGCGTGCATGAGAACTGTGCAACGCACGCTCGTAAAACAGTCATTGTTAGGAATTTTTTCACCATATTTTCAACATTGGCATTTTAAAACCTCTGCTAATGAACAGTGTCACTGTGATTTTCTTACTGTGTCCCATACATTAATTTTGCACACCGACTGCGCCATTGTGCACTACATGGGCGGAAACACGTTTTGGGCAGGATGTGAAAAATGACAGCTGTACTGCTCATAAGGAGGTGTGGTAAAATGGCAATGTTGAAAATCTGGAGTGAAAATATTGAAAATTCGCAAACTTACGTGCGTGCATAGGAACTGCAACACGCGCTCGTAAAACAGTTATTTTTAGGAATTTGTTCACCAAATTTTCAACATAGCCATTTTAAGATCTCTGCTCATGAACAGTGACACTGTGATTTTCTTAATGTGTCCCATACACTGAGTTCGCACAGCGACTGTGCCATTGTGCGCTACATGGGCGGAAACACATTTTGGGCAAGATGTGAAAAATGACAGCTGCACTGCTCATAAGGAGGTGTGGTAAAATGGCAATGTTGAAAATCTGGAGTGAAAATATTGAAAATGCACAAACTACGGCGTGCATAGGAACTGCTAGCATGCGCTCAGTAAAACAGTTAATTTTAGGAATTTGTTCACCAGAATTTTCAACATAGCCATTTAAGATCTCTGCTCGTGAACAGTGACACTGTGATTTTCTTAATGTGTCCCATACATTGAGTTCGCACACCGACTGCGCCATTGTTGCTACATGGGCGGAAACACATTTTGGGCAGGATGTGAAAATGACAGCTGCTATGCTCATAAGGAGGTGTGGTAAAATGGCAATTTTGAAAATCTGGAGTGAAATATTGAAAATTCACAAACTTCTGGCGTGCATAGGGCTGCAATGAACACTAAATAAAACAGTAATTTTAGGAATTTTTCACCAAATTTTCAACACAGCCATTTAAGACCTCTGCTCATGAACAGTGTCACTGTGATTTTCTTAATGTGTCCCATACATTGAGTTCGCACACCGACTGCGCCATTGTGCGCTACATGGGCGGAAACATGTTTTGGGCAGGATGTGAAAAATGACAGCTGTACTGCTCATGAGGAGGTGTGGTAAAATGGCAATGTTGAAAATCTGGAGTGCAAATATTGAAAATTCGCAAATATACGAGCGTGCGTAGGAACTGCGTAACACACGCTCGTAAAACAGTCATTTTTAAGAATTTTTTCACCAAATTTTCAACATAGCCATTTTAAGACCTCTGCTCATGAACAGTGTCACTGTGATTTTCTTAATGTGTCCCATACATTGATTTCGCTCACCGACTGCGCCATTGTGCGCTACATGGGCGGAAACACGTTTTGGGTGAGATGTGAAAAATGACAGCTGTACTACTCATAAGAAGGTGTGGTAAAATGGCAATGTTGAAAATCTGGAGTGAAATATTGAAAGGTCGCAAACCTACGAGCATGCGTAGGAACTGCGCAACCATGCTCAGTAAAACAGTCATTTTTGGAATTTTTGCACCAAATTTTCAACATGGGGTTTTTGGGACCGCTTCTCATGAATGATGTCACTGTCATGGTGTTACTGGGGCCGAAGGGTGATTTTGTGCAGTGACTGCGAAATCACCGCCAGAATGACATGACAGTGACATCATTCAGAAGGGTCCCAAAACCATGATAATTGAATGCAAACAAAATGCCTGAGATATAGCAATACAGTTGAAAACCCCTATCTAGCCCATTATACAGCTTACCGGCATTTCCTCAGTTCTCGGTCGGCTTTGAAGAGTGCAGGCGTGTTCCGGTCTACGAAGATCGTCGCGCCGAGCTCAGAGGTAAGTATGGGGTGAGGGTGTGGGGAGAGCTGGAGTGCGCAGTGGGTGGGAGCAGGTTGTGGGAGGGGACTGGGAGAAGTGCCGTGGGACCGTTTTCGATTTACAGGTAAAAAAAAAAAAACAGACGACATGGGATGTTTGCCACGCTGGGGTGGGCTCCCAGCATGGCAGAAGCATAGCTGGGGGCCGAGAAGCAGCGAGTTGGGCACCCCATTCGGCAGAACAACCGGGGACATTTGCCACGCTGGGGTGGGCTCCAGCGTGGCGAAGGATAGCTGGGGGCGATGGAGCCGGCGGGATTGGGCACCGTCAGCAGACGATGCGGGATGTTTGCCACGCTGGGGTGGGCTCCCAGCATGGCAGCAAAGATTTTGTTGGGGGGTGGCGTGACGCGGTGCTCTGTATGACAGCGGTGGTTTTCTTTGAAGCAGAGACCACCGCTGTCATACACAGCTCCCACACCCATTGGTGCAGGACCGCCACGCCTGCTCAATGGAGTAGTGGATTGAAAGGGAGAGGCACACCTCCAAAGTGTGCTACTCTCCCAAAACGTTCCTTGCACATGCGCGCAAGCGAACGTTAAAATGGTTACTGAGTAGTGTGGCTGCACTGAAATGGTTTAGACTAAACTGGTTTTAAAAACGGTTTTCAAAAACAGTTATGTAGTGTGTCCATGGCCTAACAGTCTATTATTAATATTTACCATTATTAAGATATTACCATAGCAACAGTCACAACAGTCCATAAAAGATTTTCCATTGAAAAATCACCCAATCAGAATAGCATTGCATTATGCCCAAAACTGTACTTGTTCTGTAATTCTGTGTGAACTTTGGAAGAGACAAACTAATCCACATAAATAAAAAAGATAATATAAAAATACGAATTAAAAAAAATAACTTGATAGTAAAAATCATAACCATTCTTCAGAAACTAAAGACTTTCCCACAGAACCAGCACACTAACATACAATTACACTAACTTCTCTTATTCATGATAAACTATAGCTCATACCGTGAATCTGGTGAATTTCTCAAGTAATTGCAGCTCACAATAGACAGACTAACACAGATTAGAGCTAACATCATCATGATGCTAATATCTGGAAGGCATTTAAATGTCAGAGTAGAACCTAATGTTGGCTACAGTTCTGCTCGATAGCATTAGAACCCTGCCCATCCCACACACACACACACACACAGTCCATGCAGGGGCCTTGCCTTGCCTTGCTTGTCATTAAATCTCTTTGGTTACATCCTTGTCTTCTATACTAAAATGCCTAATTAGTGAGCAATCTCTATAGTATTGGACTCAAATCTAAAGGTGCTGTCCTGTCTGCGGGCCCTTTGTTTGCACAAGGGCCCAGAGTTGTACTGCTGGCACTGTTCACTGACCTGCAATTATAACTAGATAAGTATTGGCAATACCGAACAAGCTTGCAAGATTCGTTTTGGTAAGTTATTGAATGTGTTAAGGCAGTGGAAGGTATTTAAAAGAAATTAAAGAGGAGTAGTTTGTTTTGTAGAGGAGAGCGAACAAAAATAAGCAAGCTCTGTAACAGAAATTGCAGAGGAGGATAGGTTCACAGAAAAATGCAGGAAAAACACAGAACAGAAATTCAAGAAGCTGGTTAACTGGGGGGTTGGAAGCAACATTGAACAAATGAAAAACATGTTATTTGACTTGTGCCTGTCGTGCAGTAAGTAACATTTTATTTAGGACATTGGTAACAAGAATTTTTTCCATTTGTTAATAAATAATGATAGTTGTTAGGAATTTTTTGTTTCCATTTTGTAAAAAAAATCACAGAGGACTATAGAACAGCCAGGTTAATAGCAGGAGCTGCTGACAACACCAGAGCTTTCTTTACGTATATAAATGGTAGGACGATGCATGAGAGGATTGGTCCTCTGAAAACATAGGAATGGGTGGGGGGTGTAGGAACCTGTGAGAGAGCCAGAAGCAATAGCTGAGATGCTAAATGAATACTTTGTTTCAGTGTTCATCAGAGAGCCCCTTTTGGTGGGAGTGTGCTCATTGGGGGGGTCCATGACATCAAGGGTGGCCACAGTGCAGCTGGCAGATATTACACCCATCCTGGTGGCTTAATATCTGGCAATGATCAACCCAGGTAATTGCCAAGGAGCAGACAGGACATACCTTAGAATCCTAGCAGAGAACAAGGAACAATTGGAAGGGCAGCTTGCAGCAATCTTTTAGGCCCCTCTTGTGGTGCCAGAGGACTAGAAAGAGGCCAGTGTGGTCTCGTCTTTATGAAGGGGGCAAGATCAGCCCCAGCCAACTACTGGCCAGTCAGTCTGACATCAGTGTTGGGAAAGGTACTGGAAGCCATTGTCAGTAACAGAATAATGGAGCACTTGGTTGGGGCAAGGTTCTTGACCCCTCTCAATATGGCGTTATGAGGGTCCAATCATGCCAAACTAACACCTGATCAACTACTTCAAAGGAGGGACTAGGGAGGTTGAGGAGGGCAGGGCCATGAGTGGACATAGTCTAACTTGACTTCAGTAAGGCCTTATATACTGCAGTGCATGACAAGCATCTGGGAAAAGGTGCACCAGTGCAATATACACAAGATATACACAAGGTGGGTTGCTAACTGGCTTGGGGGGCAGAAAGTACACTGTTGTGAAGGGTAGGCACTACTCCAAGTGGAGAGGGGTACTTAGCAGTATCCTATGGGGATCGGTACTGGGATCATTGCTGTTCATAATTTTCACATGTGATCTGGAAACACAGATCACAGACAGACCGCTAAGGTTTGCTGATGGCACTAAGCTGGCCAGGGAGGGGGATACCATTTTGTTTTTTGATTTCCTGTTTACCTCCCCAGCACCTTATCCCCCAATCCCAACTCACCCAACCCTAGGCCCATGTTTCTGGGAATTACCTCCATCTCCCATGGCTTAACCCCCATAGTGGGACTGTTGGAGGGGGGTTGACAGATCCCTCTGGAAACCAAATCCAGTGGAGAGCCCAGTTACTGGAAGGGGGTCTTGTGGTCACTGGGCATCATCCTGTGAGGCACCAGAATTTACTCCTCTGATTTTTCCCCCTCCCCAGGGAAGGTAGTACAACATGTCTCCATCATGCATAAGCCACTCAGCCCCTCCCTCCACATGCTGCATCCCACTTTGCTCCCCTGAGGTTGCTAGGATTTGTTCTCAAAGTGATCATCAGCAAGTACCCACCCTAGAGAAGGTGAGTATCTGCTCACTCATGTTCCTTCATCCTGTGGCACTCTGGTAGCCAGGGTTCTTTCCCAAACTCAGGTCACCTGCGTGGAAAGCAGCAGTACTGCTGCTACACCAGCAGGCCAACTCAGTGGTGGACTCCCTTGAGGATGGGGACAAACTTCAGAAGGACCTAATCAAGGGTTGCTCAGATATCTGTTTTAAAGATATCAGCAAAAATTTAGGATTTCAGATTTTTTGTTAAAGCTGCCAAAAATATGAAATCCTAAATATTATATTAAAAAATTCTCCCACCCTGCACAAGCCTCCCGAACCCCAATATTATTATTTAACCCCCCACCTAAACCACTCTAACCCCATCCTCCCGCCCTCCTCCTCCTCTAAGCCCCCTGTGAGCAATTAGTTTGTTATAATAATAAGCCTCCTTATAATAAAGCAGCCCCTCACACACTCACTAGCCTTCACTTTCCTCCTCTCACACAACCCCCATAAGTAAAGAATATCCACATCTGGTGCAGGGATGAGGAGAGAAGATGGTCCCAAGGTAGACTTGTTTGTTTGTCTTTAGTCACAAAAGGTGTGAATGAAATGATGTATTCCTACAGTAACACCTGATTGGCTGCTTGTCAGTGAAGACAAGTAAGCTGTTCCACCATGAGACCGTCCTCTCTCTTCTTCCCTGCACACGACATGGATAGCATTTACTTTTGGAGCTGTGTGAGGGAGGAAGGAAGTGGGGGCTAGTGGACATATTTGGTGAGGGGTTGCTTTGCTGAAGTGTTTTTTTGGGGAGGGGTGCTTGAACCAGGGTGAGGGAGGTGGGAGGCTAGTGATTTGGCATGGGAGGGCATATTTTTTATTATAAGCAGGCTTATAATAAACTGTACTGTGCACAATCTGGGCTTGAGGGGAGGATGGAGGTTGGGGGTTAGAGGGTGGTTTGGGTGAGGTTTATTACACTACATAGTACATTTTGGGAGGGGGGATGTTTTAATGGTTTTATTATTTTTACAGCAATATATGGGACGTCAGATTAGGATAATGTGATATCTGATATCCGGCTGTCTGATAGGAATTTAACATATCCAAGCAACTCTAATCTGAACAAGCTGGGTGACCAGTCAGGCTCCTGGAGTCTACAATACAGTGTAACCAAATGTAAATTGCTGCATTTGGGAAGGAAAAACAGAGGCAGTGACTATACACTGTGAGGGGCTCCTTGTGCTGCAGTGGAGGAGGAGGAAGAAGACCTTGGGCCATGCTAAACAAAGGGCTGAAGCATGATAGTACTGTGCAGCCACTGTCAACAGGACCAGAAAAATATTGGTGTGCATCAAGAGGGGGTAACTAGCAGAAAAGAGGGTGTAATCCTGTCACTTTACAAGGCCCAGGTCAGGCTCCACCTAGACTACTGAGTGCAGTTCTGGCTCCAAAGTATAACAAGCATTTGTCAATGCCAAATGTTTCCTTCCTTGGTGTATGTGGCAGGGGTGTATTTTTAGTTGAAGTAAAGGGAGAGAAGGAGTAGCAATATTGGTAAACATCAGAATTTAGTTTGAGTTTTTATAAAATATGATGCATTAAAAATGGAAGCAGTTCTCTCTCCCACTGGAAGATTCTGTAGCAAGTCTGAGGGGTAGTGAACAGAAAGGTTTGCCTCTCCATTTTTACACTGGTGGATGTGGATGTGTGTGTGTGTGTACAATTCCTCCCTGAATGTTCTATGTACCGACAAAGATAACTGTCCCCTCGCACCCCCCTGCTAAAGGATTCTCAACTCCAGGGGGGTGCATGTTGGGCGGGGTGAAATACTTAACAAAAAAAAAAACTTGCCTGCAGGCAAAAAAGTAACCACGCCGCACCAGATCCGAACCTGAACCCTGCACCTCCCAACCAACTGCCCTCCCCACTACGCTAGTGGACCAGCTCGGCAGCTGCCTGCCACACCCCCTCCCATATACCTTTCCTCCCCTTCCTCTTCCCCTTCCCCTGTGTGTTTGTGTGCACGTGCATGTATACACGCATACTTCCCGTCACCCTACCTCACCCACCCAGGTATCCGGTCGCCCCCCTGCCAGGTAGCCCTGAACACGGCACCATAATTGAGTCACCATTTTTGTAAGTGCTCAATTGCAGTCGCCTTGTTCACAGGTTACCATAGGGGAGCCAGCACTGGAAGGGGGGGGGGTTATTAAATGATGATTTTTATGTATGTGGAGTAAGGGAGGGAGATGTCTGTGCTGATAGACAAAAGGAGGGTGATCACTGTTACCAGCAGATGTTTGATCAGGAAAAAGAGAGAGTTGCAGGAGAGGACAGACAGTGGCTGGATCAGTATTATCAGCAGACCTGGGTTGGGGGGAGTTGTCCAGGCATAAAGTGCTGCAGGACAGACTTTATTAGTATTGTCACAGTGTTTTAAAAAGGGATTCTCTATACAGTAATTAGACAGTTAGCATCATATCAAAAAACAAACAGCCAATTGTTTTCCTGAGTTAGCCTGTACTGCAGCAATGTAAAAGTACTATATAAAGCAGTGCAATACATACGTACATATATACATATATATGCGTGTATCTATATATATATATAATATATGCACCATTATGGCCTCCAAGTCCCCCATCATTCAAGACA
This sequence comes from Neoceratodus forsteri, assembly GCA_016271365.2. Taxonomy (NCBI): domain Eukaryota; kingdom Metazoa; phylum Chordata; order Ceratodontiformes; family Ceratodontidae; genus Neoceratodus; species Neoceratodus forsteri. Next base: position 433,371,539 of record CM057450.1, on the reverse strand, counting down.
GCAGCTGTTATACACACACACACACACACACACACACACACACGCGGAACCTTCCATGACAGGTATGTAGAGGGTCTTTTACCTGGGTACTAGGGAGCAAGAGGTAGGAGTCTTGAAGGGACAGTGTCTGTTGATACCCAGTTATATTAGCGCAACAGGAATAGCGCCACTCAAGAGAGTGCTAGGCTGTATAACGCTACTACGGATAGTGAGTGTGGATTTACAGCACTTATTATATGTGCTCCCCTGATCGTGGTCTGTGATGCTGCCAAATGACAAGGGCAGCCAAATAGAGGGGGCTGGCTGAGTTACTCCTGTGGTGTGGAGTGCTGGGGCATAAAGCAGCTTGCTTAGGAGGCAGTGGAGACCAGGGTTCTAATCCTGATCTTCCTTCAGTTTAACAAAATCGGGACTTTCATTTTTTTACAAGGAGCCATGGAAACAGTATTCCAAAGCCCCACAAATTTTAACTTGCCCTGTGATCTACTCTCCCCCGGAGTGAGAATCCTTAAGTCCGGGGGTTGGGGTGTAGAACCCTCCATGTCGGGGTTGCAGGGAGCAGACCCCCCTGCCAGAATAAAAATGACGGAATTTTTGCCACTCTGTTCTTGCTGACAGCATTGTAAACGACTATGTTATGACCCAGTGCCATCCATCGGACCTGTGAGGAAAGGAGTCACAAAGAATCCATGGTTCTCAGGGAGTAAATAGTAAAGACAGGACAGGATTGACATAGAGTAATATTTAACTGATGAGGAAGGGTTTTGGAGTCAAGAAGAAGCCAGCATTCTGTCACACCTGTCAAAGTAATGAGAAAAAGAGGTTAATCTGGAGAAAATACAGTAGCAAGTGCAGAGACAGACTGCAGAGAGATATGAAAGGAGTATATGACAGCATGGGAGTAAAGAACAAGCATTTGTCAATGCCGAATGTTGTCACGCTGGCATTGGCTGTGGCAGTTGTGGAGCTAGAGACGCATAGCGCTGTGATTTTGTTAATGTGTCCCAAAAGGTGATTTTCCACAGCAAGCAGGCCACTGTGCGCCACAGCTGTGGAAACGTGTTTTGGGCAGGCTGTGAAAAATGGCAGCTAGACTGTTGACAAAGAGGTGTGCACAAATGCCAGTGTTGAAAATGTGGCATGAAAATATTGTAGATTTACGAAGTTACAAGGGTGCGTGGAAACTGCGCAACGCACGCTTTCAATACAGTCATTTTATGCACTTTCGGCACCAAATTTTCAACATAGGCATTTTAGGACCTCTGCTCATAAACAGTGTCACCGTCATTTCCTCAAACTGTCCAGAAAACTGATTTTGCACAGCGACCGTGCAATTCTGCGCCGGAGGTGCGAAAACACATTTCAGCCAGCTGTACTGTTCATAAGGAGGTGTAGAAAAATGCCAGTGATGAACAGCTGGAGTGAAAGTATTACAAATTCACAAAGTCACGAGCATGCGTGCAAACTGCGCAATGCACGCTCGTAAAACACTCATTTTATTGACTTTCATCCCCAAATTTTCAACATAGGCATTTTAGGACATCTGCTAATGAACAGTGTCACTGTCATATTAATAATGTGTCTAGAACATGGACTTTCCACAGCGACCGCACTATTCTGCGCCTGAACTGCAAAAACAGATTTTGGTCAGGATGTGAAAAAATGACAGCTGTACTGTTCATTAGGAGGTGCAGAGCAATGGCACTGTTGAAAATCTAGAGTGAAAATATTATAAGTTTGCGAACTTATGAGCGTGCGTGCAAACTGCACAACGCACACTCATAACACTGTCATTTTATGGAGCATTGTCACCAAATTTTCAACACAGGCATTTTAAGGTCTCTGCTCATGAACAGTGTCACTGTCATTTTTGTAATGTGTCCCGAACACTGATTTCCCACAGCGACCCCTCCTGACTCTGACTCAGGCTTGAGGGATTTCCCTGGGGTTGAGGCGCCGGCTCACTTCTTGCGTCGGGCTGGTGGGTGGACCTCCCCTGGCCACAGAATGGGGCACAGAGCCTGAAAATGAGCAGTTCTACAGGAGCTGCACATCGAACTGGGGCTGCATTTTTAACTGAAACGGGACTTTCGGCTTTTTGGTACACTGGGGACAGTTACAGCATGGAAACACAGCAGAGGAGCTTTTGGGCACCAAAGAACTTTGAATTTCTACACCCGCGCCTGATTGGCTCCCAGCTCGCTGTGACGATCACCCCAAAAGTTTAAATTCCTGGCCACTGAGCCATGTGGCTCACAAGTTAACTGCTGCTAGGAAGCGAGGAGAGTTTTCATCCGAGGGTCCCCCCTCTTGACTCTGACTCCGGCTTGAGGGATTTCCCTGGGGTTGAGGCGCCGGCTCACTTCTTGTGTTGGGCGGGTGGGCGGACCTCCCCTGACCACAGAATCGGGCACAAAGCCTGAAAATGAGCAGTTCTACAGGAGCTGCGCATCGGACTGGGGCTGCATTTTTAACTGAAATGGGACTTTCGTTTTTTTGGTACACTGGGGACAGTTACAGCACGGAAACACAGCAGAGGAGCTTTTGGGCACCAAAGAACTTTGAATTTCTACACCCGCGCTAGATTGGCTCCCAGCTTGCTGCGACGATCGACCCGAAAGTTTAAATTCCTGGCCACTGAGCCTTGTGGCTCACAAGTTAACTGCTGCTGGGAAGGGGGGGTTTCGCCCACCCAACCACCCTGCTCCTCCCTCCCATTAAATGCTTGCTAGCTCCTCCCACTGACCTGGTAGTCTCCTCCCACGTTGGTGCAACATCCAGTCAACTGCTTAAGTCTCCTCCCACGTTGGTGTAACACCCAGACAGCTGGTACTACAATAACTCCCTCACTGACAAATATGCTGTGGCCCTTACCCTGTCATCAGTAAGTCTGACAGTAGCAAATCTCTGAGCATTCCTATGTCAGCCTTACTTGATTCATATTGTTACTAGGCCAACAACAGTAAAGTACAGAGAAGGATTATAAATTTCGTGTACCAGAAATAGCTAGCCATCCTGATGTTATAATACTTAGAGACACTTAGATTCAACTGTAATATACAGTGCATGACTTGGCAACTATCTCGAATTAGGATCAGCTAGAGACAGCCAGCTATCCTGCTACACAAATAGTTTAGTATTAATTGTAGGTGAGACAGTGGAATTCATTGCATGCTTGACAATTTTCTTGAATTAGGTAAAGTTTCTTATACTGAGATACCATTACTTAGAAGCAAGTAACTTGCATGGTCAGGAGTGGCAATCCCTGAAGCCTGAAGCAACAAATAGCCTACCTCTTGTATCACTGGGTACTGGGTCTACCCTGCTACTGGTATCTGCCATTGCATACAGGAACCCACCTGCCTAATTTCCTCAGGGGGAGCCTGCGTCTGCACCGTATCCCAGAAGCAATCTGCCCAAAGGGTGTTTCACTGCAACACCCCTGAGACTTGTGGATCTCACAGGACAAACCCCGTCTCAGCTGCCCACAGGACTAATCTCAACTCGGCTACCACCCCCCCCCCATGGCGGCTTGATAGGATGCCTCCACTGAGAGTCCGTCCTGTGCTTCACGGCCTGGCTGGGGCCCCTGTCCAAATTATAGGTCCACTGAATGCTAGTCCCTTCCCTGAAACCACCCTCCTCCTGGCTATCAGCCAAAGGCTTGAGGCTTGTGCACTTAAACATACACAACCTTTTACCAAACCTTACTGAGCTAACAGCTTGGGTGGCTCATTATAACCCAGACATTATGGGGATCACGGAGGCCGGGCTTAAGCCACACATACCTGACTCAGTTTGCGCCCTCCCAGGCTACAACCTCATTAGGTTGGACAGGGCCCAGAACAAGAGGGGGGGCGGAGTACTCATATACTACAAGACACACTTAAACGTCTCAGTCATAGGACACATGCCATCTACATCGCATCTCTGTGAGTTCCTGCATGTCCTCCTCCTGTTAGGAAACACCAAAAAGGTGCATGTGATCTGTGCCTACAACCCTCCTAAGGGTGGTGTGTCTGGGCTCTCCTACCTCCTAGACAGTCTTAACACAAAGGTTGGCTCGAACGAGTTACTAGTCCTAGGGGACTTCAACCTTAACTGGGCAGGTCATAGCGTTCAGCAATACGAACCATTATTGGCTGGACTGGCACTCAGCCAGCTCATCCCTGAACCCACAAGGCCCTCTCCTAGAGGTGACAAGGGTTCCGTCATCGACTGGGTACTAAGCAACAGAATGGAGAAAATTATCTCCTGTGGCGTTCTACCTGATGCTGTATCAGATCACTCTCCCACCTACTGCGTATGGGGCAACGCGCCTCCCAAAATCCCCCACAAGGTGATACAAATGAGGGATTACTCAAACTCAATGTTGGAGACTTCCTCGCTGACCTGCATCATGCTGACTGGTCTCAGGTCATGGCCACTAATGACCCCTCAAAGGCCCTTGACGACTTCCTAAAAGCTTACACCCCACTTCAAAACAAGCATGCCCCTCACAAGAAGGAGAGTGAGGGGCACTGCAACTAAATGGTTCCACGGAGGACTGTATTCTAACATGAGACAAAGGGATAAATGCTGGGCGAGGTATAAGTGCTCATTATCCAGCACAGACCTCCCGGGTTACAGGCAGCTGAGGAACTCGTGCAAGACAGCCATTCGCTCTGCAAAAAGTTAGTTTTGTCAGTCCATCCTGCTCTCCATAGCCAATAATCCGAGGACTTTCTGGCAGAGCATTAAGAATGTGGTTGGTAGGGCTACTAGAGCTCAGGTCACTGACATGCTCATTGACGGGGTAAACTGCAACAACCCCCTCACTATTGCCAATGCCTTCAACTCTCAGTTCACTGACTTGCCAGCTTTACCCAAACTGCCGCACTACCCCGTAGATCAGTCCTCTTCACCCAGTGGGACAACCCCCCTCCTGTCCTTTTATCTCAAAGTTGTAACAGACATGGAGGCCCTGAAACTCCTTGTTGGCCTCTCCACTCACACTGGTGCTGGGCATGACTGCCTGGAGCCCAAGCTGCTGAGGCTAGGGGCAACAGTACTAGCCTGTCCCATAGCCCACGTCTTCAATGCATTGCTTACCTCGGGTATAGTCCCAGACTTTTGGAAGATGGCTAAGGTTATACCTGTGCCCAAGCAAGGGGACCCAAAAGACCTTAAGAACTACCGCCCCATAGCAATCCTATCAGCGATCAGCAAACTTCTGGAAAAGGTAGTCGCCTCGCAGGTCACCCATTACCTACAGACCCACAACCTTCTCTTCCCTGCACAGCATGGGTTTAGAAAGGGGCATAGCACCTCCACGGCCATAGCAGTTGTTACCTCTGAGATCAGGTCCGCTGCTGACCGAGGTGAACTCACCGGGGCCATCTTTGTTGATCTCTCGAAAGCCTTTGATTGGGTAGACTACACATTACTGTGCTCCTCTCTCCTACCACTTGGCTTCTCCTCCCCAGCCCTTGCCTGGATCAGTAATTATCTCACGGGCAGGCACCAGTGTACCAAGTTCAACAAGGTCCTGTCTGAGCCTGCCCAGGTAAACTGCGGAGTCCCCTAGGGCTCTGTCCTGGGGCCTCTCCTGTTCTCTCTCTCTCTCTTCGTAAATGAGCTACCCTCGGCTCCGTCTCTAGGGTCCTCAGTGCTGTACACAGATGACCTAGCCATCATGTCCAGTTCCCAGGACATCTCCACCATCAACACCAAACTAAACTCGGACTTCAACCATATCCAAACTTAGTTGCAGGACTATAAACTTATGATTAACCTGCAGAAGACACAGACCATGCCCTTTGGCTCAGCAGCCAAGTTAAAAGCTGCCCCAGATTCACTACAGATCTCTGGGGCCAATGGGTCACCTCTGATAGTTGCAGACTCGGTCAAGTACCTGGGGGTGACTCTTGACCCGCAACTGGATGAACTTGCACATACGCAATTCATGTAGGGCCTCAAACTGCAAGTTGGTCCAGCTTACAGAGCAAAAAGTTGTCTCACTCCAGCTGCCCGTCTCGCCTTAGCCAGGAGTCCTCCTACCTACGCTTTGCTATGGACTAGTCACCTTTGCTCACATTGCAAAAACTAGTCTGGTAAAAGTGGGACTCAGCGATACAACAACATATGCTGTTTTGCGCTCTCAGCCCCCCGCCTCACTCACTGCTGTGAGCTCTACACCCGGCTTGAATGGATCCCACCGGAAACTCACCGCTCCTATGTCGTGGGCAACTTCATAGACAGTATTGTCAGAACTGCCACCCCTCTTAAACTTGCAGAGTCCCTCGTTCTAGCTACTTCCTACTACAACCTGTGATCCAGCAACTCCCATGCCCTCCTGGTACCTAAAACTCGCACACAAATGGGTGACCGAACCTTCGCTGCATATGCACCCAGGGTTTGGAACTCTCTTCCATCAAGCACTCACGCCTCTCTCTCCCACCAGAGCTTTAAAGCCTCCCTCTGGGGCTTTCTCAAAATGGCCTCCACCTGTTTCTGCCCTAGACAAACCCTCTCAGCCCGTGACGCCCCAACAAACTGAGATGCTACCTAAACATTATGACTTGGGTAGAGTACATCTGCGCTTATACACCTCCTGTACTCACAGTTTACTAGAAAAATAGACCACTTAGGCCCACCGGCCCAACAGGGTGAGCACTATAACTGTGCACTCCCTTATCTTGCTCTGGGCCCACTCTATCCCACTGTGACTCCTCTGTGTCTACCTGAAAGCCTTACAACATTGCTGCCTGGAGCGATGAATTCACACTGTACTTCTTCCTACTGCCTGCAGTGTAAATACTGTAATGTAAATCCCTGTTGGTACTGATGTTTGTAATGTTTCTGTGTGCTAAGTCACTTTATAGTAATTCTTCACTTGTATCTGCCTGATGGCACTGATGCTTGTAAAGTCCCTGTGTGCTAATTCTTTGTAATGTAATCCTCCACTTGTATTTGCCTGATATTCATGTATGTACCTTGTAATCTCCCAGGTCGCACCTGAAAACAGGCACTTGGCTGTCTAGTGTGCTTACCTGGTTAACAAAAGCAAATAAATAAATAAATAAAATTCTGCGCCGGAAGTGCGAAAACACATTTCAGCCAGGATATGAAAAATGACAGCTGTACGGTTCACAAGACAGTGTGGTAAAATGCCAATGTTGAGAATCTGGCGTGAAAATATTGCGAATTCGCTAACTTATGAGCATGCGTAGCAACTGCGCACGCTCAGCGCTCATAAAACAGTCATTTTTTGATTTTTCCCACCAAATTTGCAACATAGGCTTTTTGAGAGCCCCCCCTCATGAACAGTGGCACTGTCATTTCGTTACTCAGTCCTGAAAAGTGATTCCACGCAGTGACTGCAAAATCACCTTTTGGGACCGAATAATGCCATGACAGTGACAGAATTCATGAGGAGAGGTCCCAAAAATCCCATGCTGAAAATTTGGCACCAAAATTCCCAAAAATACCTGAGATAAGCATCAAAGTTGAAAAAACCCTATTTATTCCATTATACAGCTTACCAGCATTTCCTCAGCTCGAGGTCGGCTTTGAAGAGTGCAGACGTGTTCCCAGTCCACCGAAGATTGTCGTGCTGGACTCTGGAGGTAAGTATGGGGTGAGGGGTGTGGGAGGCAGGGTGCACAGAGGGTGGGTGTGGGTGGGGGCAGGGCAACTCGAGGGACAGTTTTATTTTACAGGTAAAAACAAATTAAACATCGTGGGACAGTTTTTAAGGGATTTGCGCTGGGATGGGCTCCCAGCATGCCATCTAACTGTTTGGGGGGGTCTGTAGGGGGAATTGGGCACCCTCGTCGCACACAACACAAGGGGGTAGGAATTTATGCTGATGGGGATTGGGCACCCTCGTCGACACACAAAGAAAGTGGGGGGGCAGAGCCAAGGGGGTTTGAGCACCCCCCTTGGCATATAACAAATGGGGGATGCTTTATGCCGACAGGGAGTGGGCTTCCCTGTCGGCACATACAGAGGGACGGGGTGAACCCACAGGGGGATTGGCCACCCCCGAAGTCAGCAGATAGGCGGTCAGTGTGCCGCCTTCTTCATAATGTCGGCGGGCACGTCCAAGGAAGGTCTGCTGCATCTGGCGAGCTTTGCTCGGATTGCAGCAGACCTTTTCTTAGATGTGCTCACTACGTTATGTATGCAAGGTGTGGCGCTGGCATGCAGGCTGATTGGGGAATGAGGGACGCACCTACTGGTGCATGCCCTGCATTTGCCCAACAGTGACCGTGCCTCCAAAGCTGCGCTACCGCAATATGTTGGCTACGCAAGCACGCCAACATAAAAAGGGAACTTTGGATAAAAAGTTAGAAATAGGGCAACGTAGAAGATAGAATTATAGAGGAAAAGGAAAGGGGAAATTGTTTAACCAGGGACAGCGCAGTAACCCAAAGTTTGTTTCCAGATGCAAGCTGGGAGCACAAGGAAGATAAGTGACTTACTCGTGGTCACACAGTATGCAGGTGGGGGCTGATGGAATTGAAACCCAGGCCTGCAGTTTTGCAGTTCAATGCCCTTAAACATTAGACTATGCTGCAATACAGAGGAAGAAAGTAAATTAATAAACAGGATAAGAGAAGAGGCAGTATAGCTGGCAACAGTAGAGAACTCCAGACCCATGCAAGGAACACAGTGGAACATCACAGAAATAGCATACAGTACGCAATAGTACCACAACACTACTTGCTACTCTGCCAATGTCAGCGTTAGGGGAGATGTAGGACCCACTTTCGCTGGTTGTGCAACTGGTAGTAGGGGTTAGCTGGTATGGCTGTGTAGGTTTTGGAGTTATGGGTGCCCCCCCCCCCCACACACATACCCCATTTGTATTCTTTTTTTTAGGTTTAACTCTGGGGTGTGGGCAGCAAAGCCCCAAACTGAAACTGATAGAAAAAAAAACTATAGGACCATACCAAGTAACCCATTCATTAAAAATACCACCAATAGATCTGGTTCAGTGTCAGTTGGCATCCACCTATATCCCCCTCCCCAGGAAGGAGGCTGAAAATGGGCAGAATTGTCTAGTCCTCCTTTCCCAGTCAACAAAAACTAACTAACTACTCCCTAGTACCAGTATCACAACTAGGGAAACTGGGTCCGTAGATCTCCACTAACACTGAAATCAGCAGAGTAGAGTGATCGGAGCAGGGTTCAGAATGCCTGGAGGGAGCGTAAGAGCATGACGTAGAGCGTAGCATTGTCAACAGAATAGCATAAGTGGGCCTGGAGTGTTCCAATATTGCTATTTAATCTAGAGGTTGCAGTAACATACTCTGAATGAGCTTGGTACATCAGAACTGGGTTTGATACCACAACCTCCACTTGCATACTGTGCGACTCTGAGCGAGTCACAACCTCCCCAGTGCTCCCAGGGTTGTTCCTGAAAACAGCACTTCTGTCTTGCGGGCTTTACCTACGTAATTACCTCAAAAAATTTAAAGATCAACCGCAAAAGTTTCTAGTTTAGTGTGACCCTATAGGATTTAGCAGTCTTCTTCAGTCTTTATTTTCATGGATGGACCGTCTCACCCTTTGGTCTGGTTTATGTCTCATGGGCAAGTAGTGTTTTACTGTAAGCGTGGCGCTGTTTTCTCCCACGCTGTTCGAGATCTGCTGGTCAGCAAATTATGTCATTTGCTGTTTCTGTAGCTCAAGCCCGCACCTGTCAGCCTGTGCTCTCAGCTGGCTCGCGCAACTGTATTTAGCTCGTGAGTTTCTGACAAGTTAGTGCGTTCAACGGTAGCTGGACAAGACAGAAAACTCAGAATTACTCTTTAAAAGTCTAGCTTTGATATGTTCCTATTTATTTAACACATGTCCAGTGTGAACTGTTTTAGGGTTCTGCAATAACTCATTTGTAATGCCCCAAAGTTGGGGCATCCCAGAAAAAAATAGAATCAATAAAGAAATTAGAGCTTTACAGGTGCTCAGGGTGCCTGCTGTAGGTGTAGGCAGCAGGGTACTATGATAAGGGGCCCCTGAAAGTAAAGATTCACCTCGTTATAATGGGAAACTGTAAAATAATGCAGAACTGTGCCCTGTGCACTTTACAGTATGGCCAAAAAGCAGATTTAATAGCAGCTCATGTCACAATGGCTTGGATGGAATGCAGTGCTGAGCTGCTCATGCACAGCATTCCAGTCCAAACACTCCAGAACCTGAGGATTTTTTTTTAAAAGTTTAACAGTTTTTTATCTGAGTAGTTCCTGCTGGCTGTGGAGCAGAGAGGATGCAGATGGTTAAGGGGAACCTGTAGAGCTTACCTGGTGGTTGAAGCTGTTCCCCGAGGGCCAGTCTGTGTGCCTGCTCTGGCTCCAGCCAGTGAAGATCCCTCCGTAGCCCCATTGTGGTCCGTGGTGCCATCGGGGCACCAGAAGAAAGTGACCGGCCGTTTGCCACGGTTTGGGCTGTGTAGCCACGTCGTTTTATTGTTTTGACCCCCCTTTTGTTTAATACAGTTTAATTTTCAGTCCCCCGTCGGCAGCCTTGCTAGCCGCATCGCCGCTCGTCCATCGGCCATCTTAGGCCCCCTGTTTGTCCCCCCATCTGCCTGCACATTTTCCTCCCACTGCCAGTATCCCTCCCACCTCCCTACAGCACAGCAACCCTTCAGAGGACGGCGGAGTGGTGAGTCGGCGGCAGCACTAGAAGCGTGCTGTCCACCTGTTCGAAAGGGAGACTTTGTTTTTTTTTTTGTGGAGCGCACTGAAGGCGCTGAGAAGAGCGGCTGAGCGCCGCCAAGGGGAAGTGGGTCATCAGGACCCAAAATTTAGTGGGCGGAGGAGAGGCGGGGCAATGCGACGCCAGTAGGAGGGGCCATCGTTTTAGGCCTGTCCAGCGGCCTGCTAAATATTCATTTCGGGGGCAGGACTCGGGCGGGGTCTCAAGGAATGAGTGGCAGCAGCTCTTAGAAAGCTGGAGATTTAAAGGGGGCCTGCCACGCGGAGCACTTAAAGGGGCAATCCAGGCCCAATTTAAGGTGGGCACCAGGCCCAATTCAAGGTGGGGCACCAGGCCCAATAGAAAGTGGGGCACCAGGCCCAATAGAAAGTGGGACACCAGGCCCAATTCAAGGTGGGGCACTAGGCCCAATTCAAGGTGGGGCACCAGGCCCAATAGAAAGTGGGGCACCAGGCCCAAGTCTTGGTAGGGCGTCAGGCCCGAGGTAAACGTACGGCATTAGGCCCGAGGTAAAGCTTGGTACTAAAGGGAGGCTCCGGCCTAGCGTAATAGGGCAAGCCAGTCTAGTGGTACTAAAGGGAGGCCCCGGCCTAGCGTAATAGGGTAAGCCAGCCTAGTGGTACTAAAGGGAGGCCCCGGCCTAGTGTAATAGGGCAAGCCAGTCTAGTGGTACTAAAGGGAGGCCCCGGCCTAGCATAATAGGACAAGCCAGCCTAGTGGTACTAAAGGGAGGCCCCGGCCTAGCGTAATAGGGCAAGCCAGCCTAGTGGTACTAAAGGGAGGCCCCGGCCAAGCGTTATAGGGCAAGCCAGCCTAGTGGTACTAAAGGGAGGCCCCAGCCTAGTGTAATAGGGCAAGCCAGCCTAGTGGTACTAAAGGGAGGCCTTAGCCATGACACCCAGGAAGAGATCCTATTCAGGGAGACCCTACATTTAGGAATAGGGGTTCATCTAAGAGTGCTCGATTTGCCTATACTGTGAAGCTACTGTAACAACTGCACTGGTTATGCAATAATTATTGCCCTAAGTACCTGAATTATTACTCTAAGTACCTGAACTATTGCCCTAAGGGCCTGAACTATTGCTCTAAGTACCTGAACTATCGCTCTAAGTATATGAACTATTGCTCTAAGCACCTGAACATTGGCTCCATCAGTAATAATTACCCCTGAATTTATAATTTGCCCTCTCCCGGAAAATTATTGTATCATTCCACAGTTCTCTGGGCATTTTTCAGTTAAATGGTTACTACTGTATGAAGACAGTCTCAATCTTCTACCACACTGCAGTCCCATGGTGTGGTCTGTAACACCACGTACTCCGAATCAGTCTCTACTCAGAAAAAGAAGTCTTCTCAGCATTCTTCACTTCTGTGGGATCATCCATCAGCTCATCCCGTCCATCTGTCATCTGCCGAAGTCAAGTCCGTCGCCAGTCGTACAAGTCGTACCCGCCGTTTCTTGTTTTTCACAGCTTTAAGGTACGTCCGCTGAAATGCATCACGTCAGCCATGCCAGTGTCGTTCCGTATGGTTCCTGTTCCAGATGTCCCGAAGTTGGTCACCCTCTACAGAAGAGTGTACTCATCCTGGGGAACCTAGTCTGCGCCCTTCCTGGTCGTTCCCCGAAAGTCGAGTCCGCTGGAAGTCAGTACGGGACGCATCCACCGTTTCTTTGTCTTTGTGTTAGTTCCTGATCCTAGGATTGCAGAATCAACCATCATCTCTTCAGATTCTTATGGTTCCTGGTCCTGTCAGAGTTCCTTCTGAGTTTAGCTGGCCCTTGGAGTGCCGCAGCATCAGTCAGGTCGTGGTAGTCCTCCACTGGATTCATCGCCATGCAGGTCTTGATCTATCTTCGTCCTTGGCAACCCTGGAAGTGGGTTTTGGCTGAGAAACCCTTTGTTTTCAGTGTGTTATCTCAGGAAATAGTTGCTCTGGTTCTTCATTCCGGCAACCTTGGAGAGAGTGGGCTTTTGGCGGAGAAACATATGGTCTGTTTACCAAACCTCTCACCTCCCCAGTGGCCTTAACTAGGTCTTTGCTGGGAATTGTGATTAGGGTTCTACAGTTCTGTTTTATTTCCCTTGTAGCTACCAACGAAGAACGACGGTGTACATGAAGACGCCAGATCCCTCGACTCTTGTAATATCTAGACTCTGATGGAAATGTGTGGTGATAATTACCCTAATACAGTTCTGAGTGGCTTATGTCACCTGATCCTCGTCTAAGAGTATCGAAGTGTAGAATAATTTCAGAATAAGAGTGACAGTAGGCCTATAGTCTATTCTTGTGGTAATAATCTCAGTAGTCATAGATAAAGTATTTCTCTGTTTATTGCCCTATTGTTCTCGGGCAACCCCTCCTTCCTCTTGTGACTGTGTCTCTCTACCCTTGGTACAAAATAAACGCCCTGCGGGCATTGAAGCACTAGGTTGACTCCTGCTTCTCCTTGTCTGGGTAACTGTTATCCTATCCACATAATTCAGACCTTGGTGCCTCACTCATCTCTTTTCACCACCTTTAGAGTACAGTACCTCACAGAGCACCTCTAGATCACAACACATTTCTTGCACTAAATGGATAAATTGAACTATTAATTTATTTCATTTGGAAAGAGAAGAAAAAAAAGCCAGACATGAATTCTATTAGCAACATCATTTTGTGACTGAGGTAGCAGTCAGGAATTCAAGTAGCTGACAGGCACACATATTATTGTGTAGGAAGGGTGATGGTGACTTCTGCAACCCGACTGACAGAATAGAAAAAAAGAAGACAAACAAATACCCACTCTATTTTTGAAATGCATTTGGCAAACAAGACTAAGTAAAAAAAAAACTTCAAAGCATGGAGACAGTAGGAAAACAAGATCAGAAGTGCCAAGTTAGCAAATGGCAAGGACTGAAAGGGGCATATTCAGAATATACATGGTGTAGCGGAGTTGGAGCTCTCAAGGGAGATGACTGAGGCCAGGGGAGGATACAGACCGAGTCTAGTATGCTTACTCACAGCAGCTCTGGTTTACTTTTAGCAAGACATGAAGAGTTCACAAGTATAACCGCTATTATATACATAAAAAAAAGGAAAAAAAGCAGACTTACAGAAGACGAGGGCACTGAGATTGCCTGTCTGCCTGGCGACAGACTAAGGAAAATTGACAGGTAGAAGTTATAGGATAGGGCAGGTGTTATCAAGCTGGACAAGTATCTTATATAAGCAACATACAAAAAAATGATGAGACTACAAACACTGAGCACCAAGGGGTCAAAAACTACAGTTTGTTCTTGCCCATGAATCAGACCGCTATTCCCTAACATACTTGTAATGACATCGGCATTACAGAAGTACAGAAGAGCACATTTTCAACATACAAAAAAATAAATCAAACATATGGGTTTGCAAACTTCTACATGAACACTTCGAACACACAACTCTAATTTTCAGCTTGCCCCCACAATTACACTGCACAATAGCAAGATGACCTGCCCCTCTCACAACACAGCACTACCGGCACGCATACATAAGCAAAATATCACTGATGAGAGTTGCCATTACAAAGCTAGAGGCAAATTACTTGCCACGGGCAAGACATCATCATCTTCCTCAGAGGAATTATTTTCAGAGGATGACTCCGCCTCAGCAAAGCTGGGAGCAAACACAGGTTCAAATGAATAGGGCGTGATTGTGTTGGGTACAGAAACAAATGGAGAGCCCTCAGTAGCATCAAAAAGCCTCATCAAATAGAATACTGCTGCTTCTGAAATTCAGAACTTGTCCCGATGTAACCCCTAGGTGGCGCTATCCCAAGGGCTACTACCCCTGCCTGATTTGCCACTAACAGGTGGAGGGGCCTGGATTCGATGGCGGGTGCCTCCACCCAGAGGTCAGGGTTTGCAATAGTTAAACTAACTTGGTCACAGCCCTCTGAGACACTGCGACCCCCTTTTCTTCCCACTAGTGGCCCACACAATATATCAGAATTACCTTCACAGTATACACTTACCCCTAGGACTGGTTCGGTCAGTGTGACTCCGGGGACTCCCTGTAAAACAAGATGATACAGTGCAAAAACCACAGTACAATACTTTAACATAGACAAATACCTCAGGCAGTGTAACTTTGCTGAAACAAACAGATCTGATTTATTTAGGGGGATATAACAAGGACAGGAAATCAGGTTAATTAGTTTAATGCATTAATAATCACAGTACTGTGCACATATTTCAGAATCCCAAATGTCCCTAATGTCACTCTTACTGGTACCCAGGCAATAAGAGGCTAGCCTATTTGGTGCAGCTGGTCGGGGCCCTGAAGATGGAAACTGCATGCACAATATCCAAATTGTAATCTGGAGCCGGTAGGCTCAGTTCGTGGAGAAAGAAAGGAAAAGTAATCAGATGGAACATTTGCAATTAGCTGATGGCCGGGAGCTACCCTGATTTGTACTCACAAATTCAATGCTGAAACTGAATGGAAGGCAGATTGTCCTGGATTGCCAGGTGGAGCAGACCACGTGGACAAGGTCCTTGTGACTGGACCCCAAGGCAGTTCAGAGCAAATGGATGTAGTCTGGATTAAGCTGGGGTTTACTTGCGGCTTCATGCACTCAATTCACTGTACAGGGATTTGAAGCAAGTCCCCACTAGCACTACACACATTTATATGGAAAAGAAAGTACTATACCAGGCAGGCTGCTTCTCTATCCCATCGCAATTACTGCACAGTACCGGGAGAACACACAGCAGATTCAGTTCCTGACAGACCAAGCACGATTCAGCAATTTCTCCAGTCTTCTACAGGGTGAGCCTGGTTTCTACTCTTCAGATCTCCTTTGATTCTCTTCACAGGACGGATTCAGTCCAAACAAGCAGTTGCACAAGCTGCAGACCAAAACTTGGGGCCTTACACGCGTTTCCCAACTAAAATTGCGCACCGAAGGAGCACAGGGCTCCTTCTCTCTTCACTGCCACAGCTAAACTGAAACTCCAGTAAACAAAACCGGGCACTTCCTTTGAGTTCCTCCCAATTCTTGGCTGGATTGGCTGTCACTCACAATAGCCTCCCCCTGTTGGTGCAAAAAGGCACCGAAGTCCAAACTACATTTCCCAGAGTCACTGCCCATACAATCCTCTTGTGGCTGGCTCAGATTACGAGTCCAAGTTCTGATTCGTCCACAGGCACCATTTTAGAGTTCCCTTAACCCACACTGATTGGTCCAGTTCAGCAGTTCAAAACTAGAGTGGGGAACTAGGCAACCACAGTTCTGATTGCAAAGAAAAGCAGGTTAGACAAACTGTATTTTCATTACTACTCTAAATGATTTCTGGCAAACAGTTACATCTTTCAGATAGGTTCCCTTTGCACTCCTAGTGACTGCAAAAACGGAGTGAATTGGCAGCAGCTCGAGTGGGACTCAAACAGAGAAACACACAGTCCCCCCATACAAACTAATTATGTCTGCAATCAGACAGCTCTTAAAGAGACAGTACCAGAGGCTCTAAAAACACTCACAGATAAATGGCTTAAACGCCAAACACCATTCAGGCTCGGAGCATTTAAGCAAGCTCCAGGAAGTCTTTTGGGAACCCCCATTTCCAGGGGGGTTACACCGAAATAAATACATTTCACCACACACTGTCAGAGTGATTGAAAGCCCATCCGCCAGGTTACTCAATGAAGAGAGCTCGCCCAGACCACCATTTGCGTCACTGCTCACCATTACCTGGCCATACACACACATTACATGAGTGCATAACACTCGGAATTCATTCAGGACAAAAAACATCTCCACTTTGCGGACAGCCCAAAAAAATAACATTTAAAACTGATATCAAACTCACAGTGAAATGGGCAGGTTCATTTTCTGCAAGAAACTCTGGAGCCACTGTACAGTATTTGCCATTGATCTTTAAAAACCAAAAATATTCAGCTGTGTCAGTGTTACAGCAACTGCACAAACCTGGAGCGTTCAGACTGGCATTTTGCTGCAAAGAGTGAACGAGCAAGACAGGGCCAGCAGAGAGCTCATGGGGGGGGCAGTGTGTGGATGGATGTAGGGGGGCTCCTCATTTCCTGGGCAGCTGCAGCTCACTGGGTGGGGGGCTTCTCAGTTCCTAGGCAACTCGCTGGGTGGGGGTCAACTCATTTCCTGGCAGCTCTCGGAGTGGGGAGCTCCTAATTTCCTGGCTAGCTGGTGGCATACATCAGCAACATCATTAGTGCTGTCATGCTGCTTGCTGGCATTATATAAATGAAAGGAATGAAGCGCTCTCATTGGAGCACTTCATTTCTTTCAAAAAGGACATTGAAGCAGTCAAGAGGGTGTGATACAGTGCCACCAAAATGATTAGAGATGGGGTGGTAGTAGTAGTAGTAGTAGTAATAGTAGTAGATTTTATTTTTATTGGGCACCCTTCCCTTTAGGCTCAGGGCACCCTTACAAAGTATAAAATGGACAAACAGCACAGGTATATATAAAAACATATAAAATAAATAAATAAATAAAATATAACAATAAATAACACTCATTAAAACTCCTATCCATTCAAACCTAAAACTGCTTGTCACATTAAGTATATTTCTCAGACCCCAAAGGCCTGTTGAAAGAGGAAAGATTTTAAATTTCTCTTAAATATCTCCATGGAGGGTGCCTCCTGGAGGTACCCTGGCAAAGAATTCCATAGGATCGGGCGGCCATTTTGAATGCTTGATCCTTCGAAGATTTTAACCTTGCTCAGGTGACCTCTAGGAGAGCTTCCCCTGCAGATCGGAGAGAACAACTCAGGGTGTAAGGATGCAGAAGCTCCTTCAGGTAGCCCGGACCCAGCCCATGCAGGGCCTTATAGGTCAAGAGACCTATTTTAAAGGAGATGCACCAGTGCACCAGCAGCCAGTGCAGTTCGCACAGCACCAGCATAATACGACTGGACCTTGGAAGGCTCGTCAATAGCTGGGCTGCAGTGTTCTGCAGCAGCTGCAGGCACTGCATCACACCTCCTCTGACCCCAAGGTAGAGTGCATTACAGTAGTCGAGCCTCGAGGTGACAAACGCATGTACCAATGTAGGCAGATCACCAGTGGGGATAGGGGATCTAATTCAGGCATTTTTACAGAGATGGTAAAAACCAATCCAGATGGCAGCTGACTCCTGAGCATCAAGTGTCAACTCATTGTCCATACCAGCACCCAAATTCCTCACCTTAAGGGAGGCCTCAAGTTCGGCCAGACCAGTGAAGAGTCCTAGACCTTCCCCTGGGGCCTCTACTCTCCCCCACCCCATCAACTCGGCTCAACCAGGGTACAGGTTATTTCGTAGGGACAGGGTGATTGGGAAAGGAGGGGGGTGGCACTATATGTGAAGGAAGGACTGAAGTGTGTAAGGGAGGAAGGGGAGGAGGGTAGTACGGAGTCACTTTGGATGCAAATCCAGGATTCCAAGAATAGGATTCTTAGAATGGGAGTGGTGTACAGGCCACCATCTCAGACGGAGGAGTTAGACAGGGAACTAGCGGGACAGATCAGGAGGACCTGCGAGAAGGGTAGTGTGGTGATTGTGGGGACTTCAACATGCCAGGAGTGGACTGGAGCACCCCAACAACCAGGAACAGAAGGGAGCAGGTACTGCTGGATGCCTTCCAGGACAACTTCCTGCTGCAAATGGTCAGTGAACCAACCAGGTTAGGAAATACCCTTGACCTTGTGCTAGCAAATGGGGACTTTGTGAGAGGAACTTACAGTGGAGGAACGTTGTCAGGAGTGACCACCGCTCAGTATAGCTCACATTGGATATGGGCAAGGAAGGAGTGGAATCTGGCACAATAGTGCTGGACTTCAGGAGGGCCAACTTTGGGAGGATGGGGAAGTGGTAAAGGGTACCTGGCCAGAATTCAATCTAGTATGGACACTAACCAGAGGTGGGAGCTCATAAAGCTGGGGATAGTGGAGCAGACAAAACCTGCTGCAAAGCCCAGAGCAAGAAGGCTAGGGCTAAGAAAATGATCTGGTTGAGCAAGGAGGTCATGGAAAAGGTAAGGAGGAAAAGAGCTGCCTTTAGGAAGTACAAGAAAACAGGTAGGGGGGAGGACAGGGAGGAGTACTTGACAGAATTGAAGGAGGTGACAAGGGCAGTAAGGGGAGCCAAAGCATCTACGGAACTCAGGCTGGCACAAGGCATTAAGAAGGGGGAAAATGACATCTTTAAGTACATCAGAGAGAAAAGGGACTGTAAGGACCACATAGTAAGGATTAGGAAGGAGGGGGGTTGGGTGGAAGCAGAGTGCGATAAGGCAGAAGCACTAAATGAGTACTTCTGCTCAGTATTTACTAAAGAGAAGAGGGGGGTGGCACCCAAGGTGGGAGAAATGGCAGAAGCGGGGGGGAAGTGGTGACAGATGGGGAAATCATGGAGAGCAGAGTTCCAGAGCATTTGAAGGCACTGAGGGTGGACAAGACGCCAGGCCCAGATGGCATCCACCCCAGGGTACTGAAGGAGCTGTCAGAGGTCCTTGCAGGACCTTTGGCATACCTATTTAATGCCTCACTACATTCGGGGTGTGTACCTCAGGACTGGAGGATGGCTCATGTGGTGCCACTCCACAAGAGTGGCCCCAAGGATGAACCGGGAAACTACAGACCAGTGAGCCTCACATCCATCGTGGGTAAGCTAATGGAGACTATCCTGAAGGAGAGGCTGGTGGCCCTCCTAGAGGCCAAAGGACTACAGGACAGCAGACAGCATGGCTTCTTACGTGGCAGATCCTGCCAAACCAACCTGGTCGAGTTCTATGACTGGGTAACTAGGCAACTGGACAGGGGCCATGCAGTGGATGTCCTGTATCTGGACTTCAGTAAGGCATTCGACTCAGTGCCACATGGAAGGCTGGGAAGGAAGTTAGTAGGCACAGGGGCGGGTGCAAAGCTTGTGAGATGGGCAGGAAACTGGCTGCAGGGAAGGCAACAGAGGGTGGTGGTGGGTGGGGAGCTCTCACACCCAAGGGCAGTGACGAGCGGTGTTCCACAGGGCTCAGTGTTGGGACCAGTGTTGTTTGGAATATTCATTGCAGACATATCATGGGATATCAAGAGCAAGATCAGTCTGTTTGCTGATGATACCAAGGTAGGCGCTGTGGTGGATGACCTAGGGGGATGGCAGGGGTTGTAGGATGATCTGACAAAGCTTGAAACCTGGTCAGACACCTGGCAATTGGGCTTTAATGCCAAAAAGTACAAGGTGCTGCATTTTGGGATGAAGAACCCAAGGAGGAGTTACCAACTAGGGGGAGTGCAGCTAGCCCAGACAGAGGAGGAGAAGGATCTGGGTGTGCTCTTACAGGGTCAATGAACAACCTGGCACAATGTAGGAAGGCAGCTGCAAAGGCCAACAAAATGCTGGGTTGTATTGCAAAGGGGTATATCCTCGAGGAGGAGGAAGTGATTCTGCCACTGTATAGGTCATTAGTTAGACCACACCTGAGTACTGCGTGCAGTACTGGTGTCCGTATTCGAAGAGGGACATTAAGTTACTGGAGGAGCGCAGAGCGACAAAGGTGATCAAGGGGCTGGGGGACTTATCATACGAGAGGAGGTTGAAGGAGTTGAACATGTACTTACTGGAGGAGAGGAGAGACAGGGGTGACATGATTGAAATCTTTAAATACATGAAAGGAATAAACAAGACGGGTACAGAGGGGCTGTTCAAAGTAAGGGAGGGGAGAGCCAGCAGGGGCCATGATATGAGACTGGAGCGAGGAAGGTTCAGGAGGGAGATGAGGAGACACTTTTTTACAGAGAGGGTGGTGGCTGGGTGGAATGCGTTACCTGCTGAAGTGGTATGCAGTAGAACAGTGGACTGCTTCAAACGAGGATGGGACAGGACAAGGGGGAGGGTTAATGAAGGGGAAGGGTGGAAGGGAGGGGCAGCTGCAGAATAAGGAATGCTAGCTGCACATTCGAGCAGACTTGATAGACCTCTAGGCCTTAATCTGCTGGCAAATTTCGTATGTTCGTATGTTCATAACCACCAATATTTCAGTCTTCCTCGGGTTGAGTTCCAACCAGTTCAATTATGTCTATGTCTGGATCTTGGACAAGCGCTTATTCAGCACATCGACTGCATTAGATCTTTCCAGTGTGAAAGACAGGTAGAGTTGAATATTATCAGCATAGCAATGAAAACCCAGCCCATACCATCTTATGACCTCACCCTGGGGCAGCATATACACTGCGAATAACCTTGGGGAGAGGACAGAACCTTGGGGGACTCCACAGAACAGGGCCATTGGGCTTGAGGAATAATTCACCAACACCACTTCTGGGACCTGTCCCGGAGAAAGGACTTGAACCAGCTGATAACCTTGCCAGTGAGTCCAACATATTCCCTCAGCCTGTCCAACAACACTCCATGATCTACAATGTCAAATGCTGAGGACAGATCAAGGAGGGTGAGAATCAATTGTTCTTCTCTATCTCTCACCCTAAGCAGGTCATTCAACACCTGTACTAAACTGGTCTCCATGCTGTGCATGGCCCTAAACCCACACTGGAATGGCTCATAGATCTGGAAGTCCATGAGGTGACTCTCGAGCTGCTCTGTGACCACCTTCTCAGGAACCTTCCCTATAAAGGGAAGTTTTGAGATAGGCCAGTTAATTTGCCAAGATATCAGGATCCAAGGATGTTTTTTTCAACAGAGGCATTACAGGTAATGAGGAGAGGCTGGATGCTGTTAGCATGTTTACACTGCAGAAATGGCAACTGAAAGGGGTCATGATTTCAGGCTTCTACATCCACTACAGCTGGCCTCAGGGGTCCATGAGAGTAACTACTTTTTCAGTAGTGACCCCCCCATCAATGGCAGCTCTGTCCGGGGACTGGGAACCTCATGCAGTAATGGCAGTTATCCCCAACCCCTCCAGCCAGATCTGCCTATCAGATCATGGTCAGAAGAGGCGCGTGTTTAAAAAAAAATCAACCTGCCAGCAGACTTAAAATCCACATCCCCCTGCTTTCTTAATCCACTGCAGCTGGCATCAGGGGTCAGTGAGAGTTGGTTCACCCATGCCGCGGCAACATACATTTTGCCGATGCCGATTATGGTGCAGGCAAAATGCCACCTGGCATTACAGTGCCAGGCATTTCATCTCCCAGGAAGTACAGTGCCAAAGCGCCCTACCAGGAAACAGTCGACTTTTGTAAGGGGCTTCTCCCCCCTCACCCCCAAAACTAAATATAATCTCACCCGGGGTGGGCATGCTCTGGAGAGGGTAGAAAGTGCGTGGATGAAAAGGATGACGTGAGTGAAGGGCGATCTAAAATCAAGATCGCCCCTTTCACTGTCATCCTTGTTGTGGCACCCTAATTATGGCTACAAAATATAGTCGCCATTCTAATGGACTACAGTGAGAGTCACTACTATTTCAACAGTGACTCTTACCCCCTCCTCATCGGTGGCAGCTTCTTCCAATGAATGGGACCCTCAACCAGAAGTGACGGTTAGCCTTGCCCCCTCCAGCCTGATCCTGTTAAATGACAGTATACCCTAGCAGCCCCTCTGTGCAAAGAACTGAGCACAAAGGACAACATCTGTTGTCTGCCCGGAGTCAGCCTCACATTCAGCCTACGGCCATAAGTGCTGCTCAATTTTAACCTACCTACATAGAGTCCTTCCCAAACCACTACACTGGACTGAATACATACCAAAATATGTTTTGCACCACAGGTACTGTTCCTCATCTAGTAGGACAGAGTTAGGCTGATGAAGCAGTGTTATTGGCATAATTGATCTAATCATTTCCCATTTTATCAAGTAACAGATAACCTTCAAACGTACTCTGGGCTGACCTGGAATGTTGTGGAGTGATTGTAGGCTGAGTAACTGCTCAAAGTCACTGTAAGTTCCTCACTTACTTTGTATTTGGTGTGACTGTTCCCTAGTAATAACCTATCTGGGTCAGGTGAAAATATTGTTATTTTTGTTTATTATATCCACTCCCTGTAATACCTTCTCTAATCAGGTGTATTGTGCTAACAAAAGCTATCCTTATTCACTTTGTTTTCTAGTGTTATTGTTCCCTAGAAATGCCTTACTGGGTCAAGTGAATATCTTACAATCTTGCATGTAACTCAGGCACCGGGTATCTGAAGGGCTACCATACCTCTCAAGTGTCCCTGGTTTTCAGGGACGTCCCTGATTTTGCCTCAAATGTTTCCTTCGTCCCTCCTAAAATTTGTGTTTCCATGACTGAACAATGGGGGTTGTGAGCACAAAATAATGACAGACATTATAGTTAGAGACCTATTCTTATTCAGAAAATGCATGTTACACTAAGCACCTTATTCTATCAGCTTCCTGAATGGATAGAACACATTTTGAAGATGTGCTCCTGATTATGGTCCTTTGTCCCTGATTTTTTTAAGCCTTGTCCCTGATTTATGAGGTAGGAGGTTGAGAGGTATGAGGGCTACACTACCCCTGCCTGGCTGGCCAAACCAGGTTGAGAGGCCTGGGTTCTTACCTTAACTTAAAACTGGTTCTTCCCCAAGATAATAACATTGTGCAGTGCCTCCACTCAGAGTATACTTTTCAGTGGACTAGCTAACACCTGGTACAACCCTCTGGGATGCTGTACCCACAAACAATACCATAATGCCATCCCAAACATGACTCATTAACCAAAACCCCACATTTCATAACATTTGCAATTATTGATTCTCTACTAATAATATGCTCACGAGACTGGATTATGCAAAAACAACAATTTATTTACATGGGGAAGTGTTAGGAAGGGTGAATTGGAGGAGAGGTTAAGCTATTTACAAAATTCACATTCGGTTTGATTGGTTTAAATTGGAATTAAATCACAAGAAGCATTTGGCATTTTACCTTTAGGCATCAACCACAGTAGCACCCACCAGCCTCTAAGGTCATCAGATCCCTAGCTAGCTATCTGGCCAGATACAATTAGAAAGGTAACACAGATGTTAGAAAATAGCAGCAAATACTCACGTTGGTACCTGTCCCCAAACTGTATAAGACCCCACAATCTCACACATTAACCTGGGTACCCAGTAACTAAAGTTCTTAAGGTGCAGGCCTGTTACTCAGTGCAGCTGTCATTGGCCAGCTAGTTGGGGCCCTTAAAGAAACAAGCAGATTAATTTAAATTGTACTTTTGAACACACACTAACGAGCTTGCAGAACTTGACCACACTGAACTATCTACAAGTCCCTCCTTTTGATGCAGGGCTGGACCCTGCATTGCTTACAGTTTGGTAGTCATCATTGGTCTGTACAATGTAGGATTAAGTGCTTTCAGCAGGTGAGCTCAGTCTCCGGTGGTTAAACTGCTAGCAAAGGGCTGGCCCACCTGTGCAGTAGTTGGATTTCCGCTTGCGATGCCGGCGACCTGGGTTTGGGAACAGACTTGGGTTGTCGGAGGGCCGGCCGGGGGAGAAGGATTGAGCATCTCACGACTGCTCTCCTTCTCCAGGGAGAGGGTGCGGGATGTCATCAGTGCATGAGGGACCCCTGGTGGAGGCCAGGAGTGCCACAGCAGTCGTTGTATGCAAGGAACTCTGGGGCGGGACAAACGCACGACATCATTGCATGTCCTAGCACCAGCTTACAAGGGGGAAGAAAACACTCTGCCTGGCCATCTCCATGAAGCCCTGTCCCTTGGCCTCTAATTAGCCACCCAGCCAGCTCTCCCAACCAGTCACTAGGAGCACGGCACAGGTGCCCAGCGGTGCCGTGACCCCGTCCTCTGGGGGGTATGCTAGGGGTAACTGGGAGAGTGCAGGCAGATATGGGTGGTGGAGGCTTAAGGGACGCCGTGACCAGGGCTGAGATTGATGACTGAGGCAGGAGCAAAAAGAATAAATTGAAAAAAATTAAAAATAAAAAAATAAAATGCTAGCAAAGGCTTGCAGGCAGGAGACCCGAAACTGACTGCAGTGATCTTACTTCTTTTGCAGGTGGAGTGACACTTTAACTTCTTTCAGCAGTGCCCCTCACTGGGCCGAAATCACTTCACTGGATGACCAGGCTGGGACCAGGGCCAGCACATCTCAATCCCATGTCTAGGCTGTACCCTTCGGGGGAAACACATATGGCAGCACCCTAGGTGGCACCTACCAGGCTGTGACCCAAGCCTAATCTAAGCTGGATACATTGCATTCAGCACATTTATTAATCAGCACATTTATTTTTGTCACTTCAACCATGGGCCAGCGTGGCCGCCATGGTCCTCTCAACTTTCAGATACTTGGACGGGTGCCTACTCCCTAAGGCTAGGGCAACCCAATTTCTTACAGTCCATATCAGACTAATTTTCTTTCACAACACTGTACTTTGACTTGGTACCTCAAAACAGTTACTGCAGCTTCTCTCAAGCATATTTCACAAAGTCTCAGTCCCTTGTGGCTTGGCTGGAGTTCACAGCTCCCACTGGATGTCACAACCATTAAACAAAGTCACTCTTGGCAGTGCTGACATTAGCCACTCCAATGGACAAATGCTGAACCTCCCAGGCAATGTCAGGAGGAGCCTTGACCTCTGAGTACTCCCTTTCCAGTCCTGTAGGCACTTATCAAATCAGACACATTCATATACTTAAACTGGACCCTTCTCTTGGCACTTGGCAAATGTCCACCCTTCCTGTGCTTTGGGTTAAATGCAGGGTGCAGACAAACAGCCACAATTAGTACACTCTGGGCTTCGCTGCCCCTCAAAAAGTTTTCACACTTGCACTTGTCAGAAGCAGTTTACTCACTCAGATCACTTGCAGAAATGGCTTTCTTTTCTCTGAGGTTTTAGGCTTTCTCCTGCACTCTCATGTCTGAGGTAGAACGTGCGTGCAGCTCTCTCATAACTGAAGATTCAGGTTTGCCCACGTTTTCCCAAAAACATGGAAAAGTGCTTGCCAGACCTGGAGGACAATTTCTGGCAACACCAAGGCTAGTGACTTCTGTTGCATGCAGCAACTTGTCTCTCTGGCAAAAGAAAGCCCCCCTCCCCTGTGGAGGGGCTTGCACTGGATCGCTAGGCCCATCCCGGAGCAAAGGGCCTGAGCCCCCAACCCTGTGGGGGGCTCCAGCTCAAACTACTCTCAGTCTGCAAAAACACAGTCTTTTATGGAGTTCTTCTGTGGCTCCTGATTGGCTGAGCCCACTTGTTGCTCCCAATCTAATTGGTTGAAAGCATCTGTCAGTCCACAAAATTAATATTCATTAGGCGCACTCGATGCACCATAGGCTCCCTGTTGTGGCGCCTGAATTAGGTCCCTATAGTTTCCCCACAAGCACTTGGCAAAGTCCCATAAGTCTTTTACAAAAATCCCAAGAGTCCTGGCTTGAAATCCCAGCTTTCCAATTGGCTGTTGCTGCAAAGTCATGGCTGCTAAACACACAGTTCGTTTGCAGATTACCACAGTCCCAAATATAGAGTTCTGATGTAGCCAGGCTAAATGCTTTATTCGCTTGCTTGCCCCACCATTTCGTAGCCACAGTTGTGCCCTTTTAAATGCTGCCCAGATCAAGCATTTTGCTTCAGTCCTCACCTATCGCTGCTGCCGAAATTAAGTGCCCCCAGGCAGTAGACAGGCAATACATCTGAGTCCCATTGTCCAGCTCTGGTGCAGCCAGTATATCTATTTTATTTAAATCTTTTCCCCTCAGACAATAGCCCCTTTTGTTCTTTTAGATAATGCCCTTATTTCTTTACATTTATATACAATCTTAAACCTGTCGCTAGCGCTAATTCTTTTAGCTGGCTGTTGCGCTAGGACAGGTGGGTCATGAATATTAATGATGTCTTCATCAATATGCATGAGTCATTTTCCTTAAGTGCTTATAGCGCTCACTATTTACAAAAGAAAGAGGGCTCTCCTAGCCCTTGCAAAGGTCACTGGTCCCCGTTTAGGCAAGAAAGGGCACTGGAACCGCTGGGCTACCTCCCAAATGACTACAAATTCAGTGGCTGGGAAATCAAAGGCATGATTTGCGCCTGCGCGATCTGTGCTAGCACTGGAGTGCTAACGCAACCAGTGGGGGATCACGACTCAGCTCCTCAGCCCAAAAAGGGCTAAACTGGAACACTGTGGCTGCTTCGGGACCTGAGCTGTGACGGTGATGTGGGTACAAGATCGAGGGACGGGGCAGGCAGAAACAGGAGGCAGATGGGAGCAACGGATCAATGGGCAAAAAGGTAAGCCCCCATTTGGGAGAGGTACAGGTATGTTATCCACTCCCTGGTACACCATATCTGGGCTAAGTATATTGTGCTATCCTGTGCTGTCACCCCTATTATCACCCTTTCTGAGTCAGTAGAGTGTGATTGTTAATTCTCATGTATTGGGCTGAATTTAGCCTACTTGGATGTCTGGGTTATTGGCTCTGAGCACATCACATTTTTCTCTGGTCCCCTGTGTCTTTTTAGAATGGGCTTGATCCATAATCATGGCACTGAAAGGATGTGCTGCTGCACTGTCTGACATCCTACTAATATTATGGGTCAATCAGATGTTTCAAATTGGTGTTACTGCAATTTATAATAAAGTTTGTTATACTCTGCCCCCACCCTGGTAACTGTTACCAACAGCAGATGAGTACTATCTTTTCTTTCTGATACTTCATGGCTTGTACAGAAGTGGTTACTTTCAAAAAATGTTTTGTTCCCCCATGACCTCCTGGAGGCTGATTCACTGGCTGAGCTTGGTCAACTCATCAGGTTTTATTTATTTATGTCTTTGATAACCCAGTGAGCAAACTGATCCAGAGGACCTTTTTCAGTTGTGACCAGGGCCACCAGGGTGGCAAACACAACAAACATCAGTACAATACAGAGATTAGAACAAAACAGCACTGCCAAATACACTTGGTATGAGGTCACATTACATAGTACAAATATTTCAGGGAAATCAGTACATACTGATGTAGTGACATACATTAAGTGGCTATACAATATAAAAGGCTCAACATGGGGATTATGGTAAAGTATTACATGCAATGTACATACAGTCACCGGGGAGCCAAGGAAATTAATACAGTTAAAATGAAGGTTCACTCTATCACCAGAAGTGGTATAGGTGCAAGTCATAGGCAGAAATGCAACTTAAATTAAGATGCAGAACCTGCTAACAGTTCAGAATAAAATAGGTTGTCATATCCAGATTAAACAGAGGTTATTAGTGATTCCCAAACTTACCTTGTTTGGTGGCATTGAGTGAAATCCTGGTCCTATCCCCATTATCCCCACTTATTACAGGACTTGTTCTCCTACTGATCCAGGCTGGACTAGCACCAGAAACCTAAAGCTATTCCATCTAAAAGTAAATAGCCTAAAGCCTAAACTACAGGAATTGAACAGCTGGGTGGATATCTACTGTATAGGCCTAACATAATTGCACTCTCAGAGACTTGGCTCAAGCCTCATGTGATGACCCATGAAGTGGATATTGTGGGATTTATTGGGGGGATCCTTATCTATGTCAGCTCCATACTCATCTCTCAGGCCAGTATCCCTTCCCTTGAGTCTTCAGAAAGTGAGACACTATTTGTCCAACTTTTACTAGGGGGTACAAAATCACTCTATGTGGACTGTGTTCATAAGGCCCTCCCTCCCCGTGACCTCTTTGGCTCTGGATGTGTTAATAAAGTCAGTTGTAGGACAATTTCCTTTTGAACTGATTATCCTAAAGGATTTTATTGTGTAATAAATGGAATTCCACCTTGTTACCATATCTTGTTTCAGGTGGTGGAGGGGAAGGTGTTTCCACTGCTGAATATTTCGTAACATCTTCTGTGTTTTTATAAAATGGTTAAAATGACCACAAACGTTTATGTCCAGACCTGCAAATGTCTGTACAGTGGTGCCTTCCTCATCTAGGAACCCCTGAAGTACCAGATTTATACAGTGAGCAAAACATGAAACGTGTATAATCCCCATCGTCAACTGCCTTTACAAGGTTCTTTCCATTATCTGATTCTATAAAACCTGGTGTTAATGAGTGTGGTGTCAGCCACTCTGCAAACTCCTGTTGAAGGAAGTGTAAAGTTTTCTGCATGATGGTCATTGTCAAAGTCAGCTATGCATAAAGCTGCCAGCTTGCAGAAGTTAGGGGCCCCCTGTTACTTGCGGGTACTGCTGCTGTTGCTGTTGGCACTTAACCAAGAAGGGGATGGGAACAAAAAGGGGGAACTGACCCAATGGGCAGTCACTGGCCATGTAATCAGTAATCTGACCACTGGTCCACATAATCCACATATCAGTGGTGATGTGGACATCAAAAACAAATGATGCTGTCAGGGCATGTGACACAGTCTTGTAGACACTCTGATACAAATCAGAAAGAGCCACTGTGGAAAAGTAGATGTGACTGGGCACTTGATACCTTAGCACTGCAACTTGAATTAGCAATAGGAAACCTGCATTGCTCACAAAGGAGAATGGCAGCACGCTGATGCCTAATATTTCTGCAGTTGTTCTTGTTGAATTTTTTGCCTCTGATCTGTTGGCTTTACAGTATATTTCGGGCCCATTTTCAGGTACTGGACCAGTGAGACTTGAGTGCTTTTTTCCCTGGATGTGACAGTTGGCTCCTATTTTTGCGACCCCAGTGGTGGAAATGGCTAGGGGTTTGCAGCCCCTCAGAGGTGTGAGAGTCAATGGGCAAAAGAACTGACGAATGGAAGATGTCGGAGTTGTGTTTCAGCTTTCACTTGAAAGACATCCTTCCTCTTCCTCTACCTGGTCTCCTACTGTTCTCCTTCCCTTGGCCACCATCATTTTCATCATCAGTTTCACTGCCTGCTGGTGCTGCTGCTGACGCCATGTGCTGGCATGGCTTCTCATACTGAAATTTGTGTGACTTCAGCAAATGCCTTTTCATGGTAGATGTTCCCAACCATGTTCCCTCCTTACCCCACCTCAGCCAGTCTTTACATAAAAGATGCACTACATGTGTCCGTGATTTTTGTCCACTCAAAAGAAATCCCACATTACCGACATCACTGGTTTGGTCTTTCCTACTGGCACGCTCAACTGTTGCCTAATGGGTGGGCTACCGTGGGCTGCTTCCACTTCATAACCCTCCTGCCCTTCCTCTACCAGTTCTTCAGGGTCAGGGAATGGTTCTACTTCCTCTACTATGTGTCCTGGCCACCAGTTTTGCCTGTGTCTTCTTTATCTGCTGTCATTTCAGATGCTTGTTGTGTTTTCTCTTGCTGTTTTGGGACTTGCCCCAGTCTCCATTAGTTTGCCTTCCTTGGGGAATTCTTGGTGGTTCTGTTCACCATTTTTATTCAGAACCTTTTGGTGGGAGCCAACACCCTGAGGTGGGTCTTTCTATCTCTGGTTGAGGTCCTCAGTCACATGCTAATTGATTGTCTTCTGCCTCTGTTGTGTGGCAATGTCTAGTCTTTATCATGGAAAAGGTTTTCACTTTGGGAGAATCCTCACCCCAGTTCCCCTTTTTTGAGGGTTCTGTTAAGACTTTTTGCTTCTCTGTCAACCAGTTCAGAAGGCCATATGGCTATTTCAGTATCTTTTTCTCAATTTTTCCACTACAATTTTTTCTTGTTATCCATGCTGGCTAAAGCACTCTAAAAATGTTTAGCCACCAACATGTACTTTAGGATAACACAGTCCTGATTCAGGAAATGATGATTTTTGTGTGTGTGTGGCATCAACACTGTGGTTAATTAGTTGGAAATATCTTACTCACTTGGGAACTTTCTTAGCATTTACCTATGAGGCTAGGAGTAATGGGAACAGTCCATCCTTGTATGTCCTGTGGAGTATCTTGTCCTCAGCCTCTCTTGGTGTGGTAGCTAGTTGTGGTGCATAAATATTTCACTTCAGCACTGCCTTATCTTAGGTGCAAACTTTTCACCCCAAGCTGCCCACTTGCTACTACATACAGACCAACTTTGGCATACAATTGTTGCAATGGTATGGAGGCAGCGAGGCACCAGATGAGGGAGTCCTTCTTTTGAGGTCACCTACCACTTGGTGTCATCTGTCTTTTACCTCAGAAAAATTTCTTGGCTACATCTATCTCATCTAGGCCCAGTCTCCCTCCACTAGCCCTTAAATCCATTTCCGAGAGGAGAATCCTTTTCTTCACCATGGTGGTGCAGGATCTGCCAGGCCAGCTCCTCTCCAGCCCCCAGCATTGCCCACACTTACTAACTCAGCCTAGGAGGAGGAGTGCTCAGGAACCTCTTCTTCTAATTTTTTTTTGCCATAGGTGGAAGGTCCCAGACCTTCTTGATTAGGATTGTCTTTAAGGGACAGCTTGCTACTTGAGACCAAAGAGTGGGGCTCTATGGAGGAGTCTGATTGTTGAAAGATAGAAAAGTTACTTACCATAACTCCAGATCTTCAAGAATATGTTCACCGTAGAGTCACACTCTCCCACCCATGGTCCTCCTCTTCTTTATGCAGGGTATCTCAGAGCTAGGACTTTCTTGTGATACAACCTTTTCTGGTCTTGGAAACTGTGTACATAGATTTGTCAGTGGCTCTCTGAACCACTTCTTGCTCATGCCTCTGGAAAACGAGGCTACTATACTGGAGTGCAGCGTGCCCTGGCTACCATTTTTCTGCAGCCAGAGTGACCAGGGCTCTGACTCTTGGAAGCTTTATTCAGTGTTGCCTTGTCCTTATGAGATATTGCTTTTCATAATTAGCCTTCTAGGGTATATATACAAAAAAAGTATTTATGGATCCTTCTTGCATCCCTTGCCTCTTCAGTGGATATTTTCAATGCATTTCTTTAGCTAGTTTTTTTGTCCCCTGGCTTGGGCTTATCTGGACCCAGGCTGAGATCTGTCCATTCTCAACAAATAGTGGAGTATTTGTCGAATCTCTTCAAATCCTCTCTTCAGTTCCTTTTTCTAGAACTCTGTATTTAGTCTTTTTCTCTTTTCCTATCTTGTTCTGCTAAGCCACTCATAACCTTAATTTTCAGGATCAGATGCTTATCTTTTCAGGAACCCTTTCCAAATTCTACTAATCCCAGTTCTGGTTCTACTTGTTTTAGGTCATGGGATTTTCATATATAGGCATTCTTTTACCCATACCTTTTGTTTTTTTTGGGGGTTGTCTTCTTTTTTTACTTTTCTAAACATTTGTAAAAAAATACACTTCAGATAAGTTTTTTGTTTGCTGTCTTTTTTTTTCCCCTCTCTCTTTAGCAAAACAGAAGCTGAGGTGGTTAAGGCCAGCATCCCTGTTTATCTCTTGGTGCATGTAGCACCATACTCAGCGCTGCATGCATGAGCATAGTGTGTGCCAGCTGCAAACGTTCCAAATTCCACGGGGTCCTAGTCCCTCCAACTCTAAGTCCAAAAAGTGTGACTCTGAGGAGAAGATATTCTTGAAGATCTGTAGTTATGGTAAGTAACTGTCCTTTCTAAGTAAGTTAAATTCTTGATCTTTCTTTTTTAGCACTGTGAGAGAGTGCTGCACACTGTTACTGCACTCATGAGGGAGGTGATTGGGGTGTTACAAGGTCAAGGGATGGGGGCTTGACAGCAGGAGGAGGAGGAGGATGGATAATTCAAGTGCTATGGGAGTGAGAATGTGTGTTTTTAGGTACCAACAGTGTAGCTGAAAGTGTCTATTGTGGTCATGTGTACTCTTTTTTGCATTTACATTTAGTGTGAGTGATTCAGCTGCATGATGTCACTGATAGAAACATAGAATGTGATGGCAGATAAGGACCGCTTGGCCCACCCAGTCTGCCTATTTCCCTACCTACTTGATAAACTGCAGATCCTAGTTAATGACTTAATGTGTTCCCCATGCATTCTTGAATTCCCCCTCTGTTTTTGACTTCATGACCTCCTCAGGAAGGCTGTTCCATGCATCCACCACCCTCTTTGTGAAAAAATACTTCCTCGCATTGCCCTTGAGTCATTCCCCTTCTATCATCAAATTGTGCCCCCTTGTTCTTGCACATCGCTTTTTCTGAAAGATGCTACCCTCCTGGACTTTGTTGATTCCCTTGAGGTACTTGAAAGTTTCTATCATGCCCCCCCCCCTTTCCTCTAGGGTATACATATTAAGCTCCTTTAGTCTCTCTTTTTATGGCTTTTGGTGCAGATCCTGCACCATTTTAGTTGCTCTCCTCTGGACTGTCTCCATTCTGTCTATGTTCTTGTGGAGATGGGGTCTTCAGAACTGTACGCAGTACTCCAGATGGGGTCTCACCAACTGTCTGTACAGAGGGATAGCAACTTCCTGTTTTCTACTTGTGATGCCTCTTCCTATACATCCCAGTATTCCCCCAGCCCTCCTTACTGACTTCTCACATTGATTGCTTATCTTTAGGTCATCTGATATGTCTACTGGCAGGTCCCTTTCCATTTTTGTTGTTGTTAGTACCTTCCCCCATCATGTACTCTTCCACTGGGTTTTGTTTCCCAGGTGCATTACTTTGCACTTCTTTGCATTGAATCTAAGCTGCCATAATTTTGACCATTCCTCCAACCTTGCCAAGTCTCTTCTCATCCTTGTGTATCAACCCTGTTGCAGATCTTTGTGTCATCTGCAAAGAGGCATACTTTTCCTTCCAGTCCCTCTGCAATGTCACTTATAAAGACATTAAAAAGGACCGGACACAGTACTGAACCCTTCGGCACCCACTAGTAACCCCCTTTCTTTGGGTGGACTCTGTTTATTATTGCCTTCTGTGTCCTGTTGTTCAGCCAATTTTTTACCCAGGCTACAACCCTGGGACCCACTTCCAGGCTGGCTAATTTTTTTATTAATCTTTTGTGTGGGACTGTGTCAAATGCCTTGCTAAAGTCTAGGTAGGTTATGTCCACAGCCCCTTCCGGGTCTACTACTTTGGTCACCCAATAAAAGAAATCTAATAGATTCATCTGACATGACCTTCCTGCTGTGAATCCATGCTGCCTTGGGTCCTGTACCCAACTGGCTTCTAGATACTCAACAATTCTTTCTTTAAGAAGTGATTCCATCATTTTCCCTACCACTGAAATCAAACTAACAGGTCTGTAGTTTCCTGCCTCTGCTTTGCTACCACTTTTGTGAAGGGGAATCACATCTGCCCTCCTCCAGTCCTCAGGTACCACACCATCCTCCCAAGATTTGGTAAAAAGTGTTGTCAGTAGTGTCACTAGTTCTCCCCTTAGTACTTTTAGAATTCTTGGGGGAATCCCATCAGGGCCCATTGCTTCGTCCACCTTCAGTTTTAGGAGTTCTATCACAACCCTTTCTTCTGTGAATGGACTGGAATCGAAACCCCTATCCAAAGTGCTTCCATTGATTGAATTAGGTACCTCCCCCTCCTCTTCTTTTGTGAATACTGAACAGAAGTATTCATTCAGTATCCCTGCTTTTTTCACTTTCACCCTCTGCCCACCCACCTCCCTTCCCTTTAGTAAGCCTCACTATCCCTCCTGGGTCTTTCTTCACTTCCTAATGTACCTATAAAATGTTTTATCCCCCTTCTTAACCGAGTTGGCTATCTTTTCCTCAGTTTGGGCCTTTGCTATTCTGACAACCTTCCCCACTTCCTTCTGCTTTAACTGGTACAGTTCTCTGTCCTACTCCTTCTGTGTTTCCTCATACTTGCTGAATGCTATCTTTTTCTCCCTAACCTTCCCCAACACCTCTTTTGAGAACCATAGTGTTTTTTCCTTCATTTTGATTTGTTTGTTTGCTTCACACAAAGGCTTGTTGCCTCTGTGATGGCAGTTTTGATATTTCCCCATTGTTCCTCCACCACTCCTTCTTGCCCATTTGCTAGTGGTTTTCTGAGACGCTCTCCCATTTTGACAAAGTCAGCCCTCCTAATGTCCAGTACCCTCACTTTTGCATGGCTTGACTCTACGGTTGTATTTATCATGAACCACCCTGGTTGGTGGTCACTTGTTCCCTGACGGCTACCCATTTCTAAATTTGAGATCCTCTGTCCATCCCAGTTTTTAGAGTACCAGGTCTAAGATTGCTCCCTCCTGAGTGGGTTCCAATACTAGCTGTCTGAGGCATGCTCCCTGTAGGGCATCGAGAATGACCTTGCTCTTGGATGTGGCTGCAGCAAAGGTGCTCCAGTTAACATCTGGCATATTCAGGTCCCCCATCAACAATATCTCCCCTTTTTCTGCCATCCTAAGGATGCCTTCTATCATTTCCTTGTCCATTTCCTCCCCCTGAGATGGGGGTCTATATTCAACATCCATGCAGAGTGTGGTGCCATTTCCTGTCTCCAGGGTGACCCACAGTGCCTCCTCTCCTCCCTGTTTATCCTTTAGTTACGTTGCTTTGATTGCTTCTCTTACGTAGAGAGCTACTCCTCCTCCTCCTCCTCTTCTAACCTCCCTTTCCCTCTTGTAGACTGTGCAGCCTAGTATGTTGACATCCCAGTCATGGTTCTCTGTGTACCATATTTCTGTAAGTGTCACATTATCCAGGCATCCCTCTTCCATCAAGGCCACTAGTTCAGGGAGTTTGTTATCCAGACAATGGGCATTGGTACTCATTTCCCTCCATTTTTTGATGGCCTTACTCCCTTTAGCCCATCCCTGTCCTTACTGCCTTTGCCTATTTCTCCATTTTCCCCTGCCCTTCTCCCCATCGACTTCTCTATCTTGGTGTTTACCTCACTAACTACCCTATTTTTTGGGGGGGCTGGGATTTTCCTGCTCCTTTTCAGTGCATCCTCCATTGGCTAGTTTAAATGCTTGCCAATGAAGCATTTAAACCTATCACCTAGGATCCTGGTCCCCCTCCTGGACAGATGCAGACCATCGTGCCATGATGAAGTCAGTGATAGGGTTTTTAGGTCCTGGCATTGGATTTTGTACCTATGCAAGTGAACCTGGGTTTGATCCCCAGTGCAGAACTTTTTTTTCTTTCTCACTACAATTAATAGTACAAGAGAAATTGTTAGATACCCTTGCTGATGTTAGTGATAGAGGTTAAGCAAAGTTTGAAATTCTGTATTACAGAGAACCTGAAATGTTCCAGCTGGGGCTTTCAGGGTTGAATGCAGCTTAGCAAACATTACTTTAGATTGACAAACTGGTGCATTACTAAGTCTGCTCTAGCTGTTGGGGGGGGAGATGGCACTCAGTGTTGGATGTCCTTTGTCACAGCATGCATTTTCTGTCAATGAGCTTTAATACAAGTGTAAAGCTATAGACAATCAAGCAATTGTGAGTAAGGGGCCTGGGTTTAATCTCCATTTATTTTCTGTAGTATGAAACATAGAAACATAGATTTTGAAGGCAGATAAGGACCACTTGGCCAACCCAGTCTTCCCATTTCCCTACCTAATGGATAAGCTGCAGATCCTAGTTAATCAGCAGCCTAGTTCTTTCTACCCCCACCCCCTGGAATTGCCTTATGACTGTCCCATGCATGCTTGAATTCCACCACTGTTTTTGACTCCACAACCTCCTCCGGAAGGCCGTTCCATGCATGCACAACCCTCTTTGTGAAAAAATACTTCCTTAAATTACCTCTGAGCCACCCCCCATCTTCAAATTGTGCCCCTTTGTTCTTGCACACCTTTTTTTTTGAAAGATGCTACCCTCTTGGACTTTGTTGATTCCCTTGAGGTACTTTAAAGTTTATATCATGTCTCCCCTCTCCCTCCTTTCCTTGAGGCTATACATATTAAGCTCCTTAAGTCTCTCTTCATATGTCTTCCAGTGCAGACCCTGCACCATTTTAGTTGCCCTCCTCTGGACAGTGTCCATCCTGTCTATGTCTTTGCAGAGACTGGGTCTCCAGAACTGCATGCAGTACTCTAGATGGGGTCTCACCAGCTGTCTGAACAGAGGCATAATAACTTCCTGTTTTCTACTGGTGATGCTTCTCCCTATGCATCCCAGTATCCCCCCAGCCCTCCTTGCTGCCCTCTCACATTGCTTGCCCACCTTTAGATTATCTGATATGACTACCCCCAGGTCCCTTTCCATTTTTGTTGTTGTTAGTATCTCACCCCCCATTGTGTACTCTTCCCCTGGGTTTTTGTTTCCCAGGTGCATTACCTTGCACTTCTTGGCATTGAGTCTAAGCTGCCATACATTTGACCATTCCTCTAACCTTGCCAAGTCCCTTCTTTTGTTACCCAGACAATAGGCATTGGTACTCATGTCCCTCCATTGTTTGATGGCCTTACTCCCTTTAGCCCATCCCTGTCCTTACTGCCTTTGCCTATTTCTCCATTTTCCCCTGCCCTTCTCCCTATCGACTTCTCTCTCTCTCGGTGTTTACCTCACTAACTACCCTATTTTTTTGTGGGGCTGGGATTTCCCTGCTCCTTTTCAGTGCCTCCACTATTGGCTAGTTTAAATGCTTGTCTATGTCTTTGCGGAGATTGGGTCTCCAGAACTGCATGCAGTACTCCAGATGGGGTCTCACCACCTGTCTGTACAGAGGCATAATAACTTCCTGTTTTCTACTGGTGATGCCTTTCCCTATGCATCCCAGTATCCCCCCAGCCCTCCTTGCTCACTGTTGAAAGAAATTGTTTGATGTCATTGCCAATATCAAATATAGAGTTTCAGCAAGGTATGAAGTTCTGTACTGCTGATAACTTGAATGTTTCCTGCTGAGACTTGGAGGTTTAAATACAGCTTGGGAACATTACTTCAGATTGACTGACAGGTTTGTTACTAAATCCACTGCAGCTGTGTGTGGGGGGTGGCAGGATCTGCTCTCAGTGCTGAATGTCCTTTGCCACAGGATGCATTTCATGTCAAAGAGCCTTTGTACAGTGGTACAGCTACAGGCTTTTAAGCAGTAGTGGGTACTGGGCATTGGTCTGATCGCCAATGTGAGACTTTTTTTGTTTTGTTCTAACTATAATGTTTGTAGTAAAAGAGAAATCATTAGATGCCCTTGCTGATGTTGGTGATAGAATTTCAGCAAAGTTTGAAGTTCTATATTGCTGATAACTTGAGACTTTCAGGTTTGAATGCAACTTGGGAAATATTACTTCAAATTGCCAGACTGGTGCATTACTAAATCTACTGCATCTATGCGTGTGGTTGGGGGGGGGCTGCATTCAGTACTGGATGTTCTTTGCAACAACATGCATTTTCTGCCAGTGTGATTTAGTACAGCAGTAGAGCTACAGATTGTTAAGTAGAAGTGCATAGGGGATCTGGGTTTGATCCCCAGTGTGGACCATTATATAGCTTTCTTACTCAGTTTGTGTAGTATGGCAGCAATTGTTAATTGTCATTGCTGATGTTAATGATATAGTTTCAGCAAAATGTGAAGTTCTGTATTGTTGATAACTTGAAAATTTCCAACTAAGGTTTTGAAATTTAAATGCAACTTGGGAACATTACTTCAAAATGACTGACAGGTTCACTGCTAAATCTACTGTAGCTATGTGTGGGGGGATGTCAGCACCCAGTGCTGAATGCCCTTAGCTACAGCATACCAAGAAGCCTTTGTACAATGGTAGCACTACAGACTGCAAAGCAGCAGTGGGTAGAGGGCCTGGGTTTGATCCCCAGTGTGTGACATTTCTTTTGCTCTCACCACAATTTCTGTAGTATGAGAGAAAGTGTTAGTTCATAGGTTCATAGGTTCATATGTTTATACGGGCCGAGGGTAGATAAACCTACCCTATTAGGCTCGCCATCCTTTACTAATTTAAAAAAGGAATTTACTTTCTCCAAAATATAAATCAACCCCGTTTTTAAACTCATTCATTGTGGGACTGTTAACAATTTTGGTGGATAAATTATTCCATACTCCAACAATTCTCAGACTATACCAGTTTTTCCTAAAGTTATGCTCCAAATTTGGTGACATAATTGTGTGCATGTTTCCTTGTACTGGTCCTACCCTGATTAAATCTAAATCCCAAATCCTGAATTAGTTCAATGTCCTTGATATTTTTGTACAGAAAACATAGGTCTCCCTCAACCTACTATAGTACAATGAATAAAGGTTTAAACTAACCAATCTATCATGATAATTTTTATTTTTAATCCTCTTATTTGTTTAGTTATTCTTCTCTGTACTCCCTCAATAGAATATATATCTTCCCTATTTTGGGGGGACCATACCCTCGCACAGTACTCCAAATGGGGTCTAACCAATGCTACATACAAAGGAATCAAGACTTTTGCTTCTCTGCTAGCTATATGTTTCAAAATGCAATTTAAGATCCGAATTGCTTTCTTAAGTTGATTTCTACAATGTACTCTAAATTTTAGGTTATTTGTAATTGTAATGCCCAGGTCCTTTTCCTCAGTAACTACCCCTAAATTTATTTTGTCCAGTGTGTAAACAACTTCCTCATTATTCTTACCCAGGTACATGACCTTGCATTTAGATTTGTTTAATTCCAACTTATTAAGATTTGTCCAATTATTAATTAAATCTAGAATTTGTTGAAAAGTTTCTCTCTGTTCCTTACTGTTAGAAACTACACTCAGTCTACAATCATCAGCAAATTTATATAGCCAGATATTCTTGTTATTGATTTCCAACGAGGCAATATATAAGTTGAATAAGCTAGGGCCCAATACCGAACCCTGGGGCACTCCACTCGAAACCGGGGCCCACTCTGAATATTCCCCATTAATAACCACC
The DNA here is from genome assembly GCA_016271365.2 of Neoceratodus forsteri. Classification (NCBI taxonomy): domain Eukaryota; kingdom Metazoa; phylum Chordata; order Ceratodontiformes; family Ceratodontidae; genus Neoceratodus; species Neoceratodus forsteri. The sequence goes on along the minus strand of CM057450.1, from coordinate 433,332,250 downwards.
CACTGCCTCCTATCCTGCAACCAACTTGAAACCCATCTACAGATGTTACTGGGCAATTTTATTTTCTCCAAAACTAGCAATAATTCTTTATAGGGCAGTTTATCAAAAGCCTGGCAAAATCCAGAAAAACACATCCACAGAATTCCCAGCATCCAATTCCCTGTTCACTTTTTCATAGAAGGACAATAAATTGGTCTGACAGGATCTATTCCTTACAAAACCATGCTGAGAGGGATCCTGAATATCATGTCCCTCCATATGTACCATAAGTATATCCTTAATTATTCCTTCCATAAGTTTTCCCAGTATTGAAGTCAAACTAATGGGCCTAAAGTTTTCTGGTAGGGTACTGGGTCCTTTCTTTAAAATGGGTACTATATTTGCTACTTTCCAATCATGAGGTACTAATCCCAAGTTTATTGATGTTTGAAATATACATGTTAATGGTTGAACCAACGTGTTCTGCCAATTTCCTCAAAATTTAGGTGCATACCATCAGGACCAGGGATTTATTTATATTTAAACCCACTATTTGTTTATAAATGTTCTCTGGGTTCAATATTATAGTTCCTGGTTCAGAAGCCATAGTAATATTATCCATATTAATTTCATTTGGTATATATACTGAACAAAAATATTTGTTCTGTATGTTAGCCATTTGTTGATTAGTTGCTAGGTGTCCTTCTTCAGTGAGGAACGGGCCTATACTGTTAGGGGTCTTTCTTCAGTTATTAATATAAGTAAAAAGCTTTTTTGTTATCTTGAACTCTATTAGCTAGATTAATCTCATGCTGAGCTTTTGCTTTTCTGATATTTATTTTAACTTTTTTAAGGCATTCCTTGTATTCAGCCTTTAATTTATCTGAGTAAAAGGCTTTCATCTTCTTATATAACCTATTTTTTTTATTAATTAATTTTTTTAATGGTATAGTTAACCAAACAGGTTTAACAGTTCTAACCTTATGGTATTTAATGATAGTAGGTACATATTTAGTTGTTAAATTTTGTATTTTAATTTTGAGAGAATCCCACATTGATTGTACAGGTTTATTAGCAAATTCTAATCTCCAGTCCCAATTACCCATATCCATTTTCATATTTTGGAAATCAGCTTTTCCAAAGTTCAACTTAGTGTGGTTCCGTAGATTTACTAAATTGAATTTCCTTAATTTTGAATAAAACAGTATTGTGATCACTGTTTCCCAAAGGGGCCTATTTCCACTATATTTACTAGATCACCCATATTAGTAAAATTAAATCGAGAATATTATTACCTCTTGTACTTCCATAACCAGCTGCTCAAGTCCCCTTGATCCATAGCATCTATGTACTGTCTCTCAAGAGGCACGTGCCTGTACTTTTAACCCAGTCAATATTGGGTAAATTAAAATCCCAGTTAGTAATATCCTCTTAGTGGGTCCAGATTTCTAAGAATACTCAGTATAACCTTGTCATCTTCTATATGACATGGACGGGGTCTATAAAGCAGGCCAATATAATTTTTGGCCTATTTATAGGTAATAACTGCACCTATCATAGTTCCAACTGTCCCATATCCCATTTAATTTCCTCTGACATAATATCTTTATGGATATACATTGCCAATCCTCCTCCCTTTCTATTTCCTACAATAGGAATATAATTTATACCCCTCAATATCTTTTCCCATGTATCCATTACATCCCACCATGTTTCCGTAATAAGGGCAATATGCACATTATTCCTGTATAAAATTATATTAAGCTCATCATATTTATTGAGCAGACTTCGAGCATTTATGAGAATAGCGTTCCAGCCCAAGAGATTTAAAGGGGAGGATAAACATCCATTCGGTTCTTTTTTATTTTCAATACCCCGAACCAGTTTAAATGAAAATTAATAATTTCAAGAACTTTTTTCCCCAATATCCTTATTCCCACATAGTTTAAGTGGATGCCATCCTTTCTAAAAATAGTTGTTCTATTAAATGTCCTTTCATTATCCATAAAACCAATTTCTTCTTGCTCACAGAAGCTTCTGATCTTAATATTAGTTATTTTTATCTGATTATTTTTATACACTTTATTTCCCTGCATGGGAATAATCCCTGAAATAATTATTTCACCACCTTTCCTTCTAACTGCATCCACAATACGCTTAAAATCCCTTTCCATACAACTCCAATTGGTTATACCCACATCATTCACCCCCACATGTAAAAGAACAAGAGGAGTAACTGTGTTTTCAAACAGACCATCCATCATTCCAGCTATATCATTTACTTTTGCTCCTGGTAATGAGCTGACTGTGGTGTGTTCATTTCTATTTAAACATACATATGTATCAATACCCTTTATAATTGAGTCCCCTATTATAAGGATATCCCTTACAGTTGATTTAATTTTGTCAGATAACTTAGCACTACCTGAGCGATTAGCGTTATTCATCTTTATGTCGTCCTGATTCATGGACTCACTTATTTCGTTTGTTTTATTTATAGTACTATTTAGTCCCCTTTTTTTAATGCTGTCCCTAACCAGTTTGTCAGGTGCATCATTAGAAAGGCACTCAAATCTATTCTCAGTTTCTATATTGGTATTGAGCTGATAAACTTCATTTACTTCATTGATGGATAATTCCCCAACCTCAATTTTATCAGACGAATACTCTTGGTGCCCAGTTTTATTAATAACCATAGATTGCCTACTACTAACATCACATACAGCTTCATTTATGTAGTCCTCCAATTTATATATGTCCTTGTATGTTTGAAGTCTAGTTTCAAGTTCAGATATCTCTTTCATTAATGCAGAGTTTTTGATACATTTATCACAAGTAAACTCTGAGTTAGTCACCTCTCTACATACATACAACATTCCCTACATGTTTTTTGCCTTTAGTTTCTTAAGCCTTGTTTGGGCCATTTCAATGTTGTTGGTACTCTTACTTACCACCCCAAAGTTAGCTTTCTACATGCTCCAATATTTGTTCCCTAGTATTCCCAGTGTTCCCAGCGGACACAGCAAGACACTGATTAGCGTGTCTCATACAGATTCTGCGTCAGTGATAATGCTGCTGTTTTGCTCGCCTCCGCCTCGCTGGAGTGACAGTATTTATGTGCAGAACCCGAAGTGCAGCTAATCTCACTCGCTTTTTAAAAGAGTTAAATTTAAGTGATTTGTCCTTAGATTAGAGTCAAGGACCTAACTAAGGTCTAGAAGTCTCCAATAATTGCAAACTTAACTTCTAATGCCTAATATAGTTTGTAGTTCAAGCTTCTACAACCTACTTAACTATAATCTCTTCTCAAGCCTGGTGGTCACAGGCCTGCAGTGGAATCACTCAAGTTTTATAAATAATAAAAAAAAAACAAAGACTAAAATCATTTAAAAAATATAGGCACATTCATGTATATGTTTCATTGATTCTGTATTCTCTCGCTCCGCTCGTCGGAGTGACAGTTTTATGTGCAGAACCCGGAAGTGCAGCTAATCTCACTCGTTTTTTAAAAGAGTTAAATTTAAGTGATTTGTCCTTAGATTAGGAGTCAAGGACCTAACTAAGGTCTAGAAGTCTCCCAATAATTGCAAACTTAACTTCTAATGCCTAAATATTAGTTTGTAGTTCGTTTCTACAACCCACGAACTACAACTCTCTTCCTGCTTCCGGTGGTCACAGGGCTCAGTGGAATCACTGTCATTGTTGTTGCTAGTAATAGAGTTTCAGCAAGGTCTGAAGTTCCAGCTAAAACTTTGAGGGCTGAATGCAACTTGGAAACATTATTTCAAATTGAGAAAAGATCATGCCAACTCCAGATGCCTTAGTGCAGGAACTGATCAGGTTAGAAGTTTTGAGTTTGTGTATTGTGTGGGGAATGTTTATACTGTGAGGTGTATGTGTGTGCTTGCATGCATGCATGCATGTATGTGTCTGTATTGTGGAGCATTTGTGTATACATTGTTTAACATGTACATTATATGAGCATTTTACTATACAAAAAGTACAGTTCTATGCCTTGGTGCCACTCAGTACCATTGGTACTTTGATTTAATTTGTTTTACTTAAAAAAAACATTGCATGGGGAGAAGCCTAGCAGTGCAGCAGGGAAGACATTTTCTATGGTGCTTCTCTAAGCATAGTTTGTTTCTTTGTAGTTGTTTTTTGTCAAAAAAGTTTTTATTTTCAAAATAGTGACAACACCAGTTTCAGCATCAACTACTGCAAAATCAATAACTTGTACTGGGAATAAAAAACACCTGTTGCAGAATCCAGCTCACATTTGAAACATCTACTGGGGTGTCAAACAGACGAGGCATACTGATGAGTCCTAGTAGGACATAACACGTGTCTATGTCATCTGTTAGCACCCTTTGCAAACTGTGTGAGAGGCCTTTAGGCACCATGCAATTCTGCTTAAAGTTGAACCAGCAAAACATTCTGTGGTGATTTGCATATGCAGCCCATGATGCTTTGCATTGTGTGGGCATGTGTGATTTTCTACTTTCTTGAAACTTGGCTTCCCAGCCAAATGCCATTTGGGGGTAACCCTTGCCTCAGTGTTTGTGCACAGAGGTTCTTTGTCTTTTAAATAGTTTTTTTATTTTAATGGGTTCACCACAACATAACCAAGACACACTGTCTTAGGGTAGCTGGTTCATTCCACTGGGGTGTCAAACAGATGAGGCATACTGATGAGTCCTAGTAGGACGAAACACGTGTCTATGTCATCTGTTAGCACCCTTTGTAAACTGTGTGAGAGGCCTTTTGGCACCATGCAATTCTGCTTAAAGTTGCACCAGCATAACATTCTGTGGTGATTTGCATATGCAGCCCATGATGCTTTGCATTGTGTGGGCATGTGTGATTTTCTACTTTCTTGAAACTTGGCTTCCCAGCCAAATGCCCTTTGGGGTAACCCTTGCCTCAGTGTTTGCGTACAGAGGTTCTTTGTCTTTGAAACATCTAGTTAAATAATCAAACCAAAGCTACATAAAAATATCTCCATTAAATTTAAGCAATCATGTGCGCAAGCTACATGTGTATAGATATGAAAGTATAATAATGAAAACAAAAGAAAAGACAGAGAAAAACATTGGGATTGCTGTTAGTATGCACCGACTGGCAGGACTACAGTTCCCAGCAGAAAGAACAAGTTATGCCACCAAGTTCACATTCCTGTTGAAATACAGTGAAGTGTATATCTGTTTCCTTAATTCATGATCTGACTTTGAAGAGTGACGATGTGTCTGTGGTTCAGAGAAGATGAGGGCACTGGAGCCCCTCCATGAGTTGGGGGATGTTATGGTTAGAAACATTAATGTCCTGGGTGTTAGTTGGTATTTGCAGTACAAATTTTCAACATGGCCTTTTGTGACCCCCACCTCTTGAAAGCACTTGGGACCTCTGCTCATGAACAGTGGCACTGTGATTTTGTTAATCTGTCTCGAACGTTGATTTCTTACAGTGACTGCGCCATTCTGCACCAGATGTGTGAAAACACAGTTCATATAGGATGTGAAAAATTACAGCTGTACCATTCATAGGGAGGTGTGAAGAGATGGCAGAGTTGAACATCCAGAGTGAAAATATTAAAAATGCTCGAATGTACGAGCGTATGTGGAAACTGCACAACGCACGCTCATAACAGTCGTTTAGTGGAATAATTTCACCAAAATTTTAACACAGGCATTTTATGACCTCTGCTCATGAACACTGTTACAGTACTATGATGTTCTTACTCTGCACTGAACGTTGATTTCCCACAGCGACCACGTCATTGTACGCCAAATGTGTGAAAACACATTTCAGGCAGGATGTGAGCAATGACAGCTATTCTGTTTATAAGATGGTGTAAAAAATGCCAATGCTTAAAATCTGGAGAGAAAATATTACAAATTCACGAAGTTGCGTGAGTGCATAGAAATTGTGCAATGCACACTTGTAACACAGTCATTATATGGACTTCTGTCACCAAATTTTCAACATAGGTATTTTGAGACCTCCGCTCATGAACATTGTCACTGTGATTTTCATAATCTGTTCCGAATACTGATTTCCCACAGTGACCGCGCTATTCTGTGTCGGAAGTACGAAAACACATTTCAGCCAGGATGTTGAAAAAGACAGGTGTACTGTTCATGAGGAGTTGTAAAGAAATACCAGTGCTGAAAATCTGGAGTGAAAATAATACATATTCATGACATTACAAGTGTGAGTTGAAACTGCGTAACGCACACTAGTAACACAGTAATTTTTTGATTTTTTTTACCAAATTTTCAACTTAGGCTTTTGGGAGCCCATCTCATGAACAAGTGACATTGTTGTTTTGTTAATCAGTCCAAAAGGTGATTCCATGCAGTGATCACAAAATCACCTTTTGGGACAGAATAACCACATGACAGTGACTGAATTTATGAGGTGGGGTCCCAAGAACCCCATGTTGGAAATTTGGTGCCAAAACTCACACAAATGGCTGAAATATGCACCAAAGTTAAAAAAAAAAAAGCATTTATGCCATTATGTAGCTTACCAGCATTTCTTCAGTTTGTGGTTGGCTTTGAAGAGTGCAGATGTGTTTCTGGTCCACCGAAGATCATCGCACTGGGCTCCAGAGGAAGTATGGGTGGGATGTATGGGGAGGTGGGGGGTGCACAGAGGGTGGGCATGGGATGGAGGGGCCACTGGACTCAATGAGGGACCGTTTTCTAGTTTACAGGTTTAAAAAAATGCAAAAAACTCACAGGAAGGTTTTCCTTTTACAGGGACATTTGACACGCTGGGGTGGGCTCCCGGTGTGCCACAATGAGTGTTTGTTGGGGAAGGGCTGTAGCCGACGGGGATTGGGTACCCCCATCAGCACATACTGAGTGTTGGGGAGGACAAGAGTTGAGGGGGATTGGGCACTCCCCTTGGTGCACAACAAATTGGGGGGGAGGGACATTATGCGATGAGGAGTGGGCTCCCCCATCAGCAAATGAACTGGGAGGGGAGTGATGATGCCGACAGGGGGATTGGGTACCCCCAGTTTGTTTTTTAATGCCAAGGTAGCTCAGCGCATTCACACTGCTGTAAGCTACAGCAGTGTGAATGTGCACAACCAGGAATGCAATGCAGGAATGCAAAATCAAAGGACCGAGCTGCTCCACTATTGGTGTAACTCTGTCCTTTGAAATGTTGTCCAACTCCGCCCGAACAGCTGAAATGAAGTCATCACCAGCCCACTGACTGATTCGCCTGCCACTCACCCGCCGCTAGAAACGGAACTCTCCATTGGGCACACCCCTGTAGAGCACCTCTTATAGCAATGAGTTTATCTGCCCCTGCGCACCACGATGAACTCAAAAAGGAAGAAAGACTACCTTACTGAATTCAATTCAGAGAAAGAACACTTTCCTGTTCATCACTTCAGGTTGTCTTGAGGTATCAGCAACTTGATCATTCTGTCTGGAAAGAAATTTCAAAATATGATCCCACTATGCCATAAATTTAGATTCTCTTGAATAGAAGCAATGTGCCAGCTATTCAACTCTGAGGGATTGTATTAGATTCTGCCTCAATTATAAAAAAGGGAAGGGCATTACCAAAATCCAGTATTTGCGTGTAATATTTTTTGTAACCATAGAAATTATTCTTATTGAATTTGATTCACAGTGGGTTAAGTTCATGCTTTGGGGAAGTTGCCCAGAATGCAGGTTTCTTGTTTCAAGTGTTGGAAATGTTAGTGAAGGAATCAAACAATCTAGTGATTCTTGTCCATAAATTAGTAATACGTTTGCAATTCCAAAACATGTGGACAGTATTGGCACCTCCCTCTCCACACTTCAGACATTTATTAAAGTGTTTCGGCCCATTTTATGTAAGTGCACCAGTGTGTAATATAAGTTATTCAGTAATTTGTACTGAATTGTCCTGTGATTGGAAAAGGCAAAGGTTATATGAGAGTGCATGAAAATGTTCCTCCAATCCCAGGAGTCAACATTCAGTCCCAGCATTCTGGACCGTGGTCAGGAGGTCTAAACCTCACTTTCAGATTCTTGGCAATATTGGGAGCAAGTAATCATATTCATAGTTGCATAAGAGTAATAAACTTGTTTATTACTACCAAAAGGATAAAATCACAGATGCCCTAAGCAGTTCTTACCAATACAAACTGGGAGCCAGTACTAAGCATTCCCTATACCTCGAAGTTCCTTTGTGTCTCTTGGGATCTCTGAGGTACAAGACTAGTGTATCACATTATATACCTATGATAATTACTATGGTTACTGTAAGATAGAAACATTTCTAGTTACAGAGATGAGCCCTATTGGCTAAATTAGAGGAGGATCCACAGTCCAAGATAATATTATACAATTTTGTAGTAGTCATCAGTTTGTGAAACTAAAGAGTTCTTACACAGGGTCTTATTTAACCCACTGTAGTAGAACAAATCACCAAAAGGTGGTAAATGCTGACTTACATATTATAATTATTCCAAGAACACAGGTACCTTGTCATCTTACAAGTAAGAAATACACAGAAAATACATAGAAGAATATATGTATTAGCAAGCAAAGTGTATTACAACAATATGCCTACATATCCTGACATCTACTCTTATATCATAGATGTCCTTAGCACTATATGTTAGTATAACATATGCCTAAGCACTACTGTTCACGGTATACCTCTGAGGGTACCCAGTTAGGGTGCAGGGACCGTAATATCTCTCCTTGTTGCCTCCAAGGGCAACACAGGCAATATAGGGAAAGGCCAGAGAGCAGTGGTCATTTACAAACCTGACATGCAAGCTTTATAAAGGAACTCAAGCTGCTCACGGTGTTGGCGCAGTGTGCACCATAGGCAGCAGAGCATAATAATCAAAGTAAAGATCAAAAATGCTTGTATAATAACAAAATCTTTAAAAGTAATTTCCAACCAGGTGTTAGTCAATGCGTCATTCATGTCATCATCATTAATCAATGAGAGGATAGTTTCATTGGCCTTGGTCATATTATTGCTGATGTGGATGAGGTGTGTGTCTTTTCTGTCTAAAAGTGATTTTAATGTAAGTGTGAGTGGGTCTATGTGTACATTAAAATATGGTAAATATTCAGACAGTGTGAGCAGCTAATCAGGGCTACCATCAATGATGTCTGCATCCATGAGGGGATGGAGGTTATGTGGTATGTCCAATCACAGTCTTTTGGTGGGGGACAAAACAAAAATTGGGGTTATCAATAACACATGTCACAGATCCATAAGTATAGCTTTTAAAGTTGGTTACCACTCAATACTCCCCATCAGAATTATATTGAGAGCGAACAGTAGGGAGTCTCCACTTTTGCAACTGGACTGGGCAGGTGTAGGCTGTCTTTGAAATCCATGTTGACAGGCGATGAACCTCCTCACAATATGATTGATAGAGCTTATGCGGAGCCAAAGTTGAATCCGAGAAATCCGTGCCATTCTTGGTGATGTCATCATTCATGGTAAAAGTCCAGTCAATGCTATATGGAGAATAGCCACAGACAGGTTGAATAACATCAAATACATCACATTGGCACAAGTAAATGTATTGCTTCTTCACACAGTAGTCCATGTGCAGAGCCACCCAGGTGTCCAGGAAAGGATGGAAAACCAGTAGAGGTGGTAAATCCAGATGTTCTCTGTAGATGACTTGGTCCAAATGCCCAAATGGAGTGTACCAGTGCAAGCTTGTCGAACAAGGCTATAGTGGGATCAAAACGTGGTAATGAAACAGTAAAAGAAACAAACATAGTATCTCTTATGGAACATTTCTTAGTAGTGAAACAAGGACCAGTGTTAGGGTGTCGGGTCACAAACCCTAAGTTCCTAGCTGTGGAGAGAGGAATGGTTAGAGTTTGTTGCATACACATACAAAACAGCTAGGGTTTTACATCGTGAGCAATACCATTTGGACAGTCTGTCATGTATGATATCAGGATCCTTCCAGGTTCTAGATCACGGAAGAGATTGTTGATGGTAGTGATAATGTATGAGCCATAGGCAGAGCAGAGGATTTCTCTAGCAAAGTATTGTTTATCTGCTTCTTTGTTGTTTTGTTGAATGAGTGCATTAATCTTGTCTTTCGAATCAGTAAATGCCTCAGCAATGTTGTGCATGTGGTATACTGTGTATCTCTCTTCCTGACTAAGGCCATCCACATCATGCAATAATTGGGGTAGTATATTGTTAACCAGGCCAGTGGAGAACTTGGCAGAATGAGATTTAATAGCAGCAATGTCTTCTTTATTTCAAATAGACATAGCCATACCAAAAAGGCCTGTGACAGTACCTGTTGCACCTGTGACATCAGAACTGTCAACTTCCTCGTCTTTTGTTTATGAGTTTGATCATCAGGAGTGGGTTTTCTCCCAAAGTTACCTCTATGTTCAGTTGAATGGACCCCAGCAATAGGGTCTTGAGTACGAATCTGAAATGCAGCTAAACTAACAAGCAATAATGAACTATAAAATGCTGATGTATTAGTGTTGTGACACATACCAAATTCTTTCATGTTCCAGTAACTAAGATTAAACAAAACAGGTATATGCATAAACTGTAAGTTATTAATCAATGAACCTTGGAGGGCAGTGGCTGTTAGACCACTACTGGGACCAGGGGTGTGCTTTAGGCATTCCAAAAGCTTTTTATCAGTGGGCGGTAACACAGAGAGATACATGACTGCAGAAGCCATGTGGTGTACAGCACAAAATTTTTGAGCAGAATCCTTAGATAAAGAATTACAGTACGAAGGATCAATTAAGGCAGTAATGTTGTACAAACCAGAATGTCTTAATGCAGTTTGTAACAAGGACAGAGAATCATTTAGGGATAATTTAGCATTGGGCCAGCCCTGGAAAGTTCCTTTGGAGAGTTTGGCCACAGGGAGAATTTGTCTTTACGATGTGGTTTGCCACTGAATTTGTAGGGTAGACTTATCAGGAGCAACAGCTGTGGCAGTGAGGTAAGCATCAGAACCATTCTGGACAGTAATCAGACTATCAGGTATATTGATGGATACTCCCTCTGAAGGAGATGCTGGATGATCAAGGTGTGGTTGGAGGTTCGTCACTGCCATGGATGCAGGGATAACTCCTGAGATAAGGAGATAATGGAACAAGATAGCCATCTTGTCAGTGTATCTGAAAAGCAAAATCAAAGATTAGTAAGTTAGTACTATTCCACCCAAAGGTGTGAGGAAAAGTAATTAAGCTCCTTTACACAGTTTCAGCTGGTTTGCATATAACCATTTGTCAGTCAACTTATTGTTATGCAGGAGTCTAACCTGATAGACTGCCGGACTGAGCTTGTTGACAATAGGGTATGGGCCTTCCCACTTATTGGAGAATGAATGGGTGGGATGTGCAAATCGGAGTACCATTACCTGATCTCCAACCTGCCAATCCACTTCTTGTGCGTGTTTGTCAGACTGTATTTGGGATTGTTGCTGGGCCTTGTCCATGCAGTTGGTAGCATACAAGTGTGTGTCTATGAGGTCTTTCCTGAGTTTTTCCACATGTTGGTCTACAGACACACGTTCTGCAGAGGGGGTGTGCAGGTCAAACAACAGGTGTTCAGGTAATCTCATCTGTCTTCCAGTCATCACCTCAAAGGGTGTGAGCTGGGTAGTGGCTGAGGGTGTACCCCTAATTGCCATAAGGAGTAACAGTAGAGAATCCAGGTTTTGGGATTGTCGCAATGAATTTGGAAAGCATTTGCTTAATCCATCTGTTGGCTCTTTCTACTTGACCTGAGGATTAGGGGTGGTAAGGTATGTGGAACATCTGTTGCACTCTAAGGAGTTCAAGGGATTTTTCATCAACTCACTTGTAAAACTGGTTCCTTTGTCAGAGTCTACCTTGAGAGGTAGACCCCACCTGGAGAAAATCTGTTCCACCAGGATTTTGGCAGTGGTCTTAGCAGTGCATGTCTTAGTGGAGAAAGCTTCAACCCACTTGGAGAAGAGATCAGTTACCACAATAGCATACTTGTTATTTCTGCTGGTGTTGGTAAGGGGGCCAATAAAATCAATCTGTATGGCATGCCAAGGGCCAGAGTGTCATTGTGGTAAGAGTTTGCCATTATGATTGGTAGGGATGGGGTTGTTTTGCACAAACGATACAATTGTCTATCTACTGTTTAACATCTTTGGTGACACCAGGCCACCAGGCAGTGGTCTTAGGCCTTTGGAGGGTGTTTTCCACTCCCTAGTATCCACCAGTGGGTGTGTCATGCACTTGGTGCAAGAATTCAGACCTGAGGTGTCTGGGGACCACCCACAGCTTGGTGGTGGAATCATCTGGTTGGTACAAGATAAGCTTGTCATCTGGTGACAAGTGTAACTTACCTTCATGCCTCTGATAAGGGTTGTGTATAGGAAGTTTCTCTTCGGTACTCTTGTCAAGGAATCTGAACACTTCTTTGAGTTCAGTATCAACATGTTGGGCTGCTGAGAGGTCCAGGGGGGAAAAGGGTTCAGGTTTCTTCCTGAGTGCTGCAATTTGTACGGTCGCATTGGCTCTGGATGGTCCATCATCCAGGTGCTCCGCCCTTTCCTTGGCAAGGGTGTCTGCTGTATCATTGAAGGCATGATAGGGGTCATGGAGAGAATGAGCTTTGACTTATGTGCATAGAGTTTGTGTGCAAATTTTGTGCCAGTGAATGTATGTATATTACCAATTCCTTTGTACTTCACTGGGCTGCCATCAGAGGAGAGAAAGGAGTTCTTCTGCCAGAAAGGAAGAAATTCTGTAAGAGAACAACAAACCCAGTTAGAGTCTGTAAAAATGATAGTATCCTCGGTCACATGCTGGATGAACTCGAGGGCACAGGCCACCACTGCCATCTCTGCATACTGTGATGATGCTACACTGCAGCGCTTAGATATTTTAACAGTGTTCCCGTAAGGGTAAATCATTAGAATGCCCATCCCTGTGATTTGTTCTCCCTGATAGTAGGATGCTGAACCATCAGTAAAGACGCGACACAAGAGGTGTTATCAAGTATTTGTGGCATGGCAGGGAGGAAATGACCTGGATTTGAAAGATCAGGTGACTGCAGTGTACAGTCATGGGGTTCTCCTTGGAAAAGGAGTCCATGAACCAGCATAGATGGAATTTTGTTGGGTGTACCAGTGTCTCTATCCTGGAGAAGAAGTGACCAGTGTGTCAGTCTGGTATTAGAGACTGACCCATCCTTCACTCTGTCTGAGAGCAGTAAGGTAGTTGGGGTATGATTGCAGTTGATTATCAGTGGAGAGTACCCAATGATATACAGGAAGTGCTTGACAGCTCAGTAGGTGGCCAGAAGGTTCCTTTCACAAAGGCTGTACTTCTGTTCCACTGGGGTCAAGAGCTGTGATGCATATGCAATGGGTCTCAGGGTGCCATGAACCTTCTGGGCCAACACTGCTGACATGGCAATGTCAGAGGTGGCACATTCCAGATGGAATGGTAGTGCTGGATTGGGGTTGAACAGAGCTGGGGTGGAGGCCAGGGCCTGCTTCAGTGATATCACAGCCTGGGTGTGTATAGGGCCCCAAGTCCATGGGATGTCCTTTTTGAGTAGTTCATACAGAGGAGCAGCTTTCTGAGAAAAATCACAAATAAAATCTCTCGAATAATTCACCATACCTAGAAACCTTTGAAGAGTTGCCATGCTGGTAGGCAATGGCAAGTCTTGCAATCCCTGTATCTTCTTCCAAGTAGGACTTCAACCGTGGTCAGTTATTTTCAGACCCAGAAAGAGTACTTCTTTCTGACATTGTTGTGCTTTTGCTGGATTGCATTTCAGGCCTGCTCTCGGGATGAGAGTCAGTAGTTCATCCAAGAGAACCAGATGTTGTTCCTGTGTGGCTGTTGCCAGCAACAGGTCATTCACATATTGCAAGAGACATTGGGGACTAGAGAAACTCTCAAGGGTGTCCATCATGTGCAGATGGAACAGGGACGGGCTATTATGGAATCCTTGCGACAAGCAAGTCCACGTGTACTGTCTTCCTTCAAAGGTGAAGGCAAACTTATATTGACTCTTAAGGGTCAATGGTAATGATCAAAAACCATTGGAAATATCCAGATCACTGAACCATTTAAGGTCAGGGGTCAAGAGTCGTAGCACATCGGGTGCTGATGCCACAGTTGGGGAACAACTCTGGGGGGTCACCTGATTCAGTTTCCTGTAGTTAATAGTAAGTCTCCAGGTGCCTGTGGGTTTTTTCACGGGCCACACTGGGGAGTTAGCAGTAGAAATGCAAGTTCTGATTACTCCTTGCTTGAGGAGTGACTTGATTGTTTCTCTAAGAGAAGGCAAGGCCTCAGTTGGAAAAGGGTACTGCCTTTGCCTCTCATGTGCTGGGCTTGGCACTTCGATGACAGTGTGCATTCTGCCACAGTCATGTTTGTTAATTACAAACACCTCCAGATGTTGTTGCAGAATGGGAAGAAGCTTTGGGTAAAGCTCATGACCTTTGAACAAATCTATGATGTCATACTCCTTGTCATTGGCAGAGATTGTCACCACAACGTGTGAATCGGGGATCAAAATGGTATGGTATTGACCCTGAATCTGTATCAGTAGCATGTTGGCTAGATCCACCACACAGCCGTGTGGTGCAAGGAAGTCAGTTCCTATGATACTAGGATGATCATGCATTGTCATCAGTTGGAAAGTGTGTGAGGCCTTTAGACGGCCTAGCTCTACCGGTAGGGGTAGAGAACGGTATGCAGGTAGCCTAGTACCATCAACTCCTAACATGTTGGTCCTCCATCTGGTGGACCAAGGGGATGTGTCTGGATGTTCATCATGTAATACAGATACAGCTGCACCTGTATCTAACAAGACTACTAGTAGGCAGCCCCCGACCTCGGCCTCAGTGCAGGGCCTTCCATTTGTATCCAAGACCAGCATGTTTACAATCCAGACTGGGGCCTGTAATTGTCAATCTGTACTACTGGAAGCATGAAGAGGTTGGGCCTGACTCCTGTGAATCACTTCACCATGCTGCACTGATGCTATATAGAGAGGAGCTTCTGGGTTCAGGCCTCTATGGGCCTGAAGGCCTGCACTTCCAGTATCCCCATGACCTGTTGGGGTCTGGGTCGCCAGTTGTACTGCCACAAGGGGCCGTGGGAAACAGCGTCCACTACAGAGAGCACTTGTCCCAGGAGCTCTCAGAATTTCCAATTCTCTTAGGCTATCTCCCTATATGAAGGGCCTGTTCTTTGTTGTGGTTTACCCATACCCTTATGCTTTTTATTCTTATGCCAATTCTGGTTCCCAGCCCATGGTTGTCGTTGTTGTGGTTGTTGTTGGTGTTGGGTCTGTTGGGGGTGTTGATTATCAGTTGGAGGGGCCTGTTGATGTTGGTCCTGTTGGTGTTGGGCCTGCCCTTCTACAGTGTAGTGCATTGTGGCCTCTGAAGTAGGCTCCACAGCGGCTACCTTCTTGGAACTGGAACCCAGATCACAGATATAGAGTTAGCAAACTCTCTCAGTTTTCCGAAGGATGTCGGCAAACCTATCCATATTGGGGTAGGTGGTTGGCTCTACCTTTTCTCATACTGCAGGAATCATGTTCCTAAGGAACAGGGTCTTATACTCAATAAGATCTACATATGCAGCTTCTTGTGCCAGGTACTTTCCTGCTCGGTAGGCCATCCAAAGTCTCTGGTGGTAAGTCGCTGGACTTTTCTTTGCATTCTGTTTTACAGGGTATGCAAGCATCACTCCTACTACACCTGGGCTGTGAGCAGAAATGAGCTCAGCTGCAACCTCATCAAAGGTGGCGTTTCCATCCTGACAGATGGCATCAGGGAGTTTGGCCCACAAACTAGCATCGATAGTCTGGTGTAGTATTTGGGCTGGTATTCTGCAGTGAGGCTAAGCATCTTGCATTTAGAATGCACCTTTTCTAAGTGACAGCTAAGGTTGTTGGGCGAGTTCATCCGACCCGATACAAAGCTATTTGCTGAACAGAGTAGGCCATTTGGGGATTACCAAATTGATCAGACAGAGGTGGATTGTCTGGGCGCCATCTAGGGCAGCCTGAGCTGCAACCTCTACCGCAGTATGAACAATACCATCCTGAGTGCCAGCCCCTGCAGAAGCCGCTAATCTGAGTTTTAATAGCTATTTACTTTTCTCAGGAAGAAGTACGCTGCCTGCTGTAGTTTCAATCATATTTTATATCTCTTGCCTATCTTCCACATTAATAATGGCTATCGGTGGAAGCCGTCAGGACCAAGCCTGGGCCTGCTCCCCCCATCATAGGGGCCACCATATTAGCATCTCCATGATGGGCATCCACGATATCGATGCAATGACAGGGTGAGGGTGAAGTAGGGACCCACCATGTTGTGGATGGCTGGGTGGGGTTTTTGGGCCATAGTAGGGGTGTGACTGGGCGTTGTACTGAGAGATGCCATCATCTGATACCTCCCCTTCAGATGATGTGTGTAAGGCAGGGGTTACACCTCCCATCGCCTTAACATGTCCAGCCAGAACCTCCCACTGATGGTGCAGTTTCGCCATCTTGGTTTTACACTCAGCATGACTCACAGTTGCAACATCCATATCAACCTCATCTTGCATTTGCTTCTGCAACAACTCTATACGCAGCACTCAATTCACAATTGTCCCTAGTAGCCACTTCTAAGTAATTACATACCTGGTTCATCTCATCCTGTGGCTCTCCCATCTCCTCACTCCAACTGAGCATTTGCAGCACTTAGCAAATCATTCATATGCAATGCCTGTCCCTTATCCTGTCTCAAACTTTCCACTCCTGCTTCAACATACAAAATTCCTTCTCTCTAGCTTGAGCTGAATGATGCAAAGTGAATCCTTTTCATTCCACTGAGTTTGAGTTCAAACTCAAGTTCTGCTACAATCTAACACACATTCCATTTCTACAAACTTCTGCATCTGTTGAGTAAGAGATAAAATTTGTGGATCAAGGGTTCAAAAGCTCGAGTTCGGAGGCTTCAGAGCAGCATGAAAGCTGCGACCATCAAAGCCTTTAGCCTGACACTTATTGGTTGATTGTCTTGTCTCTGTGTACTGAGTTGAAATGACCCAGTATAGGGGTTTCAGATTGACTTGTGTCCTGGCTTGAAATCAGCCCATCCTCCATGGGAGAGTAACGAGATTCGAGACATCAAGTCTCAGTTCTGTGCAGATATTTGATCTGATTGGCCATTGTGTGGGAGGGAAATGAAAAATCAAACTGAAAAGGTGCCGTGCTATGTATTGATCCACAGCAGGAGCACTTTATACACAGCAGGCTACTGCATGAGTTGTAGGCACTTACAATTAAAGAATGTAATGAGTAAAGTCAAATTGGCATTGACTACACCAAAAGGACGACAGCCAGAACTTTGTAAGTGACTACAAACTAGTTTTAAAACAGGAGAGGTGGCACGAATGTACCACCTACTGTTCTCGTGGGGAAAGGAAAGGAGTATAACAAGGGAAAACTTTACAAAACACCAAATATCGCCTGCACATAGTGCGCCAATTGTCAGGAGGTTTAAACCCTCACTTTCGGAGTTCTTGACAATATTGGGAATACAAGTAATCCCAGACGCATTGCGTATAAGAGTAATAAACTTATTTATTACTACAAAAAGATAAAATCACAAGTTACCCTAAGCAGAGTTCTTACCAATACAAACCGGAACCAGTAAAAACATTCCCATACTTGAGGTTTCTTTGTGTCTCTTGGGATCTCCAAGGTACAAGACTAATGTATCACATTATATACCCATGATAATTACTATGGTTAATGTAAGATAGAAACATTTCTAGTTACAGAGATGAGCCCTATTGGCTAAATTAGAGAGGCTCCATAGTCCAAGATAATATTATACAATTTTTGTAGTAGTCATCAGATTTGTGAAACTAAAGTTTCTTACACAGTCTTGCAACTCAGTGTAGTAGTACAAATCACTAAAAGGTGACAATGCTTGACTTACATCTAATTATTCAAGGACACAGGAACTTATTTAAAATTATTACACTTTCTTAATATTGTTCAATTAATCAATCCTTCTGTTCTCCCAGATATGATTGGTAAATGCTTTCCTATTAGAGTCTCATCTGTATTTTCCCCAAAGACTGACAAATTGATCTATTAGAAATTGATCTAACCAAACCCCTTTCAGCAGAAGTCACACTGGAATTCCATCTGAAATGGAATAGGCATGTATTATGCACTGTGATGATGCTTTCATCTCAAAGGAACCGGGATTTAGTAGTTCTGCAGTTCTTAGGATAGTATCTAAATATTGAATTAGAATGTATATTTATCTAATTGTTCTGAGTTAGAGATTATTATTACTACTACTGGTCTTAAAAGCAGGGCTGGCCTTAAGGATAGGTGAACTAGGCGGTCGTCTAGGGCGCCATATAGTAAGGGGCGCCAAATTCTGCCAATGACCGAAAGTTTAAATATTTTTTTTATTTCCCTTTTTTTCCAAGCACAGCCTGCCAGCAGCAAACCCAGCATGCAACACTCAATGAAGGACCCAGCACAGAACCAGCCAATTAAGTTGCAGAGGTGGACCGGGCGATAGTGTGCATGCAAGCGCCCCACCCACCGCACACACCAGACAGTCCCCTTCACTGATGACCCCACCAGAAACCCAACTGTTGTGCTAGTGTTTACTGAATCCACACAGCACATTGCTGCTTTGTGCCATATCGGCGAGTGAGTCTCTCGCATGTTGTCATTGATGGTCTGGCCTGAAGAATTGATCGACTGGCCTGACAGGCTGGGATCCACATTGTCGACATGTGTCAGAGTATTGATAAGTGAAAGGAAGCCACAGCCAGGGAAGGCTCATCCCCATTGGTGACAGGAGGAGGAGGAGGAGGACTAGTCCACTGCATAGTGGCTTGAGCAGTTAGGCTTTTACTGATTTTTGTTTTCTTGCACACATGTGCTGCAAGAAACATAGTGCTACCATACAAGTTTTCGTAGGTGTGCCTCCCCCACTTTCAATGCCTTGCTCCTTTTGCAGGCGTGTCTGCACTGCACCAATGAATGTCCAAGCTGTCTGTAACAGCTGTTCAGATGCAGTGGTGTACAGTTCTAGAAGAACACTGCTACAATCAGCGGTAGTAACGTGTAGAATACTCTAGACTGTCGCTGGGCAGTATGCAAATAACATTAGACTGCATCTGGAACTGTAATAGATAGTTCATACCCCCGAGCACCCAAATAGCATGCTGAAAGCCCACCCCAGCATGCTCATGTTCTCCCTCCACCCCCCACACTGTATGACCAACAAGGTGCCCAGTCCCTCATCGGCTCCACTGCCCCCCTCAAAAGCAAATTTCCTGGTGCCATGCTGGGAGCCCACCCCAGTGTGGCAAAGTCCCATGTCCTGTACACGCTGGGAGCCCACCCCAGTGTGCTCATGTGCTCCCCCTCCACCCGTGCACACTGTGTGACTGACAGCGGTGCCCAATCCCCCATCGGCTCCACTGCCCCCCAAAAGCAAACTTCCTGGTGCCACACTAGGAGCCCACCCCAGCGTGGCAAAAGTTCCACGTTGTCTTAAAAATAAAAACAAGAAAACCTAGAACAAATGAAAATGGTCCCTCATTGACTCTCTTGCTACCTCAACCCAAACCCGTGCCCACCCCTCTCTGCGTGCACCCCACCTCCCCACACCCCCATCACCCCATACTTACCCTCCAGAGACTGGCATGACAATCTTAGGTGGACCGGGAACATGTCTGCACTCTTCAAAGCCAACCGCAAACTGAAGAAATGCCGGTAAGCTGTATAATGACATAAATGTTTTTTTTTTTTAAACTTTGGTGGGTATCTCAGCCATTTTGGGGAAATTATTCACCAAATTTTCAACATGGGGTTCTTGGGACCCCACCTCATGAACTCAGCCACTGTCATCTTGTTATTCAGTCCCAAAAGGGGATTTTGTGGTCACTGTGTGGAACCACCTTTTGGGACAGAGTAACGAAACAACAGTGTAACAGTTCATGAGGTAGGCCCCCCAAAACCCTATGTTGAAAATTTGGTGAAATAATTCCCAAAAATGATTGTTTTACGAGCGTGCATTGCACAGTTCCTACGCACGCTCATAACTTCGAGACTTTTTACTATTTTCACTCCAGATTTACAACATTACCATTTTACCACACCTCCTTATGAGCAGTACAGCTGTCATTTTTCACATCTTGCCCAAAATGTGTTTTTGCACATGTAGCACACAATGGTGCAGTTGCTGTGCGAAATCAATGTGTGGGACAGATTAAGAAAATCACAGTGATACTGTTCATAAGTAGAAGTCTTAAAATGGCTATATTGAAAATCTGGTGACAAAAGTCTATAAAATTACTGTGTTATGAGCGTGCATTGAGCAGTTTCCATGCACCCTCGTAAGTTCACAAATTTGTAATATTTTCAGTCCAGATTTTCAACTCTGGCATTTTTCTACATCTCCTTATGAACAGTACAGCTGTCATTTTTCATACCCTGGCCGAAATGTGTTTTCACACTTTCAGCGCAGAGATGCATGGTCGCTGTGGGAAATCATTGTTTGGGACAGATAAAGAAAATCACAGTGACACTGTTCTTGAGCAGAGGTCCCAAAATGCCTTTGTTGACAATCTGCTGTAATAAATCCCCAAGCTAATTACATTACAGGTGTGCATTACGCAGTTTCTACAAACACTCATGACTTCACCAGTTTTTTTATATTTTCTCTCCAGATTTTCAACATTGCCATTTTTTACACCTCCCCATGAACAGTACAGCTGTCATTTTTCACATCCTGTTCGAAATGTGTTTTCGCACCTGTGGTGCCAAATGGTATAGTCGCTGTACAAAATCAGCTTTCAGCTAACAAACTGATATTGCCACTGTTCATGAGGTGGGGGTCACAAAAAACCATGTTGAAAATTTGGTGAAATAATTCCCCAAAATGACTGTTTTACAAGCGTGCGTTGCACAGTTCCTATGCATGCTCATAACTTCGAGACTTTTTACTATTTTCACTCCAGATTTACATTACCATTTTACCACACCACATTATGAGCAGTACAGCTGTCATTTTTCACATCTTGCCCAAAATGTGTTTTTGTGCATGTAGCACGCAATGGTGCAGTTGGTGTGCGAAATCAATGTGTGGGACAGATTAAGAAAATCACAGTGATACTGTTCACGAGTAGAGGTCTTAAAACGGCTATATTGAAAATTTGGTGACAAAAGTCTATAAAATTAGTGTGTTATGAGCGTGCATTGAGCAGTTCCATGCACCCTTGTAAGTTCACAAATTTGTAATATTTTCAGTCCAGATTTTCAACACTGGCATTTTCCACATCTCCTTATGAACAGTACAGCTGTCATTTTTCACACCCTGGCTGAAATGTGTTTTTGCACTTCCATGCAGAAATGCGTGGTCGCTGTTAGAAATCAGTGTTCGGGACACATTAAGAAAATCACAGTGACACTGTTCTTGAGCGGAGGTCCCAAAATGCCTGTGTTGACAATCTGCTGTAAAAAATTCCCAAACTAATTACATTACAGGTGTGAGTTGTGCAGTTTCTACGAACACTCATGACTTCACCAGTTTTTTTATATTTTCACTCCAGATTTTCAACATTGCCATTTTTTACACCTCCCCATGAACAGTACAGCTGTCATTTTTTCACATCCTATTCGAAATGTGTTTTCGCACCTGTGGTGCCAAATGGTGAAGTTGCTGTGCAAAATCAGCTTTCGGCTAACAAACTGATATTGCCACTGTTCATGAGGTGGGGGTCACAAAAAACCCATGTTGAAAATTTGGAGCGAAAATAGCAATGAACACCTGGGATGTTAGGGTTTTCAACCATAACGCCCTACCCTGTAGAGACTGACAGGCATCAGGGGTGTGACTTGGGACTGTTTCCTGTAATGCTTATGCCATTAAACCCCCACCCACACCCTGCAGCCAGTGACAGGCATTGAGGTGTGCCTTGAACTCCTTGGCCCCAAAATTCACCCCATTCTCCCATACTGCACCCATATCACCATATTTACTTATGGAATGGGGTGAGCATAAGGCCCAAAGACCCCAAGGCACAGACATAACTCTTGTCAGTGTCTGCAGGGCGGGGTGTGGTGAAATAGTGTGGGCGTTATGCCTGATGATCCAGAGGCACACCCAATGCCCATATCAGCCTCTGCAGAGTGGTGGTGGGGTTGGCTTTAGTTCAATACTTCATTGCCATTACTATTCGCAGCTCTGTAACCTACACCGCTAAGCAGCAAGCAAACATTCGGCATTACAAACGCTAGTTTTCCTTATGCGGCCTTTTTTGCCGACGTTAACTGACTTTGTGGTGGTAGCCGAAGTCACTGGTCGTATCCCATTCTACACTGCATCCCAGCCCCCTCAGTCACACAAGAGGAGAGAGGGCAAGGTAGGGGGTCTATCTCGTCCAAGCAGTGCACAGTGCTCCTGACTGCACCACCGCCGCTAGTAAACAGATGGAAAAACGTGTTGGTTGGTCATTGGTGGAGGAACTGCTTCTGCTAACTGGTTAGTATATTAGAATCAGTGCTAGTGTCATCTGTCTGGGAAGGGGGCAGAGTAGCAACAGTCTAGGTATCAGGAGATGTACCACTGCCACCAGTAAACAGATGGAAATCTGCCAGTTGGAGGAACTGCTTCTGTTAACTGGTTGGTTCAAGGCAGCCACAACCCAGGACCCAGTAGATGTTGATGGGATGGGCACCCTGGGAGGTTAGTTGTAGATTTAGGTTGATTGTGTCCATAATAACTGTTACTGTACCCGCCATACTCATCTGTGATCAGCTTCCCAGCCAAACTGATCCAGAATCAATTTTCCATCCAAGCAAATTAATCTGAGAACTGTTTTCCAGTCCACAGCTCCAGAATCTTTTTTTTTTTTTCCTTTACCAGGAGGGACACACTAAGCTGAAGCTTGTTTACAGGTGCAACCTGGGAGCACAAGGAAGTAAAGTGACTTACTCAGGGTCACACAGTATGAAAGTGGGGGCTGTATGATTCAAACCTAGGTCTCCAGGTTTGCAGCTCAGAGCTTTAAACCACTGTGCTATACTGCCTCCTCCAGTTTATCAGCTGAACTGATCTGTGATAAGTTTGTGTCAGATATGTTTAACCCCAAACTTGCAAAACAGCAAATATAGTACAGTGAATGAAGCACATGGCTGTGAGAAGTCAGAATTTGAATCCAGCAAATTGTAGTATTGCTCAAATTGTGTCCAGTGGAATCAGATACCATCAAGTACCACCAATTTTCTCAGATACCAGATGGCATCAGGGAAAACACTGGGATCTGATTTCTGAATCGTATCACCTAGGATCCAGTAGAATATCAAGTATGTGATGTGACTGTCCAAGGGATCTGAGGCAGACTTCTGACCTCATATCCCACAATATGACCTTTGGATTCTACTATCCTACCTTGGATTTGAGGCAGACATATGACCTTGGATCTGCCTATCCAAACTTGGATCCCATATCTGACCTTCATTGCAAAATCTGAATGGAATCAGGTATGATCTTGGATCTGGAGTCAGACAGATGGACTATCCATCAGATCCAGGTAGGACAGTGACAACTGCTATCCGGGCGGGCTCCACTTGTTATGGTTTGTGTTGGGGTGAGATGAAGACTGAAAAAGGAAAATGGCAGGGGGGAGTGCCCCTGGCAAGTTCAACTAGGGGCACCATATAAGGCCTGCCCTGCTTAAAAGTAAGTTAGCCTTGCTGGCCATTTATATGAATTGTAACTGGGACAATCTACTGTATATTGATCTAATTGCCAACACATTGTACACTCATGACATTATCTGCACTGTTTTATCAGTTATATTCAAATCAACAGACTTCAAGTAAAAAAAAATAAAGAAAATGCAGAATTTCACGAACTGATTTGGAATCCCACAGAAAGCGGCAAAGCTCTCTGGTTTCTGCTTCTTATTCACAGAACATGGTTTTGCAGATCTGAAGCACAGAGTTTGCATTAACAAATCATACAGTAATTTACTTCAAAAGTCATGCTTCATTTTGTGACATATTCTGCGCAGAATTGATCAGAAAAATCGAATATGCTTTTGGAAGGGAATTATAATAATTTCACTGGTGTTCCACTATCAAAATTCCACATTCTGCACAGCATTTATCAAGGACTTTTAGAATGGAAGTGTACTATAGTATATGGTTAGATCTTATTGTGTAAGCAATAAGACATGATGGTGTGCATTGAACAGATATTACCGCACACCCAAGGGCTTAGTGAGGCATGAGGCCACAGACCGAGTTCCTTCAGCCCTTGGAAGTACAGTAATATCTGTTCAATGTAGACCCCCAGAATTCTTATTGTGCTTATAAATTTTTTTTTATATATTTCTCACCCTAAAACACTATATTTATATGCGTAAAAACAGAAATGATTATATTAATTTGAGATAAAACAGTCCTTCCATCTGCTACCTGATGATCTCATTGTTTATTTTTCCATAGGACATTTGTCCTATAGTGGCACCCATAGTTCTTATACAAAGTTCAACTCCCCCCATGCAGGACTTGTAGCAAACCTACAACTGCAAGTAGTACTACTGCTATTATATCAGAGACCTGATCTGTGAACATTTTCATCTTTTTTTTCCTAATGGCTGCATGCCAGGTCCTCTCCCATCTCTTATAGTGAGCAACACATGTCCCAATCAAGAGAGAGGAGTTGAGCTGTGTAGTTCTGCATTTTGACAGGTCTGTGTCATTACTGAACATCAATTAAAAAAAAAAAAAACTACAGCACAGGATTTTTGTTAGACTGTGGAAGAGCCAGAGCAGCTGAAGACTGACAGAAAGTTAAGCGTGGCAGTGCAACATGAGCGAGTGTTTAAATTTAACAGCTAGAAGCAGGTGGCCACTCAAAGAAGTGGCAGAGCGATGTTATCAAAACCAGTTTTTGATTACGTGTAGTTTAATTAGGGAATTTATTTGTGGGGCTTATATTTATGTTTAGTGATGTTTTTACTGTAAACACTGTTGACAAATATGCTCAGACAGGCTTGTGTGCTGTTACATTTTCCGTTCTAAGATAAAAAAAAATGGCAGAATCTGGAAATGGAGCATTCTAACCGAACACTGATTTTTATGTTGCTTGCACCCATGTGCAAGAAACATAGTGCCATTATTCGAGTTTTCGGAGGTGTGGCACCTGTCTTCCAATTCAGTCAGTGAGTTTGCAGGTGCGGCCGCAGTTCTCCAATGACTGCTGCAGCTGTCTATGACAGCAGTCAAAAATGCAGTGCATACAGTTGAAAGGGAGAGCTCCGCTTCAGTGAGCAGGCTCTGCCCACCACCACACGCAACGCCATATTGCATAGCAGTATGCTCCTTCCCCACACACACACTGTATGGCCGTTAAAGGTGCCAATCCCCATCGCGCGCCACTATCCCCCACAAAAGCTGTCCAGGTGCCACGTGGGAGCCCACCCCAGTGTGGCAAATGTTATAGCCAACAGGGGTGCCCAATCCTGTTGGCTCCACGGCTGCCGCCTCAAAACTTTCTCCAGGTGCCACGCTGAGCCCTCCCCAGCATGGCAAATCTTGTTATAGCCAATGGGTGCCCAATACCCTGTCAGCTCCAGCCCCCAAACAGTTTTCAGGCTGCCACGCTGAGAGCCCACCCCAGCGTGGCAAATGTCCCGCGTCATCTTAATTTAAAAAAACCTGTAAACAAGAAAACGTTCCCCCGCTGCCTCCCTGCTCCCCAAAATCCTCACCCACCCACTGTGCACCCTGCCTCCCCACACCCCCTCACCCATACTTACCTCCGGAGCTCAGAGCGACGATCATTGGTGGGCCGGGAACACGTCTGCACTCTTCAAAGCCGACCGTGAACTGAGGAAATGCTGGTAAGCTGTATAATGGAATAAATAGGGTTTTTTGAACTTTGTTGCATATTTCAGGCATTTTTGGGAATTTTGGGCCCACATTTTCAACATGGGGTTTCTGGGACCCCTCCTCATGAATTCTTGCACTGTCATGGCGTTAATCGGGCCTGGAGGGTGATTTCACGGTCACTGCATGAAATCACCTTTTGGGACCAATTAATGAAATGACACTGCCAGGGTTTATAAGGTGGTCTCTGAAAAAGCCTATGTTGAAAATTTGGTGAAAAAATTCCTAAAAATGACTGTTCTACGAGCATGCGTTGCGTAGTTCCTACGCACGCTGGTAAGTTCATGAATTTTCAATATTTTCACTCCAGATTTTCAACATTGCCATTTTACCACACCTCCTTATGAGCAGTACAGCTGTCATTTTTCACATCCTGCCCAAAACGTGTTTCCGCCCAGGTAGCGCATAATGGTGCAGTCGGTGTGTGAAATCAATGTATGGGACACACTAAAAAATCACAGTGACTCTGTTCATGAGCAGAGGTCTTAAATGGCTATGTTGAAAATTTGGTGAAAAATTCCTAAAATTACTGTTTACGAGCGTGCGTTGCGTTCCCAGCACTGTAAGTTTGTGAATTTTCAATATTTTCACTCCAGATTTTCAACATTGCCATTTTATCACACCTCCTATAGAGCAGTACAGCTGTCATTTTTCACATCCTGCCCAAAATGTGTTTCCACCATGTAGCGTACAATGGCGCAGTCGGTGTGCGAAATCAATGTATGGGACACATTAAGAAAATCACAGTGATGCTGTTCATGAGTAGAGGTCTTAAAATGGCTATGTTGAAAATTTGGTGAAAAAATTCTTAAAAATGACTGTTTTATGAGCATGCGTTGTGCAGTTCCTACGCACGCTCGTAAGTTCGCAAATTTTCAATATTTTCACTCCAGTGACTTCCAAATACCTAAACAGCACATACAAGCAAGCAACATTCGGCATTGACAAATGCTTGTTATTTTCCAGTGTGGTCCTGCTTTTGAAGACTTGCTTTTACCTGTGCATCAAACAGGCTTGGTGCACAGGTATTAACCAATCAAACTGCAGAATTTTCTTGCCCCATTTTATAGTTATGGAAAAAAGTGACCACTCAGAAGTTGCTGTGCACATTCTAAAATGTGTTGATCATGATCTATTATTGAGTCACCTGTGTCCCTGCTTGCACTGACTTCCACCTGGCACTTGCTTTCATTTTTACTGAGCATGACTTGTGCTGTACAGCCTGCTTTCACAACCATAATAATGGGTCGTGATGCCCACCCTCAGGGTGCATGCAGGGATTCCCAGAGCATAGTAGCACTTACTAGGCAGAGCCACTCCTTGGCTTGCTCACTGTCTCTGTATTGACACTCATTCACTCTGTACTGGATTTCACATTTTTTGATATAAAGTACAATAAAATACGTACTGTTACGACTTACTTGGCAGAGCCACTCATTGGCTCACTCTTTCTCTCTGTACTGGCTCTAAGTGCCACTCTAGTTCCTTCAACAGAAGCATATACTTTGGAAATAAAATAAAATATGGGTGACCATAAACAACTTGCTTTGTCTTTCCAACTCGGTGTTGAGATAACAGCATGACCCTCTTGAACTTTGCTGTCGAGGTCCATATGCTGTTATCTCAACCCCTTGATGGAAACAAAGGCCTGTTGTGTATGTTCACCCATACATTATTCTTTATATGTTAGACAACACATCTCCATGTGCATGACTTTCATGTAGATAGTCTTGGAATTATTAGAGGCTGCATAGTAAGGACCATTAATGGGTTCAAGCATTGGTGGGATAGGGCCAGTGGACTCATAAACTTACTTGGGGAACCAGGAATGGAGAGGAAGTGCAAGGGGGAATGAATAACCCTTCATAGCACTAGGCTGGGGGGTAAGGTAGTAACAACTATGGGTAGACTTGAGGGGCCATTGATCTTCTGCCACCAGAGTCTCTGTTTCTATATAAAAACAGAGTTGTAGTATTGCACAGATAATTCAAACTGGTGTAGATTTACCCACTGCAAGCCCCAGGTTAGGGTAAGATAATGACTTTAATGAACTCTTATATTGGAGCAACCTGATATCAGTGCTTGCTGCAGGAACCGGTTGAGGACAATATTGTAGACCAGGAGGAGAAGGAAGAGGAGTACTTAACACCTCAAGGTACACTCTTCTCCTCCTCTGGGAATGGTGAATCATGCATCCCTCTGTGATACTGCTGCCCTCAGTAGCCACAGAGGGTAGTGCAGCTATGCCACAGTGAGAGGGAAGAACACATACTGTAGTGGGGCATCCGGCATGCTGATAGCACATGGATTCTGAATCTTCACAGTGAGGTCTGGGGAGAAAAAGTGGACCATGGGAGGTTCCTGGCTGAGAGGATGATGCTGCACCCTGCAAGCATGTCAAAGATACTGCAGGGTGCAGCATCATCCTCTCGGCCAAAAGCTCATCAATCCCACCCTAATCCCAATTCAGAAATCCCTGTTACAGCAATGCCATGCTCCATGTGTCTCTCTCATGTCCCTAGATCCAGTCGTGAGGCTTCTTCCATGGCAGGCAGGTGGCTGGATTTAAAACAGGATACCCCTTCAGCATTATAGAAAGGCAAGCCCTTGCCCTGAAGTGAAGCTGATAGAAAGGGGAAATGCATCAGGCAGAACTGATGATGATTTGGGATCCAGTGGCAGGTCAGAGGGCTCCTTACTTTTAAGCTGCACTGGCAGTGGCCAAAGGAGATTCTAGCTAGGCAAGGATTTGGTGAATGGAAACTGAACATTTTTATTCTGGGATGTGCATCTGTGGCACAATGGCCCTGTGATGCATGACAAAGATGGTCAAAGTGTTAAAACAAAATGTGCTTTTCCTAATGTGGGGCACAAGAGGTATACAGTATGTAGTAGCATTTACAGGGCCACTGTTGAAATATGGTTTTAGACACCAAACATTAATTTTACATATGTATTGGTGTCTTCATTCTTCAGCAAGTCTGTTGCATTCAATTTCTGTTCTGTTCTGTCCTATTTTTTTTTTTTGCCTTGATTTCAGCTTGGAGAATGTAGTGAACAGCAATTTGACACTGATATTTTCTTGCCTTAGGGTCTGGTAGGCCTCACAGGGTGTTTCATCAAACACATTCTTCTGCTGTCCACTCTTCAATACAGCCCTCTTTGATGAGTGCTCAGGTGATAAGAAAGGCTACAGGTAAACCTCTGACATGGCTTGTTAACACTTTTGACAATGTGGCAGATACGGACTAACTAATTGCATTCAGGTATGCCTGTGAGTAGGGTTGAAGTTAGTACTGCAAGATGCAGTATACAAAATGTTCAGGCACTTACTGTTTTTTTGTGGAGTTTACACTGCTGTGCTCTTAAAGTTGTCATCAGCTTTCATAAAATGCTAAATATTTGCTATATCTGGCAATACCAGCATCAGAACTTTAATGATGACAGAAGCAAAACTAAAACATTTTCTACTGCACTAGACAGTTCAGCATGAGTGGGGACTGATTTAAACTCAACAAAATTAATTTACAGCTATTCTGTGTTTATTAAATACATTTCATAAGAACTCTCAGACTCCCCACCAATGTTTCATGTGGACAATACAACTTCATCAAAGTGAACTGTATCGGAGGTTTACTTTACAGAGAAGCAAAATCCTTATTTATATTTTTGTCTACGAATTCAAGGCTGGTAAAGCATACAGTAGATCTAGATATATCCAGGTTGGTCTGATCTCTAAGTTATCCATTCCTAAATTAATATTTTAAATAACATCGTCATACATTTTGTTCAGTAATTTTATTTTAGGAAACAAAACAATGGTCTTACAACACCATTGTGACTTCACACCTGGAAAGATACTGTATGTAGTTTATTAAGTTGTTTTCCATGTTAAAATGTTTCACTACATTAAACTACAGTAGTAAAAAGACAAGGGACTGGATTTTTGAACCGGTCTGGGGCTGAGTCCCAACCCATAGTCCCTGCCGTAAGATGAAACCTCAGCACCTGCACAGATTCATATTTTCAGCTGCCGCAGCTGCAAGACATATTATGCCAGGTCCCACCAGATGTAGCTTTTACCCGCAGCAGTGCCAAAAAAATTGGGGAGCACAGAAATGGCCACAGAAGACATCAATTGATGGTTTTCTTTTTACAGGGTGAAAAAAAGAACATGACCAAGGATTCCCATTTGTGACACTGGGGGATTGGGCACCCCCAGTGTCACTGTTATGTTTCTGGGGGAAGTGTGGGATGGTGGGTGCTGAGAGGGAGGGTCAGGTAGGGGCAGGAGAAAGTATATTTTTTGAAAAAAAAAGGAGGTCATGACAGGAACATGATCACAACACTGGGGAACTGTGCACCCCCAGTGGCACTGTAATGTTTCGGGGGTGGGATGGTGGGTGCTGAGAGGAAGGTTGGGTGGGTGGGGTAATATATATAATAAAAGACAAAAAAGAAGGTCATGGCAGAACACGGCATAGTCTGCTGTGTCCAAGATGGCCACTAGAGCATGTGTAATACAGTTTGGTAGCCATCTTGGACATAGTGGATTATGTCATGTTCTACCGTGACCTCCACAAAATAGTGCTGTGCGACTGCTAATGGACAGTGCGGAGTGCTTCACGGATACAGAGGCGACTGTAAGGCAACTCCACACTGTTGTTCAGTTGGAAAATCTCCCTTTTTCAATTGATTGCAGGAGGTCTGCAGAGCTAGCAGAAGATCTGCAGGTCTCCGCCCACTGCCGCCCTAAAAAAGTAGTATTTTCAAAGCAGTGCAGTCTAGTGGTGAAAGATGTGAATAACAGTTTCACAACCCATGCTATTCCTCCCACCTGTCCACCCTCTTGCCACTCACTCTCCTAGAGCCATGCACTTTTGAGATTGTTGAAACAACTAACCCAAGTTACAGGTTCCCTTGTCAGTACAAGGTGGAAACTTACAGTTTACTGTTTCCACAAGCAACTACTTTAAATAGGTTTGTAGGTGCTGTACAAGTTAGGAGGTCAAAGACCTAGAATAACTCATCACTATTTAGTTGTAAGACACACATTATTCCATACGTGCTTGTGCGACATGGAGTCTTGTAACATGCTGACAAGTACTACTGGTAGTATTGACACTGTTAGCAGTTTCAATGCTTATGTAATGTACATGTGACTTTTCATGCTCTTTCAACCCTACAGGGACAACCAACCCTTTTGGGTGCTGTGAGGCACATAAACCCTCTTGAGGGCAGTTCTACCCATAGAAGTGATGCAGGAGAACAGCTCCCTGATGCTAAATTTGCCTTAGAGAAGATGCTCATGAGGAAAGTAGTGTGTTGCTGTAGTGCAGAATGGTGAAGCAAAGAAATAGGCATCTGAAGGATACATTGTATATTCGGTCTTATCATAGAACTTAGTAGGGTGCATGGTGTGAGTCCCCCTGTGTCTCACTGAACCCAGGCTGAAGTCATATGTCTCACTAGTTCAACGAGGAAGCTGTAACGTGCTTGCACAATACTGAGTATTGTAACTTGCTGTCAAGTTCTGCTGATAAAACAAAAAACAGAGAAACACTCAAGGACCTGTTGCACAACAGAGCAAGTAGCCCAGAATACATAAAAAGTCCCAAGAGAAGTGCACTTGTAAAGGCAAACTAAAACTGTCTTGCTATTTTGAAGTGAATGCAAGTGAAACATGTTGTACAAAATCACAGCAATTGGTGAATCAGTAAGGAGGCACTGATCTAGCACCTCAGCCCTTCTATCAACTCTTGCTCTTCCTCAGGTGAACCTTAAAGTGACATAGTGATTCCAGCATAAAGTCATAGAGCATTTAAATGTAGGTTATCATATGCATCAGTATCATAGTCAAATTTATCATAATTCATGGTGTTATAGATTACATTAAATATCCTATTGGGGCAGAGTGGGAGCCACTAGAAAGTATGGTAACCGCACACAGAAGGTAGGAAAGCATAATACCAGTTAGTCCCCAAAGAAATAAGCTTCCAAAGCATGCCTGGGGTATGTGCTCTTAAGTAATTCTCAGGTGTGCGCATGATGTGAGTTGATTACTGTCCCCACGGAACCCCGAGCTAAAGCCTTATAAATGTTTCCTTTAAAAACACAGGCCCCTTTCATTTGTACAATAAGGTTTGTTTGTTTGTTATTGTGTTTTCAAGAAATTGACACAGATTTGTCAGGAAATGGTTATCTGTTCCTTTAGGCAAAACAGAGCCTTCAGTAAGTTTTACATATTTAAGCAGATTTACAGAATGTACAGTACGTGCCTGCTCATAAACCATGAACAGGAAGCATTTACAAGACTAACAGATGAATATTGTTAGGTACGTTATCAAAACAACAGCTTATGCTAAGAATACAACTCAACTTTTAAAATCTTACCCTATGCAGGTTAACCCTTTGGACTTGAGTCTAATGGGCTTGCTGTTTGCAAGATTACCTAGGCAGTGCTTCACTCTAAAAGGTAGACTGATTTCAAAAGAAATGTCCAGGACTTAAACTGTTAACTTTTTAGGTGTTCCTCCTTCAAAGAGGATCTTTCATTTCCATTTGCAGTAATATCACACATTTTATGGAAGTCTGCCTATCAGACATCAGATACAGCAATAGATAACAGAAAGAGGTGTCAAACCTATTATCAAGTTACTCATATTTAGAAAAACAAAAATGAAAGTATCTTCTCAAAATGAAAGCAGTGATATGATAAATGATTTGGTAACTTTGTAAACTCATTGACACTGCAAGAGCACTGCACACATTTGTGTTGTTAGATTAGAGGAAAGAGGACAGTGTGTCAGAAAAACCTAGACAAAATGTTTATTCCATTTACCATACTTTTGGGATACAATCCATAGAGCATAAGTGCATGTATACTATGGGAGTGCAAATACATTTGTAAGATAAAAGCTGTAACTTTGACTGGAGACATAGCTACTGTGCAAATACCATGTTATTTGCTCTCTAGCTATGTTATTTGCGTGATAGCCACAACCTATGCTTTTCACATAAACTGGCTCCCTGCAAGCAGCACATCAAACAGTGGTGCTGTCACTTTAACAATAAAAGTAAACGGCTCAGCTTGTCATCATTAATAAACCGAAAAAGAAAGAAAATCTGTAAACAGATTATCCATTTGCATAATACAGCATGTTTTTTTACCTGCGAAAGACACACACACAAAAAGTAACAACTTCCATGGTATACATAGATTATCCCATGAGGTAGGTTCAAATAGTCATATTATCTAGTTTGAAATGTTATTGTTATTGCTACTGTAGACTCATGGCTGTGCCACTCGAGCAAGTGTGCAATAACAACAACATTCCAAACCAGATAACATGCATATCTGAAGCTACCGCATGAGATAATCATTAGCTATATATACAACAGGACTGGGGGGGTGAAAATGACAAGATGAAAAGATATCTTAATTAGTGACATCAGTAACAACAACATATCAAAAATATGTTGTTGTTACTGTTGTCACAATGGATATTCTTTTTGTTACTGTCATCACAGTGGAATACTGAAGCAATCACATAACAGCTTCCACAGTGCTGATGACATCTAGTGCCTAGTGCAGCACTGAAGCCAGCTGTTAAATCAGAGAAAAACAGCAGAATCTTCAAACTGCAGAATTAAAAGCTGTAACTTGTAAACTATTTTTGTGTATATCATATATACAATAACCTGATGTCCTGCCCCCTCATACTTAAAGTTAAATTGCATATTTTGAGTTAGCTCATTACATATCTCTTATTTATTTGGATTTCTCTGGTAAAAATGCAAGTTGCAGATGGTAAAACAAACATAGAAACAGAAATTGATGGCAGATAAGGACCGCTTGGCCCACTTAGTCTGCCCATTTTTCCTACCTACTGTAATACTGCAGACCCTACTTGATCTCTGTCCTTTATCCCCCCTTTCCTAACCACAAGGGTTCCCTTATGCCTATCCCATGCATTTTTGAATTTTGTTACTGTTTTTGCCCCACCACCTCCTCTGGGAGGCTGTTCTATGCATCCACCACCCTTTCAGTGAAGAAGTACTTTCTTCCGTTTCCCTGAGTCTACCCCCTCCAGCTTCATAGCATGACCCCTTGTTCTTGAACATCTTTTTCTCTGAAAGATGCTTCCCTCCTGTAACTTGTTTTATACCCTTGAAGTATTTGAAAGTCTCTATCATATCACCCCTCTCCCTTCTTACCTCCAGGGTATACATATTGAGGTCCTTTAGTCTCTCCTCATAGGGCTTTTGGTGCAGACCCTGCACCATTTTAGTTGCCCTCCTCTGGACTGCCTCTACTCTGTCTATGTCCTTCCGGAGATGTGGCCTCTAGAACTGTACACAGTACTCTAGATGAGGTCTGACCAATGATTTGTACAGCAGTATCACCACCTTCTTCTTTCTGCGGGTGATACCCCTCCCTATGCACTCCAACATCCCACTGGCTCTTGCCACTGCCTTGTCACACTGCTTGACCACTTTTAGGTCATCAGATATGATTACCCCAGGTCCCTTTTCTCTTTGGTGGTCATCAGCACCATGCCCAACATCAAGTGCTCTGAAATAAAAAAAGAAAACAAAGGTCAATGTTCATCTGGGGAAGATCCAGGACATATTTTCCAAAACAAACAAACACAAAACAAACAAACAAAAAAACAACAACTTTAATCACTAGATAGCTAACAGAACTCCTTGTTATATACCAGCACTGACCCTTTTATGTTCTTTCTCAGACTGAGGTCTGACTCCTGCTTTTGTTGTAAGAATAATTGGGAACCTGCTTGTCAGATACTAAATTTTAGTGACAGAAATCAGACTGTAACGGTAGCTGTGTTATAGCCATGCCAGTCTAAGAATACAAAAATCTAGTTCCTCATATTCCAATGTGTAGAATAAAGATTACTGTCAGAGGTTTGCCACTAACTGGAAGAATTTTGAATGTAAGAGAATGTTAAAGAGATATTCTTGTGTTTCTTTTTCATACCCTTCCCTGGGGCAAAGAGTGCCTTAGTGCTTTCATGTTGTTTTATAATTACTCACCCCATCTGTTCCTGGCAGCACAACTACTGGATAACCCACATCCTACTGGGGATCCTTTTGCTGGTTAAAAAAAGCAGGATTTCCTGTCACTTTGCATATGGGCATCGTCTGATGGACAGTTCTGAATGAATGCAGATTTTAGTGGACATAGAAACAGAAACATAGAAAGTGATGGCAGAAGGGGACGGCAAGGTCCATCTAGTCAGCCCAGGAACCTACCTTGTGCTAATCCCCCTTCCTCCTTTTCCCTTATGTTTGCTACCTTTATGTCTATCCCATGTGTTCTTGAACTCACCTTCCGTTTTGGCCGCCACTACCTCCTTGGGTAGGCTATTCCATGGGTCCACCACCCTCTCTTCAAAGAACAACTTCCTCGTATTACTCCTGAACGTCCCTTCCTTCATCGCCATGTCATGCCCTCTCGTTCCCCCGCTCTTTTTCAATTGGAAAAGTTCCTGAACATTAACCTTATTTATACCCCTTATATATTTAAGTCTCAATCATGTCTCACCTCTCCCTCCTCTGTTCCAGGGAGTACATGTTGAGTTCCCTCAGCCTATCCTGGTATGTCATACGGTGCTGTTCCTGAATCATTTTCATGGCCCTCCTCTGCATTGTCTCGATTCTATGTCCCTTTTGAGGTGCAGTCTCCAGTACTGTATGCAGTACTCGAAGTGGAGGCACACTAGCACCTTGTAGAGTGGTAACACCACCTCCCTCCTGCGACTCATGATTCTCCCAGTGCAGCACAGCATGCCACTTGTCTTTAGTACAGTCTTTTTGCACTGTTTATCCACTTTCAAGCATTCTGATATCATGACCTCTAGGTCCCTCTCCTGGTTGGTGGAGGCTAGCTTCTCTCCTCCCAAGTAGTAATCCTCTTTGGGGATTTTTCTGCCTAAGTGCATGGCTTTGCTCTTTCTGGCATTGATTTCAGCTGCCATGTTTCTGACCACTCCTCCAGTTTCTTCAAGTCTAAATTCATACTCCTCACACCCTCAGGGGAGTCTACTATGTTTCAAATCTTGATATCATCAGCAAATAGACACACTTTACCTTCCAGCCCATTTGCAATGTCTGCTATGAACACATTGAAGAGTAGGAAACCCGGTACCGAACCCTGTGATACCCCTCTGGTCACCTCCCTCTCAGCTGAAAATGCCCCATTTACCTGAATCCTCTGTGTTCTTCCCCTCAGCCAGCTACTCACCCACTGAACCACCTCCCTGCCCACTCCCATGTGACCCTGCTTCCTTACCAGCCTCCTGTGTGGAATGGAGTTGAAGGCTTTGCTAAAGTCCAGATAGATGACATCTTCCGCCACTCCCTGAGCTACTATCCTTGTAACCTAGTTGAAGAAGTTTACCAGGTTAGTTTGGCAAGACCTCCCTGCCATGAACCCATGCTGTTTTGAGTCTTGCTGCCCACTGGATTCCAGATATGTTATGATTCTGTTTGAGTAGTGTCTCCATCAACATCCCTACTACCAACTTGAGGCTTACTGGATGGTAATTGCCAGCTTTCTCCCTGCTTCCTGCTTTGTGGAGTGGGGCCACTGTTGCCCTTTTCCAGTCCTCTGGTATGGTCTCAATCTCCAGTGATTTGTTGAATAGTTCTGCTAGGGGTGCTGCTAGTACACTCCCCAGGTTCCCGAGACCTCTAGGGTGAATCCCATCCGGTCCCATGGCCTTATCC
Organism: Neoceratodus forsteri; assembly: GCA_016271365.2. Lineage (NCBI taxonomy): Eukaryota > Metazoa > Chordata > Ceratodontiformes > Ceratodontidae > Neoceratodus > Neoceratodus forsteri. The sequence continues at coordinate 433,295,551 of CM057450.1, read as the reverse complement.
ACCTTTAGTTTATTTAAATCTTCCAAGACTTGAGTCTCTGTGAAGGGGCTTGTGTCAACCCCCAGTCTCTGGGTGTTGCTGGTATGCAGGCCTATACCCTGCATTCTCTTTGGTGACCACAGAACAGAAGTACTGGTTTAAGACTTCTGCTTTCTCGCAATCTTTTGGTACCAGTTTCCCTCCAGTGTCTGACAGTCTAACTATCCCCCCCCTTTGGTTTTCCTCTTTTCCCTTATGTGCCTAAAGAAGGTTTTACCTACCTCCTTTATCCCCTGCACAATCCTCATTCAGTCAGGGCTTTAGCCTTCCTTACTGCCTTACCAGCTTCCCTCTGTGCTACTTTATAGGTTTCCTTATCCTCATCTTTCATTGACACCCTAAACATTGTATCGCCTTCTTTTCTCCCTTACTATTGCAGCCACCTCCTGGAGAACCAGAGGGGTTTCCTTTTCTTTTTTGCCCTGCTCACCCTTCTGACGCATTGTTCAGTTACCTCTGTGATAGCTCCTTTGAGATACTCCCATATTTTGTCTACTCCTTTGTCTTCCCTGTATCTAACACTCTCTGCCAGGCTATCTCTCATCTTCTGAAAGTCTGCTTTTCTGAAATCTAAAACCCTGATCTTAGAATGACTACTGTCTTCACTAGTGTTTACTTTAAATCCCACCATGTGGTGGTCACAAATTTCCTATGTGGCACCCCCAACTCTACCTTCTTTACCTTGTTGCTGTTAGTTAAAACCAAGTCCAGGACAGCTTCACCTCTGGTAGGAGTTTCCACAAGCTGCCTCAGCCCTCCACCCTGCAGGGCCATTACAAAGTCCTTTCCTCTTGATGAAGATGCTGTACAAGATTTCCAGTTTATGTCTGGCAAGTTAAAATCCCCTACTATTATTGTCTTGCCCTTGTCTGTCATTTTGTGGAATGTCTCCATCATGTCCTTGTCCCCAATATCCCCTTGCAATGAGGGCCTGTAGATGACTCTGTCTTAATGGATGCCCCAATCCTGTCTCAGCTATTACTCATAGTGATTCTGACTCATCCGGGATCCCTTGAATCTCTGTAGCCCTGATTTACTTCAGGACATATAATGCTACTCCATCTCCTTTCCCTACCCTTCCTGTCCTTCTGTACAGGAGGTAGCTAAGATAACCATGTACCAACCATGGTTCTCTGTGAACCAGGTTTCCATCACAGCCACTAAGTTGAGTTCAGCTTCTGCCATGATGGCCATGAGGTCAGGGATTTTGTTCTCCAGACTTCTGGCATTATTTGCCATTGTCCTCCGTGTTCTACCCCTACTGTAAGCACAGGTGGGTTTCCTTTTGTTTTGCTATGCCTCTTTAGTACCCTTAATGTATCTCCTTTGGTCTGCGCCTGTGGTTTCAGATGAAAGATTTATGGGGCTCTTTCATTCTGCACCTGTGGTTTTTGATGAAAAGTTTTGTTGGAAAGGTTTCCAACCCTTGTTTGTACCCCCACTAGAACTCCCTGGATCTGTACCTGTGGTTTTGGATGAAACATTTTGTGGAAGAGTTTTGTCACAGGTATTGACAAGAGGTTTTCCTAATTTGTATGACATTATTGTGCCTTGGAGTAGTTACCCTATCATTTGCTGCTGTCAGGGGGAAAGTGACCTTCTTACCCTTGGCCTTGGTAAGTATCGTCACCACCTTCCCAGTCTTCAGTTTAAATGGACCGCGTACACATCAAATTTTTGACCAAGTGCCTTCACCCTTCTTTTGTCAGGTGGATGCCATTGTACCAAAAGAAGCCCCTCTCTCAGAAAGACTGCCAGTTGTCAATGAGGTGGTAGCTGTTTTCCTGACACCATTCCCTCAGCCATAAGTTAAACTCATGTATGTCCTCCTCTCTGACCCTCTTGGTGCTTCCACCCACCTCAGACTGAAAGCACCTCCAAGAATGCCAGTGTGGATGAAAGAGAAGATATTCTGTTAGCTAGTTGTACAATGTGTTCCTTTGTCTCTGCAACTGATTGATTGGACAAGTCATTTGTCCCTAGATGAATGACTACATGTTTTTTTCCATTATTCCTTAGCACAATCTGCTCAATGGTTTTGTGTCCCTTTTTGCAGATGCAACTGGGAGGCACTTGACAATGACTCTGGTACCGCCGTTTGAATTTATGTGGGATTCCACTCCGTGGATCATGGAATCTCCCACTATGATAAGTTTCCTTTTGTCCCTGTTGCCACTGTTTTCTTTATCCTTTTCAATCATGCTTGGCTCCACAGGCCATTCCCTAGAAGCATCACAATGCCCAGTGACTGGTTCCATTACCAGTAGTGTGTATCTGTTGTTTATAAGCATGTTATTTTGGGATGTTCATGTTTTATTTCTTGCCATACAGCCTTGTCTTTCCCTTCTGGACACCTGCCAGCCCTCTGATTCAGGATCCTGCCTAGGACCGGTGCTGACATTTGTGTGCCGCTGGGTTGGAGGTGGGATGAGTAGGTGCCTGTAGCTTTGCAATTTGGCCTGAAGCTTATGTATTGTAGCCCATGCTTCCTTATGCTGGGCCCTAAGGTCAGCTATAGCCCAGCAAGCCAGACATTGACCCAGGTCATGGAAGAACTCCCTGCCAAATAGGGACCCACTTTGTCCACAAGTGGCAAACTCCATTGCTACTAGAATATTTTAGGTTGGAGAGGCTGGAGTGGATCCACTTAGGTGACTTCTAGAGAGTAAAAAGACTATTTATCCTCCTGTCATGGATTTAGAGCAGCTGCTTAAAGGAAAATATGGAAGCAAAGGTTAGAACAGGTTGGATGAAACAAAGGTTGTTTTTTTTTCAGCCTTGAATATGTGAAAACTCCCAACTGAGCAATGTGTGGATGAAAGTCAGTGAAGAAAAGATCATTTTTTCTGAGATGTACAGTAAGTCCGCCCTTCCTTACATCCACAGAAAGGTATATAAGGGGTCAGGGCTATATTAGAGGATGAGCAGGGTTGATGGGAATCGGGGCATGAATGGTGGGTACTTCTCTTGCAGAAAATCAGTAGCGGTACCTGTAGAGAAAAACAATTGACCTTTGGCAGTGGCTCCAACAAACATCACCAACCACAGCACCCTTGGACGAAAGTAAAGGTAACCTAACCTTTTAAATCTTCCTTCTGTTGGAAGGTACTAAGCCTTTGTCATCTCCACCCCTCCCCCCAGTTACATTCCTAATCCTCTGGAAGAGCTGTGGAAGAAAAGCACTTAGCTTCTTCAATGTGAGAAAGAGACTGCAAAACCTGTAAGCCCAAAACACAACCCGTAAGCACAACCTATAAGCACAAAACAAAATAGTAACAAAACAGTAACTCTGCTTAGCCTAAAGAGAGATCAAACTGTAAAACCTGTAAGCACAAAACAGTAACAAAACATGTAAGCACAAAACAAAATAGTAACAAGACAGTAAATTTGCCAAACCAAAAGAAGCCTTAATGTTTCTCCTTGCCCTGTTAATGTTGCTCCTTGCTCTGTTCTTTCAAGAAAATCTAGAAGAAAAAAGCTCAGGAAAAGAAAGCTAGGTGCTTTTTGTTAGCAAACCTTAGTCCTCCACTCTCCCAGACTGAGTGTAAATTAATATAACTATTTCCTTGGGAGTTGTTGCAAAACTTAAATAGAAAGTCCCCATTTCTGTTCTTTTCCACTGTGTCCTTAATAACCCAGATGCTTTGCTAGTAACATTATTTGTTTTCAACTTCCTGGGAATTCCCAAATTCCAATTGGGTAGAACAGGTTGTAGCCAAACTACTGCATCAGCCAATCTCTCCAGTCTTTTGCCAGATTATTCAAAATAAACTCTTAACTGGTAGATAAAAGAAACTATTAAACTGACTATTCTCAAGCCTCCCTCCTTAATTTGTAGGTGCACACAATTTTCTTTTTAAGGGTTTAAACAGCAGCCTCTAAAACATTTTGGGGAAAAACTTCATATGCATGCCCTTTTGTCTTAAAGAGCTGCCAGGATTCCCATCTGTCTACCTTGAATTTACATACCATCATTTTTAAATGCCAGTTATGCTTCCATCATCTAGTGCCCCAAACCAAATACCTAAAACTTTAACAGGGTCCAGAAACTATGGGTACAGATATGTTGGCCACAGTGGACATTTCTCTGTATTGAAAATTATGTAATGCAATCCCCCTACTTTTTTCTGCATCAATCTTGGCCCCAGAAATGTTGGAGAAGTCATCCAAAGCACGTATGGCCTCATAACCGGCTGACTCATTTTCAGTTAGAAGGCAGATGTCATCTACATACACTAATACTTTAGGCACCTTGGCAGCTACTGAGCCCCGTCTGCCAACAATCTATTTTTTTACATCACAGTTTCTGCAGCAGAGGTTCAATGCATAGGACGTAGAGCAGAGGGCACCCTTGTCTCACATCACATCTAACTAGTATCCTCCATACCACTATTAACATTTGGACTGCTTCTGAATAAAAAATACTTAGCCATTGGAAAAAGGTGTCAAGGAAGCCATAGTTTCTCATGGTGGTCAACAAATGTTTATTTTATAGTCTGTGGTAAACCTCTTCCTGGTCCATTGATAAAAATAGTGTTCCAGGCTACAACAGAAACATAGAATTTGACAGCAGATAAGGACCACTTGGCCCACCCAGTCTGCCCATTTGTCTCTGCCTATACTGTCACCACAGATCCTACATGATCGCCAGTCCCCTCTTCCTAACTCCAGAAGAAAACCTGTGACCCTTTGCATGGAATGCCAAGGCAAAACCAGTGTGCCACTCAAGCCCATGTTTCCTAAGTTCACAAATTTCTCTCAATAAAAGCAAATGTTATTGGATCTTCCTGCCAGGGATTGCACACATTTGCATCTGATCCATTAATTTATTTAATACCATACTGAGTCTCAAACATAAAACTTAAGCAAAGATTTCAAAATCAGCATTCAAAAGGTTGATCTGTCTCCAATTATGTAACTATCATTTGTTTCCTTTTTTCAGTAATAAAAATCATTAGGGCTTCATGCATGCTCAGTGGAAGTTTACTGTTAGCTAAGCATTCATTATACAAATGCATTAAATTCATAGAGATATCATCAATAACATTTTATGTAATTCTGTGGTTACTGTGTACCATCCAGACCTGGAGATATCCCCAGGTTAGGAATTTTAATTTCTTCCTGACCTCATCTGTCATTATTAGTTGTATTGAGGCTACACTTGAGTTACTAGCTGGAAGCAGTATAGCATAGTAGTTAAGGATGCTGAACTGCAAAGTTGGAGACCTATATTTGATTCCCATCAGTCCCTACTTGCATACTGTGTGACCCTGAGCAAGTCACTTTACTTCCTTGTGCACTCAGGTTGCACCTGGAAACAAGCTCTGGCTTAGTGTACTTTTCCTGGCTAAGCAATTTCCTCTTTCCCTACCTACTTGTAGTCAATCTGTACCCATCCAAAACTGACTATTTCCCTGAGGGATAAAGGGTATTCAGCTAGATATACTGCAATGACTTGATTTACCCTATCTAGGATAGTCATTTGGAAACTGACTACCCTGCCATCAAGATCAAAACTACTAGTTGTAACCCTCTTTTGAAGCCTTTTTGGAGCAACTATTAAATGGAATGCAAGCAGGTTGTTTGCCTTGTATACCATAGCATTGTTCCACTAGAGGACATTCCTTTTATATCCACAGTACTATTTTAAAGCCAAAGTGTCATCAAGGCACAGGTCAGGAAGCATAGGAAAAACCAGGAGCAGTTGTAGAATTCACCAAAACTATTTATTTACAGTAGCAGTAACAAAACAATAAATAAACTTGTTCAGAATAACTATGTACAGTGAAATAAAATCTTTCTTCAGTCTCTGTGTGTCCCTTTTCTTCTAAACTTCCAGAAATTACAGCTCGGCTCCTTTATAAGTCTTTTCAACCCCATTCTAAATAAACATCCTGTTCTTGTAAATATTCTGTTCTTGTAAGTTTCAAGAGTTGCTAGTACACAGTATGCTTCTTGAGGCCCCTACAGCTTTTGTAAAAGGCTCAACATTTGTACTCAAGTGACCTCTAGATTTTATGCAGTCATCTCAAAATATAAATATATACATTTCGGCAGTAACACTATATATTTTCTAAACAATAGGGATCCCAATATCAGTTACATTTCCATACATTGATTTCCACATATTTTTATATTAGCTGATATAGATATGCAAGGGAGGAAAAACAGACAGCAAGAGAAAACTGAGAGACAGAAAGAGGCAAAGAATTGTGAGACTGTTCAGGTTGATCAAGTACGAGGTCTCCCATGAAAATTTGGTTGCACAACCAGACAGAAAAGAGACAGGAAAAAAAAGATCCTTGCATTTAAACACTATCTCCATAACAAATGGGTCAGGGTCCTATTCTGCCTTGTCACATACACCCCCCTCCATAAGAGGGAACCTGTTTTATTAAACAGATTTCCAAAACTTCTTATTCTCTAATAACAATTGCTGCTTTCAGACATCAAGCACATGTGTATCCATTTTTATGTTGGCGCGCTTACGCAGCCAACATTGTGGGACAGTGCAGCTTTGGAGGCGCGGTGGCTGTTTGGCGAATGCAGGGCACCCACCAGTAGGTGCGTCCCGCATTCCCCAATCAGCATGCATGCTGGTGCCACACCATGCATACATAATGTGACGAGCACATCTAAGAAAAGGTCCGCTGCAATCTGAGCAAAGCTCGTCATACGTAACGGTCCTTTTCTTGCCGTGCTCACCGCCATTATGTGTATGGTCAGCGAGCAGGTGGGCAGCCTAACTACTGCCAACTTGGGGGTGCCCAATCCCCCTGTCGGTTAACCCCCCCACTTTCTTTGTGCGCCGACGGGGGAGCCCACTCCCCATTGGTATAACCCCCAATTGTTGAATGCCGAGGGGTGCCCAATCCCCTCGGCTCATGCCCCCCACTTATTTTGTGTGCCGATGGGGTGCCCAATCCCCATCAGCATTACTGCCTCCTCCCCGTGTTGTGTGCGGCGAGGGTGCCCAATCCCGTCGTACAGACACCCCTAAAACAGTTAGGTGGCATGCTGGGAGCCCACCCCAGTGTGCCAAATCCCCTGCAAAAAAAAAACTGTCCCGCGATGGGTTCCCCCTTTTTTCCCCTGTAAATGAAAACGGTCCTCGTAGTCTTGATGCCCCTCCCCACCAGCACCCACCCACTGCGCACCTGCCTCCTCACCCCCTCCATACTTACCTGTGAGTCCAGCACGATGATCTTCTGTGGACCAGAACACGCTCGCACACTTCAAAGCCGACCGCGAACTGAAGAAATGTCGGTAAGCTGTATAATGGAATGAATACGGGTTTTCAACTTTAATGCATATCTCAGCCATTTTGCAAATTTGGGCTAAATTTTCAACATGGGTTTTAGGACCCCTTCTCATGAATTCTTGCACTGTCATGGCGTTATTCGGTCCTGAAAGGTGATTTCACAGTCACTGCGGTGGAATCACCTTTGGGACTGAGTAATGAAATGACAGTGCCACTGTTCAAGAGGGGCTCTCAAAAGCCTATATTGCAAATTTGGTGGAAAGTCCAAAAATGATCTGTTTATGAGGCGCAGATAGCAACCGCGCAACGACGCCGGAATTAGCTGATTTGCAGTATTTTCACACCACATTCTCAACATTGGCATTTTACCACACCTTCTTGTGAACCATAAGCTGTCATTTTTCACATCCTTGCCAAAATGTGTTTTCGCACTTCTGATGCAGAATAGCGTGGTCGCTGTCCGAAATCACTGTTCGGAACACATTACGAAAATGACAGTGATACTGTTCGTGAGCAGAGGTCCTAAAATACCTGTTTTGAAAATTTTGTGACAATACTCCATAAAATGACTGTGTTACGAGCGTGCGTTGCGCAGTTTGCACGCACGCTTGTAAGTTCGCAAACTTGTATTTTCACTTCACATTTTCAACAGTGCCATTGTTCTACACCTCCTAATGAACAGTGCAGCTGTCATTTTTCACAACCTGACCAAAATCTGTTTTCGCAGTTCCGGCGCACAATAGCGCAGTCACTGTGGAGAGCCCGTGTTCGAGACACATTATGAAAATGGCAGTGACACTGTTCATTAGCAGATGTCCAAAATGCCTATGTTGAAAATTTAGGGATGAAAGTCAATAAAATGAGTGTTTTACAAGCACGCGTTGCACAGTTTGCACGCATGCTCGTGCCTTTGTGAATTTGTAATACTTTCACTCCAGCTGTTACTCATTGCCATTTTTCCATACCTCCTTATGAACAGTACAGCTGGCTGAAATGTGTTTTCGGACGTCCGGTGCAGAATTGTGCATGGTCACTCTGCGAAATCACTTTTTCGGGACACTTTCAGGAAATGACGATGACACTATTCATCAGCAGAGGTCCTAAAATGCCTATGTTGAACATTTGGTGGCGAAAGTCCAGACAATGACTGTGTTGCAAGCGTGCATTGCACAGTTTCCACCTTTATATAACTTTGTCAATCTGCAATATTTTCATGCCACATTTTCACCACTGGCATTTGTGCACACCTCATTATCAACAGTCAGCTGCCATTTTCGACAGCCTGCCCAAAACTTCGTTTCCGCAGCTCTGCCGCTGATGGTGTACTCACTGTGCAAAATCACCTTATGGGACACATTAACAAACTCACAGCACTATGCCTCTCCACCTCCGCCACTGCCAATGCCAGCGCGACAACATTCGGCATTGACAAATACTTGTTTTATAACAGTACAGTTCAAACCCATACATGTTTTTTTTTCCAACCTTCAGAACCCTCAATTCCTGACCCATATCTTGACAGAAAATCAACACTGCTAGTCTCTTTACCAGATTTGTGTATCACAGTGAATTTAAATGGCTGTAGTGCCAGGTACCACCTTGCGATTCTGGAATTTTTATCTTTCATCTGGTTAAGCCAACAGAGAGGGTTGTGATCAGTTACAAGAACAAAGTCAGTTCCTAGCAGATAAAACTTAAGGTACTCCATGGCCCACTTTGCTGCCAAACACTCCTTTTCGATAGTGGAGTACCTTTTCTCTCTGTCATGCAATTTCCTACTTATGTACAGAATAGGATGCTCTGTCCCATCTACATTTTAACTTAGGACTGCACCTAGGCCTACCTCGGATGCATCTGTTTGTAGCAAAAATGGTTTCTCAAAGTCTGGGCTTCTTAAAACAGGTGCCGAACATAATGCAGCCTTATGGCTTGAAAATCTTCATCACACGCTGGGGTCCATTTCACATTATTTGGGTACCATTTTTTCATGAGTTCAGTGAGGGGAGTAGCTAATTCAGCAAAGTTGGAAACAAATCTCCGATAATAACCATCCAGCCCTAAAAATGATCTGACATGTTTCTTTGTTTTAGGGACAGGGCTGTTAGCTACAGCTTCTATTTTAGAATCCTCTGGCTTAACCTCTCCATTTCCCAACACATATCCCAAATATCTGGTTTCAAACAACATGAAGTCTTGCTGTATTCAGACTATTGCAGTTAGCCCCAGCACTCAAACTGTCCTGGAGAGTAGAAGGTTAATTTCTATGCAGAGCACAGAACGTTGAGCACGAGCTCGGTTCAGACCTCTGTCTGCTGTACTTTGAAGTGCAACCGTCAGATTCTTTACTCCGCCTAACTGAACGGTCGCTCCGGAGATTTCTCCTTTACTCACGGTTCGAAAGTGGGTTGGTCTTCGGTTTTACCGATTATTTTTCTCAAGTTTTGGTTCAGATCTCTGTCTGTGGTACAGTAAGTACTAGTTAGTGAACTAGACATAGTAAACTTGTGGAAACTGTAAAAATTTATTTTTCGACTGGTTCAGCTGAACCGGCCATTTAGTGAATTATATATTCTGTCTTTGTTTCTAAACTTAGAGTGTGGTTACCGGTCTTTATCGGTTTAAAAAAAATGCATTTTCTTGTGTTTTTTTTCCCAATACCTGTGACACGGTTAGGAACCGATAAGGGTGTCTTGCCTGGTTGTTTGCCATAAAAAGGGTAAGTTTGTGGTTAGGATGGCTACGTCTGAGAAACCCAAAAGAAAAGCCGGGCCCACTGGGTTTCAACACTGCAGTGTGTGTGGGAATTTCTTTGTTAAGGCTGATCCCCACACCACCTGTGTTTATTGTCTGGGGTTTGACCACCTTGATTCAGACTGCCAAATCTGTAAAAATTTCCCTAAGTCTACCCTGGAAAAAAAATTAGGTAAGCTTAGGGATAAGCAGGCCGAGAAGTCCGCTGACCCGGATGGCCAGCCCGGTTCAGTTCCGACCGAACCTGAGGGACTGCCCTCTGACCAGGGCAATACTTCTTCGGGCAAGAGGAGAGCCGATCCTGAGGGTTCGGTTCCTAGAAAAAGAAAAGAAAAATCATCTGGTTTGGATCCAGAGACCCATTTTCCGACCACTGAAGAGATTGCCAAAGCGATAAGGATTGTAGAATCGCTTCGCCCGGATCCGTCTGATCTGGCGCCTATTGGCAGGTGCTCGGTTCGGTCGGTTCCTCCGGTTCAAGATTATGCCTCTGAAGATTTCTATGAACCAGATTTGGAGGGGGATGAAGATGATGATGATGATGACGATGACGATGACGATGACGATGGTGTGGAAGGTCTGGATGAGCCCATTGAACCAGACATCTCCCCAGACAGGCCTTCTGGTGTTTCCCCTCCTAGGCTTTCTGAGTCCCCTTCCCACTACATGTTTTACAGGAAAGTGGCAGAAACCCTCCAGCTCCTGTGGAAGAAGCTGTTGAGGAACAAGGGGAACCTGATTATGTGGTGGTGATGGACATCCCAGAGTCCAGAGACTATCTATTACCCTTCATAAGTCTTTTGGGAAACAGACACAAAAGATTTTAAAACTCAAATTCTGTACCTCCTGTTGACAGAAGGATGGACAAAGGTGCACCTTATCAGGTTCAGGTACAGAGTACTTGTATCAACAATGCAGCCATGTTGGGGTTGTGCAGGCTGCAGCCTGTGATAAGGCTAATATACCCTTGGCTTCACACACCCCAGATAAAGACTCTAGGAAGCTGGATGCCATGGCAAAGAAACAGTACATGGCATCCGCCTTGGGACTCAGGCAGGTTAATTATATGGCCTATGCAGCGCAGGTTCCAGAAGTCCAGGTGGGACACTGTACTGGCACTGGCTAAGCAGGCCTCCCCCCAGCTAGCCTCCCGAGCTGGAGGGAGTGGCTGCTGATGGGATTGAGGCATCTAAGGTACAGTTCCATGCTGCTGTGGACTCCAGTGATGTGTCATCTAGAGTCATGGCTATATCTGTGGCTCTTCAGAGAATGGCTTAGCTCAGATGTACTAGCCTCTCACAGAACACCCAGGCTAAGGCCATGGATTTCCCTGTGGTGGGTAATTCTCTGCTTGGGGAGCAGACAGAAAATTACATGAAAAAGATGGATGAGTATAGGACCACCTATAGGAGTGCACAGGTCAAGGAAAGGCAGGCAACTCCTCAAAGGCAGCAAGCTAGGGGCAGGGGCAGGCCTTTTCATATGCCTTTCTACCAAGCACATGCCTCTTCTCCTTTCCTCAGAGGGGTTCTTCAGAGGGGAGAGGAGAGGCAGAAGGGGATGAGTAGGACTGCATCCACCCCTCAACCTAAGGCTCCTGCCAAGCAGACACCCTGATGTGTTAGCCCGGGTGACTTCCCATTCCTGTAGGAGGCAGGCTGGCTTACTTCATCAGGACTGGATGTCTGTTACCTCAGACAAGTGGGCCCTGGAGGTGGTAAGCCTGGGGCTGGTTCTCAGCTTCAAGAAATTTCCAAGCTGAGGGCCAGATCTTTCACCTGCAAGCATCTCCAAAACCATTGCCCTAGATGCAGAGGTTTCATCTGTACTGGCTCTAAAGGCTGTAGAGAGGTTCCTACATCGCACAGGGCAAAGGTCTGTACTCCAGGTACTTCCTTACCTTAAAAAGACAGGAGTGGTGACCCATCCTAGACTTAAGACACCTGAACAAACATCTTTAAAACCAAAATTCAAAATGGTGACTCTGGGAATTATCCTTCCTCTCTAAGGCAAGGGACTGGCTAGCCTCCTGGACTTAAAGATGCCTACTTTCACATTTCCATCAGGTACTCCCACAGAACGTACCACAGGTTTGAATTGCCTTCAGGCCATTATCAGTTCAAAGCTATGCTCTTTGGCCTGACATCAGCTCCAAGGTATTCACAAAATGCCTAGCAGTAGTAGTGGCCTTTTAAGAAGGAAAATATTTCCATATTTCCATACCTGGACGACTGGCTCATTGTGGGTCAGTCCCCAGACCAAGTCAAGTCAGACCTTCAAGTGACTCAGCAAGTGCTCACTTCCCTAGGATTCCTTCTCAATCTTCCCAAGTCAGTTTTCGAGCCTGTACAGCTCCTCACCTTCATAGGGGCAGAGTTGGATACAGTCAAAGCAAGAGCTTTTCTTCCCCTGGAAAGGGCAAGGGCTATTGTAGAGCTGGCTTCTTCATTCCACCTTCTCTCGGCCAGCAAGGCAATTCCTTCAGCTTCTGGGCCACATGGCAGCTTCTACAGCAGTGGTCCAAGGGCCAGATTTCAGATGAGGTACATTCAGTTTCACCTGAGGGTCTTTTGGTCTCAGAAGAAAGATTCTCTAACCAAACTAGTTCCAGTGACTCAGACTCTGATCCAGGCTCTCCAATGGTGGCAGGATCAGGGCAACCTCAGGCAAGGAGTCCCATTTGTCACTCAGTCTCACTCTGTGGTCCTAACCACGGATGCTTCTCTATTGGGGTGGGGAGCCCATCTGGGGGCTCTCACAGCCCAGGGACTGTGGTCCCCTCAGGAATCCCTTCTTCATATCAATCTCTTGGAACTCAGGGTGGTCTTTCTGGCCCTGCAAGCTTTCTCTCAGTCAGTGCAGAACAAGGTGGTTCAGGTCAGGGCAGACAACACCATCACCACCATGTGGTACATCAACATGCAGGGAGGCACTCGGTCCACGGCCTTGTGCACGGAAGCCATGAAATTGTGGTCCCTAGCTGATTCTCTGCAGACCTCTCTGATAGCAGCCCACCTTCCAGGGAAGGACAATGTGCTTGCAGATGCATTGAGCAGGATCTCCCAGGGCCATCACAAATGGTCCCAGGACCCTCTGGTATTGAAAGTGATTTTTTCAAGGAGGTGCACTCCAGAGATAGATCTCTTTGCAACCCCAGACAATCACCAACTTCTTCTGTTTTGTTGCAGGCCCCCAGTCTTGGGCTCAGTCCCTCTGGATGCTCTGATTTTGAACTGGGAAGGGAAATTTCTATATGCCTTCCCTCCCTTTCCTCTACTGTTCAAGGTTCTGGTCAAGATAAGGTCACAACCCTGCAAAGTGATTCTGATTGCTCCAGACTGGGCCAGGCAGCCTTGGTACCCCCTGTAGCTGTCCCTTGCAGTTCATCTTCCCTTGTCTCTTCCCAGGAATTGCAACCTGTTAACCTCCTCTCAGGGGAGGATTTGGTACCCTAATCTTCGGTCTCTCAATCTCAAGGCATGGCTCCTAAAGAGTTAGAGCAGGGTTTCTCAAATGGTGAGGCCAGCCTCCCTGGGGAGGCCCCAACCTGTTCAAGGGGAGGCTCAAGCAAGCCTTAAAATGTACTATATTTAAATGTCAAGCTTTGGATGCTTTGTGTGAAAGGATGCAGCAAACTGAAAGCGAACAAGCATTTGTTAATGCCGAATGTTTGCTTGCTTGCATTGGCAGTGGTAGTGTAGAAGTTACAGAGCTGCGTAATAGGAATGGCAGTGAAGTATTGAACTGAAGCCAACACCACCACCACCCTGCAGAGAGTGACAGGCATTGTGGTGTGCCTTTGGGTCATCAGGCATAACGGTCACGCCATTTCACCACACCCCACCCTGCAGACACTGACAAGTGTCACGGTGTTCTTTGGGGTCTTTGGCCCTTATGCGCACCCCATTCTGTTAAGAAATACAGTGAGATAGGTGCGATATAGGAGAATGGGGTGAACTTTGGGGCCGAAGAGTCAAAGGCATACCTCGATGCCTCTCACTGGCTGCAGGGTGTGGAATGGTATGAGCATTACAGGCAAGAATCCCAAGTCACACCCCTGATGCCTGTCATTCTCTACAGGGTTGGACATTATGGTTGGAAACCCAAATACCTCAGGCATTCGTTGGTATTTTCACTCCAAATTTTCAACATGGTTTTTTTGTGACCCTCACCTCATGAACAGTGGCAATATCAGTTTGTTAGCCGAAAGCTGCTTATGCACAGCGAATACGGCATTTAGCACCACAGGTACAAAAACATTCCGAACAGGATGTAAAAAATGACAGCTGTACTGTTCATGGGGAGGTGTAAAAAATGGCAATGTTGCAAATCTGCAGTAAAAATATTAAAAAACTGGTGAAGTCACGAGCGTACATAGAAACTGTGCAATGCACACCCGTAATATAATTAGGTTGGGGATTTTTTACAGCAGATTGTCAACTCAGGCATTTTGGTGCCTCCGATCATGAACAGTGTCACTGTGATTTTCTATATCTGTCCCGAACAATGATTTCCCACAGCGACCACGCATCTCTGCTCTGAAAGTGTGAAAACACACTTTGACCATGTTGTGAAAAATGACAGCTGTACTGTTCATAAGGAAGTATGGAAAAATGCCACTGGTGAAAATCTGGACTGAAAATATTACAAAGTCATGAACTTACGAGGGTGCGTGGAAACTAGCGCAATGCTCACTGTAACACAGTCATTTATGGACTTTGTCACCAAATTTTCAACATAGCCATTTTAAGACCTCTGCTCATGAATAGTGTAACTGTGATTTTTGTAATCTGTCCCAAACATTGCTTTTCAGCACCAACAGCACCATTGCGCGCCATATGTGCGAAACACATTTTGGGCGACATATGAAAAATGGCAGCTGTACTGTTCATAAGGAAGTGTAATAAAATGGCAGTGTTGAAAATCTGGAGTGAAACTAATAAGAATCGCAAACTTACGAGCATGCATAGGAACCGCCAATGCCTTTCGTAAAACAGTAATTTTAGAATTTTTCACCAAATTTTCAACATAGCCATTTTAAGACCTCTGCTCATGAACAGTGTCACTGTGATTTTCTTAATGTGTCCCATACATTGATTTCGCACATCGACTGCGCCATTGTGCGCTACATGGTCGGAAACACGTTTTGGGTGAGATGTGAAAAATGACAGCTGTACTACTCATAAGAAGGTGTGGTAAAATGGCAATGTTGAAAATCTGGAGTGAAAATATTGAAAATTCGTGAACTTACGAGCGTGCGTAGGTACTGCGCAACGCATGCTCGTAAAACAGTCATTTTTAGGAATTTTTTCACCAAATTTTCAACATAGCCATTTTAAGACCTCTGCTCATGAACAGTATCACTGTGATTTTCTTAATTTGTCCTGTACATTGATTCCGCACACCGATTGCGCCATTGTGTGCTACATGGGCGGAAACACGTTTTGGGTGAGATGTGAAAAATGACAGCTGTATTACTCATAAGAAGGTGTGGTAAAATGGCAATGTTGAAAATCTGGAGTGAAAATATTGAAAATTTGTGAACTTACGAGCGTGAGTAGGAACTGTGCAACGCACGCTCGTAAAACAGTCATTTTTGGGAAATTTTCCACCAAATTTTCAAAATAGGCTTCTTGAGAACCCACCTTATGAACACTGGCAGTGTTGTTTAGTTAATCATTCCAGAAAGATGATTTCGCACAGTGGCTGTGAAATCACCCTTTGGGCCCGAGTAACGCCATGACAGTGCAAGAATTCATGAGGAGGGGTCCCAAAAACCCCATGTTGAAAATTTGGTGCAAAAATTCCAAAAAATGTCTGAGATATGCAACAAAGTTGAAAAACCCTATCTATCCCATTATACAGCTTACCGGCATTTCCTCAGTTCGCAGTAGGCTTTGAAGAGTGCAGGCGTGTTCCAGTCCACGAAGGCGTCGCGTCGGACTCGGAGGTAAGTATGGGGTGAGGGTGTGTGTGTGGGGAGGCAGGGTGCGCAGTGGGTGGGTGCAGGTTGTGGGAAGGGGGCCAGGGAGAAGCGCCGAGGGACAGTTTTTTATTTACAGGTTTTTTTTTTTCAGTGATGACGCGGGACGTTTGCCATGCTGGAGTGGGCTCCCAGCATGGCACAAGGATGGCTGGGGGGGCGTGGAGCCGACGGGGGATTGGGCACCCCCGTCGGCCATATCATCAGTTGCTACGCTGGGGTGGGCTCCCAGCATGGCACCCTGTACTCTGGGGGGTAGGACAGTGGAGCAGACGAGTTAGGCACCCGTCGGCTATGATAATGTGTGTGTGGGGGCAGCACGCAGTATGCGTGCATGTGTTTGTGTGTATAGGGGAAGTTG
The DNA here is from genome assembly GCA_016271365.2 of Neoceratodus forsteri. Taxonomy (NCBI): domain Eukaryota; kingdom Metazoa; phylum Chordata; order Ceratodontiformes; family Ceratodontidae; genus Neoceratodus; species Neoceratodus forsteri. Next base: position 433,279,156 of record CM057450.1, on the reverse strand, counting down.
TGCATGAGCAGGCGATATCTTATCGCTGCTCACTGAAGCGTAGCTACCCCTTTCAACTGTACGCCACTGCATTTTGGAGCTGTCATAGACAGCTCCAGCATACGTTAGCGGACTGGGGGCTGCGCCTGCCAACACACTGACTGAATTGGAAAGGGTGACACACCTCAAAAACTCGGATGATGGCAGTATGTTTCTTTGCACATGCGCAAAGCAAACATAATAATGGCATGTGAATTTATGTACAAAATGTTACCAGGAAAACACACAAACAAACACTTGTTTCCTGGTATGACATAGGGAAAGCTGAATGGAGGAAATACAATTCTTGGAAACTGTGCAAAACAAAATGCAAAATAATACAAATGAATAGGAACAAGATAACAATTGACCCATTATACTGGCTGCAGAGCAAGGCCAGGAGGGAGCAAAATGGTCCCCGAGAAGGTGTTTAAGGGCAGGGTAAAACTGACAAAGAAAACAGTCTGACTCATGGAGGTATTGCAATGAGGGGTAAATAGCGGCAAAACTCAGAAGTGTGGAGCAAGTAGGCTGACCTGGAGAAGGGGGTTATACAGAGGGAGAATAATAGCATCAATAAAATGAGAATAAACGTAACTACTTACATGTACTTCATTGTATTCTTCCTGTAATGTGCAAAGTATGATAGTTGTTCTAACTATGGGGAGGCCCAAAACTATTTCTATATTAGGGGGAGACTCAAGATCTTTTCCAAGGCTTTGGGGAGGCTCGCTGTGACAAAGTGTGAGAACTCCTGAGTTAGAGTATGCAGATTTGCATCTGTCCCCAGGGGTTCTGGATATTCTCAAAGCCTCTTGAAAGCCTGCCACCAGAAAAACTTATAACTCCAAATGGAAAAGATTCAGCATTTGGTGTTCCAAGAAGCATATATCCCTAGACACTGCTGAATTGTCTACAATTCTGGATTATATGGTTCATCTTAATGGCCTAGGCCTCAGACCAGCTACTCTCAAAGTACACTTGTCAGCTGTTTCTGCTTTTCTGTCAGTGGGAAGGCCTTCCTCACTGTCATCTCACCCTGTATTCTGTACATTTTTTAAGGGGATTGTTTCATACCAATCCCCCCTTTAGGGATCCAACCCCGGCTTGGGATCTTAATGTTTGCATTGCTCAGCTTATGCAACCCCCTTTTGAGCCTTTGTCTTCAGCAGAGCTTAAGTACTTGACTTGGAAAACTGTGTTCCTGGTAGTTATTACCTCTGCCAGACATATCAGTGAATTGCAAGCTCTGTCAGTGGAGCCTGATTTTATCTCATTCCATAGAGATAAGGTGGTCCTTAGAACTAATAGGAGGTTTTTACCTAAAGTGGTTTCAGATTTTCATCAGAACCAATCTATGTCTCTCCCTATGTTCTTCACTGATCATTCTTCTTCAGGAGAAAGATGTTTACACAGTTTGGATGTTAAAAGAGCCCTTAGTTACTACATTGAGCGTACTAAGGCTCACAGGTTTGACTCTCTCCAGTTGTTTCTCACTTATAGGGAAGTGGGGAAGGGCAAACCTGCCACTAAGAGAACTATTGCCAGGTGGATTGTCTCTTGTATTCAATTCTGCTATGAGAAGCTAGGCAAAATACCTCCCTCAGGCCTGAGGGCTAATTCGACTAGAGGTACAGCTGCTTCCCTGGCTGCTGCCAGGGATATTCCTTTGCTAGAGAGCTGTAAAACAGCCACCTGGAAAACAGTCCATACATTTACTAAGCATTACTCCCTGGACATCCAGGCTAGGAGTGTTGCTCAGCTTATACAACAGTACTGCAGAGTCTATTCCCAAGGTAGGTTCGATTCCTTCCTCCATGGAGGTACTGCTTGGTAGTCTGCAATAGTCAGAATACAGCAAAACTTCATGTTGTTTGAAGAAAATATTACTCACCTTAGTAATTATGTTTCTTCTAATAGAGTCCTGCTGTATTCTGACCTCCCTGTCTGCCTCCCCTCTCAGAACCTGTTTTGGGAAGTGGGCTGGCAGGTGCAATGTTGCACCCCAGGGGTGCATTTGGGCACTCCCTCCTTTTAGAGAGGGGGAGTGGGTTATATTATTAATTTAACAGTCTTAGGTTGTTCACTACCTGGTTTTTGATTTTGGATTTCTTGACTTGAGTCTTTTGGGGATCCAAAATATTTGGTTGCCATTTGGCTAGTAAAAATTTTACAATTTCCACATAGTAGTTAGTTAGTATTAGCTCATAAGAATCTGCGGGTTGTGCTTCAAAGTGCAGCAGACAGAGGTCTGAACCGAGCTTGAGCTCAACGTTCTATGCTCTGCATAGAAATTAACCCTCTACTCTCTGGGGCAGTTTGAGTGCTGGGGCTAACTGCAATAATCAGAATACAGCAAGACTCCATTAGAAGAAACATAATTACTAAGGCGAGTAATTTTTCTTCCTGCATGCCCAGTGCACATTTGGTAGGATTAATAGTCAGACCTGCATTTTTGATAGCTTGGATAACTGCTCGTAGGTGTTCCAAGTGGCTTTTCCAGTCTGGACTGTACACCACAACATCATCCAGGTACACAGCACAATAACCAGTGTGAGGGGATAAAATGACATCCATGTACTGTTGGAATGTAGCTGGTACACCATGTAAACCAAAAGGCATGGCGGTGAACTGATAGAATCCTATAGGGGTGGCAAATGCAGTTTTGTCCTGGATTCTTTAGCTAAAGGTATTTGCCAGTAACCCTTGGTGAGATCGAGGATACTGATATACTTTGCACTCCCCAGTCTGTCCACCAAATCATCTATTCTGGGCATAGGATAACTGTCAAATTCTGACACTTGATTAACTTTCCTGAAATCAAGGCAGATTCTAGCACCCCCTTCTTTTTTGTTTACAATTACCATGGGAGATGACCAAGCACTCCTCGACTCCTCTATGATACCCAGTTCTTTCATTGTTTGTATTTCCTTAACCAAGTCAGCTCTTAACTGCTCTGGCAACCTGTATATCTTTTGTCTAATAGGACGAGCATTCTTTGTCACTATTGAGTGCTCAGCCGCTTTTTTTTAGCATGGTACCATGGTAAAAGTACTGTTAAATGTCTTTAGCACATTACAAATGTCAGCAGTTTGTTCTTAGGTTAAGGAAACATTCACTTTTACAGCATCAGCATTTATAGTTTGTTTTAGTCTATCATTAGCTACATCAATATCTTCCTTATCAGTTTCTGGTAACACTAGCAAAGCAGCTTTAGGAATTTTTTAACTCATTTCTTGAGGAGGTTAGCATGGTATATCTTAGAAGGATTTTTCTTGTCAGGGATCTCAGTCTCATAGTTAACAGTGCCAGTACGTCTAAGAACCTTATATGGCCCTTGCCACTTCATTAACAGCTTATTTTCTGTTGTGGGTAACAGTCGCAAAACCTTTTCACCTGATTCGAAAACTTTTTCTTTTACCTCATGGCCATAAATACCTTCTGCTGGTTTTGGGCCTCTTCCTGATTACTATGGGCAATTTCAAGGTATTTTGCCAGCTTCTTTCTTAGGGCACACAGATAAGAAGATATAGATTGTTTCTGGGTGGAGTTATCTTCCCATGTTTCTTTTATCACAGCCATTGGCCAGCTTGGCTGCCTACCATATAGCATTTCAAATGGTGAAAACCCTGTTGATGCCTGTGGCACTTCTCTGTAAGCAAAAAGTAGGTAAGACGGTATTGAACCCAGGGTCAGATTAACCATAGGGCAGATGGAGCAGTTGCTCTGGGCCCCCCCAGAGTTTGAGGGGCCACCTGAGTTTCCTTTTTTAATTCCTTTTTTCATCCCTTCTTCCGACCCTTGTACTAAACCTCGGGGAGGTGCATACATAAAATGTATGGAAGGATTGATCATCACCGTTTGCCCCACCACTGCCGCCCCGAAACAGCACACCATTTGCTGCTTTTTTTGTTTCCCCATGGTCATGGACATTCTGCAGCTGCAACACAACATGTGCCCTCTACCCAATCACAGGGCTCCATATTGATCCATTGTTGATGTTTGCACCCCTGCCCACCTGGACCTGAACATTTCTGTCCCACTCAGGTCCTTGCATGGTCCCGTCATGTGGAGCATAAAGTCCTGGATGATCGAAAATTGCCATTAGATGACTCCTTCCTTCTCGAGCCTCCGAATCCTGATTCCTGCCATCGATACTAGACCACATCTGCATCAATTGCACCTACCAGGCCCACTTCCCATTGGTCCATTTGTGGTAAATTTTTAATTAAAAAAAAAAAACCCAAAAACACTGGGGTCGGTCAGACTAGAGGATGATTCGATCGATGATTAGTAAAATTCAGTCAGTTGGAGGAGGCAAGGAGCGTGAGCAGAGCGGAACCAATCCATCCAGACGATCAGATCATCAGCGCCTTGCCTTGACTTTTTAGGCTTCAGGCCAGGAACATTGTGGCAGAAACAATGCGGACATAACCTCACAGTCCGGAACATTGTGTGGCACATAAAAAAGCAAGGGCACAATGTCGCCGGGCAGCAATGCTGCAGACAGAAGACATACACAGCAATAGTGCACCTGCAAAGGAACCGGGAACATGGACAATAGCAAGGTGTGGTGGGGGGGGAAGATGTGCTGACACATAGCAGGGGAACTGCCAGCTGGTGGATACTGGGACAGTACACCACAGGACCCACATGGCCCCACCACAATGCTGCAGACAGGGGCATGCACCAGCACTGGCACCAGGTGGAACAATGGTGCATTGGGGTAACAGTGACAGTGGGACACACTGGGTGGTGGACAGCAGGCGGAGGACACAGCTGCACATGGAGCTCACAGGATGGTGACCAGTGGTCAGGGGGACAACAAGGCATACCACACCACAGTGCAAGGAGGACACATGATGCATCCCTGTGTTGGGGGGGGAAGGACCATGGAGAACAGTACTGCTGTGACAGCAGATGGATGCAGGCCCATGCTAGAAACATGCACTGTCAGGGACCATATGCAGCACAGGGGCTGGTAGTGGGGACACCCAGGAGACACAGTCCATTTGGCAAGGGTGGGAATCCACACGGCACCATGGTGACACGTGGGAGGGGGGAACGTGGATGGTGGTTTGAGGACTGGTGGACTTATGGAGAGGGATGCTAACCTGCACCCATGGACTGTCGGTGTGCACCACTGCTCCATGGAATGGTGCACGAGTGGATGTGCCCCCTAGAAGTTGCTCTGTCCGTGTGTGCTGTACACCTGCATAAGTGGCTGCTGCTGTGCATCCTCAGTCAGTGTCTCTGTGTAGTGTGTGTTATCCTGACCCGTGTGTTGTCTGGCACGCACTGTTACGTGCCGCGATGTCCTGTGCTGATGACATTGCGGGAGGCACTATTATTTCTGCTTTGTTGTGGTCTGCAATGTTTTTACCCGCGATGTTCCTGGTCGGAACCACTTTTTAGCAGATAAAAAAAAATCATAATCATGAACAACTGAATAGTATTTGTTATTTAAATTCCCCAGCAGAACTCCAGCAATGGGCTTATTCAGGGAGGTTTGGTGCCACACGAGATGTGGGGACAGTGGGGTCTGAATGGGGGGCCTTGAACGAAGTGCATGCTACTATGGGTATTTTTTTTATCTAAACTCTAACAACCACCTCCCAATGGCAAAAATCTATTTTTCCACCCTTCTTCCACTGTGCCTGCATAAAAAATAAGTGCCTCATAGTCCTCTAACCTTGTAGCACTCTCCTCCTCTTTCTTCTTTCACCAGTAGTCCCAGTGAAGTTTCATAGAATTTAATTAATTCAGTAAACAGTACACTTCTCTACCCTTGTTGAATAGTTAGCACTACCCAACTTACTCCTTCATTGTATATACCCCCCACTCTGCACCCTCTGGCACCTACCACTGTTCTCCCCCCACTCACCCAAAGGATACCTCCTTACACCAATAAAAAAAGAAAAATGCCCCTCACCACAGTGCCTCACCACTCTGTTCACTGGCTGTTGTGTGAATGAATCACTTTTTGATGAGATGGCCTAGTGCTATTTGATTGCTTTTCAATCAGCTGTTACTAGGACAGCATCAGAAATGGATTGATGGATTGTGCATACATGAGCTATGGTGCTAGTTACCCCACTGAATGCTTACGCCCCACTGCACCAAATAATACTAAAATTGGCATCCATCCTTATTTTAAACAGCTCAAATGAGAGCAAGAATGATACAGGTCTGTGCCCACCACTCCAGGTTGGAGACTTTGGGGGTCAGGATTGCCAACCACACACTCACAGGGCAGGCTACTATCTATTCGAGCAGTGAGATGTTGGTGTGGCGGGGCCAGTACGTATAGCTGTGCTTGAATGCTGACACTCAGTGTGACTGTACTTCAGCCATCCAACCTCAAACAGTAACCTTCTATTTCCACCTTAAGAATGGCATTCAGGTAGCTGGAAACCCCTCCAAATGCATTTTAAGGCATTGAAAACTATTCAGCTTTTAGGGATTTCAGCGCCCCATACATCCGGCCTTTTATGTCACAGGGGGCCCCACAATTCAAAATTGTCCAGGGCACCACAACTTGTTAATCTGGCCCTGATTGATCCCAGTCTGTCCCTTCCCCTTTTACAAACCTTTTTAACATGTGTTTTAGGGTTTGGTTAAAATGCTCAACAAGACCATCTGTCTGAGCGTGATGGGGGAGGTTCTTATGGCAGTGATACCCAGTAGTCTGTACAGCTCCTTAACCAATGCAGCACCAAAATTACTACCCTGATCAGTAATAATTTCTTTAGGTATGCCCACTCTGTTGAAAATTTTGGCACGCTCTGCTGCAACTTTGGGGCTATAACAGTACGCATTGGAACCGCTTCTGGGTATCAAGTAGCATGGTTGTATACCAGGATAAATCTATTACCCTTTTACTTTTGTCTAAAGGACCAACCTCATCCATTGCATTTCTTTCAAAAGACACATCTATCAAGGGTAGGGGCACCAGGGGCACCTTGTCTTTTCTAGTGACTGGGACTACTTTTTGACAATCAGCACAGGAATTACAATAGATAGCAACATCTTCATGAATTCCAGGCCAGTAAAATCTATACAGCAATCTGGCAAGGGTGCGATCCCTCACTGAGTGACCAGCCATAGGACTATCATGTGCTATCTCATGGGTTTTCCAGAGCTCTATATAGACTGAGGTCCATTATAGCTCGCTGTTATCACTAATATCCCATGACTGCCTGCCTCCAGGCCTCTTGGACCATCCCTTCTTCCAATGATTTCTGGTACAGTATATAGATGTAATAGGGCCTGCTAGTGCCTCTGCCAGTTCCTTGATAATTATAGGATGTAAACCGTCTGGGCCTTGTGACTTATTTTGGTCAGTATTCTGGAGTCTGTTAAACACATCATCCTTTGTAATATTGGGACTTATATTAACAGCCTGATCTAGATGGTCTGACTTGGAGTAGGCCTTTTTGTTAAAAACTGAAGCAAAAAAGCCATTATGTAGCTCAGTCATGGCCAAGTTATCAGTAATCATGCTACCATCCGGGCCTTTTAGGGGTCCAATGGATTTACTTCCCCCCTCTGATTATTAATGTAAGTACAGAAGGTTTTATAATTATCTTGGACCCTTCGGGCAAGCATGTTTTTGTTTAGCTTTCCTAATGTTAGATTTTGACTTTTTTAAGAGCATTTTATAGGTGTCCCAACATTTACTATCTCCTCTCTTCTTAGCACTCATGAAAGCTTTATTTTTCTTTTTGATTAGTTTCCTAACTCCCGGTATCAACCACTGTGTCCACGTTTTGCCTGTCCCCTCATATTTACATATTGCAGGAATAAGTGCTTGCATAAGGGAAGTTACTTTGCTTGTCATGAGTTCCCACATTTGTGCTAGCGGCTGGTTATCAAATTCCTTTCCGAGCCCCGTGTGGCCAGGTCACATCTCTTGGCATCAAAATTTGCTTTGTTGTAATTATATACTGCCAGTGTCTTTACGCAACATACCCATATATCTGAAACTAACCATGGTGTGATCACTAGACCCCGGGGGGGGGGGCTGAATATTACAGTCGTAGATGTTATCCACTAAATTGCTTAAGACTAAGTCTAAAATGTGATTGCCTCTGGCATTTAATGTGATGAACTAGTGCATACCTGCCAAGTTAAAGGCATCTAAAAAACGTGTTTCCTCTGCAGTTTCCGCTTGTAAGGTATCCCAGTTAATACCGGGAAGGTTAAAATCCCCTAGTAATATACAACCGTCAGTAACAGTATATTTTGTTGATGAAATCTAACAGTTGTAAGTCATTCCGAAGTGAGCTGGAGGGGGGTCTATAAATCAGGCCCAAGTTAATATTGGCAGCATGTTGGGGGGAAATCTTAACCCATAAGATCTCGATACCATCACAGTAGGTTGTATCTATAGATTCCAAGACTACGCTATCTGTGACATAGAGGGCCACACCTCCCCCTTTTGTCAAGGTTCTGTCTTTACGATACAGTGTGTAACCCGGTATGCAGTGTTGGGTAAGTTACTTTTTCTATTACTTTTGGAAACTTGTTCCAGGAAGCTCTGTGCACTCATTAGCAAGGATGGAGAAGTACTGGAAAAAGTAATATGTTTTTATCCAAGGGGTCCTCTTCTCTCCACCAGGTTTCCATAATTGCACAGATATGTATGTTGGAACTGCGTAAGGTATAGAGTAGTTTATCTTATTTGATATTTAAACTTCTGGCATTTATCACCATAAAGTTCCAGGCTGCAGGGTCTACTTTCTTGGTGTTTCCAGACTTTGATCTGGGATTCCCCTCAGCCCCCCCAATGGTAGTTTAAACCCCTATCGATGGCCTGGTGCAGTCTATGAGCAAAGATGCGTTTCCCCTGCCTATTCAGATGGAGACCATCTTGTGCAAAAAGCCTTATGTCCCCGAATGTATCCCCATTATCTAAATATATGTGTCCTTCCCTGTGGCACCATGTTTTTAACCATCCATTTACGGCTTGACAATCCTTGGTCTTAGCCTGATTAGCTCGGGGTACAGGGAGAAGGCTAGATATGATAAGGTCACTGCCATTAGCTATCGGTTCCACACCAACATGTTCAAAGTTCCTTTGGATGTCAGTAAGACTTCTTTTCCCAATATCATTAGCCCCTGCATGGATTAGGGCAGGTCCAATCGGGGGATTGAATCACATTTGTCTATGCTTTCCTTATGCTGTTCTGGATTTTGTTCCAAGTCCACTCAACAACTATACTGTAGCACTGGAATACTAAATGCTGCATGACTGTGAGGAAAATAAGATGCAGTACAAACTGTTACAAATACTGTAAACAGAGTCTCATTTAAATAAATTAGTCAAAGTCTGCTGGTGTAAGTCACACAGAGGGGGTAAACTTGGGTTAAAATACTTCACTAAGGCATGATGCCTTTCATCCTCATTTCAGTCATCCCTATGGCTATGAACAATTGTTTGACTGCATACATTATAGCCACACTTGTCACCTGTTTATGGATCTGCTGACATCTATATCCTGATGCTCTTTCAACATGTGTTAGTCATTTTAATGACACAGCTATGTAGGCATGTTCATTATTTATTAGTACACATAATGAACAAAAACATTAATACAGTAAATGTCCCACAAAAAAGCAGAAAAAGCAAGCCAATCTAAAAGAAGGTGCGAGGTTGGCTTTTATCAACACACACACACACACACACACACACACACACTCTCACTCTCTCAGCATTCCTCAGTCCTTAAAAGGACACACAACCCTTTTATCATCATATTATTTTGGGCTGACAACCTATATTTTATGACTGCTTAACCCCTCTACAAATCATTGATGTTGCTGGTTGTTTTAACTGCTTCTGTTCTTAGCAGAACTGAAATGTATGCTAATGGGGTAATAACCAACCTGGTTGTGTTTCAAATCCATGATCAGCTATTATTTCACACTTCCTGAACCCTCTGAACACCCCTAGGTGTGCAGCCACTCAAGATGCAATAGCTGCATCTCCTCCCACTGCATCCGGAGTAACTATACTATGTGGGGGCGTTCCAAGAATGATGCCGTGCAAGCTGATCATGGAACGTAAACAATCATGCATTTCTGTGGCAACACCACTATGGTTGGCCGGCTGTTTATCACATTTAGAAATAAAAAAGTAATCAGAAACATAAATCCAGCTACATCCGCAGTTTCAACGTAATGTGACCAACTGTGCAATGTGTTTGTTTAACTGGGAACACTTCGAGGCCAAAGGGGGTTGACTGTGTCCCTTTAAAAGCAAATACAGATTTCCTAGATATACAATCAATGCATTTTAATTCTGGATGTGTATATTTCAAGTCTTCTCTTTAACAACTGCTTAAATGAGAGGTATACCTTTTCTAACTTTAGATAGTTTATAACATAAGTTAATGAATTAATAGCATTCTGAGAATGTAAAACACAGGTATGCCTCAGTGAGCACCAAATAGGAATCATGTTTTGTTAAGCTGAAACAACATAGTCCAACAAGTGACATTAGTGTCATTTTAACACTAGCATGGCCTGGTACACAAAATCAAATGTTCAGCGTAACAAATATTATACCATTTTTATTTATTTATATCAGTTAATACAGTGAAATGTAGTTGAAATGGCCCTCAGACTAGAGTCCCTCCCACCACAATACAATCAATATATGTGAAGTATCTGGTGGTCATCTGACTTTGTGCTCCATCACACTGCACGGTGCCAGAAACGGCAAAATTACAGAAAAGTGCCTGTGGCGGGGTAAAGTAAGTCAGTAAATAAATATATAAATAAATAAATACATAAGTGATCTGCACTCTCATCCCCAGTAAAGTTTGATGTAACCTGACCTATGCATGGTGCATTTCACTTGGGTCTTGGGGAAGGGGTTAAACAAAAGGAAATGATTATTAATTTAGTTTGCATCTCTGGAATAAATGACAGTGAGGTGCTGACCATAGCACCCCTGTAATGGAATGGAACAGGCCACTTTGTGATCTATATCATTACTGTTACAGCTGCTATGGTTTGTGAAAAAAGTAACCTGCTTTTAAGAAATTTTACAGTAAACTGTGTAAAAAAATCTAGATTTAGTATTTGCCGTATTGTTCTGTGTGTAATTTCATGTTTTTATTGTAAAGTGCTCCTCGAAATATAAAAGTATAGTTTGCTAGCGTCAAGGAGCTAATGCTTTCATTTTCAACGAATAATGCTTATATAATGTCAATAGTAACTAAAAATAAAGAAAAAAAAACCTGATGCAGTTGGAATTCATTGATACTGATGTCAGTATTCAAGGCTGCTTTCAGCTCCAACTAAGACATGATTGTAAAAGATTTTCAGTCTCCTACATGTAGAATCGAATTATAGAAAGAAAACACACAAATGGCTTCACACAACAAATGGAGTGTCTTTTTGTCTTTCAGACAGTTATTTTCGTTCTTGCTCATATAATTGAGGAGGACATGCTCGAGTTGACATTTGTTGAGCCACAAATAAATGAAAGAACAGCTGGGTCTGAAGTCAGAGCAATGAGCAACAGTATTTCTGATGTTACTGTTCTCAGAGGACACTAGGTAAACAAATTAAAATAACAACTGTATAAAAACGTGTGTACATTTAAACTGTATTTTTTTCCTCTAATTTATTCATAGCGGGTTATGACCTACTGCTTGCCAGTGTAGTTTGACTGCATCTTTAGCAAGTGGGTCACCTGTTGAGTGGAGCAGCATCATCATAGGGGCCATGGCATTACGGACTGACATGTACTTTAAATTAGTTTTTTTCTTCTGGCACAAACAGCTTCATCTGTCACAGAGCAATAAAAACAGACAGGATCAGCAGTGGAGGAGATTTTTTTTTTTTACAGCCGACTCACCCACGGAACGAAATGCACAGACAGGAGGTTAGGCACAGATAAGGGGAGAGGTCGGTAGTGGGGCTACAAATGATAGATTGCAGCTGCAGAATCAGACATTCGGGGGAGCAGTGCTCCGGCAGATCTTATGCCTGCAATTATGGTACAGATGTTTGCAGTAACACTTACTCTGTAATTTACTCTATAACTTATCAGTGCACATTTATTTTTTACATCTCACACTTGCTGGTATACTACTGCAGATTTACTACATTTATGATGTCTGGTTGATGAGGAGACCAGTGGGCTGTGGATGCATCACAGGGCAGGACAAATACAGAATAGCCACAACGGGTTAATGTGTTCTAGTGCCACTTATGCAAACTATGTTCATTCTGCATTTTCCCTGATTGCCCAAATCTATTGCTGTCTGCCAAACGAAAACACAGTGTGAATCTACACATGCCTGAGGTTAGAGTTCGGAGGCAAAAAATGTGGAAGTTTGATGCAAACCTCTACGTTGTTATGCCCTCTCCTTCTCGTCCAGATATCGTTCTGTATCTCCTGTGTCACGGTGGGGGGAGGCTTCACACAACACAGACAGTCCTCCTACAGAGCAAACGTATACATGCAGATTGTTTTACAGTTTAGTTTTTATAAAGAGCTTTATTAAGAACAATTGCGGAGATCCTCTATGCATACACCACATGAATGGTGCACCGCTCAGACGTCTCTGTTGCTGTTGCGGCGATGACATGTTTGAAGTACTACAAGAAGCATTAGTGTGCATGCGATCAGTAAAGATGGCGCGGGCTTCAAAATAACCAGCCAGAATTAAATGATTTTTACGGAGGAAAATACAAAAATCTGCATGAAGTGAGACGGGGTGATGAACTACTTCAGGAAACCACACCAAAACATAGAAACATAGAAACATAGAAACATAGACTTTGACGGCAGATAAGGACCGCTAGGCCCATCTAGTCTGCCCATTTCCCTACCTACAGGATAGGCCGCAGATCCTAGTTAACCAACAGCCTATATCTTCCCCCCCACAAGAATTGCCTTATGTCTGTCCCTTACATTCTTGAATTCTCCTGTTTTAGACCCCACTTCCTCAGGAAGGCTGTTCCATGCATCCACTACCCTCTCTGTGAAATAATACTTCCTCACATTGCCCTGAACCGCCCTCCTTCTATCTTTAAATTGTGTCTCCTTGTTCTTGCAAGTCTTTTTCTGAAAGATGCTACCCTCTTGGACTTTGTTGATTCCCATGAGGTGCTTGAAAGTTTCTATCATGTCCCCCTCTCCCTTCTTTCCTCAAGGGTATACATATTAAGCTCCTTTAGTCTCTCCTCATACGGCTTCTCTTGCAGACCCTGCACCATTTTAGTGCCCTCCTCTGGACTGCCTCTATCCTGTCTATGTCCTTGCGGAGATGGGGTCTCCAGAACTGGACACAGTATTCCAGATGGGGTCTCACCAACTGTCTGTACAGAGGGATAACAACTTCCTGTTTTCTGCTGCTGATGCCTCTCCTATACATCCCAGTATACCCCGGCCCTCCCTACTGTCTTCTCACATTGCTTGCTAACCTTAAGGTCATCTGATATGATTACCCCCAGGTCCCTTTCCTGTTTTGTTGTTGTTACTACCTCCCCACCCATTGTGTATTCTTCCCCTGGGTTCTTGTTTCCCAGGTGCATTATTTTGCACTTTTTTGCATTGAATCCTAGCTGCCATACGTCTGACCATTCCTCCAACCTTGCCAAGTCCCTTTTCATCCTTTCCACGCCTCCTTGTGTATCAACCCTGTTGCAGATCTTTGTGTCATCTGCAAAAATGCATACTTTTCCTTCCAGTCCCTCTGCAATGTCACTGATGAAGACATTAAAAAGGACTGGACCCAATACTGAACCCTGCGGTACCCCACTCGTAACAGCCCTTTCTTCAGAGTGGACTCCATTTACAATTACCTTCTGTGTCCTGTTGTCCAGCCAATGTTTTACCCAGGCTACCACCCTGTGACCCACTCCCACAAGGTATCAAAAAACAGTTTTATTGAACCTATTACAGTGTTTCTTCATTTTTCACATGCCTTCTCCTTTAAGGCATGAATCTGGAAGCAAGTTTGTAATATAAAATGTGCTACAGGGCAACAGGTATTTGGCAAGAATGAAAATTAACCTAATATTTAATATTTTGAAGATTCAGAAAGTAATCTGTTGTTTTTTTATGAAAGGCCTACCTATGGTCTTCCACTTGTGTGTCCCCCCCCCATTCCTGTCTTGTGGGTTTGCATGAATGATTGTAGCATGGAAGAGGTGATGCAGGGTCGTTTTTGTCCATGCCCTTAGTGTACAGATTGCATCTGTGCCTGATGTGGCTTTGTTGAGCATCTTCATTGCGCCCCTCTCCCCTGCCGTCCTCTCTTGGATGAGCTTGGGAAGATGACTGTATCACTGACAGCACATAACAGGTGTGATGGGTTTGTTTTCATTCATGCTGTTGGACTTGATTTCCCATTTTGGTTTGCTCCCCTTCCCACCTGAATTGTCGAGTGAGGTCTGAGGTTGTCGTTTTCCTCAGTTGTGCAATCATTGATTTTTTGGGGTTTTTTTTGCCATTTTTGTGTGGCCTCTGATAACTGAGGTTTTGTGACTGCTTGGCTTTTTAATCACTCTGTGAAGACCTAACATGGAAAGCAGTGGAAAATGCACTTTTGTCGGGGGGAAGGGGAGGAGGAGCTGGCCTGACTGTACTCACAGTCAGATTTCCTGTAGAGTGAGTCACCCATCACGAGTCCCATACCTCTCAACCTTTTGTCCCCCAAATGTGGAACATTGCCTCTCAAAATGTGGAACAAATGAGCAAAATGTGGAACACTTAATCAAATCTTTACCTAGGAAGCTCAGAACACTATTAAAATGTTTGCATTTACGTTAAGAAAGTCTGTTATTACGTGAATAATATAATTTTTGCATCATTTACTATAGATTTTTGCTTTAAAATGCTAATACTGAATGTGGAACAAGTCCTCACAATGTGGAACAGGGAGTTTTTGTGAAGTAAAATGAGGAACGTTCCTCGTAATGTGGTACAGTTGAGAGGTATGACGAGTCCCGACCATAAAGATTTAAATTAATATGCTGTACTGTACTTGCTGAGTGTTGGTGCTGGCACCGCATGACCGTGGTCATTTTGGATCTTGGATCCCTTTCACTAGCCTACTCATTTAAGAAGCCAGCAATGATACAGAATGCAGTCATATTACCATGTCAGAACACTCAGTGTGCCTTTATTTTGTATGTGAACCCGGGCAGATGCAGTGGACAAAACTTTTCTTGGTGGCTCCTTTCTGATCAGACAATTACTCATTCTTCTGGCAGGTGTGACTGTTTCACAGTACTAGAATAGAGAGAGAGGGAGAGATCTATACCTATGTCAGGGCCAGCAGCCCTCTCAGTGCTGTTCTCATAAATAGAGTCTGCCCTTCTCCCCTGAGGCGCCTAAGCCACGAGGGCTAATGCCTGCCTGGCTGGTAAAGCATAGCAATATTTTACTAAACTGTTTTTTTCAGTGCACTCCTCTTCTCTGCAGTGTATACCTAATTTAAGTAGGTATTCTTGGAGAAGCACTGTGTTTGGAGTGGGTTAGGGGCCATACTGTTGGGGGTTGGGGTATTGCAAGTGAGCACCATATGACTGTTTTATTTATTCATTCATTCAGGAACAGTATTTTTTTTTGTTTTATAAGAGAGGACTGGGGGCATCTGTCTCTCTATATAAACTGCATTTTGATGACCTTCCAAGATATAATGTATGAAATACTAATTGACGTTTGACCATTTGAGTGCAAACGCTCTATTTTACTCATCATTTAGTGTTATTTTCAAAACAGTCGGTGAGTGGGTAAGAAGAGCTGTGTCTCATAAACATGTTATTTGTGTGACACAGATACAGATTGTCATCACATGTTGTGCAGTTTCTACGTAAAGTAAAGCAATATAAAAATAGCACAGTGTTTGGAGCAAGTCCAGTGTCCCCCCCACACACACTACAAATCAGAAAAAAAATGTGTACAACAGGTGTGCTAATTACAACTGATTCCAATCAGTACCAATACTCATGCTGCAGATAGGTAATTACATTATTTTTATAGGCTAAATATAAAATAGCAATAATCACATTTTGAATGTGTGTTAGGCAGAGGCAATTTTAAAATCAGATGCTATTTTTGCTTAGGATGCAGAGTCTCTAGACATGGTAGAAAAACTGGATTCTAAGTTAATACGATATGGCTCTGCACTTACAGTCCAGTACAAACAGAAATGTGTTGGCACCAACCATCTGGAACACACATGCGTGTACTCGCACGTGTGTGCATGCCCCCCCCCCCACACACATTTGCCAGATATCAGTGGATCTTTTTAATAAAATTCAGCTCACGATGGTATTGTCCTATAAAACCATACGTTTGCCACATCAGTTTGATAAGCAGTCCCGCTACAGCAAACACTGCAACTGGGGAGAGGATGGGTAAAACGTCTGTTTAGGAGCTTTCAAATCAGGGTTTAGGACTGGCTGACTGTTACCGTTTGGGCTTAAAAAGCCCTAAATATAGACTGCCAGTTAAATCCAAACTGTCCTGAAACCCACACTATTGCAAGGTGGGGGGGGGATAAGAGAAACATCTCCACCCCCTCTCTCTCTCTCGCAACACTTTTAATTGTAAGGAATGCACTGATATCAAGGAAAAAAGGGACTTCCGCTGGTATTTCTTGCCCATTGTATGACAAGAAATGGAATCGTTGCCTACTAAATTATCAACTTTCTTTACTAGAGGAGAAAGAACAAGTCCTTTTCATTCATAATAAACTCGGAGGAAATGACATTTCCCCTCTAGTGGTTTTCGTCTTGGGTCACCTTTCACGTTCCCTGTATCTGATAACTCTTGTCACACAACAATGCAAGACAGACCCAGTGGAGCCCCTTTCCCCCCCTGATCCCACTTCACTCCCTACATTTAAAGGTGGTGGGTCACACCGAGGGACAGAGAGATGCTGCACCTTTATTTATCAGTAAGTGACCATCTCTTTTGTGTGTGGTGGAATAGGACTGCTGACCCATAGCCCTAATAACTCGAGCCTTAGCCTGCAACAATACCCAGTCTGCAACAAAACAAAAGCAACTACTCATTATGGCTAGAGAGAGTAAAACAGGGGAGAAAGTGCTGTAGCCGTGGCCGCTCCATAGATGATAAGCCCATAGTCTATGATGCAGATAATGGAACTTTGAATTCCTTAAGGTTAAGAACTGAGTCAAAGCTGTTCTTGTGTTTGTAGAAGAAGGCCGATCGCGGATATTCACTGATTTATCGACCGTGTCGATGTGACTGGAGAAAGACAGGGTACTGTCCATGGTCACACCGAGGTACTTGAAAGTTTGTGTCTGTTCCAGATAGACACCAGAGCAGTTTTTGATAGTAAACTGTTTGTTTTTATATTTGTTATGTGTGCCATGGAATGGCATAGTCTTAGTTTTTTTGTAGTTTAGTACAAGTTTCTGTGCTGCAAACCAGGCCTCAACTTCCTCGAAACTTGCCTGGAGTTGGTGTGTTCCAAGTGAGTGGGGTCAGGATTGAGTGCAAGAATCACTGCATCATCCACTTGTAGGATGATGTGTTCTTTGCAGGCAGCAGGGAGTTTATTCAGAAACATACTGAAGAGTAGGGGTCCCAGAATTGACCCTTGGGGCACACCAGACCAGACAGGTTGTTTAGAAGAGAGTGTATCACCGATCCTGACTTGTTGTAACCAGTCAGAGAGATAAGTTTGAAACCATTTACGGGTGTCGTGTGATAGCCCTAGATTTGCCAGGTGTTCTAGCAGTAAAGGATGATTAACCATATCGAAGGCCTTTGAAAGGTCGATAAAGGTGGCACCAGGAAGCTGTCCTTGATCAAGTGCCTGGTGGATGTGGCCAGTGAATTCAAGGAGGGCAGTGATGGTGCAGTGGCCTTTTCGGAAACCATGTTGCTGCAGACATTGCAGATTATACTTCTCCATGTACTCTACTAATTGGTCCACAACAATTTTTTCAAGTACTTTGGATAGTGGAGGAAGGATGGAGAGAGGCCTGTTATTTCCATGTAATGCCCTGTTCCCAGACTTGTGTATTGGGGTCACTAGGGCAGACATCCATTTGAGTGGGAACTGGGAGAGCTTGAGGGAAAGGTTGATTATTTTGGTAAGGGGGTAAGGACGGCATCAAGGGCGAGGAAGATAAGTTTCATGTCCAGAGTGTCCGCACTTATTCTGGTCTTTCCTAGTACCTTGAGAAGATATTTCTTGGCTTCTCTTTTAGCAACTGTCTTGAAGTAAAAAATTGGGTGACTTAGTTCAGTTTCTGGTTGAACCTGGGGGGCAGTGGTATGTGAGGGGTCGAAAAAGTTAGCAGGGAGTATGTTGCTAATACACATTATTATAAAAATTCACTGGGTCAGGCTCAAAGCAAATGTCATTAGTCAGTTCTCTTATGGGACAGCTGAGTCTGCCACCGTCAGAAGACAATGTACTGTATTTAGATGCTCAAAATGAGAACCTTACTAGCAGTAATAATAAAAAATGTAGTAAGCAGGAGATTTTCTTGCACACATTATATATGACATACAGGCATATCTACAAGCTTTCTATGGCCAGAAACGTGCCTGTATAGCTTCACTCCCCAGTCTGGGATCTACACCCCTGCCAAGATTAATGCTGCCAGCTGAAATGTAATCCCAAATGGACTGCAAACTACTTTAGGCAAATGAATAAATCAAAAGCAATGCTCACCATACTGTGTCTTGTGCACTACTGCCGAGATTACTGTTTGTCCACTAGCAGAACTGATAAATTAAATGTTAAAATATGAATGTCTTGTGCACAAGCATTTCTTATTGACTGGAGAAAACTAGCAACTTCTCCTGAAGGTTGTAAGTGTTAGTTATGTTGCAGCTGAATCCATCTGCTTTGATCTTCGGCGGGGGGGAGGGGGTGGTAGTTATGTGCTCACAGTTGATGCAAGCCCTGCTTTTTTAAACTGACTTACTCAGTGAGGTGAGCAATGTTTTTCACATATTTATTTATTCATTTCATTTGCCTATCTTTGGGGGTGGGGGGTGTGAGGGTTAGTTAGTGCTCACGGTTGTCTTTGCTGTCGATCTGTGTGCGTTCTGCTAGTGGACAAACAACATGAACAATGCCTTTTGGAAATACTTGTAGTACACAATACACAGTATGGTTAGCCCTGCTTTTGAGTTATTCATTTGCCTAATTTTATTCATTTGCCTAAAGTAGTTAACAATAGTTTACATTTCAGTCGGCAACATTAATCTAGACTGGTGAGCAAATCAAGCAGCAACATGTGTTCTCACAGTTCTTCCTCTATAAAAGCACAGATGATGTATTTAATTTGTTTTGAATGAGTGTGTGAGTTGTTTAGAATGGGCCTCCATTTAACATTCGATATATTGACCGTCGACCAGAGATACCAACAACAATTTGCCTGCCCACTTGTTGACCAACCTGTGATGAAATGACCGTGGCCATTTGTCCAGGGATATTATGTCCGTACAGGTCTGGGCCACCTTGCACGGTTGCGTTTCTCTGTCTTGTGGATGCTCTTCCTCCCCTGCTTGTAGGTTAAGATTCACCAGGCATTGACTAATCTTATAGTCCGAGCCATTGGTTGTTTTGTCCCTGGAGTTACTGAATTCCAAGTCTGTAAGCTTATACTGTACTGCATGAGTCCAAAAAGGAAATAAAAATGAAAACAGTACATTTTAGGTGCTCATCATTTAATATTCCCTTTGTCTCAGGTATTGCCCCATCTCCTGTTGGAGTTCTGCACTGAATCTTGCTGTTGTTTCAGTAAATTAGCAATATCTCTTTGTAGGTACTGTGGCAGAGCATCCATTCATCGGGGCCAAGATCTATGCTGTGTTCTGCAGCTCCTGTCCTGTTTTCTCAGTTGTGGCACCACTGTTGACATATTCTCAAAATATATGACGCCTGTCTCTGTGAAGATTTTTAACCTGGCTGGCTAGTTTACGTGTGCCTTAATGTTTTTTTTCCTTCAGTAGCTTTACGGTCATCTTTGCCTCCTTCCTTTTAGCCTGCAATATCCCTAAAATTCTTGGTCATAGAAGATTTGCTGTTCCTCATACATTGTCTTTTTTTGTTTGTTTTCATGCTGCTCTAAGAACTGCTTCTTTAGTTTGTTGATGAAGCATTTTAGCAATGATTGATCTACAGTAGGCTTGCCTGAGGTATCCCTGCAGTGGGGACCGAGTGATCTATGTGCTCTTTCTATTCTAAGAGGCAAGCCTGCTGTTACTTCAAACTTAGTCTTAAGGGGAATCCATAAAATTCCCTATATATGTATTGGAAAAGTTACTGCCATGATCTAGTATTTATTTATTTAGCTTATGTTTACTGGGTAAGCACACTAGAGCAAACATCCCTATTTTCAGGTGAGACCCAGGAGGTTACAAAGGTAAAAATATAGGACAATGTGAAGGTACAACAAAATAGAAAGGATAAGCTGAGAAACATGAACATAATAACAGAGGCGATAAATACAATAAAGGCAAGGCACATCACATGGAGGAATGGGCATTTAGGACAAGTCATAATACAGTGTTTTTTTACAATGAAATTCAATAAATTCAAGATTAAAACAAAAGATGGAGGATACTACTCATTAACCCAAATGTGGAGGTCAAGGAGACCATGCAGGGGTATGGCAAAACCAGGCACACTAAGGACAGTGACAGTCAGAGGCCGATTTCAGGTGAGCCCATATGGATCTCTTAAAAGAGAGAGTGGAGGTGGTATACCTAGTGAGCAGAGGGAGGAAATTCCAGAATCTAGGGGCACAGACTGTGACTACTCAGTCACTAGACAAAGTATGTGACTTTGGGACGATAAAGGACATTGTAACATGGGAGAAATGTGAGGACTCCAGGGAAGGACGGTGATAGGTGAAACAGGGTCAGGTGGGGCAAGAGCAACACGGCATTATGAGACAATAATGCCGTGTTGCTTGTGTACTACAGAAAGCAGCCACAGGAGTAAAAAGAGCAGCACAGAAAACAGTGGAGCAGGAGAACTAGAAGTCAACAAGTTGAGAATTGGCAAAGTAGGGACACCACAGTAGTAGTAGGAGAAGTGTCAACGAGGGACCGGGCCAAAAGAGAGAACGGGGAAGTAGAAACGCTAGAGATGGACAGAAAGAAAATTATGCTTAGTTTATTGGGAAGAGCAGTAGCGTAGAAGTGAAACTAGCAGGTCAGGGAGGAAGTGCCAAAAAGGTAGATGAAGTGAAGCATCTTCAGTGCAGTGAGCACAGAGAGAATAGAGAAACCTGCAGAACAAGTAGACAGGGAGAGAGGATGGGATGGAGAGGAGGACGGAGGAGCACAGAGAACATCCGGAAACACATCCAATTCCAAAACGTTTATGGGACTGTGAACTGTAATTATTGAGGTCGAAGCACAGACAGAGCAGATACCAGAGGCAGTCGGCAAATGTGAGTAGTCAAAATAAGCAAGTGTCAGAAAGCGAGTTTCAGGAGCTAAACAATAGGACCAACGTGCAGCAAACCACGGCAGTTCTATGCAAATTAGAGAGACAGCTACAGGGCGAAGCAGTGAAATAGCAAGGCAGCGGTCATCCTAGCAGCAGTAGCAAACGAACAGCCGCTAAGAAATCTCCCAAATTGAGCACTATCGTTAAGAATTCCATAACTGTACCAGAATAGGAAAAAAAAAAAAAAAAACATATATGTATGTAAGAGAGGTAGTTGTAAAAGTAGCAGTAAAAACAACTCATTAACTTTATTGGTGTCGTTGTCTATTCTTTAACATCAGCAGAAATATATCTCTGCAATCTAGAGCCACAGGCAGACCATGTAACAAGCGCATTAATCCCCTCCGAAGGTGGCATCTAATGAGGAGTTAATGCATGGTTGGACCATTGTACACACTCGACCTCCGGCCTTGTGCCACAACGGTCCCAACCATGCATTAACTTCCCATTAGATGCCACCTTCATCGGGTGATTAATGCTTACGTGAGTCAGTGGACCTGAGCTGGCATGACAACTGGACAGGTTTAAATCTGCCTGGATTGGTGGTAGTTCAGGGGGATGTTAAAGATCCCATGGCACTTATCGGAAAGAGTAGGGGAATTTCCCTGGTGTCCTGGCCAAATTTCTCTCATTCACTAAAAATACCACCAGTAGCTTAATCTGGTTTAAGGTCAGTTGGCATTCATCTGTATCTCCTTCCCCCGGGTCGTGCCTGAAAATAGGCAGGATTTGTCTAGTGCACTTACCCGGTCAACAAAAACTAAATAAAATAAATAAATAAAAAATAGGTTGATCAGGGCAGAAGGAGTGACAGCATGGACAATTTTATCAATGAAGCTGCCAGGAGCAAAGGAGCAGTAGAAACAGAAAAAATACTTTTAAAATTATGAGGTGGAGGAATCCATTTTGTGGACAAGATGAGTGCTGTGAAGATGTCACTATCTCACCAGCTCTAACAGTGTGCAATAAAGCAGGATAAAACAAACTGCTCCAACAGGCAGGCATCCCATTAAATCATGAAGAACAGCACTGGATTCATTTGTTGCACTTCGCCAAACATAAACTCCAGGGTGTTCTGCAGAATATAATAGGATTCCTAACAGCACACCCAGGTTTTCATTACCTGCTGCACTGGACACTATTAACACTGGTGAGACAGTGATATCATCACAGCACCCTTCCTATCCACAAAATTGGTACATCTACATCCCCGTTTAAAAAGTATATTTCAATGTTTTATTACAGTTATTTTCTAACTGTATCCTTTTCAATCAATTTCTGCACATCTATGGTAACTATTGAAATAATCATATAGCGAATCGTACTTGTTCCCTTTAATTAAATGTTCAATGATTATGGGCATCAATGTGAATTTGTCTCCTGTCCCTACTTTTAGGGGCATGTATTCTAAAATTGTTGCATCTGCCCTATTTTACACATCTTCAATGCAGCTTGAAGCCTCTTCTCTCTCTCTCTCTCCTCTTGAGCAGGAAAAGCAGTAGTTTGAAATGCGTCCCATGCTCCTCTATGATTCCCCAACCTACTGTATTTTTCCATACTGCTAATCTTGCACTGTATTGCTTTTAGATGTACTTTTAAGTCAGCAGAAGTCTACTCAGTCTTATGCACTGAGGAAAGTACCTTCTGGACTGTTTGATCAGTTGCAGAGATTGCTTCTCTGTCCTCATCGTAGTCAGGCTCAGGCTCTGCTGACAAAATTGAGGCTGTTGTTTGGGATGTGGAGTAGCAGGCCCTCATTGCTGTTGCACCAAGTTGAGCCAGCAACTTTAATCTTGCAGCTGGCATTGCTAATTTATCCTTGTTCAGTTTTCTTAAAATCGCTCCCTGCTCTCCAGTATGTTTGATCTGCTGAATCTTCTCTTTTTTGCCTTGGATTTAGCGTGATTTAGAGCGGGGTCCAGCAGCTAAGAAACGTTCCTGCTCCTCAGCTCATAGCATCAGTGGAAGTCTGGACCATGTCTTTAAATCCTGGGATACTGCAAGCAAGGTAGTCCCAGAGATTTATGATTCAACACCAGGCAATAAAAAAACATTGATCTGTTATGCCAACATCAACGCACAGATTTGCAAGAAATTGTGAATGCATGTTATTTTTATGAAATGTGTCATGAATGACTTTTGGTTTTTCATTTAGCATGCTTTTAGCATCCATGAATTTGTCTACTTCAGCCATCATTTCCCTCCCAGCCCCATCACTCCCTGTCCCTTGCGCTTACCACTCACCTGTGCAGTGTCCCATGGTTCCATCCCATGGTGCAGCCCCCCAGGATCCCCAGGCCCAGGAGGGGTTTAACCTGGTTGTGGCTGATAGCCCAGTGAGCAGCATGGGGCCTACACAGAGAGAGAGAGAGAGAACAAAAGTGGGAGAGTGAGAGCAAGAGAGAGAGAGAGAGAGAGAGAGAGAGGAGAGTGAGACAGAGTGAGAGTGACAGCGAGAGCGAGAGAGTGAGAGAGAGAGAGAGAGAGAGAGAGAGAGAGAGAATCACTCTGCCACAGTTCAGGGAGGTATTATTCTTCCCCCTTGTTCCCATTCTGAGCTTCTCATGAGCAAGGACTAAGAGGGTATAAGCATGCAGACATCCTAGTCAGGATGTGCTCCAACCACTCATGAGGCTCGACTTTCACTGCCATCTGTGGTCACCCAAATGGCAGAACTGTAGTGGAGCACACAGACCTCCCTCACCAGAAGAAGACTGCATTCTCTCATTCTCTGGGAAGCTCAGTCCTCCTTCCCCTTGCTGGCCTCCAAGGATTCAGGTTCACTTCTGAACCCGGGTTGCCAGTGTCGCAAGCTGTAGTACTACCACTATGACGGTGGACTGGCGTGTCATGAATGATTTTCAAGACATTTTCCCTTGATGACCAAAAACATTTCTAATGAAGTCAAACTGGGCACATCTCTTCATTAGTCTTTGTTTTGATGAGTGTTTAAGTACAAAGTCATCCAGTGTCGCTATTCTGCTATCATACTGAAGAGCACCAGTATATGGCATATTGTAAAATCACATTGATCTCAAAATTGAATAGATACTGCACAACAGGATGTATTCAGATCACCTGTATGCAATACTGTTAATCCTTTGCAACAGGATGCATTCTGTTCTAAAGGAAGTTTGTTTTGCTACTGCATTAATGATAACCCATAACGTTCATACTCACACTGCATGATTTTGTTTATGGCTGCCCTTTACAAAAGGTTTGATAATGACACAGTAGACGCCTGAATAACATTGTATAAGATCATCATGTTAGTGCAAGGCATATAACAACATTATTCAAAGTGGATGTAACTAGACTCTTTTGAGGGAAATAGTATCACCAGCTGAATCAGCACTGAAAACTCTTGACTAGCAGGTTGTGTTGCCAGGTCTCAAACACCTGGTCAGAAGGATCAAGTTAGTTGTAGAAACACAGAATTTGCCTACAGATAAGGACCGCATGGCCCACCTAGTCTGCCCATTTTCCCCTGCCAGCAGTTTCACCACAGATCCTACTTGATCTCCGGCCCATTCACCCACCCCTCCTTTCCCTAGATTCCCTTATGCCTCTCCATGCATTCTTGAACCTCACCATTGTTTTTTACCTCCACTAACTCTGTTGGAAGACTGTTCCATGAATTCATACTCTTTCTGTGAAGAAACATTTTCTCACATCTCTCCTGAATCTACCCTCCTTCAGCTTCTTATTATGTCCCTTGTCATTGAGCACCTTTATTTTCAGAACAGTACTTCCCTCCTGTACCTTAATTACCACTGCAGTGTATTTAGCTCTCTATCATATTCCTTCTCTCTCTCTCCTCTCTTCCAGGGTGTATAAATTTGGGTCCTTAAGCCTCTATTCATAGGGCTTCTGATGCAGACCCTGCACCATTTTAGTTGCTCTCTTCTGGACTGCCTCCACTCTCTCTCCATGTCCTTCTAGAGATGTGGTCTCCAGAACTGGACACTAGCAATCTATACAGAAGCAATACCACCTCCCTCTTTCTGCTGGTGATATGCCTCCCTATGCACCTTAGTATCCCACTAGCCCTTCCAAGTGTCTTGTTGCACTGCCTGGCCACCTTTAGGTCATCCGTTATGATCACCTCCAGGTCTCATTTCTGCTTGCTGGCCATCAGTATCACTTCTACCATTTTGTGCTCTGCCCCTGGGTTTCTGTGCCCCAAGTGCATTACAGAGCACTTTTCACATTGAACCCCACCTGCTATACCATTGACTACTCCTCGAGTTTTCTCTGGTCTCTGTGTATCATTTACACACACGCACACACACACACACACACACACACACACACACACCCAGTGTCAACCCTACTGCATATTTTGATGTCATATGAAAAGTGACACATCTTCCCTTCCACTTCCTTGCAAAATGTCACTTTTAAAGGCATTAAAGAGGACTGATCCCAGCACTGATCCCTGAGGCACCCCGCTGGTCACCCTCCCTTCTTCTGTGTGTACTCCATATACCACCACCCTCTGGTTATGTTACTTATATGCATAATAGCAATGCATATTCTGATTTATTTTACTTCTTGACAATAATATATTTCCATGTTGTTTCTATATAATTTATGTAGAAATAACATAGAAATGTACTGTTGTCAAAGAAGTAAAATAAATCAGACTATGCATTTGTTCTCAAGCACTTTTCACAAGAAAATTATGCAGAGTATTTGCTTTAATGGGTACTATACATTTACTGTATGTACTAACTAGCTTGCAGTTGCTAATATAAGCTCTCAGGAACCTCAAAAGGAACAATACTAGTTATTCAGAACAAGCTCATTCAATTTTCTCCACTGGAGTACAGGTGATTATGCTTAACTTCTTTCTGATCATGACTTTAAGAGGAACCCAGTGACTACTGCTTCTGGATTTATTTCCTCTGCTAGTATTTGTTAATTGATATATCACATTATATACAATATTTATTTACATTGTTTTTTGTCCAGTTTGTGTTTCTTTATAGCCTAATTTTGAAGTCTTTTTATGTTTGCTTGCGCATGCAAAAAGCAGTTGCGACAACTTACTCAAGCGAGTTGTGGAGAT
Organism: Neoceratodus forsteri; assembly: GCA_016271365.2. Taxonomy (NCBI): domain Eukaryota; kingdom Metazoa; phylum Chordata; order Ceratodontiformes; family Ceratodontidae; genus Neoceratodus; species Neoceratodus forsteri. Next base: position 433,252,588 of record CM057450.1, on the reverse strand, counting down.
GCGGCAGTGTTGTTGCTAATGCAGGCAGCCCATTTTGGGGCTGGCCCACGTGGCCTCAATACAGGATCATGCTGTTCATGGCAGCACTAATGTAACTGCCACCAAGTTGGAAATAAATTCATGCAAATCCAGGAAATGCCCGTCATTAAACAATCAGCTGAATTTGCAGGGCAGTCCTGACTGCAGCAGTGAATTAGAGCTGCGTTGTCTATTGTCTGGTGTTCCTTCAAACAAACATGGCAGCAGCTTCTCCGTCGGCCTCTCACAGTCCCCATAGAAGCTCATGGACATCCACCGCCTCTTACAGTCCCCATTAGCTGACGGAGGTACCCAATCCCCTTGTTGGCATGCCACTCCCAGTTCATTTGCCAATGGGGTAGCCCAATCCCTCGTGGTGTGATACCCCCCCTTCTGTTGTGTTCTGAGGGTGTGCCCCTATCCTCCTCTGCTCATCGCCCACCCCCAACATTCTACCAATGGTGGTGCCCAATCCCTGTTGGCTACAGACCCACCCAAGAAACACTCAGGTGGCATGCTGGGAAACCACCCCAGTGTGCCACAGTAACTGCAAAACTAGAAAACCTTCCTACATTTTTTTGTGTGTTTTTTTCTTTCCTGTAAAGAAAAATGGTCCCTCATCGAGTCCGTGCCCTCCCCAACCCACACCACCCCTGTGCACCCCACTCCCAACACCCCCACCCCATACTTACCTCAGAGCCCAGCATGATGATCTTCGTGGACCGGGAACACATCTGCACTCTTCAAAGCCGACCGCAAACTGAAGAAATGTCAGTAAGCTTATAATGGCATGAATGGTTTTTTTTTCAACTTATATGGATATCTCAGCCATTTTTCTGAATTTTGCACCAAAGTTTCAACATGGGGATCTTGCGACCCCATCTCATGAATTCAGTGACTGTCATCTGGTTATTCAGTCCCAAAAGGTGATTTCTCGGTCACTGCATGGAATCACCTTTCAGGACTGAATAATGAAATGACAGTGTCACTGTTCATGAGATGGGCTCTCAAAGCCTATGTTGCAAATTTGGTGAAAAAATTCAAACAATGACTGTGTTATGAGTGTGCATTGTGCAGTTTCCATGCACACTCGTAATTTCAAAATTTGTAATATTTTCACTCCAGATTTTCAACATTGCCATTTTTCACACCTCCTTTGCTGAAATGTGTTTTCGCACTTCCAATGCAGAATAGTGTGGTTGCTGTGGGAAATCAGTGTTCAGGACAGATTAAGAAAATCACAGTGACACTGTTCATGAGCAGAGGTTCAGAAATGCCTGTTGAAAATTTGGTGACAAACGTCCATTAAATGACTGTGTCATGGGTGTGCTTTGTGCAGTTTCCACGCACACTCATAACTTCGCAAATTTGTAATATTTTCACTCCAGATTTTCAACACTGGCATTTTTTTCACACCTTCCTATGAACAGTATAGCTGTCATTTTTCACATCCTGGCCGAAATGTGTTTTCGCACTTCCAGCGTAGAATAGTGCGGTCGCTGTGGGAAATCAGTGTTCAGGACAGATTAAGAAAATCACAGTAATGCTGTTCATGTGCAGAGGTCCTAAAATGCCTGTGTTAACAATTTGGTGACAAAAGTCCATGAAATGACTTTCAAGAGTGTGCATTGCACAGTTTCCACGTACCCTCATAACTTTTACCATGTGTAATATTTCACTCAAAATTTTCAGCATTGTCCATTTTACACCTCTTTATGAACAGTACAGCTGTCATTTTTCCATCTTGCCTAAAATGTGTTTTCGCACATCTGGCACACAATGGGTAATGCTCACTGTGAACTCAATGTTTCAGGGCAGATTAAGAAAATCTATCGTTCCGTGTGTTAATTTGGGGTACTAAATATCGTGGGAAAATATATCACAGTCATTGCATCATGGACAAAAGAAAGCCTGGGAATATTGTCACAGGCGGAACTGTGCAGGCAGGGAGTGGGTACCACTGTTTTGTACTGCTGATGGGTGTGTATCACATTGTTTCCATGTTCAGTCCTTGGGACAGTGCTGTAGATCAGCTAGGTTCTGCGGAGGAAAGCAGTTTGCCACTGTAGCAAACACCACCCCTGACCCTGCCAACACCTCCTTACACAGTGCAGGTGATTATAGTACTGCTGCATTTTCATTGCAATTGCTGGTGACTGTGACCTCAATGATATTAATAAGCAGCAGTACTGACACGTACTGAATGTGGACCACAAGTCAATGTGGCACAATGCAGCCACGGCGCTACTTCTCCAGTGCTATGTGTTGCCACATGCTCTGGGGAGCATGAAATACCTTTTATGCATGGTATGTTCTGTGTCCAACATGCGGGCTTCTACTTCTGAGGCATGACAGCAGACCACAGGCTGTGCACATGCAGTGTTTCACCCATGACATTGTACACTTCCTTGATAGTTTGCCACGATGTGCTACCTGCAATGATTTGACACACTTTGTTTTTCCGGCGATATTAACACATGGAAGCAATTATACTTGACAGTGTTCATGAGCAGAAGGCACAAAATGCCTATGCTGAAAATTTGATGAAATAATTCCACTAAATGACTGTGTTATGAGTATGCATTGTGCACTTTTCACGTATGCTTGGAAGTTTGAGCATTTTTAATATTTTCTCTCCAGATTTTCAACATTGCCATCACTTCATACCTGCCTATGAATGGTGTAGCTGTCATTCTTCATATCTGTGTTTTCACACATCTGGTGCAGAATGTCATGGTCACTGTGGGAAATCAAAGTTCAGGACACATTAACAAAATCACAGTACCACTGTTCATGAGCAGAGGTCCCAAATACTTTCATGGGGCAGGGGTCACAAAAGGCCATGTTGAAAATTTTTACTGCAAATAACAACGAACATCCAAGGTGTTAGGGTTTCTAACCATAACGTCCCACCCTGTACAGAATGGCAGGCATCAGGGGAGTACCTTTGAATTTCCGGCTGTAATCCTCACACCATTCGACCCCAACCCCCAACTCTGAAGCCAGAGACAGGCATCGAGGTGTGCCTTGGACTCTTCGGCCCCAGACGTCACCCCATTCCCCTATGCTTCACCCATTTCAGCGTATATCCTTATGAAATGGGGTGACTGTGAAGCTGAACACCCCAAGACACACCTCAACACTTGTCGGTGTCTACGTGATAGGGTGAGGTGAAATGCCTTGAGCTGCTATGGGTGATGACCCAAAGACACACCCAATACATGTCCATCTCTGCAGTGTGGAAGTGGGGTTGGCATGAGTTCAATACTTCACTGCCATTCCTATTCTGCATCTATCTAACTCCTGCATGTCCAATGCTAATATCAGCAAGCAAACATTCAACATTGACAAATGCTTGTTTTTGGCTATGGTGGGGGGGGCTCTTCTTTTTGAGACATTGTAAAAACTGACTTTAGAATTGTATTGCATGATCATGATGCTAGACATGAATGTGTTTTTTCTGTCTCTGCGGATCCCTCTATTGAAATGAACTATTTATAGTTTTATGTTTTGACATTAATAATATGTCCCAACAATTTTGCCATTAGCTATTATTTTCTCATTAACAAATGCATTTGCCTAAATGGGATATATGTCTAATAATGTTTTTCAAAAAGTGAATTTACAATTTAAGTGAACAGAATTAAAATCCATAAATAAAGAATTAATGTGTCTTATAATCTGACGTTCTCAAAGTTTCATGCTACCCAGTGTTCCTAGAATATCCTCTGATCTTCTAGGATATCCAACTCTTTCTTGGGCTGAGTAATGGCTTCTCAAAATCTATCTACTGTAGCTGATCCACTTCAAAAATATGTGCTCCTTATTGTCTTTAATTATTTAACTTTGGCAGGAGAGAGCAGCAAAAATATGCCCCAGTTTGTAGTACATCCTGTCCGTAGGCCAGAAACTTGTGTTGTTGCTGTGTTTGACAGGAAAAGTTGGGAAATATGTAGTAATGCTGTTGTTTGTATTTCATTGCACCATGAGGTTTGGCCAATTTAAAAATAAATCTCTGAGTCACAAGTAAAGTGGCCAATATTATAGATTTTATGGTCAAACCTGATTGCTGATTTCTATTTGTGCTCTAAAGGCATGAACCATCAAAGGTGGGTTATCAGAGGAAGATCAAAAGTCCAAGATTAAATATGCCATTTCCTTCAATAATTTTGGTGATAGTCCATCAGCTTCAACAGATTTAGATGTGCCTAGTGAATTTCATACTTTTCAATGTCATTTTAGTGATCATATCCTAATGAGTGATGGCATCACTCTCAGTTCAGTTCAGTTTATTTGTAGGGATAGCGCCATTGAGCACGCTCATTCAGAAGGAGGTCCTTGATACAAAGTACTAAACATCACAGACAGTACAAGGATACCTCATAGTAATACAGCAGGTATATCATGGTACATAGTAGATTAGATTAACAATATGTAAAGGCAAAAGCATCACATGACAGTAAGTTTACCACCACCTAATAAAAATCATCACAGGCAATCAATACAAGTAGTACATCATAGAAAAACAGCAGGGATATCACGGTACATAAGTAGGTTGGTTATAGCAATACATAGAGGTAGATTAGAAGCATCACTTAACAGTAAGTTTACCACACCTAATAAATATGGGAGAAGAAGGAAGGAAGGAAGGAAGGAAGGAAGGAAGGAAGGAAGGGAGGGAGGAGGGAAGGAAGATGCATGCAGTATACATAAAATCTACAAAGACAATAGGAGAGGGATGGGAGAAGGTAGACCTGCGAGAGAAGCTAGTGCAGTTGCAGGTCTCAGTAGTGATCTCATGTACCCTACCAACAAACGCCCTAACTGGGATAAGGGTATGGAGTTGAAGGGTAGCTTGCAGCTTTATCCAAAAGCAGGGAAGACAAAAGCTTATAGATGCCCCTACCAAACCGTGTCTGATAATTTGGCACATTCAGAGTAATATATGCACATTTTCTGAGGGTGTAGGTGCTAGCTGAGCACGAGAAGAAGGCTGATATATAAGGGGTAGCTTATTGAGGAGCACTTTATATGTCCAAGTATAAATGTGCACCATTCTCCTGGTCGATAAGGAGGTCCACTTCATCGCCTCATACAAGGCACAACGATGGGTTCTGGCTGGGGCATTGGTAATGGAATGGATGGCTCAGTGATAGAGCGTGTCTAACTTATGCAGGTAGATTGGTGCACAATTGTTATAGAGAATATCAGCATAATCAAGAAGAGGCATGAAGGTCGCCTGTGCCAGTCTAGTTCTGGAGTCTTGGGAGAACAATGATTTGATCCTGAAAAAGAAGCCAAGTCTAAATTTCAGTATTTTTGTGAGAGCTTCGACATGTGATGAAAAGGATCAGGGTGAGTCGCGTATGAAGCCTAAGTATTTAAAGTGATTCACCACTTCGAGTGAGTCTCCTGATAGGGTGGTGATGGGAGCACAGTGGTTTGTCATGGGGTATACTGAGGGGACATTATGGGGATAGAAGAACATAACCTTTTTTTTGCATTTAGGAGCAGTTTGGCTGTTATCAAGTTATGTTAAAGTTTGACAAAATCAGACTGGAGAACAGAACATATTTGGCTAACTGTAGGTTTCGATATGTAGAGGACCATATCATCCGCAAATAAGTGAATACTGGAGTCTGTGATGCCCGAGCCCAGATTATTTACATAGATAAAGAACAACAATGGACCCAGGATGGATCCTTGTGGGACTCCTCTTACAACTGGCAAGAGTGACGAGGAGGTTCCATTTATCTTAATGCGTTGATGTTTATTTCCTAGGTAACTGGCAAACCAGGATACCGTAGCATCCGACAAGCCATGGAACTTCAAGCTGTCGAGCAGCAGAGGGTGATCCAAGGTATCAAAGGCCTTACTAAGGTCCAAAATACTGCACTGGTGACATCTTTGCTGTCCATGTCCACCAACCAGTCGTTAGTAACTGTGGACAAGGCTGAGACAGTACTATGACTGGGTGTGAAACCTGATTGTTTCGAGTTAGCAACTGAGAATTTTGAGGAAGGATCTGAGTTGGATACTGACCAGTTTCTCCAGAATTTTGAGAGGAAGCCAAGATAGATATAGGCGGTAATTGTTAGCATCACTGGGGTACCAGATTTGAAATGGGGTATGAGGTGTGCAACTTTCCAATCTTGGGGCATGATACTTTCAGATAGCGAGAGATTAACTATATGAGTGATAGGGGGCAGCTAAAAATAATAGCCTAGTATCGAAGGAAAGGATCAATGTTGTCCACACCTCTACTCTTTTTAACATCCAACCTGAGCAGTTGGTCTTCCACCTGTTTAAAGGTGATAGGCAAGACAGAGAAGGGTGAGTGTGTTGGGATTTTGGGTGGTGCAGGTGGGTGAAGGAGAGAGGTTCTTAGGCTAGCTGATAGAGAAGAATCGAATGCAAGACCTGCTGTGGCAAAATGCTCATTTTGTTTGTCAAATATGACAAACGTATCTGTAACTGAGGTGCCCTGATAGGTAATGGTGGTGGGGAGAGATGGTGGAGCTTTGCTCCCCTCAACTAGTTTAAAGGTGTGCCAAATCTTGGGTGGATTACCATTGGTTGACTCTAAGATGCTTAGGTAATAGTTTTGTTTAGTATGCCTAATCGGTTTAGTGCAAGCATTTCGACATATCTTGAATGCTGTCCAGTCTGCGGGTATTTTTGTGCGTCTGGCAGCTGCCCAAAGCTTATCTCTTTTGGTTAGCATAAACTTAATATCAATATTGAAGCAGGGCAGGAAGCTTTTTTCACTCTATATGTTCTGACAGGTGCATGGGAGTCTATGAGACCCATAAGTATTGCATTAAAGTAGGCCAGTACCTCAGTAACTGATGGGGCTAGGTAAAATTGTTGCCAATTAATGTCGCACAGGTCAGCTAGGAAGTCTGCTGGGTTAAAGTGTCTGAAGGATCTTTTAGCTATCACCTTACTTGGATTTAGCAATTTGGGAAGATTCTTGGTACATACTACAATATTATGGTCACTCAGGGGGTTGTGCCAGACTGCTTCATGTGTGATTTAATGGGGTCTATTTGTCAGAATGACATCAATTAGGGATCAAGGGAGATTGTGTGGCCTGGTCTAGTGGCTTCTGAGAGTAGCTGTGAGTGTCCAAATTCAACACAGAATCACTCTAATACTAGGAGGTCAAGTATCATGGTGCCCCAAAACTGAACAGAAATATGAACTAAGGACTTTTGACATATCTTATTCATCAGGGCCCGGATATTCAAAGGGGTTGCACTTGGCACAACAGAGTTGCACAGGCACAGCCCCGCATTGCGCCCTGTCAGGATATTGAAAGGGCTGCCCGGTGCAGAGCAAATCCCGATGCGCCGGGGTGCAATGTTATCCCATGCAGCGCAGATACAAGGTGCATACCCATGCATATGGGGCACATCCCGATATTCAGCCTGGGATGTGCAGTGCATATGCTGGTGCAGCCCTGCACTGCACCGCATAGGGGGGCTCAGAGTTGAGCATGTGCACATGAACATCTCTGACCACCCACAGGTGGGCTACAGTGATTGCAGGGTGCAGCACAGCAGCCCAGCCATGGGTGGCCACCTGCCGCCCAGAACACCTCGCCCGCAAGACACTGATCCCTGGTGGTCAAGTGGACCCCCCTGCACTCGTAGTCATGATCGTGCTGTATATGTTGAAGATATATCCCTGGAGTCTAGTGCCCTCCCAGAGTCCCTGATAAAGAAAGGAGTATAACCATCCTGGTGGTCTAGTGGTCCCCCCTCCCACCGTCCCTGATTCCCTGATCTATGTAATTATGACCTTCCCGGTGGTCTAGTAGAACCTCTCCACCCATTGCCATGATCATGGTAAAACCTCATAATGAAATGCCCTGGTGATCAAGTGGCGCCCCTCCCACCCACAGAACCCTTGCCCACCCTGCTCCCCCATCCATCGGTGGGCAGCAACATCCCACCCGCATACCTACCCAGCTGCCTGCTGAATGACAGGTACGGTATGGGCTGTAAGCCCATTGGTCCCCAGTGTGGACCAATGGGCTTGCAGGGCATAATCATTGGACAGTCCCAAATCTGTGAATGACTTCATTACATATTTGGGACTGTCTAGATACAGATGTTTTGCATGCCCATTGGTCCACACTGGGGACCAATGGGCTTAGCCATACTGTACCTGTCATTCAACAGGTGGCCAGGCAGTATGCAGGTGGATGCTGCCCATCGATGATGGGGGCAGCGGGTGGGCAAGGGTTTCTGTGTGTGGGAGGGGTGCCACTGGATCACTAGGGCATTTCATTGTGGGATTTCACCACGATTGGTGCAATGGGCAGGGTTCCACTAGACCACCAGGGATGGTCATAATAACATAGATTGGGGAATCGGGGACTCGGGTGGGAGGGGGGACCACTAGACCACCAGGGATGGTCATGTCTTTTATTTATAGAAACATAGAAACATAGAATTTGATAGCAGATAAGGACCTTTGGCCCACCCAGTCTGCCCATTTCCCTACCTAATGGATAAGCTGCAGATCCTAGTTAACCAGCAGCCTACTTCTTTCTATCCCAACCCCCTAGAATTGCCTTATGGCTGTCCCATGCATGCTTGAATTTAATCACTGTTTTTGACTCCACAATTCAAGGCCGTTCCATGCATCCTCAACCCTCTTTGTGAAAAATGCTTCCTTATTACCTCTGAGCCACCCCCCATCTTCAAATTGTGCCCCTTGTTCTTGCACACCACTTTTTGAAAGATGCTACCCTCTTGGACTTTGTTGATTCCCTTGAGGTACAGGCGTTTCTATCATGTCCCCCCTCTCCCTCCTTTCCTCGAGGCTATACATATTAAGCTCCTTTAGTCTCTTTTCTTATGTCTTCCAGTGCAGACCCTGCACTATTTTAGTTGCCCTCCTCTGGACAGCTTCCATCTTGTCTATGTCTTTGTGGAGATTGTGTCTCCAGAACTCCACACAGTACTCCAGATGGGGTCTCACCAGCTGTCTGTACAGAGGGATAATAACTTCCTGTTCTCTACTGGTGATGCCTCTCCCTATGCATCCTAGTATCCCCCAGCCCTCCTTACTGCCCTCTCACATTGCTTGCCCACCTTTAAGTCATCTGATATGACTACCCCCAGGTCCCTATCCATTTTTGTTGTTGTTAGTATCTCACCCCCTATTGTGTACTCTTCCCTTGGGTTTTTGTTTCCCAGGTTCATTACCTTGCACTTCTTAGCATTAAATCTAAGCTACCATATGTTTGACCATTCCTCTAACCTTGCCAAATCCCTTCTCATCCTTTCCATCCCACCTTGTGCATCAACTCTGTTGCAGATCTTTGTGTCATCTGCAAAGAGACATACTTTTCCTTCCAGTCCTCTGCAATATCGCACAAAGACATTGAAGAGGACCGGTCCTAATACTGAACCTGTGGCACCCCACTAGTAACCCCTTTCTTCAGAGTGGACTCCATTTACTATTACCCTCTGTATCCTATTCTCCAGACTGGCTAACTTGTATACTAATCTTTTGTGTGGGACTGGAGTCAAATGCCTTGCTAAAGTCTAGGTAGGCCATGTGCACAGCCCTCTCTGATCTACCACTTTGGTCACCCAGTCAAAGAAATCTATTGGATTCGTTTGGCATGACCTTCCTGCTGTGAATCCATGCTGCCTTGGGTCCTGTGCCCCTCTGGCCTCTAGGTACTGACAATTCTTTCCTTCAGAAGTGATTCCATCATTTTCCTATCACTGAGGTTAAACTAACTGGTCTGTAGTTTCGCTTCTGCCCTGCTCCCACTTTTATCAGGGACTAGGGGTGGGGCACTGGACTACCAGGGATATATCTTTCAACATATACTGCACGATCATGGCTCCGGGGTGGGGGATGCCCCAGAATCCCCACTGCCCACGTCATGCTGTACAGGGCACCAGGCATAAGTCGCTGGGCTGCCATGCACAAGGCATGCAAATGGGGCCATAATGACATACAAATGGCCCCATTTGCACCTTGCATATATTATGGCCTCATTTGCATGCTCTTGGCTGAATATCATGGGTGATGCACCTAGCGCAACTGCACTTGTGCTGGTACATCCCTGTGCTCCCTATCTGTGGCTTGCACCGGCGCAGTGCCACTGCACCATGCACAGTATGTGTGCTGACCTTGCCATATTTAATGGTGCTGCGCCATGGTACGCATCGCCTTTGAATATCACCTGTCCTGGCCCCGCACATCCTAGTCACGCTGCACCCAGGCTTGCACCACTGCCCGGCACAGTCTGAATATCTGGGCCCAGGTATTTCTTTGTCTTGTAGGATAAGTGGACCTACATTAATATTCCTAATGTACCCTTTTAATTAATATAGCTGTAGAATGCTTTTGGATTGTTTTGTCCCTTGCTAATTTTAATTCAAAAGCCCTTTTTCTTTCCTTATTTCTATTTTATAGCTCTGTCAGATTTTCTGTATATAATGGTACTGGCACTAGAAGGGTTTTCTTCATCACCTTATAAACTCTAGCTTTCTGTTCAAGTTGTTATTGTCCTTTATAACATCTTGTAAACTGATTTCCTCATGCAAGTATTTTGCTTTTGTGCTTGGTGACCTCAACAGTATGTTCTGATGCACTGTTTTTTTTTGTTTTTACATTTGTTTTACCAGGAGAGACACACTAAGCTGAAAGCTTGTTTACAGGTGCAATCAGGGAGCACAAGGAAGTTAAGTGACTTACCCAGGGTCACTCAGTATGCAAGTGGGGGCTGTGGGATTCAAACCCAGGTCTTCAGGTTTGCAGCTCAGAGCCTTAAACCACTGTGCTATACTGCCTTTTCAATTGCAGCTTCTATGTCTTTCAGCTGCTTAATTTCTATTTGCAGGTAATTTGTATTCTTGAAAAGCACATCGAGCCATTGATTGAGATCTGCCAATCAACAACACTATCTTGTCAAGGGATTGACCAAGAGATTCCATGGCATATTCTTTGTGTAGAAGTAACTCTACTGGAGAGGATTGTGAGACTGGTAAAAACATTTCCTTATTTGGCTGTTGTTGTTGAAGGATCTTGTTGGCAGTATAAATGGTTGAAAACAGTCTTAGGCCTTGCTAAGGGGACCATCAGTAGTACTATAGCCTGTGGGGTGGCTGGCATACATGAGCCCTGAGCCCTGCCGTCATGCTCCAGGTTCTGTTTAGTTGGATCAAACCATTGGTCAAGCAGAAGTGATTTTAGGGTATGAAGTTCTCAGCTGCATTTAGCACATTTTCTTGTTTGACTCCATGAGTCTGAGAGCTGGAGTGCTGTGTATAGAGATAAAAAGAAAAGTAATCTTGAAATTGGAGTGGAGCTTCAGGATCTAGGCTGCTGCACAAATGGCTATCTTAGTCCACTTTTGAGGATTATTACCATTAGGGTGGGCAGCTTTAAATGGACATTGTCTTTTGTTGTCTCATTTCCTAGTATGAATCCCAGTGTTAAATATACAGCTGCCTTCTCGTTCCCCACTATTTCACAATAATATCAGCCCCAGTTTGTTTCCTGTAGCCACCCCCCCACACACACATAAATTTTCCATATTGCTAATCAAGCTTCCCAGCACTATGACAAGTTGCAAAATCCTGTGAGTATTTATTGGTTTACTTAAATTCATTTGTTAACCAGGTAAAAACTCACTGGACATGGGTTCCATTTACAGGAGTGGCCCAGGACATATAGAGCAGAGGACAAAGAACTCCATACAAAAGCACTAAGATAACAATTACCTGGGAAGTGTTTTGTCATTAAAGCCAGGTTTCAAAGACATACAAAATCACCCATACCCCAATAATGCAAAGAATAATGAGAAGTATATATAAATCACCATGAAATAATTTAGACTGTTTCAGCATTAAGCAGGGATATTTCTAGTATACCATACACTACTGCATAAAGCTGAATCAGTCCAAATTCTTTCATGGTGATTTGCATATACTTCCCATGATGCTTTACATTACTGGGGTATTTGTGATACAGCATTTCTTTTAAGGATGTACAGTAATGTAATGCATTTGGAATATCATAAAATGCTGTAAATAGAGGATAGATAGATAGATAGATAGATAGATAGATAGATAGATAGATAGATAGATATTCTTTTACTGATCTGCCAAAAGGCCTTTTCAAAAGACATACAATACCTGCAAATAAAATATATAAAATACTTTAATTGACATAGATTTGAAAATGTCATTATCATGTAGTCATTCCAACCTGGAAAATATTGGTGCACACTATATGATTTTTCTACTTTAAAATGTAACAATATTATTTAAACTAATTTTAAATAAATATTACTGAAATATGACCGCTCTGGTTGGTGATTGTTAATTTTTATCCTTCATTTTATTTTATTATATTTGATCTTCTCCTCCAGGCAGATTCTCAGAAACTTGTGTTCCGGCTGCTGCATAACTCTGAGTTGGAAGATAGAGACACTCTCTTTGACCAGATTACCTGACAGGAATAGCTCCATGTCCACTCTTATTATAACTGCGCTTACAGTTTAGGGAGTTTTTAAAATGTGCCCACAAGGAATGTAAATAACTCTCTCAATATATGCAATATTCTATAGACCCCATATCACTACACCATACAGCATTACAGACTTGATTTTCATTGTCATTGCCTCAATCACTCTCTCAGCTGATTTCTCCCATATTTATAATTAAATCTTCTAAAAGAAGGAAAAATAATGTTTAACATTGGAGCTTGCAAACTCTACTGGGTGGGATTTTCAAAGTGATTTTATCCTGAATCCACCAGCTGTTTTCGAAGTGATTTTATCCTGAATCCACAGCTTCAGTGCAGACATATATCAGCACAGGTAGACCAGCAATTAACTGGTGTGCATGTGTCCAACCTGCTGCCTAGGGTCAGATTTGTATTGTCCATACTTGTGTGAATAAATTATGCAAATTGCTGTGAAGCTTGATTTGCCTCATTTATTTATGCAGCAGGCCTCAAAGCATGCTTCACTAGTACAAGCCACAGGCAGCCTTTGAAAAGAGCTGCAGGCTATGTGTGTACACCCTTTGTCACAGACATGGCCAGATCTGGCAAATGCATCTGCGTCACAGGGTTATATGCCATTTGAGAGTTTTAGAGAATTTTTCATTGCATATCCTAAAGGTATTAATTTAGTTTTATCCAGACTTATTACCAATTTATTAAGATCGCTAATGTTTTGAATTTATCCAATTCATTTAAATGCCCAAAAAGAGATAGAAATTAGTACAATATCATCTGCATATGCTAGGTTACTGATTGATATTCCTGAAACTTTTGGAGAGAGGCACTCAGGATCATAGAGCTTACTGATAGTGGTGTTAATTGTGTAAATTGAATAATAATGGTACAAGTATGCACCCTTGTCTTAATCCTATATTTGTTTTAATTTTATTTGACAAGTAACTTGACAGATTTCATCAAATCTATGATCAAGTACAATTATGATGTTTATGAAGGATGCCTAATAAATGTTGGTCTAGTTCTTGATCATAAGGGTGTTTCCAAAGCAATTTTCTGCTGATACTGTCAAGGTCTGCTGATAGATCCACAAAAAAAACTATAATAAAAAAAAAATACTTTTCTTAATCTTCACATATTTAAAAATTAGGTGTTCCTGAATTAAACATTGTTCAATAGTGGATCTGCCTTCCCTGACACCATTTTGAGTTTCTTCAATTACATCATTTTCTGATACCCAATTATTTATGTTTTGAGGTTAATTCTGCAAAATATGTATTGAGAGTTGTCAATTAAAGTTATTGGTCTATACCTTGATGGAGCTGATAAGGATCCCTTTCTATGTAAGGGGTAAATAATATTTCTTGACTGTTAGCAGGGAACCATCTACTTTGCATGCAAGAATTAAACAAGTGTATCAGAATTTAAATCCACCATTCTATTTTTTTTTACTTTCTTTCTGGCTTTCCAGCCAGGCTAGGGAATGTACCGATTATCTGCCCCCTGGATTCCCCAACCATCCCCTCCCTGCCACTTCCCCAAGTTGCCCAGTCTGGGAGGATCACGACTTCACCCTAATGGAGGGGCTCCCTGTCATGATAGACCAGCATTACCCTTGGGTACCAGCCAAGACTTGTGTAGGTTTTGTTTCCGCATGGTAGTGGAGAGTCTGAGGGTGTTATGCTGCCTAGTGGGAGGGATTTTACTGTGATCCCTGAGGTCTCAGACATGTAATGGCATCAAGTACACAATGCATGCTCCTTGCATGTGCATGCCAATGCCCACCAACCCCAAACCTGCATACACAGAGCGTGTCAGGCACATGTTCGTAGATGAAACTAGAGTCAGACTATTGCCAACTGCCCTGACCTTCCTCCACAGAGGAGGAGGAGAGCAGTCCTCAGATGCTCATCCCTCCCGGATGGCCCTTGATACTCCATGCTCATTTCAGAACCCGTTGTTGTTGGTATTGCAAGTGATAGTGTACTGCTTGTGCCAGCAGGCCAATATCACCATTCTAATTTAAACTTGAATAGATCATAAAGGGGTTTTGTCTGGTCCTGACACTTTTTTTTAACATGCACTCACTATGATGAAAATACAATATTTATTAGCAAATAAAATACTAAGGTCTCATACTTGATTCAGCATTGTCGCTATCATGGTTAAAAATCCCTTCCCGAGGAAAACTTTTGCTGGGGTTGGAGTTGGGTATTAGCAGCTAGGTGGGTGTGAGTTTATATTTTAAATTAAGACACAACTGGAAGTATTCATGTGGGTGCAAAAATAAAAGCAAGCACACTTTATTAAATGTCAAACCAAATAATATACAAAATAATGCATAGCCAACCATGCACAACATCTCTGTTTCCATCTCTGGGCACTAATGATGTCAGGGACCTCTCGAGCTTTCCTCCCAAGGGTCTTATGATGTCAGACTGAACTCCTCAATGGAAACACATTCTTCGTTGTGCATGTTTGTCCCTGTATTATTTTACATATAATAATTGGTTAGTGATGATTATCAACTGTGGGCAGAAGCTGTCGAACTATATTATACTGTACATGGCAGTGTATAATCACCCATGTATAATAAAGTTTGATTAAGCACCTTTGCAAAACTTCTCACACTCTGTGCTAGTGCTACTGGCTTCTCATGCTGTCAACTAATGCACTAACCTCTCTGAAACTGCGAGTGGGAATCTAACTTACATGCCGCCAAAGAATCACACGTTTCTCAAGAAATGAAAAATAACTGGCAGTCTACTAATGTCTGTCAATCCACTTAAAAATGGCACACTCATTGCCATTTCAGCAACCTAGTTATCTAGAAAGACAAAGCTTCACAGAGCAGCAAGAAAACAGAAACACTCCAAGAAAAACCAATACTGTTGTTAAGCTGTTAAACAAGTACCTGTCTGACAAAAATGTAGAAGGAACCAGTTATTGTTAAAAATAAAACATGGGGAAATGTGTGTCAACTCAGATTTTATGTACACCTTCAGCGTGTGATGCCTTGATAAACCCCTTGAGCTTTGCTCTCAGGGTTTATGAGGCATCGCAAACCTCGGATGTGCATAAAATCACTTATGCACACTTACTTATGCATTATTCTATATACTGTATAGTGTGTGGTTGTTGGGGTTAATCTCTGAGGCACTCCACATTCCTTACACATGGGTTGTGTCCACCTGATAGGTTACTTATGCATTATTCTATACTGTATAGTGTGTGGTTGTTGGGGTTAATCTCGAGGCACTCCACATTCCTTACACATGGGTTGTGTCCACCTGATAGGTTGCTTGATGCACATGTGACTTCAAAGAAATCCGACCCCCTTCCCTGTGGCACAGCCCTTCCAGCATCAGTTCTCAATGTGCATCAGACAGGTGGCTGCACACAAAATCAGCTCCCTAGAAGATCACCTATTGCACCAAAGAAAAAGTAAGAGACTACACTCATATAAGCAGTTATAAACACCAGTTTCAGCTAGCAAAATTGCAATCCGTTTGATGGCTTTGCGTCGCTGTTTAAAACTTTTACTTAACTATATCAGAAAGCATGCAACTAATTAATCAGTGTACCAAAAGAAGCTTGTAATTTACCCAGTTTGGGTATAAGATCATGCCTTGCAATCTGCTACCTTATCCTTAATTAACAGCTAAGGCAAAGACTATTTACACTTTTCTGCACTGCACACCAAGCAGCAATCTTTCTTTACCTTCATACCTGTCCCTTGGACTCCCTGCCAGCGAGTCTAAGATGTTTCAAAGAAAAGAAATCCAAACAGGCTTCTGTGACCCCTGCTAGCAGTCCCAGTGTAGTCCCTGCACCCACTACCATACCTCTCAACTGTCACACATTATGAGGTATGTCACTCATTGCCTCTCAGAAACCCTTTGTCCATCATGGGAAAGTGATATTCACATTCCCAGTGAGACTTTAAAGCAGAAATTCATAATAATCTATTATGCTCAGTTATCAAAAACATTATAAACATTAGTGCACTGATAGCTACGTGTTCTGAGCTTCCAGTGCCATGTTAGATGACATGTCACACATTTTGCTCATTTGTCACACTTGTCATGAAGAAAGGTTGAGAGGTATGCCCACTACTGATCAGTACTGGGCAGAAAAACCCTATTACTCCTGCTAGCTGTCTTAGGCATATTTTTCTCATCAATGCCTCCTTCAAACTGCTGCCTTGTCCCCAGTGAGATGGATTTCTCATATTGTAGCTCCTTACCTCCCATTCTTTATGGGACAGAAAGCCTGCTGCTGTGTGTGTAGTCCTTGGGAATAGCCCATGCTGGTGGTAGAGGAGCTCAATCCCTGCAAGCCTCTGCATTTCCATATTCCTCTCTAGCAGCTCTCGACTAAACATGGCACCTTTTCACCTTTCCCTTCTTTGTGTATTCGGGAAGGTGGGCACCATCTCTACATCAATCCAGCCATTTCTCCCTTCTCTACGGCATCTCCTGATGCTCCTGTAACACACTATCGTGCGACTCGAGCTAGACTCTCATGCACTCTCCCATGCGCCCCCTGCACTCAAGCACTCATGCTGCACTGAGCTCCCATGACGTTCTTTTGCAGTACTCGAGCTAGATGCTCGTGCACTCTCCCACGTGCCCCCTGTACTCACGCACACATGCTGCTTCTCTCTGCACATGCACGAGTTAAGGGAAGTGGTGCGTACACCTCACGCTGTACTGTAGGCAGCTCCAGCACTCCCGGCGACTCATTCAGATGCCCTAGCAGGAGGATAAATGGGGGAGAAGATAACACCAAATATCTTTCTACTGTGCAATGTGCAGAAGAAATAAAGAATTGTAACTGGCAGAAATGTTCCCTCACCCCAAGCCTTAAGTAATTTATTGTGGGAAGAGAATCACTTTCAGATTATCCATTGGGCTCCTCTACACTGCTACATCATGCTCACTTACCCATCATACTCATTTTATACTGCACAGAGCATTGTAGCTGACTCCCAGTATTTATTTAACACTGACACAAAATATTGTTATTTCTAACAGCACTGTTATGGGCACTCTCCCTAATTCTCTCTCTCTCTCTTCTCTTGCTCTCTCTCTCTCTCTCTCTCCATTCCTCCACAGATATGGGGAAATCCAAGAGCTGCAGACTATGCATTATTCCGATCCCAGCATCCCAAATTGGAAGGGTCTGTGCCTCCTGTGCAGAGGACCCACCGTCCCCTGCACATGACGTTTTAGAGGAGGACAACCTTGCCGGCACTCCTATCCACTCACGAGACCAAGGCTCCTCACAGACCACACTACCCCTTCAACAACCATCGTTGGACACAAATTCCATTCTACTGCAAAACCAACAGGTGCTACAGTTACAACAGCAACTCATGTCTGCAATGTGGGACAAGCTGGCAGAGCTCACCTCACAAAAATCAACTTCCCCGTCAAGCGCAACATTAAAATCTGGGCGCCACCCCACCAGCTCTAATATTGCCACCACATCAGCGGACGAGAACTCTAGACAAGTCATGACTGATAATACATCAGATAGCGAAGAAGAATCTGAGAATGATCCGCAGTCCCTAACGGCAAAATGGTGCTTCCCAGACCAAATGCCAATCTGGTACGCAGCATTATGGTAAAAGTGGGGTTTGACACTCCCACCCCCCTAACACAGTCTAAACTGATCCCTTCCCTTCAACTATCCCAAAAGATAAGAGACACTTTCCCAGTCTGTGAAGCCAACTCCGAGGTGGTTGCAAGGGAGTGGGAGGTGTCGGACTCAGCCCGCATCCCAGAGAGAAAATCATGGGACAAAATGTATCCTTTAGACACTGACACTTTAAAAACTTGGTGCACCCCTCCTTCAGTAGACTCTCAAATTGTAACCCTTAACAGAAAGACAATACTGCCCACCAAATCAACATCTGCCCTAAGCGACCCAGTAGATAAGAAACTAGAAGACATTCTAAAGAAAAACTCCGAACGATCAGGACTTGGAGTCAGAGCTGCAACCACTGCCAGCGCACAGCTTGAATGGTTGCAGGAAGTTCAAAAGAGCTTGACCACAAAGTCACCTGAGGCAGTCCTACTGGAGAATGTATACTGTCAACTAAGAGTTGGCAGACATGGTCGAGACTCCTAAAGATTAATGCTAGAGTAGCCACACTACTCAACAGAGCAAGGAGATGCATCTGGATGAAGCTGAGGCATGCAGACAGCGAATCCAAATCTCTCCTATTCAAACTACCATGCAGAGGAAAACTACTATTTGGGGAGGGCCTAGAGAAATACCTCAAGGTCAAGGAAGAGGATAAGGCACTAGGTAAGGAAAGGGCAACAACTCCACTTACCTACCATCCCACTCACACATACGCAATCAGCCCTTTCGTGACAGATGTAGGGGATGCGTCATTTACAGGGATCAGACCCAAAGGTCATCCTTTAACCCATACTTCCCAAACACAAAGTTCAGAGGGAGAGGGGTACATAGCAGGGGTAGAGGCAGGGCTTCAGTTAACTCCATTTTGGGAGTATTGACTTCCAAAAATAAGGCAAAAACTTCCAAAATAAAAAGAGAGGAAGTCATTGACTTCCAAGTGTAAAACCCAAAATGAGATGACTTTCAAAATTGCAGGCATGGAAGTCAGAAATTATGGATTTTTCTGAACAAAATTGTATTTTACCACTAATTTATTATGTTAACATCCATACATTTGTCCATCCTAGAATACTGACTTCAAAAAGTGGGATCCTGTAAGTATTTTGACTTCCAGAAAATTGAAATGACTTCCAGATTTGAATTCCTGGAAGTTTTAGACTTCCATTGAAAATAAATTAACTGAACCTCTGGGTAGAGGAACATATCAGTACTGTAGGAGGGGCCATACAAACCAATGACCATCACGTTCCAGTAATAGGGGCCTGCCTATCATGCTTTGCATGAGAATGGATCAACTCCACTCAGAACAAATGGGTACTAGAAATAATTCAAAATGGTTACGCAATAGAATTCGCCCAAAACCCCAGGCAGAAAAGGCTGATAACTTCACTGTAACCAAACGCAGGGCCGTCCACAACAAATGCAGAACATCCTGCTCCAACTGATTGCAAACAATGTCATAAAGAGGTTACCCAAGGAAGAGGAAGGACAAGGGCTCTACTCAATTCTGTTCAGGGTACCAAAAGACAGGGGACTTACTACCAGTACTAGACCTAAAATCCTTCAACAAAAGTGTCACCTACAAACCATTCAAGATGGAGACTATCAGGTCCACATTAAGGGCCATAAGACCAGGCGACATACTTACTTCCATAGATCTGAAAGACGCTTACTTACACATTCCGATAAGACCATCTCATCAAAAATTCCTATGCTTCCATATATTAGGCCAACAGTTTCAATACCAGGTCCTCCCCTTCGGCCTTGCATCCGCACCTCAAGTGTTTACCAAAGTATCCATTGTGCTAGCTGCAAAACTCAGAGAACAAGGAATCCAGGTCATACCATATCTGGATGACTGGCTGATCCAGGCAAGATCGATAAGCCAGATGCAAGAGAAATAACAACGCAATGAAATGTTTACAAGACCATGGATGGGTAATAAACACAGAAAGAGTCAACTGACACTGTGCCAATTATTGGAGCACCTAGACAACTTAATAGACAAGGCAGAAGGGACAGTAAAGCCATTTGAAAAGAGGGCAAAGACCATAATATTGCGGTACACAAACTCCTGCAGACCGGAAGCGCTTCCATAGAGTCAATATCCCATACACTAGGCCTCATGTCATTGTGCATAGATACCATTCCCTAGGCAAGGTGGCATATGAGATCACTACTGTCATTCCTCATAGATCAGGGCCTTATGTACAACTTCACAAAGGTTGTATCAATTCCTCCAAGAGTAACACAGTCATTACACTGGTGCTTAAACAGAGACAATGTCCTAAAGGGTATGCCCCTAGACATACAGACAGACATCCAAATAGACGCAGACTCCAGTCCCACTGGATGGGAGACTACTACCAGGCACAACACAGCTCAAGGAAAATGGTCCATTCCCGAGACCAAATTACCCATAAATGTGCTACAGTTAAGAGCTGTCCGCCTGGCACTACTGCACTTCAAAGGACTAGCAAAAGGAAGACACATCCTAATATGCTTGGACAATCAGGTCACGGTCTCCTACATCAACAAACGGGGAGGAACAAAAAGCAAAACAATGCAAAAGGAGGCAGAGAAACTCATCCCTTGGGCTCAAAAATTCCTCGCAAGCTTAAGCGCCATATACCTAGCCAGAAAGCTGAACACCACAGCAGACTGGCTAAGCAGACAACAACACACCTAGGGAATGGATGACTACACACATTCCATACCATAAACAGATGCTGGGGCCCCATAGAATGGGATCTGATGGCCATCAACAAAAACAACCAGTGCCCAAAATTCTTCTCCGATTTCAGGACCACAAGACGATGGGGTGGATGCACTCTTCTCAACCTGGACATTTCAAGTGGCATACATATTCCCACCAATTCCAATAATTCCACAGGTCCTGAAAAAGATTTGCAGATCCAGATCAAGGGTGATACTGATCGTGCCTTATTGGCCCAGGAGAGCTTGGTTTGCAACGGTGGTGGCCATGGCCTTAGACCACCCGTGGAAACTGCTAGACAGACAGGACATCCTCACACAGGGACCCATACGTCACCCCAATCTGACCATCCTCAGACTGACAGCCTGGCTCCTGAAAGGGAGAGACTGTTAAGTGAGGGTTACCACCCATCTGTGATTGAGACCATGACAAAATCCAGAAAGGCTATCCATAACCTCTACATATCAGAGACAGTGGAGGATTTTTCAAGGTGGTGCTTACAGAACAATATCAATCCCACTTCCGTCCTGATCCCAGACATAGTACTCTTTCTGCAACATGGCCCGGACAAAGGACTGTCTCCTGCTTCACCCAGGGTTCAAGTAGCAGCAAGAGGGGCAGCAAGGTGCCTCATAGAGGGTAGAATACCAGGTGCACATAGGGATATTATCGGATTCCTAAAAGAATCCACCAACTTATGCCTAACAATTTGTCAATGGACAGCACCTTGGGAGTTAAACCTAGTCCTCAGGGCCATGACAGACCATCCTTTCGAACCTCTAGAAACTGTCACTCTCAAATGGCTAACTCTAAAAACTGTTTTCCTCCTGGCCATCTGTTCAGCCAGACGGATCAGTGAATTACAGGCACTATCTTGCCGCTCACCATACTTGAGTTTCCATGAGGAAACGATCGTACTTAGGACGATTGCATCCTTCATCCCCAAGGTTAATACCAAGTTCCACTCACAACAGGTTATTGAAATACCAGCAGAGCTACCTCAAGAAGAGGTCGCTGTCGACTCCAGACTTACATTTCTAGCCATGAGAAGAG
This sequence comes from Neoceratodus forsteri, assembly GCA_016271365.2. Lineage (NCBI taxonomy): Eukaryota > Metazoa > Chordata > Ceratodontiformes > Ceratodontidae > Neoceratodus > Neoceratodus forsteri. The sequence continues at coordinate 433,230,651 of CM057450.1, read as the reverse complement.
TGCTGACCATCTATGTCAACAGGACATCTACTATCTGCAAAACCGATAGACTCTTCATCAGCATGCAAGGAGGTAGAAAAGGGCTACCAGCCACCAGATCTACAATAGCTACTTGGCTGAAGACAGACATCACAGAAGCCTGTAAAGCATCCTGTCACACTCCACCAACCGACATCAAGGCACATTCAACAAGAGCAGTAGCCACCTCATGGGCAGAAAGAAATTGGGCTACAGTGGAGGAGATCTGTGTGGCAGCCACTTGTGCATCCCCTCACACAGTCACCAAACATTACAGGGTGGATGTATCACAGCAGCCAAAATCACACTTTGGACAAGCAGTACTGCTGGCAGCTAAGTCAGAGACTACTAACATGGACTAAAATTATCAGCAGACCAACGGAACTTAATGATAAATTTCTGAATTCTTGACCCACCCTTTACATGGAACTGCTTTTTATATAGAAACCCATGTGTAAGGAATGTGGAGTGCCTCAGAGATTAACCCCCACAATGGTAGTTTACTCACTTGGTAAAGGTGATTGTGAGGTGTACATCTCTCAGGCACTCCACAACCCACAAAAAAAAAAAAAAATTCTTGTTACCAGTGTTAATATTAGAATATAACAAGGAAGGCCAAGATGTTTGAGACAGTTGAGACAGTATGTTATAATGATACCCATAATCTGGTCCTATTGTAGTATAAATTATTAGCAATCGAAATAAATAGAAACACAGAAACACAACTTGTATCATCCAAATTTCTTATGCATGGAGGTAACATTGCTTACAGGCCAACATTGTCTAACAATTCAGAAACATTTAATCCTTAGTAGGTACAGTGTTGGAAGAATTCAAACTGATGCTGAAAGGGCTGTGCCACAGGGAAGGGGTCAGACTTCTTTGAAGTCACATGAGCATCAAGCAACCTATCATGTGGACACAACCCATGTGTAAGGAATGTGGAGTACCTCAGAGATGTACACCCCACAATCACCTTTACCAGGTGAGTAAACTACCATACCCCTTGTTGTGCATGGATTTCTAGCCTACAGTTGCTAAAAAGCTGCAGTACCACAGTTCAAAGGTCATAGAATGCTGTTGTACCCTCCTGTAGTACAAAAGTTATTTTTTTAGAATAGGAACTACTGCCATCTACATTGTAGTTTCATTTTCCACCCTCACACAGAATCTAGACCCTCTCTTCATAGAAAATTTACTGTTATTTTATCGTTTTGAAAAAACAGAACCCACCCTTTTCAGCAGCTGTGTGAGAGTGAGTTTCTGTTTTTTTTTTTAATTGCACATTAAACTGAAGGTTTCTTTAGAATAAAAAGCTGCATTTTTTTTCAAACTATATACTATATAAAATAACATATGGGTAATCACGCACAACTGAGCTGTGTTTCCATCTCAGGAGCTCTAATGACATCAGGGACTTCTCAAACTTTGCTGTTTAGGTACCTAAGATAAAATCAGAACACTTTATATTTGATCTTTCACTGAGTTGCAAGAACAAGGAACTGAAGACATCAAAAGCAGGAGTTGTACTTCTTTGATGGGGTTCTGGCCCTTTGATCAAGATGAAGTCACAATGACCTCGGCCTGATGGACACCAAATCAATCACTTTAAGATTGCTGGGCATTTCACTGTATTACCTCCTGGCTCAAGTATGCTCTGGTTAGCTTACTCATACTTTAAAAAGCAAATGCAAACCTCATTAAGAAAATACCATCTCCCATTTTTAAATGAAAGCTTAAGAATAATGAACTCTTTTGATTCAGAATTAAACAGGCTCTCATACCAGATAAGATAGTTTATGTCAACCTCTAGATCTTGTCATAGTAAGTACATGCAGAAGCAAGAAAGTACCCACATCTAAAATGCGTGTTGTTTATTGTAATGTTTACTTTTTATTTTATTTGCTTGAGGTAATGCTAGCAGTTACTGTATACTCATTTGACCCTGCTGAGTGGTGGTGTGTCAAGATCATGCCTCTTAAAACAACCCATAATTCTCTAAGGTCTAATTTCCACACCCAATGCCATTAAGTATGCCAAATCATGTTTGTTTAGTATCAGCAGAAAATCTAAGTAGGATGTTTAAACATGCCATTGCAATGCATTGTAGATCTGCCTCCTGCAGGAGTAAGACAGTTCCCAAGTGTGCCACATGCACAGAGTTGGTTATTAATCCAGCGTACTCAGTCTTGCTCCTTCTGTTTCATTTCCTTCTAACAATAAAGCTATTCTATGCTGGCATCAAATGATTGCAGTTCATTACTGATGCTGTCTTGGTAGCCCCACATCCCCTTCCTGAATAAACACACTGACACAGGTCTTGGAGGAAACGGTTACAGCCATACGTTTATTTAACACATTACATTATTAGACTAGCATTCACAGCTGGGAGAATTTGCAGACTCCTCTGCCCCCACAGTCACCGTTGTTGGAAGTGCCAACCCTTGCATGGGACAAGAACTAGATTTACCTTTTGGGTCAGTACCTGACCCCAACAGCAGGGAGGTCATGTGATCAAGTGGCTAGTGGCTGCCCCTAATCTGTATTTTGAGTCCCTTGCATGCAACCAGCTCATGCTGAATAAGGTGAGACCAGATGATCAGTGTGTCCTAGGCCACCATTGTAATATGGAACATAGGTCCCTCTCATTGTCAGGAACAGGCTGATCACTTTCTGAGGCCCCAGATCCTCACTGCCTAGATGGATCAGAAGAATGTCTGGTACCTACCCCTTCTAGGCCTCCACCACCAACCTGGGTCGCAGTTCCTCCCAGCATACACCTCTCTTACTCAACCAGTGAATCTGTGCCTTTTTCTGTGATATGGCTAGGTCCTGCTTCCCCAGGCCGATGGGTCACTCTCATCTCTTCACAGTATATGAAGGAATGACTCCAGATCCATATGCTCTTGGAACCCTCTGAGGAACCTGGAATAGTCAAGCAAGGTCATTACAGCAAGTTCAGCCATTCGTGAAGCAAAAATGCCTGGGACTTCCAACACCCCATAACCTGTGTCTCGGTATCTGTCAACTCTTGACTCCAGGCAATCATTGCTGCCTTGATCCTGAAGGAATGAGTGCTGAACTCTTAGGCAATACAGTCCAGCTTAGTGGACTGTGAAGCCCAATATATGCCAGAACTAATAGGCTGTCATGGGCTTACCATCCTCATGCCAGAAGAAGGCCTTGCCCCTCCCTCAGGTGAGAGGTTATATATACTCCCACCTGGGACTGGATGTCCCATGAGGATCCAACTGGGACCTCCACCAGACACCAGCTGCCCATGCCTCTGTAATTGATTTTGCTTCTCCCAGCCTTAAAAAAACTACTTGGATTAATGTGACATCATTGTCTCAGCAAACTGGCCCCCCCTCCCCTTTTCTGGGCCACTTGTGTCAGTTCAGAGACCCAGAATACTCCATCAAAGGCAATAGAAATGCTGTCTTGAATAGCATAGCCTCATACAATTCCAGCATAATGTTGGCAAGATCACCCACACCCGTGTCAGGGTTACTGTGTGATAGGTGCTGTGTATCTGGCTGCTTGGTTTGGTTTCTTGCTCCAACCCTCAAGGATCTTTCAGACCTGAAAGCTTGAGTGGTGCCCATGAAACCCATTACTCATAAGAACCAAGACAAACCCACCAGATGTCATCCAATGACCCTGGCATCAATATCTGTTGCCTGCTACCATGATATAGCTACACAGTTGATCAATCAGAATGGGCCAGTTGTTCAACCATCCCACCTCTGCCTGGGTCATGTTGTAGTGCTCCACTCTTTGGTGATAGGTAACTCTGGTTTGAGAAGCGATGGAATTATCTATGCAGTTTCAAGTCTTGAGGTCACCACCTTCCACAGAAATGGTTGGACTGACTGTGGATGCTGTTCTACTGCTGGGGCCAGCTCCCTAAATTTCTGCCACTGCAGACAAGATCAAGCATCAGCAGTTCCATTCTCAATGCCTATAACATGAACATCTTTAAGCTGAATGTTCAGCAATATGCATTTTAGGACAAAGACCCATTAGATCACCCAAGTGGCCCTTCGGCCCTAGTTGTCCATTTATGGTGTGTAGCATGCCCATTCTCATTTCCCTTAATCTGGGCCTCAAATGTATAGGCCTACCACAATTGGGAAAAACTCCAGTAAGGTTATCTGTGTGCGGAGACCAGCAGTGGCCCACTTGGGGGTCCACTCCGAGGTGCAGCACTTGGCTTGAAAGTATGCTTCAAACCCCAGTCCACTGACGGCATCCATAAACAACTCCAGGGCATGACTTTCTCAGTCGCTGGTCACATTTATACTCCATTGAAGTGGACAACAAATGCCTTCCAGACCTGCAGGTCCTCACGGAACCGTTCCATGACCCTCCTCCTGTGATCAAGTTTCTTAGTCCCTGCCCCCAGCTTTCCCATGCATCTTAGGAAGGTCCTCCCTGAGGGGATGACTCAACATGTGAAGTTTAGGTGTCCTACTATCTGCTGTAGCTCTCACAGAGTAATATTTTTAGCCACTGCTGCCTTGTTCAAGAGTGACCACAGTGCATCTAACTTGTTCCTAGGCAAGCGACACTCTTGTCTTACTGCATTAATCTGTATGCTCGTAAAGGCCATCACTGGACTTGGTGACTCAACCTTCCCAGAGGCCAAGAGAATGCCAAAGTGGTCACACAGTTCCACAAATGTGCTCAGCATCTGCCAACACACTGGGGTGCAAGCTGGTCCCACAAACAGAAAGTCATCCAGATCACACCACAAAGAAAAGGCAGAAAATATAAGCAGGATGAACATACTATTGCAATGCACTGTGAATCTGCCTCCTACAGGAGTAAGACAGTTCAAAAGTATGTCACATGAGAGAGAGAGTTGGTTATTAATCCACTATACCCTGTCTTGCCCCTTCTGTTTCATTCCCCTTCTAAGAATAATGCCAGACTGTGCTGGCATCAAAATGGGTGAAGTTCATTATTGGCATTCTCATCATAAAGAAAAGGCAGCATGTGACCTCACTCAAGACTTGCCTCCTGGAAGCTGTTCTACTGTTGTTCTCTTTGATGCACAGGTTGGTAAAACCACAGCCTGGGACCACCAGTCCATGATGCCCACCTACAACTACTCAGCACTGTCCAATGTATGACTAGCTTAACTGGACAAGTTCCTGGAGCAGCCAAGACTACCACTGGCTTTCTTTGTTGTCCAACTGTGCATCAAGAAAAGCCCTGAATATCTCTAGCTCGCCTCACAGTCAAGCGGTGATTACGCATTTGTTCAGCAGCTGCCCCTACAGTCGCAGCAGTTGACATGGTCAGATATTTCCTGCACTTTCGAGTTATCTCTAGAGAGCTTTATTTCCTGCCTGCAGCACCACTGTAGGGCCACCTGAAATAATCGCTTAAGAAACACTGTAAATCATCTGGAAATATCTGGCAATGTCTATTGCTGCAACTCTACCTTCTCGATTCCCAGGATGAAGCCTGAATTTGGTATAAAGGCTTTAAATTTGCAGCACCAGGCACCTGGAACAAATTCCCTCACCAGCTGAGGAATGCTTCTACAGTAGCTTGGAAGAGTTCAAGTACAGTCTTTCCATGCACCTTAGACCTCTCTCTGTATTAGTTATGGCCTACAATCCCACCTCCCTGACCATGATTTTGTTGCATAACAATGCTCATGCTTTGTTTGTTGTGGCCCCACTTGGTTTGCTTGCTTTGATTACTGTTTGGATTTACTTACCTTCACCGTTTTTTCTGCCCTGTGTATATTTTAGCCTCAAGTAATAATTCTACTGACTATGTTAATCTGTTGACGCTCGCTATCCATCTTGGACCTCAGAAAATGGGATGCTGCGATTATGAGGTTATCCCAGTTGGAGTAATTTCAAATTAAAAAAAAACAAACTGTGTCAAGCCCCCTGGCCTGAATTGCATAACATCTTGCCCAGTATATGTGCAAATGTCTACCAATCCAAACTTGAATCTAGTGGCCAGCACCTGATTAAGAGACAGATAGTGTTGCTAGTCACTATAGTGTCTCTAACATAATGTCTGAGACCACATTTGACAAATCTGCATCAACACATGTGTCAAGGTGGAGGAGGAGGAGGATTTCAAATTTCCAGACTGCTATTCCTGTTTTAAGCCCATGTAGGGGATCCAAAAGTACCATGTAAAATTCTGCTGTAAACAACGTCTTTGTGCATTCGGGGAAAAATTAGAATCAGCCAGGGTCACTTAACTTCCATACTAACTGGGGCGTGGCTCTAGTTTGCAGTTTTACTCCAAAATCCATTCCTTCCTATTGACCCACCAAATCTATCCTCCTGGTGCATGTGATAGTAGGATGGGAGCCTGCACAAGTGAAGCATTTGTGAAGAAACCTGCAGCTGCCTGGAAAAGCACAGTTCATATAATTATTGTAACCCTAACAAATGCTCTGTTGTTGTTAGCCTTTGCTGGGATGTCAGGAGGGGGCTGGCTATATGCCACAGCTGAGAACATCCATATCATAATTCTATCTCACGAATACAGTATGTATCATCCTTACCACAATTCACTGATTCAGCCCTCATTCTGCCTCCGAAAATTTCCATCATAACCTAATCATGCTGTTCCCCATACATTGTATACATCTTCCAATTACTGTCCTGATATTTAAAAAGATCACAGCATTCATTAGGCTCTTTTCCCCCATATTACACAGACTAAGACATCAAAAGTCACCATTTAATTTCCAATTATCTAGGCTACCTTTTGAGGTTTTCTGCTATCATCTCCTTATGAATACATATGAACAAATTTATGAAAGACAGAAAGGCCACCATCCCATTAAGAGTTTTTCCCCACTTACTCAGTGAGAATACTGTCACCCCTATTTTGTCAAGGTTCCTATTTCAACTTTGACTTCTTGCAAGCCCCCCCTTTCCTGTGAATCTGTGAGAATGTCTACATATGACTGTTGCCATATTTTTTCCTTTTGTGACTATAGAAAAATGCAATCCTGAAGGTTTCAAAATTCTGATATAACTCACCTTTCTGGTGAGCACCTCTACTCCCTGTGAGTGTACTGGCAGTGGGCTCAACACCATTGGGCTCATCACCCACACCTGCTGGAGTACTGCCTGCACTGGAGAGACCTCAGCAAGAGATGCTGGTTATTCCTCTTCCCTTTACAGACCTTGTGGGTAGCAGGCACCATTGGGCCCACCCAGACTATTGTTAGTCCAGTTGAGCCCTCCCAGTACCCCATGGTGCCCCATAACCTTTACCAGCAAAATCTACAGTACAGAAGACTGCCTCAGCATGTTGCCCACCTCTGGTGCAGACAGACATGGAACAGGAGCTGGTGATGTGGAGCCCTTCCTATACTGTTCCAGTTATCCACAGCCTAGGCCATCTTCCTGACAATTCCACCTAAATGGGTTCCAGTACCCCAGTCCCCATAGAGGGATGGCCCCAATGCATGCTGCAAGGACATGGCCAGTCATATATCCCACCAGTCAGTCTCTGCTATGTATTCTGAAAGCTGGTCCACCTCATACAACAGCAAAACCTGTACTGAGTGACCTAGCCCAAATGGCCTCTCCTTGGTGCTCTCCATGGTGGACCTTCTTTCTCCTGCTGCCGTAGCTGGCATCCTGCATCTCAGGGCTGATTCTTTATCTTCTTACAGTGTCTCCTGCCCCACCTCCCATGGACCTCTGGGTACTGTGCTGATGAGGGTAGAAACCACCATCACAGGCCTCAATAGTAAGCACACAGAGAAGCAGGGAAAGGGGACAACCCTGTCTAGTCCTCCAGGATAGCAGAAATGGGTCTGATAGGTGGCTGTTTGTAAAGACCTGAGGAGACTGGTACAACATTAGTGTCAGGACTGGATTTTGGGTCCAAGCCAAATTGCTCCAGTGTGGCAAATATGAAGGGCCATTTGACCCAGTCAGGTCTTTTCGGCATCAAGAGCCAGGAAATAGGTCAGGCAGCCCCCCAAATCTGGACCAGTGCCACATGATGTTCAGACTACATCTTATGTTATGCTTGGCTTGTCTTCCTTTGATGAAACCTCCCGGTCAGGGTGGATGAGGTCTGGCAGGACCCTATCCAAGAGTTACACCAACACTTTTGCTAGAATTTTATAGACTGCATTAAGCAGGGAGATTGGATGGTTAGAGTCACACTGGGTGGGTCCTTGCCAGTTTTAGGGAGAATGGTTATTGTGGCTAGGATTTGTGAGGAAGGGAGCATTCCTTTGTCCACAGGCTCCATGATCACATCCTCCAGAGGGGGTTTGGAGTACCTTCCTGAACTCTTTATAGAATTTGGTGGGCAGCCAAAGCTTTCTCTGATGTGGAAGCTCAGACTGCTTTGTGGGTTTTCCCTCTGGATAGTAGGTGATCCAATTAATTCTGACCAAGTCATTGAGGAAGGCAGTTTAAGGGTATCAAGGAAGATGTGTAGGAGGTCCCAAAATGTCTGCCCCAGAGGTGTACAGGTTTGAGTAAAGGATTTAAAGGCCACTCCTACTACATGTTGTTGTTTAGGGAGGTGGTACCATCTGGCATGGTGATTTTGAGGATTGTTCAGTTGTCCTCTTGTTTGTCAGTTGCCAAGCCAGCCATCTACCAGTCTTGCCCTCCAAAGTAAGTGCCAGCTCGAGTGAGGAAAAGATACCGCTTGATGTGTGTCGAGGTCATCTGATTCAGTTAGCCTTTTAATCATCTGAGATTTCCTAGTCAGTTCGGCACACTGTGAGACATAATTTCTTCTTCTAGTGTTGGCACCTGCCCCTCCAGCTGCCTCTCTCTGCTGGCTTTTAACTTACTTTTAAGTCCCAGATATGGCAACCCCCTTGCAAAGGTCTTCATAGCTTCCCTCCTTGTGGTGGCCAAAGTGTCCTCCTTTTTGTTTAATTAAAAGAGTGCTGGAGAGTGAAGGACATTTTGTTTTTAAATTCTGGGTCCAAGAAGAAGACTGGGGTCGAGTCTCCATTGTCGGGGGGCATCTCCATCTCCCAACTCCGAGGGGGCATGGTCCAAATGAATGAATGGGCCATAGGAGGCAGAGGTCAACCCAGGTAACAGGTCAGTGATAGTAGCACTGCTCCTATGTGGGTATACAAATGATGTGCATGTGAGAAAAAGGAAAATTCTCTATCTGAGGGATGAAGGTACCTCCATGCATCAATTAGACCTCTCTCTCTGTGGCCATCTGCTGAAGTACATCTGAGCCTTTGGGAGAGTGTGATACCAGAGGGATTGACCTGTCTAGCACAGGGTCCCAGGATGTGTTATAGTCAGGAAGCCAGTGAGAGGGCCATGTGATTAAAGAATTCTGGGTGGTCAAAATTTGGCCCATACATTGCTACCAGGGTGAGGCATTCCCCGATCTCTTACACCTTTGCAACCAAATATCTGCCCTGAGGGTTTATTTTCTGTCAGATAAGGTATAAATAGAAGCCAGGGAAACTGTATGGCCACCCCAAGCCTTAGACATAAAGGAAGCCAAGAAGAGGGTGCCATCTCAGGAGCTACCTAATTTAACTGCTTCCTCCTTTGACATGTGGGTCTCTTATAAGATGGTAATGCCCCCTTAACTTTTTAATATAGGACCAGATCCTTTGCTCTTAATTTCTGTCTTTAGCTCATTAATGTTCCATGTCAAAACCCAAAACACCCCATAAGATGATTTGGGGGTTATGTACTCTCACCTCCTGGTAGCCCCTCCAACCCCCCACCACCACCACCACCACTCTCACCAGCTGAGAATCTCTGCCTGCCAATTTTCTCCATTTAACTGTCTACTGAACAAAAGCACATCCACAACATCAGACCCCACCCCACTCCCAGCTAGAGCAACCAGCTCATAACATCTCCAAACTTTAGGTGCCCTCTGGATCCCCCATTCTTACCATGTTCTTTCCTCCTGCTCCACCCTTGACAAACAGGCCTGAGTGGCAGAGTGGATCATCCAAAAAAACAAGCAAAAAAATCATTCCTCTCCCCATCTCTGCAAATCCCATCTGTGTACAGTCCCCATTATCTCTTCATGAAAGGAGCCGGTGTGAAAACATGCCACCCAAAAGTTCTAGTATTCATGAATGCATAGGAGGAGATTGAACTGCCATCCCCTCAAGTGAGCTGCTGGTGGTAAACCCACAGAGGAAAACTCAGTACCAAGATCCACTTGTAAAACTCCCATCGACATTGGTTTGTATTACATACCAGAGTGTGGTGCTCATGTGGAATAAAACCTTTGTCATGATGGGGTGGCAAACTGGACAAGCCCCAGATCATACATTTTAGTTTGATGGGTTAGAGGAAACTGGCCATGGATTCTAACTTAGGAGGCATCCAGGCCAACCATCTCCTCCCTGTGTGTGACTATTGCCTTCTGCAGTTTCCAGTTTGCTGTAAATTGCTCAGTTGGTATTTGCTAAACCTGCTAACCCAAGGGCTGGAACTGGGAACCCCCACTCCTCACCAGCAGCTATCAGTTGTACACAGAGAACATGTAGAGCATAGCTCTCCCAGCATAGTTGGAATTAAAAACAATTTCACTTAGCTGAGCATACCCTTAAACAAACAAAACAAACCTTGGGTATAATGCTCATCTATCTAGGGATAAATCAGCGACCGAGGGTATATATTACAATAAGTAGCTGTCAGAGCTACTGAGTCACCACAGGAAATCACTCATTGCAAGTCTTTCAATTATGCAAGTGTTCAAATGAGTTGCAGACCAGCAACAATTAATTTTAAAGAAAAGATCCATGTCTGTAAAAGATAGGTTACTACGGGGGTGGGGGGGCTTGCCAGTTCTGAGAGATGCCACTCCTCAGCAGTGCTTGTGTGACTGCATGGGAGCTGAACCTCTCAAACTGTCACAGTGGTTTGTCATGTCAGCTACCACCGTATGGGTGCAGGAGTAGGCTCCACCACGTGGAGCAAGTCTGTAATCAGTTAGTGCATGATCATCACGAAAAGCATTCATAGGATTCAGAGTAGTATACAAGCCAAAGCAAGCAATAGCCCATGTACAGGTCGTCCTTGACTCAAAGAATTTAAAACAGGCACTGGCTTACCCCAGCTACCTGGGGCAGTTCCCCACAAGCCCCTTCCCCGTCCCACACTTACTGTTAGGTGCAGGTTGAGCCTAGATTGAGGAGAGTGCAGTCATGGGGAGGGCTTGGTGCTCTGAGGCCCTGTGCACCCCCCACTGCTGCCACCTCAGTGTTCAAATATGCTAATGCTGCTTCTGGGTGGGCAGAGGCCTCTCGGAGGGTTAAAGGCTGTAGGCAGATGGCCTGGACACCAGATAATGATTCAAGATGGATAAATGTGGGAAAATTGCCACTGTGCCTCATGGAGATTTTTTTCAACAAGGCTGAATTCTTGTCTCTTAGGCTGCAGCTGATTCTGGATAGTCCACTTTTTTCTTGCAGCTTGAAGAATCAAAACTCAATTGGAGTAATGAAGAAACTTTATTAGGACTTTCTCCTGGTCCGTTTTTTCCCCTGGACATCTGTGAGTCCTTAGAATTTTAAATTTTGTAACATCCTCCAGCCCCAGAATTTGAGGAAGGTAAGTGGAAGAGGAAGCCACTGAGTTTGTGCCCTTGAGTACCTCAGGGAGGCCAGTCACCTGAACGTTGGTGTGATGCTGCCTGTTTTTGTTGTCATAGAGCTTGTCTGTGAACACTGTGATCAGTTTATGGGCCATTGTGAGCTCTGTTGCCATCTCCATGCCTCAGCTCTCCTGCTCTCGAACTCAGGGCTTTAGTTCATTCAAGCGTTTATTTTGTGATTTTGCCTTCTCACTTGAAGCCATTAAGTGTGTGCTGTACATGGGTGAGCTGGGCATTCAGATGTTGGAACCCCGCTCTCACTTTTGTCTGTTGTTTGTATATTATTGCCTCGACTGTTGATTTACATGCTTGCGGGGAGTGACAGGTGGTTGCCTGTAACATCTCTTGAGCAGACAGGTCAGGCGGGTCCTCTGATGCAGCTTGTGGTGCGGTGTGGTGTTACATCTTGCAGGTCTCACAGGCCCATCTCCTTTGTCAGCTTCTTCTGTCTTTTTAAAATAAATCTGAGTCTGTCAACAGGCCGATTTCAGTGGCTGCAACATAAGGAAGGTAGGATCTGATGATATCTTGGAAGATAAATTAGTTTAATATGAGGATGGCACAGTCATGGAGCTCTAGCATGGCCATTCATTCTCATCCCTGGCTAGGCTACGACCCCCATCCTTGACACTGCTGATAACAAAATCCACTTATACCTTCAAAGAATGAGTACCCTTTCGCCTTGGCAACATTTTAACAATGTATGTTTCCATTTATTCTTTTTTGTCACTTGTTTTTTTTATCACGCTTTTTAGTATCAAAATACTTGTAGAACCAAAATACATCAAACAAACAATATTCACTCAAGGTTAGGGTGAACCCTTTAGAAATACAACACTGCATTTATTACTTACATAGCTTAATAAAGAACTTTTTGCTCCTGGAAGATTAGTCCTCTAAGACCTGAGGTTCAATTCTCAAAAACCTTAGAGTGATGCAAGCTGCTGCCAAAGGCAGCGCTTGCATCAAGCCAGTGCACCAGGGACCTTGCACCCGATTCTCTATCGGGCAGGGTCCCAGCAGCAAAGTCCCATGGCTTGCTGCAACTCTGGCCAGGCGCCAAACAGACAGTGCACTGGGAGGTCTGCTGCAAACCACAGGGTGGCCTTTGCGCAACTCTAGACCATGGTGGTGTAGTGGTCCCCCATCTCAATCCTCGATGTCACCACTTATTAAAATTGTCATTGTGTCCCATTCCTGGGGATCTGGTGTCCCCTCCCAATCCCCGATGTGACCACTTAATATAAAATATATTACTGCCCCTTCCTGGTGGTCTAGTAGCCTCCCACCCCAGTAGGTAGTGCCCACCACCCCGCTCCCCACCCCATCCTGTAACAGAGCTGGTGACCGCACAGTCCTTGAGCTTTGAGAATCAACCCTGATCTGAGACCAGTTTTTGTTGCACTTAAGCTTTTTTTGCACTTTACACCCTTTAGTATAGATTTACTATTCCAGCACCACACCACCATAGATTACCACACCTGTGAAAAGGTTAAAGGAATTTTGAGAAATCAGATTCAAACCCAAACCTCCAGAATCAGAGCTTTGTGCCCTGATCACTAAGCTAAGCTAGTGGGTGCTTAATAAGCTTGAAGTTATGCACATGTGTGACACTAACTGGTCCCAGACCAATTAAAAAGAGAAACTGGTCTCAGACCGGGTCTGTGGGGAAAAAAGAGAAACTGGTCTCAGACCAGGTCATAAGGGACTAATCTTCCTATAACATGGTGCTCAGAGCTTCAGGAAGCTGAGTTAGTGGTCTGGAAGGTGTATGATAGGCAGGCGGTGCCTACTGCTGGGAGCAGACTTCAGTTGCATGGTGAAGGGCCCATAACAGGTCTTGCTTATCATGGCGGCTGCCATTAGCAAGGATCCACCGGAGAGTGAATCATCTTCTTTTTCTATCAACTCAGAGGCTGAGAGATGAGTAGGATCTGTGAACTATGTTATACTACAAAGTAAAGGAGGAAGGTGGTGTGACCAACTGTTTATACACTTGGCACCCATCACTGTCCCTTCCCCTGCATTAGGCAGAAGGTTTGGAGATATGCCCACATAGCTCCAGTTTAGTCTGTCCATGTAAATAATAGTGTGGCATGGCCAGCCCCAAAGGAGCATTGGTGTCTAATCTGTGATGAAAGTGTTTGCAGTACAAGTGAATCCAAGGGCTGGAGTCCCTGCTTTTCCTTCTTCAGAAGGGCAGGTAGGGTTCACCTGGCATGCTATTCAGGGGAAGCCTGCTCTATTCCCAGGGTAGCTCTATGGAGTCCAATACCCCTGTCTGTATTAAGAAGGATTGTACAGGTGAAGTCTGAAGCTCGCATCAGTGTAAATATGGAATCTGTCCTTAGCAGCCTCGGGGTTCAAGCTACATGGGACCCAGAAAATATGGCAGGTCCTGTGTGGCTGCTGTGCAATAATTCAGTGGAATTCAGCTGTGAGAAGAACTCCATAAAAAGTACCTGAGTGCCTTTTTGGGTTGTTGGAATTACCCCAGTTCATCAACTGAACTTTTCTACCTCATAAATGCCTTTACCGTCACCGTTGATAATGTGGTGTTCAGAGACTGCAATGATTGAGAGCTATGAGATATTGTAGCCTTCCCACTGGAGAAATGAAGTTGTAATGAAACACAAAGGCAAAACTGTAGTTTCCTAGAAACATAGACTTTGACGGCAGATAAGACCGCTTAGCCCACCTAGTCTGTCCATTTCCGCATCTACAGGATAAGCTGCAGATCCTAGTTAACCAACAGCCTATTTCTTCCTACCCCCACAAAATTGCCTTATGTCTGTCCCATGCATTCTTGAATTCTCCCACAGTTTTAGACCCCACAACCTCCTCAGAAAAGCTGTTCCATGCATCCACAACCCTCTCTGTGAAAAATGCTTCCTCACATTGCCCCTGAACTGCCCCATCTTCAAATTGTGTCCCCTTGTTCTTGCATATCTCTTTTCTGAAAGATGCTAATACATTACTATAATAACCAGCGCAACTTTACACTTAAACCAACTGTTTGAATCAGGTGGGTTACAGCCCGCAATCACTATTTATACAGTAATTCAAATGGATGATGTATGGGGATGTGTGTCATTAATATTCATATACATATCTGCACATCTCTCCTTTAGAACAATCCTTTAAACAGTTAACATTTAACATTATTAGAACTTCAAAGAAAGTTTTTTGTTTTTTGTACTTTACAGTCTTTAAGATTTTAAATCCTGTAACGTGCAGGGTTTCGCAGCAAATGAACTCAGGTCTTTGTGACAACGGCGAACGCCTAAAGATGATCGCCGTTATCACTCAGTCAGAGTGCCAAACACATTTTCGGCACTCTGACAATCCTGGTGCACCAGGACAATGGCACCAGGACATATTTTTACTACTTTCTGTGGAGGAGGTGCCCTCTCACACCCTCCCTCCTGGGGGTTTTTGCCTCGCACCCCCCTACTTAAGGATTCTCAACCCAGGGGTGCATGTTGGGGGAGAGAAAGAAAAATAAAAGGTTTGGTCTGGGTGCAAAAATCACACTAGCGCCCAGACCTGAACTCAGTACCTCAGCCATTGCCCAATCCCCGACGCCACACCGCAACTGGACTGGACGACCGCAGCGCCAACCCTACAGCCTCTTCACCCCCAGCCCACGCCACCGGGCTTCCTCCCACCCTCCATGTGTGTAATGTATAGCAACATCCGTCGCCTAGTTCGCCACCCCTCATCCGGTCACCCTACAACTGTCGGTCGCCGCGTAGGCGGATGCGAGAAGGTGTCGCCGTAATGGATGGCTCCCTTCCTCATGTGCCACTTCATGGGTTACCAACTAACCCTACTGATTTGAATGGGACTTTCTGATTGGCTGCACAGGTCCATTGGGACAGCTGCCATGTCTGCCGGTGCCACTGGCTGCATGTCCGTACCAAGGTCTTGGTTTGGCTGCGCTGCCATCATTGCTGCATTTTCTACTGCCACTCTCTCAGTTTCAAAATCCTGTCCCACTTCAATGTCCATTTCTCTTTTTCTCCCTCTGCATGGAGAAGTGTGGACCCACTGCTGGGAACTCTGTGTGACTGGGGAGCCCTTCAGATTGTGGCGATTATGCCGGTACTGTTTCCCATTGGCAGAGACAACATAGGAACATGGGGTCCAGGTGGGCAAAACAACAACCGCAGGAGTCAATTTATGCTGGCCAGTTCACATATGCACCTGCTGTCCTGGACTCAGTGGAGGAAAGGTATGTGCTGATCTATTATAATAATACTGTTGCTTTTGCTGAGCAGACTGTATTGTAGCACAGACATCTGAATCTGGGATCCTTGGCTCTAATAACTTGTGTTGCAGATAATAAGGTTCTAATATGACGGCCCATGAGTAACTGCGCTGGGGAACGCACAGCAGTTAAAAATAGTGTCCTCCACTGAAGCCTCATTACTACACTGCCTGTGTGTGTGTGGGATTTAGAGAGCACTATTTTTCCACAGGCTCATGTTCCCTCCCTGCAAGGCATCAAAGAGGCAGAACTTTGTCTAGGGGCATGACCAGGACACCTAAATGGACAGGTTGGGGGTGGAGGGCAAGCATGTGCCACCCACTAAGAACAGGCAGGTGTTCCCAGGGTG
The DNA here is from genome assembly GCA_016271365.2 of Neoceratodus forsteri. NCBI lineage: Eukaryota > Metazoa > Chordata > Ceratodontiformes > Ceratodontidae > Neoceratodus > Neoceratodus forsteri. The sequence continues at coordinate 433,214,401 of CM057450.1, read as the reverse complement.
GAGAGAATTTGCATCCAGGAATAGGGAGGAGATACCTCATCGTTTCCATCTTTCCTAGGTTGCAAGAACAGCCTTAGAGGAACGCACACACAGCAGAACACAGCTGCAAAATAATTAGATTTGTCTACAAGCACTGTCTTCCAAGCAAGACACAAGCAATTGAATCAAAAGTACACACACACACACACACACACCAGAACACAGCAACGAATGATTAAATTTGCTACAAGCACTATCTCCTATGCAATACACAAGCAATTGAATCAACACACACACTCACACACACACACACACACACACACTTATCATGCAGTTTTCTTTAACTGAGTTTATCCTAGTACTGCCTTTGTGCAGTTACATCAATAGCTTAAACAAACAAACAAAAAATGCAAGTATATTAATATTATAAGGGATACAGTAAAAATCAATGGAGATAGCAAAGCAATGTAATGAATATTTGAGTTCCTATTCAAACCCAGTCACAACTCAGTCCCTGCCCTGTACATTACCAGGAATGCCAACAGAATTAATATAAATACAGACAACATACTGAAAAAAATTCAGAATAAGAAAATCAGAGTGCAAAGTTTCCACTAAAATGCTGAAATTCAAGACATAAGCAATTAAATCAACACACACACACACACATACGCATGGGATACACATAGGAGGACCCTGGTGACAGGGCTGGAGTATGGGGGGGGGGGCGGCGGTTTAGACTAGAGATCAGTTATGGTCCATGGCATAGCCACATGGTCAGAATATTAAATATTTAAAATAAACATAAATGCAAAAGTAATAATTTCAAGAAGAAAATGGAACTGCAGACAAAATCAACAGCAAGCAATTGTGCAGTTACATCAGAACCCAAACCAGCCAAATCATTTGAAGATTCATCACTGTAAGTCTTCTGTATTATGCAGACTGTGACACATATCAGTTGTAGGGTAAATTAGTGCATCTGGACTTATTTGCTGCACATGCATCTCAATTGCTAAGGGGTCCTGACCATGTTCACCCTTCCTCAAGCCAAGCTAGCTACAGTATGTCTGGCAATAACATGGATGGAAAGATTATACCATATTTTCAACAAGAAGTTAGCATTTTAAAAAGACAGTGTTGTAGACTGAGAAGCAGCTTGTGTAGGTGAATTCATCATGCTAGCCAAGATATGTTCTGGTTGCGTTCCATAAGGCTAACCAGTGGGAGAAGTAGGGGAAAGGGATAGAAATCTAACATAGAACCATTTAACCCATTTGTGATTCAAAGTTGCATGATGGAAATGCGGCTTCCAGAGCTGGACACCATATTCCAAATGAGGCCTCACCAGTGGTCTACACAGTGACATAACCACCTCCTTCCTTCTGCTGGTAATACCTCTCCCTATGCACCACAGCATTTCAATGGCTCTCCTCACAGCTTTGGTACATTGTTTAGCCACCTTTAGGTCATCCACTATGATTACCCCAAAATCCCTTTCCATTTTGATGACCATCAGCACCCCCCCCCCATGTAATCCTTCCCTGGGTTCCTGCAACCCAGATGCATGATTTTGCATCAGATCTCAGCTGCAACATTTTGGACCATTCCTCTTGTTTTCCTAGGTTCCTCCTCATTTTTTCCACTCTTCCCAAAGTGTCCATCCTGTTGCAGATCTTAGTGTCATTCACAAACAAGCTCACTTTCCCCTCCAGCCCCTCTGCAATTTCATTTGTGAAGACATAAACTAGGACTGGGCCCAGGACTGATCCATTTGGCACCCAGCTGGTCACACTCCTTTTCTTTGACTCAACACCATTTACCATGACTCTCCATCTTCTATCATTCAACCAGTTCCTAACCCAGTTTACCACCTTGTGACCCACTCTCAGGCTGCCACACTTGTTTGCAGGTCATATGTGGAATGGTATCATCGGCCATACTAAATGCAATTCATGTTTATGTTTAAGCTCATGAAACACCCTTATCAAATTAATGGCACTTGCAGCTGTAGTTTTGTTTCTCCATGCCTCATTAACAATTCCACACAACTTCACTAACTTCATTATGCAGCATGGTGGATCTGACCAGAATTTGTTTAGTAAAGTCTTGACTGTTTGCACTGCTCTCTCTTGACCATGCCATAACTCTGGGGGTACCTGGGTGAAGAGACAAGGTGTGTGAACTCGTATGCTTTTGCAAAAGACTCAAACTCAGCACTAGCAAATTGAGGCCCATTGTCGGTAATGAAAATCTCTGGTATGCAATGCTGTACATATTGGGATTTAATATGGTTATCACAGTCTAACTTGTAGTATTTTGTAATCTGAATATCTCAATAAACTTGGAATAACAGTCCACCATCAGCAAGTGTGTCACGCCACTAAAGTCAAATAAATCAGCTCCCACCTTTTGCCAGGGCCTCTCTGGTATTTCATGGGGGTGCAGTGGTTCTTTGGGTTGAGCTTTCCTGTAAGTGACACAGATGCCACAGTTGGCAACCAAATCACTGATTTGGCTATTCATTCCTGGCCAAAACAAAACATCTCCAGCTCCTCTCCTGCACTTTTCTATCTCATATGGCTGCCATGAATTTTTGTGAGCATTTCCTTTCACAGAGATCCAGGCACAATCATCCTCTCACCATTAAGGAGTAGCCCACTCTCAGGTGTGATTTCTTCTTGAAATAGCCAATGATAGGGTTTACCTGAGAGCGTTCTAAGGGCCTGCCTTATAACACTGTTTCTTTCAACATTTGCAGTTCCATGTCTCACACTGTTTCCTGTTGAAACTGTTTCATTTGTTTGTCAGTAACTGGAATTTTGTCAATGGTATGCACCTACATTTATCAATGTCAGTCACAGTTACAGTCCCTTTCTGTACTGCCCTACTGAGGGCGATGTGCAGCTCCCTTCCTGCTTTGTACATGACTTGCAAATTGTATTTCTGTAACTTGAGCACCATTCTTTGTATATGAGGAGAAGCAGTATGCAGGGGTTTCTCAAACAGGCTTTCAAGGGGTTTGTGATCAGTCTCTACAAGCACTTTCTGTCTGCCATATATGTATTGATGGAATTTAGTACACCCATACACAATAGGCAGCATTCTTTTTCTATTTTTGCATAGTTTTTCTCAGTACTGGTCAGAGATCTAGAAGCAAATGCCACAGGTTTATTGGCTTGTAATAGGTATGCTCCCAGTTCTTCAGAAGAGGCATCAACAGACAGAACCACCGGCTGGTGCAGATTATAAAAGGATAGCACCCGGGGTGCATCATGATTTTCTCTAATTCATGAAAAACCTGTTCATGTCTGGGGTCCCAATGTCAGGCCGTATCCTTTCCCAGCAATTCTCTTAGTGGTTTATTCAAGGTTGACATGTTGGGAATGAATTTGGCTAGGTAGTTAACCATCCCCCATGAACCTCTGTAGTTCCATGACATTCCAGGGTGTGGGAATGTCCACCACCACTTTAATTTTCTCTGGATCTGCTACTAGCCCACTTTGGGTCAGTCTATGCCCAATATGAGGAACTTCTTTCAGTCCATTCTTTGATTTTTTGTGATTCAACATTAGGTGGTGCTCTTGAGCTTTCTGCGGTACTTTCCTTAATCATGCATTATGTTCTTGCAGATCTGACCCCCATATCAATGTATCATCCATGTAAGTTTCTACATCTTCTAAGCCTTCAAATATTTGAGATATCTTTCTTTTAAACACTTCTGGGGCTGAGCATATTCTAAGCAGCATTCTTTTAAATTTATAATGCCCAAATAGTGTTGAATGTCACTAGCTCAGAGCTAGGCCCATCAAGTTTTATTTGTCAAAAAGCATGACCTGTGTCAAGCACTGAAAAGGTTTTGGCACCAGCTAGCCTTGCAGCTACTTCTTTGACAGTTTTCATTGGATAGTGCTGTCTCTTGATTGCTTTGTTCCAGTCTGGGGTCAATGGATATTCTCACTTTACCAGGCTTCTCTATCACTACCACTGAATTAACCCAGCTTGTTGGTCTCCCTACTTTTTCAATAACACCCAGCTTCTCCATATTGCCAAGCTCTGCTTTGATCTTATCTTTTAAAGCAAACAGTGTTTTCCAGGGTGGATGATTCACTGGGCTAATAGACTTGTCTATCTTGATGCGGTGCTCTCCCTGAAGACACCCCAGCTCCTGAAAAACATCAGCAAACATAGACAATATCTCATCAGTTGAGTCACTCTCTGCATTAAGTGAGAACAATTTCTTAACAAGTTTCCTCTCTAGACATATAGGCAGTCTCAGCACAGGCATTACATTGGCATCAACAACTTGAAACGTGACTGCATAATACTGAGTTTTGAATCCCATAGCCAGCACAACTTTCCCATTCATATTCATGTAATGGCCAGAGTAGGAAACCAATCATGTGTTCGACTTTTGAGTAGGCACTCTGGATACCATTTGATACATGCTCATAGGCATAACATTACACTGAGCTCCAGTATCCAGTTTGAAAGTCACAGTTTTCCCACTAATGTTTAAGTGCACTTTACAGTCATTGCCCACAGCTGTGTCAGCATTTCAACAACAAAAGCATTTTTGCCTTCACTTCTGATCTCTTCCTGAACTACATGCACCTTTGCACCTAGCCTTGTACTACACATGCTTGCAAAATTATTCTAGCCATTGCATATTTGACATCTTTGCCCATAAGCAGGGCATCTGTTTGGTCAATGCTGTCTCCCACATTTACCACATTTGCAGGCTAGGCTCTTTAGCTTGCACAATCCCTTTCATTTTCAGCACAGTCTCACTATTCTCCTTTTTGAAAACCATTAAATGCACTGCAGCATCTGCACCGGGGGCTCTACTTATAGTTTTAATTTTGTCTCTCGCTTAATTCAGCAGCCCTGCAAATATCAATAGTTTTAGCCAAAGACAAGTCCATCTCATAGAGCAGTTAAGTACAGCATATGGTCATCCAAAATACCACAAACAATTCTGTCTCTGATCAGTGAATCAGTCAGATTGGCAAACTCACAAGACTTAGCATACAAAGGTAATTCAGTAAGATAAACATCAAAGGTTTCACCTGGCTGTTGGTTGTGTGTGTTGAACAGGTGCCTCTCAAACGTGATGTTTCTCCGCTGATTGCAATATTTCTCAAAGCACTGCATAATCTGATTGAAGTCTGTTTTGTCTTCCTCCTTTGTCTAGTTAAATGTATTGTAAACCTCCAGGGCTGTGGGCCCATGATACGAAAGAAAGTCATGGCTTGGATCTCCGGAGGTTTCTCTGAGATTCACGGGGCTACCAAAAAAATCTCCACTTCCTGTCTGAAGCGGCGCCAGTTTTCTGCAAGGTTGCCCATGGGGTCCAGTGCGGGAAGTGGGGAGAGCTGCTCCATCTTCTGACACCATGTAATAAAACATGGAGGCAAACACTGTGGACAACTTTACATTTAGACCAACTGTTTAAATCTGGCAGAATAGAGCCGACCAACCACTATTCATACAGTAGTTCAAATGGGTGATGCACACAGGACTAGATTCCAGGCATCCCCATGATAGACAACTTTACTGTGAAACCAGGAACAGATGTACCTGGGCGATCCGCCAAGCTAAGGTGACCCACTACCGCCATAATCTTTTGTCTGCTTGGAGCTCTGGTCATGACTTCTGGTGCAACATTAAGGAAATCACTGGGAAAGTGGTCTCCCTTCTGCCCACCCAGCTCACTAGCAATGGTTCAATTGTACGGGACCTACTAACCATTGCTAACACCCTTAATAATGCTTTCTCCGACCTTAGCAGGGTATTGCCTCCAAACTTCTTTGACCCCACTCTGACCAGCAATCCCGCTTCCACCTTATCGGATGCCATTCCCACTTTCCATCTCCAAGCTATCTCCCCCAGCTTGGCACAAATATACAGACAAATAAGGGGTGACTTAATATTGGTATATCAAACCTTAAAAAATGATTATTTAAGAACCACAATTGAACTTACTACTGCCTCCAACGTCAAATCAACTAGGAGTCATGGTTATAAACTCATTGGAGAAAAATGTATATCCACTAGAAGGAGTCTATTTTTCACACAGAGAGTTGTGGGTTTGTGGAATAACTTACCTGTAAGTGTCGTTAATAGTGATAATTTAAATACCTTTAAGCAAAGATTGGATAAACATATGGGAAACAAAAAATTTGATTTCCACCCATAGGACATATGGGTGGCGAGCATACAATGGGCATCCTTACATATGCCTTCATTGCTCATACACTTCTATGAACCTATGAACCTATATCTTCAGTTTTATCAACAAGTCTAGGTATAGTGGTGACACCCTCAACTTAAAACTCCTTAGACTCACTCTAGATGTAGGTTTCTCCCTTCTTACTAAAATCTTTAATCTGTCCCTTTGCCTTGGGCATTTCCCCTCATCCTAGAAATGTGCAGTTACCCCATCATTACTTAAGGGTGGTGACTGCACTGCTCTCAACAATTACCGCCCCATCTCCATTCTCCCCCTCTCCCTTTCCAAGGTGCCGGAAAAAGTGGTCTCTGACCAACTTACTGAATATCTCTCCAAACATAACCACTTTTCCCCCGTCCAGCATGGTTTCTGTTGTGGGCACAGCACTACTACTGCGCTTCTTGAGTACATGTCCTTCATGCACCAAGCTCTTGATAATGGACACCTGGTAGGATCTGTCTACATAGATCTTACCAAAGTGTTCGACACTTGTCAATCATACCCTGCTGCTCCACACCCTCCAATCTGTGGGCCTTGCCTCTGAGGTGGTGTCCTGGTTTTCCAGCTATCTATCTTACCGATCCTAGCAGGTTAGGATTGGCTCCACCCTCTCCTCCTGCAGCCCTGTTCATTCTGGAGTCCCCCAAGGGTCTATACTTGGCCCCCTCCTTTTTAGCCAGTTCCTTAACCCTCATCCCCAATCCTGCCCTGGTAAAATGCTCCTCTATGTGGATAACGCCATTATCTTTGAATGCCATCCCAACCCCTCTGCCCTCCAAGCTCCAATCCTGGTTTGTGGCTCATAAGTTATCCCTCAACTGTAATAAAACCAAATCCATGGTCTTTACCCACCACCAAAACCAGCTTCGTAACCTCACTCTATCCATCTGTAACACTGCCAATGTCCCTCTCAAGCAAGTCTCTTCTTTCAGGTACCTGGGGTTAACCCTGGATACCCATCTCTCCTATCATCCTTACATCCAAGGTCTCCTGTCTGCTTTCAATACCAGGATTGGACTGTTATACCGTCACAAACATTTCCTCTCCCCTGAGGTGCTTCACCTGGCAGTATCCTCATTTGTTCTCTCCCTCATGGACTACTGCCTGGTGACTTATGGTACAGCTGACCCAACCTCCCTCTCATGCATAAAGAATACCCTGAACAAAGCCTGTAGACTGGTCACTGGCCATGACAGGCTGACACACACCTGTGATTTGTATAAATCCGCAAACTGGCTAAATCTGGAAGCCAGACTTAAATACTATACATGCATCCTTGCAAAGAAAATATCTTTTAGAATTGCCCCTCTTGGCCTTGGCTCCTTTGTCTCAATTGCCCACCCCCCATCTGAGACTCCAGAAGTGCCTCGAGGTCATCCCTCTTCGTGCCACACTGCAGAACCTAGTTGTGACAAAGGGCCTTTTTATACCAGGCACCTATGTGGCTAAATGACCTCCCACCCACCATCTCCCTACTACCTAGCCTTGGCCTTTTCAAATCTGCCCTCAAGAGCTACCTCTTTGAACAATAAGCCTGTGACTGCAACTGACCCTTGCTACACTGGAACCTGCCTTGGCCAGTGGTTTATTCTCAAACCAGTGTAACCAGTGTATCCAATCCTTGACTCCCTTTCTGTTTAGCAATCAAGTGTAATCTGCTACATCAATTATCGACCCTGAGTTGCACCACCCTGTGATATTTTGTCTTCTTGTCTTGTTTGTATAACTATGACCCTCCAGACCTGCTTCAATTATTTTGTATAATTGTGTAATTATATGCTACTTATCTCCTTCCCTCCTATTGTACTTGTGACGAGGTGCCTTTGCAAAAGTAGTCTTTGACTCAAAGGTTGTATTAAAATGTAGCAAATAAATAAATAAATCATTAATATTCATATAGATATCATCACAGAAATGTCTGCTCATAAGCATGCGTTTTAAATAAAAGGAGCCTGTTCTGAAGTTTTATTGCAAGTGTGGACCTTGCCTTTTGTTTAAAAGAGTGATCTGTGTCCTAACCCCTCTTGCTTTGTAGCCTGTATGTCCTGATGTGTCCTGGAGTAGTAGGAGGTCACCATCCATCTGGGAGGTCAAGGATGTGAGCTAGTACTGTGTATGCTTGCCTCATTGTTTTACCATCAGAGATACTCCTAGACACCCGGGGAGTGAGGCCTCTGGCTTACATATATCATTCCACCCCTAGATCATAAGGGTCAGCAGCCTTTCCTTTTTACAGATGCATGGGTGGAGCCATGCAGAAGTATTGCTGTAATCAGAAAAAGGGGTCTAAATTGCTAATGCAGCACAACTTTGTTGTTACGCAGGAGAGGAATGAAATCAAGTCCCTGTTTTGTGCATTAACTGAACTGTGTTTCCTCCACCCTCCCTTCCCCTCCCCAGCTGTGTGTTGTTAGGAGAAAGTGGAATCCCTCCACAGTCAACAGATCTACTGTCTGAGCTGGGTGTGGAGTGGAAAATGTCACCAAGAGAAACACAAGTCCCTTTTAAGACAGCATCAAAAGCAAACAGTGATCTTTCAAGCTGACACACACACACACACACGGACAGACGTGTGTGCGCGCACATACACACATAAACACGCACTAGAGACTTAGCAAACCATAAAAATGGAGATAACATTGCAAATTACTCTACTGAGCCAAAAGGGTAGTAAAATAAATTGATAACCTCCTGTTAAACCTCCATAAATCATCCAAGTACCTCCATAAATAGCCTTTTACATTAGAAGAATAATGAAATCATGAAACTCGTGCGCTGCTCACTTTAGGCAACTTCATGAAACAAGACATATTATCTGAGAGTCACAAAACAAATATGAAAACAAGCACGTGTCAGTGTTGAATGTTCGTGGCATGCATTGCTGTTGTACAAGGTCCTGCTTGTACACGTTTTACTATATATATATATATATATAGGTGTCAGCGTGGCTCAGTTGGTAGCACATCCGCCTCTGGACCAGAAGGTCATGGGTTCTTGTCCCACACCGGGATTGGACTTGCACCTAAAAATCGCTGGCATCTGAGTGCAGTATTGGGGGGTGCTGTACTGCAGGGGTGTGCCGTCCTTCGGATGAGACGTTAAACTGAGGTCCCTTCTGCCCATCCTGGTGTTGTCCTGGTGGGTGTCCAGGTGGAATAAAGAACCCAGGGCACTCTTCGCAAAGAGTAGGGAACATTCCCAGTGTCCTGGCCAACATTCCCCTGCCCATAAACTGGTTCATGCAATTACCCAGGCTGTGTGTGGGTGATGATGTGCGATATGGCCGCCACCACACATTCAGTCACTTCACTACCAGTCTAGCATTGCTTGTAAAGCGCTTTGGATGTATGAAAAGCGCTATATAAATACAGATTCTTCTTCTTCTATATATTAACCTAAGATAGACCAGATGTGATGTAATATGTCATTTGAAATGGCCTCCAGATTTTACATAGTTTTATACAGCATTTAGCCGGTATAGTAGAAGTGAGATGCAACATCTCAATTTTAGTGTGGTCCTAGTTTTATAATGTATTTTTTAGGACAGATCATTTTAGATGAAACCACTCCTTTTGGTGGGGTTCTGTTGTAGGGTTATGTGTTTTACACAGTTTTGAAGGATAATCCAGCTGAAATGCAATATCTCTTTTTCAGTGGGGTCCTGTTTTGACACATTTTTTATTGCATTTAGTTAAGATAACACAGATCAGATGCTATCTTGTTTTCAGGGGGAATCTGCTTTTCCCCAGTTTTTATTCTGTATTTACTGGAATATGGAGCCTAGTTTGGGGCTCAGTTTATTACAAAAAAAAAACTGTACTAGTTAGAGGTATGCGAAAAAAGCTTCCACAGGCAGAATTTAAGAGAAAGTCTGACTTTCGCTACTGCTTAAGTTTGGAAATCCATTTCCAAACTTTTGTGGAAATTCTGCCTGCCCTGCAGTCTTCACTATGTTGTAAAAGTACAGAAAAAGACAATGCAGTGCATGCCCCTCCACCGGTTCAGATTGCCCAAAATTAGTAAAATAAATACCTGATGGCTAGCTGTCCCTCTCCAGACATGATCCCGCATGACATGTATTTAAATCCCCATCCCTATCCCCTGTGTTGCACTATGATACAATAAAATCATTTTTTGTAAAGCAGCTTTCCTCATTTTCCTTATTTTCTTGACTTGCAATGAAAAAAACCTGTCAAACTATTTAACTCGGCATGTTCATCATTAAAGAGAAAATCATAGGTAAGATCCAAGTGCATAATAACTTTGCTAGAATGGGGTTAATTATTATATATAAGCTTTATCATACCATATGCAGGTCATGAAAACTTGGAAAAGATTTTCTGGATGAGCATTATTTCAGCTATGGTATTCTGTGCCCTCTGCACCCGTGTTATATCCAACCTGAATAAGAACAAAACACTCACGTTAGCTTAAATTACTTGGAAGTCCAAGAACTGGGATTTATCTCTTGAATTTTACACTGGAGTTGATAGATGACTGTCCCCATCATGAATGTGTGGTGCTTGTCTACCAAGGATGCTGGGATCAATTTGCTCAGTGTTCTTACATACCCTGATGTTCACCTCAGAGCAGCACTGGCTGTGAAGTCATCTAATGTACAGTACTTGCACTCTTGGTTGGAGGAAGGGTGCACCTGCGGTCACCCTATTGTTGGGGGAGAGGCGAGGGAACCAGAAAGGCAAAAAGGAAAAACAATAATGAAGAAAACCAAAAAACAAGGTGCTTATACTGTATACAAGAAGGTCACACACTTAGCTTTATCTGTCATCAGTAGGATGATCAAAAATGCAATACATTATGTGGACTGCTGCTTTAATTCAAGGGCCGCATTGCAAAATATTTTCTGTAGTGGTCTAGTGATTAGTGAACCCCCCCCCCCATCCCTGGTGGAGTGCAGTATGTTAAATATTGGTTTCAATTCAGAGTTATAAAGTGGCACAAAATAACTGTACCCTCGCAATCCACCAGGCCAAAACCAATAGTTTGAAGTTCGAGCTTAACTCTTCCTGAGGTGATGGACGTAGGTTCTGGAATAACATCCATGAAATCACTGGGAAATGTGATACCTCTGAACTCTGAATGCTGAATTTTGAAGGCTCCACCATACATGACTCTAAAACCATCGCTGACATCTTTGTCAAAGCTTCCACTGACCTCAGTGCAGTGCTCCCCCCAGCTTCCTTAGCCCCACTAGTGTGTCTCAACAAAAACCACCACAACCACATCCTTCAAACCGCGCCCCCCCATTCTACCTCAGAGTAATATCCAAAGCTGAGGCTAAAAAATACATCTCCAAAGTACTGGGAAAGTCCAGGCATAGTGCCGAGGGCCTTGACCTTAAACTAATCTCCCTGGCACTGGATGAATTGCTAACACCTCTAACCAGAATCATCAACCTGTCCCTCTCCACAGGCACATTCCCAAAGCTTTGTAAAGCTGCAGTCATAACCCCTATCTTCAAAGCAGGTAGTAAGACAAATCATACCAACTACTGTCCAATTTCAATCCTACCGCCTATCTCCAAAGCCCTCGAACGGATAGTCTACAATTAGCTGGTAGAGTACCTTGACAAATATCAGACACAATGCCAGCAGCAACATGGCTTCCGTAAACGCCACAGTACCACCACAGTGCTACTGGAGTTCAAGGGGTACATACACAATGCCTTTGATCATGGGCACTTGGTGGGGACAACCTTCATCAACCTCACCAAGGCCTTTGACACTGTCAACCATGACCTCCTCTTGGTCCAACTCAAGGCAACGGGGCTGTCCCCCAACTCAATGTCCTGGTTCCGGAGTTACCTCACAGGGCATGAGCTACATGTAAAAATAGCTAATACCCTCTCAGACTCGCAGCTTATATCCACTGGTGTTCCCCAGGAATCCATACTGGGCCCCCTACTGTTTAGCCTTTTCCTTAATAACCTCCCTCAAGCCTGTCAGCACAATATCCTCCTGTATGCAGATGATGCAGTAATCTACTCCAGCCACTCCGACCCTGTCACCCTTGAGCAGCGTCTTCAACAAGACTTCAATAATGTTGAGGATTGGTTTGGACAAGCTCTGCTGCTTGTCAACCACAAAAAAACAAAACCATGCTATTCACCCCCGCCCATAACTGTCATAAGTCACACACCATCAACATTCTTTGTAAACAAAATGTGGCCTTAGAAACTGTCCAAAATTTCAAATATCTGGGACTCACTCTTGCTAGCTCCCTCTCATGCTCTACCCATCTGCACTATGTTGGTACATCAGCTAACCGGAAGCTCGGTCTACTATACAAACACCATAGCTGCTTCACCGAAAAAGCCCTTCAGCTTGCCATCACCAGCTCCGTCCTCTCGACCATCGACTATGGTCTTGTTATTTACAGTGCGGCACCTGACTGCACCCTAAAATGGCTTTCCAGTACTCCGAAGAAAGCCCGCAGGCTAGCTCAAGGGGCTCCGCACCTAACCTATACCTGTAATCTCTACCCGCAAACGGGATGGCTTAACCTGGTCAAGAGAACCTGCTACCAAATCTGTCTCCTAGCCAAGAAAGTGACCCTTGGCCTGCTACCACCAGGATGCAGTTCCCTCCTGCACCAGATTGAACATACCAGGACTACCAGGGCATCCAATAATCACTCCCTCAAGGTCCTCTTCTGCCGTACCTCACAAGGACAGAGATCCTTTGAATACAGAGCCCCACTCTGGTTTGGCATGCTCCCTCCTGAGCTTACTGCTATCAGCAAACTTGGACCATTTAAATCGGCACTCAGATCCCACCTGTCTACGCAACAGAAATGCTCCTGCTTCCCCTGACCTCCTCCCCCTTGTGACCCGTAATCGCCTACCCCAACACCTACACTTACCTTGCTGTCCCACCCGCAACTCCATCTGTCCCTGCCCCATCTTCTTCCCTGTTCACCCCCTTTACCACCTCACCTAGTCTTCATCCCACCCCACTTACCAGTTCCTCACCTTTGCCCACACCCCCTCCCACCACCAACCCCCCGTGACAAAGTAATCCAGAGCCTGAGGTTACTGCCATACTTTTACACCCCGTCTTCTTCTATCTATTCCCCCTTCCTCTCACTAAGGCCTACTGTGCTGCTTAATAACCTTCTTCACCTATACAAACTCCTTGTAATCGCCAAGAACATGTATAGTAACTGTAACAATTGTTCTACTCATTGTGATTGGTTTCCCTATCGCTCTCTCTGTGTTTTCTCATTCTATTAATGTACTGCGAATTTTATTCTTTCCTTTCTGCCTGACATGGAACCTTTGTAAATGAGCTTGAAGCTCAAAGGTTGTAATCCTAGATTTCAATAAACAATAAACAATTTTTTGCTGAGGCATGTGGACTACAGAGAAGCTATCAGTAAGGTGTGCCTTGAGAAAGAAGCATTAGATCTTCCAGGGAAAATAAAGCATGCTTTTTTTTTGTTAGTACATGAACTTAGCAATGGCCATTTGTATTCACAAGACAAAGAATACATGTTTTAAAATAAAACAGTTACCAGCCATTCCTTTAAGTCTGTTAAATGTGATGTGGTTACTGTTGATTTTTGTGCAACTTGTCTTGTCTTACTGTGTTCACATATTTATGACAAGCATGTTTTTGTTTTGATTATTAAGTAAAAAAATACATTAGATAAATCCTGTAATATGCTGTTGCTGAATACATGATGAGAGTGAGAGATTCAGATAATTTTGTCTGATGAAGTTAAGAATAGAGTTCTATGACTGGGTGACCAGGGAGGTATATCAGGGAGGGGCAGTGGATGTGGCCTACCTAGATTTCAGCAAGGCCTTCAACACCCTCCCACATAGGAGGCTGGTAAATAAGTTGGGCAGCTTGGGAGTGGGCTCCAAAGTAGTAAACTGGGTCAGAAACTTGCTGAGTGACAGGATACAGAGGGTGGTAGTAAATGGTGTTCAATCCGAGGAGAGGGGGTGACCAGTGGGATGCCACAGTGATCCATGCTGGGGCCAGTCCTCTTTAATGTCTTCATAAGCGACATTGCAGAGGGGCTGGAGGGGAAGGTATGCCTCTGCTGATGACACTAAGATCTGCAACAGGGTCAACACTCTGGAAGGTGGATAAAATGAGAAAGGACCTAAACATGCTTGAGGAGTGGTGGGAATGGGAGTGTGGCAGCTAAGATTCAATGCAAAGAAGTGCAAAATCATGCATTTGGGGAACGGAAATCCAAGAGAGGAGTACAAGATGGGGCGAGAGGTACTGATGGCCACCAATCAAGAAAGGGACCTGGGGGTAATCATATCTGATGATCTAAAGGTAACCAAACAGTGTGAGAAGGCTGTGGGGAGAGCCAATGGATGCTAGGGTGCATAGGAAGAGGTACTACCAGCAGCAAAAAGGAGGTGGTTATGCCACTCTACAGATCACTAGTGAGATCTAATCTGGAGTACTGTGCCCAGTTCTGGAGGCTGCATCTCCGGAAGGACATAGACAAAATAGGGGCAGTCCAGAGAAGAGCAACATAAATGGTGCAAGGACTGCACCAAAAGTCATGTGAGAAAAGACTACAGGACCTCAACATGTATTCCCTGCAAGAGAGGAGAGACAGGGGGGTAAGATAGAGACATTCGAGTACCTCAGGGGTATAAACAAGGCACAGGAGGGTAGCATCTTTCAGAAAAGAAAGTGTACAAGAACAAGGGGGCATAATATGGGGCTAGAGGGAGGTAGGCTCAAGGGCAATGTGAGGAAGTACTTTTTCACAGAAAGAGAAGTGGATGCTTGGAACAGCCTCCTTGCAAGCAAAAACGGTAGGGGAATTAAAGAGTGCATGGGATAGACATAAGAGTACTTTTGCAATAGGGAAGAGAGCATCAGCTGCAGATCAACTACTGTCTGCGGTATTGCATTAGGTAGGGAAAAGGGGCAGACTACTGGTGATGGGCCACATGGTCCTATTCTGCCATCACCTTTTATGTTTCTTAACAAAAACCTTGCTTCTCTATGCAAACTTCTGACAGCTTGCATAGCTCATGATTCCTTGGTGAGAAAATGTCAAGCTGCAAAGTACAAACTGATGAATATCCTTTATTTCAACCAGCAGTGCAATCTATCTCTCTACCACGCAACCAATCATAAGTGGGTTGTATGCTCTGGTCCCTGAATGGATGGTGATGCTCAAGTCAACTATGGGATCATTGTATATCAATAAAACTGCATTATATTCATGCAGTTGTCTACTGGTGCTACAGTAGTTGCATTTATTCAGAAGCTGGGTGCTGTGGGATTTGAACCTGTGATTCATGAACATTTATGCCTGCTGGTGTTAGATTAGAATACGGATTCATCAAATGTTTTGGATTGGTAGGTGAAAGGGGTTGTGGCAACTTGATTGCACATATGAGTGCACATTTTTTATTTATTTCAATTTTTTTCTAAAACAAATGTTTTCAGGAAAGGTGGATGTATGGTGTTGATGTGTATGTACGTGTACTTCGCAATATGTTTACTGGCATGCATGCTTTTGTTTATTTTATTTCCATTTTGCCTCATTTCACTAACTGTAAACCCTCAAACATCTTCTCTCACAGCTCATACTGCTTGATTCATGTTTACCCCACTGCTCCCATTACCCATCACAATACCTATGTTATTACATGGAAACATAGAAACATAGAAGCTGTCAGCAGAAAGGACCTACTGGCCGACATAGTCTGCCTAAGGTACCTACCTACTTTGCTACCATAGATGCTAACTGATCTCTTGCCTTACCCCCGACCTGTTACCAAGGTCCCCTTGTGTCTACCCCATGCATTTTTGAAGCCTGTTACCATTCAGTACCCACCAGCTCTGCTGGGAGACTGTTCCAGACATCCACCACCCTTTCTGTAAAGAAGTGTTTCCCCATATCCCCATTAAGTCTCCCCCCTTCCAGCTTCATATCATGCCCCCTTGTCCTTGGGCATCTCTTTCTGTGCAAAACGCCACCTTCCTGTACCTTATTGATACCTTTGAGGTCTTTGAATGTTTCTATCATGTCAAGTAAAGTCAAAAGTTTTTATTGTTCAGCAGTAAAGTCATTACAATGTACTAAAACTAAAACAAGTTCAAAACAAGCCATACAATTGCACAACATAAGTCAATATTAAGTATCACAATTACACACACACTGGGTGCTATGCATTACTGGGGCAGAGTGGCTATGTGTGCATATTTAGGGCGTGCAACCACTCGACAGCCTACACTCCCCTATGCGGGATGCACTGAGAGGGGTGCGCAGAACATGTGTGCCCAATCCCCCTGTTGCGTGAAGAGGAACATGTTGGGGGCAGGTGGGAGGGCATGCCAGCCATACACCCCATTTATCATGGTGAGTAGGGCTGCACACCAGGGCACGTAGGGGGCAGGCAGGTACACCATGGACAGCCCTGCCATAAGCACCCCTACATGCCCAGCCTCCATGCACACTGGACTGGAGAAGGGGCCCACGGGCAGGATGGCTGTCACCCTCCACAGCCATGGCTAACCTGGCCACGAACCCCTGGCAGACACCCCCACTCTCTACAGGGTGATCCCAACTGCTGTCCCCCCATGGCATCACACCCACACCCCTGCAGCCCAGCACCAGGTAGTACCTGCAGAGCCAACAGTGAGGCATGGCCACACACACACACTCCTCCACCGGCACTGACACCACCCTACCTGTACCCACAGGTGGGGTACCGGGTGCCTGATGGCCAGCAGCACAGCCCTCTGCACACCTCCATGGCTGCTGGCCATCTGACCGACACAGGGTCACACAGCCAATGTGCACATGGGGAGGTCAGATGGCTGGTGGCTGTGGACGTGTGTAGAGAACTGTGCCACTGGTCGTCAGGCACCTGGTACCCCAACTGTGGGTACAGGTAGGGTGTTGTGGTGGGGCACCATGACACATGTGATGGATTGAGGGTACAGTGTTCAGGGGTCACCTGCGTGGGCAGTGGGCACACTGGAATGTATTGTGTGCATTGTTGGGGGCGCCTTGCACCATGGAGGCTGGGGTATCATGGGTTGTGGAATGATGCACGGATGGCCACCATGCACTGGGGATGTTGACAATGGCACAGTGCGCATAGGGGCTGTTCCACATGGGTCCAGGTGTCTGCAGGCTCAGTTCACACACCTGGACCCTCACCTCTTCATGCAAGGGATCCACTCCCTGTCAAGGACAGGCATCTGATTGGATGTCCGACCAGACCCGCGGCTCCACCCTGGCCACCCTTCAGAGTCCTGCAGGCCAGGGGGTGGGGCCATGGACAGGTGCACATCCATTGTGCATACCCCGGGTGCGCACTTGTCCGCAGGTGCAGTGCTGCTTGGGAGGGTTATGTGCGATTTGCGCATAACTTGTGTCCATTAGTACATAGGGCCTATTATATGTACATATAATCAGATACCAACAGTCAGAGACCAAATAATATTTTGGATCTCTTTTCTGTATCTGTTAAAATATAAAATATAAAACGTGCAACATTTCCTGCATGCACCCTAAATAGGTAGCAATTTTATCAATCAGTGTATCTAAGGAACTGCTTGTTAGATTCCAGTACCTATTTATCCAAAGGGATTTCACATCAACATGAGTGTAAAAAATGTGGGCTTTTCCTTGGGCTCGGCAATTCTGCTTAGCTGCATTATCATAAAGGACATAAGGTATTTCACTAATAAAATAACACAACCATTATTTGTAATAATCAGTAGAGTTTGGCTTAGTGCAATCGGGCCCTTAAATCTTTCATAGTTTTAAATTACAGTTCTTCAGGAATAATTATGGGCTAGAGGCTGTTAAAGAGCTCAGATGGCTCACACGGTTCAGCTTTTACCCCTGAAAGGGTCCAGTGCTTACTTGCTCACACAGATGAACCTTGAGGCCCTAATTTATCAGGTCCTTCCTAAAACAGTGTGCATAAATCCACCGCAAATGAGCAGTGGACAAAGAAGAGGCTCTTACTTTATGCCAGAGTCCATCGCTTGTATGATATTGATTTCCTTATCACTTAAAGGGCCCATAGAAAAAGCAACACAGGTATCCCAAATTTCACTCTCAAAAATGCCTTTAGAAATGTCAGCAATACGCTCCTCAGACAATAAGGTCCAGCTGCTAAACATTGAAAATGCTAATAGCTATGAAATTGCACCACGATTTTCCTTTTGTGCAAGTTGCAACAAATTCTAAAATATTAAATTACATAAAATTAAAGATCCTTTAAAATACTGGAGTCCATGCTCCTAGCAGTACTGATCATAAGAGCTTCATACAGTCTGCCAAATTTTAAAGCAGAAAGCTCATAAGGTGTCGCATTATAAAAAATTTGCCGTGTAAAAAGACAGCAGTATTACCGCTTAAGCACATTTCAAAGCAAATAAGTATTAATTGCCATTTACAGATATTCAAGAACCAGGCTATTTAAACATTGTGCCATTTGGCTCCTCAGGCTAGGAGTCCAGTGAAGGCAGTAATAGTCTTTCATTGTAAGTCTTAGTTCATTATCCAGATGAGAAAGGCTGTGAAAAACATCTTAGATAATGGGTTTTTCAGTGTTTCTTCCCACTGTTTCAAGCATTTACAAACATTAAAAGGCAGTCCACCTATCTGTTGATGTCCTGATCAGGCAAGTTGCCATTATTCTTCACCCATAGGCATAAAATAATTTCCACGCTTACCATTCATGTAAATGTCTGGACTCCTAACAAAGATTACCCTTGATGTTTGTATGGTAAAAATGAAATACTCTTTGACCTTTTAAGGACTTTCAACTGTACAGTGGCTCCCTTTTTTCAGATACTGTATCTGTAAATTTAGGTAGTTCCTCTCAAACTTGGACCTGAAGCATTGCCTCCTTCTGTCTCCCTTCTCTCATCTTGACTGTTCTATGGCCACACCTGCAAATTAAACAGAAGAGAAACGCTCCACTGAGCATAATAACCTCGGGGTGGACATGCCAAAAACAGTAACAATCCTTCCCTCTAGGTAATATTGGCATACCTTTAGCAAGCTAAAATCAGGTATGTCAGCATTGAAATGCTATTCACACTCCTCTTGCTCTCCTCCTCTCAGTGTCTCTCGGGTATCTTGTGTCACATCACCAAAGAGGGGCTCCAGAAAATCCATGCAGTTTTTCATTCCTGCACTTGGAAACTGCTATTCTATGCCATTATAGTGAGAATTGTTGGGCGAGTGCAACATTTCTGAGCGCAGTCAATTAACGCAACTGCAACTCCCAGCAACCGTACAGCACAGCAAACGAAAGATGGGCTGATGGTACTTCTCAGCTTTGGAAGAGGGAGAGAGTAACAATAATGTGCAGGTATTTAGAAGGCTGGAGTGAGTGAGCATTTTGATCTGTGAAGTCTGGGATGAGTTGCTAGGTTTAGGGTTCAGCTGCACTTGGGGCTCCCATTTCACACAGTAGGGCTACGCCCCCTGCACCCCCCACAGGGGGGACTATGCCCCGGAATCCCCTATCTCTAGGATTATAACACCAAGTCACACCTGGATTGTGGGGGTAGGTTATGGACATTATAGGAAGGTCCATTTCAGTTACTGCTGTGTACCGTCTTCCCTCCTTCTTGTTCGACTGATTGCTGTATGCACTGTATTCTACCCACTTTTTCTTGCACTCTGGCCAACCAGATTGCATTATCGCTGATATATACCCATAGCCCCTTGTGCAATTTGCATGGTATACCCATTTGTCGTAATTGTATTAGCGCTATAAAAGTCACCCAAATGTTCTCGCTATAATGTCTGCACTATATTGACGTAATACCGAAACTGCTGATTAAAATAATAAGAGTCATAAAAGTTCAGCCCCAGCTCTCAGCTAGAATGAGGCAAAACCTCTTGCTCTGTAGCTCCTCTGGCATTTTAATTTCCAGAATGCCAGGGCCAGAATCCATCAGCTTACATACTCAGGTTGCCTGTTTTATTTAACAAACTCTTCATGAAACTATAACTAATATTATTTACCAAAGGAGAAGAGCTCCTTCCTTACTTACTTACTGCTCTGCACTCCTAATATGACCAGGGAATCAGCGAGAGAAATGTCTAAACCATCGAAACATCAACCGGATGGCATTACTCAGTAGCAGAAGCCGTGACCAAAATGTGTTTTTTTAAATTTATTTATTAATGGTGTCAGAATTACAATCCTTTGAATCAGTGATTCTTTTACAAAGGCTCCTCGTCAAGGTCAGACACAGGTATAATAAACAAAAAACAATCAACATGATACAATACATACACAGAATTTTGCTAGGGTAGTAGAAATAAAAGGCAGGACACAGTAGAGCAATTTTTATACAAGCAGAGTTTTGAGTGTAGGGAGGCTGAACAGAAATCCATTGTCAAAGGTGAAATGATGTCAGGGAAATTAGATGGTCAGGCGGGCAGAGACTAAGGGCAATTACAGTTGCGGGTTGAGCGGATGTGGCTCTGGAGTGAGGATTTGAAGAGCCCAAGTCTGTTCTCATTGGAGATGGAGGCAGGGAGGGAGTTTATCCATGCTGTGGCTCTGTAGATGAAGAACCTCTGGACCATGGCAGTCCTGACTCTGGGCACATGTAACAATATTTTAGTGGAACTACGGTGGAGGTACAGTGGGTGCAGGCTGAGTCAACACTGAGAATCTGGGTGGGATCAAACCATTATGTTTCTGGCAAAGATGCTTGACTGGTACTGAAGCCGCCTTCAAAATCGAGCAGGTTAGAGAGGGTGTAAAGAGTGCACGTGGGTGAGCTTATTACAACCTGTGAGGAGGCAGCATGCTTTGTTCAGGGAGATTTTTACTCTATGGAGGGCTGTGTTGGTGGCAGCACCATAGACAAGGAGCCCATAATCTATGGGGGAAGAGAGAGAGAGAGAGAGAGAGACTGAGGAGGTGATAGCGAGTCTAAGGGCTTCAGAGGGAAGGCAGTCCCTATGGTAGTAGAGCAGGCCAATATGCAAGTTGACAGAGGTGCAATGAAGGTGGATGAGGTCATGGAAGAATAGTGCCGGGTTGAAAGTTATGCCAAGGTAGTTGAGACTGTGAACTTGTTCAATGGGGTGGAGACCTTTAGACATAGTTTGCAGCTGGGAGTCACGAGACCTGCTCTGGTTGTGGTCAAAGAGTATGAACTTCATCTTTTTATGGTTGAGAACAAGCCTGTGGTCAATGAACCATGATTCTGCCAGGCTGAAGGATTTTTGTAGGATGCTTTGTAGTGCGAATGGGTCAGGGTGGGAGGTGAAGAGTACTGCATCATTGGCATAAAGGAGGACCTGCTCAGGACAGACGGTGGGGAGGGTGTTGAGATAGAGACTGAAAAGAAGAAGACCCAGGATTGATCCTTGAGGTATGCCAGAGCGAACTGGGTGGCAGAAAGAGATGGTGTCATTGATTTTGTCACATTGGGAGTGGAGGAAGAAATTCCCCGCTCTATTTCTAGTTAAAAAAAAGAACACTAGTTTCATTCATGGGTTATTGTGACAGGGGTTAGAAAATAAAATAAGAGTCAAAACTCTTAAGTTAAGAGCATTTGGATAGCGTGACATGGAGTGGAGCAGCAGCGTGGCCATGTTGCTGCCACCCTCATCTATTATGTCTCCCATTTCCTCCTTTCCCAGAGTACATATTTAACTCCCTGAGTCTTTCCTTGTAGGGCTTTCCTCATAGGGCTTATTGACCTTGTTCATCGGTAATTAGAATTTGCAAGCATTCCAGCACCACTGTTTTACTATTTGTTATTCATTGGCTAGTGGCACATACAGTATCATTCTCCCATCTCCACAGCCAGCCGCTGAATGTCAGCTTACAATCACCTGCATACTGCATCAGCTGTTTCAATATACAGATGACAGTAAACTGTCATTTAGCAGCCGATCAGTGTATGTGCTCCACGGACACTGTATGTAAGGCTGTAGTTAAATTGGGTAGCATCTTATAATAGTAACATTTTTTATATTACTAATATTTTATATTACTAATTGCTAAACCCATTTTCAAACCCCACTACATATGGAATGTATTTTCTGAAACAGCTTGTTCAAATTCCACCACTACTGGTAAAAGGGCATGTACAGCTAGCACAAGTATCCACTTATATTAATATACTATAAGTAGATACTTGCGTTAGCTGTATGTGTTCTTTTGCTGGTAGTGTGGGATTTGAACAAGCTATTTCTGGAAATATATTTCCTATGTAGTGGAGTTTGAAAATGGGTTTAGCGATTGTTATGGTTGGATGGTGGGTGGGGGATGGGCAATTGGACAGCATTGTTTACTTTTTATTTACCTTTTTTACCACATTAGCCACTGTCTATGACTTCTTACCTTATACTTAATAAAGTACTTTTACTGCTCATATTGTGACTGTATTTTTTATATAATTCAGTAATTGTTATTGCCCTTATTCTGATATTGATCTTTCAGTTTTTGTAAACTAATTACCTTCATGCTAATTTTTTATAATTGCTGTCATTTTAAGGGGATTTTGTGTGTTAGTGTCTTTGGATGTTGGGGGTGATAGTAGTATATATAAGGATGCAAGCTTTTTTTATTACATTTTTTAAAACACAAGTGTGGAGAGCACTCAGGGTAGGCTGGCCGAATAATAAAATTACTGGTCCATGACCATGCAGTTCAACTGGATAATTAAATGCAAAAATGCAAATCCGCAATGAAAGCTGCATTTAAAAAAAAGCATTCACCTTCAACTCATAGCCATTTATTGGTTGCTGACATCAGGTTGTGGAAGTAATACATTTTTATTTAATACAGCCTCCATCGTGGATTTGCATTTGTGCATTAAATTACCCAGTTGAACTGTATGGTCACAGTCTAAGAGACACAAAAAAGGTGCTCAATGAAGTCACAAAAGACAAAAGAAGTAATGTTCAGTGCTCAGCCCCCTGACAAAGAGCCTGCATGAGGCTCAAAGCGCTGGGGCTTGTTCTGTCCTGATTTTGTTACATGAATAAACCCTGAGCACTGAGCATTACTTCTTCTGTCTTTTGAGATCTTCATTGTGCACCGTTTTTGAGTCTCCTTGTTTGTGTTTTGGAGGTGCAGTTGTAAGGCCCTTTTGAAGCTTTGGACTTTGTTGGTCACAGTCTGCCCAGAATGTTCTCCACACTTGGATTTTTGTGACTATTTTGAGTTTTAGCCAGCCTCCAAAGTGCACCGTCCCTGCACCACAGTGCAATAGCCTTCTTTGCTTTTTGGTGGGACATGACACTATTTATTTAACAGTATAATGTTTTGGAACACACACACTGACAAAATCAAAAATCAAAACCAAAACATCAGTAGAATCAGTGTGTGACAAGGGGATTTTTTTTAAAAAAAGCTCCACAGTGACAATTGACAACTCCTTCAGAGGCGTGCCAGGGTGAACAAGTTTTGTGAAACAAAAAGCAGCAGTCTCTATTTTTTTTTCATTGTGTATGTCTGTGTTCATGAAACAGAGTACTTTTACATACATAGCCCACATGGCTATACAAGGAGAAGGGGGGATTCATCTCCTGGAAATCTTAAATAATCTTCTTGGCTGATTTCACTCGTGTTTACCTGCCAGTGATACACGCAACCACGTTGAACAATCTAACATGTGGATGCCACTTTTTGTTAGGCAGTGAAACCATGAATCAATGTGCCATTTTTTTATTTTAAAAAACTGCAGATGTATCACTTAGCCTATTATGAGTGATCCAGCTGTTCTACAGAGAAATCACTTTTTCACACTCCAGTGAGAGCGCCACCTATGCACAGCAGCTGATTGCTGTTGCTCGTGTTTATGTGCAGCCAAACATAGAAGAAATTCCCATTCTAGTCTCAGTTACTTTTGTTTTTGGCAACCCATTAACCCTGACATAGAAATACAGATGTGTAAGCCCCATAGCTTCACACTAGTCTAGAACTGGGACTGGATTTGATAACAGGTAGGAGAAATGACCTCAGGAAAGGTGTCCATGTTAAGCTCGCCCCTGATCAACCCTCACAGTTATCCTCAGTGGGTACAGCTTAGTCTTTCCAGGAGTAAATTTATCAGTGGTCCAAATTCCAGTGACCTGTCTTCTCAATGGACTCAGCAGATTTCTTGGTGTAGTTCCTCACTTCTCCTGGCAGTTTTGAACAGAGGCCACTTCGATATGGTGTTTACAGAAGTGTAGGGAAAATACAAAATATGCAAACGTAGGACATTTTTGATCATGTGTGCACCTGGTATGTGCCTAGCATACCATTAGAGAATTGGAAGTCTCTATAAAGTTTATTTGTTGCTGTTTTTGAAGTATTCTATCACCCTGTGTAGGTGATACATTTGCGTATTTTTCCCATGCATCTGTCCTGCGGTTGAATTTCACACTTGGCTGGGTTGTCACCTTGTCATTAATCATCTCCTCATCATCATATGAGAAGAAATATGTGTCTCTGAAATAGAACTCATCCTTCTCGATGCTGGTGGGGTCCCCCGTAGACACCTCCCTGGCATCTCTAAGTTGTTAAACAGTGGGATCTGATGTATCAGTGTAGGACTGGACCTTTAGCTCCTTGACCACTTTTTCTAAGTCTCTCGATTTCTCTTTTTTTTTCCTTGGCCCTAGTAGCCATGTATGGCATAATCATTCCTCTATTGTAGACTTTTCCTGCCTCCCGTAGAACAGACTTAGTAGACACTGT
Source organism: Neoceratodus forsteri (assembly GCA_016271365.2). Classification (NCBI taxonomy): domain Eukaryota; kingdom Metazoa; phylum Chordata; order Ceratodontiformes; family Ceratodontidae; genus Neoceratodus; species Neoceratodus forsteri. The sequence continues at coordinate 433,189,490 of CM057450.1, read as the reverse complement.
TGGGGCACTGGTTGACATGTGCATTTCCCACTACTCTGTTAAATACTCTCTGAACTCTGCCTGAGCCATCATATAAGTTGGAAATCTCCACAATTATGCTCTCTCTCTCTGCATTATGTGTCTTAATATCAGAGTAACCCTAGCATGGTCAAATACTGTTACAGCACTCAACTCAGTGCATATCTCATGTGAGTACCATCCCCTGAGGGTAAATATAGTCCAAGCAGGACTTGGATTTATGGGAATTCATACAGAATGCTTACTTTCTCAGACCAGATTTGCCTCCCTTTAGACATTCATCAAATCCTTTACCCCACGTGGCCACTCTTTGTTTCTGTCTCATACCTTGGCGTGACGTGTCCAGTACAGTATATGAGGCACAGCTGAAATCTCATTCTAACACTAAGTAGGGGGAGTTGCTTTTCTTGCAGCAGGGCCAATAACTGGTTAAAAAACTGGGTCATGCTGAGCAGGGGCACAAACATTATTGATGGTGACTTCTTCTCCCTGCATCTCTCCCTGGAAAAATATATAGTACCCCCTCCCCACTGAGGGGTCTGCAACCAACCTTTTCTCTACAGTTTGACCAGTTTGATGCCACTCCCCTCCTACACCCATTATAAGTCGCTGCACTGCACTTTCCTACCCACTCTCGAATCAATTAACAGTGCTCTAAATCGGTGAGGTGGGCCTCCTGGAGAATTGTTACCTGTACGTTGTTTTGATGTATACTTGTTGTAATGAGCTGTGAATGAAGTTGGTACATCCTGCAGACCAGGGTTTGATTCCCACAACCTCTTCTTGCATACTGTGTGAATCTGAACAAGTCACTTAACCACACAAGTGCTTTCAGGTCACCCTTTGTGCCTAGTGGGCCTTACCCAGTTACCAAAGAATAATAACAAAAAAAAGTAAGCACCTTTTGTACTTTGTTGGAGTAGAACAGCCTTAGACATTTCAGGAGCACACTGCTACTTCTGACATCCACTTATTTAAGATCTGAGCCTGAACAGGGAAGGGGGCACCCCCTCCATACCCATACCAACCAGGCTATGCAAGGAGTTCCTGCCCTCCGTCATGCTTGGTTTTGTTCCTCTCTTCCCATTCTTATTTTATCCACACATATTCCAGAACCATGAACATGAATTAACATTAAAAACATTTTAGACATACAGTGTAACGCATAACCAAAGGCTGTCACTGGGTGGGTGTCCTACTATATGATGTGCACTTTCCTACTCCTTCCACGTCACAGTAGGGAGACACTCCAAAAAACTCCTGAATGCTCCCACCCTGACACACTAAAGTCTTGTAGTGTGTAAAGATACTTCTTTGTTTTGTATAACACTGAACCCAACCTTCCCCTACTTCCTCCGAAACCACTGTTTATTCTGCTCCTTATATCTCCATCTGACACTACCTTTAATTCTGTTGTAGTAATAGGGTAACATCCGGTCACCACAATGTTCCCCCTGCATCTCCCAGGAATTGAGTTCCCACCCCACGTTAACACCTTCATCTTATATGGCTGGAATCAGCAGAGCCCCTTTAGCTTTCTGCTGTAGCTAGTTTTCTATTAACAGCTTGAATATAGCATATAGGAGAATATTATTGCCAATGGAATTCAGTTACTGGAATCAGCTTATTGTGCTACAGTAGTGACATCAAATTGCTGTTGTGCTGCACTAACTGCATCACTATGGCAGTGCAACAACTTTGAATGTCTTTGCCCATGTGCGTATCGGGAACTTTACTCTTTTTGAAATAGCCATGGCGGTGAGAACTGGACCTGGAAGAGAGCGGTACTGAAAAAAAAAATCTCAAAAGTAAGGACGTTGCACTCTATCATGATTTCTTGTTTGCCCATACACTTTAAAAGACTGCTAATGAGCAATCATACACAGCAAAGCTGTTTTTAAATCTGGAGGTTTCCATGGCAATGCGACCTGTCGAGCTGCACTCTTGAGGTCTCCCATTACCATGGCAACCTCTTGATTGTAAAACAGCCTTGTTGTGTATGACTGCTCATACACAGTCCTCTATGAGGTTGCATTTAAGCAAGTACATGTACTCATGGGTTCCGTAATATGGGAAAAAGTGTGTGTGGGGGGGGCTGTAGTAATTATAAAAGAGACCATGCTTACTTCCCTTCTGACTTGCATGCATTAAAGGGGCACTTAGAATGCTCATTAGCAAAAGTGGGGGTGCTGATGTCCCATCACCCATAGGTTCTGGCACCTATGCATGTACTGTTCATATTTACTAGTCCAGCAAATGTTCTTTTATGCACGTGCATCTTACAGTGATAGTCAGCAATCACGGGGGTTCAGCATTCCCAAACCTCTAATAATGCTCACATTCCACTCTGTAGACTGTTGGGCAGCATCTTCTGGGGCAAGTCCTCAGTTCAGATTATCAGTGTTCTCAGAGATGACCACTGCTAGTTGTCAACAGTTTCCCCCCTGTTAGCTGCGATGCTGAGGAAGCCTTAATTAAAGCCACATAACTGCAGGTGCTGTTGGGGCTGCAGGTGCCCAGTCCCCAGATTTCAGAAAGATGCAGCTCTCTGGTTAGCATGGTTCAAAATGGTAAAGACATTGAAATCCTACCAGAAGTCTCTATGATTTCTGCTGCAGCAATGTCTTTACTGAACAAAACTCCTTGGCTGTTCCAGTTCCCAGAAGATGAAGCTTTATCTGTCATGGCAAAACCTTAGCAGGGCAGGACATAGAAATTGAAACTCTGCTTCTGCTGCCCGAAGCCATTCATTAGTGATCAAGATAGGTTTCTTTTATTTTGAACCATCCAGGAAAAGTTGTGGTAGATGTAGGCATTGTGCCCATCATGTTGCAATGAGCCAAGCTTCCTACAGGGAGTAAGAATGTGTATCTTGTCAAGGTAATGGCACAGCTTCAGTATTACTTGCCTAGGAGGTGCATCACAGGGGGGCTCAGGGCCAGATCCAGATGGGCTCTATCCAGGTGGCTCTTGCTTTTGGAACACTGGAGCTGATATTTAGTATGCAGCCAAGTCTAGATGACTTACACCATATCCTTGGATTCCACTCCCTCTGGGAGTCCCCTAAGTCATAGGTTGTTTCTGCATCGGAAATGCTGTTGGCTATCAAGGGTTTCCCTTAACTCAGTCACTTCTCTTTGCAAGCTTGCTGTCTGCTCTGCTAATGGTGCTGTCCAGTCCTCAAATGTAGAGACTCACTCCTTTACCTCTCTGGTGTGCTTGTCTTCTGCTTCATATTTGCTTGCCAGCACCTCAGTCTTGCCTGTCACTGCTTCCAATTTGGGGGGTGAGTGCCTCCAACACATGAACTGACACTGCATAGGTCAGCTCAGCTATTGCCATTGCTGAGACCTCTGAGCAGCCACACCACATGACTCTTCCATCCCACCAGCTTGTTTTATGCCTTTTTTTGCCCCCTCAGAGGCTTCCCTGAAGTGGACAACAGAAATCTGTCTATGGAGCCCTCACGTCCATTCTACTGCCCTTTGCTGCTTCTTTTTACTGGTTGAAACAGTTAAAAATAATAAACTTAGGAGCAAGGGTGATGAGTGTGCAGCAGAGCACCTCTAGGTTGACCAGACATGCATAGTTTCTTGCTGTACATTTTAACATGATTCTTATAGCTTAATAAAGAGTTCCAAATCACAAGGGACAGTGGCAGTGATCTCCAAATTGTACAGTTCTACAGGAAAAGGACCCATGAAAGTTTTCATAAGTAGGTGGTTTAAATTTTTGGTTTGAATAGATCTCAATGGATAGTTACTCATGGGCCTGGTGAGCTAATTTGCCGTAATACACAGCTTACTGCAGTTTTCAAGGAACAAAACTAGTACAACAATATTGATTTCTTTGGAAGAAAAGAAGCCATTCTAGGTCAGTGTATGGCTGGACATACTATACATAGTCCTAAACTAAAATGATATGCTTTGTTAAGTAAAACTCAACTCTAGATAAAGCATTACACAAAGCTGATGAATAAACTATAATGTTGCGGTCAACAGGAGGTAAATGAGGTTCTGTACTGCCAAATTACAGTTTGCCATAGTAAAACAGATCTTATTCCTAACCAACATCCCCAGACAAATGTTGTATTCTTGATCAAGCAGTCAGTATGATAATTGAAGGATAAGGTCTGAGTGAGGATAAGCCCCAACTATCAGAAAGTTGACACTGTCTCGATAGGGGAATTATACATAGATTTTATTTGTGGGGACACATTTGGGTTGCTCAGTTTTTTTACTGTTGACAAAAAACATAGTCTTTTTTTGTTAATATAAATTACCAATTTATTCTGCATTAACCATATTTGTAGCTCTGAACAGTCAGACAGTAAAAAATCTGGTAAATCAGACTGAAATTTAGCACTGAGATGTGCATCGTAAGTGTATAGTTGGAGGTTAGCCTATTTACAAACCAGTGGCTACTTAAGAACAAACTGAACAAGAGAAGCCTAAGCATTGATCACTAAGGTAACACCAGTTTTACTTGTTTAGGGGAAAAAACTATGTTTCTGATTCTAACCATTTGATTTCTATTATCTGAATAATCCACAAACCATCTAGCAACTGTATTTTAACATATGAATTGTAAAAATAATGCTATACAAAAGCATACGAAAAATTATCGGTAATGCCACAGTCCCTAATCTGATAATAGCATTGTTTCAAAGTGATAATAGTATTGTTCAGAGACCGTAATACTATCGTTCGGGGCTCTGAACAATACTATTATCACTGAAACTGAAGAGTGCAAGCGTAGCAGTCTTCTATGCCAGGCCATGTTAGAAGTGTCAATCAAACAGCGTGGCCCATGATTGGCCACTTTCCCTCTGTGGGCGGGTGGAGCTTTTTTAAAAAACATGGCTGTCTCTCGCTTAGAGAGCGTATTCTGTTCTCTGCTTTTTTGCTGGTTTTTTTTCCCAAACATGGACTTATCTGGTTGATCCTTCATGCTGCACATAAACTGACAACAGGGAGGACTACCAACAAAATTAAAACATTTTCTTTTACAGCCTGCTTACCAGGCATGGGGGCACACATGGGGAGGAGAAGTAAGGACACAAGAGCGAGACACTGCCACTGTCGGCCACGACCAAACCTTTCCGCATCTGCCAACCATCCCCCAGGAAAACACAAAAATCGGATGCATATATTAAAAAAATAAAGGATAGGTTAGTGTCCATTACTGGTGATATCATCTTGAGGTTCTGGAACAGGAAGCTCTTGAGCTTCACTCTCAAGGTTCCTATGTGTCCAGAACCTCTCGATGGTATTACTTATCAGTAATGGACACTAACCTATCCATTACTCTCTTTATAAAAGTTCAATTTCTCCAGTTTTGTCAACAGAAGCCTATAGTCTATGAGATTAAAGACTTTTATCGAGTCTACAAAGAAGGAACAAATTCCATTATGAGATCTCATGAGATATAAGGTGCCCTGTTGTGCTGTGATAACCAGACAGTCACTTACAGTAAAGCTCTTGGCCAGTCAGATAGCCAGGATTTCTTCACCTATGTTATAATTTTATTTTTTACATTTTTTAACCAAGATGAGCCAGGTATAATGTAACATCTGTTTTTTAGTAGATGAAGGGACCTGTAACAATTCCAAAGCACCAGGGTAATGAGCAGTGCTTTCCATTTTGTCTTTCGATTGCGGTAATAAAACCTGTAAGTTTACTACTGTCAAGTAGTTTTTCCATATTTCCTGACTGAGTACTGATTCATGTGTGTGTTCTGGTTTTCAGTGGAGGCTTGCTTCAACCTATTTTATAGCCACGATAGGCCGAAGCATAGCGTGGTCATGTGGCTTGCTTACGTTCACACAGTAAGTGGCTGTAGTGCTATTCAGACCTTGGCCTCCTGGCTCACAGCATATTGCTCTGACAACTTTTCTATATTCAATCCCTGTCCTTAGGCATACAAGTAGCATTCTGATAAGGAGACGACCTTGTTACTAAAGCACTGAGCTGGCATGGAAGTTTGATCTAATGGGCTAGGCATACCTTAGCCATCTTCTCCTGCAGGCTACACCCCACCCCCAAGGCCCATACCAGACTGCAACCCAAACCCCTTGTATTTGTATTTATTTATTTTACCAGGGAAAAAGCTCCATTGAACAATGCTCATTTACAAGGAGGTCCTAGTTAGGACAGATAACAATACAGAATGTAAAGAGGCAGTTCACAGAAATACAGGAAATTAAAAACCAGTTTTTAAACACAGGCTAACAAATATAATCTAATAACAAAGACTAGAAATAACAGAAGTATGTATACATAGGACTACTGATAAGAATAAGCAAGAAGCAAAATAAGTGTTTAAATGAAAACAATATGTCAGAAATCATTTTCCTTAATCGGATTATTAAATTCTAATATTAGTCACATTTTGAATGCAACATCTTTATGTTTTTGCTGTAAAACACATACAGTTGAATGTTTTCCTTGGAATATCATGTTCTCACTAGCCTGAAGCTTTGGGAAAATGTCTGAGACAGAGACGATAAGGAATGAATGATTTGGGAATGAAATGTCTGCAGCTTTTTTGTGGACTAGTAGCAGTGATGTCTCTGTTCCTCACATTGACATTGCTAAATGTAATCATTAGGGCAGGTTGGCTGTCAAATTAGAGAGTGAGAGATTCCATAGCTGAAACTTTTCTCATGACTTAAACTGAAGAAGCAGGTTGGCATATCACTGGGGAATTCATGCTCTTTAATTTCTTGACATATCTTAAAAACATTTGTTGCCTGTGTATGGTTCACTTTGGTCCAATTTCACAGTCTGTCATGTCTGCATTTTTTAAACCAGACTCTGAGTAAAGAAATGGTTGCAATGGATTTTGACATGGTGTGATCTCAATGTTCACTGTCAGACATTGGTAGAGTTCTTTATAAGGTCATCTGAATCTCTGGAAAAGAGATCAGCACAGGATTTCTGGCTTATGTAAAATGTTCACACCACTGCTTGTATTGAGAAAACCCATTAACCCACTCACTCCAGGGGAGTTCTCAAATGCCTGTACTACATACAAATATGCAATTTGTTGCCACAAAAGACCAAACCTCAATAACTATATATTGCTAAAGTGATTAAAAAAATAAAAATAAAATAAATATATACATACAGGGTGGGATATTCAAATGGGTTGCGCATGGCGCAACAGAGTTGTGCCATGCAGAACCCACTGATGCGCCCCAGCACGATATTCAATGGGGGAATATGTGCAGCACACATCCCCATGCACCTGGGTGTATCAGTAATAAATGCGCCACAGGTAAGGGAGGCATGCCCATGTATATCCTGCACATCCCGATATTCAGCTGTGCTGAGAATATGCAGGCACAGACCCGACCTGCGCTGCACACAGTTACGCCATAAAATAATGGAGCAACAGCTGGCCACCCACAGGTGAGCTGCTGTAACGCAGGGTGCAACACGGTAGCTGCCTGCTGTAGGTGGCCACCCGAGCTCTGGTGACACCTTCTGGTGTTGTAGCACCCCCCCATGTCCGATCGTTGGCTGTAATAATATTTAACCTCCCTTGGGGTCTAGTGGACCTATCACCATGCCTTATCACAGGCTGTAATAGTATTTAACCTCCCTGGTGGTCCAGTAGACCCATCCCCCTGCCGATTGCAGGCTGTAATATTAAAAACACTCCCTGGTGATCCAGCGGTACCCGTACCCCCTCCCAACCTGCCCACTCTGTCCCGCCACTCTGCCCCCCCCGGTCGGTGGTGGGCGGCACCACCACCTGCAAGCCCAGCCGCCTGCGCGGTCTGACGGTGTATGCCCGTTGATGTCGAGTGATCCACAGTGGGCCATCGGTGTTCAGACTATACCGTACGACACAGTCCCGATATGTGAATGGATCAGTACATGATCGGAATAATGCCGGTCTGCATGCCCATGGAGCCATGCTGTGAATCAATAAAGCGTCTTCATACTATGCCTTTGTCAGTGGGGTGGGTGGCGAGGCGGCTTGTGGTGGTACTGCCGCTGACCGGCAGGGAATGGGTGTGGAAAAGAGTGGGCGGGTTGGAAGGGGTGAGGTACCGGCTGGACCAACAGGGAGTGTTTATATTACAGGCCACGATCGGGCAGGGGGATGGGTCCACTGGATCACCAGGGAGGTTGATTATTATTTCAGCCCATGATCAGGCATGGAGATAGGTCCACTGGACCACCAGGGAGGTTTTTTATTGTTGCAGCACATGATCAGGCAAGGGGAAAGGTCCACTGGACCACCAGGGAGTTAATTACCATTTGTGGCCCACGATTGGGCATTGGAGCATATTGCCAGTGAGGGCAGGGGGCATCGGTCCCCGATGGCTGCTGCCTGGTAGGGTGCCAGGTGCAAGTCGCCAGGGATCGGCACACTTGCATGCAAATGGGGCCATAATGACATTCAAATGGCCCCACTTGTGCCTTGCATGCATTATGGCCCCATTTGTATGTTCACTGCTGAATATCACGGTTGATGCACCTAGCGCAATGGCACTTGCGCTAGCGCATCCCCCTACTCCTCTCTGGCCACTTGCATAGGTGCAGTGCCACTGCACCTTGTGCTATGTGGGTGGCCACGAAGCGATATTTAATGGTGCTGAGCCATGGCGCAGCACCATTGAATATCACCCTGTCAGCGCCCTGGCACATCCCAGTTGTGCTGAGCCCAGGCTGGTGCCACAGCCTGGCGAAGTCTGAATATCCAACCCACAGTATTTTACTTTTGTTACTACACTTTGTAATGCTAACACTATTGTGTAATAGTACATAGTCAGACATTATTGGAAAAGGATTTCAATACAGTCACAAAAACCTGTTGTACTACAGTTCATAGGGCAAACAGGTTCTTGTAGTACATTAGCTACAGCACTACTATACTGCAATAACTTTAACTTACTGTACGTCTGAGCACTGACCCTCATGTCCCTCACTGTCCCTTGCATTTGTCAACATCTATGGAGCAAAGCAACAGACAATAACAACAGCACAGACTTAACCATGATATCAGGACTTTTTTTTTAAAGCTTGCTACAGTACCTGTCAAAAAAGAAAATTTTGCTTTGATAGTAAAAACAAGGTAAGGCTGCATACATGTGTTGGGGTGGGCACAGCAGTCATAGTGGGTCAGTGGGTGTTGAGGAGAGTTACTGGATGATTAAAAAAAGGCAGTCAAAACACATCTCTTTTTTTTAATAATGTCTATGTACTATAAAAATTAATGGATAGGGAACTGTGCACAGACATGTATGTGTTTCCATCTTGGGGGTGGATGACGTCATAGGGACTGCTCTAGCTCCACTGTTGAGGTCTATGATGTCATCAACCCCCCTCAATGGAAACACAGCCTTGCTGTGCAGTTCCCTATCCATTATTCTGTATGTTGTCTACTGATGTGAACCTATTGATCAACAATATGGGAAAATGCTATTTGTTTTTAATTTTAGTTTAGCTATATCATATTTCAACCCCACAAATCTGTTTTGATGCAAAAATGTGGAAAAGCAATAAATCTCTAGATGTGTCTATGCCTGTACTAAACATAGAATGCAAGATTGAAAACTGCTGACATCTGTAGTGCTATAATTTAATAAATATGGAAACTAAGATATAAATAATTATAAAATAGCACCAAATTCTGGTAGTCATTTCAGTTTTATAAAATTGACATTTGGGTGTAAACAAAAACTACAGTAAATGAGCACACTCAGGTTCCCAAAGATATATACCTGCATACTTCTCCGACAGATGTATCTCTGAAATCCTTAAGGCCAGCTCAACACATCTATTTTATTTTAACAGTTATTTAACCAGGATAGCTCAGCTGAGATGCAACATCTGATTTCCTGAAGGTTCTTGCTTCTAGGTATTTCTGCAGCTGGGAGGACTGGGGCACCTGGAGATTAAGTAATTTACCAAGGTCCCACAATGAGTATTTGACTCTAGCAGGATTTGAACCTGTGATATTCTGACTTCCAAGCAGGTGCTGTAATCATTAGCCACATTATCGCCATCTGCCTACTCTGTGGATGTGATGGGTTTGATTCCTGGTTCTAGAGTTCAAGTTGGCTAGCAAGAGACACAGCACAGTCCCCAGGACCCATACAAAAGGTAAATTTCCAGTGTTTTTTAATCCATAAAAATTCAAGAATACGGATGACAACTAGAAAGAAGACCACTGACCCAAGTTCCCCAGTGCTTTGGACTGCCCAGGTTCTTCTTCAGGGGTGTGTGTTGGAGGGGGGGGCTAACAGTGGTTGCTCAATGCCTTTCAAATAAGAACTTTAGAGGGACAGTGACATATTGTTCTCTATTCCAGTTGGTACCAATATTTTTAAATTTTCATTGGTTGAACAGCACTGGCACTTCACTTTGAATTTAAAGTTGTTTGTTAGCTCCTGTTTTTGTACTGTATGTGCAAGTTTTTAGCTGGCAGTCGATGTCAGCGCTCATGGAGCAAATGACTGGGTCTTTATGGTGACTGACTGCTACTGTGTGTCTATTTTCCTGTGACCCAGGAAGAAGGGATGCACATTAACAGTTTTCAGTGATGAAGTGCTTGTGCAATAGATAGGAGCACAAGTGAAGGAGACTGCAGGTAGAAGCTAAACGGCATGTCCAGAAGTCTCAATATGAAGGCTATCAGGATGCCACAGTATGCAGAGGAAAGAGCTAAATTTCTCTCTGGTGTCACTGCAGTGGAGAGAGATTGTTTGGCTACAGTTTTCCACACTGTGGCAGTCTTTTGCATCCTGTCTGTCTGCAAAGTAGGGAAAGTGGTTCACTGGAACCATGTGAATGGCCAAATGTTTGCATCAAAGCCATGGTTGCTGATATCCAGAGCTTCATCTTGTTTGCTGCCAGGGCCATTGAGATTTAAACATTTATTCCTTGGAGTGAGTTTGGACAGTTAGATGACAAACTGATGACTTAGGTGCTTACAAGTGTGTGCGGCATCCTCTTGATGCTAGATCCAGCCCTCATGTTGCTGAATAAGTTGAGGTTAAGACTTGGGTGCTGGTTTTTGAAGGTGTCATTAGTGTTTCCCTGCATGAGGAATTCTTGTCCGTGGCTCTGAAGGGGGTGAGACATTTAAAAACAATCACTGGATCCACAATGTCAAACTGCCTGCCAAACATCAACCTACTGTTTCTGGTTAAGGTTATCCAAAGGTTGGCTATGGAACAGCTGTGTGAGCACTTTAAATCAACTAATACCTTTAAGCCATTCTAGTCTGGTTTTCAGCAGCACCACAGCACTGAGATGACCAAAATTTAGGTTTGCCATGACTGCCCTCTAGTGAGGTATCCTCCTTAACCAGGTACTGGCATTTGACATACTGTAGTAGACCAACAGGTGATGGTTGATAGACTCACAGAGCATGGGAGCTGGCTGGGACCATGCTTGCTTAGTTCCAGTCATTCCTCATGGACCAAGAGCTGTCAGTCATAAAGGGAATTTTACATTTGCAAATGCGAGTCCTAGACTGTTGTGTGCTCCAGGGGTCAATCCTCCACGTATATGCTTCCATGAGAGCATGATCATTAGGAAGTATAGTGTTCAGTTACACTGCTGTGCAGATGATACCCAGATGTACCTTTTCCTTGCACAGAATCAGAGCTCAGCCATGCTGGTGCTTGCTAATACCTTTTGGGGGTCAGTGCTTGAATTGCCTTTAACTGTAACTCTTGGAAATTCACTTATTGTAATCTGGGAAAAACAGAGCAGTTGCTGGTGGGACTGGAGCAACAGGTCTCTGCAATCAAATGCAATCTTGGGTGGCCCACACTTGATAGGGTGCAGCTAAAGGCATTTCAAACTGGGGCGTGATCCTTTACAAGAGGCTGACATTTGAATCCCTGGTGTTGGCAGTAGTCAATGGCTTTCTCCTTTATCTAGAAAATAGTGTCAGTCATTGCCCTTACTTGAACCTGTTGATCTGAGGACACCAGTGCATGCTTTCATCACATCCCTCCTGGACTACTAAATGCACTTTTTAAGTGTTCAATTTGTGGCCAAATCCATCATCCACAGCTCATGCAGAAAGGGACAGTGAGGCCTTAGACTTCCATGTAGAAGTCAAATTGGCTCCCTTGCTATGGGATCCGTGTTAGCCAGAGCTTCAGATAAGTGGATTTTAGACATATTTTATGTCCAGAAATGTGTGCAAAACATCCAGGAATAGACAGCTTGGAGTAACTGAAGTCCTTGTAAAAGAACCCTGTTAAGGGCTGACATCTGTTTTTTTTTCTACTGTGGATGTATTTTTCTTTTTTTTTAATTTAACCCCTCACCTGACAAAGACACACTTTTGAAACTCAATTTGCATTGACTTCTATATAATTCAGGTGTGATGTGAAGGGGTTAAATTGAACTAAAATTATTTGCAACCCTGCTAATCAGCTTCAGCATGGAGGAGTATGTTTTATCCATATTCTGTGGCAGTCTCCGGCTCAGAAAGCTGAATGATTTACAGCCAGCCTTAACATGACTCTGTGCTGGTGAACCAGTGTGTGTTTCAGTTTATTTCTACAAAAGAAGAGGAACGAGAAGCCTGTTTTTTTAAACTTTTATTTATTGCTTATACCTTCAATTAATACAAGTCATTTCAGCAGGCAAGTACATAGTCATATTATACACATCATTATTACGGTTAGTGTTGGTCATACTCCTGATCATGTTACAGCAAGTGGGGGTTATCAACATCTGGTATTTTAGCTAAGATATATACAGTACGAAGATAGGCTATTACTGCCAAAAGCAGGGGAGATCCAACATCAAATTTAAGACATAGCACACCCTTTCAATAGGTTTAAATCCCTTAATAAACTGCAATAGTAGGTTACTTTTAAACTTCAACAGACTTCTGCAGATCCTGTTAACTGAGGTGTCATGTAAAATTCAGATTCATTAGAGAACTTAGTCACTTTAATAAATTACCGACTTTATAAACTGTTGTGGGCCATTTCTATTGTATTCAAACTTGGCTGAGTGTTCAAACAGTTCAACACTACAATCCGATCTTGACTAACGAGAAGCCTGTTGACAAGAGCTGCTTATATCTGGCATTGATAAGAGAGGGGAGCAGCAGTTGTATAATTGGGCTGACCTGGCACTGTATAGTCAGGAGGTTAGAGAAACAAGCTGGCCTGTGAATGAACTTGGTACATCCAGTAGACCTGGGTTTAATTCCCACAACCTTCACTTGCATACTGTGTGACTCTGAACAAATTTCCCCAGTGCTCCCAGCTCACCCTGAAAACAGGCACTTGTGCCTAGCTAGCAGGCCTTACCTGGCTACCAAAGAATAAAAAATACTTACTGCTTCCTCCCAATCTAGGGATGGTCTGTGTTGGTGCTGTGGGTATGATAGCTGGACAGATTTGCTTGGGTGGGGTAGCGGCTTGCACATTGGCGCCGAGGCTGGCTGTATTTTCTTGGGGGTGGACTGGATGTGCTGGTGCCAAGGGCATCAGCATTCACTTGGGTAGTGCAAGGGGGTTGGCAGTGTTGGTACAAGGTGGGTTATTTGCTTGGGTGGGGTGACTGGCTGTGTAGTTGCTGGGTCCACCAGTGTTCACTTGGACTTGTTGGGGGTGTGGGCTGGTAATGTTGGTTTCTGGGTTGGCTGTGTTTACTTGGATGGGGTGGGGCTGGCAGTGTTGGAGCCAGGGCTGTGTTCACTTGGGTGTGGGGTGACTGGGGGAAGGGGTAGACTGGCCGTATTGTTGTTCAGAGCTGTCTATGTTGCTGCAGTGGCTGAGGGGGCTGGCTGTGGTCATTTTGGGGGAGCAGGATACTTTGACAGAGGGTGACTCACTGGTAAATAGGGACTCATTGGCCATATTCTTTCAGAGAGAGAGAGAGAGAGAGAGAGAGAGAGAGAGTGTGTGTGTGTATTTATGTTGGTAGGGTGGAGCAATCTGTGTGTGGGTTTGGGGAGCAGGCTATGTGTATCTTGATGGGGGATGGTGGCTACTGTAGAAGAAGCCAGGTGTATGTGTGGTGGACTGGTTAGATTGGCAGTGGAAGGGACCATGCATATGTGTGGGGAGCTGACCATGTTGGTAGAGGTAGGCATGTTGCAGGAAATAGCCATGGCATTCGGGGATGAGGGGCCAGACATGGGGACCTCACCATGTTGGTACCTTAAACTGGTGGTGAAAGCTCATTTTTTGCTTAGAAAATATTACCAAAGCATGCCATACTTGGCTGCACTTTGAGAAGTATGTTTATATGTGTGTGTGTGTGTATGGGGGAGACAACAGGTTGAAGGACTGCAAGATGGCTGGTGTGTCCAGGGGGGCCTTTTGATCTTAGGCAGCTCCACATACTGTGCTGTATTACAGAGAGTATGGGAGATATATGTGTGTGTGTGTGTGTGTGTGTGTGTGCGTGCGTGTTGTGTGTGTGGTGCAAAGGACCTGACTGTTTAGGTGAGTTGGCTGTGAGGAATGAGGGTGGAGTGGACTGTGTGTGGGTTTGGGGAGCAGGCTGTGTGTGTCTTGGTGGGGGATGGTGGCTATTGTAGGAGAAGCCAGAGGTATGTGTGGAGAACTGGCCATGTTGGCAGTGGAAGGGACCAGGAATATGTGCGGGGAGCTGACCTTGTTTGTGGGGGCAGACATGTTGCAGGAGCTGGCCATGGCATTTGGTGGTGAGGGTGCCAGACATGGGTACCTGGTCATATTGGTGACTTAAACTGGTGGTGAAAGGTCCTTTTGTGGTGAATTTCCAGTTTAAGTGGGTGGTGATACTCCACAACATGCTGTTAATTAAGCACGAGCAACAAACAAAACAAAAAACTGAGTCAGTTTGACTTAATGTGTTGGTTGCATAATTGCATTCATGCATTGTATCATGCTTGCCATCATCAACCTATACAACAAATGGGATCTGATATCAAAACATCTGTCAGCTTTAGTAGGAAGGTGATAGCTGTGTGTTAGTAATAGTGTATGATCACCAGACTTTGAATGTAGCAGGCATCTGACTGCAAGCAACCTAACACAAAATTGATGGAGGTTATGTGGAACTGCAAGAACAATTTGTGAAATAAACACATACTGTGACTGACCTAGTGGCGCTGAGGGCTGAGGCATCTGCCTTAACGCACCCTACGCTGGTGACTTGTGTTGAGGAGCGCACATGAGTCATTGGGGGTCAGTCAGGGCAGGAGAGGATCATGCATCTGGAGGACTGCTCTCCTCTCCTGGAGAGGGTATTTTCTGGGCTTTGAGGGTTTAGTGGCTCCCAGTGGAGACTGGGGGCTCTGCAGCCAAGGAGACACGTAGGTGGGGAGAGGTGCGGCAGGATGCTCTGAGTGCGGGTGTGGGAGAGCACCCACCATGCACTGGGCTCCATTGCATGCCCACACCTCAAGGGGAGAAATAGTGGAAAAACCCTGGCACCCGGACAGGCGAAGGCGGGACCCATGGCACAGCACCCACGCTCAACATGGGGCCCTTCCAAACAGCCTCCAACTCTCACCCCCCTCTGGCCACCTACTAGATTGTAGATAGAGTGCCAGAGGAGTGGAGGTCCCACCTTGGGGGACTCAGAGCTGGGGGAATGATCAGGTTGGATGAAGGGTTGAGAGCACTCCCGAGGTGGAGGTCTGGTTGGAGGACCTCGGCAGAGCGGTAAAAAGCCAGAGCCTATCGTCCACGCTGGAAAGAGATCTAAGGCCAGAGAATGAGGGGGCATAAACCGAGTTAATAAATAAATAAACACATTCTGTGAGTAACTGATTTACTGTGCACATTTTCCTTTCCTAGACTCATTCAGAAATGTATTTCTGTGGCTGTGCCGTGGTTGAGGTTACAGTGAGGTATTCAGAAGACCTATGACTTCAAAAACTATAGGACTTGGAGTACTTCAAATTCTAAAATTTGTTGACTGGAATTATTTTAACTTCCAAAAGTTGACAGCTGAAAGTATTTTGACTTCAGTAAAACTGAAATGGCTTCCAAATTTCAACCCATGAAAGTATTTGAGTTCCACCAAAAAAAAATATCTGAAGCCCTAGTGTTAGCTTCCTGTTGATTGACTGCAATGCTCTTTACTAACTTTGAAAGCTCTATACAGACTATGCCCTTAACACCTCCCTGAACTTCTGATCCCTTATGAACTGGGGAGAGTAACCTGTTCAACTGGCTAGGGGTTCTTGCATGTTCCTTCACCAAGATTAAAATATACTGGTGAGAGAGTCTTTCCTATAACAGTTTCTCTACTATTAAAAGGACTATCAAAATAGATTTTTCTGTTATTTAATGTTTTATTTTATAATACCTTTTTGGGAATTGGCTAAAGTTTTAGGAAGCATGTTATTTATCTGTCTATTTATTTATTGCAATAAAAAATGGGGCCATTAGACTTCCTAGGTATTAACCCTATACCTTTTGTAACTGTCAGCTTGAAACTTAATTATGAGTCCATTTCCTGCCTGGATAGACTAAATTCTTTCACCATGATATCATGGTCCCTGATATTCAGAAATTTAGTGCAGCATTAACATGAATATCAACACGCTAAATAGATATAATGTGTCTGAAAGGGGGCAGGAGCAATATTCAGAGGGCCCTGGTACGTAGTGCTCAATTGATAGTGTGATCATGCTAAATATACCACTGCATCATGCAAATAAGGGAACTCTCTTGGATACAGGGTGCAGTGGTATATTCAATAGAATTTGGAAGTAGTAAAAGGCTGTCATGTCAACCATTTTTACCCTTCTCAAAACCCTTAACTTACCAAAACACACAGTGGTGCATGATTCCCTTCCCCCGCCACCCAGAAGCACTGGTGCTGATCTATGACATGACCCACCCATTCTCACATGATCTCCAAGATACTGTAATATTTCCCTGATAGTCTAGTGGTCCATCCAATTCCTGAGATACTGCCCTACTTTCTTTGGTACAGTAGTGTAGTGTTAGCCCCAATCCCAAGATACTGTCATATGTCTCTGCTAGTTTAATGGTCCCCCACATCTCAAATGTACCCACCCCTTTATGCACGATTCCAAAGATACTGTCATATTTCCCCAATAGTCTTGTCCCCACCCCAAGATACTGTCATACCTCCCCTGGTAGTTTAGTGTCACCCTCACAAAATCCCTGATTGAATTTAAAACTTCTCTGGTAGAATAGTGACACCTCCCTCTTACTCAGTCCCTAATATAAGAATTATATTTCCCACTCCCTCCCTGGTCCACCCAGTTAGCACCCTCTACCCCCACCCCCAGCCAACCCTGACTCACCTATACAGAATGATTCCCGGTTCACCACTAGATGTGCAGATTCTCCACACTACACCTCAGCTACCTGCCATCTGATGACAGGGAGTGAGCTTGTGTATACTGTAGAAAGAGTTTAGGCATGCGTAGCTTAAGTAGTATTTGGTGGGGGGTCTGGGGTGTGTCATCTGCTACCCCTGCAACATGGGCAAAGCCAGTGAATTCAAGGGCCATTGGGCTCTTATGTAGGAATGCTTAGGAAACATAAGGTAGACTAGGTAGGGTTAGGATTGTACAGGTGCAGTAAGAGGCAATTATTTGGTGGAGGGTAATTTTAGTAGATTTTTAACAGTTGAAATTGGAGTGAGGGTTGTGATGCACAGCCCAACAGCCACAGCAAATCTAGCAGCATACCTTGAACTGTGCCAGAAGCCTGCAGTTTTGTGTGTTGGTTGTATATTTTAGTTAGCTAGAGAGTTCATCTTTCTCTCTGGGCTCTCTATTCCTTTAATCAAGGATTATGGAGGAGGGAGACCCAGGAAGCGGGGTTCACAGATTGTAAGAGCCACTCTGTTAACAGTATTGCAGTGTAATAATTTTACTGTACCATTCTGGAACAATCACTGTTTTAGCACCATTGTACAAGTGGGTGAACCAGAAGTGAGCTGAACATGGCTTCCAGTCACCCCACTTGAAAGGCTGAATCCTATGCAAGTGTCAGTGAGCACTGTGGAGGCAACACATCAGAGGAAGCAGATGTGTCAACCATGACAGACTTGTAGACTGCCAGAAATTCTACTACCTGAAAGACAGAATAACACCAAAAGGCAAGTCAGCATCGTAATTTTTTACATGTTATTTCAAGGCAGCTTACCCTTAGCTCATAGTGTCAGAAATGTATAGACATTCTACTCCTGCTATATTAACAAAAAATGGTAGCCTGCATAAAACATCTGCAAGGTATACAGGGAAAAGAAAAGTTTGTTACAATGTGTAAACAGTAGCGTGTATGAATTCCAGCGTCATGACCATGAAATGACAATATTTGTCTGTGACAAGTGCATTCTGAATGTAAAAGTCCTGCAAGAGTTAGAGAAATTAATGGAGGGCTTGGGGAGGTTGCAGGACATTAGGCACATGGAAGAATTAATTCAGACCCTAGAAGTAGAAAAGCAAAACTTTATGGGTGTGGTAGAAACTAACACCACTACAGTAAAGCTCAAGAAAAGACCTACAGAAGAATTTAGCCTCTGTGGACAAAATTGGAATGCTGAGACCAGCACACACAGGGAGAAGGAATGAAATGCTGCCCCTTTTGCCAACCCAGAGAGTGCAGAATGATATACTGTACAGTGATCCACAGATTCAAGTGCAACAGCAGGGCAGAAAGAGCAGACCTCTTTATCACTCATACCCAAAATAAGTCGCTGCACTGGGTAAAACACAAAATCCACCTGAACACCTCAACCCCGGAGAAAATGGAGTCAGAAACAGGGTCCCTGCAATGCAAATGATTCGGCCTTAGAAAGTCATTATCAGTGACTCTTTCATAAGATATATGGATTCCACTATCTGTAATGAGGGCAAAGTAAATGCAATGGTCACATGTTTTATTGGGGCAAGGATAAATGATATGACTGCAAGGCTAGATAACATACGAACAGGGACTGGAGAAAACCAACTATTGTAATATATGTGGGGACAAACAATACTGGGAGATCAAAAGAATATGACATGATAAGGGACAATGAGAGAATGGGGAGACAGTTGAAAAACAGGCGGTAGAATAATTGTTTATGAGATTCTTCCCAACCCAAGTGTAAACCCCTAGAAGCAGAAGCAAATTGCAAAGATGAATAAATGGCTCATGGACTGGTGCAGGAGGGACACTTTTAAATTCACTAGAAAACCTTTGTAAACAGAGCTGATTTATGCGTAAGGGATAGACTATATCTTAATAAAACAGAGGCCAGACTTCTAGAAAATACATATCATGGGTAACTGCTGGTCATTTAAACTAGTGGAGTCAGGGTCAAAGGGTGAACCAATGTCCATCAGAAAACTGGAAAACACTATATTCTCAAATACAAAAATAAGCAAATTATCAAAGAACCACTGGAAATATGCAGATTGGTCATGCATCCTAATAAACAAGTGCAGCTTAAATGGAAAGAAAGATGAATTACAAGTCATTATTCAGAGAGATGAGCCAGAAATTGTATTTATCACTGAGACATGGTGGGAAGAGTGCACTAAATGAAACACAATCTAGGATATTCACTACATAGACTGGACAGGGGTCATAGAAAGGGAGGGTCATTGCGGTATATATTAAAAAGAATATCGAGGCCTCAGACATATCAGGCAAAATACAATGCTCTAGTAATACGGAAACATGGATTCAAGCAATCCCATGAAATAAGAGAAGTATAATCTGGGACTCTGTTATAGACCCCCAAATGTTAAGTAAGCAAAAAGACACGAGGTGTGTGCATTAGACATGTGCAATGCATGGCCAGAGGCATAGTGAGGTATGAGGCTGCTGGCCAAGTACCTTCTGCCCTGGACGGGTGTTAGAAATGTCTAATGCACATCCCCAGAGTTCTTATTGTGCTTATAAAATGGGGCACTGTATTTTACATCTTTAAAAAATATAATTTGCATGGTTAAATGTAAATGTTTTATTTATTTGAGGTAAAATAGTTCCTCTGCCTGTATTATTGTGCTGTTTTTTTTAACTCTGGTCTTGTGTCCCACTATAGCCTCCATAGTTGTACTTGGTAGGTGGTTGTCATGGTTATCCCGGCCATTTTTTTTTTAGACTTTTGAACAGATTTTTTATATTTGCTTGTTTCACAATGCTGATTATGTTTATTACTGGCGGGCGGCTGAGGCAAGGTGGAATGATGAGCAAGTGAATGCCTGACAGGTGGTTGTGGGACAAAGATGAAAGCGCAGATCTAATGGGACAGCAGCTCTGACTTTGTGGTTCAAGCCTGATCATGTTAAAGTAAGGAAAAAGATGTGCAGGATGTTCTTTTGCTTGTTTCCAGATACTACCTATATTTATTACTGGTGGGTGGGTGAGGCAAGGTAGAATGATGAGCTAATGAGTCCCAGGTGGGTGGTCGGGGGCTAAGATGAGAGCGCAGATATAATGGAACAGCAGCTCTGACTTTGTGATGCAAACCTGATTATGTTAAAGAAAAGAGATGTGCAGGATTTTTTTTGTTTTGTTTTGCTGTTCGTGGATTTGTGCAGCTGCTCATTAATGACAATAGTAGCTAAGAGAACTACTGGCAGGGCAGACTGGCAGACGGGCAGGAGAGGGGCCTGTAGTTTTCAGTAAAAGCAAGCAGCAAGGGGCAGGTGAGAAAGAAAGTGCATTGATGCTGGGTCAGAGAGCCACAATCTGAAAATAAAATACAAATCAAGTAAAATACTGTTTTTATAAAACTGGTGTATATATTGCTGATTGTGGGGTGTTTATTTATGACAAAGTAGTGAAGAGGACTGCTGGCAAGCTGGTGGGATTAGTAACAAATGAGCTAGTAGGGGAAAAATGGTGGCGATTCAAACATGAACATTCAATTTGGCTTACTGATTTCTAATTTTTAAAATATGGTTACCTGAACTTGTTGCTAGCCATGCATTAGACACTTCTAATGCATGGCCAGCAACCAATCAAAATACAGGATTTTCCTCACCCGTTTTATAATGAAGAGTAAAATACAGCCATCACTGAAGAAATTCAGTCAACACGTGAAATAGGAGATCTAATTCTCATGGGGGACTTTAAGTTTCCAAACACAGATGGGTAAAATTATTAGGAAGTACCAGACCCTCTAAAATATGTTTGGAAACTATACAACAGTGTTCTGTCTTTCCATGTCTATCTGAACCCACAAGAGGGGATAATATTCCAGCGTTGTTAATTGCCTCTAGTGAACATACCTCTCAACCTTTTGTCCCCCAGATGTGGAACATTGCCTCTCAAAATGTGGAACAAATGAGCAAAATGTGGAACACTTAATCAAATCTTTACCTAAGAAGCTCAGAACACTGTTAAAATGTTTGCATTTATGTTCAGAAAGTCTGTTATTAATTGAATAATATATTTTTTGCATCATTTACTATAGATTTTTGCTTTAAAATGTTAATACTTAATGTGGGACAAGTCCTCACAATGTGAAACAGGGAGCTTTTGTGAAGTAAAATGAGGAACATTCCTGTAATGTGGTACAGTTGAGAGGTATGCTAGTGAATGTAAGTTAGAGAGAGATGTAGTGCAAAGGAACCACTTGCAAATACAGAGGGCATTCAATGGTCTATTTTGAAATCACTTTGCTCAAAACTAGGATCACAGGCTGCACAGAAATCCTTCTCTATGAAAGAGTTAATACTGTAGAAATATGTATGACTCTTAATGAAATAAACTGAGGGGAGAAACAGTCAAAGATGCATGGAAAATCTTCAAAAATGTAATAAAGGACACCTGCAATAAGCATATGCCTAAATTAAAAAAAAATATAATACAATGGGTAGAAAACCAAAATGATTGACCAAATGGAGTAAACGGATATTAAAACAAAACAACAAAGCCTTTAGAAGTTGTAACATTGAAGACACTCTGCCAAACAGGCTAAGATAAAAAACCTGGTGAAAAAGTGCAAAAAACAGATGAAGAAAGAAAAATGAAAACTGTAATTAAATCTGGCAAAATCAGCAAACAGGGCAAATGAAAAACTTTTCTGTGGATACATAAACTCACTAAGGCAAAGTTTATCTTTAGTAGGTCCTATAAGACAAAACAATAAGATTCTTAGAGCCAGATATTCAAAACTTTGCGCTGGGTGCAAACCGTTTGCATAGGGTTAACACTGGGTTAGCGCAGGTCCGCTATATTCAAAAGGTCAAATAGCGTGCACAGACTGCATTAGTGCCAGGCAAAATTATAATGTATGCAAGGGGCAAACTGATGGAGCGTGTACATGAATATAGGTGCAATGTTATATTCAGCGAATAGCGCTGCGCAAAGTGTCTTTGCGTGACTTAGCGCAACAGTTTGCACGGTGCAAATTACCGCTAAGAAAAAGGTGGTCTTAACTCTGGACAAACTGACTTTGTGCGGCTTTGCAAGACTTTTGCGTGGCTTTGCGTGACCCTAACCAGTAGGTATGACACATAGAAATAAGCCAGACAGAGAAGAAACAAGCTGCTCATGGATGGCATCCCTATGATGCCATCATTTGCCACCAATCCCAGCCACGCCAGGCAGTAAGTGGTTACCCAACTCCCAGTGGATGCCACGGCAGTGCGGCCATATAGCACACACCTGCAGACCACCCCTTTGGTGGACACCAACAGGTGCCAGCACACACATGCAGCACCGTGGGCATGGAGGGTGTTGAGGGGAGGGTGTACAAGTGGCCGGGCTGCACCACAGACTGTGTGCAGCCACAAGGCTGGGACAAGCCATGCAGTGCAAATGGGCCAGTGTTGGGAATACCCCAGCACCAGTGTGCCTGTCTGTTGGTATGTGCACCCCCAGCCACAAATTGCACATCTGTACAGACATCACAGCATACACACAGCCAGCAATGTATATGTCAATGTGAGCATCCCATGCTAGTGGTACAGCATCTGTGGGTCACACACAACAACATACTAGTATTGTCCACTCTCAGTAAACACCTGCAAGTTGGGCCTGTCACTGTGTACAGTGCAGTGGTCATCACTGCCCTACACACCATAGGCATTGATGTGTCCCTCACACTACTGGTTCCTTTGCTACTGCAGTGTCTGCTGTGCACTGTAGCACGAACTGCAGTTTGACAATTGCATGCAGCACTGTCACCTGTGTCTGTGCTGTGTAGTCCCATGGGGCACAATATTCTATGCTGCACTGTACAAATGTAGCCTGCAGCTACCATCATGAACTGCCAGACTGACCTACAGGTGGATCTGTGGGCAGACCCAGTCAGCCCCTATTCTTCCAGACTGACCTACAGGTGGATCTGTGGGCAGACCCAGCCAGCCCCTATTCTTCCAGACTGACCTACAGGGGCTGGCTGGAAGCACAGCGGCTGGCTGGGTCTGCCAGCCTCTGTACTTCCAGACTGACCTACAGGTGGAGCTGTGGGAGTCTGCAATAGCACTGAGCAAACTGCATGCAAATCAGGTCGTAATGAGATGCTAATCTGGATGCTTTCTGACCAGCTAAGTAGGCTCATTTGTATGTCACTTTTGAACATAGCAAAGTTTTTCCCTAGGTAAATGTGATTGCACTGGGCAAATGGCTTAGCTCCGCGTTGAACCTGCACAAATGTGCTTGTGCCCCGCAAACATTTCAGAAACATTGTACATTTCTGCACAATGTGATATCACATGTGCTGATGCTTGCAGCTTTACTGACTCCACTCCTTTGCTAGCACACACATTGGCCACATAACTCACCTCTATCTTCCTTCACATCACTGTGAACTGGAATACTGTTGTGGTTTGCACTTCCTGGTTGCTATATTCAGAGCTGTCTTATTTTGGGGCTATTTTTGCTCTGCACTCCCAGCCCAGTCTGCCCGGCTTCCTTAGCATGCTATATTCAGTAGGTTTAGCACTGGGGCTATCCCTTTTGAATATAGCAGGCTATTGGTTCCGGGTTAATTTAACATGCCAGGCAGTGCTAATTTAGTCCCGGGGCAAAGTTTTGAATATCTGGCCCTTAGTGTCACAGATTAAATGGCAAAATATTCAATTTATACTTCAGCTCTGTTTATTTGAAACATGATAAAGCCACATCAACTAGTTTGCACTGCATGGAACAAGTCAACCTTAGTTGGATTACTCAGGAAAAATACTGGAAAAAATAAATCTTTGGAAAAATAATGCAGCTCCAGGACCAGAAGGAATCATAAACTATGTGCTTAAATTAATGGATACAAATATAGCAATATCTCTACACATAATATGCTGTCAGTCTCTGAAGGAGGGAGTGGTTCCTGAGGACTGGAAAAATGCACATATAACCCCCAAACACAAAAAGGTACAAAATCAGACAATGTAATCTACTGGCCAATTAGCCCAGTTTCTTTTCCTGGGAAAATTCTGGAGGCAATGTTAAAAGATAAGATCCAAGAACATAGAGTAAAAACTGACTCACTAGATACAGAGCAGTACAGTTTATGTAAGGAACAATCTTTGCTTCCATTTTATGAAAACATCAGCAGGGAACTAAACAGAAACAACCCTGTAGACATCATTTACTTACATTTATAAAGACGTCTTTTAATTGGTCTCTCACTGGACCATTATTGAGAAAATAAAGCTATTAGGTTTAGATACCTTACTAACAATTTGGATAATGGCATGACAAACAAACGGGTTCCAGATGGTGAAAATCAAGGGTCACTTTTCCAGTAAGCATGGAGCTACCAACGGGGTGCATCAGTAATCTGCACTGGGATCTGTATTATTTGACATTTTCATCTCAGACATTAACCAGGACATTAAAAACTGGAGCTGCAAATATGCAGATGGTACAAAATAGGGGGAATCTGTGCAAGCAATGACCAGAGAAAAAGCATTCAGGGAGATTTCGACAGCATGTTGTCATGGGCTATAAACTGGGGGATGGAATGCAAAATGAATACATATGCAGTGATGCACTTGGGTAAACACAACCCTAACCAGCATTACAAATGTGTAAATAACACGTTACACATGACAGACTGTGATAAAGGACTGGGAATAAAGGTAAACCACAAATTGGAGATGGATGATCAGTGTGCAGAGGTAATTGCAACATCTAATAGGGTCTGGTGGAATGTCGAAAGGTCAATCAAGAGTAGACAAGCAGGGACAGCACTAGGGGTTTTAAAACATGGGTCAAAGTAGACCCATTGGTGTAAAAAAGTGGGCCAAAAAGAGAAATAACTGTGTCAAAACCTAATATACAGAACAAATGTTATCAGTACAAAAGCCAAAATTTATTAAGAAAACACAGATTCCAGTTGTTTACCTTTCTATCTTTCAGCTTTTGTTATAAACCAGGTGCATTACAATGGACCCACTGTCTAGTGGAAAGTGGATAATTTCTGGTTAGGCTGCAACTTTTTCCCTTTTTGCCCCATGTAGCACTTTTCCTGGAGACAAGACAGTAATAATTCCAATTTTTAGGGCCTACATATGGTCACTGTTAAGCTAAGGTATACAGTTATGGAACCAGATAAGAACAAACTCTGGTCACAGCCGATATAGCTGTGGAGAGCTTTTAGGAGTGGCAAGGGCATTTAAAAGAATATGCAGTGTTCTCACCCAATGCAGTCAGACGTAACTAATATTGCAGCAATTACAGTACTGCACATGTGCGATACTCAGCTGTGTGCAACATGGCAGTGCTGACATAACTACATATGAGCGATACTCATGCATACACAGTTAAGTAAGCACCGGCATGTTGCACACAGCGGCCATCACTTTTGCAGTTGTGGAAAGGGAAAGTAGTGCGCCAGGAAGGGAGTTTGTTTATGCGGCCTGTGGAGGGGAAGGGCTGCATATACAGAATTATTGGGAACTAGGCCAGAGCACTGTGGCACCACACCAGACAGTGGTTCGGTAATGTGCTTCCACAGTGCTGTTATACAAATCTGGTGATGGCATAATGTCTGTGGAGCTTGGCCCACACAACCATAAAAATTTGACTCAGGAAGAGACTATTAACAAACTAAAGATCTGGTTTGGAACTCGCTCATCATCACAGTCACGTTCTCATTCTTTTCTTAGCAGTAATTTTTGGTAAATGTGATTTAACTATATTGATCTCAGTGTTGGTAGACTACTTCTGGTTTTCAGCTGATTGTAGTAGGTAGGGGTAGTAGCAGACTGCAGTCTTGAAGTGGTAGCTGGCTGACTGGCTCTTTCTGACTGGCTGCCCTCTGCTCTGGCCTGGTGCTGTTTTTGTGTTCCTTGCTTCTTCTTCATTGCTAAACTAAAAGACATTCACAGTGGCACCTGTCCCTGTTGAGAAATAGAAATCACTACTCTTAATAACTTGT
Organism: Neoceratodus forsteri; assembly: GCA_016271365.2. Lineage (NCBI taxonomy): Eukaryota > Metazoa > Chordata > Ceratodontiformes > Ceratodontidae > Neoceratodus > Neoceratodus forsteri. Next base: position 433,163,175 of record CM057450.1, on the reverse strand, counting down.
ACACAGTATTAGTATTACTTTCTTAAATATCAGAAACAGAAGAGTGATTAGAGAACATTCTGGAAGTTATCTGCCTTTTGACAAAACAATCCCACAGACAGTATGTGATGGGTAGCTGTCAAGAGTTTCATGGTTCACACTGGTGTTTTAACTGCCAAGCTATAAAGGCTGGTCAGAGTTCTGTGACTTGCCTGCTTTTGGACCAAATTGTCATCATCATCTTAGACAGAGTTGCTCTGTTTTTCTGTATAACCAATGCAAGCCTATGAGAAGAATTTCCCTGTGGATGACTCCAAAATCCCTGTAGATTTGGGAGCCCTGGCATTGTCAGTATAGGGATTTAACCCAAGTGCCTGGTATGGGGATAGAACCCACAGCCTTCTGATCTTCTGGCCTCAGAGGGAAGGGGAGTGTGCAACCTGCTAAGCCACTGACATTGCTACTTACTACCCCATGTGTTAAAAAAGCAAAATGTATTTGTGTTGAAGTGCTTTGTGCATATGTATATGATATGTATACGAGTATAAAGTGTGTGTGTGTGTGTATATGCTTAAAAACACATATGTGAGTATATCAACTATATTTTAGCCTGCCCCCACATAAATGTTTGGTATAGCTTTTAATGTATTCAGTAGTATGTATGGACTTAGCTCTATGTATATTTTTTATTTGGATCTTGCTTTTTTTTTTTTTTAAATCTTCCTACTGTTTATACTCCTCAGCAGAGCAGCCCTACATGATCTCCAGCTACCAGTCCTGCACCCCAGACACAGTCATGCATACAGGCCAGATGAACCCACTCCTCCAGTGGGCCATCCATTATCGCTCATGCACCCACTGGGTACTTACCCCTCTCAGGTCTCTCCATGGCACAAGTGTGGTGGGCACTGCACTGGTAGACCTCTGGGATTTTCACTCGGAGTGATAAAGGGAACTGTCTCACTACCAGCAGTGCCAGTGACACCCTCAGCAGGTGGGATGGCGAGGGGCCGCTTGAGGTCCGAATGGGGTTGGGCTGGTGGAAACACCCAACAAGGAGAGGCAGGAGTCATACACAGAGATTGGATGAAGCAAAGATGTTTATTAGACAGGAGGGGACAGAGGACATGGTCATGCAGGAACATACCAACCACAAAAACAGTAGGGAGTATGGACAGCATTATGGATATCTAAACAGTAACAACTAAACTCTAAAATGTCAAAACTCTAGACTATTATTCTCTATGGGTGCACTACGGCCTATTGCCACTATACTCCTAAAATTCCTTAGCAGTATCCTGTAAGAGCAACTAGTACATAGATGGAAATCAGGTGTTTTTCACTACCCACAATACAATATTTGGTTTTACAATGACCATCCAATTCTGACAAAGTCCAAATGTCTGTCGTCTTTGTGCGCACTGTCTTTCTTCGTTGGTAGCTACAAGGGAAATAAAACAGAACTGTAGAACCCTAATCTCAATTCCCAGCAGGGACCTAGATAAGGCCACTGGGGTGGTGAGAGGTTTGGTAAACCGACCATATATCTTCTGCAAAAGCCCACTCTCTCCGAGGCTGCCAGAATGTAGAACCAAAGCAACTGGTTCCTGAAATAACACACTGAAGCAAGAGGTTCCTCGGCCAAAACCCACTTCTAGGGTTGCCAAGGATGAAGAAAGACCAAGATCTGCGTGGTGATGAATCCAATGGAGGACTACCATGATCCGACTGATGCTGCAGCACTCCAAGGGCCAGCTGGACTCGGAAGGAACTCTGATAGGACCAGGAACCATAAGAATCTGAAGAGATGATGGTTGACTCTGCAATCCTAGGATCAGGAACTAACATAAAACAAAGAAAAAACGGCGGACACGTCCCAGACTGGGCTTCGACGGACTCGACTTTCGGCGAATGACCAGGTGGGGGCGCAGAACAGGTTCTGCAAGATGAGCTCTCTCTCTCTCTTCTGTAGAGGGTGACCAACTTCGGGACATCTGGAACAGGAACCATATGGAACGACACTGGCATGGCTGTCATGATGCGTTTCGGCGGACGTACTTTCAAGCTGTGAAAACAAGAAAACGGCGGGTACGACTGGTACGACTGATGACGGACTCGACTTCGGCGGATGACACAACGGACGGGATGAGTTGATGGATGATCTTCCTGAAGTGAAGAATGTTGGAAGGATGTCTTCTTCTGAGTAGAGACTGATTCTGAGCACGTGGTGTAACAGACCACACTAGGAGACTGCAGTGTGGTAGAAGATTGAGACTGTCTTCGTACAGTAGTAAACATATAACTGAAGAATGCCAAAGAACTGTGGAATGGTACAATAATTTGCCAGAGGAGGGCAAATTATAACTTCAGGGGTAATTATTACTGATGAGGGCCAATGTCCAGGTGCTTAGAGCAATAGTTCAGGTACTTGGACCAATAGTTCAGGTACTTCGGACAATAGTTCAGGTACTTAGGACAATAGTTCAGGTACTTAGGGCAATATTTCAGGTATTTAGGGCAATAGTTCAGGTACTTAGGACAATAGTTCATGTACTTAGGGCAATAGTTCAGCATAAGCAGTACAGTAATCACAGTAATTTCACAGTATAGGCAAATAGAACAGTCTCAAATGAACCCCCTGTTTCTATAGGTAGGGTATTCTGGGATAGGATCCCTTACTGTACATTGTGGCTAGGGCCTCCCTTTAGTACCACTAGGCTGGCTTGCCCTATTCTGCTAGGCTGGGGCCTCCCTTTAGTACCACTAGGTTGTTTTGCCCTATTCCACTAGGCTGGGGCCTCCCTATAGTACAACTAGGCTAGCTTGCCCTATTACGCTAGGCCGGGGCCTCCCCTTAGACCAAGCTTTACCTCGGGCCTAATGCTCTACCTTTACCTTGGGCCTGAAGCCCTACGTTAGCTTGGGCCTGGTGCCCCACCTTAGATTGGGCCTGGTGCCCCACTTTACAATGGGCCTGGTGCTCCTCGAAATACTGGGCCTGGTGCCCCACTTTGTACTGGGCCTGGTGCCCCTGTTACCTTGGGCCTGGTGCCCCACCTTAGATTGGGCCCGGTGTCCCAATTTACAATGGGCCTGATGCCTCCCAACACTTTGTAATGGGCCTGGTGCCCCACGTTGCTTTGGGCCTGGTGCCCCACCAAATACTGGGCCTGCTGCCCCAATTTATAATGGGCCTGATGCCCCTCAACACTTTGGGCCTGATGCCCCACTTCACAATAGGCCTGGTGCCCTACTTTAAATTTGGTCCGGGATTGCCCTTTTAAGTGCTGTTGCCCATTTAAATCTGCAGGCTCCCAGTGCCTGCTGTCAGTTATATCACCATACCCCACCTCCGTTCCGCCCCTTTAAATGTGCAGGCTCCCAGTGCCTGCTGTCACTTATGTTGGTAAAAACCCCGCCTGAGTCCGGCCCCTTATGAATATTCATAGGCCTTTGAACTGGCCTTAATGCCCTGGCCCCTCCCTGTGGGCGTCGCTGAGTCCCACCTCCAAAATAAATATGGAAATCAAGGGTCCTAATGACCCGATGCCCCTGTGGTGCTCGGCCGCCTCTTGCAAGCGCCTACTGCGCTTTTTACAATAAATCCAGTCCCCTTTGTACACAGGCAGCCAGCACAACGTGTGCTGCACCGACTCACCGTTCTGCAGTCTTCGGGGAGTTGCTGAGCTTCAGGGAGGTGGGAGGGATGCTGGCAGAGGGAGGGAAAATGTCAGGCAGCAAGAGGGACGACTCGAGGTAGCCTCCGACGGCCGAAAATGATGCAGCGCTTCTCTGCCGCTGGCGTGGGACCGGAGTTTAACTGGAAAATACCTTGGTGGCTAAAATAAATAACCGGAGGGCTTTTAAGCCCTAAAACTCGGGAACAACAGTGTTTTCTTCTTCGTGGTGCCCCGATGGCACCACCGAATGCAGCACTGGACAAAGCAGGGAGTCTGGACGTCTTCACTAGCTGGAGCTCGAGCAGGCACACAGAACAGTCCTTGGGGAATGGCTTCAACCCACCAGGTAAGCCTTCCTGGTTCCCCCTTAACTTTCTGTGTCCTCTCTTCTCCACAGCTAGCAGGAAACTGAATAACTGAACAAGTATCTTTTAAACTTGAACCTCCCTGGGTTCTCAATTGGCTGGAGTGGAATGTGGTGCATGAGCCACTCAGCACAACATTCCATCAAGGCCATTATGACACCTATTGCTTTTTTCAATCTGTCTTTTGACCAGCTGTAAGTGCACAAGGCACTTTTCTATTATTTACAGTGTTTTCCTGTACCAGGAGGTTGAATCTTTATTTCTAGGGGCCCCTTAGCATTGTACCCTGCCACCTACACCTGCAGCAGGTACCCTGAGCACCTGCGGACTCTTAGTTTATTTATTTTTATTTTATTTTTCTGGAATGACCAACTTTGGGGCATTACACAAGGCATGGCCATCAGCAGCAAAGATGACCCTCCGCATTTTCCCGCAATGGAGAGCCAGATGTGCAATGGCATCCAAGTGTGCTGACACCCGCCACACACTCCCCCCTTACTGTTGCATGCCACTTGTAGTGCGGCTGGCCTCTGCCAGTTGCCACTACAGGGTGATGCAAGCCCCACTACCCACCCCAGAGAGAGGAGAGCAGTCATCAGACACTCAATCCTCCCTCTCCCCTGCCAGCTCCCGGCAGCCTGAGTCCGTTCCTGAACCTGGGTCGCCAGCATGGCGTGAGGTGTGGCATCCAGCACCTCAGCCCTTAGCACCACCGGGCCGAGCTTATTTGGATCTTGTATTCAGAATTGTATTCCCTTTTCCCCTATCCCTCTGGACGCATCTGGAAATGAGCTATTGTAGCTCAGTATGTCTTTCCTGGTAAACTTTTCAAAATAAATAATAAATAAATAATTCAGTCTGAGGAGCTTCAAACTTTCTTTATGTGTCTTATGTTCCAAACTCTAACTTGCGGCCTTCCTCTGAATAAATACAATAGTCTTCCTATTAGTAACAGTAATATTTAAAGCTCCCCAAAACTGTGAGCAGTAATCTATGATAGGTGCATATTGTGTGAAGTTACTGCATTGTGATGGTGTGCAGCTGTATACTAATGCTGAGTTATCTACATTATTGGATTTTATTTATTTCTTTATTTTTAATAATCCATACATTGTCTACATACTAGTGAAACAGCCAAGGATGCGTCTTACAATCTGTATCTTTTTCTTTGTATCACTGTATTCATTTTTGGGAAATCACTTGCAACCTGGCATGTTCTCTGTTTTGTTAGGTTAACAATGGGTCAACCTTCTCAACTGCAAAATGCTCTTTCTCTCTCGCTCACTCACTCGCTCTCTCTCTCGCTCTCTCTACCCATTTATAACACAGGAATCACCCCTTACCAGCCACACCAGAAAGTCACCATTCACACAAAAAACTATTTAGCTATACATCACAAGGTAAAGTAGAAGAACTGAAAAATAAATCTCGCTGAACTAATTGTTTTATTAGGTCTTTGACTGTAGACCCTTCTGCAGACTGAGAGGAGACTTGCTATTTATGTTTGAGGCTTTGAATGAGACTGTTTTAAAGTGAACAGGAAATGTGTGGTAATTGGCAGTAGATAGTAACATACGAACATACAAAATTTGCCAGAAGATAAAGGCCTAGAGGTCTATCAAGTCTGCTCGAATGTGCAGCTAGCACCCCTTATTCTGCAGCTGCCCCTCCCTTCCACCCTTCCCCTTCATTGACCATCCCCCTTGTCCTGTCCCATCCCCTTTTGAAGCAGTCCACTGTTCTACTGGATACCACTTCTGCAGGTAACGCATTCCACCCAGCCACCACCCTCTCTGTAAAAAAGTGTCTCCTCATCTCCCTCCTGAACCTTCCTCCCTCCAGTCTCATATCATGGCCCTGGTGGCCCTCCCTCCCTTACTTTGAACAGCCCCTCTGTACCTGTCTTGTTTATTCCTTTCATGTATTTAAAGGTTTCAATCATGTCACCCCTGTCCCTTCTCTCCTCCAGTGAGTACATGTTCAACTCCTTCAACCTCCTCTCGTATGATAAGTCCCCCAGCCCCTTGATCATCTTTGTCACCATGCGCTGCACCCCCTCCAGTAACTTAATGTCCCTCTTCAGATATGGGTGCCAGCACTGCATGCAGTACTCCAGGTGTGGTCTAACTAATGACCTATACAGTGGCAGAATCACCCCCTCCCTCCTCGAGGATATTTCCCTTGCAATACAACCCAGCATTTTGTTGGCCTTTGCAGCTGCCTTCCTACATTGTGCCGAGTTGTTCATTGACCCTGTAATGAGCACCCCCAGATCCTTCTCCTCCTCTATCTGGGCTATCTGCACTCCCCCCAGCTGGTAACTCCTCCTTGGGTTCTTCATCCCAAAATGCAGCACCTTGCACTTTTTGGCATTAAACCCCAGTTGCCTGGTGTCTGACCAGGTTTCAAGCTTTGCCAGATCATCCTGCAACCCCTGCCATCCCCCTAGGTCATCCACCACCGCGCCTACCTTGGTATCGTCAGTAAACAGACTGATCTTGCTCTTGATGTCCCATAATATGTCTGCAATGAATATCCCAAACAACACTGGTCCCAACACCGAGCCCTGTGGAACACCGCTCGTCACTGCCCTTGGGTGTGAGAGCTCCCCACCCACCACCACCCTCTGTTGTCTTCCCTGAAGTCAGTTTCCTACCCATCTCATCAGCTTTGCACCCGACCCTGTGCCTACTAACTTCCTTTCCAGCCTTCCATGTGGCACTGAGTCGAATGCCTTACTGAAGTCCAGATACAGGACATCCACTGCATCGCCCCAGTCCAGTTGCCTAGTTACCCAGTCATAGGACTCCACCAGGTTGGTTTGGCAGGATCTGCCATGTATGAAGCCATGCTGTCTGCTGTCTTGTAGTCCTTTGGCCTCTAGGAGGGCCACCAGCCGCTCCTTCAGAATAGTCTCCATTAGCTTACCCACGATGGATGTGAGGCTCACTGGTCTGTAGTTTCCTGGTTCATCCTTGGGGCCACTCTTGTGGAGGGGCATCACATGAGCCATCCTCCAGTCCTGAGGTACACACCCTGAATGTAGTGAGGCATTAAATAGGTCTGCCAAAGGTCCTGCAAGGACCTCTGCCAGCTCCTTCAGTACCCTGGGGTGGATGCCATCTGGGTCTGGTGCCTTGTCCACTGTCAGTGCCTTCAAACCCTCTCGAACTCTGCCCTCCATGATTTCCCCATCTGTCACCCCTTCCTCCCCTGTTTCTGCCATTTGTCCCACCTTGGGTGTCACCGCCCTCTTCTCTTTAGTAAATACTGAGCAGAAGTACTCATTTAGTGCTTCTGCCTTATCGCACCCTGCTTCCACCCAACTCCACTCCTTCCTAATCCTTACTATGTGGTCCTTACAGCTCCTTTTCTCCCTGTTGTACTTAAAGAAGTCCTTCTCCCCCTTCTTAATGCCTTGTGCCAGCCTGAGTTCTGTAGATGTTTTGGCTCCCCTTACTGCCCTTGTCACCTCCTTCGATTCCGTCAAGTACTCCTCCCTGTCCTCCCCCCTCCCTGTTTTCTTGTACTTCCTAAAGGCAGCTCTTTTCTTCCTTACCTTTTCCATAACCTTCTTGCTCAACCAGCTCGGTTTCTTAGCCCTAGCCTTCTTGGTCTGGGCTTTGCAGCAGGTTTTGGTTGCCTCCACTATCCCCAGCTTTATGAGCTCCCACCTCTGGTTAGTGTCCATACTAGATTGAATTCTGGCCAGGTACCCTTTTACCACTTCCCCCATCCTCCCAAAGTCAGTCCTCCTGAAGTCCAGCACTCTTGTGCCAGATTTCACTCCTTCCTTGCCCATATCCAATGTGAGCCATACTGAGCGGTGGTCACTCCCTGACAGTGGTTCCTCCACTGTAAGTTCTCTCATGAAGTCCCCATTTGCCAGCACAAGGTCAAGGGTATTCCCTAACCTGGTTGGTTCACTGACCGTTTGCAGCAGGAAGCTGTCCTGGAAGGCATCCAGCAGTACCTGCTACCTACTGTTCCTGGTTGTTGGGGTGTTCCAGTCCACTCCTGGCATGTTGAAGTCCCCCACAATCACCACACTACCCTTCTCGCAGGTCCTCCTGATCTATCCCTATTTACAGAAATGAAATACACCTAGCTCTAAAGGATCCTTATTTAATTCTACCTGAATTATCACTGATGTGAAAAACTGTTTTCAATTGTTTTCTTTTTATGGCTAACATTCTATACAGTTTTCTTCATGGAATCAGTAATTTGGAGTTTTTTCTATGTCATGGTTTGTGCACAGAACGCTAATCATGAGTTGCTGACCTATCAGAACCATGCTTTGAGTTCTGTACACAAACTGTGACATAGTTAAAACTCTGGCCCACTGGCTCCATGAAGAGAACTGTAATAGAATGTTGCCCTTCTGAAAATAAGAACATTATAAACAGTTGCCAATTAGAAACCACTTTCTGTCCTCTTTAATGACAGATTTAGATTTAGAAGACAAGACCATGTGAAAACCAGAGGACATCCCCTTCAGATAAAATGCAAAAAATTCAAAGGCAACAAATGGAGGCATTTCCTTACCCAGAAGATGGTGGGTGCTTGAAATAAACTGCTATTACAAGTAGCCATATAAGTGAGAGCAATGATACCTTCAAAAGGAAACTAGATGCTTATATAGGTGAAAATGATTTGGAATACTACTGCTGAAACAGTGGGGGAACCCACTCATGATGGGGCTGTATTGGATCTGGTACTGTTCAAATAGAGACAGTGTGGCAGACGTCAGGGTGGGAAGTCACCTGGGGACCAATGATCACCATACAGTGTGGTTCAATATAAGGACAAAGTCAGATTCCAACCACACTAGGGTGAGAGTCCCGGACTTCGGGAAGGCAGATTTTGTAAAGATGGGTGAATGCCTAAAGGGTGAACTAGCATGAGGAGATGACCTAGGAGAAGTTGAGGAACCATGGGCGAAACTAAAGAGTGCTATAGTGAAGTCTACAAACCTCAGTTCTATGTGATAACAGCGACCGTCGAAGGGCGATCACCGTTACAGCAAAGTTAGAGTGCCGAAAATCAATTTTGGTGCTCTGACTCCCCGGCACACAACAAAATGGCACCGGGGCTTGTATTTTTTATGTTTATGTGGGGGGCTGCACCCCCTAGAGGGCTTTGCTGCCTGCACCCCCCCACTTAAAGATTTTCAATTCCGGGGGGTGCATGTCAGGGGGCTGCAAAACGTAAAAAATTAAAATTCGGGCTGGGTGCAACAAAGACAAGTCTGTGCCCAGACCCTGCACCCTACCTACCAAAGATGCGAGCTGACCCACTACACCACAGGGCTAGCTCAGCAGCCTACTGTGACGCCACCCCTCAAAACCCTTCCCATCCCTCGCTAAGCGTGCTCACTTCAACCCCCTCAAGCGTGTACATGTGGACCGTGCTCGCTCCCACCCCCCATGTGTGTACCTGTAGCAACTTCCTGTTGCTACAGCTGCCAACCCACCCCATCCGGTCGCTGTACCTGACCGGTAGCCCCTGTGACATGCGCTGCGATTGAGTCTCCCTTTAGCGGGTTGTTCAATCACAGTCGCTAACATCATGGTCTACCCAAACCACTGTGTCAGGCAAAAAAGTTAAAGGAAGTGGAAAACTGACCACTTTGGTTCTTGAGAGAGGTTATTAGAAAGGTTAAGGTTAAACGGTTAGTTTTCAGGAGATATAGGAAGACACTGAGGGAGGAGGATAGGAAAGTGCATCTGTAAAGCAGAGAGAAGCAGGAAAATCAGAAGGAGTGCAAAGTCAAAAACTGAAGTGAAGATAGCCCAAGAAGTATCAAAAGGGGACAAGATTTTTTTTAGGTAAATAAGTGAAAAGAGGAGGACCAGGGAGGAATTGTAAGGTTGAAAAGGGATTGGGGGGAGGGTTGCACAGAGGGAGATTAGGAAAAAGCAGACATACTAAACAAGTATTTTTGTTCAGTGTTCAGGGTCGAGGAAGAATGGGAGAGGGCCACAAAAAAGAAATATGAACTCTGTAATGAGGGAAATGGATACTACTCCTTTCTCAGAGAAGAGGGTACTAGAGAGCCTTGCTAGTCTGAAAATATACAGAGCAATGGGACCAGATGGGATACATCCTAGAGTATTAATTAGAACTCAGAGAGGTATTGGCTGCACTTCTGACAGTCTTTTTCAACAGCTCACTAGAAACAGGTGTAGTTCTGGGTGACTGAAGGAGGGCAGATGTAGTCCCCCTTCCCCCTTCATAAAAGTGGTAGCAGAGAGGAGGCTGTAAATTATTGGCCAGTCAGTCTGACCTCGGTGGTGGGAAAGCTAATGTTGAAGGACAGCATAGTGAATTATCTTGAATCAAATGGGTTGCAAGGTCAGAGACAGCATGGGTTCATAGGAGGGAGAGCATATCAAACAAATATGAAAGATTTCTTTGATTGGGTGATGAAGGAAGTAGATCCGAGTGGTGCAGTGGATGTGGCATATGTAGATTTCAGTAAGACATCTGTCACCGTCAACGTAGGAGACTATTAAATAAGCTGGGGAGGTTAGGGGTGAGTTCAAAGGTGTTAAACTGGGTAAGAAATTTGTTAGGGGCTAGGAGACAGAGGGTGGTGGTAAATAGAGTTCACTCAGGAGGGGAGGGTGACTCATGGGGTGCCCATGGTGTCAGTGCTGAGACCAGTTCTCTTTCATGTATTTATGAACAACACTGAAGAGGAGCTGTATGGGAAAGTCTGCCTCTTTGCAGGTTGTACCAGAATCTGTAACAGGGTGGACATTCCAGGTGGGGTGGAAAGGATGAACCGAGACCTGAGAAAACTCAAGAAGTGGTCTAGGTTATGGCAACTTGGGTTGAATGTGAAAAAGTGCAAAATAATGCACTTTGGGTACAGGAACAGGAGTACAAAATGGGAGGAGTGATATTGACAACAGCCAAGCATGGAAGAGACCTAGGTGTAATTATCTCCAGTGACCTAAAGGTTGCCAAGTAGTATGATAAGGCAGTTGGGAAAGCTAGTGGGATGCTGGGTAGCATAGGCAGAATGATAACCAGCAGAAGTAGGAAGGTTGTTACCTCTGTATAGGTCACTGGTGAGACCTCATCTGGAATACTATGTATAGTACTAGAGATCACATGTACGAAATGACATAGACAGAGTGGGGGTGGTCCAGAGGAGGGCAACTAGAATGGTGCGTTGTCTTCAACAGATGACCTATGAGGGGAGACTGAGGGAACTCAGTATGTACACCCTGAAAGGAATAAGAGAGACAAGGGATATGACAAAGACATTTACATACATAAATAAGGCACAGATTGGGAGTATTTTTCAGAAGAAAATGTGCTCAAAAACAAGGGAGCATGATATGAAGCTGGAGGGGGGTAAATTCAAGAGAGATGTAAGACAGTTCTTCACAGACAAAGTGGTGGATTCCTGGAACAGGTTACCAGCTGAGGTAGTTGGGACAAAAACAGTGTAAGAGTTCAAGGAAGCTTGAGATAGGCACAAGAGAATCTCTGGGGGAAAGAAAGAGGGATGGGTTAAAGAACTGGAGATCAAGTAGGGTCTGTGGGAATACTGTAGATAAGGTTAAATGGGCAGACTGGGTGGACCAAGTGGTCCTTATGTGTCAAAAAATTCTCTGTATCTAAACGTATCTATAGATAGTAGTTCACATGGGTCTTTGACCTTTATGTACTCCGACTAACCATAGTATAAACCTTAGTATACTGTAATTGTCTAGTTGGTAGTATTTAGAATGCCTATGCAACATTATTTGCAACTTTGGCTTATGCTCACTCTGCTCCTGTTAAAGGGGCTACCACCCTTTCAGGGTGCCATAAAGACACAAAACTCCACCCCAGAGGTGTTGCAGGGCTGAGATCCCCTTAGACCAAAGCTACTTTAAAGAAATAGGAAGGCAGTATAGCACAGTGGTTTAAGGCTCTGAGCTGCAAATCTAGAGACCTGTGTTTGAATCCCACAGCCCCCACTTGCATACTGTGTGACCCTGAGCAAGTCATTTAACTTCCCTGTGCTCCCAGCTAGCACCTGTAAACAAGCATTCAGCTTAGTGTGCCACTCCTGGTTAAACTACTGCAAAAAAAAAGTAGACCCAAAAGAGAAACACGGCCCAGTCAAACCCTTACTTCCCATATAGGAGAAAGATAGACCTGGAGAAGGAGGCATCATGGAGAGGGCATGAAATCAACAAAGGAAAAATAATTGATGTGAAGGGCCACCACTGATCTCCAAATACAAATTTTATGACATTTGGCATGGAGAAGAAAAACGCTGGTGAACCAAAGCCTTGGTTACCATCCCTCTTGGCATGGAATACTATTATGACAGCTCTGATCACTGCCAAATTTTGAATTCTGATTCAGGGGAACAGTTTGGAAGAGAAGGCTCTTGATCTATCCCTCTAAGAGGATAATGCCATGAGGTATTGCAGAGTCCTGCATTGCTAAAGGAACTCCCCTGAAAGAGGGCACCCCCCTCAAGACATGGGGTGAGAAGAGTAGTAATGGCTGGACAGCTGATGCCTGACCTCATGTGCATGAGGAGGCCAAACCTATGACTGATGATGAAAAGGTAACTAAAGGAAGGGGAACTGAGTGAAGCTAGATGGGCCATAGGCAGATACAAGGATCATTACTTCATAAGATGACACTGAGATGAGCTGAATGGAGAAGGGGACCCCTCAGGGCAGTGAGGCTCCTCTTTAAGAATCAGAAGTCATAGATACTATAACACAAGGTGCTGCCAAGATGATCTACATGGCCAACAGAGGCCCCCATGGCAAGGGTCCTACCCTCCATGTAAGGCTAATGGTGATGGGATGCCAAGAGGTGCCTGCAAGTTGATCTGCATGGCCAAAAAGACCCCCACGCAGAGCAAGGGCTGCACTCTCGAGATTTCAACTTCAGGGGAGCAGAATGTGCACATAGATCTCCTTGGCTGGATAGCTCAGTAAGGCTAATAGACTAGCATTTAAGGTGCAAATGTGTATAGGTTCTAAAGTGGATGAGGACTAGGGAAGAGTGCAGGGGTGAGGAAGATAGGATGATCAGGAATGAAGCAAGGGTACCAAAAGGGATAGTAGGAGGGAAGATGCCCCAGTACATTGTATGGTAAGGGAGGCAACAGGACCTAGTGGTTACAAGGAGCAGTGGAGTCCAAAAGAATGACTGGGAACAGATCAGAATCAGCTGAAGGCTAGGCATGGAAGTATGGAGAAGGCAACAATGTCAGCAGAAGTGTCCAGAAGGGCAAAGGGCAGAAGGGAGACCTAGTAAAGGGGCCCAAAAGGGGCATGGCTAAGCTGCAAACCAAGGTGGCACCTTAAATTGAGACGAGCTGCTGAACTGGAGCCAAACATCCATCATTTACCCGTCCTGTGGGAGAAAATTGCAGTTTAATTAGACACTACAGCAACGGAGCCATTTCTCTACCTGTCAGTGTAAAAACTAAGTTTTCTGATTGGTGATTCATGCTTACGTGATACGTACCAGCTCCAGGCTGCACGGCATACAACACCAAGGAGGGCGAGGAGCTCTCGATACGGGACATGTTTCAAACAACAATGCATCATATGGATGCTTTAACCCTTGCCACTAACACAGCGATGGGAGCCCTCCAACAGCTGGATGAATGGCTAGGCCAAAACGAACATAAAGTTGAGGTCCATGGGGCGGTCCTGCAGAGTCACTGCACCACAATGAGAGCTCAGGCAGCTCAAATCAAACAGTTACAAGAAAAAATTGATGATATCGAAAACCGGAGCTGTCAAAACAATTGAAGATTTCTGGGATTTCCAGAAGGCAATGAGGGGGGAGAGTTGTTAATTTTCTGCTGCAGGCCTTACTGGAGCTCTTACGATTGCCACCTGCCACTATACTGACAATAGAGCGGGTGCACCATTCTTTGCAGCAGAAACCAGCACCAAGGGACTGACCCAGACCCATCCTGGCTAAATTGCTCAATTTTGCTGAGAAAGAGGTCATACAGGCCAGAGCGAGAGAGCTTAACAACCTAAACTGAAGGGGTCACCGCAGTATGATTTCCAGGATTACTCGAAAGAACTGGCGGATAGAAGAAAGGCCCATACTTAAATACGTAGATGCCTGCACAAGCTGCACATCCCTTTCAGCCTTAGATACCCAGCAACTCTCAAAATAACATATAATGGGACCCCACACCAGTTCTTCTCACCAGAGGCTACATTAGACTTTATAAATGCTACTTGGCCCCACTCGACTACAAGATCCATCAAGCCCCATCCCCAGGCTGCTTCAAGGCCCTTGCAGGCAGCATACCCGAGTTGTAGAGGGCTGACAATGGGTCACCATTGGGTGACCAGATGTTAACTGGAGTGCAGTTGCAGCAGCCACTTCGAAAAGTGGGGTTATTCTAGATGCCCTACAGGGGGCATGCCTTAGACAACTAGTATTGGAGCCCACTCGAGAGGGAGCAATCTTAGACCTGGTTCTTTTAAATGGAGATGAAGAGAGGATCACAGATGTAGAAGTGGGTAGCCATCTCGGAACTAGCGACCATCGAACAGTATGGTTCACAATAAACACAGCAATAGAGTCAAGCCATACAAAGACAAAAGTACTGGACTTTAGGAGGGCTGACTTTGCCAAAATGGGTGAGTGCCTAAGGAATGCACTAGCAAATGGGTGGGAAGGAGGGGTGGAAGAACAATGGGGAATAATAAAAACTGCCATCATAGAGGTAACAAGCCTTTGTGTGAAGCAAATAAACAAAATGAAACGATGTAAGAAACCACTATGGTTCTCAAAGGAAGTGGCAGTGAAGGTTCAAGAGAAAAAGAAAGCATTCAGAAAGTACAAAGAATCACAGAAGGAGCAGGACAGAGAACTGTATCAGTTAAAACAAAGGAAGCTGGGAAGGCAGTCAGAACAGCAAAGGCCCAAACTGAGGAAAAGATAGCCAACTCAGTTAAGAGGGGATAAAACATTTTATAGGTACATCAGGAGCGAAGGAAGACCAAGGGAGGGATAGTGAGGCTTAATAAAGGGGAGGGAGGGAGGGTGGGCAGAGGGTGACTGTGAAAAGGCAGAGATACTAAACAAATATTTTTGCTCAGTATTTACAAAGGAAGAGGAGAGGTACCTAAAACAAACAGTAGAAACACTCTGGATACAGAAGTTGATACCAGCTCATTTACAGAAGAAAGGGTTCTGAAAGAACTCTTAAAACTGAAGGTGGACAAAGCAATGGGGCCTGATGGGATTCATCCCAGAATTCTAAAAGAACTAAGGGTAGAACTAGTGACACCACTGACTACCCTCTTTAACAAATCATGAGAGGATGGGGTGGTACCTGAGAACTGGAGGAGGGCAGATGTGATTCCCCTTCACAAAAGTGGGAGCAAGGCAGAAGCAGGAAACTACAGACCTGTTAGTTTAACCTCAGTGGTAGGGAAAATGATGGAATCACTTCTGAAGGAAAGAATTGTTGAGTATCTAGAGACCAGAGCAGCACAGGACCCAAGGCAGTGTGGATTCACAGCGGGAAGGTCATGCCAGCCAAATCTGATAGATTTCTTTGACTGGGTGACCAAAGTAGTAGATCAGGGAGGGGCTGTGGACATGGCCTACCTAGACTTTAGCAAGGCATTTGACACAGTCCCACACAAAAGATTAATATACAAGTTAGCCAGCCTGGCAGTGGGTCCCAAGATGACAGCCTGGGTAAAGAATTGCTGAAGAATAGGACACAGAGAGTATAGTAAATGGAGTCCACTCTGAAGAAAGGGGGCTTACTAGTGGGGTACTGCAGGGTTTAGTATTAGGACCGGTCCTCTTCAATGTCTTTATAAGTGACATTGCAGAGGGACTGGAAGGAAAAGTATGTCTCTTTGCAGATGACACAAAGATCTGCAACAGAGTTGATGCACAAGGTGGGGTGGAAAGGATGAGAAGGGAATTGGCAAGGTTAGAGAAATGGTCAAATGTATGGCAGCTTAGATTCAATGCTAAGAAATGCAAGGTAATGCACCTGGGAAACAAAAACCCAGGGGAAGAGTACACAATGGGGGTGAGATACTAACAACAACAAAAATGGAAAGGGACCTGGGGGTAGTCATATCAGATGACCTAAAGGTGGGCAAGCAATGTGAGAGGGCAGCAAGGAGGGCTGGGGGGATACTGGGATGCATAGGGAGAGGCATCACCAGTAGAAAACAGGAAGTTATTATCCCTCTGTACAGACAGCTGGTGAGACCCCATCTGGAGTACTGCATGCAGTTCTGGAGACCTAATCTCCGCAAAGACATAGACAGGATGGAAGCTGTCCAGAGGAAGGCAACTAATATGGTACAGGGTCTGCACCGGAAGACATATGAAGAAAGACTTAAGAAGCTTAATATGTATAGCCTCGAGGAAAGGAGGGAGAGGGGGGACATGATAGAAACTTTCAAGTACCTCAAGGGAATCAACAAAGTCCAAGAGAGTAGCATCTTTCAAAAAAAAGGTGTGCAAGAACAAGGGGTCACAATTTGAAGGTGGGGGGCGGCTCAGAGGTAATTTAAGGAAGTATTTTTTCACAGAGAGGGTTGTGGATGCATGGAACGGCCTTCCAGAGGAGGTTGTGGAGTCAAAAACAGTGGTGGAATTCAAGCATGCATGGGACAGTCATAAGGCAATTCTAGGGGTTGGGGGTAGGAAAAAGTTGACTGCTGGTTAACTAGAATCTGCAGCTTATCCATTAGATAGGGAAATGGGCAGACTGGGTGGGCCAAGCAGTCCTTATCTGCCGTCAAATTCTATGTTTCTATGTTTCTATGTTTCTATGACCAATTCACTGCACATGGAGGATTTGATTCAACCAAGAGGCCTGGCAAGGAGCTGGAACCACAGACTCCCAGAACTCGCAAGAGACCCCCCTCCACTCCTCATTCTAAATGAGATCATCCACAAGACAGGTAAAAATGGAGTACTGCCTGAAACCAATGTTGAACATCACAAGAGTGAGGAAACGCGTGAAGAATCCTAAGCCAGCCAGTTCTTTACTGAAAACTGGTTCTCACTGATTGTGCCTTACAATTGATCCGCATCAGATAGACATTTGGCTGAAATGGACTTATCAGCACCACTGGACCCAGAAAATGAACCGGCAGATCTGCACAGCTCCTGGATGAATGCCGCAGAAGATGCCCTGCCTCTGAAGGAAACGAGACCTGCACCCATGGCTTTGGGCCCAGCATTTGGAACAGGACAGCAACTACCCGGGAAGCCTGGAGACAAGACATCCCAACGAGACCCCCCCAGCTGACAGTCTATACAGATAAGTACCTAGTTGGCATAAGTGTTAATCAGGGAGTAATGGGGGCTGGATAAGGGGAGTAAGGAGGAAAGTGGTATCCACCGGGGTTCATAGTCTGTGTACTTAGTCCTAAGATGGGCAGTGTAACTACCTGTCCCCCCACCTGACACTTTTCCATATAGGCTATTTGTAAGGTCTGAGCGCAAATGTTACAGTGTTATGGTGGGGCTCACCATGCCTCATGGGGGGGAGGAATTCTACGGGACTGGACTGGGACCGATAATTAGTGTGGCTGCATTCTACTGCCTGCAACAATTCCCAGGTTACACCTCCCCACAGGGGAGTATTCCTCCTGAGTAGCTTGTACCCAACTCTCTACCTCTTTGTGGATTTTACATTAATAATAGCATCGGGCTCATTTCTATGTCCCTACTTCTCCCACAATTTGGAACTGGTGCAAGGGATAGGACTCCCCCCTCCCCACATCTTCTCTGACCAAGGTTTTGGGACCTCCCCGGGGTACCACGGACTTTCTGTGGCTCTGGAATGCAGCTTCAATAGTGGAAAGTTTATTCAGTGTGTTTTGTTCTTTACTCTGTGTTAACTCATTGTCTCTTAGCAGATGCCTGTAGTTGTCAGTAAAATACACTGGTGTGTCTTGAGGATGCCTACAGAAGTCAGCTACTAACTTCCTGTGTGCCCGTGCAATGTCTGGGGAAGTCACTTATATATTTTAACATATAATATAGCAGAATATAATATATATTTGACTGCATAGTATCATAGGAAAGGTAATTTTGTACTGAACAACTTTGCCACTCATCTTTTGTGTATCGCATGTATACTTTAAAAGCTATTCGCATTTGTATATGGTATGGTGTATATGGCTTATGTTGCCTATTTTGGAGAATTTTTTTTCCTGTTTCAACCAGCATAGAAAAAAAATGAAATTACATATTATTATTTGCATACCACCATTGGAAAGTAATTTTGTGCTGAATAACTTTGCCGAAAAGGGGGCCACTTGGAAGAAGGGGCTGTTAGGGTTTGTGTGTCCTTTAAGCTAGACCCCCCCCACAGGTGCTACTGAGCTTGCCATTGGCTGGAGTTCCAGCCGGCTGAGTACAATAGAGTCCTTACTTAAACTTTAATTTTGCCAGTTGGCATATGGTTTACCTGGTTATATCAGGCTGTTAATATTAGATTGTAGTGTATAGACAAACATTCTGTCTGTTCCTATCCTCTACAGCAGGGTATTTGTAGCTCAGGCCACAATTCCATAACTGACCCAGCGGCCATGAATAACGGTTTTGAGTCTAGCTTAGACTAGGCTAGAATAGATCTCCTTAATTCTATCCCCTATATTTCATTGGACGAATAGTCAAATCTTATAGGATACCATATCCCCCTCTTCTTTCAAAATGGCTAAGATTCCCTTCCCCTTCCATACCTGGAATGTCTGGGGACTTAACTCACCCATCAAAAGAAAGAAGATTCTTGACCATCTCAAGTGGTTGAAGTCCAGAGTGGCTTTCCTACAGGAGACCAAATTGACTCAAACTGACACCTCCATGATGCTGAAAGATTGGGTAGGTAAGGAGGTTCACTCGAGCACCCCACCAGGAAACACAGAGTGATGATTCTGCTTCACAAGTCTCTGCAGTGGACCCTGCTGGATTCAGCTGCTGATCAAGATGGTAGATTGGTATTAGCAAGGTACAATACCCCCACAGGCCCCCTAGTATTGTGCAATGTATATGCCCCCAATTCACATGATCCACATTTTTTCCATGGTTTGGCTGATAGCATAGCAACCTTTCTGCCCCATAACTGTCCTCTCCTGGCTGGAGGGGACTTCAATCTTACCTTAGTTCCCACCCTAGATAGAAATAATAAGGACAAAGAAACCCATACTAGAGGTGCAAGAGCCCTCCTTCAGCTGATAGCCACCAGGACTTCACAGATGCTTGGAGGCTTTTTCACCCCAGGGTGAGAGATTACACCTATCACTCGGAGCCTTACTCCTCCTATAGTGGGCTGGACTACTGGCTTGCATCCCCACTCATCTTGTGTAATGACCTTGATGTAATCATTCTTCCTCAGATAATCTCGGACCATGCTCCCATCCAACTCCTGTTACAATGGGGCAACCCTTCCCCCTCCCCAGTGGAGAATGGAACCCCTTCTTATGACAGACCTAGACTTTATCCTGTGGGCCAAGAACGAAGCCCTCACTATTCTTAGAACTTAACCCATCTGTGGACACTACACCAGGGAATACATGGGAGGCATTTAAGGCCACCATGAGGGGTAATATTATGGGGTATGCCACAGTGAAATGTAGGGAACATGAATGACAGCTATGTGATTGGGAGCAGCAGCTGGCACAAGCCAAAAGATCCTTCAAAGCCCTCCCCTCCCCCTCCCCCCAGCTCCTCTCTTGGCAAGTTCATCTTGGGCCTACGCTTCAAAATCAACCAACCAACTGTTAAATCGGAAGGCGGAGGTGGCTATCCTCCATCTTTGGCACACCTTCTGGGAAGCTGGGGATAAGGGAGGCAAGGTATTAGCTTACCAACTATGGTGTCAGCAGGCTAGTAGGCACATGCCAGAACTGAAGGATGCACAGGGGGTTATGACATCGTTACTGTAGACCATAAATGAGATCATGGCCACCTTCTATGGGAAACTACTGTATAGCAGGTTATATTGGCGCTCGTTTAATTTAACGCATCTGATATGCGGTACGTATTAGTGCCCGTTTAAATTAGTGGATGATTCACCCGCAATTACAGTACAGTACATAACTGAAATGGGTGTGACAGAAATGGGTGTGACAAACTGACTCAAATGCAGCTCACTTACAGTTCAAACACAGAGTGTGGATCTGTTCTGTATTATAGTATACTGTGGCTGTTTTCTCTTGTCTCTATAATGTCCCTCTTGAAGTGGTTACAGACATCGCAGGTTAAGAGGAAATATACCATGGACAACTCAGAAATATCTGGTTTAGATTTGGCAGACAGCTCAGGTGTTGAGTTGGAAGTGACAAACGCCATTGCTAAGGAGCTTGCTGCATCCCCACCACCAGCTAAGTGAGGACGCCACAGCTTCTATGCTACCTATCCACCAGAGATACGATTCCAGCTGGGGAGGTATGCAGTCAAGCATGGCGTAATGGCCACTGTCCTACCATGGGCAAAACTGTTAACGAAAGCTCAGTCCGTAATTTCAAGGTGGACTACTTAGCATGGCTAAAAACAACTCCAGACCCTACAACTATGACCCCTGTCCTCCCTACAAAATCGCAAGGTCGCCCAACTCATTTAGAGGACAACTTGGAGAGCCAGCTGAAAAGTATAGTTCGGACTCTCTGCATGGAGGGGGCAGTTGTCAATGCTGGAGTGCTTCAGGCAATTGCAGTGGGTATTGTTAAAGCAAAGTCACCACAGCTGCTCACTGAGAACGGAGGGCACCTAACACTAAACTGTAAGTGGGCTTGGGGTTTCCATAACCAGATCGGTTACAGCAAGAGAAAGGGGATGAAACTACAATGAGAACGTAAGTTCAAGTAGAATTGCTTCTGAGTTGCAATGCAGGTGCTGTTTTCGAAAACCGAAATTCATTTTAATTTCTCTCTGCTTCACAGATACAATATGTTGGCATTACTGAAGTGTGAAGCAGAAAAGAAACTGAAATAAAGTGAAACCGAGGGAAGCAGAGGGGAAGAAACGAGTAGCAATATGCGCTTTGATTTTATTTTGAATTTTTTTGGTTTTTTTTTCCGTTGTTTATGGTGTACAATAAACTTTTTTGTAACCTATTAGAAACATTTAGAAAGTTGTCTTGTGTTTACTTTGGTCCATACAGTATTTACTGGCACTTTTTGATATGATGGGATTACGAACAGCTGCATAGTAGAATGTACAGTAACTACATATATAATAGATAATATTAGCGATCCGAATATATTAGCAGTATTTCCATTTCAGCTAATATCGCTAAAATAAAAGGAACGCTAATATTACCTGCTATACAGTATATACTACTACTCATCTAAAGGCTATATCAGATACTCAACCCTTCCTGGACAGGCTGCAGCTTCCTAAACTGTAACGCCAACAAACCTTAGCATTAGAGGCCACATTCACACAGCAGGAGGTGCTCTTTGCCATCAATATCCTCCCTGTGGGGAAATCCCCAGGTAGTGATGGATATATGGCAGATTTTTACAAAGCATTGGCCCCGGTGCTCTCCCCACTCCTTACCAAGGTCTTTCAGGAGACTGAACTGAGGGGGACTCTTCTACCCACCCTCAGGAAGGCTATGACAGTGGTCATCCCCAAGAAGGGTAAGGACCCTACAAACCCAGCCAACTATCGGCCCATATCTCTGATCAACCTAGACAGTAAAATCTACACCAAGATTCTGGCCATAAGACTGAGCCCTCTCCTTTCCCACCTTATCCACCCATCTCAGGTTGGCCTTGTACCTGGAAGACTCAGCACTGACCATCTTAGAACTCTGATTGACTTGATGTACATTGTTCATGAGATCCCCCACACCTGTGGCAGCTATAGCTGTCGATTTCGAAAAGGCTTTTGACTCCCTAGAATTGGACTACTTCTATACAGTGTTGTCCCATTTGGGGTGGGGGACAGGTTCAAACAGAGACTGCAGGCGATTTATACTAACCCTACAGCCCGAGTCACCATAAATTCCTTGCTCTCCCCCCATTTCCCCTTGGAATGAGGGTTGAGACAGGGCTGCCCCTTATCGCCTCTTGTATTTGTCCTAGCGGTGGAACCACTAGCAGCACCGTACGTCAGCTCCCACACATTGGTAGGATTCCTGTGGGAGATACTGTTCACCCCACCTTTATGTATGCTGATGACCTTCTTCTCCCCCCTGGCCGGTGCCCAGATATCAGTGCCCCACTTACTGACCCTACTGAAAGATTTTGCCAGGTACTTGGGCCTGAAGCTTAATCAAGCTAAGACCAAGATGCTCCCTCTTAATGAACACTGCCCCCAGCACATTGCACAGACCTCCGAATTGTTGTGGGCCCCCTCTGGCATCACCAATCTGGGCATTCACATCACCCCCAAATTGGAAAACTTGTGGAACTCAAACATACAACCCTTACTGCTATCCACTAAGACTGAATTTGATAGATGGCGGATGCTCAAACTTACACTGCTGGGGAAGATTGCCGCCATAAAGATGGTCTCAGCTCCTACATTCTACTACCTTCTGACTCATATTCCCATTTCCCTCCCGAAGCTGTGGTTTCAACCCATTGATAAACTGGTTGGAAACTTAATATGGGAAGGAGCCAAACCCCGATTCAGTTGCTCTAAACTCACGGCTCATTGGAGCAATGGAGGGTGGAACCTACCCTGGATGGAGAGATACAAACGGGCCTTCCAGGTTGCGCAAACTGTGCAGTGGTTCCAGAATGACCCCCTCCACATTCTACAATGGGTTCTTACTGAGCAACACATGACAAACACTGTATATCCAACCTCTCTTCTGTTTCCACCCGAGAGGCCTGTCCCCCCATGCAGACGCTTCCCCTTTAAGGCACTATCTCCCCCCATGGTAGAAGCCTGCAGGAAATGCTGGCAATATATCCACTTTAGGCTCACCTTAGACACAACCCCTCTCTTAATTACCCCCATATGGAAGAATCTGAAGACAATAGACAATAGGAGGGTGCTCTGGACATACTGGTACGAGAAGGATATTCGAACAGTGGGGGACCTCTGTGAACTCAGTCTGTGCAGAACTGCCACCTTTCAAACACTCCAGAAGTGCTGGACTCTCCCTCTGGAAGACTTTTGGAGATATCTCCAGATCAGGGCAGCTATTAAGCCCCTTCTGGAGCCCCAGGGGGCAGCACTAACCCTGGAGTCCTTCAGTCCTGGACAGAAAAACCAAAGGGCATAGCAAGGAGAATATATGGCCAGCTAAGACACACTCTCCCTTCTCAAACGAAGACTCCAAAGCTAAATGGGAGAAAATGCTACAGTGCTCAATATCCACTAAGCAATGGGGTCAGGCCTGGAAGGATGGCCACAAATGGTATCAGGATGCTAGCTCATGGTTAATCCAGAATAAAATCTCACACTCATGTTGCATAAAGCTAAACTCATTGAAGCAGACACTTGTTGGAGATGTCAGGGGAAGGGTACAGATTTGGCCCGTATACTTTGGTCCTGCCCAAAAATACAGAAGTTGTGGAAAGAAGTATGTTTAATGTCCATGAAGGTATTGCAGAAACCAATCCCTCAGATACCGAAGTTCTTTATTCCGGGGATCTGAGCGGACGTGACAACACTGTCATAGCCTGAGTGCAGGTGGTTGGCACTACTCGCTGTTCAAAACAAATGGGATTTGCTATGTAAATGGCGTACACCCTCTATTCCCTCCCTAGGCGAAGTGATGGCCTCCCTTTCCTCTTTGGCAGCACTGGATAGGCTTGCCCACCTCCGTACCTACCAACAGGCTAAATTTCAGAAATACTGGGCTCCCTACCTACAATATGCCACCTCCCCTGAGGGAGTGGGGTGAATCCCTCCTAGATGGCTAGACTAATATCATCTTCACTCTCACTCCTTCCCCATCGAAAGGTGGGCAGAAACAGATTAATCATGGTGCCCCCCCCCGCTTGTTGAGACTCTTTAAGACAATTCCCCTAATCTCCTAGAGTACCTTCCTCCCCCTGCAGGCCCTGTGATCAAATGTGGGTCATAACCGTAACTGATGGCTATGTGTTCCTCTTGTGCTGGTCACCGCCTAGTCACATACATATAGAAGCTAAAAAATAGCTTAAGTTCAGATTCTTTGTGTATTGTGTTCTCTCGTAGGAATCCCCTCCTCCCACTCTCAATAGGGCACTGTGCTGACATGATCCCCCGAGAAGACATAGCTACAAGCTGTGCCCGGAGGACCATAGGAAAGAGGACGATGCTTCTCATGCACAGCCATGTATGGTGAGTAGCTCTGATGCCAGTACCTTGAAGAGAGCCTTTTTCTGAATACCCTAGGCTTCCTCATAGACCCCCCATGAACACACATTTGGTCATGGGTTGCACTCCCTTTCACACAGTTGATCCCCTGCTAGTGAATAGGACCAGTTAACAGCTAATATCATGCAATATTTAATCTCTACCCCCATACAGTACAATTATAGAGCAATTTCACAGGACACACCTTGTAACTGTGTAGTCTGTTATAAACAATGAAATGGTTTTCTCTCCCTTCTCTCCTTTCATATCCCCTTCCCCCCATTCCTCCCTCCCCATTGATGTGTGCACACCAACTGTACCTGGCATATTACCTTTTTTGCTGTATATCATAAAAGCTTGCTCAGTTTTGTGCTGTTGTTTCTTTTCTTTGAAAACAATAAAACAATTTAAAATGAAAGGGGCCCAAAATGCCAAGGGAGGAAGGGAATGGAGGGAACAGAAGGGGAAGAAAGGGGTCAGAAGGGAGGCAGAGGCAGGGAACAGAAAGACAGCTGAGGAAGGGAGAGCAGACCAGAGGAGAAGCAATGGAGGAGCAGGCTGGAACATAGAAGACAGGAGCGAGCAACTGGAAGCAAGATGGCCGGGGGGGGATGCCAAAAGGAGGCAACAAGGACACAAACAGGCAGGGCAGAGGAGACAACAGGAGCATGGAGACCCAGATGGCACCCCAGCAGAGCAACAGCAGAACCCGCTGGCAAGGGGCAGCAACAACAGGAGACAGAATGGCAGAAGGAGCCAGAAGCTGAAGGGGGGGAGCAGGAAGGGATCTGAAGAGCAGCAACCAGAAACCAAAGACTGGAGCAGGTACCCTGGCAGGGAACTGAATAAAATGCTACTAGCAGAAGAGGAGCAAAGGTGCCAGAGGGCCCCAAGTGAAGCAGGTGTCATGTGGTATGTAAGTTGCTAGCACCTAACTGAGCCAGGAGGACTAGCAGTAATAAGACTGGCAGCACAAGCCGGAGGAGTAGAACCTGAGCTGCAGCATCGAGGGTAGGAGCTGAAGACAGATCACACACAGGAGTAAGAGTGGAGCTAAACAAGTAGAAGAAGGATGGGAGGGAGGGAAGGAGCGAGGGCGAACTGGTACTGCTGCAACTGTTGCAATGAAACTAGGTATCCAAAGGATGCTTAGGCGTGTGAAGCTTAAGTGCCACCTGGTGGGGGCATGGAGAGTGCTGCCTGCTGCTCCACTGAACTATGGGCAAGGACCATCGATTGCATAGGTACACAGACAGTGTCAGCAGATAAGGGCCTACAGCCCACCCAGTCTGCCCATTTGAACTTGTGTGTTCACTTTATGTTTTCCTAGAAGTCTGTTGCCCCTTACCCCAGACCTCCAGAATTCCTTTATGTCTATCCCGTACATTCTTAAATCCCATGATTGTTTCAGCCCCCACCGCTTCCTCTGGCAGGGTGTTCCACTTGTTCACCACCCATTCTGTGAAGAAATTCTTCCTCATGTTTCCTCTGAGTCGTCCTCCCTCCAACTTCATCCTATGCCCTCTAGTCCTGGAACATCTTTTTTCACTTAAAAATAGTGTATTCCTGCACCCTATTCCTCCCTATAAGATACTTGTATGTGTAACCCCCTTGTTACCTGGGGTTACTAGAATCCCAGTAAGACCTAGTGGTAGGCAGGGAAGGCAGCTTGTGAAACTCCAGTTAAATGGGTTTCACACTGTCTCACTCTGTTCTCAGTCTCAGCTGAGACTGAGGGATGACATCACCAATAGAACTTTCACAGCTGCATAAGCCACATTGGAATCTGCAGCAAAGGGAGTTAGATAGAACATTGGGAGCTTTCAAAGGGGAGTCTGCAGTTTGGCTTGAGGAGTGAAGTTGTCCTCAAGTGGTGGAGACCGCCTGCTCAGGAACTGCAGTCCCGGGATGTAGATTCCCAGCAGATTCCTGGGGCAATCCTCTTAATTCTGCTAAGTGGAGGAACAGCTGCCTGTTTAGTCCAGGATTTATTTTGAAGATGGAAGATTTGTGAGTCGCCTGTGTGGCACCTGCAACTTAAGGGTGAGTGTCTGCTCTGGCTAAAAGGGCATATGTTTTCTTCACCCTGGGACTTGTGTGCAAATCTAGGGATTGAACTACATATTGGGAAGCCTAGAGAAATGGGCCAAGCAAGTAAAAGTAGTGTCAAATCCTAGAGTTTTGTGAGATGCAAATAATATGTAGAGGAGATGTGACAGACATCTACCCTTAATCTACATTTAGGAGTGCATCAAAGGAATTGTTCAGTTTTCCAGAGAAATGGCCGGGTATGGGCTGTGGGAGCTGGAGGTGGGTGGCCCCCCATCTTTAGTGACCAGGTCCACCTCTACGGATTTCTTCTGTGTTTTCTACTTTGCCTCAGGCACTTGGCCAGTGATGGGGGAAGTAAGGCAAGGCAAAAAAAGGCAAGGCAAAATTTATTTAAAAGACGCCCAATCCCAGAGGCTCTGGGCACTGTACAAACATTAAAACAGGCATTTAAATATAATAAATATAAACATTACACATAAGAATACAAATCTTGAAAAAGGAAAAGAACCAGGCCATAGCTATTAATATTCATCTAAACATTAAATGCTTTAGAAAAGAAAAAGACCTTAAGCTGGGCCTTAAAAACATCCACTGACGAGGCTTCTCTGACCATAGTTGGTAAAGAATTCCACAGAACAGGGGCCGCGGCACTAAATGCTCTGTCACCGGCAGATTTCAGCCTAGTTCTGGGAATGGTCAGGAAGCATTCATTGGAGGAACGAAGAGGGCATGAGGAGAAGGTAGGTAACAGAAGGTCTAACAGGTAACCAGGGCCCAGTACCCAGATGTGGGATTGTAAGGAAAATTCTCTCTAAGAGTCGCAGACTCTAGTGTGGTTTGGGGAGCCACAACAGGATAATTGGTTCATTCCTCAAATGGACCATGGATCAAGTGGCCGGCGGGGGAGCTGGGCCAATGGGAAAACCCAAGTGTGTACAAGTCGGGCTGTGTACCCAAAGCTGTGTGCAAGTCCGGGCTGTGTGCCTGGTGGGTTCAGAGCCTGAGGACTGGAAATGGTGATAAAGTGTTCTGTAGTCTCTAATCTGCATTACCAGGAAATGTAGGCCTGTGGGGGTCCCTCTATGCTTTGTTTGTTCAGCTAGTATGTGAATAAAAGCCACACTGAAGAATCCCATTCCTGGTTCTGGACATTACAGTTATTGCTTCCTGTGTTCGGATTTACTTGGGTGCCCCTGTGCAGAGTACCCAAACCTAGGTCCCCCTGTGCCGAGTAACCTCATCCTCCCCGAACCCAGGTCCCCACCAGGTACTGCTGTCAGCTTCAACAGCATGCCACCTGTCGTTTTGGCAAAAAGGCAGTGGTAAAGGGTTACATATGTCTCTATCATATCCCCTCTCTCCCCCCCTCTCCTCCAGGAAGTACATATTCAAGTCCTTCAACCTGTCCCCATAGGACTTGTGATGCAATTCATGTACCATCTTTATTGCCCTCCTCTGAACCTTCTCTACCCTGTCTATGTCCTTATGTAGGTAAGGTCTCCAGAACTGTACACTGTACTCCAGGTGGGACCTCACTAGTGTCTTGTTTAGTGGAATTATGACCTCCCTTTTCCTGCTGGTGATGGCCCTGCCTATGCATCCCAGCATTCTATTTGCTTTACCTGCTGCCTTGTCGCACTGTTTCCCTACCTTAAGGTCATCAGAGATGATAACCCCAAGATTCCTTTCCTGCTTGGTGCATGCTATATTCTCACCCCACCAACTGATATGTTGTGCAAGGGTTTTTGTGCCCCATATGCATTATCTTGCATTTCTTTGCACTGAATGTTAGCTGCCAAACCCCTGACCAGTCTTCAAGTTTCTGCAGGTCCCTTCTCATTCTGTCTACACCCTCTGGTGTATCTACTCTGTTACAGAGCTTTGTGTCATCAGCAAACAGGGAAATTCTGCCTTCTAGGTCCTGCACAATGTCACTGATGAAGATGTTGAATAGGACCGGTCCCAGCACCGATCCCTGTGGTACCCCACTGGTCACTCTTCCCTCTGTGGAGTGACAGCCATTTACCACCACCCACCACACTACTGTCCTACCCACACCCATATTCCCCAGTTTGTGTAATAGTCTTCTATGTGGCACAGTGTCAAAGGCCTTACTGAAGTCCAGATAGGCCATGTCCACTGCCCTCCCCTGATCCACCTCCCTAGTCACCCAGTCAAAAAATTCAATGAGGCTGGTCTGACATGACCTCCCCCTGGTTAAACCATGCTGCCTTGGGTCTTGTAGTCCATTGACAACCAGATGTTCCACCAATCTCTCCTTCAGTAGTGCTTACATGATCTTCCCCACTACTGAGGTGAGGCTGACTGGTCTGTAGTTCCCCACTTCCTCTTTGTTCCCACTTTTGTATAAGGGGACTACATCTGTTGCCCTCCAGTCTTTGGGTACATTCCCTGTTTCCAGTGATCGGCTAAACAGCATTGCCAGACGTTCAGCCACCACCTCTCTTAGTTCTTTAAGGACCCTTGACTTTACTAATTATGTTGGGAACATGAGTTTCAAGGCTTAAGCTACGAGAAGACCCCAAAGTATATTATAAAAGAGACTAGTTCCAGGGACATGTAATTTGTTTTGTAGTACTGAGGGGTTTCTTAATTTTGGCAAGTTTCTGTGGTTTTCCAGAGACCATAATTTTGGTTTGAATTTTATTTAGTGGAAATGTGTTTTGTGGAAGCCAATTCTGCAGACTGAAACCTAGATTTAAGTTTCAGCTGGACTTCCTCTAGTGCTGGTCCCGAGCAGTAGATTACTGTTTGTTTGTGTCTATTATGGTTTTAACATCAGCACAGATAGTCGGTATGTCATTTATACAAAGGAAGAACAACAGACAGGCAGGTCAAAGACAGATTCTTGCTGTAATAGTTCAGGTTTCAGCTGTGACATTCCTTATTTTACATACTGAGACTGATGCATGTGGTACTGCAATTATGAAACCATACCAGAATAAATTCTGAAACACCCACAGATTAGAACTTTTCTAGAAGAATCTGATGATCTGCAAGGTCAAAGGCTTTGACAAATCTAAGAATATAGCTCCTGTAGCCATGCTTCTGCCAAAGGAATGATATTGCTCACTTGTGCGAGTGATCAATGCAGTAGTTGTGCTGTAGCCTTTTCTGAATAGCGTGATTAATATACCTAACTACCAGATCTTTAGATGTGATAGGCAATCCAGAGGAGGTTGGGGCTGCCATCTACATCAAAGATAGATTTGTGGCATCAACACTTAATTCTAACTTACTGGTAGTGGGATTTGAGTGCCCGGACATAAAAATCGACCTATCCCCATCGTTAGCACTCCGAGTCATAGGATGCTATAGACCATCATCTGCCGGTACTCAGCTCTTGTCCTGTCTTACAACTATCTTGGACACTAGCCCCCTGGAAACAATTATCCTCAGGAATCTAAACTACGATTGGCTGTCAGAAGCCGGTTACCCGCTTAAATCTTTCTGTGACTCCCTTGGTTTCACCCTACTCAACAAAGTACCCACCCATATCAACAAAAAGAATACAGCCAAAAGTACCCTTCTGGATGTCCTGCTTGTGAATAAACACCATTTCTTCTCCCATGTTGGAACCTTTGATGAGGATATTAGTGACCATTGCCTAATAGCTGGAGTTTGGGCAGCCAACAAAGTGCCAAAAACAGCCAAATTCTCCACCAAAAGGTCAACCAGGCCATTTGACCCAAAGGCATACCTACTTGACCTAAAAAACTTCCCCTTGTGGCAGAGTTTTTACCTTGCTAAAACGGTGGAAACTGCATATTCTATACTACATGAAATCATTACCTACACCATTAATCTACATGTGCTTCTGTCAAAAATACGCATAAAGGCTAGAAAATGCCGTTGATTCCCTCAAGATCTCAAGACTGCACTACTGTCCAGGAATAAACTCTGGAAAACTGCCTGCAAATCCCAAAAAGAGGAAGATTGGAGCCTCTTTAGAACAGCCAGAAATTGCTGCACCAAACTGATTAGGGAAGCTAAAGCTTGCTATTACTAAGCAGAACTAGATACTGCAGCCAATTGTCCCTCCAAATTCTGGGCCACAATCAAAGAACTGGCAGGAGCCATGTCACAAAATATGCTCCCTACAAAAATTACCTCTGACAATACAGTAATCAATGACAAAAAAGAGATACTGCAGGCATTCAACACGCACTTCGCCACAGCAGGCTTAGCATTCAATAACTCTCCTGCATGTAGCCTGCACACCCAGCTTGGCATGACCCCACCAAATGTTGGCTCCGCTAGTCAACATTTCTCATTCTCATCGGTTTCCCTCAAGCAAGTGGAAGACTTGATTCTCCGCCTGGATACTAAGAAAAGTGCCGGCGCAGATGCACTTGAACCATACTTCCTAAAGATAGCATGCCACGAATTGGCAGTGGCTATTACTCATTTATTCAACCTGTCCCTAACACAAGGTACTCTCCCTCAAATATGGAAGATCGCACACGTTATCCTGCTATTTAAATCTGGAGACCTTCGCAACCTTAATATCTATAGGCTAATTTCTCTCCTACCCACACTCTCGAAGCTACTGGAAAAAATAATAAATGGCCAACTAAGATCCTTCATCGACAGAAAAATTACTAAACCCCCTTCAATCTGGATTCAGAGCCAACCACAGTACAGTCTCCGCATTAGCTAAAGTACCCAGTGACTGGCAACTGGAGTTGGAGCATAAAAAGTCAGTATGTGCTGTGTTTCTTGACCTCAGCAAAGCATTCAACACAGTCGACCATGACCTGCTCCTCGACTCACTAAAAACACTAGGATTGAATGCTACTTCTCTAAACTGGTTCTCTGAATATCTGACAGACAGATACCAGCAGGTGAAAGCGGATGGTGAACTATCTGCCCTAAAACTCTTACAAAGAGGTGTCCCTCAGGGATCCATAGTAAGTCCCCTCCTCTTCGCAGTGTATATCAACAACATTGATGAGGGAATCAAGGATGCAAGTATTCACTTATTCGCGAATGACACAGTGCTGTACCTGAGTCGTCCCACACCAAAAGAAGCTTGTACTGACCTACAAAAATATTTCAACCTCCTGCAACTCCAACTAACCAATAAAAAACTGCTATTAAATGCTAAGAAAACTAAAGCCATGTTATTTTCCCCCACAAACTACACAAGCACTACTGAATCCCTCCCCTCAATAACCGTGATGCTGGGAGAATGCTTAGAGTACATTCCGAAATTCAGAAATCTTGGGGTCTGGATTGACTGTAAACTCTCCTTCACTGACCACCTGGAAGACTTGCTGAAAAAATTAAGGCAAAGACTTGGCCTTTTTTACAGGATAAGAAGACTTCTTACAGCAGACGCAAAGAAATGACTAGTTCAAGCCACGTTCCTGTCCTTAATTGACTACACAGACTTCATAAACAGTAGCTGTGCAGCTTCCTATCTTGGAAAATTGGATATGCTCTACCACAGAGCTATATGCTTTATCACTGACCTCCCCTTCTCTACCCATCATTGCGCACTATATGCCGCCATGGGCTGGACCCCACTTCACTATAGGTGCAACTTTAATGCAGCACTCTGGACACTTAGAGCCCTCACACATCGTCGACTGTCTGTCTCTGATTGTGCTCAGGAATTATTCCCTTAGAAGCTGCTCACAACTCCTGATAAATATACCCAGGGCACTCACATGAGTCGGGAAGCCGCCTTTGGATTCTCACTCCCATCAATATGGAATAAAACCCAAAAAATACTTAAGCTGAAAACCCCAGTAAGTACCCTTTTGTTCAAAAGGCTTTACCGTGATGGCATTATTGAAATTTGCAACTGCTTTACTAGACACTAACTAACCTCCTTCCCTCAAACGGTAGCCCTCCAGCTGAAATGTGTACCTCTGCCTCTAGCATGCTCACCAACAGATCCACAGGATTTATTGCCGAACTCCCATATCTTATTCTTTGATGCGCTGAACAGCTGCAGCCTGATTCTAGTACATGCTACCACACTTGGGGATAATTATCGTCTTTCGCCCCAAAAAATATTCGGTCCCTTGTCCATCCAACACTTCCCTCTGCCCCAACCTCCAGGACCCTTCCAGTTATGCCCCTGCTACTATATTCCTCCTCTTGCACTTAGTACAATTACAGCTTTTCTCCTCCATATGTCACCGAAGTTTTGGGGCAAAAATCACTTCATCACCTTTCGTACGGTCCTCCGCCCTCCCAATCCCTCACTCTGCTCTAACAATTGGGTCCTCTTCACTTGCACCCCTATTCCCTACCTCTCCCTACATTATGCACTTGATATCTTCAATCTGGTATGCCTATCTCTCCCTAACATTTCCCACTACAAAATGCACAGTTTTTGGGCTTGGATCCAGCACAAGTTCATTATCCATGACTCCTTGTAGCTCTTTGTTCAATGTATATTACCTGTAAATGTGCATTTTTATGATAATAGCAGCTATTTTTACTGTTTGTACTATTGTAACTTGTCTTTCTGTATTATTACTGTAGGACCGCAGGTCCACCTTGTAAATGAGCTTGCTCAATGGTGCCCACCTGGATAAAGATATTGATTGATTGATTGATTGATTGAAGTCATGAGGTTGATTCTGTTTTTCTACGAAAGAAAGGAATGACTTGAAGATCAGTTTCTCCAGTATTTATGAAAGCAAAGGGAGGACCAAAATGTTGTTAGATACAGTATTAAGAGCTGGTGTGACTCTTTTACAAACTGGGGGAATTTGAGATTAGGGATATGTTGTAAATGTGGGTCAGGGGTTTGGTAGCCAGGTCTGCAAATATTTAAATAGGCATTGAAACTGTTGGTTACATTTTCTGCAGAGGTCACTATGCCCATCTCAATGATTACAGAAGCTATCTGGGAGTATGAATTTGACTTCTGTAACTCTTTAAGAGAACCCCAAAAGGAGGAAGGATTCTTTAGGCTACCCACTTGTTTGGAATTAAAGTAATCTGATTTGGTCAGTTTAAAATCCTTTTTGCAGCAATATTTAGTTAGTAAAAACAACTGCAGGATTTCGCACTGGGATGGGGTGCTAAAGACATCAATGCAATAAACAGTCCAAATATCCAGCACTTGAAAAATGCAGCCTCTCAGAAAATATATTAAACAAGTGCCCAAAGTTTATATCAGGTGAAAAAGAGAAGAGTAAAAGTAGGTAATGCTCCCTGGCATAGTAAGGAACCGTGTATCGTTAGACATCTGATAGACTTGTGTCGGAGAAGGGCAAAAAAAAGTGACACCATAAAGGACTGGATGAAATATAGGCAGGCCTGAAATAAACATACCAAAGAAAAAAATTGGCAAAACAAAAATATTATAAAATTAAGTTCTCAGAAACAATTAATAATAAACCTAAAAATTTCTGGGGATTAATTCAAAGTCTAAATACAGTGGATAAGACTGGGTGTCCTCATTATTTTAAAATCGATGAACAGGAAGTTGCAGTGGGTCAGGAAGTGGTAAACTTCTTTAATTCTTTTTTTGTTAATATGGTTAGGGAAGCTAGTGCGTCAGTGATTAGGCCTCCGGCTGATCAGTAGGATGAGTTTCCCATAAATCAAAAAGTGTTAGGCAAAGATAGGAACAAGGAGTTTAAGTTTAAGAACATAGAGGAGACATCAGTATGTGAGGCATTACTTAAACTGAATACTGGTAAAGCACTGGGATTGGATGGAATACCAACAGCTCTGCTGAAATATGCGGCTATAATTTTGGCGAGACCTTTGACCTATCTTTTTAATTTATCCTTTGAGACAGGCACCTTCCCCTTAGAATGGAAAAAAGCAAAGGTTATTCCCATATTTAAGTTGGGATAAAACAGAAATCAATAATTACCGACCGATATCACTATTTCCCATAGTCTCTAAAGTATTTGAGAAATTGGTGAGGGAGCAGCTTGTTGCATGTTTGGAAAATAATGATCTAATGTCCCCATATTAATCAAGATTTAGAAGGGGACATGGTACAATAATGGTATGGTCAAAAGTGCTGGGAGATATACAAGAGGCACTGGATAAGAAGTTGTTAGCAGGAGCAGTTTTTGTCAATTTGACAAAAGCGTTTGATACGCTTGATCGTAGAATATTAATGAATGAAATGTCATCCTCGTGGTTTTCTGAACCAGTGGTGAGGTGGACCCAAAGTTATTTACAAGACAGATCCCAGTTAGTTTCTCTGGGAGGTTACATCTATGATTACCTTCAGACTAACATTGGGGTACCCCCAGGGATCGATATTAGGTCCCTTGTTGTTTAATGTTTACATGAATGCCCTTCATTTAGAATGCCAGCACACTAGTTACCATCTCTATGCCGATGACACTATGTTATATAGTGTGGGAAAGTCTGTGGAACAGGTACAGGGGGCCCTGCAGATGTCTTTTGATGTACTGCAGGACTTCCTGTACCACCACAAGCTGGTGTTGAATGCAAGAAAATCTAAGCTAATGGTCTTTGGGGGACAAGATAAACAGTTTGGGAGCAGTGATATGGAAATTGTCACCTACGAAGGGGATAGCCTAGGATTAGTGCTATTAAATAAATATTTGGGACTATGGATTGACGAGGAATTGAAGTGCTTAACTGCTGTTGTCTGTCTTTGTCTCAATAATTGTTAAACCTCAGGACCTGATCAGTCTGAGGTGTTTTGTTTTATAAACACACATAAAACAAACACACACACACACACACACCATCACACACACCATCACACCATACATTAAATTGTTACTTGTTACTTGCTTTGGTACAGACTAAAAAAAGTATATGCTGTAATATCAAACTGTTAAATTGTTTTGTCTAGCATAAACTGTGCTTTTGTAAATTCAGTCAGATTTCTCTCTTCTAAACAGCATGTACTGTGATTCATAGTTATGAAATAAGCAGTAAAAGGTTTTTTTGGTTTTTTTGTGTGTGTGATGACAGATTAAAAAGCAAAGAAGGCTCTCCTAGCCCTCACAGTCTAATGCAACTACATTTGTTAGCCATTGACGCACAAATATGGTTTCTATGGAATGCTGTAAAAAGTAATTGTACTTGCCTGGAAAGGTTTAATATTTAAAAGATGCTGCTATGTGATATTGGTTGGAGCATGTCGCAAAGTGTAGGAGAAAGTGAGAGACAAGAGATATGATGTAATAGGTTGTAATATGTGGAAAGATTTGTAGTGTTGCAGGCAATGTGCAGGAAATTGATAGGTTCAATGTTGTGTGTTAACAACAACACATGCTTGTAACATGGTTTTAATTAAACAAGCAAATCTTTAAAACAAATATGCTCGTAACAAAGGTTTCAAAATGATCGAGAGCCAGATTTTGGCACCGAGCCCTAGGGCGTCACTCAGTTTGCTCAATGTGTTTTTCCACCCACTGCAAAACCTTTTTCTGCAACTATGAGACCTTACAGATAAAGACATTGCTAGTGTGAAAGGAACAGATAGGATAATGTTTATTTCATGAAGTGGTTTGGCATTTTTTGAAAAGTTGTATTCTAGTGATGAGATTCTCAGTCTCTGCAGTGTTCTGACTAATGGTGAATCATGACCAGGGACATGTGATAGAGTAATTAGTGAAAACATTTATTACTGGTTTCCCTAAGACAACAGTAAATTAGCTTACCATGCTTGGAGTCCAAAGAGATCACAGCTTGTCTGGACAGAAGAAAAGCTCCCAGCAAAAATGCAATTACACAAACTGTTATAGGTGTACATTAAATGCAGCTCTCCTATTGAAATGTAGCTGGTCAAAAGACAATTAGTTCATCCTTAGTTTTGCACGTAGACAGAGATAAGGCTAACTAGCTGGAACTGGTTTCTTGGGTTCCAGCACAAAGGAAATGCTTAGCTTGCATAAAAAATATAGATGTGTCAGGCGTCAGCTAAATACTTGGAACTGCTTCATGTGGTCTGCACAAAGCAATACTAACTCTGTTTGGCCTATCTAGGACATACTACAATCATATATAATGAAAGCACATAATACTATCCTACATATATGTTAGTTATGATATCATGGTTGTCATGTGGAGTATGAGAAGGGGTTTGGGAAAGCCAGCACTAGAAAGATTTGGCATGGATTCATTAATGTATTGGTTCAAGTTAATTGGTAGAATGCAGGCAGCACATATCTATGACACTTTTACAGTTTTCTAAGAAAAAATATGGGCCCTACGTCAGCACTCAATGATGTGCCAATGTCATCATACATTTTGTGTCAAGCAACTCCCCACTGCCTCAGCCGGCAGCTTCCCTTTGTGATTTTTTATCATTAAAAGACACTTGAATATGGCGCAGTATTTAAGGACACCGCAGGTACAGCTATGTTTGAATCCCAGCAGCCATTACTTGCACACTGTGTGACCTTTGGCACATCACTTAACCTTCTTGTCCTTCCAAGTTCAACGTGACTGCCAGTTCAGACTTGATGTGGTTACCTACTTAAGCAACTATTTTTCACTTGAATGCAAGTTTTCAGAGACATACATCAGCTGTGATCACTGATATTTACATTTTTTTCCCTACTGTGCTTGTACTCTGTCTGAGCAACACGACAGCCATTTTTCTTCTGGGCTTGTGGCCAAATCCTTCTGGCTTATCTTTTAACACCACCCACCCATACCTATGATGTTCTTTCATGGAGGTTTATTGTCTGCATGGCTCCTCACTATCATTTACATGTGATTCTCCTGCCAAGCAAGTCAAAAAGGGGGGGGGGAACTCAGGTCTTTCAACACCCCAGCATCCATAACAAGCTATGTACTTTGACAGCCCACAGGAAAAGAAAGCAAGGTCACTTGCCATGCAGTTTAAACTGCTAAAGAAATAAAATATCATAACTGTGTTTTCCAGAAATTCATTTCTGCAATACCTACTGTGCCACCTGTGCCCCACCAGGGGGCAGATCAACTGGGAATGATGTCCCAAATCCATGCCGAGATTTTTCCCAATCATTTTGGCTTGTTTTAATTTTTTTGGTTTCAGGCCTGAATGTTACCACCTTTTATATGTAACATAAAATGTACATACATAACACCATGGCATTATTCTGGATTTTGTATAACTCAGCTGAAGTTGTTATGTAATCTTAAAACCAGGAGGAAAGGGATGCCTTTCCCCTCTAGTTTTATACTAATTATATTTGATATTCAGGAATCGAATAGTGTGTGGCAAGCAGCCACAGGACCATCTAATCTGCCTAGGGTAGCTGAAGGCATACATCTGTATAAGGCTAATGCAGCAGCATTTTAAAAATTAATACTACCCTATCACAGAGAAATCTCTGTGTTGTGTTTTATTTTCCTTCTCTTTCTCAGGAAGAAGATATTCCCTCTAGCCAGGGACTGAATCACTAAAAGCACAAAGACCCACCCCTCCAGGAGGGGGGGCAACAACACTCAATCCCCTAACTTCCTCCTTCCCCATTGAGTTCAACCCCCCGATGTTCTTTGACAATGCCGTGAGCTGCTCTAGTCTGTTTATTGGCTGCCACCCCCCTATCCTCTCACCCTTCCTCCCTGATTTCTTCTAGGTTTCTGAAATTATTCCTTGTATGTGTTATTCATGTATGCTATTTACCGTGATGCCATACCTGAACTGATGAATATGGTTGTATGCTCTCTTTAATGTTGTATACCCTTGTTTAACAGGTTTAACATGTATGTACTCTTCAGATGTGGAATCTTTGTAAAAGAGCCTTGGCTCAAAGGTAATTGTAATCCTACATCTAAATAAACAAACAACCTACAAACCACCTCTGATAATGTATGAAGTAGGCTAATTTCAAATGTAATGCTGTTAAAAGTTAGTAAAACATTGGGATGCTCTATTGCCCTTAATCTTAATGGCAAATTAGGGTCACCCTATCAGTATCTATTCAGCATACACATTTTAAGTTGATGACTGATGGGCAAATGAAATTGCCAAAACATTTGTGGTCACATGTCCACACCCCTACTGTCAATAGAATGTCATCTAACATCTATGCAAAACTGTTACAGGTAAATCTAGTGGAAATTTACTAATTTGTTACCTGGCCTCTGCTCCAGCATTGGCCAATCCAAGCAGAGCTCTTCCATTACTACAATAACTGAGCTGACTCTTTAACCAAAGAAGGAGCTGGGAGGGGGTGGGGAACCATGCCTCCTTCAAGTGCAACACCTACGGTGGCTACAAACAACAGAAACAAAAAGTCCCTCTGGACCTGACTAAGCCACAGCTGGTAGATCTAGAAATAAAGGAGGTATACCAATATCTCTGCAAAGTCACAAGAAAAATGTGTCTTCAAATTATCCATTTGTTGCTCAACATTTGGAAATGGCCCAATGTACTTTAACATTGTAAACCAGCTCAGCCCCTCTGTTTGTCAAGTGCAGTAACCAAACTGCACAAAACCTATTAACAGGTGGCTTCATGCCAACCAGCATTGGCCTGGTGCAAGGGCCCTAAGCCCTTAATAAGTATTTAGCTGAGCTGGGGGGGTTGTACCTTCACCATCATTCTGTCCTCACAGAACAATGAAAAATACTTTCATAATTTCATAGTTTCATAGTTGTTTATAAGTTCAGGTGGTAGAGCCTATTATTGAACTTGCCACCCAAAGGGGGTTTTAGTTATCCACGTGTTCAAATTTAGTGTTACCCACGTGTTTGTCTAATGCATTTTTAAAGGTATCCATAGATTCACTCTCTACTATTGAGCCTGGTAATGTATTCCATAGGTTAACCGTTCTCTGAGTGAACCGTCAAAGTCTTTTTTTTTGTTTGACACTTAGCTTCTTTTAATTTCAAGTTGTGTGATCTAGTATTTGATGTACAAAATTTTCTTTCAATACCTAATGTTTCTATTAATCCTGGATCGTCGAGTGCTTTGTAGATCATACATAAATCTCCTTGAAGATGTCTGTGTTTGATTGAATTCAGGCCAAGTATTTTTAATCTTTCGCCATAAGGTTTGTCGGACATACCATTAAGTTTTTTGGTCATTTTCCTTTGGACTCCCTCTATTTGTTTCATTCCATGAATAGTAGTAGGTGCACAAATGGGGCACAATAATCCAGATGTGATCTTACTAGGCTAGTATATAAAGGAAGGATGACCTGTGGTTGTCTACTTTTAATGTTTTTCCATATACTACCCATAATACGTTGACATTTCTTTACTTTGAGAATGGTGTTGTTTTCAAAGGTTAACTTACTGTCTATATTTACACCAAGATCTTTTTCATTGTCTGTTGTCTGTAGTATTACATTATTTAATAGGTACCCCCTTTTTTGATTGTTGTGACCCAAATGCATTACTTTGCACTTCTGCTCATTAAATTAAATTTTGTTATTTATTGCCCAAATTTCTAGTGCCTCTAATTCTTTTTGAAGAATATCTGTTGCTTCAGGAGTAGTAACAATACTTCCAATTTTGCAATCATTGGCATATTTAGATATCCATATGTTATCTGATGGCTGCATTTATGTTATTAGGATATTGAAAAGAACAGGGCCCAGGACAGAACCCTGTGGAACCCCGCTAGTAACTTCGACCCAAGAGGATAAAGCTCCCTTAACAGATGTACGTTGTTTATGACTACATAACCATGAATTGATCCACTTGATTAAGATATATGGACATTTTTGTTTAGCCAGATGTTCCAAAAGAATTCTATGGGATACTCTGTCAAAAGCCTTAGCTAGGTCCAAGAATACAACATCTACCGGAAGTTCTTTATCAAGTGCAGCACTCACATTCTCAAAGAAGTTCAGTTGATTTGTTAGACATGATCTTTCCTTTTTAAAACCATGCTGTGTTGTAACATATAAGTTATAGTGATTAATATGTTCTTCCATTCTATGCAATATTAGTCATTCAAAGATTTTCCCTATAACAGAAGTCAGACTTATAGGCCGATAATTAGAAACTTCAGATTTGTTTCCACTTTTATATATTGATATAACTACCACTTCTTTCCAATCTGATATGCTTTCTCCTGCCTCAAGAGATAAATTAAATAATTTACTCAGTGTGGGCCAGATAAACAAGAGGAGGTTTCTTTTAGGAAGAAAGGATGTATCCTATCGGGTCCTGCTGAGGAGGTGATTTTTAATTTCTGTAATTCTTTTGTAGTTTCAACTTCTGTAATTGGTTCAACACTTATATAAATAAAGTCTGTATTTAAATTATTGTAAAAATGTTCCTTATTAGAGAAGATTTTATGGAAATACTCATTAAATTCCTCAGCTATTTGTGTTTCATTACTTATTATTCCTGAGCTTGTAAGTAGAGGACCTATAGTTGCTTTGGAACCTCTCAATGAGCCAATATAATTGTAGGATTTTTTCTTGTTATCCAGTGTATCATTAGGTAGTTTATTTTCCATGTTCCTTTTGGCATTCCTAATTTCTAGTTTAACTTTATTACCATATTGTTTGTACTGTTCCCACTTTTCTTTTGTTGGTTGAGCTTTGTATTTCTTATGTTTTCTGTTTTTAGGCAATCAGTTTTTTTAATTTTATTGTTCCACCAGGCAGGATTTCTATATCCCTTGTTGTATTTTTTTCTAGTTGGAACCCAGTTATTTATGCAGTATTTGAGTGTGGTTAATAAACTATTCCAGGCTTGATGTACATTGAACCCTGTCCATTCAGAGTTCCAGTCCCATATATTCAAATATTGCTTGCTTCTTGTGTAATCAACTCTGGTAAAATCTTTACTTAGAGTTTTTCCTTTTGTATCCATAACTCTTGATTGTATGTGGAACAGAATCATGTTATGATCACTGTTTGCAATTGGTTCTAGTATTTGGATGTTATTTACTAAAGTCCCCATATTAGTTAGTACGATGTCAATGATATTGTTGTTTCTTGTTCCGTCATGGATTATTTGATCCAAATTTTAATTTACTGTTATATCGAGGAATTCTTTCTCAACATTTCCCTTCCAAGTATGTGCTTTTCAGTCAATGTTGGGAAGGTTAAGGTCACCCTTTAAGATGTAGTTTGTTTTTGGTTCAAAACTGTTAATCAGATTTAGGAATTCAGAATTCTGGTCTTTATTTAGGTTAAGAGATCTATAAACTAATCCAATACATATTTTTAGGGATGGTAGGTTAATATCTGTCCACAATATTTCAGTTTTGTAGTTTGTTTGCATATTATTTTGATAACAGTGGAATGAGTATTCTTCAGATATACAGTATATAATACAATTCCTCTTCCTTGTTTGTCTTTTCTATTTTTTATTATTTTGTTAAATCCTGATATATCTTTATTCCAACTGTCATCATGGAACCATGTTTCTGTGACCCCACAAATATAATTTTTTTCTTTGTGCATTACATATCTTAGTTTGTCCATTTTATTTGTCAGGCTTCTAGCATTTAATAGTAATACTTTTACTTAACTTTTCTGATGTTGTAAGTAGGTAAGGTTTTCAGTTGTTACTATATTATTTAAGGAATCTATCATTATAGTTTTGGGCTGTAATTCATGTTTCTCCTTCCCTTTAGGGATTCCCCCCCAATCTAGTTTAAATATTTATCTAGTGTGAAGATGAAATATTTGCTGAGTAAGTCACTCCCTTTTTTGTTTAAGTGTAGTCCGTCAAAAGAAAATAACTCATCTTTTAGATAGAAATCTTCCCAGTGGGTCAAACAGTGGATCTTTTGTTTTAAGAGTCCATGTTCTCAGCCAGTTATTAAAGTTATGTATTTTTTGGTTAATTCAGGTGGAGGCTTTTGATATGGGGAGTAGTTCAGAGATTATAATTTCACAGCCAAGATTAGTTAACCTATTGGTAAGTGCCACCATGTCTTGTTTTATTTCTTCAAGGGAATCTTTGAACATGTTATTAGTTCCCACATGTGTAAGTACAAGGGGATTGTGCCCTAATCTGTTTACCATTTCTTTGCACATCTTGGTTAAATCAGCAATTTTTGCTTCACTAAAAGCTGATAGGGTCCTATGTGATTTATTTGGATTACATATATTCCTGTCCAACCTTTTAATCATAGAGTCCCCTATTACCAAAATATTCCTATGGTTCGACCGAGTTATGCTGTCGGGTTCCATGTTGAAAAGGTTACTACAGTTATGACTTTCCCCATCAGTTTGACTAATAGACCTACTATTGATGTTAGTGTCTATTATAGTAAGGAAGTCAGAGGTCCCTTGAACTGTATTAATAGATATTTGGGTTTTTTCAGGATTAGTTTCTAGTCTTTCCAATATAGAATATCTATTTGCTAGGGGGATATCAAATGTTGTAGCATGCCTTCCTTTTTTTGCAGGTTTAGTGTATTGAATATTATACCATTCTTCATCCCCATTGTGTGTAGCTTCCTCCTCTCTAGTTCTTTTATTGTTTTTTTATTGTTTAATTCTAAGTCTTCTAGTCTTTTTTCACAGAGGACTGCATGTTTAGGGGTTGTGGTAGTATTGATTGTACTAGGGGTGGGCGTCATCAAAGAAGTGGCAGGGAAAGTCTCTTTGTGCCCAGTATCCAGTTTTGTACCAAGTCTATGTGCCATATTTCTTTGACTGGATTCAAGTTGTGATATTCTGTTCATAAAGGAATTAGGTTCTTTTATTAAGTCATTGTTATGGATACATTTTACACATTTGAAAACTTCTGTCAGGGTTTATTTCGTTAATAGGTACATTAAGCAGCTAGTGCATTGTATAAGATTTTCATCTTCTTTCACCGTTAATACATTTGCCATTTTGTAATATGATGTCCCTGGTTACTATCTAGAATTATTAAGTTATTGTGATTAACAGCCTAATATAAATGGTCACATGCCTAGTAATAGTGACCAGAGTATTTTTGTTACTATGAAT
Organism: Neoceratodus forsteri; assembly: GCA_016271365.2. NCBI lineage: Eukaryota > Metazoa > Chordata > Ceratodontiformes > Ceratodontidae > Neoceratodus > Neoceratodus forsteri. The sequence continues at coordinate 433,119,960 of CM057450.1, read as the reverse complement.
TACCTTCCTTTAGATGTTCGTCTCAATGTTTGATGTCCCTCCAAACCCTCCAAACATGCCTAACACGCGCAGATACACGTGTCTTTACACGGGTCTTCATGCTCGCTGATGCGTGCTCACCCTGCTTGGGCTTGCCTGCTCACCGCAGGGCTCTGTTCTTATGCCCAAAAGTGACCCAGAAGTGTTCCCAGGGGTCACCAAGCGCTGGATCCCAAAAGTGATTAAAATCACTATTTATTGCTGCAAAACAGCATCAAATAGGCAATGTAGCCCTTAGAAAACCCAGGTACTAGTAGTTTCAGTAATTAAATTGCACAAATTAATGGGTAGACAGTGAGGGTCCAACCCCTCTTCCTGTTAGGCTAGTTGCCCTGGTAAAGGGCTCCAAGTACTCGCGTTTAGCGAGCAACACAGAAATCAAACACACAGTTAAAAGTTCAACACAATAAGGTGTATAGCATCAGTTTTAAAAGAGTAGCACTTTTTGGTTGAGCAAATTAAATGTGCTCACTACATGGCTCTGTTCTTATGCCCAAAAGTGACCCAGAAGTGTTCCAAGGGGTCACCAAGTGCTGGATCCCAAAAGTGACTAAAATCACAATTTTTTGTTGCAAAACAGCAGCAAATAGACAATGTAGCCCTTAGAAAACCCAGGTACTAGTAGTTTCAGTAATTAAATTGCACAAATTAATGGGTAGACAGTGACGGTCCTACCCCTCTTCCTGTTAGGCTAGTTACCCTGGTAACAGAGCTCCAAGTACTCATGTTTAGTGAGCAACACAGAAATCAAACACACAGTTAAAAGTTCAACACAATAAGGTGTATAGCATCAGTTTTAAAAGAGTAGCATTTTTTGGTGGAGCAAACTCAACTGGGCAACAAGAAAGATCTGCCTTTCCAGACATAGTGGAGCTCCACAAGATCATCTGTTAGCACCCTTTGCAAACTGTGTGAGAGGCCTTTCGGCACCATGCAATTCTGCTTCAAGTTAAACCAGCATAACATTCTGTGGTGATTTGCATATGCAGCCCATGATGCTTTGCATTGTGTGAGCATCTGTGATTTTGTATTTTCTTGAAACTTGACTTCCCAGCCAAATGCCCTTTGGGGTAACCCTTGTCTCAGTGTTTGCACACAGAGGTTCTTTGTATTTTAAATAGTTTTTTATTTTAATGGGTTCACCACAATATAACCCACACAGACTGTCTTAGGGTAGCTGGTTCATTCCACTGGGGTGTCAAACAGATGAGGCATACTGATGAGTCCTGGTAGGACGAAACACATGTCTATGTCATCTGTTAGCACCCTTTGCAAACTGTGTGAGAGGTCTTTCGGCACCATGCAATTCTGCTTCGAGTTGAACCAGCATAACATTCTGTGGTGATTGGCATATGCAGCCCATGATGCTTTGCATTGGGTGGGCATGTGTGATTTTGTATTTTCTTGAAACTTGGCTTCCCAGCCAAATGCCCTTTGGGGTAACCCTTGCCTCAGTGTTTGCACACAGAGGTTCTTTGTCGACAAGGTGCATTCTGAAAAGGCCCTGCTGCTACTCCTAACCATATGCCTGGCAGCACATACATGTAGGCTAGGCCCCCTTTCCTTTTTCAAACTCACAAACACTGTGAGGTGGGATACTAAAAATAATTCTCCTTTCATAAAAACAAACAACATGCAACACCATGTGGTTCCACAAACTTAATGGGATACCCACCCTCTGCAACTCATCTCACTAGGTGCATGACAAACTGCATGCACACACCCTTCAAGCACAGCCTTCACAAGGCATACCTTAAAGTTAGGCACATTCAGGAGCCTGGCTGCAATTTGAATTCCTAGCATTTTGTTTTAGGAATGTTCACTACCTTTGTGTCTAGGTAAATTTACATAAATTGTGGTGCACTATGCCCAACATGGTCATTGTGTTATTGAAAATATGTTTAGGTTTCGTGCTATTATGTTTTTACATGCTGTTGCAGCTTATCAAGTATAAGCTCAGGAAACTGCTCCACATCAAGGGATGTTTCACTTTACATGCCCTCAGCAAGATTTGGGTGTAGCAGGCCTGGTGGAGAGTGTATTAGCCCTATTTAGGTTAAATCTGTCAATCTGACATGGAAGGGGGAGTTACACAACAATTTGGAAAACAAGTTAGTTGTTTTCACATTCTCAAAATGTTGCAAAACCTCCCAACAACAACCCACATCTACTGCTTCTTTCCTCCAGATTATGTGCCGTCACCAAACTCAGACAAAGGGGTCAGCATGGCTGTCCCATCCACATTAATTACAACAAGGTAAAACATGCATGCCTAAACACCATGGTGGTGGCATCTGATCAATCTTCACTACAGATTAAGTGCTAGACTGACAGCAATGGAAAACAAAGCCACATGGCCCACCTAGCCAAAGGCACCTTCCAAGGTTGGTCCAACACCAGAATTTCACCCAATGGTACCCTGTCTATATGCCAGACCCAGTCAGAGCACACAGGTTTGCACAATCACACTGCACTCATAAACTCAAATTTTGGTGTGCCTTTTTTCAAATAATATTACTAAACAGTATTGTGCACTTCATTCCATTGCTAGCACTACCCTGTTTCCAACTGTTATTCCCTCAACAGAGGAAAAACCTACCTAATGTCCAGTGCAGGAACCTGGACCAACTAGTGGTCTGGTTGCATCATCACTCCTAGGTACCCTTTTAAATCTACCCAACTACAATATGGCAGAATTATATTCTGCTCCTGTACCAACACTTCTAGGTTTCATAGTGTCATGTTACTAGACCTCTTTGAAGCATACCAGACACGTACTCAAGATCCAGTAGAAGGGCCCCACACTTCTGAATACCTAAGAGCATTTCATCCCAGAAAACAAAGGAAAGGAAACTCCCAAGAAATAAATGTCACAGGTGCAATAGGCGCTGCCACCGGTTTATTCTAAAACTGGTATGTCCACTTAAAAGCAAGCAGATTTGGCTGCAATCAAGAGCCAAACTCTAAAGTTCCAGACAGGCCTAAACTGGGCCAAGCAGCAACACATAGGCAGGGAAACTATGTTTTAATTACTGTCACAACCTCTTCTGAGACCTAAAAGCAGGGTGTATTCACAGATGACCAATTGGTATTACCCTCCTTATTGGACCTCGACCTGCACCTCTGAGTGCATGACCGATGCCATCACTTTTTCTTTTACAATTGCCAGCAATTTAGGTTATGTCACATCACACCTTAATCAAAGACATTGATAATAGCCTTGCCATTTTTCCATCCAAATGGTTATGTGTGTTTCATTAACTGTGTTTCCAACAGAGTTTTACAAGTTTACAGGTTTCCACTGAGTGGCATGTGTAAAATCTTCAAGCAACTCATTCAACTTTTCTCACTACTGGTGTTTTCTACATCTGGCTGGCTCCACATACAGACAAATTGTTCTGTTATGGACTGTCATTTGTTCTATTATGAACTGCCAATACTTGTGCAGGTGTGTGATCAATTTCCAAAACACAAACTCTACACTAGTGTGTGTGTGGCTATTCCTTTGTAGGACCCAATGAACAATCTAATGCACCTCCTGCAATGGCCTCTGCCAATTCAGCCATACAGCAGCCAGCATCATGAACACTGACTTTCTTACCGTGCTGGTGTTTCATCTTTAACTCAACATCTGTATAGCCCCCTGTGCCATGTGAGGTTACAGTCTTTCTGCAAATAACATTTCACATGTATCTATGCCAATGTGTGGTTCCTCATCTGAACTTTATGAACTGGTCATATATGTTTCATAATGACCTATCTGTCAAGAAACATTATCAACAGATTCTTCAATCAAGCAAAACATATGCCGGTGACACATGCCTTATCCACTCTCAAAGTGGAATCTTCATCATCAATGGACAATGGTGCGACCTTTTATGTTGAACAATGCACTCAGTACTGTTCTTACCAATCATGCTGTGTGGTTACAAAAAAATCTATCACCTTTCTTACACACATATCAATTGTGATGTTGGCATACCTAGTTTCTGTTTTGTGATTTACATACACACCATTCCATTCTTGATCCATCTGTGCTTACTGTTTACCAGCTCTGGAATAGGACTTCTCTCACAATTTCCCTGACTATCTGTATGCTTTACACCAGTTTTAGTACTGTGTCATAATTAATCATAAACTGTTTTTCTACAGTACAACCTAACTTTTGCTTAGTCACACATGAAAGTACTGTTATTTACCATATGCTTTCTATCCCTGTTCTTATCCCAACACCTTATTATATAGCAAGTGCCACTGACTGTTTATGTTCAATGTCCAACACTACCTCCAAGGCAGAAGATTCCCTAAATGATCCATTTCCCGATGGTGCCCTTAGCACTGCCCTCTCCAATACCAGGTTAAAATTAACTTTCAAAAGTTTCGTGATTATACAAGTTTTTTTATGTTTTCATAATACTAACCCTCTGCTGTCTAAGACATACTTTAAAACAACACTGCAAATGACTTCAATTTCTCTACAAGGCTCATGCAGCTGATCTGTAATGATTATATCACCCACAACTTATGCATTAGTTTTTGCCTTTACAGTAAGGCAACAAGGAGGGGACTGTTAGGCTCGGGCCCCAACCTATATTGGCACCCTATAGTGCACCCTTGACAGCACTCATATTACTATGCATAATTATTGCTCCAATGACAGCTATAATCAGTACTAACCATCTAGGGAGCAGGTACCCACTGCATAATTGTGGTGCCAGGGACTTATTATATGATTATAGCCAGATTCATTATGATATGTCATGTAATACTGTATTTCTATGCCAAATACACTGATGCACTAGCCACCAAAGCTGTATAACTAATACATTGTCTTTACTGCCCTTGTGTGGATTTTTGTAATACTACATGTGTTTTTCTCATATTTGTATATCACTGATAAGAACCCCAGGGCTGGGATCCACCTACTGTATTAGCCAATAGCAAAGTAGTTGTAACACCAAACTACACATTGGGTAGAAGTTACCATAGCAGTTATCATACTATATAAGGAAAGTATGTTATTTTGCTCACTGAGTTCTAGTCTTCATCTACAGGTCTCCAAGCTACTCAGCTCTTGGGTACATTGTATATACTGTTTTGGGGGATAGTAATAAACCCAGTTACTAATTACCTGATGCTACGTGTCTCTGGTTCCTTATTTGCCACTGGTCACAAGAATCCGAGGGATCAGGCCCTATACCATTCTGACACAATAAATACTGCATGCAAACATACAGCATATAGAAAACACATAAAAACAAATGTATACGTACACACATATGATAAATCTTAAAAAGTCTCATTGCTGTGCAAGCAAAAGATCGCTTTTGATGGAACTAGTGCTAGTGGCTACTGCAGGAGCAATTCCATTTCCTGGTGCATACCTAGAACTGTAAACATAAAAATAGTACACCATTAGTAACTTGTATATCAGCTCTTATTATTTACTTCTATATTAATACTTTTTAACTTTTAAATAGCTGTGTTCATTCATTTGTATCTGAGCATACAAGTAGATACTATCTTACACTAAATACATTCTATTTTATATATGGGATTACATCAAAGTTTCCATTAATTCCAGGAGAGTTACATGCCTCAAGGGTGTAAATCTAAAACCCTTCCCTTTGTAGTAACAGTTTGTCAAAGTTGCCACCACGGGATTTAGTGCTCACTTTGTCTATTGCCCTAAAAATAAATTCATGCTCCCATTCCTAGCCACTGTGAATAATATGTAGAGCTGTCACATATCTAATATCTCAATTTTGAATTGATCTGCAGTGTTCCCCAACCCTTGTCTTAAACTGCCTTTTTGTTTTACAAATTTAAAATGCACCACATTTACATGTTGCAGCATAAATGGCTCCACAACTGTCACTTGTAATAAACTGTCTACTTTTGTACTGTGTTTCATTATGTGGATTTAAAAAGTATTTATCAACTGAAATTGTTCGCTTGGGAACATAAGCAGCAGGCTGGTAAGAACAGAAGTCTGTTATATTCTGTTTTAACTGAAATATTTGAATAGTTTTGTAAGTGAAATTAGTTCTATGTGTTAAAAATTATTTCCTTGAGTTAGAACTGTTATTTGGGCTGTGATATTGTAACTTTGGAGGCTTGGGAACAGTTGTTTGGCAGTGATAGTTAGAGTGAAATTTAAATGTGTTGTTTGCCTGGTGTTTGGTAAGAGCCCTGCCACCCACCCTGTTTTGTAGGCTTTCTTAAATACTGAAAGGCCACTGGGGGTTGGGATTGAAGGGCTGAGTATTTCTGTTTGGGACTGAAATTCGAAGCAACAGGAACTGGTGGGCCTGTGACATCATACGGTACCTGATGTCTGCATACACACACACTGTTAGTGGGACTGAACACACACTGGACTGTATGTGTTTGTGAGACTTTGGAACTTTATTGGTGGGGTTGAAATTGGGTTTGTAAATAACTGCAGTCAGTATAGAGAGAAACTGTATTCCAGGGGAAAGGGACTGAGAAAAGGGGTGGGGTGCCTTTATAAACAGAGGAAGATAAACAGGGTGGCCATATTCCACCATGGCAGGCATCTTCAGAAGGGTTGTAGGCTGCACAGGCTGTGGGATGGCAATAATTCTAAATTGGGCCTGGAGAGAGGGAGGCTGCCCACTCTGTAGACAGCTATCTTGTATCAGGAGTGAGGTATATTGGTTAAGGAGTAAGCTGGGAGAGGTGTCCAAGGATAAGGGGTGTGGATATGGGCAGCAGAAGGGTGGGGCTGAGGGGAGGCTGGGGCAATGCTCTGAAATTACAGGATGTTATGTTATAGCAAGCAGGAGGGGGGATATTAGGGACAGAGGACCCTTAGATAGGAATGTTGACACTAAGGGGAAAGCGTATGGTGAACATTCTGAATACAAAGAGAGTGGAGGGAGAAGAGTCAGGAGGGGCTGCTGTGCAGAAGCCTAAAACAGCAGACTGTGGGAAGGGAGCTCCTAAGGTGAACAGAGCAAGAGGGGAAGAAGAGGGGCAGTTTAGAGGTGCAGTCAGGGGAAACTCAGGTTACTTGATGGAAGCTGACATAGAGTGTCACAATAAATTTGAGCTACTAAGCAACCTAGAGGGGGAGGAAGGGGTTGGTGGAAATGAGGAAACTTATACAGAGGCTGGGGGAAGGGAGTCAGATACCCATAAAGCATCACAGACCGGCTATGGAAAGGATAGAAATAGTCCCAGAGGGAGAAGGGGAAACATAAATGCTAAGCAAATGGGGAGATGCAACATATTGCAGACATGAGGGAGGAGAGCATGACTGGAGAGAAACTGGGAGACAAGGAGGTGGGAGAGGAGCCTTCCCTTCAGCAGGGGGGTCAGTACCAAGGATGGGGCCCTAGCTAAAGGGGACCCACAGAGCCTCTGGAGGCAGGGGTACTATTACAAGGGGGGAGGATGGCTGTGTGGGGGAAGGAGAAACCATCAGGGCCAGGATAAATAGTTCAGATAAGAGAGGGTTAAAGGGGACACCTATTCAGAGGGGGTTTGAGTTAAGTGGGCAAAATAGAGAGGGAGGTAGAAAGGGGAGGGTGACAAGGGGGTCTCTAATAAGGCAGGAAGACTCCCATGGAATTAAGATCATGAATAAGGGGGAAGGGGGGCTGAGAGGGCATAATGGAAGTAACCATAAGAATGATGGCGGTGTTAAGGTTCTGTTATTGGGAGACTCGATGATTAGGGGTATCCAGTGGGAGGGACAGGGGGGTGGATGCCATAGCCAGGTGAAGGTAGTGAGTATCTCTGGGCTGACAGTGCACAGAACAAAGTTCATGGTGTATGAAATGGTTTGGGATTGTGGAGGGAAACCGGATTTCCAGGTGCATTTGGGAACTAACGATCTAGAGGGAAATAGCATTTTGGAAATCCAAGCAAGGTTCCAAGAACTTGCCAGTGTCTGTCAGGATAATGGATGCAGCATTTCCTTTTCGGAGATATTGCCAGTACCAAAGGCCTCAGTGGAGAAAAAAATGAAGCTCAAAGAGGTTAATGACTGGCTCAGGAAGTGGGGTGAAGAGAGTGGGTTGGGGGTGTTAGGGAACTGGAATGGAGTTTGGGAGGATAAGGGACTATATGCCAAGGACAGGCTTCATCTTGCCCCATTAGAGAAGGAAGTCCTTAAACAGGGGATGGCTGACTACATTCAAGAAAGGTGGGGTTTAAACTTGTGAGGAGAGGAAGGGATAAGGGAGGGGCTGACCAGAAGCCCTCCCCTCTAGATGAGGGGAGTAGCCTTCAAGCCCAAGGGGGGTGGGGGGAAACAGACTGGGGGTGGAGGTTTCAGGAGGAGCAGAGGAGGATGGAAGTATAAGGAATCTGGGTGGGGTTTGACAAAGAGGATCAGGGATAAGGGGTGGGGGTTGAAGTTAGTAAATGCCAGGAGCTTGGGAAACAAGTTGCCAGAGTTCCAGGCCATGCTGTTTGGGGGGGGGGTGGATGTGGCAGCAGTCACGGAGACATGGACCAACAAAAACCATGACTGGGACCTAAACGTATGGGGGTACACTATGCTTAGGAAGGATAGAAAGGAGGGCAGAGGTGGTGGAGTGGCTATGTTCATTACAGATGACATAGAAATTGCTCAGGTAGAAAAGGCAGAGGGAAACATTGAGGCCTTATGGGTCACCTTACGATCCCCAGCAGGAGATAAGGTCAAGCTGGGTGTAGTATATAGGCCCCCCGGGATGAGTGATGTTCTAGAGGATGGTTTGCTGGACATCATTGCCCAGTGTGGACCAAAAGGGGAAGGAGTGGTGTTGATGGGGGACCTTAATATGCCAGGTACAGTCTGGGGAACCATGTCCTCTATGGTGACCAAGGAGCAGAGGCTGCTGGACGGCTTCCAGGAAGTGTTCTTAACACAGCATGGGATGGAGCCCACAAGGGAGGGGCATGTCCTGGATGTGGTTCTGGCAGATGGGGATCTTGTAAAGGACATGGTTGTACAGGACCCCCTGTCTGGGAGCGACCACAATACTGTCTGGTTTCAAATAAACATGGGGGAGGGGGAGAGATCTAGGACACTGGCAGTGGACTTCAGGGGGGCAGACTTTATGGGCATGGGACATATTCTCAAGGATCACTTGAAGGGGATTACATCAATGACAAGTGTGGAAAGGAGATGGGAGGTCATAAAATGGGGACTTCATGAGGCAGTCAGGATCTGCGCTAAGTTGAAACATAAGGGAGCAAGGTCACATAAACCATGCTGGTGGTCCAGTGAGGTACAGGTAGCAGTCAGAGAAAAGAAGGCGGCCTACAAAAAATATAAAACAACAAGAGGGGATAGGGATAAGGAAATGTACCATCTTGCATCTAGAAAAGTCACCCGTATGGTGAGGGGAGCAAAGTCCAGTAAAGAGCAGCGGCTGGCACAGGGGATACATGGAGGGGAAAAGGGGTTCTTCTGGTACATTGGGGAGCGGAGAAAAACTAAGGGCCATCTCAGCAGATTAAGATCAGAAGGAGGGTGGGTAGAAGAGGTGAGGGACCAGGCAGAGGTATTTAACGAGTGCTTTGCCTCTGTGTTCACTAGGGAGGGGGATGGGATATCTACAAAGCAAGGCATGAAGGGGATAGAAGCAGCAGTAAGTGGGATCAGGGGAGCAACAGAAATGGAGTAAGAGGGAGGGAGGGAGGGAGGAGGAGAGGTACCCAGGGTGTCACATCTGGGTAAGGATAAAAAGGCCAGTAAGGTGGAGGGACTGATGATGCTGTCTCCGCCAAAAGGGTGTGGTTAGCCCTCAAGGCCCTAAAGAAAGACAAATCTCCTGGGCTGGATGGCATTCATCCGAGAGTACTATGGGAATTGGTGGACATACTGGCTGCACCCCTGGTGGAGCTCTTCAACAGGTCACTTGAGACGGGGAGGGTATCTAGGGATTGGCGACAGGCACATGTGGTGCCAATCCATAAGGGGGGTCGAGGGAAGTACCAGGTAACTATAGACCTATCAGTTTGACCTGGTGGTGGGAAAATTAATGGAGAGTATACTAAAGGAACGATTGGGGTGTACTTGGAGGAGGTGGGAGGTCTGGATAGTCGGCAACATGGGTTTGTGCCAGGTAGATTGTGTCAAACCAACCTTCGGAGTTCTACAAATGGGTAACATCAGAACTGGACAGGGAAAACCTGTGGATGTATTATTCTTGGACTTCAGCAAGGCTTTGACTCTGTCCCCACAATGGTCTGGTGGAGAAACTGATGGGGTTAGAAGTAGGCCCTTTGATGGTCAGATGGATTGAAAACTGGCTAGCTGGACACACCCAGAGAGTAGTGGTCTGTGGGGAGCTCTCAACCCCAGAGAGGTTGGTAGTGGGCACCGCGAGGGCTTTGGTCCTGGGTCCATCCTGTTTAATCATACATATCGGACATCAGGGAGGGTATAGGGTGTGAAATGAGTCTCTTCACAGATGACTCCAAGATGGGAGCAGTAGTTGAGGGAGAAGAGGGGAGGTTGGCCCTGCAAGGGAACCCGGACACCCTGGAACACTGGGCTCACACATGGAAATTAAATTTCAATATCACCAAGTGCAAGGTGTTGCATCTTGGTCAGGGAAACCCTAAACATGGGTACACCCTGGGAGGGGAGGCGCTGGAGGCCTCAATAGGGGAAAAAGACCTAGGGGTCATGGTGGATGCATGTATGAATAACTCTGAGCAGTGCAGGAAAGTGGCTAACAAGGCAAACAGGATGTTGGGATGCATCATAAGGGGAATCACCTCTAGGAGCAAGGAAGTGATTCTGCCACTGTACAATGGTTAGACCACACCTTGAGTACTGTGTACAGTACTGGAGACCACACTTGAAAAGGGACATACAGCTTCTGGAGAGGGTACAGAGGAGGGCAACAAAGATGATACGAGGGCTAGGGGATTTGACATATGAGGACAGACTTGAGGAGCTCTGCCTGTTTTCATTGGAGGAGAGGAGAGAGAGGGGGGACATGATTGAGGTCTTCAAGTACCTCAAGGGAATAAATAGGGTAAACATGGAGGGGATCTTTAGACTAAAACATGGAGGTATCACCAGAGAGCATGGTTTGAAGTTGGAAGGTGGAAGGGTGAGGGGGGAAAAGAGGAGGAGGTTTTTCACTGAGAGGGTGACGGACCCTTGGAATGCACTGCCTGGTGAGCTGGTTCAGAGATCCACAGTGGAAGGCTTCAAGAGAGGGTGAGATAGACACAGAAAGTGGATGTATCAGATGATGGCCTGTCCCAGGGGGGTGGGGATGGATGATAGGGGTTTCTGGAGCACAAGGGATGAGAGGGTCTCGGCACCCAACTAAGGATCTAAGGTTTGAGCAGACTCGATAGACCGTAAGGCCTAATCTGCTGGCAAATAGTATGTTAGTACGAAATGACTTTACAGTAAGCACATTTTTTACACGTAAAACATCTTGTGATTTTGTTGATAAGCCATGTACTTCTAGTTGTCATTGTTTGTCTACTGTGCACTAGTTTATCCTTTAAAGAACTCATAAACAGGGACTGCACTTCCCCTACAAATCCTTTACCGGTTTAGGTGTGACCACCGATTTCACACCTGCACAGATAATGGATTTGTAAGGGAAGCGCTTTGGCAAGGTTATTTTATATATGTTATTCCTAAGTCCTTATTCAGCCTGCACTATAGGGCTCTGTTGCGATGATGATGTCATCGCATACTGACATATCTGCCATCTAAAGAAGCTACTGTGGTAGGGAGCTTAAACAGGAGCCACGGGTTCGTTTACATTTTGGAGAAATGTTTCTTGCTTAGCAACTCTGGATTTTCCCACTTTTACATGAAAATGGATGAAAGCATTATGTAGGTAAGTTCAAGACCTATGATGCTGTGTTTTTTGGGAGGGACTCAGCTGTCCCTGTTTATGAGTCCTTTAATAAGGATGCCCTCCTCTAAGTCAGGTGTGAGGGTTCTTCATTCACCTCACTAAGACCTGGATCTTCCTTTAAAATATAGCCATTCTTTAAAAACATGTTTTCAAAACATGATGCATGGGTGGAATATGTAGTAACAAAATTAAATCTGTTTTGTTTATTAGTGTCCCTATTTTTTTCTTCCTAATAATTCTTGCCTTTCTGTGTTTCTTGCCGTCTGATGTGCTTTTTAAAAATCTGATTGCTGTAGCCTTGCTCAACAAATCTATATGTCAAGTCCTCTGCTGCTTTTTCATAGTTATCTGCTGTGCTGCAAATTCACTTTAGTCTTAAATACTGTCCCTTCTGGATATTTTGTTTGGTATGTTTTGGATGACAGCTTGATGCTAAAAGCAAGGAATTGTGATTGCTTTCTTTTCTATAAATATCTGTACTGATATTACCTGCCATGTCTTTTTCAATACTTAGATCTAGGAAATGGATTTCCTTCTGGCTGGCCTGAAAATAAAATTTCAAATTGGGGTTAGATTGATGTAAGTATCTAACAAAATCATCCAATTCATTCAGGCTACCTATCCAGATAACAAGTACATTGTCTACAAAGTGATGCCAAACTTCTATTTTGCTGTAAAAAGGGTTGGTGTCTGAATCTCTGACCACCTCTGATTCCCACTTACCCACATGCAAATTTGCTACACTGGGGGCAAAAGTTGCCCCTATTGCCGTACCTTTGGTATGCAGGCATTGAATTTTAAAACAGATTCTGACAACTTAACCAGAAAGTCAGTGGGTGGTGTGACATTGTCGTCATGAGTATTCAAATAAACGCAATGGAATCCAAGGCTCCTTGCTGAGTTATATTTGTGTAGATGGCCTCTACATCCATAGTCATTAAATATGAGTCCCTGTGTACCTCAGTATCCTCTAAGACCCCTGAAATGTCCCTTGTATCCTTGATATAGGAACCCAAATCTTCTATAAAAGGGCAAATATTGTAATCAATGTATTGGGAAATACATACAAAATCATTTGATTCATTTGACAAAAATTGATACAAAATCAACATGTCTCCTTCAACCTTAGCACAGACAGGAGTGGTTCTGAAACGAGAGATTCTGATGAATATTTTTTTGAACAAAGCCATTCATCCCCAGAACCAACATCATCAGTCCTGAGAAGAAGTACATGCCAGAACAGATACCAAGGGTTCCAACCAGCAAGCTCACCCAGAAATGCAAGATGAAGAGGGGGAGGGTGAAGAAAAGGGAGAGATCATGAAGGTCAGATGAACTGGAGAATGCAACAACAACAACAACAACAACAACAACAACAACAACAACATCAACAGCCCCCCTCCATCTGGACCACAGATTAACACGAATCAGCAACAGAATCAACAGGCAAGGTACCACAGACGGGAATTAATTTATCTGATAAAATACTCTCAGATGCAGAAATCACAATTTTTAAATAAAGGTCTCTCTTTTACACCTAAAATCCTGATCAGGAATTTCCAAACCTATCTGGATCTCCAGACAGCTTGCTGTAATCTTAGTCTGACATCTTTTTTCAAACGACAAGAAATGGACTGTATGCTGACACAGAAGATAGCATGATTAATAACATGTAAGGGGTAGTATCAACAGAAAAAGTACACATGATGGGGAAACATACATTTAGTGAAAAAAAAACAGTTTTCCCTCCTCCAAGTGCAGCTATTTTGACATTTAAAGAAATATGTGAACAGCAACTTTAATCCTTATTTGACAATTTTCCAGAACTACATTTCAACAACCTGACATGAGAAGAAAGAATAGCACTTGAACATCTTCAAAGGGACACTGAGACTACAATAAAACCCACTGATAAAGGTGGCAGTGTGGTTATCTAGTACACCAAAGACTACACTGAGGAAGCCCTTAGACTGCTAAATGATACCAGATTTTATTGTAAATTACAAAGTGATCCCACAAATTATTTTAAGTGGAGAATTGACAAGTATGTAAATGAAGCTTGCAATAGAGGAGTGACTGAGAAACAGGTTCAGGATTTTCTTATAGTTCAATGTGAGAACTACATTGTATACTTTATCTAAAGTACAAAACTCTCTAATTCATCCCTTCCAGGGAGACCCACTTTTAGTGGAATCAGTTCAGTTACTGAACCGCTTTCCCAATACATTGATTATCATATGTGCCCCTTTGTAGAAGATCTGGGTTCCTATATCAAGGATACAAGGGACATTTTAGGGGTCTTAGAGGATACTGAGGTACACAGAGACTCTTATTTAATAACTATTGATGTAGAGTCCTTGCAAACAAATATACCACAAGAAAAAGACCTGGTTTCCATTATCTTTTATATGAATACTCGTGATGACAATGCCACACCACCCAGTGACTTTCTGAATAAGTTGTCAGAATATGTTTTAAGATTCAATGCCTTCACATTTTTTGACAGTTTCTACCTGCAAACCAAAGATACAGCAATGGGGGAAACTTTTTCCCCAGTGTGGCAAATTTGTATGTGGGTAAGTGGTAATCAGAGGTGGTCAGAGATTCAGACACCAACCCTTTTTACAGCAAAATAGAAGTCTGGCATCACTTTGTAGACAATGTACTTGTTATCTGGAGAGGTAGTCTGAATGAATTTGATGATTTTGTTAGATATTTACATCAATCTAACCACAAATTGAAATTTTATTTTCAGGCCAGCCAGAAGGAAATCCATTTCCTAGATCTAAGTATTGAAAAAGACATGGCAGGTAATATCAGTACAGATATTTATAGAAAAGAAAGCATCAAGCTGCCATCCAAAACACAAAGCACAAAATGTCCTGAAAGGACAATATTTGAGACTAAGGCAAAATTGCAGCACAGAACTATGAAACAGCAGCAGAGGACCTGATATGTAGATTTGTTGAGTATGGCTACAATAATCAGATTTTTTTAAAAAAACACATTGGACAGCAAGAAACACCGAAAGGCAGGAATTATTAGAAAGAAAAATTAGGGACAATAACACACAAAACAGATTTCATTTTGTCACTATGTATTCCACCCATGCATTGTGTTTTGAAAACATTATTAAAAAGAACTGATATATTGTACAGGGAGATCCAGATCTTAGCAAGTTGAATGAAAAACCCTTACACATGGCTTGCAGGAGGACATCCATATTAAAGAATAAACTAGTGCACAGTAAACAAACAAGGACAACTAGAAGTACATTGATTACCAAAAAAAATCACAGGATGTTTTATGTGTAAAAAATGTACTTACTGTAAATTAATTTCACTTGGTAAATCATTTTTAAATCCACAAAATGGGAAGTAGTACAAAATGAGACTATTCATTACATGTAACTGCTGTGGAGTCATCTATGGTGCAACCTGTAAATGTGGTTAATGTTATATCGGTAAAATGAAAAGGCAGTTTAAGACAAGGGTTGGGGAACTCTGCAGAGCAATTAAGAATGGAGATATTAGCTATGCAACAGCTCTGCATATTATTCGCAGTGGCAATGAACAGGAGCATGAATTTACATTCAGGGCAATAGTCCAAGTCAGCATTAAACCCCATGATGGTGACTTTGACAAACTGTTACTACAAAGGGAAGGGTTTTGGATTTACACTCTTGAGGATTGGAAATCTCCTGGAATTAATGGAAACTTTGATGTAATCCCATATATAAAACAGAATGTATTTAATGTACGACAGTGCTCTACTTAAATACTCGGATTCAAATGAATGGACACATCTACTGTATTTGAACATTTAAAAGTACTAATATAGAAGTAATTAATAACAGCTAATGTACAAGCTGCTAATGGTGTACTATTTTTATGTTTACAGTTCTAGGTCTGCACCAGGAATTGAAATTGCTCCTGCAGTAGCGACTATTACTAGTTCCGTCAGAAGCAACTTTTTGCTTCCACAGCATTGAGAGTTTTTAAGATTTAAAACTTTAACTGTTATTTATTGTTAATATATGTGTGTATTTATACATTTGTTTTACGTGTTTTCTATACATGTTTGCATGCATTATTTATTGTCTTACGTCAAACACTTTGTAACATTGTTACATTTGACCATTGTTGATGACATCATTCCAAGAGTATAAAAAGTGGACTGATGATGTAGCACATCTTTTAAAAAAGGTCAAGATGTGTTTTTAGTGTGACACCTGAAATAAACTTTGGCACTTGCTTGATATGTTTTCTGAGAGCCTGTATTTTTTATATAGCTGGTGACTGCTGGATTTTTTTTTACATTTTTTGTTAACAATTTTTATTTTATAATTTTGCAGATCCTGGCTAATTTTATTTTGATATAAGAGCACTGAGCTCTATCTTTGGCTCTAGCCTTTGGTCTCAGATCACTAGTAAGCTAAGAAAGGCTAGAGATCTTTACTTTCAGTAATGTGGGTGTATTTGTCATGCAACTGGGTCATCACAGATTTTGATGGTTACTACCCCTGCCTTGTGGGCTTAAACAGTGTTGAGGGGCTTGGGTCATTAAGCTTCTAGTTCAGGGGATCATAGCCATGATTTAAGTTAAATTGCATGGTTCCTCAGTCCAGAAAAAGGTATAGTGGGCCTGGAGTAAAGTATGATGCAACCCCCTGGAATGCAGAACCTCCCCATCTCCCCACATGATCAGCCCATCCATGATCCAACACAGTGTGACAATTGTTCGCCACAAAAAATGCAGCACTCATACTTGATGAATGATTTATGCCCAGGTAGTAATGAATAACCCTGGCTGTACTTCCATTACCCTACCAGGCACAGCCTACATATATTGTAGTAGCCTGCCCCCAAACCACACATGCACAGTACCTCTGTCCAGCTGTGCTGTTGGGCAGTACTCTCACCCTACTGGTACTGTTACATATATGCTTACTTAGAGGGAGTTTGCTTTCTAGTGCTTCATCGGGCACCCAGCAAGGGAAATGATGTATGCTGGATGAAGGCTGCAAGTGGCTGTCTGGCAGTGGTCCACTTAAACAGATTAACAACAACTTTACTGTGTTTCAAACCAAAAGCAAACTTAAACCCAAAGTGCATATTTGTATTCCTGGACAGGTGGCTTAGTCCAGTTAATGATTTCCCAAATAACAAGCAAATATAGTGGTGTTTGCTGCCGGCACCTGGCCCTCAGTTACTCATAGTTTCCCCAGACCTCTGGGATCTTCCCTCATGGTGCAGGGGTGTGACCATGTAGTACCCAATCTCTCTCTCTCAGCCTAAGGCCTTTGTATCATTGTGTGCAACCTGTCATTTGCAGGGCAAGTCGGGTTTCTTCTCTCTGCATGTATTAGATGATCTCCCACATTAAATTAATTCAGGTGCAGCTTCAACCTGTGAAGACTGACCATGTCAGACCAACACCCCACATCCTGATATCCATTTCATAGTGTGCTAGGACAACCTGCCCCTGACTACGACGCTGGCTAGTTGCCTTCCCAGACATAGAGCTTTACTCTGGTGCAGGAATGGTCTGTTATGTGGAAAAAGTATCTCCAAGGGCCTGGTGAGTGATTGCAGTGTGGCTTACCCTCACTTATTCCTTTTTGGGCTTCTGTAATCAGTCTTTCACTGCACTCTGTGCAAGCATGTGATTACTAGTGCTTGCCAAAGGTGGAGACATTCGCTTAGCAAAGTCGTTAGTGAATTTCACTTCGCTTTGCTTCGTGGGTGGCTGCAATTCATATAATTTCTGCTCAGAGATGTATTCTACTTTTGGAGGTGAAACTACATAAATTGGCAATTTGCCAATGAAGCAGACAATTCACATGCCAGAGAAAACGATCCGAATTGCAGCCAGCCACCTGCCTTTTCCAAAAAAAAACAAACCTTGAGCATCTTAAAAACGTTTCCTCACCCACTATGCAATATGTTTCCACCCCTCCCAAATACTTAAAACCTGTATCCCCCTCCTATCCCCCCACTAGCACCCTCCTCTCCCCTCTTCTCTGGTGAAGTTTTACATACATATATTTCATTCTTCTGTACCCACGTGTTGTTCAAATCAATCAGACTGCTGATATTTCCTCACCCCATTGGCATCTGGCATCCCCTGGACTCAATCATATAGCTACATCCCACCCTATCACTCTCCCTCTATCACCCACCTCCCTCATCCCTCATTCCCCTATAAAACCTTTTTCTATAAATATTGAAAACCATCTCTCACAGGAGCAAGACTGACTCACTCTTTCCCTTGCAAAAGCCAGTGTTGTAATGTATGACAAATGATGTTTGGCCTATAGCAGCACATGATTGGCTGACACCAGCCAAGTCCCTAAAACAAAACAAAAATATACTGTACAGTACACCACAAGAAATGACTACTATAGAAATGTTCTGGGATTCAAATACAAGATTTCAATTTGGGATTATGGATATTTTATCTCATCATGATATTGTTTTCTGCAATTTTAAATGTAAAAGAGAAGAACAGATTGTGTTGCAATTATATAAGAAAAAATGCCATAGTGTAGTTATCAACAGCACGCCTGGATATGCTTTAGATCAAGATCTCAATGAGTTAATCAAAGGGCGTGTGTGGGTATGTGAGTGTGTGCGCATGCATGCATGGTGCATAGGAAAGCAATAAGACATGACAGAGTGTGGGCAGTAGTGTGATCACTGCATGCCCGGGGTGAAATGAGGCAAAAGGCCACAGGCTGACTGCCTTATTGCCCCTGGAAGTGTTGTGATCACGCTACTGCTCACACCAAGGACTATCTTATTGCACTTACCATATAGAAATCTGAAATATTAGAAACTACTCGAACACACAGATGCAAGCTGAAAAATGAAAATATTTTATTTAGGGTTGTGTATTACTATGCTGGAGAAAAGTAATCCCCCCAATTCCTTTTTAGGGTGGGGGGAATTCAGGGTCACAATATTGAAAATATCAAAGTTATGAGCGAAAGTTGAGAAAGTCAACATTTCATCATAGCTTTTTTGTTTTTTAATATTTTGACCCCACATTTTCAGCATAGTCATTTCATGACCATGCCTCATGAATCTGGTAAGTGACATTTTTCAAATTATGGTCAAAAGATGATTTCACGATCACTCAGTGAAATCACCTTTTGGGTCAGATTTGAAAAATGTGACCGTCCATGTTCCTGAGGTAGGGCCCCAGAAAAGCCATGTTCAACATTTGGGGTCAAAATATTTTAAAATAGCAAAGTTATGAGTGAATGTAGTCAAATTTCAATGTTTAATCATTACTTCATAATTTTTAAACATAGTTGCAGCAAATGTTCAACATAGTCTTTCTTGGACCTCACCTCATAAACCTGGTATATGAAATTTTTAAAATTCCACCCAAAAGGTGATTTTGTTGAGCAACTGTGAAATCCCTATTTGGAACAGATTTGCAAAATGTTGCCTATCAGATTCATGAGGTGGTGTCCCAAAATGGCCTTGTTGAAAATTTTGGATCAGAATATTTAAACATAGTGAAGCCATGATTAAGCAATGCAAAATTTGAACATTCACTCATAACTTGGGCCATTTTATCATATTTTTGCACCAGATTTTCAACATAGTCTTTTTATGACCCCAACTCATGAACCCCGTTGGTTAACTATTTCTTGTAGGTTAAATTTTCAAATCCCACCTGAAAGGTGATTTTGTGGAGAAACTGTGAAATCATTCAGACCAGATTTGAAAATGTTACCTACCTTGTTCATGAGGTGGGGTCCCAAAAATGGGTAGGTTGAAAATTTGGTGCAAAGACATTTAAAAATGACAAAGTTATGATTAAAAGTTAAAAACATATTGAAAATACATTGATGGCACTTACCTTGCTTCCTCATTTTACAGTCGCACTTCAAGGAGGAGGGCATCTTCTTCAGTGACACTGGGTCTACACCAAGGGACTCCCTGTAGGTGAGTGAAGGTGTGAGGGGTTGGGGTGGGGGGTGCAGAGTGGGGTGTTGGGGTGGGAAATATCAACAATGGACCATTTTCTTCTTTTTAGGCTAAAAAAAAAATTAATGGATACCAACAATGGGGATTGGAACCCCAATGCTGGCAGAGTCTTATGTGGCACTGTGGGTCGGCAGCCCTGTGTTTCCAGCTGTGTGTGAAGGGATGTGGGTACTGAACATGACAGGATGGGAAGGTGGCCATCACAAAGGCAAGGGAGGGGGTCAACTTTAAAAACAGCTTCTTATCAGGCTTTTAAAAAAAACCTGCTGATTTCTTTGATCTCAGCAGATTTCAATGGCACTTTGTCTTGCTGTTACATCGCCTGACAGTCACACTGCCACCAGCTTCAAGGTACTCATTATATCATCTGGTGGCTGGTTGAAGTGACATTCTGGGACATTTGACATACAGCTACTATTTTCAGTTGTGATATGTACACATCCTGCACAGCTGTAGCCCTGCCTTTCAAGTCACACGAGCCTGCACTGCCACTGGGCTTCCAACTGGCGGCAGTCATGGGCCAAGATGGCTGCTCACCACTCCCCTAGAGAGGGCAGCAGTCTCTGAGATGCTCGATGTTCTCCCACCCTGCTGACCCCTGACAACCCATGCTCATTCCTGAACACAGATTGCTGTTGTGGCAGAAGGCAAGGCATTCAGTGCCTTAGCCCACCATGCCATGGGGCAGCTTACACTATTTTTCTGAACAAACAAGAACCACATTCAAGAGGAATTCTTGGGGATTAAAAAGCATGATTTTTAGTAAGTGAAATAAGATATAAGTTTGTCATGATATGCTTTTTGCAGTGTGTTGTACTCAACAGACTACATCAGATCACAATACTGAGAAACCTGGGTATCTATGCATGGGTGCATGGCCATCACTGATGACTCATTTGGTCTCAGGGTTGCAGTCGCCATCCCTTGATGGGTATTTGGGTGACATGAAGGGTCTAATTTAACTGATAGTGACTCAGTGTGAGCTATGCATCATACCTGATCACATCAAGCGTGCTAGTGATGACATTATAAAAACTGTACTGTCTTCAGGAGGACTTGAAATGGTGGTGGTGTGCGTCATAGCCCTAGTACTGCTGGAGCTGCTGGGAATCACAATCCAAACTGTGATACTGTCAGTGCCAGTAGTAGTCCAGGGAGACTTTGCCAGCAATGGAAATAGGCACAGTATTAGTAGCAGATGTTACTTGCTGGACATGGAAATAATCAAGTTGATCCATGCAAGTTATCCATGGTAATTTGTGCTTCAGAAAGACTAAGAATTCAATATTCTCAGGATCTAACCTGGAGCAATGTGATAAGGCAATATCACCAGTTGTGCTGAACATCTTTACAAAGCCAACCAATGTTTCATGTTACATTACACAGAAACAGTAAACTATTTGGAATTTCTTGAAGTTTTAACAACAATATCCAGATACATATTTCCCCAGGAGTCCCCTGAAAGGCCCTAAATGTACAGGTTGATAAAAAAGGATTAAATGTTTTCTAGGGTTGCATCCGTGTGGTGTTTGTCAAATTGTAGCTCAAATGTTTCTTCAAAGGGCCTGCCTTTATGTCATAAACATTACACACATGCAGTAGTAACACTGGAATTTCTTGATATATTAAATTGAAATTCCCAATACATGTTTCACAAAGCGTCCCCTGAAAGTCTGTAAATGCCTAAGTTGATAAGAAAGGGTAACATTTTTACTGAGGGTGCATCTCTATGGTGTTTATCAAACTGCAGCTCTACTGTCTTTTCACAGTGCCTGCCATTGTTTTACAGGCATCACACAGAAGCAGTAATAACTTTGGAATTTCTTTAGGTATTAACAGGAAATTTTGGATACATGTTCCCCAAGATGTCTTCTGAAAGTCCTTAAATGCCCAGGTTAATTAAAAAAGGGGTAAAGTATTTTTCATGGAATGCATCTGTGTGGTGTTTGTCAAAGTGCAGCTCAAATGTTTCTCAAGGCATGCCTTTGTTTTGTAAACATCACAAAGAAGCAATGATAAGTTTAGAATTTCTTGAGGAATTAACAAGAAATTCCGGATAATTTTCCCCAGTGTCCCTGAAAGCCCCTAAACACCAAGGTTGTAAAAAAAGGGTACTGCTTCAGTGTGATGTTTGTAAAACAAAGACAGGCCCTGAGAAGAGACATTCGAGCTGCACTTTGATGAACACCATGAAGATGTACCCCTTGAAAAATACTTTACCCTTTTTATCAACCTGGGCAGGGCAGAGGAAAATGGCCAACCTGCAAGAAATTGGACATATGTTCTCACAGCTTTTCTCTGGCATCAGTGAATTCATGATTTCCAACCAGTGCACAGGGGAAGACATCATCTCCCTGTCACAATGGCTTACCAGAACCGAGCATCAAATTGATACCTACCTGTAGAACTTATGCAAGGAGCATCTGGAAGCATGTATGTGGGAGGAAGACCGAACTGCCCGATGATCATGGGATTGCATTGAGGATGTAAAAAATATAGAGGATGCCACAACAACGTAAGACTGGTAGGCTTTCCAGAAGGGGTGGAAGGAAGAGACACAAACATCTTCCTTCAAAATGACCTCCCCATCATACTCCATCACCACTGGCTGGCTCCTCTCAAACTAGAAAGCTCCCACCAGTCTTTAGCTCTGTCGCCAAAACCAGGACAAAAACCACATCCTAACCGTGTCAAATTCTTCTGTTACCCAATTAAAGAGCAAACTATGCTGCTTGCAATGGATAATGGGCCACCCTCATGGCAGGGACATCAAATACAAATATATTCAGACTTTTCAGCAGGCCTCATCAAGTGCTGTAGGGCCTATGCCAAGGCCAGAGACACGTATCCAATTAAAAGTGCCCTACAGTCTTTGATACCCTGCTACCCTGAGAATATACAAAACCGCTGTTCCCTACTCATTCTACACTTCAGAGGCAGTCAAAAGTTTCATCCACTGCTCATAGCCTGCAGCCAGCCTCTCCAACCCTGATAATAACAGGAGGACATGTCCAAAATGGATACAACACCCAAACCACACTACCAGCAACATAGGGCCAGCCAAGTCCCATCTGCAGCATAGGAGGTCCAGACAGAGGAAGATCCATGGATCCCCACATACAGATGCCGCATCAGAGGCATCTCCAAAATGAAATTCAAATCTTCATGGAAATCTACTTTTCCACCCAGTCACCAGTACAGCCAAAGTAAGGAACTCAAGGTATCCTCAGGCAGTTCTGACAGAGAGTGGTTGGGAGTCATTATGCCCCCCTGCAGTAGACCTCCATGACATCGACTTCAGACCCCAAGCCTCAGTATACCAAGCAGCAAAAGAAGAAACCCAAGGCAGGAACCGTGATACATGCAGTGCTGGGCCGGTGCACACAGGTAAATGGTGGCCAGCCCTAGGCTCAGAACAAGAGCAGGAAGTTTGGGCACTATGAGGAGCAAAACAAAGCTCAGCCAAAAGCCTTGTGAGCAAATACAAAGATTTGCTTTATTAGACTAAATTCACATACACGCTTCCAAAAAATACACTGGTGCAGGCTAAGCTGCTTTACCACATGCCCCAATGCTTCAGCTCTGATAAGCCTTCCTCAGGGGCCCCTGCGGAAGACTCATCAGAGTCAAAGTGCCAGGGCAAGTGGTAAAAGGGATTAGTCTGCACCAGCATATTTCTTGTAAGTTCATGATTGTGTGCATTTACTCTAATAGGGCACATTTTTTTATGGAGTACAAGGTTTCAGCTGAGTTTTGTTTGCTCCATGCGTAGTGCCCAGACTTCTTTCTGCTGTACCAAGCAACAAAAGCCTGAAGCTCCTGCTCTAGCACAGCCCTAGTAACCTGCTGCTCAGCCTCCCAAACTCACCCTGCTTCCACTAAGAATGCCGCCCAGCTCTAAGGAACTCCACTTTTGCTCCTAAGCCATGGCTGTGGCCTCGTCTTCGGGGTCTGGACCTGGAGTTCCCAATGAACATGGTTGATTTGGCACTGAAATATGGTGCTTTTCACATGGAAAAGGCACTACTCTTTTATAAGCATTACCTCCTCCTCCTGGGCATGCCACATGCAATCTAGAGACATCTTTAATTAAGACTATGCCACTACTGAATCTTTAAAAGGGTCACTACTGAAGTCTCATGTGCATATCCTTTTTAGGTGACTATCCCTCTGATTTCCCTTTTAAGACATTCCCCTTACTCCTCCATACTACCCTAATTTCTTGTGGCTCACATGTCCTTTACTGATGCAACTATGCAATTCTTGATTCTTGGGTGGGGGGTAAAGACTATCAGGATGCCTACTCCATGCTCATAGACAACTTGTACAATAATGAGAGAGATTAGCTGCTGACACAAGGGGTGCTAAATTTAGACACGAGGCTTATTTATGCTAGGTTTCCTGATTCTGGTTAATCTGGGTCTCCTGTTGATAATTCACTGGATTTGGGAAGAAAGCGCCTTCTCTTTTAAAAATGAACTCAGGCACTACACTGCTTCTCTTTTTTTCTTTTTTAGTGACAGTTTACTCTGATGGTGATATACTATGCTTTCCTTTCAATCGTACTGATGGTCGTAACTACTGAATTTTAAATGCTCACATCTGACCTATAATGTTTTCAGTCCTGCGGCACTCCTGTTTAGTGTTCGGTTTAGAAACCCCCGATTGTTTACTTTTGCCATTATTAGATTCACATTAATACAGTGCAAACTGCTCGGAGGGTTCCTGAGCCTGTACCTGGGCAGTTAACTTGTGGCCACTCTGGTCACGAGTGTGAATATATTTGTGTACTCAATTTTTATTATTTAAACTGCCCTTACCCTGAACAGGGTTAATTACTGAATGCCTAATGAAGGCTTCTCCCCTCAGGTCCTGGTCACTCTCTTTGGTTAAAAGTTAACAGATTGCCAGTTTGGGGGGGTGAGGGAGATAACCACACGTTCTGTGTAGGACAGGACACTCTGCCATGCCCATCTTTGGCATTGTCAACACAGCTCCACTCGATACTGGGCAGCAGCGGAGGCTGCTATTCAACTTTTGATACTCTACTTCAAGTACCTATAATTGTCTGGCTAGCCATGCATATTAGACATTGCCCCCCTCTAAGTACCAGCTGTTGGACATGGTGTCCTCCTTATCCCTAGCTTTAACCTTTTTAACAAGGACTACTCATCCCACTCTCAGGTGGTGAAATTTCAAATTTACTTGAATTTTGCTGGTATTTTAACACCTTTCATTCTCTCAGTTAAAGGGGTGGGGCTTCTTTAAAACATTAATTTACCTTTAGTCATGTTCTGAACCACATTCTGCTGCATTGATTCCAGCCTGGTGTTTAGCAGCTTAAGAATGCATGGTTCCAGAAAATACAGCTCTTTCCATTTACCACATTAATTTCTGATGCAACTGGATTCACAGTTAGTTTTAATACTCACCCCAGCTGGGTGGTTGTTTTATAGTTTTTATGGATATTCTGCTAACAGCAGACTGTATTAATGTTCTTTGTACTCAGCTACATTATAGGGTACTCAAATGGAAATGCCTTATTACATTTTCCAAGCTACCTGTTCATAACAAGAGCTGCGATATCTTCTACATACACTGGATGGGCAATCTCCTAATCCAACATATACTAAACCTAGTCAATGTTAGCCTACTCCTAAAAGAAGCACCAATGAAATATGTACCCCTATAGTGGTTTAAACTTTACCTTATGGAATGTCACTGGCCTTAAAGGGGCACTGTCAACTTTGTCCCTCATTTTATTGCCAGATAACATCAGTGTGCCTCTGTGGACACAGTGATCACATATGGTCCACAGAATACCCCTATATATGCCATAATCAACAATTATTACTAATTTCTGTAGTTTTCATGATCTTCTACTTTCCCTCAGGCTGCCCGTAAGTACACTGTGCACTGGAAGCATGAGCAAGATGACAGCGCACATCTGACACTGTGCGCCGGCATGAACATCAATTTTGCACGTAGCCATACTGAAAAGTTAAACGCAGTGTGTATTTTCCAACGCTGTACTAGATTTGCCATTTTTTTAACTGAAACCAAGTGCTGGGAAAGACATAAAATGCATTTGAAAGCAGGAGCCAAAATCTTGCACATGCATGAAAGCGAGATTCTACTGCGCATGCATGGGATTTGTGCTTTGTCCCGCTTTCACACATGCACAAGATTTCAGTGCCTCCTTTCAAAAGCATTTTATGTCTTTCCTAGTGCTCAGTTTCAGTTAAAAAAATAGCAAATCTAGTACAGCATTGGGAAATACATGCTGCATTTAACTTTTCAGTATGGGCATGTGCAAAACTGATGTTCATGCCGGAGCACAGTGTCAGATGCACGCTCTCATCTTGCTTATGCTTCTGGTGCACAGTGTACATATGGGCAACCTGAGGGAAAGTAGCAGATCATGAAACCTACAGAAATTAGTAAGAATTCTCGATTATGGCATATATAGGGGTATTCTGTGGACCATATGTGATCACTGTGTCCACAGAGGCACACTGATGTTATGTGGCAATAAAATGAGGGACAAAGTTGACAGTGCTCCTTTAACTCCCCTGTAAAGTGTAAGAAGGTTTTAGTGCATCTCAAAAAACTTCATGTACAGTTAGCTTTCCTACAGGGGACACAGCTCTCCCACCTGGAAGCCTGGAAGTTAAAGATGGAATGGTTAGGACTAGAAATACACAGTACATGTAAGACATCCAAAAGGGGTGTCTCTGTTCTCCTACACAAGTGTTTCCATTGGTTCCTCCTCTCTTTCCTAGCAGATGTGGAAGGGAGGTTGGTAATGGCTAAGATGTCCAAACGACATGGTTCTTTATTACTCTGAAACATTTATGCCCCAAATGTAGAAAACCTTGATATTTTCCCTGAAATAAGTGAGGAACTTGTGACATTCAATTATTCACCTAACCCTATTGTGTTCAGTGGAAATTTCAATCTCACTCTAGACCTAGATGACTCCACCTCTGGCCATGAGCCTCATCAAAGAGCAGCAGTGGCTGTCAGAGCCATAATGCAGGAATTTGCTTTTTCTGATATCTGACGCATCATGCATCCCACTACCCATGATGACATCTGCTTCTCTGGAGTCTACCATTCTCTCAGCTGGATAGACTTCTGATTCACCTCCCCCTACATCATTCAGGCCTCTACTAGCACTCATACTCATCCAATAATCATTTTGAGCTTTGCCTCTTTAACACTGAATATAACCTGGGACTCACCCCCCCCCCAAAATCCACTTCCTGTTGCCTTCATCCCTTATTGCTGTGGGATCCTGACCTTATCCCTTGGGCTCAGAAAGAAATAGATGAATTTTTATCCCATAATGATAATAAAGAAGTATCAGATGTCACCCTTTGGGAATCCCTTAAAGCTTTTCTCAGGGGTTGTATTATTGCATAAGCTGCTCATAGGAGGAAAGCCAGAGAGTAGGAGGTTGTAACCCTTGAGGCCAACCTTAAAGAGCTCGAGAAGTGCTACAAAGACAACCACCACTGTGACCCGTCTGAAATGATTTTAATCCAGGGCCAACTCAATACTCATTACTCTAGGAAAGCCAGGCTGGCCCTCTTTTATTTCCAATATAGATAATAGGAGGGAGGGGAACATGCTGGCAAAGTCCAAGCTTATAGGTTCTGCAAATTGTAGGCACAGTGCCATATCCCAGACCTCAGGAATACCCAGTGCTCTGTTTGCACCAAAGCTTCCAAAAGTAACAATATCATTATTTCCTATTATGTTAAGCTGTATGTCCCATGTCCCCCCAGTCCAGCTCACTTCCTTTCTTGATTCTAACCCACTTCCACACATTTCTCCTCAACAAAGTCAGCAACTTGATGCCTCTATCACTCATGTTTGCCTCTTAACACCCTGGGCCCAATTCAGAAAGCATTGGGAATGATGCAAGGTGCTTGTGCAAAGAACTATGATGCAAGGGTCTCACTGTGCTGTAACGTGCATCATTACCAATTCTGGAATGCAACCAATGCCAGCTGGGGGACCGTCTGCACCAGCCGGGCTTGCACCATCCTTGCAATGGTCACACCAGTGCACCATGGCAGAATGGGGAATTCACCAGGGTGGCACTGCAGCATCCCCTTAATTGGGATTCATGAAGCCACCCCTCAAGATGCACAGTCTGCTACAGTTAGACCAACACAGAACTGGTCTAACAGGCAATGCACCACCCTGGGAGCCATCACCTGCTGCATGCCGTGCCCAAACAGAACCCAGACAGTGGCACAGCAGCACTAGAGTGGCTGGTGGCATCACGCCGTGGCAGGTACATGCCTCCAGGGTCCCCCCTGATGGTGTCAGGTGTGCATCTGCCCCCCCACAGATAGTACAGGCATGACAGTGGACATGCAATGTCCCTGTCAGGGATCTGTTGCCACCCTGCACCACCCAGCTGTACCGTACTGCCCTCCTTATCCCCTGTCCTATCCCTCAGGACCCTGGCAGCCTTCCAGTGGTTCTCTTTCCATGGGCACTACTGCCAACCAATGGCCCCATAGCTTGAGGCAAACCTGTCCTGTGCACCTTGCCTTGATGCATGGCAGCAGTTGCTGCAAGCAGTGGAACTTTGGTGCTGGCACCCCTTCTGATAATGAATTGGTTGCAGGGTCCCTGGTGCACCAGTAATCAGTGCAAGCTGCTGTTTGTTGCAACTTGCACCTATCTAGATGGTGCTTTCTGAATCCAGCCCCCTGTGTTCATGCCACCTTGTCCAGGGCACTCACTGGGCTTAGGCAGATCTGAATTATCTATCTAGGCATTAAAGGGGAGGTCCCCTCAGCCTTTTATTCTGTTTACCTGTGTAGTTTGTAGGCATTAACAATGATTACCTCTATTGCACCCTCCTTATTTCATCAGGATTTAAATTGTAAATGAAGGTACTTAAGTCTGGTATGAAACCCTGCTTGTCTCCATTGCAAAGGTCATGACCCAACTCATGTAAGGCATCTTGGAAATGTTATGATGGTTTAGTGCTAAAGCCTACAGTAGTTATACTGTATTAATCAGTGCTGTTGCTGTCCTCTGCAGTCCCTGTTTTCTTATCTTGTGCTGGCCATGAAACTTATCAAGGCATAGTAAGTACACTGTTGTTTTCTGTAGTTTAAACTGTATCTGAGTTAGAAACAAATATTTTTAGAGAATACAGGGACTTCACAAGACATGTAACAGAACTGAATGAGAGTATAACTTCTGCTGACTTGTGCAGGTACACATCATCAACTCTCATGATGCCTTGGATGAGTGGGGATCATGACCTTTGCAATGGAGACAAACAGGTTTTCACACCAGGGCAAAACAGAGTGATGCTACCTTTTAGGATGAAATTAGGGAGCTGCAGGATAGGGAATCGTTCATGCCTACTAACTGCACAGGTATACATACAATTGGTTGAGGGGACTTTCCCTTTAAACTCATGCCATCAATAGCCAGCATTTGTCAGGCTAACTTTGAACCCCCACTAACCCATTCCAAACTAGATGGGTGGATCACTGCACCTCTTCTTTAATGGGAGAATAACAGCTTTAAAAATGATGCTGGCATCCAAGGTACTGCACTCTGCCATCCGTGTCCCAGAAAAATGGGTTGCTATAGTAAATTGAACAAAATTAATGGGAAAATTCATGTAGGACAGTCTACACCCTCACCATATCATGGTTAAGATTTATAAACACTGGTTGTGGGAGTTGGCCTCGCCCCAGTTTTAAATACTATCAATGGCCTTCCGCTCATGCCAGGTGGTCAATTGGTTCACTCTCCATACCCTGCAGGACTCCCTATAGAAAGAAATTGAGGCCCAGGGTCAACACTTCTTTGCCTGTAGTATATGTATACTCTAAGTCACCACTGGCCATCAAACAACATCCAGTTCTCTCAGTCTTATTGGTCCAAGGTCTCATCCCTCCTATAAACGGATCCCTGCCCCATCCTTCTTACTCACATTGAAAACTCCATCAGTACAAAAAGAGTGCAAACCCTTCTAATGTCCATCCTGGGCTTCAGCTGGCATTCATCAAATTCAAGACCTCTGTTTGCTGGAACAACTCATTTTGAGGCCCTTTGAGGATATTAGTTGCCAGTACCACCTCCTTAAGCAGGACTTCTGGCTCTATCTGCAGCTTAGAACCCTAATTTCACCTATACTGAGGGTGCTTCAGGATAGCCCTTTACCTGCCAATCACCCAGTATAGCCACCTGGTCTAAATTATCCGGAGGAGGGGCAGGCCATATCGACAAGTGCCTGCATGATGTAGGCCCTCTAACCACTATATCCACTAGAACCAAATGGGCTCAAAAGCTCACGACAGAAATGTCAGAAGCAGAATGGACTAACTGTTAGTACTGAGCACATGTAGCCTGCAGAGATTTGAAAGCTCAGCTTATATAGCTGAAATTTTTACATGCAGGCCCTTAAATATAAGGGGATCTGTTCATCTAGTGCATGCTGGCACTGTGACTCCCAAGAAGGTTCTCTATTACATATATTATGGTTTTACCCTTTAATCAGACCCCCTTTGGGAACAAATTGCACAATATTAGTTTAGTTTACTTCAGTTATTTTTTTGTTGAACAGGAAAGGAGGACTAGGCTAATCCTGCCTATTGTCAGCCTAGACCCGGGAGGGGGGCTAGAGATGAACTAAAATGTCCATTTTATGACATCTTCAGAGGAAGGAGAGTTAATTTCAACTGGTGCTAAAAGAAG
Organism: Neoceratodus forsteri; assembly: GCA_016271365.2. Classification (NCBI taxonomy): domain Eukaryota; kingdom Metazoa; phylum Chordata; order Ceratodontiformes; family Ceratodontidae; genus Neoceratodus; species Neoceratodus forsteri. The sequence goes on along the minus strand of CM057450.1, from coordinate 433,089,326 downwards.
CTATCTGACATCTAGGTGAGAAAACTGCAGAGTTGTAAAAGTCCTGTGATGTCTTTGAAAAGCAGGAAACCACACTAGATCAATGAAAAGACTCAAGATCAAAAAGCCATATTGGGAAATGAGTTTTTGCTGATGTCACCTTATTTAATATACCTCCTGAGTGATGGGACATCCTGTGTGTATTAATTTTTATATTTTATTTATTTATTTATTGAGAAAATCGGATTACAACCTTTGAGTCAGGGACTCATTTCCGAAGGCTCCATGTCAGAGTACAGAAAACATTACAATAAGCAATCATTATACAATATTACAGTACTCGATCCTAGTCCGCCCCTGCTAACCCCCGATGACCCGGGCTCATTCCCAAACCCGGGTCACCGGTGTTGAGCGAGGTGTGGCATCCAGCGCCTCAACCCTCAGCACCACTGGGCCCCGCTGAGTGGGGTTGTGACATGGAGCACCAGCATATGGCCTTCTGGCCCCAGATGCAAGCATGCAACCCATTGAGTCAATAACACTAAATATCTAACATGTTCACAGAAACAAAGAATTGGATATTGATGTGGATTGGATGGCCCCTCAAGGCCCTCCCCTTTCACTAATCCAAAGCCAGTGTTCATTATCTCTGCATAGGTGAGAGTAATGACTATTAACCATTCTCTCCTGAGCAAGAAACAAATTCAAGTTACAGAACAGCAGTTTCATTGTTCCTTCATTAAGGGTCTTGATCACAGCCATGAAAGAAAATTTAGGAGTGGAGACACTGAGGCTTGGCATTAGGTTTCAGAGCTATGATTTGAATCTACCTCAAATTAGTAAGTGTCTAAAATGTGTATTTTCTTGATTTTTATTATGAATGTAATGTCTATGAAAGAGATCAGACTGACAGAACCAAAGCATTGAATAGTCTTTGAATATGAATGACCCCCTCAACCACTAGAGGTGGTATCTCCCACAAAAGATTAAATGCTGGCACCAGACTCTGGGCTGCTGGAGGCATCTGACTGGATGGCAGCTGGTGGTGGATACAGGCTGGTGGGTGGTGGCTGCTTACTGCAAGCTTCTTGTACATGGATCTTCAATTCTCCCTCACCCTGCCAGCCCCTGAGCAACCTGAGTCCATTCTTGACCCTGGGTCACCAGTGTGGCAGGAGGAAGATGCCCAATGCCTCAGCCCTCCATGCCACTGGTCTAGTGTGCTAGGTGCACGTTGAGGATCATCAGCCTTTGGCTCAATTGAGAGATGGACAACAAGTAATCCAGGATGCTAGCCACAGGGCAAGAGAGGGGGTCGAGCTCCCTGCCCTGGCACCAAATGGAAAAAGTGTTCCCAATTGAAAGCAAAGGATTGGCAAGTTGACTCCTTTTGAGAGACTTCTACAACATGGAGGACCTTGTCAGAGAGATCCTAAGGCTGGAACTCTAGCCACTTAGGAACCAGTACAAATGGGAAAAATGGCAGACTGCAGGTAATTGCAAAAGATGCAAATCATGTGATATACTCCTATCCTCACCATTGTGTTCCTTTGTTGTCAATAACAAGAAAAACTAGTGATATTTGGTGTGTATGTTCCCTTTAACTAAATTAGCTCTGTTTTAATGTGGCTCTGCAATTCACAAGCTGTATTAAATGGTAGCACTCACTATCAGAACAAAAGGGGTTACAAACGCTTACATCTTCTGTTATTGCAAATTCCAGAATCTCTTGCAACTGGCCTTAGAGCAGTATGCAGCAGTGAGAGGTTTAGTAGCATGCATTGTATGTTAGAGTTTATATAAGTTCATGGAGTGGGTCCAGCCCAGACAACCTTGGTATAAGGGAAATGTAGTTTAAATAGGAGAAGCCCAGTACCAATCAAGGCAACCTGGAGGTGGATCCAGAATTAAAGGAAAGTGTGCAATAATGATAGGTCAGGAGCTCCTCATAGGAGTGTGTGTTGGGGTGTGAAAGTTGCACTGCAGTTCATATATGAAAACAAGGCTAACCAATGAAGCTTAGTAAAACAAAATGTATACAAATTGCAGGCAAGGGTGTTACCAGGGTATATGTTCTATAACAGGTACATCGGGTCTTCTGCCTAGGGAAAGTGCACAACCTTATATGAGATGAGATGCCTATCTATTCCTCCTCTCTTTCTTGCACTGTACTGTATGATAGTTGATGTGTATGTTCCCTTCAACTGAATTAGCTGTTTTAATGTAGCTCTGTGTAACCCCCCTGTCAGGGGCTTACCTGTTGAGCCCCCCAAAAAGGCTAATTTCCATGGGGATTTTGGTTCCCCACATTTTTTTTGGTCCAGATTCCAGTTTTCCTGGCTGTTCCCTGTGTTTAAATCCTCTTCTGCCAGAGCCCGCACTGATTTTAGAGAGAGAACGCGCCAGAGGAGTTGTTTTGTGGAGCCGCCGGTTTTTGAAAAGGCACTCCAGTGCCAGCGAGCTCCACGCATACACCCATGCACATTTCCGAGTGGCTGTTTTGGTGGCCAGTTTTTGGTTGCTTCTTGGGTGCTCCTAGTCCCAAGGAAAGGAAAGGAAAGACAGGGACTGGGGACCTTGGATTGAAGCAGACAGGCAACCAGGAGCAGAGAAAGTATTTTTTTTCCGGAAGCGCCAATCGCGCTCGGGAGAATGGAAGCCACTTCATGAATATTAATGAGGCAGTGTCCCTCTGAACTAATGGGAGTCCTGTCTAGCACTGGAGGCAAATAAAGTAGAGCTAGTGACAGGACAGAAAAAAAGATACACAAAATAAAGTGGCTGACAGTCTGTGGGGGGGAAATAAAGGTGTAAAATGTGTTCCACAGACTGCAGAAGGAATTGGGGCACACATAGATTGCACTGAGACAGTGACCTGCATAGGGACACTAGGACATGGCAGCAGTGACTGGATAAGGGCTTGACTGAAATGTTTAGGATTGTAGTCACTAAGCAGGGCACAGAGGTGGCTATAACTGTATGGGAAAATGATCAAATAAATAATTACAGTTTGGCTGCAAGAACTTTTAAAACTTTGGGACACTGTGTAAATGTGGGAAACTGTTTACATCCAGCCACCATGTTTGCAGCCATGTGACACCAGCCAGTCAACCACCAAACCAGGACTAGCAACAAGGATTCTGGGGTTGTGAACAGACTCTTGGGAGAAAATACCAGGGATTATCTAGGAGCCTTTTTGAACAGCATATGAGGCATTGAGGGAGCCTCATACATATGTATTTTTGCTTAAGGACCGTATCTCCAGCCAATGGGGAGTGAGGAAAGGGCTCCCAAATAAAGCAGGTACTGTTGGACATGAGGCAGTTCGGGGAGAGTTCCTCCTGAGGGAAGGGGGCTCTTACCTCTGGAGGGAGTGGGGCTTGAAAATGGGTCTGCCTGCAGGCTGCCAGCAATTTGTCCCCCAGGGCAGGGAGTGTCTACCCCATTGGAGAAAAGAGAAGATGGAGAGAAAAAGAGTGAAGTTTGTTAAAGCAGTAACTTGTGAGAGAGAGAAAAGCTGCAGCAAATGGACTTTGTGTTTTTCTGAAGCTGCACCACAGGGGTGATAGAAGTGCATCTCGAATAGAAAGGAAAGCTGTAGATTGTAAGGGAAGAGGTCGTGTCCTGATCCTGAGATAAAAGGACAAAGGTTGGGTCTGGCCTAGAAAAAGACCAAGGTTGGATTCTGAGCCTGGAAAAGAATGAAGGTTGCATCTAAACCTGGTGAAAAGATGGAGTACAGAGAATGAGAAACATTGAATATAAATGTGCTGAGAAGAGGAAAGGAAAGAGTAAGCCTCTTCAAACTGAAGAATTGCTGAGTACCTGCATCGTGAGAAAAGGAACTGTGTGTGCAGGGGATGATGTGTGAGTCAGAGCGAATAGTGTGGCCATGTTAAAGTTGAGAGACTGTGAAAGCAGAAAGATGGACAGGTGCTTTCTAGTATAAGTGTCTGTGGTCTGCTCCTGAGGTACATCCAAGAGAGAAATGGATGGTTGTGGCTACACACTGTAGCAGGAAGATAGAGAGGGGAGAGAGAAGCAGCAGAAGAGAAATGTGCTGAATGTTTCTGCTGGCACCTAGAGCCGGGTGGGGAACTTGCTAACCACCATCGAGTGGGGTCTGCTGCTGCAGGGGGTCATGAATCTTGTACCTGAGTGCTAGGGTGCTCTGATTGAGGGAGCCGAGCCATGGGGCCACTTCCCAGTCTGGGTCCTCTGTGGTGGTGGGCCTTGCGCACATGCTCTGCAATGGGGTCTATAATGGGCCAAAGGGGACAAGCTGCAAGATCTGCAAGCATGATGGGAGAGAGAGGAAGATGCAACTTCTGTGCCCATGTTCAAGCTTTGTGCCTGGTTCTGCTTGTGTTTTCATCCATCCCCAGGACTTCAGAGAACTGTGCCATCCAGGGACTAGTTCTGAAGAACCATGAGTAAATGGCAGGAATTGCCCTGCACCTGGGGACTGTATATAGTTTAAGTATGCCCCTAGGGCTGGAGGGAAAGCCAAGGGAAAGTGTAAAATGTTTAATTCAAGCAAGCACGCAGGCTACCAGCTGCACCTCAGGCCCGCATCTAAATCTGGGTACCCAGTGAGGGACTTAAGGGAAAATGGACTGGGACCTGTGGATCTGGGTTTGGGCAACTACAGCAGATAGCTAGATAGATAGATACTGATGGCTGCATGGATTGAAAAATGGGAATGAATCAATGGGAAATGTGATTTGGGAAAATGCAGAATCAAAATGAAAATGCCTTAAACTCTATTCCACTACCCCATTCCTAAACCCTCCCCTGTAAATAAACCCTGGAGTTATTACTTTACAGCAAAAAAGGAATTCAGATCCTGATTTTAGTGAGTCTGTGTATTGATAAGATGAAAAAGTAAATGTGGTAACTGAATGTGGGGAGGTTTGATTCCTGATAAGTCCATGTCTCTGGTAACTGTTGGGGAGGTGGGTTGGTACGACATTCAAGGGGGTTGTACTGCAAGCAGTCAGACCCACTTATATGTACTCTGGGTGGAGGCACCACCATTTTATTTTATCTTTTGGGAAAGGACCCCCGTAGGTCAGTTTTGGAAACCCAGGCCCCATGCCTGTATTCTAGACATCAGGCAGGGATAGTGGCCCTCTCCAGGATGGCACCAGAGAGGGGGTTACATCTGTAATTTGACAGCTGTTGTGAATCATAGCAATCACTATCAGAACAAAAAGGGTTATTAACACTCTTTACATATTCTGTTACAACAAATCCAGGAATCTCCTGCAGCTGGCCTTAGAACAGCATGCAGCAGTAAGATATTCAGTAGCCTGCATTGTATGTTAGGGTTTATATAAATTCTGATATTTTTTTGCTGGTCCTGTCATCCTCCCTGGGCCATGTACAGTCACACAGGGGTGATTTAACTGGAGATTAAACAAAGGCTCTATAGTGCACTATGGGCTATTGAATCTCCCACTGCTGCCTACTGCTTTGATGTAGCTGATAATGCAACCTCCACACACACACACACACACACACACACACACACACACACACACACATCACAAAGGCATTCACAGCAGTTGTTTATGAGCAGTATACTTGGAGTTCCTCTATTGCTTGCACTGTACTGTATGATAGTGGGTGTGTATGTTCCCTTCTACTGAATTAGCCGTTTAAATGTGGCTCTGTAATTTTCAAGCTGTAGTAAATCATAGCAAACAACCATAAGAATAAAAGGGGTTATTTTTTATTTTATTTTTTTTCATACATATTTTATTCCCTCTGCAGTTGGGGGGTGTTACCTATGGTTCCTCCCAGTCCTGCCAGCCTCACAGCCCCAGTCCACCCCAAGCTCTAAGCTCAACCCCTTCCTCCGGTCCACACAACGGCTGTATCACAGTGGGCATATGACCACCACCGTGGAAACCGAGGGGCCAAGATCCAGGGGGTGCATCCGGAGTTGGAACAGGGTGGTGCTGCCAGACCATCCATCAAGAAGCACGCTGAGATCTTTACAGGTTAGGTTCCTTATTACCCCCAGGAATGGGCATGCAGTGGCGTCAATGACGCTGTGTTGCATGCTCCCATGCACCACATGTCAGACGCCTCCCATGCCATCCCCACATTAAGTTGCCTTTTGTAACAACTCCCAGCCACCTCTAGGAGCCAGCAGAGCTGCGGTTCCCCTTCCCACCCTCCCCAGAGAAGAAGAGCAGTCACTAGGTTGCTTAATCCTCCTCCCTCCCGGCCGACCCCCAACGAGCCAGGCTCATTCTCGAACCCGGGTCACCGGTGTGGTGCGAGATGTAGCGTCCAGCGCCTCAACCCTCAGTGCCACCAGGCTGGCACAAAAGAGGTTATTAACACTATTTACATCTTGTGTTACTACAAATTCCAGAATCTCCTGCAGCTGGGCTTAGAACAGCATGCAGCTGTGAGAGATTCAGTAGTCTGCATTGTATGTTAGAGTTTATATAAGTTCTGATATTTTATTTGCTGGTCTTGTCATCCTCCCTGGACCATGTACAGTCACACAGGGGTAATTTAACTGGAGATTAAACAAAAGCTGTATCATGCACTATGTGCTATTGAATGTCCCACTGCTGCCCACTGTTCTGATGTAGCTGATAATGCAACCCCCCCCCCACACACACACACATCACCAAGCCATTCTCAGCAGTTGTTTTATGATCAGCATACTTGCTGGAGTTACTTCAAAGAAACAGGACTTGACTGTGTTTTTCCCCCACTTTCTACTTGAAATGAATGGGAAAAAAGTCATAATTCAAGCAAGGCAGTCAGGCACAGTGGGTGGAACAGTAGGTGGCAACTTAGGAAGGACTGCGGAGTCCCTTTACTCATCTTAAAAGGCAGTCAGGCACAGTGGGCAGAACAGTAGGTGGCAACTTAGGAAGGAATGCGGAGTCCCTTTACTCATCCCAAAAGGTCTGCAGAGCTACGCCCACTGCAGACCTAAAAGGAACTAATATACTGTGCAGCAGCCCAGTTTGTTTTTGTTGCCTGTCTAATTCTTGGTTTTCCTACAGTATGCCCAGTTATACTGGCATATGCCTGCCAATGACCATGGGCATAATCATAGTCTATAAAGACCCTGTGGCCTTCACATTCAAGGGATGCTTTTTTCCAGGCTGAAGTAAGCAGGTGTTCTTTGGTTTGAAAACTAAGAATGCATGCTACTATGGAATGGGGCCATGCCTTTGGTTCCCATGGCTTTGGTCCCAGGGATTTTTACATATTTTACTGCCCTTTCATCTTCCTTTCCATGCCAGTTATGTATTCTGATTTGCTTTGACCAATTTCTGATCAATAAATAATTAAGCTTTGGGTGCCCTCAGAGCTACACTCCCCCTCACCAGCTGCTGTCCTTTCTCTTCATATTTCTAAGACATTCTATGACATCAATAACACCATTCCATGCTATTCATCTGAATGCCCTGGAATGGTTTTATTGATGTCATAAAATGCTCAGGCAGAGTGTTAAGAGAGAGCAGCAGCAACTGTGGAGAGAGGGATTCAAGGCAGTTAAAAGGCAACAAAATTAGATTATTAATTTAACGAAAAAGGTCCACAACATATCAGAATGTTGGACAGACACTAAAGGGACAATAGGATGGCATCCAGAGGTGTAAAAAACTGTTTTCTATCACCTTTAAAGAGCTCCTGACAGCATTAGGAAAACACTGAAAAACATAAGCTTTATATTCAGCTCCATCCCATTTTCTTTACTATTTCATATATTTTCAGTAATTAATTCCCATTTTCTTTATTACTGAAAACAGTTGCATGAAAACAAGATCCCTGTCCCCTAGACTATATCTGCTCTGGCTGTGCCACTTCTTATGACATCACAATCCCCTGTTTGTGACATCATAATTGTCTCCACAGCAACATATTTTGATGTCATAAGCAGAATTATGATGTTAAGTGTATGCAGGCAGCCAGTGCTAAAAGGGCAGATATACTGTATTCATGTAAATACCTTTAGTAATAAGGAAATAAGGCTGAGAATTACAGAACAAAATATGAAATATGAAATATAAGCTACATTTAAAACTGTGTCATGAGTTCTTTAAAAGTAAAGTCCACAGGAAGATTTAAGGCTGTTCCCATGAACTTTCCAATGAAAGGGATGATGAGTGGACCCTCGGTGTCTTCTGTCACATTATATATTCTAAGGTTTTGCTTAAGGCAGCATCCTTCCAGGTCTGTGCTTTTTTTCTTGTAGGTATGTTGAAATTTTAGTGAGCTGAGAGGATGCTGCCACTTTCAGCGGCTCGAGCACCAAGTTTTGTGATCACTGAGTCGTGCTTCAAAGAAGTTCTTTTCCAGCTTCTGTTAACTTTCTTATAAGGTTGCCAGGATTCTAAAATTTTAGGCCTGCTATGCTCAGAGTTCTATTAGAATTAGATCAAGCTTTTTAGGCTTCTTGGGACTGTGTACAGTGGCCGGCATCTTAGCTGGTGCGAGCGAGGAAGTGGAGGCCTCATTAATGTATCCATTGTCCTGGTATCTCTCAGCATCTAGTGAAGTAGTGCTGTTAGATTGATTCCATCTCCCCATGATTGCTGCAGCCCCTGGTGGGTAGTTAACATGGAGTATTTTCTAGTATTTCCCTGGTTTTGAGGCCATGTTTGGTGCATGCATCTCTGGGCTGAGGGATAAGGCAGCCATGCCACTGGTGACATCGCCAGAAGCCCAAATCTAACAAATTGGTTTTAAATGCAGATAAAACTCAAACCATGATGTTTGGGATCCCACATTTATTAAAATGAAATAAATCACCATTAGCAATAATTAATTGTGACAGCACACCACTACAAATGTGACCCAGTATAAATACCATGAAATCTGGATAGACTCACAGTTGAAATGGGAATTTCATATAAACCAGATACTGAAAAAGATGGGTCCCAAAATAGGATTTCTGTACAGACAACAGTTTAGTATAACTTTTGTGGTAGAGGTGTGCAAAATCTCACTAGTGAAAAAGAGCTGCCTGAACGTCTGATTCATTGTTACTAGAATCTGTGCAAACCTTTGGAGGTTTGGCTTTAATTTTGCCTTTTTTTTTTTGTTTGTTTGTTTATAGTCATGCCTGTCCACTTTAGTGCTTGCAGTTTATTCAGCTTATGGGGATGCCACTCCACTCCCTCTCCTCAGTCATGTGATGAGGCTTCATATTTCTTTATACTCCTGAACTGAGTCCTCAGCACCATGTGACATGGATGCCACAGCTCCGCACAATCATACAGTACACACATTCTTAAGAAACGTCCCCGGCCATAGGAAATAGCGTACTTTTTGTATCGTATGCATGCACCAGTGCAATGTATACTATATAATGCGATGATGTGCAGTCACTCTGTGCTGTTTATGCCATACGGCCCAATACAGTACATCTGATTAGCATTGACAATCGGAAGCACAGTGGAGCTCAGCAGAGGGTGGTTGGGCTGCAGAAAAGCAGACCATATCAGGATAGCTATTAAAACAAAAAATAAAAAATAAAAGCTATGCCTGACTGCTGCCCAAAGTCGGGGAAAGGTTTAAAGTGATAAAAGGACAGAGCAGGCATACAGTTACAGACTCATTTCCAATCCATGCTACAGTATGTGTGGGGGTTAAGCTATGCTGACCTGGCATGATTGGATTGATTACATTAAACACTCTTCTTCAGTTTATTTGGGGGACTAATGTATGAATATGAAACACTCAGGAAAAACTGTCTTAAAAAAGGGTGATATCTTTCAAAACAACAGGAAAAACAAAGCCTAAAGAAATCTGTGGTGGTATAGAGTTGAGCGTTTGATTAGCCCCTGACATGTACCCACTGTTTTTATGGGGAGTGGGGGAGTACTGTGGTATTTCAGCAGCCCTGATTGATAGCTATTGGGGGGGAGGGTTGTGGTCTGGTACGTAAGCATCCCCTGATTGTAACACTTTTGTGGGGCAGTGCTCCACAATTTGAGTAACCTGAGGCTTGTAGCCACTGTTTTTTTTGGAGGAGGTAGTACTCTGGTGTACGAGCAGCATCAGGCTTATAGACAATTTTTTGTGTTTGAATGTGGGTGGAACAATAGTGTTCAGATATGTCTGTAGACTCTGGCCTGTAGCCACTGTTTGGAGGGGGTGTACTGCTCCAGCATTTGAGTTTCCCTTAATTTATAACCATTGTTCTGGAGGAGATGTGCAATTGTTTACCTGTTTCCTTCAATTCCATGTGATAACGGTGATGGCGCAAAGGCGATCTCTGTTAGGGCGAGTGTACATCGTAAAAAAATCAATTTTGGTGATGTACACCCCCAGCACACAGCAAAAGGGTACCGGGGACTTAGATTTTAGGTTGTTATGTGGGGGGCTGCACCCCCTCACACGTCCATACTAAATTAGTAGTAGTAGTAAAAATCTTTATTTTTATACAGGATAAGCTGGAATAAAACATCTTTAGGACAAGTCCTATATTATAGATGCTCCTGATCATTCTCAGTATAACACTGAATTCAAAGACAATAACAAATATAACAAATATCATATATCATAATTTATATCAACATTACGTCTACATTCTAATAATTACACATACAACATACACTTAATTCATACTTTAGCTCCTTCATAAATATTTTAACATCAGTCTGGTTAACTATGGATTCTTTATTTACTGAGTTCCATATTTGAAACGTAATGGTTGGGAAATGCATAGAACTATATTTATTTATTGGTTTTGGAGGAATAAATCCTCGTAATGGTACCTGGCACAAATTGTGATGATGTTGTGTTTTTTCAAATTTTTCAAACAAGTAAATTGGCCTTTTCATATATAAAACTTTGTGAGTCAAATTTGCCCATTGCAACTTCCTTTTATAAGTCAGGGTTAAACAACCAAGTTCATTAAACAAGGTACAGTGGTGTGAGCCCATTCCTTTTCCCAATATAAACCATGCAAGCCTATTATACATTGTATCAACCTTCGTCAGACTTTTCTTATGAGCAAAACCATATACATGACATCCATAATCCATAACTGGAAGTAAAAGTTGATTTACAACTGCCAATCTCATTTGCTTATTCAAGCATGATTTTGAGCACCTAAAAGCTCCCAATCGCTTGTTTGCTTTATTTATAGTGCCTTCAATATGATAGTCAAAAATCAGACTTTCATCTAACCAGACACCTAAATATCTGTACATTGTTTCTTGAACTATTAGATCACCATTATCAGTCATTATTGTAATGTGAGGTGCAGCAGTGGTATCTCCTATTTCTTTTTTCCTAAATACCACGTATTTGTTTTTTTTATAATTCATAACCAAACCTGATTCCTTGATCCATGTACAGAGTGCTAGAAAATCCCTTTGAAGATTTATTTCCATTTGTTCTAAGTTCAAGCCATTTGCAACCAAAATGGTGTCATCAGCATAAAGCCTAGGATTAGAATTATTTGCCAGTTCCACTACTTTATGTATGTATATCAAAAATAAAGTTGGCTCCAAAATTGACCCTTGTGGCACACCTCTCTGAATAGAAACACTATCAGAGAAGTGACCATCAACAAAAACCTGCTGAGAATGGTCCTGTAAACAAGATGAAACCATCCCACTACTTCCCGTTGACAGGCCTACTTCTGCAAGTCTGTCACACAGCAGACCATGATCGATGGTGTTGAAGGCCTTGGAAAGATCCACGAACACCGCACCTACCAACCTACCTCCCTCCAATTGGGATGCAATCAGATCCACCAGGTCGGCGAGCATGGTGTCCGTGGAATGGCTCTTCCTAAAATCTGACTGGCATACAAAAAGTAAAGGGTACTGTTCAAGATGCTCCCCAAGCTGTCACTGCACCAGCCGCTCCAAGACCTTCGACACTGCCGAAAGTAGGGCAATAGGTCAATAATTTGTGGGTTCAGATGATGGAGCTGATTTAAAAATTCGAATAATTTTTGCTTTTTTCTACAGTTTAGGAAGAATTCCTTCTGTTAAGCTCCAGTTAAACAGTTTTGTCAGAATAGGCGCAATCACACATATTGAATCTCTAAGAAAACTGTTTTCAATTCCGTCTAGACTAAATTACTTAGATGGATTTAGTTTCTTAATTTCATCTTTGACTTGCTTACAAGAGACACACCTAAATCTAAACTTAGGAATATTTAAAGGCAAGAAATCACTATTAGAGTGTGTCTTTCTTCTTACTGGGATGAGAATTGTGATATCTGGAAGAGTTGCAAAATGCTCATTAAGTATGTTAACTGACTTAATCGAAGTCTGACAAAGACCACGCTTAATCATTTGGATTTTGGGTCTCTGAGAAACAGGAATCTCAAAGGAACTTATCACAGACCAATACTGTTTAGAATCTAAAACTTCATTTATCTTATTTTTATGTTGGCGCGCTTGCGCAGCCAGCACCGTGGGACAGTGCAGTTTTAGAGGCGCGGTCGCTGTTGGGCGAATGCAGGGCTCGCACCAGTAGGTGCATCCCGTATTCCCCAATCAGCCTGCATGCTGGTGACACACCATGCATACATAATGTGGTGACCAGATCTAAGAAAAGGTCCACTGCAATCTGAACATAGCTCATCAGACGCAGAGGTCCTTTTCTTGCTGTTCTGTCCACCATTATGGACATGGCAGGACACTGGCTATCGAACTGCTGACTTCGGTGGTGCCCAATCCCCCTGTCAGTTGCCCCTGCCCCCTGTAAATGTGATGATGGGGGAGCCCACTCCTCACTGGCATAAGGCACCCCCCCAATTGTTTAATGCTGAGGGGGTGCCCAATCCCCCTCAGCTCTGCACCCCCACCCTTCTTTGTGTGCCGACGGGGGTGCCCAATCCCTGTCGGCATAAATCCCCCCATGTTGTTTGCCAACAAGGGTGCACAATCCCCTGTTGGCTACAGACACCACCCTAAACAGTTAGGTGGCATGCTGGGAGCCCACCCCAGCACGCCAAATGCCTTGCAAAACAAAAACTGTCCCGCAATTTTTTTTCTGTTTTTTAACCTGTAAAACTAAAATGGTCCCTCATAGTGTCCATGCCTCCCTCCCCCCACCCGCACCCACCATCTATGCACCCTGCCTCCCCATGCCCCTCCACCTCATACTTACCTCCAGAGTCCAGCGGAACGATCTTCGGTGGACCGAGAACACGTCTGCACTCTTCAAAGCCGACCGCAAACTGAGGAAATGCCAGTAAGCTGTATAATGTAATAGATAGGGTTTTTGCAACTTTGCTGCATATCTCAGGCATTTTTGTGAATTTTGGCCCCAAATTTCAACATGGGGTTTTTGGGACCCCTTCTCGTGAATTCTTGCACTGTCATGGCGTTATTCTGTCCTGAAAGGTGATTTCGCAGTCACTGTGTGGAATCACCTTTTGGGACTCAGTTAATGAAATGACAGTGCCACTGTTCATGAGGGGCTCTCAAAAACCTATGTTCAAATTTGATGGGAAAAATCAAAACATGACTGTTTTATAAGCGCGGTAGTAACCAGAACCGCACACCTGTAGTTAGCGAATTCACAATATTTTCATGCCAGATTTCAACATTGGCATTTAATACACCTTCTTATGAACCATACAGCTGTCATTTTTCACATCCTGGCTGAAATGTGTTTTCGCCTTCCAGTGCAGAATAGCATGGTCATGGTGTGAAATCAGTGTTTGGGACACATTACAAAAATGACAGTGATATTGTTCATGAGCAGAGATCCTAAAATGCCCGTGTTGAAAATTTGGTGACAATACTCCATAAAGTGACTGTTTTACGAGTGTGCGTAGCAACTGCACAACGCATGCTCATGACTTAGCGCATTCACAATATTTTCATGCCAGATTCTCAAATATGACATTTTACTACACCTTCTAGTGAACTGTATAGCTGTCATTTTTCACATCCTTGCCAGAATGTGTTTTCGCACTTTCGGTGCAGAATAGCACGTTCGCTGTGTGAAATCAGTGTTCGGGACACATTACAGAAATGACAGTGACACTGTTCATGAGCAGAGGTCCTAAAATGCCTGTATTGAAAATTTGGTGACAATACTCCATAAAATGACTGTGCTATGAGCGTGCATTGTGCAGTTTGCACGCACACTTGTACGTTCGAAAACTTCTAATATTCTCACTCCAGATTTTCTACAGTGCCATTGTTTTGCACCTCCTAATGAACAGTACAGCTGTCATTTGTCACATCCTGATCAAAATCTGTTTTCGCAGTTCCGGCGCAGAATAGCATGGTCGCTGTGGAAAGTCTGTGTTCGAGACACATGATGAAAATGACAGTGACACTGTTCATTAGTAGATGCCCTAAAATGCCTATGTTGAACATTTGAGAACAAAAGTCAATAAAATGAGTGTTCTATGAGTGTGCATTGCACAGTTTGCACGCATGCTCATGACTTTGTGAATCTGTAATACTTTCACTCCAGCTGTTCATCATTGGCATTTTTCCATACCTCCTTATGAACACTGCAGCTGCCTGAAATGTGTTTTCGCATGTCCAGCACAGAATTGCATGGTCACTGTGTGAAATCAATTTTTGGGACAGTTTGACCAAATGATGGTGATACTATTCATGAGCAGAGGTCCTAAAATGCCTATGTTGAAAATTTGGTGCCGAAACGCCATACAATGACTGTGTTGCAAGCGTGCAGTGTGCAGTTTCCACGCACCCTTGTAACTTCATCAATCTGCAATATTTTCATGCCACATTTTCACCACTGGCATTTGTGCACATCTTCTTATCAACAGTCCAGCTGCCATTTTTCATAGCCTGCCCAAAACGTGTTTCCACAGCTGTGGCGCACAATGGCATGCTCGCTGTGCAAAATCACCTTTTGAGACACATTAACAAAATCACAGCGCTATGCATCTCTAGCTAAGCCACTCCCACTGCCAATGCCAGTGTGACAACATTCAGCATTGACAAATGCTTGTTATAATAAGCTTGCTTAGCCTTTCTGATTTTTAATCTTAAAGTATTTCTAGCTGATTTATAATTTGCCCAGTCCAAAGGATCAAAAGTTCTACCTGCCTTCTTCCAAAGTCTAGATTTAATTCTAATCTGTTTTTTTAATTTCTCTGAGATCCATGGAACATGGTTTTTCCTTTGATTTTTATATTCAAAGGGAACAAGTTTGTCACATACTTCTCTATACCAATTTGTGAATTCTTGTATTGCCAAATCTAAAGAAGGCATTAGAAATAGTCTGTCCCATTTTACCTCCATTAATTTGGCTATAAAAAGCTCTTTATTATAACCCTTGAAAGATATTTTTTTATTTTTAGGGCTTCTACATTAGGTGTTCGAATTTTCCCCATCCAAATTAAATTCACATTTTAGAGAACAGTGGACTCCCAATATGGGTTGATTTACTAAAATTAACTGAGGTTTAACCTTAATTGTAACAAAAACCAGATCCAATATATTTCCAGGACTTTGTGGGTGTGTCTTCCTAGTAGACTGAGTGACTAATTGGATTACTGTCAAAGGTTTGAAGCTATACTCTAAAGTATTACTTCTACTTTGGCCCCACGGGGCGTTAAAATCTCCTGTTAGGATCAATTCTTTTCCCATGGACTTTTCCTGCATCTTTAAAGGTAATTGTTCATAATCACTAACTTTTGTTTTTGGTGGTGCATAAATTACCTCAACTATAATTTCTAATTCAATACTCTCAACCAGTAAGCAATCAATTAAACCAATTACTCTAGAATAAATATCTATAGTTTGTCCCAAATCCCATCCCACATAAAGGAGAAACCCCCCTCCACTTTTACCCTTTCTGTTCAGCCTAAAGCTTGAAAAAAAAACCATCCATTTCCAGCTCCTCTTTTCCAATCTGTGGGGTTAACCAGGCTTCAGTAAGAGAAACTAAATTTGAGGATTCAGAAAGTATCCAAGTGCTTAATAAATCAATTTTAGTTTTTACACTCCTAACATTATCACAAATCAACCTTATTTTGCTTAGGGAATCAGGACCTGTATTTCTTTCTATATCTCCACCCAAAGTCAATATTATAATCAAACAGTTAAAGTTTGCTAAAGGAGGACATGTTGAGAGAAAAATATCACCCTGACCATTCAAACTGAAATGTGTTTTCCCAAAAGCATTCCTTCTATTACATACTGTGTAGAAAAATCCCCAACTTCAGCATTTCCCACATTTGTAGTCCTTAACTGTAATGCTAACACAGCAGGATTTTGAATTAAATCCGAAGCAGTCCATAAAGTGCTAGTGTAATGCAAACATAAAATCCTAGCCTTTGTAAAATCTTCATATTTCCTTAATTATGACAATATGTCCCTCACACTATTAAACAGCTTTATCCTGTACAATAAGATAATCTCCAAATGTGTACTATACTACTGGAGGGTAAGGGTGAGCAGAGACCCAACTGTCGACAAACTATATATGTAATTATCAGTCCTACTCACCGAAAATCTCTAGTTTACATACAAAGTCTCCTAATCTTAGCGTTTTCTCTTACTCGCGCCTGAGGGCTCACGCCGGAGGTCGATGCATTCATTTTCAAGTGTGGGGCCCCGCCCCTGCTCATTGATGATCCACTGGTACTGTCCAAGGCAAGCCCCCTTTACAAGCTGCCGTTCCACACAGAGTAGTCACAGCTTTTACCCCAGTCCTGCACAGATCATAAATACAGCTCCTGTATGCTGCAGTAAGAAGAATAGTGTTTATTAATAAAAACACAATCTAATTTCACACAAATCACTTACAGTAGCTTAAAACCTACATCAGATACTCTCAGAGCTATATAACATTATCTGCCTGCATATACTTTACAATAATCTAACATAATAGAATATTTACTTAAATTTAAACCAATATCACGGCCCTATAAAATATCTCATAAGTGCAGATCAACTTTTATCTGTTGATGTTTCTTTTCTGAGTTTCACGCTCGTGCTACTGCACTCCCACAGTAACAGCACGAGCCTTTTCAAATGTTTCTGCCCCTCCTCTTCTGCTGATGTACTATAACAAACAGCTGCTGGCAATCCCAAGAGCTCAGTAACTGGGAGCTCATGTAAGCTGGTAACAGAGCAATGCAGGGTAGAGCTTTGGCACACAAATCGCACAGTCTCGCTACACAAAGTTCACATTCAGCTGGCTGCAATAGATGTTTCAAATAAATACAGTGCACCTGTTTCTGCAGCCAGCACAAGCCTTTTCAAGCATTTCTGCCTCATCTGCACTGTTGACATGCTTTAACAAACAGCTGATGCCAATCCCAGGAGCTTAATAACTGGGAGCTCATGTAAGCTGGTAACAGAACAATGCAGGGTAGAGCTTTGGCACACAAATTACACCATCTCGCTACACAGAGTTCACATTCAGCTGGCTGCCGTGGATGTTTCAAGTAAATACAGCGTACCTGTTTCTGCAGCCAGCGCGAGCCTTTTCAAGCATTTCTGCCCCTCCTCCTCTGCTAATGTGCTTTAACAAACAGCTGATGGCAATCCCAAGAGCTCAGTAACCGGAAGCTCGTGTAAGCACTGGTAACAGAACAATGCAGGGTAGAGCTTTGGCACACAATATACACAGTCTCACTACACAGAGTTCACATTCAGCTGGCTGCAGTGGATGTTTCAAGTAAATACAGGATTCTCAACTCCAGTGGGGTGCAAATTCTTAAATAGAAAAAAAATTTGGGCCAGGTGCACAAAAATGTAGAGCACACCCGACCCGAAACTGGAACCTTGAAGCTCTAGGCTGCCACCCACCCCACCCACCATTCTACAGGGCCAGCTCGGCAGTCCCATGCCAACCACGCCAGACCAACCCTCACTCCCTCCCATTGTGCTCGCCCCCACCGCGTGCATATACATATAGCAATATATATGCACCAACCTCCCCCATCCAGTTGTCCTTACTCATTAGTAGACCCATCGACATGCGCCAGGACTGAGTCACCGTTTTAACAAGTGCTCAGTCGCTGATGCCCATGTCACGGGCTACTTTTTCCTTCATTGTATTTATTTTATTTTTTCATTGTACTTTAAAACTGAAGGATAGGGTGACTATTAAATCAACCTCATATTAGTCATGAATTCAAATCCAGAACTTAAACCAAAACCAGGGGTAATTTAGCAAAACCAAAACCAGAACCAGCACCTCCCTGGTTTTGCCCACCCCTATTTTGAGATCCAGGTAAAGCTGATTGAAGTTATGTTATTCTCCCTACTGGACTATGAGGATATTGTATTGCATATACAGAAATTGCACAAATAAAATAATTGTGAGAAATCTGGACCCGATGTACCATGACCTGGCCTGCTTTATTCTAAATGCCTCAAGAGAAACCCACCACTGTTACCTCCTGAATAGGCTGGGATAGGTCTCTCTGCAGAACAGGCATGAGGCCCACATGACTGATTTCATGTACAAATGCACTGCCAGCAAAGTGTCAACATGTATTACAGAGCTTCTGCACAGCCACACTATAAGTTGTGGCCTTAGGCAAGACAATTTTACTGTTTTTGTTGTGCCCTATGCAAAAGGCGTAGAGTACCTTACAGCAAAATTGTAAAACAGTTGACAAATAAATTAAACAAATCATCAACGAAATTATAATAATACTCTACTGAAGGCCAATGAAAACAGATAAGACTTGAGTGCCTTTTTGAAGATCATTACTGAGGGGATATTATGGCTGAGCATTCCAGACCACAGGGGAAGCCACCCCAAAGTCTTTGTCCCCAGACTGCCTTAATGTTGAATGTGAGGCAGATATACCCAATGCAGCTGAGCAAAGAGGGTGGACAGGGGTGTACTTGGACAGGAGATCTTCCAAATAGTTAGGGCCACCATGCAGGGCCTTGTATGTTAGAAAGCCTATTTTGAAGTCAAAGATCACTTAAAAGCAGTCAGTGCAGGTCCCATATCATCGGGGTAATATTTTCCGACTACTAATGCTCTCTCCAAACAGAAGAATGTACACAATGAACAGCATGGGGCTATGACTGAGCCCTGTGATACTCTACAGTTCATCACAGCAGCC
The DNA here is from genome assembly GCA_016271365.2 of Neoceratodus forsteri. Taxonomy (NCBI): domain Eukaryota; kingdom Metazoa; phylum Chordata; order Ceratodontiformes; family Ceratodontidae; genus Neoceratodus; species Neoceratodus forsteri. The sequence continues at coordinate 433,070,314 of CM057450.1, read as the reverse complement.
TCAGAGATGAAATTACTTAACTTTACCTGCTGTACTGTGTCAGTGAGGTAGGACTCAAACCACTGTACCACCATGCCAGCAATTTCCAAATAGTATCTCAGGGGATCCAACAGCACCTCATACTTTACTGTGTCAGATTCCCATAAGAGATCCAGAAGAACCAAAATTGCCATTGGCCTCTGTCTCTCACCACGACAGGATCATTAAACATCTTAATGAGTGCCATCTCCATGTTGTGCCAAGCTCTGAATTCTGATCGGAGAGACTCATACATATTATTTTTTTCCACACGCATCTCCAGCTGCGCTGACGCTACTTTCTTAATTACCTTCTCCCAAAAGAGAAGTTCTGTGACCAGTCTATAATTCATAACAACATCAGGGTCCAGAGATGGTTTCTTTAGGAGGAGCCCCACAACTGCATTTTCAGTGCTGCTGGGTATACATCCTCCTTCAGAAAACACTTGACAATATCTATGATAAACAGACCAAGGGACTCCTGGCAGCTCAAAAACAACCAAGTAAGACCGGAGTCATGTAAACAGCTGGTGGGGCACAGCCCCAAGATCACCCAGAAAACCTTGTCTGCCAAGACTGGCTTAGACTTCACCCAAGAAGGCAGGTCACCCCTACTCACCCAAAGGTCTGTACTGCCAGTTTATGACAGGCTGAAGTTGGACAGCTCAGTCCTTATAGAGGATATTTTGCCATGGAAGCACTGATTAAACTCCTTACACTTTTTTGTTAAAAATATTCTTCCAAACTGAAGACAGGGTAGATTTAACAACCTTTCCACAATGTGGAGCAGCTACTGCTGGATGCCTTCCAGGACAGCTTCCTGCTGCAAATGGTCAGTGAACCAACCAGGTTAGGGAATACCCTTGACCTTGTGCTGGGAAATGGGAACTTTGTGAGAGAACTTACAGTGGAGGAGCCGCTGTCAGGGAGTGACCACCACTCAGTATGGCTCACATTGGATATGGGCAAGGAAGGAGTGGAATCTGGCACAAGAGTGCTGGACTTCAGGAGGGCTGACTTTGGAAGGATGGGGGAAGTGGTAAAAGGGTACCTGGCCAGAATTCAATCTAGTATGGATACTAACCAGAGGTGGGAGCTCATAAAGTTGGGGATAGTGGAGGCAACCAAAACCTGCTGCAAAGCCCAGAGCAAGAAGGCTAGGGCTAATAAACTGAGCTGGTTGAGCAAGGAGGTCATGGAAAAGGTAAGGAGGAAAACAGCTGCCTTTAGGAAGTACAAGAAAACAGGGAGGGGGGGAGGACAGAGAGGAGTACTTGACAGAATCGAAGGAGGTGACAAGGGCAGTAAGGGGAGCCAAAGCATCTACGGAACTCAGGCTGGCACAAGGCATTAAGAAGGGGATAAGGACTTCTTTAAGTACATCATGGAGAAAAGGAGCTGTAAGGACCACATAGTAAGGATTAGGAAGGAGGGGGGTTGGGTGGAAGCAGGGTGCAATAAGGCAGAAGCACTAAATGAGTACTTTTGCTCAGTATTTACTAAAGAGAAGAGGGGGGTGACACCCAAGGTGGGAGAAATGGCACAAGCAGGGGGGAAGTGGTGACAGATGGGGAAATCATGGAGGGCAGAGTTTGAGAGGGTTTGAAGGCACTGAGGGTGGACAAGGCGCCAGGTCCAGATGGCATCCACCCCAGGGTACTGAAGGAGCTGGCAGAGGTCCTTGCAGGACCTTTGGCAGACCTATTTAATGCCTCACTACATCCGGGGTGTGTACCTCAGGACTGGAGGATGGCTCATGTGGTGCCACTCCACAAGAGTGGCCCCAAGGATGAACCGGGAAACTACAGACCAGTGAGCCTCACATCCATCGTGGGTAAGCTGATGGAGACTATCCTGAAGGAGAGGCTGGTGGCCCTCCTAGAGGACAAAGGACTACAGGACAGCAGACAGCATGGCTTCATACGTGGCAGATCCTGCCAAACCAACCTGGTCGAGTTCTATGACTGGGTAACTAGGCAACTGGACAGGGGCCATGCAGTGGATGTCCTGTATCTGGACTTTAGTAAGGCATTCGACTCAGTGCCACATGGAAGGCTGGGAAGAAGTTAGTAGGCACAGGGGTGGGTGCAAAGCTGGTGAGATGGGTAGGAAACTGGCTGCAGGGAAGGCAACAGGGGGTGGTGGTGGGTGGGGAGCTCTCACACCCAAGGGCAGTGACGAGCAGTGTCCCACAGGGCTCGGAGTTGGGACCAGTGTAGTTTGGGATATTCATTGCAGACATATCATGGGACATCAAGAGCAAGATCAGTCTGTTTGCTGATGATACCAAGGTTGGCGTGGTGGTGGATGACCTAGGGGGATGGCAGGGGTTGCAGGATGATCTGACAAAGCTTGAAACCTGGTCAGACACCTGGCAACTGGGCTTTAATGCCAAAAAGTGCAAGGTGCTGAATTTTGGGATGAAGAACCCAAGGAGGAGTTACCAGCTAGGGGAGTGCATCTAGCCCAGACAGAGGAGGAAAAAGATCTGGGTGTGCTCATTACAGGGTCAATGAACAACTCAGCACAATGTAGGAAGGCAGCTGCAAAGGCCAACAAAATGCTGGGTTGTATTGCAAGGGGTATATCCTCGAGGAGGGAGGAGGTGATTCTGCCACTATATAGGTCATTAGTTAGATCACACCTGGAGCACTGCATGCAGTACTGGCGTCCGTATCTGAAGAGGGACATTAAGTTACTGGAGGGGGTGCAGTGCAGGGCGACACAGATGATCAAGGGGCTGGGGGACTTATCATACGAGAGGAGGCTGAAGGAGTTGAACATGTACTCACTGGAGGAGAGGAGAGTCGGTGGTGACATGATTGAAACCTTTAAATACATGAAAGGAATAAACAAGACAGGTACAGAGGGGCTGTTCAAAGTAAGGGAGGGGAGAGCCACCAGGGGCCATGATATGAGACTGGAGCAAGGAAGGTTCAGGAGGGAGATGAGGAGACACTTTTTTACAGAGAGGGTGGTGGCTGGGTGGAATGCGTTACCTGCAGAAATGGTATGCAGTAGAACAGTGGACTGCTTCAAATGAAGATGGGACAGGACAAGGGGGAGGGTTAATGAAGGGGAAGGGTGGAAGGAAGGGGCAGCTGCAGAATAAATGGTGCTAGCTGCACATTCGAGCAGGCTTGATAGACCTCTAGGCCTTTATCTGCTGGCAAATTTCATATGTTCGTATGGAGTTCCTCTCTGCAGTAATCACCTGTGCCAGGAACTCTGTATAGCCAACTGATACTCATAATAATATGTTTTCAGTGCCACTCAATCCTTCACAGACCCAGACCTCATCCAAGAAGGGTCCACCCCTTTGTCTTCTACTGCTGCAGCTCATCACAATAACATGGCGAGCTGTGGTGGGAGGTTAACAGACAAATATGGCCAGATGCCTGGGAGTCCAAGCAACTATAAAAGTCATGTTGTAACTCTCTGCAGCCTTCTTATTCCCTTGGCACAAGTTGTCATAATACTCAAGATGTTCATTACTGTCAAGAGTTTACTAGGCTCCAGGCTGTGTTTAGGAAGGAAACTGCTCACCTCCACGGGAGGGGGAATTTAAAATGGGAGCCTCACAAAGGAAACACATGACATGATGATCCAGCCAAATGACTGGGCTTTATTCTGCGTTTGCTCTGTGTGTTTCCGGAGCTCACCTGTGAATAGAAACTTGAACTGATATAATTTGCCCATCCAGTGTTGTTTTCCTTGGGTGCTGATCCTTGCATTGTGCAATTTACTGTACCAACCCTGATGTCAAAAATGTCACAAATGTCAAGACCCAATGACTAGACTTTGTTCAAGGTGTAGCCGTACTGGTGGGTCCCATAGGCAACTGCCTGTGCAATGTCCAATGATGACATCAATTGGAAGAACAGTTGTTCGAAATGTGAGGCATCACCATCATTCATTTAGAAATGTATAGAATGCCAAGAAAACGTTTGATTTGGAAAAGATTATATTTTCTATGTTTTCTTTGGTCTTGAAGAGAGGGAACATTTTAGAAAAACCTAGACGGCATTGTCATGTGGATTTTCATAGAAAAGGATAGATAATTTCTAAGTCTTAGTCTATGTTTGCTGAACCATGGCAGAAACTTGTTAAAACAAAGTGTACTGTAGCCTTGAGGAGGTTTGAACCTATAATGCATTGTTTTACAACTCTGTGATTTGGCCCTCTGTACCATTTACCCAGAACTGCTTTAAGCTGCATAGCTACAATCTATATGTTTTCGCTGTTCATTCTAGCTTTTCTGAGCTTTTCTCATTGGCTGCCTCTATTCTCCTGGGGTGGTTTTGTCTATGTTTTTTTTCACCTTTAGCATCATCAGCTTGAAGTTGTTCCTCTTGTACAATTAAACAAAAGCTACAGCACACATGTAAATGGGCTATTTTATTAGTATGGGGTTCAAAAACAGAATTGAGAAAGTTAGAAAAAAAATCAGTTCATCTGATGCACAGCAAGGTGAATGTCAGTTACTACATATGAGGAAACCTTAACCCATCTTATATATGCAACGTATTTTTCGAAGACTGATTGTCAACTGAGTCTTGACACATAAGCTACTTGCATCATATCCTACTCAGATTGTGGGGGACATCTTCTATAAACTGAATTACAGGCTTCTGTTAGAACTTCCCTGGTCATTGAGACAACAGCTGTAACCCTTCTGCTCTTAATGGCACAAACATTTATTAAGGCTTAGATTCTTAATATTAAAGTCCATCTGAGACCAATTAAAAAGGAGACCAATACAATCAGAAATATATAATGACCCTTTGAATGTTATAGAAAATATTTTTTAACTAGTCAAGCCTTACAGCTCACCTCTCATTACCTATGAACTGCATACATCTTTTTTTAATTTTTGTTGCCATTTTTCTTTTAGCACTTTGCACTAAATTACTGTACTTGCAAACTGCTAAAGTTAAAATAGTGTCCAAACTTCTGTCTGCTAATGCTATCCTCCAACCGTCTCATACTAAAAGTCCAAGAGTTTCCGAAAATAGTACTTGTTTTTAGATATTCAAGATTCAGAAAACCTGAGAAAAACTGGGGGTTCAAGAATCTCTATGTTCTGAAAATGTCTAAGCTTTTTTATGTATTGTAACCTTGGACAGATCTCAGGGTGTAACATTCTGCCTGGGAAGTTCCTAACATCAGTAGTTTGGGTGAACCAATGACCAGATCAGCCATGAGGTCCTCCACCTCCTGCAAGAATTCATTACTGTGTCTGGGTGGGTGGTACACAAGAAAGATCTTGCAACCTACACCTTGCATACCCTTTACTGTCGCACTTTTAAATGACCTGGTGTTATTCCTGTGGGGGTATGCTGTGTGAGTCCCAAAATGGGCCCCTGAGAGTCCACTCCCTTCCAACTCCAAGGCAATTCATCCACAGTCACAAACCAATAAACACATAGTCCTCTCTTAGCCAGGCCCCTCCATGTAGTACCCTGACAGTTAGAGAGAGGAGAGGGACTCCCACTCACCCTGACTTCTCACCCCCTCACCACCCCAATCCTGCAGCTGGCTAGAAAAAGTAAGTATGCAATCACACTCCGCTGGTTCTGTTTAGCTAGTTGGCTGACCTAAAGAAAGCCCTGGAATTAGAAACCACCAGATACAGTACCATAAGTATCTGTTGGTGGTTAACTTCAAGGCTTTATTTAGTCTGGCCATCCAGGCCAACAGAACTGTGGGCTTCTGGAAACAGTAGAGGAAATCAGTAACAGGAGAACTAGATCTGAACTAGAACTAGATCCTAGAGAACTAGGGAACTAGGGATCCTAGAAAACTAGGAGAACTCCGGGACTCTCACTACCAACAGCTCCTGTGACTGCCCAACTTAACCTTGTTTCTCCACTTCCCTTTCTGCTCTAGTTGTCCCCCCCCCCTTCTCACTGGATTCTACCCTCACATCTTGGTATACCCAATGCTGCACTTTTCACTCTCTTGCCACCCTTCCTACATTCCTTCTCCCCCCTACCCTCTTCCCTCTCCCTATGACTATGGCACTTCTTATCTGTTGTCTATTTTCTCTGACAAATGCCGCTGGCTGCCTTGTTACAATGCTACCCTTGAATTGTATTAATCTGTACTCTGTTTGCAATGTCCACATTGTTGTAATGTCTGTCTTGCTGTTCCCCATAATTTGTATTTCTCTGACCTGGAACCTTTGTAAAAGAGCCATGGCTCAAAGGTATTTGTAATCCTAGACTTGATAAATAAATAGATAAACCACTGCAATGTGTGACTGTATGCTTATTTTTTCTAGCCAGCTGCATGATTGGATGATTGAAGAGTTAGGGGTGGGCAGCCAGGAGGGCAGGCATCCCTCTTCTCTCCATTGCTCTCTTAGTATTATCTGGTTGGAAGGCTCACCTCAGAGTGGACTGTTTGTTAATTGGTGCATGGCCATGGATGGGCTGTCTCAGAGTCAAGAGGGAGTGGATTCTCAGGGGGCCTGAGGGCAGTCAAACCAATGGTTACATGAGGAGAAATAGGTTGTTAGATGGGGGACAGGCCAGGGTCATTTTGGTTTTTGGATAAGAGAGAAAACTGCAGGAGTCCTGCTGTGACTTGGGACAATTCACTACTGGAGTTGAACTGAAGCTGCCTTCACCAAGGGCTGCCAATGCCCTGCCGTGACCACTGTCACTGATCACCAGTGATGAGAATAGGCAGGGGACCCCCAGCGCTGGCTAAAGGTAGGGTGAGAGAAAATCAAGGGTGGTAATGAGGAGAGGTTTTTTTCTCTACTGGGTGGGGATGGGGGAAATGGTGGAATGTTTGGTGACCAGAGCAGAAGCAGAGTCAGATACAATATCATAACTTCCACTTTCATCTCCCATTCTGCTGTTATGCTATAATCTGAGGCTGAATGGAAATAGACTCAGAATCAGAATTTCCAAAATTCTGAAATGTGCAAACTGAATGGATTCCTAAGAATCCAAACACTCCTAGTAGAGAATCAACATCAGACAGGGCAAACATGCTTTTGTCTGTGTTGGTCCAAATACAGTATATGGAACTTCCTACCAGCCAATTTGGGACCATTTTCTGGTACTATACCAGACACAACTTCTGTGACAAAATAGTACTGAAATCAATTTAAGGTGGAGTGTAATTCTTGATCAGGTCACACCACCTAATAAACATTGGCATTTAACTGCTTACCATAAATGCTTGAGGCAATTTACTGCATATATTGGCATGATGCAGTGATGGAACTGGAGCAGTTTTGGACTATTATTGTTGTACTGTTGTATATTATTTATGTAGTGTGACCTTTACAAGTATTTTTTAGTTATTGTGTAAAATGTTCAATCTAAATAACTGAGCTCTCATGAAGGATACCACTGAAAATAAGGCTCAGCTCACTGGTTTGTAACATCATTCCATGATTCTCCAATAAATATTATTGATGATGATGATGATGATATAAGAATAGAATAAAAGGGTCGGGTGAGGGAGTCGAACATACTCATTACTGCATGTGTGCGATTAAATCAAGCTACATCTGAACTGGCAACCTCTATGTTTTTAGGGAAATAACATTATGTAAAATACACGTTTGTATTTGACAAGTGGTTTAATCTAGTCAAAAAGGAATACTACTCTCTTCATTTTCTAAGGGGTTTGACTTTATCATGTCACTAGTTTTTATTGCTAGTAAATAAAGTATTTTTTTTGGTGGGGGTAATTAAGAAACCACTGAGTTCTAGAGCAGAACAATGATAAATTAGCTCTGGTGTGTTCAGGAAACTATACATGGAATTTAGAGTAATTTCTTATCAGAACAAATCCTGTTTGTTATATGGCAGCAATGCCTTGATTGTGTGCTGATTACAAATGACAGAATACATGACTGAGATGATTTAGTTCCCCTTGGAGGTAACCCTAAAGTTTTCTCAAAACTGACTCATGGGTCAGGACACATACAAAAGAATTGGAATGGAATTTTAATTGTTAGCAGAGTTAGTGGGAGAAACTTCTGTGGAATCTATCAGAATTCTGCTCAATATATTTTCACAAATTCTGTATTACAGGCATTCAACCTCTTCTGCTGTAACATGTTCTAGGGACTGAAGACCTCTGCACCATCCTTTGGAATGATGCACTATACTGGTATGGAAATTATACAGTCTAACAGAGTAAATGGAACTTTTTTGGGTTTGGTCCAAAGCATGTTTATGTCCTTCTTATACAAGTTTAATAAGCACCCATGTAACTGAGACTGATTGATGCATACGGTATATTTTATATTGTACAAAGTAGTTTTTCCTATTTCAGCAAGAGAAATTATTATAATCTTTGTTCATCACCACAACATAGTTTTAACCTTTCATAATGGGTTGTTGTGATATCATTGGCCTGGTCCTGGCTCAGACAGTCAGGTGCTCCCTGGAATCGGGTGAGTTTCCAAGCTCCCTGGAGGAGGCTGTGGTAACACCCCTTCTGAAGAAAGCTTCTTTGGACCCGGACGTTCTAGCAAACTATGGACCTATCTTGAACCTTCCCTTTATAGGGAAGGTTATTGAGAAAGTAGTGGTGACTCAACTGGAGAACCATTGGACCATCCATAATATCTATGAACCTCTCCAGTCTGGTTTTTGAAAGAGGCATAGTATTGAGACTGTGCTGGTTCGGGTGCTCAATGATCTCCTGATGGCAAGAGATCAGCGAAACCATTCCATTCTGGTGTTCCTTGATCTCTCTTCAGCTTTTGACACTGTGGACCATGGGGTGCTGCTTGAGCATCTGAGGTTCATCTGTCGCCTGACATGTACGGTCCTCAGTTGCTTTACATCTTTCCTCACGGGCAGAACTCAGAGTTGTGTCTGGAATTTTTTCCTCAGATTCACTCCCTCTGTCATGTGGGGTTCCTCAGGGCTCGGTGCTGTCCCCCATGTTGTTTGCAGTGTATATGCTGCCCCTTGGAGACATTGTAAGACTGTATGGGCTGAGGTTTCACTGCTATGCTGATGATACCCAGCTCTACCTGTCTTTTGCACCCAACCAGGATAGTGCTCTCTCAGTATTTAATAACTGCCTCGCCAAAATCTAGGATTGGATGAATTTGAGCTGGCTAAAGTTGAACAAGGGAAAGTCTGAGGTAATGGTTGTGGACCCTGGTCACAGGATAGAGGGGTTGAGGACTGGTCAGTTCTCTGGACTTTTTTCTAAGGGGCTCTCAGATTCTTACCTCTGTATGGGTGCGTGACCTGGGAGTGGTACTTGATGACAGGTTGACCCTTTGATTTCAGGTGTCAGCAGTCGTCAGGTCTGCCTTTTATCATGTTAGGAACATTGCCAGGGTCAAGCACCTTGTTCTGTCCAGCAATCTGCCTATGTTGGTCCACACCTTTGTGACCTTGCACCTTGACTACTGCAACTCCCTATACTTAGGGCTTCCTGGGGTTGATATCCACCGGTCGCAGCTAGTACAGAATGCTGCTGCATGATTGTTGATGGGGTCACTGTGGTTTTCGTATATTACCACTGTGCTGCGTGATCTGCACTGACTACCGATTCAGTGGCAGATCACTTTTAAAGTTGGTTTACTGATTTATAAAGCCCTACATGGACTTGGTCCTGACTACCTGAAAGAGCTTCTAATTCCCTACAGCCCTGTGCAACAGCTCTGTTCGGCTGACGAGGGGTTGCTGGAGGTTCCAAGGGTGACTTTGACATTTTCTAGAGCCCATGCATTTATGTTTGCAGCCCCTACCCTCTGGAATTCTCTACCCCATCAGCTTCGGAAGTGCACAACCGTGGGAGGATTCAAACAGGCGCTTAAACCTTTTTTGTGGCATCAGGCCTATCACTGACTTATTGATGCTTGGAGATGCTGTGTTATATGGCATTCTGACTGTTGTTTTATGGAACTATGTTTTTACTATTATAAAGTGCCTTGATACTTTGAAAGGTACTTAAAAATAAAGTTTATTATTATTATTTATTATAATCTTGTAATCAGGCCATCTAGGATGCTTGAACTGCAAAAATAATTTATTTCTTAAGCTACCAGTATAATGAAATGAATAGAGATTTTCTTTGTGGGCTCTGTCCAATGTCACAACATGCCAGGCCTCAGATTAATGTTTTCAGTGTAAGACTCTTACAGGACAGGTGTGCTCCCTAGGGCCATAGGAGTTTAATATATGTACCTTACATTGGCACCGGGTAGCCATAGATGTTTTCAATGGGTTCTTGTCTCACTTAGCAGTGGGTGGGTAGTAGGTCATATTCAACAGAAAAACTAATCGAGGAGCCTTTATCCAGAGAAAGATTTTTTTTTAAATGATTATTTATGCTGTAGATTTTTGTCATATGCCTAACAAACTGGGTACAAATCTGGAAAAGTACATGTCACAAATAGTCACACAGTTTGTAACTTAATTAAGGAGTGATGGGTTATCTTCCCTGCTGTTACTAGGTGCTCAGGAATTCAACACACTGAACCATGAAAATCACTGTTGATAAGTATTTCAGAGCTGATCACTGTCATTATCCCAACAATAACCATTCCACTTTGTGTATACAATTGATACATACTGACCCTATCAGTCTTTGTTGCAATTTTACTATTATCGTCAAACATTTTTATGGTTCACTATGAGCTCCCTCTGAGGCTTTCTTTCCCCAGAGCATAATTAGGACCTTATAGCAAAAGTTACTATAAAGATATTTGAAAGTCAGAATTAAAAACTTGAAGTTAATCCTCCACTTCATGGGTAACCAGTTCAACTCATGTACCGTTGCACCAGTGTAAAAGAGTTTTAACTTCCATGAAGCTGCAGTCATCTGATCTAGTATTCAGGCAAGTTCCTATAGACTTTACTTCAGTAATCAAGTCATGAATGACTATACTAGTGTACTGATATCACTGAGCTCTAGAAAGGGATGCAACCTGGAAATATTCTCTGGATAGAAACTAGAAAAAGTTGCTTCTGATGGCAGTAGTCAACTATCATCAAAACATTAACTACCAGGTTATGTCCTTCCCAGGCTGCAGTTGTAGTCCATCCATGGTAGGTAGTCTCAGGCTACCATTAACTGCTGAGATCTACTGATCAGAGCCTACCAGGAAGGCTGTATTATATCGCAATTGAGCCCCAGCAGGCTGGTATCCATTCATTCATTCTCCGATCTCTGGCAAGTACCAGGCCAACCTTACTGGTGATAAGGTCTGCCTTTGGGCAAATGTGGACAATCAAAAATTGGGCCGTGACAAACTGGGACCTAAACTATTGAAGACTGTAGCCACTGCGATTCCTTATCCACTTACATCAATCTACAACCTGTCACTCCCCACTGGGACTATTCCAGAATTCTGGAAAACTACATGTCACCCCGGTGTTTAAAATAGGAAAACAACTGTACAAATAACTACAGACTAATTCCATTATTATCTACCCCAGACAAATTTTTAGAAAATCTGATTGTACAGCAGATATGTGCATACCTACCTAGTAACAATCTGCTGACAAACAATTCAGCTTTGGGAAAGGGCACAGTACAACACATGCTTTGCTTAAATTTACTAATGGTGTGCTGACAGAAGTTGATAATGGAGCATTACAAGGATCTATTTTTGTCAACCTGACAAAGGAATTTGATTTGGTGGATCACCAGCTACCGCTGCAGAAACTGAAATTACTAAACACATGCTTCCTCCTGGCATGTAAGTGGTTCTGGGACTATAACCTCAACAGGACCCAAAAGGTTAAAGTAAACAACTGTCTCTCCACACCTGTCAAAGTTCTTGCTGGAGTCTCCCCACAGGGTCTGCAGTTGGCTCTCTATTGTTCGCATTGATCATTAATGACTTACTTCATGTCTTCAATGATATTTCCATTGAATTATATGTTAATGGCACACTCATTTATGCTAGTGACTCAGATACACAAGATGTACAAAATAAATTACAAAAGGGATTTGACTCACTACAGAACTGGATTCTCTATATTAAACTAATGCTAAATGAAACCAAAATGCAAGTAGTGCTTTTCAGGTCAACGCATATGCTTGCCAAATTGAAGGAAACACTGAAGATTCACTACCTAGATTAGGCATTCCAGCAAAACACAAAGGCCTATAAATCCCTGGGACTCCTGTTTGACTCACGCCTGACCTTGACTGATCACATTAAAAACAAACAAACAAAAAATATTAAACTAAGTGCTCTTTATAGATCTGCTGCCCAACAAACAGTGATAGGAGAATGGTTGCTACTCATACCTTATGCCCTCTACTGAACTATGGAACTGTTGTCTACAGGCAAGGCAAGGGAAGGCAAATATTATTTTTATGGTGCCCAGTCCCGGAAGCTCTGGGCACCTTACAGTAGGACAGGTAAAATTACAACAAATAACATTAAAAAATAAACTAAAATAAAACAGACTTATCATACCAATATTAAAACAGGAATCAAGAATAAAATGCTTCAGCAAATAAATAATAGTTGGGGCAAATCATATAATATCATCAGGAAAGATGAGGTGGAACAAGTGAGCCTTAAACCCTCGCTTAAACTGTTCAACCAATGGGGCCTCCCAAACAACAGTTGGTAGAGTGTTCAACAAGGTTGGCCCAGCAACACTAAATGCTCAGTCACCTGATGTCATGAGCTGAACCCTGGGAACATCTAGGAGGCCCTTCGTCAAAGAGCGGAGGGAGCGGACTGAGGTGGTCAGTGTCAGGAGCTCAGCCAGATAGCCAGGACCCAGTCTGTAAAGGGCCTTATTGGTGAGCAAGCCCACCTTGAAGAGGACCCTCCGTCTGATAGGCAGCCAGTGCAGGGCTCACAGGACCAGGATTACATGACTAGACCTGGACAGGCCCATCGGCAACCGGGCTGCCATGTTCTGCACTAGCTGCAACTGGTGGAGGTTCCCTCCAGTGATCCCAAAGTAGAGAGTTACAGTAGTTGAGCCTCGAGGTAACATAGGCATGTACAGTGTCAGTAGGTTGTTGGGTGGAATGAGGGGCTTAATCCTGGTGATATTCCTCAAGTGGTAAAAACAACTCTTGACAACAGAAGACACCTGAGTCTGAAGTGTCACTCTATTGTTCAAGATCACACCAAGATCTCGCACCCTCGGGGAGGTCAGCAATGGAGCGGACCCCAGAACCAATCCAGTGTTCATTCCGGGAGCACTCACATCACACCCTGGCTTGATCACCAGCACCTCTTTCTTGTTTGGGTTCAGTCGCAACCAGCTGGAGGCCATCCAGTCATTAATTTTGGCCAGACAGATGTTAATCATGTCCATAGCACTGGGTATTCCAGGGGCAATGACAAATACAGTTGAGTATCATCAACATAGCAATGAAAATCCACACCATATTGCCAAATGAGTTCACTCAGGGGCATCATGTATACTGTGAATAACACTGGCGACAAGATGGAACCCTGTGGTACTCCACATGACAGGGGCATTAGAGAGGAGGAGAAATTCCCAATCACTTCCTGCTGCACCCTTTCAGAGAGACAGAACTCATACCAGTTAATGATGGTACCGGTGAGTCCACAGTACTCACAGAGATGATTGAGAAGCACAATGTGATCCACAGTGTCAAAAGCTGATGAGAGATCAAGGAGAACAAGAATTGACCTGTCTCCTCTATCTCTGGCCCTGAGGAGGTCATTATGCATCCTGACTAATGCCATTTTAGTGCTATATCTGGCACTGAAACCTGACTGGAATGGCTCATAGATGTCAAAGGACACAAGGTGATCCTCGAACTGTTGCACCACAAGCTTCTCAACAACCTTGCTCAAAAATGGCAAGTTGGAGAAAGGATGGCAATTTGCCAGGATGTCAGGGTCGAGAGCTGGCTTCTTTAAGAGGGGTCTCACCAGGGACTTTTTTAGGGCCACTGGAAAATCACCCACTGACATCGAACACTGGAAAATCCTAGCAAACACCGGGCTGGCAGCATCGACGCATCTCATCCAGAAACAGGTTGGGGCTGGGTCCAGTTCACAATATGTGTGTGCTTTAGCTCTGAGATCACCCCAATGACCTTGGCCACCTCCACAGGTTTAAACTCCTCCCAGACAGACAGAGTGCCTCTGCTCCTCCAAGTCCGACCACTGTGAGGCAAAACCTGCCTCACTGATGGGATCCCCGAATGGAAAGAGGCCACCATGTCAGAGAAAAACAGAGCAAAATCATCACATAAAGTGGATGAAAAAGCCTTTTTTTGGTTGCAGACAGACTGGATGGAGTAGCCTGTCTACAGTCTGAAATAGCTGAGCTGGTGTGTTCTTCCTTGCAGCAATTTCTCTGGACAGACATTTTGCCTTCTTATGGTTAATTGCTCCCTGGCACTCATCGTAATGAGCATACAAGGCCAGTTTGTTTTTCCTCCAACTAGGTCTTCCGCCAGCAACATTCCAGCTTCTGACCCCTGATCTTCACTGCCTTGAGATCCCCATCAAACCAGGGGGATCTCAAGTGAAAGGCTCTGGGTCATATACGGACCGGTGCATAAGTGTCTTGCACTTTGGATACCACCTTATTAAAGGTGGCCACTGGCTTGCCAGTGCCAGTCGCACATGCAGCATCCACTTTAGATCAGTCCAGCAGTTCCTCTGGGGAAATACCCCTTAAAGGGCAACAGCTGACCATCTCAACAGGGAAGGGACTTTCAGGGGGGCCCCAAAAATTGAATTCCACTGCGTAGTGATCAGACCAGCTAACCTGATCAATCTTGAGACAACCATCCTCAAGACCCAGCTGAAATAGCAGGTCGAATAAGTGGCCATGGTGGCCTCTCTAAACAGGAACTGAACAAACTGTGTGCTGTTTGCAATAATATTTTCAGATTTGTAGTAAACACACCCAGGATTGCTCATCATTGTTTATTGTCCCCATAAATGGGCATACTAGCAGCCCAGGGAAAATGGACCTACCTGTGATACACTCAACTCTTCAATATAATAAAAAGGAAAGTGCCCTATACATTGTGCATTTTTCTGCAAACATAAGATGGCCACTACAATCTGCGCTCTGAGACTACCAGTATATTCACAATCTCCAGGACTAAAACAAATACCGGTGAACAAACTTTCTCCTATCAGGGCTTGTGGCTATGGAACAACTTACCACTTGCCACTCAGCGAAAACAAACTGCACAATTTAACAGTGTTGTGAACCACCTTACCTCCCTCTAATAACATAACTGTTTTAAAATCCTCCCTGTTGAACCTAAAGTTTCAACTAAAATTGATCCATGGTTTTAGTAATTCAATAACTGCATTTGTATCTGTATACTGGTTTGTATCTGAATGTGGCTTGTATGTTTATCACTGTTTACTGCCCATGCCTCTACTCTGTATATTGAGTTGTACCAAGTGCTATTGTTATACCTTTTGATATTCTGTAACTGTCATTTGCTCATGCCTATTTGGCTTAGGTCTTGTCTGTAAATGGTCCTCTGGACCAGAGTACCTTACCTGGTCAATAAAGTCATAAATAAAATACAGTAAAACCCCACAATTAATATTACTGTAAGAAAAAAATATTATATGCTATACAGACCAAAACCTATCTCAGTGTCAGTGTTTTCTTCAGTCTGGATCTCGGACTGTCATGTGTACAATATGACAATTTATGTGATGTATTCAAGCATGTTTTTCTTCCCAGAACGTGGCTGAAAAAAGGACCTGGATCTCAGCCCACCATACCCATTACCAGTAAATAAATAAAATGAAAAAAAAAAAATGAATGAATAAATAAAAGAGAGCCATGCTGGGTATCATCAGCATAACAATGAAACCAAATTCTCTTAATGATCTCTCCCAGTGGCAGTAAATACATGGGAAACAACAATAAGAAACAAACTCCTGGGGCATGAAACACACTGACCACAATGCACACATTTGTATGGCATCCATTTACCCCTTATTGGGAGAAGAAAAAAAATCATAAAAGTAATCCCCAGATTTGTGTCTAATTTTAGTCCTGACAGCAGAAATTGACCAAATGTTGCATACAGTATTTTATGGTCCAAAAGATGCTATTACACATATCAGTCATAGCATGCTGCTCTTAGCATGGCTTCATGTCAGACCAGCCTGATCACTTTCTTTGAGTTAGTGACCAGGGAGGTGGACAGAAGCAGGGCTTGGATGTAGCCTATCTGGACATCTGCAAGGCCTTTGATACTGTGGTGCATGACAATGTTCTGGCCCAAGTACAACAGTGCAGCATACATGAGTGAGAGTTAGTAGTGTTGGGTGACTAACTGACTTGGGGGAAGAAAGCAGAAGACTGTGGTGGAATGGCACTACTCTGAGTGGCGAGGGATACATAGCCATGTCCCTCAGTTATTTGTGTTAAGACCACTGCTCTTCGAAATGCTCAACTATGATCTAGAAACAGGGATCTCCTTCAGGATGTTTTTCCTACTATGTTTTCAGCACCCAGCAAGCTCCCATCTGCTGCCATCCTCTAGCCCCCTCACACATCTTCTTTGAGACTGGCCTCATCACTTGGACAGGACCACTTCTGAGGTGTGAGTGCCACAGCCAGTGGTGCAGGGCCTGTGAGGCCTACGAGGGTGCTAGTGTCAGTATCATTCTACCAGCTGTTGGATTTTTCTCCATATATATTTACCCTGAGGACCACCAATGTGCAATGACACATGCACATGTGTGTGGAGGCTTGCACATTCACTATTGAGGTCTAAAGGTGGGTGGAACCTCCCCAGTGTTGTGTGAACATCCACCGGTGGCAGGGAAGCCGTGGGATGCAGTATCCACCTTCTCCAAGTGAAGAGTGCTGTCAATGGCACTCTCAGTCTTACCTCCCTTGTTCAGGCAATCAGGTGCCCTGAATTCATTCCTGAACCTTGGTTGACAGTATAGAGAGTGGTAGCATTGCTACTGCACTACTGAGCTGGCACCCATCATGATAATAACGCTTGTTGATGACACCAAGTGGGTCAGGGCAGTGGACTCCTTTGAGAATGGAGACAAACTTCAGGAGGACTTTACCAAGCTGGGTGACTGATCAGACTACTCTAGTCTCAGATTCAATGTAGCCAAAAGCAAAGTGCTGTTCTTATGGAGGAAAATCAGATTTAGGATCTACAGTACAAGTCGAATTAAACTGTTCCACCAGTGGGTTGGTTTAGCATTGTTTTTTACAGTTGGCAATGCACTGGCAAATCATATTGTATGATTTTTCAGTGCTTAACCAGCTCAAGAACAAAGTTTATAAAATGTTTTGCTACTCAGTTGAACTGCATTTGCAGTCCAGTCACAGTGCAATCCAAAACTGAGTTTTAACTCTTAAGAAACAATTTGTGCAGGGCTTTGTTTTGGATCCAACAACACTTATGCAACTCAGTCAAAACTGCTACAACAACTCATTGGAGGAACAGTTTAATATGACTTGTACTATACATACTGTGTGGGGCTCCTTTTGCTGCAGTGCATATAAACATAGAAAAACAGAAACAAACTATCAGAAGAAAAGAAGGCCTGAGATCTATTGAATCAACTCGGTGTGGGAGTGCTTCTCCTTTACAGGTCCAAGTCCCCCCTCCCTCTGCTGCCCTCTTGATCATCCCTTTGTTTCTCTAACAAGTCACATCCCCTCATGAAGTTCTCCACAGATTTTGCACTCACCACCTCTTTTGACAATCAGATCCACCCCTCCACCACTTTTACCATGAAGTAATATTTTCCAGAGTCCTTCTTGAATCTGCCCCCTGCCAGTTTGCTACCATTCCCCTGGTACTCATGCCCTCACTGAGCATGAGCAGTTCTCTGGGGTCCATCTTGTTGATGCCATTTATGTGTTTGAAGGTTTCAGTCATATTCCTGCTCTCTATCTCTGGGTCTCCAGAAAGTAATTGTCCAGGCTTTTCAAACTCTGTTGGTACACGTTCCTCTCCTGACCCTGTGTTATTCTTGTGACCCTCCTGGAAAATGCCTCCAACCTGTTTATGTCCCTTCTAAGACAGGTGTTCCTGTCCTGGATGCAGTACTCCAGTCCTGGATGCAAAAATCTAGGTATGGGCATACCAGGGATCTATACAGGAGCAGTATGACCTTTTTGTGCTTGCCACGGATCCTCCTGCCTGTACACTCCAGAATCTTGCTTGCTTTCCACACTGCCTTATTGCACTGTGCCATTGGCTTTAGGGAACTTGTGATTGCTATCCCCCATGTCCTTCTCTTCCTCCAACACTATGATGTTGATCCCCTGTTGCTGATATTCTGCTTTGGGTTCTTCCAACCAGAGTGCACACCTCTGCACTTCCTCACATTGAAGTCCAGCTGTCAGATATCAGACCACCTTTCCAGATTTTTGAAATCTTTCCTCAAAACTCTACCTCCACCACAAATAACCCTGCTGCGGAGCTTGGTGTCATCCACAAAAAGGAGAATTTACCCCTTGAAGCTATCTCCTATGGTATATGTTGAAGAGCATCGGTCCAAGCACCAAGCTCTGTGGTACTCTGCCCATGATGTTCCTCATTCCAGAGTACTCCCCATTAACAACTACCCTCTGATCTTCACCCCAGCTAATTATCTACCCACTTTGCCATGTTGTCTCCTTCTCCTGGGTCCTGTAGCCTCTTTATTAGTTTCCAGTTTGGGGCCAAGTTGAAGGCTTCGCTAATGTTCGTGTGCAATACATAGATACATAGACACTGTCAGCAGATAAGGGCCTATGGCCCACCCAGTCTGCCCATTTGAGCTTGTAAGTTCATTTTATGTTTTCCTAGAAGTCTGTTGCCCCTTACCCCTGACCTCCAGAATTCCCTTATGCCTGTCCCATGCATTCTTAAATCCCATGATTATTTCAGCCCCCACCACTTCCTCTGACAGGGTGTTCCACTTGTCCACCACCCGAACTCGAATACAATATGTCTACTGCTTGTTTCCTATCAATGGCCTTCATGGCCCAGTAAAAGAAGTCTGTCAACCTGATTTGACATGACCTCCCTGCCATGAACCCATGCTACCTGCTGTTCTGGAGTCCATTTTCCTCTAGCAACTCTGCCAGTCTTTCTTTCAAGATAGTTTTCATGAGCTTGCCTACTATGGAGGTAAATCTGATTGGACTGGAGTTTCCTGGCTCATCCCTTGCCCCACATTTATGCACGGGGACCATATATGCTCTTCTCCAGTCCCCTAGCACTTAGCCTGTTGCCATGAGTCATTGAACAGGTCATTTAGGGACACTGCTAGCACCTGTGTCAATTCTGTTAACATCTGGGGTGAACCCCATCTGATGCACCTTCAGGACCAGTAGCCCCTTGAAGATGCTCTCACCTGTGATACTTTATGCACATTTTAGTGTCCCTGCTTCCTCTCATTGCCTGCCCCTATTTGAAGGACACCCTTTTCTTGGTAAACACTGAGCAGTGGAGGAAGAAAAGGACCTGGTGGTCATAAAAAACAAGAAGCTCAAGCAGGACAAGCACTGCACAGCTGCTATCAAGAAAGCCAACACAGTGCTTTAAAAAGGTGTTCATTGGGGGGGGCAGAGCAGGGGAAATAATCCTACCACTTTATATGGTCTTGGTTAGGCCCCACCTGCAGTACTGTGTGCAGTTCTGAGATCCTTAGTGCAAAGAGGACACAGGGGCAAGTCAAGGATGATGCAGTGTCACCAAAATGAAGGACAAATGCTAGAATAAGAGGTTGAAGACCCTTAACATGCTCCTCCTGGTGTAAAAGAGACTGAGAAGGGACATGATCTCAGTCTTTTCACATACTCATGGATGTTGACAAGCTCAAACATTCCAAGATGTTTGATTAGGTTTCCTCCAGCAGGAAACAGGGATACATCCTGAAGCTCAGAGATGGTAAATTCAGTAGTAACGGAAGGAGGATCTTAGCCTCCCAGAGGGAGGTGCACCTATGGAACAGCTAAAGAGAGTGGACATGAATGTATTACAGGAGTGGCACAAGAAAGCATGGACTAATTTCTACTTATGAAGGGAATCACAGTATCCTGGGCAGAAAATTCTTAAAAATGAGCACATGTTTGCATAGCATAGTTATTCATCCCTTCTTATAAAAGGGGAAGGGGGCTGTACATGATGGACCTAGCATCCTTTCTGACCTGTGATGCTATGCATTCAGCACTGCACTCTAAACACTGCTTTTCAGATTCAGAGTGGGAGTTTGGGACAAAGTAAGACCAAAGTTAACTGTGCAGTGGCTTGAAAGAGAGGCAGCATCAATACTATTATCAAGTCCATCAGATATTTGAGTGACAGCACAGACCAGTTAATCACTGACAACCTACAACAAATTGAAATGAAACACTGATAGTGTACCACACAAGAGGCTACTTTGTGAACTAAACAATCTAGAAATAACTGGGGTGTGATGAAATACAGTAGGTACAAAACTGGTTGCAGGGTAGGAAACAAAGTAACACATTAAATGATAACCAATCAACATGAAAACAAGTGACCTGTGGGTTTCCACAGGGGCATGTCCATGGATCTGCATTACTTGATATATTTTTAAGTAACATGGAGGTGCCGAGGTGTGTATCACCCGCTGGATCACCTTATTTTCTAATGACACTGAGATGATACGAGTAGTTACATCTCAACAGGAGTTCAGTGTTGGTGAAATATGTAGTGCTTGGCGATACTGTGAATTTTGTTGATTATTTATTGTGTGTCTTTTCTCTATATTGGACAGCTGTGGGGAATAGAGGCCCTACTTAAAGGTGGCTAGAGTGCCGGAGAAGAAGGAGGTCGATGGGGAGGATGGTGGGTGAGTTCCTGATTCTAAGCAAGAAGTGCTGTGAGAGGACGGTTTATGAATGAGATGTAGTGGAACTATTTCCCCACATTGAACCTCGGGCTTAAAGCCCTTCCATTCAATGTTGGTGAAATATGGACTCCCACCCTTGGCAGAGGAGCTGAGTAGCTGTAGGGAACAGAGACCCAAAAGTACTGCTGTACCTCATCCAACTTCGGAGAGTGTGATCAGGAACACTCAAGAGAGGAAAAAAACCCTTAGGAGAAAACCTCTGAGGGCCCATGGCTACTAACCTGCTCGTCCTCCGAGCAAAGTAAGAGGAGATAGTAGAAAAAGCATTTTTAAGTATGGAAGTTGGATTAGGGATGTGTACTTCAAATATATATGATTTCCATCTTCCTAGTCTTTTGATGATGTGCACAGGAATGTTATGATGAGACACTAAGGTGGCTGCTCCTATTTGAAATGAATGACTGAAATAGGAGAATGGATCTAGTCCGAGTCTCTGGATAAGGGTTCTTGTGTGGTCTAGGAACCATTTGGATGTCATAGGTAAGTTAAAGTTGGAGGTTAACAGGGGAGAAGAAGGATTAGGCCTGGCATGGAACAGCATAAGCTTTACTAGCCTTGCAACTGGACTTCAATTGTTTCATGTGGAATAATAGGTTATAGAAATTCCAGAATGTAATCTATCAGTTTTTGAAGAAGGCAGAGTTAATATGTAACTGTTGTTATGCTTCTTAAGGTTGGATACTCTGAGACAAGTAGAAGAGCGAGCTGATGATGTGGTGAATTCTCCGGGGCAAAGAAATCCATAGAAGATGAGGGTAATTGCTGAAAACAGCATGAGACTGGAATAAGAGATGAATGGATTTGAGTCCAATAAGTCCAGCAAACTACAAAATAGAGGTTCTTCTATTGGAAGGTGTCGAGGATTATTTGGAATGGAGGATCATTGAAAGCCCAATAAAAGTAGTTTAATTGATTGACTGGAGAACAATGAGGGTGAAGATGGAGAGTATTGGGAAAGAAAATCTGGATGCTGGATAAATACAATTTAGTGGTACGGTGGGAAACATGCAAGGCTTGATAGCAAAATATCAGGAATGCTTCTACCAAATCAACTGAGATGACAGTTGGATGGAAGGATGATGAAGTGCAGAATGAGACATATTTGTTTTAGGCAGTCATATAGGCAGCTCTAGTGGAAGGAACCAACGTGGACCACATGAAGAGAGATGTTTGATGACAATAGTGACTTATATCATGATGAGCTCATAGTATGATGGTGGAGGAGTCATGATGGGATTCGCTGAAGGATGGAGATGATGGAAATCCTGAAAACAAAATCAAGACAGAACATCAGCTGCTTCATTCTTGACACCACAAATATAATAGCATGTGATGATGAAGTCATGGATGAGTAAAAGCCAGGTTAACCTTTGCATGAATAACATGATGGAAGGTGAGGATGAGCAACTTTTATTAACGATGGCTACAGTGGACTGATTGTCAGAATATACAGATACTGACTGGTGAGACCAAAGATGACCCCCATAGAACTGTGGCCACTATAATAGGGTATATTTCAAATAACAGAGAAGTAGAAGAAAAGTGACTCAACGAAGGGACATCAGGAGGCCGAAGGGCAGTGAGCCAGGACTGAGAAAATATAGCAGCTTATCCCTGGGTTGGAGAAGCATCTGTGAATATTCGGGGATGGACTTTGGGAGATGGATCTTTACGGAACTTGGCGCGTCCGTTCCAGCTGATGAAAAAAAGGGACCACATGACTAGGTTGGATTTCGCAGATGCTGGGGATACAGACATGATGGTGAAGCTCAGAAACAGATGAAGCTTGGATAAGAAGACAAGAGATGAATGAACAACCTTGAGGAATGATCTTCATTGTAAAATTGAGGTACCCCAAAAGGCAAAGCAGGCCATACTTGGTGCAGTAGGATCTGGTACAGAAGGAAGAGACCAACTCCTGAATCTGACAGAGTTTATCCAGAGGAAGATGTGCCTCCATGCAGTTAGAATCCAATATGATGCCCAGAAATTCGAGGGAAGTGGGAGGGCCAAACATTTTCTCCACTTCTAGAGGGACTGACAGGTCCTCACACAGCTGAATGAGAGTGGACAGACCCTCTGCCGGGGGTGAGGTAGGTGGGTCAATGAGAAGAAAATTGTCCAGCAAGTGAAGCACAGCAGGCCGATGGCAAATGTTGAGCAGAGCCCAGCACAGGATTTCAGCGAAGGTGTCAAAAAGCTTAGGGCTGCTATGGCAGCCAAAGGCAAGGCAGACAGCAAAATAAAAGGCATTATCCCAGGACATACTGTAGAGGTGCCAGAGAGATGGATGGATGGGGAGGAACTTGAAAGCGTTGAAGATGTCTGCCTTGGAAAGCTAAGATCCACAGGCATATCTTTTGATGATGGCGATGGCATCATCGATGAGGGCATAGGACAAAGAAAAGTCATCAGCAGGAATGAGGGAATTGATGCTAGGTGTTGAGGAACCACAGAGTATTGATAGGTCGATGACGAGTCGCTTCTTACCAGAGAATTTCTGAGTTGCAATTCTGATGGGATTAATCCTGAAAACAGGGAATGGAGAATGAAGGAAAGGTCCCAAAATGAAGTGCTTACTAAGTTCCTTCTGGAAGAGGGAAAGGAGCACATCTGGGTCCTGGACAATGGACTGCAAATTGGCACAGATGAAGGAGGATGTAGGGAGAACTGATACACCCATATGGAAGCCATGGGTGAAACCCAAGAGGAGAGAACACACCAAGTGTGGAGAAGGATGGGCAGTCAGGAGATGAGCCAAGGCAAGCAGGTTGACAGGAGTGGAGGGTGGACCAGATGCCATTTGGACAGTTTCAGAGCCTTAGGGCAAATGTAGCAAGCATGTACATCTCCACAAAGGCAGCACAGATGCAGGAAGGCACATCCAGGAGTGGAACATTGAAACTGTTGCAGATGGATTTGCTCCTGATGTTCCTGATGGGGTGACCATGCTGGTCCAGGTGGGCTCGTGGATTGGAAACAGGGCGAGTCAAGCAGAAAGGAGAGGGAGAATTGGGAGTGCGAGAAGGCCTAGAGAAGAATGAAGAGGAGGATGAAGTAGATACAGCCAGTGGACAGAGAGGAGAAAAATGGTTGAATTAACCACAAAGGGAACAAGAATATAAATGTTGGCAGGCAAAATGCCAACAAAACTGCTCATTGTCCAAGACTGCCCAATTCAGCTTTACGTTGTAGTGGGCTAAGGCGGATGCCACCTTGGCCAAAAAGCAGCAATGGTAGTTGTAGAAGTGCGCGCCGCTGTAACTCATGCTGAGGTAGACTACGAGGTAAAGATAAGTGTCCAGTTCCTCTCTGCGGGCCAGGAAAGCTGAACAAATGATGTCCCGCTACAGGCTGAAGGCTAGAATGAATTCTGACATCATCATCTTATGAAGGAGACAGGAGTCTTTAGACTTCAAGAAGACTGACACATCACCACAGGAAACAATGTGATTATCCATGACATCATGAGAAGAAATGAGCAGGGACACCAAATTGATATCCTTACCATCCAGGATGTCCTTGTGGAGGTGAGCTGGTATGAGACAAACAGGGGATATGAATGGAGGCTGAGGAATGAGGGATGAACCTGAAAGAACAGCAGGAAGCAGCAACGGAAAAGGCACCATGGCCAGAGGAGGAAGCGAGGCTGGCGGAGGAAGGAAACTCGTTGATGGCTCACTGGCAGGTAGAAATGGAGCTGTAGGAGAAGGCAATGGAGCTGGAGGTGGGCCTCTAGGGAGGAAAGGAAAGACTGGATATCTGTAATAGAGGCAGTCACTTGAGCCATGAAGTCATGAAAGTGGAGCTGAGGCAGGCTGATGAATAGCCTGGCTGGGGCCAGGGTGGGTCCCCAGTCTGGAGATGGAGACCAGGAATAAGTCATAGATCTCCAGCTTTTGAGCAGAAGCAGGGTAGGAAATCCCCTTCCTGGAGAGTTCCAACATGAGCTGAGGCACAGTCCAGTCCTTGATGGAATGATGAGACTTAGAAGTGCATTTTTGGCCAGTGGGAACAGTAGAAGGTGGTGGATCCAGCAATGAGTCCTCAACAAATGGAGTGTCAATGAACGCCATGGTCAGGAAGGAAACCTACGGAGAAGATAAAGAAGAGAAAGAAAGAAAGGTAAAGGCAGGTGGAGCAGCAGGGTGCAGGTGAAGGCATGGGAAGGGAAAATTCAGGATGAGATGGGGAAGAGGGAAGAAGGGAAGATGGGAGGAGGGAGAAGGGGAATAAGGACTAGAAAAAAAAAGGAGGGGGCAAGATCTTACCACAGGAAGATGGAATCCAGGCACAGAATAAGGCAGCATGAGACAGGGGACTCCAGCTAACAACAGCAGGCAATCCTGAGAGAATAGCACAAGAAGACCTGAAAAGAAAATAAGTCAAGGGATAATAGGGCAGGAATGCAAAATGACATTTTTTTTATAGTTAACTATAGATATATGATTATCAAACATGTATTAGAAGGTATAGAAAAGAAAGATCGAGAGCTAAATAGATTACAGCCAGCAGATTTACAAACGGTATGATCAAATGACTTTAGAATCAAAATCATGACATGGAAAGTTAGAGGTCTAAATAATCAGTATAGCATGTACAAGGTGACTGCGACTGAGTGCTTTCAAAAAGGGTGACTCAAATCATGATGCCTGTGCAGAGGGCTACCTTGCAGGGATAGCAACCAGATAGGAGTTCAGTGAATATAGTGACGAGATTTCGCTATGTATACATACATGTGTGCAGGGGTGGGGTGGGGAGGACCATGGAGTGTGATGGGTGGAAGGGGTTGGTGGGTTTGTGGGGTGTAGTACAGCAGTGGGCTGCTGAGCTGGCCATGTGGCATGGTGGGTTGGTGGCAGGCTGGGGTTGGGAGGGTGTCAGGATTGGTTCTGGGCGTGCTCGTGGTTTTTGCGCCAGGTCAGGGTTTTGTTTTTTTTTGCACTTTTGCTCCTCCATTGACATGCACCCCCACAGAGTTAAGAATCCTTTAGTGGGGGAGGCAGGGGGCAAAGCCCCCCATGAGGGATGTGGGGAGTGCGGCCCCCCTCATAAAGTAGGCAACCTAAGTCTAGAGAACCTTTGCGTTACTGATGTACGTCAGCGAAATGTATTTTCGACTATTCTCACCCAAACGGCGATCACCATTCCGTGATCGTTGTTATCATATGGAACGAAATAATCACATCAAAAGGTATTAAGTTTCAAGATTCCTGAAGAAAATTGTTACTAAGATTGCTTTCCTACAAAAGTCTATTTGAAACAAAAAGGTTTACACCTGATGAGAAGAGAGTGGTTAAGTCAAGAGTCTGGGTTAGGACAGAGCTCTAAAAAAGCAGAATCACTTATTTTAATAGAAAGATCAGTCAGTTTTGTAGCTGAACAGGTTATTGATGATCCCAAGGTTTCCATGTTATAACCCATGGGAAATTAAACAAAGCATTTACAACGGTACTGAATGTATAGGGTCCTTATAATGAGTCCAATGAGATGTTCTAGGTAGTAGCTGACAAACTTCATGCAGAGTGATAGGTACAACTCTCAGGCAACCCACGACAGAGGTAAGGATTCCACTTGTGATAGAACCCCCAGACTAACAGGAGGGTAAAAGTCGAAACTAAGAACTGTGCAAAAGGCATAGGGAACAAAATCCAGGAGCTAAGGAGGGCCTGAAGCTAAGGAAGGGACGGGGGATCGAGGAGAGGAAGGAATCAGATGTTCAGCCAGTGAAAAGAACATGAAGTTGAAGAGTTTTGTAAGTGACAGAGAAATATGCTGTAGAAGAAATAAATTACAGATCTGGCCCGCTGAGGTGAAGAGCAGTATACTAAATCCAGGAAGAGCTGCAGGAAGAAAAAAATCAAGTAGAAGCATTCGCAAAGTAGGAAGGGTGAAAGCGGCAAACGAAACCTGCAACTCCGGGGCAGAGAAGCAATTGACAGGGCCAGGAGAAATCAGGGGTGGCAAGAAAACACAGAAGACAGAATGGAATTGCTTACCTTGAGGAGGAGAGGAGTGGCGAACTAAGGAGATGCAGGTAGGAGGGAGAACTGGACCCAACAGATGAATGAAGAAGGGGTCGGAACGGCCGCCTGGCCATGGGGAGGGGAGATGAAATGTGACAGAGGAGAGCACACACAAAACCAATAACACAATCCAATGAACACAGGGAGCAAGAGAGGGATGAGAGGCAAAGCAGTAAAACTGAATGCAGCACACGCCATGCAGGAGCTCGGAGGAATGACCCAGAAGAGAATTCCTGATTCTAAGCACAAAGTGATGCAAGAGGAGGGTTTATGAATGAGATGTGGGAGAAGGTATTCCCCCACATTGAACGTCGGGCTTAAAGCCCTCCCAATATTTGAAATGCAGGAGGGTCTAAACAGGTTTGGGAAATGGGTTGCAAAAAGGGCAATGAACTTCAGTGTTGAGAAATGTAAAGTAATGCCTCTAGGAAACAAAGAAAATACACACAAAATACTACCTAAATGGCATAGAGGTGGCTAAAATCAAGCAAGAAAAAGACACTGGAAAAAGACCAGTGTCAAATTTAATTGGGAGCAGCAGAGGGATGTAACAAGTAGCAACACAAACAAAAGCATTAGGGAAAGGGGAAACTGTTTAACCAGAAAAGGCACACTAAGCCCGTACTTATTTCCAGGTGCAGCCTGGGAGCACAAGAAAGTTAAGTGACTTGCTCAGGGCCACACAGTATGCAAGTGGGAGCAGATGGGTCAGCTTTTATGGTCTATTACCCCTCATATTCCCTCTTGCTGGGTCAATTTAAATGGTCCCTTAAATTACAGGTCTGTACCTACACAAATTGCACACCACTTACTACTCTTGCATTATTGTGAGTTGTTTGCAAGCTTTTCTTTACATTATGTCTTACAATATATTTACTGGCTGACATCAGAGTCCACCCATGTGATCCACTAACACTAGCAAGATTCATTAGAAACATCATGAAGAACTACTTCAGAATGCATAATGAAATGTTAGAATAGCCTTCCAGAGCATGTGGCATTTGACACTTTAAGCTCAGACTCGACATGTACGTTGAAGAAAAGGGGATGACAGGTTTTTTCAATTACACTGATGGGTGGAAGGGAGGAACTAGATGATTCAATGGTATTCCTTCCACCAAAATCTGTATGCATGAAATTATGTACCTTTGAAAATGTGTCCTCTAATGCAGAATGTCAGGTCAGTTCCTTAGTAGAACAACTGTATTTTTCTAGTTCTTTACCCATAAAAATATTTTTGCACCTTTTATGCTCACCTGCAGTACTTTATTCAAGTGTGTGCATACAGTGGAGCCTGTCAGGATGCAATGCAGTATCTCAGGTTACTGCATAACCAAAGGGATTAACTGCCATTTAAATTGCCTTGTTTCCAGCAGTAACTCTCTACAGAATGCTGCAGTATTGCCTTACATCCTGGTGGGCTCCACTGTAAGTGTTCAGCTGCATTTTCCTTTGAAGTAGGGCTGGGTGAATTTTTTTTGTGCACTTTTTTGTATGGTTTGCATTTGAAAAAAATGAAATAAATGCAATTTTTGCATTCATGTGACAATCAGGCATAATTCACTTTTTCCTTTGCATGAATTACATGCATGAAACCATGCAAGATTTAATTTTTTATGCGCTAATCATGAAATTTGGTGGCATGACTGAGACTCACCTAACTGAGATGCTAGCGTGGTGCACGGAATTATTGTGGACACCAAATACTATGCACAATAATCCATGTTTCTTATGGAGAGCAACAATCTGGCTGGGTGTGTGAATGACACAGATCTTGCTGTGATGCTAATGTGGTACAGGAAGTTTTTTAGGACACAAAAAATGAGTAACAAATTATTACCACAACTCTCATGGCGATGGACAGCCTGTCCTAGCTGACAAACCAATCCACCCAAAATTATATCTAAAAAACCCCTAAAAAATAAATTGCAAAACTAT
This sequence comes from Neoceratodus forsteri, assembly GCA_016271365.2. Taxonomy (NCBI): domain Eukaryota; kingdom Metazoa; phylum Chordata; order Ceratodontiformes; family Ceratodontidae; genus Neoceratodus; species Neoceratodus forsteri. Next base: position 433,041,500 of record CM057450.1, on the reverse strand, counting down.
ATGTTAACAATAAGGAAAGGATTACTGCATCTGCCTTGGTGTCAGATGCTTGTACAGAGATTAACTATCCCTAAATAAAACAGAAATAATAACAACTTGAGATTATGAATTCTGATAACATATTTGTCTTGAAAAACAAACTTGACAGATATCTACTATCAAGGGCAGGGTAATAAACCCCTTGTTTATGGGAGTCAGACATAATAGGCTATGAAGTCTTCTGCCTGACTTAATGTCCAATTACAGCTCCAAGTAAAGCAAGATCAAAATATAAAAAATAGTGCCAAACCTTTAATATACAGTATTCTCTCTTTTAAACTAAGTTTTAATTCAATCACTGCCTCAGATGGTTCATTTGAGACTGGGTGGCATCCAGTTCTGTAGACCCCTATTTCAGTTATCCTACTATGCTACACATTATGGGGAAACAATCTAAATAATTTTCCATTTCTCTATATTTTAAAAGCTTTTCTAATAAAAACAGTAGAAGCAATTTCTTTTTTAGTATTAGCTTTTACTCTGCCTGTAAAAGTAACCCTGGCCGAGGATGGATAAATATTTACAGATGTTTGCCCAGCGAGGCCGCCCTCTCTCTATCACTCTCTATGTCTCTCCGTCTATCACTCTCCATCTCTGTCATGCTCTCTCACTTTCTTTTTTTCTCTCTCTGTTCCTAACTCTATCACTGTTTCCCTCTCTCTCAATATCTCTCGGTCTCCCTTCTCTCTCTAATCTCTCTGTGTGTCTCTCTCTTTAGCTCTCTGTTCCTTCCTGCCGAGCTGTGCATATTATACACAAACACATGCTACAAATAGGTTTGGAAGTGCAAAGCACCTATTAGCATGGACAATATAAGGAGTACAAAAACACTGAGAATGGAGCAGAAGCAGGAAGGGACACAGAAAAGCCAAAACAAGCTGGTAATGGCCTTCTGCCTAGCACGGCTGTGATGGAGTATATGTCCATCACACTTCCTACACCCATCAACCCCATCATTATCTCATAGCTCAATATGCTGGCTGTCCCCGATTCCATGGCATAACCTTGACACCTTTATGGTGCAGAGTCAAAATAGTGCCAGATTATGGTGACTGACACAGTCGGCAAACTCTATGTTTGTGGGTGGTTGTGCCCCCCCTGTGCCCACCCTACCCCCTCTTTCTAAATATACCCACTCCGGGGGGAGAGCAGACCTTGGGGAGGGTGATTACAGCGAGTTCATTGATTTTGTCAGTCGGCATAATCTGGGGCTGTTTCAACTCCATGCCATAAAAGAGTCTCCATTGCAAAGGTGTATGGCTGTCCCCCAGGGTGAGGGGGGGTGTTGAAGGGGTAGGGTTAACAAGCAACATTTAAGATTCAACTGCAAGGATGATGTTGTAGAGCTGAATGCAAGTTATTTTATGTTTTGTTTGTTGCTGAAAGTAAAGATGTTTTCATTTGATTTAAACTGGTGTTTGGAGTGTTCTCTCTGTGAGTGTTAACAGAGAAGCTGCCTGGTCTGTTACCCTATCACACCTACATAGGGCACGGTTTAGCTTTCCTTAGGCATATTGATGTTTTATTAAGTTCTACTATTCAAGTCTGCATTGAAAGCACCTGCTCTGTGTGGGTATCACCTTTCCGATGTGGGACAGAGCACTTTCATAGGATATAATGAGGGACATCCCTCATAACAAAACAATGTTGAGAGGCATAGGTATGGCGCTGTCTGCTGTTTCCTTTGCTGGACCAGTACCACTGTTGAATACAGGCTGTGCACCTTTTCTCACTCAAAGACAGGGCAAAAGAAGTAGAGCTGCAAAAAAAATGGAAGAAAGCATGGAAGAATTAATAAATTCATTGAGATGGAAATTTGCACTACTGCTTTGAATTATAAGAGAGTCAGTTTTAACAAAAGATAAATCATTCACATTAACATTTCTGCTTTCAAACCCCACTGGATAACACAATCTATGTAACGTTCAACTGGTAAAAGAGGAATTTTCTACCTAATGAGTAACAGTTGGATACACCTTTGATGTTTTTACACAGAGGATTTTGTAGTTTTACTTTTTTTATTGATCCACATCCCCTCTCCTCCCCCCTTCCCACTTCTGGGAGTCACCTCCCCTCCCTTTTCCCACGTTTGGGAGTTACTACAGTAGCAGCAGTCCTCTGGCCTGAAGAGCAGACATACGGTACATCTACCTCTGCATTCCCCACCATTGCCAAAGTGTGACCAGCCAGCTGGGTATAATCAGGGACTCTAATGCTGTCCCCTACAAGCTGAGCTTGTAACCTCTGTGATCGGCTCAGCATTTGCTTGTCACAGGCCCAGTAGTCTGTATGTGTTGCTGTACCCGTGTTTCCCATGGCTCATCACCAGGAAACCTTTGTAGAGTTTACTTTCATTAGTTTTCTATAAAGTGGGGCCTAGCAAAGATCTTAATCTTGGTGATAGTAAAAATTAATTCAGTTTTTAAAAGCACATCAAAGTTACATGGGATTTTATGGATTACAACAGTTTGCAGAAATGCCACACCAGTTAAGCAGAAGGGGGCTAAGAGATAAGTCTTGAATATTTTTATTTTTTTTAAACTGCTGTTCCTTCACTAGTTTTTTGTAATGGCAACAGAATGGAGCAGATTTCCTTCGCTAGTTTTTTTGTAATGGCAACAGAACGGAACAGATTTTCTTTGTTAAATATTTATAAGAACTTTACTCTGACTAAGTGCTGCTTGAGTGTGTGACATCATTGGCTCTGGTCCACTGACAGTAATCTGTTGCAGATGGAAGAGTGACAGGTTCCATTTATGATTTTTCAGCACGAAAGAAAGTGTGAAACACCACTTGATGGTAACAGAAGGAAGCCATCAAGTTATTAAAATAAACCCATGAAATACACTTCATGTTTAGATGGCCGAGTTGATATATGAGCATGCCCTTTAATCTGTGTTACTTTAAGAAAGTAGCTAACGTGCCCCTTTTAAGGAAAAGACAGGTGTATTTTTTTGATGCTTGTTAAACCCAGTTGTGATAAGGAATTTTCATCTGTACTGCTTCCTCCTCTATCTCTGACCATGCCCCGTTTTGCTTCAGGCTGTCTCTGGGTCCTGTCACCAAAACCAGTGCCAGCAGCAGTGGCGGTGGCTCTTAGCACACAGAGAGTGCAAAGGACTGCTGTAGGTGGATCTGGTGGGCAGCAGCTAGGTACAAGCAGCACACAGTGGGCCTCTAAAGTTGAGCCAGAAGTGTAGAAACCCAGGCCACTACTGGAAGTTAACCAAATGGGCTGCCTCCTGCCCCTGTTGCCAGCACTGCCAAGATGAAGGGGTGAGTCCTAGTTGCAGCTTTTTTGGGGAAGAGAAGGAAGGGTAACCAGCTGACCACAAGAGCCCAGTATGGGTAGGGAATGGGAAATAGTTCAGGCCAAGGTGATGAGACGGGTACCGGCCAGGCATTTTGAGAACTCTGGCAGAGGGACAGTGCAAACTGATGTCGAGATGCTGCAGCTCTCTTGATGAGTGATTGGGAGGTGGGGAAAAGAGCAATACTGAGGTTGATTTTAGGGGAATGATGTGGGGAACATATTAAGTAGTGATGCCAGAGGTATAGGGTGGATCAGATGAGGGGCAGGTCACAGATTTTCAGGGGAAACCACATTCAATATGGGTCTTAAGCAGGGAGGAACTGCACTGGGTTGCTGATGGACTAAGGGTGTTGCTGCTTGCCACAGGCCCTTCCTTGGAAATGAGCCTAGACTCAATGGCTAATATCCCAATAGACATAAACTTGAACTTGTTGTGCAACTACTGTCCCTTGAGAGGGTGGGTCCACTGGTGATCCCCATTCGAAAAGATATCCTGTAATGTGGGCAACTCACATTGAGCAACTCAATTTGAGCGCCTGTGGGAATAGCGACCATGAAAGAATAATGCATGTCAGTGAATAGCAAGTGCCAGTGAATAGCAAGTTTGTAAATAGTGAGGCTGAGTTAGCTACATAAGGTTATGGGGCTTTGTTGGGCAAACCAGTTCCCAGCTGTTTGTCTGGTGTGGTGGCTACAGTCACTGTTTCTGATGCTGGTGGACCTAGGTTTGGGACTAGCTACGGATTTGTTTTTTTTAGTTTTTTGTGGGGTTGTTTACTTTTTGTTATTTGATGCAGTCCCGTTCCCCTGACTTTGTTCCCCCCTGCCCGCAGGTTGCCCCCCCAAGTTCTCCCCTTCCTAACTTATGTCCCCTTCCCTGAGGTGCTTCTCCCCTCAAGTTTCTCCCTCACTTGAAATGTGCCCCCCCCCCGGAGTTGGATATTTTAATTTGGGGGGGCATAGCCCCACCATAAAAAAATGAGTAAATATTGCCCTCCCAGCATGAAAGTTAGGAGCAGTCACTAATATTTGTCCTTGTTGTAGCGCACATCGCCATTTATGGTGATGTGCACTAGCTGTTATTGTAGTCGCTGTTGTGCAGTCACTGAAATGACGTGGAACCATTTGGACAATGTTTATGTATGGGGTTGGAGTAAAAAGGAGAGAAAAGGCTGCTGTGGAGCACCTCAAGCTGCTGAACTCTGAGCCAAGGATGTTGGGTGTGTGAGCCCCCTGGAACTGGTAGAGTCAACTCTTCATCCTCCAGGAAGCATGTAGTCGATTCTTGTTATGTTTCAGGGAACAGGACTCTCTGTGCCTCCGCCGCTCACTGCCCTCTCTCTCTCTTGAAATGTAATTTTAGAACAAGGAGGGGTGCACATTGCCGATATCATTTCCTATTGTATTTACCCTTATTTGCTACTGATTGCATCGGCAGCTCTAGCAGGAACTGTCCCATGGTGGGGGATCTGATAGGCGCAGGTGCAGACCACCCTAGCACATTTTGCAGACTTGGAAACCATTTGGTTGACTCTGCATTTTCCAAAATGAACTGCTTCACAGTTCCCATAGAGCAGCAGTCTTTCTTCATACTGAGCCTGCCTTGCCAGCCCTTTCACATTCCGTTAGTGTGAGTGATCAGAGTGCCAGTGTTGGGTTCTAAATATTCACCTTTTCAGAGTCCCAGGAAAGGAGTCTGGTCTATATACAGTATTATATCAAGGTGAACCCCTGCAGCCAATCAGATTGCTTATTTACAGGGCATTATGTTTTGACAATGCCCTGTAAATAAAGCAGAAACAGTTAAGGCCTTAGAAATAGTAAAAAGGAGAAAAAGGTGACCAAGATGATTCAGAGCCAAGTCCAAAAGGAGACTGCACTCCTTGGGAAGATACTGAAATGTCCACTCAAAGATAGCATATGAAAAAACTTTTATTGTCACCCAAAATGTAGAAAATGACAAAAGCCGTAGCTGATGCACATTAAAATCAGGCAATGGGTGTGCAGACCAACACTTTGCCTTTAGACTTCGCCAGGGGGACCTGATGTTGAATGTGTATCCACTACTGCATCTGTTTGCTATATTTGGGTCAATAATAAAAGTTCTTTGCTCCACTATCTTTGAGTGGACATTTCAGGATCTTTCCAAGGAGTGCAGTCTGTTTTGGACTTGGTGCTTTTGTGCTTGGGATTAGCCAATCTGTGTTACTGCACCCCTTCAACTCTCCTGAGTGTAGCCTGGAAGTGTGGAGAAACTGATTCAGAGCCAACAGGGCAGATCCTACACAGATCATCTGAGGCCACTGAACATGTACTCACTGGTGACCAGGTGAGAGGCAAGAGCAAAGGGATATGATAAAGACCTTCAAGCTCCTGATGGGAATAAATAAGTTGAACTATGAGGAACTAGTTAGCAGGAGTAGAGTCACAAACTTGAGGTCCTGGGTGGAAACTGGTGGGGGGAAGTTTTAGAAGGATGTAAGGAAGTTCTATCTTAAAGAAAGGGCAGTGGAGTCATGGAACAGTCTGCTAGCAGAGGTGGTGGGTGCCAAGACCATAAATGGTTTCAAGCATGGCTAGGACAGAGTGAAGGGTTTGGTGGTTGCTCAAGTCTGTTACAGTAGGGAAGTGCAGCCCCCCACAAAGTACCCCCAACATCTGTGGCAAACCTTAGACCTCCCTACCCTGCTACTCCAGCCCTTTGGTCAGGCAGGGTGGGCTGAGGGCAGCCAGTCAGGCACTCACCTACCTGTTTTAACTATCAGGACTTGTGACACCCCCTGCTGTGCACAGAGCAGGGAATCCACTAGTTAGACCAGGATGGGCATCTGATTGGATGCCCGCCTCTGTGCTTTGATCTACCCCTGTGCATCAGCATGCCAAGGGGGTTGGGCAATGGATAGGCATCCTGTGGTCACTGGTGGTCATGAATGCCAGCCACTGTGCACCTGTCCCTGGGTGCAAAGCTGTGCAGGCTGGTTATGTGCTTCCTGCATGTACCCAGCCACGGACAGTGCATAGCCCCACTGTCCTGCCATGTATTAAGGAAACTTGGTTGAATTCTTCTGCTAGCCCTGTGCTAGCTGAGATGGTTCCTTTTTTTTTTCCTGTGATACACTGGCAAAGACTGGAGTGCAGGCGTGACAGTGTGGCCATCTGTATTAGCCTGAATTATGTAGCAGTGTCTCCTATTGAGCCAGTGGAGTCATTTGAGTGGATGATTTTCGAGTGTTTGGCTGGTCTGAGATGTTGGACTGTACTTGTCAGACATCCTCTGGGAGTGGAAGAAACTTCCTTTAGGAGTTTGCAGATGGTGGAGGAAACTCTGGGACATAGACAGGAAATTTCCTCAGTCACTCCCTTGAGGGTTCACACACACTTATGCTTGTCTTGTCATCTTGGTTGGAGATTGAGAATATTTCAGTGCAGCTTGTCATTTGGTAGGACCACTGCACCATATCATTCAGTGCCAGGGCCCTGAGGATGCTACCTCTGACTGCAGAAATGACCCACTACTGTGTTAAATGGAATCTGGATCCTGGGTGGTCTTTAGATTTATTAGGCACTTTGAGTCTGGTTGAGGCCTCTACCAGGGGGTGCGCTGACATGGTGAAGCCTTATAATTAGACCATTTCCATTGCACTGGTCTCTATGACATCAGTCTCTTTTTACAGCATGAACTCATGCCAAAGTTCTCCTTGGTTTTCCATTGAGTTTCAGTATTTGAAGGTCACGGGACATTCACTACAGTGAAAATGCAGATCTCAGGTGGATGCCAACATACTTACCCTGAAGGAGCACTTCCGGCTCTAGCAGAGGGAGATTTGTGTGGCAAAGTAAAAGTTCTTCACCACCTTAATCTCAGCTGAAAGGAACTGTCTGGCTGTTCTTTCACATGTATTGGACAATTTCTTACAGCCTAAATGTCCATGGCATAATGAACATGTTTCCATTTAAAGATGCAAACTGGTTAAATCAGTCCTTCAAGGCCAAGACTGTCAGCATTTGGGACCACATCTCCTCCGTCACCCAAGAGGTGGGTAGTAGGGACACAGAGAAGGAAATGTATGTCCCTGTAAATAGGTGTGAGGAGTTTGCCTAGTTGGATGAAGGAGAGATCCTTAAAGAGCAGCTGATGCCTTCAGGAGAACTTTACCAAAACACAATATTCAGATAGTTTGTTCTGTATTTCACATTCGTTCTGTATTCCACTTCCCCATTGTTTATTACTGAGGTTCTTTTCATGAAAACAGGATCTTTGCTTCTGAAGAATTCGTCTATTCCTGTTGTTGTCTCCCTACCTAAGGTCATAATGCACAGCTTGTGACATCACAGTTACTCCCATGGCAACAAACTGTGATGTCATAACAGAGGACTATGACTTGAAGTAGGGAGTCAGTTATAGAGGTAGATAAACCCTGAGGGATAAAGATCATGCATTCATGCAAAAGTCCCTAGTAATAAATACTGGGTAGGAGGAATCTTTAGAATATATATATATATACATATATATATATATGGAATAGAAACTGAATTGTACCTAATTATTATGATTTTCAAAGTTGTTTTTAAGGTGTCAGCAGCTCTTTAAGTTGGCCACTGGTTTGCAATGCGCCACTTTTAATCTGGACACTGCCCTGACTCAGCTGCTTAAGGCAGGGTTTATGGTGCGTGGTCCAACATTGGCAGGAATTCTCAATGCCTCTCTGTGATAAGAAATTCTTTCAAAACTTCTTAAGGACGCTGTGGCAAAACCCCTGCTTCCCAAGGCATCATTAGATTGCTGATAATCTTGACAAGTACTGCACTGTCTCCATCTTTCTCGCTCTGGTGAGGATCATGGAGAAAGTTTAGGGATGGTGCATGTGCACAGTGAAAGCACTACTGCTCACTACACCTGTGACCAGGAATTGGAAGGGAGTCCTAATCACGGGTCTGGCTGTGGGGAGGAGGCTCGAGCACCTCAGAGGAGGCTGTCCTCCTCCAGGGAGAGAGGGCAGCTGGCTCCACTGCTATACTGCCACCTGAATGACCACAAGACAGAGACGTTTATTGGAGGGGGGGGCACAGTCTGGGGTCATGCCACTCACACTTGCATGTGCACATGCACTCATGTCACCTGCATCTCATGGGTTGGGACAAGAACAGACAGAAATGCCCTGGCATAGGGAGAATAGCTATCTGGCCTCCCCCAGACCCTGCACCAGTGACCCTCCTCTAATCTGGCCTGGTTTAGCAGTGAGATGGCTTGCATAACCTCCCATGCAGGGGAAGGGATAACAGTGGAGGATGGAGTTGGAAGGTAAGCCCACGAGAAGCTAGGTGATGGGGCTTGGGAGGCTGGCATGAATGGGGCCTGGCCAGAGAAGGGGGGAAAGGCCATGAAGAAAGTGGCTACATCCCAGCTAGTGGCTCATCTCAACAGTAGTTCCTCTTTTAGCTATTTCAATCTGGCTTCCAGAATAAGCATAGCACTGTAATAGCCCTGACCAGAGCATGCAATGATCTTTTAGTAGTGGGAATTGAGATGCGATCTCCACTGTGATCCTCCTTGACCTCTCATCTGCATTTTATACTGACTACATGCAGATGAAAGGTCAAGAAAGATCACAGTGATGATCTGCTTTTGACATCACTGACCATGCTGGTTTGCTGGGTAGACTTGAGGGGCTAGGGGGCTTCGCAGGAACCGTTCTTCAGTGGCTCCAATCATTCTTCAGTGGAAGGGAGCAGTCAGTAGTATTAAATTCTTGCTGGTTGTGGCTGACGGCCCTGGACTGCAGAGTTCCTGAGGGTTCTGTCCTGCCACTGGTATGGCTTACAGTGTACCTGCTTCTGCTGGGGTAAGATCTTGAGATGCTAGAGCATGAATTTTCTTTGCTTTGCCAATGATACCCAGCCAGCTGTATGCATCTTTTGCTCCTTACAGGTCATCGTCAGTGCTGAAGTTGAAACAGTGTTTGGAAGAAATCAGGGGTTTGATGGCTTCCAGTTTGCTGGTTCTTAACCCCATTCAAACCAAGTTACTGCTGGTGGGAAATGAGAAGCAGATACCAGTCATACAAGACAGCCTCTGTCTCGTCTTTTGTGGGTTACAATTGAAGGCACTAGGAGAGGTACTGTACCAAATCTGGAAGTAGAGCTTGACAGACAGATAACATTTGTTCACCAGGTGTGTTCTCTGGCCATGAACTGTTTTTATCTTCCAAAGAACATTGCCAAGCTCTGACCCCTACTTGACTGTGTAGATCTTCTTACCATATTACAAGCCCTTATGTTCTCTTGTCTCAGCGACTGCTGTGCATTCTACCAAGGCTAATCTAGGGGGTTAATTGTGTTGCCTGCAGCTGGCTGAGAATGCAGCAGTGAGGCTTCTGATCTCCATTCAGAGGTCAGATCACCTTACTCCCTTTCTGTGATCCCTAGGCTGGCTGTCCTTTAGAGGACGTTTTGAATTTGGGGCTCTTTTAGTGGTGTACAAAGCCTTGAACAGACTGGGCCCCAGTATCTCAGTGACCTTTGGATTCCCTACTCCTGTCCAAAGAAATTCAGGCATGTTGGGGGGGGGGGCTCGAGGAATGTTGCTGGTGCCACCATCTCAACTGAAGTCAGCAGATGATCAGGCATTCAGGATGGTCACACCTACCTTTAAAACATTCTCCCTGAGGAGATCCTTATTGCTGGTATGCTCTCCTCTTTTAAATTTAAACTAAAACACCTGATGCAGCAGGCACTTGGGTTGGTCTGCAATATTTATTACTAAATGTGTATATGTGTCTCATATGAGTTTATTTTGGTTTTATGGTTGTGTGTTGCATAGTTTAAACTTTTTACATTGTGCAGGCACTCTGAACATTGGAGGTGTGTGCCTTATTATATTATTATAAATAAACTTACTTCTACTACTATTCCCACCCCTACCTGGTGCCCGCTCTGATTCAACCCCCCCAGATTGGCCCCCGAGGTGAGGCTGAATGGGGGATATATCCCTTCCCAGAAAACATATGGGTTGGGGGGGGGCAGGAGACTTGTGGAGTTGGAGTGAACCAGGCTTCATCCTGTAGACAAAGATGTTTTCCTCCTGGTTTTCTTCCTAGGACATGGGGAGCTATGGGTTCCAGTGTTCATTAGCAGCTGTGTGCCAATGCATGAAATCAGTGAATGTCATCCCTCCCCAGCTCTGCACCTCACTTGCATCTGCTAACACCCAGGTGGCAATGCTGTGGTGGAGTATGACATGAAGCCTTCCCAGAGAAGTCTGCACTCCTGGAATGTATGATCCTTCTTTCTCCCATTGGCTTTCCAACCACTCAGACATGCTTCTGAACCTGCTGCTGCACAGATGGACCAGCTTATTTGTAGTTAATCTGTTTATTGAGTTTACTACACACACACAAAAGACTTTACACGTGCATCTCAATGACCAGGTTACAGATAAGGCATGGCAAAGTATCCTGAGAGTACCACAGGCAGGTGATATATACTGAGATAGCACCTAAAAAACATGAATGGATTCCTGGACTAAGAATACTGTTAACTCTGAGGTACATCTCTTATGCTTGTCATGTTTGACCTCCAGAGTCTAGCTAACGTCTCGTGTCAAGATTGAAGGCCTCAGGACTGTGGACCTACCTCCTTCTAAGGGTGTTATTCTCACCCTACTCTGTTTTTTTTTGGGGGGGGTGTTGGGAATTCCTACAGCTATATCAGGTTTCTGGAGAGATTGAAGAAAGGGTGATGAGATCACGTTAAAATTGCTGATGGTGCTGGAGCAATATGACTTAACCTGTCAAACTTGGTCAGCTGTGCCAGACAGGCCACAAACCCATTAGAGTAGCGATGTCTGAGGTGTACCAGCATTTAAGGAGAAGATGTTTGCCTCCAACACCTTCAGCATTTATTATTGGGAATAGGTTTAGCTGTACACAGAACTGCTGGGGTGCGATACCACAAGTGTAGGGTTTTGCTTTGTATTAGCCTACTTTTGTGATTGCTTGGGGCCTTGAGGGCATATGTCCAGCAGAAGCTCCATGCCCTCTGTAAGATGTTTGAATTCATCAAAGTGGACCATTTGTTATGAGCCCATCAGGATTGGTCTGGGAGCTGGTCTTGGATGGTATAGATAGCTCCTGCCCTCCCTTTGGGGTGAGCAATCCTAGAGTTCAAAGGGTGAGGGGTGGGCAGGTATTGGTGGCTCCTGAGATTCGCCAGCATGGGCACTAGCCAACTGCTGAGTTATAGGTATTGCCAGAAATCCTTTTTATTCAGATTATGGTGAGTTTGAAGACCTTGGAAAGTATCTGAATCACAATTGCATGGGGTGAGCAGGTCTGCAGTCGAGTGGATCCCAACCTCTCTCCATGTGGCCCAGTCAAACATAGCCCTTCCTATCTTAATGCTTGGGTTATTCCACAGGGGATTCACATCTGGGTGTGCCAGATCTGTTACTAGCCATTTCTGGAGCTATTATCAGATTATCAGGGAGTGCCCTAACATGGGGTGATGCCTGGCTGTTCTACCTGAAGAAGAGTACAGCTGTCATGGAGGCTACCCCTAGATAACTTGCTTCTCATGGGCCCACAAAGGGAGCGGTTAGCCCTGCAGAGGGAACTGTCTTAGCAACTCTGCAGTGTAAAAGGTCCAGTAAAAGCTTCTGAACTAAGGTGGACTCCAGCCTCTTCTGTTCTAGTGCTCCTTAATTAGATCAACTGGACTGGGTTGCTTCCCCTCCCATAGAAAGTTACGGGCCATTTTGTCCATCTGATCAAGTCCTTTTGGGGGTGGGATTGAGATGGGAATAAGTAAGAGAAAGTGGATGATTTTTCATGCAGTCACCATTTTAATAGCCTCGATCTTCCCAGCCTTGGATAGCTTGAGTGATTTCCATCTTTTGCATTTTGTGCATAGCTCTCTTAGCAGAAGTGCAAAGCTGAGTTCACAAAGTTTATCCAATTTAGGTGTGATCTGTATTCTTAGATATGTGATGACATGGGGTCCAGCAAACGTTTGAGGCCCTGACATGTTGGGCTATGCAGAGCCAGTTTAAGGGGAGGACCTCCATTTTAGTGGGGTTAATCTTGAGGCCTGATACCTGATAAGACTCTAGGACAGAACTGAGATGGATGAAAGACATAGGCACCTGATCTATAAGGACCTACATAGATACATAGACAGTGTTGGCAGATAAGGGCCTATGGCCCACCCAGTCTGCCCATTTGAACTTGTGTGTTCAGTTTATGTTTTCCTAGAAGTCTGTTGCCCCTTACCCCTGACCTCCAGAATTCCTTTATGTCTATCCTATGCATTCTTAAATCCCATGATTGTTTCAGCCCCCACCACTTCCTCTGGCAGGGTGTTCCACTTGTCCACTACCCGTTCTGTTAAGAAAGTCTTCCTCACGTTTCCTCTGAATCATCCTCCCTCCAACTTCATCCAATGCCCTCTAGTTCTGGAACATCTTTTTTGCTTAAAATCAGTGTATTCCTGCACCCTGTTCCTCCCTGTTAGATACTTGTATGTCTCTATCATATCCCCTCTCTCCCTCCTCTCCTCCAGGGAGTACATATTCAGTTCCTTCAACCTGTCCTTATAGGACTTGTGATGCAATCCATGTACCATCTTTGTTGCCCTCTCTGAACCTTTCTACTCCTGTCTATGTCCTTACATAGGTAAGGTCTCCAGAACTGTACACTGTACTCCAGGTGGGGCCTCACTAGTGTCTTGTATAGTGGGAATTATGACCTCCCTTTTCCTGCTGGTGATGCTTCTGCCTATGCATCCCAGCATCCTATTTGCTTTACCTACTGTCTTGTCACACTGTTTCCCTACCTTGAGGTCATCAGAGATGATAACCCCAAGATCCCTTTCCTGCTTGGTGCATGCTATATCCTCACCCCCCCAACTGATATATTGTGCCATGGTTTTTGTGCACCATATGCATTACCTTGCACTTCTTTGCATTGAATTTGAACTGCCAAACCCCTGACCATTCTTCAAGTTTCTGCAGGTCCTTTCTCATTCTGTCTACACCCTCTGGTGTGTCTACTCTGTTACAGAGCTTTGTGTCATCAGCGAACAGTGAAATTCTGCCTTCTAGGTCCTGCACAATGTCACTGATGAAGATGTTGAATAGAACCGGTCCCAGCACTGATCCCTGTGGTACCCCACTGGTCACTCTTCCCTCTGTGGAGTGACAGCCATTTACCACCACACCCTCTGTGTCTTGCCGCCAAGCCAGTTACCTACCCACCACACTACTGTCCTGCCCACACCCATATTCCCCAGTTTGTGTAATAGACTTCTATGTGTCACAGTGTCAAAGGCCTTGCTGAAGTCCAGATAGGCCATGTCCACTGCCCTCCCCCTGATCCATCTCCCTAGTCACCCAGTCAAAATATTCAACGAGGTTGGTCTGACATGACCTCCTCCTGTAAACCATGCTGCCTTGGGTCCTGTAGTCCATTGACAACCAGATGTTCCACCAATCTCTACTTCAGTAGTGCTTCCATGATCTTCCCCACTACCGAGGTGAGGCTGACTGGTCTGTAGTTCCCCGCTTCCTCTTTGTTCCCACTTTTGTATAGGGACTTCATCTGCTGTTCTCTCAGTCTTTGGGTACCTCCTGTTTCCAGTGATTGGCTAAACAGGATAGCAGAGGTTCAGCCACCACCTCTCTAATTCTTTAAGGACCCTTGGTGCACCCATCTGCCCCAATGCTTTATCAACTCTTATTACTTCCAGTCCCTTCAGGACCCTTTCTCGTGTAAAGGGACTTATGTCCATTTCTGCACTATTCTCACCCCTTGTACTCCCTTCAGACCCATTACCCTCCTCTTCCTCAGTAAAGACTGAGCAGAAATACCTGTTCAATATGTCAGCTTTACTGTTGTCATCCTCCACACGGCCCCCATCCTGCCCCTTCAGTCTCACTATCCCTCCCTTTGCCTTTCTTTTTTCACTTATGTACCTGTAAAAGGTTTTGTCCCCTCTACCCACTGATTTAGCAATGTGTTCTTCTGTCTGAGCTTTGGCTTCCCTTACTGACCTCCCTGCCTCCCTTTGCTTCTCCTGGTACTTCTCCCATCCCTTCTGCCTGTGTCTTTTGTATTTCCTGAATGCAATCTTTTTGGCTTTCACTTTCTTTGCTACCTCTTTGGAAAACCATAATGGTCTCCTCTTCCTTTTCCTCTTGCTAACCTGCTGAATGCATAGTTCTGTTGCTCTTGTAATCCCCATTTTAAATACTGCCCACTGTTCCTCAACCCCTGATTCCTGCTCCATTCCCCTTAATGCCTCTTTCAAGTATCTCCCCATTTCCCCAAAGTCTGCCCCCCTAAAATCCAGGATACATGTTTTTGTGTGGTTTGGTTCTGCTCTTTCTGTGATTTCAAACCACAATGACTGGTGGTCACTGTTCACCAGGTGCTCCCCCACTGTTACCCCCATCACACTGTCCCTGTTTGTGAGCACAAGATCCAGTATTGCCTTCTGCCGAGTTGGTTCCATGACCAGCTGCTTGAGGAAGGCACCTGAAGGGAGTCCAGGATAAATCTCCTCCTAGTTGATGCTGCTACTGGGATGCTCCAGTCCACGTCTTGAATATTGAAGTCTCCAACCAGTACTACCTCACCCTTGTCAGCCATCCTTTGGATGGCTAGCATAAGCTCCCTATCTGTTTCTTCCTCCTGGGCTGGTGTTCTGTAGACCACACCTGTGCGGATGGCTGGCCCCATTTTCCTTTCCAGCTTAACCCACAGTATCTCTCTCCCATTTTGTTCCTCCTGGATCTCTGTGGCCCTTATGTCATTTTTCACATACAGTGCCACTCCTCCTCTCTTCCTACCTGCCCTGTCTCTTCTGAGTATGTTGTAGTTAGGTATGGCCATCTCCCAGCCGTGGTTATCATTACACCAGGTTTCAGTGATGGCCACAATGTCCAGGTCTGACTGCACCATGACAGCCTCCAGATCTTCCATCTTGTTGCTAAGGCTCCTGGCATTGGCACACATGGCTTTCCATGATTTGATCTCCCTAGACTGTTTCACTGTTCTTCTCCAGCCCCTTCCTCGGTTGTCCTTTATCCCTGGTTCTCCTTGCTGTCTGTCCTTCTGCTGAATTTTGACCCTTTTCTGCCTATCCACCTCTTGGGCACTAATCTCCATCTTTTGCACACTGCTTTGTAGTGATAGCCACTCCTCCGGTTCACTGGTTCCACTGCTAGCTGTGTGGGGTGAGCAAGTAGGTACCCTCCTTGCTGGCCTGCCACCCCCCCTTTGCTAGTTAAAATGCTTGTCAATATAGCATTTAAACTTATCATTGAGTGCTTGGATTCCCCTCCAGGATGGATGCAGGCCGTCAGGCTTTAACAAACCTCTATCCCTCCAGGTGGGTCCCCAGTCACCAATGAATCCAAACCCTTCCTCACAGCACCAGTTCTTCAACCATGAGTTAAAGTTCCTGATGCATGCACCGCTATGCTCTCCCTTGCCTCTCATAGGTAGTACTTCGGAAAAAGTGACAGAAGTAGCTACTCGCTTGAGACCCCTCCCCAATTTCCTAAACTCTTCCTGAACTTCCTCTGGCTCCCCATTTGCCAGGTCATTGGTACCTAGGTGGATAATGACATCCAGCTCACCCTCCTGTCTTGCCTTCCCAGTGATCCCCAGGATCTTCCTTCCATCCCTCCATGCTGTGGCACCTGGTAGGTACCTCACCTCCCTGTCCTCCCCCTCCTGTGTTCCTAGCTGGATCCCTCTTAATATGGAGTCCCCCACCAGGATTCACTTCCTCCTTCTCTGGGGTCCACTGCTTTCCACGCTGAGGTCAGCTCCTTGGCTAACCTCCACATCCTTTCCTTCCACTTCTCTGGGTAATTCTATTTGGTTGTCCCCATTTGCCAGTGTGGCATATGAGTTCTTGAGTGGAATAGGATCTGGGATGTGCCTCTGCCTGACCATTCTAACCCTCCCTGAGCCCACTGTCACCCAAGTGCTCCTCGTTCTCGGCATCCTTTGAGGCAGTTACATTGGACTGGGTGGTCTCTGGATAGGGGTGATGGTACTCCTGACCCAGTTTACTTCCACTCTGAGTCTGGCTACCTCATCCTGCAGTCCAGAGAGATGTATGCAGATACGGCAGCACCTCAGTGTCCAGAAGGTCTGCCTGAATATGGCTGCTCCACAGCCACTGCATTGCACTACTCCCCACATTATACTGCAATTATACTGCTGTTCCGCTACTTGTCTGTTGCTGAAGCTCTCCTAGTTCCCTTTTTATAAATTTACAGTCCTAAAAATCCTGCCACTGATCCTCAGATACTTTTCTTTTAAAAAAAAAGAAAATAAACCAATAAATAAATGAGTCAAAACACTTGTCATGCTGAGGGTGGGCTTCTTCCCCCTTATGCTCCTCCTACTACACACCCCTTACTATCCCCTGTGTTTAGCTCATGTCAATCAGATTTAACAGGGC
The DNA here is from genome assembly GCA_016271365.2 of Neoceratodus forsteri. Classification (NCBI taxonomy): domain Eukaryota; kingdom Metazoa; phylum Chordata; order Ceratodontiformes; family Ceratodontidae; genus Neoceratodus; species Neoceratodus forsteri. The sequence goes on along the minus strand of CM057450.1, from coordinate 433,024,678 downwards.
ATATAATTAAGAGCTGGGGAAGGGGGGGGTGAAAATTTGCAGCAATTAATGACAGCAAAGAAATACTCCACCACGATGTTTTAAATTTTCAACAGCCCAAAAACAATTCTAAGTAAAGACAGCAAATAAATTACAGTGTCACTAAAAGCCCACAATCTAAGTTTAAAAGAAAAATAGCAATTACCAGTTACTGTAAAGCACAGAACTGAATATGTTTCCTTCCCCTTCTGGCTTCTTCTCTGCAGGTTGTCTGCGTAGACGAGTGCCTTATGTTGTTCCTGTCCAATAGTGCTCCCCATGATGCCATGGCAGTGGTGGATAGCTGTGTCCTTGGGCTCAATGGTCATCACAAAAAGGAGGGGGGAAGGGAAACCCTGTTTATTCCCCTTTGCTAGTGGGAAGGGTTGAGAGAGAGAGAGAATTGTTTGTGAGGACTCTGGCCTGTGGGTCAGAGTACAGGGTTCAGATTCTGTCTAGGAATAGGGAGTCAAAGTCCATGCACTGCAGTACTTAACAGAGATACCCCATTCCACAGAGCTGAAAGCTTTTTCAAAATCTATTGCTATTCTCTGGATAGAATGGGGGCATTCATAGCAAGTAGTATAAAATGTGTCAGGGTCCTTAAATGGTCTGAACTTAACTTGCCCTGAACAAAGCCTTTCTAGGTGGGGTATATTAGGGAGGGTAACAAGGAATCCAGTAATTCAGCCAGATTCTTGGCATAAATTTTGCCCTCCACTTGGTTAAGGAGATGGGTGCTAGCTAGCTGGTAAAGAAGGGTCTTTGCATTTTTGGTAGGACTGTGATCATGGCCATGCACGTGATCTGAGGGAAGCACCCTATGTGGGCCGCTTCTGCATATAACAATTGTAGAATCTGACATGTTGAGGAGGATATAGCCTGTAGGAATTTGGCAGGAAACTATTCCCTTGGACCCCTGTGAGTTGTCAGGGCTTTTAGTGCCCCTTCAATCTCTGTTGCCATGAGGTAACTCTCTAAAAGTCTCTCTGTGGTCTTATTTCATCAGCAGCAGCTGTGCTGTTTGAACAGAGCAGGACAAAGTGTGACTTCTTCCATCATCATCTTCTGTGTTGTTTGAACAGAGCAGGAAACAGTGGGACTTCTTTCATCATCAGCTTCTGTGCTGTTTGAACAGAGCAGGACAAAGTGGGACTTCTTTCATCATCAGCGTCTGTGTTGTTTGAATCTAAACAGAGCAGGAAACTGTGGTCTTATTTCATCAGCAGCAACTGTGCTGTTGGAACTCTCTCCACCCTCTCCTCACCACCCCTTACTACACACCGTCATATAACCAGGAGTAATGTGCCCCCCTTTGCTAAACCTAGAAGCTTTCTATGCATCTGTTGCCCCACCTTTCTCCCCTGCCACCCAATATCGTAAATAACAGAAAACCCCTCCCTTCTCCCCTTACTAATATTCCTAATGCTTCTCTCAGGAGAGATAGAACCTAACCATGGTCAGACTTCCCCATCCTACCCTCCTGTTCTACAAAAAGGTCTTAAAATATTTCACTTAAATGCCAGGAGCTTTCTCCCCAAACTAGATGACCTGAAAGTCTGGACTACCCAGCACTCCCTCAACATACTTTGTGTCTCCCAAACCTGTCTGTCATCCAAGGTACTCGATTCCCACCTCGCTCTTACAGATTATAATCTTTTCTACCAGGACAGGGGAAAACGTGGGGGTGAGGTAGCCCTCTACATTCACCAATCCCTCTCTTGCTCCATCTTTTTTAATTTTTATTCATTTAAACATTTGGTTACCCAGAAAAGCACACTGAGCCAGGGCTTGTTTTCAGGTTCGACCCGGGGGAAGGGAAAACAGGTAGACATATACTTTGAGAGATAAAGACAGCTTGTGACTACCATATTCTGTATACACATTAGAGTAGATATACATGGTAGTGAAGCAAAGACATACAATGAAATATTTACAGATTGCAAAACACATTCAACATTAAATTATAGAACAGAGCATACATAGGTTTTTACATAATAAACACTTCAGTCAAGCCGGCCTGCTGGCACAGCGGTTGGTTTTCTGCTTGTGATGCTGGCGACACAGATTCAGGAACAGACCCGGGTCATCGGAGGGCTGGCCAGAGGGAGAGGGATGGAGCAACCCCTGGACTGCTCTCCTTCTCAGGGGGAGGGTCGGGAGTACATTTGGCACTTGACGGACCCCTAGCGGAGGCCAGGGGTACTGCAGCAGCCAACTTCTACATGTACTAGGAGGTGGGCAGATGCTGGCTGTCATTGCACATCCCCACCTCCAGAAAAAACAGACACAAAAAAATACTCATCTTACTGGATGACACTGCCCCTCGCCTGGCCTCTATAGCTCTCTGCCACTCCCCAACACCAATTAATTATGGCTCCATTGGTGCCTCTGTGAGCCCCGAACCTTGCCCTGGGGGGAAGCCAGGGAGGCAATGTCGGCTCACTGACACCTTACCCATCGCAGATGGGTGAACAGTGGAACCATGGCCCCGCTCGGGGGGGCAGGGAGCATTGGTGGTGGAGGAAGGTGGTTATTGGAGAGCAAGGTAAGCGAGGAATGGGGCTGATGAATGCGAGGTTGGGGCAAAAAGCTTACTAAATATAAAAACAATAAACACTTCAGTAGGTACAAATACAATACATGTGTGACTTAACAGTCACTGAGTCCTCAGCTAAGAGGGATAGGTGAGGCATTTGTTTGACAGGAGCACGCAAGTGGTGGTAGTAAGTGAAGCTGCTGTTTGATAGAATATTGAAAGGGTAAGTTTCTGATGGAAGGGGGGAGTTTGTTCCACAGGTGTGGGAGCCTGTAGGAGAAGGAGGATTTACCAGCTAAGGTGGAACATTGAGGCAGTGTGAATGAACTGGCATCCGTGTCTGAGCCCATACAGGCAGTGGGATGCCATAGAGAGGTACTTTAATTGTTAGCTAGGAAGTAAGTTGAACCAATATTTAGATATGAGATTGAGAGAGTGAATGTATCAAAGATGGGAAAGAGAGGTTAAGCCTAGAGCGGTGCAGAGGGAGCAGAGGTGAGTTCTGGGGTGGGTGGGAGTTTGTTGCAAAGCAGCAGAACACATTCAGGAGGGTGTCCAGTCTGCATAGGGTTGAAGCTGGGGCAGTACTGTAGATTACATCCGCATAATAAAAGATAGAAAGGATCATTTTGGAAAAGATTTCACATCTGACAGACAGCGGAAGAGAGTGTTTATTATGGTATACCATTCCAAGTTTGCAGCATAATTTAGAGGTAATTTCATCAACGTGGTTCGAGAAAGTAAGATGGGGGCCAAGAGACACTGAGGTACTTGTATTTAATGACCAAGTCCAATGGCGTCCCATCCAGTGAGGTGATGGGAGGTGGAGGGGAAGAGCTCTGGATAGTTTTTGTACCATTCTGAATGCCATAGACACTGTTTTGGAGGTGTTTACTTTCAGTTGCTTGTTCCTGAACCAGCACTGAATGTTGTTGCAATCTTTCTGGAGGGTGGCTTGAACATCGAGAAGGACAGGACCAGAGGTGTAGAGAGTAGTGTCATCTGCATACATATGTATACAAAAATTAGTACAGGCAGAGGGAAGGTCATTTAGGAATAATAAAAACAGGATGGGGCTGAGAACTGATCCTTGAAGCACACCTGCTAGAATTGGGAGTGGAGGCGGTGTGGAGTTGGCTATTCTGTTTGGTGCTGGTTATATAGATAGGGTTGGAACCACTGGACTGTGATGAGGGCAAGTCCAGCTGACACAAGTTTCACCAGGAGAAGAGATTGGGAGACTGAGTTCAAGGCCTTAGCTAGGTCTACAAACACTGCAGCTGTTAGATGGCCTTGGTCAGATGCTGTGTGGATGTGGTTGGTGATACGCAACAATAAGGAGATAGTGGAGTGTTGTTTTCTGAATTCTAATTGATAGGGGGAAAGGAGATTGGTGTTTGAGAGGTACTCAGTAAGCCTGGCTAGGACAAGAGATTCCTTTACTTTGGTGATGGCATGGAGGAGGGAGATGGTCCTGTAATACCAGGCACCAAGGGACCGGCTCCTTTGTGAAAGAGAATTATGCAAGCCAATTTCTAGGCTTTTGGAACTGTGCTTGAGGTGAATGAAAGGTTTAGGAAGTAGGTTGGTGGCTTAGCAATTGCTGGTGCTGGTGGTCCCTTCGCAAATCCCTACCCTCCCCTCATGAGCTAATTGTACCCAAGTTAAACATCTCAGTCACTCTCCCTTTATACGTTGGGGCTCTACATGCCTCCCCTAGACCCTCACCAGCCTCATTGGTTACTTGTATCTCCTCCATCGCCTTACACGCAACCTCTGGGGAGGTGATCCTACTTGGGGAGTTCATTTTAAACTGTCTCTCTCTCTCTGGCCTCCAAGCACCATTACACAACATCGAACTGCTGAATCTTATTTAGCTCATAAAGGAACCAGTACGTCTAAATCCTTGCTCCCCTAACCACTCCCTATTGGACTGGGTGCTCTTCTCCCACCCCACTGTATCATTGCAGCAGGCACCCTCCAAGATAATGTTTAGTGATCATTGCATGACCTATTGTGCCAGGAAGGTGCATCCCTCCCACTCAGTCCCTAAATACAAATGGCATCACTCCCTCAGGGTGCTTGATACCAACGCCTTTCTACAAGACAAGACATTTTCAGTGCCAATTGGTCCCTTATGTTCTCTGCTACTAATGTTAACTCAGCCCTCACCTCATTTGTCAGCAACTTTACCAGTCTGGAACACTCTTGCACCCCTAAAGAAAAGTTAGGGTAAAATGTATCCACCACCCTGGATCAACACCAGCCTAATGGCACAGTGTAAACTATGAGATCACGCATGGGCTACTTACAAATCCTCTTTCACCTAGGCTGGCCTCCAAGCGTATGGGACACTAAGAAACACATGCACGAAGGAAGTCCGGACAGCCAAGGCAGACTATTTCAAGGATGTACTCTACTCTAGCCATGGATCTCACTCAAATTTCTGGAAAACCATGCAGTCTCTCATGGCCCCCCCCACTTCTTGTCAACCACCCCAGTCCTGTCAATGGATAGAGCCCTCATCTCAGACCCTTCCTCCGTAACTGACACCCTAAACAAATACTTTAGCTCATATGCACTTCCTGACTTCCTCACAATGCCCCACTCTAACCCCCCCTACTATGCACTCCTATAGCAGATAACGTTTTGGCCCATCTCCCAGCAGGAGGCCTACCATGCTCTATTATCATTTAACCCAGCTAAGAATAGCCCTGATGTCGTTGACCACAAGCTGCTTCGTATCTCCACCCCTGCCATTGCCCTCCCCCTTACAAACCTGCTTAATCTCTCCCTTTCCTCAAGCCCAGTCCCTTTAGCCTGGAAAATGGCCAAGATCCTGCCTCTCCACAAATGCATCGACCCTTCCTGCCCTGGGAACTACTGCCTCATTTCCCTCCTCCCCCCCTTGCCAAACTCCATGAGTCCCTAGTCTAAACCAGGGTTGCTGACTTCCTCACTGTCACCAACACCCTCTTCCCGGTCCAAGCTGGTTTTAGAAGGAACTGCTCTACTACTTCTTCCTTACTATGGGTCACAGAATCTGTTCTGTCAAGCATGGATTTGGGTCACATCACTGCCGCTATCTTCATCGACCTGGCAAAGACATTTGACTTGGTGTTCCACTCACTCCTGCTAAGCAACTTGCACTCAGTTGGCCTAGCAGCACCAGCAGTGAACTGGTTCAGTTCTTACCTCATGAGCAAGAGTCAGTCAGTTCAGGTGGGCTCTGCCCTATCATCTCCTCTCTCAATCCTTGCTGGGTCTTCCAAGCCTCCATCATGGGCCCCATCCTGTTCTCCCTCTTCATCAATGACCTCCCCTCAGTCTGCTCACATGCACAGTTCCAAATGTATGCTGATGATACATTCAACTACACTTCTGGTCCCTCAACCTTGATGTGGAGGCCCATCTTCAGTATGATTTTAACAGTGTACTATATTGGTTCCAGTCAGACCAACTGAGAGTAAATACAAATAAAATGGTATCTGTGACCTTTGGGTCAAGACAAAAACTCTCAACATTCTCGTACCCCCCTGTCTTCTCCACTCCAGATGATTCCCCTAGAACTCGTCTCTGCTTTTAAATACATTAGGGTATGGTTAGAAAACAAGCTTGATTTCTCAGTCCATATAGACACCTTGCACTCAAAACTCCACCCAAAACTTGGAGTAATGTACCGTAACAAAGAATGCTTCTCTCCTTCTGTGCATCATGAGCTGGTTACTAAAAGAATCTTCCCCATGCTCATTTATGTGGACATAGTCTATGGCACTGTTCTTGCCTCTTCCCTCATCAAACTAGACACCCTCCTAAATGCCTTTTGCTGTTTCTCCACAAACTCCCCATTCTGCACTCACCACTGCACCCTCTACTCCTCTCTATCCATCCTTCCTCTTGCCTACCATCATCAGGCTCACTCCCTAGCCTTTATTGCTAAATTCTGGTTCAGACTTCTTCCCTCCTATCTCTCCTTCCTCCTATCCCCTGTTAGTCCCTTATCCTATCCACTCCAGGATGTCCCGATCCTTCTCCTTCCCCCACCCACACTCTACATATGGTCAGTCTGCTTTCTCCTTTCATCTACCCTCCCTCTGGAACCAACTTTCATCTACTTACCAGCAGGCCACATCGCTCCCAGCCTTTAAACGCCTGCTTAGATGTACTCCCACTGCTCCTTGTCACTGCCCCTACTACCTTAATCTTAGTTCTGACTTAACTACGACCAGGCTTCTTCTTTTTTCCTTTTTGCTCTTACAAATGTCAATATTCTAGTGTGTTTGTATAATTGCACTGTGAGTGTGGAAATTGGCTGTATTTTGTTGTACCTGTTCTCATGCCAAGTTTTTCTTTTGCATATGTTTCGTTTTTACCCAAATGTCCCTCGGGTTGCACCTGGAAACAAGCCCTGACTCAGTGTGCCTTTTCCCTGTTACTAAAGTTTAGATAACTAAAAATAAATAAATAACATCTCACTTCTAACCTGAAACTTTTGGAAACAAATTCCATACTGTCTAGTCTGTAAATGACAGCAAAACCAAAAATCCATGTTAAGTACAGGGAAAAAAATAGACATCTACAGGAAAATTACATATGTGGATCTCAGAAACTGCACAAGCTGCCATCACAAAACTTTATTATGTATATATTTTTATTTATTTTTAATTTTTTTGAATTTTGGTAACTGGGTAATCCCGCTAAGACAACAGTATCTGTTTTTCAGGGGTGACCCAGGGGATGGGGTTACAGAGGGATGATACAGCGAAACAACAAATTACAATAAGCACACGGCAAGTGTATGCAGACACTTTTACACAGCACATCAGAACAGCAGACAGTCAAGCACAATAAGCTGCTATTTCAGATTACAAAAGTGGTTAGGGGTAGGAGTATTATATATGTAGTACAGTATATACATAGGAAATGAGTAGTAAGGTGGTGAGATCAGAAAGAGGGGGGGATGAGAGGATGAAAGGGGGAGATGGGGGGGTGAGAGAATGAAAGGGAGAGAAAGCAAACAGGCTAGCAGGCTAGCAGTAGCCATTGCATACAGGAGGTGGAAAGAAAGTTTCTTTGAAGAATCTCTTGAACTGAGGGCTTATCTACTAGACAATGCATGCCCAATGTCAGGCAGTTATGTGGAACAACCGCAAAGTTATTAAGGTGCAAAGTTAGGGGTTTAATACAGAACCTATTGGGCAACTCTAACTATACTGGCATACCACTCCAGAATAATATACATGTGCAGTAGTGCATGTATATTAGGGCGGATCGGAGGTCTCCATGTTAAATGACAATCTTTGCAGCTTGATAACTTTGACGGTGTTTGATAGAACTATGCAAACCTTGGCATGCATGGTCCGGGTGACAAATTGTCAATACATGGGAGGTTTCATGACAGGTGGGTAACCAGAGTTCAAAATCCAGAAATGTCAAAAATACCTAAAAAGCACAATTTTGGACCATTTTGTTGCTCTGACAGTGAAGATGGAATGGAAGTTTGTACTTAAACTTTTGGGCCTGATGGAGCCTATGCCAAGGTTTTGATTTTGAATGATTTAATGAAAAAAATATTATTTAATTTCAGTGTTATAAGGTTTTGAAAGTTGGCTTCTAAGCATGCTCAGTGTGGCTTTTTGCAATAACCCTCTGACTTGAACCAAAAGTTCCTCTTTCATGAATGTTTTTGGCCATCATTTAATTGTATGTTTGGGTCACAAGAAGTTTCTCAGGTTGTGATGGCTGCCATCGTGTTTTTTTTTTCCTGAGAGAAAAGTGAAAATACATAAAAACAGGTTATTTAATAAAACGGAATCCATTAAGCTCAATTCTGGGTTTTTTTGTGCCGTCACTCCAATTGGGTTGACTCAGCCCCCAACCTTACCTGTTCTCCCTCACACCCAGTGACTTATCTCAAGCTAATGAGCCTCCAGGGCTTAAACCCCCCAGGGCTAGGCCACTGAGCAGGCACACCCCTAATGGAGCCTCATTGAGGTATCAGCAGCCCAGCATCTGCTGATGGGACTCTCTGGCTTACCACCCCAGGGTGGGGCCTTGGGGTCAGACCATGCCTCATGGAGGACTGATCTAGGTCATAGCCAGGGATTGCAGTGGGGGCAGCAGGACCAGGAAGCAAGGCATCATCAATGGGGCCAGCTGTTGTTGCATATTTCCAGTGGCCGACATGGTGTGCAATGATGTAGTACACAGAGTGCAACATCCGGCATGCCTTCTTAATTACTTAGCTTCAGTCCCTGCTCCCCTTGGCCTCTTCCAGGGGTTGATCTTGTGCCAAACACTAGCCCACCCTCCTCTGGAGGAGAAAAGCAGTCCCTGGGATGCTCAATCCTCCTTCCCGCTGTCCCTCAGATACCCTGGGGCCATTTCTGAACCCAAGGCATCATCATCACAGATGGAAGCTCTACCACTGCATCAGCGGGCAGGCATTAAGCTCAGTACTGGTGTCTGTTTTTCAAAAACATGTTCCAGAAATACCTTCTTTGAACTTTGTTAAGTTCTTCGGCTGTCATCTGAGATGGCTGTTTCTTGTGTCGCAAGCTGTGAATTCTTTGGTAACACATTTATATGCACCAAAAATTCCATTTTGGTGGACTTAAAAAATTCTTCAGTCACACTTCAATGTGCAACCCAAGAATTACATTTTTGGTGAGCACAACAAATTGTGTTCTGATCCTGTGCTGGTGAGCAATGTTTGGGGGCAAACTCAGTGTGCCAAGTGGATGGGCCAAGGCTAAGGGGATGGTGCAGTGTTGGCTGTACAGGCAACAAGTAACCATATAGTGAAGAAAATTCTTCTGCTGACATAGGGCCCAAATGTCTCAGCACCTCTGAATGCATAGCTACATGGAAGCATAGCCAGGAGGACTGCTGGCCCTGTGTATCTGCATGTGTAGCCTCCCAAGGGCCCTGCACTTCTGCAGTTACCCAGACAGCCCAACAAATTATTTGCATCCATAGCTGCACAGAACTTCAGGGCCCAAAGGGCACTGGACTTCTGCAGCCAGATGGACTCTTTCCTTGTCACAGGGCCCAGAGAACCCTTCCCATCTTCATCTGTATTTGCATGGAAGTACAGGGCCTGGAGGGCCCAGTGCCTCAACAGTCAGATGAGCTCTTTCCCTGGCACAAGGTCCTTTGTTCCCTGTGTCTGTGCTTCTGTAGCCACTGGGAAATGCAGGACCTAGAGGACCTAGTTCTTCTGCAGTTAGCCAGACTCTTTTCTAGGCACAGGTCCAGAGGGCCCTGAGCATCTGCATCCATAGCCACATGGAAGCACAGGGCCCAGAGGCCTAGCACTTCCAAAGCCAGACAGACTCTTCCCTTGGTGCAGGGCTCTCTGAGTCCTGTGTGTATATATCTGTAGCTACACAGAAGTCTGACAGACTCTGCCCTTGGCACAGGGCCCTCTGGGCCCTGTGCCTATGTATCTTAAGCCACTGTGAATCACAGGACCAAGAGGGCTCAGTGCTTTGGCAGCCAGACAGACCCTCTGGGCACTGCACATCTGCATCTTTAGTCACATGGAGGGCTCTGAACTTCTGCATACAATTTCACTATCACAATAAGAAGGGAAATTCATTATAAAAAATTGTGTTAATGCAGAGATTAAGGTTCCCAAAAAGTCAAGGCGCACAAAGTAGGGAAATGAAAACATTCGGGTCTGGAGTCTATTGAGTCTTGGCAAATCGGTGGTGTGTTTTTTTTTTGGGAGGTTGTCATCCCTAATGTCCACCCCTCCACTGATCAAACAAAGTTATACATGATCTCTTTCTTCATGCAGGGCCTGCATGAAGAAAGTTATGGCTGATTGTATTGGCCACATGTGGTGAGTCACACTTCTCTACCTCCAAACAGTTCAAGGTTCAAGGTTCAATGTTTTATTGTTCAGCAATCAAGCCTTTACAACACACTAAAAGCATAAAATTATGTACAAAAAAGAAAGAAAATATTAAAATCTAATACTACATTTAAAGTTTGGACACATAAAAATCCATCAACAAATTAATTGTCATAGGCAGAAAGACGTTTTTCTTTGAGTTTCAACACCTGATAAAAAAAACTTGAAACCATCTTAGCCTCCTCCAATATCTGAGGGTGAAGAAGTATAAATAAAATATCATATTTTGCATTCACATATTTAATAAGGAAATCATTTAACAGATTAAACTGTGGAGTTTTATATAAAGGGCACTGTACCATAATATGATAAAGATCTTCTTGAAAACCCTTATTACATCTGCAAAACTCCAAACCTGAATTGGGTGGAGTCATCTTATTAAAAAAAGCATATTTAGAACAGATGATTCCCAGTCTTGCCCAAGTAATCATTTTTCTTTCTAACGGGGTCAGCCCAAGGGTAAGATATTTCTCTATAAATACGTCAATTATGTTTTGAGCTAACCATCTGGCCTGACGTTGAACTCTAAGGAGCTCCATTTGCTTGTCATAGTCAAGCCTAAGTATTTTCTTTTTGACATACTCCTTAAACACATAAGATATTGATATTGATTTCTTCCAATCTGTCCAAAGATGAAACATATTAACACTGCCCAAAATACGTTGAATATTTTTAACCCAAGGAGACCTAAAATTCTGTTTATGCCAAGATCATTTTTCTCTTAGGCATAGTAAAGGCATAATATTAGTCTGTTGATTAATAGTTTTGACCCAGTAACTCATAAGATGTATATCAATTACTGTAGCAATAGGCACTCTACCCAATTCAGCCCTAACTATAACATTAGAAGTGGCAAGTGGAACCTGCAATAAAGATTTATAGTAAAAGGAAAGTGGGATCTCCAACCATAAAGGGACATTGTTGTTCCAGACCTCTGCGCTGTACAAAAGAATAGGATTAATTTTGGCCTCACCGGCTATCAATGCCGGTGAGACCAAATATCCTGCATATTTCCTACCAAAACATAAGAGAGCCTTAACAATCAGTTTTGCCCTTATCACTTGTCCTCTCCAATGCTCTATCCAATTTCCATTCAAAACAAACTTCACCCCCAAATATGTATAAGAGGATACCACTTCAATAGGTTCGTTATTTAAATAGATCCTTGGTTTAATTTGATGTCCCTGTAAGGGTGCAAAGATCAACAGCTTAGTTTTTTTCATATTTATTATGTAGTCCAAGTGTTTACATTTAGAGCAAAATTGATTTATTTTATTTTGTAGACCTTGAGCAGATAAGTCAAAAATAATCAAATTGTCTGCATAGGCCAGACAATGTACTGGGATATTCTTAATTTTGGGGGAATCAAGAATATCTATATCTCTATAAGCCAGAAGGGCATCAATATACAAATTAAAAAGAAGGGGAACCAGAAGACATCCCTGTTTAACTCCTGAAGTTGTACTGAAATAGTCAGAAATGTTCTCCTTATTATCATATCTAATAGCCGATGCTGTGTGAGAATATAACCTAATAATGGGGGCTAATAAATTTAAAGGTCCGTGTCTATTTAATGATATCTCCCATAACTTGGCTCTATTAACCGAGTCAAATGCTGCAGAAAAGTCTACGAACATAGCATACAGCTTCATTTTGCGAAATGATCAGTATTTTTCTATCAGATGGGCTAGGATGTAAATATTATCTATCATAGAAAAATCCTTATGAAAACCTGCTTGAAACATCGATAAAGGGGAGTTGGCAGTTATCCAATCTTGTAATTTATGTAATATTATTTTAGCAAAGATGTTTCCACTGATGTCAATAAGACTGATTGGATGATAATTAGATGGCAAGTGAAGTTGACCCTTTTTATGGAGTGGAACTATTACATTTCTTGTCCAAGATAATGGAATAAATCTCTCTTTTAAACAGATATTAAAAAAATTAGTGAAAAAAACTACTCGATAATTCAGATGCCCCTTGTAAACTTCTCCCGGTATCGAATCGGGTCCAGGTGCTTTGTTATTTGATAAATTCACAATGGCTTCTTCCACTTCTCCAAATGAAAACACTAACGATGTGTATTCCCCCTCAAAGTTAAAATTTTCTATCACATCATCACCATTGGTAAGATGTCTATTAAATAATAGACTATAATAAGATATCCAAGTTTCCTTGGGGATATATATGGGAGGTCTAGAATTCTGATCAGCTGTCCCCTTGGACACCAAAGCCCAGAAATGCTTAATATCACCCTCCTTGATAACTCGGTACATAACACCCCATTGTTTTTCAGTAAATCCTCTTTTTTTTTGGAGGAGAAATTCCTTGTACTCCCTTCGCATTTTATTTAAATTTATAATCGCCATCTTACTCAGATTTTTTTTTTGTCTGCCTGATGGCCCTCATCAAATTTCTTTTCTCTCTCCTACAATGCTCATCGAAGCAGGATGCTAACTGAGGCTTAACACTATTAGCTGAATAAATCAGTGTCTTAATTTGTTGTTACCCTATGTTTAATAACTCACTGATCCTTTCACCTTTGGAGCCAGTATGCACCTGGTGAAATAAATCAACAAAAATAGAAGAGTATAAAAGGTTCCAGACTCCTTACATCGACTCATTATTCAATCTTAACCTTTTTTTCCCCACTAATCTCAATATCCGCCAAGGGCTTATTTAAGGGAGGAATGACACTATCAGAAGTCCCAAAGTCCAACAAAATTGCTGCATGATCACTTTCTGTTCTCATAGCTACATATAGTCTCCTGCAAAAATGATAGCTAAAGGGAGAACATAATATAAAATCAATTACACTATTACCAACTGGGGAGAAAAAAAGTGCTATCACCCCGACGATCCCCTTCTAATCTCCCATTAAGAGTCAAGAGATTATTCTCTGTGATAAAAGTACTAAAATGTCTCCCTGCCTCATTTACAATCATATCAGTTGTATTTCTTTTTTCCAAATCTGCCATATATAATAATTCTTGTAACAATGATAAATTATCGAACTCTGCTATCCTAGCATTGACATCCCCAGCTAAAAGGACAGTATCTATCCAATTTAACTGTATCATTAAATCTATTTCCATTGATAATTTAGACCAGAAATCATATGTTGAATAAGTGTGAAAACCTGGTGGACTATAAATGTTTACAATCAGAACCATACAAAGATCCCAGTTGACCACTACCATAAGAATCTCGGGAGTTGGGGAATAACTTTTGATTACCCTTAATCCTTCCCTAATTTTGATCATTGTAACCAGACCTCCTTTGTTCCTCCTGTGTTTTTTCCCTTTAATTGCTAGAACAAAACTAGTTTCATATCCATTCAGGAAAGGAGATGTTAAAACCCATGTCTCCTGGAAAATAATCACTTCATGTCGAGAAATAAAAGCAGCCCACTGCGGATCCACAAACTTATTATGGAGTCCTGCTATATTCCAATTAAGGACATTATAACCAGGGTTACTTTCTGACCCCCATTCCTGCTCTAATGTGGACTCATTACTTTGTATTTCTAGAAAACTTAGTCAAGGTTGCATGGCTCTAGATTGGCCTGATGTCTCCCACTCATTCAATTCCACCATGTAAATACCCACCTCATTCAACATATGTCTATTTTCAAAAAGTAATACTAACAATTGTACAGAACCAATAGTACAGTTAATCTGAGTACCCTCTTTATCATTCCAAACTCTGTTCACCTCCACAAATTCTTCTGGAAGTATATGAGTTTTAATAATAGTTGATAAAATCATCTGCAAAAGTATTGGCAAATTAGTAGCAGTTTCTCCCTCCAATATATCCAACCCAAAAATAGAGATCATTGAGGTTTCACGGGAAACTCCAAACTCCCAATTCAGTGTTACAAGAGTAGTTTTAAATATATCATATGTTAACATTTTCCCTATTTTTACCCTGTTATAAACATTTTTCCAGATTGTTGACCAGGTCACTGGTGTTGATAACAGTAATCCCAAAGAGTTTACCAGGCCTTACTTAGCCCAGACCAATTTTGCCATATCCATGTTAGGGAGCATAAAGTAAACTGGATTAGTAAGGTTGGAAGTATCCCTAGTCACCATAACAAGGGCATCTGCAACAGTTGGTAACCCTAATTCTGCTCTCAACATATGGGCTATCATGCTGGTTAGGGTTACAGTAGTTTCATACTGTTTAAAGTACATCTTATCTAATTTAAAAACTACTTCTTTCCCTGTACAGATTAAATTGTATGCTTCCAGGTCATACCCCTTGGGGTTACTGTCCTCCTTGGCCAACATGAAATTTGAGTGAAGATCTTTATTAAACTGATCTACCTTAGTTGAATTCTCCTTAGAATTTGTTTTTTGTTTCGCAATGTGATCACCCTCCCCTTTTTCTTGATCTTTTATAAGTGTCCCATCCACAAGTGTAGATTTGTTTTTTTGGTCAGAATTCTTCCTTATATCTCTTTGTATCTCTCCTATCCTAATGGTACCTGTAGCCCCAATTTTATTAGTCTTTTCATCCTTAATATTTGATTCATCTTTCTGTTTTCCTAATTTAGGAGTCTGAATAGCTCCCACAGGCCCAAGCTTTTTCTTCCCCCCCTTTTTCCTTACTTTCTCCACCCCTCTTTTTGCCCTTTTTGCCTTTTGAGAGCTCTTGAACATTTAGGGGAGAAAATGACAGATTATGCCTAGATCTGTGAACTTTCTTTTCCCCCAATAATTGTGAAATGTGTTGTTCTAAAGCAGCAAACTTCACAGCACAAAAACGAGAAAGAGTTTCCAAGGCTGTCTTAATACCATTATATGCCTCCAATAAGACAACATTAGACATTACTGGATGAGCAAGAGCCTTAATAGTGTATTTCGATATAGTATGCGGACACTGAACCAAAAAGTCTTTATCTAAATGGATGTCCTGGACCTCTTTATCCATTTTTTGAAATAACTCTTCAGGCGCATCATTAAGGGATGAATACACCATTTCTTTGGAGTCGATATTACAGTCCCCTACCTCACTTGAAATCTCTAATGGACTAAATAACTTTATTCCTGAGGGAAAGCATGAAACACCATCATCTTTATCTATATAGTCTCCTTGCCCAGACATGCATTGCTGACTAGCTTCTACCTCCCCATCCACTCATCTTGTCTGAAAACCTGGGAATAATCCGCTATATTTGTTTTTTCCCCAAAAGTGGTACAATCATGACCACCTATGTTGGAAACCATATGTGGACTGTTCATTTTTAGAACATCCTGAAAGATATTATTAGGGGCTTTAGAAAGGTTTTTTTTTTAAAGAAATCAGTGATTTTCCCTTGGGACGCAGCTCTAACACCAGTCTCTAAATTACTAATTACTTCCAAGTCTGGAGTTATATTCTTATTATCAAAAGAGGATAATTGTTTGAATTCCTCAAATTCCCTGTTAGTCCCATTGCTACCACTAAATTGGTTCTCCAATAAATTAATCAAAATCTCTTGATTTGTATTATTCAGACTGTTCTTATCCCAGCTCTTAGCCTTCAAAATTTGGTTTCTTCCATTAGGTTCTAAATTATCTCCAGCTAAATCTGATCTGCATTCCTCATTCATAAGCTCCTTAAAGGGGTGAGGTGAGTAAGATAATGCGGAACTTTCTACTAATTCCTTAGGGGTCGAAGCAGTGATGACCAATTCCTGTGTAAAAACACAGCAATTACCTTTTTTATTCTTATTAGGATTTGTCCTTTGCTTCCCTTTATTTGCCCCTTTAACAGTTTTATTTACCATCTTACCACTTCAAGTATACATATAAGAAAAAAAAAGAGTTTATAAGAATCAAATCCTAACTCCAAAAATAAATAAAAATATCCGAAAACAAGAAATATGTAAACTAATAAATGCAGAGTTGAGGATGGGACTGAAAAAAGAGTCAGGTGAAAGCTTATCTAGATAGCTGAGTCTTCCACAGGCATCACTCCTTAAATTTGTAGAAAGCCTTCCCACCCGAAAACAACCAGTCCCACCGTTTAAAACCAAAAAATACAAAACCAGATAAACAGTAAAACCTATTTAAAATGAGGTCTCTCTCTTTTGTGGAGCATATTCCTATGCAAAATCTACTCCAAGTGGCACTTGCACCACTCATGCTCGTACACCTTAAGCGCTTATGTGTGCGCAAGGGCGTTTAAATGCAGCAAGCAACCTCCCACACAGAGGCAAACCTGCTCTATTATTGGCTCACCCTGAGCTGAAATTACGTGCAGGTAAATGGCCTCTTGCACACACCTTGGTAATCCCCTCAATTCAGCAGAGCAGCAAGATGAAAAAAATCAGAACAGTTTCAGTTACTAAGTCACACATATGTTGAACGCACAGTCATTTTCTGAAACGTCAATCAGGCTACCAAACTGTTCCGAAGACACAAATCTCTTGGATAGCAGCTGCTCAAGGTATATTGCACAAGTGTAGATTCCCTTCCAAACAGTATATGATTATGAGGCATGGGCTTGGATCTATACACTGTGTTTGGAAAGGAGGCTAGAGGCTGGCAGAAGGATAGTGGGCATTAGAGCTGACAACCTCTAGAAACACCATGCTACCAATTCACCTAGACTACTGAGACTTCAGCCCCTAATGTTTCCCTACTTTGTGCTCTTTGTTTTTTGGAACCCTAGTCTGTCTGCATTAATGCAGTTTTGTTGCAATGTATATAAATATAATAACTGGGGATAATTTTCTCCCATAGGGAAACAGGATTATAATTTTGGCATTATAACCAGCTGGTTATAATGATGAACATGCGACGGGTATTCCTAGTTCTGTGTATGTGCCTACTACAATCTTTCTCATCTCTGCATTATTTCCAATGATCCCTGCTCCTCAGCACTGCAAACTTCTCCAACAGAAATCGGCGGTAAGTTTTTTTTTTTTTTTTTAAACCAAAAATATCACTGGGTACAGCTAACCATTATTGGAGTTAAAAAAAAACAAAAAACACTGCTTCAGTTTACGAGCCATCACGTACCATGCTGAAACCCGAATTGTCTGCGGCTTGACTTCATAGACAAGTCCAGTTATTTTGTATATTACTGTGGTGAAAAAATGATCCCTAGCAATTATACAAAATAAAGGATGGGTAGGTGTGTAAAGCTCGGACTTTACACACCACTTTGTGGTGAGATGCCTTAACAAACTCCTTGAACTTCGCTCTTGGGGTTTATATGGCATCCCACCCCCTTGGGATGTGTGTAAAATGCTTGTTACAACCACTTGCCCATCCATTATTCTCTGTGTAATATATACAATAATGCATGAGGGTGAGTGCATAATGAGAAATTATGTGCACCCGAGGTGTGGGATGCTACATAAACCCTGAGGGCGAAGCCCGAGGGGTTTATATGAACATCCCACACCGGGGGTGCACATATTGTCTCATTTATGCACTCACCCCGTGCATTGTTATGTGTAATTGCTGGGGCAAGTTTTTTCTCCAACCAGAATTCGGCAAATAAAAAGACTATTTTTCAAAATGTCTTGTGTTTGCTTTTTTCTTTATTACAGCATGTGGTACAATAATTAAAGTGAAGCTTTAAGATGTTTGTAGCTGATATTCAAAAGCATTTCTATAATGTACGGGTCATCCTTGTCATGGCGATATTTAAATTAGGTCAAAGGTCAGAGTTCACAGCTTCTGTTTATATGGAGACAGTAGCGAGCGAGAGCAAGAGTGAAAATGCCGTGTAACTGCTGGAAAATGCTAGGTGAGGGTGACTACTAGATGTTTTGCTGATTTTTTTTATTCTGTGTACGTTTTCTTTAGTCATAGGAAATGCCGAATAACAGAATTTAAGAGAGCTGTGCTCGAACAGGGCTGAAAATCTGGCGTGTGTTCACCGTTATAACCCATGGTGAATTGTAACCAGGTTGTCTTATGAGAAAAAATGTGTCCCAGTTATTACATATATATTATGTTTACATTGCAAAAAACTCTCTCTCTCTCTATATATATATCTACGTATCCTTACACACATGCGTATATATACACACACACACACATATACGCAGACGCTGCTTGAGTAACAATCAGGGAAAGAGTGGGCATGAAATCTTATGTACAGTAACAAGTGTCCCCCCTTCTTTCACACCTAGTGTACAAGAGCACCAAACTAATACACACTTTTTCTTTTATTTTTTATTTATTTATTGAAATGTTTCACTAGGAAGGCACACTGAACAACAAGTTGCTCATCTCACAGTGCGATCTGGGGAAGGGGGTTACATTGGGTTGTGAAGGATGATCAGTTGCAATAGTTTTTGGGTACTACAAACAATACAAAATTGTTAGATTGTGCAACAGTTGGAACACAAGGTATTGCACAATAAACAGTAGTGGAACATTGGGTAAATTAGCAGTGTCAGTGGCTCAGTTGGTAGCACACTTGCCTCTGAGGCTGGGAGATTGGAGGTCTGTGGGTTCATTTCCCACATCTGTCACTTGGGTTAATATCCCAGTACTGACACTGTAGTGCAGCATGAGAGGGGTGCTGCACTTCTGAGGTGCCGTCTTTTGGATGAGACGTTAAACCGAGGTCTCATCTGCCTGGATTGGTGGTAGTTCAGATGGATGTTAAAGATCCCATGGCACTTATTGAAAAGAGTAGGGGAATTTCCCCGGTGTCCTGGCCAAATTTTCCTCATTCACTAAAAAAATACCACCCACAGCTTAATCTGGTTCAAGGTCAGTTGGCTTCATCTGTATCTCCCTCCCCTGGGTCGTGCCTGAAAATAGGCAGGATTTGTCTAGTGCACTTATCCAGTCAACAAAAACTAACTAAATAAAAATAAATAAATAAATGACATGTCCAAAATAATACAAAAGAACATGTAAATGTACAAAATAGTAATAATGTGATAAAACCATTTATAGTGCATGTGTGTACCAGGAACAGGCTCAAGGTAGTACACAAGTGCTGTTGGAGTAACAAAGATGGGGTTAGGTTGTGCACACTGGTGACCAAGAAGGGTAGATGGAGAAGGGGGGAGAGGCAAGAACTGAATATGAGGAGAAGGGGTAGCCATTTCCTGATTTTCCCCTTCAGGATGTTGAGAACCCTGCCAGGGGGGTTCATGGTAGGAAGGCAGAAACTGGGGACAGGTATTTAGGTGGGTTAAAGCAGGAACAGCTGAGGGAAAGGTAATTGTGTAGGGCAGAGGAAAGGGAGTAATTGGAGGAGGAGTGTTGTATTTCAGGGGGGAGAGAATTCCAGATTTTAGGGAAATGATGGGCAAAACCAGTCTGACCGATGAGGGTGGAGTGGTGAGGGACAGTCAAGGTGTGGGTGTCATTTGATCTGAGAGAGTTGGTGGGGGGAGGTGGAGTGGACAGAGAAGATGAGAGATAGGAGGGGAGCCCCCTAACCAAAATTTGAAGGGTTAGTTTAGCACAGTGAGAGATACATCAGTGAGATAGTAGAAGGAAGGTTAGAGAACAATAGAGTTCACAGCGGTGGGAGCAGGAAGGGAAGTTGATAGCAAAGTGGTAGAAGGAGTTAAAGAGAGTGTCTAACTTGGTCAGGGAAGATTTGGGAGCAGCACCATAGACTATGTCGCAGTAGTCAAAGATGGGGAGTATCATCTTCTGGACAATTTCATGCCTCTCAATAAGCAGGATGCAACTATGATTCATGTACAGAGCACCAAGCTTAGGGAGCAGTTTCTTCAGAATAACATCGATATGTACAGAGAAGTTGAAGTGCTGATCCAGCCAAACTCTCAGATATCGAAATGAGGAGGTGTCCTCCTAGATGGTCCCATCAAGGGTGTGGAAGGTAGGTAGGGCCTGGAGCCTAGAGAGTCTCTGCCTGGTGCCAAAGGTCATTGAGACTGTCTTCTTGGCGTTTAGAAAAAGCTGGTGAGAAATAAACCAGAGCCAAACTTCATTGAAGTCATGCTGTAAGCTGATTTGCACAGCAGCAGAGTTTTTGATGGAACTGTATAAAACAGTATCATCAGCATACATGTGGATAGGAGAGGATGAGCAGGTAGTGGGAAGATCATTAAGGAAAATGGAGAAGAGTAGGGGACCAAACACTGAGCCCTGAGGGACACCAGTGTTGATGGGGAGTGGAGGGGAGATGAAATCAAGGATTCTCACTGACTGGGTCCTGCCATTGAGGTAGGATTTAAAGCAGTTGGTGGCTGATGGAGCAAGGCCAGCTGAGAAGAGTGAATCAAGAAGCAGGGGATGGGAAACCATGTCAAAAGCTTTGGCTAGGTTGACAAAGATGGCCAAAGTGATCAGGCCATCATCCATCCATGAAAGGATGGAGTCAGTAAGCCTGAGGAGGGAGGTGGTTGTTGAGTGGTTCTTCTGAAAACCAGATTGGAAGGGGGTGAAGAAGGAGGAATCAGAGAGGAATGGTGATAGTTGAAAGAGAACTAAATATTCTTGAAGTTTGGCAAGGGTAGGAAAGAGGGAAATGAGGCAATAGTTACCAGGACTGGATGTGTCACCACCCTTGGGGAGAGGAAGGACCACAGCATGTTTCCAGGATGAGGGTACTTGAGCAGAAATAAAGGACAGGTTAAGGATTAGAGAGCTAGGATAAGCAATTGAAAGAGCAGAAATGTAGTAAAGTTTAGGATCAAGCTCATCTGGTGAGCAGCCTTTAGAGGGGTTGTGGGATAGGAGAGCATTAACAGCTTCATTAGGGGAGATAGTAGAAAAGGAAAATGGGGAAGGGGTAGGCACTGACTGAAGCGAAGGGCTGAAGTTAGTAGGTGGCAGTGGGGTGATGGAACTTAGAAGAGATATGGCGCATGAGGTGTAGTAGGCATTAAATTCATTGGCCACGGAGCCAGGGTCAGAAACTAGGGAGTTATTTATTTTGAGAACTGGAGGGGGAGGGTGAGAGGGGGGAGTGAACAGGGCATGAACTACACTCCAGAATTTAGATGTAGAGTTAGTGTTAGGCAAGAATGAGGAGTTGAAATAATCAGACTTAGCCAGTCTAGTAGCTTTAGTATATGAATTGCACAGCATTCTGTACTTGGTGTAGTCATTTGGATGTTTAGTAGATTTGTATTTTCTCCAGGCCCAATCATGCTCCCTGAAGCAGGCCAGTAGTTTGGGGGTGATCCAGGGGAGATGAAGCCCACGGACTCTGGTCCATCTGAAAGGAGCAAAGATATTCCAGGTGGCAATTAATTTATCCTTAAAATAGTCAAGTGCTTGGTCAACAGAAATTGCAGTGGAGAGGGGGGCCCAGTAGGTGGAAGCGAGTGCAGAGCTGACTGGGATGAGGTCTAAGGATTTAAAGAACCAGAGCTGTATGATTTTAGGGAAGGTTTGGGGCAATGAACCTTACTTACAATGAAAATGGGGTTGTGGTCACTAAGGACATCAGGGAGGAGACCAGATTTAATGACACGGTGTGGGTGGGTTGTGAGTGCCCAGTCAAGCAGGGTGTGGTTTTGTATTTTGGGATTAGGGCATGTGGGTTCAAGTGTAAACTGAGTGAGGTTTAGAGCAGCGACATCATTGCATAGCTTGTTTAACTTGGGAGCAACCAATTTAGATTCACGATTTAGATTTAAATTATTGCATGGTCCTTGGCTAACTTCACCTGTTTGACCCCTCAGTTCTTCTCTACCTACAGTTGGTTAGTGACTCTTAATTAAACATTTGCTGTATGTGCTGTCTCAGTGTAACAGGTGTGCCTACTCCTGCTGTAATACAGCGTGCAAGTCTGGAGGAAAAACTACTTGAGAACTTGGTTGCATGGAGCTTTCCTCTGCAGAAGTTCTTCCTTTCCTTCTTGATGAAGGTTCACTAATTCAAGTGATCTATTGGGAAGGTTTTAGCCACAACATGTACAAGGTGCGCGACCATTTTCTTTTCTTTTTTTTTTTTTTAAGCATGGTATCTCCTTGTGTTCTCTAATTGCCTTTAGCTAGATAGGCCAAATCGCTGTACCACCTCTTCATGAGTTTGGAAGATCTTGGTAGAGAGATCTGGAGAGAAATGGTCAAATTCAATCAGTATGAAGAAGTACTCACACAAAACTCATTTTGTGCTGCCACACTGGCACATGAGAACTTTGGAAAAAAAGAGATAGACAAAGGCAAGGGCCATCAAGTCGATCTTCCTCTCACTAGCTCAGTTGAAATAACCTTATATATACTTACTGGGTCCAGTTTTCAAAGGAATTGTGTTTGCCGCAAGGGACTTGCGGCAAAGAGTTTGACGCAATTGGTGACTTGCGTGAAACTGTGCCGCAAGTACAATTTTAAAAAGAAGCTAGCCAGAACCTTCCTGACGAAAGTCCCTTGAGGCACCACAGCAAAGCTAGACCGGCTAGCCCCTGGTCTAACTTTGTGGCCATGGGGGACCCATGTTATGAGGCTTGCGCCAAAGCTTTGGCACAAGCTAAGGTAAAAAGAGGGCACTTGGGTCCAAGGTTATAAAACTTGGTACAAGTTGCAGCAAACCCTTGGACACAGGTGCAGCAAACTTTGCGGGGACATAGGGGCTTGGTCTCAAGCCTTGCATCCCCATTTAAAAATCAGGCCCACTGTCTCTATCATACTGTAGTGTTGTGATGCCTTGATGTACAATACAGACTACACTGAAGTAACTTTTCATTGTATTACCAACTCTTTCAGAGCCTGAAGAGTCAATTTGTTGGAAACTGGCTTCTTATAAAGTTCAGTTTCATTGTGAATGCAGTTTCTATAGAAAAGGCTTACCACACAGTGAAGAGGTTAGGTGCAACTGCGGGATTAAGACAAAATTCAGTCAGGAAGGAGACACACTCTCTGAGAATAGACAAAAATGTCAGAATATTTCAGAAGTCTTTAATACAACTAGAAAGCATCTAAGAAACATAATGAGTTTTAAATGCCCAGGCAGAAATATTTCAAACCCTCTATATTTCTATCTGCCATGCACTGTGTTCCATACACTGTGCACTGTCTCTGCACTGCTCTGCTTCTACATCTACTAGCAATCCATTCTGCTGTCCCATAACTCATGAAAGAAATATTTCCTCATCCGTTTTAAGGTCTTTCCACTTAGGGACTACTTTCCCCCCTAGTTATCCTGCTACTTACCAGCGACCATCCCACATGGTCATTACCATTATTGTCCTGGCATTTTATACTACTGTGTCCCTCACTATCCTCTCCTCTCCTAAGCTGTATAACTCCAGTTCTGTTAGTCTATCTTCATAACATCGATCTATCATGTGCTGTATAATCCTATTTGTCCTTTCTCTGCAGTTTCTCGAGTTCCCTGATGTCTTTCTTATAGTGCCAGATTGTAGGGCCAAATACTCAAATACACCACAAAGTACAAAAGTAGCGGCCTTAAATCCCATTTTAAGCCAAAGAAACCTAGTTCAAGGCATCTCTATGGCACAGAGAAATTATTCTACAAAACACACTTGGGTATGTAGTTGCATAGCATTCCTCTGTATTTCTACAGGTGCTGTTTAATTTTTGAAGAGGTTAGGCTCTGCACAAAGCTACCATGTTTGGGTATTTCCAAAATGATTTAAATGTTAAGCATACAGAAATTGTCCTGAGCTCTGTTGATAAGAATTATGCAGAACCCCAAAAATAGAGTCAAACTGTAGATCAATGCTCTAAGTTATCACGCCCTTCATAGAATTAGAACTTTGTTTTATTTTATGTTGAAAGATCCATTTTGTGCAGTGTCTTGATACTGTCATGTACAGTATATTAGTTTTAAAGCCTGGTTATAAGACTTAAGCTGTAAACATGTTAGTAACTCTTGCTGCTAGCTAGCATGAAAGTGCAGTCACCTAAAATATCATAACAGTGAAATCTACCCTTGTGGCTGTGAAAGTTTGGAAATGAAAGAGGTTTTAGTCTGAGGGCATCAAACTACATTCACATGTCATGTTCAGTGATACCATAAATGTTGAACTTTTTTGTGTAACCATATACTACAGCATATGCACACAGGGATGTAGTTGCTCAGGAAAGGTAACATAAGTTGTATCCAGGCAAACGCATCTGGGAAAGGTATAAGTAAGGATTTTTTTTCAGTATTCATTGGGTAACTCCCAGAAATCAAGATATATATATATATATATATATATATATACACACACAGATATATATATATATATATAAAAAACTGTTCCCCATTATAGTCTATGGGAAAAGTAAAAATATTCGAAAGTGTCACAAATGCAGTTTTTACTGTCGCAAATGACCCTTTTATTTTCATGATTCAGCCATTTTTTTTTCAGTTGGTGGTCAGGGAAATGCTTAGCGTTTAAATTTGGGACCCTGTAGGGACACAATTCTTGTTGTGTTCACCTAGTTGACCCCTGAGGATGCTAGCCATGTCTTTTCTGGGAGTAAAACACCCTAGAAATATTTTTTTAAATTTTTGTAAACAGTAGTGTTGCAAAGTACTTTCGAATATGCAACACTTTCATGATTTTATTTGCAAAAGTGTTGTGATTTGCGAAAGTACTTTGAGACACTATGACCAAAACAACAGAAAATGTTTGCCACCCTGCAGCAAAACAACAGTTTGGTCTTTTGGGCTGAAATTTGC
Organism: Neoceratodus forsteri; assembly: GCA_016271365.2. Lineage (NCBI taxonomy): Eukaryota > Metazoa > Chordata > Ceratodontiformes > Ceratodontidae > Neoceratodus > Neoceratodus forsteri. Next base: position 432,999,624 of record CM057450.1, on the reverse strand, counting down.
AGGGAAGAAAGCCAACATTCCGCAGATGTGCCTTTTGGTGGTTTGGTGACAAAATATTACAGGACTGCAAAGTTACGGTACTCCAAAATTGATGGTTTTTCCCATAGGAATACATTACGGCATCCGACATACCTTTCGGGTCCCGTATCACGATAACGCTTCGAGATACGGACTTTTCATCTAAAAATTCTTGGGGCAGAATATTCAGAAGGGTTGCACATGAGCAACACAGTCGCGCCACTCACGCAACCCACTGATGCTGTCGGTAGATATTCAAAGGGAATATGCCTGGTACAATCCCGATGCGCAGAGCGCATCAGTAATCTAAGCGGCGCAAGTAGAGGCGTGCCATGCATACTCCACACATCCTGATATTCAGCCGGGATGTGCTGAGCCCATGCATGCGCAACTCTACCTGTGCTGCACACAGGTGAGCCAAAAAGGAGCAACAACTGGCCACCCACAGGTGAGCTGCCATATTGCAGGGTGCAACATGGCAGCTGCCAGCTGTGGGTGGCCACTCAAGCTCCGGCGGCACCTGCATGGTAGCGACCCCCCATGCCTAATCACGGGCATATGTAGTAATAGGGGAATGTCCTAAATCCCTGGTGGTTCAGTGGACCGCTCGCAGCCTGATCGCAGGCATATGTAATTAATAATAGTCCCATATCCCTGGTAGTCCAGTGGACCGCTTTCAGCCGATCGCAGGCGTCAGTAATAAAATATGGCAATCCAATCCATCCCTGGTGGTCCAGCGGTACCCCCCTCCCCACCCACCCACTGGGACCCACCACCTCGCTCACCCCCGGCAGCGGCGGGTGGCAGCCTCCCACCCGCCAGCTGCCCACCTCCTCTGACTGCTCCATATGGTGGTGCTGTAGCCCATTGGTCCACTAGCGTGTGCCAATGGGCCTGTAACTATACCGTACTACACAGACCTGATATGTAAATCCATTCATTTCTGGACTGGGCAATGCAGGTAAGAGCTACAGCCCATTGGCCCATACTGTGGACATCTGCACAACCCTACGCGAGTCGGTCGGTGGCGATGAGGCGGCTGGCGGGGAAGCTGCCGCCCGCCACTGTTGGGGGAGCGGGTGGTAGGGCTCAGTGGGTGGGTGGAGGGTACTGCTGGACCACCAGGGATGGATTAGATTGCCATATTTTATTACTGACACCAGGATTGAGCTGCGGCGGTCCACTGGACCACCAGGGATATTGGACTATTATTTATTATATATGCCCGCAATCGGGCTGCAAGCGGTCCACTAGACCACCAGGGATACGGGACATTCATTTACATTCCCTATTCCCACGATCGGGCAGTGGAGCACTTTGCCGTTTGTGCAGAGGGCGTCTGTCCCTGATGGCTGCAGCCTGGCAGGGTGCCAGGCACAAGTTGCCAGGGATCTGCGCACCTGCATGCAAATGGGGCCATAATGACATGCAAATGGCCCCATTTGCACCTTGCATACATTATTGCCCCATTTGCATGTGCACTTTTGAATATCGCAGTTGTTGCACCTTGCGCTATGGCACTTGCACTAGCACATCCCCCTGCTCCACTCTGGCCACTTGCACTGGTGCAGTGCCACTGCGCCATGTGTACTGCAGGTGGCCAAGGAGCGATATTCAACAATGCTGTGCCATGGCGCAGCTCCGTTGAATAGCACCCCTGTCAACGCCCATGCACATCCCAGTTGCGCTGTGCCCAGGCTTGCGCCACAGCCTGGCGCAGTCTGAATATCCCACGCCTAGTGTACAAAACTAGCCTGGAAAGTCATAAATAATATGAGATTTTAATTTTTTTTCTACATCATACGGTTTCTGAGATATAAGCAATTTAGTATTCCAAGTGCTCATTTTCTGCTCTGAGGGTTATTATTATGCACACATTCTTTGTATTCAGTGTGCTTCTGAATGCACCTTTTTGGGAAAAAAAGTGTGTGTGTTTGTGGTACTGTGACTGTTAGCGTTTCCGCTTGTGTTTACGTTACTGTTTGCATTTCTGTATATGCCACCGTGTGCATTACCCTTTGCGTTTGCGCTTGCGTTTACATTACTGTTACTGTTTGCCTTTCTGTTGCCATTTTTGTTAGCGTTTACTTTTGTGTCACCATTTGCGTTATCATTTGTGTTTGCATTGGTGCTTGCATTTGTGTTTGAGTTTGCGTTACTGTTTCCTTTGGCTTCTTTGCTGGTATTACCGTTTGCATTTCCAATTGCATTACTGTTACCATTTTCGTGTTCATTACCATTTGCATTTCTGTTGGTGTTAGTGTTTGCATTTTCAGTAATGTTTCTGCTGTCAATTGCATTACTGTTTTTTCCTGCATCACTGTTGCCGTTACTGTTTGCGTTTCTGTTACCGTTTTAATTGTCGTTACCATTTGCATTTCCATTGCCGTTAGCATTTGTGTTAGTGTTTGCATTACGGTTTGTGTTTGCATTTACGTTTGTGCTTGCATTTGTCTTACTGTTAGCGCTATCGTTTCCATTTGCGTCACTGTGTGCATTACCATTTGGGCTTGCGTTTGCTTTACCGTTAGCGTTACTATTTTCTTTTACCTCACTGTTGCCATTACTGTTTGCATTTACATTACTGTTTCTGTTTTCGTGTTTTCGTTGCTATTTGCATAACCATTTGTGTTTGCATTAACGTTGTGCTTGTATTTACGTTACCGGCTGCGTAACCATTTTTGTTTGTGTTAACGCTTACTTTCCATGCCTGTCTGTGACTTTTGTAATACTTGGTCTATTATGGTACTTCTGTGTATTTACAAATTTTCATTTGATATCTGCATATGTTTTCTGCAGAATGAAGCACCCAAAAATGTATTGTTCGCCACTCATGCGAAGTCTTACACTGGTGCTGCTCTGCAACTGTTGAAGAGATTTGGATAAGATTTGGTATACATGGAGTGGAATGGTGCATCTACTTATTTATATTTCACTGGTATATATGGATTTTGCATAGTGCAGTGCAAAACATTCTGTTCCTGTTGTTTTCTGCACTGTCTTGTGTGACGTATAGTGCAGCCACTGTGTGGTTGATAAGTCTGACACTTGACACATGTAATGCCCTTTCATCAAGGAATATGCCAGTTTTTGTTTCTTGAAAAAATCTTGTTGTGTTCCAGAGTTATAAGCATTTGAAGTTGCCCCCCTTTACAGTCAGAGATTTTTCGGTCACAAGTTCTGCCATTTTACCGCATTCTCGGCTGCAATTTCCGCCATTTTGTGGTGGAAAACTTCTTAAAGTTGCAGAAACTTAAAAATTGAATATCTCTGGAACAGTTTTGTCTTTTCACATGAAATTTGGAGGGTGTTGAGTGGATGTCCTGGAGATATGAATTATATTGTTTACATGTTGGGAAAATAATTCACTGTGGAGATACTGCGTGACACACTTATTGTTTTGCACATAGTGTTATGAATGGTGTTAGTGGCTTGAAATTTATCGTGCAGATAGTCCTAGTGGTACAGAGGTGTCTTTCAGTAGTTTGGTTCACATTAGCCTTTGTGCCGTTATCTCAGAAATGAAGCGAGATACAGGCTTTTCGCTACTGTTGGATCACATCACCTTTGTGGCATTATCTTGGAAACGAAGCCAGATACAGACTTTTCACTACTGTTGCCTCAGATCAACTTTGTGCTATTATCTCGGAAATGAAGTGAGATATATACTTTTCGCTACTGTTGCCTCACATCACCTTGGTGCCATTATCTCGGAAACGAGGCGAGATCTAGACTTTTCGCTACTGTTGGATCTCATCGCCTTTGTGCTGTTATCTCGGAAATGAAGCGAGATACAGACTTTTTGCTATTGTTGTCTCACATTACCTTTGTGCTGTTATCTCATGAATGAGGCAAGATACAGACTTTTCACTACTGTTGCCTTATATCAGCTTGTTGTTACCATTTCCATTTGTGTTACCATTTGAATTTACGTTTGCATTTCCCTCATCGTTTGCTTAATGGTTTGCTTTTGTGCTTCCATTTCTGTTTCTATTTACATTTGCGTCACTTTTACTATGACTGTTAGCGTTTCTGGTTTCATTTACCCTTACCATTACCATTGCCTTTTGCGTTTGCATTAGCATCACTGTTACCATTACTGTTTGTGATACCATTTCCATTACCACTTGCGTTTTCATTTCTGTTTGCGTTACCATAACAGTTAGAGCTAGCGTTTGCATTAATTTTTCTGTTGGTGTTACACTTACCATTACCATTTGCATTTCACTCACCATTACTGTTAGTGTTAGTGTTACTGTTATGGTTATTATGAAGACATGGGCAGCATGGCATACCATTCACTATTTATAGAGCACATTCTCAAAAAGAAGGGACATTCATGGCAAAAAACTCTGTTTAATGCATCAGTTAGGGTTGTTCCACAGTGACAAAAGTGAGGAAATTCGGTCTTAGGGTTGCCACCCTTGCACCCACGCCCACCCCACCCCCACCAACAGGCATCAGGGTGTGTGTTGGGGGTCATAGGCCCTAACTCTCACCCCATTCTCCTATACTGCACCACCTCAGCTTATTTACACATTGGATGGGGTGAGAGTTAGAGCCAACAACCCCATTGCACACCCCAATGCATGTTGGTGGGGTGAAACATGAAAGACAGTGAGGGTCCACTCTGCTACATTAAATGCCAACCTGAAGCTGACCCAGTGGTGCTGAGTGTTGAGGTGCTGGATGCCACACCTCACGCTATGCCGGCAACCCAGGTTCAGAAGTGAGCTTGGGTTGTCGGGGGTCAGCAGGCGAGGACTAGGATTGAGCATTGGGAGACAGCTCTCTAAGTCCTGGGGTGGTCTGGGGAACTACACCGTGCTGAGGTGACCCATGGGGATGCCTGGAGGTACTGCATGTGATGATGTGACTGGAGGAGGAGGAGGAACTGCGGCGGACGTTGGCACGTATGTGCATAGACATCATTGCATGTCTGCAGTCCCAATGGGGAGAAAAAGTGGAAAATGGCTGGGCATGACCGTGCAGCTTGATAGCCTTGCTGAGAGGACTTGCATGGAATTGCATGGGGGAGGGTCCGTGGCTGGCCTCGCTGGATATGGTATGGGGAGACCCTCCAGCTGACCAGCAATGGCCGTGCTGGATCCCTCATCATGTGAGTGAGCCTGGTGCTCTCCAGGCAGGTAGGGATGGCAGCTGGATGTCCCCAACGGTAGTCGCCGCAGCAGGCGAGTAAAATAAGATGATAAAAAAATGGCAACCTGAATATGAACTATCAAAGAAAGACTATGAATTTTAAAGTGTTGATAAACTGTGCATGAGAAATGTATTTTAAAATGAATATTTCATGTATAACATCAGAGATGGGGCATCTGTAGTTACTGTAATAAAATAATGTAGTCTATTTCAACAGTGATGTTACTTTTAGAGTCACTTCTATGAAGTGATTATAAAAGGACTACATTGAAAAAATTCCCTATAACTCAGTAGCCCAGTGCCTCAAACATGTGAGGAGATTCAGGTGCCAAGCGTCAAGAAAGAAACCTCTCATCAAGCAGTCAGAACAGCTTAAGATCGATCATCTCTACAATCTGCCTCTTGAACTAACAACTTTCTGCAGATCCACAGTTAGTCACTGTTGATGCTGTAAGTATTCCACCCATTATTTTTAGTGATAGAACTTATAAAGAAAAAATACTTTTGAATGGTCTCATTTATAACATTGAAAACCCTGCCTCATCACAGTATGAGACTAATGAATCTTATAATTAAAACATACCCACCAGGTACGGTATCAGTCCGTAGCAAAATAAATGTTTAGTTTCAAGCTATAGTAATACTTAAGAGGCTGCCCAAATTAACCTTCTCTAAGTTGGGCTGGAATTATTCTTCTTCATAAATTAGGGTTAGAAGATATTGATTATATTTTGTACTTTGACTAAAATACTGATTATATTTGGCACTTTGAATAAAAATATTCCTTAAGAATGTTAGATACCATTTTACATATTGAACAATGTTTTATGTTTTCTCTCATCAGTTCCATTATGCTGCATACTCTTACCTTTACTTGAATACATTTTTCTATATACATGTATAAGATACATTTCTGTCTCAGCATTTATGTTTGCTGCCCGCTGAAATAACTTAATGGGGACACTATTAATATCACTGTTGCCCCTATTAATAACGAAAATCCACCTTGTCCTTAAAGGCAAAGTTTAGTAAGTGGCTAAACACTTGTTATTTCTCTGATATGTGCCATATATATATATTTAGTACAGGGCCTAGAACTGGATATAGTAGTTCCAGATGCAGGATCACTATTGATTTATACAGTGGTATAATTACAGTACATCCTTCAATTTGAATTTCCTTTTAATAGAACCCATCTTCTTGTTTGTTTTCCTCATTCAAAAGAACACTGTAACTCCTTCATGGTATTGACTTCATTTCATACATACAGATTATTGTGGAATCTGTTAGCCTCTAGGGCCCATCCTTTGGCTAATAGTATCACGCTCAGTACTAATCAGGTACTTTTATTTCAAGCCAACCATTTTCAACAGGGCCATTTCCTGATACCCAATAAATTTGAGCAGGTGGGTTTCTCCATAGAGGTCCGCTCTGCTTGATTGTTCCTTTTCATCAAATATAATAAAAACAGACAATCCAGCTGTTTACACAATTAAATCTGCTGATGCAAAAGTCACCTGTGGCCCATTCTGTCTGTTAAGTTACTGAGATATTTTTCCAGCCAGTTTGTGAGGAAGGTTCAAGCAATTTTTGCACTGATTCATTTGACTAGATTACCATACACATATCATTATATTACTCTTGCTTTGTATTCATGTTTTCCAGACATGTAGACTGAGAAGAAGTGCTTATATAACTGTGGTCATGTATGACCAGTATGCCAAATGTATAGTGTAGCAGCAATCAAAATAAATCAGAAGAACCGCTTATATTTCTCATGCTGTTTGAAAGAATTGGTGCTGAAAACTGTTGAGTTTACATCCTGCCGTCATTGTTTTATGCTCTTATGTCATTCAACCTGCTTTATTTAAATGATAATTATAGTAACTGAGGATGCAACAGATTAATTATACTGCTTTTCAACTGCTTATATGTGAATACTGCCATTTAACATTTATTATTGTATTGACTGTTATGTATTTGTACCACAGTTTGAAATTTAATCACAAATCGTGCAATATGGAATACATATTGCACATCACCATCACCTTCAGGATATTTTCAAACATTCCTTAGAGCAACATAAATCACGTTGCTTTAAGGGTTGCGGCAAACTACTGGTGCACCAGGAACCCTGTACCATATTTTAGAACATTTATTTATTTATTTTATTTAGCTTTTGTTAACCGGGTAAGTGCATTAGACAAATCCTGCCTATTTTCAGGCACGACCTGGGGGAGGGGGATACAGATGAATGCCAACTGACCTTGAACCAGATTAAGCTGTTGGTGGTATTTTTAGTGAATGCAGGGTCCCTGCACCAAACTCCCCCAGTTTGCTGCAAGTCACCAGGTATGCCAGACACTTGGTGTATCTGTGGGAATTGGCACAGGTATCCAGCCCCCCCCCCACCCAGCACACCATTAGAGGGACTGAGATGTTGGGGGTGAAGAAATAGGTTGCCAGGAGGGGTCCTGGGGCATAGGAGCACTGGAGGAGGCAGCTGGGGTGTCAGGGCACAGCTAGGCATCAGCCAAAGTGATGTGGCTCCCGGCAGGGTGCCATTGCACTGTAGTGCAATGAAAGAAATTATAGTCAATAAAATGATTATCTTTCTTTGCAGTTAATTTCTTTCATTGTACTACACTGCAATGGCAACCTGCTGGGTGCCACTTTGCTGTGTCTGATGCCCAGTTGTACCCCAATACCCCAACTGCCACATGTACTGTCCCTAGTTGATCCCTACTGCCACCTGTATTGCCATACCCCACTGGCACAACCCACTTAGAACACCTCATGGCTGGTCTAAGTGGAGACCCTCCTTGTGTCCATGGTGGGGCTTGAAAAATCCCCAAAAAGGGGATGTTGCAGCCCCAACATGGTGCAAGCCCCCTTGTGACCTGGTGTACCTGGGTGTTTGAAACAACCCTGGTGCAAGGGGACTTTGGCCCAGCAGTGTCTGGATCAGATGCAGGTTGCTTTAGAAACTGTGTTTGATGCAAGTTGTCATGCAAGTCGCCCATTGCATCAAACTCTTTTGACAAAAGTCCCTTGTGTCATTCTAACCCCTTTGAAAATTGGGCCCATGCTTGTTCACTTACGAAGCTGTACTTGTGGAATGCACTGCCTCTCCATATTTGCACAACCAACACAGTGGGGGCCTTTAAAGCCTCCCTTAAGACTTTTTTGTTTAAGCAAGCCTTTCTTAGTTAATTATCTGTGTCTAGCATTATTCATTTTAATCCAGTTGTACTGGATAAAGTGTTGTTAACTTTGTCCTTGTTTGGAATTTTGCTTATGTATTATGTACAATGCTCAGAGCCTGCAGGATTGCGCCCTTTACAAAGAAAGATTGTCTTGCCTTTCCTTGCCTACTTAAATGAGTATATTGCAGTACAACTGCTGCTATGAAAGTACCTGCTCTCTGTGTGCTACTATTGCTTATATTCTGAATCACACTATGAAGCTTAAGCCTTATTTAATTAGGGATCCACTATACTTCATGCAGTCTTTATGGTTAAATAAAAAAGATACAATTCTGCATATAGACTTCGCTGTGAAGTGGATGGGGTAAGATTTTGCATGTTACAATGGTGAAATTTCACAATACAGTGCTGTATATTCCTTGAAATGCTTATTAGAGAACAGGTAACAGGGTAGATTTCCTGTCCAAAAGGAGGATCATGTAAACCACTTTGTAGCAGGATTTCCCTTCTGCAAGTACTGCATGCTTCCTGTGCTGTCAAAGAATGAGAGCAGGATTAAGATGTACTTATGAATGCTGAACAAAATCGGTCATATTACAATGCATAGAAACAAAAAAACAAGAAATTTGGAAACACAGAAACATGGAATTTATCAACAGAAAAAGACCACTTGGCCCAATCAGTCTGCCAAGATGATTCCTAACTAATCTATCTCTGCACATACTAACTGATCTCCAGTAAACCTACGTCCTCCCTTCTCTCTGCTTGTTTACTAATATTCCCATATGTCTGTCCCATGCATGCTTGAAGCCCCCTATTATTTCCATGTCCACCACTTCTGCTGAGTCTGTTCCTGGCATTTATCACTCTTTCAGTGAAGTAGTACTTCCTCACGTCCCTCTTAACCCCCCAGCTTCATCACATGCTCTCTGGTCCTGGTGCTCCTTCTTATTTGAAAAAGACTACCCTCCTGCACCCTGTTCACCCTGGTGAAGTACTTGAAGGTCTCTATCATGTCCCTGCTCTCTCCCCTCTCTTCCCAGCAGGACATGTTAAGATCTCTTAGTCTTTCCTCATTGGGCTTTTGATGCAACCCCTGTACCATTTTAGTTCTCCTTCTCTGGATTGATGCCACCCTCCCTATGTCCTTTTTGAGGTGCAGCTTCCAGAACTGAACACAGTACTCTGGGTGGGTCTCACAAGTGAGCAATACAGTGGCAATACCACCTCCCTCCCCCTGCTGGAGATACTTCTCCCTCTGCATCCCAGCATCCCATTGGCCCTACCTGCTGCTTTGTCACCCTGCCCTGCTACTTTGAGGCCATCAGATATGTTAACCCCAAGGTTCCTTTCCTGCATAGTGATTGTCAGTACGTTGAAATAAATCACAGTGCAGAAAACTGTACTTAGTTTCAGCGCTGAAACATTGTAGATGGGATTTAAAATAGGGTGGCAGTATAGCCTAGAGGTTAGAATAACAAGCTGTGAATGAGCTTGTGAATGGTACATCCAGCAGACCAGGGTTTGATTCCCACAACCTCCACTTGTGTAATATGTGACTCTTAGCAAGTCACTTAACCCAGTGCTCCCAGATCACTCCTGAAAACAGACACTTGTGCCTAGTGGGCCTTACCTGGTTACCAAAGACTAAAAAAAAGGTTTTAACTAGAGCAAAATATATTTTATTATGCTTAAAGGCCAGAGAAGGATAAAGCATCATTGTTACAGAAAGACATTAACAAAAACGTGATCGAATTAAAACATTAAACAGTACAAGAAAGCCACCTCCAAAAGCGCAACAGTTACATATCACATGTGAGTGATGTGGAATTGGACATCTGTCAGCAGCCTAAGTATCGGGGTACTACCAATGTCAACACTTTTTGGCTTGGGAAAGAATGCAGGCTCAGAAATCTGCTCCTGCAGAGACTCCATGCTGAGCCAAACAGGGCCATGCAATCTGTGCCCCTCCACTGTTGAAGCTGTCTAGTCAGGGTTTTCCATGATCCTTGATAGTTAGAGGGAGGAAATGGAGAAAAACAGTGAGAACACAGTGGTGGCTGGAAGGTTATAGCCCCTCGGTACTCACAGGACCTATGTCTCCCTAGCCACACTGGATATGGTAGGTAGGCTCAGGGGGATCTGATGTGCAGCAGTGTACAGTAGGGAGACACATCTCTTTAAAAAAAGATACAAAAGGGCTGTGGACAGCAATTCTGCTAAGAGGATTCACTTCCTGGGAGCTCCCACTTCATAGACCAAATTTTGATAATAATTAATATTTAAAAATGTTATACCTGTGCAAAATGTCCTTGCTGATTTTGCCTACCCTGCTGCATATTGTGAGTGAGTTTGGAGAAGATGAGGAACATTTCCAGAGGGCAGACCACGAGCCAAGGCTGGGGGTGAGGAGCATCAAGCAGCCTTTTTGTATTCGCTGCAGTATGTAGCATTTCCAAAAGCAGTCAAACACATAGATTAAAAAATGATGGCTATTGTGAGCTACTGTCAGTGGTGGAGAACTACATAGGTGGGATGGCAGACTTTATCAAAGAAGCTAGGATCTCCTCCAACAAAGCCCTAGCAACTGCGGCAACATCAATTAAGGGATAGAGCCTTTTAAAATCAAGTCTGGAGCATTTAGAGGCTATAGTGTGAGCCCTGAATGTGAAGATAGTGGAGGTTCAGAAGGTACTGGAGGTGTCTAACCCACTGAATTTTTTGAGACCTGGTTGAGATAGGTATGTTACTTGGACTTACTGCACTTACTGGTAAAAGTGTATGTGATTTCCCCAAATAGAGAATGCAGATGGCCCTAAAACATCCTTCTTTGTTACCCTCTGGTTGACCATCAGGGATTGGATCATACAGTTGCAGCAAAGGACGTGGTCAGATAGTTCCTGAAATTTATATGATATCTGTAGAGAAATTTGGCAGACCTTGGGGGTTTTGTGTGTGCGTGCATACATACGTGCATGCGTGTGTGTGTGTGTGTGCATGTGAAATTGATAGATCCTGTGTCTTCCTGTTTTATGACATGTACTATGGGACTACAGTGAAGATTAAGGGCTTTAATGTGGTCAAGAGAAAGTTGCAGGACATAGACATACCACACCGCCTTCTCCTTCCTGCACAACTTCAAATTACAGTCATAAATGTATGTGATCACACATTTATACAGACCTCAAGGAGAATGGAAGGATGACTGAACAACTGGAATCTGAATGAGAGGTATGGGAGGCTGAGATGTTTGCACTGCAGCTGAAAGATTGGGACGGAACTTTGGTCTGTAAGTGCCTTGGGATTTACTCTCCACTTTACAGTGTTTTTCTCCCACAATCTGGCCTCATGCAAGCAAGCAATAAGACATGGCAGTGTGTGGGTCTCTTTTCTGAACCACATGCTCAAGTGTGTCGTGAGGCATTGAGTTTCTTCAACCACCAGGAAGTATGGTACAGGAAAAGTACCCCACACCCTGGAGTGTCTTATTGCACTTATAAAATGGGTTGTACTAATCAAAAAAGCAAAATGAATCAATTATTTTGTATTTTCAAAAAGAATAAGAAAATTAAGACTGTTGACATGTTTGCTTCAGAATAAAAAAAGTTCCCCTTTAGTACAATGCAATGGGAAAGTGTTGATGCCAGCAGCAACAGTTGACATGCATTATCCCTCTGCCATCATATCTCCTCCATTGCCAGTCATAGCCCTCCTACAGTGTAAAAATAAACAGTGCCTTTATTGTATTGGCTTTTGATGAAGGAGGGAGAGGGAGAGAGAGAGAGAGAGAGAGAGAGAGAGAGAGAGAGAGACCACAATGGGAGAGATGCTGTGTTTAGTAGTATATTACACTTTACAGGACCATCTTGAAAATAGGACTTTGTCCTTACGATGTGATGTTTTCCATCTGAATGTCTGTTTAAAAATAAAGGTTTTAACTAACTAACTAACTAACTAACTAACTAACTATGCTGTGTCACTGTAGGGGAGACAGAATGAGAGAGGGAGAACGAGAGAGAGAGAGAGAGAAGGGGTTGGGAGATAGTAAGGAAACATTGTCTCAGCCTTTCTTTTCTTAATAATTCATTTTCTGTATGTCTCCTTTTTCTGTCTTTTTCCACTTATGAGTCTGATTTGGTCTGCCAGTCAGCACCCAGTATTGTTTTGTAGCAGGCAGAGGAAGCAGGACATTGGGTCAGATGCTATGTCTGTGTAGAAGAGATAGAGTAGTGCGAAACTAAGGGAAATGCTGCCTTATTCATTTGTGTTGTTTATACCAGGAAACAGTTTGCAACACTGGGAGATAATTACAAGTAAGTTGTGAAATGAGTGTGGCCTTTGGAATTATGGTAGCACAAAAGGTATAAACTACATGGGAGGCATCATAGAACTGCATGTTTTCTACTATGAGCTGTGATCAAAGTGGAGGGTGTTTGTGGATTAATAAAAAAGTGTAGGATGGTCAGTTGTAAAGTAAAGGATGGTATTGCCTATGCTTTACAAACATGGCTGCCACAAATGTTGTTTTGAAATATTCTTGGGAGGCATTGATACCTGAATGTACTGCACCCTGGTTGCTGGAAGAAGTGTAAAGTCATGAATCTCTTTTCCTGAAAAACATGGCTTTGGAATCTTCTCATGCAATTAGAATGCAGGAAAATCCCTATTTTATAATGCTATTTAAGTCTGGACTTTAAAGACAGTTCGGTGCAATACAGCTGTTCAGTTTATTTCCCAAGCTGCATTAGATAATGGCTATGTTAGGAACAGCATGTTAAAGTTTTATGTTTTAAACTGTTTAACATTCTTTTAAATTATTCTGCTATGGGTCTCACAGAATGCAAATAAGACGGTCCCTCAACTGCATAGCTGGAGGGGCAGGGTGTGTTTATTTCTATAGATACTGCTTGATTTTTTTTCATGGATTCATTTCAGCAGAATCCAAGTTTTGGCATGTGCCTCATGAAGGATCTCCTGAACTGTTACTGGTTACAGCTTTGTTTAAGGTATGGGGTAAAGTAATGAATCTGATTGCATGCTGGGATTTAAACTAGTGCCCTGTACGGACAACGTGACATAAACAATAGAGACTGAGGCAGATTTTATACGTAATTCAGGAGTAGGGAGCTAATAATGGAAGGAATTTTTTCTTTGAATTTCTCAAAATTGGATGAAGGTTATATAGTTTGCCAAAACTGTTATTTTCTATATATTAAAATACATAAGAGTTGGCATTGTTCATACTGACCACAAAGTGTATGTATTGCTGTTATTCCATGTATGAAATAGTTCTCCCCAATATCTTGTAGCAAATGATTATTGTAACATGGCAATAATCAGAAGGCTGGAATGGGCACCGGCGATTGGTGAAATGGCATCACGGGGTCCAAAGTGGAGCGGGTATTAATCCACGATAGATGCTGTCCTCAAAATGGTAGTACCAAAGTAAGCCAGACCCCTAGGTTAGCAGCACTGGGCAGAGGTGGGGAGTGAGTGTTACAGGGGCAAGACTGACAGGGAGACCAGCTACACACCGACGGAAACGGGGAGGGGGGGGACAAGAACCAGGGGTGCACAGAATGCAGAGATAGCACAGTGCGAGAAAGAGCATGCAGGCAAGTGGGGACTCAGTGAGAGGGAACAGGAAGTGACTGGGGGCTCCATGCAAATTTGGATGCGGTTGCACACCGCAGCAAGTGAGCAGTACAACGGAGACCTCCAGCACCGGGTATGAAGCAAATACCTGTGCAGATCGGCAGAATTTCCAGACTGCGATGTGAGCTGCAGTATCTTCTTTACTTAGACATACTCATTATGTTGACTGCATCAGTATGTTAATGTTGGTTTGTACGAAGATTTCAAAGTGCAGTAAAACTCCTCACAGCTCCGACTCCCTGTCTTATGTTGTTGAACGCACATTAGGCACCCTCCTGGCGATGCCACCGTTGCGCGGCCCATGTTACAAGCACATTAGGCCACTCCAGCGGTGGCATCTAATGCGCTTGAAGTATGGTTGGGAGGTTGTTTGCCCTCGGCCTCTGACCTCGGGCTACAACCCTCCCAACCATGCATCAATCCAGCATTAGATGCCACCTTCATCGTGGCTTAATGCTTACGTAACTCACATTTGCTAATGTCAACTGCTGTTCTAATTGTGAGCTGTATTGTACTGCTCAGTGTCAGTATTTCTGTTCTTTCTGCAAAAACTTATCAATAAAAAGTTTATGAAAAATATAAAGTCAGGGAACAACAGGCAACCATTTGAAAAAGTGATAACAAAATACACCAGTCAGAAAGATTCCTGGGGCAGGAGTTACACTTTGCACTTACATACTGAGGCATTAATATATAGTAGGCGATTGTTTTGACACTTTGTTGCTCTCTACATTCTGTCCATATTTATAGTGTTTTACAAGAAAATGTTCCTGTAAAGAGGTTAGAATCATTGTGAAGAGGATAATTCAGTTAAAAACAATCACATGATGGAAGAATACTGTAAGTAAGCAATAACACACTATAGGGTGTGGGTTATGCTAGCAATAAGACACGACGAGGTGTGGGTTATGGCCTGATAAGAGCACGCCCCAGGTGCATTATGAGGCATGAGGCGCTTGCGCCGAGTGTCTTTAGCACCTGGGAAGTGCTCTTATCAGGCCATAACCCACACCTCGAAGTGTCTTATTGCGCTTATAAAATGGGCCCCTCTCCACACAAGTTTTTTTTTTTTTTTAAAGAAGAACAGAGACAAAATATTATAAATATAAAAAGGTTTAACAGATGAAATAGTGAGAAATAGTCCCCCTATTGCAGCACTGGAGGGCTACATATCCATTATATTTGGCCATCATTGCTGATTTTAGTAGCTTTACAGACCCTCTTGGATTTATTTTGTATCAAGTTTTTAAAAATTATAACAGGATTGGGTCTGCTGTTTTATTTCTAAGCTGCTGACACACTCAGTCACCAGTAAGGACAATTTGTGTGAAACTGCATTTGAAAGTCACAGGCTTTCTTTTCTAAGTTTGTTGCACTCAGTTTTCACAATGGCTAGTAGAAGACAGCAGGTCTTAAGTAAAAAAAAGTGTATTAGCCAATTCATCTATTGATTTTCTTTATGAAAGCTAGCTCAGGAAGGCTTGTCTATGTGTTTTGACTTCAGCCGTTACCTTACATTTCAAGCCCCGCTTGAGTCAGATCGAGCGTGTCCCTTTGCGGCCACCATACGGACCGGTTTGCGGTTTATCAAACAGATTGAGGGAGCCGTTGGGCATCTTTTTACTTTACTTGATGGATTTGGGGTTTTATGGAATGGGGGCTGAAGACTGGAGAGTGCTAGTGATACAAACGGATTAGAGACGGGTGAATATTCAGCGTCTGAAACAGCAAGAGCTGTAATCAGGTACCGGAGCAATGTGTAGCATGAAAATCAAAATTAACGTTCAAAATATTGTAGTTTTGTTTATGTGCGGGGGGGGGACTTCAATGTTCTTAGTAGAGTGAGTGGTGCATTTGTAGTGTCTCTGTTGTTTGGGGGAGTTTGGGTACTGCTTTACAGCTCGGTGGTGTGTGAGGGTCTGGTTCAGCTCGGTCACTACAGGACAGAGACTACGTTGGCACATTGATCTTTGTTGTTAGGTGTCCTGCCTGGCCAAAGAGGTGCCGGTTGGCACAATATGTCGTGATAAGGGCACGGCCAGAAGTACCTCTCGGCCAATCAGGACTAAGAAAATTGTCGCGCCATTTTATAAGCTCTCATAAACTATGCTCTAACCCTAGACGTGTGTTTATCAGAGCATAACCCACACCCCAGAGTGTGTTACTGCACTTATAAAATGGATATATGTTAATGAGTATTGCAAGTTTTTAGGAGAACTCACAAAAGTTGAAAGTATTTATTTTTTGAAGCAAAATAGTCCCTCCACCTAACTGTCAGTAGTGGGCTCTTCAGAGTGAGCTGATTTTTTGAGTTTTCTCTCCCCCACCACTAGGTTACTTATTGTGTGCCACTTTCTTTTAATCACAGTCGAGTTTCTAACTTTTGTCTCCCACCTGCCATTCCCATTCATTCACAGCTGACTTCCAAGAGTTCTCTCTACAGTGAATGTGGCAGGTTGCTAGGCTGCTGGCAAGATTGAGATTTTCTTCTGCTCTTGTAGGCAGCATACCTCCATGTGGAGTCATGAGTTTGAAATTTAAATTTTTATTGGTAATTTTCAGATACACAAAAATAAAACCAACACAAATAACAACATAAACAGTAGTCAGGGTACCGTACACACAGCTTGTAACAGTAGAAATGTAGAGATAACACAGAGGGACATTTCAAACAGGTGCTTGTTGGTGCGGATTAACTTACAACAATTATTTATAATCAAGCCCAGACAAAGCGCTAAGGGAGGGGAAGTAAGATATAACAAAAAGGTGAGATTTGGTCCCTTTTCTGACCGTATGCCAGTACCATTACAAGAATACATTATACGTTATATACTGCCTGTATGTACATCTGGCCTTAAACATGACTTTAATATCTCCACCTACTGTGGAAAAGTGAGTTGACTGACCAGCTAGGATGGCACAGCACTAACAAAACAATTCTACCCCCTACTCAAAAACAAACTATGTACCGTGGTATAGGTGTACTAATATACATTATTCAGCTGGATATAGCAAATTCTTCCATTGCCACACTATCAGGGTCTAGGGGACATCCTGGCACCATTCTAGGGGGCTTGACATAAGCCAGAGCCTAGAAAGGGCCTCCAGCATCTCTTATATTTACAAAGTGTCTTGCTGGCAAAGTGTGAGAGAGTCATAAGTTTAATCAAAATACCATCATTCTCATGCAGCAGTGGGTCAGTGGGGATATCAAGACAGCACCAGCTGATGGGTTGTACAGAGAACGAGCAGTTCGGAAGGGACAAAAATGGTTATTGAAAAAAAGACTTTTGAAGTTTAGGTGACTGCTGCATTGACTGGGAGGAAGGGAGAGACATAAACAGAGTGGTTATATCAAAATTAACTGAACAACAGTCAGACATTTTTTTTCTGCTGATTTAAAATTTTAAGGTGCCGTGAAATAAAGATGGTGTTTTGGAGGTGTGAAGGCAAGGTGCCACAGGGATGCCATTGGCAAGTTAGTTGATTCTTTCAGGCACTTGTTTTTTAGTGTGTTATAAAGCAAAAAAAAAAAGACAGGTGTCAAGGGGTCAGAGCCCATCAGAATGCTTTACTGTGTTAACCCATTTTATGAATGTGCATAAAAGGCACAGATATTTTTCCTACTAGCTAGAACTTATGGAACTTTTGGGGAGGGGGTCCATATCTTCTCCATGTTTTCCCATGACTTAAAGACTTTTCATGGGTTTCATCAGAATAATACAAAAATAAACATAATAATCAAATGGGCCTAAACAGCATATTCTGGGAAGCTGTGTCACTTCAATGTTGGGATTTTGGTGTTTTTCCCAGCTTGGCTAGTCTTTAAAGAGCATTTCTGGAGTAGCTGATTATTTCTTCAGAGGTAGACCTTTTTTTAAAGTTTTTGGTCAGAATAAAATTTATGAAGTGAGATCCATTCTGTATTTATACCTATACAGCACTTTGTACTCGAAATTGCATGTTGTGTAACTTTGAGCAAGTCATTTACCATTCCTGTGCTCTTGGGATGTACCTATAAATGCAGTCTAGCTCAGTGTGCCTGTCCTAACCAAAATTCGTCAATAACTAGAGTTGATAAAAAGTATTGGCAACTGAGTCTTCATCTTCTTTGGTAGTTCTTATTGAAACATGTTGTATCTGTCTTTAGTAATTTAATTTGGTACCTAAGATTTCTGAAGCTACCAATGGGTTTGAAGATTATCAGAGTTTGTCATTCATATTCTAAGTGACAAGATTTTGTGTGCCCCCAGCAGTGTCTATAGTTCCAGTATATTACTGTTAACCAAACCTCTAGCTCTTTGCAAGTGGCAAAACAAAGAGGATTGTATATGGGCACCATACACAACAAGCCTGTTTCTGAATTGCAAGATATCTGAGGTAAACAGGGTTCCATGTGATAACGGTGACTGCATAATAGCAGTCACCGTTTGGGAGAGTCTACATTGCTAAAAATGAATTTTGGCAATGTAGACCTGTAGCGAACAGCAAGACAGCATCCCATGTATTAGGCGACCGTGATTTACATTTTATTGTTTTATGTGGGGGGCTGTACCCCCCCACTAAGGGATTCTCAACTCCAAAAGGGAGCATGTTGGGGGGGGTGCAAATCTAAAAAAAAAAAGTGACCCAGTGCAAAAAACGAGCACTCCCAGGCCAGAACCAAACCCGGCACCCTTCCAACCCCAGCTTGCCACCAAAACCACCATGCTCACATGGCCAGCTCAGCAGCCCACCACCGCACTATGCCCCGCAAACCCTCCCTCCCCTACCGCCCATCGCATGGTGTGATCCCACCCAACCCCCCAATGTGCATGTATACATAGTGACATCCTGTCACTATAGTTGCTGAACCTCCTATCCAGTTACTCTCCCTGCTCGGTAGCCCTGTGTAAAAGTGTTGTGATTGAGTCACCCTTTTTGAAAGCTCTCAATCACGGTCACCTAATACATGGGATGCCGTAACCAGGAACCTTGACAGCAAAGCTCGAGAGGTCTCCTGGTTGACATGAATACCTTGTGATTCAAATGCAGGCTTGTCTGTGTACAGTTGCCCATACATAATCTTTTATAATGCATGGTCAACCATAAATTTTAAAAATAGTTTTTTTCTCCCTACTTAGTTTCAGATTTCAGTGACAGCAACACTCAGTCACACTAACTTTCAGTTTTGTCTCTATCTCTCTCTCATCAAATATTGGGCTCCAGTTCTTACTTGAAAGGATTGCCTGTTCAGCCATTTACAGCTAGTGTTCTTTCTTGTCAATGTGCTGCTGTGTCTGTGTCCCATCTGATGAGAATGTCTACTACTGCTGTCTGTCTTGGGGGTTTGTGGTCTTTCAGCCTGCCACCATAAATGTGACCTATCAAGCAGATGATCTCGATCAAGCACCCTTCAGTTGTGGCAGATACACGCAACAATGTTTCATGTTGTTGTGCTGCAGTAGTGCTTTCCCTAGTGCAGCACAACAATATCCTGACATCATGACTTTGGAACAACAACACTGCTCCAGACATAAATGTCCATGCTGGGCAGTGTTCTACCATACACTGTGGGCCGGATATTCAAAAGGGTTGCGCCATGTGCAATAGGGTTGCGCCAGCGCAATTCTGAAACTGTGCCATACTGCAATATTCAGCGGGAGGCAGTTGCACCACCGAAAACATGCTGAGCAACAGCACAATGCAAATGAAGGCATGCGCAACCGAAGGGGGTGGATCCATGCATAAAGAGCACAATGCGATATTCAAAGGCTTGCGCAATGCCGGAAGGTGCGCCACAGCGGAAATAAGCCAAGATAAAAAGGCTCAAGGAAGAGGCGCAAGAATGCTACAGGGATGCCAAGTGAGCCAGGAGAGAGAGAGAGAGAGGCAGCAAGAGGGAGAAAGAGGGCAGACCAGGGAGTGTTCAGGCAAACATAAGCAAGGGAAGGTGTGTGGGCCACAGGCTGCAGAGGCCAGCAGGTGTACCTGGTGCAGTGGCGGTAGCAGTCAGGACAGCGGGGGTAACACAGCAAGATCAGCCAGGGGGGACACAAGCCAGGGAGATGGACAGTGCCAGCTTCCACATGGAAGCTGTAATGAGAAGGGTGAGAAGGCATGCTGCAGGGGAACATGGCCATGGAAGGGCCCATTGGCGGTACATCCCCAACAGGCAGTACCGTGCCCGCATCAGCTTTGAGCTGTACATGGATGTAGAGATCGTGGGCCGGTACCACCTGAACAGGGCAATACTGAGGCGGCTCTGTGAGCTGTGCAGTGATGTGATGCAGGCACCATCACGACGGAGTCACGCTCTGTCAGTGGAGACCAAGGTGACAGCCTGCATGTGCCTGCTCACCACGGGCACCTTCCAGAGGCCGACAGGGGACACCACAGGCATCACACAGTCGGCCACATCACGCATCCTCACCCAATTCCTCAGCGCACTGCTGCCACATGTTGCGGAGCACATCCATTTCCCCAGCACCACGGCAGAGCGTACAGCAAACATGCAGGAGTTCCACAGGGTAGCACGTATGCCTGGCGTGCTAGGGGCAATAGACTGCACCCATATGGCTATTCGCACACCACCTGACCCTGATGGGGCCGCCTACAGAAACAGGAAGGGCTTCTCGAGTGTCAACTGCCAGGTGGTGTGTGATGCCAGTGGGCGCATAATCAATGTCTGTACCACACACCCTGGTGGATCACATGATTCCTTCATATGGCATCAGTCTGCACTGTGCCATCAATTCGAGAGTGGGAACATCCCCTCAGGCCATCTAGTGGGTGAGTACACATGTGGGAATGGCAATGTTGGGTCAAGAGTGGGAAAGCCACAGGTGCCATGATAGTGGCATACAGGGATGTGGGCGAAATGGACCTGAACATGTCACTAATCACCATCATCTCCACACAGGTGACTGCGGATACCCACTTCGACCCTGGCTGCTCACACCCTTCCGGCACCCCACAAACCCATCACAGCAACACTATAATAAGGCACATGCCGCCACACGCAACATCATAGAGCGGGTGTTTGGGATGCTTAAGGCACAATTCCGATGCCTAGACACCTCTGGTGGTGCACTACAGTACAGCCCCTCAAAGGCCTGTGCGATATTCCTGGCCTGTTGTATCCTGCACAACATGGCCAAAGACTGTGGGATAGCTGTACAGGTCGAGGAGGGGGACAGGATGGGGACACTGGTGACGCCGGTGATGATGGTGATGAGCAGCCCCCCCTTGGACGGTGGGACCCCCGACTAATCTGGCAGGCCCAGCTGCACCGGAACACCATCATGGAGGAGCATTTCGCACGACACAGATAAGTCAAGGGGCCATGTGCAACCAACACTGTCTAGGCGCAACCCACAGGCACACAGGGTAACACACCAGGGGTGCATGACGGCAAGGGGAGTGGAAGGGACCAGGCGCACAAACACACCATCAGGGAGGGGTGAATAGTTACATGCTATATGGACACACACACACACACACACAAACCAGGCACAAAGCGTACATGGGCAGGTGCACAGCAGAGCAGGAACAGACATGGCAAACACACAGATCCACGGACCACCCACACCACCTGTACTGTCCAAGTACGTGTGTCAGAAGCTGGGCACCCTTGCACCTTGGTGTACAGTACAATGCAGGCATCATCATGCACATGCACCTGTGGACAGCAGTCGAGTGGGTGTGCCGGTGGTCCGTGTGTCAGCGTGTTGGGCAGGGCACTGCCCACCATGACACACATTGCACACAAGGCAGCACCAGACAGGGCCCGCACTGGGAGACAGGTCAGTCAGGTGGCACTGTGCCACTGCCACCTTGGATACGTGGGCGGCCCCGCTGTGACCCAGCAGCACTGGCAGGCTGAGCATGGGCCACATGGGGTGGCACCGATGTACCACCAGGGGTCCCACTGCGTGAGCGCGACCTCGCCCGCTCAGGGGTCTGCAGCATGCCGAACATACCTGCACCAGGTGTGCTCGGGATGCCCACAGCAGAACCCGGCGTCGACAGGCTGGGTGTCGCACGATGCTAGGAACGTGGAGTGGAGAGCGTACTGTGTGGGGTGTGTGGTACAGGGGCACCTGACTGTGTGCCCAATGTGGCCTCGACACCGACCACTGCCTGGGTCAGCCTGTCAATGGCGGCGGTCACATCCATCTGCATTTGGACCATCTCTGCAAGGATACTTGCATTGTCCCGGCTGTGCCGCTCCACAGCCATGCACAGTGCCTCCACGGATGTTGCAACCTGCATCTGCTGCTGTACCGATGCCCGCAGCAGGCGGGTGTGCTCATCAAATGGGTCGTCTGCCTCATCAGCAATCTCTCGCCCATGGTGTGGAAGGCCCTGATGCTCAACACCCCTTGAGGGTGGGTGCTGTTCACCCGGACCAGGTATGGCCATGGCAACAGGCAGTGTGCATGGGCCACTGCTGAACCCTGTACCCCCAGACCTGGTGGGTGACTGCTGCTGCTGCCCCCCCAACTGCTGTGCCCCAGGGTCCAATCGTTCCGCCGCTGTGTCCGCAACAGTGCCAGAGGCCTGCACAACCACCGGTGCTGCCCCACCGGTGTTGACAGGCACAGCCTGGGAATGTGCTGATGTGCTGATACACACATTGGAACCAGCTAGGTCCAGGGGCAAGTGCTGTACTGCTGTGTGTCCATCATGTGACACACACGTGTCACTGCCCATTGCAGTCCTTGCATCATCAATGGTGCAGGTCCGTGCAACAGCCACAGTCACAGCGTGCTGGCATGCCTGCATGCCAGACAGCTGGGATACAGGATGTGCACCCCCCACACCTGACTCACCGATACCCAAGATGGCAGCCAGGCATGCACACTGCTGCAGAGCAAGCTGGCTGGATGCAGAGGTGGATGGACCCTCCTCCAACTCCGGCAGGTCATCCACACAGCTTGGATCCACCACCACTGTCCCATGCAGCTGCACAGGATCTGTAACAGAAAGTGAGAACATGTTAGTGCATGTGATCACCTTCCCCCCCCACCACTACCATGTCATACCATGCAGTGCTGGGCTTCCACCTGTCTGGAAGCCACCTCCAGTTACGCCCTCGATGGCACTATGCTGCATGGATGCAGCCAGACGATCCTCCGCCGGGGTCAGCTGCACCACCTCTGGCTGGCCCCCACCCGTGGCTGTGCGCGCCGCCCTGAGGGCTGCCACCTTCTCCTTCACCCGTCGTTTGTCAGTCCCCATCTTCTTTTTGCATTCCTGCATGGAGCACTGGTGGCTTCCATGCAGGTTTATGGCACATGCTACCTCCACCCATGCAGCAGCACAGGCCTGTGGGGTGCCCTGCCGTCCACTGAGAAGTGGCTCCTCTTCCAGGTAGGCCTGGAAGAGTGCCTCAGTCTCAGCCTTTGTGAAGTTTGGCCTCCTCTTTCACCCACCATCATCGTCATCACCTGGTCCTTGTTCAGCCATTTTGGTCTGTATGGGTGGAAGTGGACACCTGTCACTGTGCAGTTTACAGCATTATCCCATGAGCATAGCCCAGAACATCACACAGCATGCAACTCACCTCTCAGCTGCAGTAACCGAATCTGGCCACTGCAGACCACTGTCGCACATTTATAGCGCAATGCATGCAAATTAGGTGTGGAGCAACTTTAATGAGATGCAAATCGCGCCACTGCGCCTTTGAATGGCTGATCAGTTGATTTGCATATGTTGGCTGAATATCACTCTGTTGTGCTTTGCGCAATAGGGTTGATCCTGCTGAGCCAATGGCGCATGTCTGTGACTGTGCAGTACACCGCATTGCGCATGCCCGGGTAGCTTACGCAGGTGTCTGCCACGCTGCTGATGTGCTGTGCATGATGAGCAGTGCAGGACACCGCCACCATTGTGCCAGTGGTGCTGCAGCGCTGGTCACCTCATAGCGCTGTGGCACAACTGCGCAATAGTACACTGTGGCACTGGCACGCAGGTGACCGATTGCGCAGGATGTATAGACGTCCGATGGCGCTGTGTGTGGCCTTGCACCACAGACCCCTGACCTTGTGCCCGACCTTTGCCCCATGGCGCTGTTCATCTGGCACGTGTACGGCTCTGTCGGCTGTTCGCTGACAGCAATGAACCGACGGCGCCATACCGAACAGCGTGATAGGAACTAATGGTGTTCTATTGCGCAACATTTCCACGTGGGGTTGCCGCACTGCAGGGCACCATATTGCCTACTATACAACTCCAGTAATGGCACGCAGGAGAGCTCCACAGTGGAGTCCGTTGGAGGTGGCCAACCTGATGGCTGTGGTGGAGCCTCACTTTGGGTCACTGTTTGGGGGAGAACCCCTCAAAATGGCACGCACCCATGTGTGGCAGCAGGTGGCCACTGCACTGGAGCAGGTCACAGGGTGGTGCAGGATGGCAGAACAGTGCAGGTACCGCTATAGTGACCTCCTCAGGAGGGAGCAGGCACTGCTGGAACGCCTCAGGTCCCGTGCCAGGAGGGGCATTGTGCCTAGGCCAGGTGGGTGATCCATCTATGCACCTGTATTGTCCGTAGGGGTGTGACTGTGTGTTGGTGGCAGTGCATGGGGGAGGGCTCTACCATAGTTGGCTGTGTCAGTGTGTGCAGGTGTGTGTTGCATGGGTCTGGCTGTGTGGGCAGGCACACTCACTGGGGCAGGGGGCTGTCTGCTTTGGGTTCACACTGATGTGTTTCTCAACATTTGTCCCCCACAGGTGTGGAGGAGTGGAGGCAGGCCCAGGCTGAGGAGGGCCGTGGCGGGGCACAGGTGGCAGCCAGAGGTGGCATGATGGTTGGGCCACAGCGGCAGCAGCAGGAGCAGCAGGAGCAGCAGCAACAGCAGCCACAGCTGCTTGATGAGTGTGAGTGTCATTACATCATGGATGCTATTGCATGCTGGGGGGGTGGCATGACCACCAGCCATGGACAACACAACCATGCACGACACAGGTGACAGTCATCACTGTCCAGTGTCACTGCATGTCTGTGTGTGCATCACTGGTGGTCCATGCATGCACTGGGCACATGGCTGTGGAACTTGCATCCCAGCACATAGCCACGTCACTTGACAGCCTTGGTTGTGCTGTGATGGACATGGGCAGTGTGTGTGTGCAGTGGTACACATAGCTGGTGCTGCCTGGTTGGGCGTGTCTTGTGCACGGTCACTGTGGGTGGGTGCATACCATCACAGGTGCAGGGCACTTGGCTATATGCCTTGCATGATGGGTGGGGTTCAGGGATATGGACAGTCACAGCCATTGACTCTGTTCCCTTGTCCTAGGTATCCAACTCCTGCGACGCATGGAACGTTCCCTACAGCGGCTGATGTGGGTGTCAATTGCCACTCTTGACATTCTCATCAAAATGCAGCGCCATGGCGTGAGGTGCTGTAGGAGGCACCGGGACCAGCAACGGGCAGCAGGAGGGCAGCCTGCCAGGTGCTAGCTGGCGCATCACCTTCCCACTTCACCCATCCCTCACACCCTGCCTTCCCTCTCCCAGTTGTTCACCCCTACCCCTTACCCACCCCTACCTTGTACCCCTACCCCCCCTTGTATTGTAAATATGTAAATAGTTCTGTTTGTTCCTTTTGGTGTTGTACATTTATTGGTTTGAATATATATATATTTTGTTATGAATACTGTGGTGGTCTCTGATTTGCAGCTGGCTATGGGTGCTCAGTTGCAGTGGTGTGTGCATGGCATCTGGGGTGGTATTGTCCTGGGTATATGTGTGTGTGTGTGTGTGTGTGCATGGGAGGTGTCTCCGGTGTGGGAGTGGCTTTCAGTCGGTCTTGCCGTCTGCTGCATCCCACTGCTGGGTGCTCATGGTGGGTCTGGCTTGTATGGTTCTGTGGTACACGAGGTTGCAGTGTGCGGAGGTGCATGGGGATTCCTGCAGTGACTGTCACTGCACATGGGTGGTGTCTTGGGGTCACAGTGCAGGGTGTGCTATATACAAGGGGGGGCTGCTGTGCACTGTGGTTGTCGACCCCCTATGTGTGGCAGTCTCAGCCTGCCAGTGGGTGTGCTGGGGCACCATGGCCCAGCTGTGCTTTGTTGGCTTGTCCCCATGGGCCGGTGGATATTCCGTCCCTCCCCCAGTGATGCTGTGCTTAGGGTGTGGGGGTGTATTGTTAGTTCTGCAGTGTGTTCCTGTGCCAATCTGTGGCATGGGTGGTGGGCTCCAGCCTGCCTCCCTGGTTGTGCAGTTCCATTGCTCTGCTGCTGGGGGGCTCTCTGCTTGCGCTATGGCACCTCTGGACTGCTCAACTGGGCTGGCCTTGTTGCGCTATGGCGCATCATATCTGCTCAGCTTCCCCTTCCTGGTTGCGCTATGGCGCAGGTTGTGCGATATTCAGACGTTGGCTGGATGCGCAATTGGCCTTGCTCCATGTTTGAATATCGCGTCTATTGCGCATGTGCGCAATGGACTTGTGCTTGCTCCTGCTCTTTCGCACATTGTGGGCGCAGTTTGAATATCCGGCCCTATTATATGTTAAATCTTTCTTGTATCCATGAACTTCTGTTTGCCCAACATGAAGTAATGCACGGTATATTGGCAAAGAACGAGACGAACGATGATGTTTAAAAAAAACTAGCTGATGGCTCGGCTGAAGTTATGGCTATAGATAAACATATCCTGCCTGTCAAATATGATCTTTGATTTTTTGTTCTACCTGTCAAAGCTGAGTACTTGAAATACATGTTAATGTTATCTTTTTGTTTGGACAGTGTGGTGCTACATGGATACATGAGGAAGACAGGAGACAGGAAACTATTGAGTAGTAGAGGATGATCTTAAGGGTTATAATAAAGACTTCTTCTGTCTTACATGCCTATGCCCTGCATACATTTATGCAGGGCTCTACTTATTACTAACCATCCCTTCTCACTCCAGCCGCAAAAGTGCGAGCCTGAATTCCTTATCCAAATCCATTTTTAGGGTCTGTTTCTTTAGAAAGTGAGAGTGACCATGTCGTCCTGACCTTTTTTGGGCCTGCTAAGTAATGTAACGTGATGAAGAAATGTAATACTGATTTAAGAGAAAAGAGGCTGAGGAGTGGGACCTTGGATTATTTAATTTCCAAATATACACTGACCATGATTGGGCAACATCAGCAGATTCCGTTTTCATGAAATTTTCACAACAAATCCTTGAATTCTGCAAAATTTCATGGAAGATCAAGAACGTTTACCAGTCTACTCAGATCATTCTACCTCATCTATCCCTTAAGCAAGAGCCATGCCAGTTGATATACCCCCGTTACATGCACTAAGTACCCGACACCCCCCCCCGTTACATGCACTAAGTACCCGACACATCTTAACAGTTGGATAAGGGGTTTTGAGTTTACAGGAGATCATTATCTGGCAGTTTATTTCTTTGTGAAATTTTGGGCAAATGTTCAAAATATTTTGTTGATTGCTACTTGGCCACCTTAGATACATATTTAATAAATAGGAAGGGGAAATTGTTTAACCAGGAAAGGCACACTAAGCCAGAGCTTGTATCCAAGTGCAACCTAGGAGCACAAGGAAGTTTAGTGACTAACTCAGGGTCACACAGTATGCAAGTGGGGGCTAATGGTATTCAAATCCAGGTCTCCAGCTTTGCAACTCAGTACCCTTAACCACTATGCTATACTGCCTCCTAATTATAGGAAATAGAATGCATAACTGTTTTATAATTGCTAGTTAGCATTTTTTATAAGCAAAAAACTGTGTTGTATTTATGCGTTATTATCTGTCTGTCTGTCAATCTATCTGTAATTTTTGACCAGGAAAAGCACACTAAATTGTGATAGCTTGTTTCCAGGTGTGTCCTGGGGGTGGCTTACGTGAACCTGTTTTATTGACCATGATGCCTGGGAAACTCCTGCTCTTAAAACTGTTACAATCCTCTCTAAGAATGAAGGGGTAGCCAACCTGGTAGCGCTGAGGGCTGAGGTGCTGGACGCCTTACCTCTCGTCACGCTGGCGACCTTGGTTTGGAAACAGACTCGGGTCATCGAGGAGTCGGCATGGTAGGGGGGTGGGTTGGAGCAGGATTGAGCAGCTGGAAGGCAGCTCTCCTCTCTGGAAGATGGTCACCACCCCCCCATAGTCCCGCTGCCACTGAGTGGTGGACTGATGGTCAGAGTAGGTGGCAGGGGTGACATGTAGAAGGTGGGTACCTTGAGACATGGCATACGTATGCATCCATTTGCGTGCATGCGTCTGAGGTAGGGGGCTGGGTTACGGGGAGAAAAATGGAAAAACACCATAAAAAAAAAAAGAATGAAGGGGTGAATGTATTGGACATCAAACATTGGCTGA
This sequence comes from Neoceratodus forsteri, assembly GCA_016271365.2. Taxonomy (NCBI): domain Eukaryota; kingdom Metazoa; phylum Chordata; order Ceratodontiformes; family Ceratodontidae; genus Neoceratodus; species Neoceratodus forsteri. Next base: position 432,971,269 of record CM057450.1, on the reverse strand, counting down.
AGTAAAAAAAGCACTCTGTTGTACAACCCAGATCTGATAATTGATTCTGAGAATGTTTGGCCAGTAGATTGGCTCATCTGAGTGAAATTACATCATAACACTACTGGCATACAACACCTGCCCAATTGTTTATTTAGGAATAGATGGGGGGGGGGGGCTTGTTTTATGTAGGATAGCCAAATGCCTGCTATTGGTGTGGGGCAAAGAAATATTTGAGCAGTGCATGTGACACTATTAAATGTGGACTTTGCATGGAATTGGGCCATTCAAGTAGGCAATGTTATAACAAGATGAGATGCAGCCTCTGTGAAGAAGAAGATCCCCTCCTATAGGTCGTATCTCTTGGCATCACACAACAAAAATGATGAAATGGACCTGCCAGAGCAGGACTACTACATGAACATGGCCCAACTACCTTCCAGGCAAAAGGATACTTTAATTCCAGAAAGCAGAGCTGACAGTGACACAGTGGGCCCTACAAAAGTGGCCTCAAAAATAGTACTTAATGGTGAAGACCCCTCTACTTCTGCAGCAGGATGTGTTGCTGAGGCTGATTCTGATCAAAAGTGCTTGTGGGCAGCCATCCTGTGTTGAAGAACCTGGAATGGACACTGGTGATGCAACCAGTGTTGTGGATCCTGTAGCTACTGAAAAGATGCCTGTTAAAGTGGAGATCGCCCAAGTCCCTCTGATTGTTATCACGGAAGAAACAACTGGAAACAAGAAACAGATGTCCCCCTCTCTCCACCCCAGAAATATGAACATACGAACATATGAAGTTGCCAGCAGAAACAGGCCTCATGGTCTATGAGTGTGCAGCTGGCCCCTCATCTCGCAGCTGCACCTCCCGTCCCCCCTTCTTCCCAGTATCCCTTCCCCTTACCCTGTCCCAACTCCTCTTAAAACTGCCCACCGTCTTACAGGACACTATCTCATCTGGTAAGATGTTCCATTTGTCCACCACTCTCAGTGAAAAAATGGCTCCTGATCTCCCTATTGAATCTCCTCCCTCCAATCTCAGTCCATGCCCTCTTGTGTTCCTCCACCTTCTCATCTAAAAATTCCCTTCTGTGTTGGTCTTGTTCATCACCTTCAGATACTTAAAGGCCTTGATCATTTCCCCCCATCCCTCCTCTCCTCCAGCAAATACATATTCAACTCTCCCAATCTGTCCTCATAGGGCTTGTTCTCTGATCCCTGGATCATTTTTGTGGCTCTTTGCTGCACCCCTCCAACAATCTGATGTCCTTCTTCAAGGATGGGCACCAGTACTGCATGCAGTACTACAGGTGGGGACTGACCAGTGACAATATACAATGGCAGGATAACCTCCCTCCTTCTGGAGGAGATCCCTCTTGCAATACATCCAAGCATTTTGTTGGCTTTTGCTGCCTCCTTCCTGCACTGAGCAGAGTTGTTCATGCTCCCCGTAATGATCACTCCTAGGTCCTTCTCCTCTGTGGAACTCCGCAGCTGGACCCCATTCGAGTGATAATCCCTCCCCTGGTTCCTGGATCTGAAGTGCAGAACCTTGCACTTCTTGTCATTGAACCCCAACTGCCACGTTTCCGCCCACTCCTGTAGCTTAGTCAAGTCCTCCTGCAACCCCTTCCACCCCTCCGCATCATCAGCCACAGCTCCCATCTTGGTAACATCTGCGAACAGGCTGATCCTGCTCCGGATCCTGTGTGAGATATCTGCAATTAAAATCCCAAACAGCACTGGACCTAGTACTGATCCCTGTGGTACCCCGATTGGCACCGCTCTCGGTGATGACAGGTTCCCCCCACACCCTTTGCTGTCTTCCCTTTAGCCAGTTTGTGATTCATTTCATCATTTTTGGTCCTGCCCCCACACATTCCAGTTTCCCTCCCAACCTCCCATGTGGCACTGAATCAAAGGCCTTGCTGAAATCTAAATACAGGACATCCACTGCATAGCCCTTGTTCAGTTCCCACATCACCCAGTCGTAGTACTCCACAAGGTTTGTCTGGCAGGATCTGCCTGCTACAAGCCCATGCTGTTGACCATCCTGGAGACTATTTTCCTCCAAGAAGCTCACTAGCTTCTCTTTTAGGATGGTCTCCATGAGCTTTCCCACGATTGATGTGAGGCTCACTGGCCTTTAGTTTCCTGGTTCATCTTTTGGGCCACTTTTGTAGATGGGCACCACATGGGCCATTCTCCAGTCCTGTGGTACACATTCCGTGTCCAGGGAGGTATTAAACAGGTCAGCTAGTGGCTCCACCAGGACCTCTGCCAATTCCCTTAGCATCCTAGGGTGAATGCCATTAGGTCCAGTTGCTTTGTCCACCCTTAATGCCCTCAACTCATCTAGTATGCTGCTCTCTGTAATCCCTACATCTGTTGTCTCCTCTCCCTCATCTTGGGTATCTGCCCCCTCTCTCCTATGTGAATACAGAGCAGAAGTATTCATTCAGTGCCTCTGCCCCTTTCTCCACCCACTGCCCCATCCTTCTAAAGCAACAGAGCATTTAGTGTCGCCGCCCCCATCCTGTGGAATTTGTTTGCTCCAGCTGTTAGGGAGACCCCTTCTGTTGAGGTGTTCAAGGCCCGCCTTAAGGCCTTCTTATATAATCAGGCCTTCCCGGACTGTGTCGTATATCCCTGACCTGATTTCTGAATTTGATACTTAAAATAATGTTGGCTTCTTTTGAGTTTATTACTGCTGCTGAAGGTATTATTTTAAATTTAATGATGTGTATTGATGTTTATAAGCTTATTATTTATTTTTATATTTGTATGTATACGGAATCTTTTTAATATATACGGCGCCAGAGCCTCCAGGATGGGTGTCTTTCAAATAAAATTTGCCTTGCCTTGCCTTAATCCTCACCAGCTGCTCCTTGCTCCTTCTTCTCTCTCTGGTATAGTGGAAGGAGTCTTTTTCTTCACTTTTGATTCCCTGCACCAGTCTCAGCTCCCTGGATGCCTTTGCCGCCCTGACCAGTAACATCCCTGGACTTCTCCATGTACATGTCCTTATCCTCACCCCTCCCCAATTTCCTGTACTTTCAAAATGCTGCCCTCTTGGCCCTCACCCCTTCCATAACCTCTTGTGGCAGCCAACTGGGTTTATTTGCCCTTCCCTTCTTGCTTTTCTTCCTAGTGCAAGACTCCGTAGCCTCAGCCAGCCCTTCCTTTACGATGATCCATTTCTGGTCTGCATCCATGTGTGGTTGCATACCTGACAGGTGCCTGCACAAAATTTCCTCCATCTTCCTAAAGTCAGCCCCCCTGAACTCAATCACCTTTGTATCCATGCCCCCTGTTTCCTTCCCCATGTTGAGTGTGAACCACACTGAATAGTGATCACTCCCAGCCAGTGGTTCCTCCACTTCCAGATTCCTTACAGCTTCCCGTTTATCCAGTATAAGGTCCAGAGTCCTTTCTAACTGAGTAGGTCCCTGGACTAGCTGTGTCAGGAAGCTGTCTTGAAATGCTTCTAACAGGACCCACGTCCTTGCACTCATGGTGGATGGGGTGCCCCACTCCACCCCTGGTAGGTTGAAGTCCCCACCACTCCTCTGCTCCCCTTCCAGCAGACCTTCCTAATTTGTTCAGCTAATTCCCTGTCCAGGTCACTCCCCTGTGTTGTGGCCTGTACACCACTCCCATCCTCCGTGTCCTATACTTTGCATCTTGGAACTGCATCCATAGTGCTTCTGTCATAGATACATAGATACATAGACAGTGTCGGCAGATAAGGGCCTATGGCCCACCCAGTCTGCCCATTTGAGCTTGTAAGTTCAGTTTGTTTTCCTAGAAGTCTGTTGCACCTTACCCCTGACCTCCAGAATTCCTTTATGTCTATCCCATGCATTCTTAATCCCCGTGATTGTTTCAGCCCCACCACTTCCTCTGGCAGGATGTTCCACTTGTCCACCACCCGTTCTTGAAGAAATTCTTTTCACGCTTCCTCTGAATCATCCTCCTCCAACTTCATCCCATGCCCTCTAGTCCTGGAACATCTTTTCGCTTAAAAATAATGTTTTCCTGCACCCTGTTCCTCCCTGTAAGATACTTGTATGTCTCTATCATATCCCTCTCTCCTCCTCTCCTCCAGGGAGTACATGTTCAGTTCCTTCAACCTGTCTTCATAGGACTTGTGATGCAATCCATGCACCATCTTTGTTGCCCTCCTCTGAACCTTCTCTACCCTGTCCATGTCCTTACATAGGTATGGTCTCCAGAACTGTACGCTGTACTCCAGGTGGGGCCTCACTAGTGTCTTGTATAGCGGAATTATGACCTCCCTTTTCCTGCTGGTAATGCCCCTGCCTATACATCCCAGCATCCTGTTTGCTTTCCTGCTTGGTGCATGCTATATCCTCACCCCCCAACTGATATATTGTGCCAGGGTTTTTGTGCCCCATATGCATTATCTTGCACTTCTTTGCATTGAATTTCAACTGCCAAACCCCTGACCATTCTTCAAGTTTCTGCAGGTCGCTTCTCATTCTGTCTACACCCTCTGGTGTGTCTACTCTGTTACAGAGCTTTGTGTCATCAGCGAACAGTGAAATTCTGCCTTCTAGGTCCTGCGCCATGTCACTGATGAAGATGTTGAATAGGACCGGTCCCAGCACTAATCCCTGTGGTACCCCACTGGTCACTCTTCCCTCTGTGGAGTGACAGCCATTTACCACCACCCTCTGTGTCTTGCCGCCAAGCCAGTTACCTACCCACCACACTACTGTCCTGCCCACACCCATATTCCCCAGTTTGTGTAATAGTCTTCTATGTGGCACAGTGTCAAAGGCCTTGCTGAAGTCCAGATAGGCCATGTCCACTGCCCTCCCCTGATCCATCTCCCTAGTCACCCAGTCAAAAAATTCAATGAGGTTGGTCTGACATGACCTCCCCTTGGTGACACATGCTGTCTTGGGTCCTGTAGTCCATTGACAACCAGATGTTCCACCAATCTCTCCTTCAGTAGTGCTTCCATGATCTTCCCCACTACCGAGGTGAGGCTGACTGGTCTGTAGTTCCCTGCTTCCTCTTTGTTCCCACTTTTGTATAAGGGACTACATCTGCTGTCCTCCAGTCTTTGGGTACCTCCCTGTTTCCAGTGATTGGCTAAACAGGATAGCCAGAGGTTCAGCCACCACCTCTCTTAGTTCTTTAAGGACCCTGGGTGCACCCATCTGGCCCCATTGCTTTATCAACTCTTATTACTTCCAGTTCCTTCAGGACCCTTTCTGTGTAAAGGACTTGTGTCTATTTCTGCACCATTCTCACCCTTGTACTCCTTCAGACCCATTACCTCCTCTTCCTCAGTAAGACTGAGCAGAAATACCTGTTCAGTATGTCAGCTTTACTGTTGTCATCCTCCACACGGCCTCCATCCTCCCCCTTCAGTCTCACTATCCCTCCCTTTGTCTTTCTTTTTTCACTTATGTACCTGTAAAAGGTTTTGTCCCCTCTACCCACTGATTTTGCAATGTGTTCTTCTGTCTGAGCTTTGGCTTCCCTTACTGACCTCCCTGCCTCCCTTTGCTTCTCCTGGTACTTCTCTCTATCCCCTTCTGCCTGTGTCTTTTTGTATTGCCTGAATGCAATCTTTTTGGCTTTCACTTTCTTTGCTACCTCTTTGGAAAACCATAATGGTCTCCTCTTCCTTTTCCTCTTGCTAACCTGCTTAATACATAATTCTGTTGTTCTTGTAATCCCCATTTTAAATACTGCCCACTGTTCCTCAACCCCTGATTCCTGTCCCATTCCCTTAATGCCTCTTTCAAGTATCTCCCCATTTTCCCAAAGTCTGCCCCCCTAAAATCCAGGATACGTGGTTTTGTGCGGTTTGGTTCTGCTCTTTCTGTGATTTCAAACCACAATGACTGGTGGTCACTGTTCCCCAGGTGCTCCCCCACTGTGCCCCCATCACACTGTCCCTGTTTGTGAGCACAAGGTCCAGTATTGCCTTCTGCCGAGTTGGTTCCATGACCAGTTGCTTGAGGAAGGCACCCTGAAGGGAGTCCAGGATAAATCTGCTCCTAGTTGATGCTGCTGCTGGGATGCTCCAGTCCACGTCTGGAATATTGAAGTCTTCAACCAGTACTACCTCACCCTTGTCTGCCATCCTTTGGATGGCTAGCATCAGCTCCCTATCTGTTTCTTCCTCCTGGGCTGGTGGTCTATAGACCACACCTGTGCGGATGGCTGTCCCCATTTTCCTTTCCAGCTTAACCCACAGTATCTCTCCTCCATTTTGTTCCTCCTGGATCTTTGTGGCCCTTATGTCATTTTTCACATAGAGTGCCACTCCTCCTCCCTTCCTTTCCTTCTTCCCTTACACACTTTATCCCCTCCCTTACATAGATCATCACTCCTCCCCCATTCCCCTTAGCCCTATCCTTTCTGAATAACCTGAACCCCGGGATCATCATATCCCAGTCCTGGTACTGGGTGGCCCACGTTTCTGTGATGGCTGCAATGTCCACCCCCTCCACTGCCAAGAGAGACTGTAACTCCACTGTTCTATTCCTTAGGCTTCTTGCATTCAGTGAGACCACCCTCCAGCCTGTCTCCTCCCCTTCCTTACCCCTATTCTCCCCCCCCTTATCTCTCCTTGTGCTGCTTCCCCACTGCCTTTACCCATAACTAGGGGGGTGAGCACACTAGGCTCCCCTTTCCGGACCTTTTTCCCATCAGCTGAAAAATTGTGTCCTACCCAAAACTAGCTGTAGCTTCTGTTCCAAACATATACTACTGTCAATGCTACCTGCTGATACTTTGTATATACTGTATTATTGTATCTCACTTTATTTGTATTATTACTATTTTCTTGTGTGTTGCATCCCATATATATTGTCCCTTGTTTCTTGTTAACAAACCCAGGTCCACCTTGAAAATTAGCTTGCTAAATGGTGATTGCCTGGTTAAATAAAGACATTGATTGATTGATTGATTGATTGATTGATTGATTGATTGAGCGATCCCTTCACCACCCCCACCTAGTTTAAATCTACCCTTGATGTTATGTACCCCTCAAACATCTGCTTTAATACCCCTTCCCTTCTCAGCTCGAGTGCAGCCTATACCCTGCATATAGATCCCTGTTGTCCCAAGTTCTGCCCCAATCCTCCACTATCCCGTATCCCTTGGACTGATACCATTCCCCAGCCAAGTATTGAACTCCCTAATCCTCCCCTTCCTTCCTGTACTCTCGCGGGGTACCAGGAGCACCTCTGAGAAGGCCACTGATTCCCCCACTTCCTCACAAGCTCTCCTAGCTCCTCAGGCTTCCTTCTCACCACCTCCACAGTCTCCCCGCCAGGTCATTAGTGCCCACATGCACCACTACATGTGGTTTCTTCCTGCCCCTCCTTGCACTCTTAAGGACCACCTGCCCCACCCTATCCGCCGTCAGCCCTGGTATGGCCTCCACCCATATGCAACTATGTCTTTCCCCCTACCGCCCCATCTGATCCCTTTCAGTATTGAATCACCCAGCACTAGCACCCCCCTTTCTTTTTCCCTGTCTCTGCTCCCACCCTTTTGCCAAGGTACCTATTACTAGAACCTGCCACATCACTAACTTTACCCTTCCCCCCTTTGTCTGCCCCCCAAAATAGTCACACTACAGAGGAAAAAGAAGGGCCCACGACTGATTAAAGTTTCCAGGCAATCTTCCTTGGAACTGGATGATCAGTATTGATTTTTAGCAACTTGAAAAGGATGGAGGGATTTGGATGATGAATTGGATGAGTCTTCTGTTCCCTCATCTCAGTCAGATCCTTCCTCTAGCCCAGAAGACCTAGGTCCAGAATTAGAAGAGCACTAGGTCTTCTCATAGCAGGAAGAGAAATGATGTCTTGTTTGCTGTCTATTTTTTGCTTCTTCCTTTCCATAATGAGAAGTACTAACAATTATTTATTTATTTAGCTTTTGTTTACCGGGTAGGTGCACTGGACCAAAAGATGCCTATTTTCAGGCATGACCCAGGAAAGTACAATAGCAGATAGCAACAGGTGAACAGGCAAAGCATGGTCAAAAAATCATACAGTCAAACAGAAAGTGCAAAGGTACAAGGTATCTAATACAACAGCAAACGACTTGGGCAGCATAAAGGTTCAAGCAGCTAAAGTACAGGCTTGCAGTATCACATCTGTTAATGCCAACAACATTTAATAGGATGAAAAGACTTACCACCATTTCTGTATTACAGGAATTGGGCTCAGACATTGTTTTCCTCCAAGACACCTGCATTCATATGCTTCAGGAGGCACACAGGATAAAGAAAATGTGAGGTCCTTCTTTCTGGACCATGGGGTAGAACAAATGCTCAGGGGGTAAGTATTCGGTTCTCAGAATATGTTGTAGTGGTACATAAACTGACAGACTTAATACCTGATTCTGGATGTATCACTGAAAGGTCTGGATCTCTGTCTTATCAATGTGTACTGCCTTCAAGTTAAAATAGCAAGAATAGAATATTTAAAGCTATACAATCATTTTTGCACAAAACAAAGGGATTTATTCTTAGGGGGAATTTTAATTGTAACTATTCCCCTACACAAAAATATTTGGTGATAAGAAAGCCTACTGTGAGACTAACTTCCTGTGTCAGATGGTTTCTTCTGCATTACTTGCTGCCATGTCATCACCTTTTCCCAGACAGCACACTTCTTTTAAAAAGTCAACTATCTTCTCAAATTGACTGTTTATCTCACCTTGGCTGACTGTACGCAGCTATAGAACAATTCCTACTGAAACTTCACACCATAAAGCTATCGCTCTTAAGACTGGACTAGATTTGCATCTCTGGTCAAAACCTCCCTTTTGGAGACTGAATGTTTCCACTCTAACTGATGTGTGAGTCCAGAGACAAATTAGAGACCTACTTAAAGCTAAGACTATGACTGTTGACTTTTATGAAAATTTAGTGGACCGGTGGGTAGATGCAAAGGCAGAGATTAAGGACCTGTATATTTCCATCTCCAGGAGGAAAAAAAAAACATTTGAGTACTCTCAGTATCTTAATTTACGTAATCATCTGCAAAAACTGTTGTTACTAGCAGTGGAAACAAAACAGGTCTTCTTGGTACAGATTAAAAAGGTAAATATAACCCACCTTCCGGCAGTGTCTAGGGGTCCTGATGGTAAAACTGCCGGAGGGGGGCACAAGCCAGAAATGCACCAGAGATCCTAAATAACAGGAAAATAGCTTGGCCTACCTTGACTGCTGAATTCATGGAGTCAAGGGCTGGTTGACTTTATATCATGACCAAATGGAGGAATCTGAAAAAACAGGCAGGTATGGCACTGGAGTTAAACCTGGGGGCAAACTGGTTAGCAAAATGGCAGCACAGATGAGACAGGAGTACCAAAATTAAAAGAATAAAAATGTAATTAATTAACATTTTTTAAACAGAAAAGGACAGCAACATGGGGCTGGAGGCACAACGGAGACAAGAACAAGGATGACAGCAGCATATTTCTGCAGCACAGAGTTGTGGCAAAAACTTAGGCTTAGGTAGGACAAGAAGCAGGCTCTACTTGGCTGGCTGAGCCAAGATGCTCAGATATCATGGACAGCAAAACACACCAAGGCCTAACACACACACCAGGGCACCCCACACATGTCCCTGGATGCCAATGGCCTGGTACCAAACTGCCACACAGCCTCAGACACTGAAACACCTTACAGAACAGGAAGATCTCACACAGCCTCAGGCACTGAAACACCTCACAGAGCAGGAAGATCTCGCACAGCCTCAGACACTGAAACACCTCACAGAGCAGGAAGATCTCACACAGCCTCAGACACTGAAACACCTCACAGAGCAGGAAGATCTCACACAGCCTCAGACACTGAAACACCTCACAGAGCAGGAAGATCTCACACAGCCTCAGACACTGAAACACCTCACAGAGCAGGAAGATCTCACACAGCCTCAGACACTGAACCATCTCACAGAATGTACAGAAGGTCTTCTGTTGGCTGCAGACCAGGAGAAGACTGTCAATTATATTTCTCATGCCTTCCTTTTTTTGTTTCTCAGAAAATATGGTTTTCCTTCAACATTTGAACAGTGGATAGAGCAGATTTATGCAGCTGCTATGGTAACTCCTTTGGTAAATGTGAGTTGTTATGTTCTTAGAGGGATTAGACAGGGATGTTCTCCAATGCACCTTGGGTGTAACAACCCTAACAAGCATTTGTCAATGCTGAACGTTCGCTTGCAGGTATTTGCAGTGGTGTTTGGCATGTATGGTGCTTTACCCTTATGCCCTGTGCGATTGCTGGTATTTGCACAATAAATTTTCAGCAAGACCTTTTTGTTACCCCCATTGTGCGCTACATAGGCGGAAACACGTTTTGGGCAGGAAGTGAAAAATGACAGCTGTACTGCTCATAAGGAAGTGTGGTAAAATGGCAATGTTGAAAATCTGGAGTGGAAATATTGAAAATTCGCAAACCTATGAGCGTGCGTGGGAACTGTGCAACGCTCACTCGTAAAACAGTCATTGTTAGGAATTTTTTCACCAAATTTTCAACATTGGCATTTTAAAACCTCTGCCAATGAACAGTGTCACTGTGATTTTCTTACTGTGTCCCATACATTGATTTTGCACACCAGCTGCGTCATGTGCACTACATTGGTGGAAACACGTTTTGAGCTGAATGTGAAAAATGACAGCTATACTGCTCATAAGGAGGTGTGGTAAAATGGCAATGTTGAAAATGTGGAGTGAAAATATTGAAAATTCGCAAACTTACACGAACTGCACAACGCACACTCGTAAAACAGTTAATTTTAGGAATTTGTTCACCAAATTTTCAACATAACCATTTTAAGATCTCTGCTCATGAACAGTGACACTGTAATTTTCTTAATGTGTCCCATACACTGAGTTCGCACAGCGACTGTGCCATTGTGCGCTACATGGGCGGAAACATGTTTTGGGCAAGATGTGAAAAATGACAGCTGCACTGCTAATAAGGAGGTGTGGTAAAATGGCAATGTTGAAAATCTGGAGTGAAAATATTGAAAATTCACAAACTTATGAGTGTGCATAGGAACTGCGCAATGAACACTCGTAAAACAGTGATTTTTAGGAATTTTTTCACCAAATTTTCAACATTGCCATTTTAAAACCTCTGCTAATGAACAGTGTCACTGTGATTTTCTTACTGTGTCCCATACATTGATTTTGCACACCGACTGTGCCATTGTGCACTACATGGCCGGAAACACATTTTGGGCAGGATGTGAAAAATGACAGCTGTACTTCTCATAAGGAGGTGTGGTAAAATGGCAATGTTAAAAATGTGGAGTGAAAATACTGAAAATTCGCAAACTTACACGAACTGCACAACGCACACTTGTAAAACAGTTATTTTTAGGAATTTTTCACCAAATTTTCAACATTGCCATTTTAAAACCTCTGCTAATGAACAGTGTCACTGTGATTTTCTTACTGTGTCCCATACATTGATTTCTCACACCGATTGTGCCATTGTGCGCTACATGGGTGGAAACACGTTTTGGGCAAGATGTGAAAAATGACAGCTGTACTGCTCATAAGGAGGTGTGGTAAAATGGCAATGTTGAAAATGTGGAGTGAAAATATTGAAAATTCGCAAACTTACGAGCGTGCATAGGAGCTGCACAATGAACACTCGTAAAACAGTCATTTTAAGGAATTTTTTCACCAAATTTTCAACATTGCCATTTTAAAACCTCTGCTAATGAACAGTGTCACTGTGATTTTCTTACTGTGTCCCATACATTGAGTTCACACACTGACTGCGCCATTGAGCGCTACATGGGCGGAAACACATTTTGGGTGAGATGTGAAAAATGACAGCTGTACTACTCATAAGAAGGTGTGGTAAAATGGCAATGTTGAAAATCTGGAGTGGAAATATTGAAAATTCGCAAACCTATGAGCGTGCGTAGGAACTGTGCAACGCATGCTCCTAAAACAGTCATGTTTAGGAATTTTTTCACCAAATTTTCAACCTAGCCATTTTAAGACCTCTGCTTATGAACAGTGTCACCATGATTTTCTTAATGCTTCCCATACATTGATTTTGCACACCGACTGCGCCATTGTGCACTACATGGGCAGAAACACATTTTGAGCAGGATGTGAAAAATGACAGCTGTACTGCTCATAAGGAGGTGTGGTAAAATGGCAATGTTGAAAATCTGGAGTGAAAATATTGAAAATTCGCGAACTTACGAGCCTGCGTAGGAACTGCGCCACTCACGCTCGTAAAACAGTCATTTTCTGGAATTTTTGCACCAAATTTTCAACATGGAGTTTTTGGGACCCCTTCTCATGAATGATGTCACTGTCATGGCGTTATTCAGGCCCGAAGGTGATTTCCGCGCAGTGACTGCGAAATCACCCTTTGGAGCTGGCTCATGACAATGATCATCATTCATAAGAAGGGTCCAACCATGTTGAAAATTTGGTGAAAATTCCCAAAATGCCTGAGATATGCAGTAAAGTTGAAAACCCCCTGTCTAACCCATTATACAGTTTACCGGCATTTCCTCAGTTCGCGGTCAGCTTTGAAGAGTGCAGATGTGTTCCCGGTCCACCGAAGATCGTCGCGCCTAGCTCCGGAGGTAAGTATGGGGTGATGGGGGGTGTGGGGAGGCTGGGTGCGCAGTGGGTGGGTGCAGGTTGTGGGAGAGGGGATTGGGAGAAGCGCCGTGGGACCGTTTTTGCTTCACAGGTGAAAAAAAAAACAAGACTACGTGGGACATTTGCCACGCTGGGTGTGGGCTCCCAGCGTGGCAGGAGGATGGCTAGGGGGGGCCGTGGAGCTGACGGGGGATTGGGTACCCCCGTCGGCAGACAATGCAGGACGTTTGCCACGCTGGGGTGGGCTCCCAGCATGGCAGCAAAGATTTGTGGGGGGGTGGCGTGATGCGGGGGAGGGCAGTGTGACGCAGTGCTCTGTATGACAGCGGTGATTTTCTTTGAAGCGAAGACCACTGCTGTCATACACAGCTCCCGCACCCATTGGTGCAGGACCGCCATGCCTGCTCAACGGAGCAGTAGATTGAAAGGGAGAGGCACACCTCCAAAGTGTGCTACTCTCCCAAGACGTTCCTTGTGCATGCGTGCAAGCGAACGTAAAAAGGATTATACACTGAACAATACTATACTGCAAACAACAACATAAGCAAGAGATCTGGGTATCATTATTACAATGTATTCTTTGATATACACACCAGAAACTTAGTTAAAAAGTGTAATAGGATGTTGGGGAGTATTTCTGGGAACATCAAGAGTAGAGACCAATCTGTAATTGTACCAGTATATTCATCGCTGGTTAGGCCCCACTTGGAATATTGTTCACCTTTCTGTGCCCCACAAAGTATTAATGGTACAAAACTGATGGAGAGGGTACAATGGAAAGCTACCAAAAAGATTAAAAATATGAAACATAAATTATATGGAGACAGGTTAGGGAAGCTTGACCTGTACTCAATGGAGTACAGAAGAATGAGAGGAGATCTTTGCCTTGCATATGCCGATCGAACATCGACACCTGTACCACGAATGACAGGACAGTGACAGATCACTGTAATGTCACCGTGGAACCCCGGCACTGCTTTCTTGGGGTCTTGCACCCCTTTCCTGACTCTGACTCAGAGTTAATTATATTAAGTACAGAGGTGCGGGGGGCAGAGCCCCCCCCGCATGAGGTTATGAGACCAAAACCCTTAAAACTAGATAGTGTTCTCAGATGGATTTATGTTGACCACAATCGTGGTCAACATAAATCCATCGCTGTAACATCAGTCGATAAAACATTTGTCGAACCGGCGTCGTAGAGCCTTTGCCTTGTATATAGTGCTATGAAAAATGAAGTAATGTGGAAAAGAACAGGATTATGCAGGCTTAATAACTACAGGTCTACCAGGTTACACAGTTTAAAGATAAAAGGTGAAGCTGTTAATACAGTGAAAAGAAGTAAATGATATAGTGAAAGGGTCACAGCATGGAACTCCTTACCAGAACATGTAGTGACTAATAATTCCATGGAGACATTTAAAAACTGATTGAATGACTACATGGGCAGTGACAAACATAGACAATATCACTGAACAGTGATGAGCTAATATAGGTCTTTGACCTCCTAACTAGTATGGTACCTATGAAACTATGAACCTATAAACCTTCTTTTATACATTCTTGGCTTAGATCCAGTTCTACAGAAGATGGAGCAACATCTGAGGATCTTGGCTATAAGTCATCGATGGGTCTATTTCCTCAAAAATGTGTAGCATATGCTGATGACCTTTGCCTTCTAGGCCCCAAAGTGCAGTCTGGGGGAGTTCATTGTCTTGCCTTTTAGACTTTGTCAAATATTCTGAGTCAAAGGTTAACCTTCAAAAAGCAAATGCTTGGTGGTGGGATCGAATAGGGTCCTTCCTTTAGACATTCATGGGGTTAAACTGGAGACAGGCCCTTTAAAAATCTTGGGGATTGCCTTTGGCAATGTGAACATGGCAGAAGTAAACTGGAAAAAGAAACTAAATATTACCAAGCTTGTACCACCAGTGAATTCCTGTAACACTGATTGTTTTTTTTAATCTAAGTGTTATGTACTGTACTGTTTTGTTTGCTGTGATACATTGCTGTCTTGACGAGGTGCCTTTGTAAATGAGTCTTTGACTCAAAGGTCTGTAACCAGTTGATCTAATAAATAAATAAATAAATAGGGGGAAATAAAGTAGAAAAGAGGAAATCTTGGTCTATGACAAAACAGAAAGGGGCATACTTATGTAAAACTTTCTTGTAGCCATTTTTTTGTATTAGTACTGTTTTTCATCCATCACCTACTTTGGAAGCAAATATATACAGTATTTTTGGTTTACTATGGGGAAGGAGGTTGAACCCCATTAAAAGATATAAGGTTTACTACCCTTGGAAGGAGGTACAATCTATCTTAATTGAGAAGGAGAGCCCATGGATTCTTTTTCTTCAAGTTATCATAGAATGCTGTCAGCAGAAAAGGACACCAGTGGCCCATCGAGTCTGTCCTCCTCCCCTCTCATATTTACATCCCCATCCCTCCCTGCCCTACTACTGTTTTTTTGCCCGGCTAATCTGTTAAATCTGCCCCATGTCCTCTTGAATCCCCCCACTGTTTCAGCTCCCACCACCTCTTCTGGTAGCCTATTCCAGGAATCCACCATCCTTTCAGTGAAGTAATGTACCCTTAAACTCCCCTTGAATCTTCCCCTCCTCCAACCTCAGACTGTGGCCCCTAGTTCTATCTGTGCATTTTCTCTGAAAGAGGCTCCCTTCCCCTGTCTTGTTTATTCCTTTCACGTACTTGAATGTTTCAATCATGTCTCTCCTCTCCTCTCCCTTCTGGTCTCCAGTGAGTACAGGTCCAGCTACCGCAGCCTCTCCTCATAGGACAGCTGCTGCATGCCCTGCATCATCTTAGTAGCCCTCCTCTGGACCCTCTCCACTGCATCAATATCCTTACACAGGTGCGGCCTCCAAAACTGAACCCCATACTCCAAATGCGGCCTCAGCATGAACCTGTAGAGGGGTATAAGTACCTCCCTTTTTCTACTCGTTATGCCCCTCCCTATTCAAGCTAGCATTCCATTTGCCTTGCCTACTGCTTTCCTGTACTGGTTCCCCACCCTGTGGTCATCCGAAATTAAAATCTCCAGGTTCATCTCCTGTTTTGACCCATTTATTTCCTCCCCTCCTAGCATATACTTGGCCTGTGGATTGTTATGTCCCATGTGCATCACTGAACACTTCTTGGCATTAAAGCTCAGTTGTTATGCTTCTGACCACTCCTCTAACTTCTTCAGGTCTCCCCTCATTTTCTCCACCCCCCATGATATTCACCCTGTTACAGATTTTTGTATCATCTGCAAAAAGGCACACCTCCCCCTCCAGTCCCTCAGCTATGTCTGTAATAAATATATTGAACAGTAAGGGCCCCCGCACTGATCCCTGGGGCACCCCATTTGTCACCCTCCCTTCACTGGACTACACACTGCTCACTACTACCCTCTGGCTTCTGTCCCATAGCCAATCATCTACCCACTTTGTTATTTTTAGCCACAACCCCATGCTTTCCAGCTTGTTGGCCAATGTTCTATGAGGAATGGAGTCAAAGGCCTTTCTGAAATCTAGGTAGACCACATCCACTGCTCCTCCCTGGTCCACCACCCTTGTTACTTAGTCAAAAAATTCTCTGAGGTTCGTCTGGCATGACCTCCCTGCAGTGAAGCCATGCTGGCTCTCATCCAGCAGCCCCTCTTCTTCTAGGTACCTGACCACCGTCTCTTTGACCATTGCCTCCATCACTTTACCCACCACCAATGTGAGGCTGACCAGACAATAGCTCCCCTTCTCTTCCCTGCTACCACCTTTATGAAGCGGTACCACATCCACCTTCCTCCAATCCCTTAGCACCTGCCCTGAGCCCAGGGACAAGTTGAACAACCTTGCCAGCGGTGCCGCCAGTTCCTCCCTCAACTCCTGGAGCACCCTAGGATGTATGGTGTCCAGTTCCATAGCCCTATCCACCCATAACTTCCCCAGCTCCTTTTTTACCCTGGCCTTTGTGATTGGGCTTGTGTTGACACCTGCACCCTCCCTACCACTCCTCCTTAACTTTGGTCCACTTCCCTGCCCTCCTGCCGTGAAGACCAAGCAGAAGTATTTATTCAGTATTTCTGCCTTCTTGGAGTCATTCTCCACCTGTATGCCCTCTTCTCCCTTAAGTCTATTTACCCCATGTTTGGCCTTCCTTTTCTCTAACGTACCTAAAAAAGGTTTTGTCTTCCCTTTTGGCTTGACTAGCTATCCTCTCATCTGTCTTCTCCTTTGCTGTCCTTATCATCTGCCCTGCCACCTTCCTCTTCTCCCTGTGGGAATCCCTGTCCCATCTTTCTGGGTCCTCTTATATTTAGCGAAAGCCCTTCTTTTGTCCCCAGTCACCCTCCCTACCTCCCTGGTGAACCATAATGGCCTCCTCCTCCTTTTATTCTTCTTGAACTTTCTGATGCAGGTTTCTGTGGTCCTTAGCAGAGCCTCCTTTTTTTTTATACTTTCTCTTTGTGCCCCCTCCTTGCTGCACCAGGCTCCTCTCTTCAGGGATCCCTAGGCTGTGCATGCTTCCATAGTCCCACTCCAGGTACCTCCCTCTGGGTACCAGTGAGCCTTCCCCCATCCTGCCTCGGTTTACCTCCCGGGTGGGGAGGAGTGGAACTCCCCTATATCCCCCTCTCAGTCCCTTAAGTGTGTGTCAGGAGGCATAGCTATCCCCATCTATGGAGCCTGGTTATGGGTTTTTCTCAGGACAGCCAAGTCCCATCTGCAGGAGCCTGGTGCAAGGCTTTTTCACTTTTTCTGGCTCATCCCACAGGACATCAGCATGCTTGGGCAGCCAAGGGGCGGATTACATAACATGCAGATGCTCTGGCTCCCAGCCGAAGTCCCCCCATCCCTGCTTCTTGCTGTCCTGTTGCATCTTCACCCATGGTCACCCAGGTGGTGGCAGATCAGTGGGACAAGCAACCCACCCTCCCCGGAGGAGGAGAGCAGCCTCTGGGTGCCCAATCTTCCTCCCACAGCTGACTCTCCAGCCACCAGAGTCCATTCCTGAACCCGGGTTGCTGGTGCCAGAAGCGGTAGCCCTACCCCTGCGCCTGTGGGCCGGCCTAGCAGCCCCTCCTTGAAAGACCCCCATAACCCTTCCATGTCCTCCAGCTACTCCCTACCCTCCATTTCCTCCCTGAATATTACTCTCATTCTGTCGAAATCTGCCCTTCTGAAGTTCATGACCTTAGTGCTCAATTGACACTTTCCCTTCCCCTTCCTCACACTGAACCTCACTGTGTTGTGGTCATTTGTGCCAAGGTTATCCTCCACCTCCTCCACACTTTCTCCATGTGTGAGGACCATGTCTAATATATTGCCACCCCTTGTGGGTTCCCTGATCAGTTGCTGCAGAAAAGCCCCTGTAGGGACTCTAGGATTTCCTTAATCTTAGCTGAACTTGCTGATGGGATATCCCAGTCAATATCTGGGAGGTTGAGGTCCCCAACCAGCAGAAGTTCCCCCCAAGTGCCATCCTTTGGATTTCCCACAGCATCTGTCTGTCCACCTCCTCACTCTGAGTTGGGGGCCTATAGAACACCCCCATTCTCAAAGATTCTCCTGACCTCTTGTCCAGCATGACCCATAGGACCTCTGCTTCCTCATGGTTCCCTGCCCCTCTGTTACTCTGATGTCATCCTTGACATACAACACAACCCCTCCCCCTTTTCTTCCTGACCTATTCTTCCTGAGGATTCTGTATCCCGGGATACTTACCTCCCATGTGTGGTACTCTGACCGCCAGGTCTCAATTATAGCCACAACATCTATTGCCTCATCTGCTATTATGGCTTCTAGATATGCCATTTTATTTCCTAAGCTTCTGACATTTTTGTACAGGCCTCTCCACCAGATGCCCCAACCCTCTGTTCCAGTGTCACCTTCTCTTACTACGACCACTACTCCCTGCCGACTGTGGTCATCTACACTTCCCTGCCACTGCCCCTCATCTGCCCCTTTGTGTGGGGGAGTGCTGACTAGGCTAGTCTCACCTCCGATTCCCCCTCCCATCATCTTAGCTTCATACTCCCTCCCTAGCAGTTTAAACCACCACTCAAAACCCTGTCTATGTACCCTTGAAGCCCCCCTCTCAGAACCCTAGCCTCTTTCTCACTGAGGTGAAGCCTGTCTTACAGTACAAGTTCTCATCCTCTCACATGTCCCCCCAGTCCCTATGTAGGCGAACCCCTCCTTCTCACACTATTCCCTCAGCCATACACTGAAAGCCTTAATCCTTTGCTTTCAGACAGAACTTGCACAGGGGACTGGCAAAACCTCCAAGAAAGCCAGTAATCTCACCTCTTCTCATTATGATGTGTTTTTTTTTACACAAATGGCGTGGTGGACCACTAAAGATATTCAGAGAGCCTCCTTACTCAGTGACAGGTTGTATTCTGTCCTATTTCACAAAAATTTAGCAACAAAGATTTCCTTTGGGATGATACATAATGGTATAAACAAAAGGATTCTATGAACACATTTTAGTGTCCTTTTGTTCTACAGATCCTTTATTTGACTGTCTCCTAAGGTATCAGATAATGACCCAGCTTAAGGAAGCAAGAATTTCAGTAAAAATGTGGGACGCAGTATGGCCTACTTGTCACAATAGGTTAAATGTGAAAAACAACCATAAGCACAAAAATCTGGAGGGCAAATTCTGTTTAAGACCTGCTTGTGATACCCAGTTAGAAACAATGGATCATCTGTTTTTTCACTGTATATATCTATATCTATATATCTCTCTCTATATATATAGGGGATACAATGATGGGCAGGAGTGGAATATGGAAAATATTCTCACTCCTGCAGAGTGAGCTCTGGATATTTCACAAGTGCCAAAGGCACGAGTGAAATATCCAATACTCACGATGCAGGAGTGAGAATATTTTCCATATTCCATGATCTGCACATCGTGTATGCTATTTATACCATGGGGGTGAGACCAATTTCAGTGAGAGAGAGATGTGTGGTGTTGTGAGTTTCATTCAAGTTGTACTCGTGCTGGTGCTGTGTTGTGGTAGTGTCTGAGTTTGTATGACTGGGTGGTAGTGTCCTGCTATTGGTTGATGTGTCTGTGTGTGTGTTGATTGGGTGTGGTGTGTTCTGGTTATTTATTGGCTATGTGAGGGGGGACATTCTTATGTTTGGTGCTGGGAGAGTTACTGATGATTTCTGTTTGCAGGTATGCGTCTTTATTTTTGGATGTGAATATAATGTTGATTTACACATTTTGGTATGTATGTTTATGATGCTTGGTGCAGATTTCACATTTGTTGTGGTGCTCGTTGCATTATGTTTACAGTAGCGTTTGTTACAGCAGTGTCGCTATTGCCTGATAGTTTCTATTTATGTTTTTAGTTGTGGAACAAGTATTGTAAAGTAAAGAAGCTGATAAATAATGACTTTAAAGCATTATAAAGTTATTATAATGCTATATGTTTGGTTGTAGGTTTGGAGCTACAAATGAGATGCTTGTTCACAGCCGTCGTGTGCTTTAATCTGAGTTGGAATCCGATGGCGTTTGAAATGCAGCATGAGAGATCTGTAGCTTGCTACAGTAAAAATGCACTGCTGCAGGTGAGTGTGATTATGTATGTTAATAGTGTCCATTAGATTATAGGGAGTGTTGAAGAAGTAGGCAAATTAGAGGGCTGTTTGTTAGTGCTTCCACATGCAAGTGGGTGATGTCAGCAGAGTAGATATAAACGGTATTTATTTTAACTCTGCTGATGTCAGAAGGATTTATTCCACTGCAGTGAAAATAACATCATTTATCTCACTGGAATTGGTCTCATCCCCATGGTATAAAATAAAATCAAATATATATATATATATATATATATATATATATATATATATATATATTGCACCTTTATGGATATGTTTTAGCCCAAAAGTGGAAGGTACCATTGTTTTCAAGTATGGCTTTTAATACCTAGATATATGGAGTTTTCACAGGGGAATGGGAAAAGTATAATTTTGGTGCTCTGCAATTAATTTTAAGCTGTATTAAATGGTGAATATGGCAGGTAAGATGCCAGCTTGTTTAACAACACCAGGAAATTCAGTTGACAGGATTAATATAGAACTCTAGGGATTTGGGCAGTCTGTGGAAGTGCATTACTTGGATACCACCTTGATGCCAAGCAAGTGTTATGATTTTATATTTGTTGATATATAACAGATTATTTTCTTTTTTGTTAAGTATTTGGTTTTTGCTCTGCTGTTTTTCTTACACTAACTTAGATGAATGATTTGAATTGATATAGCAAGTAACACTGTTTGGTATGTGATTTATAATTTTCCCCTTATATGTATTTTATTATTGTATTTTGGTTTTATGTTTCTTTTATAATGTTTTAAATTAAAAAATATCCCCTAAACTTTGTAGATAAGTACCATGGGATCTTTAACTTCCACTTTAGATTGTCACCAAAGATGAGCAGAAAGGACCTCAGTTTAACATCTAATCCGAAGGATGGCACCTCAACAGTGCAGAACCCCCCCCCCCGTACTGCACTGTTACTACTAGCCACATGTAATCCAGACGTATCAGTCAAACAAATGGTTCTAACCTGTGGAGCAGTTTCACAATTCAGTTAAAAATGCTACCCACTAATTATATTTATTTATTTTCATTTTTGTTGACCAGGTAAGTGCACTAGACAATTCCTGCCTATTTTCAGGCACGACCCGGGGAGGGGGATACAGATAAATGCCAACTGACTTTGAACCAGATTAAGGTGTTGGTGGTATTTTTAGTGAATGAGAGAAATTTGGCGAGGACACTGGGGAAATTCCCCTACTCTGGGGACGGGTGGCGCTGTCCGTCCGTTAGCAGAGATGGCGGACCTCAGTCGGTCGGAGCTGGAGCTTGAGGAAGGATGTGCGCTTACTGATGAGGAGATGTGCTCCGAGCTTGGAGCTTGGGAAGTTTCCACAGTAGCGGTGGTGCTGGATACAGGGGCTGTATGTGATGACGGTAATTCCCTGTCTGTTTTTGATACTATGGATGCTGATTCCTGCTTGGCTATGGATACTTCTGCTGAGACATTGTTGCAGGAAGAACTGGTTAAAAAAAAGGTGCATTTAATGGATTTGATTCATACGGCTGAAAAAGATTTTCATATTTGCCAAATGGAATTGGAGGCTGAACGTACTAAATGCAAATTCTCCCAGTCTAGTCCATTTCAGTCTGGTGGGAAATGCTTTGAGCAACAACATACTTTGCCTCCACTTGGCAGGACTCTGACACCTGACTCTATTGGTCGTGATGCTGCTTCTGAGTTGTCTTGCACTCTGCCTTCATGGTCTCCGGGAGAGGCGCTCACTCAAGCGGGCTGGAAGTGGGCGGGTGACAAATGGATCCCTGACCCGCTTGTTTCCATTCCTGGCGGTACACATCAGTGTATTGTGGATATTCGGTCTCCAGTGGTTGGTCCATTGTCTAAGTCCCCAATGGTCGTTGCTGCAGATGCGCATTCCCAGGGTGAGGCTGGAGTTTTTTCGGTTGCGTCAGACGTTGATGTAGCCTCGACCCCTCTGCCCATTTAACCGGGTCACTGTTCTTCTACGGAATTTTTGGTATCTACATCAAAAGTTGGTGGACCTCCCTACACGAGCTGTTTGCCTGCTCCAGATCCAAAAGGCATTGAACATCCTTCCGTGAGTACTGTAAAGCCAGCTAAAATTGGCGTTTCTTCGTATGCAGGCTTATTTAGGAAACCTGCTGAATTTGTAGAAGCATAAAGTTTTAGTGCGACTTAGGTATTGTGGAACTGCCCGGAGACTCCTGATAGACTTTGGGTGGGGAAAGCTGCTCCTTGGCTCGATGGGTTTGTCTCCTGCTGAGGTTTATGCTTTCATCCATCCCCCTGGTGAACGTAACTATGATATTAGTTTTTGTTCTGCGGTTTCCCTTGACAAATTTTGGAGGTTGTATTATGACTTGAAGAATCATGCTGATTGGAAAGATTTTCAGGCCATCCCGATCACTAAACCTACTGTCAAGACTGTGACTATTCTTTTTCGGAACGAAGGCGTGAATATTGCAAACATTCTTTTCTGGTTGGAGAAGAGGTGTCGGGTTCAAGATAAGCCTAGACCCATTATGGATGGGAATGGCTTTTGGACAGGGGGTTGGACTGTTCATGTACAATTACAGCAATCTGATGAGGGTATTCAGCATTTGCCGAGTTCCTTTTTTTGGGGGAGGGACAGGGGTATCATATTTTATGCGGGTCAACCTAAGAGTTGTTTTAAGTGTGGTTCTTTAACTCACTTGAACACATCTTGCGATCAGATTAAATGCTTTCAATGTGGTACATTGGGTCATTCGATTGCTGATTGTGTGGCCCCCCCGTATGCAATTTATGTAATGGGGTTGATCATTCCTTCTCAGAATGCCCTTGGAACAATATTGATGTTGATGAGTCTTCTGATCAAGAATATTTTTTGTCACAAGCTAGAGCTGTTTATATGGAGACTGACGGTTCTCTTACAGAGAATTTCCATAGGTGGAGAGGGAGAGGTAGAGGCAGGGGGTGGGATGCATGTGAGGGCAAGGCCAGTTGATCATTCTGCTACCCATGATTTTGTGCAGTTTAAGACAGACCCTTCTGATTTAGTGTCTGCTGAGCTGCATGGTGTCTCTCCCTTAGAACCCCCTTTGGATTACATTCGGGGGGAGAAGGAAACACCTTTTGTTACCCCTCAGGGGTCTCCTCAAAGGGTTTCTATCTTGCAGAGTCCTGGTCTGCTCACTTCACCACCAGCTGCTGTATTTTCTGATGACCATGATTGTGAATCTTTTCGCGACCCTGATATTACGATAACATCTGCACGTATGGATGGTAGAGAGGGAGACTGTACCCCTGTTTCTCCTTTACCTTTGGGTAATTGTTTTTCTGTACTAGCCTCCTGGGGAGATCAAGTAGACACGGCACAGCCATTGCTGGATTTGCCTCCGGTTCTCTCTTCTCCTATGATGGCGTCCTCTTGTTCGGTACAGGTTTCTGTATGTGACTTACTGGCCACCAGGAAGCATGTTACTCGATCAAGTAATAAACTGTTTAAACCCCCTCCTTGACCCTTCTCCATTATCGATTGTTTCTTTAAATGTCAATAGTTTGAAATCTCGCAGACGGCGTTTTTTGACTTTTGGTATTCTCTTTAGTTTACATTACGATATTTTTCTTTTACAGGATACGCGTTTGTCTACTGTACTCGATGTCTCCAGTGCTATTAGAGATTGGCGTTGGGGAAAATTATTTTGGTCCTTTGGGGAAGAGGTATGTAGTGGGATAGGGATTTGTTTTGCAACTTCTGATGTTCGGCTGTTGCGTTTGGTGGACATAGAACCGGGCAGGGCTTTATTGGTGGATGTCATTGTACGTGATTTTTCTTGCAGACTGATTTCTTTCTATGGTCCTCAGATGAAAGCCCTTAGAGTTACCTTGCTTAAGAAGGTTCAACCCTTTTTGTATACTGGTAGGCAATTATTTTTTGGTGGGGACTTTAATATAAATTTTTTTCATAAAACTGATGTTGGGAAGCAATACTGCGATAAGACTTGTTTAAAATCTATTCTTTCATTAGCAGGTTTGAAAGATTCTCACTCCTCTGGCAATAATAAGGCGAGGTCTACTTTTTTTAAGGGGAATTTGTCTTCACGTATTGATTTTCTTTTTGTTAAGAAGGATTTGTTTTTATCCCAGTTACTTTATGTTCCTATTGAATCCTCTGATCACGTTATGATCGGTATTCAACTAGATACTCCTTTTTGCAGAATGAAAGGCCCGGGTTTTTGGAAGCTTAATGTTTCCCTTTTACGTGCTCCTGATGTATTGCATGATTTGGCTATTCTTATCAGTGACTGTGTTTCAACGATAGTTTTACATGATGATTTGGTCAGTTGGTGGGAAGGTTTTAAGGGGTGTTTGATTGGGTATTTTCAGGCGAAAGGTAGGTTGAGATCTGAAAAGAATCAGGCTGCATATTTATCTTTACGGAATTCTTTGCAGACCTGTTTCACACACAGTTTAATTTGGGTACTGACTTATCTAAAGATATTGCATCGCTAAGCAACAGATGGTCCAGTTTCAGTATAGTCGGATGACCTCCCTGATACATGAACAGACCTTTGGGACACAGGGTAAATCTGCTCAAGTGAACCCCTTCCTGGCATGCAGGGAGCGGGTTGATAAAATAATTTTTACGGAGTTACAAGATTTGGATCATAAGATACTTAAAGATAATGTGAGCATTATGGATTTTTTGAATGACCATGTTGATCGATGTTTCGGGGAACCTGGTTTGGCTTTTGATTGTGTGTCACAAGTTTTGAGGGCGGCTGACCTTCCTAGGTTAGACCGCAGGGACCAGGTTACGATGGTTCAGGCGTTCACTAGGCTGGAATTAGAGACTGTTATTGTTTCCCTTAACGATGAGATATTTCCTGGTTCTGATGGGCTGCCTGGAGAATTATATAAAGTCTTATGGCGTTTAATGCCTGATGTGTTGTTAGCATTCTATAATACTTTAATTTTAGAGATACTTTTACCTTCACAGATGTATGAAGGCTTATTGATTTTTTTATTTAAAAAAGGGGATCATTCTGATATTGGGAATTGGAGACCCTAACATTGTTGAATGTTGATTTTAAGATTTTTCTAAACTTTTGGGTAATCGGTTGTCATTGGTTATACCTACCTTGGTTAGTGAATACCAATTTTGTGCTGTTCCAGGGAGGAAGATGTTTGATGCTTTGATTTATATCAGGGAAATTATGGATTTGGGCATCTCAGGTAGTTTGGATGGTTATTTAGTAAGTTTGGATCAGGCTAAGGCCTTTGATGGGGTGACCCATGATTATTTATGGGAATGTTTGAGAGCCTTCAGTATTCCGGATGCTTTTGTGCAATGGGTTCAGCTATGCTATGCCTTGGCGTATGTGATCCCATTGGATAATGGTTGGAGGGGTGGGATGCATAGGGTAATGAAAGGGGTCCAGCAGGGGTGCCCGCTTAGCCCTCTTTTGTATGTTTTTGCCCTTGATGCTTTGCTACGTATTATTCACAAGTCCCTCCTGATTCCTGCTATTTGCTTGAATGAGAGTGTTTTTTTTTAAGGTTACAGCTTATGCAGATGATTTGTGTCTTTTGTTGCCTGATATTGCATCTATGTCGACGGCCTGTAGGATTTTCACTGAATTGGGCAAAGTTATGGGTGCTCGTATTAATACTTCGAAGACTCAATGTATTCCTATTTCTGGTTTACCTGAGTTTTCTTTTAAGGTGGGTGATATTATAGTCGGACACAAACCTTGTAAAATATTGGGTATTTATTTTGGTGGCCAGGATAGTGCGGTGGATAATTGGTCATTAGCATTGCAGGCAGGCAATTCTAAAGTACAATGTTGGAACAGAAACACTTTGTCTAAGAAGAAACGGGTGTTTCTTATCAAGTCATATTTAGTTCCAATTTTTCTTTTTCTCAGTAATATTTATTTACTTCCTAAATATTTGGAGGTGGCTTTGATGAGATGTTTTTTTTGCGGGATTTGGGGTAGCCGCTTGAACCCCATCAAATGTAATATTTTATATTTAGATTATAAAGCTGGGGGTTTGAGAATGTTAAATCCGATTCTTTTCTTTTATTTGATTTTTTTTTATTCTAATATAGTACCTGTAGATCGGGATGTTTCAAAGATTTGGAGCTTACTTGTTTCTGGCCCATTGCAAGGGGTTTTACAGGAATGGAAACATGCATCTTTTGTGCACAAGAACAAAAGATGGCCCCGACTGTCCGTTCGATGGTGTGGGATTTTTGATAAAATTAAGTGTTGGGATATTAGTTGGGAGACCGTATTAAGATTTCCCAGGAAAACTCTGTATACTTTTATATTGGGAAATTTTTTTATGATAATCCTTTTTTGTTGCTTTCTGAATCTGTACAGTTACATATTTCCAGATATATTGTAAACCCTCGTATACCTTTATATATGTGGGATGTTGTTTGGTTGGGTATCCATGGTAGAATTAATGTTAAGAGTAACCAAAAACACAAATCTCTGTCTGAACGTTTTTGTCCGAGGGTTTCATGTGCATCTGCATTGGAAACTATGGATCATCTATATTTTCACTGTACATTTGCGATGGAATTTTGGGATATTGTTAAGCACCGTTGGAAGCCTGATTTTAAAATTCCACCTTCTAGTGAGAGCCTTTATTATGGTTCCTTCACACCTATGGGATTGGCGGGTGTTACTGATACCTTGCAAATACTGCACTCCTTTTTTTTGTATTGGATGTGGATTTGTAGATGCAGATTAGTGTTGCAACAAAAATTTATTCTTCCTCTTACTTTAGTTTATATGGTAGAAACTGAAATCAGTAAATTAAGATCGGTGGAGAAATATCAATTTTCTTGTACCCAGTGGGAGGCTCTTTGGGGTTCCTTTGTTTATATTCCTTGATTAGTATGCCATCCTGGGGTGCTGCGCAGCATTTAGGTTCCTTTTTTTTTATAATATAATATGAATTTATGCAAGATTTGCTTTATCTTTCTTTATATTCCCCCTACTTGTTTAGGGGGGGCTGGTTATAGTTTCTATTCTGTATATCAGGGGTGTTGCATGAATTGATATAAGTGTAATTTTGTTTGTATTCTCCTTTTTCTGTATTGTATTATGTAATGTTGGATGTAATATAATTTGTTGTGTTTTCAATAAAAATTCCCCTACTCTTTTTGATAAGTGCCATGGGATCTTTAACATCCACCTGAACTACCACCAATCCAGGCAGATGGGACCTCGGTTTAACATCTCATCCGAAAGATGGCACCTCAGAAGTGCAGCACCTCTCTCATACTGCACTACAGTGTCAGTACTGGGATATTAACCCATGTGCCAGATGTGGGAACTGAACCCACAGCCCTCTGATCTCACGGCCTCAGAGGCGAGTGTGCTACCTACTGAGCCACTGACACTTGTCAACATAAAATAAACTAAACAAAACAAAATAAAACAAAAAAAAAGACAATGGTTGGTGCATGTAACCCAGACTTTTATACAAACTCTCAGTGTACAATGCTTTTATAAACCACTTGAGCTTTGCAGTTTGGGTTTATATAGCATCACACACCTCTGGTGTGTATAAAATTCTAGTTGCACATAAAAATCCAATTATTGTTCTTTATGGAATGATCTTGAAAACTCCAAACTGTGGCAGCATTTGGTTAAGTTGTTTTTAAGTTACAAGGGCTTATAATATCCTAATTTGCTTATTTGTAAAATTATGTGAAACAAAATTTCCTAGAAATATGGATGCTTGGTGGAGATCCAAGATGGCTACCTGAAGATCAAACAGTCAGCATTGCACTCCGGCACCACTTTGAGAAAACTGTACAAAGCCTCTATTATTTTTAGTAATGCTAATGTTCAGCTGCATCCTCTTTGAATTAGGAACCTGTTGCCTGGGTTAATAAGCTGGCAGACCCAAGTATGTCTAAGGTAGTCTGCAGATCAAGAGATATTATAGAGCATTTCTCCGAGCAAAAGAAATGCAAAAAATCAACCTTCAAAATCACAAAAGTCCTGATGGAATCAAGTGCACCAACAGGTGATAAAAATATTGACTGCATATTCCTACAACAAAAAAAGCTTGTTTTTACCATAATATGGACTTGTCGTTTTTCAGACCAGCACTTTCCCCAATCCCTGCAACCCCAACAAGGGATGAAGCACTAAACACAGACCCTGTCTGATCTCCTGCATGATTTTCTGATTCAGAAGCATTGCCACAGTTTTATGAACCATCTGATAAAGAATCAGCATTTCTCTGTGAGTTGGAATCAGCCACAGACCATTCAGAGCAGTAAGTGAGCCTACCATCTCCTAGCAATGCAATTAAAGTGGTAACTACAACTCTGCAGGGCAGTTCAGTAACAGCAGTGAGTACGTTCCATTCTACTACTAATAATATTGCAGACTGTGTATCACTACAAAATTGTAACTCTGCTCAGTTGGCTCCAGCAGTTTTTGTGTTAATTGTTTACTCTGATTCTAAAGATCACACAGGTGTAATTGACATCACCCCAGCTATAAGTACACGTTTGGTTAATTAGCTGAATAATGAACCAAATCTACTTGCTAACTCTGCACCCGATAAAATACTAGTAACTCCCCTATCAATACAATTCATCAAAAAGACAAGTAAAAAGTGGATGACAGGAATGCTAATCTTTTGACACAATTTAAAAATGAGTTTAAAGCTGATATAGCGAAGGAGTTTGACTCTTTGACCGCCACTCTGATAACACATAAAAATAAAGTCTCAGGGCTCAGAGAGAAAAGAATGGAAGCATTAAGTCTTCGTTCAGGTGAAATAGAAGAGTGAGTCAGTGAGCTAGAGGAACAGTTCACCCATTATTGGAAACAGCCACTAGCCACTCAGCCCAACTCCAGTTATTGCTGCAAATAAATCATAGAACAAGAGGATAGAGCTAGATGAAGCAATCTGAAACTGATAAAGGTCCCTGAAGGAGTGGGGGGAGGGGGGACTAGAGGTGACCCTATTTCCTTCTTTGAGAAACTACTTACAATGAGTCTAAAATTTGCAGAAGACAAGATCTCAATTGACAGGGCTCACCATGGAGGCAGGCTGAGTGACTCAGACGCCAGAGCTGGAGTTTCAGATTCACCCCAACCTGTTTATATTAAACCTCACTGTTTTCAGGATACGGAATGAATCCAGACAAAAGCAGAATTGAAAAAGGTCTAGTTGCAGAAGGTTCTACATTTCTCATTTATCTAGACTTCAGCACCAAAACCTGCCAGTCAAGAAAAGCTTTTGATAAGATGAAAAACATTCTGAGGGAGAAAGTTACCAAATTTGCCCTTTTACCTCCTGCAAAAATAAGTTTCTTCTGGGATGGTAAAATGCAATACTTTGTGGACCTAAAAAGAGCTGAATCATTTTTGTTTTCAAACCATTGTTCAAACTGAACTAACAACCCCTCTGTTTTTCCATATGCATTCTCTAAGCCCAGCAATAAAGCTCAAAGCACCACAAGGAAACACTTTCAACCTTGCAAAGAAACTATTGAACTGATCACTGAGCATACAGATCAAGAGATTCCCCATCCCTGAACTGACGCAGGGATGGGAGCAATAATTGGTACTATTCCAGGACCCAGTGGCACCATGGTGGACAACACCTCGTAACCACTTGGATACCCTTACAGAAATAATTAGCAGCACCGCTGAATCCAATGATGCATAGGATACGGCGCTGTGTTCCTTGGCTATGCCATCATTCATGGACGAACCCCTCGGTGTACAACAAGTGGTGAATCAGGCGATGTTCCCCAGGCTGTTTCTTGGGGACTATGCCCAATGGTGAGATGTGGAATTGACCACATGGTGAGCTTGTGAAAGGCCCCTACACCCTACCTGCATTTTTCTCCTTAAGTATTTGCTTGTGAACTACGTCTTCCTTCCCCCTGACCAAAGCCAAGTTCTTTGCCGTCACCCTTCTCCTAGTCCCTTAAAAAGCTAATGCAAAGTCCATTGTAAAACCCTCCCTCAGCATTGCCCCCTGGTTCTGATCTGGGTATCCCACAGTCCAGGTGTCCACCATCTCAGCCCTGATGGAAGTCCTGGCCAGTGGGGAAACCCCATCTCAGGGTGTCTGCCACCCTGGTTCTCAATTCCATGCATAGTTGGAATTGTACCCACCTCTGCTCCCAAACTCCCATCCCTTCCCCCCAAATCCACTATTGTTCCCCCCACTTACTCCCCTCGAAAGGGCTGTTCTTGCCCCTTGTCCCCAGAGCGCTCGTTGTTCCCCTGAACTTCACTACTGGATATTGTCTGCTACATTTTGAGCAAATGTGTTTAAACTTACAACTAGCCCAGGTGCATGTAGCTCTGTTGTATGCTCAGCATGACTTGGGCCCCCCCCCATACCACAGTCTTCTTGGTTCCCTCTGATAACCCTCCCACCTGGCTGGATGGAGTTCTGACCCATAACTCTGAGTGCATGCAATCTCACATCAGGGTGCCCCTCGCTGCCATTCACTGCCAGAAAGCCTCATCATACTCTAACCATCCATAATCTTTCTGGGCTTTGTACACATCCCTAATGATGGCCATATACTGTAGATCAGGAGCGGTATAGACAACTCTGACTGCTTTTCTAGTAAAATGGTGCTATATACCAGAAAACTCACTTGCCATGTGTCTAGACTTTTTCCTTTGTAAGTAGTTTCCTCCTGTTTGTGGCCCACTACTGCCAGAGCTACAGCCATCTCTGATTTTCCCACCATTTCTTTTAGTTCATATTTTTTGGCTGTCATTTTGTCCAACAGGCAGAAAATGTCCACATACTCACCTTTCCATATTTTATCCTTAATGGAAGCTGGTACATGGTCCCCCAATGAGACACCTGGAGGAGCATCATAAAGCTTCTTCTCCCCACTTCCCCCTACTCCAGTCCCTCCCGGATCCCCCTTGTCCCCCCTTAGCTTTCTTAAGCTCATCTAGAATTTTTCCCATTGTGTCCAGCCCTGTGTCCCCTATCTCATCCAACAACCCTGCCATATAATCCTTGAGGCTGCCCTCTCCTGAGGGAGCACCCACACCCTTACCCACTCCTGTGTCTGGGTCTGATGGTTCTGGTGTGGGTTTGGGTGGGGGGGCTGGTTCTGGGTCTGGGGCTGGTCCCCTTGGGCGCTTACCTCCTGCCCCCCACCCCTGTGCCCCAAGGTCAAGCAGGCTGCTTCCTTTTCCTCTCTGCCACTTCCACTTCCTCATACTTTTCAGCCCTCTTGATGAGCTCTGTCATGTTACCCGTAAGAGCTACTGCTTCCACATGGAGCTGAGCACTGGAGACCAGCATGGGCTGCTTCTTGGGTGCCATTTTCTGAAAGAAATGCTATCCAAGAAAATAGGGGAGTGAGAAACATAGGTCATTCAGTTTGATCTCCCTCACCCCCTTCTTAAGAGTTATATCAGCTATAACCTTGTAACCCAGAAGTAAACATGCAGGCACCTCCATTGCCCCCTCACTTCACACCTGCCCAATGGTCCAGAGAGTGCACCTGACATCCATGTGACCACCAGCTTATGCCTGGTGAATGCAATAAGCCTGTTGACCCTGGTACCCTTTTTTCATCCCCTGCATGCCTGGGTCCCCAGGGTGCATCCCACATCAATATGTTCCACATGTGCCCTGGCTCTCTTTACCCCCCCAATGACTCACCCTATGGCCATGCTGATAAGCCATTCAGAACTGCCAGTTTGCTCCCTCAGTCTGCCTCTGTCACTGCAAGAGATCAGCTGCTCTACCCATAGTTGCCCTATTCCCTCCTCCACATGGCTATGGGGTCACATCATCACCTTGTAGACTGCCAGACCACTCATGAGGCCTACCAGGTTGCCCCCCCCCAGTGTAGTACCTCACTCCATAGGCTTCGCCCTCACCTCCCTACCCTCCACCGAAGCTGCCCCATGTATCCCCCTGTGAACACAGGGGTACCGCCAGCCACCTGCCCAGAACTCCCAGATAGCTCTTCCCCACCCCCTCCCTCAAGGATGCACTCCGCTGACCCTAACCCAGGGTCGTTACATGCTAAGGCTTGCCCCCTGGGCCCCAAGCCCCAAATGTCTCCCCCATCTTGATGCATAATTCTCCTCCTCACCTGAATGGTTGTACCCACTTCTGTCCTGAACCACCATGTTCCCTCATGGTCCACCCTCAGGCCTGGTGCCCGTGAAGCCACCAATATTAGGCCTATGCACTTCTTGTATAGGACCCCTTTCAAAGTCGCTCCCTCCTTTTCTTTCGGATCCATTTCACTTCTTTTCCCTTTTTTTTTTGTGACGAGAACTCTCAAGTCATCTCCTAGTGCCAAAACTCCCTACCCAATTCTGCCTACAAAGCGTACTTCTGCCCCTACCACATTGCCCGGAGTCATTCCCATCAACTGGCTGCCCACACCATCGCCACATGGTGATAACATCAGATGCCATCACCACATGGCCCAGCGGCCAGTCACTTTGGGCCCCAATATGCTGGCCTACCATGCTGTGCCTCCTTGCTGCCAATGAAACTTTAGCCAGTTCACATTTTGCTTTTTGGGCAGTCCGCCCAGCACAGTAAAATATTCCTGCCTAAATCCGAGGCCAGTAATGGTGCAAGCTTCCCTGACCCATCTGACCAGGTGACTGGCTATCCAGCTCTGTAAGGCCCCGATGGCGTGCTTCTTTTCCCTCTGAGCCTAAAATGCAATTTTCATGTAAGGAAACTCACTAACTCCGAGCAACCAAAACAGAAACCACTGAGGCATCTGCGCTCCCTTCCTTCTGACCCCAACCCACAAGCGCACTGTGCCCGGTGGTACATCCCCAAATACAGCTGGACCAATGTTACTAGTGCCAAACAACAACAAATTCAAGCCCTCTTGTCAGCATCGTAAGTCCTGGCTGCCGCCCGATCCTCGCACCAACTCAGCAAAAATCACAAAAACGATGAGCAGGAACAATACCGTCACAAAACGGGATGGCATTCTGTGCAAACATTCTTAACCAGCAACGAGCTACTTCTTTTATGTGTAGCCGTATAAGTTGTGGGAAATGGGCTTGGCAGCCTCCCCCCACGTGGCCAGCAAGGCCCAAAACTCAACAAGCCATACTAAGAGTAATAAAATATATAACCTACACAATTATAGTGAACGCTTAAGCAGGAGGGCTCTTTAGTCCCTCAAACTGAGGGCTCCTAGGTCAACATAATTACCAGGAGCACACAAATTAGACAGCAAAATTAACAACCCCCAGGGGTCTGGCTGACCAGGCCCCCAGAGTTGCCTTACCTTACCTAGTGGTGTAAATAGCTCAGGAAAAATTGCCAAACGTTGTGCTGAGAAAATGAAAAACCCAGCAGAAATAGGCAGAAAGCTCTGAGCCCAGGGCCTATAAACCCCAAAAGGACCCTTCCAGGCCACACCCCTGGGCCAATCATGTAACCTCACAGCTGTATGCATCATTCACCTGCACCTGTCAATCATGACATCACCTGTGCCTTCCTTTTCTTCCACCTGCCTGTCATTCCTGCCCTCACTAAGCTCTGCCCCTTCCCACTGTCCTGCCTATTTTCCCCTTCCCCTCACCTCACCCTGTATGATCCTAGATCCACCTCCATTTCTTCAGGGCTGCCATCAGACAATTCAGGTTGCCTTTTATTGGCAACTCCATTTATCACTGAGTGCGCCCATTTCAATGTTAATAAACAACTTCACTGATAAAGTTGCCCATGAATACACTTAAAAGGGGCATATCACAGACCAGAAATATTGTTATGGTTGGGATCTATTTCCACCACTGATATTTTATCTATTTATTCAATTCATATGTGATATTTTTGCTTTTTCTCAGTGTCTCTTCTTAACTCACATGATGCGCTGAATTTTCTATATTGTATTAGAGGTTATTGTATGTCTGCAGCATCATATGGTGTTTAAGTGGGCCAGGAGACACAATCACTGAGAGGGGTAAGTACTGCTGTGTTTCACTTTGGCCATTTTTGTTGATGGATGGAGGGTAAGGTATGGGACTTCCCCAGGAAAGATCATTTGAAAAATGTGGTTAGTAACTCTTACTTTTCTACTTCTAATGTATTGGCTCTATTATATGGTTCACTGGTCAAATACAAAGACGTATTTTGTGGGCAGCACATTCATTACTAGAACAACAAGGATGAAAGGGGACAGAAGAACTATGATTAAGGGGAAAGGGTGGGGTTATTATGAACATACGAAAATGCCAGCAGAAACAGGCCTAACGTTTTTTCGAGTCTACTCAACTGTGCAGCTAGCCCCTCAACACAAGTGCCCACCCTCCCTCCACTCCTATTAATTACTCCTCCCTCACTCTGTCCCACCCCTCTTAAACCCCCCCAATTCCATGTGTCTGTCTCAGTGTTGGGGGTGGGTGGGTTCTCTGAGTGTGTGTTGTCGCGGTGATTATGTTTCATGATGTTTTCCTCCCAGGGGTGGGGAGGGTGGGAGTGGACAGCATATAAAAAAATGAAGCAATACAAGGTATATGTTTTTCACAGGTTTACAATAGGATCTCTGACAAAAAAGTTAATTCTGATTAAGGTCTACGGGTTTTTTAAAAGAACTGCATTTCTTCTCATTCAAATATAGTTTTGATGGCTAGCAGTCTAAAAATATTTTCATGAAATGTTAAGGGGGTGAGAGATAGAATGGGGTCCAAGTGTTAACACCCCTTATAAAATTAATTCAAGAGGGGTGGCAATATTTTTCAAGAAGAACTTGGGTATTACAATCACATGGTCCATAATACATGAGAATAGTCAATGCTCATATGTGAAATTTCAGTTTAGGGGCAATTGCTCACGTTAGCTAATATCTACAGACCAAATGGAAATTCAGCAATATTTTTTCAGGAGTTTTTTCTAAATAAAGCAACCTGTAGTCCTCCATTAATCATAGGTGGGGGCTTTAACCCTACATTAAACAGTAACCTGGACAAAGCTAATATTTACCACGGCAAGGACCATAGAAACACAGAACCATAGAAACATAGAAACATAGACTTTGATGGAAGATAAGGACCGCTTGGCCTACCTAATCTGCCCATTTCCCTACCTATAGGATAAGCTGCAGATCCTAGTTAACCAACAACCTATTTCTTCCTACCCCCCACAAAAATTGCCTTATGTCTGTCCCATACATTCTTGAATTCTCCCACAGTTTTAGACCCCATGACCTCCTCAGGAAGCCGTTTCATGAGTCCACCTCCCTCTCCATGAAAAAATACTTCCTCACATTGCCCCTGAACCGCCCCCCCACCATCTTCAAATTGTGTCCCCTTGTTCTTGCACATCTCTTTTTCTGAAAGATGCTACCCTCTTGGACTTTATTGATTCCACTGAGGTACTTAAAAGTTTCTATCATGTCCCCCCTCTCCCTCCTTTCCTCAAGGGTGTGTGTGTATATATATATATATATATATATATATATATATATATATACTCGCTTTGTCTTTCCTCATATGGGTTCTTTTGCAGACACTGCACCATTTTAGTTGCCCTCCTCTGTACTGCCTCTATCCTGTCTATGTCCTTGCGGAGATAGGGTCTCCAGAACTGGATGCAGTACTCCATATGGGGTCTCACCAACTGTCTGTATGGATGAATAACAACTTCTTGTTTTCTGCTAGTGATGCCTCTCCCTATATATCCCAGTATCCCTCCAGCCCTCCCTGCTGCCTTCTCACATTGCTTGCTAACCTTAAGGTCATCTGATGTGATTACCCCCAGGTCCCTTTCCATTTTTGTTGTTGTTACTACCTCTCCCCATTGTGTAATCTTCTCCTGGGTTTTTGTTTCCCAGGTACATTATTTTGCACTTCTTTGCATTGAATCCAAGCTGCCATACTTCTGACCATTCCTCCAACCTTGCCAAGTCCTGTCTCATTCTTTCCACACCTCCTTGTGTATCAACCCTGTTGCAGATCTTTGTGTAATCTGCAAAGAGGCATACTTTTCCTTCTAGTCCCTCTGCAATGTCACTTATAAAGACATTAAAAAGGACTGGACCCAGTACTGAACCCTGCGGTACCCCACTAGTAACCCCTCTTTCTTCAGAGTGGACTCCATTTACAATTACCTTCTGTGTACTGTTGTCCAGCTAGTGTTTTACCCAGGCTACCACCCTGGGACCCACTCCCAGGCTGGTTAATTTGACTATTGATCTTTTGTGTGGGACTGTGTCAAATGCCTTGCTAAAGTCTAGGTAGGCCATGTCCACAGCACCTCCCTGGTCTACTACTTTGGTCACCCAGTCAAAGAAATCAATTAGATTCATCTGACATGACCTTCCCACTGTGAATCCATGCTGCCTTGGGTCCTGTGCCCCACTGGTCTCTAGGTATGCAACAATTCTTTCCTTCAGAAGTAATTCCATCACTTTCCCTACCACAGAGGTCAAACTGACAGGTCTATAGTTTCCTGCCTCTGTCCTGGTCCCACTTTTGTGAAGGGGACTTACATCCACCTTCCTCCAGTCCTCAGGTACCACACCATCCTCCCATGATTTGTTTAAAAGGGTAGTCAGTGATTTCACTAGTTCTCCCCTTAATTCTTTTAGAATTCTTGGGTGAATTCCATCAGGCCCCATTGCTTTGTTCATCTTCAGTTTTAGGAATTCTTTCAGAACCCTTTCTTCTGTGAAAGGACTGGGATCGACCCCCCCCCCCATCCAGAGTGCTTTCGTTAATTAGATCAGGCACCGCCTCCTCTTTTGTGAATACTAAGCAGAAATATCCATTCAGTATCCCTGCTTTTTCACTGTCCCTCTCTGCTCACCTGCCATCCATTCTGTTCAGCCTCACTATCCCTCCCTTTGTCTTTCTATGCTTCCTGATGTACCTATAAAAGGTTTTATCCCCCTTCTTAACTGAGTTGGCTATCTTTTCCTCAGTTTGGGCCTTTGCTATTCTGACTTCCCTCCCTGCTTCCTTCTGCCTTAACTAGTACAGCTCTCTGTTCTGCTCCTTCTGTGTTTCCTTATACTTCCTGAATGCTATCTTTTTCTCCATGACTTTCCCCGACACCTCTTTTGAGAACCATAGTGGCTTTTTCTTTCATTTTGATTTGTTTATTTGCTTCACACAAAGACTTGTTGCCTCTGTGATGGCAGTTTTGATGTTTCCCCATTGTTGCTCAACCCCTCCTTCTAGCCTATTTGCTAGTGCTTTTCTAAGGCACTCTCCTATCTTGCCAAAGCCTGCCCTCCTGAAGTCCAGTACCTTCACTTTTGTATGGCTTGACTCTGTAGCTGAATTTATAGTAAACCACACTGTTTGGTGGTCACTTGTTCCCAAATGGCTACCCACTTATAGATCTGAGATCCTCTCACTGTCCCCATTTGAGAGTATGAGGTCTAAGATTGCTCCCTCACGAGTGGATTCCAAAACTAGCTGTCTGAGGCATGCCACCTATAGGGCATTGCGAATGGCCCTGCTCTTGGATGTGGCTGCAGCAAATGTGCTCCAGTTAACATCTGGCATATTCAGATCTCCCATCAACAGTATCTCCCCTTTCTCTGCCATCCCTAAGAATGCCTTCTATCATATCCTTGTCCATTCCTCTCTTTGACATGGGGTCTGTATACAACCCCTCTTGCGGATTGTGGTGCCATTTCCAGTCTCTAGGTGACCCACAGTGCCTCCTCTTCTCCCTGTTTACTCTTTTGTTCAATTGCTTTTATCCATCCCTTACATGAGAGCTACTCTCCCCTCTTCTCCCCTCCCTGTCTCTCCTGTAGGTTGTGTACCATGGTATGTTAACATCCCAGTCATGGTTCTCTGTGTACCATGTTTCTGTGACTGCTATGATATCCAGGCATCCCTCTTCCATCAAGGCCACCAGTTCAGGGAGCTTATTGCCCTGACTATGGGCATTGGTACTCATTACCCTCCATTTCCTGATGGCCTTACTCCTTTTTGCCCCAACCGTGTCCTTATTGCCTTTGTCACTTTCTCCATTTACTCGTGCTCTTCTCCCTGTTGACATCTCTAACTTGGTGTTTATCTCACTTACTACCCTGACTTTTTTTGGGGAGCTAGGATTTCCCTGCTCCTTTCCAGTGCCTCCCCCCTAGGCTAGTTAAAATGCTTGTCAATGAAACATTTAAACCTATCACCTAGGAACCTGGTTCCCCTTCTGAACAGATGTAGACCATCACTCCAGTATAGGCCTACATCACTCAAGGTGGACCCCCAGTCCCCAATGAAGCCAAATCCCTGAGCTCTGCACTAGTTTTCAACCACTGATTGAATCCCATGGTGTGGATCACCCTAGCTTCACCTACGCCATAGACAGGCATCACCTCTGAGAAGGTTACCGTGCGTTCTACTTGTCTAAGGCCCCCTCCCCAACTCCACAAACTCTTCTTGTACTGCTCTGATTCCTTTCTTAGCCAGGTCATTTGTCCCTAGGTGGACAATGACATCCAGCTCCCTCCCCTGTGCAGCTGCTCCGGCGATCCTGAGGATTCGCTCCCTGTCCCTCCAAGCCATGGTGCCAGGCGGGCACATTCTCTCCCTCTCCCCTTCCTCCCCCAGTTCTATCTTCCTAACAATGGAGTCCCCCCACCAGAAGTTGTTTTCTTCCTTTGTATGGTCCCATGCCACCCTCCTTTGGGTCTCCTTTGTGGAGGTTCCCAGCATCCTCCTTGGTCTCCACTATGGGTGCCTCCATAGAGGAACCACACTTTGCCAGAATGGCATATGAATTGTGGAGAGGTACAACTGGAGGGATACACCTCTGTTCCACCACCCTCACTCTCCCTGAGCCCACTGTGGTCCAACTGCTCCTCTTTCTTGGCAACCTCTGAGGCAACCGCAGTGGCCCTGGTGGTCCCTGGATGGAAGAGGAGGTCCCACAAATCTTGGCCAACTCAGCCTGGAGATGAGCAACCTCCTTCCTTAGCCCAGAGAGGTACCTGCAGATGGGACAACACTGCATCCTCCAGAACGTCTCCCAGAAGACTGCTGCTCCATAGCCACTTCACTGCACCACTCCCATCATGTCTTATTTCTGGCCCCTTCACTGTTTGGAATACTTACTCTTTCCTCTGTTTTTATTTTCTCCCTACTTAGTTACAACCTCTTTCCCCTTTAAGCACCTGATCTTCCTGTTCTAAGACAAGAAGATCCTATATTTCTCAGTAGTGCTCTTACTTGCTCAGAGTCAGACCTCCAGCAGCTGGGGGGGGATGGAGAGCTAATCTTGCCCTTCTAGGATGGTGGGTCTTTGGTGGCTCTGTGATCACTCACTTCCTGCTCCCAAACAGGAAGTTCCTGTTGTCAGTCAAATTCTGTGCCTATAAAAGTAGAACTGGCTTTGGATGAGGGGGTGGAGGGGAGGGAAGCAGGGCAATATAGTCTCAGTAGAGAAGTCCAGTCACAACAGCAGCTCCTTGTCCTGGTGTTCTCTGATAATTCTCTGGCAGAAGCTATCTGCAGACCAATCTGCTGTAACTTCTAGAATTCCTGTTAGACTTGAAATTATTAGGTCTATTGAGATAAACACCTGCTCTGGACAGACAATATTCTTATTTTTCCCTGGACCATCAAAGCTACTCAAGAATAGATTTGTTTTCAGTATCAGATTCTTTGATGTATACAATTAATGAAACTGAGTACAAAAGTATATTTATCTTTGACCATTCACCTGTTTTGATCAAGTTGGAACTCAATAAAACACAAACACAATTTACATTTAGATTTGATCCTACTCTCCTTAAATATATTTCAGTAACTATGAAAATGAAATCAGTAAGGGAATTCCATTATACTTCCAGGATAATTATAATACAGATACATCTGTAACTAGAATTTGTAACGCCTTTACATCTCATCTCAGAGGATTAATGATTGCACATAACTCTCAGTGTAGAAGAAATAGACAAATTAAAATGTAAAAATTTGAAAAACTTATACAGTAAGACAGAAGGAAATGTTACACAGCTCAAGTCACAGCCCTGAAATATTAC
Organism: Neoceratodus forsteri; assembly: GCA_016271365.2. Taxonomy (NCBI): domain Eukaryota; kingdom Metazoa; phylum Chordata; order Ceratodontiformes; family Ceratodontidae; genus Neoceratodus; species Neoceratodus forsteri. Next base: position 432,931,054 of record CM057450.1, on the reverse strand, counting down.
AGGAATTATTAAACCTGAGAGATCAAGATAATTGTATGGCAACCTTGGAAGCAGAAAGATACTTATGCTCTACTACAAATATTAAGCTCTTTGGAATCAGTCTGAAAAGATACTTGCATGGCAACTCAAACAACAGCAAGAGGAAATCATATAATTAGTATTAGAAAGGACTCGGGTATTATTACCAACTCTCTTCTGGAAATTAATCAGGAATTTACTAAATATTATAATAGGTCATACACATCTGAATGGAAGGGGCATACAACAGACATTGATTTCTTTCTTATGAATATTTCAATTCCAACACTAGACCAAATCCAGATAAAACAATTAGATGCAAAGACTTCAATGATGGAGATAGAGCTTGCCATCAAAACATTGACAGGTGGTAAAACTCCTGTGTCCTGATGGGCTCCCTATAGATTTTTATAATTCATTCTCCAATATAATTATCCCACATCTTATAAAGCTGTTTGATTTTATTCTCTCACAGCAACCACTCCCACCAGCATTCAGTGAAGCAACTATCCTACTTAAAAAAAAAGATAAAGACCCATTGAATCCAGGATGCTAGTTCCCCATTTCATTGATTAATTCAGATGCTAAAATGTTAGCTAAAATACTTGCTAACAGACTGAACAGGATTCTGCCCAATATAATACATCAAAAACAAAATAGCTTTATAAAGGGATGGCAACTTAGGTCCAATATTAGACAAATACTGAATCTAATCGATAAGTTCAAAACCACTAATTATTCTCTGCTTTCTCTCATACCAGGATTCATACTAGGATGGGAAAGGAGCAAGAAGGTGAGTGCCCATATGATTCCTATTATTCAGTCCTGATAGTAGTAGAGTTTATCTCCAGACATGATGTATTTATCTAGGTTGTTTTTAAACTCTACTTTTGATTTGCTAGTTATACACTCTAGTGGTAAATAATTCCAGGGGTTCACCACTCTAATTGTATAAAAGTACTTCTTAATTTGTTTGTTTAAAATTTTGCCTACAATCTGTAATGGATGATCTATTGTTCCCCTTGGTATCCAGTGATATGGGTGAGTCAAACTGAGCGACTCACTATGAGCTACTCAACTTGACCGCCCGTCAGAAAAACGAGTGTGAAAGAATAGCTAGTGGGGAAATAGTGTGGGTGTGCAAGGAGTCAGACTGGTGGGGCAAATTCAAGCTGGCCATGTAGCACAGTGATAGGGTGTATGCCACTACTACAGAAGGCTCTGGGTTAAGAGCTTGCGATGTGCAAGTAATTTTGTTGTATTTTTTTATACACTTTTCCCCTGTGTCAGGGCCCCCTCCCCAGAGTTGATTACATTAAGAATGGGGCGTGTGGGGGGGCATAGCCCCCAGCATAAAAAAACTTGCTGTAAGAGTTTGGTTTTGTACATGGGCCAATTATCACTGTTGTTCACTTCGCTGTTGTGCAAATCACCATTGCAGTTTTCGGTGACTTGCACTTGCTGTAATGGTCGGCACTGTTAAAAAGTCACCGATATGATGAGGAACCATCTCCCTTGGATCTTGCTTGAATGTTATGTCCAGTTCTGTTAACAAGCATGGATCCTGCATGATGTCAAACATAAAAATGAGATCGCCCCTTATATGCCTTGTTTCCAAGGTCATTAAGTTTAGCTCTGTCAATCTTTCATCATATTCTTTATGCTCAAGTCCTTTGATTACCTAAGTAAATCTTCTTTGCATCCTCTCCAAACCATCTCTAGCCATTTTTTATAAGGGTACCACAGCTAGGAAGCATATTCCATATGTGGGTGGACATATGCTCTATAGAGTGGCATCATAACCTCCCTGTCTCTTGAGATTATATTTCTTTTTATTGTCCATATCATTTTGTTGGCTTTTGCTATTGCTGATGTTGTTTGCAAGGATGAACTAAGATCAGTTGATATTAGGCATCCCAAATCTTTTTCATATTCACATGATCTACATTTTTCTTCCCCATGTAATAAGTAAATTTTCAGTTGTCCTTTCCCAAATGCATCTCACATTTGTCAATGTTGAACTTCATTTCCCAGTGTTTTGCCCATTCAGCTATGTTATTAAGTTCAGATTGAATATTCTGGATATCATTGAAATTTTTGCATGGACCTCCCAGCTTTGTATCATCTGCATACTTAGTGGTAATGCTAGTTGTATTTGCTCCTAAGTCAGATAGAAAGACATGGAAAAGAAATGGCCCCAAGACACACCCATATGGAACTCCACTATTCACTGCTGCCAGTTCTAAAGCAGTTGCATTAATAATCACCCTCTGCCTCCTACCATCCAGCCAGTCAGTAGCCCAGTTAATGATTCAATTATTTAACCCTGCGTTTTGTGGTCTTTTAATGATGGCCAAATGTAGGGTAAGGTCAGAGGCCTTACTAAAGTCCAAATAAATAACATCACAGGGGATACCTGCATCAAGAAGTTTGCTAATCTTTTCATAAAAACATATTAGATTAGTAACACAACTACGTCCTCTGGTGAAGACATGTCATGCTAAATCCGATTTATCAAAAAAGATTTCCAAACTATTACGTATAATTCCTTCTCACGTTTTACAAATGATGCTAGTTAAACTGATTGGTTTATTATTACTAATGTCTTATTTGTTTCCTTTTTTGTGAATTGGGAATGCGTTCGCAAGTTTCCATTCAACAGGGATCTTACTTGACTTAAGTGATTCATCAAACAAAATCTCTGATGGATTGGTCAATGACTCAGGCATAATTTTTAACATTTGACTGGACATTTTATCTGGGTAAGGGGATGAGTTTGTGTTTAATTTTGAAATTCCATTTTTTATTTCTTCATGTGTTACTACCAAATGTTCTTCATTGACACAGTCATCTGAGTTTGCATTTAGCTTTGAATCACCATAAATGCTACTAAAGTAATCATTAAATGTTGATGCCGTTTCCCTAGCATCATGGACTGTTTTGTTATTATGCAGTAGTGGTCCTATATTGCAACGTGGTTTCTTAAGTGAATTGATATACAGTATGAAAACAAAGATTTGAAATTGTCCTTACTTGTGTTTTGTGCTAATTTGAGTTCATTATCACATTTTGCTTTTTTAATTACCTTTTTGCACCTTTTTTGTAGCGATTGAAATTGTACCCACAATGTTTGGTCTTTTGATGAAAGATATCTTTTGTGTACTTTATTTTTCTCATTGATGAGATTTTGTTAATGTTTTTATTAAGCCATTTAGGTCTTTTTTTACCTGATTTGTTTTTTACTATTCTTGGTATGTGGCCATTATTGATTTGTAATATTGTAGATTTGATTATTTGTCACATCTGCTCGACTGATTTGTTAATTAACAAAATATTCCAGTTTATTTTATCTAAGTCTTGCTTTACACTTTGTAGACCAGCTTTTTTATACAAGTATATCTCAGTATAGTTTTGCGAGTGCTTAAACTTGCAGTCTAAAGTAAAGGAGATTATGTTATAATCATCATTACTTAATGGAGGATGAACCATACAATTATTAATTATGCTTTGTTCTGAACCAAGAACAACATCCAATATACAGTATTAGAGCTCCTTGTTGGCTCTTTAACGTGTTGAACTAGATGCATACTCTCACATGTCATTAGAAATGTTTTACCAGTGGAGCTTTCTGCTGTCATAGTATCCCATTTAATGAAGGTTTAAGTCAGATCCCCGGGATGAGGGTTTCCCCTAATTCACATGCAGTTTCTATTTCAGAAATAATGTTAGTCATAAGATCTGCTGGTGCACTTGGAGGCCTGTATATCACCCCTATAATTAAAGGACCTGAAATACCTCAGCAGACCTTTATCCACTCAGATTCGACATTACTAGCTGGACCTTTAACTTGATTGGGAATATCTATAGTACCTATCAATTTTTTTCTGTATAGTGCTACTCCTCCTCCTTTACTGCACTCTCAATTTCTGGAACATAAATTATATCCATACAGATGTATGCCCCATAATTCTGCCTTTTCAGATTACCAGGTCTCAGTAATTGCAATGATATCATAATTGTTGAAAGAGACAAGAGATTTCAATTCATCAATTTTATTGGTCATACTTCTAGCATTGGTTAAGAAACCTTTAAATTCCCTGCATTTCTTAGATAATTTGTTATTTACTGGCATATTACATTTATTGTTATCCATTCCAGACTTCAATTATACCCCTGTGCTAGTTAGTTTAAATTATGCCCAAATAATTGGTTAGCAAACTTTCCCCCAACAATTTTGCTCCATGATTATTTAGATGTAAACCATCTCTAGAGAAGAACATTCTGAAGTTATTGAAAGAAGTCTCATTGTTTATGAAGCTCAAATCTATCCTGTCACACCAACCAACCAATCTTGCATTGATTCTTTCAGTAGTTTTGTTCTTTTCCAAATGGGCTCTAGGGATTGGTAAAAACCTCAATATCATTATTTTGTGACCCTGTGCTTTACATTTTAAACCCAGATCAATAATGTCTGAGCAGATGTCTTTTTCATGAGCTTTACCAACATCATGGCATTACCAACAGGCAGTATAGCCTAGAGGTTAGAGTAATGAGCTGTGAATGAGCTTGGTACATCCAGCAGACCAGACCTGGCTTTGAGTCTCACAGCCTCCACTTGTATACTGTGTGACTCTGAGAACATCACCTAACCACCCAGTGCTCCCAGGTCACCCCTGAAAACAGGAACTTGTGCCTATTGGGTCTTACCTGGTTACCAAAGACTAAAATAAATAAATAAAATAAATCATTACTGCCAATGGGTATAATGATTGAAGTCTTTTTTATTAATTTCAATCCATCAAGTGCCTAGTTTACATCAGCTATTTTAGCTCTTGGTAGGCAGGTGACTGAATTATTAGTCTTGTTTGTTTTGCATACATATCTATCAGAACAACGTGTGATTGAGTCTCCTATAACAAGTCTTTCTAGGAGTTCACTGTCGGATTCCTGTTCTAATACTGAGAAACTGTTTGACATTGGTATGATGGGATTGTCTTCAAGATTTAGTACATTTCTAGGGTATAAATGTGCTCTCCTTCCTTTTTTAAATTTCCTTGGATTATCATTAATCCAATCTTCCATGTCCCCTTCTGTTATCACCTCTTCTACTCTTTTCTTTTTTCTGGTCTCATGTGCCTTACTATAGTTAGTTATGTGCTTGTTAGCCTGTCAGTGGCGGATGAGGGTACTAGAGTCAATACCTGCTTGTTGGTTAATATTCTGTTAAAATCTGGTTCCATGGTTTGTTCATTAGCTATATTATTCCCACGATACCCAGTATCAGTACTGCACATCAGAGGTACAGTGTTAAAATCCCATATCATATTATCAACGTATTCCTCCAAATTCCTCAACTCTTCCATTTTGTGCACTTCATTTTGTGGATCCAGTACTTCAGATCTTAAACTATTTATTAACTGACAATTTTGACAATTTGAAGTGTTATCGAGGTTTCCTAGTTCAGATGATTTAATTAATATGAAGTTACAGATGTCACACTTGTAACCATTCATATTTTGTTTTATTTGAAACTTAACTAGGTGTCCCCAGAGGAGTGTTAATCTATTACAATCCACTGCAGGATCAGATGGGAGAATCTTCATTTTTTTTTATACCTATGGGAGTAAAACTGTTAAATTGCTATTTGGCAATTTAGTATTGTAATCCATATGGTACTATTCCTCAATATGAGTAACAGGAGAGAACAGGGAGATGGGATGCTTATGTAAAATGGTTACTGTCTGTTTATTTTTCCTGTAGCCAACTTCCTTAAACTTTGTTCAACTGTAATAGGCAGTTCAAATAACTTAATATATGATCGGTAATGGAGAGACCTAGAACTGATAATTACAAATCAATGTACTTGCAACCTTATTTGTTAACCAGTATAGAATTAAACAAACCATTTTAATCAGCGAGCAGTTTCTTCTTTGACCAGTGCACCTGTTATCTATAACAGTTTCTTACACCTTGGTTTCTCACCTATATTTATGAATAAAGTCCTTCTGTCCATCTCCCCATTGGATCTGGTGGACACAGCAGACACATAAGTCTCTGTGCGTGTCTCTGCGTGTGGATGCGCACTCATCCCACTCATGCTCACCCCACTTGCACGGAGCATCCATTTAAAAGGACAGTGACCCAAAAATCTTTGCCAAGGTCACTGAAGTAAAATACCCATTTTAATAAAAAAATAATTGCTCTACAACCCCCAAATGAGTGTCTCCTTCTATAAAAAAATATACTCTTAGCAGCTAGTAGGCTATTTGAAACACATTAGAAGGTCAACTAGTTTGCCTCATGCACAGTGTTCTTCCACCCTTCAGTAGTTCCTGGTACACCCCAGGACTACACCACCCAGACTCCTCCACTAACTAGGGCAGGTTCCATAGCCATACCCTCCCAGCAATTGACAGTCACAGAATATACACACTGCTAACAAATCTGGTGCTGCAGCAGGATCTGTCATGCTGCTTTCAGCCACCACACAGTACTGCACACCAGAATTTGCTTTTCCAATCTGTCCCGCTCACACAGTGCATCCATTTAAAAAGATGGTGTCCCAGAAATCTTTGGCAAGGTCACTGAAGTAAAACACTAATTTTAATAAAAAACAGTTGCTCTACAATCCCAAAATGAGTGTCTTCTTGTAAAGAAAAAAACAATCTTAGCAGCTAGTAGGCTGTTTGAAACACATAGAGGGTCAACTAGTTTGGCTTATGCACAGCATTCTTCTACCCTTTGGTAGACGCAGAGAAAACATTCAGTTGTCTATAATGGGATTACATTAAAGCTGTTTTTCAAAATTTGGGGTTTGGGCCTAAGTTTAAAACTTGGATTGATCATCTACTGTATATTCAAACTCCTCTGCCAGAAATAGGATTAATAAGGACATCTCTGAATCATTTCAGTTACAATAGGGGACCCATCAAGGATGCCCTTTATCCCACCTCATTTTTGCCTTAGCAGTCAAACCACTTGCTATTGTTATTAGGAACAACAGATATATCAAGGGGTTAGGGTAGAACATAAAATCAGCCTTTATGCAGATGATTTATTCATTTTCACAGACAGTTTGAGTCAAAGCCACCCAGAGTTAAATTGATTTTTGACCAATTTTTGACTAATTTCAGGCTACAAAATAAATTAAGAAAAATCTGAAATAATGGAATCAAAATTCCATATTGATCTATTGGAATCATTTCACCTTCATAATATCTAGAAGGTAACACAATTAAAATACTTAGGCATATACATTGACTCTGACTTTACAAAATTGTTCAATTTAAAGTTCATCCAACTTGTATCAAAAGTCAAAAAAAGTCTTAGAGCTTTAAGAAACACTACCTCTTATGTAAGTAGGATGTTCAAACATTATTAAAATGAATATCTTGCCTAAGTTCCTTTTTTTTTCTTCTTGCATTGCCAGTTATGATTATGGACAAATTTTTTACAAATACAGAAAAAATGATTAAAAGAATTTTGGGGAAAGGGAAAAAAACAAGGTTTAAACTGGAAAAATTGTACATCATGAGGCATCAGGGGGCCCGTTCACTCTTGAATTTTCAATGGCATTACATAGCTGCCAATCTGGCACCAATACATGGTTGATTGGTTGCCATGCCAAACTGAGATGGCTTCATGTCCCTTGAGAATATAAAGCATGCGCTGCATGCAAGGCCATATAGAAGGAAAATTAATAACTTATGTTTAAGTACCATTTTGGCCTGCAAAGCTTGGGACAAAATGATCAGCTTAGCTAATATCAAGTTAGTTAAATATCAAGTTCAAGTTTACTGTCAGGAAGACTCCATTGAGTACACTCATTTACAAGGAGGTCCTGTCAAGGACAACAATATACAAATACCAAATACAAAGTTCAATAGTAACAAAAGGAAATACAATAAAAGAAAAAATTGGCCTAATACAAACACTCTGAAGGAACATAGGAAGCATACAATGGTATTTAGATTACAAGCTTTACATAAGGTAACGTAACCTTAACACATACATAAGTGGCAAAGTAGAAATTCAAGAGTTAGAGAGGAGGAACCAAAGAATGGACATAAGTGCTCAATTAAGAAAGTAGGACCTTAGAGAAGGGATGCTAACTGGTATTGCATTGGCAAGCTTCCTGGGTAGCAGTTTTGGCTATGGATTTGACGAGATTCAATGATATAAATTTGGTAAGCTTAAGTGATGACTGGAGTTTGTTCCGGGCCAATGGGGTGGCATATTGAATAGCCACTTTACCATAGTGGGTGTGGAATTTGGGCATGACTTACAGGATGCTGGTATTTTTCCTGAGGGAGTAGCAACTACTGGAATGGTGTAACAGGGATGTGATATAAGTCAGAAGATTGCTGGAAAGTGCTTTGTAGGCCCATGTACAGGCATGGAGTGTTCTTCCGGAGGCCAGTGATGTCCAGCCTACTAATGAATAAAGGACACAGTGGTGGATTCTGAATGGTGCATTAGTTATAAAATGTAGGGCAAGGTGATAAAGAACATCTAGCATGTGCAAGTTAAAAGCTGAGCTACTATTATAAACAATGTCAGCAAAATCCAGAAGGGGAAGAACGGTTAACAGACAAATGGCACTCGTACACCAGAGCAAGTTCAGGTACTCCAGTGTAGATTGCTGACACAGATTTCAAGTTTAGCAAAAAGGTTTCATTGCTTAAAATTAGCAATTTCTTAAACTTTAAAGCAAGCAAACAGAGTTGTCCTCTGAAAGAGCAGATGCCCCGGCACTTCGCCACATAATGTTTCATCAGGCAGCAGTAGGTCATGGTTGGCCATGTCAAATGCTTTGCTTAGGTCTAGAAAAAACAGCCCTGGTGGCTAGTTTATTATTAAGGGCTGTAAACCAATCATTTGTTATCAAGGCACGAGCTGAAGCCGTGTTTTGCTTTTGCTGGAAGACTGATTGTGCTGGAGTAAATAAGTTGGAGTTTTCAAGATGATCTTTTAGCTGTTTGTTAACTACTTTTTCCAGAAGCTTTGACAAAACAGGCAGAATAAAGATGGATCTATAATTGTTCAGGTCACTTTGGTCACCTGACTTGAATGGGGTAGTAAAACGGCTGTTTTTCAGGGAGAGGGAACCATTCCCGTCTTGAGAGACAGGTTAAAAAAGTGTGTCATAGGGACTATTAAAAAGTAATACCCTAACTTTAAGAATGTGAGGTCAATACCATCAGCACCAGCACTCTTATTCATGTCCAGCTTTACTATGAAATCCTCTACTTGCTTAAACGTTACTGGATAGAGACTAAAGGACTCTAGGTCCTGCTTGATAGCAGTGGCATCCTTTGGTGTGGAGCTATCCACTAGTCCAGCAGCTGGGGAGGAGTCAAATGCCAAACCCAGTGCTGCAAAGTGAGCATTTAGCTTCTTGACTATAGTATCATGGTCAGATATTGTTGCTCCTTGTAATGTAATTTTTATGGGTATTGACGGGGGGATTCTATGACCTTCAACAGATTTGATTGTTTGCCATATTTTTGCTGGGTTGCCTTTGGCACCCTAGAGAGCAAATATATATAATAATTGGTTTTAATGGTTCTAATCAGTTTGGTACAGCTATTACGTGAGGCTCTAAAACACCCCGAGTCTGAAGGGGCTTTAGTATGTCTAGCTGTGACCCATAATTTGTCCCTTTGGGATAACGCTATTTTCTATTCCGGGATAAACCAGGGACAAGAGGCTTTTTAACCTGCCATTTTATGAATGTGGCATGTTTATTTGTAATGTTTAGTAGAGTTTTATTAAAGATGTCAACAGCCTCATACACTGAGGGGGCTAAGTAAAAGCTATGCCAATTTATGCTTCTAAGGTCAACTAGGTAATTTTCTAAATTGAACTTACGGAAGCTTTGTTTGGTGATAAATTTAGAGCAATGGGAGTGTTTTTCGGAACTTTTTAAACAGACAACTGTATTGTGATTGCTAAGATCATTATGGAATACAGCCATACACAATATTTTATGCAGTCTATTGGTCAATATCAAGTCCAGTACTGAGCTTTTAGCAAGGTTTTTTGAGTTGATTTTGGTACGTTCAGATATGAGCTGAGTGATACCTAATTCATCACACAGTTCTTATAGGTTGTTCACTTTTTGACTAAACCAGTCCCAGCTGAGGTCTCCAATAATAATAGATTCTTTGGAGTCAGTGTCAAAAAAGTGTCTTAGGGTCGAGAGTTGTTCTAACCCCTCTGACAGGGGCCTGTAGCAGCCAATCACATTGAATGCCTCAACTGGGGGATGATGAAAGTCTTCCAGCTAGGTATTCAAATTCTTTAGGTTTGGTAATGGCAAGAAGTTTGGTAGTGGGGTATTTAGCATTAACGTATATGACTACCCCATCTCTTCTAGTGGGTCTGTCCAACCAAAATGTGTTATAGGTTGGCATTGCTATCTGCTGGTGTTAATGCTCTTTAGGTATGATTCAGTAATTACCAAGATATTGGGGCTTGTATGGGAAACCCACATTTTTACCATGTCAAGTTTTTTTCAGAAGACTACAAATGTTAATATCCATCAGTTTTATGCCGTGTGCTGATGCAAAATTGGAGGGGAAAGTTATGGGTGAGGTAGGGCCAGGGTTCATTTCAATATTCCCTGAGCAAAGAAGTAGAAGTGTGATAAGCGTTTTAAGCCTGTACCTTCTAAACAAATTCTCCTTCTTGTAAGAAATAGGGTTGCAGGGCGAAAGAGGGGCGGGATGTGTTGAACAATTGTATAAATAAAATGAGATATTTGCATAAGCAAGAAAATGGCCCAAATGGCAAGTTTGTGAGGCAGGAGAAGAAATGTTGCAAGGGAGGCAGAAGATTTATTCCAGGAGGGATATGGATTAACAACAAAAAGGGCTAACATGGTTATTAGGGGTTGGGTAAGGTGTCATGGGTTTGATGTGTGAAGCAAGACAGGGGAGTGATAGTTGCACAATTACAATTGTGGTCAACATGTTATCAAGGAGGATAGGGATGTGCCAAGTAAACAATTTTCCCAAAAGCTTTAATGAATCTTATCAGGGTTGTTTGAAGCGGACAGGTGGTTAGTAATTGGGTAGGGTCTTAAATTGTATGGGAGGTATGCAACTGGGGCTAACACTAGGAAGATAACTAGAAGTATGGCTTCAGGCAGGGATCACTTCTGCTCTGATCAGGTTAGTGGATAAAGTGAAGTTAAGGGTGGTACTTCTAGGACCCAGGTGGAAGAAACAGCACTGGGCAGATGGGATTTACCAAATCAGAGTGTTTGGAGGTCCACAAAAAAAATCTCAGTTTACTCTCCCATTTATTTAAATGGATACTTCAGTTCCTCTATTACAGACCCCTCTTTTAAAATCTGGCATACTAAAGCACTGGTAGAAGAAAGAAGCCTAATTAGTGATAATGGCTTATGGGATTTTACCACATTAAAAAGCACCTTTTCTTTACCGAATACAGATTTGTTCAGATATCTTCAAATTTGAGATTATATATCCAAAAATATGGATATATCCTCTGCCCCAGAGCAAAATGGGTTAGAGGATATCTTTACAAGTACAGTCAGACTCAAATTTATATAAAAAATGTATGCTTTTTTGATATTAAATTGTGGGGGACTCTGTCCAGCTTGAAGTCAAAATGGGAAGAAAAAATAACCATCAAAATATTGGTACAAGACTGGGAGTATTATTGATTATCAGAATTTAGGAGTACTACCTACAAAACTGTAGCAACTTTATTTCAGTATCTTATACAGAATCTATCATACACAATGTAGATTAAATCTAATGAAAAATGAACTTTTGAATCTATGCCTCAGATGTACTACATCCCTAGGTACCTAGACTATATGCTGGTGACCTGCTCAACCCTGGACTCTCTCTGGGATAAGGTATTAAAAACACTTTTGATGGTTTCTTCCCTAAATCTTGTAAAAAGAGTAAAATGCATTACACTGTGCAGTGGATGGTTACTTGATACATGCACCCCATATCAACGCAGGGTAGACCGTCTGGGCCAAATCAATACCTTCAAAAGCATTCTTTTGAAGTGGAAAGTTTCTGTACCTCCATATTATAATACATGGATGAACTTCATGTTCTCTATCAACAGAATCGAAAAAGTGCAGTACATACTGGGAAAAAAATCTGACTTTTTTGACAAAATATGGTCACAATTTAGCAAGACTATTAATTCCACTGAGGTTCTCAGGTACCTGAATTAGCCAGGTGATTACATCCTTTCCTTTCTTTTCTTTTCCCTTAGTGTACTTGTTTTGCTTTTTTATTTCCCTTTCGACATTAGTAACCTTGAGCCATGGTGTGGTCTGACATATGATCTATTCATTGCTTAATATTATTCAGGGTATCTTTTTCACTCCTCTTTCTCTCTTACCAAGTTGCTTGACTTGGTCTGTGGGGCTATGTTATCTGAATACTATATTGAATAGTATTGTAAACCTGTTTTTATTGGTTAAGGGTGAATTAAGTTATTCTTATAATATGTATTGTACCTTGCATTATCTCTTAATTAAAAAAAATATATAAAAAAATATGGATGCTTAAAATTCCAGTTTCCTTAGGGGTATAGATCAGACATTTGGCATGCAAATACAATGTCTGTGGGTACTAAAACATTCCAAAACTGATGAAATTCAGCTGAGTGATTTCAAAGCTACAGTACAGGAGGAATACTGCAAATCACTTTGTGGCAAAATGTTCTCAAAATTTCATAGAAGTGGAATAGGTACTGCCACCACAATTTCACTGGTGGAATTTAGTTTTACAAAGCACTAATTACCACTGCTTCCAACCTGGCTACTCTTTTTATTTAACCAACCACCTAGAAACATAGAAACATAGACTTTGACATCAGATAAGGACTGCTTGGCCCACTAGTCTGCCCATTTCCCTACCTATTGGTTAAGCTACAGATCCTAGTTAACCAACAGCCTACTTCTTCCTAACCCCCACCAAAATTGTCTTATGTCTGTCCCATGCATTCTTGAACTACCCCACTGTTTTTGACCCCATAACCTCCTCAGGAAGACTGTTCCATGAGTCCCCCCCTCCATGAAAAAATACTTCCTCACGTTGCCCCTGAGCTGTACCACCTCTATCTTCAAATTGTGCCCCATTGTTCTTGCACATCTCTTTTTCTGAAAGATGCTACCCTCTTGGACTTTGTTGATTTCCTTGAGGTACAGTACTTGAAAGTTTCTATCATGCCCCCCCCCCACACACACACTTTCTTCGAGGGTATACATATTAAGCTCCTTTAGTCTCTCTTCATATGGCTTCTGGTGTAGGTCCTGCACCATTTTAGTTGCCCTCCTCTGGACTGCATCCATCCTGTCTATGTCCTTGCAGTGATGGGATCTTCAGAACTGCATGCAGTACTCCAGATGGGGGCTCACCAACTGTCTGTACAGAGGGATAACAACTTCTTGTTTTCTACTGGTGATGCCTCTCCCTATATATCCCAGTATCCTCCCAGCCCTTCTTACTGCCTTCTCACATTGCTTGCTTACCCTTAGGTCATTTGATATGACTACCCCCAGGTCCAAGTCCACTTTTGTTATTGTTAGTACCCCCCCCCCCATTGTGTAATCTCCCTCTGGGTTTTTGTTTCCCAGGTGTATTACTTTGCACCTCTTTGCATTGAATCTAAGCTGTCAAATTTTGACCATTCCTGTAACCTTGCCAAGTCCCTTCTCATCCTTTCCACCCCGCCTTGTGTATCAACCCTGTTGCAGATCTTTGTGTTGTCTGCAAAGAGGCATACTTTTCCTTCCAGTCCCTCTGCAATGTCACTTATAAAGACATTAAAAAAGACCGGTCCTGTTACTGAACCCTGTGGCTCCATGCTAGTAACCTCCCTTTCTTCAGAGTGGACTCCATTTACTATTACCCTCTGTGTCCTGTTGTCAAGCCCAATATTTTACCCAGGCTACCACCCTGGGACAGACTTCCAGGCTGGGCAACTTGTTTATTAATCTATTGTGTGGGACTGTGTCAAATGCCTTGCTAAAATCTAGGTAGGCCATATCCACATCCCCTCCCTGGTCTACTACTTTGGTCACCCAGTCAAAGAAATCTATAAGATTTGTCTGACATGACCTTCCTGCTGTGAATCCATGCTGCTTTGGGTCCTGTGCCCCACTGGCCTCTAGGTACTCAACAATTCTTTCTTTCAGAAGTGATTCCAGCATTTTCCCAACCACTGAGGTCAAACTAGCAGGTCTATAGTTTCCTGCCTCTGCTTTGCTCCCACTTTCGTGAAGGGGAATCACATCCACCCTCCTCCAGTCCTCAGGTACCACATCATCCTCCTGTGATTTGTTAAAAAGGGTAGTCAGTGGTGTCACTAGTTCTCCCCTTAGTTCTTTTAGAATTATGGAGTGAATCCCATCAGGTCCCATTGCTTTGTCCACTTTCAGTTTTAAGAGTTCTTCAGAACCCTTTCTTCTGTGAATGGACTGATATCGACCCCCCTATCCAGAGTGCTTCTATTGATTGGATTAGGTACCTCCCCCTCCTCTGATTTTGTGAGTACTGAGCAGAAGTATTCGTTCAGTATCCATACTTTCACTGTCACCCTCTGCCCACCCTCCTCCCCTTTATTAAGCCTCACTATCTCTCCCATTGTCTTTCTTTGCTTCCTAATGTACCTATTAAAAGATTTTATACCCCTTCTTAACCGAGTTGGCTATCTTTTCCTCAGTTTAATCCTTTGCTATTCTGACTGCCTTCCCTGCTTCCTTCTGCTTTAACTGGTATAATTCTCTGTCCTGCTCCTTCTGTGTTTCCTTATATGTCCTGCATTCTATCTTTTTCTCCCTAACCTTTCCCACCATCACTTTTGAGAACCATAGTGTTTTTTTCCTTCGTTTTGATTTATTTGCTTCACACAAAGGCTTGTTCCCTCTGTGAGGGCAGTTTTGATGTTTCCCCATTGTTCCTCTACCTCTCCTTTTTGTCTGTTTGCTACTGCTTTTCTGAGGCACTCTCCCATTTTGCCAAAGTCAGCCCTCCTAAAGTCCAGTACCCTCACTTTTGTGTGGCTTGACTGTACAGCTGTGTTTATCATGAACCACACTGTTTGGTGGTCAGTTGTTCCCAGATGGCTACCCACTTCTAAATCTGAGCATAAAGTTCTTCTGTGCTTCTTGGAGTCTTGTGGCATGCACATGGGTGACTATCCCCCCAAAAAAACTTTTCTGTCTAACTTGGATCCAGATTAACTATTTTGTACTTTGTCCCATGATATCCTCCTTGTGCTCCACAGTGACACCCTCTCTCAGAAATATTTTCTTCTCCCCACTTGCTCTCTTTGAGAGCCATTATATCCTAACCTTCAAACTGAAGCAGGATCTCAAGCTAGCCAATAATGTTGGATGTGGATCTCAAACTAGTCTGCATTCAAGTGAGAATTATCTCCCCCCAAATGTTTCCTTATTCCCCTTTGGTACCTCCTCTTCTGCTCCTATCCATCTCTGCTGTCCTTCTCTTTATAGGCCACAGAATCTGACCCTTGTAATTGGTGATCTCCTTCCCCAGCCACCTCTATATACTGTAATTTAAATCCCCCTGACTTCCTTGTCCATTCACCTATACTTTGTATTGTATTGTATTGTTATAGGTTCCTTGTAGAGTGCTTAGAGATAGGAACATATAGTAGTATCAGTTGATTTGACAAATTATTTCCAAAATTTCTAGAGATTACTAAGGAGATTGTTGTGAGATTTCCTGCAGCAAAGGCAGTCACAGAGATATTTTTCTCTAGGTATCTCCAGAGAATCGTGGGAGATAACTTTTATAATCAGCTATTACCACTGCTACCGCTGTAGGCACATAGAAAGTTCAGACAAAACATATTAATAATCCATCTCGTTGGTCTGCCACATCTTAGATGTAATACTTATTAATATCTTTATTATCCATATATTTGTCAAGTTTCTTTTCAAGTGTGTCATTATCTGCCATTTCTGGAGGGATACTATTCAGGCTTCTACCACCCAATCCATGAATCAGCTTTTTTCCTTTTTTCAAATTTAAAAAGTTTCAACTTAAGTTGATAATAGAGTTGTCTCAAAGTTTAGTTACCTTCTCTGGTATTTAAACTGAGCCTTTATTGCAGACAATAAGTCAAGTCAAGTTTATTTTGAAGAACATGTATATAAAAAATAATTTTGTAACATGGCAAAAATTCTAGTAATTCTTCATCACAGACATTGCACAGTAATAACAGTCATCCACCTTATACATAATTGACCTGCAACTTGTACAAGGGCAGCAGTATATGACATTCCTAGAGCAATGATCCAAATACACCTTTAATTCCAGACCACAATAAACTCAGGGACGTATACTGATCCATATTATAGAATGACTCCATCCTTCTCCCTCTTATTATTGTAAATAAAATACATTACTATTTGTGCAAATTTAGCTAGTGCAAACATTAAGGGTTCGTGATGTGAGCTCAGAATGGAGATGATTTTCTCTGAACCATTACTCCCTGCTAAATTTTCTACTAAAAGCATGATCCATATTTCTCTTGGCTTATTAAAAAATGGGCATTCAAATAATAGATGTGAAACATCCAGTTTTATACTTTCACTACAATAACAAGGTGAAAAGGTACAGCCTCTACCTCTAAAATAGTTAGAATGAGATTTCAGCTGCTCCAATCTCATTTTATAGATTACTTTTCTCTGAGCCGCATTTTCACAAAAAAGAAGGCATTTCTCTGTTGCAAAACTCTCTTTTATATTTTTAAATAACCTTAGATCTCAGCAGTCATGTACAAAATTAAGATCTTGTGTTGCTGCTACATCAAATGTTCTTTGTATGGCTTGAGTTTTAAAAAGCCGCAATGTCTCTTCCTGGGTTCAATACATAATCTCTTTCTAGCCCTAACTTATTTAATCATTGGTTTAGCTTAATTCGAACATATGAAATTTGCCAGCAGATAAAGGCCTAGAGGTCTACCAAGTCTGCTCGAATGTGCAGCTAGCACCCCTTATTCTGCAACTGCCCCTCCCTTCCACCCTTCCCCTTCATTAACTCTCCCCCTTGTCCTGTCCCATTCCCTTTTGAAGCAGTCCTCTGTTCTACTTGATACCACTTCTGCAGGTAACGCATTCCACCCAACCACCACCCTCTCTGTGAAAAAGCGTCTCCTCATCTCCCTCCTGAACTTTCCTCCCTCCAGTCTCATATCATGGCCCCTGGTGGCCCTCCCCTTCCTTACTTTGAACAGCCCCTCTGTAGCTGTCTTGTTTATTCCTTTCATGTATTTAAAGGTTTCAATCATGTCACCCCTGTCCCTCCTCTCCTCCAGTGAGTACATGTTCAACTCCTTCAACCTGCTGTCGTATGATAAGTCCCCCAGCCCCTTGATCATCTTTGTCACCCTGCGCTGCACCCCCTCCAGTAACTTAATGTCCCTCTTCAGATATGGGCACCAGTACTGCACGCAGTACTCCAGGAGTGGTCTAACTAATGACCTATACAGTGGCAGAATCACCTCCTCCCTCCTCGAGGATATACAGCACCCCTTGCAATACAACCCAGCATTTTGTTGGCCTTTGCAGCTGCCTTCCTACATTGTGCTGAGTTGTTCATTGACCCTGTAATGAGCACCCCCAGATCCTTCTCCTCCTCTGTCTGGGCTAGCTGCACTCCCCCCAGCTGGTAACTCCTCCTTGGGTTCTTCATCCCAAAATGCAGCACCTTGCACTTTTGGTATTAAACCCCAGTTGCCAGGTGTCTGACCAGGTTTCAAGCTTGTCCAGATCATCCTGCAACCCTCTGCCATCCCCTAGGTCATCCACCACCGTGCCTACCTTGGTATCATCAGCAAACAGACTGATCTTGCTCTTGATGTCCCATGATATGTCTACAATGAATATCCCAAACAACACTGGTCCCAACACCGAGCCCTGTGGAACACCGCTCATCACTGCCCTTGGGTGTGAGAGCTCCCCACCCACCACCACCCTCTGTTGCCTTCCCTGAAGCCAGTTTCCTACTCAGTTCACCAGCTTTGCACCCGCCCCTGTGCCTACTAACTTCCTTCCCATCCTTCCATGCGGCACCGAGTCGAATGCCTTACTGAAGTCCAGATACAGGACATCCACTGCATGGCCCCTGTCCAGTTGCCTAGTTACCCAGTCATAGAACTCCACCAGGTTGGTTTGGCAGGATCTGCCATGTATGAAGCCATGCTGTCTGCTGTCCTGTAGTCCTTTGGTCCCTAGGAGGGCCACCAGCCTCTCCTTTGGGGTAGTCTCCATTAGCTTACCCATGATGGATGTGAGGCTCACTGGTCTGTAGTTTCCCGGTTCATCCTTGGGGCCACTCTTGTGGAGGGGCACCACATGAGCCATCCTCCAGTCCTGAGGTACACACCCGGAATGTAGTGAGGCATTAAATAGGTCTGCCAAAGGTTCTGCGAGGACCTCTGCCAGCTCCTTCAATACCCTGGGGTGGATGCCATCTGGGCCTGGCACCTTGTCCACCCTTAGTGCCTTCAAACCCTCTCGAACTCTGCCCTCCATGATTTCCCCATCTGTCACCCCTTCCCCCTCTGTTTCTGCCATTTCTCCCACCTTGGGTGTCACCCCCCTCTTCTCTTTAGTAAATACTGAGTAGAAGTACTCATTTAGTGCTTCTGCCTTATAGCACCCTGCTTCCACCCAACCCCCTTCCCCCTCCTGCCTAATCCTTACTATGTGGTCCTTACAGCTCCTTTTCCCCCTGATGTACTTAAAGAAGTCCTTCTTCCCCTTCTTAATGCCTTGTGCCAGCCTAAGTTCCGTAGATGCTTTGGCTCCCCTTACTGCCCTTGTCACCTCCTTCGATTCTGTCAAGTACTCCTCCCTGTAGTACTCCTCCCTTAATAGTCCAATAACTTGGATTTCTACCTATGATAGAACATTCTTCCCTAAGACAAGCCATTACAAGATTTGGGTAAGTTAAAAAAAAAGATCTGATCCAAAAGTTAATTGCTCTTTTTTGTATTCTGGTGTACATAGAATATGTTCCGGTCTGCGCTCTGATTACCGCATTATGTGTATATCTAGACACCCCAAGCAACATTTTAAGAAATTGATTTTGTATTGTTTCTAACTCCATAGTATTCCCTAGAATGCCCTATACTTCTGAAGCATATAATACTTGTGCTGTAATTTTAGCCTCAAAACATTTGATTTGAGCAGTATATGAGTTTTGAGTGTGTATGTTAGCAAAATGATGCATTGCTAACATAGACTTGTGTGCCTTTCCTTTCAGTGTTTTAATATGCAAAGTCCAATGTAATCCTTTTGTCACCCATAATCCAAGGTAGCAGAACCTATCTATTTCTTCAAATGTTTGAAAGCCTGTTGTCCAATCTTTCATTTTAAATTCTGTATTTTCAAAAACCAAAATCTTAGTTTTTTGTATAATGAGTTCTAAATCAATACTTGTAAGTACACTCATAGTTGTGGCCATCGTATGTTTTAGCCCTATTGGGGTCTGTGAGACTAACACTGTGTCCTCCACATATAACATTATTTTAGCTGTTGTATCTGCCACGGGGGGGGGGGTGCTATCCACCCCTTGAAGCTATTCTATCACTTTCTCCATATATATATATATATATATATATATATATATATATATTAGGGTTGGGGCCAACAAACTCCCCTGCCTTACCCCATACCTCATTTATAAGTGTTCCATAGTGTCTCTGTCCCTACCATATCTAATTACCAACTTTGTATTTAAATACAACAACTGGATTAAAGACAGCAGTTTTTCATTCACCTTTTTTCCCCTTATCAATTCCCATAGGTAGTCTCTATTGATGCTATTAAAGGTTGATTTTATATCAATGAATGCCACATTTAATTTATTTTTATTTCTTTTAACATATTTTTTCACTAAATGTATAAGGGTAAAAATTTGATCCAGAGTGGATCTCTGATGTCTAAAGCCAGATTGGAAGATAGAACATTTGATTCCTCTACCCAGAGTTCTAGTCGAGTCAGTAATAACCTTGCAAAAAGTTTAGAAGTGATACACAATAGAGTAATTGGACGGTATTTATTAGGGTCTTCTACTAACCACTTCTTGTGTAATGGGACCAGCACTCTCATGGACCAACTAAGGGGGATTAACTCAGTCTTTGCTAAATAGTTAAACATTGGTGTCAATAGCTCTTCCCACCAAACTGGGTCCAAATTATATATTTCAGCTACTACATTGTCAATACCGGGGGCTTTATTATTTTTCTGGGCTTTAATTGCTGTTACGACTTCAGCTAATGAAAATTCCTCCCAACCATTATTTGTGTGTGAGTTGTTTTTCATTTCTCCTTTACTACAGGGTTGTGCAAAGTTCGCATACTTATCTTCTGTTTTATAAATCTTTTTAAAATGAGTTATCCATTCTTCTGGAGTTATATGTGCTTCAATATTCATTCTCATGCTCCCAGCACTATGGGCCTCCAGATTCCAAAATGTTTTAGCATCTTTATCAATAATTGATTTTTGTAATTCTGTCCATAGCATGCTAGAATATTTACTTTTTTTTTGTCCAGCAATATTCTATATTCCTTTCTTAGGTTATAAAGGCTACTCTATCTTCTACCTCAAGGGTATATTTCACTCTTTTACCCTGTTTATTCATTCTGCTTCTAGCCTTAAAACATTGTGCATCAAACCATTTAGCTATCCAACGTCGATTCTGAGTTTTCTTCCTCTATGAGTTACTTAACCTTGACAGAACTTGTTTCTCAAGGACCCCACACATTCTAATACCCATGTTTTCTGTGGTACATGTTCCCTCACTATGTTTGCTGTGACTATCTAACCAATCTAGGCATGATTGTTTATATTTTACCAAAGCAGCATCATAGATAATATATTTTATCGCATTATGTGTTTCTGAGGTCCATTTCATCCTTTTTTTATTGTATATGCACATATTGGTATCTGCATTTCTAGTCACCATTATATTCTCTTTCCTGACCCCACCTAAGTAATTTGGATCTATTCTAAGCAAAATTGGTCGATGATTGCTATCACATAAGTCTGGAACTGACATTCTGCTTATTTTACTAAAAGAAAAAGCATCTACAAGGAAATAGTCAAGAACACTTCCCCCGCTCTTTGATATGAAAGTACATTTACCCATCCTGTCTCCACTGTATCTATCATTCACTATTCTCATATTTGTGGCCATTCAAACTTTTAGTAACATTTTACCCTGCTTATTTATTTTAACATCTTGTGAGTCTCTTGCTGGGATTCTTAGGGCATCATCCAGGTTCCAGAAGTTACTCTGATCTTCCATCAGTGTTCCAACTCTTACATTTAAATCTCCTCCTTTTATTATCATGACCCCATAATACTCTTGCTGAACTTGAGAATGTTTTGTCAAGTAATATTTCTAATCTTTTTTCAATGTCAGATATTTTAGAATGTGAGAGAAAGTAGATATTAAAAAGTATACAATAGACACTGCCATTTCTGGACAGCTCCATTCCTAAAATACAGTGTATCTCAAACCCATATATACACTTAGATTCAATACCAGCATTTATGTTTACAAGTGTTCAGACTCCACCAGATGGTCTCCCAAACCTATAATATTTCTGTGCTGCAATACCCCAGGTCTGAAACCCCTCAAATGGGCAGTTATTATAATTCATTACCCAGGTTTCTTGCAGCATAACAACTGTATAGTTAGATAACAGAGTCCGCTATCTGATGTCTTTCATTTTTTCCCCCTAAACCAGCTACATTCCATGACAAAATCATCACCTCATCACTGTTTTGATGAACCAGCCCATTCGTCCTTTTTTTGTCAACATATTTCCACCTCTGGTTCAAGTGGATAATATGCTTCCTGATGGTACCTCGGATATAGACGAGCACAAATCAATAGCTATGCTGTTACTGCTGTATTCTTCCTCTAATACAACACTGGAGTTTATTCTAGGGCCTCTAACCTTCCTTCCTGTACACCACTTGATCCCTTGCTGATCTACCTCATTTTCCCCCAGGGAGTGTTCATTTGCAATGGGCTGTAAATAGTTTGTAATTTTGTTTTAAATCTTGGACTGGGGCTCTTTATGTGCTGTTTGACTCCTCTCTATAGATTTTGCAGGTTCTTGGTCCTTTTCTTTTTCTTTTATTAAAGCTGAGACCCCTGCTTTTATGTCTAACTGTTCAAACTGTTTTTTTTGCCTCTAGTGTCTGTTGCTTAGTACTGATCTTATTTGTAACTAGACATATCCATCCTTTCTCCTTACCAGAAAAGTATCTGTATACCGAGGTAATATCAGACCAATTAAACTTATTTCCCAAGAGGCCCTTATTAACATTATACACTGACATTTTCAGTGTTGTTAAATTTTCATTTTTAGCCTTTGGGATTCCCCTGAAGAAAACTGTGGGATTAATCAGACCTTTTCTCACTTTCTCATCTTTGGTTAGGAGATCATTAGTATTTATCTTGATAGTTTCCTTTTCTGTCCTCTTTAGCAGCATGTTACACTGTCCTTGAAAATGTATATTTCCTTTCCCATTTCCACCCCTCCTATATTCCTTTTCATACTTATTCAGCTTATAACTTACATTTAGCTCCCTGCATGGTATCATCATTCCTTCTTCATTTTCTATATATACTTTTTTAACCTTTGCTTTGTTTTTCCATTCCAAATGTATCCTGTTTCCATTACTGCCCCTTTGATTCTCCCCTTAGATCAACTATTGTTCTTACCATGCTGATCTTGTAACTGTTTTACTAAATTTTGTGTTTCTTCCACTTCCCTTCCTTCCAATAATTTCCCTAATTTCAGCAAGTGACTTACTAGAAGTTTTATTGGCAGCTTTTCCTTCTTTGATTTTATCCACCTGTCTTTGTGAAGAAGTCTCTTGGCTACTAGGTTGGGGTGGGGGGTAGGAAGGACTCCTAATTTCTACATTCTTTCTACTTAATATATTCTTGAATAAGATAAAGATCTCTGATAAAAGTTGGTCACCATAAGTTATTTCTGAACTTAATTCATCTAAATCAGCTCCCATATTACCTCCTCATCCTGTGGTTATCTTACTATGCTCTTCCATCTCTCTTTTTTCCATATAATCCTGTTGCTTTTCCCTTTATAAAGCTACCATTCTTAAATGAAGAAAGAATCTGTTCTTGCTCATTTGTATAATTATTACTTCCCTAAATGTGGGGGAGCTCTGGGGACAATTTGAGTGTGGGTCTAACACCAATCTATTGGCAAAAGGGGTTATAAATGCTTCAAATTCATTTAGGAATGAGTTAGTAACATTCTCCCACTCACTTCCCATGGATTTATTTGCCCTATTACCATCAAAACCAAAACCTAATGTCATGTTTGTCAAATGTACTTCTGGACACTCATTTTTCCATGAGGTCCAGGTCAGAAGGGGTTCTATTCTTTTTCGCTGTTTTTTTTAATTTGAGCAGCTTCCTTCTCCAAATTTACCATACATTCTTTCACTTGTGGCATAGTGCCTCTAGATACATCAAACTCAAGACACTTTATTTGTTTTAACAAAGGGTGTTCACTTGTTTGAGTATCCATTATACCCCTTACTGGTGATGATGTTAAAGGAGGTAGGCATATACTTTGTTTCCTAAAAAACCTCTCTTTTACCATCAACACCTATCTGATTCCCAGGAGTCAGAATATAGCTGGTAATTTTCTTTTCTTTCTTTTTTGGTATTGAGTTCTTCTCTTTGAGAGCTGTCCCCAACTTTATACCCTGAATTTTCTTATTATTGTCACCATTTACCTTTCTGCTGCTCATCTTTTACCCAAAGCTACTAACAGAACTAAAGATTCCAGAAAATCTCTTTTATAAGTCCAGATAATACTTCAGACCAAAGAGTTCCAAGGTGATCTTCAAATAACCAGGAGTTCGAACCACAAGTTCTTTTCCTCTCTCTGACCTTTACAGTTCAAGTCTTTAACAAAAAGCCAACCATTCCAGAATATCAAACTTCAAGTTCTTTTGCCTCTCTTTAGGCACAATACTCTTGTTGCATATGTTGAATCAAACAGGCCCGACATTTACACGTTCTCTTGTTGAGCAGGCTAAACAGGCTTCGCACTTTTCTTCTCTGGTTATATACCACTTTCAAAAAGAAAAGGAAAAAAAAGGATCAGTGCATCAGCTTTTATTTGGCCACTATTTATCCCCCTTTAAAAATAGACCAATTCCTTCCCCATTTAAGCTTAAGTATATTATTATTATTCACACTTCAACAAGCTTCTACAAGGTCCTGTACAAAGTATATAGGCTTTGACTTACTTAATAGGTTTGTTTAAAATTTCAAAGGGAAGTCCGCTCTGTCTGGATCCTGGAGGTAATATTTTGCATTTTAACCCGGGATTTACGGCCTATATCACCGCCTCGGGAAACCGCTTCTCAAATTAGGGACATGGTAGAAACCTTACTGCAGCCAAAGACCATCAGGGCCATGCACTACTATATGTGGAGATGACAAGAATAGCAATAAAATGCTCAGTATACTAAAATATGGCCCACAAGCTCAAGGGACCAAAAACCCCAAACTGATTGGAGTGCAGATACCCTTTTGGTTAAGTCAAGACAAAATGCTGGATCTATTCACTAACAAAAATGTTAAGGCTTTATCTACTTGACTTAACACATGATTAAAATTATGGCATGCATCAGACTGTAGTCACCCTAATAGCACCAATTAACTTCTAACGCTTCTTTAAAATCCTATATTACAGAATAATACAAACAATTTAGGCTGCAGAACTTTCTCAATTAAAATAATACCCAATCAATATAAGACCAGCTCAATGATTTTTCTAAAAGGAGAAAAAGGGAAGACATGTCTGCAAAAAGAAATAAAATTATTACCCCCAAAAGGGGAATTACTGACAGAAACCAATAAAAGAATTGTCTGAGGTAGCCAAGAACACAGAAACAAAGGCGAAGGAGAAAGATGTATACTCTCCTTTTGTATGTATATATATATTTTTTTCTCAGCAGAGCCAAACGACCAGTAGATCTCTCTCTCCGACTTTCCGGTTTTCCGACATTCAGGTTTCAGGCTGTCTGTCCCTCCAGTTCCTGGAACAATATGAAGTTCTTCTCCTGCATCTAGAGCCCCTGTGGGTCCTTCTGCACTCCCTCTCCTCGAGTGGGCTCCTGCTGCCACCTTCAGGACTCCTAGCCTACAGGGAGAGAAATGCAGCAACAGGAAAAGAAAAGCATGCATTTCTGCCACACGAGAAAGACTAGAAAGACAACTGGAACTCTTCTTGTGAGCTGCTATAAGGGGCTCATATTACTGATTCTGACTTTCAGCTCAAGACAATGGTGGCATACATTTTTTAAGAAGGTAAATAGCGTTTCCGGTTATCTTGCTCCCTCTGCTCCTTCTCAACAGACACAGGACTCTGGGTGCCCCATACACTAGTACCATCTCCCCTGTCAATCTTATCCTCACAAGGGGGGAAAATCATAGTTTTGTGACCCTCTAATTGTACTGTAACCCTTATCCTGCATTCTGTTTATCATACTAATTTCTCTCCTTTGCACTCTCTCCAATCTGATAGCTCTTTTTTTTATCAGGGAGACCAAATTGCCCTCTGTATTCCAGATGGGGCTGCAGTAATGATATATACAAGGGCAGGATTTGATTTTTTTTTCTCTGTTTACAAACCATGTCTAATGCACCCTAATATTTGATTTGCATTTTCTTGAACACATAATCATATTGAGGTCCTGCTTTAAAGTATTGATATAATGGCCTCCAGGTCTCTCTCTTTTACTGATGATCTCAGATTTTTCTACTCATGGTATATATTGCCCTTATATTTCTATTACCAAAGTAAAACACTGAGTACTCAGCATGGTTAAACTTCATTCTGGCTTGTTCTGTTCACATTATAACATTGTTCAGCTTCTTCACCTTATCGTCTATTCCTTCTTGTGAGTCAACTATGTAGCTGATTTTACTATCATTGGCATATGCTGCCATCCATCCTCCCAAGCTGCACTGCATGTCATTCACTTATATGTCGAAAGGGGTATAACCAAGCACAGACCCCTGAGGTACCCTACTTGTCACTTCCCCCCAATCAGATAAATATTTGTTGAACCTAACTTTCTGCTTTCTTTCAACCAATCAGCAGTTTATCCATTTTACAGTATCACAGAGTATTCCCATGCAGCATAATTTATGAATCAGCTCACATTGAGGGACTGTGTCAAATACTTTGCTGTACTCCACATAGATCACATCTATTGGCCTGCCCTGTTCCAAACCCTTATTCATTGGTTTGAAACAATTGAGCAGTATTAAAACCATTTTGTATCTTGTCACCCAAGTCATCTACCTTTATGTAGTCCTCAATTTGATCCCTTGAGATGGCTTATATCACCTTCCCAACTAATGATGTTACACTTACAGTACTTGTCCTTTTTACTCTTTTTGTCTTTCTAAAAGATAGGTACAGTACCTCAGTTACACCTGTCCAATCATCACAAATACTACCTTCCCTAAGGCTTAAATTAAAGATGGCCATTATGAGATCAGTTACTTCTCCTGCCTATGCTTTAATTACTCAGAGATGAATATCATTTGACCTTGCTAACTGTGTGAGTCTGTGCCTATTAGCATTTATCTGACACATACATGATGAGTTATGTCAACCCAATTTATGCTGGAGTTCAAATTCCCTTCAGACGTTGACTTATGTAGACTGAGCAGAAGTGATTATTAATTGAGTCAGAAATAGTTTGCTCACCATTTATTAAATGATCTCCCTCCATCAGTGGACTTAGTGTTCTTGAAATTTTCTTGGACCTAATGTATTTGTACAGCACTTTGGAGTTGTTTTCAGAATTTCAAAAAATTATTTCACATAATCTTTTTTGGTAACCTTATATCAGATTTGCATTCTCATTGGAACTGTTCAAAAGTGTCCCTGTGTCCTGCAATAATTTTTCATTCTAGTTAACTTCTACATGTGTTTCTTTTCACTAATTTCCCTTTATAGCTTGGTAGTTAGCCAAGCTGAGATTTATCATTTTGTTGTTAACAAAATGTTTTTGTGTTCTATCTTTGTTATTAAAACATACCCACATATCTTCTGCACTCTTACCCTAAACTATTTATTCCAATTCCATTTTCATAAATGTGCTCTCAATTTCTTAAAGTTAACTAGTTTGAAATTTCTACATTTGGTGATACGTCTTACCTTTATTCCAATCCTGTTTAATGTAATGTCCTGTTTATTGTCAACTGAACTATGCTGTGGTCACTTTTGCCCAGTGGTTCTTCTAGTGTAGTCATCAATAATATCTGACAGGTTAGAAACCACATATATACACCTGTCCCCTGTAGCTGAGTTGACATGTTTCAAATTATCATTTGGTTCCTGCAAAAAATGCTTCCAGAATTCTATTCTTTTTTCTCTGTTATTCTAGTTAATCCCTAGGAAATTTAAGTCTCCCATAAATTTCATATCACTCCTACTGCTTGCTGCAATGATGTTATCTAACAATAATCAGTTATCAGTGATTGATCTGTAGGTCTACAGCAAATTCCCCAGAATAGGCTAGGATTGCCACAGTCTTATACTTTGTCACACTGTTCCTTGACCTTTTCTTTCAGGTTCATTAACCTCTTCCATACTTAATCTACTGCTTATGTGTGCTGCCACCCTTCTCTTTTCTTATCCCTCCCTTCTTTCCTGTTCAAATAAGATCCCTCTGTTGAGTTTGTCCAGATATTGTATCCTTCTCTGACCACATGGTTTCAGTGATACCAATACAGTCTGTATTTGTGGTCATAATTAGGGCCTCCAATTCATCAATTTTATTGTTTAGGCTTCTTGCATTGCACAAAATGCAAATACATACATTATCCATGGAAGGTTTAGTCATAGTGTTATGTGAACACACAATATTATCTTTAACCTTATTTTCACATTATTTTCACTATAAAAATAAAATTGATTAATTGACAGCCAGTACCCCTACTCCCTTTGGGTGAAGGTTCAGCTTTTCTTGGGTATGCAGGAAACCTTTGCTCAAGGAAGCCCACACATTGGACAGTAAAAGAAAACCACATTGAATCAGTTGCAACTGACCCTTAGGAAGCGTTAGCCAGCCTAATGGGGCCTTGCCCTTCCTCCAAGGCTCCAGGTATCATGAGAATCTCAAAAAGATCACCCTGGATACTAAAGCCCTATTAGGAACATCCCTAGACCTGAGAAAATCATTTTCATTTCCCTAGGACTTGTGCTCCTTGTCTCAGTCATGCCAACGTGGACAATGACAGTTTACTTCTCTCTCCAGTTACACTGTTAGACTCTGAATAATCATCATTTGGCTTGTGTTGCAGGCCAACAAATCATCTCACCTCACTTGCACTAAAATCATGGTCCCATGATGCCCCTCCATCTCATCACTGCCATTATTATGATAAGCCCAATGAATACTACATTCTTGTATGGACCATTGGTGCAGAGGGCTG
Source organism: Neoceratodus forsteri (assembly GCA_016271365.2). Classification (NCBI taxonomy): domain Eukaryota; kingdom Metazoa; phylum Chordata; order Ceratodontiformes; family Ceratodontidae; genus Neoceratodus; species Neoceratodus forsteri. Next base: position 432,902,489 of record CM057450.1, on the reverse strand, counting down.
AAATGGCAGCAGTCTCTCCTACTCTACTGGTACCTGAGTGATCACAGGTGACAGTGCACTTGTGGGTTCCTGTGGGATGAAGTACACTGACTGATTCCAGTTTGTGGCCATGTATTCTGTGTGTGCATACTCTATGGAGTCCTCAATGTCTGCATCCATTTCTGAGGGGAAGAAACTTAGGTGAAAAATCTCAGGGATTGAGTGGTATATAGCTGGCAGTCTTTGTCCTGCTGACCCAACTGCCCATACTATTTCTCCACTGAGCTGAAGCTACAGCCCTTTCTGTGGAACACCATTTATTTGTGAGGTTACTTCCTTACAGATGGATTCTTTTGCATTTGAGCTAACATGCAAACTGAGGAGAATGATGGAGAGGAAACCAGCTTCAGATGGGAAGTGAGTGTCAACCTTGATAGTTGGAGGCAGAGAGCTAAACAGTGTATTACTGGATTGGAAATGCCAACAGCTTCTGGTGAGACTAAATCTGTTTTTGTGAAATTGGAAAAACTACTGCATAGAGAAAATTATTTAGTATATAATATAATGACACTAGAAGAATATGTTGACAAAAAAACAAGATCATTGTGGGCTGCAAATAAATATTCTCCCTTTTTTTGGTTTAGAAGAATTTGAGTATAAAGAGGAGTGACTTGCAGCAGCCACTCTTTGCTGTAAAACTCTTTTGAAACTTCTTATCAAGGCTGACATTAAAAAGTTAGAGGAGCTTAAAAAGGAATTTGATGCAGCTCACAGCAATGCAGCCTATTTAAAAGACAATATTGATTTTAAAGATCTGAATGAGAAGTTGCAGAACAAATGCAATAAATACGAGACTGATGTTATTGAGAGGAAACAAAACCAAGCTCAAAAGGGACAAAGAGGATTATTTGAGGGGCAACATTTTGAAGTGGGGCAAGAAAGATTGAGGAGCAGAGGTCATAGACAACAGAGTACCAGCATGAGTTGAGTTAGATTCAACACTAATATTAGTCAAAGAGCTACAGACTTTAATGAAGTAAGAGGTACTCAAAGCATTAGAGTACAAGCTGAATCAGAAACAGGAAGTAGCAGAGAACAGAGATATACTTGTGGTCCTTTTTCAGAAAAAAGAGGATGAAGAAAAGAACCAGGAGGGGGAAGATGGGTGATCTCAGCAGAAGAGGACAGAGAGCTGAGATCTGGGAAGAAAACACCTCACAGATAATTAATATTTCTGGTATACCACTAACTGAAACACAAATAAAGGTCCTGCAGCATGGACTTTCATTCATTTCTACCCCCAAAGATAACTTATTCCTAGTGCATCTCGATCTCAGGAAATGTTTTCATAAGACCTGCCTAAAAGTCTTCTTTGAAGAGAAAAAAACAACGAACTGCAGCTACGGGTTTAACAGAGGAGCCGTTCACCAATGCTGTGGAGGATTTGGATTTTATTTTAGAGGCACTAGATTGTGCCACTGTCGAAGAATCTAATAATGAATGTTACACACAAGCTGACATTGACCTAATGGGGGATGGTGAGTTTAATGCTCTTTTGAACACTTTTCCCCATTCTTTGACTTTGCCTAAAACTAGGAAAATAGCCAATTGGAATTTTGAAGAACAAAGGAAGCAACAATTTAAAAAGAAATCCACATTCATTCCCTTTACTAACAATGCTGCTGTGTTAACATATGAAAAGTGGTAACTGAAGAGGCTGAAGAACTTTTAACTAACACCACGAATAACAGCAGGCATCAGAATTTAAATAAGCTTGAACATGAAGCTCTAAGGGAATTGAGTGACAATACTGATTTGGTGGTCAAAGCAGCAGATAAGCATGGCAATATGGTGATTATGTTCAGACCACAGTACATTTCCATAGTAGAAAACATTTTGAATGACTCCACTTGTTATAAGAAATTGCCCAGTAATCCTACTGCCTTGTTCAATAAAGAACTGTCCCAGATTCTCAGTACTACAGTGGATAAACATCAAACAACAGAAGAAGAACTCAGGTTTATATGGAACCCTTATCCAGTGATGCCAGGGTTCTATATATTACCTAAAATTCATAAAAATTTGGAAAATCCTCCTGGACATCTACTTGTTTCAGGTAATAGTTCCATTACTGAGAACCTGGGACACTTCACAGATTTTTTCCTGCAAGCGTGTGTGGTGGAGCTTCCCTCTTATGTAAAGGATTCAAAGGACATTTTGTGTAAATTTGAAAGTGTGGTTTGGCATCAGAATTTCATCTGGCTTACTATAGACTTTGAGTGTTTATATACATGTATTAAACATGAATTAGGGGTAAGAGCCAGCAGATTTTTCTTAGAGAACAGTGGTAAGGATGTACCTACAGATTGTATTATAGAAGCATTGCACTTTGCGTTGACTCATAATATTTCTGAATTCAACAGTAATGGTTTTCTTCAGACATGTGGTACAGCTAATTTGTTTCTTGGAATGTTTTAGTCATTAAAGATTTATGACCCAAATGTTAACCCTTATCACCAGCATATTAAATCTTGGCATCGTTTTATCAATGATTGCCTGTGAGTATGGGAGGCGGACATTAACACAATAGCAGAATTTGTGCAGTGGCATTTTTTTTTGAAATTTAACTTTATTAGTTTTATAGAATTACACCAAAACATAGGCTAACATCAAATCTATCGTAGGGTTAGGTAACAACTCTCTTTGGACCAAAATATGAAATGAGACATATAACGGGAAAAAGAAAAAAACATATTGCCCCAAACCACCCAGAGTGTGCATATTTAGCATATCATATGCTATTAACATAATATCATGGGCACATAGGATTGGTGGTGAGATAGATAAGGGAAGAGAGCTTCAGAGACAGAACCAAGTGGGCTCTAATGTAAATACAACGTGTATAGTTTATCCCATTTTTTATGAAACAAGTCCATACGGTTACGAGAACTGGCCATGAGTCTCTCCATATTAAAGCAGCTTGATAGGTCATTCAACCACTCTGCATATGTTATGGTTAATTGGTCCAACCAATGTTTGAGCACCAGTCTTTTAACTACCATAGAGATAAGTGCCATGTGAAATCTGCGCTCCTGGTTCTCAGCTTAGGAATAGATACCCAGGATGCATATTTCTGTGGTGAAAAGACCATCAAGACCCAAAAGAGGGTCCAAGTTGGACTGGATGGAGCGCCACAGGGGAATCACTTTTGCGCATTGCCAAAAGATGTGGAGCAGGTTTCCTTCTGATTGCGAACATCTGGTACAGAGAGGGAGAGGCAAATGCCCTAGGCGAGCTAATTTGACCGGTGTATAATACATGTTATTTAAAATATGATATTGGATAAGTCTAAACCTATCTTGAGTGTGATATCTGTGTAGATCTTTCCAGATTCATGACCAGTTAGGGACAAGATCAGGCAGGAGAGAAGTCCAGACACTAGAGCCTGGGAGGGAGTCCAGAAATTTAAGACCCATCAAATAGGAATATATAGTGGAGGTCCATGGGATTTGGAAGCTAATTCCTGGACTTGGGACAGAAAGGGGCCTACTTGTGAGCAGCGGAACTTGGTCCCAAAATTGGCGCTAATGAGGTGCCTCAGCTGATATATCTTGAAGATATACCTTGGGGGGAGATTAAACCTGGCCATAATATCCGGGGAAGATAGGAGAGAGTCCCGAGAGTTTAGGTTCTCAACCAAGGCTTCACAATTTTGAGGAAGCCAACCTAGGGTAATCACTGAGCCTCCTAACCGAATGTTGGGGTTAAGAACGAGGGATTGTGCCAAATCTTTTTTGGGGGAGATTTTGAGGTATTGCAGGCACTGAGAGAGGGTTTTAAGGGAGGTGAGGATGGTTGGATTTAATAATGAGGACGGGATTGCTGAACTGGGAAGAAAAAATATGGTTGGAGAGCAGAGATTAGCTTCTACGAATATCTGTCTTTCGATTTGGAGCCAGATCGGGGAAGATCCTTCGGCCCTATTTGGGAGCCATCTGCCCAGTTTGGAGAGGTGAGCTGCCCAGTGGTAAAATAGTAGGTTAGGGAGACAAAGTCCCCCCTTGTCTTTAGGAAGACAGAGTTTGGAGAAAGAACGTCTGGGAGACTTATTTTGCCAAATGAATTGAGAGAGGGTAGAATGTAGGTGATGCAAGTATGAAAGGGGTAGCCAGGGACTCAGTAAATTAAGAGGGTAGAAAATCCGGGGCAGGACATTCATCTTAATGATGTTGATTCTACCCCAAAGAGAGATAGGGAGTTTGGACTATCTTTGGAGGTCTAGTTGAATGTTGGTCATAAGTTCATCTAAATTGAGTTTCCTGAGTAAAAGTGGGTCATTGATAAGGTGAATGCCCAGATATTTGATTGATTTAGGGGACCATCTCACACCGAACCAAGCAAAACTAGCTTTGTGCGTGAAGGGATTCAATGGGAACACTTCTGATTTTGCTAGATTCAGTTTGTAATAGGAGAGGTGGCCGTACTGCATAATAACTTGAAGGGCATGCGCTAGTGACATTTCAGGGTGAGCGACGTGGAGGAGGATGTCGTCCGCGTAGAGAGGACCAACTCTTGTTGTAGTACCGAACAACCCTGGATATAAGGGGATCTTTTAATATTATGAAGGAGAGGTTCTAAGTATAAATTGAACAGAAAGGGGGAGAGGGGGCATCCTTGTCTAGTACCTGTAAAGAGATAGAAAAGAGAAGAGAAAACGCCATTACAATAGATCTTAGCCGAGGGAGATTTGTATATAACCTGAATCCACCAAATAAAGGAGGTTGGAAATTCCGTCTTGGCAAGTGTTGCCCATAAAAAATCCCAATTAACTCTGTCAAACGCTTTTTCAGTGTCTAGGGAGATTAAGGCCATCGGAGTATGAGATGACTGGGCTGCGTGTGAGATATGGGAGAGGGTTCTAAGGTGATCAGCTGGGGAGCGGGTTTGTACAAACCCTACTTGCTCCGGGCTCAGAAGGTGGGTTCAGATCTTTTTAATCCTCTCAGCTAAGATCTTGGATAGGATCTTAAAGTCGCAATTTAAGAGAGAAATAGGTCGGTGGCTTGCAGGGTCCATGGGTGGTTTATCTGGCTTAAGGATTAGCACAATTGTGGCTTCTAATAGTGTAGGGTCCACATTGTCAGCCTCAAACATATACTCATAAAGCCTAAGGAGGAGAGGGGCCAGTTCCCTGTTAAAGGTTTTGTAGAAATTAGATGGGTAACCATCGGGGCCCTGTGCTTTATCAGGGGCTAAAGAGGCAATCGCCTCTTCTATTTCGAGTAATGTGATGGGGGAGGTGAGGGACCTTTTATGGTGTGGGAGGAGGCAAGGGAGATCAAGATCTTCTAAATAGGTAGAAATTCCCAACGGGGACGCTGGGGAGGTGTGTCTGCTATAAAGCTTACAGTAAAATCCCTCAAAGATCTGGGTGATCTCTCTGGGTGTAGTCTTGACTACTCCTTCCTGGGTTTGCAGCATTGGGATCAATCTCAAGCTCTCTGTCTTATGCAATCTGAGAGCTAATAATCTACTGGCCTTTTCGCCTTGGTCAGTGTATTTGGATTGGAGTTTTAACATGGCGTATTCGGCTTTTTCTTTCAGTAAGTCTCGTATTCATTCTTTAGCTTTAGTAAGGATTCTAATGAGCCTGGGGGAGGGTGCTCTAATTCCTTAATTTTGGTTAGCAGCAAAGTGGCCTGTGCCAACCTGTTTCCTCACTGAGGCAATTTTGATTAATTCCCCCCTAAGGTAGCACTTCGGAGCACACCATATTGAGTCTACTCTCGGAGTGGGGTTTTTATTAAGGTCCATAAAGTTAGAAATCAGGTCTTTAATGTGAGAGACAGTCTGATTATCTTTGAGGAGTTGGGTGTTTAGTTTCCAGATGGTATCTCGCTGAAAGTTAGGGTCTGGTGAGATCCTAACCCAGACTGTTGAATGGTCTGACAGCACTATCAGTTTGATACCTGATTGGGAGAGACCAGGAAGAAGTGACTTACTGGTCAGAATGTAGTCTAGTCTGGACTGTGAGTTATGTACCTGAGAAAAGAAAGAAAAAGATTCGAGTGAAGGATTAGCAAGCCGCCAGGGGTCGCATAGCCCCAAAAGTTGCATGAAGTCCACTAGAGCTTTTTCAGCTGGGGATGCTGGCCTTATTGGCGTATAAGTTCTGTCAAGAGCTTGGCATGGTGGGATGTTCCAGTCCCCCCCAATATTAACTGTGAGGGTAAAAAATTACTGATCTTATCTGCCAGAGTCATAAAGAAATCCGGACTCCCTCCGACTGGACCATAGACAGATCCAAGCATGATACTACAATTGTTGAGACAGACTTTGACCAGAATAAATCTGCCCTCTGGGTCTGCTAGTTTCTCTTCAGCCAGAAAAGAGACATGATTGTTAATTAGGATAGCCACTCCTCTGCTAGCTTCAGATCCACTCGCCGAGAAAACTTGGGAGAAGCCAGATCTATGCAGCCAGATTGTTTTGTTATTAGTCAAATGAGTTTCCTGAAGCATAAGAACATCAATCCTGAGTAAGTCACAGTGTTTAAAAACTTGGTGCCTTTTGGTTTCATCTCTGAGCCCTTGCACATTCCAAGTAGCTACTTTAATCACCATCATAGCCATTTATGAACAAGTAAGTTGGGTAAATGGGAAATTATGAACCACCAAACTAAAAAAAGGCTATAGCACACTCTAGAGCCCAATTTAAGCCCGCACACTCTATACAAGAAACAACAGCCAGACCCCTGAAATAAAAGAACTATCAAAGAAAAGATATTGACCTTGGACTGTAGTCGAGCAGTCATGACCTGAAACCAAGGGTGATCCCCAGTGAGAACCCTCCCCCACGAACTATATACAAAGTAGTTCCAGATTTGGGCAGGCAGATCACGAGGAAACCAGTAATAAATACCAGGAACTAAAACCCCGATGGCAGATCTCAGGAGCACCATGTACCAATACCTTCCTGATGTGATAATGCAACAAGAATGGCGAAGTAATCTGATTGACTGTATCACCCAGCAAACTATAAGGCAGATCCCCATAGAGTTCTCCTGCAGATCGCCGTACTCCCCCTTTCTCAGCTCGTGAGGCAGCTTCCTACGAGCCTCTCCCATCCCTGGGCCCTCCCCCACCATCCACTTTTAGCCATAGCAGTTGGGAACTGTGCCCTGATGTGATCAAGGGGAAGACTTTAGTAAATAACAAAGTCAGCGGCTGAGAGCAGCCTAAACATGGGAATAATGTCACTCGCTGCCTTAGTACTAAGAAGTGAACACTTGCCCTCATAAGCAAACTCAGGTCCGAGTTGCGAGTCCTTTTCGGGCATGGCTGGAACCCAAGGAGTACTAGGTCGGGTAACAGTTAGGTAATTAAACATCTCCCCACTACCGGAATGCCCAGGGGGGCATATTTAATTGTGGGACCTAACGTGGTCCGTAACTAAAAACAGCAAGCTGGAACAGAACTCAGCCCAAAGGTTCCGGTAGCAGCCCTGGGAAATTTGAGGTATTAATGGCCCCTCAGGTTCAGGATCAACAAGCCTCCCACCCCCCGCCAAGCAACTTAGACCAACCTTTCCCAACAAAAGCATACAGGTAATGAGCAAAAATAACTACACAACAATAGAAAGGAGACAGAGCCAATATGGCCTTTTGTTGAAACTGCACATAGTTCATCTCTCTTTAAAGAGGTTGGGGAGCTTAGAAGTTAAGTCTTTGATGGCTTGCTCAGGGGATTCATAGGTGGTTGATAAGCCGTCAATTGTGACCTTTAGATTGGCTGGGTACAGCATCCTGAATTGGATACCCACCGCGATCAGCTTGTGAACAATTGGATGGAAAGCAGTTCTTTTCTGCCTGGTCTCAAGCGGAAGATCCTGAGCAATTCTTATTTTGGAGGAGCCCCAAGTAATGGCCTGCAGATCTCTGGCTTTGTTGAGCACATGCTGTTTTTCTAAAAAACTTAAAAACTTGATGATGATCGGTCGGGGAAGGGACTCTGGTGGAGGCCACGGCCTCAGAGATCTATGTGCTCTCTCGATGTGGTATTGGGGGTTCAGTGGTGAAAGCCCCACGACTTTGAGAAGGAATTTCTGGAGGAATAGAATGGCGTCCGAGCCCTCTTCTGTTTCAGGCAGCCCAATAATCAGGAGATTATTCCTCCTACTGCACCCTTCCAAATCCTCCGTTTTGAGTTGGAGCTTCCGGACTTGCTGTTTCAACAAAGTGATTTCTGGGTCGGTTTTGTCTCGCCATCTTTCTTGGGAGGTGATTCTGGCCTCCAAGTCGCTCATTCTGCTGCTTAAGGTAGTGAGATCTCCTTTGATAGACTTGATCTCAGAGGTAATGTTATCTATCGCCTCTCGAAAAGGTGAGAATTCCTGGGGGAATCTTTCCTCGGATAAGGGCACTATTGGGGAAGTAGAGCTGCCCGCCTTATTCAGGTTCCCAGAGGCCGGGTTCCTCGCTTTCTTGGAGAGCTTCTCAGGCATATTAGGTGGGGTGTGCCGCATCGCGGCCTGTTTCATCTCTGCCTCCATCGCCGCGGTAAAGCTTTGCGATGCCGAGAAGCGTAAATCTGAACGATAGGCAGAGGTTGAGGAGTCTCCAGCCGCTTCAATTGTGAAAATCAGAACGCTAAAGTTGGTTTAAAATCCAATTATATTGGATGGATGGTAGGAGCCTGGGGTAGGCACAGCCTTCAGGCAGCTTGCATCACGTGACAATCCCCTTGTGCAGTGGCTTGTATGAATGCCTGTGACTCAGCATGGCGCTCTTCAAAGCCACAGCCCTACATCAGGACCTCTCCCACTACTGGTATCTGCGCAGCATGTGCACTAGAGCAACTCGGCTAGCTAAAGCAGAGTACTTTAGAGCCTCCCTCCAATCTAACCTTACTAGCCCCTTCAAATTCTGGAAGGTCATACACTCCCTCTTCTCACCCCCAGCAGCCAAGCCCTCACCTCTCCTTAGTGTAAACAACTCCACACTCTCAGATCCTATCTAAGTCGCTGCTGAGTTTAACTTATATTTCTCCACCTGTGCTTCCTCGCTTCTTTCCTGCTTACCCCCCATGTCTCCATCTCTACCACCTACAGGGCAAAAACTACCTCAAAATACAGGTATTTTCTCCTTTAGGGAAATCTCTCTGGATGAAGCTGTAGAAGCCCTGCTAACATTAAGCCCCTCAAATGGGAATTCCCCAGATGGACTAGACCCCAAACTTCTGTTCCTCTTGGCCTTTGCTATAGCTATTCCTATTGCCTACCTCCTAAATCTATCCTTCGCGACTGCATCTGTCCCTCTGTCCTGGAAGCACACCATTGTCATCCCTTTCCACAAAGGGGGCGCCTCCTCCTCCACCTCAAACTATCGGCTAATCTCCCTCCTCCCTGCTCTGGCAAAGCTACAAGAACATTTAGTGCTTAGCCAGCTAACCTCCTATCTCGCTGACTCAAATTTCTTCACACACTACCAGTCTGGATTCAGGAAAGATCACTCCACTGCCTCCTCTTTACTAAGGCTCACTGACGCCATCCAGTCTGGAATGTATAGAGGTCTCATCACCTATGCCATTTTCATCGATCTGGCCAAGGTCTTCGATACAGTCTCCCACACTCTGTTACTATCTAGCCTGTCTGACTCTGGCCTCTCCACATCTGCTACTGCCTGGTTCAGTGCCTATCTTACAGACCGCACTCAATATGTCAGGATTGCGGATGTCATATCCCTTTCCCTCCCCATGTCCACCGGTGTCCCCCAAGGATTGGTGCTTGGGCCTATCCTATTCTCTATTTTTCTAAACGACCTGCCCCAAACTTGTTCTGCCTCCTCGATCCACATGTATGCTGACGATACTGTCCTATTTTCTTCTGGCTCCTCCCTAGCCTCAGTTGCCTCTACCCTCCAGGCGGATTTTGACAAAGTCCAGCTCTAGTTCAACTCTCACCAGCTCTCTCTAAATGCTAAAAAAACTGTAACTATGACTTTTGGTACATCCCAATGACTAGCCAGGCTGCCCTCCTTCCCACTTTTCCACAACCTTGATGGGTCAGAGCTGGAGGACCTCACCTCCTTCCGGTATCTTGGAGTTTGGCTTGACTGCCACCTCACCTTCGCAGTCCATGCTGACTCTATACTAACAAAACTCTGCCCCAAGCTCGGAGCTTTATATTGGAACCATTCTAGCTTCCTCTATCTGGTCTGTTGTGAGTTTATCCAGAAGATGATACTTCCCTCCTTCGATTGTTGTGATATTGTTTACAGTGCCACCCACAAGTCAGTTTTATCCAAACTGGATACCCTTTTTAATGCTTTCTGCTGGTTCGCTCTTGACACTCCTCCTGGCACCCACCGCTGTGAGCTATACTGCTCCCTTGCTCTCCCCTCCCTTGAGAACTGCCACCTAATACACTGTGCCAAGTTTATCTCAAAGAACTGGTTTGGTACCCTTCCAGTGTATCTGACCTCTGTACTATCACCCCCTCTGGCATCCCCCTATGCTCTGAGGTCCCTAGACTCCCAGCTCCTGTTAGTCCCCAGATGTTGGACCCAAGCTGGCCAGGCTGCCTTCTCTCACCACTTCCCTCAACTCTGGAACTCTTTCCCTTATGAAATTTGCCACTCTTCCTCTATCCACTCACTATCCTATGCCCTTGCCAACCGCTGCTCAGTAAACTGCTCCTGCAGCTAACTGTCCAATCTATTCTACCTCAGACACTCCTATATTTCTTCTCCCAGTAGGCCCAATGGTGCTACTTCGCTAACCACACCAAACTACTACACTTGATCCCAACCTTTGAGCTAGCTAGCTTGCACTTACCCCATCTCATTATATACCACAACCCAATACCCTAGCAGGATTTCCTCATTGTAATTGTTACTCTCGACTATTAGGGTATATGTATTAATCCCCACTCACCTATTCCTGTCAAACATGTGCAGCTGTATTACCTAATTATATGTTTTCAAGGTATAAGGCATGACTGCCCCATGTAATTGCTACCATATTATAAGGGTAAATTGTCATCTATGCCCAACTATTTCTGTCAAGTGTTTTCAACTGTATTTTAATTGTAGATACACAGCACAAAATCCGTGGCTAAAGAACCCAAAAGAGGAGCCAAATATATAAATCAAACAGTAAATAATAGAAACATCGGCTGCAACTCTACCACATAAAAAATCCCAACACTAGGGCACATTTAAAACAATATTTATTGAATACAAAAAGCACCCCTCGTCGATGTACGTTTCACATCTAAAAGATGCTTTATCAAGACAAACGGAGCCACCAGGTGCTACCTCTCAAATAATGCATTACCATAACTTATTAAATAGGAGGTACATACCATATTCCTCCTAAGAAAAAATAGATGTTATAAATGCCCTACCTTATATTACATAAAAGAAGGTGCATACCAAACTTCTAAAATATATAAATACGATAAATACTATAAGTGACACCATAGAAATACATCTGTGATATATATAAACATGCAATAATACAATACTGAAACAAAACTACCTAGCCGAAGATCACTATAATGAGTACATGCATATTAATATTAATATTTGAAGTCCCATAGCTCAGGTACATAAATACACTCATCAAAATATGCATTTTAACTTATCTTACAAAATTATGCATACTGTAAACCATTTTATAAGGCATTTATAGGGTTATTTAGATTTTTCTACTTTTTAAGTAATGGTGCCAACTGGAATTGTTCATTCAAGCCTGGATAAGTACAGGCTCTTAATGAGTACTGCCAAAATGTCTCTCTACACATAGTTAAATTATCCAAATCTCCTCCTCTAGGTCCAATGGACACCTTCTCCAGTCCAAGAAATCGAAACTTGTGCTTTTTGCCCAGCCTGTTAATGTGTAAAGCTAAAACATTTTCTACTGTACCAACATGTATATGTCTAATGTGTTCCAAAATACGTGTTCTGAGTTTTCTCTTAGTTTTACCTACATAGAAACATGAACAGTTACACATTGCAGCACATATTATTGCCTCTGATCCACAAGTAATACAGTCTCTAACATCATATTCCTTTTGGCTATTGAGAAACTTTTTTCCAACCTGAATGTGGTCACAAGCACTGCAGTTACCGCATTTCCAACAACCCGATGGAAAACCTAATGTTCTGTCTTTGTTAGGCACTGATGAGCTATGGACAAGTCTGTCTCGAAGGTTTTGGCCCCTCCGATATGTAGCACGAAAATCTGCTGCAGTGACATTCCTTAATGCAGGTTCAAAGTTCAACATATACAAATGTTCTTTAATAATGTTCACAACAGCATAACTCTGGGGGGTAAAAGTAGTGACAAAATTAGAACCATACAATCTTACATTATTATCTGAAGTATGATGAAATATATTACTTTTATTTTTATTTCTGGGCACTAAAAGAGTTTCTCTTTTTATTTCATCTACCCTCTCCCTCACTGTTTCTAGGCAAGTGGATATGTATTTTTTTTTAAACTTTCTAGCATCATTTTGGAACTTGTCACATATTTTTCATGTGTACTACAATTCTGTTTGTCTGTCATGAGCTGTCCTTTAGAGATATTTTTAACCACGTGCCCAGGATGACAGCTCTCAAGGTGTAAAATAGTATTACAATCTGTAGCTTTCCTATGGAGAGAGGAAACTATTTCCCCTTGGTTCCCTTTCTCTATACATAAATCAAGGAACACAATACTGTTCTCACTTGCTGTCACTGTACATTTTAGATTTTGATTACTCTCTTCTAAGCATGTAACAAAATTATCCAATTCAGCCCTACTATTCTTCCATATAATAAAAATGTCATGGCCCAGATATTCAAACTGCACCCAAAAATTGCGCAACAGCAGGAGCAAGCGAAAGTCCACTGCGCCCATGCGCAAGAAGCGTGATATTCAAAAACTGCGCAGGCCAAGATGCGCTTACGGCCGACAACTGAATATCACACCATCTGCGCCATAGTGCAACTAGGGGTGTGAAGCTGAACATATCTGATGCACCATAGCGCAACAAGGGATGCTCAGTGGAGCAGTCCAGATGTGCCATAGCGCAACCAGGGATGTCCCCTGCAGCAGGGCAGCAATGCAACAGCACAACCAGGGATGCAGGAGACCACCACCACCCATGCCACAAATGGGCAGAGGAACACACAGCAGAACAGACATCGTCCCCCACACCCCATGCACTGCACAACTGGGGGAGAGTTGGAATAACCATTGGCTCATGGATACCAGCAACCAACCCACAGCTGGGCCATGGTGCCCCAGCACACCCCCTGGCAAGCTGTGACCGGCACACAAGGAGGGCCGACCACCTTGTACCACACCATCCTACCAATGCAGAGCACATCCTGCACCATGATCCCAATACACCCTGCCCAGGAGTTGCACCCAACAGTGCAGGACATCCCATGCATGCCACTACCTCCAATGTGACAATGCAACCCTGTGCACCATGGAGCCATGCAAGGCAACCCCACAATGAGCACCCTGCAGCGGGTGGCAGCAGACAGCGATGCAACAGATGCATACACAGTGCCGCCCTGCACGTCCCCCCCAAGGTACAGCTGAGAGACCAACCATGCGTCAGCACACAAGGTACCCCACATGCGACAGGGCATGCCCTGGACCCCACCTCCAGTGTTACAGCACCCTGCACACCTTCCCAAGGACACATCCCATCCCAGCACTGACCACAACAGCCAGCACAGACATGCACAGTGTAGCATGGAGGCATGCACCACACAGGATGCAACACAGTGCATGGACAAACACCCACCCATACCCAAGGGCACACCAACACAGGGATGCAGTAGCAGGTCAACCAAGCCACTGGCATGTGGCCACGGCTGGCATGTACACACGGCCAGCACCCCTACATTGCACAGGTGTGCCAGCCACCCTGCGCAGGCACCATGAAGCTGTATGCCACCAGCATGCTGCCAGAGCACAGGTGACAGACACTGGAGCACATTCTCTGCAACAGACACAAGCGACAGCATGGAGGGGGGACAACAACAGCAGAGGCCACAGTACCACCGGAGGCAGAAGTGCACCATACTGGTGATGGAAGGTAACCTGGCATTGTGTCAGGTACAGTTGTTATCCAGCATGGACAGCCACCACTGGCACGCCAGCAGACCATGCATATCACAGACATGCAAGGGTGTCAGTTGCGCAGGCCATGGATGGTCTGACAGGGGTGCCATGCACACAGTGCAGGCCCAGTGGACCACTGCACACAGGCATCCAGTGCACAGAGTACAACACACAAACCACAGACAGTGACTGATCCCCCTGCCCACACCATAGGCGGTTCACCTCTGTACACACACACACACACGCCCATGCGAGCACCACTCCGATGCCATGCACGCCACTGCAGCTGAGCACCTGTAGTCCGCTGCAAATCAGAGACCACCACAGTTTTCATAACAAAATGCATATATTTAAAAGATGTAACAAAAAACTATATACAAATATTTACAAGGGGGGAGGGACACATAACAGGTGGGGGCGGGTAAGGGGCAGGGGTGAACATATGGGAGAGGGAAGAAGGAGTGTGGTGGTAGTCGGGGCATGGGAACATCAACGTGTGCCCCGGTCCTCCTTCTCATCATGGCGCTGATGTCTGCTTCTCCTCCTCCTCCTCTTCCTCACCCCATGGTGGTGGATCCTTTGAAGAAGCTCCAACGTCTCCTTGCCACCTGGAGCAGCTCACGGATACTCCTCTGCATGTCCTGGAGTCGCTGTCCACCTAGGACGAGGGAGCAGAGTCAATAAGTGAGACTGTCCAGCCCCCTGCAGCCAACCCATTGTGCATGGCATACAGCCATGTGCCACGTCCCTGTGATGGTGTGTGACCACCCACAGTGAACGTGTCCACAAGACCTGCCCACCCAGGCAGCCACAGCCATGTGGATCACTGCACACGCCCACCGCCCATGTCCTGCACAGCACCACCATGGCCATACAGTGACTTGGCTATGTGGTGTGAAGGCAGTGCCACAGCCATGTGCCCAGTGCATGCATGGACCACCATTAATGCACTCCCAGACATGCAGTGCCACTGGACAGTGCTGACTGTAACAAGTTGCGTGCATGGCAGTGGTGTCAGTGGATGGAGGCCATGCCCCACTGCCTGCCCAGTTATACAGCATGCAATAGTAATCATGGATGTAAGGCACTCACCATCATCAGGCTGGTCCACATGCCGCAGACCACCATCATCCCTCCTGGCCCACTGCTCCTTCATACGGTGCCTCCGGTCCTGGTTCTGCCAGCATTCTTCGGGCCCTAAGGTGCAAACATGGAGAGAGGAACATCAGTACAATCCAGTAGTAAAGTCCCTCCACCCCCATATGTGTGCAATCCCACAGAGCCATACCCATCCACCCCACACCCCGATACCACCACCACGGCCAACACCGGACAGCCCCCCCATATGTGCTGGACACATGCAACCGTGATACCCGTATGGACGATAATAGTGTATGGATGTTGCACCTACCTGGCCATGGCACCGTGCACTTCCTGGCACATGCCCTCAGCAGGTCTGGGTCCCTGCACCTCAGGTCCCCATAATGATGGTGGCACTGCTCCACCATTCGCCCCATACCAGTGGCCTCCTCTAGGGCGTCGGCCACCTCCTGCCAGACCTCACTCCTGGCCCTGTCCAGGGGTGCCTCTCTATACAAAGCCCCAGCATGGGGCTCAAATATAGCCACCAGATTGGCTAGCTCAACCTGGCTCCAAAGGACTGCACGCCTTCCCGCCATCTCTGCTGTCTGGTTGAATCAAAATGGCACTCGGCAGTGCGGTCCTGCCACGTGCAGATGCTGCATGGTACAGTGCTGCCATTCCCTATCGTGCTATCACCAAACAGCGCGATAGTGGTGCACCCATGCCTGACGCATGGTGCCTAGGGGGCAAAGGTCGGGCACAGGGTCAATGGTCTCTGGCGCATGGACAGCCACAGCGTGATTGGAACTCAATGCATATAGCGTGATTGGGTGCCTGTATGTCACCTCCTGTAGCGGCCTACAGCGCTGTTGCCCCAGTGTACCTACGACGCCCCAGTGCCACAGCGCCATATATGTGAAAAGCACTGTTGCACCACTGGCACAATGGTGGCCATGCCCTGCATTGCCTCCCATGCACAGCACATTAGCAGTATGGCAGGCGCCTGCGTCATCAACCCGGGCATGCGCAGTTAGGTGTGTACTGCACATGTCACAGAACTACGCCCTTGGCTCAGCACGTTCAACACAACTGCGCAAAGCGCAACAGCGCGATATTCAGCCAGCATATACAAATCATCTAATCAGCCATTCCATGGTGCAGTCACTGCATTTGCATCCACTTAAAGATGCGCCTCGCCTCATTTGCATGGGTTGCGCTATAAAAATGCGACACTGGGCTGCACTGTCGGTTACTGCAGTCTATTGCAGTGAGTTGCATGCTGTTTGGGAGTGTGGACTGTGGTGTTTGGGACATGCATGGGACTGCACAGTCACAGGTAACACCTGTCATTCTCACAGGATGAATCATGACTGATAGTGTGGTGGAGGAAGAGGAACAGAGTCGTGGGAGGAAGTTGAGGCCAAACTTCACAAAGGCAGAGACAGATGCCCTGTTTGAGGCCTACCTTGACCAGGAGCTGCTTCTCAGTGGATGCCAGGGAACACTACAGGCCCATGCTGCTGCATGGGAGGAGGTGGCGCATGCTGTCAACCTGCATGGCAGCCACCAGCGCTCCGTGCAGGAGTGCAAAAAGAAGATGGGCACGGACAGGCGGAGAATTAAAGAGAAGGTGGCTGCCATCAGGGCAGCATAGTCTGCAACCAGTGGGGGACAGCCGAAGGTGCAATGTCTGACCCCACAGGAGGAGAGGGTTGCTAGCAGCATGCAGCATTGCACCATTGAGGGTGTTCCGGGTGGTGGATTCCAGATGGGTGGTAGCCCATCACTGCATGGTAGGTCATGGTCTGTCTATTGGGAGGAACAGGGTAGGCCACATGCAGTAATGCTACTTTTTTTCCCTTACAGCTCCTGAGCATCTACATGGGTCAGTGGTTGTAGGCTTCTTCACTGAGGCCAGTATCATGCAGATGAAGGAGGGCCCGTCCACCTCCATAGGAATATGGGGGTCAAGGCGACAATGGGCCTGCCTGGACGTCCGGACTGATGTTGGTGGAGCAGGTGCGGAGGAGGCCCTGCCCATGTCCCATCGTGCCAGCGTCCATGGATGCCAGCATGCTGAGACTCGGGCTAGTGCCAGATCCATCACCGATGATGATGGAGCTAACGTCATGGGCAGTGACACGTGTGGGCCACAGGATGACCACACAGCAGGTGACATCGCAGCCATGGCTGTGGGTGGTGCCACCGTGGAGGCCTGCGTGTCATCACAGTCCCAGCCTGTGCCTGTCTGTACCAGTGGGGCAGCACTGGTGAGTGTCCAGGACAGTGGGACTGTTGCGGCCACTGCGGCAGAACCATTGAGCCCTGGAGAGCAGCAGCTGCAGGGGCAGTATCAGCAGTCAGCCAATGGCCATGGGGGTACAGTGTCAGGGGGTGGCATCAGTGCACCACCTGTGGACATGCCCAGGCCTGGCCCTGGTGTGCAGCACCCACCCTCAAGGGGTGATGAGCATCAGGGCCGTGAACACCCTGAGGGACAGCATGCCGATCAGGCAGATGACCTCTTAGATGAGCACATCCACATACTGCAAGCATCAGTCAATCAGCAGATGTGGCTTGTGACGGCGGTGGATGCACTGAGTGTGGCTCTGCACCAGGCAGAGGAGTGGCGCAGCAGAGACACGGCTTTGCTCCTGGTAGGGATGGACAGGTTGCGGGAGAATGTGACCGCTGCCATTGACAGGCAGACACAGGCATTCACAGCTGTCATGGCCACAATGGGCACACAGTTATTTGCCCATGCGTCACAGACACCACGCAGTGCAATGTCCATCCCCTGTTCCCGGCGTCATGTGACACCATCCTTGCCGACACCGGGTTCAGCTGTGCGCATCCCGAGCACGCCTGGTGCAGGCGTGTTCGGTGTGCTGCAGACCCCTGTGCAAGCACGGTCATGTTCACGCAGTGTAACCCTTGGGGGACCATCGGTGCCACCCCATGAGGCCAGTGGTCAGCCTGTCACTGCTGGCGGGTCTCAACGGGGCCGCCCATGCATCTGTGGTGGCCGTGGCACTGTGGCACATGACTGACCTGTCTCCCAGCATGGCTACTGTCTGATGCTGCCCTGTGTGCATTGTGTCGTTCAGTGGGCAATGCAGAGTTGGGGTACCCAGCCCTGCACGCACACACATGTTCCATCTGCACACCCTCCCGGCTGCTGTCCACTGTGGCATGTGCATGATGATGCCTGCGTTATGCTGTACGCCACTGTGCAATGGTGCCCAGCATCTGACACATGCACAATGACAGGCAGTGGGTGTGGTGGTCTTTGGATGTGTGTGTGGCTAGGGGTGGCAGTCTGGGTTGGTGTGCTTCCTACCCTTTGTGCATGTCTTGTGAGGTGTGTGTGTGTGTGTGTGTGTGTGTATGACCACGTGTCATGTTAGACCTCACCCATCCCTGGCGGTGTGTGCGGTTCCATGCTCGGCCACTTCCCTTGACAGCATGCACCCCTGGTGTGTGTCCATGCATGTTTGTGGGTTGTGCCTTTGCCAATGGTGGTTGCACATGGCCCCATGACTTACCTGGGTTGGCTGAAGTGCTCCTCTGTGATGGTGTCCCAGTGCAGCTGTGCCAGCCGGAGCAGTCAGGGGTCCCATCGCCCAAGGGTGGGCTGCCAGTCACCATCTTCATCAGCGTCCTCATCGTCCCCATCTCTGTCCCCCTCTTCGACCTGTATGGCTATCCCATAGTCATTGGCCATGTTGTGCAGAATGCAACAGGCCAGGAATAGCCTGCAGGCCTTTGAGGGGCTGTACTGTAGGGCACCGCC
Source organism: Neoceratodus forsteri (assembly GCA_016271365.2). Taxonomy (NCBI): domain Eukaryota; kingdom Metazoa; phylum Chordata; order Ceratodontiformes; family Ceratodontidae; genus Neoceratodus; species Neoceratodus forsteri. The sequence continues at coordinate 432,883,511 of CM057450.1, read as the reverse complement.
AGAGGTGTCCAGGCAATGGAAACATGCCTTCAGCATCCCGAACACCCGCTCAATGACATTGCATGTGGTGGCATGTGCCTCATTGTAGCATTGCTGTGATGTGGTTGCGGGCTGCTGGTATGGTGTGGTGTGAGCAGCCAGGGACGGGGTGGGTATCCACTGTCACCTGTGTGTAGAGGGTGGAGGTTAGTTTGTTGATCAGCATTGCCCTACCTTGGGCCATGTAGGCCACTACCCATGTCACCTCTGACCATGCCCCTCCCAAGCTCTATGTTTTTCCTCGTGGTTTGCATGCTCACCCACTAAGTGGCCAGTGGGGATGTCCCCACTCTCGAATCTGTGGCACAGTGCCGACTGGCGCCAGATGAAGGCATCATGTGCTCCCCCAGGGTGCGTGGCACATACATTGATTATGCGCCCCCTGGCATCGCACACCACCTGGCAGTTGATGCTTGCATAGCCCTTCCGATTGATATATGCGGCCCCCTCAGGACCAAGTGGTGTGCAGATGGCCACATGGGTGCAGTCTATTGCCCATAGCATGCCAGGCATATGTGCTACCCTGTGGAACTCCTGTATGTTTGCTGTGTGCTCCACCGGTGTGCTGGGGAAATGGAATTACTCCGCAGCATGTGGCAGCAGTGCGCTGAGGAATTGGGTGAGGTGGCATGTCGCGGCTGACTAGGTTATGCCTGTGGTGTCCCCTGTTGGTCTCTGGAAGGTACCTGTGGCGAGCAGCCACATGCAAGCTGTCACTTTAGTCTCCACTGACAGAGCATGGCTCCATCATGTGGGTGCCTGCATCACATCACTGCACAGCTCACAGAGCTGCCTCAGAATTGCCCAATTCAGGCGGTACTGGCCCACGATCTCGGTATCGCTGTACAGCTCTAAGCTGGTGCAGGCTCGGTACTGCCTGTTGGGGGCATACCACCAATGGGCTCTTCCATGGCCACGCCCCCCTGCTGCCTGCCTTCTCATCCCCCTCATTATTGCCTCCATCTGGATGGTGGCACTGGCCATGTCCCTGGCTTGTGTCCCCCCCCCCAGCAGCTGTTTCTGTGTTCCCCCCACTTTCCTGGCTGCTACTTCCCCTGCACCGGGAACACCTTCCTGTGGTGGCCTCAGTGCTGTGTGGCACTTCCCCCTTCTGCACTGGCTGTGGCTGTGGCTCCCCACACCTTCCCTTTGCCTGTGGGTTCAGTGTGCCCTTTCCTGTCCTGCCCTGTGTGTCTGTTCTGCCCTGTGTGTCTGCCTAGTGGTCAGCCACATGTGCCTTCCCTGTAGCATTCTTGTGCCTCTCCCTTGTTCCTTTTTATTTTGGCTCATTTCCACTATCGCACAACTTCAGCTTGCTCCCCTATTACGCATGGCGCATGTTGTTGAATATCACACTGCGCCATTTATGCATGGTTCCTCCCCCTTCAGTTGCACGTGCATTCATTATCATTGCGCTCTTGCTCAGCGTAATTTGGGGGGCGCATCTGCCTCCCGCTGAATATCGCAGAATGGCGCATTTTTGGATTTGCACTGCAGCCACCCTATTGCGCATGGCGCAACCCTTTTGAATATCTGGGCCCATCAATATATCTTTTATATATGTCTAAACTCCCATAAAAAGGATTTTTTTAAATCAAATATGACATGATTTTCCCATTCTGACAAATAAATATTTGCATAGTTGGGGGCCATGGCCATCCCCATCACTGGTCCTCTAATCTGACGAAAAATATCTGTGTCATATAGAAATAAATTATTTGTAAGTACATGTTTAATTAGTTCTAAAATAAATGCTATTAGTTCTCCAGAATGCATGGTATTTCTATACATAGCATTCCCCAAATGTATCAATCCTTCATCATTGGTATACAGGGAGGACACATCCATAGTGACAAGTAACCACCCAGGTTCGATTTCTATATTATTTAAATCTCTAAAGTATGCATGGAATCCTGTATATAGGCTCTATGTCCTTGTGCAACAACCTTAATATAGTCATCAACAAATGGTGCCAATGGTTCTGTTCATGAGCCATTGCTTGAACAATAGGCCTCATAGGGGGATCAGTGAGACTTTTGTGTATTTTAGGCAAACCATATATTACTGCTCTACGGGGATTTTGTATGCATAAAAATTCCCCTACTTTAGCACTGATCACTCCATTGGCTACAGCATTATATATGCATATATCAATCTGTTTCTTGTACAGCATAGTTGGATCAGAACACAATTTACTATAGAATTTTTTGTCTGATAGAAGGAAGGAAATGGCACTATCATATTTATCTTTGTCCATCACCGCTATAGCCCCTTCCATTATCTGCCGGCTCAGTGGTGATGGTAGTATTTCTTTCCAGCTGTGTTAATGCTTCACATTCCTCTTTTGTGATATTTTGTTTCCCTTGATATTTCTGTTCCTTTATATTATCACAAATCTCTTTCTCACACACTTTAATAAACATTCCCACAGTAGAATTCATCGGTGGTATATGTATAGATTTTTTCTGCCATTTCATACTTGTTCCCATATTTTCTATTGTCTGTGTCATTCCTTGTACTTGAGAGTTGCAAGGTTCAATGTTCTGAGGTTTATCAAATAAAATTCTCAAATTCAATTTTCAAGCATAAGTATGTAAATCTACTACTGTCTCAAATTCATTAATAACATTTGTTGGTCCTCTATTTAGTGCACTTTGTTCAGCTTCACTTAAATCATGATGAGATACGTTGACAATTGAATTATCTGTAATCGATATTATTTATTTTCGATAGTGGCCCCTCCTCCTGAAATTCCTCCTGTATTGCGTTTCCCTTTTAGATGTGAAACGTACGTTGTCGGGGGGTGCATTTTGTATTCTATAAATATTATTTTAAATGTAGATACCCCAAGACTCCAACATTAGATCCCAAGGTCCATCAGCAATCAATAAATCCCCAGAATGTGTTACAAATAGGAGAGATAGGGCCCCACCTAAATATTCCTCCATGCCCTCCAAACCAGTGTGTCCCAGAGAGAGCAGAAAATGTACATTGGGAAATGACTTCAGTAACAGCACAAAATGTAGTTGAACTACCAATACCCCAGGAGATCATTATGCAGGCGCCCTTGGCTAACCAAATTTGTGGATGAGGTACAAGGACGGGTACCAGAGGCAAGGGGAGGGGTAGGATACAGAAGCCTGGACAATGTCAGAGAATGACAACAGGAGACATACAGGGGCAGATGGTCAACACAATACAGGAGGAATTTCAGGAGGAGGGGCCATGATTGAAAATAAATAATATCGATACAGATAATTTAATTGTCAACATATCTCAACATGAGTTAAGTGAAGCTGAATGAAGCGTGCTAAATAGAGGACTTGCAGCCGATGTTTCTATTATGTATTGTAATTGTATGTATATATGTCAGGACCTGGACTACCCTTGTCCTCTTCCCTACTGTACCCCTCCCCCCATGTCGCACCGGGAGATGAGCAGTTCTTGCTCAGTGTGCATTTCCTGGTGAAACAATTTCAATAAATAAATAAATAAACACATAAATAATGATTGGAATTTAAAATTTACATTTGCAGCCAATGAAAAACAAATTGACTTTCTGCATGTTTCCCTTTCAGGTACACTAGGTCGTGTGGTGTCAACTAAGACTTTCTGGAAGTCCACCTCTATGAATGCCCTTTTACGGGCAGACAGTGCTCACCCCCACAACCTGAAAAAATCCATACCATGTGGACAAATGCTACACATATGCCATCATTGTTGCCACACAGCTAGTTTCCAGGAACAAACTCTGGATTTAGAAAAACGATTTTTGGATGGGGGTAAATTATTGAGGTGGTAAACATATGAAAATGCCAGTGGAAATGGGCCTCATGGTCTATTGGGTCTGCTCGAGTGCACAGCTAGCACCTTATAATGCTGCTGCCCCTCCCTTTCCCCCATTCTATTACCCCTTCTTCTATCCCAACCCCTCTTGAAGCTGTCTACCATCTTGCAGGCCACTACCTCACCCGGCAAGGAGTTCCACTTGTTCACCACTCTTTCTGTGAAAAAATGTCTCCTTGTCTCTCTCCTGAATCTACCCCCCAATCTCAGTTGGTGTTTTCTCATGTCCCTCCCCTTTCTCCTCTGGAAAATCCTCTCTGTGTTAGTCTTGCTTATTCCCTTCAGGTACTTAAAGGTCTCAATCATATCTCCCCTGTCCCTCCTCTCTTCCAGAGAGTACATATTCAACTCCCCCATCCTTTCCTTCTATGGCTTGCCCTCCAATTCCTGGATCATCTTTGTAGCTCTACACTGTGCCCCCTCCAACAATCTGATGTCTTTCTTCAGGAACGGGTGTCAGTATTGCACGCAGTAGTCCAGGTTGGGCCTGACCAGCGACCTATACAAGGGCAGGATAACCTCCGTACTTCTGGAGGAGATCCTTCTAGCTATACACCCCAGCATTTTGTTGGCTTTTGCTGCCGCCCTTCTGCAATGAACAGAGTTGTTCATGCTCCCTGTTATGATCACCCCTAGGTCCTTCTCTTCTGTGGAGCAACCCAACTGAACCCCATTTAACTGATAATCCCTCATCTGGTTCTGGGCTCCAAAGCACAAAACCTTGCACTTCTTGGTGTTGAACCCCAGCTGCCATTTATCTGCCTACTCCTGCAGCTTATTCAGGTCCTCCTGCAACCCCATTCCCCCTTGTGTCATCTACCACAGCTCCCATCTTGGTATCATCTGTGAACAGACTGATTTTGCTCAGGATCCCATTTGAGATATCTGCAATGAAAATCCTGAACAGTACTGGTCCCAGCACAGATCCCTGTGGTACCCTGTTCATCACCACTCTTGGTGATGAGAGTTCCCCCCCTACCACCACCCTTTGCTGTCTCCCCCTCAGCCAGTTCCTGATCCAGGTCACCATTTTTGTTCCTGCCCCCATATATTCCAGCTTCCCCCCAATCTCCTATGTGGCACTGAATCAAAGGCCTTATTGAAGTCCAAGTACAGTACATCCACAGCATGGCTCTTGTCCAGTTCCTGTGTCACCCAGTCGTAGAACACTACCAGGTTTGACTGGCACAATCTGTCCATGACAAACCCATGCTGCTGATCATCCTGGATACCGTTTGCCTTCAAGAAGCTCACAAACCTCTCCATTAGGATGGTATCCATGTGTTTGCCCATGATCGAGGTGAGCCTTACTGGCGTGTAGTTCTATGGTTCATCCTTTGGCCCACTTTTTTGGATGGGCACCACATAGGCCATCCTCCAGTCCTGTGGCACACATCCTGTGTCCAGGGAGGTATTGAACAGGTCTGCCAATGGCCCTGCAGGGACGTCTGCCAGCTCCCTTAGTACTCTAGGGAGAATGCCATCCAGCCCAGGTGCTTTGTTCACTCTTAATGCCTTCAACCCCTCCAGCACCCTGCCCTCTGTAATCCCTACATCTGTTGTCCTCTACCCCCCTTACCCACCCCCCACTTGCCTGAGCTATTTGTCGCCCCTTCTCCTGTGTGAACACAGAGCACAAGTACCTGTTCAGTGCCTCTGCCTGCTCCTGCTCTGCCCCTTCTCCACCCACCCACCTCATCTTTCTTGATCCTGACAAGCTGGTCTTTGCTTCTCCTTTTCTAGCCTATGTAATGGAAGAAGTCTTTTCTCCTCTTTTGATCCCCTGCAACAGTCTCAGCTCTCTAGATGCTTTGCCCCCCGATCAGTCTGGTGACCTCCCTAGACTTTTCCCTGTATACATCTTTATCTTCTCCCCTCACCGTTTTCCTATACTTCCAAAATGCCAAATTCTGAAATTCCAAAATAAAGGAAGCAAAATTGAGAGCAGAAGGGCTTAACAGGTCTGACTTACTTCAGGATAAAAATATAGAGAAACAGCACATGGTTAAGAATGAACCAATCACAACCAAACAATGTGAGAAGGCATTAGGGAGGGCTGGGGGGATACTGGGATGTATAGGGAGAGGCATCACCAGCAGAAAAAAGGAAGTTGTTATCCCTCTGTACAGACAGTTGGAGAGACCTCATCTAGAGTACTGCATCCAGTTCTGGAGACCCCATCTCCGCAAGGACATAGACAGGATAGAGGCAGTCCAGAGGAGGGCAACTAAAATGGTGCAGGGTCTGTAAGAGAAGCCATATGAGGAGAGACTAAAGGAGCTTTGTATGTATACCCTTGAGGAAAGGAGGGAGAGGGGGGACATGATAGAAACGTTTAAGTACCTCAGTGGAATCAACAAAGTCCAAGAGGGTAGCATCTTTCAGAAAAATAAATGTGTAAGAACAAGGGGACAGAATTTGAAGATGGGGGGGTGGTTCAGGGGCAATTTGAGGAAGTATTTTTTTACAGAGATGGTGGTGGACACATGGAACAGCCTTCCTGAGGAGGTTGTGGGGTCTAAAACTGTGGGAGAATTGAAGAATGCATGGGACAGACATAAGGCAATTCTTGTGGGGAGTAGGAAGAAATAGGCTGTTGGTTAACTAGGATCTGTGGCCTATCCTCTAGGTAGGGAAATGGGCAGACTAGGTGGGCCAAGCGGTCCTTATCTGCCGTCAAAGTCTATGTTTCTATGTTTCTGTCTGTGACTGAGTACAATCACACAGCTGGGAGAAATGGCAACATTGTGCATAAAAATGGGGCAATTCTTAAAGGAGAAACTCTGGTTAAAAGACCTGTGAAAGAGAAGCCTAGGGTGTCCTTTAAAAGAGGCATTAGTATTTTTGACAAAGTGGTACACAACAGATTAGGGAGTGTTGCCAATAAAACAAGCACACAGTTGCCAAGTAGACCGTAAGAGTTCTATAAGTGCAAGAGATGCAATATTTGCACTTTTGCAGAACAAGGTAACACCTTTACACATCCTGCAGATCCACTGAGGAAGGTAAAAATTGATCAATGTATAACATGTGACACACCTTTTGTTGTGTATGCTCTTTGGTGTGGGTGTAGCAAAATGTATGTAGAATGTACTACTAGACCATTGAAACAAAGATTACAAGAGCATATGAGGTCCATTGAAAATGCTAAAGGTGATCACAGTGAGTTTTCACTTTGCCTCAGCTCATGGCTCAAAAACAGATAGTTTAAGATTCACAGCTTTAGAGTATATACCTGCACGAAAGAAAGCCTGAAATAGAACTAATGCATTAGATAGGAGGGTGATCTATTGAATTTTTATGTTGAAAGGGGTTTAACCTGTAGGTATGAATGAAAATTGGGACATTAAGCCTTATTTAGCATAAAGTGTATCTGTTACAATTCTGGTTTACCATGTCCTAGATCTCTAGTCTTCATCTTTCTCTCCCCCTTACCTTTATAATATTTATACTTTATTTGCTGTCTGTTGCCACTATTTGCCAATATCTATTGGTAAGTGGAAGTTTTTGGAATTTGAAAAATAGTGGAGATATACCACCCCTGCAAGCTGTTATGGCTCCGTGATTGTCACTCTAAAGTTTAGATTTATCTGAGAATGTACAAAATATATTAGTTTTTTTCTGTTCCCCTTTTTTGTGAATATTTGTTAGGTAATAGGAAAACATATTATGAAATGATGTTACCACCAATGTAAATTATTTGGGTTTTGTGGTTGTCATCCTTAAAAACTGTAAACATGCACTCATTCATGTGAGTATATTAACTTAATTATTATTATCATTCATATCCAGCAATTGGACCTTCTGGATAAGTAATATTTAGTATGTTTCTATTTGATATATATCAGTTTTGAGAAATTAATGGAAAGATGAAATATATTCTTAAAATTATATCCCTTTATTTTTTCCCCACAGATATTTGTTTTGTTCATTTCCCCTATGGTCCCTGAGACTACTTTGACTGCCTGTTGATCGCTGGGAATCTGAAGCTAGACTGCAGAACTTAATAATACAAACTGTGGCTACATATAAATTTTTAGTAAAGAGGAAGATACAATGTACACACACATCATTGTGACATGAATGTATCTCCCCCTTTTTCCCAAATCTCTTTTTGTTGAATGTGAACTGATAGAATAGACACATCTCATATTTAAAAAGTTCACTTTTCACATTTGAGAATATTGATAGTTTTTTAAATATAGTGTTTTTTTGTACTGTTGCATATTTGTCTTTGTATTAGGGATAAACTGGTTTGCACTCAGCTTTAATTAATGCATTGATTGAATCAATTATGTTTTTTCTATAAGATTGTCTGGCTTTCCCATTACCACACCCCCTGAAGAAGGGTTGTTTGAACCCGAAGCGCTGGGGTGAGTGGCAGTGGTTTTGTATGTAACACCCCCACTGTTATTACAGCTTATTAAAGCTTTGAAACTGATTTTCTTGTGAGAGTGCTTTCTTGGTTACCAGTTCTCTTCAACAGGAGTGCAGACACCTTGGGACCTTATTTGCCATTTAGGCTTGCTGCCTTTGTCTTCACCCCTCTCAGCCTGGGCCACTCATGGTGCATCACCCATTTTGGACCTTGTCTCTCCTACTGTATTGCTACCTGAGTGATCACAGGTGACAGTGCACTTGTGGGTTCCTGTGGGAAGAAGTACATGGACTGATTCCAGTTTGTGGCCATGTATTCTGTGTGTGCGTACTCTATCCTCAATGTCTGTATCCATTTCTGGGGGGCATAAACTTAGGTTAAAAAGCCCAGGGAGTGAGCGGCATATAGCTGGCAGTCTTTGTCCTGCTGACTCAACTGCCCACCACCTTCACCCAGCGTCACAGACTAGTGGGGGAGCAGCCTCCACCCCACTAAAGAATCCACCATAGTAAGTGAAATGCTTTGTGGGCTTCTGGAAGGTGAATAAGAGGCATAGAGGGTATGGACATGGCTAGAAAATAGCCAAGCTGAGGAGGGTAGCACCAGTGATGCGCTAAGTAAAATACAAAAATATTGCTTTGTTTCCACTCCGCTCAACCTTTTCCTTTCTCTGTTCTGGCATGCCAAATGTATAGCTCTGTGAATATCATGGATATGGCTTTGCAAAATTATCACAAAATTCTAGAATGATGCAAAACCTTCACAGTTCCACTCTATGTACTTACATTATTTCCAGTTTGTATTGCTTGTAACTCTGCCATCCTTTAAACAAAATATTTTAAAAGTCAACTTATACATCTTTTTCTTGGATTATGCACATTTCAAATGTAGTGTTATTTTATTTAGTTTTAAAGTAATACTGGCTTACTTCTTGCAGTTTACTTGCAAAATTTTGCAAACATTTTGAAGGGGACCAGTCAGCAAAAAAAGACCCCACACTCAAGTGTGGTGCTGGACCAAATGTGCGTCTTGCATGCAGAAACATTTTGGGTTACTTACTTTTTACTGTAGTATAGTAGATTGTATCAGACTCATTTTGCTTAGTTCTAGGCTAACATATTCATTTACTACAAATTCAGGAATTCCCTGCAGCTGACTTTAGAGCAGCAGGCAGCAATGAAAGAGTCAATAGCCTGCAGTGCATGTTAGAACTTTCATAATCTCCGATCAGATGTTCTCTGAGTCTGCTTTCATCCAGGTGCTAAGTACAGACCTCTGTCATTGTATTTATCCCAGGGAGGACAGCAGGACCAGCAAACAAAAGAGCAGAGATAACATAAACTCTAACATGCACTGCAGGCTATTGAATCTCCCACTGCAGCCTACTGCTCTGATATCAGCTGTAGGGGATCCTGGGTTGTAGTAACAGAAGATGTCAGCCTAGAACTAAACACAATTAGGCAAGGCTAGGCAAGGCACATTTTATTTAAAAAGACTCCCATCCCGGAGGCTCTGGGCACCATACATCAATCAATAAATACAACATATCACTATAATAATCAATTAAATACAATACTCTGAACAAGTTAAAACAGAATTTGCTATATGATTAACTACCCTCAACTTCAATTAGTCAGATACAACCTACTAAATGACAATAAACTGTAGGTAAACCAAAATGTTTTTGCTCACAAAGTGCACATTTTGACCAGCCCCACACTTCCGTGTGGGGTTCTTGGTACTGACTCTTTCCCCTTTAAGAAAATTTGGATTCCTTTAACTCAACCACCTTTAGAGATGGAGGCCTGATTATTGACGTGCATACCCTTCGTGGTATGGACACAGTTTCTATAAAATGTTGTGACATTTTGTTTAGTTGTTCTAAAGTTTCAGGGACTCAAAATGCCTCAGTTTACTTGTCTGGAAAATTGTTTGACTGTTCAACCTTCCTTAACGTTACAGACCTATAACTTGGCATGCTTGCTGTTTGAGAAAGGTCCTTGACAGCTGCTAAATAGACTGCATTTGTGTGGTGTTAAAAAATTAGATGGAAAATATGGTACATTACATTTTGGCAACATTTTGTGAAAATGTGAACATTTTATGGAAGTGAAATCAATAATTTTTCCTAAACTCTGCTGGGGTATCAATATTTAGAGATCACACAGAGTGGGGGCACGGCCTGGCCACTGACATGATGGCTATGTCACTGTGTGTTTCTGAACACTCCAGGTTATAATCTGATACCATCCGATCGGTCAGCTCATGTGAACACTGTCAACACACGCATTTCAGTGGGTCATCTTGTTCTGAATGGTTACATATTGCTTTAGTGCAGCTCTAACCATACATTCAACAGCAGTCCTGGAGAAACTGAATGAACCTTCAGTTTACCACAGAGGGTTTACCATGTTTCAATATGGCTCTTTTGGCTGCAGAAACCCCACTAAGGGACATAACCTAAATAAAGGGCACATTTGAGGAACTGCTCAGAAAAATAGACAATCGGGAGATTACCATGAAGTGTTCACATGCAGATATTGTGGACCCATCTAAACAGATCAATGTGGCTGAGCAGTGGGTAGCCACAAACAAAGGCACTAACAACTGACAAACAAGGGCACTAATAACTGCCTTCTCATCCACCTCAGAGATCATAATGGACTATTTGACTCCTGTGGGAAAAGGTAGATGACCTTGAAAATTGAAGTTATAGGAACAGCCTCCATTATGTGGGCTTTCCAGAGGGCTGAAAGGGGAATGATGTCTGCAAGTTCCTGCAAAAAGCTATCCCAGCCCTGCTTGGTAACCAGTGGCACACAGACATAGAAAGTAAAAGGTCCCATGGGCCTTTGGTGCCTCCTGTCAAGCCTGGAGAGAGGCCAAGACAAATACTACCAAAAGGTTTATGATTTACAGTTAAAGAGGACATTTTTATTTATTTTATTTGTTGAAAAGTCGCACCAGGAGAATTACACTGAGCAACAAGATACTCGTCTCATGGTACGTCCTGGGGGAAGGGAAGAGGGAGCAATTACATAGCACAACAGTATACATCGCACTGGAAAAACATAGTTTCACTTGTACATAGCCAAATAAACAAGATAAGCTGTAGAATATTTACATAACAGCAAGAGGGGTGGAGCAGGAGGGGTAAAACGTTAGGATGCAGGAGAGTTTAGGAAAGTGAAGACAGTTAATTGGTCCTACAGGAGGGTGTGGGAGAAATAGACTCTCAGCAGAGACCAGCCCAGAGGGACTAGGTGCAATTGCAGTTTGTCACTTGATAGTTTGTTAAGGATGTGGAGAGAGAATTGACTGAGGAGGAGTGTCGGATTTGGGACAGTAGTTGATTTCAAAGTTTAGATAGTCAGTGGGAGAAAGCCATTTGGCCTGACATAGTGCTTCTGTAGGGTATATTCGGGGAACGTGAGTCATCAGATCTGAGGAAGTATTTGGTGGGGAGTGGGGCAGCTAAGGAGGTAGAGAGGTAGGCTGGGAGAGTATCCAGTCAGAATTTTGAGGTGAATTTAGCTGCATGCATGGTTCTCCTGTCGGCAAGGGTAGGAAAGTTCAGAGAGTGGTAGAGTGTGCAGTGGTGGATCAGAGCAGGAGCATCTAAGGCAAACTGACAGAAGGAGTTGAAAAGAGGGTCCAACCTTGATAAGGAGGATTGGGGGGAAGCTCCATATATTATGTCACAGTAGTCAAAAATTGACATAATCATTTTATGTACCAATTCGCGCCTTGACGAAAGAGGGATACATTTATTGTTTCAGTATAGGGCCCCTAGCTTAGGCCGGAGTTGCTTCTGAATGGCATTGATGTGTACCGAGAAATTTAGTTCCTGTCCAGCCAAACTCAGAGGTATCAGAAGGAGGAGGTGTCTTCTTGTACAGTCCCATCTAAGTTGTGGAAGGTGGGTAAGGAGGAGAGCCTGACTAGCCTCTGCCTAGTTCCGAAAGTCACAGAGACTGTTTTCTTTGAATTTAGGACAAGGTGGTGCTTTCTAAACCAGAATTGTACATTGTTGAAATCCATAATGTGGTTGGCCAGGGAGAGGGGCTTGCTGAGCTGGCAGGGCCTCTCCATTCATGTATTCCCTGATGTTTGACAAGCATTGCTGGAATGCCATAGTGCCTTCTCGGCAGTGCCTAAGGCACTGATTGGCCTTGGAGTAATGTATAGTTTATGGTACACCGTAACACTCAGAATCCAGAAGAATGAGGTGCTGCAAACATAAGATATGCTCACTGCAGCTAAGGCCTTCATCTCAAAACTGAGGCTGAAAGTAGACTGGCACAAGTACTGCTGAAACCGGAACTCTGCTTGAGACTGCTTCGCTACTCTACACATAGACACTGCCCCAGCTTGATCACCACCACATCATGCAGGGTCACCCATTTCAGTCCTCCATCCAGAGAATAACCCATGGTTACTTCCACCCAAACAGTGCTGGAAGGAAAAAAACTACATAACTGGGGAAATCAGAGGGTTTGCCCACCAGGTCAAAGATCCAGAAGAAAAAGTCATAGCCAGAGCTGTGATTCTGGGGCCTCCTCTGACAGGCCATTTGTGGACTTCAGTGATAACCATTTTGCCTCACTAGTGAAGGCTGCATTTCATGGATAGAAGAAGTCACAGCCTCCAAATGCTTTGGGGTCCAACCAACAATCCACTCCAGTGCAGTCAAAATCTTGGACTGAGGCCACAGTTGCTGCCAGACGTCCATTCAGCTCCGAGGATGCCTGCTGTTTCACTGCTGCCATGTAGAAACCCACTTCTCAAACACTACCTGCTATGAACACTACCACTGTCTGATTAAACCCAGTAAGCAAGGTGTTTTTTTTAAAGACTGGGAAGGGTGCCTTAGTTCTGATCTAAGTTTACATGGACATGTGGACCTCATAACATTTAAGCAGTGAAGCCTTCTCAGAGAGGCAGTGGTGCTCCAGCTTCTTTGCTCTGCAGTTGTTTAGTTCAAGCCTCATTTAACTGACTTAATGTGTTTACATATGTTCTTTTTTACTGCCTCGTGCTCCCTAATTAGCTGAATGAGGTTATTTGCAATAACCACAGTTTCGCTGGCATTCATATGCCTGTTCATGCATATGGGAATGGGCAGGCAGGAAGGCCATCCATAGGGGAGAGAGGAAACTCTTACCATGGATGCCTGGGGCCTGCTATGGTAGCAAAGCAGTGGCACTGCAGTGTCCCAGTACGTGATCAGTCCTGCATGCTGATGAATTAGCAGGCACATTGACTCATTTATTTAACCACTCATTGTCGACAGGGATGGTACCAGTGGACTGGAGAAGAACATAGGTAGTACCTCTCCATAAGGGAGGAATTAAGGAAGAGGCTGGCAACTATAGGCCAGTCAGCCTCATATCTATCTTGGGGAAATTAATGGGAATCCTCACTAAACAAGATATAGATGGAATATCTGGAGACAAACAAATTACAGGGTAACAGACAGCATGGTTTCGTGTCAGGCAGGTCATTCCAGATGAACCTCATTACATTTTATGACTGGGTAACAAGGAAGTGGATAAGGGGCACCCGGTGGACCTCCTCTACTTTGATTTTAGCAAGGCCTTCAATTCAGTACTGCATAGGTGCCTGCTAAACAAGTTGGAAGACCTAGGCATTGCTGAGAACTTAGGTGGGTGGGTGGGAAATTGGCTAAATGACAGAAGCCAAAGGGTAGTTGTCAATGGAGTAAGGTCAAGCACAGGTAGAGTCACCAGTTGAGTGCCCCCGAGATCGGTCTTAGGCCTGGTCCTGTTCAATATGTTTATCTGTGACATAGGCATAGACATTTGTGGCAAACTGATGCTCTTCATAGATGATACCAAACTGGGTGGTAAGGTCGACAGCATGGAGGTGATTAGAAAACTTCAAAACAACTTGCAAAATCTTGAAAGATGGTCCAACATCTGGCAGCAAAGTCCTGCACCTGGGGAAGGGGAACCCCAAGACAGAGTCATAGCTCAATGGGATCAAACTCAGCACCTCTCAGGGAGAGACAGAGAGATCTGGGGATCATCATACAGTATGTGACACCCTTAAACAAACAAGCCAATGCAACAAAGCCTACGGCAAATCAAACAAAATGCTGGGGTAAACTGGAAGGGATTCAACAGCAGGAGCAGGGAGGTGATCCTCTACTCTACAGGTCCCTGGTGAGATCCCACCTGGAATATTGCATCCAATTTTGGAATCCACACCTTAAAAAGGACAGGGATAGGCTAGAGATGGTGCAGAGAAGAGTGACAAAGATGATACAGGGCCTACATGGTATCTCATACGAGGAACGCCTGAGGGAGCTTAACTTGTTCTCACTGAAAACAGGGAGGAAGAGAGGGGATATGATTGAGACCTTCAGGTTCTTGAGAGACATTAACAAGATGCCACACTCAGTACTATTTTAAAGGGTCACCAACTCAACCACTAGTGGGGCACAAATAAAGGTTATGGGCAGGAGGTTCAGAAAGGATGTGAGAAAACATTTTTTTCCCAGAAAGAATGGTGGAACCTCGGAATGGTCTACCAGTGGAAGTGACGAGTGCTAAGACCAAGTCAGCTTTCAAGAAGGGGTGGGATAGAACAAGGATTCAGGGGGATCTGTGGGACTGGGTAAGGGTAAAAAGCAAATAGGGGGCCTAGATCCTGGGACCCATATCTGGTCTCTGGAATCCTTGAGCAGACTCGATGGACCTATGGTCTCCTTCTGCCATCACTTTTCTATGTTTCTGTGTTTCTGCTCCAATGAGTAGAGTTATTCCCTCTTCTGGGTAAGGTAAGCCTTCTGCTGATTCCCCAGGGGGAAGCGAGTGACTTGTAGCAATGGCAGAGCCAGAGCTGGCCTGCACCACCTACAATCCCTGCTGCACACTGGTTTAAGTTTGAGCATAGCAGCAACTAGGTCAGAACTGACAAGGTTGAGTGGTAGAGGATCCCAGTAGGGAATCTCTCTTAGGGGTAAGAATTGAGCCTAGCTGGCGCATTGGTGCAGCAGTAGTTACTGCTTGCAACTTCAGTGATCCAGGCTCAGTAGCGAGCTCGAGTCATCGGGCCAGCTGGAGGGAGACAGGGATTCAGCTACTGCTCCAACAGTGCTGCCTGGGTCAACACAGGCAGAACTGCAAGTGGCACTGAAGGGGAGGGAGCATGTCAGTCAGTGCTGCATGGTACACTTGCCTGTGCACACATGCACACACCCTGGAACCAACATCCTGGGGATGGAAGGGAGAAAATGTGGGAAAGAAAGCCCTAACTGCAGCAAGATGACCCTCCCTTGCTGTCACACAGGCTCCACACCACTGACTTGTGCACCTCACTGTCTCCATGAGGATTTGGTATCATGGGAGGAATTCGGACTCCCAACCCTGCTTTGGGTAGTAAGCCACAGGGAATGGAGACACATGAGGTAAGACAGGGAGAAGGTGAGTGACAGGGTTGGTGCAGCTGGGGTGATGGAGAGAGATTGGAGTAAGAAGGGGGCATTAAAAAAATAATTGATTGTGGTGCTAGTGCTGGCAAGAACTTTATGGCACCGAGAGCTGTCACACTCAGTACTATGCCTCAGTTTCTAGGGCAATGTACTGCAAGTTCTTCAAGTGCTGAGTAGTGCTGGGTCAATGGAGAAGGAGAAGCTCATTGGATGGGGTGATCTGAAGGAAAGACTACAATAGATAACCAGCCTCTCTCCTTAGGCGACTCAAGGCAGGTTACCTGAAAGCATTCAAACGGTTCAGCCAGACCCTGAGAGGTATTCTCATAAGGGGAAATTGCCCAGAGATAAGATGTCTGGATGTTCATGCTTGGGTGACCTGACTTAGCTTAGAGCAGGAAACTAGAGCATGAATATGCATATGTCTGCTATATAAGGGGAAGGCATTGGGGAAGTCTGGGCTTGGCTAGCTTGGGGCTAGAAAGTGAGAATAAAGCAGTCCCAGCTCTCTGGCTGTGACTGGTCCTTAAGGTCCTGCAGTCCCTGGGATTGTGGCTGGGTCCCTTGGATCTGGTGGTATGGCTTCCCTTGTGCCTGGTCCCCAGAGGAGAAGAGGACCATCGGGATTAGCTGGCAAGATGGAGGCCCCAGGGACTTAGGGACTTGCCTTGATAGGAGTTGAGATATAAGCCCCAAAAAGCACATCAACCCTCAAGGGAGAGTCACCAGAACCCTTGCAGGCTCACTCCCAATAACAGAGTCCAGCAAGTATAGTGGGACTATGTGGGAGGACACTGCCACTTGTATGGCCTCTAGGGATGTCAGCTAGAGATTGTTTTAAACTGGACATAGAAAAGGTAGCAGAAAAACAGATGTCTTCAGGGGCCAGGTTGAAATCACCTCCAATTAGAAGTGCCACAGAAGGTCCCATAAGCTAGAGAGAACATGACTAAGCTCTCCAAAGAATGCGGAGTTATTGGAATTATGAGCATACATATTTGCCATAATCAAAGGACCCTCTGTGGGTCAACTTTGGTCACATTCCATCTCTCTTCTGTGTCCAAAACACTAAGTGCAATTTTCCATTGTAACTGCTTATGAACTGGAATAGAGAACCCTGTATTGAAGGAGGTACAGTATCACAGCTATGCATCTCTAGACCCACCCATTCTCTGTGCAGCTTAATTTCTTCCTCAGTGTCGAGCTTAGTCTCCTGCAATAGCGAAATCCTTGCGTTCATAGATTTTACCTGACCAAGAATGTTTCTTTTTAACGGGCAAATTCAAACTCTTAATGCTGCATGTGGGGGGGAGCTGCCTTTCTGAGATAGCAATGATGAAGGTATCGTCTGTGTAAAACATCCCAAGGTTAGATAGTCTGTAGAAGGGCCCTCATGAGTACCCCATCCCATGCAAGAATAAACAGCAAGTGTACCCGGCATTTCATCCATAAATCTGTAGAGCTAGAGTCAAATAACAGCATGTATGTACACTTCACTACCAGTCTAGCATTGCTTGTAAAGTGCTTTGGGATACAATATGTATGAAAAGCGCTATATAAATGCTGATTCTTCTTCTTCTTCTTCTTCTTCTTCTTCTTCTTCTTCTTCTTCTTCGTGTGGTGAAAAAACAACCAAGTACACAAAACACACAGAATCATTCCAAACAAGAGAAACTTCAAGTGAACCATAAACCATAAATCATTCATAGTTCTGGGAGTCATATCTTCTACTGTATGTCCAGCTGAGGCACTATGACTGAGGATTTACAAGCCTCCAAGGTCAAGTCTTCGGCATGCAGGGTGTCTGATATAGCCATTACCTAATCTCGGTAACAGCAAATAACCCTTACAAAGCTCAGTTACACCCAAGAAGAATCCCATATACTAAAACTATGGAACTATCCTTGTTGGTCTGTTGTGTATTGAAGGGGGTGCTAACAGCTGAGAACCAGAGTGCACTCTATGACTATCAAACCGTAGTACATCCTGAGAGAAGTAGCCATGGCAGGAGAGCCTCAGGAAAAGAGAGGGGCACCTAGTAGGCTGGGGTGTGAGAGGTCAGGACCCAGACTGCCCTGCTCCCCATACAGCATGAGATATTTGGTTAGAAGAGCTGACAGGAAACCAGAATGGGGAGCAAAAACAAACATTCCCCTCTAGGAAGTTTTGAGGCTATATCTTGAAAGGATATACATTAGTGTCCTCAGCAATAACAGGATGTTAGGTAACGTGCTCAGGCACATTAGGCAGACGGGAAGGGGGGCATCTGAGTGAGGATTCTAAGCATTAGAAGAGAGCACCTGTCGCTCAATCAGCCAGCCCCACAAAGTAGTCTCTGAGTGGAATGGAGGGAGAAGCTAACATCATCACAGCCTGAGTCATTCTACCCCATGTTCCAACAAGCTGTTCACCCACATGTAATAACCCTGCCACCACTGGAGCTTTGAAATAAATAAAAAATCGCACTCCAGGCTGAAGAGATTTTCCACTTTACTTTGAAAAATTCAGATAAAAATTAAATACATTGATAGAGTTACATACCAGTGAGTCGCAAAAAACAGCCCAGTGCTTCGAGGCCACTAGGATCACTTTGTCAGGGGTGTGGCTACGTAAGTTATGTACTCTTTTATATTTCGTAATTGCAGGTGTCACACATCAACAAATAAATCCATTAACTACATTTAGTTTGTATAAGTGTGTGGGTTCCTTCAGTCTAGCCAGCTCACAACACTCGAGTGGCACTTCTTAATTCATTTGAAGGTGATTACCTTTTATGCAGTGTCCACACAAGTAGCCGACTTGGCTGGAGGATGCCTCACATATATCAAACATAATGAAAATGTGCACATACCACTAGTGATTTTTCAGCATTAATTGTTCTAATATGCCCATTTATAAAAGATGTATCATATCTCTTGATGTGTATTTCTACAAACCATAACATCATACACACATGTATTTTACTTACAGAGTAAATTGTGATACTTAGTTATGTTTTCATCTGTTTACCTAATGCACATTCTGGTAATATTCTTTGACGGTCAAATACAATCATACCTGCTGCTTACAACATAAACCACAAAGTTTCAAATTAATTTTGTACATTACTGATCCATATTTATTATTGCTTAATGTATATTATAGCAAATTTAATGTAATACCATAATTTGCAGCAAAACTTGTAATTATCACACCACAATGATGTTCTATATAAACACATACTTAGAGCAATCTAAAGGATTCTATCCAATAATTTCTCTCTGAAAAACCATTTAAGAAAAGTTTTTCCTTTTTTTTCTTTCTTTTTATAGGAACGGGCTCCATTCCATGATGTCATTAAAACCATTTGGTTTTAAGGTTCTAAAGCAAAAAATCCAGTGTGATTCTTTCTGATTCAAAATCAGATTTCTGTCTCTACCTCTGTGATTAACTGGACTGTGGTCAAATCCCATGTATTTCAATTCCTGCACACCTTTCCATGCAACTGCATATGTCCTGCAATAGGATGAGAAAAATCATTTTGTGAACTTGCACTGGGGCTTACCTGAAAGAGGAGTTGAGTTGGTCCCAGATGTGTGGGAGAGAGATGGATTATGGGACTTAATGGGAGGGGAGAAGGCATCCTTCGATGCAAGCAGATGTAACAGCTGCACCTCAGGATACAGGGTGCTAACAACTATTTTTTTTTAATTAATATACTTTATTAAATTTTCATTTTCACATACAAAAAAGGCATAGGACAAAAACAATGCAGTACTATACACAACTCATAAAGACAATACAGTAATGCCCCCCCCCCCCGGCTGTGACTTATAGAGTAGTAGATAATACAGTAACTCATACTACATGAGACAGTAGTCAGCTAAGAACAAACATTAAAATACCTGTGTATATACATATCACTACACATTTGTCTAATTCAAGTCAGTTATTCCCAACAGGGTGTATAAAGATTCCCATCTTTTCTGAAAGGTAGCGTACTTATGCCTCACTGAGGCTAATATTTTTCCATCCAGAGGGCCTGAATAACCTCTGTATGTCACTTTGTAAGGGTGGGTGGGTGTGTCTTGATCCATCCAGTGCCTCAGAATGAGTTTTTTACTGCCATTGTGATCTGTGTGAAATGGTATTTATACAATAAGGGTGAGGATGTATTTCATTATATAAAACCTTATATTTTAACCCCCGTCATATAAATGAGTCATGACGTAAACACATGGGGATATTCAGACTGCACAAGGCAGGGGTGCAAACCTGGGCACAGTGCAACAGGGCTGAGCCAGGGCATGGACCAGGCGATATTCAATGGTGCTGCGCCATGGCTCAGCACTGTTCAATATGGCACTGAGGGCGCACACACAGCTCAAGGCGCAGTGGCACTGCACCAGTGCAAGTGGCAGAAGTGGAGCACTGGGCTGCACCAGCACAAGTGCGGTTGCGCTAGGTGCAGCAACTGCGATATTCAGCTGTGGGCATGCAAATGAGGCCATTATGCATGCAAGGTGCAAATGGAGCCATTTGCATGTCATTATGGCCCCATTTGCATGCCGTGCACCGATCCCCAGCGACTTGTGCCTAGCACCCTGCCAGGCTGCAGCCATCAGGGATCGACACCCTGCTGCCCCTTGGCGGGCTCCGCTCCCATTCGCCTGATCAGGTGCATATGTTAAATTAATCCATGGTGGTCCAGTGGACTGACCATATCGCCCAACCATAGGCATATGTTAAAGTAATCCCTGGTGGTCAGTGGTACCTCCTCCCCACCACCCACTGAGGCCCCCATACCCAGCACCCCCAGTAAAGGCGGGTGGCAGCACTCATACGTAATAAGCCCAGCCACCCACTGACTGACAGCATACAGTAGGGTCTGTCGCCTATTGGTCCACTGTGTGGGCCAATGGTGTCTGAACCATACTATACCTGAGCCTGGAATGTGAATGAATGCTCATTCACAATTCGAGCCTGTGTAGTATAGCATGGTCTGCATGCCCATTGGCCCATGCAGTGGACCAATAGGTGTACAGACCCTACTGTATGCTCAGTCGGTGGGTGGCATCGCGAGTAGGTGCTGCCTCCGTCGCTGACTGGGGGAATGCTGGGTGGTGGGGGCCTTAGTGGTGGTGGGGAGGGGGTACCACTGGGCCACCAGGGTTACACTATGCGAATGCCCACGATCGGGTGCTGGACCACCAGGGATTACTTTAACGTATGCCTGCAATCAGGTGATGGGGATCGGTCCACTCAACCATCAGGGATTAATTTAACATATGCCCACAATCAGGCAATGGAGAAGTGGTCCACTGGACCACCAGGGGGTTAGAGCACATATGCCCGTGATCGGGCTCAGGGGGGGTACAACACTCCTTGGGTGGGGGCATGTGAACTGTGTCCTGGGTGGGCGGGTGGCCACCCACTGCAGGTGGCTGCCGTGTTGAGCCTTGCAACAGGGCAGCTCACCTGTGGGTGGCCAGGATTTGTTCCTGTTCATACCAGGCACAATTTTGTGCCTCCCTGAGCGGTGCAAGGTGGGGTTGTGCCAGCATCTGCACCACACATCCTGGGCTGAATATCAGGATGTGCTGCATATGCATGGGCACGCCCCCTGCACTTGCGCCGCATACATTACCGATGTGCCCTGGCACATCAGGGGTTGCGCAGCACAACATGCCCCTTTGAATATCGCACCAGGGTGCATTGGAGGGTTGCACATGGTGCAACCCTGTTGCGCCATGCTCAACTCTTTGGAATATCTCACCCTGTGACTTTTTAGAACATTTATACATACAATGCCTACGTCAGCATGTTATTTTCACCCTGGTTATGTCACCAGAGCAGCTTCACTGAAATGTTTCTTGCTGGAACTAGTTTTACACCGTGTTGCAGTCTGCCAGTGACTCAGATGACTGAAAGTGTTCGTCTGCCACAAATCCTGTCTAACAAATAAATGGCTGTTCATATCGGACATACTTGAAAGAAAACCAATGCTGAACCCAAGAAATCTCAAACTCCTTGTATTTTCCTTTCTTTCCTGTCATGATGTTATCCCATAAACTTGAAACTGAAAATAAATGTCATGTTCAACCTGGTGACGGGAACTGCGAAAATTCTGTATAAATGCACAAGCACTAAAAAAAACACAATGTAAACATAGATCATACAAAAACAAATCAATGTTATTTCTCCAATAAAAAAATGAAAACTTGAAATAAAAGTGTCCCCGAACACCAAACGCTAACTCCCTATCACTGCCAAAACCCTGTCCATAAACCACAACCGACCAATGACAATGCATGGCACTCACACGCTAAAGAATATCAACCAATCAAAATATACCAGAAAGAACCCATTCACACAAAGAGCCAATCAAACACAGGATACATCAACCATTCTCAAAAACTGAAAGCAACATTCATTCACAGGAACTTGCAATGCCATGGAGAAATACATACTGGTAAAACAGCACCCAAAAAAGACACATTTGGTGCAGCAAATGCATCATAGAAATAGTGCCAAAAAGAACCCCCCTATTGTACAAACCATACACATTATGTGCAGTCGTGGAATATGGCAAATATCTCAATTTGTAAACAGTGACCTCTGGATACTATCACTTGTAGCTCTGCTACGCTACACCACTCATGAGTATCCAGAGGTCATTGTTCACTCATGAAGATATTTGCCATATTCCACTCTTGGCCATGATGTATCCCCTATTGATTCCACTCTCAGGCTTGGGAAGCACCTTTCAGAAGTAAAATTGTCTGCAAGACCAAGCATGGGGTCCACTGTCTCTTTCACTTGTTGCCACAAGGGTTGTGCCTTCGGACAGTCCCAAAAGATGTGCTTAAGTGAGCCAGGCATCATGTCACATTTAGTAGATAATGGGGAGTCCAGAATATGCCAGGTGTGTAGCTTTTCTGGGATATGATACATATCTTGCAATAACTTGATTTGCATCAGTCTAATCGATTTTGACAAATTTGTGGGTGTTAGACCATATGGTGTCCCGTGCCTTATCTGAGGCTTCCAAAGCAAGTGCCTCAGTCCTGAACCTACGTATGAGGCAGGACAGTTGCAATTAGACTATAAAATAAGGAAATGGAGTGTGGGGCAATCACTTGGTGTATAAGCCTAGGTAAGGCAGAATCCACTGGGGACTGTGGGGAGTGGAACCCCTCTTTTTGCATAAAGAAAAGCACATCCCAGTGGGAGAGTTGTCCCCTGGCTTGATCTGAGCAAAAGTAGCCCATCTGCTGCAGTCATGATGTGCCCTAAAGTATTCAAGCCCTTGTCACTCTACTGTACCTTAAAAATAGTTTTCCTATCTATGCGTAGATTGTTATTATGCTAAAAGGGGTGGGAAGTAACAGCTTCCGGCTTGGTCTTAGTTATTCTGCTAAGTTGGGTGTATACTTGGACAGAAGTGGCAATAGGAGTGGCTTTCAGTGGCTAAGGTAGTGCTGTAGCCTTTGTGTGGAAAAGGGAGGCTAGGGTAATGCTAAGTTGCTTACATAAGAGCTCCTCCATCTCTAGCCATTGTGGGCAATATAGCTGGTGAGGAGTGTGTGTAGGTGCACCTAACCTAAACTATTTGGCTGCTCATGTGGCATGGTACTACACCTGAAAATCAAGGAGGTTTACACCTCAGATTTGTTTATTGGCTGCCAGTTTGGTATATGCTCACCTAGGGCATTTGCCCTGCCGGAGGAAAGAGGAAATAGTAAAGCCTGGAACCATTGGAGGGAAAGGTTTATGGACAGCACACTCAAAGGATAGAGGGTCCTAGAGAGGATATTCATTTTGATGATGTTACCCTGCCCCAGAGTGTTAAAAGAGAGAGCAGCCAACCATTACAGGTCCTGTTTAATTGTATTTAAGAGGGCAGTAAAGTTGTCATTCACCATGTGATTTTTGGAGGTGGAAATTTGTATCACCAAACAGAGGAGAGAATTTGTAGACCAGGTCAGCCCTAAGCTAGCAAGGTCCTGTCATCTGGTATTATGGTTTAAGGGGATGACCACTGTTTTAGAAATGCTTAGTTTGACAGGGAAACTTTACCAAATTCTTTCACCTCTCTAGGGACTTCTGGGATAGAGGTACAGGGGTGTTAGATGTGCAGTAATATATTTTCTGTGTATGAGGGTGTCTTACATTGTTTGCTCCGAAATTGAATGCCTTGTATGTTCCTGTTTAAGTTCAGTTTTACAGCCAGGGGTTCCAAATGGAGATTAAACAGGAATGGAGATCGGGGGCATCCCTGCTTAGTTCCATTAGATATGGAGAATCTAGATGACAGCACTCTGTTACAGTTTATTTTTGCAGAGGGCTAGGAGTAGAGCAACCAGATCCATTGGACATATTCTTGTAGGAGGCTGAAATGTTCCAGCACCCTAAACAAATATCTCCATCAGACCCTGTCAAAAGGCTATTCCACATCCCAGGAGGTCAGGGCTGTAGGATGTGGAAATAATATGAAACAGTTTCCTGAGATGGACTGAGGTTATTCAGCCCCTGACAAATGCCACCTGCTCTGGGCTCAATAGACAAGTTCACACTTTTTGTAGGCTGGTGGACAGCAATTTGGCTAGGATTTTTAGATCTATGTTCAAGAGGGAGATGGGTCTGTAAGCAGGATTGGGTCTTTATCTGGCTTTGCCAAAACAGATACAGTGGATGTTGAATGATGGCATTTAAGGTTAGATCTTGATAGATGTCTAGGTACATCTCATTAAGTGAGGCTAAGATCTCTTGACTCAAGGCTTTATAAAAGTTTGCAGAGAAGTCATCTGGGCCCAGGACTTTATCAAGGTCCATGGAGTTAATAGCTTGGTGGATTTCAAGTTTTGCAAGTGGTTGGTGGAAGGCATCCTGTTGGTTAAGGGAGAATTTAGGGAAGGGAATAGAACCAAGGTAGTTATCTGTTTGCTGTGGGGAGTGAACCTAGCCATCCAGGTTGTACAGGATGGAGTAACAATCTTGGAAGGCTTGGGTTATGAGGCAGAGGTTGATAATAGTGGCTTTAGTGGTAGGATCTATGTAAGCAAAAAGGGTGTGATTTGAACAGATATTACCGCATGCTCAGAGGCATAGCCGAGTGTCTTCAGCCCCTGGAAGTACAGTAATATCTGTTCAATGCAATGCAAAACTCCAGAGTGTCTTATTGCACTTATAAAATGGGCTACATTCTTTTTTCTATTTTTCAGTAAGAAAAATCATGTTTATATGTGGAAGAAACAGATTTGCTTATGACAATTTATAATAAAATAGTCCTTCCGCCTGCTATAAAATTTTGTCATTGTGCATGTACAAAGTTTCCCTTACTAAAAACAGTTGGCATCAGTAGTACTCGCTCTGCATGCGACAGGAGAGAGAGAGACAGAGAATGTATTGGACTGGGATATACAATTACAATGTAATGTGATGTCAACTGCATTTTTCTTTAAATTGATCTGTGACTGTTGCCAGCATGGAATCACAGCAGGAGTGGGTGGGGACTTGGAGAAGTAGGAACCACTGGGTACGCATACACACACACACACACACACACACACACACACACACACACACACATGCACGTGAACACACATACACACACAGTATTGTCTGTCTCTTTTTTCACCCCTTAAAATCCTGTCAGAAAGATGACTGGAGAAAAGTCTGTTTTAAGCTAAAAATTGAGTCAATGGCTTTTTTGTTTAAACCATGGTACCAGCAGCAGGATGGCCACAGTGGGAAGAGACGTGACTGCGGGAGGTATAGAGGGAAATCTGATCACAGAAATCAGATCGCAGTTTTAAAAATTGGCTACTATAGAGATAACTGGAGATGAGATTGGATGTGCAGCCAAGTTAGGTCATGTTAGGCCTTAGTTTATTTATTTATTTATTGAAATGTTTCACCAGGAAATCACACTGAGCAACAAGTTGCTCGTCTCCTGGTGTGACCTGGGGGGTAGGGAACAAAGGAATAGATTACAGAGAAATGTTACAATGTTGGAATACAGTTTGCTTACTTGCATACAATAAGAGCAGGAGGTACAAGTGGATAACATTGGCTAACAATGCAATAGTTAAGTATATTAGATATGAAGACACATATAGCAAATTAGCAACGGTTGGTGACAGTTGGTAACACTGGAACACATATAATAACTTGGCAACAGTATGTAGCACTAGATGGTAAAGTGACCCAATAGTATTTGGTAGCCATTAGTGTAACATAGATATTCAAGATTTACAGTGATTGGAGTAAAGAGAGGGTGAATTGAAGGAGGAAACGGAAAATTGCGGAGGGTAGAATGGAAGAAGGGAAAGGAAATTTATGGAGAGACGCAGACAGAGGATGAGTTTCGAGGCAAACAGAGATGACAGGGTGGACTAAAGTGCATATAAGAGGGGTATAGGGATAGGTTATAAGTGCTTGATTGAGTGCAGGGGTAGGCCAGTGTTAGGCTGTGTTAACCAGAAGGGGGGTAGGAGGAGAGGAGAGGTAGAGTATTGCAGGATGATGGGAGAGAGGTATTGTGGGTGAGGGAGGGTATCCAAGGGGGGGGAGGGGGAGTTGAAATTCAACGGTGTCCTGTTATCCCTATCTGGGCAGGGCAGTGAACAACTCTACTGGTAGGACACCGGTTATAGGTGATGAGAGTTATTTATATACTGTATAGTGATGCGAGACAGTGGCTGTTGGGGAAGAGATGTTGTGGGAGGGGGTAGCAGAGGTCAACTATAGTAGGGGGGGTAGTACCCCACCAGTGTGCTGGGTGACCCTGCCTGCACAAGACAGTGATCTAGCAGTGACTGAGGGGGTGCAGTAAAAGGAGAAATAGGGGAACGAGGGTAAAGTTGTTGCCCACCGTGTGCTATGGATCCTGCCTGCACAAGGCAGTGATCAAGCTCACAAGAGGGAGATAGATTAAGGGTAGAGAAAGAAGGGGGAGGAACACTTTAGGAGGAGGTAGAGTAGGGGACAAGGAGGAGCACAATCAAATGGAAATAGGAGTGGTGGGGAGTAGGCATATGGTAATATTGGCTTAGGGGAGATGGCGGGGGATAAGGGAGGGTCATGGCAGGCACAGGAAGGGGCAAGGAAGTTCTTGAGGGCAGAGTTAATGGAGTAGCAAGAGGATGCATGGCGAATTTGAGGGGGAAGTGAATTCCAGATTTTTGGGAGGTGATAAGAATAACCCGATGGGCCAATAAGGGCGGAGCGGCGTGGGACACCAGGGTTCATAAGTCGGTAGATCTTAGGGAGTGGGAAGGAGGGGGGTGGTTGTTTTTTCTTGCAATGTTTGCACTGATTCGAGGTTAATTATAGTTTTCTTATTGTAGTTTCTTTTAATAGTTTAATATGGAAATCTTAGTTTCTGCAATTGGGTCAGACATAGTTTTGACAAGATTTTTTCTTATTTCATGGGCAGCGGGGTCAGTGTTTCTCAAACTGAGTTAGTATGAATGTCAGATCAGATTTATAGCTTATAAAAAAAATGCCTAATATACATATATTGGACTACTGTAAACCATATAGCCTGACTTCAATGGATGAGATGTTGTATTTTCCTGTATATTTTCATGTCATGCTGCTGCACCGTGATGTGTAATAAAGCTGATTTCCCCCCAAAAATTGGCTACTATGGTTATTAGATGGATTAATCTTTCTACAGTTTCAAAATGATGATGACTTCCACAGTGCTAGAAAAAAAAAATTCTGTAGCACTATAGTAAAAAAAAGGCAGCATTTCAAATACTGAAAGTTCTACTGGCACACTGATATTCTTTCCTTTTTTTGTACTGTAGTTGTCCTTTTCAGTATTTGTTTTTACCTGTGCATCAAACAGATTTGATGCACAGTTAACAACCAATAAAACTGCAGGATATTCTCTCCTCATTTTATAAGATGGCTTTAACTGTTCAGAGTGTCTCCTGCTGCTTCAAACGTAGGGTCAGCAGTTTGCCTGCCTTCTCACCCTCTGAGACCTACAGGGTCTTGATACAGAATGGAGCCATCTCAGCCATCTCCCAGTTTAGCTCATATTACTGTTCTCTAAGAATACTGAGCTGTTGTCTGTTAGAAGGGTCAGTGCCACTAGAAAGGGATCATGCAGGGGTTCAATTTTTTTTATTTATTTAATTTAAAATGTTGTTAACCAGGTAATTAGCACAGGGCCACTTGGCCCTTTTACAGGCTAGACCGGGAATCCACACACACAGTACACATTTCATACACATTATTACAATAAAACTATGCATATAAAAATATTCACATTTACACATTTAAGTTAAACAACATTAACTCTCTGCTTTACAAATGCAACATGTCAAATAGACTAAAAACAAGCACATAGAGCCCTAACCTGGAGTTTGTTTATTGACTGAGTTTGAAACGGCTGTATATTTGGAGCTGTTCATATTTCCAAATCAATGTTGCTCCAGATTTTTGCAGCAGAGTATCTAAAAGCTTTTGGTTTTTTTTTTGGTTCTACACAAAGGTACTGGTAAGGTCAAGAAATTATCTGATCTTAAAGATTTGGAGCTATCTTTCGGGGTGGGGGGGGAGAGGTAGCCTTCTTCAGGTGTTAGTCTCTTCCTTCTTGCTGCCTGGTGAATTATTTTCCCTTACAGTATGTTGCAGCTCATGTGACCGAACCCTGATTTTCCTGAAATAACTTTTCTGAAAATGTTTTAAGGGATTCAAGTGATTTACAGTCCTTCAGGATATTATTATTAATTTTCCAGGTTCTGTCTACTTCAGCAGTAACTTCTAGACTCATGTGCTGCACTGGGGTGTGATCCAAAGTCACGTGGGGGAGAATTTCCACAGTATGCAGTCCTGGGATGAGATGCATACTAATCAGAAAGTAGTCTAGACTAGAAGCGCTAATACCATGGGGTGTGGAAAAAAGGTGAATACCTTCTCATTTGGGTGCAGTAGACTCCAAGGGTCAGTACAGTGGAGGCCATCTTGCAATTCACCCAGTACCTTGTGATCTGGAGATAGGCCTTTTCTTTGGGCGTAAGACCTGTCTAGGTTGTCTATAACCACATTCCAGTGCAACCCCCATTCCCACTGTCTAGGGGTCCTGATGGGGAAAATATGGGGAGAGGGGCACAAATCAGAACCTCCAAGAGTCTTCTTCTTTAGCTTAGATATGAAAGGCCTTACCTTGCTTGCAGGTCTTTGAACAGCATGGCCTCACTGATTTTCTTACCAGAATGGGCAACCAGACTCGAGTAGCTACACTTTTGACAGGCCTGGGTACACAGAGGCTACTGCTTAGGAGGAGAAAATATGATTAATTCTTGGGAAATAATACCAGCGCACTCAGATTAAAAGAACAATAAAAATGTTTAATGATGGGGTTTTTAATTTGGTAGCGAAATAATTAATAAAACAATTTTAAAGTGCGCAACTCCATGGAGCGGAGGGTTCTAGCAAACAGGAGGGCATAGATAGGAGATTAAAAATAACATAGGGCTAGTTTTGGATATACAGCCATACACTAGTCAGGTGCAAGATCCACACTGATATCCTTATGAGCGGAAAACAAGCCCAAAATGGAGAGGATAACCCAGGACTTAAGAAACACAGACTGAGGGAGTGACTTACTCCATCTCCATGAAAACATAGCCCAACCACGGGGATTGTGCAGCCTATTGTCCATACCATGGCTGCCCTGAAACCTTACTAAACCAACCAGCTCCTTTCTGTGACCTCTTCTCCCAGAATGGAATACAGGGAAAAATCAAGAAGATGCAACACGGCCCCCCTTTCCTGTTACTCTTGTCACTGCATTTTAGCGGGCCTAACACGGAACCTGCCCCAGCCATGGTCCCATACAGTCCCCTCATACTAACCCAGCAGTGTGCCACACTGGGAAAACCTTAGCACTGCCACCACTGAGATGCTCTGCCACAACCCTACCACTGCTGCAACAGCCCCACTGCCATACCTTTCAACTGGGTACCAAAGATTCCCACTCTCCACTCCAGTGAATAATGGGCTTATCTCCAATCTTCTGACCACCAATGCCATCATATGAATGGAACTCTGATCCCCATGGTTGTATTCTCCTATACACTTCCCCCCATGGCCTGTACACATAGCATTGCTGCCATAAAGATGCCCGAAATCTCCCAGGCCAGGGGTTTGAATCTCCAGTCCACTGACTCTTGCTCCAGTCCGCTGGCTCCTCCCCAAACCCTCCCAGCTGCCAAAATGTAAGGGCAGGGCAAAAGAAACACCCCCAGGGAGTGGACCCAAGCTGCCCAAAAAGGAAAACTAGCCACAGGGGGAAGAGGGTACTACAGCAAGCCCACCCTGAGAGGGGAGCTTGCACTAGTTTCTTCCAAGAATGAGTGGTTGCTTGGGCCATGTGGATAGGTGCGATAGCAGAGAGGTAAAGAAGGTGGATCACTGCTATTGGGTCCACAGATATTTCATAGCAAGACCTGGGACCTGTCTAGCATTCCCTTGATCAGGACATAATGATCGTGTGGGTCTAAGATAATGTCTTGCTTCTGAAAGGGTATATAACAAGCAATCAATATAGCATTCCTGCATTTTTAGAGTCCAATCCAACCCCAAAAACCTGACCCAGACACCTTCTACAAAAAAGAGACAAGTGGGGCTTGCATGGGTGCATCTCCTGGAGGAAGAAAATTGCAAGGTTATGCAGATGCTTCTACTAATATGCCTTCTCTTATGAACAACCCTCTTCTCAGAACCTGCACCACCCCTCATTAACACTCCTGTTGCTAACCTCTCCCCCCCACCCTACAATCCTCCACACCCTCCACTCCCCAGGAGCCACCCCTCCCTCCCTGCATATACCACTTCATACTAACTGTTCTTCTCTCCCTCCCTCCCCCATTCTTCCTTCCTTCTCTCCCCTATCCACCCCTTCCTACCCTCTTCATCCACTCACCCGGATCTGCTATACTCCCACCTCCTTAACCTGGAGGCTCTACTACAATGCCTGAACCTCTGCACCCCTCCATCCAATCATTGCTCTGGAGCATCCAATCACTCCCCTCTCCTCACATGCTCCATCCTCTTCTTGCTTCTGGGGGGGGGTGACATACATCCCAACAGTGGTCCCGCTGTGTTCAGGTGAATCCCTAACTCACCCCCACCTCCTTTGGTCTGCCCTCTTGCCCTTCCCCTGACTCACTCCTTAAGGGCCTCCACATTTTCCATCTCAATACCAGGAGCCTCCTCCTGAAATTGGGTGCCTCAACTGTATGGGTTACCCAGTACTGTCCAGACATTCTCTGCACCATGGAATCGTGGCTATCTGCCAAAATCCCTAACTCTTCTATTGCCATTCCTGACTACAACTCTTTTCGCCAGGACAGAGGCAAGCGAGGCGGGGGCATGGCACTATACGTCAGGCAATCCCTCCTGTGCTCCATCATTTTCAGTGAATCCTGCCACTCTTCCCATGAATTTATTGTTGTGCATCTAACCTTCTCTTCCTCCACCCCCCCTCTACATTGGAGCTGTTTATGCTCCACTGAAGACTTCGCCTGACTCAGTCGTTGATGCCATCTCATCAATCTCCTCCAGAACATCAAACGGCGAACTTGTGCTTATAGGCAACTTCAATCTTGACTGGCTCTCCTTCTCCACCAAACACATCACCCTAAAAATCAAAGCCCTGGACCTCTCTCAGCTAATCTGGGAACCTACCCGCCTAAACCTTCGGTCCCCAAACCACACCCTTCTGGAATGGATCTTATTCTCCCATCCCCACCGTATATCTGCCTCAGGAATTTTCTACAATGCCCTTAGTGACCACTGTGTAACTTACTGTGTCCACAAAATCCACCCCCCATCCCAAATTTATCTGGCCTTGTCCTCTACACCTCCTAATTGAATACACCCTGCAGAACGACCTCTCTAATGCAGATTGGCAACCAGTCTTCTCCGCGCCTGATGTAGACATCACTCTTTCCCAGTTCTGCCATATTTTACAGCATATCTGGGACCTACATGCACCCTTCAGGAAGGTCAGGGTAAAACACCACCACCACCCATGGATTACACCTGACCTTATCTCCCTGTGTCATACCAGGGACAAGGCATGGAGACTATACAACTCCTCCCATGCCTCACAGGACCTACAATCATACAGACATCTTAGAAATAAATGTACTAAGGCCATCAGGCAATCTAAATCTTCATACTTCAAAGCACAATTCATGCAGAACTAGAACCCTCATGCATCCTTCTGGAAGACGATTAACTCCTTTCTTGACCACCCCTACTAAACGGGCATGCCTAACCCTTAATATAGACGGAAGCACCGTCTTGGACACTGCTTCTGTGGCAGAGCTCCTTAATAAGTTCTTCATCTCCTGTGCCCTCCCTAACTCCCGCCCCAACTTGGCTGAGCCACCCTCTCCATCCTCCGGCTTCCTCTTTCCTCCTTTCATGCCGCAGGAAGTCTACCATGCACTATCCTCCCTTAGCACGACCAAAACCAGCCCCGACAGTATTCACCCCAAACTACTCCATATCTCTGCCACCACTATTGTGACCCCCCTGACTCACATACTAAATCTCTGTCTACACACAGCCACTGTCCCAAAAGCCTTGAAGTCGGCCATAATCATCCCTCTGTACAAAGGTGCTGATCCTTCCCTTCTGGAAAATTATAGGCCTATCTCGCTCCTCCCCGCCCTTGCCAAAGTCCAGGAATCCCTCATATTGTCCAAACTGTCAGCCTTTCTCTCCTCCAACAGCTCCCTCTTACCTGTACAGTTAGGTTTCAGAAAGCACCACTCCACCATCACCACCCTTCTAAGCGTAACCAACTCCATCCTCTGTGCCATGGACAACAGCCAAACCACAACCACCATATTCATAGACCTGGCTAAAGCTTTGACTGTGTCTCCCATCCGCTGCTACTCCACAAACTTATTTTTTTCATCATCACCCAACCTGCCATCGCCTGGTTCCATTCGTATCTTCATGATAGACAACAATCTGTTCAAATAGGCAATGCTATCTCCCCTCCTATCCCTATCTTATCAGGTGTCCCCCAAGGCTCTATACTTGGTCCCATCCTCTTCTCTCTCTTCATTAACAACCTTCCCTCCACCTGCCTCTCCACCAATGTGCATCTATACGCAGATGACACTATCATCTTTGCCTCGGCCCCCTCCTATGACTCTGTCCAGAGTCCAGTCCTGGTTTCTTGACAACCTGCTCACACTCAATGCAAAAAAAAACTGTCACCATGGTCTTTGGCTCCAGGCAAAAACTTGCTACCCTTCCTGCCCTCCCCCAGCGATCACCCCACCCTGGATGGCTCGCCGCTGGAGCTAACCACAGCTTTCAAGTACCTGGATGTTTGGCTGGACAGCCACCCTAACTACTCCACTCACATTGCGGCCATCTGCTCCAAACTCCAGCCCAAACTCGCCATCCTCTATTGCCACAAAGCCAGCTAGCCTATCCCCACCCGTTGCGAGCTTGTACGCAAAACAATCCTGCCCATCATAGATTATGCTGACATTGTCTCTAGAATGGCCCCAGCATCCTCTCTCTGCAGACTAGATATCCTTCTCAACTCTTTCTGCCGCTTCACCACGTCCTCCCCACCAACTCACTCACCACTGCCTACTCTACGCCACACTAGCCCTTGCTCCACTCTCCCACAGGAGAGCCATCCACAGCGCCTCTTTAATAGCAAAATTTTGGTTTGACTCCCTACCCTCTTATCTCACTTCCCACTTCACATCAGCCACTTCCCTAAACTACTCTTTTCACCACAGGGACCCACGCACTTTCCACCTGCCCAGACCTCTCATCGGCCTAGCTGCCTTTTCTTACTGTCTCCCCCTTCTCTGGAACAATCTCCCCTCCAATCTCCACCTGGTCCCCACTCGATCAGCCTTTTCCCAACTCCTCTGGCTCCTATCCACCCCACATTGCCCTAACTGTACTAATGGGCCCAGCATGCAGCAGACGCCCCTCACAGTCTGTGCTCACCCTCCCTAGCCCCCTGTCTGCAACCCTGCCCCTCTCCGCTCATCTACTCTGCTCACTTACAGTTTGTTTTAATGTAGGTAATGTATTATATTCCTTGTAAAAATGTCTGTACATACTGATTGTATTCTTCACCATTTGTTACTCCTTTTTTCTTCACTGTACACTTTGTACCCTGGTCGCACCTGGAAACGAACCTCTGCTCAGTGTGCTTTTCCCTGTCATCAAATTTTAAATAAAAATAAATAAAAAATTGCAGGGTTATTATGTTTGAAATGTGTTAAGATCTGTAGCTGTTTCTGTGGGGAGTTGGCCCCTTTCACATTACATGTGGTATTACTAATCTGACTACCCACCATCAGTGTTCGTATGAGGACCTG
The DNA here is from genome assembly GCA_016271365.2 of Neoceratodus forsteri. NCBI lineage: Eukaryota > Metazoa > Chordata > Ceratodontiformes > Ceratodontidae > Neoceratodus > Neoceratodus forsteri. The sequence continues at coordinate 432,849,421 of CM057450.1, read as the reverse complement.
TGGGGTCAACTAGTTGTGGTGTCAGAGTTACAGGGTGTGATGGCCTAGGAATCAGTACACAGAATGGGATTGGAAGACCTGTACGGGTCAGTCAATGGAGTTGTCCCACCCAGCTAAGCCTCAAAACAGAAAACATACCAGAACACATACATAGATTCCCTCCAATCTCTGACACATATTTCTCATATCCTGACTGTGGTATCTGGTCTGAACAGCCCTGGCCTGATCAGGACTTCTCTTAAGGGTCACAGGATAACCTCTCGTAGCATTGGGGTGTATGGTAAAGCCAGAAAATTACTTCTGCCAGCACGCTCTGCATGCCAATTGGTGTAAAACATCAGATTACAGTCCCACTCTCAGGTCAGGGTTGTCAGCTCTACCAGGGACACCATCCCCTATTCCTCCCTTGAAACACAAGCTGGTGGCTCCAGCATATTAGCTAAACAATTTTACTGGAAACAGTAACCATTGTGAATTTGTAGTTTAACAACAACCATTAAACATGAAAACTGCACAGTTCAAAGTCCTCGGCTGGAACCTAAAGCAAGAAAGGAAATCAATCAAGTTAGCAAAACTAATGAGCAGGAAGACAGATTTGATGATACCCCTCAGGTACATGCAACTAGTCTGTCACTGGTACAGTAAATGCACAGTAGCACCTGACGTGGCATGTTGGCTCAACAAGTTGGTCCTGTAGACACGTGAGCCTCTGGGAAAGTCACCAAGCAGATTAGATCCAAGAAGGACCTGACCCTGCATTCAGGTAGCCATTGAAAAGAACCTATTGCCATTGAGTTGGTGCAGTAACTGAAGTGGAAAGCGCTGGGGATTGCTGCTGCCATGAACATGAATCTGTTAACTGGTGTGGGGCTCCCAGGTTTTAGCAGTATTGGCAAGTCAGAGATGCCTGATAATCAGGGACCTGAGGATGTGGTGACTTGATCCAGGATTGAAGGTCTGCCTGCAGTGAAGACCAACAGCCTGCACTCACCGCTGTGCCATGCATCAATTTCACTGCTCTGATCTTGCTGGAAGGACCATGGCGCATGAGCGTGAAAGCTGCTAGCAACTAAATTGAAGAATGTTAGCACATCATATCGCAGGTTGAAAACACCTGCTGTAGGCCCCCTAGAGGAAAAGTAAAGCTAATGAGAGGTAGGCTCACAACATTTTGCCTGTAAAGATAAACATCAAAGGCATACAGTATAGCAATCATGAATGTGCAGTGTCTCCTGGCAATAGTTGTCCATCTGAAATCAAGTCCCATCCTACTCCCAAACCTCAAAAGTAATTCACAGGAAGAGATTTCAGCCTAAGTCCTACCAGGTCATAAGATAGCCAGCCTGAAACAGAGGTGGAGTCTGGTTTGCACAGACTGGTATAAATGCGAAACCAGGAAAGCCCCGTCAATCAAGTCAGCAAAACTAATGAGCAGGAAGACAGGTATCTAAACAGACACAGAGAAGCAGGGAAAGCAGTTAGAAGCACAAAGGCACAAACAGAAGAATAGCACAGACATATGAACATACAACGTTGCCAGCAGAAACAGGCCATAGCGGTCTATTGAGTCTGCTCTAGTATGCAGCTGGAAGCTGTCCCCCCCGACCTCTCACTCACAATCCCAGCTGTCCTAATCCTGCTCTTGACCCTGTCCCAACCCCTCTTGAAGCTGGCCACTGTCTTTACTCCCACCACCTCCTGCTGTAGCTCATTCCATCCCTTCACCACCCTCTCAGTGAAAAATGCCTCCTCAATTCCTGCTTGACTCTGCCTCCCACCAGTTTCAGGTCATGATCCCTTGTCTTACTCTCCTTGCATACTGTGAAGATGACTTCCTTACTGACTTTGTTGATGTTTTTTAGGTATTTGAAAGTCTCAATCATGTCTCCCCTCTCCCTTCTCTCCTCAAGGAAATACATGTTCAGTGCCTTCAGTCTCTTCTCGTAAGTTTTGTCCCTCATGCCATGGACCATTTTGGTTGCCCTCCTCTGGATTTCCCTCCAGATGTTGGATATCCTTCTTCAGGTAGGAACACCAGAACTGTACACTGTATTCCAGGTGAGGCCTCATCAATGACCTGTACAGTAGAAGAGGAACGTCCTCCCTCCTTGAGGTGATTCCCCTGGCAATGAGCCCAGCATTTTGTTAGCCTTGGTTACTGCCCTTCTGCATTGCGCCGTGTGCTTCATGTCCCCCTGACCATAATCCCAAGGCTTTTTTCCTCCTCAGGTATCATCACAGACAGTAAAAAGGGAAAAACATTCTATAGGTACATCAGTGACAGGAGGAAGACCGGGGGATCTAAGACTGGGAAGTTGATAGAGACCTAGGAAAAGCAGCAATACTGAACAAATACTTCTGTTCAGTATTCACAGAAGAATTGGAGGGAGAGGGACCACAACTAGGCATCAGAAATGAAGGGGGGGAGGGAGGTGAACACCAGTCCATTTATAGAAGAGAGTCCTAGAAGAACTCACAAAACCGAAGGTGGAAAAAGCAATGGGAACAGATGGCATACATCCTAGGATATTAAAGGAACTATGGGTGGTGCTGGAAGCACCACTGGCAGCCCTGTTTAGCGAGCCTCTTGATATAGGAATGATTCCAGAGGACTGGAGGAAGGCACATGTAGTCCCTCTACACAAAAATGGAAGCAGGGAGGAGGCTTATAACTACTGCATAGATCAGTCAGCCTCACCTCGGTAGTTTAGAAGATTATGGAAGTGCTGCTTAAAGAAAGGATTGTGGAACACTTGGAATCCAACAAAGCATAGGATCCAAGGCAGCATGGATTCACAACAGGAAGGTCATGTCAAACAAATCTGATAGATTTCTTTGACTGGGTGACAGAGGAGGTGGATCCAGGTGAGCGGTGGATGTCGTCTAGCTTGATTTCAGTGAGGCCTTCAACACCGTTTCACATAAAAGACTAGTAAACAAGCTGGGTAGCCTGGGAGTGGGCCACAAGGTGGTAAACAGGGTTAGAAATTGGTTGGCGGACAGAAAGCAGAGGGTCGTGATAAATGGGGTCCAATCTGAGGAGAGGGCGGTGACCAGTGTGGTACCAAAAGGATGAGTCCTGGCCCAGTCCTTTTTAATGTCTTCATCACTGACATTTAAGAAGGGCTGGAAGAAAAGGTTTGCCTATTTGCAGATGACATCAAGATCTGTAACAGGGTAGACACTCCAGATAGGGTGGAGAAAATGAGGAGGGACCTAGGAAAGTTGGAAAAATGGTCTGAAGTGTGGCAACTAAGATTCAGTGCGGAAAAGTGCAAAGTCATGCACCTTGTGTGCAGAAACCCTGGGGAGATCTACAGGATGTGGGGGAGGTACTAACGGTCACCAAGGAAGAAAGGGATTAGGGAATAATCATCTCAGATGACCTAAAGATGGCCAAACAAGGTGCCAAGGCTGTGGGGAGGGCCAGTGGTATGCTGGGGTGTATAAGAAGGGGTATTACTAGCAGAAGAAGGGAGGTGGTAATGCCACTGTACAAAACACTGGTAAGGCATCATCTGGAGTACTGTGTACAGTTCTGGAGGCCACATCTTTGTAAGAACATAGACAGGGTGAAGGCGGTTCAGAGAAGGGCAACAAAAATGGTGCAGGGCTTGCACAAGAAGACAAATGAGGAGAGATTACAGGACCTCAATATGTATACACTGAAAGAGAGGAGAAAACAGAGAGATGTACTAGAAACCTACAAGTATCTTAAGGGCATAAAGAAGGTGCAAGTGGGAAACATCTTTTAGTATAGGAGATATACAAAAACGAGGGGGCATGATATGAGGTTGGGGGGCAGGATAAAGGGGAATATGAGGAAGTATTTCTTCACAGAAAGGGTGGTGAATGCATGTAATAGCCTGCTCTACCCCAAGAGGTATTGGGAGCAAACACAGAAAGGGGATTCAAAAATGCATGGGACAGGCACAAGGGAACCCTAGTGGTGGGAAAGAGAGGTTAAAACCATGGACCAATTAGGGTCAGCGGCTGCTGATACAGGTAGGAAAAATGGATAAACTGGATGGGTCTAGCAGTACTTATCTGCTGGCAAATTCTATGTTTCTATGTTTCTTGGACAAAATCAAGGCAGTGAGTAAAGTTCCTGAAGGCCCAGAGGGTGGCAGAGTAGTGTGAGGTGCCCTTCAACCTGAGCTCCTAGTATGTCTCCCTCAGAAAAGAACAGGAAAATTCCGAGGATGCAGCTCCATGTGTCACAAATCTGGATTTGGAATCTTGGAGGGGGTAGAATGACTACATTGGGTAAAAATAAAAGTACTTACAGTCTGAAAGGACCTCACTCAGGGTGTTTCACTGGGGACTTTTGAGACTTCAGAGGGTCCGGGCACCACGAAAGCGATGCCTGCCATGGTGGTAGCTCTGGTTGTGTTGCTGCTGTCTCAGCCCACAAAGACCTGAGGGACTCCCAGGCATCAAAAGAGGTCAAGGATGTCTTCGGTGGACCTTCCAGAAAATGTGGAGGAGTGCCCTGGTGAGTCTGAAGCTCTGATAGGGAAGATGGTCTGATTACATCAAAGCAGTTCTCAGCTGGGAGAGTAGACAGGACAGATGGACTGCTCAAAAATGCTGAGAATGGGGACCTACTAGAGCTCTTGGAGCATTGACTAAATTGCATGTCAGTTAGATGGACCTCTGTTTTTCATCTGTTCCACCCTGGCCTTTGCACTGTTGTACTCATTGAGAGTCATCATCCCGTAAAGGTGGGAGTCCATTCCATACCGTCTTCTGTCACCTGGGGAATGGAGGTGTCTATGAATTGTGGTGCCTTCTGGTTGTTGGTAGGGCCTTGAGGCACTGAGGAGAACTGATAGTTAGGACAGTGCCTCTAAATGAAGTTGTCCACTGTGTCCAGGTAGTCCAGGTAGTACTAGGACCCATTTCACTATACCTGTTACTGAGCTGGGTATCTGAGGGCCACCTGGGCTCCAAGATGGGTCAGTTTCCATTTAGTGCAGTAAATGCCTGGTGGCGGTCAGAGAGTCCTAAAGAGAAGTCTTAAAAAAGTTGGATTTGATGGCCTTCCCATTACAAAGGGCCCTCTCCTTGGCCAGCCTCAAAATATTTTCTTTTATGGGGTAGCTTAGTAGCTTCATCAGAATAGGCCTTGATCTCTTCCTATGCTTCAGATGGGATGCCAGCAACTGGTGGCCCTCTCAATCTCAAGGGAGGGCACTCAGGGGTGTTAAGCAAAGTAGGTATCAGAGTCTGCAGAAACATGATAATATCTGTGCCTTATATGCCCTCCAGAATCCCTACCAGGTGGAGGTTATTTCTGTGTGCCTGGTTTTCCAAATCATCTACCTTTGAATGCAGTTATTTGATGGATCTTTCCTGCTCTCAGAGGTGGGTTTGTAGGCTGTCTTTTTTTTCCCCTCAACCTGCTGTAACAGCTGCTTGTGGCTGTACACTCTCCTACCTACCATCTCTGGATCTCAGCTGGTTTGAACTGCGGCCACTTTTAAATCAGCAGTTTTTTTTTTTTTAAATTGGGTCAGCTTTGCCATAATTTAAGCAATATCAGAGGGAGCAGTAGCCAGGGATGCCATAGCTGGTATCTATAGTAGTACAAGACAAGGCACGACAAAGGTGAAAGTGAAAGAGTGTCTTCTTTCACTAGACAGGAAGGCCAAGTGAAAGTCCTGATTATCAAACAAATCTTGCGATGGTGCTATGGCCCCAAGAGAAAAAATAAGACCCTTACTTGGTTCCCCACGATGTAGGCAAACAGGATCGATGAGTAATTAATTATGAAAAGCTCTGTTTTACACAGATGTTAGGGGGTTTCATATTGGGCAGGTTCAGCGAGGAATCAAAGCTGCCATCATGCCAATGGCTAGCCATACCCCTCCTGCTACCACCTTTTCAATAACCATCCCGAGAAAAGGGAGATTTGAAATCAGCCAGTAGTTCTGAGAACATTAGGTTCCAAATATGGTTTCTTCAGCAGTGGCTTCACCACATTCCTTTTCAGTGTGGTGGGGGAAAAAAAACTTCCTTCAAGGTGACAATGTCTATGAATATCAGACCCAGTACTACAAAAGAAGTATGGTAGGTCTTGGGTCCAGTAAAGAGTAAGTAGGGCACAGTCCTGAGACCATCTAAAAGACGTCTTCCACCAAAGCCGGCACAAACTCGACTCCACTGGAACAGAGTGCTCTCATTCACCCATACTGAATACTGTTGAAGCATAACTGACCATCATATGAGATCCCAAACTGAGTAGAGCACACCTTATCCAGAAGAAACTGACTAAACTCATATTAATCTGCAGGAAAGCTATTCTAGATTGCAGACAGGTCAGATTTAGCAAACTGTAAACAATGTGGAAGAGTTGAGCAGGGCCATTCTTTCCAGCAGCAATGACCTGTGACAGGAACACTGACTTTTTCAGGGTAATTGTTCATTAATAGTCACCTTAGTGAGCTCTCAGTGGTAATTTTTATCCTTCTTGGACACTGATCTCCACAAGAATTCTCCATCTTCTGTCCCTTTCTCTTCAACCACTTCAGGTCACCATCGCACTGTGGAGACCTGCAGTGGGAAATCAAGGAACAAACATTGGAAGTGTGACAAGGAATTTAAGAAAACTGTATTTCTGATGCTTAAACACAAGCCGTCACTATGCCTGAGGTGTTCAGAACTGCTATAGGCTTCTCAGATTCCAGATTTTGAACTGGGCAGTATCTAGCTATCTACACTTTAGGGAAGAAAAATAGGGACCCAGCAAAGGAACTGCACAACATGATGATCTGACTAAACAAATGGATCAACCCTGACATCATCAATGTCAAGACCCATTGAGAAGACCAGGTGTAAGGTGTGGCCATGCTTGTGATTACTAGCTGCAACTGCCTATACCAGGCCCAGTGACGTCATCAACTGGAGGAACTACTTTCCAAACAGAGAGGTTTTATCATCAATCCAAACAGAGAGGTTTTATCATCAATCCAGGCATTAATATCATCAATCCAGGCATTAAAGTTATCAAGTTCTAGCAGTTTGGGCAACCCCATGATGAGGTCGGCCATGAAACCCTCTAGTTCCAGCAGAAAATCATTTTCAGGTCCCAGGGGTCAGTACATGAGAACAATCATGCAAACCTATACCCGGCCCACCTTTCAGTGCCATGCATTGAAACAGCCTGGTCAAACCTGTAGGGTATGCTGTTAGTCTGAATGCAGATCTAAAGCAGATAGCCACCCTGCCCTCCGGTGCTTCTGCCTAGGACAATGCACTACAGAAAAAGTCAGTGGAATAGATGAATCCAAAACAGGTCCACAGTCATCACCCGACCAGATATTCATGATGCTTACCAGGTCAGCTGAGGAGTCTGCAATGAAAGCTTCCATTATAGGGGTTTCATTCCTCAGTGAGGTGTTGCAAAAAGCTGCCCTAAGGGGAGGAGCCAGGTCACCTGGCCCATTAGCCACCTGTCTGATGGAAGACAGAGCAGCTCTTAGAATGGGTATTAGGCAGGGTGGACTCTTCTCCTGGCATTGTCCACTCCCAGGGTGCCTCCTTGATCTCACACTACCAATCCTGCTTACTCCACAGTTAACCCTTGGAACCCACTTGCATTGTGAGCTGTGTCCTTGCAGGACCCTCAATCCCTGGCAGCAATCAATACCCTCCACTGAAATGGTATGAGGGATATCTCCAAAGGGTTGCAGCTGCTCCAAGGAGTACACTAAGCATGGTCTGGCAGACATAATACATGTGCCTCCCAGTACTATACTTAAAGCTACACTGATTTATTACTCAAATTTCCATCCAGAAATAAAGCCACCCCACACCTTAACAAAGCCACCCACAATCACTCCACAATCACACAATTACACATGCAAAAAACTAAACACATTCATCCGCCCCAGGCACCCAAATTAGAATTCATATTTTAAAGAAACCCAGTTTAGAACTGTAACAGGTACAGGTGTTCCAATAACATTATCACAGATGTCACTGATAGTGAAAAAATGTCTAGAATGCCTTTAAATCTGAAACTAGGAACCTAGACCAAACAATCCCCCAACAATGCCACTGAGAGGGGAACAGTTCATTAAATAATGTACAAGTTCCAAAAATGTCTACGCACTGTTGCATCTCAAAGTTCAAAATTAAACCAGCAGTGGCCCAGTCTTACTTGACTGCACCAGAACAATTTTTAGGGCAAGATCCGGAGGAGAAAGACACTGTTCTTTCAGCATCCACAGATGCTCAATCCAAGCACCCCCTTCAGTGACCCACTACCACTGGATAATGGGAAGGAAGCCTACCAAGAGAGCTACTCTAGCAACTTAGCAGTAATACTGCTATCTCCCCAGACCCAATACTACCAACCAGGGTAAGGGGGCAAATGACTGGCCTGTACATAACTTGGCCTTCCAAAAACTGGGAAGACAACCTGTGTCCCCACTCACTCCTTGTCAGAATAATGGAGACAATGGGTGGCAGTTAATGTGACAGTCAAGGGCCTGTTGCTAAGTAGGTGGAGAATGCCTGAACCACCCAGAGTAACAGAATTGCTCCAGGCTGTTGGGCAATTGGCCTGTTTTGAATGGCTCTCTCATTTAGCCATGGGTTCAACTCAGAATTACTATAGAATACTGGGTCCATATCGCATATCTAAGTACTGCTATGCAGTGAATGGATGCATGTCCTCATAAGAACCATGAGGTCCGCTTTCATTTGTGGAAATACCCCCACCCCCTCACCCGGCCTTCTAATCACTGCAGTAAATGTTGTTAGCACCCTGTAGGAAGTACTTTTACCTGATTATTGAGTACATGCACTAATGTATTTATAGTAACCTTGCTTATCATGGTGTTTGTCACGTTTAGTGTGTAGTTTTGTTAAGGTATTACAGTTGTATGGTTATTATGTACTACTGCTTGCCACATGTTGTAATGATGTTTGAAACTCTAAAAAAAAATATTAACTTTAAAAAAGATTACCCAGAATTAATATTCTCCATGCATTGCTTTTCATTCATCTGTTTTAGAGAAGAAGAGGAATTTTTGAAACTGAGCCAAACGCTTGTAGAATTGAAAGTGAATGTGGTGACAACTGTTTTCAATTTTAGGCTTTGATTATTGATAAGGGAATAAGCCAAAGTAATTATCAAATCAACACTGTTGAGTGTTTGTGGAAACTGATAGCTCCCTATATTGCTTTGGTCTAGCTTTCAATAAGGCACTCATGACTTGGGACTGCTACATGGAAATAATTTCTCTTAAATATGGATAACTGCCTTTCAAAACCTTTTCTTTATATAGTATGATTCCCAAGAGGTTAGGCAGTTTTCAACAGAGCTGAAAACACACCACGATGATAAATGACCTATGAAAATTAACAGTTTTAAATAATCTCAAACCTAATAACTACAAGTACTGTAGAGCACTACTTGGATGTCTAAAACTTTTTCCATTCAGAACGAATTACTTGAAATAATTTCTCTTCATTTTCTTATTTCCCTCTCTAGCTCCATGTCCTCCGGTACCTTAGAAATGGTATTGGCTTGTTTTGCATGAAACAATTTTTGATACATACTAGGACTATGCACACTGCAGTACAATCAGCATTAACCTTTCAAACAGTTTAATTGCTTTTGAGTTGATAATACATTTGCTAAACTCAATATCAGTGAGTTTAGGTGTGGAATCTATTTATTTTCTGGCACAGATATTATCAGACTTTTTCCATCATATTTTTTCTTCAAAACATTAAATATAAATTAACAGTTACACATTAAATTTATATACAAATTCAACCCATATAAAAATGTGAAATTAGAAAATAAAATAACAAAAAAGCAATGCATTATGCAATGAGTCATTAATTCACTCTAACTGTTTCACACTGAGATGACGAAAGGAATAAAAGGCAGTTGCCCATGAGGCTCCTATCCCATTTCCCATCATTGACATCCCGTATATTTTCCCAGTAGCCATTTGTACAACTTATACTTAAAAGTATTTTTACTTTTAGTAAGTATTATGTCCAAAGGAAGAAAATTCCATAGCTTAACCACCCTGTAAGAAAACAATGACCTTCCTTTGAATAGTATTATTTTTCCTGCAATGCAGCTACAGTGGGTGATCTCCGATATCAATAATATCATGTTTTGGGGAGCGTGGCCTGACCAGGCAGAAGATGACAGCATAGTTCAGCATCTCTGCAGAAATGACTGCAATCTAACCTCATCCAGCCTTCACCAGACCTTTCTTTGTTACCAACTCCTGTGACCATCCTGTAATCTTACTGCCTGACGCAGTTTGTAAGTCATTTTTGATTCATCATCTACTTATATTCAATTATTCTAGACTGTACTGCAGCATACTAGGCCTCATCCTTCAGCATTATGGCAGATCTCCAAGTACAGCAAAGCTCATTTGCTAGGGTGGAAGTAATGTTTTCTAAATTGATGGCTGAGATTAATGATCTAAAAACCTCCACCCAACAGAATGCGACCACTCTTGAAACTTTCAGCCGGAAAATTGCATTTAATGAGAAAGCAACGACCTGTAACACCACTACTATTCATGACCTCCAGGCTACTGTCCGCAATCAAGACTGAACTATTAAATCTCTACAAGCCAAAACTGACGATATTAAAAATCGTAATCGTCACAACAATTTACAATTTTTTGGCTTCCCTGAAGGTGTAGAATTAGGAGACACTACTGCTCTTTTATTACATGTGCTGCCTGCAATGCTTAAACTGCCTCCTGACCTAACGTTAATCATTGAGCAGTTTCACTGCACTCTGGGTCCCAGGCCAACATCAGACCAGCTACCAAGGCCTATCATTGCTTGCTTCTTGAACTATTCCCACACAGAATTAATACTGAAACGAGCCAGAGAAATGGGGAAGCTTCAGTGGCAAGAGTTTAATATTTCCATCTACAGAGACTTTTCAAAAGATTTAAACATCAGAAGGAAGGCCTACAATCCACTTAAACAAATCTTCCACCAAAGAAGCATTACATTTTCTCTATGTTACCCCACGACACTATGCCTTTTCTCAGGCTCTTCCTTCAAGGATTTTGAAACCCCTGATGCCTTAGCCAACTATCTGGAGGTCTCTCTCTGCAATCTTATTCTGAGGGGTTCAGCAGCAATTGGCAACCCAAACACAGCTTTGGTATCCACATGGAGGGTGGACGACGAGGTACAGAAATGTGAGGAAAGTGTTGCAGAACTCGCAGCCCCAAGCAGCAACGCTGCAACTGATTTGACCCCAATGAAATCAATACGGCTGCAAGAGAAGCTTCTGTCGGGGCATTATTCTTCAAGACTTTCATGCTGTTCTAGCAAGGTTTCACCCCAAACACCCCAGGCTAGAGCCTCTCACCTTCAAATCAACCCCTCTTTTCCCTTGAGCAATAAGTTTGCTTTCTTGGAGGATGGCATGCACTCCTCACAGGAAGATTTTTCCCAGCAAATTTCAGATGAACATCACTCTAATTTGGGTCCTGTGCCTCAAGGATGTATTTCTGCCGATACTTCATGGGCAGAAGTTGTTGCAAGATCCCCACTCAAATCTTTAGAGCCATCCAAAACGAAACATAGAGCAAAGACCAAAAGCAAGGACATCAATAGTCACAATCCTGCTAATAAATCTAAGGTGTCATGAGCTTATATGGTCAGTAATATGGTCATAGTTGCTATATCTTGGGTTTTGCTTCCAGGATACTTAAAGGGAGTGCCAGTACACTTTTTCTGCCTAGACGCCCGCTCTACAATCTATGCTGCCTGGTTGCTTTCGTTCCCAGCGGGTGCAGAAAGCGAAGGCTGTACATTGTGGCGTGATCAATTTACTTTTTGTTGCAGTGTTTAAATGAGCAGCTAAAAGGTCTTCAAGGGAACTTTGGTATATCAGCAATGCTTTTCTAACCCATTATTTTAGTGTTAGATCTTATACATTACCTCACTAAACAGGCTGTCTGTATCTAGCCTTTTACTCTCCAATTTAGCAATGCATCAGGTTTATAGTCTTTTGGCTGTTCAGTTGCATATCTTCAATTGGCATGCATCCTGATTATTGCCTTTTCTTTTTTCATATGTGAATTATTATATATTATAAGGCAACTTACCCCTTCCCTCTCCTGATGACAGGTTCTTAAGAATTATTGGCAACTACATGTAATCTATCTCCTTCCCTATGCTCCATTATTCTTACTACCTCCTGTTTACAGTATGGAACTATCAGTAGCACTCAAAGAGGTGGGCTATGTTTGGTGTACTGTTGCAAAGGATTGTCAATCTACATCTTCCTTATGCTCCTTATTTTACTCAAAGCCTACAGATATTATAGAAATCCACTGCTGTGTGGTCCCTCCTGTTTTGGGGCTCACTGGGCCTAGTCTTCTAGACCTAGTCACCCCATATAACATCTATTTAGGCAATTTTTGAGTAATCGGAGCTGATCTTTACTATGACTAGCTCTTCTGTCTACAGGTGTCACCGAAGCCTATACTCTCCACATAATCCCAATTTGCATTTAGCTCAGGGAAAAAAGTAAGAGCTTAAATTGACCTCCCCTTTCTTTTTCCCCCCTCAATATTGTATTTATTATGTACTTATTCTGTTGCACTGCAAAGTATACTCAGAGTCACTCTAATGTGGTAATGATCTACTTTTTCTTTCATATTTGTTCATTTACAGTACATCCTACCTGGCTCCCTGAATTCCTTGCTTTATGTCTAGGCTGTATTGGCATCTCATATATGGTTCTTTAATTTACTTTATTTCTTGCTGGTATATCTCGTACTATTACTACTAATGTTTATAAATAAGTTCTGGTGTTTAGCTTTATCCTTATACTTTGTCCTGTTAGCTTAGAATTAAGTTGAGGTTATTACAGTCCCCTGCCTTTCTTGGTATTATTGCCTTTCAGTTTAGCTTATCAGGAACACTTACTTTATTATATTACTGGGATCAGACTTGGATTTGGGCCGATATTTATAACTGGTCCTCCCTAGTCCCCTCCCTACATCGATGCCCCAGAATGTGGTGAGAGAGTCTCTTAGCAGGTTGGCTGACTCATGTCTCCTCACACCCATAGAATGTTTTCTTTGTTGTTTAGCGTACTAGCATTGTTGTTGTTAATGACTTTTCTCCTTCCCCATCTCTATTCTAACTTTAATGAGATATCTGTGCTACTCACGTATCATACATCTCACTTTTTTTGGCTTGAATGTTCCTGCCACTCTCTGCATATACGTAAGCTCTCTATATTGTATTCTAATCGTCCTCTGCCTGATTTATTTGTCCCTTCACACCCCAGTGATTATTCCCTTTCTTTAACACTAACAATATGAGTGACATACTTTTATATACATGGAATGTGAAGGGACTTAATTCTCCTTGTAAGCGGAAGCAAATTCTTTCACATCTCAAAAAACATAAAATACAAGTTGCTTTCTTTCAAGAAACAAAATTATTAGCAGAGGATGTTCACAGACTTAAAAAAGATTGGGTCAGTCAGATCTACGAATCATCCTATACCTCAAAAAAAAGAGGAGTTGCTATTCTTATTCATAAGAGTCTCAAATGGTCTCTTGTAAACTCCGTTTCCGATACTGACGGCAGATGGGTGATGGTCAAACTGAATACCAACTATGGCCCTCTTCTGCTTGTTAATGTCTATGCACCCAACTCTGATTCCCCCGAGTTTTTTAATAATTTAGCTCAACAGATTCTATCCTTTAACACTGATAATACACCAGTTATTCTTGGAGGGGATCTTAACTTAGCTTTAGAAGCCAGCATTGACAGAAGTAGCCCCACTACAGAGGCCCACTCTAGAAGTATTAAAACCCCCTAATTACTAATGCAAGATGTTGGATTAGCTAATGTATGGCGCCTTCTTCACCCCCGTGATCGAGAATTTACTTTTTACTCCTCTCTACATAAGACTACAGTAGAATTGACTACTGTTAGCCTCTCCTGTTATAATGGAAAAAAATATTGATTAATCCATCTCTCGCATCATGATCTTGGACCATTCCCCTGTCAAATTGCAACTTTTGTGGGGCCCATTAGCACCTAAATCTTCTTACTGGCGGCTGGACCCTCTCCTTCTCAAGGATCCCAATTTCTTACCCATGATCAAAGCACAAATTTAGGACTTCCTCTTTCACAATACCCCAACCAAATCTTCTACGTCCTCTGTATGGGAAGCTCTTAAAGCTACAATTCAAGGGAAAATTATCAGTTATGCTGCACATAGGAAAAGAGTAAGGGAACAACAGCTGGCTGACTTGGAAAAGTCTCTTAAGGCTAAAGAGACTTTATACTTTTCTTCTAATAAGCACTGTCCTGATTCTCAACTTCATCTTGAAATTCTTCAACTTAGAGTTAAAATTAATGAATTAATTTCTTGTAAATCCAAACTGGCCTTGGTTAAACTTAAATATAAGTTTTGGGAACACGGTGATAAAAATGGGAAACTCCTCTCTTACCAGCTCAAAGCACAACAAATGGAACAGCGCATCCTAAGCCTAAAAGATGAACAGGGTACGATTCACTCCGACAACCCCTCTATAAATCGTATCATGAAAACCTTTTATCAAAAACAATAACACAAATCCTCCATTTACTTTACAAATTCAACAGTTCCTTAAATCGTTACATTTTCATCATCTTTCTACTCTTGAAACAAATTCTTTAGATGAACCCTTCTCGCTTCAGGAAACCCAGAAAGCTTTGTCTTCCTTGAAATCCAGCAAATCTCCTGGGGGTGATGGATTCCCTGTCGATTTCATATAACATGTTTTCTGACACCTATGTCCTCTCTTCATCGTTTATCAAGAAGCTTCCAATACTGGCAAGCTTCCCCATCTTGCACCAAAGCAATCTTAACCCTAATCCCTAAGAAAGAAAAAGACCCCACTCACCCTGCAAGTTACAGGCCCATCTCTTTATTAAACATGGATGGGAAGATATTTGCTAAACTACTAACTTCTCGACTTGAATCCTTGATTCGCATGCTAACTCATTGTTCGCAAGCTGGTTTTATTAAACATAGATCTGGCTCTGATCACCTACATTCCTTATTTAATTTAGTTCACAAAACCAAATGCCTCAAGACACCAGCTGCAGCCATAGCTTTTGATTATGAGAAGGCCTTTGAATCCTTAAATTGGAACTACCTTCATCAAGTTTTTTCTTATTTCGGTCTTTCTCATACCTTTTGCTCCTGGATCAAGCTATTATATAACTCCCCTACTTACTAATTCTACCCTTTCCTCTTACTTTCATCTAGCATGAGGAACTAGACAAGGCTGTCCCCTGTCACCTTCCCTGTTTATTTTAGCCATGGAACCCCTGACTGCTTGTTTACGTCAATCTTCTGGCATTATGGGCATACCTGTGAGCAATTCAAGATATGTTTCTCTCTGTCCTACGTGGATGACCTCTTAATCTTACTCAAAAACCTGAATGAGGCTGGGCCCCTGTTGGTTGATTTTCTTAATAATTTTACTAAAATATCTGGCTTTGCTTTGAATTATGACAAATCACAAACTATGCCCCTTAACGACCGCCTTTATGAACATACCTCTTGGATTCCACTGGTCACCACAGGGTATAACATATCTAAGAATCAAAATTACTAGTAACTTAGGGAAGATATGGGACATTAACTTTAACCCCTTATTTGATAACATCAAAACAATTCTGGACAGATGGAAGCTTCTTAGTCTCTCTTTCATGGGGAATATTGCAGCCATTAAAATGTCCATTTCTCCCAAGATTCTTTACCTCTTTGCCAATATTCCTTTAGTCTTATCATACTCCTCTTTTGCTAAAATTGATAAATTAATAGGCAATTTTATCTGGGATGGGAAACCACCAAGATTTAACCGCAACAAACTTCAATCACATTGGAAAAAAAGGGGGATTCAGATTCCCCTGGTTCAAAGGCTACCTCAGGGGCTTTCCGAATGGCTCCAAACCATTAAATGGTTTCAGAAACCCTCCTCACTCACCACTATCGGTTGCAATGGAACTTATTGTGCCTGGGAGGAGTTCCACTTCCTTCATTTTTAATCCAATTTCCTCTAAACTAAAATCTCACCCGACTATATTATCCTCTGTTCTTTATTGGAAACTAACCCACAAATTCCTGAAATCCAGTCCAACACCCTGGTTTTATGCCCCCTTATGGGGCAATCCACTGCTCATGCTAGAAAATCATGTAATTTTCTGTTGTACATGGAGGAACAAAGGCATTTTCTTTCTCAGAGATATCTTGGACCAGAATTCCTTCACTCTTAGATCATTCTCAGACTTGCAGGTCACATGGAAACTTCTTAAACAGGACATCTGGAAGTTTTAACAAATTCAGGCAGCTTATAACTCTCTCTCTAGTTTAGTGTATAGGCATACTCTTCTAAACCCATACATCTCACACTGGACTAATTTATCAGTAAAATTAAATAGCTCCATTCATAAAGACATTATTGATAATCTATCTGATCAGTCTATACAGGCCAAAAATAAATGAGTACTCTTCTTAACTACAATATTTCAGATGTACTAATGGAGCAATTGTTAACGGATTGCACATATAATACCTTTAAAGATGCCCATAGTTCTTTAATATAAATTATAATCCACATCTTTGGTATAGAACCCCTCTGTGCTTCAGCTAATGGGTCTATTAAATAATAAATAATTGCTGGCGCCATAATTCCATGCAATAGGATCTACTTATAATTTTGTGGTCTTGGCGCCTCCTGTTAATAAGCTCTGGCATAAAGTCTGTTTACTTGCCTCCAGAGTAACAGGACAAAAACTACCTTTGACCCCAAGCTATTCCTTCTAGGCATCCTTATCTCAATAACTCTTCTCACATGACATTTTAGATGGCTAAACATACTTTCTCTTCTGGTCAAACATCTGATTCTTATGAAATGGAAATCAGCTCTGTGCCTTCTCTTCAGATGTTCCTCAAAGCCTCTCAGTATGCCTCCCAGAGACCGATTATCTCATGTTACCATAACCGACTGACTGTATATGACAGATGCTGGCAGGATTACTTCAAGTACATCAAACCTAGTTCTTCTAGACCCTAATTCTTAGGGATATTTAGCCCTCCTTCTTATTTTGCTCTCAGATTAGGTTTTCTCGAAACTTTTGTGCACAGATTTCTCCTCTTTTTTCCTTTCTTACCTGTTTTCTCCCTCTCTCCTTCCCTTCTTCCTTGCTTTTTTCCTCTCTTCTTTCTTTCCTTGCACACTTTTCTCTTATCTTCACCTCTCCATTACTGAACATTGTTCATATTACCACATTTATCACTTTTTGCAATTTACTGAATGCCTTGCCATAGCCTGCCCTAGCATGTATTTCATACATGGTTGATATTTCTGATCCTATAATACCCTATTGATTATAACCCTTCTGCTCTCCACTTACATCCTGTCTAGGTTTGTGTTTTATTATCAATACATGTATATAAGGCTTCTCCAATATGTTTACCCTAAATACTGTGTTTTAAATGATATTTTATACCTTACATGGAGAATAGTCTTCTATTGTATTAGATGTGTGCTTTCTTATATACTCGAATTTCAATAAAAACATAAAGTGAAAAAAAAATAATATCATGCTTGTATTTGAAGACCATCTCAGCAAACAAGTATGGGTCATTGATTATACCCCACATCAACAATAAGTTTTCTCTTAATCTCCTTGTTTCAAGAGGCACACAATTTAACTTTCCTTATCTGCTCCTGTAATCTAGATCTTTTAAGCCATGAACTTGTTTAGTAAGTTTCTTTTTCATTTTTTCCAGTTGGTTAACATCACTCCTCTTGTGAGGTGACCAAAACTGCGAGCAGAAATCTAAGCAAGGGTGGACATATGATCTATATAGGGACATGAGTACTTCTGGATCTCTGGATGTGATATTATTCTTTATTGTCCATATAATTCTATTTGATTTACTAATTGTTTCATTAGTTTGTCTTGTGAAACACAAATCATTTGCAATGTAGACCCTATGTCTTTTTCAACTTTTTCTTCTGTTAACTGTTTTCCACATAAGTAATACTCATAGCTCCTATTGTTACATCCCAAATGCATCAACTAGCACTTCTCTAAAATTAAGCCTCATGCCCCACTTTCTTGGCCAATCTGTAATAGTGTCTAGGTCATCCTGAAGTCTAATACAGTCTATAGTTGCACAGGTCTTGCCTAATTTCATATCGTCAGCATATTTTACAGACCGACAGTTTATGCCCTTTGTAAGATCTGCTATGAATATATAAAAGATAAAAGGTTCTAGAATAGAACCTAGAGGCACACCACTAGTCACGCACCCTCCCTTGAAGGATACCCATTGGTTACCACATGCTGAGGTCTATTAGCCAACCAATCTGATATCCAGTTTACTATCCTGTGGTTAATGCCACTAAGTATAAGCTTATCAGTGGTGCTGGACCTATCAGGTTTATCAAGTGAATGCATGAGTCCAGGGGATCTTGTACTTGCCTATAATAAGGTGATGGGTGATGCCCTGGACTTAATATCTCCTGTTCATGTTCATCCACTCACTCTGCATCTGAGAACCCCTTGGTTTGATGGGTCCTTGAAGGAGCTGAGAAGAGTGGGGCGAAGGCTAGAGTGAGCTCGGCGGAAATCCAGCCTGGATGCTGACAGGCTTAGGTTGATGGACCATTATGTGACCTATCAATCAGCAATCACCCGTAAGAAGGTAGAATTCCTGTCCAGGGAGATTGCTGCTACATGGAATTGACTGGAATGTGGACAGACTGTGCAATCCAGTCTGTCTTCAATCTGGAAGAGATTTTTCACAAATAAAGTGTGACGAGCTTGCTCAATTCTTTGCAGATAAGATTGCCAACATCAGGCTGGGTATCAGCCCAGCTGTCTCTATAAGGGATTGCGGAGATCGGCAGGAGGTGGTGAGAGCATGTGCTACCTGGTTTGACTTTAGTAGGCCAGAATTCATGGACATTGTGAGGATTGTCCAGACTGTGTGACCAACCAGCTGTAGTTTGGCTCTGGGCCCCACACCACTACTTTTAGGTTGTGTACATGTTATCTGCCCAATCCTTGCTGAAATTGTCAGGAAGTCCTTGAAGCAGGGGGTCTTTCCTGATCCCCTCAATGAGATGGTCATTCAACCACTCCTTAAAAAACCCTCCCTGGACCCAGACTGTCTAGTTAACTATAGACCTGTCTCTAACCTGCCCTTTGTGGGTAAAGTTATTGAGAAGGTGGTTGCGTTGCAGTGGGATGACCATCTTACAATCCACAATGTCTATGATGTTCTCCAGTCTGGGTTTAGGAAATGACATAGCACTGAGATCACCCTGGTCTGGGTTTTAAATGATCTCCTAATTGTGAGAGATCAAAAGGCTCGTACTATTCTAGTCTTTCTCAATCTCTCTCTGCAGCATTTGATACTGTGGTCCATGGTGTGCTTTTGGAGTGCCTGCGGCTTCTTTGTGGACTGTCTGGTAAAGTTCTATACTGGTTTCAATCTTTCCTTACAGGCAGGACATGGAGGGTTGTCACTGGAATTTATTCCTCTGACGCCATCTCCCTGTCCTGTGGGGTGCTGCAGGGCTCCATTTTGGCATCCATGTTGTTCACAGTTTATATGCTGCCATTGGGAGATATCATTAGGTGATACAGTTTGGGTTTTCACTACTATGCAGATGATACCCAACTGTACCTGTCCTTTATTCCCAGACAGGATGATGCGATCTCGGTGATTAACAGCTGTCTTGCTGAAATCAGAGATTGGATGAGCACTAGTTGGCTGAGGTTAAATCCGGATAAGACTGAGGTGTTGGTTGTGGACCCGGGTTGCCCTGAGGTGGGTCTTAGGGCTGGGCTTCCATCAGGCTTATGGCTTGATGGCATCCAGCTCTTGACCTCAGACCAGGTGCGTAACCTGGGCATTTTTTTTTTATGATGGTTTGACCCTGAAATCGCAGGTGTCTGCCATTGTCAAATCTTCCTTTTATTATCTTAGGAATATCACCCGGGTGAAACACCTGGTTCCTCTGGCTGACTACTGCAATGCCCTTTCCCCTAGGGCTTCCTGTGGTTGATATCCATCGCTTGCAGCTAGTGCAGAAAGCGGCGGCCAGGCTTTTGACGGGTACATCCAGGACTAATCATATTACTCCTGTGCTGCGCAAACTGCACTGGCTGCCAGTTCAGTGGTGGATCACCTTTAAGGTTGGGCTACTGACCTATAAATCCCTACATGGACAGGGACCTCAGTATCTGCAAGATCTCCTTTCTCCCTACTGCCCCTCCCCCTTGCTCCGATCCGCCGACGAGGGATTGCTAGAAATTCCCTGGGTTTGTTTAAAAACATTTGGGACACATGCATTTTCCTATGCTGCCCCTTCTCTGTGGAATTATCTACCTCATCGGATAAAAGAATGCCTGACCGTCTCGAGTTTTAAATCTGAGGTCAAGACCTATTTGTTTTTTAAAGCTTTTTCTGAAGGTTTTTAATAATGATAATGTATGTTTATCTGATTGTATGTGTGATTTTTTGTTGTACAGCACCTTGGTATTTGAAAGGCTCTTAAAAAATAAAGTTTACTTTACTTACTTTCTTATTATAGCATTGTATGGCACTGAATCCAAAGCCTTACTGAAGTCCCCCAAAAATATATCACTTACGGTTTTATTGTCTAACTGGAAACTAATTTTTTTCATAAAAACATAAATTTGTCAAGCAGAATCTTCCTTTAATGAAACCATGTTGTTCTATGTCGATTTTTCCCAAGGAAGAGAAAAGTCTATCCTTTATAATACCCTCAAGAATCTTACATATGACTGAAGTCAAATTAATGGCTCTCTAATTTTCAATATTTTGCATATCACTCTTTTTCAATAAAGGAGTAATATTAGTGATCCTCCAGTCAACAGGGACTTCACCAGTGTTTATGCCATTTTCAAATAGTAATTTCAGGAGGTGTGTTAAATGATTTTTCATAAGTTTAACCATGCTGCCAGTAATCATATCAGGTCCTGGCAAACAATCCATTCTTATTTTATCATGCCATTTCCTAATCTCAACTTCTATAATATTTATGTGCTCAATGATACTTACATTAAATGTTGGATTAGTAGCATATTTTTTACTGTATATACTGCAGAAGTACCTATTAAATATAACAGTCATTTTATTAACCTTCTTAATTATTGATTTCTCCCATACGACCGGGCCCACACTGCATTTTGTTGTTTTTTTAAGTGAGGTTATGTAACTATAAAAAGCCTTTCTGTTATTCTTCTTGGAATTTTTTTGCTAACATTAATTTGGTGTATTTCTTGTCTTCTCTAATTGTTTACTTACATTTTTGTAATTGTTTATATTTCTTCCATAGAGAGGGGACTTTGTTTTTTAATGCATGAAATACTTTTTGTTTTTTGTTAAGTAGTGTAATTATTTTCCTATTTAGTCATCCTGGTTTCTTTTTTTGACTAGATGATTTTTATGTTGGCGCGCTTGCACAGCCAACGTCGTGGGACAGTGCAGCTTTGGAGACGGAGTCGCTGTTGGGCGACTGCAGTGCACGCACCGCTAGGTGCGTCCTTCATTCCCCAATCAGCCTGCATGCCGGCGCCACACCATGCACACATAATGTGGCAAGCACATCTAAGAAAAGGTCTGCTGCAATCCGAGCAAAGCTCGTCATATGCAGCGGACCCTTCCCATGTGCTTGCCGACGTTATGAGCATGGTCGGCTACTGCCGACTTCGGGGGTGCCCAATCCCTCTGCTGGTCAACCCCCGCTTTCTTTTGTGCCGGCTGGGGAAACCCACCCTGTCAGCACAACCCTGAATTGTTGAATGCTAGGGGGTGCCCAATCCCTCAGCTCGCTTCCACTTTCTTTGTGTGCCAATGGGGATGCCCAATCCTCGCTCGGCATTACTCCCTCATCCCCCGTGTTGTGTGCTGACGAGATACCCAATCCCCATTGGCTACAGACACCCTCACAAACAGTTAGGTGGCATGATGGGAGCCCATCTCAGTGTGCCAATCTCTGTAAAAAAAACAACTGTCCCCACAATGTTTTTTTTTTTCCTGTAAATGAAAATGGTCCCTCGTAGTCTCGATGCCCTCCCCACCCACACCCACCCTCTATGCACCCTATCTCCCTCACCCCCACCACATACTTACCTGTGGAGTCCAGTGCAACATATTTTGTGGACCGAACATGCTCTGCACTCTTCAAAGCTGACCGCAAACTGAAGAAATGCCGGTAAGTTGTATAATGGAATAAATAGGGTTTTTTCAACTTTAATGCATATCTCGGGCATTTTTGCAAATTTTGACCCCAAATTTTCAACATGGGGTTTTTGGGACCCCTTCTCATGAATTATTGCACTGTCATGGCATTAGTCTGTCCCAAAAGGTGATTTTGCAGTCACTGCATGGAATCACCTTTCAGGACTGAGTAATGAAATGACAGTGCCACTGTTCATGAGAGGGGCTCTCAAAAGGCTATGTTGCAAGTTAGGCATGAAAAATCCAAAAAATGACTGTTTTACAAGCGTGCGTAGCAACTGCACAACACATGCTCATAAGTTAGCGCATTCACACTATTTTCATGGCAGATCTTCCACATTGGCATTTTACCACAACTTCTTGTGAACTGTATAGCTGTCATTCTTCACATCCTGGCTGAAATGCGTTTTCGCACTTCCGGCGCAGAATAGCGCGGTTGCTGTGAAAGAGATCAGTGTTTGGAACACAGTATGAAAATGACAGTGACACTGTTCATAAGCAGAGGTCCTAAAATGCCTGTGTTGAAAATTTAGTTACAATGCTCCATAAAATGACTGTGTTATGAGCGTGCGTTGCGCAGTTTGAGCGCACGCTCGTATGTTCGCAAACTTATAATATTTTCACTGCACATTTTCAACAATGCCATTGTTCTACACCTCCTAATGAACAGTACAGCTGTCATTTTTCACACCCTGACCAAAATCTGTTTTCACAGTTCCGACGCACAATAGTGAGGTTGCTGTGGAAAGCCCGTGTTCGAGATATATTATGAAAATGGCAGTGACACTGTTCATTAGCAAATGTCCTAAAATGCCAATTTTGAAAATTTAGGGATGAAAGTCAATAAAATGAGTGCTTTACAAGGGCGCATTGAGCAGTTTGCACTCACGCTCGTGACTTTGTGAATTTGTAATACTTTCACTCCAGCTGTTCATCATTGGCATTTTTCCATACCTCCTTATGAACAGTACAGCTGGCTGAAATGTGTTTTCACACGTCCTGTGCAGAATTGTATGGTCACTGTGCGAAATAACTTTTCGGGACACTTTGAGGAAATGACGGTGACACTATTCGTCAGCAGAGGTCCTAAAATGCCTATGTTGAAAATTTGGTGCGGAAA
Source organism: Neoceratodus forsteri (assembly GCA_016271365.2). Taxonomy (NCBI): domain Eukaryota; kingdom Metazoa; phylum Chordata; order Ceratodontiformes; family Ceratodontidae; genus Neoceratodus; species Neoceratodus forsteri. The sequence continues at coordinate 432,825,989 of CM057450.1, read as the reverse complement.
GTCCAGACAATGACTGTGTTGCAAGCATGCATTGCACAGTTTCCTTGCACCCTTGTAACTCCGTCAGTCTGCAATGTTTTCATGCCACATTTTCACCACTGGCATTTGTGCACACCTCATTATCAACAGTCCAGCTGCCATATTCCACAGCTTGCCCAAAACGCATTTCCGCAGCTCTGCCACACAGTGGCATACTTGCTGTGCAAAATCACCTTTGGGAACACATTAACAAACTCACAGTGCTATGCCTCTCCACCTCTGCCACTGCCAATGCCAGCACGACAACGTTCGGCATTGACAAATGCTTGTTATATTCAGGAATACACTTGTTGCTGACACTTAATATGACTGTCTTTATTTTAGTCCCCATTTTGTCTGTGTTACAATTTGCTAAAAATAAAACCTAGTCAATAAAGGACAGAAGGATATTTATTTTTATTTTATCTGCATGTTTGTAATCATAAAATAAGAATCATTACTATATGTAGAAAAAGAGAGGACAATATTAAAATGCACTAAATTGTGACAGCCATCTGAGGGGGGGGGTCCTATATTACAATTTGATATGTTCAGATTTGGAGTACTCAGAACAGTATCTAAAATATTTGTGCCTCTTGCTGGTTCTGATACATGTTGATATAGCAGTAGTTGCTTGCATGCAAACAAGAATTGTTTACTCGAAGAATAGATAGCTGTACAGCTTTACCAATCTATGTCCCCATAATTTAGATCACCCATAAAAAGAACATCACTGATTTTACAGATGTCTTCAATCTCTGTTATAATGTGTGTAGTTCCTTCTAATTATATATTGGGGGGGGCAACAAAGTCCAATAATAAACGAGATTCTACTATTTGAAATATCTGTAGATTTAAAGGCTGCACTAATGAAAAGGACAATTCTGCCACCTCATTTATTATTCCTTTTTAATCAAAACTGATCATAGCCAAAATTGTTTTTTTCCCATATATGTTCCATAGGAGAACAACCAAGATGATCGAGGGGCAGTAGGATAGGTCCTATGAGGAAAGGCTGGGACCCCTGGGGATGTACTCCCTGGAAGAGAGGAAATAAATAGAGACCTTCAAGTACATAAAGGGAATTAACACACTGAAAAGGGAAGGTCTGTTTAAAATAAGTGATAACAGCACCACGAGGGGGTACAGCCTATATTTGATGGTGGGGGAGATTCAGAAGGCATGTAAGGAAGCATTTCTATATGGAGAGGGTGGTGACTGCCTGGAATGAGCTGCCAGAAGAGGTGGTATCAGCAAAGATGGTAGGAGCATTCAAGAGGGCCTGGACAAACACAAAGGGAAATCTTGGGACCAAGGAAGGAGAAGGGGGGAGAGGGAGGGACGGTTGGGGGGCCAGGGTCATTGACGTAAGTTGTAAAGTCAGGACCTTGCATCATTTACCAAGCAGATGCAATAGACCAGGTGGACTTTTCTGCTGGATCTTTTCATATGTTCATATGTTTGTTATTTGTCCAACATGTCTCCATGATCCCTATTATATCTGGCTTGTCACATGAGGCTACTGCTACCAATTCCTCAGATTTATTATTTAAACTTCAAGCATTGAAAAGACAACACTTAATTTTACTGTATATTGTTCTACTATCCTTAGTATTACTATTAAATTTCAGTGATGGTTGAATTGTAGTTTGATGCACTATCAAATACTGTGTCATTCTTTTCCACCATGGGATACCCATATAGTCATTGCAGGAGTCTTTAGTGCTAGGATGTCAATTATTTCCTATTCTGTTACAAACTCACCCCATGCCTTCTTGGATGTTCTTATGTTTTCCACACAGTCAAAGACGACTAAGAGCATGTCTGATGAGGTTCATCAACTTTCCCTGCCTCTCTCTACATTTTTCCCCAAGTTCCCCAAGGAATAACTCCTCCTTGGAAGGACCACTGGTGGTCACATTGAAGGACCTCCATTGTATCCATCCTTTACAAGATATGGTGCATACACCTCCATGACTGTGTCAGGATGGAGTTGGGAGGGAGGAGAAAATGCCAGTAGAAGAGGCTATTGGCTACCCTCCCAGCAGAATGAAGGTATACTCTGGGACACTGGATCCTCTTCCCGCCATCTCACAATGGCAGTCCCGACTTGGAACATGAATGTAGGTCTCCAAAATAGTAAACAGCACCTGCCACCTACCGCTACAGTATGGGACTAGTCCACCATGAAGTCAATATAGATCAAATGCCACTGCCTTGAGAAAGCTACTTCAGCAGTAGTCTCTATAAGGGTTATGACATTTCAGGTTAAGGAACACAGCCTTTCACACTTTGCCTATATCTCTAAGGAATTTAAAGTTCTGGTTCTCAGCACATTACTATAATAGAGTCAGTTCTGAAGGCTCTTAAAAGTGAAGAGGCACATTGAATATGAAAAAAGTATGCAATAAAATAGATGAATCATAATCTTTAAGCAAAAAGCACAAGGTGCAGATTCTTATATGGCAGCCAAGGACCTAATTCAACCTAGGCATTTGCCCTACTTGGTTTACAAATACCAAGCACAGAAGGCATCATGACTGACAGAAACCTCTCAATGGGGTCTATTCACAAAAGGGTCTGAAAGCCTATTCACACATATCTGAGGCATGTAGGCAGTCCTATGCCTGAATGCCATGCAGCAGGGTCCATCATATCCACGGCGGCATTGATCACAGGTGTGCTAGTGCCTTGTGCACTGGATCCCCCAGCTGGCCATGTGGTGCCATGCCATTGGCGGGCCAGAAGGTGTGTCCTGTGCTGCACTCATGCACAGTGCACTGGGAAAGGGCTCAGAAATGAACGTGAGAGGGGACCCTGGTGTAAATAGTTATGCACCCCCCACAAGTCATCAGGGTGTGGCAGCATGTGGATTCTGCTGCATACAGCTGCCACAGCTCACAGGGCTCCTAGGGAGGGCAGGGTGGCTGTTCAGGCAAATTCTCTCTGTTAATACTCGGTAGGGCATGGGCCGTCCCATGATCCCTCACCCATGCATGGCCAAGGATCCACTATGGGACCTGGGATGGGAATCCCATTGGTTGTCTTCCCGCATCCCATGCACAGCCCCAGTGCTGCCATGTTCCGCTGTGGCATGGCTGTGCTCCAGGGGGCAGGGGCATGGTCCAGTGCCTGGTGATCGTGAATGCCGGCATGCACATACCTACTAGCAGGTGCGGAGTGGTGCAGGCAAGTTTCATGCATTTCATGTGTACTTCCCACCCAATTGTGAATAGACCCAATATGATTTTTTCGGTTCAAGTAACACAAAAAAAGAGTACCGTAAAGGATACTGTACCAAAGCACACACTTAGCATTCTGTTAACACAGCAGTGTCTTATCTTTGGTGGACATTACAATTTTGCCAGTCAGAATGTTGCTTTTATAAACACAGAATTCCATAAGGTTTACCATTGACAAGTTAAATTATCATCTCTTCAATAGTATTACATAATATGTATTGGAGGCCACATTTAATAACCATGGGATCTCTGAACAGGAATGTGATTATCTCACTGTAGAATTTACAATACGGGCAAAGATTTACACATTGCTCAAAATTTGCAAATGTTTAGAATGATCAACTGTATGTCCCATTGTGCTGAGCTTCAAGTCATTAACAAAACTCTTTGCAAAATTTGCTGAGTCCAATATTAGAGCAGCGGCATGCAGCTATCCATCTTATTTAAAGGGACACTGTCAACATAGAAACATAGACTTTGACGGCAGATAAGGACCGCTAGGCCCATCTAGTCTGCTCATTTCCCTACCTACAGGATAGGCTGCAGATCCTAGTTAACCAACAGCCTATTTCTTCCTACCACCCACAAGAATTGCCTTATGTCTGTCCCATGCATTCTTGAATTCTCCCACAGTTTTAGACTCCACAACTTCCTCAGGAAGGCTGTTCCATGCATCCACTACCCTCTCTGTGAAATAATACTTCCTCACATTGCCCCTGAACCGCCCTCCTTCTATCTTTAAATTGTGTCCCCTTGTTCTTGCAACCCCCTTAGGCCTCAAAGTGTCCCTATTTTAAAAAAACTTTTTATGATTGTTTACATTCTATAGAGACTGTTAGTTTTCTGACCATCCCCTCAGAAATGACCCAAAGTCCAGACCAATTATTTTGGGTGCGTGAAAGGTACCAACATTTCATTTACACCAGTATACCATAATACAAATAACTCAATCTAAAGCATCAAACATAACTGTTTTCTTTCATTGTCCGTATAATTTTCTAATTCAGTCTTTCATTAAATTCTGCTGCAGGTCCCATTCTTCTTCACTTTATCTGCTCCTTTCTTCTCGGGATCTGGATGCGTCACCCAACCCCCCCACCACCATCAAATAGTACCCCCTACACTTCCTACTTGCTAGGCCTGGATGCCACAATCCATAAACCTGACTCTGGTCCCCTCATCCCCCCTTCTACTCATGTCCAGGTGCATTGCCTCCAGCCCGTGCAACCAATCCCCTGCCCCCAACTGCCCTTCTCTCCTTTTTTAGTCCTGTATTCCCTTCCCCTCCAGGAATTCCCTTTCCACCAGCCCCCACCTCCAGCTTGCATTGGATGGTGGGGCTTCCCTCCCTTGCAGGGTCTAGGCACTTCTCAACTTGAACTCTGCCAGCTACCAGAATGGTAGCAAAAAGATAGCCATACCACTATCTGACAGATGGACCCCCATCCCCCATACAATCCCAGTTTTTCATATGATAACGCCTTGTGCAAAATATAACTTCCCCCAATCTCAGCCATAAAGCCTACCACCCTTCTGTTGAGCCTTTTTCTGGCTCTTTCAATTGACCCCACACTTGTGGCATGCCACCATACCCGCCTGGATATGATCTCTGACCATACTATCTCTACCCCTGGCCACCACCCCCGAATGGTCCTCAGGTCCACCTTAATGGCCTGCAGAAAGGCTCCCATGGCGTGACCCCCAAGTCGTTACCTCCAAGGTGAATAACGATAACCTCCGGCCTTTTCCAAACTAGCCTGAGCTCCTCCGTGAGAGGAAGCAATTGGGCCCAATGCACTCCCGGGCCCCCTTTTTCAGCAGATCTGGGGCCCCCTGAGTCCTTTCATAAATTCCTTGTCCCCCCAAGTAGGTGCCACGTGTCTCTCTGCCCAGTATATGAATGAGTGCTCTAAGATCCACACGGTCTTCCTCTTGCATCCACCTGCTAGCATAAGGAGACAAAATAAACATTGTTATTTCAGGATCTAATGTATCACTTGTATCATGCGGACCACCACCTACCAAGTTCCATTATTTCTTCTGCTGAACCCCCCTCCCAGGCCAAAGTCAAGGCTGCCCCTGTTCTGAATGAGTGGGTTGAAAACTGCGTCGGGTCCTCCCCTTTGAAGACCATAGCCTTTTTTAGTATCCCCCACCACTTGGTAGCTAGTCACAACCCCCCATCGCCATGTACAAACCAGGCCTCTGGCAGTGAGGGCTGGATGGCTCTGTAGTTTTCCATGGCCTGCACTGCATACCCCTGGCCCCCCTGGTTAGCCCGATCTGCACCTGGGCCCCGTGTTCCTTCTAATCTGTTTTGGACCACCTCAACCAATGGACAGCCCTTCCCTGATAAATGTAACATTTCTCCTCTGCAGCCCCCCCCCTTCTATATCCCCTTTGCTTTTGTAAACCACCTCTCCTACCCTGAAGGCCCCATTGTACATCAATGTAAATACTGCCTGGAACAGGCAGGCTTCATTGTCTGAATGGCAGATAGCCTCCAGGGCTCCCAAAACAGTGACCAGGATGTTGGGGATGATGAGTCTACAAGTGTCTATGTGCAGACCCTGCCCCTTCTGCCAGCCTAAAAGCATGCACCTCACCCTTCTACTGCTGCTGCTGGGCTCTGGCCATCTCCTGAGCCTGCAGGCCCACCCTAGCTCAGCCAAGTGCACCGCCATGGTTGAGTGTGCCAGACCTCTCTCCCACCTATCCACCATGAACCTCATTACCTATTCCTCTGTGATGGGCAAGCTTACTACCAGGCTTTCCAAGCACCTTCGTATGCCTTCAGCATGTTGGCCAATCATGAGCTCCAGTACAACATTTTGGCTCTTGCCACCCAATCTCCCACAGCTGTCCTGGTACAGGTGTTCTCTCCACTTCTGCTTGAGGGGCCAGCATTCTGAACCTGCCCAACTGCAAACGTGAGAGGCTGTCAGCTATCTCATTCCTGACCCCCTCCACATGCCTGGCTCTGAAACTGAGGTTCAAATGCAGTCCCAGTAGAACCAGCTGTCTCAAAACTCTAGTTACCCTATCCGTGGAATGCTTCTTCCTGTTGATAACCTCCACCATGCTTTTGTTGTCACACCAGGAAAGCACCTTCATGTCCCGCAGAAAACCTCCACATATCACTATGGCTAACCAGATGGGAAAAATCTTCAACAATGTGATATCCGTAAGTAGGTTCCTCACCAGCCAGCTGTCGGGTCAAGCCTCAGATATCCACTTGCCCCCATAATAGGCCACTATGCCCAGAGCTCCGGAGACATCTGTCACATCGCTGTCCACCCAGTCGTTCTGTCAAAAAGTAACCCCATTATACTCACCTAGGAAAGTATCCCATACTTTCAGGTCATCCTTCACCCCCATTGTTAATGTCCACCCAATGATACAGTTGCTTTGCCTTATCTGTGGCACTCTCCAACCGACGTGTGAAAACCCTACCTGGGCTAATGGCCTTACAGGTGAAGTTCAGATGCCCCGACAACTGCTACACCACCACTAAAGGCACTCTCCTTCTGCCCGCCACTGCACTTTTCCTTGGGGGAAGTGGAAACATCCCCTGATGGTGTCTACTTCAATCCCCAAAACTTCCAGCACGCTGGCCAGTCCTTCCATTTTGTCCTGTGCAAGTGGGATGCCAATCTCTTTACACATGATCTGAAAGTCCCGTAACATGACCTGCACTTCCTCCTTGGACTCCCCAATCAGCAAGAAATCATTCAGGTAGTGTACTACCTGTTTGTGGCCATATCACTGCCCAAAGACCCACTGGACCCAGGTACTGAATGCCTCGAAAGTGGAGCAGGCTACCGAGCATCCCATTGGCATAGCTTTGTCAAAATAAATCCCCCATCGAAATGGAAGCAGAGGAGGTTACAATCCTCGGGCCACACAGGCAGCAGCAGCCGGAACACGGACTCTATGTCTGTCTTGGCCACTCCAGCTCCCTGCACCACCCTCACCAGCAGAACTGCTGAGTCCAATGACACATAAGATACTGCACTATGCTCTTCTGCTATGCTATCATTCAACGATGACAAATGGCGAATAAGTCTGTATTCTCCCAGTTGTTTATTGGGAACTATTCCTAAAGGGGAGATGCAAAAATGGCTAGAGGGTGGACCCTGTAACGGCCCCTCCACCCAGCCTGAACTTTTTTCTTTAAGTATTTTCCTCCACACAATGTCTTCCTTACTGCTGACTGAGGCCAAATTCTTAGCCCTTGTTCCTGACCTGACCCCCTGAAAAGCTAAGGCAAAATCCCGAGCACTACCCTCCCTCAGCATAGCCCCATGTTTCTGATCCTGTTACCCCGCTGTCCATGCTACTACCATTTCATGCCTAATTGGGATGCTGGCCAAAGAAAAACCCCCATCTCAGGCCCGGTGCCCCTGGCTTCTCAATTCCACCCATAGTTGGAATTGTATCCCCCTCTGTTCCCGGATCACCACCCCCTACCTCCAAAGCCGCTACTGTACCCACCTCTCCCCCCTTGAGTCCCACAAAAGGACTGGTCCTGGTCATTCTGACCCCTCACTCGCTCTCACTGCCTCCCCCTGTACTTTACCACAGGGTGCTGCCCCCCACACTTTGAGCAAACATGTTTAAATTTACAGTCATTCAATTACAAGCTGCTCTATTGAACGCCCAGAAAGACTTAGTCCCCATCTGCCCCCAGCCTTCTTGGGCCCTTCTGATCCCACTCCCAGTCCTGTTTGGCTGGATAGGGTTCTAACCCATAACTCAGAGTGTGTAAAATCCCACCTCAGATCCCCTCTCGTGGCCATCTGCTGTTGAAAGACCTCATCATATTCTAACCAACCGTAGCCCCTTGGGCCTTGTAGGCATCCCTAATGATGGCAGTATAAGTCAGCAGTGGAATGGCCAACTCTGGTTGTTTTTCCAACAATATGGCACTGTATATCAGAAACCCCGCCTGCCAGGTATCCAGGTTTTTCCCCTTATAGATAGCTTCCTCCTCTTGTGGCCAACCACTGCCAGTGCCACTGCCATTTCAGATTTTCCCACTCTTTCCCACTCTTTCTTTCTGCTTGTACTTTTTGTCCGTCTTTTTGTCCAGCAGGCCAAATATGTCGACATATTCCCCATTCCAAATTTTTTCCTTGATGAAGGCACTTCGTAGAGCTTCCTTGCTGCACCCTCGCCAGGCCCCGCCCCTCCAGACTTTTCGGTCTTCCCCTTCTCATTCTTGAACTCATCCAGGATTTTTTCCGATGAGTCCAACCCTTTAACCCCCATCCCTTCCAACATACCTGCAACATAATCCTTGAGACTACCCTGTCCTGAGGGTTCGCCTGTTTCCTTACCTGCTGCAGTATCCGGGGTCACCGGTGCCGGTGAGGATTCTGGGGCCTGGTTCTGTGTTTGGGGCCAGCCCCCTTGGGTGCTTCCCTCCTACCCCTTTTCCCCAAGGGTCTGCTGGTTGTTTCCTCTTTCTCCCTGCCTCTTCTTCCTCTTCCCTCTTCTGGGCTTTATCAAGGAGCTCAGTCATATTTCCCATCAGTGCCGCCGCCTCCAAGTGCAACTGCTCACTGGGTGCCATTTCTTTCAAACACTAGGACATAAAACAAAGGGAAAATGAAGACATGTAATGGCCCTCCACTGTAGTCCCACAGTCATTGTCTGCCCTCATCACAAGTTCAGTGATTGCCCACAGTGATAAACCATGCAGACCTACGGGTCCCCCCTCCCCGCCTGCTCCCCGGCATGATGGTGCCCCTCCCTCCATATGTTTCTTCATTGAACTAGGTCACGCCTATCCCAGGAATGGGAAGGGGTGTTCCCTGTCCTCCCAGTAAAAACATACTCTTTCAAATCCTCCAAGACCCGGTAATCTGGCAGACTGGAGGTGCCACTACGAGTTCTATCTTCCTTGCCTCACTTTCTTTGCCCCATTCCATGTAGCCCCTTTGAGGAACTTCATCACCTCCTTAGAGGCCTTAGAGTGATCTATTTCTATAACCACAGACACAGCACCTGCCTTGTACCTACTAGAAGTACTAGTTCTGTGTAAATCAATATGGCCAAAGCCTTCTCTGCAAAGGTTGCGCCAGCAGTTCTTCTTGCTTGCCTGTCAGGGCTCTTACCCGACTTTTCCCTGGCCTGTCTCTGCCAATTATATCCACTTCCTTCCCTGCATCCCCTGATCACATTTTTTCTAGGCAAATGCTCGGTGTCTGCCAGTGGTCCATTGCCATGGAGAAAGCCAAGCAGAAACAAAACCCTTTTCCTTTGGGTTCTTTTTTTTTTTGCTTTTATTGACTTTTCCGCTAGTGTCCTTTCTTTTTTTTTTTTATAATTTGAACTTTATTAAGACATTTCCTTTATAAAGGGCAGTTACAGCAAGTCAGGGTGTAATATAGCACATGAACAGTGAGAACTACCCAGCCCGCCCCTTCCACCCCACCCCCCTTACAGCTGCAACAAAACAAAATAAAGTCGCCCTAACGTGCAGTGTGTGGTCTGTTGGAAGTATGGGTAGTACCAAAGTGTGACACAAACCTCAGTGAGATAACAAAAGTAAGGAGTGGAGGGGATCCCATATCTTACCATATGCTGCTAGTCTATTATGAAGACTTGCAATTGCCCTCTCTGTTCGAAGGTTAGCAATGATTTCATGTAACCATTCCTGAAAGGAAGGAGCAAATTGGTCCTTCCAATGACATAGAATGAGTTTCTTAACTGAGAGCGCAACCATTGAAATATGGTATTTCCTGATTCTAACACTAACCAGGGTCATGTCCCCTAGAAGACACACCTCCGGAGTAAAATACTCCTGTAGGCCCAGTAGGGGATCAAGAAACATCTTAATTGAATTCCATAAGAAAGAAACTTTGGGAAAGGACCAGAAGATATGCAGGAGAGTACCCTCTTCTTGTAAGCACTTAGTACATGTACTAGAGTTTGAGAAGCCCCATTTTTTTAATTTAATAGGGGTACAATACATGTTATGTAAAATGTGGTATTGCATGAGACACACTCTATCTTGGGAAACATTCTTATGACAGGATCTGCATAGGGATTGCCAGTCCAACTGGTAATGGGGGAGGAGTGAGTTCCAGAAACTACTAGGTCCAAAGGTGTCCCCGTATTTTTTATGGTACAATACCCTGTATAGCTTAGATACTATGCCTGAAGATCCAGACAGTAGAGAGATTTCAGGAATCAAAGTTGACACCTTTTGGGAGGGGGGAGGATTCCCCAGAACTACAGTAAGAAGGTATCTTAACTGCGTGACTTAAAAGTGAGATGAGACCGGAATGTGGAACTTGTCAATAATTCCACGTGGAGACAACCAGTGCCCTTCCCCATCTACCAGGGAAAGCAATTTTCCATCGCCTAATTGAGGCAACCAGTTGCAAGGAATCCACTTTCCATTAAAAGTAAAAGATGAGGAATTCCAAATAGACTGAGCTAAATCAGTCTGGGGGGAATAGTGAAGAAATAAACATAACTGTGTGTAAACTCTTAAAGAGATACCTATTGTGGTACAGTCAGCCATCTTTACATGGGACAGTTTGAAGTAAAATAAGTTTAAAGGGACACTGTCAACTTCCTTAGATCTCAAAGTGCCCCAGTTTAAAAACACATTTTATGATTGCCAGTATTCTGTAAAGATTGCTGATGTAGCTAGTAGTTTGATTCTGACTCTTATTTTCTTTAAAAAAGTAAAAAACAGACTGCCCAACATACTAGTGTTATCACACCAAAACAAGTTTGTTTACATTCCTTGATCTTCTCCAAATACATCTTTCCTGGACTTGGGAATGCCCACAACACAGTCTAGCCCCTCATGATGCAGTGGGAGTTTAGGAGGCTACTGCCTTATGAGTGACTGTACCGTTTGGGTGTGTTTCTAATGCTCACGAAGCATGCAGTGAGAACAGATCCAGGACTGTAAACAAAACAAGGTTGTTTATAAATATGCATTGCCATGCATTTCAGTTCTAGTAAACAAGGGGACAGACAAAACAAACAGCAACATCAATGAATTTTAGAGAAGGTAAACAATCATAAAATATGGGTTTCAGCTAGAAATAATATGATGAAAAACAGGTTGACAGTGTCCCTTTAAGGGATCCAGGCATTTAGTATTAATTGCGTCTAACTCAATCTTAAACCATACTGGTTGTGCCAATTCAGGGCCCGGGGATATCCATCTCAGACATTTTGCTAGATGACTGGCCCAGTAGTATAATGCCATATGGGGAATCTTCAACCCCCTCTCAGGTTTTGGGGCAGCTAGTTTGTGATAGGCCAAACGGGGATATTTATCTGCCCAGATAAATCTGGTAAATATACCGTGCAGTTTCTTAAACCAGTATATGGGAATAAAAGAATTGAGAAGGGATAAAGGGTAATAAATTCTAGGAAATACATTCATCTTAATAATGTTGATCCTGCCCCAAAATGATATTGGAAGTTTAGAACACCTGTCAAGGTCGTGACTAATAATAACCTGTGAGAGAGAATCCAGATTATCTTTAACTCACACTAAGGGGTTATGGGATAGCTTTATGCCCAAATATTTGATTGCCCTAGGAGTCCAGCCTAAACCTAGGGAGCAAATATCATCCTTAAATACCTTGTGGTTTAATGGGAAAAATAAGGATTTACTAGCATTCAACTTATAGTTGGCTAGCACACTAAACCTGGCTATTTCATTCAGTAAGGGTGGTATTGAAGAAATCGGATGGGAGAGATGTATCAGCAGATCATTTGCGTATGCAGTGAGCTTAATCTCATGGCGCCCAACTCTGATACCTTGTATAAAACTATTCTGGAGAATGTTTTGAATGAGGGGTTCCAGGTATAAGTTAAACAAAAGAGGCAATAGGGGGCAACCCTGCCTAGTGCCTGAATGAAGTGAGAAGTAGTTAGAGAAGGCCCCATTGGCTGAGAGTCTTGCTGTAGGGGATTTATATAATGCGGCCACCCAGGAAATGAATACTGGAGGAAATTTAAAGGCATTCAACACCTTGAAGAGAAAATTCCAATTCACCTGGTCAAACACCTTCTCGGCATCCAAAGAGACCAAGTCTGCAGGGAAGTCAGCATCTCTGGCAGCTGAGAAGACGTAGGATAGCGTACGCAAATGATCTGCTGAAGAGCATCCCTTCATGAAGCCTACCTGACTCATACCTATTAACTCAGGGAGCACCACGGATAACCTGTTAGCTAAAATCTTTGAGAGGATCTTGATATCCTGATTTAGGAGGGATATAGGCCTATAGCTCTGAACGAGCTCAGAGTCCTTGTCTGGCTTGGGGAGAAGCACTATCAAGGCTTCAAAGAGATGGCAATCAATCTCTGTCCTGGATAGGATGTGCTGAAATAAACTATTAAGTATTAGCAATAGAAGTTCTCGAAATGTTTTATAGAAAAGGGAAGAAAATCCACCAGGCCCAGGGGTTTTATCTGAGGGTAAACCACTGATAACCTCGGCAATTTCCTCCTAATTTATAGGAGAGACCAGAGAATCTATGTAATGCACTGGGAGGGAGGGTAGATGTGAATCCATCAGTTACTTCTCCACGCTTACTGGATAAGGGAGGTACTCCATGTCCCCGTAGAGCGATTTAAAGTATGCTGCGAACTCTTGAACTATCTCTGTGGGAGATGTTTTCAGAGACCCATCTACAGATGCCCTGATAGAAGGGATGAATCTCACTGATTCTTGTTGTTTAATACGGAGTGCCAAAAGGCGCCCTGCCTTCTCACCTTGATCAGTATAACTAGCTTTAGTGTGTATAATAGCTAACTCCGCCTTTTCCCAGAGTAGTTCTAAATATTTTTCTCTCAACCCTAGAAGCTTCACCTTATCCTCCCCCGAAGAGTTAACTGAGACATTGGATTCAAGAACCTGAATTTGGGATAACAAGGACAGTAATTCTTTTTCCCTAGCTCTTTTCCTAGCCACCGAGAGGCTAATATGAGAGCCTCTCATGTAAGCTTTAAAGGCCCCCCATAAAATCCGGTTTTGCATTGTTTAAACGGTTGGACAGAAAGAAGGCCTCGATGTGCTCCCTTATGGTATTGCAACAACTGGAATCTTTAAGCAGTTGATCATTAAGCTTTCATCTTGTTTCTCTCTTTGACACATCCTGAATTGTCAGATCACACAGAAACAAAGAATGGTCGGAGACAGGGCCAGGCTGTATCGATGAGGACCTAACCCCAGGCAAGAGAGTCTGGGAAATGAATATGTAGTCAATACGGGACTGTGAGCTGTGTGCCAAGGACCTGAATGTGAACTCCTTGGAATCAGGATTTAAGACACGCCAGACATCACAGAGCCCGCATTGATCCAATAGTTCTCTAAAAGCCTTCTGACCTGGGCAGACCCCCCCCGATGCACCACCTGACCTGTCGAGGTTTGAGTCTACAACCTGGTTGAAGTCGCCCCCCAGGATAATCCTTATGGGAAGGAAAGGCAGGATTACATTTATGAGTTTCATGAAGTAAGCAGGGTCATCAACATTAGGACCATATATGCTGCCCAATAGCAGAGGTATTGACCAGAGAGTACCTATAACTAAAACGAACCTACCCTCGGGTTCCCTGATGATATGAGTTGAGATGAAGGGAATGCCCCTGTTAATAATGATCATAACCCCACAACTGTTTGAGGAGCCTTGCGCCTCATAGACCATCCCCACTTGTTGCCTCCTCACTTGTGAGGCTTCTGCTTCTAATAGGTGCGATTCCTGTAGGAAAGTAACCTGAGTGCATAGAAGACTTAAGTGTTTGAGAACCTGATATTGTTTAGATTTTTTCCTGATCCCCTTAATGTTCCAGGTTGCAAAAGTCACCTCATTGGCCATCTACTAAAGGCAACTAAGAATGATAGATTCGGCCGTGCACTCTGGATATATAACACAAATAATCTAACCCCCATTGCTGCTGTAGGCCCTCCCCACCCCAGCCCCCACCAGGTGCCCAAATTTAGACCCTCCAATACACCCCCACCCCTCCAACAAGAACACATAGCCCTCCCTCCCAGCCCCCCACTGTCGCAGCAATGCTTAGCACAGCACTGGATCATATCCTCCCCCCCCCCCCCCCCAACATATCCCCGGCTAATGATCACCCTCATAGCTCAAAAAACAAAGCAGTCAATAAGCTGCATTAATGAGGGCATAATGTGTAAAGAGCGGTCTCGGGCTTCCAGGGCCTGTGAACATTTGTTAATGAATCCACTAGTGATCGAGAGAGGAAAATGAAACTGGATGTCATAAATGTCAATATGACAAATCATCACAAGAGTCTCGATAGGAAGTTGAAAAATGTTTGTTCCCCGTGGAGAACTACCCTCTGAACCAAAGCCAGAGAGAAAATTAACATGGAGGGGTGAGCCCATCATCGAGATGAGAACATGAGAAAACAGAATCGGATGAGAAGTGAAACTGGATCCAGAAATGTGAAAACAGTGGAGAATCCACCTAGGGGTTACAACCCCTAACTTCGACCCCCCCGCAAAACCAGGACGACATAATAAATAAAAAGCAGTCCCCTCAAGACAGAGGACCGGACTCATGCTACATGGGCAAATCACGCCCTCTTGTGGTCATAACCTACTCCAGCCCACCTGCCAGAGGTGCCCTGAAAGCCCGGAATCACTTGGAAATCTGAAATCCCAACGTATAAAATTTAATCAGAAGGCATAACCCAAAAACTTCCCCTGTGAACTCCCCCTGGAAACTAAACAAGCAACATTATCTCGGATGCAGTCTGAAACAAACCCTCCGGGAGCTCCCCCCCAAGGAGTCTCCCGGAAACACTATTCCCACCAGCGGGCCAGGGCCTGAAAAAAGTAAAGTCAGGCCTCTACTAGTAGTCCAGTTCTATTAGAGAGCATAAACTCAATTGAAATCTGTCCACAGAAAGAGCGCTGTCCACACAAATAATCAAGCAACAGTTCACTCAGAAGATCCCAGTGAATCCCGAAGATCAGGAGGCCCTCTCAGGTCGTCCGGAACAAATCTGGCAACGCCGACTTAAGGCTTAGTAACGCAACTTCAGGATCCTTGAAATTGAGCAATGAGCCATTTACTGAGACTTGTAGCTTCGCTGGGTACCCAATCCTGAACTTTAATCCCGCCGCTATGATCTTAGATACAATCGGGTGGAAGGCTTTCTGTTTCAGTCAGACAGAACCAGGGATGTCCTGAACAATTCTCAGCTTCACCTTCTCCCATCTGACTTCTTGCAGGGCCTTGACTTTCTGTAGGAAATGCTACTTTTCTAGGTAGTTCAGAAAGCGGCAAATGATGGGGCGAGGAGGTGCATCAGGTGGGGGTTTTGGTCTCAGACATCGGTGGGCCCATTCTGTCGTGTATGTAGGGCCATAGGGAGAGGGACCAGCGACCCTTTCTACCAACTTCTGGACAAAAACTACAGTATTCTGGCCTTCCTCCCCTTCGGGGATCCCGAGAATCACCACATTATTTCTCTGACTACGGCCTTCCAAATCTTCGAGTTTTGTTTCTAGACGAGATAGCTTTTGTTTCGTTAATAGGAGCTCAGGATCCAGACTTTCCAATTTTCTCTCGATCGAAAATATTCGGGCAGTGTTGTCCGATACTGTCGTGGAGACTTCCTCTAACTTTCTGGAGAGGGATTTCAGGTCGGTTGCCATCTCTTTCATCTCTTCCCGGAATGGTTTAAATTCCTCCAAGAATCTATTAAGTGTTAGGGGTTCTTGGTCCCCAACTTGACACAAAGGTTCCGGTTTGTCTGGGCCACTCGAGGCTCGGGATTTCTTTGAGGCCTTCTCAGGAGTGGCTGGGTGGGGGGGTAAGTTTCTGCGGGGCTTTCTTCATATAAGCCTCCATTTACCACACAGAAACCCAAAACAGGAGCTCACGCTGTTTAGAGACAAGGAAAACTCATAGGCAGAGGAGTTAAGTAAAATTTAACAATATTAAATGACGAATTTATATTCGGCAGGTAGGAGCTCAGCGGAGGAACTTCTACTAGCACTCTGCATCACATCATCTCTCCTCCACTAGTGTCCTTTCTGGATGGGGCATTATGCCCAGGCCTTCTTTCCTTTCCCCCGACCATGCCGGCACCCCCTCCTCGCGGCTGCTTTCCAAAACTCCCGACAATACCTTCCTTGCAAGCTGCTTCTTTTCCCATGCCGCCCAGTCTATGACTTTTTTTTCTGTTTTAAAGAAATGGTGGCTGCTCCCCTTACCCATGTGTGGTCCTGACGCATCTCCAGCCAGTGAACACTTCCTGTGGTGGGCCACATGGTGATGATGTCAGATGCCAAACCACATGGCCTCGCTGTCTGGACCCCACAGCTCCATGACTCGTGTCCTAAGCCTCTGTTGGTGTTCAGTTGTGAAATTCCCAAGCTTGCCTATTCTCGACATTTGTCCTTTTTTTTTTTAGTTTGTTTACCCTCCTTAAGATGCAATCTCCTACCCCTTTTGCTCCGGCCACACCACGACCAGCTGCCCTGTCATCAAGTGATTAGGCTGCCCCCTACCCTTTGGGCAGCACCATATTTCTTTCCAAATGGAAAGTTGCCTCCGGAATACTGGAGCCCACATGCCAATAACCCTATTTCAACCTTTTTAGCCCTATTCCCCCAGCTACTGCTGCCACAACCTCTACCAAACACCTGCCTCCCACAGACAAACATCCCACTCAAGTCGCCAGCATGGGATTGCACAGAAATCCCCACAAACTGCCTTGACCAATGTAACTCAGTGCTCGCCTCTGCAATAAGCACCCGCCCTTTGAACCAGAACCTGGAGCAAGAAATAAAATACAATGCAACCCCCCAGCTAAGGCAGCTGTTCAGGCCAATGCAACTCAACTAAACCCTCTCGACCTGAACCATGTGCATCAATTAGCCAATGCCATTGAAAATACAGTAAAAAACCCTGCTCAAAATCAGTCCTTACTCACTGGTAGCAACACTTCAGGCCCAGCTAAATGTGGGCAGACATGTGGCACCAGGCCCCATTACCTCCAGGCCAGGATCTATGTGCCACAGCACTCAAACTATGAACTAAATCAGCTCACAAGACTCATTAAATGTGAAAACAGCAGTAAAACAGAAACCAGGTCACTTAAGCAACTCTCAAGCTCCATAAACAATTTGCTTTTAGGAAACAAAACTCTCAGGGCTAGGTGACCCCAGCCCCAAGACGCCATGCCTTTACTAGTGGTGCAAATAAATCAGGAGAAATTGCCAGTCACTGTGCTGAGAGCTACTCAACTCAAAATCCCAGCAGAAAGAGGGAGAGAGCTCCCAAACCTGGCCTTATAAACACCTTAAGGACCCCAGCTAAGGACCCCAGGACACTCCCTACTGGTCAATCCTGTATCCCTTCCAAGTGTACACATCATTCCTCTGCAGCCTGTCAATCATGACCTCACCTGTGCCCTCCTCTCCTCCCCTGTCTGTCAGCTCTTACTCACTAAACCCCGTGCCCTCTACCTGCCTTATCTAAGCCACTCCCCCTTCCTCTTCCCCTCCTCCCTCTCCTAGTTTTCTCTCTCCTAGCTAAGACCCATATCCTCGGGGATGCCATCTGACAATTCTGGTTGCCTTTTAATGGCAACCCTATTTATGCAGCTGACAGTTTGAGTCAGATCCCTCTTTTCTTTAAAAAGTGAAAAACCACAACATATCCAAGACACATTGTCTTAGGGTAGCTGGTTCATTCCACTGGGGTGTCAAACAGACGAGGCATACTGATGAGTCCTGGTAGGACGAAACACGTGTCTATGTCATCTGTTAGTACCCTTTGCTAACTGTGTGAGAGGCCTTTCAGCACCATGCAATTCTGCTTAAAGTTGGACCAGCATAACATTCTGTGGTGATTTGCATATGCAGCCCATGATGCTTTGCATTGTGTGGGCATGTGTGATTTTGTATTTTAATGTGAGGAAGTTCTTTTTCACAGAAAGGGTGATGGATGCATGGAATGGCCTACCTCAAGAAGTGGTGGCTATGAATACAGTGCAGGGCTTCAAACAGGCATGGGATAGGCATAAGAGAGCAATACAAATGAGTATGAATAGAAAGGCCACTGACAGAGCAAAGGCCGATGGCACATTTATAAGGTAGAAAAAGAAATGGGCAGACTGGATGGGCCTTGTGGTCCTTATCTGCTGTCAACTTCTATGTTTCTATGTTTCTATGTTATGGATAAGTCTGCTCCTAGCATCTGTATAGACAGAGTGCCCTACCTTCCAGCACTGCATCCATTGCTGATCTTTAAGAATTATTTGAAGGGCTTTTTCCCATTTAGCCTTCGAGGATTGGTTAGGTGTGGGCAGGGGGTCTCTGATTAGGGTATACAGAGTGCCCGCAGTCCCTTTTTTCAGGGTAAGCCACCTGTGTATTGAAGGTGTGAGGTCTGCTAACACATTCCCTTGATTGAGCAATTGTTTTAGGGCATCCCTGATTTGAAGATACTTCCAGAAATCAGAGCTACATATATGCCATTTGTTCTGTAATTGGTGGAATGTATCTACCAGCAGAGCACCCTTGACCAGGAGGTCTTTTATAAAAAAGATACCTTTTTTTGTCATGTAGGCCATGTCACAGGCAACCCACCAATGGTAATAGTGGGATTATTCCAAATTGGGGTGTAGAGAAGGGGTAGAGTGGGGAGATTTAGTTTTTTTATGAAGGAGGCACCAATACCTTATTGAGGGATCTATAGTGAGGTGAGATAGGAGATCCTGGGGGGCCCCAGGCCAGAGTAAGTTAGCTGCAGTAGGGGAACCACTTAGAGCTTGTTCGATCATCAACCTTTGAGGAGATTCCTCGGATTGTGTATGAAACCATTTCAGGGTCTGCGAACACTGATATGCCATCTTAAAGCCTTCCAGCCAGGGAAGACTCCATCCTCCAAGTCTCCAATGCTCCCAGAGTGTGTTTTAACCGAATCGGGGTTTAGTTTGTCCCCATAGAGAGGCGCCAATAAGCTTATCAATTTTTTGGATCCATACTGCAGACAAAATAAGGGGAATATGGGACAGTAAATGAAAAAATCTGGGAACCATAGACATCTTATAGGCTGCTATTTTGCCAGCTAGTGTGAGATTGAGATGAGGCCAACGATCTAGCTCAGTTTTGCAGGTAGATATAAGAGGGCCCAAGTTGTTATCCCACCCATTTCTACACATTAGCTCCCACTTTAACACCCAGATACGTAATAGTATTTTGAGACCACTTAAGTCCATAATGAGATACGGTGTGAGGAAGACACTAAGAATTAAGTGGAAGGATCTCTGTTTTGGCTTGATTAATTTTAAGCCCAGAGATATGGGAAAAATGGACTAACAGAGTGAGAAGAGGTGGGATAGAATTGGAGGTATCTGCTAGAATAACCAGTAAGTCATCTGCATACATAAGGGCTGAAGGCCGTGGTTGTGCTGTATCAATACCCTGTATAAGGGGGTGTTGTCTGATTGCGGCAGCCATCGGTTCAACTGCTAGGAGAAACAGAAGGGGAGATAAAGGGCAGCCCTGCCTAGTACCTCTGTAAAGTTAGAAGGGTTCTGATATTATAGAGTTGGTGAGCACCTTAGCGAGGGGAGATGTGTAAAGAGTTGATACAGCAGCTTGAAAGTGGGGTCCAAATCCAAAATGTTGGAGGATAGTATGAAGATAATCCCATTCTACAGAGTCGAACGCCTTCTCAAAATCAATTGCCAGCATGGCTACAGGCATTGGAGCAGATTTTACTATGTGAATGAGATTGAGAAGGGTTCGAAGATGATCTGCACTGTACCTACCCTTTACAAATCCCACCTGGGAGGGGTGTATCAAATATGTAAGTATAGAGTTTAGTCTGTTAGCCAATACCCTGACATAAACTTTGCTGTCAACATTAATCAGGGAGATGGGATGATAGCTAGCTGGTTCTTCAGGGGCTTTCCCTTTTTGGGGGAGGACTGTAATAGTAGCCTCTCGTAAGGTTTGGGGTAAAATACTCTTAGCCTCAGACTCTATAAAGACTTGGCATAATAGAAGGGTAATCATAGGGGACATAGCCTGGAGCAATTCCACAGGGAATCCATCTCTTCCAGGTGCCTTCCCTGATTTGAGTGCCATCAGGGCTGTAGAAACTTCTTGTGAAGTAAGAGGGGCTTCTAGAGTAGCAGTTTGGGAGGGAAAGAGTTTAGGTAATTTAATGGAGTGAAGGAATGCCTGAGTTTCAAGGATAGTTTCGGGTCTGCAGGAGGCATATAACTGAGAGTAAAAAGCTGTCATAATGTCATTCACACTCTGAGGATGGGTTTGAATATTTCCAGAAAGTGGGTTTTTCAACCCAGCTATATATCTTTGAGATTGTTGTTTATGGAGTTGGTATGCTAGAACCTTTCCGTTCTTGTCCCTCCATCCCAATATATATGATGGATTTTGAGAAGGGCTAGGTAAGCTTTTCTAGATAGTAGCTCATTAAGTTTGATACGCAGATGTAGAACTTTTCTACCAGACACAGAATGGGGAAAGGGGTGGGTTAGGGGCTTATAAACTTGCTCTGCTGCAGCAAGCTCACTTTTGAGAACTGTAAGTTCCCTTTCTTTGCATTTCCTTCTATGGGCAGCATAGCCAATAATTTTGCCCCACATAGTAACTTTGTATGCCTCCCAGGTAACTTGGGCTGGGGTCTCTGATATAGGGTTTTCTTGTAGAAAAAACTGTGTTTGAGATTTAGCCCATTCAACAAATTTTAGGTCATGCATAAGAAGGGGATCTGGTCTCCAGGAAGTGGACCGTGGGCTAGGAGGTCTCCAGAGCAGAGTCAGCTGTACTGGGGCATGATCTGATATAACCATGGGGAAGATAGTAGCCCCTAGAACAAACTGTGTGATAGATTGGGATATTAACCAGAAGTCCAGTCTGCTAAAGGATCCGTGTACCCCTGATTGAAAAGTGTAATCTCTGTCAGAGGGATGAACAAGGCGCCAAATATCTACTAGTTGATATTCGGAACTAAGATTTAATGTGGCCTGCACTCCTCGCGTATGGTACTCTTTCCCTTGGTCACTTCTATCCAGAGTAGGGACAAGAGTTAGGTTGAAATCACCCCCCACCAATATAGGTAAATCAGGATTCACCATTGTCCCCAGTTGAGCATTAAGATCCAGAGAAAAAAAGCAGGATTGTCCTCATTTGGTGCATATATATTGGCTACCAGGAGTTGGCCGTGTGGAGTGTCCAGTAGGCCAATCACCCATCTGCCCTGAGGGTCAGCTTTGCTGCACAGGATAGACCATGGGAGAGATCTATGGATTAAGATAACTACACCTCTCTTTTTAGTGGGAGCACTGGCATGGATTTCTGTCCCTACCCAGTCTTTCACCAAGTATTTATGGTCCTGCTTGGTTAATTTAGTCTCTTGTAAAAAGGCAGTCTGGGTTTTTAACCTTTTCAAGTGAATTAGTACTTGTTTTCTTTTTGAAGGAGAATTGAGACCCGTAATGTTCCACGATATAAAGGTGGTTTCAGCCATAATCAGACCAGTAGTGGAACAGGGTTAATGGAGTAGTAAAATAAGGGAAAACAATGTCAGGGGCAATGCAATGAGACAAGACATACATCACTTGAGGGCTCGTGGTGTTTAAGGTGTTGGTTGGCAAATCAGACATTATTCTAGGCTTACACATACATACAGTCCATAAAGAATGACAAAATATATAAGAATGACAGTTTTACAGACAGGCGGCACAGAACGCCTAAACTATTTACAGATAGTGTGCAGCTTTGCGCAGAGATACAAGTGGGTAACTTGGGCAAAGGTCTCACCATCCTCTGTAGCCCACCCACTTTAGCCTGGTGCGGGGTGCGGAACTGATGATTCCAATACCTTTAGGCAGACCTAGAAAGAGAGAGAGAGATATACTCCCCAGGGAATAGTAGGAAGGAGCTTGCCTACAGTCTGTTAACTATGCCCTGGCATGGTAGGGAGTTGTAGGTGACCTTTTTAAAATGGCATCAGCAACATGTGGCAGTGTGCGGCACCAGATGGCCAAAGCCATTGTCTCATTAAACCTCCCTCCCTCCCCCCTTCCCTTTCAGTAAAAAAGGAAAAGACAGAGGAGAAGGAGAGTAACTATTCTAGCTGTCATTTAAGTATATAACCAGGGAGATACTAGTGTCTTGGAACATTGCACGCTCTGCTACCTTATCATAGCAGCCAAAAGGAGCACAGCCTATTTTCATAGTGGTGCCCTGTGATCTATCTAAAAAAGAAAGAAAACAAAACTGGCACGGTCATAGCAGCTATGAATATATGACAGACGCTGTCAATGAGAATTAACTAATTTAGTTTTAGATTTATCCCAGTAGCTGTTATAAACTGAAAGCCACATCCCCATGATCAGTACCAAGCCATGCATAGTACATTAGAACAAGAATACAGACACTTACCTAACGTTGATTCTGCTAATCCATCACTTGCAGTAAGTCTGTATCTGAAGGAACGTGTTGTGACCATTCGTCTGCTGGCGCCTTGGGTGTCTGAGCAGCGTGGAGGGGTATTGAGTCAGTTGAGGAAGAGGCCAGGCCTGTGATTGTCTGAGTCTGCAGGCATTAGGAGGGCAAAACGGTTTGGGGTGGAGAATTGTACCATGATGTCTTCGGGGGCACTAAAGGCAACAGACGAGCTGTATCAGTCAGATCCTGGGGGTGATCCCGTTTCAGATGTTGTCCAGATTGCTGCTGCTTGCGTAATTGGGCTGGGAGGCCCTGTCTCCTACCTTGAAATTGGAAGATGGGTGGTGGAGATTCCGCAGCCGCTCCAGCATAGGCCCTCACAGTTTCGGTAGCTGCTGTTTTTTGCTCTAGTACTGTTTGCTGGCTACTGGCAGAGCTCAGGGTAGGTTGGGGTGGCCAGTTTGTATGCAGGTAGTGCATGAGACTGTCTGGAGTGGAGAAAGACACATATGTCCCGTTTACCTTTAATCTCATAGTTGCTGGATAGCGCAAGGAGAACTTGATGTTAAGTGAGTACATCCTCTTGCGGGCTTCTGTATATGCCTTTTGTCTGGCAGCCAATTCCCGAGAATAGCCCTGAAAGATTAGAATTTTTTGACCTTGCCAGGATAGGACCCCAAGCTCTCAAGCTCTAGCAAGTATCCACTCTTTATCTGCGAAGTTTAGAATGCGAGCCATAATAGGTCTGGGTCTTTCCCCCTTCTGTATTGGGCTGGGTGTTCTGTGTGCTCGCTCAATCGCAGGTCCCAGTGGAAGCTCACGCCGTAACAGCTCGGGTAAGATATCATAGAAGAAATCAAGTGTGTTGCCACATTCCACACCCTCAGGGAAGCCTAGAAGCTGGAAATTGTTCCGACGACTTCTGTTTTCCATGTCATCCACTTTACTCTGTAAGACCTGTATCGCTCTATCCTGCTCTCTGATTGTAGTTGTGAGTGACTCTATTGCAGCCATATTTTTGTCCATTTTAAGCCTCAGTGTGTCCAATTCTGGATTCTAGTTGCTGAATAGTTGACATAGTTTTATTAGAGGCCACTGTAACTTTGACCATTTGTTTCAGTAGAGCCATGAACATTTTGGTCATTTGCTATATAGTTGGGTCCAAAGAGGCCTTATTCTGCTTGTACTGCTCCATTCTATTCCTCCAAGTTTTAAGGTGTGAATCACGCCAGCCGGTGTGAGGTAAGAGTGAGCAAAATTAGAAAAAATGTTCCGGGTATGTCCAGCAAGGTATCCTCTGCTGCACCACTCTGGCAAGCTGATTTAGGCGGTGTAAAGAACAGATAAATACCCGGGGAGCTGTAGAGCACTCTTTCTAAGTGGCCATTGTGTTTGGAGCCAAGCCATGCCCCCCCCTGCTATTTTTCTTATATTGAAACATGTTAGACTCTTTCACCTTGTTAATACCCTTAAGGTGTTTGAATGTTTCGATCATATCACTTCTCTCCCTCCTTTGCTCTAGGGTATACATATTGAGCTCCATTAATCTGTCCTCATAAGTTTTCTGATGAATCAACACACACACACACACACACACACACACACACACACACACACGCACACAGAGGTATCATGTAGTTTGCCTTTAACTGAGCTATCCCCAGTACTGCCTTTTTTTTTCAAGCTGAAACCTCCGCTATAGTGATCTTTCTGTGTGAAGTTTGTGCTTAATTTGCAACCATTTACAAACTGAGAAATTTGTTTTGCTGGTATCCCCTTCCCAGCTCATACAGAGGCATCAATTCATTGTTTGATAACCATGCTGGTTGATCCTATTTGCTTAGGGCAACATATTATCATTTCAAACATGCATGGGATACACATAGGAGGACCTTGGTAACAGGGCTGGATCACTAGGGGGAGGGGGTGTTAAGGCTGGAGATCAGTTATGGTCCATGACATAAGCACATGGTCAGAATATTAAATATTTTAAAATAAACATAAATGCAAAAGTAACCATTTCAAGAAGAAAATGCAGACTGTGACACTTAACAGTTGTAGGGTAAGTTAGCACATCTGGACTTATTTGCTGCATATGCATTTCAATTGCTAAGGAGTCCTGACCATGTTCACCCTTCCTCAAGCCAAGCTAGCTACAGTATGTCTAGCAATAACATGGATGGAAAGATTATGCCATATTTTCAACAAGAAGTTAACATTTTAAAAAGACAGTGCTGTAGACTGAGAAGCAACTTGTGTAGGTGAATTCATCATGCTAGCCAAAATATGTTCTGGCTGCGTTCCATAAGGCTAACCTTATGGGAGCAGCAGGGGAAAGGGATAGAGATCTAAAAGAGAACCATTTAACCCATTTGTGATTTAAAGTTGCATGACGGAAATGCGGCTTCCAGAACTGGACACCATATTCCAAATGAGGACTCACCAGTGATCTACACAGTGGCATCACCACCTCCTTCCTTCTGCTGGTAATACCTCTCCCTATGCACCACAGCATTCCACTGGTTCTCCTCACAGCTTTGGTACATTGTTTAGCCACCTTTAGGTCATCCACTATGATTACCCCAAAATCACTTTCCATTTTGATGACCATCAGCCCCCCAGCCCCCGTAATCGTTCCCTGGGTTCCTGCAACCCAGATGCATGATTTTGCACTTTTTTGCATCAAATCTCAGCTGCAACATTTTGGACCATTCCTCTAGTTTCCTAGGTTCCTCCTCACTTTTTCCACTCTTCCCAAAGTGTCCATCCTGTTGCAGATCTTAGTGTCATTCACAAACTAGCACACTTTCCCCTCTAGCCCCTCTGCAATTTAATTTGTGAAGGCATAAAATAGGACTAGGCCCAGGACTGATCCATGTGGCACCCTGCTGGTCACACTCCTTTCCTTTGACTGAACAACATTTACCATGACTCTCCATCTTCTATCATTCAACCAGTTCCTAACCCAGTTTACCACCTTGTGACCCACTCCCAGGCTGCCCAACTTGTTTGCAAGTCATATGTGGAATGGTATTGTAGGCCTTACTAAATGCAATTCATGTTTATGTTTAAGCCCATAAAACACCCTTATCAAGTTAATGGCATTTGCAGCTGTAGTTTTGTTTCTGCATGCCTCCGTAACAATTTCACACAACTTCACTACCTTCATTATGCAGCCGTGGTGGATCTGACCAGATTTTGTTCACTTAAGGTTCACTAAAGGTATAGGAGCTGAAAAGGCTGTTAGCTCTTGATAGCTCCTGTGATCTATAAGTAATATTCCAATTTTACACCATTTGTTACATGTTTATCCAGATTATTTTTGAATTTTACTTTTGTATCACTTATAATAACACATTTAGGGAGGTTATTCCAGAGGTTAATGACATGCTCTGTGAAATAAAATGTTAATTTGTCTGTTCAAAACCTTCTTGGGTTGATTCAGAGTGGATTACTATGTGCTGCTTCTAGTTATGATTGTAATGTCTTTCAATGTTAGGGTAAGCCCATTTAACTGATGCAGAATATATATTTCACACCAGATATCCCCTCTTTTCCTTCTCTCCTCTAAGGAGAATAGAAACATTTTTTTAAACTATCTGTATAAGTCACTTGTTTAATATCTGATATTATTTTGGTTGCCCTGCATTGTACCTTTTCTGCCCTGGCTATGTCAGTTTTCCTATACAGGTGCAATATTTGGCTGCCATAATCCAGCAGAAGCCTTACATATGGCTGATATAATGGCATTATTACATCTGCTTTTTGACTTGTTATATACTGTCTTATTGTGCCTGGTATACTGTTTGCTATGACCACTGCAGCTGTACCGTGGTCCTTTGGATTTAACTTGCTATTTGTAATACTTCCTAGATCTTTTTCTTTTCCTTTTCCACTGACCTTCAGTATGATGTTACATAATGTGTACTAATGCAGTACTGGATTTCTTCCTATGTGTAGTTCACAATATTTCTCCAAGTTAAAGCACACACCTCTTTCGTAAGCCTGTTGTTATATTGTCCAGCTCAGTTTGAATACTGTTTATATGTTCAGTTGTATCTCTCAGTCCAACAAGTTTGGTGTCTTCAGCATATTTCATTACCCAGTTAATGCTACTGAGGTTCACTTCCTCAATGAATATCTGGAAAATAATAGGACCCAATTCTGACCCTTGGAGCACTCCACTTGTCACCCTACCATCTGAAGTCAGATAACCACTTATGGATACTTTTTGTATTCGATTAGAGATCCCATATTTAATTGATTGTACCAGGTAACTGTTATGTTAAGGTTTAACATTTTCTCGACCACTGCCCATTTGAAATGATGTCAAAGGCTTTTCAAAAGTCTAATAGAATGACATCAACTGATCCTTTATCATCAAGATGTTGACTTACTTTTTCATAAAAGCATAGGAGTTTGGTGACGCAAGAATGGCCTGCTGTGAACCCATGTTGTTCCATATCTGTGTTGTTGTTTGTTTTTTGTGGTTAACAGTCATGACCTTTATAAGAGACTCAAAGATCTTTCCTAGTGCAGATATAAAACTTATGGGTCTGTAGTTAGCTACAGGATTAACAGGAAACATAAATGAGCGTCTGCATTGCAATAATAAAATCAGACAAATAACATCCAGATAAACACTCTTAAATATGCTGACTATCAAATTACATACAGAATTGTACGAGGGAAAAAATACATGGTGATGATGCTTTACATGTCAATAAAGTTCTACATGGCAACACCTTATCAACACCATTTAGACCTGTTGTTAACCCCCCCCCCCAAAAGAAGGACTTGAAATTAAACACCTGTGTCGTACTCGAACCACCCATAAGGCAGACTAGGGTTAAATTACAAAAGTCCATGACCCTCAAACCAAGGACCCCATATTGACAGAAAAACATCAGACTTTCCTTTCCTCCAGAATAGCACTTACAAATACAGGTAAGAAGCAGTTGTTGCCATAGCTTGCTGCCAGTGTAGAAAATTAGAAATATAGGTGGATCTCCGATTCCTAACTGGAAGGAGGCAGTATATCATAGTGGTTAAGAGCACTGAGCTGCAAACCTGGAGACCTGGATTTGAATCCCATCAACTCCCACTTACATACTATGTGACCCTGAACAAGTCACTTAACTTCTTTGTGCTCCCAGGTCGCACCTGGAAATAAGCTCTGGCTTAGTATGCCTTTCCTGGTTAAGCAATTTCCTCTTTCCCTTTCCTAACTAATAACCTCTTAGCTTCTAAAGCTGCTGAGTATAACAACAGTTTATGTTTCATTGCAGCTCGGCTAAGTAACTAAGAATTTCCTAAGATCCAGAAACCGGGGGAACAGGGTAAAGGTATACTGAGAATGCATTCTATATAACCCACAATTTTACCCCACCATGCCCTAATCAAAACATTGTCCCATAAAATATGATACAAAATACCAGGACTCTGTGCACCTCCAGCAAGTATAGTCAGTACAGAGCTGCATCAAGACTGGATGATCCGGTGTCCTGTACCAGGATTAATTTCTGAGCGCATCTGTGCAGTAGTGCTAATACTGCACTCATTTGTCGGCTGGCCTTGGAGGTGTGAGGTGGGCTGTGCCAGTCACTGGCTGGGGATGGGGGGTGCTGGGTGGGCTGGCACAGCTGGGTGGGGAGCCGCTAGACTACCAGAGAAACGGGGATTTGTTCTTTAGTTATGTACAGTTCAGGGGGGCCACTAGACTACCAGGGAAACAGGGATTCATTCTTTATTTATGTACAGTTCAGGGAGGCACTAGACTACCAGGGAAATGGGGATTTGTTCTTTATTTATGTACAGTTTGGGGGGGCAGTAGACTACCAGGGAAAAGGGGATTCTGTTTACTATTACTTTACAGTTCGAGGGGGGCCACTAGACTACCAGGGCTGGATTAATGCATATATGCGGTGGACAACTCGCAGTTTGGGGCATGGGTGGGGGGATGGCAGCACTGCCCTGTGGGGCTTCTGCTAATGGCTGTTTTGGGGGGGCTGGAGGTATGGGTAGCCCTGTGGGGCCCCACTGGGGTGTGCTGGGCATGGGGGGAGGGAAATTGTGCACTGTCCACTGGATAGCCTACAGGTCTATAGAACCCACGGGTGCATCCGTAAGTTATACCAGCTAAATGCTGGTATAACTTATGTTGCTGGATCTCCTCCAGGGGTTCTTTTAGAATCTCGATGTGGGCACTTTATGGCTGCCTTCTAGAATGGGGTGCAACTGCTGCCGTAAACCCCCTAGTGCTATGTCACAGGGGGCTTCTGTGGCGTAACTGCTGTTTGGCACAAGCGGCCTGCGCCATGTCACTGGCCTCTATGTAGAATCACGCATGTCGCAACTGCTGGCGTACGTTGCTGAATGTGCCATTCTACTTAGTGCAACTGCAGTTACACCAGGCATAACCCTTCTAGAATCAGGCCCATTGTTTTTCTCTTAAACTACCACTAGACCCTACTACTTCTGTTAAAAGAGACATAGATTTGTGTTTGTCAGGGCCTCGCAGAATCATACACTGTTTTAAAAGGTACATGATTTCCTGACTTTGAATCATCTGGTATGTCCTACTAACCATAACCTACAGAAGATCTGTAAGGAGGTAACAACACCCCCCCCCCCACTATCCCATAGTTGTCAGCATTGTCTCTCTTACCAAGCCTCTGGCTCAATATGTGTATCTTACATAAAGCTAGTAGTCAGTAGTTTCCCTCATTGTCTGAGATACTGGACACATTTGGGGGGGGGTGTCTCATAAAACCTCTATATCAAAGACAGTTGGATTTTCATTTCATTTGATGTAGCCATTTTATTAGCCAATATTACCCATGAGAGGGGATCATTGGCTCTGAAAAAGCCTTGAGTGAATCTGAAAAATATGCTACAGATAAAACCACCTTCTTTTTTGAATTGACTGGATTAAGATTCAAAGTTTTCATTTCTTGACTTCCATTATCTCAAGATTAAAGGCATGGTGTTGGAGACATCTTTTGCCACATCTATGCAAATGCATATCTAGGAGTACAGGAAGATTAAGTGATTAGGAGTATTACAAAGAATCCTCCTTGTTCATATTTTTAAATATATAAGCAATATATTGATGATATTGTGTTTCTTTGGAATGGGACTGTTATACAGTTGGAAGAGTTTGTAAGTTTTTGGGAGACAAGTACTGAAAATGTGAAATTTACTGTCACTCCTGATTTGCATTCCATTCAGTTTTTGGATTCAGAAATTGGTATGAGTGGTTGAAATGCCATTTTTACAGATCTACAGCAGAGTCAGCTGCGATGAAGTGCAGTAACTTGCAGTAATGACATGTCACAAAATCCTGCATCACAAAAGGGCTTAATTGTCATTGACTTACAATGCTCACTGCAGTAAACTGCAGCATTCTCTGATATTCTGCAGCATTTTCTGCATTGCATCTTGGCTGCCACATCCGTATATAGAAAACCTGTTGATAGAAGCTCCCTCTTGCAATTTTCAAGTTGTATTTCTTGCCATGCTATCTCAAATGTGCCAAGCATTCAATTTTTGCATCTACACTGCAATTGCAGAGGAAGCAATTATGAGATACTACAAATACTGAAGCACCTACAGAGAAATTTGAAGCCAATGGACATACTTGAAAAGTAATTGGGAATGACATGAAAAAGACAAGCAAAGATCAGAGTTGTTGTCTGATGAAGCAAGGGTGCTAGACGTTTTACCAGAAATTGAATTATCTTCTTCTGTTTTTGTATCCATTTCCGGGAATATACAGCTCTCAGTTATGGAACAAAAACAACCTAAAGCCCCTTTGAATCTCATTACAATTTAATTAGTACACTCTAGTATGGTAAAACAGATTGTCAAAAAACTAACTGGGATATTTCATTATCAGATCCAGTTTTAGCTCCCACAGTAATAACTACACCTTAGATGGTGCAGTATATAAATTGGGAGTAAGTATTGGAGACAGGGCAATGCATAACCTGTATTGTGGCCATTGTCCATAGTAAAAAAAAATGGGTGTCACCCATCCCAAAAGAGAACAATCCCTGTGGTCACTGTAAGTTTTGCAGTGAAATACAGAACACAGATACATTTTGTAATCCTGTTACAAAAAAAAAAAACATTTACAGTGATGCCGGCCAGGGTGCAGTACGATACTATATTATACTGCAGTTGAGTTACTAGAGTAAACAAGGCAACTGCATCTACAATATGTACTGTCTGTCTGTCTGTCTATCTCTATCATATCTCTCACTCTCTTCTCTATATAGTTAAAGAATTCATTTAAAATTTGATACTGAAAATGTAATTTACTTGTCACCGTGCATTTGCTAACACATTTCTGTAGGAAAAAAATTCTTAATTCTGCAAGGTAAGAACCGTTTAACACCTGCAAGCTGTTAGAAAGAAAGAACAGGAAAATGCTTTGACTGAACATATAATAACATGTCTCCAAGAACATTCCTTTTCATTTATGGGTTTAGAAAAAGTCAAGAGAAGGCCATGTGGGGGAACCTTGAAAGTGAATTTCTTCACCGAGAAGCTGCCTGGATATTCAAGAAGGGAGCCAGAAAGAGTATAAATGTTTCGAATGATACTGTAGGTTTGATCCTGAACCTTTTCTGATGTGATTGTAGTCACTTTGTTAATATTTGCCTCTTCTAATATTTTGGCAGGATATATACACATTTTAACAGGAAGCTCTTTGTGGTTCCTCATAAAAGATTTTGAGTATTTCACATGTTGAAATTTCCTCAATTATACTGATAGGAATGTGTCTCTGTTTGCTGAAACTGATTTGTTGTGGATTAGACCTAAGTGAATTACTGTAGTACTAGCTGGATAGAAGAGAAGATGAACACACATTTTCTTTACTGTTTAAATACATGATTTATAGGTCTATGTTTGATATATATATATATTTAAATGTCTCAGTACTATGATAATAAAAATGCTGTAGCACATTTTAATATAATGGTTACATTTTCCCTATTCTGTACCGTACATAGTAATGCAAAGAATATTGACTTTATATGTATTGAATTGTACATATGAGTGCAGGTTGCTGTATTTACAATAATACATGTTTTTTGTATTTGTATTTGTCTTATGATCATGGGGCTCTATTGATAGATTTTTGTTATGTTTATATAATAGTCTTCAAGGACTTGTCCCTTTAAAATTTTCATATGTCATGCAAGCAGTCTTACATATTGGTACATCTTTAAATATTTAGGAGTGTTTTCAGTAGTCTCTCAAGCAATACACTATATAAAGGCTACCACTGTGGGGCATCATATAGCCTTGGTATAGGGCTTGCACATGCACAACATTGGCCGGATATTTGCTACTGCTGCTGCCTATAAGTTAATGTTATTGTCTATTTGTTCTATATGCAAGAATACATTTGATTGACATATATGCTCACCTGTGCCTTTTTTGTTGATGGGTTATCAGACTTTGATTTTCTGTCTGGAATAATGCTTGCTGAATCCATAACGCTACCTGATCTTTGAATTAGCTGTCTCTGCTTTGTGTTGAGTACTTATGCGAGACCTGAATTCTATTAGTCCCAGCATTATTTCAGATCATTTACTAACACTAAGATAGTCCTTCAGCCAGTCTAGTACATCCTTAGGCACCCCTCAGAGTTGTAGCTTTTGCAACAAGATGTAGTGGTCCACAGTGCCAAATGCCTTCACATAAAATCATGAAATTAAGTAACTCCTAAAATCTCCAACCTGATACATAATGGCAATGTTTGCCACTTCTCATGATGCTGCAGATACCCTGAATCAGCTCTTAATGAACGTGAACCTACCCTTTCCCACTCACAAAGACCTCCTCTGTCTTTCTCACAAGCAGCAGTAAAGCCACCCTAATTCTCCAATCAGGAACATTCTCTTGTCAGTGTTCTACTGATTCTCTGCAACCTGGATATAAGAAGTGATAGAGCTGATGATATACTGTAGGCACTAGACAATTAAAAATTTGCAGCTGACCAACTAGCATACCCAACAGCATTTCTTTTTAACCCCTCCTTTTATCTGGTCAGATCCCATAAATCTAGAAATGAGCACTAGTAACTCCACTCCCTAAATCTGTTCTTCCATCTGACCCAGTTACCAGCCCAAATTAATACTATCTGTCTTGATACAAGCTACTAGAAAAATCACTACATAGCTAATTGATGATGTATACTGTATCTTTGATAGCAACCTACTTGTGAGTGAGCAATCTGGCTTCAGATCCTGACATTCCTCTAGTACTGCTCATCTAAAGGTCGCCAATAATATTACACTAGTGCTTGACTCAAGCCACCTGCTAAGACCCATACTCACTGAACTTTGTCAAAGGCCTTTGACACAGTGGACTACGCATCTTACTATATAAGGTACAACTCCTAGGGCTATCTGAGGGAGTACTAGCATGGCTGAAATATTATCTTGCCAGTGGGTCCCAGGTTGTCAAATTTAACAGTGTGGCATCTACATCTTGCCTTGTGAACTTAGGCATACATAAAGGCTCCTTCCCAGGTCTCCTACAATTTTGCCTGTTTAGAAATGACATTCCTCTCATCTGCTCCAGCACAAACTCTCACATACATCTAAAAGATGATACATTCATCTGTATACAAATTCAAACCATCAGTGATCTCAGGAGCACCTTTCAATCTGTATTCAACAGTGCACAGCAATGAATGATCAGAAATTGCCTTTCCCTCAGCAGCTCTAAAATCATGGTTATGTGCTTCTCATGTAAACCCAGTCCCTAAAATATAGTGCATATAATAGCTATGAACTTCTGACAATATTCAACAATCTAAATACTTAAGCTTATGGCTCGATCCCCAACTCTCCTATAATGAATACATCACCAGACAGTTAGGCACTCCCATGAAAACTTGGGCTACTTTATCAAACAGAAATTACCTTAACCTTAACACCCGCCAATTATTTCTCAAGCAAAGTCTTCTGCCAGCACTTGAATATGTGAATGAGAGCTACAGATCAGATAATCCCACTGCTCTTCATAAAATCAGCTCTGCCTTCAACAGCATGCTGAGACTTGCTCTTGTATGCTGTGGATTCACTATCAGTGCATAAGCAACTAGGACTCCTCTGGAAAAGTATGCATGGGCTGTATCCTACCTATCTATGTGACCAAATGCCTAGAATTACCCTAGGCTACAAGTTGAAATCTAGATTTAGTGTTTGCCATATTGATCCTTGTAAGAACAGATCCCAAAGCAAATGATTTGATACCTTTTTTTTATGTATTATTTCTTCCGAGCTCCCAGCTTCTGCCTTCAGTTGTCCCCCAGCGCAGCCCTCCCTCGAAGGTTAGACCCCCTCCCTTGTGCACCACATGACTTACACTTCATGACAGGGTGGTGGGGAGTGACTCAGCCCACCCCAAACAGATCCATGCCAGGGAGGCGCCTTCTTGGAGGTGGTACTGCTGCGGGGACCACGTCATCCAGCTGGAGCTTTTTTTTGCTTTTCTCCCCTAGTGAGGAGGCAGGGCATGCAATGATGCCTGCAGTGAGAGTGTGCACGCTACCTCACGTGCTCTCACCAAGAGTCTGCCTGTCTCCTCCCCTTCAGCTGTAATGTCAGCGTGCTTCCCCCCAGCAGCCACCAGGGGCCAGTGGATTGCTGACAGCTAGTGTCTCCCTACCCCAGAGAAGTAAAGCAGTCCAACGGATGCTCGATCCTTCTCCTCCCGGCCAACCCCCGATGACCCATGCTCATTCCCGAATGTGGGTCGCCGGCATGGCTTGAGGTAAGGCGTCCAGTGCCCCAGCCCTTAATGCCACTGGGCAGGCCAATTTGATATCTTTTAATGTACCAACATAGATGTAACAACAAGAACAGAGAGCTGTAGCTTTTGGACCAACAGGTCCTTCATCAGAAGCGTAATGACAGTTACTCAGAAAAAACAGTACTTTTAACAACTAGATCATGTAGAAAAAAACAGAACAAAATCCCCATTGGTTTAAAATATTCATTAAAAAAAACAAAAAAACAGAAGATGATGCCAGAGAA
Organism: Neoceratodus forsteri; assembly: GCA_016271365.2. NCBI lineage: Eukaryota > Metazoa > Chordata > Ceratodontiformes > Ceratodontidae > Neoceratodus > Neoceratodus forsteri. The sequence continues at coordinate 432,791,226 of CM057450.1, read as the reverse complement.
GTGTAACAGTACCATGTTACCTTAAGCTGGGAAGAGTCCCAGGGTCAAAGGTGCTTGGTGCAAAACACATACAAAGAATTCTACTGCATATAAATTCAACTGACATGAGATAACACTACTTGAGCAGATGGCTCTTACAAATCAAGCTATGCGTGTCACAATGTGTATAAGAATGCATTTACTGAAAAACAACTCCCACCTGGATTAAAGACATACTAAGATTGTCTTAGGACTCCAAGAAGTTTCAGTGTATGTATTACAGACAAGAAATTACCAGTAAAGCTGTCTTAAAAAGATCAGTACACACTGTATGATGTGTAAAACTTAGCTGGACCCATTACCCAGCTATACTCTTCAGCTAGATATTATACCCCATAAACTTCAAAAGCCTCTAGTGTAGTAACAGGATAATATAACTATAATTTGACAGTATTAGTGTCAAAGAAAAAAAACTCATGCCAAGGGCCACCAAGGAATTAAGACTTATATGTGCTGATGTCAGTAAATTCTTAGTGTATAACAACTTGATGTACCAAAAGTGTCTAATGAATCTAAATAAGAGAGGAAAAATTTAATCCTCTCCTCCTCTCCACACACACACACACAACACACCTTATCCCACCCCACATCCCCTTAATGGGGGGGGGACTAGTTTTAAGGAGATATACACAGATACACACACACACACACACACACTCCTAATGCACCTTCATTCACATCAATCACGGCAAATGTTCCCCAAAGGAATTTAACTTGTCATAAAATCCCAAGTAAATGGGATCATGTATCCTAATATCTACAGAGCAAAAAAGTGACACTGTTTAACCTTACTTCTATCTGCGTAGTAACATCTCCAATGATTCTGGATAGAACCACAATGAAATAAAACTGCCATCCTCCCCAGGGTAAGGTAGCTAGAAGTAAATACAAAGTATGTGTATAAGACAAGAGTCCTAACATACCTACATTTCCACAAAGCACTACAATATTAGCCTAATGTAAATAGATCTGTCAAGGACCCCCATGCAAATGAGATCTCGCACACCAATATGTTCAGAGTTAAAAAAATGTGACAGTCTATAATAAACCTGCTGTATGTAAAGTAACAGGCTAGGGAATCTGAATATGGTGCAATGGAATCATCCCCACCCTGGGTGAAGGTAAATAGTAAGGAGGAATTAATATTCATTATGTGTGTGAAGTAAAAGTAATAACACACTGTAACTCCATGTATCTAAATAGAAGCATACCTCAATGTAACAGCAAGCTCCACACCTGCTATATTCACATACCTCCCAACACATACACCCCCACACGCACACACACACACACACACACACACAGACACCCACACACACCCACATGTGCTGAAGTCCTATAATATGCCAGTCTGAAGAAGAAGAGGTCTGTGGTTGTTAAGTTCTGTAACATCCCATGAAACCCAGATCTATGTTCATCCCATCTGCTACCATATTGAGATGTAAAATAAGTTTAATCTCAAAAGGTCGTCTCTGTTGTTTGTTTTTGAGATTTCCTTTTAAGACCATTACTGACATATCCGAAATTGAGTGGTCAGACTGGGAGAAGTGTTGCCCCACTGGTTTTTCAGTCTTCTTTGTTTTAATAGTATGTTTGTGCAAGTTCATCCTAGTGTGGAGCTGTTGGCATGTCTCTCCAACATAACCTGTTTGTGGACATCTCTTGCACTGAATGAAATAAACAACATGTTGTGATGTACTGTACATGTATAACTCCCATGTACCTTGCATTGTCTGTTTTGTGATGTAACCACACAGTCCAAGGTGGAAATGAGCTCACAAGTCTTACAGGTGCGTTGATTGCAGGGTCGTGTGCCATTTTGTGTCATGGTATTCTGTTCTGGCGAAAGCTTGCTTCTAATAATCAGGCTGGCTAAATTTGGTGGTTGTTTAAAAGATAGTAGTGGTAGTTCCTTAAAAATACAATTAAGGGTCTCATCCTCACTAAATATTGGCCGGAGGTCTTTAATAATCTTATGCAGAAGTTCACGGTCTGGATGATATGTGACTACTAAGGTTATTCTTTCTGTAGCTGTCTTTTCTTTATTCTGAAGTAATTGTTGTCTTGGTACTTGCATTGCACATTCTGTTGTCCTGCCAATTTCTCTGAAAGAGTGTCCCTGCTCAATAAAGGTGTTTTTCAACATAGCCAAATGTGCATCTCTGTCATCCTCATTTGAACAAATACGGTGACATTGGAGTGCTTGACTGTACATGGCAGATTTTTTTGTGTGGTTTGGGTGATTACTTTTCTTGTGTAGGTATCTATGTCTGTCTGTAGGCTTCCTGTAAATACATATGTGTAAAGTTCCATCCTTAATGGTGACTGTGGTGTCCAGAAAATTAACATTGGTGGTAGAATACTCCAGGGTAATCTTTATGGTAGGGTGAAGGTTATTAAGTTCTTGATGAAAATCTTTAAGTGCATCTGTGCCCTCCATCCAAATAATAAACAAAGCATCAATGTAATGGAAATAAGCTAGTGGTTTGTGGGGACAGTGCCTTAAAAAGTCCTCCTCCAAGTCAGCCATAAAGAGGTTAGCATACTGTAGAGCCATCTTGATGCCCATTGCTGTTCCCATGGTTTGAACATAATGTTTACCATTGAAGTGGGAGTTGTTATGTGTCAAAATGAATTCCATAAGTTTCCCCACCACTTCAGGGTTGATGTTTTGGTCCGGTCCTTTCTCCTGTATGTATTTAAGGCAGACTGAAATGCCATCTGTGTGTGGAATATTAGTGTAGAGGGATATCACACCCACCGTCACTAAGATGATATCAGGTGGTAAGTCCTTATAACCAGAAAGTATATACAAAAAGTGCGTAGTGTCCTGGATATAACTGTCTTTTTCCATAACCAGTGGTTTCAAAATGATTTATGCAAATCCTGAGATCCCCTCAGTCAGGGTACCATTACCAGAGACTGTGGGTCTTCCTGGATTGCCAGGTTTATGTATTTTAGGCAGCATATAGAATTTTCCTGGCCTGGGTTCAGCAGGGATGAGGTCAGTTAGTTTTTCTTGGACATGGTCTGGAAAAGTTCCAATTAAGTCATGTAGTTCATCTTTATATCTTGTAGTGGGGTCACTCTCTAGTTCTCTGTAGTACGTAAGATCTGTTAACTGTCTGCTAGCTTCATTAATATAATCCTGTCTGTTTAAGTTCACCACTGCAGAGCCTTTATCGGCTTTTTTGATGACGATGTTGTGGTTTGATTTCAGCGTCTGTATAGCTCTCCGTTCTAGTGGAGAAAGGTTATATCAGGCCTGTTTTTGCCAATAAGGATCTGACCACTGACTGTTGGCAGAAACAATGAATGTAATTGTATATTTGTTTATTACGCCCACTTGAGGGGATACATTCAGATTTCTTTTTCTTATCCATTAAATTGTTACTGATTGCGATGTCTTCACTACCAGTGATTTCTTACTCTCCATGAAAAAAATTCTTTAAGTCTCAATCTGCGGAAGTATTCCTCCAGTTCACCACAGAACTGTATTTTGTCCAGTGGTTTTGTTGCACAGAAACTGAGGCCCTTTGAAAGTACATTTAGTTCTCCAGTAGTCAATGTGTGACCTAGGCTATGAGCTGAGATCTCAACTGAGGGATACATATCATGTTCCCAAGATTAGTAAAAACATTGTACAAAAAGATCTCTCAGTTGCTAATTAAAATAGCTGAAGTCAGATCCGGACTCCATCAAGGATGCAAAAAATGAGCTGCTGTATGTCCGAACACCTCCAAACAACCTGTTCATTGTCATTACCCCTCCCACTGTTGCATCCTGTTTTCTCTATCTTCTTTCCCTAACAGAATTCTAAATACACATTCCAACCCTTAGATAGGACAATGATGGGCTGACCCAACGGTGTGGAGGGTTAAGTCTTTAAGAGACTTATCTCTTGCCATGCCAGTGACTTGTGTTTGGGAACAAGCATGGGTTGCTGAGGGCCGGCTGGAGGGGAGGGGAGGGCTGGAAGAGGACTGACTGGCCACCTGGCAGCACTCCTCTCCCAGATCAGGGTGGTTTGCCATCTTGGATCTTGGCTGCTACCAGGTGGTGGCCTGGTAGTAGCTCATGGGAGGAAGACATAAGTCAGGAGTAGGGGAGGGAGCTGCAGTCCTAGGACACATGTGCGCCTCCACGCATATGCACCACCCAAGTATGCTGCAGTTGTAGGTAGGGATAGGGAGGAAAAAAATCAAGAGGAAAAAGGAAGGCATGGGGGGGTGTATGATACCTGCACACCATTCCCCACCCACCACGTCATTAGGGAAACCTGCCAACAATTACTGGATTCAGGCATCAGGGGAGGAGATGGCCCTCTGCCTCATGACCCCACCACGGGGGGAAAATTTTAGGGGTACTGAGCTGACAGGTAAGCCCAGGGAGGTGCTGGATGATTGGGGATGGTGGAGCTAGGCAGAAGGGAGATCAACCCCATGGCCAAAGAATGAAAAACATACTATGGAAAAAAAAGGACAATGACTTTTTCTCACAACATTATTTGTCCACCACCCTGGACCTGGCCCCCTCCTTGGAGGGGTACGTGCTCCGGCCCATCGGGGCCATCATGGGTCTTGCCGAGACCCAGTATTTTTCCTCCATTTTCTCCCTCACGCCCATGCCATGGATGCAGCAGCTGTCTCCACCTCCACTGAGGCAGCCAAGTGCCCTGGGCACAGGCCGAACCCCACTTGTTGTGCTGTCCCATGCAGCACAAACCTCCCACCCCGAGGAAGGAGAGCAGTCCAGACATTCAATCCTTACCTCCCCAACTGATCCACAAATGACCGAATCCATTCCAGAACCCAGGTCACCGGTGTGGCGCGATGTGTGGCATCCAGTGCCTCAACCCTCAGTGCCACCAGGCCGACACTAGGACAATGATTTTTAATGAAACTTTAAAACATAACCTACCAAATCTAATTCCAAGTATTTATAGTTGCTTCACTGTGGAGAGAAAAAGGATGCTATCAGTTTAGCTGAAAAGCAGGAATTACAACAAAATGGTGTAATCACTACCTTGTATAAGGACCAACAAAATCACTTCTCTGTATTCAAAAAATGATTTTTATGTTGCTTGCATGCACGTGCAAGAAACATAGTGCCATCATCCGAGTTTTCGGAGGTGTGGCAGCCCTCTTCCAATTCAGTCAGTGTGTTTGCAGGTGCGGCTGCAGTTCTCCAATCAATGCTGCAGCTGTCTATGACAGCAGTTGAAAATGCAGTGCTGTACAGTTGAAAGGGAGAGCTATGCTTCAGTGAGCAGTGATAAGATCGCGTGCTCATGTGCGCTCCCCCAACATACACACACACGCACGCATACTGCGTGCACGTGCTTCCCCCTACGCACACACTGTATAGCCAATGGGGGTGCCCAATCCCCTGTCGGCTGTGCTGCGCTCCCCCCAACAGAGTTCCAGGTGTCATGCTGGGAGCACACCCCAGCGTGGCAGCAGTCTGTATGGCCAACGGGGATGCCCAATCCCCTGTTGGCTCTACTGTTTCTCCCCCCTGAGACTATCGGGCGCCACACTGAGAGCCCACCCCAGCATGGCAACAGGTCCTATGGCCGAAGGGGGTGCCCAATCCCCTGTCGGCTCCACTTCCCCCACTCTCAAATAGCCTTCCAGCTGCCACACTGGGAGCCCACCCCAGCGTGGCACAAGTCCAGCATCACAGTCCCGCGTTGTCTAAGTATAAAAAAAAACCTAAAAGAAAAAACCTTCCCTCGCAGACTGCCCTGACCTCCCTCCCCCACCCACCACCTCTGTGCTTCCACCTCCCCACCTCCCCCACCCATACTTACCTCCGAGTCCGGCGTGGCGATCTTCGGTGGACTGGGAACACGTCTGCACTCTTCAAAGCCGACCGCGAACTGAGGAAATGCCGGTAAGCTGTACAATGGAATAAATAGTTTTTTTTCAACTTTACTGCATATCTCAGGCATTTTGGGGAATTTTTTCACCAATATTTCAACATGGGTTTTTTGGGACCCCACCTCATGAGTTCTGTCACTGTCATGGCGTTAATCAGCCCCGAAAGGTGATTTCGTGGTCACTGTGCGGCACCACCTTTTGGGAGCGATTCACAAAATGACAGTGTCACAGTTCATGAGGTAGGCTGCAAAAACCCATGTTGAAAATTTGGTGAAAAAATTCCCAAAAATGACTGTTTTACGAGCATGCATTGCGCTGTTCCTATGCACGCTCTTAAGTTCGCAAATTTTCAATATGTTCACTCCAGATTTTCAACATTGCCATTTTACCACACCTTCTTATGAGCAGTTCAGCTATCATTTCTCACATCTTGCCCAAAATGTGTTTCTGCGCATGTAGCGCACAATGACACAGTCGATGTACGAACTCAATGTATGGGACACATTAAGAAAATCACAGTGACACTATTCATGAGCAGAGGTCTTAAAATGGCTATGTTGAAAATTTGGTAAAAAAAAGTCCTAAAAATGACTGTTTTACGAGCATGCATTGCGCAGTTCCTACTCATGATTGTTATTTCTCAAATTTTTAATATTTGCACTTCAGATTTTCAACATTGCCATTTTACCACATCTCCTTATGAGCAGTACAGCTGTCATTTTTCACATGTCACCCAAAATGTGTTTCCGTGCATGTAGCGCACAATGGCGCAGTCGGTGTGCGCAATCAATGTTTGGGACAGATTAAGAAAATCACAGTGGTACTGTTCATGAGCAGAGGTCTTAAAATGGCTATGTTCAAAATTTGGTGGAAAAATTCCCTTCAGCCGTTCTGCAATGTTAATAATGAAGGCACTGAACAGGACTGGCCCAGGACCGATCCCTGCAGCACCCCACTGGTCACCCCCTCTCCCTAGACTGCACCCCATTTACCACCACTCTCTGCTTCCTATCTGTTAGCCAGTTTCTAACCCAGTTTACCACCCTTTCCCCCATGCCCAGCCTACCCAGCTAGTTTATCAGCCTGCTATGTGGGATGGTGTCAAAGACTTTGCTGAAATCAAGGTAAGCATTGTCCAATGCCCCACCCTGATTCACTTCCTTTGTCACGCAGTCAAAGAAATCAACCAGATTTGTCTGACATGATGTCCCCAGGAAAGACACAGTGCATGTCTTGGGAGGAAGGCATGGAACTATCACTTCCAAATACCTAAACAGCACATACAAGCAAGCAACATTCGGCAATGACAAATGCTTGTTTCTTTATTATGCCATGTAGACATGATCAAAAACATTATACAAATTGTCCATATATAAATAGGGGGCATACAATACCATGAGTGTAAGGAATGTAGAGTGAGCAGCTCATGCCGATTAATCTGGGGGCTCCATTGCTATGGCTCCTACCCTCTGACATCTCACCCACAACTGAGTGTGGCTTCCTCTGAGTGGAACATATTCTAGGCACTAATACCCCTTGCAAAGACCCTTGGTTACCATGGAAATATGTTGAGAGAGTAACATTTCCACGAGGAGTAAACAATCAATTACTCATAAAGTGCCTAAATAACTACACACATGTTTGCATGATAATGTACAACCAACCATATGTACCTTATTAAAACAAAATATTTAAAAGATTTACAAACATATTAGAAAGAAATAATCTTTCCCTAGATATGTGCACTACTATGCAGAACAATAGAAAAAAACTGGCTATAATTGATAACGTTTCCTTCTATTGCTATAGCGAGTTTACATATTATGTCAACATATTGCTATCATGTGACAGTATCTTAGTATCTATATAGCTTTCCTAACAAAACATCGCATTGCCACATTTAAGAATCCACATACAGATCTTAACATCTATCCTCAAATGGTGTCTCACAGGTTAGGTTCCAATTTCTTTTCCTTTGGTGCATCATATCATTTAGGAATGAGATACTTGTCCACGTCGCTCCTCCCAGGGGTCCACGTCATACAGTGCTGCTATCAATCAGAGTCAAAAATATTTCAAGGCATCTATAAGGGAACACATAAAAACATGCATATGTGTCTAATTATATGCATGCACGTTATATATAATTTATTGTAAAACAGAACTGGCACACATACAAAAACCTAAGGCAGAGCAGCTAAATTCTGTTGTTTTATTAAATTCAGAAGACCTGCACAACCTGCCTAAATCTAACTATAATACAGGGGAAAGTAATACATTTTATTTCAGTGTACTAGTTCAATCAGCTCATTCAGATGGGCAGAATACACACCCATGTTTAAAAAATCCATAGACTTTCTAGTCTGCTTACACATGCTTCCCAATCTCTTCCTCCAGCTTTTTTATCTACTTTCTGAATATCAAACAATCCAACTGTATGATCCTCAAAGTCGTTTAATTTTTACATCCCGGCCAATGGCTTATTTCTTATTCCTGCCTCACTTACCTCATATATGTTCACCCATTCTCAGTCTAAAACACTGGATAATTCTCTCAATATAAAAGGAACTCAGTTTGTATTTCATAATATAAATCACTCCAGCAGTGGCACAGCTGTGATCTCTAGTACAGTAAATGTAACCATCTTTTCTGGGATGTTGTATATTAGCTCCCTGTATCAGAAACTGAAAAAAAAAGTACGTCGCACAGCTTTTGTTCACATTAGGTATTGGCCAAATTGTTTGTTAACTAACTTGTGGTCTATGGGAGGACTGCACAACATGATATTTAATACTCTTGGCTCTTCTATAGCTTATAGTAGGGGTTTGTGGTACCATACCTTAGTTTTGGTACCTTACTGAGTATTAACCATTGCTTTTGTATCACCTCTCTAATGTTCCCAGCTCCCTGTGTGTATGTAGTAATGAGTCTTGGGAATTTATGGGTTTGAGTCCCAACATGCTCACTATATATGTTTGCCAATAGATGTTCCCTGTTTGATTAATTTATGTTGCTGCTGACATAATGTCGACCCCACTATACCCTCTTTGTTTAAGCATAACTATATGTTTTCTCCCTGTCTATGTGTGTACCTGTTTCTGTGCAATTACATCTGACTCTTAATAGCTGGCCTTTTGGTATGGCCTACGTTGTGTGTCTTGGATGGCAACTGCTTGCAAGTAAAAGGCAAGTTTTGTCCATGGCTTTAACAAACAGATCTGATAAAATGTTACCCTCATTATAATTATATAGGGCAGCATCAAGGAAGTCCATATCGTGTCTGCCTATGGTGAGTTTACATTTGAGTGCTGGATTGGTTGATTCTAAAAACAAAGTCAATAAGTTCCTGTTCAGAACCTTCCATATAAGTATGATGTCATCAATGTAAAAAAAGAGCTACTGTATGTCCAAGCACCTCCAAACAACCTATTACTGCCACTAGCCTCGTGTCCCGGCCTATCTTCTACTCCTCCCCATTGCATCTTGTTTCCTCTGCCATCTTTTCCTATTAGAATTCTAAATACACACACCAACTCTGAGATAGGACAATTATTTTTAATTACACTTTTAAACAACACCTACCAAATCTGATTCAAAGTATTTATTGAAAATATTTAGCTACAAACTTTGTGGATTTAATGTTATACCTAGATACTCTAATTTTGTACACTGTAATTATTCAACTTTGCTGCTGTAATATCCCCCCCCCCAGAACCATCTTGGAAACTAAGTGCATCATCTAAGTGAAGTTATCCTGGAGTTTGAAAATCCTACATAAAAATAAAAAAATAATTCTGTATGAGTTCCTATAATTCTGTGGTGTATCTGGGGGGGCATAGCCCCCCTCATAAATGGCGATCGGCAGAATTGCTGATTGATATCCTAATGATGGGCGCACTACCACTGGTGCATTCTGAGGGTGGAACCATGTGATATCATGTACTGGATAAGATGGTCTGGCATCCAGAGCAAGAGAGCTGCTACTGAAGGAATTTGCTACCTCACCTGAACCTGAGCCTGAGGCTCCAGGGTCCATAAAAAAAGGATGACTCCAGCTTAATCCTGGATCCTGAGTTCAATCTGGACAGCTACTGAAATGTAGAAGGGGAGGAGGGGTACCTTGATAATGAGGACAAACTTAACTGAATGTAGTTTAGCAACCATAGGGTTTTGGCATTCAAGCATCAGCGTCAGCCTCTAGTTTGTCTAGTTCGTAAAATGGTTACAATACAAAATATCAAGTTTAAAAGTTAGATAAATATTGGGAAATACTGTTTTAGGATTAGTGTTTGGTACTTTGATTTGGGAAAGATACGATATGCAGTATTCAGGGATTACTATGCTATCTGGACCACAAAGATACCAGACCTGCTACCCTTTCTGTTTTTATATGTTAGCTGCTTTTACAAATAGCAACTAGAGTATATGTGTTTATAATATTGTATGTGCTTCAATAAAGATATAATGAGATTAAATCACTCAGTTCAGTGCGCATCCTTTTAATTGTCTAAACATCTAAACACTACCGCTGCTGCTACTGCTCCCTTTAATAGTAACCACAGCTAATAATCAAGGATGGCTTTTATTAGCAAGGTAAAATACATCCGCAGCTATTATAAGAGGATGGCTTTTAATTGAGGGTGGCTTACAAATAAAAATATGTGACTCGTTCACTTTTCCTAGACCTTCCTCATAAGTCCTCACCTTCAGCTCCTCATTTTTGAAGCCTTCCTTTGAACCTTCTCCATGTGGTCCTGGTCCTCCTAAAGTGTGAACTCCAGAACAGGGAACAGTACTCCAGGTGTACTCCAGGTGTGGTCTGACAATGGACCTGTCTAGTGGCAGTACATCTTCCTTCCTTCTGCTGGTGAATGCCCTACCTATTGACCCCAGCATTCTGGTTGCCCTTCTATATGCCTTGTAACATTTGGCAGAAGACTTAATGGTGTCACTAATAATGACTCCCAGGTTCCTTTCTACAGTAGTCTCAACCACCTTCACTCCCCCCATACAGTAGTCAATTCTGTGTGTGTGTGTGTGGGGGGGGGGACTTCATTCAATATGCATGACCTTACAAATATTGGCATTTGATTTAAGTTGCGACACCGAAGACCACTTCTCCAGCTTTTTTTGACCCCTTTTAGTATCCCTTATTTCCTTTCTAATGTCCGCCCTTCCACAGACCTTGGTATTATCAGCAATGAGACAGACCTTGCTTTTGTATACCCTCTGCTATGTCACATGAGACGCTGCTGAACAACAGTGGCCCAGGACAATCCCTGTAGCATCCCACTGGTAAATCCCTGACCCATTAATTACCACCCACTAAGTCTTGCCAACCCAACCAGTTCTCTATCCATCTGGTGAGTTTGTTCCCCATCCCCAGGTCCTCCAGTTTTTATGTTTCCTTGCACTTGCGCAGGAAATGTTTTGTTACAAAGAACAGCATTTCAGAGGTATGTCAGTGACTAGCCCAATACACAGCAAGTTACACTGGGTTCATCCCTGACAGACCAATGACCACCCTAGCTGAGTATGACGGTGGTCACAGTTTCATGGGCAGAAACTTTGTGTACTTGAAAGGATTGAAGTGATCCAATGAGAGAGCACTTCAGTACTTTCATTTGCATAAAGCTGGCAGGCAAGCAACTGAGGGGCTTTATGAGTCTGTGGATAGTATGTGCAGTTGCAGTCATCTTGCCTTTGTTTGGCAACAACAGTGCAGCCCTGCTACAACATGACCCTTTCAAACCTGTTTTGTTTATCACTGGTCCATTCAGCCCATGACTCAGTGGCACCACAGTTGGAACTATGAGAAGCATTCCCCCAGTGGGTAGAACACTGAGTAGTGCTGCCCCATTATGACAGGCCCCTTTCAAACCCATTTTATTTATCTCCGGTCCATTCAGCCCATGACTCAGTGGTGGCAAGGTTGGAACTATGAGAAGGGTTCCCCCACTGAGCTGAACACCGCGGAGTGCTGCCCCATTATGACAGGCCCTTTCAAACCCATTTTGTTTATCTCTGGTCCATTTGGCCCAAGACTCAGCAGTGGCTTACTGGGTAGAACACTATGGCTAGGGGTTTTCTCTCCAGTTAAGAGCTGAGAGTCCCGCCATTAGAATGTGGTGTCATTTTGGGGTATTAGTTTGGGATACGACCGACCTTTCTTGATCAGAACACCCCCTACCCCTGATTTGATCCACATCCCCCAAAAATACCAGTTACTCAGTGCTGCCTGATCCAGGCACCCTTCCTCTCTGACATGCTAGTTTGGTATGCGACTGACCGTTTTTGATCAGAACACCCCCTACCCCTGATTCGATCATATGCCAGCATAGTAAATAGCCATCATGGACCTAAGTCTCTAAATTAATATAAAATGAGGGTGTGCTCTGTTTTTAGTCAACCTTAGAACTTCCTTCCCCCCGCCTGACCTTTTCTTTTTCCTTTCTGTTCATGTTCATTTTCACTATGATGTTATTGATAACTCGTTCCCTCTTTCTCTTCATTTCTTTCCCCCTGTCTTTGGGCTCTATTTTATTTCTTTCATTCAAAACTAGGAATGTATATTTGAATTTATGATGCTTTGCTTTAAATGAAAAAAACAACTGTTTTGACCTGAAACAAACCATTCTAATTAATTGTTCTGTATATATCTATTTCTCAGTGTAGTCGACTCTTTTATGTAACTCAGATTTTAACATTATATTTCTCTTCTGCATACTGATTTTACAGATCTTTCACTGATATTACATTTCAGGGATGATTGCAAGAGTCAGTAATGCTTGCCATCATGCTTTAATCAGTTTTATCTTTTAGGTGCAGGTACCAGCAATTGTTATAACTAAGGTAATTAGTTGTGAAGGCTGCCGGTAGTGCTATAGAGGTAAAGGGGAATTAGGAGCTTAATTTAGTCACATGCTGTGTTTTCCAGTCCCACTGATCTCAAACAGGGTTTGTTTGGGTCTTGGGGCATGTTAGCAGCCCTTACAGCATGTGTTTTTGCATCCCCAGTATTATTATTACTGCTCTAGGAAGAGATTGCAAAAGAAATAAAAGTAATTTTGACATCTTTTCCCCTAATCCTGATGTTTACCAGTATTGTCACTTCTCTCCCTTTACTTCAACTGACACAATACACCCCTGTCACATATACCATACAAGGAAACATCCAGCATTGCCAAATGCTTGTTCATCCAGCCTTCTGTTTGATATAGAGTTGAAGACCTTGTGGAAATCTAAGTACAGCACATCAAGCACAGGAACACACATGCTCACAGTGATTCAGTCAGTGAAGGCTTTAAACATTTGGCATACAGAAAAACACTGATGAGCTGCACTTTGTAAAAAATAAAATAAAATCTGGAATCCAGATGATAAACTCACATTTTTTAAACGACAGACAAGGAAACAAGAGAGTGACAGCACTTATAATCCTGACACTCCAGGTCTAGAATGTGACCCACTGATGAATAATCATGTTCTAGACCTAAAGAGCCAGGGCCATCAGTGCTGTAGCTCTCTTGTTTGTTTGTCTGTCACTAAAAAAAGGGAGCTGACTGTTTGGATTGCAACTTTTACTTTTATGAGAGAGTGCAATGTACCATTGTTTTCAAATATAGCACATCAACTGCTTGCTCCCACTCCACTGCCTTTGTAAGCTAATCAAAAAGCCAGTTGGGTTAGTCTTGTATGACCTACCTGCCATGAACCCATGCTGCCTCTCATGCCAGAGTCCATTAGCCTCCAGAAACTTCACCAAGTACTCCTTTATGATGGTTTCCTGGCTCACTGGCCTGTAGTTTCCCAAGTCATCTCTGTCCCCACTCTTATGGAGTGGCATCACATTGGCTATCCTCCAGTCCGCTGGCACAACCCCTGTTTCTGGGGAGCAGTTAAACAGATCAGTCAGTGGTATCACCAGTGTCTGACTATCTTCTCTCAACACCCTGGAGTGCATGCCATTGGGTACTGGTGAGTTATTCACTTTCAGGGTTCTGAGTCCCTAAAGCACTCTTTCCTCTGATGCCTACCCCGGGTCTGCTTCCCTATGCTCCTCAGCCCTGATCCCACCATCTAGGAGTGGCCCACCTTCTTTCACTTTAAAAACGGAAAAAAATTATTTGTTTAGAATATCTGCCTTTTTGCTGTCATTGAAATGTAAAATTACATAGATCCCTATAATACAATGCATCATGGAAAGTACATGCCAATCGTCATGAAAGAGTTAAGACTGGTTCCACTTTAAGCAAGAGTTTGTGGGGTCAGGTGGCCTCTCACAGACTCTGCAAGGTCTGAAAACAGAAGACATAGACATGTGTTTCATCCTGCAGAGGACTCATCAGTGTGCCTCATCTGTAACAGCCAAAGGGAAGGATTCACCTGTCATATATTTTGTTCTTACTGGTTTGGATCATGGTGGAGCCCAAAATAGGAAAGCAATTTAGAAGTCGAGGGACCACAGAACAAAAGCACAGAGGCAAGGGTTACCTGGAAAATGCACTGAAAATAAGGCCAGGTTTCCTAGAAATGTAAAATTACATATACTGTATCTCCATAATGCAAAGCATCATGGGAAGTATAGGCAAATCTCCATGAAAGAGTTTAAATTGGTTCTGCTTTTTGCTGTCATTCTTCTTGTATCTGATCCTACTCTTCAGCCTAACAATTTCCTGTTTCATTTTCATCTTTTCCTTAACATAGCAAAACGCTTTTTCTCCCTTCCTGACTCTTCAACAGTTCTTATTTCTGTATCTGTATTTGCCATCCTGACTGTCCTCTTCCCTCTAGTAGCATTTCTAAATATCCTCCCCAATTGCTTTCATTCTGATCTCTCTTGTACTTCCAGAATTCTGCCTTCTTAGCTTTCACTGAATTCACTACCTCTTTGATAAACCACATTGGTTTTCTGTACTTTCTATTTTTACTCACCTGCCTACTGCAAGTATCAGTCACTTCACCTCTTGATTATATCCCATTTGACCTTCACCCACTGCTCTCCCTAACTCTGCCAGCTGTTCCTGAGCAGCTCACACATTTTCTCAAGAGCTACCCTTCTAAAGTCTAGGACCTTCATTGTGGATCTGGAGTGATGGGTCTACAGGACAGTTTGAAACCACACTGAACTGTCCCCACTGTGGCTCTGTGGCTCCATCACCCTGACACCCCCAATGAAATCCCCCATTAGAGAATACAAGTTTCAAGTTAGCCCCCTCCCCGGTAGATGTCCTTAACAAACCATAGAAGAAAGCAATCCTGCAGCCCTCTAACAGTGCTTGGCTTCTGGTACTCATGGCTGCTGGGATCACCCCAGTCTATGTCTAGTTGATTTTTTAAGGAGCAACTCTAAACTTTTGCATGTAGTTTAATAAATATGATGTTTCTGCTGTTACAATTTACTAGAGGACACTTTTTCATTTTCAGTGCTCCTTTCCAAGATGTATGGCACATCTGTGTAGTCTATCCAAAAAGTCAGTATAAAAATAATTTGCCTCCCCCTAGTTAACCTCACAGTGCCTTTCTTTATGCCATCATAGCGCTCACTTTGACAGCAGACTGTGATGACACAAATAGCAATTGTGAGATCAGCAGAGGAGAGTTAGATAAATCTTGAAAGACTCAGTGAAGTACTGTAAGTGCCATATTGTCTGCAATAGTTAGTAGACCAACAACAGAGAAAAGTAAAAAAATACAAAAACTGGAAAACACTGAAGTTAAAACACTCACTCAATCACTCTGTCTGTCTCCTTGCCTGTCTGTCTATCTTATTTATTTATTTATTTGAAATTGCTCCAACTGGGAAAACATCATGAGATGCAGCATTTTGTTTTCATGTGGTTTCCATAGAGGATAGCAGCTCTCAACTGGTTAACATAGTCCAGCAGGAATAGTTACATATACTGTAGGTTGAAATATACACTGGAAAAATCTATTTATCTATCTATCTATCTATCTATCTATCTATCTATCTATCTATCTATCTATCTATCTATCTATCTATCTGTCTGTCTGTCTATCACACATATGAAGTAAGGAGCAAAAAAAGGCAGAAGCCCAAGATAAGTTCCTATCTAAGAAAGTCAATAATCGTCTATACCCCTTTCATTTGCAATGTATGTGTCCAGCCTTTTTTTTTGAACACTTTTATATTTTCACAGACAATTATATTTTCAGGAAATTGATTCCACAGATTAGTGGCTCATAGCATGGAAACATATTTCCTCTTATTAGTACTGAATTTGTTTGTTCTGACTTGCAATAAATGACCTCTTGTGACAGAGCCAGAATCTTTATATTCAGTTCGTAATTCTGTCATTAGACTATCATCATACATTATTTTATAATAGAAGAGCATGTCACCCCTTTTGCATCTAGTTTCCAGACTTTGAAGATTTAAACTATTGAGTCTTGAAGAGTAGGATAAATCTGACACATTTTTAATAGATATAGTATATGTACTGTACATTGGATTTTTTCAAAGCTGACTTGCATAGTCAAATAGTCTCCTGACATAGGACAAATACAGAGGCTTCAACACCTCCCTACTGCTACTCTTTATATTATTTTTAATTGCCTAAATAGTTTTGTTTCCTTTTGCCGCTAAGTTTACACAATGTTCTTTAAAGCTTAATTTATTAACCACCTTCGATTGAAGTAACTCATTTTCTGTATAATATTGTGTGTTCAGGTTGTTTCTCCCAATATGTAAAACATTACATTTTTCGGTGTTCAACAGCATACCCCATTGCTGTGCCCATTCAATTATGCTATCTAGGTCATTCTGTAGTCTGTCAATTTGTTCAGAGGTTTTGCAGGGACCACACAGCTTAGCATCATCAGCATACTTAGTCATATAATTCCCAACTCTACTGTCCAAGTTTGCTACAAATAACTGGAAAAATATTGGACCCTGAACTGATCCCTGGGGCACTCCACTAGCAACCTCTCTAGGAGTGGAGAGGTGACCTCTGATTGTAACTCTTTAGGTACGGTGTGAAAGCCACTCATCTATCGAAGCAGTGAAATATTTGTCTATTCCAAGGTCATTTCATTTTAATATTAATAACCCAATGAGGGACGTAATCAAAGACTTTCTTAAAGTCAAGTAGTATAACATCTACAGGCATTCCCAAGTCTAGATACTTACTGACTTGCTCATAAAAACCTACCAAATTACTGGTACATGACCAACCATGCTTAAAACCATGTTGCCCAGTATCAAAACCTGAAATGTTGATTAGCTGACCACAAATTTTATCTTTAATGATGTGTTCTAATATTTTACATGACATAGAAGTCAAACTGACAGGCCTGTACTTTCCAGTCTCCATCTAACAACCTTTCTTGTAAATGGGGGTCACTTTAGTTATCTTCCAATCCATGGGGATTTCTCCGGAATTTAGGGACTTTTCAAACAAAGTTTTAAAGGGGACTGAAATACTGTACTTCAGAATTTTTAACATTTGTGGAGTAATATCATCAACCCCGGGAACACCATGGGCTGGATATTCAAACTGCGCTATTTTGTGGCGCAAGCCCTTGCGCTGCACAAAATAGTTGAGCAGGGGTGTGTCCAGAGTGATATTCAAAGGAGTTGAGCCCTTGAGCAACTCGTTTGAATATCACCCCCTGGCCACAGCCACTGTGCATGATGCAGTGGAACTTGCGCCACCGCAAGTTGTCAGAGTGGAGCATTCAACTTGCGTTGGTGCAAGTACCATTGCGCCATGTGCAAAATCCCCATATTCAAAAGGTGACATGCAAATGGCGTCATAATTCATGCAAGGTGCAGGGGGGCCCATTTACATCTGATTATGGCCCCATTTGCATGCCATTAGCATGCAGGTGCGCCGATCCCCATGGACTTGCGCCTGGCACCCTGCCAGGCAGCAGCCGTCAGGGACCGACGCCCCCTGCAGCCCGATCGCAGGCAAAACAGTGTAGAATCCCTCCCACCACCCCCCACTGGCCCAATTGCGGGCATAGTTTAACCTCCCCCACCAGCCTGATCACGGGCAGCAATGCCCCCATGTATCCCTGGTGGTCCAGTGGACCGAAAGCCCGATCGCGGGCAGTATTTAATAACCCCTCCCAAATTCATCCCTGGTGGTCCAGTGGACAGAAAAGCCCGATCATGGGCAGTAGTTGTTTAATAAACCCCCCTCCCGAATTCATCCCTGGTGGTCCAGTGGACCAAAAATCCCGATCGTGAGCAGTAGTTGTTTAATAAACCCCCCCCTCCCAAATTCATCCCTGGTGGTCCAGTGGACCAAAAACCTGATCGCGGGCAGTAGTTGTTTAATAAACCCCCTCCTGAATTCATCCCTGGTGGTCAGTGGCACATCGATCGCGGGATGTAAAGTTGAACAAACCCCGAACATAGCCCTGGTGGCTAGTGTCCCCCCACCCACCCATGAAGCCCCACCACCGCTCCCCGGCAGCTGGCGGGCGGCAGCATCCACCTGCCTGCCACCCGCTGCCCACCAACTGACTGCCGGTAGGGGCTCGCATGCCATTGGTGCAGAGCAAGAGCCAATGGGCGTGCGTATACCATCTAAAGACAGTCCAGTTTTGTGAATGAATGGATGTATTCATTCACAAATCTGGACTGTCATGTCTATTATGAGCTGCATGCCAGTAGCTCTTGCTCTCCACCACTCGACTGGCGACCCTACTGGGCAGTCAGTCGCGGGTGGCAGGCGGTGATGCTGCCGCCCGCCAGCTGTGGGGAGCGGGTGGTGGGGCTTCGTGGGTGGTGGGTTGGGGGACACTAGCCACCAGGGCTATGTTCTGGGGTTTGTTCAACTTTTACATCCTGCGATCGGGATGCCACTGGACTACCAGGGATGAATTCGGAGGAGGGGGTTTATTAAACAACCACTGCCTGCGTATCAGGCTTTTCGGTCCACTGGACCACCAGGGATGTGTTCGAGAGGAGGGGGTTATTAAACCACTACTGCCCGTGATCGGGATTTACGGTCCACTGGACCACCAGGGATACATTTGGGGGCCACATTGCTGCCCGTGGATCGCTGGTGGGGGGATTAAACTATGCCTGCGATCGGGCCGGGGTGGTGGTGGTGGGGGGATTTACAGTCATCTGCCCGTGATCGGGCTGCAAGGGAGGGGCACAGGGACTGGGTTGGGGGCCAGCCACAGGTGGCAGCTGCTGTGTTGTGCCCTGCAATGCAGCAGCTCACCTGTGGGTGGCCCTCCACTTAAGCCTTTTTTTTTGGCTCAAAGTTGTGCAGGAGCAGGTTGGGGGTTGCGCCTACACAACTCTGCACAGCCTGGCTGAATATCGGGCTGTGCAGTTTATGCATGGTTCCTCCCCCTCCAGTTCAGCATGCATTCATTTGCATTGCACTGCTGCTCAGCATGTTTTCTGTGGCGCAACTGTCTCCTGCTGAATATCACAGAATGGAGCAAGTTTGGACTTGCGCAGGCGCAACCCTATTGCGCATGGCGCAACCCTTTTGAATATCTGGGCCTATGAGTCCTTAAACTATCAATCTGGTTTATAATGTCCTGAATACTGATCTTATGTGCTCCCTTACTTAAATGAATGTTATTTTTATACATTTTTGATGATGCATTATAGATTGAACAAAAATATTCATTGAAGGAATACGCCATTTTTTTAATCAGTTATTAATTCATCATTATTTTTAATGACAGTCAGCTCAACGTTATTTCTTTTTAAAGAGTTAATATAATTATAACATTGTTTGCTGTTTGTTTTTCTAGCAGTAAGGGCCAGGTTTTTCTTATATTTTCCTTTTGCTCCATTTATGTTATTTTTACATCTTTTTTGTAGTTGAATAAAGGACTTCCAGTTAATCATATTGTTGTTCATAATTTGAATAAGCCTTATTTTTCCTTTTAATTAGTTTTAGAATACTTTTGTTTAACCATTTTGGTTTCTTCCCATTTTTATTATATTTTTTTATTCATTTAACACATTGCCTCATAACAGTGTGTATAATTTCTTTTAGATATAACCAGCCTTCATCTACCTTTTTATCCCGTAACTCAATTTCCCAGTTAGTCACATTAATTTCATTGTTTATACTTTCAATGTTAGCTCTATGATAAAGGTACACTTCTGTACATCCTGTTTATTAACTTCATGTCTTGTACAAAAGGTGATGCATTCATGATCATTATTACTAAGTGGAGCTGAGATTAAGTGCTGATCTACGGCCTCATTTTCTGAACTTAAGACTAAATCTAGTATGTTACCCAATCTGGTGATTGGTTTTACATACTGAATTAGATTATTTTCCATACAGACATCCAGCAAGAGCCTACTTTGTTTAGTAGATGCTGTATTAGTAGTCCAATTAATATCTGGCTAATTAAAATCACTAGTTAATAGGAGATCCCCTGTTTCTGTAGCTTTTCTGATTTCCTCAATTATTTCCTCATTATCATTTGAACTAGTATCAGGGGGCCTATAACACAAACCCAAAGAAAATTTACCATTATGTGTATTATGGATTTTGAACCAAATTGTTTCTGTTTCTGAGTCATGTCTTTTTATTAATGACGAGATGTGAGTCACTTTTAGCACCTGCGAAACATGAATTATAATACCTCCTCCCAGTTTATGTTTTCTATCTGATCTAAATGACTGGTAGCCATTAATATATTTATTCCATGTGTCTCCCCGCCCACCAGGTTTCTGTTACCAAGGCAATATCTATATGTTCAGTAACTAATCTGCCCTGTAATTTATTAAATTTCTTATTTAAACTCCTAGCATCGCATAACAAATAATTAAGTTTGTGCTTTCTGCTAAATAATTTAGACTTACTATTTAATTTGTCAATTTTATTTACATGCCCCCCTTTCTTAATTAGTTTAAATGAATTTGTTCCATGCATTCTTTAATGAGGTTCCCTAATAATACTTTATACCAGCATGTGTATAGTGATGACTTGTTTGCTTTCTAATTTTTTTACATGTTGAGTTATTTTCTGTATATCTTGAGTAGTAGCCCCAGGATAACACAGCACCATTCTTCTCTCCTTATCTGGATTACAAATAGTCACAGCACACTTCCTAATGATAGAATCTCCCATAACAATCCATTCCACTTCTTCATATTTCTGTTCCATGATATCCTCATTATTCTGTGTAAGTTTTGATAATGGTTCATATCTATTGTTAGTTACAATCTCCTGTGTGGAGATAGCCCTTCTACCCTTCTTCTGCCTATTACATCTTTGAACTGTATACCACTCATTATTTCCTTCTTTTTCACATCCTATGCTTTTTTTTTATTACAGTTTGAATTTAAATGTGTAGAATCTGATTCATAAGGTGTGTCCTCACTATTCCTTTTTTACTTTGGAAACCCTGATTTGAAATAACATGCTGGATAGCACTCAGATTATCTGCTTCAATATAATTATCAACCCATACTTTTATTTTTTCATGTAATCCACATTGTTCTTCTAGTGCCATGCTATCCTTTAGATTTTTTAACTCATTTTAAACAAGTTCCAATTTATATATAGTGGTGCTTAGTGTAATACTTTTCTCACATTCGAATGTCGTATTAATTGGTACAGAGGTCACTAGATACATTTTGCATTTTGAGCACTGTGCTAAACTTCCACTCCGACAGAATTCCTGCATTGTGTTTTTTTCTGTGTTCCATCATATATGTTCTATTCACAAGACCCCCACTACATTGATCTATCTGGATCAACTGTGTCAGATGTTCTCATATGTAACTAGTTATACTAGCTGACCTCCCTCCCCAAATGTTTACCAGAGGTTAGTCACACCGGCTCACCAGTTCCATACAGCCAAGACCTCTATTTCTTGCATATCCGAAGATAAATAAAATAACAACCCCACTATACCTATGTCCAATATTTATTAGACTCACAGTCTCACTGGACTCAGTGTACATGGCAGACACATGCAGATACACATGCGCATGTCTCTGTGCGTGTCTCCATGTGCTGCGATGCATGCTCACCCTACTCAAGCTCACCCTGCTTGCTCTCGAGTGCATAGTAATGCGGTCAGACTTGGAAGTACTCGGGTTCCAGGAGCCTCCCACCCTAAACACTGTTCCAGCTAAAAAAACAATAAAAACAGTGCCGAACTAAGAAGTAGTGCACAGTAGTAATCTAAATAGTTAATATATCTGTCTGTCTGTCTGTCTATCTATCTATCTATCTATCTATCTATCTATCTATCTATCTATCTATCTATCTATCTATCTCGCTCTCTCTCTCTCTCTCTCTATATATATATATATATCTTTGTAGTCATAAGGGAATCAGCACTCTAAGTAGTTTCAAAGAGGCCATTCACAGCAGTCCAAAATTAAATGCTATAGCTAAATTATTCTGCCTGATTTTGCCTAGGTCTTTTTTATCTTGACATATTTGCAATTCTAAGTAGTCCCCTGACTCCAAAAAGTCAACTGTCCTAATCCTATCATGCACTGTTGGCCTGTTCATTGGCAATAATGGTACTGTATAAAAAAGCCAGCAAAACACACACACACACACACACACACACACACAAACACACACACACACTGATTGCCTGCTTTAGTTACTGTTTCATAAAATGTATATATAATACCTGCTTACCGGGAGAATCCGGAACATTTTCTAAGAAACAATTAATTGCTTGATTTTGCCTCATGCTAAGGTGTAATAAACCACAATACAAATGATAAAAATGAAGCACCAGGAAGTTCAGTAAAGACTGAAGCTGCTGAATAGACCATCCTTCTTAACTAGCTGATGCATGATATAAGCTTCACTGGAGTTACTGTACTTCAACTCCAACTAGTGTATTGAAGTAGTATTCTGAAAATCAGTTATCTGAAGATATGATCTACCCTCAAAAAACATCAAACTTACCCACCTGGGAAGGTATCCTGATCCATTATGTACTCAATGAGGTTTACAGATCAGGTTGTTACTATCTTAGATAGATAGATAAATAGATAGATAGATAGATAGATAGATAGATAGATAGATAGATAGATAGATAGATAGAAAGAAAGACAGACAGACAGACAGACAGACAGACAGATAAATAGTTTAAGAATACATTTCCAGTATTTTACTATTAGGGATGTACAAGCAATCCTAAATTAAATTTTGCTGCAGCATTTAGTTTCTGGTACCCAGTATTTATTCTGTCTGTTATTAGTTTGTATATTAAGTTTTGTGCAGTAAAATTTAGTGTACAATACTTTACCCAGCTGATAATGAAAAGTAGCAGAACAGGACCCCCAAAGACTTGTAATGTCCCATCCACCCACCCACTACCTTCCAGCTGACCCCAGCTCCCTCAGTCTGCCATCGACCCATAAATGTAAGGTGCTGCCCCCAGCACATCCTTTCAAGACTTATGCCCTTCCACTCCACCACCACATGCCCTATACATGATGACCCAGGCTCAACATTGGGCCACTAGTCTTTCTTTAATGCAGTCCTCAGGAGTTCACAATCCATAGTCCAGGCATTGGGGGGGCAATATTTATGGTGAAAGGTTGGCTAGTAATGTCTGCCTCATGTATTCAGATTCCTATGCAGTATATAAACTTGCTCAATGGCTTTCAGCAGCCATCTTTGCTTTTTACTACCGATCCCCTGTTTTACTCTGAGAGTCACACTTTCAGCCTGCAGGCATGGCAAAAGGGGTCACAAAGTGATAATTGTGTCAGCACTCCCTTATTAATGTGTATAGAATCCCAGACGTTTACCTTATCCTCTTTAAGCCTTGGCATTCTGATATCTCAGCTCCTAACAGAGTTTTCCTACTATTTATTCAACTTTGTCTAAACCATATTCTCAGAAATGTAAAGGTAATAATATCCAGCATGCTAAAAAAGGGCCAGCAAAGGCCCTTTAAGCAATACCTTCAACAGCAGAGTTGGGCCCCCATCCTAACCTCTAATGACGTTGACATGGCGCTGGACAAATTCATTAACATTTTCAATGAAGCCTGTGATAACTTTGCCCCCATTACTAAAAGAAAAGTCAGTGGTTCTCATAAAACATGGGTTACCCCCATCTCCTTGCTCTGATGCGTGCCAGAGACCTGCTTTGGTATAAGTATAATAGTACTCGTACAGCCAAAGACTTGCAGAGCTATAAGGCAGCATGAAATAACTGTACTCTTGCTATCCGCCAGGCCAAAGTCAATTGTTTCAAGTCCAAGCTAAACTCCTCCTGGGGCAATAGACGTAGATTCTGGAAAAACATCAATGAGATCACTGGGAAACATGACACCTCTGAACCCTCAATGCTGAATTTTGAAGGGTCCATTACACAGGACCCCAAAACCATCGCTGACATCCTTAACATAGCTTTCACTGACCTCAGTGCTGTGCTCCCCCCAACTTCCATAACCCTGCATGTGACACTCTACAAAAACCACCTTAAACACATCCAATGAAGCATGGCCCCCACTTCTACCTCAAAGTAATATCCAAAGTTGAGCCAAAAAAATACCTCTTCAAGGTGCTGGTCAAAACCAGGAATAGTGCCGAGGGGCTGGACCTAAAACTAATCTCCCTGATGCTAGACGAATTGTTAACACCCCTCACCAGAATTATCAACCTATCCCTCACCACAGGTACATTCCCTAACTTATGGAAAGCTGCAGTTGTAACCCCTGTCTTCAAAGCAGGTTGTAAAACAAGTCATACCAACTACCATCCTATCTCAATTCTTCCGCCGATCTCAAAAGCCCTGGAGCGCATATTCTACGATCAGCTGGTACAACACCTTGATAAATATCAGCTACAATGCCAACAGCCACATGGCTTCTGTAAACTCCACAGTACTACAACAGCCCTACTGGAGTTCACGGGGTTTATTCATGACGCCTTTGATCATGGGCACTTGGTGGGGGCAACTTTTATTCACCTCACCAAGGCCTTTGACACTGTCAACCATGACCTCCTACTGGCCCAACTTGAGGCAACAGGGCTATCCCCCGATTCACTGTGCTGTTTCCGGAGTTACCTCACAGGGCGCGTGCAATGGGTGAAAATATCTGGTACCCTTTCAGACTCACAGCAAGTGTCCACTGGGGTTCCCCAAGGATCCATATTGGGCCCCCTACTGTTTAGCCTTTTTCTAAACAACCTCTCACTAGCATGTCAACACAAAATCCTTCTCTACACAAATGTTGCAGTTATTTACTCCAGCCACACTGACCCTGCCATCCTAGAACAATGTCTTCAACATGACTTTAACAATGTGGAGGATTGGGTTGATCATGCTAAGTTGGTTGTCAACCACAAAAAAAAACAAGACCAAACTTTTTGCCCCTGCCCATAACCGCCACAAGACATCAACCACTAACATTCTAAGCAATCAAAACGTAGCGATAGAAATGGTCCAAAACTTCAAATACCTGGGGCTCACTCTAGACAGCTCCCTTACATTCTCTACCCATGTAGACAGTGTTGTCTTATCTGTAGACGGGAAGCTTGGTCTTCTATATAAACACCGTAACTGCCTTACTGATAAAGAACTCCAGCTCTCCATCGCCAGCTCAGTTTTCTCAACTATCGACTATGGTCTTGCCATCTACAGTGCAACACCTGACAGTACCCTTAAATGGCTTGCCACTATGCTGAATAAAGCCTGCAGGCTTGCACTAGGGGCTCTGCGCCTAACCCATACCTGTAATCTCTACCAGAAAATAGGATGGCTAAATCTGGTCGAGAGGACCCGCTACCAAGTCTGTCTACTAGCCAAAAAAGCAATCCTAGGCCTGTTACCACCAGGAAGCAGTTCCCTCCTTCATTATATGATTGAGCCTACTAGGACTACCTGGGCATCAAACAATCTCTCCATCAAGGTCCCCTTCTGATGCACCTCTCAAGGGCAGAGATCCTTTGAATACAGAGCCCCACTCTGGCTTAGCTTGCTCCCACCTGAACTACCTGCTCTCAGTAAAATCAGCCCATTTAAATCACCACTCAAATCTCACCTGTTTAAACAACAGGTATGCTCCTGCTTCCCCTAATCTCCACTCTGTGTCACTGATACTGAATAGACCCAACCCAGCACTTCTTTACCACCCACCTGTAACTCACCCCCCTTTTCCCATCCCCCCAGCTCCCCTTCCCATGCCTGCCCCTCCTATCCATTTCACATGTTCCCCAACCCACCTGACTAACTCCTCCTCACCTTCCACCTCATCTCCCATCCCCCGTCTTACCCCCCATTCGACAAAGTGACCCATAGCCTGAGGTTACTGCCACCCCACTCCACCTCCTCTGGCCATCGTTATCTGAAGTCAAGGGAGTGCTTCAAGCGGACTTTGTACAACTTGAGCATAATCTAATAAAGGCAAAGCTTCTGCTTAATACTAAGAAGACTAAAGTGATGATATTCTCCCGCAGTGCTGTCACAGGCCCCCCCCAATACCCTTGCCCAAGACTTCATTGTCACCACGCTAAACGAGCCTCTGGAAGTTGTAACCAAATTTAAATATCTGGGTATCTGGATCGACTATAAATTATCTTTCAATGACCATGTCGAAGATGTCTTTACAAGGTTTAAAGCAAGGTTAGGTTTCTTCTACAGAAATAGGCCCCTTTTCCCCCTTGAAACTCGAAACAAGCTTGTACAGGCCACTTTTCTCCCCCTACTCGACTATGGCGATGTAATCTATTCCTCCACCACTCTTGCAAATCTAAGTAAACTGGACATCCTTTATCACCATGCGTTACGGTTCATTACCAACTCCCCTTACCGTTCGCATCACTGTGACTTATATGCAGCTGTTGGTTGGACATCCCTTACTACTAGACGCCTACTCCATGCTGGGCTATGGACTCTTAAACTGCTCCTGCAGAAATTGCCAAGCTGTCTCTCTTCTCTTATTAGTATCTCACTTAGTGCATACTCGTTAAGAAAATCTGACTTTATTATGCTTGACATACCAAGGACGCGGACCTCCTTTGGTAAACGTGCTATTGCATATTGCCTTCCCTCCATTTGGAACCAATTACAAGCCGTACTGAAACTAACTAGCACAGTTTCAATAAACTTCTACAAATCGCTAAGTTCAGCCAAAATAAAAGACACCTGTAACTGTCATTAAGTCTCTTCCTTCCCCATGTGTGCCATATTTATCCACTGGTAAGGGATAATTGCTTTGTCATATTAACTGCTTTCCCTTCCCCTTCTACTCCTGGCTTTATCTATGCTTACGCACCACTGCTACTCTATCAAATCACTCCTCCCCCCCATATCAGCTGTAGTCTGTTGTTTGTTCTAGCTGCCAAAATATATGTATTGCACACACCAGTCATCATGTTTCATTTATCAGTATGCAACCTGTAAAAGACAAAGAACCTCTGTGCGCAAACGCTGAGGCAAGGGTTACCCCAAAGGGCATTTGGCCGGGAAGCCAAGTTTCAAGAAAATACAAAATCACACATGCCCACACAATGCAAAGCATCATGGGCTGCATATGCAAATCACCATAGAATGTTGTGCTGGTCCAACTTTAAGCAGAACTGCATGGTGCCGAAAGGCCTCTCACACAGTTTGCAAAGGGTGCTAACAGATGTAACCTGTAGGTCGCTTCCCTGTCTCATATGAATGTTTACCACCTGCCGTCACCCTATGTGGTACCCTTGTATGTATATCCAGCCTATATCATGTAACATGCATTTCATGTATATACTGTTATTACCTATCTATGTTTGTACTTTAAGTGTTTATGTCACAGGACCTCCTTGTGAATGAGCTTGCTCAATGGAGTTTTCCTGCAATAAACTTGAACTTGAACTTGAACTACCTATTTCCCTTCCTCCTATTCAAGGCCTACTGTGCTGCCTAATTAACCTTCCATCCTCTAATATTAATTATTGTATATTTTTGGTTTTAGTACAAGCAGCTGAAACAATTGATCAAGTCTATGTAATTTTTTCCCTACTGCTTTCTCTGTGTTTCACATCTGTAATTTGTGCTGTGTATATTGATTTCCTGTATGCTTGACGTGGAACATTGTAAATGAGCTTGTAGCTCAAAGGTTGTAATCCTAGATTTCAATAAATAAATAAAATAATTAAATAAATAAAAAAATGACTTCTTTTTTTTCATTTTACTTCTCATATGTTTGATTCAAAAGTCCCAACAATGGCATAAATGCTAACAAAGAAGATGCACACATAGGCAGCTCTGTAACTTTGCCAGCCTTCATGTCTCTCTAAGCCAAATGACTCCTAAAGTTAACTGTGCACAGTATTTTCAGTGGGGTTTGCACAGTGGCATTGTTTACAGGCACCTTAAGTGTGAACTTTGAGCCATTACACGCAGCATACTGAAATAAAACCTCACAACCTGGACTTTAGGGGGGCAGACTTTGGGAAAATGGGGAGATACTTGAAAGAGGCATTAAGGGGAATGGGACAGGAATCAGGGGTTGAGGAACAGTGGGCAGTATTTAAAATGGGGATTACAGGAACAACAGAATTATGCATTAAGCAGGTTAGCAAGAGGAAAAGGAAGAGGAGACCATTACGGTTTTCCAAAGAGGTAGCAAAGAAAGTGAAAGCCAAAAAGATTGCATTCAGGCAATACAAAAAGACACAGGCAGAAGGGATAGGGAGAAGTACCAGAGAAGCAAAGGAGGCAGGAGGTCAGTAAGGGAAGCCAAAGCTCGTGACAGAAGAACACATTGCAAAAATCAGTGGGCAGAGGGACAAAACCCTTTACAGGTACATAAGGAAAAGAAAGACAAAGGGAGGGATAGTGAGACTGAAGGGGAGGATGGGGTCGTGGAGGATGACAACAGTAAAGCTGACATATTGAACAGGTATTTCTGCTCAGTCTTTACTGAGGAAGAGGAGGTAATGGGTCTGAAGGGAGGCACAAGGGTGAGAATGGTGCAGAAATGGACACAAGTCCCTTTACACGAGAAAGGGGCCTGAAGGAACTGGAAGAAATAAGAGTTGATAAAGCAATGGGGCCAGATGGGGTGCACCCCAGGGTCCTTAAAGAACTAAGAGAGGTGGTGGCTGAAACTCTGGCTATCCTGTTTAGCTGATCACTGGAAACAGGGGAGGTACCCAAAGACTGGAGGACAGCAAATGTAGTCCCCTTATACAAAAGTGGGAACAAAGAGGAAGCAGGGAACTACAGACCAGTCAGCCTCACCTCGGTAGTGGGGAAGATCATGGAAGCACTACTGAAGGAGAGATTGGTGGAACATCTGGTTGTCAATGGACTACAGGACTCAAGGCAGCATGGTTTCACCAGGGGGAGGTCATGTCAGACCAACCTCATTGAATTTTTTGACTGGGTGACTAGGGAGGTGGATCAGGGGAGGGCAGTGGACATGGCCTATCTGGACTTCAGCAAGGCCTTTGACACTGTGCCACATAGAAGACTATTACACAAACTGGGGAATATGGGTGTGGGCAGGACAGTAGTGTGATGTGTAGGTAACTGGCTGGGTGGCAGGACACAGAGGGTGGTGGTAAATGGCTGTCACTCCACAGAGGGAAGAGTGACCAGTGGGGTACCACAGGGATCAGTGCTGGGACAGGTCCTATTCAACATCTTCATCAGTGACACAAGGCAGGACCAGAAAGCAGAATTTCACTGTTCGCTGATGACACAAAGCTCTGTAATAGAGTAGACACACCAGAGGGTGTAGACAGAATGAGAAGGGACCTGCAGAAACTTGAAGAATGGTCAGGGGTTTGGCAGTTGAAATTCAATGCAAAGAAGTGCAAGATAATGCATATGGGGCACAAAAACCCTGGCACAATATATCAGTTGGGGGTGAGGATATAGCATGCACCAAGCAGGAAAGGGATCTTGGGGTTATCATCTCTGATGACCTCAAGGTAGGGAAACAGTGTGAGAAGGCAGCAGGTAAAGCAAATAGGATGCTGGGATGTATAGGCAGGGGCATCACCAGCAGGAAAAGGGAGGTCATAATTTCACTATACAAGACACTAGTGAGGCCCCACCTGGAGTACAGTGTATAGTTCTGGAGACCATACCTACGTAAGGACATAGACAGGGTAGAGAAGGTTCAGAGGAGGGCAACAAAGATGGTTCATGGATTGCATCACAAGTCCTATGAAGACAGGTTGAAGGAACTGAACATGTACTCCCTGGAGGAGAGGAGGGAGAGAGGGGATATGATAGAGACATACAAGTATCTTACAGGGAGGAACAGGGTGCAGGAATACACTATTTATAAGCGAAAAAGATGTTCCAGGACTAGAGGGCATGGGATGAAGTTGGAGGGAGGATGATTCAGAGGAAACGTGAGGAAGAATTTCTTCACAGAACGGGTGGTGGACAAGTGGAACACCCTGCCAGAAGAAGTGGTGGGGGCTGAAACAATCACGGGATTTAAGAATGCATGGGATAGACATGAAGGAATTCTGGAGGTCAGGGGTAAGGTGCAACAGACTTCTAGGAAAACATAAACTGAACTTACAAGCTCAAATGGGCAGACTGGGTGGGCCATTGGCCCTTATCTGCTGACACTGTCTATGTATCCGTGTATCTATGTACTTTACAAAAGATCTGAGCAGTGAACCTAAACAAATACATCTTTCTCAGATGGAAGTTAACAGCACCACCTCCACCACTATTTTGCCTCCCAATGAACTATTCTTCAAAGATGCTTTGTATTTAGAAAATCTTAAATGCAAAAGAGGCAAAATAAACTTTGTAAACGGTGCCTGTACAAAACAGGGTGTACACAGTTGTATGGTAGTGTATCCACACTTTAAGGCTATAAACAAAACACAAAAATGATTCTAGTTGCGGGGGGGGGGGGGGAGCAACTAAGTCACGGTGTAAAAGAATCTGCCAAATTTAGTACATGCAATGGTGTGTAACATATACACAGCTACAGCATGACATAGTGCCAATTGCAAGGTGCTTTGCCATGCTACAGCTGTGTATTCCAGGTGGTGCTACCTTCAGGTAGATCTCAACAACCCCTCTTACCTTTAGGCCTCCTACTGTGGTGTAAGGACTTTCTGTAACCCACATAGCCAATTCCTGGCAATCTAGTGCCCCCTCCTGTTCTCCATACTCTTGTCACCCCTGGCATTGAGTGGAAACCTGCTTCCTAACCCCCAGCTGCTGTAAATATGATACAACGTCCACATGCAGCAGTAAATTCCATTCCCCTGCAGTAGTCAGTTCCTGGTCACAGTTTTGCAGCCACACTACCACTTGACTTTTACAGTTTTCAGAGGCAGGGAGTGAACAATTCCTAGCTGCTGTGAATGGGATTGTTGGGCCACCATGCTCTGTGTATGGCCCTGTGGGTTATTTGTTTGGTAGCCCTGAATGTTTGCAACTGACAGCACTGGAAAGGATTGTGACCCTCCTGTTTTGCATAGCTCAGCGGGGACATAGGCCACTAGAACATTGTGTGCCTCTAGTTGACTGTGCATATGGCACATGGTATCTAGATGGGAAAACATGGTATTTGGCTGATCATGGAAGGATTGGCTTGGCAGAGGAGAGGAAGGATCAGTCCTATCTATTACTATGTTGAGTAACAAAAACTGGGCTTGTTCCTGTTTTCTGTGTATGAGGAAAGACAGTTTAAGGAAAGCAGTGCTATCTCATATTGAATGCTCTGAATCACATTAGTAACTGTGATAGCACAGGAGGTCTTTTAATACTTTTAAACTTCACCTCAGTTTTCACCAAGGAAGAAAGGGCTGCTGCATCATACATGGGAGGAGACAGAGATACTGAGGAGAGGGGGACCCTTACCAATCGGTGGGTCTGGGGAGAGGGGGAGGCATCACTGGCAGGAGGGGGGGCTAAGCAGGGAGAAGAGGTACCGGAAGTGGAAATCACAACAGAGAGAGTGAGGGAAGCCCTCAGCTCCCTTAAGACAGAGAAAGCACCGGGGCCGGATAAATTACATCCCAGAGTGCTGAAGGAACTTGCAGATGTCCTGGCGAAACCCCTGGCGGAGCTTTTCACCATCTCTCTGAGAACAGGGTGGGTGCCCCAGGACTGGAAGGTGGCGAATATAGTGCCTATCCACAAGGGGGGATCAAGGGAGGTGGCAGGAAACTACAGGCCTGTCAGTCTGACATCGGTGGTGGGCAAGGTGATGGAGGGCATTGTCAAGGAGAGGCTGGGGGGACCTGAAAAGTCAGGGTGCCTGGACGATAGACAGCATGGATTCGTCCCGGGAAATCATGTCAGACAAACCTTTGTGAGTTCTATGACTGGGTGACGAGTGCCTTGGACCTAGGTAGACCAGTGGGACGTCCTCTTTCTAGACTTCAGCAAGGCATCTGACTCTGTTCCTCATGTGGGCCTGTTGGATAAGCTGGGAGAAATGGGGTGGGAACCAGATAATCAGATGGATAGGCAATTGGCTCCAGGACCGGACCAGAGGTCGTAGTTGGTGAGATAGTCTCATCCCCAAGGAGGGTCATTAGTGGGGTCCCACAGGGATCAGTCCTTGGGCCCCTCCTGTTCAATGCCTACGTCTCTGACATAAGGACAGGAATCAGGAGTGAGATGAGTCTCTTTGCGGATGACTCAAAACTGGGGGCGGTGGTGGATGGGGAGTAGGGGAGGGTGGCCCTACAGGGGGACCTGGAGGCTCTGGAAAGATGGTCTAGAAAGTGGAAGCTGAGGTTCAATGCAGGGAAATGCAAGGTACTCCACCTGGGGGCCAGAAACCCAGGCCAAGTGTACACCCTGGGGGGGAAATGCTACAAGTTTCAGTGGTTGAGAAGGACCTGGGGGTGGTGGTGGATGTCAAGATGAACAACTCGGAGACTTGTAGGAGGGCAGCAGCCAAGGCCAACAGGATGCTGGGATGCATTGCTAGGGGGATCACCTCCAGAAGGAGGGAAGTGATACTTCCTCTGTATAACTGCTTGGTGAGGCCGCACCTTGAGTACTGCATGCAGTTTTGGAGGCCACACTTAAAGAGGGACATTACCATCCTAGAGAGGGTCCAGGGAAGGGCAACCAAAATGATTTGGGGCTTGGGGGACAGGACCTATGAGGAGAGGCTCGAAGAGCTAAATATGTACACATTGGAAGAGAGAAGGGACCGGGGGGATATGATAGAGGTCTTCAGGTACATGAAGAGGGTAAATAGGGGAGGAACAGTCAGGGTGCTTCGAAGGAAGGAAGGAGGAGGGGGCCACTAGAGGGCATGGGTGGAAGCTGGAGGGGGGAAGATTCAGGGGAGAAAGGAGGAGGTGCTACTTCACTGAGAGGGTGGTGGAGCCATGGAATGCGCTGCCTATGGGGCTGGTAGAGGCAGAGACAGTGGAAAGGTTCAAGAGGGGGTGGGACAGGGACAGGGGAAGAGTTCTGGAAGCAAAATCCAATGCAGCAAGAATATCCGGAACTGGGAAGGGAGGAGCCAGAGGAGGCGAGGGGGGCAGCAAGGTCAGCACCGAGGGTGGAGGCTGACCAAACGACCAGACACGAAAGACCGTTAGGCCTATTCTGCTGGCATTTTAGTATGTTAGTATGTTAGTAATAGTGGTAAACGTCATGCAAAGTACGAAAGTCAAGGAACTCTGTAACCTTCCAGCTGTGGGGAGTCTTCCTTTAGATGAGTGGTTAGAGCTGCTAACTGCTGGATTCATGGTCCCAAGTTTGACTCCCAGCCAGGGATAGAGTTGCATTTCTACCCCATAAAGAGGGTAGATGTAAAATAAATTCTATTGTCATCTGAGACAGTTATACGGTACATATTTTCACAAAGGTCACAACATCTAGATATTGGCTTGTATAATGTGTGCCTGCACCAGGGTTGTGCCCAGGACTTTAAGGGCCACCCTGCAAAACATTTTGTGGGTCCCTACCTCATGACCTAACATCAGTGTAAACTAACCCTTCACACAATACTTAATATTTTAAATATGTTCATTCATATTACCTTACACTACCTACAATAAAAAGCAGAGCAAGAAATATACAATAAAAAGCAAACAATAAACAGCTACATTAAATGTATTAACTTTTCACACCCAGAACTGTATTTTCAAAAATGAATACATCTTGCTTCCCACCCTCCACCCACCCTCCTTGACAGACACAATTCTATTTTTCACACAAGCCCCCAAACTGGCTCAGACTCTCCCACACTCGACACACCTTCCCACACAAGTACAGCTTGTTTTAAAAACTCCCCAACCCGGCATGGACCTTGCCATCCTCCACCCACTTCCCAAGACAAGCACAACTTTTTTTTGTTTACACAAGCCCCCCACTTAGCATGGACCATCTTTCCCTCAACCCACCTTCCCAGACCTACACTATTTGACTAGCCCTTCCCAGAGCTAAATTTTCACATATACTTTAAAATTTATGTTCCGCCGTCGTCCCCCTCCCCCTCCCATAAATAGCATACATCATCATCAGTGTAAAAACACACATACATACATACTTACCTGCTGTCTCAGACTTCAGGTCAGGAAAAGGGCAGGATTCAGAAGAAAATACAGGTAACAGCAGCAGCAGTCTTGCAGGGCTTGCTTGAAGGCAAGCTTGCCTAGTGAAGTCTGACCCCAAGTCCCCAGAAGTCAAGCAGGCAGGCAATAGCAGCAAGTGAGAATCTCTTCAGGTACAACCAGTCCAGTCTGCCTGGTGATCAAGAGGGGGAGCAGTCACAGAGGTGGCCGACTGTGATTTACAGCTCTAGTTGTTTTGTTTTCTTTTTATTTGTAGCTGTTTATTGGCAGGGGCCAGCGGTCAGCATTGCTCACTGTAGGCAGAGGCAGGACTCCAACTATGTAATGTAAGCCTTGGAGACAGCAGAGTCAGTTGCGGTTGCGGTGATCGTCAGTCAGAGCCAAGCAGCCTAAAGCAGGAAGCGTATCTCTCTCTCTTGCACTGTGTCCTCTTTCCCACCACAGAACTTAAGTATCAGGATTTGGAAAGAATGAAGGAAGGCAACTGGTAGTACAGCTCTCCCCACCCCCCCAATCCTTGATCATGTCTTCTTTTGTTTAAATTGCTTAAAGAGACCCGGGGGAGGACAGAACATTAAGCAAACCTGTAAGTGGCACGAATTACTGTATGATTTTCGGCAGGGTGTCACTTTAACATGCACCAGCCCTGTGCCTGCATGCTAGTCACTCAGTTTGGGGTGTCAGTGATTTGTAAAAAGCCTGTCCTGTGACCTGACATGACCTCTCACCTCTTGAAGCTGTCCGTCTGCTGCTCTGTTCCCCCCATTCCCCACAAACATAGAAACATAGAAACATAGAATTTGACGGCAGATAAGGACCGCTTGGCCCACCCAGTCTGCCCATTTCCCTACCTGATGGATAAGCTGCAGATCCTAGTTAACCAGAAGCCTACTTCTACCTGACCCCAACAGGGAGTTTAGTTTGTTCTGGGTGGGTGGGCTCAGCATAGTTGGACTGGACTGAGGACTGCTGCAGAACACCACACTGCTGGGGGGAGGCTGGAGAGACATGCTGGCAAGCGTGGTGAAAAATACTGCTGCTGCGGCTCTGCGCTGCAAGACATGCATGCTTAGAATAATGTGCCAGCCTTCCCGGGCCCCCTGCTAATGCGGGCCCTACTGCAATTGCAGCCATTGCACCCCCCCCCCGGTCACTGCCCTGGATTGCACTGTATAAGCCACTACCCATGTATTGTGACTATTATGAAGAGGAATCTGTTATGGTTATCAGCATCATGCAGGCATGTGTGAGAGCTTGAAAGGCACTGTATTTCAGTGGTTACAGCACCGAAGTGTAATCTATGAGAAAGGGGTTTAAATATCTCTTGAGACATGTATTCACTGTGTGACTTTGAGCAACTGCCTTCGCCTCCTATTACTTTATTCCTCCCAGCTGTAAAATTCAGTAGAAGAAGGACCCCATTGAAATGAGATAGATGTTGCATCCAGAAATGGGTAAAAATATTCTAACAGAGCCTTGGTTTCAAACTGTAAAAGGACATAGTAATTTACATATATTTGTATATCATAGTAATTACATAAGAGACACATGACAGCACATGGTCTGATATACACATGTAACCCCTAGATGGCGCTATCCCAGGGGCTACTACCCCTGCCTGATTTGCCACTAACAGGTTGAGGGGCCTGGATCCAATGGCGGGTGCCTCCACCCAGAGGTCAGGGTTTGCAATAGTTAAACTAACTTGGTCACAGCCCTCTGGGACACTGCAACCCCCCTTTCTTCCCACTAGTGGCCCACACAATATATCAGAATTACCTTCACAGTATACACTTACCCCCAGGTCTGGTTCCGGCACTGGGACCTCCTGTGAAATGAGATACAGTGCAACAATCACAGTACAGTACTTTAACATAGACAAATACCTCAGGCAGTATAACTTTGCTGAAACAAAGCAGCTCTGATTTATTTAGGGGATATAACAAGGACAGGGAAATCAGGTTAATTAGCTTATCACTCTAATAATCTACCTATGGCTCTGTGCACAGGCCTATCCCTATCAGTTACTGTCCCTAGGTACCCAAGCCCTAAGTGGCTAGTCAAACCGTGGCAGCTGGTAGAGGCCCTTTCACACAGAAAAGGAGAATTAAACAGTCAGCAGTACAGTAATTCCATTTGGATTTAATGTGGCAATTCAACAGGGAGCAACCCTGAATTAGTACTCACGACCTCCAAATAAGATAGGGTCCTTCAATGTCAGCAGGGCTCACTTGAGGTACACAAACCTCTTCACATCCATATAAAAGAAAGTACTATACCAGGCAGGCTGCATCTGTATCCGATCATAATTACTGCACAATACCGGGAGAACACACAGCAGATTCAGTTCCTGACAGACCAGTGCAATTTTCAGCAATTCTTCCAGTCTTCTACAGGGTGAGCCTGGTTTCTACTCTTCAGAGATCCTTTGATTCTTTTCACAGGACGGATTCAGTCCTAATAAGCTGTTACACAAGCTGCAGACCGGAACTTGGGCCTTACACACGTTTTTGACTAAACTGCACACTGAAAAGCACAGGGCTCCTTCCTTCTTCACTGCCAAAGCTCAACTGAAGCTCCAACTGACAAAACTGGGCACTTCCTTTGAGTTCCTCCCAGTTCTTGACTGGATTGGCTGTCACTCACAATAGACTGCTGCTGTTGGTCCAAAAGGCACTGAAGTCTAAACTACATCTCCCAGAGTCACTGCCCATACAATCCTCTTGTGGCTGGCTCAGATTATGAGTCAAGTTCTGATTCGTCAAGGCACCATTTTAGAGCTAGCTTACCCCACACTGATTGGTCCAGTTCAGCAGTTCAAAACTAGAATGGGAACTAGCAGACACAGTTCTGACTGCAAAAAAGCAGGTTAGACAAACTGTAATTTCATTATTACTCTAAATAATTTCTGGCAAACAGTTACATCTTTCAGATAGGTTCCCTTTGCACTCCTAGTGACTGCAAAATGAAGTGAATTGGCAGCAGCTCAAGTGGTACTCAGAGAAGCACACAGTCCCCCCATACAACTAATTATGTCTGCAAGCAGACAGCTCTTAAAGAGACAGTACCAGAGGCTCTAAAACACTCACTGATAAATGGCTTAAAATGCCAAACACCATTCAGGCTTGGAGCATTCAAGCAAGCTCCTGG
Source organism: Neoceratodus forsteri (assembly GCA_016271365.2). Classification (NCBI taxonomy): domain Eukaryota; kingdom Metazoa; phylum Chordata; order Ceratodontiformes; family Ceratodontidae; genus Neoceratodus; species Neoceratodus forsteri. Next base: position 432,753,699 of record CM057450.1, on the reverse strand, counting down.
AAGTCTTTTTGGAACCCCCATTTGCAGGGGTTACACCTTCCTGCTTTGGAGAAGCTTGGCGTCCGCGTCAAGCAAGTACCCATAAGTTTCAACTGCAACCATATACATTTGCATTAGGCTCGCACATGTAATCATCAGTCAATATATCATTTTACCAAGAACACATTTCTGAAACATTGCAGTCGTCACTCTTACACAGTATTACATACACATTGTACCATAACTCAAGTTATTACCTCTTGTACATGAAACCTGAAGAGGGGCCCTTCCTATCAGTTACCTTGGGGCTGGACGGGGCAGGGCACCATACTAGAGGAACACAAGTAACTTGAGTTAGCACTGACCTCAGTTTGGGCAATGAGCTGGGGACACATACACTCCTTTATGGACAACATTGAGAGGCAAATCCACAGGCCTCCCAAGGGAATCATAACTGAGGTGCACCACAGGCTTTACAGCTCGACCAGTCTTTCTAGGGGAACTGTTACAGTCTCTGCCTCTGAGCCTCATTTTCAGCATTGTCCACACTTGTCAGGGAGTCTCCATGGGGGTAGAGAGGCTAGAACTTGGGGCACTTTCAGCTCCAGGAGTTACAGTTTCTGAGTCCACAACACTTGGCTCGCATGGAGAGCTTTCGGACACTGGCAGTGGACTGTCAGGGCACTCAAAATACTCTTCTTGTTGGTGTATCACCAGTCTGCCCCAATCTATCATTTTCCTCCCTGAAAGCTCAAACAGTTCAACCATGCACAATGATTCCATTTCATCTGATCTGATGCTTTGCACTTCACTTTCTGGGAGCATTGGCTCCAGGGATGAAGCTGGGGGCTTAAACAGTCCAGAAGGCCCAGCTTTGTCTCCAGTATTGACTAGGGATTGCCCAAACAATTGACTCAGTTCGTAAGAAGGATAGTATTCAAAGTCACTCTCACTTTCTTCCGATATGGACTGACAGTCATGCTCAACTGGGACTTGTGGAGGGAACACTTTAACTTTGCTTCTGTAGGTGCAGACTTTCTTGATCTTTTCTTAGCAGCAGCTCTAGTCACTGGTCCAGAGGGGCATCTTCTAGGGGCTCAGACTCAATTAAGATTTGTCCAATGGGCAGTAAATGATTTCTATGCATTGTTTTTACATCTTTTGAATTATTCTCAGGCCTTACTTTGTACACTGGCAGATCATCTAGTTGCCCACTACAATGTGAGGGAGATGGTGCCATCTGTCAGCAATCTTGTGCTTGCCATGCAGTCCCAGATTTCTTAGCAATACCCGATCTCCCTCCTGGAGTTCCTGTGCTTTCACCTTTTATCATACCTTTCTTTGTTGGCCAGATTTCTTTTTGCAGCCATGGTTTGAGCCAGTTGAGTACGCATGAGTTAGTGGGCCTTTAACTTTGCACATACTACTAAATAGTTGTCAGCCTGAACCCCATCAGGAGAGACCCCAAAACACACATCTACTGGTAGTCGAGCTTCTCTTCCAAACATCAGGCGTAGGGGAGAATCAGTGGCATCACTTTTGGTGCAGTTATAAGCATGTACCAGGGTGCTAATTTGTTGGCTCCATCTAGGCTTGTCCTTTGGGTGCAGGGTGCCCAGCATATCTAGCAAAGTGCGTTGAAACGTTCAGGCTGTGGGTCCCCCTGGGAGTGGTAAGGAGTGGTTCTGGACTTTCGCATCCCCACAGAGAAAGCATCTCTTTGATCAGACGACTCTCAAAGTCTCTCCTTGATCAGAATGGATTCTTTGTGGAGCCCATAGTGAACAAAAGTTTTCTACAAGTACTTTGGCCACAGTGGATGCTTTCTGGTCTTTGGTGGGAAAGCTTGGGCATATCTCGTGAAATGGTCAGTGACCACCAGCACATTACTGATATTTCTTTGATCTGACTCCAAACTTAGAAAATCAATACAGACCAGCTCCATGGTGCACTGGTGGTGATGTTAACAAGGAGCAGCCCTCTGGAGCAAAGCTTTCCTCTGTAAGCAGCGACTTCTAAGTTCGAATGTGTTGCTCCACATCAGCCCCCATCTTAGGCCAATAGAATCTGGATCTCACCAAGTCAAGTGTTCTGTCTATACCAAGGTGCCCTGTGGTTGTGCAAGGACCTCAGTACTGAGTCTCGAAAGGCAGTGGGCAGCACTAGTTGTTGTTTGTCTACTTGTCCCCTCTGTCTACTGTTTCTCTGTATAACAGTTTATTGATCAGTTTCAACTAGGACCTTCTTTGTATAACAGTGCAGTTCTCAAATCAGTGGGCGTAATTTGGACACATCTTTTCCTGCATAGAGGGCTTCTAAAGCTGCTTTGATCATGGTATCGCGGATTGAGCCGCGGAATACTGTCATTGTCCAGCTGAGGCAGTGCACCAATGTCTATTGCAGAAAAGTGGCAATAAGCAGCAGGTATGCAATTCTCAGAGGCTCCCAAGCAATCCACCATGCAGTCCACTGCGTCCGTGGACATTTGTTCCTCCCTGTCAAACTTCCGGCAGAGTGCCGAATGTCAGGTTCTGCCAATCGGACCCAATCATTCTGGGAACAGGCCTCCGGAGAGAGCATCAGCATCTATGTGGTTCAGACCTGCTCGGTATTCGAGAGCATAGTCATATGTAGATAATGCAGAAAGCCACCTATGGCCAGTGGCATCCAACTTAGCTGAGGTCTGCACATAGGTCAAAGGATTATTGTCAGTTTTACTAGTATTTTAGCCCCATACAAGTACTCATGGAATTGGTCAACAATAGCCCACTTCAAAGCTAGGAACTCTAACTTATGTACAGGATAGTTCTTTTCGGATGGGGTCAGGCTTCTACTGGCAAAGGCCACTGGTCTCAGGCCATTCTCGCTCTTGGTACAACACAGCCCCCAACCCTTGCAAGCTAGCATCAGTGTGCAGGACCTAAGGTTTCTTGGATCGGCATAGGCCAGCACTGGAGCATGGGTAAGTTGATATATGATCTCATGAAAAGCAGTCTCACAATCAGGAGTCCAGCGGGCCCCAAATACTTCTCGGATGAAAATACACTCTTTCAGTCTTGAGGATGCTGACTTTTGTATTTTTGTGGGTTGGGGATACCCTTGAGTAAGGTTAAGTAAAGGCGGATCACTCTTGAATAGTCCTTGATGAAGCGCCGATAATAACCACAGAATCCCAGGAATCTTTGCAGTTCTTTTAGATTTTTGGGCTGCCCAGGTGGTCAAGGCCTCAACTTTACTTGGGTCGGTCTCTATTCCCTGGTGGATACTATGTGTCCCACATACTTTACTGATGTTTGAAAAATTGACACTTATCAATGGACAGTTTAAGGCCAAAGTCCTCCAGTCGGTCCAATACCTTAAATAATCTGCTCTCATGTTCCTCCAGTGAGCTGCCAAACACAATAACATCATCTAGGTATACCAGGCACTCTAGTAAGTTCATGTCCCCACTGCACGCTCCATCAATCGTTGAAAAGTGGCTGGGGCACCGGAAATCCCTTGAGGCATCCTCATGAATTCATAGAAGCAAGCGGACAGATAAAGGCTGTCTTTTCACGGTCCTCTGGGGCCATCGGGATCTGATAGTACCCACTGCGGAGATCCAGCACAGAGAACCACTTGCTCCCGCTTAGGCAGTCCAAAGCATCCTGAATGCGGGGCATTGTGTACTGATCAGGGATAGTCCGCGGTTTAAGGTGCGATAATCCACACACATCCTTACTGTTCCATTCTTTTCCTCACTACCACAATGGGGAAGCATAAGGGCTTCTGGATTCTTGTATTACACCAGCAGCTAACATCTCTTGCAGATGCCGTCTCACATCATCTATGTCAGCAGGTGCCAGGCGTCGAGACCTCTCACGAAATGGTCTTTTCATGCAGCCGGATATTGTGCTCAGCTCTTGCACGCATCCTACATCCCATTCCTTTAAAGAAACACCTGGTCTCTCTGGGCAAGCTTCTCACTGATCTTCACTTTCCATTCAGCTGGCAGCGGGAGTCCCGAAATCAAACAAGTCAAGTTACTCTGTCATTCTTCCTTGAACTCTTGCTGCTGGGTAGCACTGCAGTGTCTGCACAATGCACATTAGCCAGGATGCAACCTCTGTTTACTCGAATGTCTCTTTCAGACACATTATGAACTTGGACCATTACCCTTCTGGCATAAGCATGGGCTCTAGCGGGCAAAATACTAGGCTTGACCAGCAGTCCCTCTGGCAATTTTCCATCGCCTGGTGCATCCAACATTAATATTTTATTCTTAACATCCTTTCTGATACGGACCTCTCCCTGTAAGGTACACTGGGCATTTGGCGCCAGGATCAGAGACTCAGGATCCTTCTTCCATACAATTCCGACCGGTTCCTCTGGTTCTGTTTTTTCAGCATCTCTCTGTGCCTCATAGGCCTTCTTAATTAAAGCCGGAACTCTTAAAGCTCTACTAGTCTTTGACCCCTGTTTTTCATAACACAACTGTGCCAGCCTTCCGAACATATGAGCATTTGTTCCAATCAACAAAGGGACACCATCATACAGTCAGTGGGGGACACACTAAGGCTAGGGTCTCTACTTGTTCGGCCACTCCAGCCACGGAGGTGGGGAAAGACAGCCAAATTCGGATATACCCGAATAGGGTAGGCCTTCTCACTTAACCCCATACATGCAGTCCTTCTAATGGTTGTAAGAGTACGTCTGACAAATGCTTCTGATACCAATCTTGGAACATAATTGTCCTTGGGAGCCACTGTCTAATATAGCTCTTGTAGACACTCCGTTCACCTTTACAGTGGTCTCCATGGAGGGACCCACTATTCTGGACCAGTCTGGAGAGCGGTAGTGAGGGCCTGGGCAACTGACCTTGCCACAAGGGCGTGGATTAGCATTTTGGTGCCCTCACTGGGATCATGTCGTGCACCTCTTAACCACTGATTTCTTCTCGAAGCTCTCCTTGTAGCCTATATGCAACTTTGTCAGTGTCTTTTGGGGACTGGCATTCCCTTTCATGTGCCCATCTTTCCCACAATTATAGCAAAACATACTTTCTGGAGTTTGAGCTGGCAGGCGCCACACTGGGAGCCAGAGGCGGGGTATTACTAACTGGAAACCTTGGTGCCATCTCTGTCTGCGGCGTGATAAGCATTTGGAGACATCTCGTCAGTTTCTCCACTTCCATGGTCAAGGAATCGAGTTCGGAGCTGTTATCAGCAGGAGATACATGGGTGAAATCCCACCCATAGCAGATGCAGATCGGGATATAGGTCAGGGCCCGTACTGCAGGCGTGGCCTTCATAAAGGGACTGTTTTGAATTCCCGGATCTCTCTCAACAGTTCGCCCCATTGTGACATATCTTTTCCTTGTCAGAGCACTCATTGACTGCCAACCTCTGCCCTGAACTTCACTTGATGGGTCACCCTCAGTCACTCGGTCGTAGCCGCAGCTATTGGTGCAGGTCCTCCCGAGGTCGTCTTTCCTCAACTCCTCGAATTTCTCTCATTAACTCATCATGGGAGGGTGGGGATTCCAGTCGATCTGCCAGGTGTAACTGAAGCAACAGCAGTTCTGAGAAGGGGCAGACTTAGGGATCCTGTCCAGCCTGGTTCGGTCCAGTTCAATCGCTGGCAAACTACCTTTTCTGAGGCATTCTTGCAACAATTTTCCAGCGAGATACATACACAGACAACAACTCCCTTGGTACTGTTGTGCATCTCTTACTCTCCACCATAGGTCCTCATCAGAATCTGGGCTCCCATCCATTCTCCAAGGCCTCAAGATGAGGCCTGTGCAGTCACTTCAGGGTTACTGGCCCGTTTGCTACGGATGGTAGCCAGGGCAGGACCTCGGAGGCTCTCACTAACCCTCTTTCAGCTTTTCACCTTCCGAGCATTGCCATTCTAGCACTTGGGGCAACATAGTCTATCAGGTCTCCCAGTCATCCTCCCTTGGGGGTGGGAGGTGCCAGAGAAGATCTTCAACCTTTCCGAAGAGTCGTGACTAATGGCAGGTGCAGAAATAGGAGTCTGCATTGGTTCAGACACCATTACGGGCACTGGAGCAGGAGAGGGTGTTGGGGAGGAACACCCCAGGTGGCAAGAATAGTTTCTTCAAGTCCTCCACAGTTTTCCCTCTCCCAGCAACCATTCAGCAAATTTCTCCTCAAAGTTTCAGATAGTGGTGGGGCTGATTCCCCCCCGGGTCTTTACTGTCCTTAGTTATCACTCTCCAAGCAGTGAGGGCTCCCTCTGGAGTAATGGTCTGTGGCACTTTGGAGCTATCTATGGGATCCTTAAACTCTACTAGGGCCAGGAAAGTGTGGGTGAGCAGATTAGCATGCCGACCCACCACCACACAGGGTTTTGTAAACCTTCCACCTTGGAAAGTACTCCTGCACAGTGTCCGTATTGATACCCAGGGGATGTCAGGATAAGCATAGCATTTGAGGTCGATCTCCTCCCCAGTACACCACTCCACCAGCGGTTGCACAGCCACTTCTGTCGGGGTACCCATTTTTTCTTAACAGTGGTTCGTAAATATGGCCACTAGAGGACACACAATCCCAGCGGTGAGCCTCCAAGATGTAACCCCTAGATGGCGCTATCCCAGGGGCTACTACCCCTGCCTGATTTGCCACTAACAGGTTGAGGGCCTGGATCCAATGGCGGGTGCCTCCACCCAGAGGTCAGGGTTTGCAATAGTTAAACTAACATGGTCACAGCCCTCTGGGACACTGCAACCCCTTTCTTCCCACTAGTGGCCCACACAATATATCAAATTACCTTCACAGTATACACTTACCCCCAGGTCTGGTTCCGGCACTGGGACCTCCTGTGAAATGAGATACAGTGCAACAATCACAGTACAGTACTTTAACATAGACAAATACCTCCAGGCAGTATAACTTTGCTGAAACAAGCAGCTCTGATTTATTTGAGGATATAACAAGGACAGGGAAATCAGGTTAATTAGCTTATCACTCTAATAATCTACCTATGGCTCTGTGCACAGGCCTATCCCTATCAGTTACTGTCCCTGGGTACCCAAGCCCTAGTGGCTAGTCCAACCGTGGCAGCTGGTGGGGCCCTTTCACACAGAGAAAAGGAGAATTAAACAGTCAGCAGTACAGTAATTCCATTTGGATTTAATGTGGCAATTCAACAGGGAGCAACCTGAATTAGTACTCACGACCTCCAAATAAGATAGGGTCCTTCAATGTCAGCAGAGCTCACTTGAGGTACACAAACCTCTTCACATCCATATAAAAGAAAGTACTATACCAGGCAGGCTGCATCTGTATCCCGATCGCAATTACTGCACAATACCGGAGAACACACAGCAGATTCAGTTCCTGACAGACCGAGTGCAATTTTCAGCAATTCTTCCAGTCTTCTACAGGGTGAGCCTGGTTTCTACTCTTCAGAGATCCTTTGATTCTTTTCACAGGACAGTTCAGTCCTAACAAGCTGTTACACAAGCTGCAGACCGGAACTCTGGGCCTTACACACGTTTTTGACTAAAACTGCACACTGAAAAGCACAGGGCTCCTTCCTTCTTCACTGCCAAAGCTCAACTGAAGCTCCAACTGACAAAACTGGGCACTTCCTTTGAGTTCCTCCCAGTTCTTGACTGGATTGGCTGTCACTCACAATAGACTGCTGCTGTTGGTCCAAAAGGCACTGAAGTCTAACTACATCTCCCAGAGTCACTGCCCATACAATCCTCTTGTGGCTGGCTCAGATTATGAGTCCAAGTTCTGATTCGTCAAGGCACCATTTTAGAGCTAGCTTACCACACTGATTGGTCCAGTTCAGCAGTTCAAAACTAGAATGGGGAACTAGCAGACACAGTTCTGACTGCAAAGCAAGCAGTTAGACAAACTGTAATTTCATTATTACTCTAAATAATTTCTGGCAAACAGTTACATCTTTCAGATAGGTTCCTTTGCACTCCTAGTGACTGCAAAATGAAGTGAATTGGCAGCAGCTCAAGTGGTACTCAGAGAAGCACACAGTCCCCCATACAAACTAATTATGTCTGCAAGCAGACAGCTCTGAAAGAGACAGTACCAGAGGCTCTAAAACACTCACTGATAAATGGCTAAATGCAAACACCATTCAGGCTTGGAGCATTCAAGCAAGCTCCTGAAGTCTTTAGGAACCCCATTTGCAGAGGTTACACATACCTTTTAGTTAGTGAAGTATGAGGGCCATGGGCTGAATGCCTTCATGGGCCTGAGTAATGCATTTATCAGAGCACGACAGCACACCCTGAAGTGTGTTATCATACTTATAAAATGCCCAGAAGCGTACCATTTGATTTTTTTTAGGATTTTCATGGGTTTGTATTACACCATTCTTCCTACTTTAAAAATACTCATGATTGTCATGGTGCACCCATCTCCCAATGCCCAGGAATACTTTATATATTCACAAAACTGACCAACTCTCCAGATCATCTTATAACAAGTATATCATTTATTTTGACTTCTTAAAAAACATTAGCTCAGGTGAAAATTGTACACAGGCTAGCAGCAAGGCAAACTGAAGCAGACAGCCTCAAAGGGGCCTAAAGCAGTAAAGTTTCACTCATGTTGTAATTTGATGAAGCTCACGATAATGTGAGTGAAACATACTATCATAGTAATGTATCAGTGGATATGGACCATCCTGGTCCATCTAGTCTGCCCATTTCCCACCCATCCCTACTTGTCTCCACTTCCCAGGGATATTTTCCTCTGCCCACCAGCCAACCTCTTGTGTCTGTTCCATGCCCTCTTGAATTCCTCCACTGTTTCTGCACACGCCACCTCATTGGGTAATCTATTCCAGGGTTCCATTACCCTCTCAGTGAAATAACATCTCCTTACTGGTTTTAATGGGATGGATAGATTTTTTAAGTTTATGATGAATTATTGATTAATTGTATTTTGTTTCTGTTTTGTATTGTACAGTGCCCAGAGTCCATGGAATTGGGTGCTTTATAAATAAAATATCTATCTACCTATCTTACATTGCTCTTAAATCCCCCCCCCATTTCAATCTTAAATTATGACCCTTTGTTTTAACTCCTACTTTCCTTTTGAATAATCTACCTTCATTCACTTTATTTATTCCCTTCATATACTTAAAAGTCTCTATCATGTTACCTCTATCTCTTCCAACCTCCAGGGGGTATAGATTTAATTCTCTCCATCTAGTTTCATATGGCTTCTCTTGCATACCTTGCACCATCTTTGTTGCCCTTCTCTGAACCTTCTCCAACCGATCTATATTTTTTCTTAAATGAGGCCTCCAGAACAGTATTCTGTACTCCAGGTGCAATCTGACCATGGTCTTATATAAAGACATGAACACCTCCCTCTTTCTACTTGTTATACCTCTTTCTATGCACGCCATCATTCTACTAGCTTTACCTACTGTCTTATTACATTGGTCTCCTGCCTCAAGGTTGTTTGTGATTATAATCCCCGGGCCCCTTTCTTGTTCTGTTTGCTTTATCAGTTCTCCCCCCAGTGAGTAATCAGCCAGTGGATTTTTATGTCCCACATTCATCACTGCACACTTCTTAGCATTGAACTTCAGCTGCCAAATGTCTGACCACTTCTCTAGGGTGATCAGATCTCTCCTCATGGCCTCAACCCCTCATGCTATGTCAACCCTATTATATAACGTTGTATCATCCACAAAAAGAAACACTTTCCCTTCAAGTCCCACTAACATATCACTGATCTGATATATGTTAAAAAGGATTGGTCCCAGTACTGACCCCTGAGGAGCACAGCTCATCACCCTCATTATCCTAGAATGTACACCATTTACCACCACCCTCTGACTTCTATCCTTCAACCAGTTTTCTACCCATCTAGTTATTTTCTGTCTCACCCCCAGGCTCTCTGTCTTATTTACTAGCCTGCGGTAAGGAACAGAATCAAAGGCCTTACTGAACTCCAGGTAGGCCACATCAACTCCCCCATCAATAACCTTTGTTAACCTCATCAGAAAATTCTATCAGATTTGTCTGCCAAGATCTCCCACTAGTGAATCCATGCTGCTTTTCATCTAATAGTTTATTGTCCATTAAGTGTTTTACCACTCTTTCCTTTATTAACTCCTGCATCACCTTACCCACCACTGATGTGAGGCTGACAGGGTGGTAATTCTCCACCTCCTCCCCGCAGCCCCTCCTTATAAATATATATGTTCGCTGTCCTCCAGTCACTCATCCTGTATCCAGGGATAAATGAAATAACTGTCAGATGTGATGCCAGCTCATCCCTCACCTCTCTAAGAACTCTTGGGTGCAAACCATCAGGCCCCATTGCCTTATCTACCTTTAATTTTCCAAGTTCTTTCTTTACTCTGTCCTCACTTAATGGGTTTTGATTCATCCAACATTCTACTCCTCCCTTCCTATTTAACTCAGTTCCCTTCCTTTCCCCCACCACTGTGAAAACAGAGCAAAAATAAGTATTTAGAACCTCTACTTTCTCCAAGTCACACTCAACATTTATACCCCCTTCCCCCTCAACTTCACAATCCTCTGTCTGGTTCTCCTCTTTTCCCCCTCATATCTAGGGTGTGATGTTATCCCAGCACAACACACACCCTGGAGTGCATTATTGCTATTATACAATGGCTCATTATAATTAAAAATAGAAGAAAAAAAAGAAAATTCTGGCAGTTTTACAGTATATTTTGGAGTGTGGAAGCATACTTGTTTAAAAAAAAGTTCCCATTTCTTTCTTTGTCAACTAGGTGCTGCTGCTGTTTACCATTAGGTTTCTTTTTTTTAGCCCCTCTCTGTCTATTGGTTGTCTTCTGCCCTGTTCCTACCCAGCTATCTACATTGTTTAGTTTTTGTGATAGAAATTGTTCCAGTTCTGCCACATTCCCTGGGACAACTAAGCAAAAGTCTTCTTTCCGAATTTAATTGCAAAACTGCTTCTCCAATGGAGAAGTGCCATGAGTGGAGATTTACTGTGTCACACAGGTAGGAGATGTTGGCGCTGCTACTAAATAGGGAATGTTAAGTTTTTTATTTTTTTTTTGTTCTCAGAGGAGGTACGGGGGATGATCCTTTCTGTTTAGTCATGCTTTCTTGCAGTCGTGGGATGAAGCGGACCAATGAAATACTGCAGCCACTCATCTCAGAGTAGAGAGCACAAGCACATGGTCAGACCGTTAGCGGGTGAAGCCATTCTGAAAGTAAATTACAGAAAAACAAACAAAAAGAAAAAATGTTGGTTTATCTATAATGCCACTGATGCGATTATGAGTTGGTGAAAGTAAACCCGACTGCCGACATGGGGGGGGGGGGGTTAAGCCACTCGTGCTGAGAGCTTCTGTGCCTTTTTTTAATTCGTGTTTAAATCAAGTTAAGAAGGTTAAGACTGACTGGACAGGGATCATATGTTGTTTTTAGTGTCTTTTTTTTGGGGGGGGGTTGTTGTTGCACAGAAAGTAGTAGCAGACCATGAATTGATGATCATTGTGTCCAGTGAGGAAGGCAGTAGGGCAACTGATCGTGCTTGTGGAATGATTCGTTTTCACATTTGATGCGGTTTTATGAAAGCTGGGACTAGACCTGTGATGTTTACAAGGATGACATCAAGGGTCCAGTCCCAGCTTGTCCAATCAGAGGCCATCATTGTCTCTTGCCATTGTATAAAAAAAGTGTTATCCCCTCTTTTGGCATATTTAGCAATTCTCTCGTCTACTTCTGCTTTTGCTCTTCTAATCAATTTCCCTGCCTGTCTCAGTTTCTCCTTATAATTAACTTTGTCTATCTCACGCTGAGTTTTCTTATATTTTCTGAATGCTATTGTTCTATCCCTTAATGCCCCAACAACATCCCTGTTAAACCAAAGAGGCCTCCTTTTTTTGTTTCTGCCTATCCTCTTTACACATAGTTCTGTGGCTTTTAGTACCACCCCCTTGATACATCCCCACAATTCCTCTACATCCTCTATCTGGTCTTTGCCTTCAATTTCTTCTCTGTAAATCTCCTTCATTCTTTCAAAGTCTGCCCTCCTGAAGTCCAGAACCTTTGTACTGGTCTTAGTTGTTTTTCTCCCTATTTGTTTCCTGAAACTCTCTGTGCTAGGATCACTTGTACCCAGGCAGTCTCCCACCACCACATCTTCAACACTATCCCCGATTGTGAGTACACCATCCAGTATATTTTCTCCTCTTGTGAGCTCCTTAACCAGCTGTTGTAAAAACGATCCCTGCAGTGCCTCAAGTACTTCCCTGCTCCTGGTAGATGTTGCCTTAGGGATTCCCAATTCTACATCAGGCATATTAAGGTCCCCTAGTAGTACAAACTCCCCTTTCTTCAAAACCCTTTGAACTACTTGCATCAATTGCTTATCTAGCTCCTCCCCCTGGTTTGGAGGCCTATCTATCACTCCTATTCTTATTTTTTTGGTGGTTAAAGATTGTTATTGTTTTCAACTTTGTGACACAATGATGCATTCATATAGTGACTGTTTCAATTCAGTAATCTTCCTACAGCAGACAGTTAACATATCCTGACCACAGAAACAGGAAATTAATACTGTGGATTGGTGGAGGCCCACCTACGTAAGCATACAACTGCTGCCTGCTAAGTTTGATTTACAGGTGGTATCCAAAAGCTGGCATCACTATGTAGTAAAAAAAAGGCTGTAAAGGGCTTGCCTGGTAAGACCCAGAGTATCCACTCTACAAGGTGATTCTCCCTAAAGATCTTATGATAGCCATAGTGCTGACCTGTTAGTGCGCTGATCTGCAACAAAAACAAACATAACACACACAAAGCATCTTGTAAAACATAACCTGGGTTGGTAACAGTAATTGATCATAGATATACATTGTTTAAACAGTTGTCAAAATAGGGTACTAGGCCATGGAGTTCTACTGACATGCCCCTCGTCTACAGGGTTTGTAGTGATCATCAGGAGGAAAAGTGCCTGATAGGTTCAGTTTAGCTGATCCCATTTCTAGGCTTCAGGAAGGTAATAAATGGTTGCCATAATGTAGTGAATTGGGGGAGGGTATTAGCCACGAAGTGTGTCATTCGTGACAGGTTAGCCACCTGTGTGAAAGCGTTGTGAATTTCTGTCACTGAGGGTACCTCCTGCGACCTCCATCTACAGAGGAGGAGTCACTTGGTCTGCATACTGAGGATAGCAAGCCATTTCAGGTTGTGCGAGTTGAGAGGTGCGGTACTTGTATGGATGCACAGCAGCATCACACTTGGTGATAGAGGTATTGGCTTTTGTAGGATTTGGGAGCCCAGAGCACATACTCATTGCCACAATAGCTGGATTAGTGGGCACTGCCAAAGTATGTACACTAGATCTCCATTCACCCCATTACACCTCCAGCAGACATCATCCTGGGTCAATTTGGCCCTCTGTAAAACCACCAGGGTCTGATACCATGAGTGGATGATCTTGTTTTGTATTAGTACACTCCTGGTATCGGGGTATGCCCTATGCACCAGCTTTAGACAGGACCTCCACTCCAGCTCTGAGATTGGGGTTCCCAGGACTGCTTCTCACTTGGTTTTAGAGGCCAGGGATTGTGAAGGGAGACTAGACCATAGTGCCAAATATAAACAGCTGGTTTGGCCCCTTTTTAGGGACAACCAGTGAGCAAGTGGTGTGGAGAGTGTAAAGGGAGGGTTCTTTTGGGAGTAGCTGGTGACAGCACTGCTTAGCTGCAGAAAACATCAAAAATCCTTTGAGGGATCATATATCTAGCCCTCAGGCCTTGGAAGGAGTCTAACAAGGTAGAGCCTGGGATATATAAGTCTCAGAGGCACTTCACATCTGCCTCGTCCCAGGATGGCCAGTGTTTGGGTTTTTTATCCAGCGTGATCTCTACATTCCCCCACAGTGGTGTTAGGCCTGTTGAGGCAGGGCTGATTTTCAGTTTCTTGTGGAGCTTACCCCAGTATTTCAGAGAGGGGCCAATCATGGGATGGGAATGGATCCCTAGGAGGGCATTTGTACAACAACAGGGGATGGTCTGCCACCTTACAGTATACCGTTTCCATGCCCAGCCAATGGGGAGTATTCTGGCTGGGGTCTGTGAACCACTTGAGTGTTTGGGTAGTCTGGAAGGCCCATATATACCTCTCCAACCATGGGAGGCACCATCCCCCTTCAGACCAGTGGGATCTCAACTTATTTCTACTGTACCTTGTTTTTTTTTGCCCTCCCAGATGAAAGCCCCTATTGTGGAATCAAACTTCTTGACCCACTGAGGGTGACGTTTTAAAGGGACATGTGATGGTACGTACATAATCTTGGGGGCAGTGACCATTTTAATGACTAATATTTTGCCCACCATGGTAAGATGGAAGGCCCTCCATCTATCAAGCTTCAGACAATGCTGTCAGTAAGGGTTTCAAATTTAATTCTCATAACCTGTTTAGACCTGGGTTTATGCAGATACTTATGTGATGCTCCCTGGTGACCAGCGAAGACTGTGACCCATGATCATGTTGGGGTTACTTTTGCTGTTCAAGGGGAGGACCTCTGTTTTTGTTTGATTCAGCCTTAGGCTGGAGAAGATGGTAAACTCAGCAAGGGTGTGTAGTAGTGGGGGAATAGTGATGGTAATGTCAGCCAGTGGGATCAGAAGATCATCCGCTTACATAAGAGTGCTGTACTCCACCACCCCCAATAGTTACCTCCTGAATACTAGGATTCTGTTGGATCACCAGAGCTAGGGATTCTACTGCTAGTACAAAGAGCAGCGGTGACAGCGAGCAACCATGGCATGTGCCCCTGCTTAGAGGAAAGGGGGGATAGCTTAGAGTTAGTGAGGACTCTTGCAGTAGGGATAAGTAGATTGCTCTTACCCAGGATTTAAAACCTTCCCCAAATCCCATTGTGGCTAGGACTTGCTGCACAAAGTCCAACTTAAGGGAGTCAAAGGCCTTCTCGAAATCCATTGCTACAACTGCTGCTAATGTGTGAAGGGTTTGTGCCTTGTATATCAGTTAACCAGCAACCTGATGTGGTCTGTCCTGTATCATCCCTTTATGAAGTCCACCTGCGATGGATGAATGAGGGCTGGAAGGAGGTGTTTGAGTATTTTAGCCAGTATCTTGCTGTCTGCATTCAGCAATGATATAGGCCTATGACTGGCTGCTTTCAGGGGGTCCTTCCCCTTTTTTGGGACAACTATTATTATGGCATCCCTGAAAGAGGAAGGGAGGGTGCCCACCTCCAGTGCCTCCGTGTATACCTATTGGAGGATTGGAGTGATTATGGGTTGCAGCATTTGCCAAATTTCCAGAAGGAAGATATCCCCTCCAGGAGCTTTGCTCTTCCTTAGGGATCTCAGCATTCAGGCCACCTCAGCTGAGGTCAGGGGAGCATCTAGGTCAAGGTCCTGCTGTTTTGATAGGGTGGAGAGGTGTAGGGCCTGCAGGAATGGGAGAACTCCCTCAGGATCTGGGCTTCTGGAAGAGGTACAAAGTGTGGCACAGAAATCAGCCATCACCTGGTTGATGTCCTCAGTTTTAAGTTGGACTACTCCTTTTTTATCAACCAGCGCAGCAATGTGCCTTTTGGCTTGTTGCTGTTTCAGGCAGTACAAGAAGACTATCCCACCTTTCTCCCTTCCCTCCCAATATTTGTATCTGAGGCATATGATTGAGACTTCCACCTGGACAGCAGCTCATTTACCTCTATTCTCAGGGTGGCCAAGTGTGGACCAATCTGGGTTTGGAGTGATGGGCTTTTGAGGAATTTAAATTCCCTTTCCACCTCCGTTAGTTGATTTTCCAATTCCCGGAGATGGAGTTCCCACTTTTTCCTTCTTGTGTGAGCATAGTTCATGACCAGTCCCCAGAAGGTGGTCTTAAATGCCTCCCATGTGGTAGCAGAGGAGGTGTCCGCAATTGGGTTGTTTTGAAAATATACAGTGGGCTCTTGCTGCAGCCATGTGGCAAGTTCAGGGTCTCTCAAAAGTAGGTGGTCCAGTCTCCAGGACAGGGAAGTGGCAAGGGGGGGGGCCCATGTGTATGTTAGTTGGACCAGGGCATGGTTGGAAATGGCCAGTGGAAGGATGGCAGTGTCCAGGGTGCTTTGGGTGATGGCTGGAGAGGTGAGCCAAAAATATATCTGGCTGTGGGAGCTATGGACAGGGGACTGAAATGAGTAATCGCATTCCTTGGGGTGGAAAATTCTCTAAATGTCAGAAAGGCCCATATCCTTCTGCAGTTGGGCAAGAGCATGGTCACCCCTAGAGTGGGGTTCTATGTTGGAGGGGCAACTATCTAGGAACAGGTCAAGGGTTAAGTTAAAATCTCCTCCTAGAAGCAGGGGGACGCCAACCGTCGCAGTCTCTCCCAGTTGCTGAGCTAACCCATGAAAGAAGGATGGCAAGTCTTTGTTAGGACTGTAGATGTTGCCTAGCAGCAAGGGTTCCTTTGGCGTATCCATCAATGCTATGACCCACATCCCGTTCGGCTCCTTAAACCTCTTCCTAAGAGACTAGCACAGGTTTTTATGTATAAGTATTGCCACTCCTCACTTTCCTGAGTGTGCTGACACATAAATGACCTGGCCCACCCAATACCTCTTTAGCCTATCCTGATCTCCCTCGATCGGTTTTGTCTCCTGCAAAAAGGCCACCCTTGCTGTCAGCCTCTTCAAGTGCAAGAGCACCTGCTTCCTCTTATCGGGAGGTATTAAGCCCCCTCACATTCCAAGAAATGCATGATACGTCACCCATAAGGATATGGAGCAGGCACACTCTTAAGAAGTATGCTAAACAGGACGAGGCTGAGTGCAAGGCAGTAGCCCCCGCCCCCCCCCCGGAGACCTGGGATGCTTCTGCGAGCAGGGCATGTGTTGATGACAGTAAGTGGCACAACCCGATCTATACCAACTGATACATAGCCATTACAAACATTATCCTTTGTGTGTGAATGAACAACAACATTAAACAAAAAAAACTATATACAACGTTAGATACAGTCCTGTCCTTTGGGAAGTGTAGAGGCATCCCGGCAGTTGCCCTCTCCAGGTGTGGGCCTACCTCTATTCCCTGGGCATCATTACTGAGCACTGAGCCCTGAGCCCTGGTGCTCAGTACTACTGAGACCAGTGTGAGGGGACTCCCCTCCCAGAGTGCTGCAGGTTCAATATAGTGAACCTTGGTTTGTAGCTCAAAATTGCCTTTCAACCTTGAGGAAGGGCTGTAGAAGAGAGAGGGGTAGAGGATGAGGAGACAAAATTTAGGAGGGATGGGGGGTCTGTCTCCACCAGTCGTTATGGTATGGAGAAAGAACCAGGGGAAGGGGGTGAGAACTTGTCTGTTTAGTGCAGAGAAGATTGCACTATGTGCTCATGTGCATAGGGTCTCCTCCTCTGTGAGTAGAGTGCTGTATAACAAAACTTTGTAGGGGGGCAGTACGGGAGAAACTCCACATCCCTGGTGTTTTGCGTGGAGAACTCTGAGGTGGAGGATAGATGGGGTCAAGTGCCTTGGGATATCTTGGTATGTCTTGGGAGGGTGGACCGGTGAATTTTGGGGATCACGGGAAACCCGATCTGAGGGTGCTGGAATGACAGCTGCCCATCTCTGCCTGGTCCTGGCTCACTCCCTGGGTGTGGTCCATGCAGTAACTGGGCACTTTGCCCCCTCCTCCATTGGGAGTGCCCCTCTGTACTGCAATGTAGGGCCTGTGTGTAGCATCGCAAGTACTGTGCTATACCCCCCCCAGATTGCAAGAAGAAAGACCTTACAGTCGGCTCCCGGATAGCTGAAGTGGGGAAGCAGGGTCGTTGGCAAACCATAGTGGGGTTTGTATAGAGAGAGCTCAGCAATCCTCTCCAATGATTCTTGCAGAGCTGTGTGGCTGTGTTAGCCCCTGTGATATCCTTCTGGGTGTGGAAGCAGGGCATGTGGCTTGAAAACCAAGTCATCGCTTCAGTGATTGATGAGGTGGGGGGGGGCAAGCTGCACCTTTAAAGAAATCTAGGGCCCTGACTTGGCCTACTCAGGCAGCCCATACAGTCTGGAGCTACAGTTTGAGTTTGCAACCCCGGAAACCCCTGCCCCCCACATCGGTTCCATGCCCAAGTCAGCAGTAATCAGATGCACACGGAAATTTCACTTGTGATATGTGCTTCGGCCATGAATTAAGAGAGCAGGAGGGGGTCGCTGGGAAACCGGAGTACAGTTAAGTCAATTGAACTCAGCGATGCTCACCGTTGCAGCTGGCTCTGTTCACCCCTGCAGATTCCCTCCCGGTTGTGGAGCGGGGCAGTAGAAAAAATATCAATTGGCAATGCTGTGGATACTACAGGCCATGGGGAGAAGGCGTCTTGCACTACTCGGGGACTAAGAGACTCAGCTGGCCTGCTCGGAAGTCTATGCGACCAGAGATAGTGGTGTAGGTGCACCCCCCCCCCAGAAAACCCCTTTCCCTTCTCATTCCCAACCTACATCAAATAACAAGGAAAGAAACTGTAAAATAAACCCTCTACTTATCTGACCCCGACGATCGGTCCAGTAAGTGCTGAAGGTCTGGGATGGCCTGGGTCGGGCTGCTGCCTGGCTTGCTGCTTCTAGATTGGGCTTCCTGGTGCATGCAGAGTCTTGATCCAGCCGTGGAGGTGATGCTGGAGCTGCTGGTCCTGGCAGTTGTTGCAACAGGTAAGGGGGCTGGCTGGCTCAAGAGTCAGGAGACATTCCACTGGAGCCCTGTAGGCCTTCTGATGCTGCTCCAGGGTTCCTGGATGTAGGGCCTAATATTTTGTTTTCAGAACAATATTCCTGCAGTGGGTTGAGCTCCCCAATCTCCATCCTGCGGCACTCCGGGGACTCACTGTGCCGTCTGTGGAAGGAATGCTCCCTGTTTGCATGCTTTCTCGGGATGTTTGGCTTTCTGTTGTGTTTAGGGAGAATGTCCCATGGAGTATCTGGGTTCACCATCCAGTCCTCCTTCCTCTCGCTCTGGATGGGCACCCTCCAGTTCAGCCCCACAGAGGCCTCTCTGAGGTAGACATGCTTATGGGCTGGGGAGCTCAGTTCCTTAGGCAAGGTGCACTTCAGGAAGTCTATAAGGGCTTCAGGAGAGTCAAAAGTTAGTGGGACCACATTGTACTCGACCCTCATGGAAGCCAGGCATCTCATGGAGAAGGACAGTCCTATTCTGTGCATAAAATGCCTGGTCTCCATGTAAGCTTTTCTCCTGTCCGACAGGTCTTTAGAAAACTCATGGTAGACACTAATTTTGTGCGAGTGCCACACCACCTGCTGCTGCTTCCTTGCTCTGGCCATTATCATGTTTTTTACCCTGAAGTCCATGAATCTGGCTATTATAGGATGTGGCCTGTCCTGAGGCTTCGGCATTGGAGCCAGAGAGCGGTGCACTCTCTCCACCTGGGGAGGGTGAGCTGGGTCGAGCTTAAACATTTCTATTAGGGCATTCTGCAGGAAGCTTTCCGTGTCTTTAGATTCTGCCCTTCCTGGAAAACCCAAGAATCTTAAATAGTTCCGACGACGCTGGTTTCGAGATTGTTGAGCTTGCTGTGCATCTATAGAATGATGCACTGCTGATCCCTCAGGGCTGAAGTCAAGTCCTGAACGTTAATGTCCGTGGCATGCACCTTCCTTTCTGTTTGGAAGATTCTTGCTTCCAGTGTTTGAACCACATGTGTATTTTTGTTTGTTGCAAGCATTACCTGGGCAATTTGCTCCAGTAAATGACCAAACATAGCTTCCACAGAGGGATTTCTGCATGTTGCAGGCTGCTGCTGCACCATGCTGATGATGAAAGTAGATCTCTATCCAACACGCCAGGAGCTGAGTCAGATTACTGGCTGCGAACTGCAGATCGGGCTAAAATAGGTAAATATTCTGGGTCCTGATGTTCCTCTTACCCGCTATAGTCATTTTTAAACTGATTTAGCCATGGATAAATAAAGGATTTAGATGGATTTGCCTCTTGGTTGGTGAGTCGGTATACTATGCTGCCATGCTGGTAGGCGCCCCTAGTGGCAGTAATATCACTCCTATTCTTAATATAGCACCAGGCCTCTTCTCTAATGTGACACACAGGAATTCTATCTCACCATTTTCATCCTGTTCTTTCATTGCTTTAGTGGTCTCCTTGACATACAATGCACCCCTCCCCCCTTCCTGCTCACCTTGTCTGTTCTGAATAGACTGTAACCTTGAACACTAACATCCCAAGAATTATGCACCGACCACCAAGTCTCCATTATGGCCACAATATCTAGGTGTTCATCCACCTTTATGGTCTCTAGGTCCACCATTTTATTCCCTAGACTCACGGCATTTACAGACAGCTCTCTCCACCTTAAATCTCCTATTTCCTTATAATATCGAAATAAATTCCCTACCCCATTATAAGGGGGTTGCTAGCTAGGCTATTCCCTGCAGCTTCCCCACTAATCTGTTTAAATTTAACCTTTCTCTTGCATAGCTATACAATTTTTCACTCAGGACCATTATTCCCTCCCTGCTTAAGTGCAATCCGCCCGGAACGTATAGTTCTGCTTTTTTCCATGTCCTTCCCCATTTCACACCAAACCAAACCACTGTTCAGAACACCACCCCTTAACCATATATTAAACTCATCTGTTCTCCCCTTTCTATACATATTGGCTCCAGGAGTACTGGCAGTACTTCTGAAAGAGAGACAGATTTCTTTTCCAGCTTCCAGACTCTTGCCAAATCCTTGAATCTAGCTTGCATTTCCATGAGACCGCAGTCTGCCAAAAATTTAAATAAGTTTATCCTGAAGCTTGTAACAGAATGTTTTATCACAGACAGAGTGAGATTTGTCCTTACACCCCCTGTACCTAAATGTAGCTCTAAGTATTATATTGCTTAGTTCACTAGACTAATTAAGGTTACCTTGAAGATGATAGAGTTCACCATACTTATGATAATGACTAACACAAAATATCTTCCCCTGTAATCCAAATTCATGAAATTTCCCTTTTCACAATTTCCTCTAACTTTAAACTATACCACACAACTGTATGCCCAGTCGAGCAAAATATTTATATTTGAATATGAAAGACTAAAATGTGAGCCCCTTAAACAGTTCCCTGTAGTTATAATATATTCATAAATACAATACCAGGACCACCTAAGGGTGGATCATGATAGATCCTCCCTGTTCAGCTGAACATTTAAGTATGTGTGGGGTAGGAGGTGGGTGGGTGGGCAAAAACTCTCCAAGCTGCAAGCTGTAAGCACACCTCAGTAGCAGAAGTCCACACTCTTCAGACAGAACTTGGAATCAAATCCAAACAGAAATGTAAGCCCTTTACTTGCACAAGCCCTTACTTTACATTACTGCTTCTGGCCACTCTGGAGCTATCTGCTTAAATTAATGTTTTCAGATCAAGCTCTACAGCAGGTAGGCTCTGTCACAAACCCACTCAACAGGTCAGTCCTCTGCTCCCAAAGTGCCAACCTCTGAGCACAGTCTTGTGAACAGTTTAACAGAACAAGGTAACCCTCTTGTTTGTTTTGTGAGTTCGGATCAACCTTTGGTCTCCAGTCTTGGAGGGAATCAAACTGTGAACCTCTTACTAGAGTACCCAATGCACAGGCTCAGATATTTCTGTCTTCAGGGGGCCAGATATCTTTGCCTATGGACACCTAACCAGGTGTACAGAGATGAACCCTTAAAAACTTTAATAAAGACCTCAGATTTAAAACACTTCTCTTTCCAGTTTGGTATCACCATTCAAGCTTATGCCTAGTGTCTGCTATAACCACATATACTATTCTTGCAAATGAAAGAAAATCAAAGACAGACTCTATGCTCTATATGCTCTAAAAAGAGTTTTACTAAAATAGATAAAACACAAAATACAGAACTATTATATCACAAGACATACAAATCTTATAAAAGAACAAGGTTTTAAGCAGTAATTAGATTTCTCTCTCTAAATGCCTGCTTAAAGTGCTCCAAAGATGTTTCTTTGTCAGAGTCTAGATAGAAGTGTCTCTGAAGGAAAACATAATTAATGTTTTAAAAGCTGGTTTTCCCCACCTATTTTGCATGAGGTCACCTAGCTCCTCCCTGTCAGACTATATAAAAAATATATCTATATAAAAACAGGATGTCTTTTCCAAGTATTAAATTCTGCAATCCTCAGCATGACTCATGTCCTTCAAATGACATTTCTTTGATCTATTGATCAGTTTCCCCTCTCACACAGACATCAGCATTTATGATTTTGCACCAGTTTACTAAACCTGGTTTCCTCCTCTTGAAACATCATAAAATGGATATGCTCAACTCAAGCTTCTTCCAGCCTGTAATTAGCTTGAGTTGAGCATGCCATGTAGCACCTTGTTTCTAAAACCTGTGTGTGTGTGATCTCACACTGTTTCAGTATTTTCTCATGGCTTTCATCTTTCAGCTGAAACCTGGGGGGGGGGAGGTCACTCCAAGAGCACCAGATTTCTCAGCATCTCTCATGACAGACAGTCCATAACCCATTTTTATTTTACAAAAAATGATACAGTGATCAGAACCAGCTGTCTAAGTGTCACATTTCTCCCCACCTAGAGTGAATTTGGGGCCTCTGTCCCCTGCATGGGATGAGCTTCCCAAATCAGTTCACTCCTCATAGACCATAGACCATAGACAGACCATCTGAGTTCTGATTTTGTTTTCCAGCCCTATGTACAATTTTCAGATCATACCCTTGCAAAGCAAGACTTCATCTTAGCAATCTACCATTGTTTTTCCCCATCTACATCAGCCAAACCAGGGGGTTGTGGTCATCTGCACCACAAAATGCTGACCATACAAGTATGGCTCCAACTTCTTTAGGGCCCACACTATGGCAAGACATTCTTTTTCTGCCATGGAGTATGCCTGCTCCCTGGGAAGTAACTTTTTACTCAGGTAGGCTATTGGGTGATCCCTCCAATGGCTGGATGTCTGACTCAGTACTGCCCCAATACCCACATCTGAGGCATCAGTCTGAACTATAAAGGTTTTACTATAGTCAGGACTTGTCAAAACAGGAGCACTGCACAGTGCCTCCTTTAGTTTGGTAAAGGCTTCCTCACAGGCTGGGCCCCAGGTAATTTTCTTTGGCATCCTTTTCTTTGTCAGATCAGACAGGAGAGCAGCTAGGGCACTGTAACTGGGTGCAAATTTTCTGTAGTACCCTGCTGTCCCTAGAAAACTCCTGACCTACTTCTGTGTTTCTGGTCTGGGCCATGCCTGGATCACCTCTATCTTTATTTGGTTAGGATGGACCTGTCCCCAGCCTACCACATGCCTGAGGTGTGCCACTTCTCCCATGACCACCTGGCACTTCTCTGATTTGACAGTGAGCCCGGCCCTCTGTATCCTGCCCAGCACTTCCCTATGGTGTGATAGGTGTTCCTCCCAGCTGGTATTAAAGATGGCAATGTCATCCAGGTACGTCATGGCGTACTCCTCAGCACCATTTAACACCTGGTTCACCAACCTTTGGAAAGTGGCCAGAGCATTCTTCATTCCAAAAGGCATTACTTTAAACTCAAATAGCCTATCGGAGTGATGAAGGCTGATGTCTCCCTAGCTCTGTCTGTCAACTGTACCTGCCAATACCCCTTTGTCAGGTCAATGGTTGTAAGGTAGGTCATCCCTCCCAACTTGTCCAGGAGTTTGTCCACATGGGGCATCGTGTGGGCATCTGACTTTGTGACTGCATTCAGTCCATGATAGTCCACACAGAAATGAGTAGAGCCATCTGGCTTAGGCACAAGGACTATGGGTGAGGCCCAGGGACTGTGAGATCTCTGGATTATCCCTAAATCCAGCATCTCCTCCACTTCCCTTCTAATGTCCTTTTTGACAGCCTCTGATACCCGATATGCTGTCCACCATATGGGCATCTGTGTCCCTGTCTCCACATCATGTGTCGCTAAGGGGGTTAGTCCAAGCTTGGCGCTAAACAAGGGGACAAAGTCTGCTAAAACCTCACGTACTTTCTGGATCTGGTCCGGGGCCAGCTGGGGGACAATTTTACTGCCTCCACAGAGGACTCCCACTTGCTTTCTTCCAGCAAATCCAAAAGGGGGTCTCCTTCATCCGTCCCCTCCCCATGACTACACACTGCAAACGCCATGTCAACCCTATTTGCATATGGCTTCATCATGTTGACATGGTACATCCTTTCTGTCTGTCTTCTGTCAGGTAACTCCACAATGTAGTTCACGTCATTTATCTTCCTAATCACTTTGTACAGTCCTGCCCACTCAGCCTGCTGCTTGTCTTTCTGGACCGGAATAAGGAGCATGACTTCCTGATCCACCATGTATAAGCGAGCTCTAGCTCCGCAGTCATACCACACTTTTTGTTTCTGTTGGGCAGCAGCCAGGTTGCTCTGGGCTGTCCCCATAAGCTCCTTTAGTCTTTCCCTAAACCTAAGTATGTACTCCACAATGGGAGTTCCCTGGGTGGCGTGCTTGCCTTCCCAGTCCTCCCGGATCAAGTCTAGGGACCCACGTACCCGGCGTCCATATTAGAGTTCAAAGGGGAAAAATCCTGTCGACTCTTGGGGCACCTTCCTGTATGCAAACAACAGGTGGGAAAGGTATTTCTCTCAGTCCCTCCCATGCTGTTCAGCAAAAGTCCGGAGCATGGACTTTAGGGTACCATTGAATTGTTCCACAAGTCCATTGGCTTGTGGGTGATACAGTGTCATGCATCTCTGCACCACCCCACACTTCTCCCATAAACATTTCATCAGGTCCAACATGAAGGAACCCCCTAGATTGGTGATAACCTCCTGGGAAACCCAACATGGGAGAAAATCCCAAGTAAGGCATCTGCCACTTTGTCTGTCCTCAGTGAGGATAGGGCGGCTGCCTCTGGGTACCGGGTGGCATAATCCACCACAGTCAGGATGAATCTCTTCTCTGAGGATCTGGGGGTATTTAAAGGCCCCACAATATCCATTCCCACCCTCTGGAATGGCTCCTCCACTATGGGCAATGGAATCAGGGCGGCTTGGGTTTTCTTGCCCACTTTCCCTATTTTTTGGCACCAGTGGCAAGACCTGCAATATTCCTTCACTTGCTGGGTGAAGTTAGGCCAGTAGAAATTCTGGGCTAACCCCTGCATAGTGCGCGTGATTCCCAGATGACCAGACAAGGGAATATCATGTGCATTTTTGAGCAACTGCTCATGATAACCCTGGGGAATGACAAGCTGCCTGCCTAGCATCCCTCCCTCTGTCTGCACAGCCTGAGTATACATAAGTCCATTTTCCCAATAAACCTTATGTTTACCATCACCTCCCCGTGCACCGTCTGCCCAAGCCCTCAGCTTCTCTAAACTGGGGTTACTTCTCTGAGCAGCTGCAAACCCGTCACACATTCCCAAGGCATGGGACAGGTCCCCTTCAGTCACTAAACTAGGGTCCCTAGCACTAGCATCAGGGCATTCAGGATCACTGTCAATCCCAACCCTCTGACAATGGGTCACCCCTCCCTCTTCAGAGTAACCCTATGTAGCTGTGTGGTTACTTGCTACTGGGGAAATTTCTACCCCCTCTTCATTAATCTCCATATCAGGAGACACCGGCTGGGGAACCAGCCTCTCAGTGGCTTCCACAATGGCTTCTGTGGGGTTCAAGGAATTACAATTTTCCCTTGCTGCTTGGCTATGGGTAACTGCACATACCATCCCCTGTTTTAGATTGTTGCCCAGGATCACATCCACTGCTAATGTTTTGGCTACAGCCACCTGTTGCACAGTTCCCCCTGTTCCACTCCAGTCTAAGAGAACACTAGTGAGGGGCAATGTTTTCACCTCATCAGTAAAGTCCTGTACAGTGACATATTTTTTGGGTATAAGCTGACCAGGCTCTACCAGATCCCCCTTTACCAAGGTCAAGGATGCCCCTGTGTCCCTTAACCCTTGCGTCTGTACACCATTCACCATGACTGGGTGCATGTGTTCCCTCATGTTCACTGGCATGCTTCCAGGGACACACAAATAACCTACTTCCTTTCTAGCACCCTGCTGTGTATTATTGCTTGCCTTTTTGGGACACTGTCTGGCAATATGTCTAGTTTTCTTACACAACCAACATTCATTTCTTCTCTCAGAGAACTCTCTTCTCTGAAACCTGGGGTTAACTAGTTTCGGTGGAGGCAGTGAGGGTTTTAGCTGCCCTGAAGGTGCGCTTTTCCCCTGCTGCACTGCCACATCCGCCCCATTTGCTCTCAGAGCAGGTCTGCTCTTGGCATAGCGGTCCGAGAGTTCCACAGCCTCTTGCAGTGTTTTGGGATCTCGGTCCTCTAGCCATGTTTTTAGCTCTGCTGGGCATGCCCAATAAAACTGTTCTAATAAAATCACATTTTCAATTTTATCAACAGAGTTTGCCTCTATTCCTTCCCACGGTTTTAAAAACTGATGTTGTTTCGTGGCTAGCTCCTCATAGCTCATATCAGGGCTTCTCCTGAGCTTACAGAATTTAGCTCTGTATGATTCAGCAGTTAATTCAAACTTTTTTAATGGTGCAGCTTTTAGTTTGCTGTAATTATTACTGTCCTCATTGTCCATTTGACCCAATGCATCCTGAGCTTTCCCGGTAAGTAGCGGGGATAGCTGGAAGCTCCAGGACTCTCTAGGAATTTTAGCCTGAATGCAAACTTTTTCAAAAGAATTTAAAAAGGCATCCATATCTTTCCCCTCTTTAAATCTGGCTATTAATTTGGAATTCAATTTGTAACCCAGTCCTGCAATCCCAGTTAAATGCAAGCCACTTACCTGCTCTGATGCTGCTGGTTGGAGTCTTAGCTTCTCCAGTTCATGTTGCCTCTGGCGCTCCTCTCTCTTCTCCTCTGCAGCTGACTAGCACTCATGCTCCTCACACTCTGCTTCACGGTGTTCTCGCTCTGCCTCACAGTCCGCCTCTCGGCGATCTCATTCTGCCTCATGGTCCACCTCTCATTTCTCTCGTTCTCTCTTCTCCTGGAACTCCAACTCCATCCTGTGCAACTCAGTTTGCAGCCTGAGTACCTCTGGATTCAGGATACTGGTGACCTTCCCCTGCTGCTGTGGCCCTTCACTGACAGTGGCCCTGTTGCCCTCCTTATCGGATCTGGATACTGCACTGGCTGCTAGCCCTGCCACAATCAAGGTTCGATCCTTTCCAGTCATGGTCCATGACTCGCTGCTCTGGGTATCTGCTACCATCAGGGCATCAATGAGGTTCTGCTTTTTGGCTGTCACCTCGAACGGGACTCCTCTGTCCCCGCACAACTGCTTCAAGTAATCTACAGTGTGCCTGCTGTAGTCAGAAGCCATCTTCTTCCCTGACTACGGCTACTCTGACTTGCACTTTAGGAAAAAATAAATAAAACAAGTAGGAACTGGACTGTACGCCAAGTGATACAGTTCTGTTTCCTTTTTAAAATAAAACTCTGCCTTTTTCTTTCTTTGCAAGTGAGCTTACAGTCTCAAGCTGACACAGAACAATAAAAGCTTGTAATACCAAAATTATGTCACCGCTGCCAACTAATCTGTCACAAACCCACTCAGCAGGTCAGCCCTCTACTCCCAAAGTGCCAACCTCCGAGCACAGCCTTGTTCTGTTAAACTGTTCACAAGACTGCGCTTGGAGGGTTGGCTCTTGGAGTAGAAAACTGACTCTGAGCTAGGCTCATCATAAACTAGAAAGTGATCCTGATCTAGAATGAAGCCTAGAGGGGAAGTTTCAAAATCTAGGGGCAATGAGTTCTGCAGAAATGTAATAGAAAAGTTAATGGCCTGCTGGCCACGTTCAGAACTTTCCCATAGAAAATAACAATTCCAGCAGTTCAGCTAACTGTTAGCCAGAAAGAACAAGCCTTCTACTCAGTCTAACAAATAATCAGGAACATTTAAGTGGGTGCAGTTTAAGGAAAACCAGAGTTTATGCATCTATCCTCCAATGTCAACCAGTTAAGGTTCCTGTTAAGATTACAAGAATGTGTTAAAAAAGTGACAGCCACTGACTAGTGAGCCAGGCTATTGTACAAAATTCACCTTGTGCAAACAGGACTTTGGGGCACAATCATAAAACAATATCGCTGTAGTTAAGTACAGGAAAATGAGAACTTGAATTTGGTGATGACAGTGATCAAAACAAAACAAGTTCTTATTCTTATTTAGAAATCCTGTCTTAGGAGTCAAATTATTTACCAGTTCATTAACACGACCATCTCCTAAAAGAAGATGTTATTGCCAGACTCCTCAGTATTTATTGGAACCAACTAGCTCAAGAGACTTCCCATCAATAGTAGAGATGACACACTGGGTTTTATTAGATACCTTATGAAGTTTGCTTTGAGGTCTAAATAGTATTTATTTTGGTCTTACAGTAGGTTCATAGATAAGAAACTTAGAAGAGATCATGTATGTTTTTTTTTTTTCAATTCTGTTTACTCTCACCTTTGCGGCAGGGGCTGGTCCCCATTCCACCTTGTGTGTGGGCTCTCAACACTCCCCACCAGCCAGCCTCTGCCTCAGTCGCATGGCAGAGAGGACCACAGCTTGCCCCCTATGGAGGGCCCCACCCGCGGAGGGACAGGGGAGATACCAACATCACCCTGTAGCCCCCACCCTGTCTTACTCTGGGCTTTGTTTGGTTGGTGGAAGTGTTGTAGCCCATCAGAGGCTTCCTGCTGCATGTGAGAGTGGGGTGTTTTCTTGTACATGGTACCTCAGGAGGAGGAGCACGTG
The DNA here is from genome assembly GCA_016271365.2 of Neoceratodus forsteri. Classification (NCBI taxonomy): domain Eukaryota; kingdom Metazoa; phylum Chordata; order Ceratodontiformes; family Ceratodontidae; genus Neoceratodus; species Neoceratodus forsteri. The sequence continues at coordinate 432,724,994 of CM057450.1, read as the reverse complement.
TAATGAGGCCTGCATGTCATGACGCACACTCCCATGCAATCTTCTAGGCCTCCACTTCCTCTGATCCACTACGATGTGCTCTTGACTGTTGTGCATCCAGCTGCCACTGGGTGCTGCTAAATCACCGGAAAGCATGGAGACCCACCCCAGGGGAGGAGAGCTTGCTGATGGCAGCTCAATCCTATACCCTCCCCCCAGCCAACACTCAGCATCCCATGCTCATTCCCAAGCACAGGTCCCCGGCATGGCACAAGGTGTGGCATCTGGCAACTCAACCATCAGTGCCACTGAGCTGGCTGAGATTATGTGTGTTGATAGTGCATGAAACCCCTCTTGAAGGGTAAACAGTAGAGTATTAAGATCAGGGCAGACACCATAAAAATAGTGTCATCAGCATAAAGCTGATTAAATAAATTGCTAGTATGATTTCTGTCAATTAGCATGCAGAGCTCATGTACCCTTTATCCAGTGTACTGTATTGTCTCATGTGGGAGCTCTAGAAGGGAGCATTTCACTTCAATGCCAGGGGAGAGGACGGCACATGAAAATGAAAGAAAAAGAATAAACTTATTATAAATCACTCAAACTAAACTTGAATGGTTAATAATAAGTTAATAGAGCCTTCAAGGGGTGCCTCTTATGGTATACAAGACTCCTCTCCTGAGGTTTGGGCAGCCAGAACCACTCAGCTTTGCTTTACAATCCTCTTTCCCAAACATCAGGTTTGAAATCTCTTCTACCATAAGAAACATCCCGTGGAGACCCTATTAACTTATAAAATGAGTATTCTGAACATAGAGACCAGAGTCATTTATATACTAGGAAAACAGAATTGGGCTAGGAGTTGAACCCTGGAGAAACCCTCAAAACATAAGAAGAGGCCCAGATTTAAAACTACCTAATGAAACTCTTGGATGACAACATGACTGATAGTCCTTAAACCAGAGCAAGACTCCTTGGCTTAAACTCAAGTCAATAAGCCTGCACAACAAAATATGATGATGTACTGCACGTTGTCAAAAGCCTTAGAAAATCGGTGAACATGGCACCAGCCAAGCTACCAAAACCCGTTGCATATTGATGTCATCCAAGACCCTCAACACTGTGGTAATAGTAAAATGATGAGACATGAAACCAGATTAATATTTTTTAAAGCAAGTATTTTCAAACAATTAGAAAATTGATTAGAAACCAATCTCTCCAATAGTTAAAAGACGACTGAGAGGAGAGATATCAGACAAAAGTATTGAGATTATCAGTATGACCTCCTTTGTGAACTGTAAAAACTTGAGCCTCCTTCCATCTAGAAGGAAGGATACATTTAAAGAAACAAGTCAGTTGAGTGGAAATTTGAAATGCTTTACATTTCAGAAAATTAGGATAAATGCCATCAGGGCCATGGCTACAACTGACTTTTTCTTGAAAGGAATCAGCAAGGTAAACCATGGAGAACTATTCAACAGGAAAAGTGGGTCAATAACACAGGGGCATAAATGGAAGCTTGCCGGAGGGAGATTCAGGAGGGATGTAAGAAAATGTTACTTCATCAAGAAAACAGTTGAACCATGCAACAGCCTACCCACTGAAGTGGTAGGAGCAAAATCATAAATAAATTCAAGCATGGATGGAACAAAGTAAGGGACTCTTGATCGTTACTGGGGAGGGGCTGGGACCACTACAGCAGAGAGCAAGGGGAGGAACACCCCATGTAGACAATATGACACAGGGTATGGTAGGGTAAAATAAGGCAGACTGGATGGACCAGTGGTCTTTTTCTGATTACATTGTCCGTGTTTCTATGTTTCAAATTAAGAAGCACCTCTGGTACTTCAGTGGAATTGAAAACTAAAAATTAAAATTTAGTTGAAGGATTAGGAGACATGAAAAAAAAAATAATGGCCCATTATACTAAAGGCCATACTAAATGTAGTATGGAGCTTAGGAGGCAAAATGCCCATAATTGCTCTGGTCCATTATCCGTAATAAAAAAGTTCATTGCCCTCCAATATGTGTCTATCCAATTTTGCTTTAAATTCCTTTTTATTTGTACTAATTATTATGTTAGTCAGTAACTTATTCCACATATTTACTATGCATTGTGTGTAGAATTATTTTCTTCTGTGTGTGTGGAATTTCAGTGGTCTAATTTGTATAGGGTGTCCCCTAATGCAGATATTATCAGGTTTGAATTCGAGACTGAGCTCACTAATTAGATATTCATCCTGCATAATACCGTAGCACAATAATAGAGTTCCTCTTTTTACGGCTGCAGTGGGCAGAGCCTGCAGACATTTTGCATGTACAAAAGGGCTGATGTCCAGTTTTCTGTCCATGAAACTGGCTGAAGGTGTAAATAGTCTCCTCCACCTTACCCTCTTCCAAGAAATGCTTTCCGCCCTCAAATAAATATGCTTTCACGTTAGTCAATGGTTGCAGGGCACTATTTAGTTTCTTAAATGGGAGGTACAAGAACTGGAACCTGAGTAGTGGGAGGCAGCATATTATTTTTTTGGGGGTGTAAGATCCACTCCCACCTCCACCTGAGAAGCTCTTAAAGATCCACCACCACCTTTTTTTTGGTTCATGTGGGAGGGGCATGAGGTGGATCTATCATGTTGGAACAACTGACTATCAGAGCTGCTTGGGGCATCAGAGCTTAAGGTTCAGAAGGAAAGAAAAAGTAATTAAAGAGTGCCTGAAACTGCATCCTTATACAGCACTTGTGAAATTGCATTCTGAAATTACAGCACTTGAGGAAAGCAAGCACTTGCAACACAAGAATGACTATTAAGGTATAAGCCCACAAAGGAGTAAAATATGTCACCCAAAGAAGATTATCCCTTATTGGATACTAGAGTGTCTGTTTCTTAAAAGCTTATTATACCCCCCCCACACACACAGCTGAAGCACCCACCCAGATAGCTAGGGGAAGCTCTACATTATTATCTCTCTGGAACCTGAAGTTTAGCAGTAAAGTGTGAAGAGAATAAAGTATTGTGTTTTGTGCATTTCAATAGGTTTAGTGCTTTGAAGTTAAAAGATATACATATATTACATAGTGTCATGGGCACCTGAAAAGGAAGGAGATACTACTGAAATAAATGTTATTCTGATAATTTATTTATTTATGTGTAAGATTTTAAGTATAGTTCTGCCTAGGTCACAGACACATAAGCTATAAAAAGTACATTTAAGGATGGATGTATTAGTCAAAGCTTGTAGTAGCAAAATAAAGCAAGAAAAATAATATATTGTGTTATTTTTCTTTCAATTGTTTAACCAAGAGTGGCACACTAAGCTTAAAGCTTGTTTACAGGGGCAACCTGAGAGCACATGGAAGTTAAGTGACTTGCTTAGGATCACCCAGTATGCAAGTGGGGGCTGTGGGATTCAAACCCAGATGTCCAGATTAGCAGCTCAGAGCCTTAAACCACTGTGCTATACTGCCTCCCTAGTTATGGCAGTCATCTGTTTTATGGCTCATGATGTTGGTGTAGTAAGCAGCGGTACATTGCATATCAGGTGTAAAATGTCAATAAGTAGGTCATGCAATAGATGTGCTGAGCAGCTACTGAAGCAAGAAATGTATTTAGGATAGTAAAATATTCCTGTTAGAAAACTGATAAATGTGTGACATTTGCACCTCAGTTTCAAGGAGGTCCTTATGGGGTGTCAATGTACAATATAAAGTAGTTACAGTTTTTAAGTTGTCTGGGCAATTGCTTTGTACTACCACTGTTACTAAATTTAAATTATTCTATGAAGAAAATTAAGTTTATGTAACTGTCTGTAAATGTATTCAAAACATTAATTGTCCTTATAATGTAATGCATTAAATGCTGTTGCTAGGTTAAGAAGTCACATAACAATACCCAGGGCATTAGGGTTTCTGACCATAACACCCTGCCCCATAGGGACTGACAGGCATCAGGGGTGTGACTTGGGATTGTCAACAGTAATGTTCATGCCATTCCACCCCCATACCCACCCTGCAGCCAGTGACAGATATTGAGGTGTGCCTTTGATTCTTCATCCCCAAAGTTCACTCCATTTTCTTATACAGTACTGTACCCATTTCAACATGTTTCCTTATGGAATGGGGTGAGTGTAAAGCTTGAACACCCCAAGGCACACATCAACACTTGTCTATGTCTACAGGGTAGGGTGAGGTGAAATGGCAAGAGCGTTATGGGCAACGACCAAAAGACACACCCCAATGCCTGTCCATCTCTGAATGGTGGGGGTGGGGTTGGCGTCACTTCAATACTTCACTGCCATTCCTATTCTGACTGTCTGTCAGTCGGTCTCTCTCTATCTATATGTCTATGTAATTATCTATCTTTCTATCAATTGCATTTATGGCTATTTTTATCTATTTCTAAAACAAACCTGCATATCACATTTGCCTGCACTCTGAGCACATACTTATGAAACGGTACATATTTGTACTCCACTTCTGCATAGACCTCATACTTTCCTAATATTCCCATTATCACAAGCATAATTATCTTACCTTTGTCAAAAGTGACCCCCTCTGAAAGTTACTATCACATGTTCTCTGCTAACAGTCCATCATTACACCTGACTTCCTGACATCAACACATTGCTTAAATATAACTAATATCACCTAATGGACAAAAACCCTGTTTCTCTAAAAAAAAAAAAAAAATCTGTGTAAATGATCCCAAGGCTGAACACATGCCAGCCATTATTTTTATTTGTACTGCCACCTTCTGTACCATTATGGGGATTTGCATATGTTTCCCATGATGCTTTGCATTATTGGGATATGTGCGATTGTGTTTTCTTTAAAAGTTGGCTGTCTGGCCAATATTCTCTGGGATAACACATATCTCGGTAGCATTTGCTCTGGGGTTCTTTTATAAACCTATATTGCTTCCTGTTCCTTCCATTAAAACGTATACCTCCATATATTTTTCTAATAATGTGTATGCCTTCCTTAGAACAGAAACTAAAACAAATCTTACTACTTACAAATCATTGTGTTGTTTCTCCATACCTCCTTAACAATTCCACACAACTTCACTAACTTCATTATGCAGCCGTGGTGGATCTGACCTTATTTTGTTCTTCTAGACTCCAGTGACATTATATTTAAATGTTTCAGCCTGTCCTGATAGTTGAGATCCTTGAATGCATGAATCATTTTTGTGGCTCTACGCTGCACCCTTTCTATTTTCTGTATTTTTCGCTTTTGTAGAGGACACCACACTGGGCTTCCATAATCCAAAACTGACCTCACATAAGCCAGCTACAATGGCACAATAACATCTACCATCCTACTCCTTTTAATAGAATGCAGTATATGATTTTCATTTGCTATTGGTTTTATACAGTGATATGATTACTCAAGTTTCTGATTGTGACCCCCAGATCTTGTTCATGTGTGGACTCATTGAGATTCATATTCCCATGACTGTAGGTGTATTTTATTGTTTGCTTGTCTACAGTATATGTAACACGCAGCACTTTTCAAAGTTAAAGGACATCCCTCTGTTTACAGCCCAATTATATGTAATATCCAAGTCAGATTGAATAGATACCCTTTCTTCTGTCGTGTGTCCACTATGCCTGCTAATTTAGTGTCATCGGCATATTTACATGTTCAATTTTTTGTATCTTCACACACGTCTGATATGAAAAGTTGAAATAATGTTAGATCCAACACGGATCCCTGTGGGACATGGCTAGTAACAGAACCAATATATGAAAGATGCCTTTTATGGATGCTCTCTGTGTGCTACTCTGAAGCAGTCTCTTGGTCCATCTAGTTATTGTTGGATTGATATTAAGTTTAATCATATTATCAATTATGGCTCCCTGTGGTACAGTGTCGACAGCTTTTGAGGAATCCAGGCATAAACAATCTATATTTTTGCCCTTATCTAGTGCAGCAGATATTTTTTCATAAACACAAGGAGATTTGTTACACATGGCCTTCCAGAGGAAAACCTGTACTGTTCTGCATCAACCAAGTTATGCATTCTTAGATGGTCATTCATATGATCTTTTCCTTCCAACAGTTTACATGACACGATGTTAGGCTGATAGGCCTGCAATTTTTATAAGTGTCCTTTTTCCCTTTTTTATTTAAAGGGATAACTATAGCTGATAGTCAATCTTTGGGTATTTTGCAATGTCTTAATAATGCTTCAAATAAGGACTTAAGTGGTTTAGCGATGACAGGCAACATTAACTTCAAAATTCTGCTCTAGATATTGTCCCGGCTAGCAGAATTTAGTGTTTTCATCTTTTGAATTCTACTTTTTATGTCCTGTTCACTAATTTTGATGGGAGATTCATTACTATCTGGGATAGTCCCTGTAGGCGGTGAAGATTTGGAGAAAACTGAAATAAAATGTTTGTTGAATATGTTGACCATTTTATTCGGGTCATCAATAGTACTTTCATAGTCTTTTATTGAACAAAGGCCAGTATCAGTATTTCTAAGAGAGTTAATATAACTGTAAAAGTCCTTAAGATTATGTTTGTGGTATTCATTGCTATTTTTAATTCAGATTTTCTTGTTATCCTATTTATATTATTTCTGCATTGTTTCAGTACTATATTATAATCATTCCAAGACTTATCTGTTCTATCTTTAAGGTACTTCTTATACAGTGTTTTTTTTTTTCTATATTAATTTTTTAATCAATTTTGTTAGCCATCTTTGTTTAATACCATGTTTATAATATTTTATTTTCCTAATATGTTTATTATAAACCACAAAGATAGCTTTCTGGATTTGCACCCACATTTCTTCTACGGTTTTATTTTCTAATAGTATTTCCCTATCAATATGATTTTTTTTTTACTTGCTATTTATGCTCCTTCCCTGCACCCTAGATGCCACCACCTGGAGAGTCACTAATTGCATCTGCCCCAGCCTCATTCTTACTTGAACTGCGGTATTCCCTCCATGTGGCCTCGGATTGCCCCCTGGGTGGGGACAGGGATGGGGCGCCTACACCCCGAACTATATCAATTTTGTCAGGGCACCAAACCAGGACAGGCAGGCAGGCTGTGGGGTCTGCGTTAGAGTGCTCCATCTTCCAGGAGCCTAGAGGGCAATTTTCCAGTGTTCCTGTGTTGGCATGCATCCCCGATGTCAAGGCCCTCCAATGCTGACGTCCGCCGTACACTTACCCCACATTGTGAGACAGGGAACTTGCTGTGCTCCTGGCCTCTGCCAGAGGGAAATCAAACTCTGACATTTGGGCCCCCCTCCCTCCCAGGAGAGGAGAGCTGTCCTCCGGATGCTTGATCCTCTCCTTCCCCTGCCAACCCCTGGCGGTCTGGGCTCATTCCCGAACCCGGGTCACCGGCATAGCGCGATGTGTGGCATCCAGTTCCTCAACCCTCAGCGCCACTATCAATATGATTTAATTCATCATGGTTGCTTTGTATGTTGGTCATGCTATACAAGTAAATTTCTTTACTTCCCTTCGCTTTAGTATAAGTTTCCAGAAATCAAAAAGTAATACTATTATGATCGCTACTGCCTAGAGATATTCATACCTCACGGTCTAATATATTTATAGTTGGTGAACTTAATAGTATATCTAATATGTTTGTTCCTCTTGTAGGTGTATTTATATGTTGAATTGAGTTAAATTGCTCTTGGGTCTTTAAAAATTCCTTACTAGTAAGACTAATGGCTTGTTTTGTCTTCCAGCAGATGTCTCCATAATTTAGGTCACCCAGGAAAATGATTTCTCCCAGGTCATCCGCTCTTTCAATTTCATGACTAATGCTTGTACTTATCTGATTACTAGCATTAGGAGGTCTGTAGCACAGCCCAAGTATAATACTTTTGTTGACATTTTTAGTTATTTTGATCCATAGTGTTTTAGTTTAACTATTTGCCCTTCTTATTTTTTCTGACACATCTGCTGTTGATATATATGACTGGATACAAAAATAACTATGCCCCTTCTTTTGTATCATTTCTATCCAGTCTGATTAGTTGATAACCTTGTATTTATTTGCCCCAGGTTTCTTCCTCATACCACCATGTCTCTCTTATAAAGGCTATATCAATATTCTTTCCAGCTCCAAGTAAGGCCTCTAATTCAATAATTTTATTATTTAAACTCCTTGGGCCCAATTCCAGAAGCCGCTAGACCGATGCAAGGTGCTTCCGTCAAAAAACGATGACACAAGTAACACCTTGTGTCATATTTTGTGGCATTCCCTATTCTGAAATGTGGTCTGTGCTGGAATGGGAATGCTCTGCACCAAACGGGCACTGCGCCACCCTTGCAACCTACATCAGGATATGCCAGGTCATAAGGGGGCTTGCACCATGGTGGGCCTGCAACATCCACCTTAGTGGGATTCCAAAAGCCCCACCATGGCCATAGCAAGGGGGCCACTTTAGGCCAGCCAGGAGGTGGTCTTCACTCCTTGCAACATAACCTCACAAGGTGGGGAACTGGCAGGGGGGGCTCTGAATGTGGGGTTTGGGGGCAGAAGGGACAGGGTAGTACCATAGGGGTGTTGGGGAGCAAGTGGGTATGCCAGGGGTATGATCGGGCATCCAGTGGGTTGGCAATAATATAGCACAGTATACCCCATTATGTGACTTGTGCTGCCAAGGGCACCCACACTGGGTGCCCGGTCATCCCCCTGGCATACCCACTCACTCCCTCACACCCGCTATGTAATCCCCTGTGCCACTGTTGCCCTAGAAGCCCTCCTGGCATTGATAACTGTCATGCACCTGATGGTGGGTGTGGGCACATCTATGCAGCAGGTCCTGCAGGTACACCTAGCATTCGGTGCTAGCTTGCCTTTGCAGCAATTCCCAGATGCTTGGCACAGGGAGCCCCAATTTTTCAAAATCAGGCGCATGGTCCCTGATGCACCAGGAGTATGCCGTAGCCCTAGATCACAGGAAAACTGTGGTGATCTAAGGGCTTTTTCAGAATCAGGCCCCTGGCATTACACACGTAACATATTGGGTCCAATTCCAGAAGCCACTAGACTGACACAAGGTGCTTGCATCAAACACCAATGATGCAAGTAGCACCTTGTGTCATATTTTGTGGCATTCCGTATTCCAAATCAAGGTCTGCACTGGAATGGGAAACCGCAGTGCCAGACAAGCACTGTGCCACCCTTGCGACCTACATCGGTATATACCAGGTTGCAAGGGTGCTTGCACCATGGCGGAGCTGCAACATCCACCTTAGTGGGATTCCAAAAGCCCTGCCATGGTCATAGCAAGGGAGCCACCCTAGACCAACCATGAAGTGGGCTGCACCCCTTGTGGCATTGCCCCACACGGTGGAGGACTGGCAGGGGGGGCTCTGTATGTATGGTTTGTGGGCAGAAGGGACAGGGGAGTGCCATGGGGTGTTGGGAGGAAGTGGGTATGCCAGGGGTGTGGTCAGGCACCCGGCAGGTTGGCAGTAATATAGCACAGCATATGCCATTATGTGACTGGCGCCACCAAGGGTACCACTGCTGGGTGCCCAATCATTCCCCAGCATACCCACTCATTCCCTCACACCTCCTATGACATCCCCAGTGCCACTGCTGCCCCAGGAACCCTCCTGGCATTGATAACTGTCATGCACCTGGAGGTGGGGGTGGGCATATCTGTGTGGCAGGTCTCGTGGTGCACCTAGCATTCGGTTCTAGCCTGCCTTTGCAGCAATTCCCAGGTGTTTGGCACAGGGAGACCCGATTTTTCAGAATCAGGCTCATGGTCCCTGATGCACTGGGAGTGTACCGCAGCCCTAGGTCACCTGATAATTGCGGTAATCTAAGGACTCTTTGAGAAATGGGCTCATAAACTCACTATTCATGGATTTGTTCCTTGTTTTTTTTGTTGTTATCTGTGGTGTTCTGTCCATTCCAACCCCCTTACCAGTTTAAACTTTCTCTTGGGAGCACTTCTTTTATTAGGTTTCCTAAGATGTTACTTCCTGCTCTGCTTAAATGTAGCCTATCTTTGGCATATACTTGCTTTTTACCATACACCATATGATTGGTATGGTTTCCTAAAGGAGTCTCAAAGGAATAACATTAGCAAACTGTGTTTACTATCATGAGGAACGACTAGAGAAGCTGAGCTGTCAAATAAGTAACTTGACACAATAACATTTGTATTAAAAATAGTCAGAAGTGCTGAAGGAGACAAGGAAAGGCACCCCTCCACCAGCGATTCCAGATACAGATCTGTTTTTTATTGTCTCATGGGAGTTTAACAATATTTCAATATTCATTAGGGGCAAGGCCTCTGGTTTTCGGTTTTTACCAGAAAACTTGGCAAAATTCTGGAATTTGGACTGTCTGCACATTGGAAAACACAAAGAATTTCATGGAATTTTGAATTTTAGGCCAAATCAGTAGATGTGTAGAACTTTTTATTTTCTTATTATTGATTCCTGTACTATTTTCAATTTGCTTCAATTAATGCTCTGTATATTAAGCCTTCTTTTATTTTGATTATTGATACACATTCTTAAAGAATGACAGTAAAATCCTGAAATTAGACCAGCAATCACTGGTGCAATTCATGGAATTCCAAGTCTTGAAAATGGAATTTCATTATTTTAATCATCATAAATCAGTGGTCTTGGTTAGGGGACTTGAAGCAGTCAGAGATTAAGTAAGACAGTTTTGTGTCCCGTACTGCCAATAAGCACTAATTTCTCAAGGATTTATCATGAACCATATTGGTAGCCCAGACTTTAGTCCAGGTCTTGTCCTTGGGTTTTGCCAATTTAAGAAGGCTAAATGAATCCCACTTGTCAGAATGTGCTGTTAACTGATGAGGCTGTAGAGGTGAGTGCTTGTGACATTCTGATAAAAAACTAACCTAAGAAACATGACCTAGTATTAACTATAGTTAAACTATGTTGTTGCCTATCCCAATTAATAGTAGTGAGATGATTTAAAAAGGTAAAAAAAAATCTGAACTTTTAAAGGAGCAGAATTTAACCAATAGAATTAGGCCATGGACAAGGGAGCAGTGACATACACTAAACAATTTTGTTATGTTCACTAAAATGATCAGGTAAAAGGCTCAGGGGAATTAAACATACAAACATACAAAATGCCAGGAGAAACAGGCCTCATGGTCTATCGAGTATGCTTGATTGTACAGCTAGCTCCTCAACTTGCAGCTGCCCCACCCTCCACTCCTCATAACCACCCCCCACTCTGTTCCCACCCTCTCTTAAATCCTCCCACTGTTCTGCATGATACCACCTCCTTGGGCAGAGTATTCCACTTGTCTAACACCCTTTCCATGAAAAAGTGTCTCCTGATTTCCCTCCTGAATCTCCTTCCCTCCAGTCTTAGCCAATGCCCTCTTATGTCCCTCCCCCTTCTGATATGAAGAATCCCTTCTGTATTAATACTGTTAATACCCTTCAGGTATTTAAAGGTTTCCATCATATCCCCCCATCCCTCATCTCTTCCAGGGAATACATTTGCAGCTCTTCTAGCCTCTCCTCATAGGATTTTCCCTCAAGTCCCTGGATCGTCTTCATTGCACTATGTTGCACCCCCTCCAGCAATCTGATGTCCCTCTTCAGGAATGGATGCCAGTGCTGCATGCAATATTCCAGGTGTGGCCTGACCAGTGACCTGTACAGGGGTAGGATCACTTCTCTGTGCCTGGAGGAGATTCTTCTCACTATGCACCCCAGCATTTTGTTTGCCTTTGTAGCCACCTTAGTGCACTGAGCTGAGTGGTTCATACTCCCTGTTATTAGTATCCCTAGATCCTTTTCCTTCACTGTGCTTTCCAACAGTTCCCCTCCCAACTGATATTTCCTTCCCTAGTTCTTTGCTCCGAAGTGCAGTACCTTACACTTCTTGGCACTGAACTCCAACTGCCATGTCTCTAACCATTCCTGTAGTTTGGTCAAGTCTTCCTGCAACCCCCTCCACCCCTCTATGTCATCCACCACAGCACCGAACCTAGTATAGTCTGCCAACAGACTGATCCTAGTCCGGATCCCATTTGAGATATTGGCTATGAATATCTTGAACAGCATCAGTCCAGTACTGAACCCTGGGGCACCCTGCTCATAAAGTCCCTTGGTGATGAGCGTTCCCACCCACCCCACCCACCACCCTTTGCTGCCTACCTCTCAGCCAGTTGGTGATCCAGTTGACTATTCTTGTCCCTACTCTAATGTATTCCAGTTTTCCCCTCAGCCTCCCAAGTGACACCGAGTCAAAGGCCTTGCTGAAGTCCAAATACAGGAGATCCACTGCATGGCCCCTGTCCAGTTCCGTGGTAACCCAGTCATAGTACTCAGCTACGTTCATCTGGCAGGATCTGCTCAAAACAAAACTGTGCTGATGGCCGTCTTGGAGCCCATTGTCTTTCAGAAAGGTCACCAGCCTCCCTTTTAGGATTGACTCAATGAGTTTCCCCACAATTAAAGTAAGACTCACTGGTCTGTAGTTGCCTGAATCATCCTTCAGGCCATTTTTATGAATGGGCACCACATGGGCCATCCTCCAGTCCTGTGGCATGCATCTTGTGTCCAGTGATGTACTGAACAGGTCTGCCAGTGGTCCCACCAGGATCTCAGCTAGCTTCCTAAATACCCTAGGGTGAATGCCATCTGACCTTGGCGCCTTGTTCACCCTCAGTGCCCTTAGTCCCTCCAGCACCCTGTCCTCTGTAATCCTGATATCAGTCACCCCCACTACCCCGTGCCCACTCCATCCTTCCCATGGGATATATGCCCCCTCTTTCTTTCGTGAACACAGAGCTTAAGTACTCATTCAGTGTCTTGACCTGGTCCTCCCTATTCTCCACCCACCCCCCATCTTTCTTAATCCTCACAATTTGGTCTTTGTTTCTTCTTCTCTTGCCAATGTATCTGAAGAAGTCCTTTTCCCTGTCCTTGATTCCCTGTGCCCCGTCTCAGCTCTCTGGAAGCCGTGACCACTCTGACTAGCCCGGTAACCTCCCTGGACTTCTTCGTGTACTCGTCTTTGTCCCCTTGCCCTCCCAATTTCCTAAGCCTCTGGAATACTTTTCTCTATGCCCTCAACCCTTCTATTACCTCCTGAGTCAGCCAGCTCGGCTTCTTTGCTCTTCCCTTCTTGCTCCATCTCCTGGTGCAGGTCTCAGTTGCCTCTGCTAGCCCTTTCTTAATGATATTCCATTTTTTGCTGGCACTCATACATATCTGAATTGCCACCAGAGGCTCAACCAAAATTTTCCTCATCCTTTAAAAGTCTGCTCCCTTAAAATTGATCACCCTGGTACCTGTTCCTCCTGTTACCCATCCCATATTGAGTGTGAATCACACCGTATGATGGTCGCTCTAAGCCAGGGGGTCCTCCACTCCCAGATCCCTTACAGCCTCCCTGTTTCTTAATACCAGGTCCAGAGTCTCACCCTCCTAGTCAGCTCATGGACCAATTGCACCAGGAAGCAGTCCTGAAATGCATCTAGTAATCGCTGCTCCTTTACACACATGATGGTTGGAGCGTTCCAATCCACCCAAGGGAAATTGAAGTCCCCCACCATTATAGTGTCCCCCTTCCTACAGACCCTTCTAATCTGCTCGGCCAACTACCTATCCAGGTCATCCCCCTGAGCTGGTGGCCTTTACACTACCTCCACCCTCAGTGTCTTTCTTTTAGAATCTTGAAACTGCATTCATAGGGCCCCTGTCCTGCCCTCCACCCCCTCCTGTCTCATACACCTTATCCCCTCCCTCATGTAGACTGCCACAGCCCCCCTTTCCCCCAGTCCTGTCCTTTCTGAATATCCTGTACCCTGGGATCATCATATCTCAGTCCTGGTTCTGGGTGACCCATGTCTCCATGATGACCACAATGTCCACCCTCCATACAGCCAAGACAGCCTGTAGTTTGACTGATTTATTACTTAAGCTTCACATTCAGCGAGACCACTCTCCAACTTGTGTCTTTCTCCTCCAACCCTGGTTCCCCCCAATCCCTCCTTGTGTCCCTACCTCAAATACCTCTCTGATAGCTTGGGGGTAGGCACTCTTGGCTCCCCCCTCTGGGATCCCTGCCTACTAGCTGTCCTCATGCAACCCCCCCCCAACAAGCCTGAGGAGGTGACCTTCCCAACACTAATTCTGGAAGACCCTGAGATCAAGTTTTCAAAACTCATTTCTAAAGTAACATTTTGGGCATTATTGAATTTAGTTGCAGTTAACCGGTTCAAATTTAAATCACCCATAAGTATAAGATTGTGGGAGGTGAGAAAGGGGGCTAGTATAGGAATAGTCTCAAATTTATTGCATAAAAAACTAGAAGGACTGATAGGTGCCTAATAATAGACTAGGTCTAGCATCGGTAAAACAGACCTCTGTTGCAGCTAATTCACAATAATCAGTAGTGGATAAGAAGTTAATTTTCTTAGTTTTACAGCTGTCACAAGCATAAGTGGCAAAAACCCTACCACCAGGTTTCTTATTCCAGTCTTGGAGCTATAACGAATAGTTCTTGATGAGAAATAGAGAATTTGTGACTCTTCTGCTCAGCCTTGTCTCCATATGGATCTGAAAGCTAGGCTTATTGGAATGTCCAATTTCCTAATTGAATTGACTTTTGGAAGAAGGCTCCACATACATTTGAATGTCAGTAAACAATCCCTTTTTATGTTTGCTTGCACGCATGCACAAGAAATATTACGTGGCAGCTTAGGAGAGAAGTGGTCGTGGAGGCGTGGCACTGTGGCAGCCAATGGAGGCACTGCATTTGGGAGCTTGGCACTGGTGCACTAATGGAGGCACAGTGTGCTGATGACACTGGTCTCCAAACGTGCCACCAATTTGAAATGTTTTCACTGCAGTAATCAGGGGCCACCTCGCCATTGCGGCATCAGCCATTCCGCTGCAATGAGGGACCGACCCGTCATTGCTGGGCAGAACATTGCCTATTGTAATCTTGTTTGTGAATGCGGTGACAAGCTGCTGCCATGTTCACAAACAACATTACCCCCCTGTGCCGAGGGGGTGCCCAATCCCACTCGGCATCATGTGCCCTCAAACACAGGTTTTATTTTTTGCTGACAGGGGGCCCAATCCCCATTGGCTTCATTCCCCCTGAGTGTAATTTGCCAATGGGGGCCACTCCCCCATGACATCAAGTTCCCCCCCAAACATTGAGTTTGTGCCCAGAGGTGCTAATCCCCTTCGGCTCTTGCTCTCCCCATGTGCTGACAGGGGTGCCCAATCCCACATCGGCTACAGCTCCCCCCCAAAAAGCCACTTGGGTAACATGCTGGGAGCCCACCCCAGCTTGCCAAATGTCCCTGTAAAAAAAAAAACTGTCCCATGATGTTTTTTTTTCCCTGTAAAGCAGAAAACGGTCCCTCATGGTCAATCCTGCTCCCTCCCTGAACCAGCACCGACTCTCTGCGCACCCTGCCTCCCCATTCCCCCCTCACCCCATACTTACCTCCGTAACTCGGCGCGACGATCTTCAGTAAAGCGGGAACACGTCTGCATTCTTTAAAGCCGACCACAAACTGAGAAATGCCAGTAAACTGTATAAAGACATAAATAGTTTTTTTTTTTAATGTTGGTGCATATCTCAGGCATTTTGGGGAATTTTAGCACCAAATTTTCAACATGGAGGTATTGGGCCCCCTCCTCATGAATTCAGCCAGTGTCATGGTGTTATTCGGTCCCGAAAGGTGATTTTGCGGTCACTATGTGGACTCACCTTTTGGGACTGATTAACAAAACAACAGTGTCAGTGTTCATGAGGTGGGCTCTAGAAAAGTCTATGTTGCAAATTTGGTGGAAAAAATCCAAAAAAATGACTGCTTTACGAGCGTGCATTGTACAGTTGCTACGCACGCTCGTAACTTCATGAATTTTCAATATTTTCACTCCAGATTTTCAACATTGCCATTTTTCTGCACCTCCTTATGGACAGTACAGCTGTCATTTTTCATATCCTGGCTGAAATGTGTTTTCACACTTCCGGCGCAGAATAACGCAGTCGCTGTGGGAAATCAGTGTTTGGGACACAGTAAGAAAATAACAGTGACATTGTTCATGATCAGAGGGCCTAAAATGCCTATGTTGAAAATTTTGTGATGAAAGTCCATAAAATGAGTGTGTTACGAGCTGTGTTGCGCAGTTTCCACGCACACGCATAACTTCACAAATTTGTTATATTTTCACTCCAGAATTTCAGCATTGGCATTTTTCCATACCTCCTTATGAACAGTGCAGCTGTCATTTTTCATATACTGGCTGAAATGTGTTTTTGCACTTCCAGCACAGAACAGCGTGCTCGCTGTGGGAAATCAGTGTTCGGGACACATTAAGAAAATCACAGCGAGACTGTTCATGAGCAGAGGTCCTAAAATGCCTATGTTGAACATTTGGTGATGAAAGTCCAAAAAAATGACTGTGTTATGAGCATGTGTTGCACAGTTTCCATGTATGCTCGGAAGTGCAAGCATTTTTACGTTCACTTACGTTCATGTGCAAGGAACGTCTTGGGAGAATGGGACACTTTGGAGGTGTGCCTCTCCTGAGCAATCCCTTGCTCCCTTGAGCAGGTGTGGTGGTCCTGCACCAATCTGCACTGGTGCTGTGTATGACAGCGGTGGTCTTCTCTTCAAAGAAAACCACCGCTGTCTGCTTGCACCGCGTCACGCCCCCCCCCCAAATCTTTGCTGCCATGCTGGGAGCCCACCCCAGTGTGGCAAACATCCTGTGTCGTCTGCGGACGGGGTTCCTAATCCCCGTCAGCTCCACGAGCCCCCAGCCATCCTTCTGTCACGCTGGGGCCCACCCACCGTGGCAAGCGTCCCGGTCATCAATTATAAAAAAAAAAAACCTGTAAAGTAAAAATGGTCCCCACGCGGTCTCCCGCCCCCCTCACAGCCCACCCACCCTGCGCACCTGCCTCCCACCCCCTCACCCCATACTTACCTCCGAGCTCAGCACGACGATCATCACTGGACCGGGAACACGTCTGCACTCTTCAAAGCCAACCGCGAACTGAGGAAATGCCGGTAAGCTGTATAATGGGCTAGATGGGTTTTTTTCAACTTTGTTGCATATCTTAGGCATTTTTTGGAATTTTTGCACCAACTTTTCAACATGGGGTCTTTGGGACCCCTTCTCATGAATTCTGTCACTGTCATGGCGTTATTCGGGCCCGAAGGGTGATTTCACATTCACTGTGCAAAATCACCTTTTGGGCCCGATTAATGAAACAACAGTGCCAGCGTTCGTAAGGTGGGTCTCAAAAGCCTATTTTGAAAATTTGGTGGCATCTCCTAAAATGACAGTTTTACGGCGTGCATTGTGCAGTTCTACGCGAGGTCGTAAGTTCACGAATTTTTCATATTTTCACTCCAGATTTTCAACATTGCCATTTTACCACACCTTCTTATGAGTACTACAGCTGTCATTTTTCACATCTCACCCAAAACGTGTTTCCGCCCATGTAGCGCATAATGGTGCAGTCGGTGTGTGAAATCAATGTATAGGACACATTAAGAAAATCACAGTGACAATGTTCATGAGCAGAGGTCTTAAAATGGCTATGTTGAAAATTTGGTGAAAAAATTCCTAAAAATGACTGTTTTACAAGCATGCCTTGTGCAGTTCCTACACACTCTCATAAGTTTGTGGATTTTCAATATTTTCACTCCAGATTTTCAACATTGCCATTTTACAACACCTCCTCATGAGCAGTACAGCTGTCATTTTTCACATCCTGCCCAAAACGTGTTTCTGCCCATGTAGCGCACAATGGCGCAGTTGGTGTGTGAAATCAATGTATGGGACACATTAAGAAAATCACAGTGACACTGTTCATGAGCAGAGGTCTTAAAATGGCTGTGTTTAAAATTTGGTGAAACAATTCCTAAAAATGACTGTTTTATGAGCTTGCATTGCGCAGTTCCTACGCACGCTCATAAGTTCGACGAATTTTCAATATTTCACTCCAGATTTTCAACAGTGCCATTTTACCACACCTCCTTATGAGCAGTACAGCTGTCATTTTTCACATCCTGCCCAAAACGTGTTTCCACCCATGTAGCACACAATGGCACAGTTGGTGTGCGAAATCAATGTATGGGACACATTAAGAAAATCACAGTGACACTGTTCATTAACAGAGGTCTTAAAATGGCTATGTTGAAAACCTGGTGAAAAAATTCCTAAAAATGACTGTTTTACGAGCGTGCGTTGCGCAGTTCCTACGCATGCCTCGTAAGTTTGTGAATTTTCAATATTTGCACTCCAATGAGTTCCAAATACCTAAACAGCACATAGAAGCAAGCAACATTCGGCATTGACAAATGCTTGTACTTCTTTGTCACTGATTTTTTTAAGCCATGTCCAAGTGCCAAATACCACTGCAAATACCTGCAAGCGAACATTCGGCATTGACAAATGCTTGTTACTATTCCCACTACAGATTTTCAAGATTGCCATCTCTTCACACCTCCATATGTATGGTAGAGCTGTCATTCTTCATATCCTGCCTGATCTGTGTTTTCATACGTGTGGTGCAGAATGGCAAGGTCACTGTTGGAACTCAAAGTTCAGGACACATTGACAAAAATCACACTGCCACGCTTCATGAGAAGAGGTCCCAAATGCTTTCATGAGGTTGGGTCACAAAAAGGCCATGTTGAAAATTTGTAGTGCAAATACTAACAAACGCTTGGGGCATTAGGGTTTCTAACCATAACATCCCACCCTGTACAGACTGACAGGCATCGGGGTGTGCCTTTGGATTGCCAACTTTACTGCTCATGCCATCCCACCCCCACCCAGTGACAGGCATCTACGTGTACCTTGGACTCTTCTGCCCCAGAGTTCACCCCATTCTCTTATGCTGCACCCATTTCAGCGTATGTCCTTATGGAATGGGGTGACTGTAAAGCCAAATAACCCAAGACACACCTCAATACAAGTCGGTGTCTGCAGAATAAGGTGAGGTGACATAGCATGAACGTCAAGGGCGGTGACCCAAACACTTACCCCAATGCCTGTCCATCTCTACAGGATGGAGGTGGGGTCAGCGTGAAGTTCAATACTTCACTGCCATTTCTATTCTGCATCTGTCTAACTCCTGCATTTCCAACGCTAATACCAGCAAGCAAACATTTGGCATTGACAAATGCTTGTCTAACATAATCATTCAGGTTTGCAGAGTTATGATCAGAGGTGGAAAAGAAAAGACCATGGTTAGAATGAACATCTTCATATAACACTAATAATAGGCTAAAGGAGTACCTAAAAAGGTGCTTCAATTTATCATACAGTTTTCAATAGTAGGTAAATACCTATCCTGAGAATGGTTAACAATTATATCAAAAAACCTAGATGGACCTAAATCATGACCATTTGGAAGAGACAAATAGGAATGTCTCCTCTGAAATGAGATACTGCCAAAGACCAGTTGACTCTCAGATAGAGTAATCTAAAAATATCTGAGCTTGGTCCATCCAGACCAACAAACACGATGAATAAAAAAAAAAAACAGGGTAATACAGTTTTCTAAGGAAAAATTAAGCCAAAATGACAAATTAAAAACCATACAGTTAGCAACATAAATTTAAGGGGTGGGAGGTAGGGCTGTGTGGAATGTGAAATTTCACCATCAGAATTACTGCAGAATAGCAGTTCTGCTTCTGAAGTGCTTTGTGGAATTTCTTTTTAAATTCTGCAGAATGTTGAAAAGCATTTCTGTGTGAACTGCAAAATAATTTTCTGCAGATCATGTAAACTGAGCAATAATTTTCCATGGATTGCAGAAATAGAATCCACGGTTTATGTAATGTACAGATTATTATTCCACAAAACACATTTTGCATGCAGAATGTTGAAATTCCGCAAATGCTGGAAATCGGTGGAATTTTCTAAAATTCCACAGAATTCCATTCCATCGGAACTTCAACATACTGCACAGCCCTAGTGGGAGGCTGAGGGAGACACATGCAGTAAATCAATATCTTTATTTTGCCAGGTAGAACATCATTGAGATAAGCTCATTTACAAGATGGACCTGGGAACACTACAGTAGCCAGACGGGCCATAAACTAGCATATAGTAAGCATATATAATGACAATATAATCATACAAGGCATACACACGGCAAGGACGGAAGTACATGTAATATGCGGCAGGCTAAGAGTCACTGGCAAGCTATTTACATAAGCACTTATGAAAGACAATAATTCAATGCATTTAAACACATTTTAAACACATTAAGTAAAGATTACATGGTTTCAGTTTAGAGAAGTACTCAATTTGCATAACTGTAGAATGACAGGGTCTATATCACCTAAGTGCAGCATGCTGGAGAGCACAGCCTACTCATGATTGAGTTAGGAAGACTGAGTGACCTGGTATGCTGGAGCGCTGAAGGAGAAAGATAGGGTATGGAGACAAGTATGAACAGTCCAGATGTGGTAGTGACAAGACAAAGTAGAAGAGGAAAAAGAAAAAAAGGGGGAAAGGGTAGATGAGGGCAGGTAAGGACAGTACAGAGGTAGGAAGTGAGAGGGATGTAAGCAATGTAGCAGATGGGAGATGAATAAGACCACACATAGTCACAGAACTTTAAAACAATCTCCTTTCTCCGCTCATCATCCCATCTTTGACTCTCACTAGTGACTCTCACCACTGCAGTGGCAGCCACTCATGTTAGGACTGCTCAAATGAGTGCTGCTTGTGCAGTACAGGCTATTGAACTGCTGAGCTCTGCCCACTTTCAGCATCATCGGCTGCCTGGAGCACCTTTCTCTGCCTACTCTCCACATATGCTGAGCCAGGAGTCAGGGAGTCCCAAAAGAGGCAACAGCCACAGGTGGAAAATGATGCAGCTCTGTACCCTGTCAGGCTGATCAGCAGTGGTTGCAATTGAAACACTTTTGTTAGCACTTGTGCAGCTTTTAACTGCTAAGTCCCACCTCTTTTCAGCATTCGTAGCCACCTGATTTTGCCCCCTCACCCCTTTGCCTGCTGGTTCCCACCATACACACACTGGACCAGGAATCAGGGAGTCTTGAATGAAGCAGCAGTCATTGCTGAAAAATGTTGATGATTATGTGTTGTACATGTTTAGTTTTTTATGAGATTAACAGACTGGGAAAAGATGTTTAATTTTATTGTGTTGTTTCTATGGCAGATTTTCACTGTCTATGTTCCATACTTGTTTACTTGTGGCCTGATAGAGCAGGGTTCCTTCCATGAAGATGCGTAAGTGGAAACTTTTATGTTGTGTCTGTGTATACCAAAATTAAGAAGGTTGTCTCTTTTCTCTTTCTTTGTGACAGTAGTTTTAAAAGTTGGAAAATGACACAGACTCTGGTCTGACGGCAAGTAAATAAGACAGCAGCTTGAGTAGTGCAGAAACAGGGAGGTGCTAGTGAGGGTTGCTATAGCCTATAAAATCAAATTTTTAGGCAGTGGCAGTGTATGAGTGTACAGTACATGCCTCTTACCTCAAACTACAGAGAGTTGTTATTATACAGTATATGAGAAATGGATGACATAAACTTTTGAATACCAAACACACATTTGAATATGTGGGGCAAAGAAAATAAGTTTTATCTTCATAAACATTGCTATTAGACAAGCACCAATGATACACTTGAATCTTTGCTTTAAAGATACCGGGGTACCTCAGTGAAGACATTGAAAAAATATAGTTCCTATTCTAAATTCAGATTATTTTTTCTGTATTAGGTGCTTCCCTGTTCAGTATAATAATTATACACAGGAACATGAAAATAGGATTAATATCTTCAAGAAATTAAATGCCCTGGTTGCATGTTTACTGCTAGCATTTTAATCCTCTGCTTGTGACATCGTAATTCTTCCCGCAGCAACAGCTCGTGATGTCATGAGAAGAATATTGCCAGGTGTAAATATGCAACCACAGTAGAAGAGAAGGTGCAGACATCCTGGGATCATGTTTCCCACTGAGCTGGTGGAAGGGAGAAACTCAAGGAACCAAACATCTTCTTTCTTCCTAAGATAAGTACGCTCATGCACGTAACAGTGTAGCATAAATAGAAAATAAATGCAGAAAAATACTACATTGAAACATGTCTGAAAGTATATTTACTGAAGTTTCCACTGAAACATCAGAGTGTTAGGGGTGTGAGAGTGTGTGAAAGTCCTCTTACACTGGAATTCCATCTGAAATGGAATAGGCATGTATTATGCACTGTGATGATGCTTTCATCTCAAAGGAACCGGGATTTAGTAGTTCTGCAGTTCTTAGGATAGTATCTAAATATTGAATTAGAATGTATATTTATCTAATTGTTCTGAGTTAGAGATTATTATTACTACTACTGGTCTTAAAAGCAGGGCTGGCCTTAAGGATAGGTGAACTAGGCGGTCGTCTAGGGCGCCATATAGTAAGGGGCGCCAAATTCTGCCAATGACCGAAAGTTTAAATATTTTTTTTATTTCCCTTTTTTTCCAAGCACAGCCTGCCAGCAGCAAACCCAGCATGCAACACTCAATGAAGGACCCAGCACAGAACCAGCCAATTAAGTTGCAGAGGTGGACCGGGCGATAGTGTGCATGCGAGCGCCCCACCCACACGCACACACCAGACAGTCCCCTTCACTGGTGACCCCACCAGAAACCCAACTGTTGTGCTAGTGTTTACTGAATCCACACAGCACATTGCTGCTTTGTGCCATATCGGCGAGTGAGTCTCCGTATGTTGTCATTGATGGTCTGGCCTGAAGAATTGATCGACTGGCCTGACAGGCTGGGATCCACATTGTGACATATGTGTCAGAGTATTGATAAGTGAAAGGAAGCCACAGCCAGGAAGGCTCATCCCCATTGGTGACAGGAGGAGGAGGAGGAGGACTAGTCCACTGCATAGTGGCTTGAGCAGTTAGGCTTTTACTGATTTTTGTTTTCTTGCACACATGTGCTGCAAGAAACATAGTGCTACCATACAAGTTTTCGTAGGTGTGCCTCCCCCACTTTCAATGCCTTGCTCCTTTTTGCAGGCGTGTCTGCACTGCACCAATGAATGTCCAAGCTGTCTGTAACAGCTGTTCAGATGCAGTGGTGTACAGTTCTGAGAAGAACACTGCTACAATCAGCGGTAGTAACGTGTAGGCAATTTGTATACTGCCGTTGGCAGTATGCAAATACATTAGCACTGCATCTGAACTGTAATAGATAGTTCATACCCCCGAGCACCCAAATAGCATGCTGAAAGCCCACCCCAGCATGCTCATGTTCTCCCTCCACCCCCCACACTGTATGACCAACAAGGGTGCCCAGTCCCTCATCGGCTCCACTGCCCCCCTCAAAAGCAAATTTCCTGGTGCCATGCTGGGAGCCCACCCCAGTGTGGCAAAGTCCCATGTCCTGTACACGCTGGGAGCCCACCCCAGTGTGCTCATGTGCTCCCCCTCCACCCGTGCACACTGTGTGACTGACAGCGGTGCCCAATCCCCCATCGGCTCCACTGCCCCCCAAAAGCAAACTTCCTGGTGCCACACTAGGAGCCCACCCCAGCGTGGCAAAAGTTCCACGTTGTCTTAAAAATAAAAACAAGAAAACCTAGAACAAATGAAAATGGTCCCTCATTGACTCTCTTGCTACCTCAACCCAAACCCGTGCCCACCCTCTGCGTACCCCACCTCCCCACACACACCCATCACCCCATACTTACCTCCAGAGACTGGCATGACAATCTTAGGTGGACCGGGAACATGTCTGCACTCTTCAAAGCCAACCGCAAACTGAAGAAATGCCGGTAAGCTGTATAATGACATAAATGTTTTTTTTTTTTAAACTTTGGTGGGTATCTCAGCCATTTTGGGGAAATTATTCACCAAATTTTCAACATAGGGTTCTTGGGACCCCACCATGAACTCAGCCACTGTCATCTTGTTATTCAGTCCCAAAAGGGGATTTTGTGGTCACTGTGTGGAACCACCTTTGGGACAGAGTAACGAAACAACAGTGTAACAGTTCATGAGGTAGGCCCCAAAACCTATGTTGAAAATTTGGTGAAATAATTCCCAAAATGATTGTTTTATATAGCAGCATTGCACAGTTCACATGCACGCCATAACTTCTCGAGACTTTTACTATTTTCACTCCAGATTTTATAACATTACCATTTTACCACACCTCCTTATGAGCAGTACAGCTGTCATTTTTCACATCTTGCCCAAAATGTGTTTTTGCACATGTAGCACACAATGGTGCAGTTGCTGTGCAGAAATCAATGTGTGGACAGATTAAGAAAATCACAGTGATACTGTTCATAAGTAGAAGTCTTAAATGGCTATATTGAAAATCTGGTGACAAAAGTCTATAAATTACTGTGTTATGAGCGTGCATTGAGCAGTTTCTATGCACCGTAAGTTCACAAATTTGTAATATTTTCAGTCCAGATTTTCAACTCTGGCATTTTTCTACATCTCCTTATGAACAGTACTGAGCTGTTATTTTTCATACCCTGGCCTAAATGTGTTTTCACACTTTCAGCGCAGAGATGCATGGTCGCTGTGGAAATCATTGTTTGGGACAGATAAAGAAAATCACAGTGACACTGTTCTTGAGCAGAGGTCCCAAAATGCCTTTGTTGACAATCTGCTGTAATAAATCCCTCGCTAATTACATTACAGGTGTGCATTACGCAGTTTCTACAAACACCATGACTTCACCAGTTTTTTATATTTTCTCCAGATTTTCAACATTGCCATTTTTACACCTCCCCATGAACAGTACAGCTGTCATTTTTCACATCCTGTTCGAAATGTGTTTCGCACCTGTGGTGCCAAATGGTATAGTCGCTGTACAAAATCAGCTTTCAGCTAACAAACTGATATTGCCACTGTTCATGAGTGGGAGTCTAAAACCATGTTGAAAATTTGTCGAAATAATTCCCAAAATGACTGTTTTACAAGCGTGCGTTGCACAGTTCCTATGCATGCTCATAACTTGAGACTTTTACTATTTTCACTCCAGATTTACATTACCATTTTACCACACCACATTATGAGCAATAGCTGTCATTTTCACATCTTGCCCAAAATGTGTTTTTTGCATGTAGTACGCTAATGGTGCAGTTGGTGTGCTAAATCAATGTGTGGACAGATTAAGAAATCACAGTGATACTGTTCACGAGTAGAGGTCTTAAAACGGCTATATTGAAAATTTGGTGACAAAAGTCTATAAAATTAGTGTGTTATGAGCGTGCATTGAGCAGTTTCCATGCACCCTTGTAAGTTCACAAATTTGTAATATTTTCAGTCCAGATTTTCAACACTGGCATTTTTCCACATCTCCTTATGAACAGTACAGCTGTCATTTTTCACACCCTGGCTGAAATGTGTTTTTGCACTTCCATGCAGAAATGCGTGGTCGCTGTTAGAAATCAGTGTTCGGGACACATTAAGAAAATCACAGTGACACTGTTCTTGAGCGGAGGTCCCAAAATGCCTGTGTTGACAATCTGCTGTAAAAATTCCCCAAACTAATTACATTACAGGTGTGGTGTCGTTTCTACTGAACACTCATGACTTCACCAGTTTTTATATTTTCACCCAGATTTTCAACATTGCCATTTTTACACCTCCCCATGAACAGTACAGCTGTCATTTTTTCACATCCTATTCGAATGTGTTTTCACAACTGTGGTGCCAAATGGTAGGTTGTTGTGCAAAATCAGCCGTCAACAAAACCGATACTGCCACTGTTCATGAGGTGGGGGTCACAAAAACCCATGTTGAAAATTTGGAGTGAAAATAGCAATGAACACCTGGGATGTTAGGGTTTTCAACCATAACGCCCTACCTGTAGAGAGCTGACAGGCATCAGGGGTGTGACTTGGGACTGTTTCCTGTAATGCTTATGCCATTAAACCCCACCCACACCCTGCAGCCAGTGACAGGCATTGAGGTGTGCCTTGAACCTTGGCCCCAAAATTCACCCCATTCTCCCATACTGCACCCATATCACCATATTTACTTATGGAATGGGGTGAGCATAAGGCCCAAAGACCCCAAGGCACAGCATAACTCTTGTCAGTGTCTGCAGGGCAGGGTGTGGTGAAATAGTGTGGGCGTTATGCCTGATGATCCAGAGGCACACCCCAATGCCTGTCAGTCTCTGCAGAGTGGTGGTGGGGTTGGCTTTAGTTCAATACTTCATTGCCATTACTATTACGCAGCTCTGTAACTTCTACACTACCACTGCCAATGCCAGCAAGCAAACATTCGGCATTGACAAATGCTTGTTTTCCTTATGTTGGCCTTTTTTTGCCTATTATATAATTCATTGACTTTGTGGTGGTGGTCTGACTGTCACTGGTCTTGTCCCATTCTACACTGCATCCCAGCCCCCTCAGTCACACAAGAGTGAGAGAGGGTAAGGTAGGGGGGTCTATCTCGTCCTGCAGACAGTGCTCCTGACTGCACCACTGCCGCTAGTAAACAGATGGAAAAAACGTGTTGGTTGGTCATTGGTGGAGGAACTGCTTCTGCTAACTGGTTAGTATATTAGAATCAGTGCTAGTGTCATCTGTCTGGGAAGGGGGCAGAGTAGCAACAGTCTAGGTATCAGGAGATGTACCACTGCCACCAGTAAACAGATGGAAATCTGCCAGTTGGAGGAACTGCTTCTGTTAACTGGTTGGTTCAAGGCAGCCACAACCCAGGACCCAGTAGATGTTGATGGGATGGGCACCCTGGGAGGTTAGTTGTAGATTTAGGTTGATTGTGTCCATATAACTGTTACTGTACCTGCCATACTCATCTGTGATCAGCTTCCCAGCCAAACTGATCCAGAATCAATTTTCCATCCAAGCAAATTAATCTGAGAACTGTTTTCCAGTCCACAGCTCCAGAATCTTTTTTTTTTTTTTTACCAGGAGGGACACATCTGCTGAAGCTTGTTTACAGGTGCAACCTGGGAGCACAAGGAAGTAAAGTGACTTACTCAGGGTCACACAGTATGAAAGTGGGGCTGTATGATTCAAACCTAGGTCTCCAGGTTTGCAGCTCAGAGCTTTAAACCACTGTGCTATACTGCTCTCCAGTTTATCAGCTGAACTGATCTGTGATAAGTTTGTGTCAGATATGTTTAACCCCAAACTTGCAAAACAGCAAATATAGTACAGTGAATGAAGCACATGGCTGTGAGAAGTCAGAATTTGAATCCAGCAAATTGTAGTATTGCTCAAATTGTGTCCAGTGGAATCAGATACCATCAAGTACCACTAATTTTCTCAGATACCAGATGGCATCAGGAAAACACTGGATCTGATTTCTGAATCGTATCACCTAGGATCCAGTAGAATATCAAGTATGTGATGTGACTGTCCAAGGGATCTGAGGCAGACTTCTGACCTCATATCCCACAATATGACCTTTGGATTCTACTATCCTACCTTGGATTTGAGGCAGACATATGACCTTGGATCTGCCTATCCAAACTTGGATCCCATATCTGACCTTCATTGCAAAATCTGAATGGAATCAGGTATGATCTTGGATCTGAGTCAGACAGATGGACTATCCATCAGATCCAGGTAGGACAGTGACAACTGCTATCCGGGCGGGCTCCACTTGTTATGTGTTTGTGTTGGGTGAGATGAAGACTGAAAAAAAAATGGCAGGGGGGAGTGCCCCTGGCAAGTTCAACTAGGGGCACCATATAAGGCCTGCCCTGCTTAAAAGTAAGTTAGCCTTGCTGGCCATTTATATGAATTGTAACTGGGACAATCTACTGTATATTGATCTAATTGCCAACACATTGTACACTCATGACATTATCTGCACTGTTTTATCAGTTATATTCAAATCAACAGACTTCAAGTAAAAAAAAATAAAGAAAATGCAGAATTTCACGAACTGATTTGGAATCCCACAGAAAACGGCAAAGCTCTCTGGTTTCTGCTTCTTATTCACAGAACATGGTTTTGCAGATCTGAAGCACAGAGTTTGCATTAACAAATCATACAGTAATTTACTTCAAAAAGTCATGCTTCATTTTGTGACATTCTGCAGAATTGATCAGAAAAATCGAATATGCTTTTTGGAAGGGGAATTATAATTTCACTGGTGTTCCACTATCAAAATTCCACATTCTGCACAGCATTTATCAAGGACTTTTTAGAATGGAAGTGTACTATAGTATATGGTTAGATCTTATTGTGTAAGCAATAAGACATGATGGGTGTGCATTGAACAGATATTACCGCACACCCAAGGGCTTAGTGAGGCATGAGGCCACAGACCGAGTTCCTTCAGCCCTTGGAAGTACAGTAATATCTGTTCAATGTAGACCCCAGAATTCTTATTGTGCTTATAAATTTTTTTTATATTTCTCACCCTAAAACACTATATTTATATGCGTAAAACAGAAATGATATATTAATTTGAGATAAAACAGTCCTTCCATCTGCTACCTGATGATCTCATTGTTTATTTTCCATAGGACATTTGTCCTATAGTGGCACCATAGTTCTTATACAAAGTTCAACTCCCCATGCAGGACTTGTAGCAAACCTACAACTGCAAGTAGTACTACTGCTATTATATCAGAGACCTGATCTGTGAACATTTTCATCTTTTTTTTCCTAATGGCTGCATGCCAGGTCCTCTCCCATCTCTTATAGTGAGCAACACATGTCCCAATCAAGAGAGAGGGAGTTGAGCTGTGTAGTTCTGCATTTTGACAGGTCTGTGTCATTACTGAACATCAATTAAAAAAAAAAAAACTACAGCACAGGATTTTTGTTAGACTGTGGAAGAGCCAGAGCAGCTGAAGACTGACAGAAAGTTAAGCGTGGCAGTGCAACATGAGCGAGTGTTTAAATTTAACAGCTAGAAGCAGGTGGCCACTCAAAGAAGTGGCAGAGCGATGTTATCAAAACCAGTTTTTGATTACGTAGTTTAATTAGGGAATTTATTTGTGGGGCTTATATTTATGTTTAGTGATGTTTTACTGTAAACACTGTTGACAAATATGCTCAGACAGGCTTGTGTGCTGTTACATTTTCCGTCTAAGATAAAAAAAATGGCAGAATCTGGAAATGGAGCATTCTAACAAGACACTGATTTTATGTTGCTTGCACCCATGTGCAAGAAACATAGTGCCATTATTCGAAGTTTTCTGGAGGTGTGGCACCTGTCTTCCAATTCAGTCAGTGAGTTTGCAGGTGCGCCGTAGTTCTCCAATGACTGCTGCAGCTGTCTATGACAGCAGTCAAAAATGCAGTGCATACAGTTGAAAGGGAGAGCTCCGCTTCAGTGAGCAGAGCTCTGCCCCACCACACACACGCAAGCATACATATGCAATGCTGATATGCTCCTTCCCCACACACACACTGTATGGCCGATGGGGGTACCCAATCCCCCATGCGCCACATCTATCCCCCACAAAAGCTGTCCAGGTGCCACGTGGGAGCCCACCCCAGTGTGGCAAATGTTTAGCCAACAGGGTGCCCAATCCTTGTTGGCTCCACGCGCACGCCGCCTCAAAACTTTTCCAGGTGCCACGCTGGGCCCTCCCCAGCATGGCAAATCTGTTATAGCCAATGGGGTGCCCAATACCCTGTCAGCTCCAGCTCCCCCAAACAGTTTCAGGCTGCCACGCTGGGAGCCCACCCCAGCGTGGCAAATGTCCCGCGTCATCTTAATTTAAAAAAAAACCTGTAAACAAGAAAACGTTCCCCCGCCGTCTCCCTGCTCCCCCCAAAATCCTCACCCACCCACTGTGCACCCTGCCTCCCCACACCCCCCTCACCCCATACTTACCTCCGGAGCTCAGAGCGACGATCATTGGTGGACCGGGAACACGTCTGCACTCTTCAAAGCCGACCGTGAACTGAGGAAATGCTGGTAAGCTGTATAATGGAATAAATAGGGTTTTTTGAACTTTGTTGCATATTTCAGGCATTTTTGGGAATTTTGGGCCCACATTTTCAACATGGGGTTTCTGGGACCCCTCCTCATGAATTCTTGCACTGTCATGGCGTTAATCGGGCCTGGAGGGTGATTTCACGGTCACTGCATGAAATCACCTTTTGGGACCAATTAATGAAATGACACTGCCAGGGTTTATAAGGTGGTCTCTGAAAAAGCCTATGTTGAAAATTTGGTGAAAAAATTCCTAAAAATGACTGTTCTACGAGCATGCGTTGCGTAGTTCCTACGCACGCTGGTAAGTTCATGAATTTTCAATATTTTCACTCCAGATTTTCAACATTGCCATTTTACCACACCTCCTTATGAGCAGTACAGCTGTCATTTTTCACATCCTGCCCAAAACGTGTTTCCGCCCGTGTAGCGCACAATGGTGCAGTCGGTGTGTGAAATCAATGTATGGGACACACTAAGAAAATCACAGTGACTCTGTTCATGAGCAGAGGTCTTAAATGGCTATGTTGAAAATTTGTGAAAAAATTCCTAAAAATTACTGTTTACGAGCGTGCGTTGCGTTCCCATGCACTGTAAGTTTGTGAATTTTCAATATTTTCACTCCAGATTTTCAACATTGCCATTTTATCACACCTCCTTATGAGCAGTACAGCTGTCATTTTTCACATCCTGCCTAAAATGTGTTTCCGCCATGTAGCTTACACAATGGCGCAGTCGGTAAAGCAAATCAATGTATGGGACACATTAAGAAAATCACAGTGATGCTGTTCATGAGTAGAGGTCTTAAAATGGCTATGTTGAAAATTTGGTGAAAAATTTTAAAATGACTGTTTTATGAGCATGCTAGTAGCAGTTCCTACGACGCCAGAAGTTCGCAAATTTTCAATATTTTCACCCAGTGACTTCCAAATACCTAAACAGCACATACAAGCAAGCAACATTCGGCATTGACAAATGCTTGTTATTTTCCAGTGTGGTCCTGCTTTTGAAGACTTGCTTTTACCTGTGCATCAAACAGGCTTGGTGCACAGGTATTAACCAATCAAACTGCAGAATTTTCTTGCCCCATTTTATAGTTATGGAAAAAAGTGACCACTCAGAAGTTGCTGTGCACATTCTAAAATGTGTTGATCATGATCTATTATTGAGTCACCTGTGTCCCTGCTTGCACTGACTTCCACCTGGCACTTGCTTTCATTTTTACTGAGCATGACTTGTGCTGGCCACAGCCTGCTTTCACAACCATAATAATGGGTCGTGATGCCCACCCTCAGGGTGCATGCAGGGATTCCCCGCAGAGCATAGTAGCACTTACTAGGCAGAGCCACTCCTTGGCTTGCTCACTGTCTCTGTATTGACACTCATTCACTCTGTACTGGATTTCACATTTTTTGATATAAAGTACAATAAAATACGTACTGTTACGACTTACTTGGCAGAGCCACTCATTGGCTCACTCTTTCTCTGTACTGGCTCTAATGCCACTCTAGTTCCTTCAACAGAAGCATATACTTTGAAATAATAAAATATGGTGACCATAAACAACTTGTTTTGTCTTTCCAACTGGTGTTGAGATAACAGCATGACCCTCTTGAACTTTGCTGTCGAGGTCCATATGCTGTTATCTCAACCCTTGATGGAAACAAAGGCCTGTTGTGTATGTTCACCCATACATTATTCTTTATATGTTAGACAACACATCTCCATGTGCATGACTTTCATGTAGATAGTCTTGGAATTATTAGAGGCTGCATAGTAAGGACCATTAATGGGTTCAAGCATTGGTGGGATAGGGCCAGTGGACTCATAAACTTACTTGGGGAACCAGGAATGGAGAGGAAGTGCAAGGGGGAATGAATAACCCTTCATAGCACTAGGCTGGGGGGTAAGGTAGTAACAACTATGGGTAGACTTGAGGGGCCATTGATCTTCTGCCACCAGAGTCTCTGTTTCTATATAAAAACAGAGTTGTAGTATTGCACAGATAATTCAAACTGGTGTAGATTTACCCACTGCAAGCCCCAGGTTAGGGTAAGATAATGACTTTAATGAACTCTTATATTGGAGCAACCTGATATCAGTGCTTGCTGCAGGAACCGGTTGAGGACAATATTGTAGACCAGGAGGAGAAGGAAGAGGAGTACTTAACACCTCAAGGTACACTCTTCTCCTCCTCTGGGAATGGTGAATCATGCATCCCTCTGTGATACTGCTGCCTCAGTAGCCACAGAGGGTAGTGCAGCTTATGCCACAGTGAGAGGGAAGAACACATACTGTATGTGGGGCATCCGGCATGCTGATAGCACATGGATTCTGAATCTTCACAGTGAGGTCTGGGGAGAAAAAGTGGACCATGGGAGGTTCCTGGCTGAGAGGATGATGCTGCACCCTGCAAACATGTCAAAGATACTGCAGGGTGCAGCATCATCCTCTCAGCCAGGAACCTCCCATGGTCCACTTTTTCTCCCCAGACCTCACTGTGAAGATTCAGAATCCATGTGCTATCAGCATGCCGGATGCCCCACATACAGTATGTGTTCTCCCCTCTCATGTCCCTAGATCCAGTCGTGAGAGCTTCTTCCATGGCAGGCAGGTGGCTGGATTTAAAACAGGATACCCCTTCAGCATTATAGAAAGGCAAGCCCTTGCCCTGAAGTGAAGCTGATAGAAAGGGGAAATGCATCAGGCAGAACTGATGATGATTTGGGATCCAGTGGCAGGTCAGAGGGCTCCTTACTTTTAAGCTGCACTGGCAGTGGCCAAAGGAGATTCTAGCTAGGCAAGGATTTGGTGAATGGAAACTGAACATTTTTATTCTGGGATGTGCATCTGTGGCACAATGGCCCTGTGATGCATGACAAAGATGGTCAAAGTGTTAAACAAAATGTGCTTTTCCTAATGTGGGGCACAAGAGGTATACAGTATGTAGTAGCATTTACAGGGCCACTGTTGAAATATGGTTTTAGACACCAAACATTAATTTTACATATGTATTGGTGTCTTCATTCTTCAGCAAGTCTGTTGCATTCAATTTCTGTTCTGTTCTGTCCTATTTTTTTTTTTGCCTTGATTTCAGCTTGAGAATGTAGTGAACAGCAATTTGACACTGATATTTTCTTGCCTTAGGGTCTGGTAGGCCTCTACAGGGTGTTTCATCAAACACATTCTTCTGCTGTCCACTCTTCAATACAGCCCTCTTTGATGAGTGCTCAGGTGATAAGAAAGGCTACAGGTAAACCTCTGACATGGCTTGTTAACACTTTTGACAATGTGGCAGATACGGACTAACTAATTGCATTCAGGTATGCCTGTGAGTAGGGTTGAAGTTAGTACTGCAAGATGCAGTATACAAAATGTTCAGGCACTTACTGTTTTTTTGTGGAGTTTACACTGCTGTGCTCTTAAAGTTGTCATCAGCTTTCATAAAATGCTAAATATTTGCTATATCTGGCAATACCAGCATCAGAACTTTAATGATGACAGAAGCAAAACTAAAACATTTTCTACTACTAGACAGTTCAGCATGAGTGGGGACTGATTTAAACTCAACAAAATTAATTTACAGCTATTCTGTGTTTATTAAATACATTTCATAAGAACTCTCAGACTCCCCACCAATGTTTCATGTGGACAATACAACTTCATCAAAGTGAACTGTATCGGAGGTTTACTTTACAGAGAAGCAAAATCCTTATTTATATTTTTGTCTACGAATTCAAGGCTGGTAAAGCATACAGTAGATCTAGATATATCCAGGTTGGTCTGATCTCCTAAGTTATCCATTCCTAAATTAATATTTTAAATAACATACGTCATACATTTTGTTCAGTAATTTTTATTTTTAGGAAACAAAACAATGGTCTTACAACACCATTGTGACTTCACACCTGGAAAGATACTGTATGTAGTTTATTAAGTTGTTTTCCATGTTAAAATGTTTCACTACATTAAACTACAGTAGTAAAAAGACAAGGGACTGGATTTTTGAACCGGTCGGGAGCTGAGTCCCAACCCATAGTCCCTGCCGTAGATGAAACCTCAGCACCTGCACAGATTCATATTTTCAGCTGCCGTAGCTGCAAGACATATTATGCCAGGTCCCACCAGATGTAGCTTTTACCCAAGCAGTGCCAAAAAATTGGGGAGCACAGAAATGGCCACAGAAGACATCAATTGATGGTTTTCTTTTACAGGGTGAAAAAAGAACATGACCAAGGATTCCATTTGTGACACTGGGATTGGGCACCCCAGTGTCACTGTTATGTTTCTGGGGAAGTGTGGATGGTGGGTGCTGAGAGGAGGGTCAGGTAGGGGCAGGAGAAAGTATATTTTTGAAAAAAAAGGAGGTCATGTGGGAACATGATCACAACACTGGGAACTGTGCACCCCAATTGGCATATAATGTTTCAGGGGTGGGATGGTGGGTGCTGAGAGGGAAGGTTGGGTGGGTGGGGTAATATATATAATAAAAGACAAAAAAGAAGGTCATGGCAGAACACGGCATAGTCTGCTGTGTCCAAGATGGCCACTAGAGCATGTGTAATACAGTTTGGTAGCCATCTTGGACATAGTGGATTATGTCATGTTCTACCGTGACCTCCACAAAATAGTGCTGTGCGACTGCTAATGGACAGTGCGGAGTGCTTCACGGATACAGAGGCGACTGTAAGGCAACTCCACACTGTTGTTCAGTTGGAAAATCTCCCTTTTTCAATTGATTGCAGGAGGTCTGCAGAGCTAGCAGAAGATCTGCAGGTCTCCGCCCACCGCCCCCTAAAAAGTAGTATTTTCAAAGCAGTGCAGTCTAGTGGTGAAAGATGTGAATAACAGTTTCACAACCCATGCTATTCCTCCCACCTGTCCACCTCTTGCCACTCACTCTCCTAGAGCCATGCACTTTTGAGATTGTTGAAACAACTAACCCAAGTTACAGGTTCCCTTGTCAGTACAAGGTGGAAACTTACAGTTTACTGTTTCCACAAGCAACTACTTTAAATAGGTTTGTAGGTGCTGTACAAGTTAGGAGGTCAAAGACCTAGAATAACTCATCACTATTTAGTTGTAAGACACACATTATTCCATACGTGCTTGTGCGACATGGAGTCTTGTAACATGCTGACAAGTACTACTGGTAGTATTGACACTGTTAGCAGTTTCAATGCTTATGTAATGTACATGTGACTTTTCATGCTCTTTCAACCCTACAGGGACAACCAACCCTTTGGGTGCTGTGAGGACATAAACCCTCTTGAGGGCAGTTCTACCCATAGAAGTGATGCAGGAGAACAGCTCCTGATGCTAAATTTGCCTTAGAGAAGATGCTCATGAGGAAAGTAGTGTGTTGCTGTAGTGCAGAATGGTGAAGCAAAGAAATAGGCATCTGAAGGATACATTGTATATCTGGTCTTATCATAGAACTTAGTAGGGTGCATGGTGTGAGTCCCCCTGTGTCTCACTGAACCCAGGCTGAAGTCATATGTCTCACTAGTTCAACGAGGAAGCTGTAACGTGCTTGCACAATACTGAGTATTGTAACTTGCTGTCAAGTTCTGCTGATAAAACAAAAAACAGAGAAACACTCAAGGACCTGTTGCACAACAGAGCAAGTAGCCCAGAATACATAAAAAGTCCCAAGAGAAGTGCACTTGTAAAGGCAAACTAAAACTGTCTTGCTATTTTGAAGTGAATGCAAGTGAAACATGTTGTACAAAATCACAGCAATTGGTGAATCAGTAAGGAGGCACTGATCTAGCACCTCAGCCCTTCTATCAACTCTTGCTCTTCCTCAGGTGAACCTTAAAGGACATAGTGATTCCAGCATAAAGTCATAGAGCATTTAAATGTAGGTTATCATATGCATCAGTATCATAGTCAAATTTATCATAATTCATGGTGTTATAGATTACATTAAATATCCTATTAGGGCAGAGGGAGCCACTAGAAAGTATGGTAACCGCACACAGAAGGTAGGAAAGCATAATACCAGTTAGTCCCCAAAGAAATAAGCTTCCAAAGCATGCCTGGGGTATGTGCTCTTAAGTAATTCTCAGGTGTCGCATGATGTGAGTTGATTACTGTCCCCACGGAACCCGAGCTAAAGCCTTATAAATGTTTCCTTTAAAACACAGGCCCCTTTCATTTGTACAATAAGGTTTGTTTGTTTGTTATTGTGTTTTCAAGAAATTGACACAGATTTGTCAGGAAATGGTTATCTGTTCCTTTAGGCAAAACAGAGCCTTCAGTAAGTTTTACATATTTAAGCAGATTTACAGAATGTACAGTACGTGCCTGCTCATAAACCATGAACAGGAAGCATTTACAAGACTAACAGATGAATATTGTTAGGTACGTTATCAAAACAACAGCTTATGCTAAGAATACAACTCAACTTTTAAAATCTTACCCTATGCAGGTTAACCCTTTGGACTTGAGTCTAATGGGCTTGCTGTTTGCAAGATTACCTAGGCAGTGCTTCACTCTAAAAGGTAGACTGATTTCAAAAGGAAATGTCCAGGACTTAAACTGTTAACTTTTTTAGGTGTTCCTCCTTCAAAGAGGATCTTTCATTTTCCATTTGCAGTAATATCACACATTTTATGGAAGTCTGCCTATCAGACATCAGATACAGCAATAGATAACAGAAAGAGGTGTCAAACCTATTATCAAGTTACTCATATTTAGAAAAACAAAAATGAAAGTATCTTCTCCAAAATGAAAGCAGTGATATGATAAATGATTTGGTAACTTTGTAAACTCATTGACACTGCAAGAGCACTGCACACATTTGTGTTGTTAGATTAGAGGAAAGAGGACAGTGTGTCAGAAAAACCTAGACAAAATGTTTATTCCATTTACCATACTTTTGGGATACAATCCATAGAGCATAAGTGCATGTATACTATGGGAGTGCAAATACATTTGTAAGATAAAAGCTGTAACTTTGACTGGAGACATAGCTACTGTGCAAATACCATGTTATTTGCTCTCTAGCTATGTTATTTGCGTGATAGCCACAACCTATGCTTTTCACATAAACTGGCTCCCTGCAAGCAGCACATCAAACAGTGGTGCTGTCACTTTAACAATAAAAGTAAACGGCTCAGCTTGTCATCATTAATAAACCGAAAAGAAAGAAAATCTGTAAACAGATTATCCATTTGCATAATACAGCATGTTTTTACCTACGAAAGACACACACACAAAAGTAACAACTTCCATGGTATACATAGATTATCCCATGAGGTAGGTTCAAATAGTCATATTATCTAGTTTGAAATGTTATTGTTATTGCTACTGTAGACTCATGGCTGTGCCACTCGAGCAAGTGTGCAATAACAACAACATTCCAAACCAGATAACATGCATATCTGAAGCTACCGCATGAGATAATCATTAGCTATATATACAACAGGACTGGGGGGGTGAAAATGACAAGATGAAAAGATATCTTAATTAGTGACATCAGTAACAACAACATATCAAAAATATGTTGTTGTTACTGTTGTCACAATGGATATTCTTTTTGTTACTGTCATCACAGTGGAATACTGAAGCAATCACATAACAGCTTCCACAGTGCTGATGACATCTAGTGCCTAGTGCAGCACTGCAAGCCAGTTAAACATCAGAGAAAACAGCAGAATCTTCAAACTGCAGAATTAAAAGCTGTAACTTGTAAACTATTTTTGTGTATATCATATATACAATAACCTGATGTCCTGCCCCTCATACTTAAAGTTAAATTGCATATTTTGAGTTAGCTCATTACATATCTCTTATTTATTTGGATTTCTCTGGTAAAAATGCAAGTTGCAGATGGTAAAACAAACATAGAAACAGAAATTGATGGCAGATAAGGACCGCTTGGCCCACTTAGTCTGCCCATTTTTCCTACCTACTGTAATACTGCAGACCCTACTTGATCTCTGTCCTTTATCCCCCCTTTCCTAACCACAAGGGTTCCCTTATGCCTATCCCATGCATTTTTGAATTTTGTTACTGTTTTTGCCCCACCACCTCCTCTGGGAGGCTGTTCTATGCATCCACCACCCTTTCAGTGAAGAAGTACTTTCTTCGTTTCCTGAGTCTACCCCTCCAGCTTCATAGCATGACCCTTGTTCTTGAACATCTTTTTCTGAAAGATGCTTCCTCCTGTAACTTGTTTTTACCCTTGAAGTATTTGAAAGTCTCTATCATATCACCCTCTCCTTCTTACCTCCAGGTATACATATTGAGGTCCTTTAGTCTCTCCTCATAGGGCTTTTGGTGCAGACCCTGCACCATTTTAGTTGCCCTCCTCTGGACTGCCTCTACTCTGTCTATGTCCTTCCGGAGATGTGGCCTCTAGAACTGTACACAGTACTCTAGATGAGGTCTGACCAATGATTTGTACAGCAGTATCACCACCTTCTTCTTTCTGGGTGATACCCTCCCTATGCACTCCAACATCCCACTGGCTCTTGCCACTGCCTTGTCACACTGCTTGACCACTTTTAGGTCATCAGATATGATTACCCAGGTCCCTTTTCTGGTGGTCATCAGCACCATGCCCAACATCAAGTGCTCTGAAATAAAAAAAGAAAACAAAGGTCAATGTTCATCTGGGAAGATCCAGGACATATTTTCCAAAACAAACAAACACAAAACAAACAAACAAAAAAACAACAACTTTAATCACTAGATAGCTAACAGAACTCCTTGTTATATACCAGCACTGACCCTTTTATGTTCTTTCTCAGACTGAGGTCTGACTCCTGCTTTTGTTGTAAGAATAATTGGGAACCTGCTTGTCAGATACTAAATTTTAGTGACAGAAATCAGACTGTAACGGTAGCTGTGTTATAGCCATGCCAGTCTAAGAATACAAAAATCTAGTTCCTCATATTCCAATGTGTAGAATAAAGATTACTGTCAGAGGTTTGCCACTAACTGGAAGAATTTTTGAATGTAAGAGAATGTTAAAAAGAGATGTTCTTGTGTTTCTTTTTCATACCCTTCCCTGGGGCAAAAGAGTGCCTTAGTGCTTTCATGTTGTTTTATAATTACTCACCCCATCTGTTCCTGGCAGCACAACTACTGGATAACCCACATCCTACTGGGGATCCTTTTGCTGGTTAAAAAAAGCAGGATTTCCTGTCACTTTGCATATGGGCATCGTCTGATGGACAGTTCTGAATGAATGCAGATTTTAGTGGACATAGAAACAGAAACATAGAAAGTGATGGCAGAAGGGACGGCAAGGTCCATCTAGTCAGCCCAGGAACCTACCTTGTGCACATCCCTCCTCTTTTCCTTATGTTTGCTACCTTTATGTCTATCCCATGTGTTCTTGAACTCACCTTCCGTTTTGGCCGCACTACCTCCTTGGGTAGGCTATTCCATGGGTCCACCACCTCTCTTCAAAGAACAACTTCCGTAGTACTCCTGAGCGTCCCTTCCTTCATCGCCATGTCATGCCCTCTCGCTCCCGCTTTTTTCAATTGGAAAAGTTCCTGAACATTAACCTTATTTATACCCCTTATATATTTAAGTCTCAATCATGTCTCACCTCTCCCTCCTCTGTTCCAGGGAGTACATGTTGAGTTCCCTCAGCCTATCCTGGTATGTCATACGGTGCTGTTCCTGAATCATTTTCATGGCCCTCCTCTGCATTGTCTCGATTCTATGTCCCTTTTGAGGTGCAGTCTCCAGTACTGTATGCAGTACTCGAAGTGGAGGCACACTAGCACCTTGTAGAGTGGTAACACCACCTCCCTCCTGCGACTCATGATTCTCCCAGTGCAGCACAGCATGCCACTTGTCTTTAGTACAGTCTTTTTGCACTGTTTATCCACTTTCAAGCATTCTGATATCATGACCTCTAGGTCCCTCTCCTGGTTGGTGGAGGCTAGCTTCTCTCCTCCCAAGTAGTAATCCTCTTTGGGGATTTTTCTGCCTAAGTGCATGGCTTTGCTCTTTCTGGCATTGAATTTCAGCTGCCATGTTTCTGACCACTCCTCCAGTTTCTTCAAGTCTAAATTCATACTCCTCACACCCTCAGGGGAGTCTACTATGTTTCAAATCTTGATATCATCAGCAAATAGACACACTTTACCTTCCAGCCCATTTGCAATGTCTGCTATGAACACATTGAAGAGTAGGAAACCCGGTACCGAACCCTGTGATACCCCTCTGGTCACCTCCCTCTCAGCTGAAAATGCCCCATTTACCTGAATCCTCTGTGTTCTTCCCCTCAGCCAGCTACTCACCCACTGAACCACCTCCCTGCCCACTCCCATGTGACCCTGCTTCCTTACCAGCCTCCTGTGTGGAATGGAGTTGAAGGCTTTGCTAAAGTCCAGATAGATGACATCTTCCGCCACTCCCTGAGCTACTATCCTTGTAACCTAGTTGAAGAAGTTTACCAGGTTAGTTTGGCAAGACCTCCCTGCCATGAACCCATGCTGTTTTGAGTCTTGCTGCCCACTGGATTCCAGATATGTTATGATTCTGTTTGAGTAGTGTCTCCATCAACATCCCTACTACCAACTTGAGGCTTACTGGATGGTAATTGCCAGCTTTCTCCCTGCTTCCTGCTTTGTGGAGTGGGGCCACTGTTGCCCTTTTCCAGTCCTCTGGTATGGTCTCAATCTCCAGTGATTTGTTGAATAGTTCTGCTAGGGGTGCTGCTAGTACACTCCCCAGGTTCCCGAGACCTCTAGGGTGAATCCCATCCGGTCCCATGGCCTTATCCACCTTTAGTTTATTTAAATCTTCCAAGACTTGAGTCTCTGTGAAGGGCTTGTGTCAACCCCCAGTCTCTGGTGTTGCTGGTATGCAGGCTCCATACCTGCATCTTCTTTGGTGACCACAGAACAGAAGTACTGGTTTAAGACTTCTGCTTTCTCGCAATCTTT
The DNA here is from genome assembly GCA_016271365.2 of Neoceratodus forsteri. Taxonomy (NCBI): domain Eukaryota; kingdom Metazoa; phylum Chordata; order Ceratodontiformes; family Ceratodontidae; genus Neoceratodus; species Neoceratodus forsteri. The sequence goes on along the minus strand of CM057450.1, from coordinate 432,684,197 downwards.
TGTACCAGTTTCCTCTCCAGTGTCTGACAGTCTAACTATCCCCCCCCTTTGGTTTTCCTCTTTTCCCTTATGTGCCTAAAGAAGGTTTTACCTACCTCCTTTATCCCCTGCACAATCCTCGTTCAGTCAGGGCTTTAGCCTTCCTTACTGCCTTACCAGCTTCCCTCTGTGCTACTTTATAGGTTTCCTTATCCTCATCTTTCATTGACACCCTAAACATTGTGTACGCCTTCTTTTTCTCCCTTACTATTGCAGCCACCTCCCTGGAGAACCAGAGGGGTTTCCTTTTCTTTTTTGCCCTGCTCACCCTTCTGACGCATTGTTCAGTTACCTCTGTGATAGCTCCTTTGAGATACTCCCATATTTTGTCTACTCCTTTGTCTTCCCTGTATCTAACACTCTCTGCCAGGCTATCTCTCATCTTCTGAAAGTCTGCTTTTCTGAAATCTAAAACCCTGATCTTAGAATGACTACTGTCTTCACTAGTGTTTACTTTAACTCCCACCATGTGGTGGTCACAAATTTCCTATGTGGCACCCCAACCTCTACCTTCTTTACCTTGTTGCTGTTAGTTAAAACCAAGTCCAGGACAGCTTCACCTCTGGTAGGAGTTTCCACAAGCTGCCTCAGCCCTCCACCTGCAGGGCCATTACAAAGTCCTTTCCTCTGATGAAGATGCTGTACAAGATTTCCAGTTTATGTCTGCCAAGTTAAAATCCCCTACTATTATTGTCTTGCCCTTGTCTGTCATTTTGTGGAATGTCTCCATCATGTCCTTGTCCCCAATATCCCCTTGCAATGAGGGCCTGTAGATGACTCTGTCTTAATGGATGCCCCAATCCTGTCTCAGCTATTACTCATAGTGATTCTGACTCATCCGGGATCCCTTGAATCTCTGTAGCCCTGATTTACTTCAGGACATATAATGCTACTCCATCTCCTTTCCTACCCTTCCTGTCCCTTCTGTACAGGAGGTAGCCCGAGATAGCCATGTACCAACCATGGTTCTCTGTGAACCAGGTTTCCATCACAGCCACTAAGTTGAGTTCAGCTTCTGCCATGATGGCCATGAGGTCAGGGATTTTGTTCTCCAGACTTCTGGCATTATTTGCCATTGTCCTCCGTGTTCTACCCCTACTGTAAGCACAGGTGGGTTTCCTTTTGTTTTGCTATGCCTCTTTAGTACCCTTAATGTATCTCCTTTGGTCTGCGCCTGTGGTTTCAGATGAAAGATTTATGGGGCTCTTTCATTCTGCACCTGTGGTTTTTGATGAAAAGTTTTGTTGGAAAGGTTTCAACCCCTTGTTTGTACCCCCACTAGAACTCCTTGGATCTGTACCTGTGGTTTTGGATGAAACATTTTGTGGAAGAGTTTTGTCACAGGTATTGACAAGAGAGGTTTTCCTAATTTGTATGACATTATTGTGCCTTGGAGTAGTTACCCTATCATTTGCTGCTGTCAGGGGGAAAGTGACCTTCTTACCCTTGGCCTTGGTAAGTATCGTCACCACCTTCCCAGTCTTCAGTTTAAATGGACCGCGTACACATCAAATTTTTGACCAAGTGCCTTCACCCTTCTTTTGTCAGGTGGATGCCATTGTACCAAAAGAAGCCCTCTCTCAGAAAGACTGCCAGTTGTCAATGAGGTGGTAGCTGTTTTCTGACACCATTCCTCAGCCATAAGTTAAACTCATGTATGTCCTCCTCTTGACCTTCTTGGTGCTTCCACCCACCTCAGACTGAAAGCACCCAAGAATGCCAGTGTGGATGAAAGAGAAGATATTCTGTTAGTGTTGTACAATGTGTTCCTTTGTCTCTGCAACTGATTGATTGGACAAGCTCTTTGTCCCTAGATGAATGACTACATGTTTTTTCCATTATTCCTTAGCACAATCTGCTCAATGGTTTTGTGTCCCTTTTGCAGATGCAACTGGGAGGCACTTGACAATGACTCTGGTACCGCTGCTTGAATTTATGTGGGATTCTACCCGTGGATCATGGAATCTCCCACTATGATAAGTTTCTTTGTCCCTGTTGCCACTGTTTTCTTTATCCTTTTCAATCATGCTTGGCTCCACAGGCCATTCCCTAGAAGCATCACAATGCCCAGTGACTGGTTCCATTACCAGTAGTGTGTATCTGTTGTTTATAAGCATGTTATTTTGGGATGTTCATGTTTTATTTCTTGCCATACAGCCTTGTCTTTCCCTTCTGGACACCTGCCAGCCCTCTGATTCAGGATCCTGCCTAGGACCGGTGCTGACATTTGTGTGCCGCTGGGTTGGAGGTGGGATGAGTAGGTGCCTGTAGCTTACAATTTGGCCTGAAGCTTGTGTTATGGCCATGCTCACTTATGCTGGGCCCTAAGGTCAGCTATACAGCAAGCCAGACATTGACCCAGGTCATGGAAGAACTCCCTGCCAAATAGGGACCCACTTTGTCCACAAGTGGCAAACTCCATTGCTACTAGAATATTTTAGGTTGAGAGGCTGGAGTGATCCACTTAGGTGACTTCTAGAGAGTAAAAAGACTATTTATCCTCCTGTCATGGATTTAGAGCAGCTGCTTAAAGGAAAATATGGAAGCAAAGGTTAGAACAGGTTGGATGAAACAAAGGTTGTTTTTTTTTCAGCCTTGAATATGTGAAAACTCCCAACTGAGCAATGTGTGGATGAAAGTCAGTGAAGAGAAAAGATCATTTTTTTTCTGAGATGTACAGTAAGTCCGGCCCCTTCCTTACATCCACAGAAAGGCTATAAGGGGGTCAGGGGCTATATTAGAGGATGAGCAAGGGGTTGGTGGGAATCGGGGCATGAATGGTGGGTACTTCTCTTGCAGAAAATCAGTAGCGGTACCTGTAGAGAAAAACAATTGACCTTTGGCAGTGGCTCCAACAAACATCACCAACCACAGCACCCTTGGACGAAAGTAAAGGTAACCTAACCTTTTAAATCTTCCTTCTGTTGGAAGGTACTAAGCCTTTGTCATCTCCACCCTCCCCAGTTACATTCCTAATCCTCTGAAGAGCTGTGGAAGAAAAGCACTTAGCTTCTTCAATGTGAGAAAGAGACTGCAAAACCTGTAAGCCCAAAACACAACCTGTAAGCACAACCTATAAGCACAAAACAAAATAGTAACAAAACAGTAACTCTGCTTAGCCTAAAGAGAGATCAAACTGTAAAACCTGTAAGCACAAAACAGTAACAAAACATGTAAGCACAAAACAAAATAGTAACAAGACAGTAAATTTGCCAAACCAAAAGAAGCCTTAATGTTTCTCCTTGCCCTGTTAATGTTGCTCCTTGCTCTGTTCTTTCAAGAAAATCTAGAAGAAAAAGCTCAGGAAAAGAAAGCTAGGTGCTTTTGTTAGCAAACCTTAGTCCTCCACTCTCCCAGACTGAGTGTAAATTAATATAACTATTTCCTTGGGAGTTGTTGCAAAACTTAAATAGAAAGTCCCCATTTCTGTTCTTTTCCACTGTGTCCTTAATAACCCAGATGCTTTGCTAGTAACATTATTTGTTTTCAACTTCCTGGGAATTCCCAAATTCCAATTGGGTAGAACAGGTTGTAGCCAAACTACTGCATCAGCCAATCTCTCCAGTCTTTTGCCAGATTATTCAAAATAAACTCTTAACTGGTAGATAAAAGAAACTATTAAACTGACTATTCTCAAGCCTCCCTCCTTAATTTGTAGGTGCATAATATTTCTTTTTAAGGGTTTAAACAGCAGCCTCTAAACATTTTGGGGAAAAAAACTTCATATGCATGCCCTTTTTGTCTTAAAGAGCTGCCAGGATTCCCATCTGTCTACCTTGAATTTACATACCATCATTTTTAAATGCCAGTTATGCTTGCCATCATCTAGTGCCCCAAACCAAATACCTAAAACTTTAACAGGGTCAGAAACTATGGGTACAGTATGTTGGCCACAGTGGACATTTCTCTGTATTGAAAATTATGTAATGCAATCCCCCTACTTTTTTCTGCATCAATCTTGGCCCCAGAAATGTTGGAGAAGTCATCCAAGCACGTATGGCCTCATAACGGCTGACTCATTTTCAGTTAGAGGCAGATGTCATCTACATACACTAATACTTTAGGCACCTTGGCAGTTCTAGTATCCGTCTGCCAACAATCTATTTTTTACATCACAGTTTCTGCAGCAGAGGTTCAATGCATAGGACGTAGAGCAGAGGGCACCCTTGTCTCACATCACATCTAACTAGTATCCTCCATACCACTATTAACATTTGGACTGCTTCTGAATAAAAATACTTAGCCATTGGAAAAAGGTGTCAAAGGAAGCCATAGTTCTCATGGTGGTCAACAAATGTTTATTTTATAGTCTGTGGTAAACCTCTTCCTGGTCCATTGATAAAAATAGTGTTCCAGGCTACAACAGAAACATAGAATTTGACAGCAGATAAGGACCACTTGGCCCACCCAGTCTGCCCATTTGTCTCTGCCTATACTGTCACCACAGATCCTACATGATCGCCAGTCCCCTCTTCCTAACTCCAGAAGAAAACCTGTGACCCTTTGCATGGAATGCCAAGGCAAAACCAGTGTGCCACTCAAGCCCATGTTTCCTAAGTTCACAAATTTCTCTCAATAAAAGCAAATGTTATTGGATCTTCCTGCCAGGGATTGCACACATTTGCATCTGATCCATTAATTTATTTAATACCATACTGAGTCTCAAACATAAAACTTAAGCAAAGATTTCAAAATCAGCATTCAAAAGGTTGATCTGTCTCCAATTATGTAACTATCATTTGTTTCCTTTTTTCAGTAATAAAAATCATTAGGGCTTCATGCATGCTCAGTGGAAGTTTACTGTTAGCTAAGCATTCATTATACAAATGCATTAAATTCATAGAGATATCATCAATAACATTTTATGTAATTCTGTGGTTACTGTACTATCCAGACCTGGAGATATCCCCAGGTTAGAATTTTAATTTCTTCCTGACCTCATCTGTCATTATTAGTTGTATTGAGGCTACACTTGAGTTACTAGCTGAAGCAGTATAGCATAGTAGTTAAGGATGCTGAACTGCAAAGTTGGAGACCTATATTTGATTCCCATCAGTCCCTACTTGCATACTGTGTGACCCTGAGCAAGTCACTTTACTTCCTTGTGCACTCAGGTTGCACCTGGAAACAAGCTCTGGTTAGTGTACTTTTCCTGGCTAAGCAATTTCCTCTTTCCCTACCTACTTGTAGTCAATCTGTACCCATCCAAAACTGACTATTTCCCTGAGGGATAAAGGGTATTCAGCTAGATATACTGCAATGACTTGATTTACCCTATCTAGGATAGTCATTTGGAAACTGACTACCCTGCCATCAAGATCAAAACTACTAGTTGTAACCCTCTTTTGAAGCCTTTTGGAGCAACTATTAAATGGAATGCAAGCAGGTTGTTTGCCTTGTATACCATAGCATTGTTCCACTAGAGGAGAGGTCACACAGTTATATTGCAGCTTCTTCATTTTTTCCTTAACAGTCTGTATGTTTTCTGTTTACCCTAGACTTCCCTCATTAATGTTGGAGATTAATGTGTGTAGATAAGATCACAGGGTCAGATATCTGTGATAGCCATCTCTTGCCAGTGTTTCCCTGCCTTCTGTAGCATCTTTTTTAACTCTATTTATATCTCCTCTCACCAATCACTCTGCTTATCATATAACCATTTGACTGAAATGTGTGCATAATAAAATTCAATAGGAGCATTCCATACCTTCACATCTTGAAGAATCTGTTTGTTTACCATTCAAAGACATGTGCTGCTAAAGAAGAGTAGAGGTGTTTTTATTGAGGAAGGCATGAATCTCATATAGTAACATAAAACCCAGAAATCAAAATAGGCAATTCAACTCAGACAATAAACAGGAAACAAAAACTTGAAAGAAAAACATTCTGATCAGATACTACAAACAATCAAGGCGGGTCAAAGCACCAGCCTGCACAACATTTCCACACTAGTCGAAACTGCTGTCTAGGGAGGAGTCTGTAATCTGCTTGATACAAAAGGAATAATTGCTGTTTCAGTCAAGTAAACAATTCTAAGTGGGTCCAATATTGTTGATGGATTGCCCACTTGCAATGAGTTTGCCAAATATAAATTGCAAGAAGCCACAAAACACATTTAACATACTAGCGGGTACTTACTCCAAGATCCTTTGTATAGGCCCAGTACCAGGACTTCATAAGTCATAAAAGTGAAGTCAGGACAGTGGAATTAGTGATGAGAAACCCCCAAACAAATGGGCGCGGGTTTCCACTAGACCATTGCAAGCATTCCTAGGACAATATTGTTCTGATAGCTTCTTATGTTTGTGGATATTGTGAACTCCAAGCCAACTATGACAGGTCAGCCAAACAGTATCCCATGCCTGGACCAGGAGTCTAGGGTCAATCAATTGTTTCAGTGTTTGGGAAATAGTCAACAGGGTGCCCTGGAGGGAAAACCAGTTGCTCATTGAAAAAGGTGGGTAATATATGGTGATACAACCCTTTCCTAGACAAAGTATGAAAAAGGACTGGGCTCAACCGCAACTGCCTCACCTTCTGTGTAGCCTGGCACATATAGTCCAGCTGCTGGGGGAGTTTCCAAGTAGTGTATGCAGTCCATTTTCCCTGTTCCCTAAGTAGGGAAAAGTGGGTCCAGCCACTCCTGAACCCAACAAAGCCAGTCCCTATCCCAGGCCAACAAATAAGTCTGAAAAGTAATAGAAAAAAGGTATTATACAAAAAAATTACTGGGTTAACCATATGCAAACCCCCGTGACTAACTGGCGGTAAGTGAGGTTTTGTTTCACCGGATTTAGGCAACTGCCCCATAGGGAGTGAAAAAATAAACTATACAACCTTGTCTCTAGCTCTCATGGCAGGGGAAGAACATAACTTAAATACAGAAATATGGGCACTAACAATGTTTTTATCAAATAAACTCATTTCCACTTGGAAAAGGATGTGGAGGACCAGGGAACAAAAAGCTGTTCCTCCTTCTGTAGTGTCTGCTCCCAGTTGCCAGGAGCCATGTTATCATGCCCAAAAGTTACACCCAAAATTGTAATGTCCAAGGATACTATTGGAATAGATCCAAAATGAGTAAGATCAAGCCCTGTCATTCGGCTAACGCCCAGTGCTATGCTCTTTGAGATATTAATACGTGCTCCCAAGAGGCCAGTAAATTGGTCCAACAAGCTCCAAGAGGCATTCCAGGAGGCTTCATCCACCAAAAAAAGAACATCAGCACTTTCACTTTCAAGGGCTCAGTCTGTGCTGAAGCGTGAATGCCATGGATAAGTGGGGGGACAAGAAATACTCTCCAACAAAATATCTATATTGAAAACATAAAGGAGAGGGCTTAATGGGCAGCCTTGCTGCACCTCGCATAAAACTGGAATGCGGGTTCCCAGGAATCCATTAACCAAAGGAAAAAAAACGAGCTCCAGGGTATAAGAATTGCATCCATGAAATAAACTGATGAGGAACCCCATGAAAAACAGGGATTGGAATAAAAAATCATGAGAAACCCCATCGAAGCCTTCTCCTGGTCCAAGGAGACCAGATATCCATAAGCCACATCCATGTTGCCACTGAAGATCAATTCCTGGAGTCGAATCAGGTTATCACTGATCTGTCTACCAGTAATGGAACAAGACTGACATGGAGAGATTGTCTTTGCAGCTATTGGACTCAGCCGTCACACCAGGATTTTTGCAAGGATGTTCAAATCTATGTTAAGAAGATAAGTAGACCTCCAATTCCCTAAATCTGCTCTATCTCCCTTCTTATACAATAAAATCAAAATGGCTTGAAACATCTCAAGGGGGCTGCCAATGATGTCAACATAATGTTGTAAACCTCCTGAAGAATCACTGAAAGAAGCTTAGAAAAATAAACACAAAATTTGGACCCAAGGCTATCTGGCCCTGGGACCATTTTAGGTTTAAGGGATTTCAATATCGAATCTACCTCTGTCACATTACATGGCATTAAGAGTGTGTGTTGGTCTTCCAACATCACTAGGTCTGTCAGTGGAAGGCCCATCAATTCTTGGAATGAACCAGTCATTGGGAGGGGGGTCCCAAAAGTGACTCACAAATAACTGTCGACTTTTGCATGGATACATGTTGAATCAGTGTGTACTGTATCCAAGCCATTTCAGAGTCAGGTAAGGAGTTTAGAGTGGACGCCCTCTTTTCAATGTTTAAAAATCTCTATGGTCCCTTTTGTCCCAGTGGTACCAAATTGTCATTCCATACGCAGGGATCGTGCCCTATCATATAGATATTTACACATTTCAGCCTTTAAAGTGTCAATTTGAGACTTATATGAGATCTGTGCAGTAGTTTGTAAGTACAGGAGAAAAAAATGTTGGGATCTGGGCTGTAAATACCGGAAATACTCAGAATACCCTTTAGTCATCCCTGCTGACTGAAAAAGCCATCAGAAGTCAGATTTTGTATTCATCCACCAGTCCACTAAGGAGTCATGACAAGGCACCACCGACCTACGTGCCCAAAAAAGCTCCTTACATTGGAAAACCACAGAAGGGTCATCCAGTAAGGAATTGTTGAGCTTCCAGAACCTTGCCCAAGGATTTCCATATACCCAAGCCCAAAGTAATATGCACCTCGGAAGGATCAGATGTAGCAGAAGCTACCATCTGGGCAGTTAGTACCTCACCACCTGGAGAAACAAAGAGAAAATCAATTCTGGTGGAAAGAGAACCTCTATGTATGCCCCCCCCGAGGGTGAAAACTTCAGCAAACATCCCGAATGCCAGTCAAAGTGATCATCTGGTGTAAAAATGTGGTATCGCAGAAAAGTTTCAAAGTACTACCTGTCTTGTCTTGCAAATCCCAGGGGCAGCTAAAATCACCTCCTAGGATAATACATTTTACTGTAAATAGGTATGGTTGCAATAACACAAATACAGCAATCCTGGATGCCTTAGTTTGGAGTGCATACACCACCCCAAGTCATAAGGGGCAATCATGCAGGACAATATCCAAGAGTAACAACCAACCCAGCTCCACATCCATCACCTGTACTATGAGTTTGGAAAGGGAATGGAAGAAAATACCCACACCAGTGCAGGGTTCCTCCCCCATAGACCAAACTGATGGTCCCCAGGGCCAAGCCTTTTGAGCCTGATAGACAGAGGCCATGGTATTAAGTCTGGTATCTTGCAGAAAAATTATCTGGGCACCTGAGGAACTTATTGCGGCAAATGTGGTCAGTCATCTCCAAAAGTTCCTGATGCTATTCACATTGAAAGTAAGAACCCTCAGCAACAGAGCAGTAGCAGAAGACATGACTAAATATGGAAGAGTAAATAAACATATATAGGAAATACCATGGTAGAGAAAAACCTGAACATTTAGGTCTTTTATTTCTAGTCTTTCTTTGGGGAAGCCAGACATCAGCAATTTCGACATCAACATCGAAGAGGTCCTTCTGAGAAGAATGAACTGAAAAAGTTTCTGAGTCCTCCTCCTCTTCTGTAGCCTCCTCCTGCAGGATTGAAGAACTGTTCTGAGTCGACATGGCGTCCTTATGTAAAACCTTAGATCTTGGAGCAATGCAGGAACTTCTCTGTTTCCTGGCAACTACTGTAAAGCCATCTTGGGGGAGGCATTCCTTGGGATAGCTGCTCTTCAGAAGTTCCCAGTAGTGTAGCAGGAGCAGATTCAGAAAAGATCTTCGGTTGGGCCACCCTCGAGCAAGTAGTCGGGGACTGTGGGACCACAGTAGTAGCCGGAACACCAGTCTCAAGAAGGGTGCATAGAAACAGGCAAGATCTCAGCCAGTTGTTTGGAGGTGAGAAGGGGCAGAGCCGGGACTGTAGGCAGCACTACCTCCATCTCCAAAGCAGCAGCAGCAAGAAATGTCTGAGCTTCCTGTACCATATTCTCCTTATCATAGTTGGTGCCCGTATTGCGAACGGCCCAGGAGCAGGTGCAGAAAGAGTGACCCAACTCATCACAGAGGTTGCATCTGACTAGTCTGGCACAGTAACAGCTGGAGTGCCCAGTCCCCAAACACAATTCACACACCAGCGTGTCCCAGGCTTTGCTGAGGTGGGACAAGGAGCCACACCTGTGACATGTCTTCTGCTGGCCTGCATAGAAGCAAAAGTCTCTATCTCAGCTGATATAAAAGCTGCTCAGAAGATGTTGGACTCCTGCGGCCGGTGGCTAAAACTTCACCTTAATCTTCCACCCCCCCAGTCCAAGTATTTCCTATGTCTAATATTGGAAGTGGGCAGTCAGTAACATCAGCCTGCTGCTTCATTCAATGTAAAATGTCTGATATATGAACCCCCTCATTCTTAAAGAGCACAGTGATGGTTTTTATGGAGGGTTTGATCAGGGCAATGGCTATAAATGGTGTCTACAGAGGAGATGATGTAACAGTGTGAAATTCTGCCCAGAAATTGTCCAAAAGTTGCTGTGTTCAGAAGCTGACATCAAACTGAGTGTCAACTGAGGTATGGATTAGGGCAAACATCTTTGCTGCTTGAAACCCCAGGGAATCCTTCAGTAGGTTTGCATGCCACATAGATCCGATTGGAGTGATCGTCAAGACCACCTTTGTACATAAGGCAGACCCCATTGTGTCTCTTGGCAGGATTACCCAGATTAGAAAATAAGTCAGCCATGTGGAATGGGGTTTATCTGCCACCAGTTTGTGAGGTGGAGCAGGGTACATGGATGTTCCAGCGAATGTCCTCTCTCCAGGGAGCGGGGGAGCTACTGGAAAGGTAGCAGACAAGGCTGGCAGAGGAGTCTCAGAGTAGTCATCAGCAAGGTCCATCATATGATACCAGGAGGTAAAGGGCTGCACTGATGAAGTAGAGGATAAAAGTCCAGCTTGAGCTACTGGTATCTGATCTTGACATCCCCTGTCAGACACTGAAGGGAGAGAAGGGGAGTGGGTCAACCACCTACTGGGAGGAAGCCAACCTGCTCAGTGGGGGAGGGCCCTAAGGAACTGATAGCACTGGATCCTTGGGAACCCCTGAAACTGTAGACATACTGTAAACTCTGTTACCTGAAGGCAAAGCTGCTCAGCAGGTGCCAGCCATTGCCCTGTGGCAGCCTCCAGAAATGCCACTGAGCACAATGAAGTGTCAGGTGCCACCTGGTGGTGCTGGAGATCTGACACCCAAACAGAAGAAACAGGAACAAAAATGTCATACCTGGTAGGCATCCCGATGGGCTCCCAGGAACCCAGATAAGCAGAACCCTCACTGGGCAAGAAAAGGTAAATCCAGCAGCTGGTATTGGCAAGCCAGTCCGTGGAAGCAAAGCTGGTCCACAGTGCGGCCCGGAGGTTCCAACCCCAGGGAGGGTATACTGGTCTGGAGGCAAGGCTGCCAATTGCTAGCAAAGGTCTACTGGAGGCTAGGAAGTCATGACAGCTGCAGCAGGATGTTGGGGAAATGCTCTGGCCTTGTCTTGGGTGAATGAAGGCAAAGTACTCAGCAGGATAGACTATTCTGGAGGGCTCATATGTGCCAATAAGAGGGCTTCCATCCAGCTTCAAGGACTGCTCAAGCTGGCGACCATGGGACTCCAACCTCCAGAGGAGGTGGATTCAAGGGTGAGCAATCCTGCTCCAAAGGGGGAGCCTGCAGTGGTTCAAATCAATCTAAGCCCCCAACTGTTGTAGTAACATCAGTGCTTGTTGGGGCCACCCATGAATAAGTATGTAGAGCAGAGCCCTCGATCGCCAACAACTGTAAAAGTTTCCGTCATCACTAGTGAATCTCCACCAGTGTTCTCCCCACAGTCCAGTGCTCTAGAACAGGGAGCAGGGTAATCTGACACATTCCCCGACTCAGCTGAGTAGCTCCAAAGAGATTGTCCACTACTGGCAGCTGTAGGAGTCCTGAGGTGTCCACTTCTGTACTTCCACTGTTTGCAGTAGCAACAAGCTCCGACACTAGTGACCGATCATCAGTCCGAGAGGCATCTGCAGTTAAATCCATAGGTAAGTCCATAGAAAAAAGGAGCTCTGAAAGTACAGGCAACGTAAGTCCATTTTTGGGCACTTCAGTACAAGAATAACCACCACCAACTCTGCCGTCCTTCACTTCGACTCCCTGGTCAGCCATCTTGCTGACTGCTCCGAGTAAAACACCCCCTACCAGCAATAGTATGGGAGTTTCCCTAGCCTAGTGTCTTTGCCAACATTTCACTTGTCAATAAAACAGGTCCATGAACCACCACCCCCGGATAAACCTGGAAACAAGCTATCATAGCTTAGTGTGCTTTTCCTGGTCATACATTACAAATAAATAATAAATAAAATACTGCTGCACTCTATATTCAGAGTAATTAAGAAAGGAAGAAATCAGCTGAATTATGACACATGTGGTGCCACACCTTCCCCTGCAAGAAATTATGAACCTGCCATAAAGTGGGAAGGGGGACATATGACTGATCTGGAGTCCTGTCTGACCTTAAATTATGTTATGCATCACTCTGATGCATTCTATCATCCCAGTAATTTACTGCTTAAAAGTTCAATGTCCTGCACAGCCAGTATAGTGTTATGCTTATGCAACTGTGTTAGTTTGGTTTTGGCCATTCGCACTCTCTATTCCAGAGGAATTACCACCCTGTAGGGGTACCAAGGCAAGGAACCCTTGGAGAGAGTTCCACCCTAGAGGTGCCACAGGATGATTCCCGTGGCTAAAGGTACCTTAGGAATGATTCTAAGGAGACAACTGCTGCTCCTGGAGGAGGAGGGAAGGATGGTGGGCCAAAGAAAAATGTGCTTCACAATGAGGCTGAGAGGAACTGCTTATATAGCTCAGGAAGTGGGAGGGGCTGGATGCTTGGCCATTGAACCCTAGGCAAAGCTTTTCCAATTCAATGTCCTGCAAAACCAGTACAGTGTTATGCTTATGCAACTGTGTTTGTTTGGTTTTGGCCATTTGCACTCTCTATTCCAGAGGAATTACCACCCTGTAGGGGTACCAAGGCAAGGAACCCTTGGAGAGGGTTCCAGTCCTAGAGGTGGCATGGGATGATTCCTGTGGCTAAAGGTACCTTAGGAATCCCCAAAAAGAAATGTAGTACAATCATATCCCAAAAAGAATGAGGTGACATGAAGCATATAAGCAAGAAGTAACTGTGATGTAGTAGCAGTAACTGTGACATAGTAGTAGATAAGTATCGGGCAGTTTGATAATGTAATGAGATGCTCAGGTTGATGATGTAATGAAATGCCCAGGTTTGCATGGCAACAGTCTGAGGGTTTGTGTTGAGAATGAGGGGATCCTCTAAGGATAGAGGGAATGGCTGGGACACCATCCACCTCCATCCAATAGCTGAACCTCCCTAAAGAAACTAGGGAACAACTATGCTAACTAACAGTTAGGATCTGAGGCAACGGAGGAGAGAAAAAAACCCTATGAGGAGGAAATCTCTGGGGAACCAAGGCCTAGGTCGTCTTCCCTCCAGGCTTGGGATATTTGAGTTAGTGACTGCTCTGCAGCTGCAATTTGGAAAACCCAATGAAAGGGAGGTGGAAAATATTCCAATTTGGAGGAAGGCTCTCACTCAAACCCTCTAGCGGGAATGCCGTGGAAGGTTGTGAGAAAACTCTGCAAAAATATGTGCAATCAAGGCAGGAGGGGGAGAGCAATGACTGCTGAGGCACTCACTTGGCCTACCCACCCTAAACTCAAACCAGGTGAACCAGAGACAGTCATATGGAGAATTCGGTGAAGGTGCCTTGCTAGGTAAACCACTAAAGCCAATGGATAACCATTATAGTGGAACACTAGAGCCAAAGGAGATTGGAGTAACCACCCTTCACAGCTAGTCTTAAATTCTACACCAGGAGCTGCTGTCACGTAGCAGGCAGCTAAAGCCAGGCCCGGGGCGAGGACATTCCCAGCTATGGGGCAGGTGAGAAGGATCCCTCCCCAAGGTTGAATGCTCAAGATGCGGACTAAATGCAGAGCGAGACCGTCAACCACAGGAACCCTGTGCCAGAATAGAATGGCTGGCATGCTCCACCAAAATTGAATGACAGCTGAAAAGCTGGCGAGCAGTGGCTTGAGCACTGGTGTGCTGAGATTGTGATGAGCAGTGAGTGCTGAGACCTTGCAAGGTTGAATGCAGAATTGAGTGCAGCAGAATACCAGAGGCTAAAGCCGAGGGAATGGCAGTAGGCATGAAGCAATGATCTGCATAAGCAATGAGCAATGATTGCATAAGCAAGCATAGACCTGCAGGTAGGTCAGTAAACAGAGTAGTAGTATGTGGACCTGCACGTAGGTCTGCATAACATGACATAACAGCAATGAAACAGCACTGAATAGTGGGGCAAGCCAGCCAGGCATTGAAAAGCCAAATCAAGGTGACAAATACTCTGAGGATTTTCAGCGGCGAAGGCAGGATTTAGAACAGAAATAATTAGCCACATGGGGTCACAACTCCCCAAACACTTCCTAGTCCCCGCCGTAGGAAAAACAAGAAAGTGATGGAAGGGTCGAGAACCACATGCAGATATTAAAGCTAGTTTAACAGCCGCATTAGTAGCTTATAGCTGACTTCTGAGTATAACAGGGTGAATAAACATAGAAGCAACATGTGAATGAAGTACACTGAGTTGTTAAAACTTGCAATTAACATAAATAAGGAGACACAATGCTGCTGAAAGCAGGTGTAACCAGGCAGGGCAATGAAGCTGCTGCAATGAGGTAAGTAGAATGAGAGCATGATTGAGCTGCATAACTAGGTTCAGAGTAAACTGAGTCAGGTGAAAACAATTGAGTATGCGACATGAAGCAGCTATGGTTGAACTGAAACACACAGATAATGATTGCAGTTGCATGCAGTAGTGTGAGAGTTGTGAGTAACAGAGCAAATAGTAGGAGCTCTGGAGTGATATGTTAGGAGCTTAGAAACAAAAGCCCCCCAAAAAGACAAAACCAAAGACACACAAACACAGAAAACAGGGAACAAAGACAGAAGAAGCACATGCAGCCAAAGTCAAAATACAAACCAGAAGCAAGAATAAACACAGAAATCCAGCAGACAGCAGGCACAGCAAGGTGAGGGGGGGTAGGCCCCAACCAGTTCAGAGGACAGACCAACAGAGCCTTCGGCTGCAAAGAAAAAGTGCTTCAAATGAGATTGAGAGGAACTGCTTATATAGCTCAGGAAGTGGGAGTGGCTGGCTACTAGGCCATCGAACTCCAGGCAAAGCCTTTCCAATTATCCATTAGAATTTGGGCTCCTTAAATTTAGGTCTCACCCCAATTCTTAAAGATACACCTGCTTAAACAGAGTACTGCACCTGTGTTGGGATGCTACTGTATGTGCCTGTATGACCTCATCGGGGCTTTATAGGCTGGCTGTCCCAGTGGAGTCTGCCTTCTTTATTGAACTGCTGTGCAACCATACATCTTATTAACATGTGATGCAGTTGTCCATCATCTGGATTGTTTTGGCCATCTGTTCAGGTGTTGGCTGATCAGGAAAGGCAATAGCATACACTGGGTTTCCTTTCTTCCCTCGTTAAGAGACCTATCAGCAAACCCTTTCTATCCCACTACTCTGGCTAGACACACACCATCAGGATCATTTCATCTCTGCAAATGTGCCTTTATATGTTTGCTTGCACGCATGTGCAAGAAATATTGTGCCACCATATGAGTTTTCGTAGGGGTGTGTCAACCCCGCTTCCAATGCCCTGCTCCTTTTTGAAGGCACGGCCGCACCACACCAATGAATGTCCGAGCTGTCTATGACAGCAGTTCAGATGCAATGGCATACAGTTCAGAGAAAAAGACTGCTACAATCAGCTGTGGTAACGTAGGCAACTTGCATACTGCCATCAGCAGACAATTTGCATACTGTATGCAAATTGCCTACCTGTCAACACTGCATCTGAACACTGTCATAGACAGCTCTTTTGTACACTCCCTCTCCTCTCTCTCTCTCTCTCTCTCTCTCTCTCTCTTTCTCTCTCGCCCTGTCCCTCAGGCAGCATTCTCTAGTTTACTTATGCAATATACTGCAGTGTTATGTGTAGATTGTAGTTCTTGCGGCTGCCGTCTGGTGGGAGGGCGCGAGTCGCGTAAGTACCCTATTACGGTCCTCTGGCCTGAAAAGCGCATGGCAGTCCGGGATTATAAAGTAACACCACATTTAAAATCTAAGGTAAAGATCTTTTTTCATATGTGCTGCTTTCTTTAGATGCCAAACTTGTATGACTCCATCCTAAGTTCCTGTCTTCTCAAATGGTCTGACCTGCCTTTCACTCTGTGTCTCATACACTTAAAGCTTAAAAAAATATATATTTACTTTTGGTCCTGCTGTGCTGCACTCACTAGGAAGCGGGTAGTCACAAATACAGCGACTGGGGACAGAAAAGCATTTCTGTGGAACAAAAGCAGAAATGGTTACTGCTCTCACTCTGCCTGCAACTGCTGAAATCCCCACCCACTCCCTGCTGTCTTTAAATATAACTATAAAAAGGTGGATGATGAGATCAAGTGAAGTTTTGGCAGTAGGAAGAGCAGCATGGGTTCGGGTAAAATGAGGGCAGAATTTTGTTTAAAAAGAAATAAAACTATCTACTGGCAACATGAGAGAGATTAATGGTGTCTTTGTAAAAAAATAACAACTGTAACAAAAGAAAATGGTCCCTCATTGACTCTCCTGCCCCCCCACCCTCTGCATACCTCCCCACACACCCCCTCACCCATACTTACCTCCAGAGGCCAGCACGATGATCTTCGGTGGACCGGGAACACGTCTGCACTCTTCAAAGCCAACAGCGAACTGAAGAAATGCCCATAAACTGTGTAATGGCATAAATGTTTTTTTTCAACTTTGGTGCATATCTTGGTCATTTTTTTGAATCTTTGCACCAAAATTTCAACATGGGGTTCTTCGGACCCCATCTCATGAATTCAGTGGCTGTCATCTGGTTATTCAGTCCCAAAAGGTGATTTTGCAGTCACTTTTCAGGACTGATTAATGAAACGACAGTGTCACTGTTCATGAAGTGGGCTCTCAAAAGCCTATGTTGCAAATTTGGTAAAAAATTCCCAAAAATGACTGTATTATGAGCGTGCGTTGCACAGTTTCCATGCACTCTCGCAAGTTCGTGAATTTGTAATATTTTCACTCCAGATTTTCAACATTGGCATTTTTTTCACATCTCCTTATGAACAGTACAGCTCTCATTTTTCACATCCTGGCTGAAATGTGTTTTTGCACTTCCGGCACAGAAAAGCGCGGTCACTGTGGGAAATCAATGTTCAGGACAGATTAAGAAAATCACAGTAACACGGTTCATGAGCAGAGGTCCTAAAATGCCTATGTTGAAAATTGGTGACAAAAGTCGAGAAGATGACTGTATTACAAGCGTGCATTGTGCAGTTTCTATGCACCCTCATAACTTCATGAATTTGTAATATTTTCACTCCAGATTTTCAACATTGACATTTTTCTACACATCCTTTTGAACAGTACAGCTGTCATTTTTCACATCCTGGCCAAAATGTGTTTTCACACTTCCGGTGCAGAATAGCACGGTTGCTGTGGGGAATCAATGTTCAGGACAGATTAAGAAAATCACAGTAACAGTGTTCATGAGCTGAGGTCCCAAAATGCCTATATTGAAAATCTGGTGCAAAAAATCCCCAAAATAATTGCGTTACAGGTGTGCATTGCACAGTTTCTACACACGTTTGTGACTTCACCAGTTCTTTCATATTTTCATTCCAGAATTTCAACATTACCATTTTTTTACACCTCCTCATGAACAGTACAGCTGTCATTTTTCACATTGTGTTCAAAATGTGTTTTCGCTCCTGTGGCACCAAATGGCGCAGTCACTGTGCAAAATCACCTTTCAGCTAACAAACTGATAGTGTCACTGTTCATGCAGTAGGGTCACAAAAAACCCATGTTGAAAACTTGGAGTAAAAATACCAAGAAATGCCCAGGGCGTTAGGGTTTCCGACCATAACACCCTACCCTGTAGGGACTGACAGGCATCAGGGGTGTGACTTGGGATTGTTGACAGTAATACACATGCTATTCCACCCCTACCCTGCAGCCAGTGACAGGCATCGAGGTGTGCCTTGGACTCTTTGGCCCCAGAGTTCACCCCATTCTCCTATACTGCACCTATTTCAGTGTATTTCCTTATGGAATGAGGTAAGTGTAAAGCCCGAACACCCCAAGGCACACCTCGACACTTGTCAGTGTAACCCCAAGGGGGCGCTATCCTAAGGGGTACTACCCCTGCCTGCCCTAACTGTAGCAGGGTGAGGGGCCCAGATCCGTTGGCGGGTGCCTCCACCCAGAGGTCGGGGTTAGAACAGTCAAGGTTGACTTGGTCACAGCCCTCTGGGTTGCTGCAACCCCCCTTTTTCCCACTAGTGGCCCATGCAGTGCAATTTCAGTGTCCTTACCATATACACTTACCCCCCGGCTTGAACCAATCAGCTCACTCCGGGGACCCTCTGGAAAGTAAGGTACAGTTACACCACATTCACTGTGCAGTATTTTACCGTTAATACACAAACTAGCCAGGGTACTTCTGCAAAACAAGCAATCTGATTTATTTGAAGGGAGATAACATGGACCGGGGGGAAATCAGGTTGATTGGCTAACCACTACAGTACAGGGAAATCTACCTATGGCTCTGTGCACAGGCCTAACCTATTAATTACTGTCTATGGGTACCCAAGCCCTAATGGCTAGTTCCTCGATGCAGCTGGTTGGGGCCCTGACACAAACAAGCATCTAATTCCTGAGCAGATCAGATGGAGCCAGAAAGCTCAATTAGTGCAGTCAGCAATACAACAAATGCTCTTCCCTTTGTCTGTAAGCTTTAACAGGGAGCTATCCTGAGTCAGTACTCACAACTCCAGCAGAGAACCACTCTTGCAGGGCTAAGCCTGAGCTTCAAAGGCCTCCTCACACATTTATATGGAAACAACAGAGGGGTACCATACCAGGCAGCTGCTTTCAGAACCCGAACGAACTCACAGCTATGCGGGCATTTCACTGCAGCTTCCAACATCCTGACAGACCGAACGCGATTCAGCAGATTCTCTAGTCCTCTTCAGGTGAAGCCTGGTAGGTAGCTGTGCTTGAACACAGCCTCCTCTGACCACAAGCCTATGGATTTCCTCCCTGGAACGCTGGCAAAGCAAACAGCTGCCTCAGGCCTTTCATGCGCTTCCCGTGCGAACACTCAACGGCGCAGAAGCACAGAGCTCCCTTCTCCTTCCCAATGACAACGCCTCTGCCCCTTACAGCATGGGGCAATCCTTACAGCTCAGGCGCTACCTGATTTCATTGGCTCGTTACGACTGCCAGTCACTTAGTCGGGCCCTCGGTGGGACGAAAAAGCGCCCATAATGCCACTTCCAACAATTACAAGCTGTGTCCCCATTGGTCAGCTGGCTCCTTCCAGAGTCCTGATTCTGGGTTGGTCACTTCCACTTCATTTTCCGTGCCCTGTAGCTTCTATTGGACCCCCTTTCACACAGTCTGGGTCCAACATGGAGGGGCACAGCACAACGTTCCGGCTGCAACAAAGAGAGATTAGACAAACTGCAATACAACCAATACTATAAATGTCTGTAAGGGGACAACCTTATCTGTGAGACAGGCCCCCTCTGTGCTCCTAGTGACCACAGAAATGGAGTGATCAACAGCAGTCCATAGCGGGACTCGAGCAGGGAAACCCCAGTCCCCCTATTTGTACCATAAAAACCTGCGAGCAGGCAGCTCTCAAAGAGACAGTACTGGAGGCTCTTTTAAAAGCACTCACAATGCCCACAGAAGTGGCCTTACGCTGAACACCAGTCAGGCATGGAGCATGTAGGCAAGCTCCAGGAAAGGCTTCTAGGAACCCCCATTAGTAGGGGAGGTTACACCAGTGTCTGCAGGGTAGGGTGAGGTGAAATGTCATGACCGTTATGGGCGATGACCCAAAGGCACACCCCAGAGCCTGTTCATCTCTGCGGGGTGGGGGTGGAGTTGGCATCAGTTCAATACATCACTGCCATTTCTATACTGAATCAGTCTAACTCCTGCACTTCCACTGCTAATGCCAGCAAGCAAACATTCGGCATTGACAAATACGTGTTCTTTCTCCCTGTGAGTCAGTGATAGTGCTGGCTGTTAAGTCTTTTGATTAGCATAAGAATGTGTCAGCTACAGCAGCTGAACTCTATCAAACACCTCTTCCATGAGTCCCTTGAAGGTATTTTCCCCATCAGTGTGAAAGCTACTCTCAGCTGTGGTCAGCACACCTCTCTATCTTTTGTCACTGAATGAGGACACAGGTACTCAAAAGGAGGGACAATGAGTGACACTGGCCCTTATAATGATGGACACACCCTCAAACTCGGAGATAAAACTCAGAACACTGTGGAGACCATTTTCTGTACTTGTACAAAGTTTATTTTTGTTTTAGCATCTTAGAATATTAGGGACTTCTGCTTTAAAGCCTTAATTTACAGTACCATATCTGTGTGGCAGTACCTTTTCCATGAGAGATGAGAGAGGAACAAAACAATTTTGAAGGTTGGAATGAGGGGCATCCCTCATGATCAAGGACAGTTGAGAGGCATGGTGGTTAAAACTATTTATGGAGTCATAAATATTTGGCAGCAGAAAAGGACCAATCTTGGCATCTATCTTGGTTGTAGTGCAGCTGGCTTTTCTTTCCCTGTAGTTCTGCTGCTGAAATAATGGCTGTGTGGGGTCATTCCACCTTCTTTCCTCATTGTTCTACTCTGTAAGGGGAGGAGAAGAATTTTAGGGGACAATGCAGACTCTCTGTGCTCACTGTTCTGCATTCCTGACAAATTCTGTCCCCTCACCTGGCTCCAGACAGCATTGCAGGCTCCTGCTTTTTGCTGTCAAAGTCATACCTGCAGTAACATGAAAAGGGAGGCCTGACAACACACCCACCTCTCTTATACTGCAGTTGCTTTTTCGGCTTAGGAAGATCCTTGCCATTGGTGTTGAGACCACAGTTCCTGTCAACACAGAATCAATGAAAACTGTCCTGGAAGAATTCAATCTGGTTAGAAAATTTAGTTTCTCTGAGAAAATACTGGCACCTCTGCCTTGCAAACCATTGGCAACTTTACTATACACAAAAATGTGTGTATGTTTGCAGTAGAGTTGGAAGGGAATGCACTTCATAAATAGACTTTTATCTGCATCTCCTTTGCCAGAAAACTCCATCTCCCTTCCCTTTGCCCCTTACCTTTAACCTGTAGACAATAATACTGTAAGATAAGTGGCCTCTTTTGAATATACAGTACATAGCCATACCACCCCCTTGCTCTCTAGTTTTTGGGACAGTGGCATTATTCCCCTCAGGCTTGGGATGTGACTGTTTTACACTGGATTTCCTCTTGGGCATTTCCTTAAAGCCTCTATGCCATTCCACTAGAATGCTTCTCCTGGAAGCTTGACCTTCTGGACATAAACTGGTCTGCAATTTCAGCATCCTGAAATGTATTAAATTGTTGCTGAACTGAGAAAAAGTAGTTCCCATACTGGGAATCTGCTTGGAAGCACAGGTAATCTTTTCAGAAAAAAAGGCAGTGTGAATTTAACTTGCTAGCTTGTGGAGAAAAAAACATACAGCTGCATACACATACATGCGGGTACTGTTTATTTCTGCCCCCTCATCTTTGTTTTCCTGCAACTGAGAGAAGACTGCACTGACAGTAGCTGCACCCCCCCACCATTGTGTTAGCAAACAAGAATGTGTGTTTGGTCACAAGTTCGTGTCTGCTGCTGTGGCCCATGTGGTCCACATCTCTGGAAAGACATAGACAGAGTGGAGGCAGTCAAGAGGAGGTCAAATAAAATGGTGCAGGGTCTGCATTAAAAGCCCTACAGGGAGAGGCTAAAGGGCCTCAATATGTACACCCTGGAAAAGAGGAGGGGGGATGTGATAGAGACTTTTAAATACATCATAGGGTAAATAAAGTACAGGAGGAAAGTACTTTTTAGAAGAAAAGGTGCCCAAGAACAAGGGGACATGCTATGAAGCTGGGGGGGGGGTAGATTCAGGAGCGATGTTAAGAAGTGCTTTCTCACAGAAAGAGTGGTGGATTCCTGGAACAGCTTTCCAGCAGAGGTGATGGGGGTGAAAACAGTGGTGGAGTTCAAAAATGCATGGGACAAGCACAAGGGAATCATAGTGGAAAGGAAGTGGGGGAGGGAGAAAGTTGTAGCTCAAGCACAGTTTGCATAGTAGTGTAGGTAGGGAGAAGTGGGCAGGCTGGATGGGCCAAGCGGTCCTTATCTGATATTAAATTCAATGTTTCTATGTTTGTGTGGAGAATAATAGGAACAGGGCAAACTGCCAGTTAACCAGGTGCATTAGGTGCTTGAGGTCAGTGCTAATAACATTCTGAACTGTGGGTATTGGTGGGTACTATCAGTCCACTTAGAGTGAGCCATATTATAAATGTGAAGCTGCCAGTTTGACAGGTATTTGCGGTTTGTTTTTAGAGAAGAACTTAAAATGTGAAGCCACAGATTTGGTGGGTGTCTGTGGTGCCGTGTAAGGGGATTGAGACTGATGGATTAAAAACACTAGCTTTGTAGGTGTCCCCTGCAGACCATGAGAGAGTGAACAATTCAGTCAGCTTAAACTGATAACGTGGGAAAGGATGGTGGTGGAGGAGGCAATATATGCCTAGTATTGCTGTGCAGAATTATCAAATTCTGGCTGAAGGAAGTTTTGCAGAATGTTTTAAATTTCACCAAAATTCCGTTGAATTTCACCAGAAATGGAATGGTGGAATTCCGTTGAAGAAAAATGCGGAACGAGTTTTCTGCAATATTTCCACTGAATTTTATTCTATGGATCTCAATACTTTTTGTGGAAATGTTTGCAGCATTATTCCATGGATCTCAATATTTTTCATGGGAAAGGTTGCAAAATGATTTTCCACAGAAAAAATGCTGTTCTGTGGAATATTATTCTGTGGATCACAGCAGGCTAAATTCTGCAGAAGAACCAGTGAAATTCCAGTGGAAATTCCACTGGCAGAATAGTCACTTCACACTAATTTCACTGGTGGAATTCCGCATTCCACACAGCACTAATGACTGGTTACTCGTAGCTGGGTTGCCTAAAGAGGGAAAGTATACTACATTACTGGTGGTTGCGTTGCTGCAGCCAGAGAGACCACAAAATCAACAGTGCAGCTTGTGAAGACTTCTGGAAGCTTTGAAGAAAAACAAAAAACATGAGACGAATGATTTTATGATTTTGTTTGCTTATTAATTGAGTGTGTGTGGTAGGATTTGTTGGTAAGGTCCATAAAAATTTGGAAATTTATGATTTAAATGGCAAATGGAATGTTTTTGACTTTTTCCAGCACCAACATGGCTGCCAGAAATTCTTTTCCAAAAACTTTCTTGGGAGGTATTGATACCTGAATGTGCCACATCCTGATTCCTGGCTGCCAGAAGAAAAACATAGACAATATCAGCAGATAAAGGCCTTCTGGCCCATTTAGTGTGCCCAAGCCTGTCCATTTGTGGAACCGTGACCTTATCAATCCTCTTTTCATCCACTCCCTTCCTTCCTGAACTGCCCCCATATACACATTTCTTGTGTGTCTATCCCACCTTTTTGACCCCCCCCATTGTTGCAGCAGAGATGACCTCTTTTGGAAGTTTGTTCTAGCATACCACCACTCTTTCCATAAAAAAGTACTTCCTGATATGCTCTCTGAGCACCCAACCAATTTCAAGGAGTTTCCCCTGGTACTTGTGTTATCACTTGCTGTCACTGCTGTCTACGCTGTTTACCACGTGGAGGTACCTGAATATCCTAATCATGTCTTCCCTCTTCCTCCTGTCATCCAGCATGTATATATTGAGAACCCCAAGTGCTCATCATAAGATCTATCTTGTTGCCACTGTATCATTTTGGTAGCCCCTCTCTCCACCACGTCCAGCCTATGTTGATCCTTCTTTAAGTGTGTGCTGTAAAAGTCCACACAGTACTCTACTGTAAGTATGGCCAAAGTAGGGTTCTATGCTAGCAATAACACTCAACAGGGTGGGCAGAATTGGGCTGTACCAGACCGCCCCCAGGGGTGTAATGAAGCCCAATGCCACAGACATAGGGCCTTATTGCCTCTGTGCTGTCTGGGATAGCCCATACTGCTAACCCTGGAGGGTATTATTGAGCTTAGAAAATAGGTTACATGTGAAAGTTTCATGTAATATTTAAGAAATTAAAAAGTAAAAATTAAGTTACAAGTTACAAAATAATCCATTACTCACCACCACATTAATTAAGTTAACAGTTGTTGTATTAGCAAAGTAGTCCTTCTACTGGTATACTTGTCAGTACAGAGCAGTGCAATTTTTCACACTTGTTTTAGAGTTAATAGTGTTTTCTTTACTGCTGCAAACACCATCCCTCCTCTCTCGCTTCTTCACCACCCTCCTGAAGCTTACTTCCTTTGGGAAAATGAATTACATTAATAATAAAGACTGTGTCAGGAACTGAGTGCGTCTGCATGTTGACTGAGACATGCAGCATGATCAGAATAACAGACATGGATTAACATGACGTGAGAAGTAAGAGGTTCAGCTCAATCGGGAAAGGTGGCTGAGGTATGCAGTTGGGAATGGTGGCTGAGGTATGCGCACATGGTGGTACTAAGAAGTTGAGTTTTGTTAAAAAAAAAACGAGTAAGCATGTTTGTGAATGTTTTGGTTGCAGGGGAATGAAGCCAGTGCAAGTTGGGGAGAAAGTTTAGAGAACACTGTGTACAAGTAGCACGGAGCATGTGACATGCTAGTGCTATTAAAAAGCTGCTGACGCCTCAAAGAAAACTTTGAAAAACATAATATTTAGGTACAATTCAGCATGCATTCCATACGTATTCAATAGACTTCTCCTCCCCATTACTTATTACTGAGAAATTCGCAAATGCTCTAGATCTCTTAGAGTTCATCTGCCTCTAGCTTACTCCCTACTTCATGTCATAGTCTTCTGTTGTGACATCACAGGCTGTTGCCATGGGAGTAATTGTGATGTCACAAGTAGAGCATTATGATCTCAGGTAGGGAGAAAGCAACAAGAATAGATTAACTCTTCAGGAGCAAAGTTCCCATTTTCATGCAAATGGCCTCAGCAATAAATAATGGGGAGGAGAAATACAGAAATAATGTGAAATACAAGCTGAGCTGTGTCTAAATATTATGTTTTTTTAAAGTTGTCCTAATGGTGTCAGCTGCTTTTTAATTTAAAAAAAAGAAAGCTTTTTTCTAGTGGGGGAAACTAATGAAACTGGCAGAGTGGGTGCCAGCTCAAAATGCAGGCTGCTACTACGGTGTGTGTGTGTGTGTGTGTGTGTGTGTGTGTCTCACTCACTACAGGAGAAAAAAAAACATGGTGGGTTTTAAAATACCAACCACTGGTTTATTTTCTTAGGTAAAGAGTCAGTTGGCATAGGGACTTGCAATGTCTTGGTCTCTATCAGCACATAAATGTACCCCTTGGCAAGGGGTTCAGTCAGTCAGAGACCAGGAAATCTCCATACTCATTTTTATGTTGGCACATGCAAGCAACATCTTGTGGTGGTAGCAGAAATGCAGAGGTGTGTCAGTGTTGGCCAATGCAGGGGATGCTTTAATGGGTGCATCCCTAAGCCTCCAATGAGTGAGAATGCTGCCAATGACAGCAGTTTCAAAGAGAGACACAGAGATGAAACAGATCTGCCACTGCGATCAGAGACAAGCTCGTTAAGTGGCTTTCCTGGTGAAACATTTCAGTAAAAATGGCAGTTCCTGCCATTCACCACACAATCCACAGAAAGCTGACATCGGGGTGCCCAATCTCCGTGTTGGCATGTTTGCAGCTCCTGCGACCCGCCACACTGCAACCACCCACTGCTTGCTGCCTCCTACCCTCTCTCCATTTTCTGTCCCCAACAGAAAAACCTCCGTAACCTCCCACTGCTGCTGCCTCCTCCGCTCCCTCCATTCCCCATCCCCGAATAGAAAAACCCTCCCACAACCTCCCACTGCTGCTGTCCTCACCACTCCCTCTGTTCCTCATCCCCAACAGACAATAAAACACTTCTGCAACCTTCCACTGCTGCTGCCCTCCCCGCTCCCTCCATTCTCCCCCAAGAATTGTAGCACACTGGGACCCCCCCCAGTGTGCCTATTTTTTTGTTTGTTTCTTAACCTGTAAATGAAGAAAACCTTCCCTCATGGTTTCTTTTTATTTTTTTCCCTGCAAACAAGAAAATGGTCCACCGATGTCTCCCCATCCCTGTCCCCACCCTCCCTTTGCGCACCCACCTCCCTGCACACCCCCCCTCACCCATACTTACCCTCCAGAGCTCGGCAGCCACAATCTTCTCTGAACCAGAACACACCTGCACTCTTCAAAGCTGAACTGTGATGTGAAAAAATGACAGTAAGCTTTATAATGGGAAGCAATGGGGGGGTCAACTTAGGTTGATATCTCAGCCATGTTTTGGAATTTTGGCCCCAAATTGTCAACATGGGGTTCTTGGGACCCCACCTTGTGAACATGTCACTGTCATTTCATTTCTTGATCCCGAAAGGTGATTTCACAGTTGCTGCACGGAATCAATGTTCAGGACCGACTAATGAAATGGCACTGCCATTGTTCATGAGGTGGGTTCACAAAAAGCCCATGTTGCAAATTTGGTGGAAAAATTCTCAAAAATGACTGCATTATGAATGCTCAATATGCAGTTTCCACGCAAGCTCGTAACTTTGCCAATTTACTATATTTTTACTCCAGATTTTCAACATTGCCATTTTTTCACACCTCCTTATGAACAGGACAGCTGTAATGTTTTACATCCCGCCCAAAACGTGTTTTCACACCTGTGGTGCACAATGGGCATGGTTGCTGTGCGAAATCAACTTTTGGGACAGATTAACAAAATCACAGTGCCACTGTTCATGAGGAGAGGTCCCAAAATGTCAATGTTGAAAATTTGGTGAACAAATTCCAAAAAATGACAGCATTACAGGCATGCATTGTGCAGTTTCTACGCACGTTTGTAAGTTCATGCATTTTTCATATTTTCTCTACAGATTTTAAACATTGCCATTTTTTCACACCTCCTCCTCATGTACAATACAGCTGTCATATTTTACATCCTGCCCAAAATGTGTTTCTGCACCTCTGGCTGTGAATGGCGCAGCTGCTGTGTGAAATCACCTTTCAGGACTGAGTAACAAAATGATAGTGCCACTGTTCATGAGGTGGGGTCCCAAAATGCCCATGTTGAAAATTTGGAGTGAAAATACGAACAAACGCCTGGGGCATTATGGTTTCCAACCATACACCCACCCTGTAGAGACTGACAGGTGTTGGGGCGTAACTTGGGTTTATTGGCTGTAGTGTTCATGGCATTCTACCCCCACCCCCACCCTACAGCCACTAACAGGCATGGAGATGTGCCTTGGTTTCTGTCACCCTAACATTCACCCCATCTCTCCTATACTGCACAAATCTCAGCTTATTTCCTTATGGAATGGGGTGAGCATAAGGGCCGAAGACCCCAAATCACACCTCAACACCTGTTGGTGTCTTCGGGGGGGTGGTATTAGTTCAATGCTTCACTGCCATTCCTATTATGCATCACTCTAACTCCTGCACTACCATTACCAATGCCAGCAAGCCAACATTCGGCATTGACAAATGCTTGTCTAAACAGGGACAGTACTACCTTTCTCCTTCTGCCAGTGATTCCCCTGCTGCTGCATCCCAGCCCTGGATTTACCTTTCCCATTGCCCCATTTCACTGTGCTGATGCTTTCAAATTCCCCATTATTTTCACCCCAGGTCTCTACTACCACCCCACTTGTATCCTGTTCTTTGGTTCTCTGCCCCAGTGTGCATTACCTTGTACTGTTCTGCATTAAATTTTCGTTGCCACTCTCCAATCACCTCACTAGTTTTTCCAGATTCTTCTTCATGGCCCTTATCCCCTACTTGGTGTCTACTTTACCACAGATTTTGGTGTCACCAGAGAAGAGGAAAACAGTATCTTACCCTGGACCCCTTCCCCTATGTCACATATAAATATGCTAAAGAGGACTGGCCCTAAAACTGATCCCTGGGGCACCCTGCTCTTAACTTACTTTACCTCTGAGGGTTATCTATTTAGGACTACCCTCTGGGTCATCCTACCTAGCCAATTTTTTACCTATCTCGTTATCGCTTCCCCTACCCCCAGGTTATCCCATTTCTTTACCAAACTCCCATGTAGGTTGGATTTGAAGGCTTTGCTGAAAGCTAGGTACAAGAGATTTACTACCTGACCAGCATTCAATGCCTTTGTCATCCAGTCAAAGAATTAAATCAAGTTCAACAGGTATGTCTTCCAGCCAGTAAACCAGTACTGCCTGGAGTCCTGCAGGCTGCTGGCCTTTAGGAATTCTATTATCCTCTTCTTTACAATAGATTCCAATAGTTACCTACTATAGGTGTCAGACTCATTGGCCTATAGTTGCTTGTCTTGTCTCTCTCTCCCCACTTTTGTGTAGGAGGACGACATTCACTGTCTTCTAATCAACTGGCATTTTCTCTGTCTCTAAAGAGCAACTGAAGAGGTCTACTAGCGGTACTGTCCAGACAAGCTCCATCTTCTATAACTCCCTAGGATACATCCCATCCAGGCTGTGATTTATTTACATTCAGTTCCTGCAGGCTCTTCAGCAATCTGGTGCCTGTCAGTGATCCACAGTTGGTTTGTATGGTGTCATCTGGCAGAGGTTCGTTGTCCTCAACTGTGAACACAGAACAAAAATAATTGTTCAGTAAATTCTATTTACTGTTCTTATCCTCCACCCATGCCGCTGCCTTCTTTAGCCTGGCCACTCCTTGGTTTTGTGCTGCTCTCATACATAGCAAAAGAATACTTTGTCATCCTCCTTAACGACTTCTGCTTGCCTCAGCTCTGACTTTGCCTGTCTCACTATCCTGTTTTCCTCCTTAATTTTTTCTTAATTTGCCCCATCCTCTTCTGACTTACAGTATTTTGTACCTGATTCTTTTTTTCTCTCAATGCCTCTTCTGCCCCTTTTGAAACCTACAGGGGTGTTAGATCCTTTCCCCTTTCCTACATCTTTTCTCATAGCCATGTCACCTTCAGTACTCCCTTCTTAATCAGATCCTGTCTGATGGCTGCACTGATCGCTGCTGTCACATCCTGCAGTTTTTCCCCAGCAACTCCCTCATCCTCCCAAAATGTGCCCTTCTGAAGTCCATGACCTTAGGCTTGTTGTGTAGATGATCTATTTTTAGCTTGACCTCAACTCACATGGTACTGTGATCATTGGAACCTTCTGGTTCCGTCACCTTGCCCTACCCCACCCTGTCCCTGTTTATCAGAACTAAGTCCAGTGTGGCCCTTTCCCCAGTGATTTTCATTATCCTTTTTCTCAGAAATACCTCTTGCATTTTCTCTGTCAGGGTCTGGCTCTTTGAACACACTGTAGTTGGGTGCAAGAGGCAAATTTTTCCAATTAAAGTTGCTCCAGGGTAGCCCTGCCTCCAAGGCAGTACTGCCTTGGAGGCCAAAATCATGGATAGGGCTTCCTCCCAAGCACAGCTTTAATCACCCACAGCTAAAAAGCTGAGTTACACTGCTCTGCCAGGTTGGTGGTATAGTGGAAAGGTATACAGCCTGACAAACAAGAGATTGTGAGTTTGAATCCAGACAAACTCCTATCAGTTAGCTTTTATCAGAATTTCACTTGGGGTGATCCATGGCAGTGTGGTGTTAGAATAGTAAATATATAGGAAAAGCAACTTAAATATGAAAAAGAATAAGTGTAACAGTACAGTGTTGCCTCTGAGGCAGGGCTGCCCTGGAGGCAACTTTCACTGGAAGAATATATCCCTTGCAATTGGGGTGCTCCAGTCTATATATGGGAAACTGAAATCCCCCAATATCAGCACCTCACCCAGTTATGCCATCCTGTTGATCTCTTCTATTAGCTCTTTGTCTATTTCATTGTTTTGTGCCAGAGGTCTGTACCCAATTCCAAACCTAATCCCTCTTCCTTCTCCTGCATTTGCCTTTACACATATTGTTTCAATCCCCTTCAGCTGGCCTGCTTCTAGGATTTAAGTCTGTGATGCCCTTCTTAATGTATAATTCCATGCCACCTCCCCTCCACTTTTCCCTATCCCACCTGAACATTGTATACCCCAGCACACTCAATTCCCACTCATGATGCTATGTTGCTCACAGTCTCTGTCACAGCTACCATGTCCATTTATGTCTTGGTCATGAGTCTTATTAATCAGGATTCTGGCATTAACATGTACCACCCTCCATACCTGCTACTTCCTCACTGTTCTCTGGTCTTCCTCAGATATGTATCCTTGATACCATCTGTTTTTATGTTTCATATTGCTCCTGCTGGATTCTATCACCCCGTCTCCTTCCTCCTTACTCTTGTCCTTCTCCCCCTTTGTAACTCTCTGTCCTATTTGCCTTACTGTATCATCCCCTTCCTTCCCCAGCCTGACCAGCTCTGACTGCCTGCACTATCTCTGGGGGGCATCCTGTACCTAATCAGTAGTGTGGATGTGCCTATGTTCAACTGTACTACTTTTTCCTTCACCCTAGTTTAAAATCTTCTGTAGGTGTTGAGTGAATCTAAGCCCTTGCATCCTATTGGGGTGCAGGACATTCCTTTTGGATAGCCTCAAATCCCACCACATATGCCCCAATCTACTAGGATGTGAAAACCCTCTCCCTACACTAGCTTTTTTTCCATGCATGAAATTGCTCTATTTTCAGGTGTTCCCTACAGCAGAAGTGTGGCTGTGCTAGAACCTCAAAAAAGGTCACTGCTCCTTGTCCTGTCCTGGAGAGTCCTGCCTATGATTTAGAAGCTCTTCTTCACCTCTTGTTCATCTCTCCAAGCCACACTGATTGTGCTTACATGCACTATCATATCTGGTCTTTTCTCATCCTGTCCAGAGAGGGTATCCACCATTACCCCATGAGAAATGGTGAACTGTGCTCCTGAGTTCTGGTTTGGAACATGTCATCCCATCAGTACCCTTGACACAACGGAGTCCCTTAGTACTATGGCCCTTTTATTTCCCCTTTGGTGTTCCTAGACTTCCCTGTCTCATGCACAATGGCTCAGGTCCCCTTCCCAGGATTAAAAGTCCCTGCCCCATCCTGGTGGCATTCCAGGAGTGGCCTCCCACAGCAAGGGTTGATACTTGTTAGAGGTGGGTACACCTCACACCTACGGGTACCTCTTCCCATCTCACCTTTCCTTACTCCCACCTATGGTCCATTTGTCCTTACTGGACCTCTGGGCCCTTTCTGGGGATGGAGCCTTATTCCCATGGCAACAGACTGCAATGTCACAATGAAGGATTAAGACTTTAATTAGGGATAAATAGTAGGGACAGATAAACTCTACCAGAGTAAGATCATGCTTCTGTGCAAATTTATCAGTGATGAATAAGAGGGAGAAGAAATATATAGAACATAAATTAAATGCAAGCTCAAATGTGTATAAACATTATTTTTTCTAAAGCTTTCCAGAGCTTTCAGCAGCTCTTCAAGTGAACTACTGTAACTAAATGAATCACGAACATGCCAGACAGCGAGCCCTTCCCAGCTTCCTTTGAACTCTTCCCCTAGTTTGCATTGTGATCGTCAAAGTTTACCACAAGCAAAAGTAGCAATTTTTTTACTCTGAAATGTGATTCTTCTGAACCTGGTATCATACAAACAAGGAGGCCATGTAGGACAGTCTGGATAACAACTATTCAGTGCCGTCCATTTAAATGAATTGGAAGCAGAGAAAATATTGTTGTATTTTAACAAATCATGGGAGGATGGTATGGTACCCGAGGACTGGAGGAGGGCAGATGTGATTCCCCTTCACAAAAGTGGAAGCAAGGCAGAGGCAGGAAACTACAGACCTGTTAGTTTGACCTCAGTGGTAGGGATAATGATGGAATCACTTCTGAAAGAAAGAATTGTTGAGTACCTAGAGGCCAGTGGGGCACAGGACCCAAGACAGCATGGATTCACAGTGGGAAGGTCATGTCAGGTGAATCTAATGGATTTCTTTGACTGGGTGACCAAAGTAGTAGACCAGGGAGGGGCTGTGGATATGGCCTACCTAGACTTTAGCGAGGCATTTGACACAATCCCACACAAAAGATTAATAAACAATTTAGCCAGCCTGGGAGAGGGTCCCAAGGTGATAGCATGAGTAAAAAATTGGCTGGACAACAGGACACAGAGGGTAATAGTAAACAGAGTCCACTCTGAAGAAAGGAGGGTTACTAGCAGGGTACCACAGGGATCAGTACTGGGACCAGTCCTCTTTAATGTCTTTATAGGTGACATTGCTGAGGGACTGGAAGGAAAAGTATGACTCTTTACAGAGGACACAAAGATCTGCAACAAGGTTGATACACAAGGGGGGGTAGAAAGGATGAGAAGGAACTTGGCAAGGTTGGAGGAATGGTCAAAGGTATGGCAGCTTAGATTCAATGCAAAGATGTGCAAAGTAAAGCACCTGGGAACCAGAACCCCGGGGAAGAGTACACAAAGGGGGGGGAGGTACTAACAACATCAAAAACGGGAAGGGATGTGGGGTTAGTCATATCAGATGACCTAAAGGTAAGCAAGCAATGTGCAAAGGCAGTAAGGAGGGCTGGGGGGATACTGGGATGCATAGGGAGAGGCATCACCAGAAGAAAACAAGAAGTTGTTATCCCTCTGTACAGACAGTTGGTGAGACCCCATCTTGAGTACTGCATCCAATTCTGGAGACCCCATCTCTGCAAGGACATAGACAGAATGGAGGTAGTCCAGAGGAGGGCAACTAAAATGTTACAGGGTCTGCACCAGAAGCCATACGAAGACAGACTAAAGGAGCTTAATATGTATACCCTCAAGGAAAGGGGGGGGAACATGATAGAAACTTTCAAGTACCTCAAGGGAATCAGCAAAGTCCAAGAAGGTAGCATCTTTCAGAAAAAGAGATGTGCAGGAACAAGGGGGCACAATTTGAAGATAGAGGGGGACAGCTCATTGGCAATGTAAAGAAGTATTTTTTCACATAGAGGGTGGTGGACACATGGAACTGCCTTTCTGAGGAGGTAGTGGGGTCAAATACAATGGGGGAATTCAAAAATGCATGGGACAGACACAAGCCAATTCTAGTGGGGGGTAGGAGGAAGTAGACTGTTGGTTAACTAGGATCTGCAGTTCAAACAATAGGTAGGGAAATAGGCAGATTGGGTGGGCCAAGCGGTCCTTATCTGCCCTCAAAGTTAATGTTTCTATATATCTTTCTTTCACCATATCTCCACTGTAGGGTGTTACAGTAGTTGTCTCCTGTCAGCAAAAAAAGTACAGCTTGTCCTTTTCTGGCAGATATGGCAAACAGGAAGTAAACACAGACTAATCCTATCAATAAGCTATTGATATAGCAACTTGTTCAAACTGCAAACCTTTTTCTTTCTTTCTTTATTCCAGACATTTAATCATGGTGTCCCTTTTATCCTGCTTGCAGACTTTTGATTCTCCTCTCTCACATCAATGATCTTTCAAAGAGCTATTCATCACAGCCTGTCTATGTCAGTTTTCTTTGAAACCTCTGCTTCTAGGAATTTTGCTTTAATTCTAATTCACCTGGGTTTCTGGTTCTTCTGAATATGAAGGCTTGGTGCTGTTCCATAAATCAATTCTGCTTACTTCTTAGAATTCAGTTCTAAGCAGGCTACCACATATACAGCATACCCGTACATAACCACACACAAGCACAACCACATACACGTGTGCATTCTGTTTCAGCATGTCTTAATACTGTAGTTTATGAGCTGATCCTTCCTTTTTATCGAGATTGTGACAGTTCATGGCCTAAATTTGTAATTACGTCTGCCTGTCATTACCACACATAAAAATTAGAAAACTAGTGTTGCCAACATCCTGTATTTGTGATTGACGTCTCCAAGAAGTTCTTTGGTATTCCTAGACCCTCTCTTAATTTAAAACGTTCAACTACTTTTTGAGAGATAATGTACTATACTTTGAAGCCGTATTGGGCCAGATTTCCAAAGAGATGGATGTTAGCCAAATTTCATGCAATGTCTGTGTATACGTCCCCTTTGTGCATCTGCATTTGCCTGTCCTATTTTTTAGAAAGGCATCTGTGACTCATAAAGAAATGAAGTAAATTTAGTTTGCACATTGATTTATACAAATGTGAAAATTAATTGGATGGATGGATAATATTAGACCATTTGAAAGATGTCCTGGGACTGGCCAGCTATGCTGGTGACCCTGGTTTGGGAATAGACTTGGACTGCTCAGGGTCAGCCGGGGAGGGAGGATCAATGTCATAAGGAGGGTTTTCCTCCCTTGAAGAGGGTGATTGCTGCACCCTGCTGCATAACTGAGACTTGGTGGAAGTCAGGTGGCTGAAAACTGGTTGTATGAAGAAGGGAGAGACACAACTGCCAGTTGTCAAGCACAGATGCATTATGTCACACATGTGCATAAGCATCATTGCACGCTGGCACTCTCAGGGAGAATAACTGGAGGAGAAATCTGCCAGGCAATGCTGGCACCCCCCCACGCAGGCTCATATGCAGTGGAGCCAGCCAGGATGCCATGCAGTAACTTGCAATAAATGACATGTCACAAACTACTGCATGACAAAAGGGCTTAAATGCCATTGAATTACACTGTCTTCTGCAGCATACTGCAGCATTTTGCAGTAATACTGCAAGGTACTGTTTTGGATCCTGGCTGGTGCCACTGTATGACCAACAGGGCAGGCCACCCATCACATAGTGGTTGCTCTTTAAGAAAAAAAGAATGCCCTAACAATGGACGCAGGTGCAGGCCAGCTGTTACCAATAGGTACAGCTGAATGATGGATAGATCCCTTTGTAGATCCTGCCAGCTGCATCTAAACAGCAGTGCAACTCACCAATGGAAATTTTCTAACTACTGTAACTTTTTTCTAGTAAAATATTTCAGACATCTTCCAGTTTCATTTACTTGTATGATCAATCAATTTCACCCAGTTTTTGAATGCCGTATACTGTATATGTTTCAAATTATTCCTTCTGGCAACAATAAAACAATATTGCTTATTCATGCTGTACTTGTCTTTTTCTTTCCCACTGTCCTCTCAGTTAGTTTAATAGGTTTGTAGGTTATTACAAACCCAATAAGCAGTTTGCCCTTCCAGGCTCACCTTTATTCAAAGGCTATATCCAGTCAAATTATATTCTAACCAATATTTATCTAATGAAGCCTTGAAAGAGCCCATGTTAATGCATCCTACCAATTCAATTGACAGGTTGTTCCATATTATCACCACTCTCTGGGTGATCCACATGCACATTAGTTCTATATGTTCCCCTTTTAACTGGAGGTCATGTGCTCTTATAGCATAATGAGAAGCTTTAATTTCTAAACCTAGTATATCCCATAAGTCACAGTTGTAAAATGTCCTATAAATCAGGCACACACAAGTCCCCTTTTAATCTTTTATATTCCAGCAACTACATGTCTAGAGTATCCAGTCTTTCACGATAAGAATGTTTGTTTTGCCCTGATACCATCTTAGTTGCCCTTCTCTGCACTCCCTCTGAGAATTTAATACCTCTTTGTGTATGGTGCCCAAATCTGACTACAGTATTCCGAATTTGGCCTCACAAGTGAGCCATACGAGTACATCAACACCCTTCTATCCATTTTTTGGTTATCTCTGTACAGTGTTTATCAAAGCTAAGATCATTTTGTATCAGAATTCCCAGGTCTCTTTCAGTTTTTACCTTCTTTAAGTTCCTGTCCCGAGATTACATATTTGGCCATGCTATTACTTTTTTCCCCAAGTGCATTACACTACACCACACTTCCCCACATTCACACAGAACTCAAGTTTATGTTCAGAGACCCATCTTTCTAAATTCACAATCTCACTTTGCAGATTTTTTATTGCTTCTTCAGAATCCACCATGGAGCCAGCTTGGTATCATCAGCAGATTTTGAGAACCAAACACCCTCTCTGCATTACATGGATGATACATAGACACAAAATAGAATGGGTCCCAACACTGACCTCTTGACACGTGTGCCCAATCTGATTGATAGCCTCTTAGAGATGCTTTTTTCTTTCCATCTCTCAGTCATGATTTTAGCCAACTAATCAATCTTCCATTGAGGCCCATTTTTTTGTAGTGTGGTAATCTGTTCAAAGTGTGGTATAGAGTCAAAGGCCTTGCTACTATTTAGGAATACTATATTCACTGGTTTGATCGTGTCTAGAGCCTTGCTCTTATTATTACAAAAACTAATTAAGTTTGTCAGACACAATCTTCCTTTAGTGAAACCATGTTGTGTCAAGTCCCCTAGGTCTCTGTCTTGGAAGTAGTTCTCTATCTCATTCTTAATTATGTCCTCTAGGACCTTCCCTAGCACTGAGGTCAAACTAACATGCCTGTAGTTCTTGTAATCTGTTCTGTCTCCCTTTTTATAGCTGCATAGCAGAGATTGGCGGACATATCGCTATTACATAGAAGCAGAAAAGGTAGTTTTGGAATGTTTCGGAATGTACCAATTAAAAAGCTGGGATTTGGTGGCACATGACAGTGAACACACCACAGCTGTGAACAGCTATGTCCTCCCACTGGAGTGGACTATCTCTTCACGTCCTCTCCATTCAGCAAAGAGAAAGTACTTGCAGTGTCAAGTGATTTTTTTTTAAATTCTGTGAACTCCTTCTCATGACTAGATAACCACTGTGAGAGAAAATGAGCACTCAAGGGTTAATTTACAGATCAGAGGCACTGCACTGCAGGAGTTGACTAATATCTGATCTGTTTTGACTGTCTGTCACTATACAGAGAAGGAGAGTTGTAACAGCTGTAACTAACAAGCATATGTCAATGCGGATTGTTCCCTGTTTGTATTGTTGTTGTACCGGCTCTTGCTTGTACATTTTTTATTGCTATTTCTGAAATGGGGTGGGGGCAATAACTGAAAGAAGAGATCCTAAGGGAAATTGATTTAATACAGACAAACAAGGACCCAAACAAATGAAAATCCACATGATGTGTGACCTGTATGCCCCAGAATATACCAGAATGCTGACAGTCTTGAAAGGAATCCACTATTAACCTATGATATCTATACATTACTGAACAGTCCCGGAATCTGATGGCATCTGTTAAGAAGAAGTTCACAGCACAAGTTTACTTGATCAGTACTTATACAAATGAATATCAGGTGAGAGAAAAGGGCATTATCAACAAGGGACCTTAAAAAGGTAAAAAAAATATATGTTAAGGAAAAGCACAGTAGGGAGATAAAGGAGGGTACACACATAAGAAATTGTAATTTATATTAAAGAAGCATAAAGCAAGGTTTATGTCCCTTTAAAATGGAAGGGAAATACAGCAGAATCCCCAAGTCAGGGAGACAGTATAGCCTACAGGTTAGAGCACCAAACTGTGAATCAGGAAACCCAGCAAACCTGAGTTTGAATCCCATAACCTCCACTTGCTTACAGTGTGACCTTGAGCAAGCTATGTAGCCTCCTTTTGTACAAGTCTCTAATTTTTGTTTTTCTACCTCCTATATCTTTAAAATCAGCTGTGTATCTAACTCCTCTGTTATGGCGCTATTGGTGATCTGACCAATGACATCATTGGTTGCAGTCAGTCTCTGGCTCCTGATATGCCACAGTCATACTATTGCTAGATGGCTCCTAATCCCTCTAAAATATTATTTTGTAGCCATATTGGCTCTGACCAGAGTTTGCTAAACAATGGGGTAACTATGGCCCCCCTCCAACAATTTACCACCTCTCCACTGTCCAGAGAACATTAAAATAATGAAGTGACAGGACCTGCTAGTACCTCAGATAGATCTTTAATAGTCTGGGATGCTTGTAATCTGGGCAAACACCTTTATATGGGTTGATTTTCATAAATCTTTCTTTTATTTTTTTTTTCACATAAAATTATACGAGGATTGTTTATAATACAGTTCTGTAACTCTTTAAGTGTCAGTTAACTATTTTGCAGTTACATTGTAACTGCATTCCAACTGCAATGTAGTTGCATGCAACAAACATGTAACTACAGTGTTCCTACCTCTATTACATGTAATTAATGATTACCTACCCCACAGTTGTACTGAAACTGACACTTAGAATACCGTGTGACCAATATTTCCTACAGGTATTCTCTGTGTATCCTTTATTCTGAAAACACTACAGAAAAAGTTAAGTATAGTGACCAGTTTTGACACAGAGCAAGTAAATGGGCTGGCAGTATAGCCTAGAGGCTAGAGGAACGAGGTGTAAATGAGCTTGATACACCCAGCAGACCAGACCTGAGTTTGATTCTCACAACCTCCAATTGCGTACTGTGTGACTTTGAGCAAGTCACTTAACCGCCCAGTACTCCCAGGTTGCCCCTGAAAACAGGCAGTTGTGCCTAGTGGGCCTTACCTGGTTACCAAAGAGAAAAAAAAAAACTGTTCACATCAGGTCAGTGCCGTTTCTGGTATTAAATAAAGCATATTTGTTGACAACAAATCACAGTTTGTGTAACCATGCATTGCAACAACCAGCCAGAAATGCCAAGATAAGCTTGTCAAAAGAATAAGATAAAGAAAATAAAGTTAGTATACAGCAGCATAGGAAGCACTTAGAAAAGTAAATTGAAAAGTTATGATACAGTACTGTTGTTATGCATTTTAGTTAATACATTGTACTACTGTAGCTAAGGTTTCAGTGCAGCAGTGAGCTGAAAACATTCATCTCCACACACCATTTTTACCAGTCATCCAGACCAGAATACCAGCATTTTTTTTTAATATTTGTCCAAGAGACACTCAGGAAGCCCAGAAAATCCAGTTTTCCATCTGGAAAAAGGACCACAGACTATAATCAGTGGCTCAGTAGGTTTCACGTGTGCCTTTTGGCCCCAAAGATTGGAAGGTCATGGGTTCTAGTTCCACACTATGAACTTGGGTTAATACCCAAGACGTACACTATAATGCTATGATGGGGGCACAATTACGGTGCTGTCCTTTGGACGAAACATTAAGTTAAGGTACCTTTTGCCTGCCTCTGATGGCTGTCTAGGTGGAAGTTAATGATCCTATGGCACTTACAATAAGAGTGGAAGAAGAAGCAGAAGAACAATAAGCATTTATATAGCGCATGCTTATTGTATCCCAAAGTGCTTTACAAGACATAGGAGACTGGTAGTGAAGTGACTGCAAATGTGCAGTGGCAGCCATTTCACACATAAACACTCACACACAGCCTTGGATAATTGCATAAACTAATTTTATGGGAAGGGACACATTGGCCAGGACACCGGGGAAATCCTCTACGCTTGTGAAAAGAGACTTGGCTTCTTTTGCTTCCACCTGCTCACCCACAAGGACAGCACCAGAGATGGACAGAAGGGACATCAGTTTAATGGCTCATCTGAAAGGCAGCACAGCCTGACAGTACAGCCTCCCCTCAGTACTGCATTTGGATGCCATCATTAATGGTATGCACCCAATCCTGATGTGGGACTAGAATGCATGACCCGCTAGCCCAGAAGTGGATGTGCTGCCAACTTTGAGCCATACTGACACAAGGGGATTTTCCCTGTGTCCTGACAGTGACCAACATTCCCCCATCAATAAAACTGGTCTATGTAATCTGGCCTCTGAATGCACCTGAAAATGAGCTGACCAAGCTAAGTGTGCCCTTCCAAAAAATCAGACAAATATGGGGGAGGTATGGGATCTCATACAGTACAAATAACTAGGA
The DNA here is from genome assembly GCA_016271365.2 of Neoceratodus forsteri. Classification (NCBI taxonomy): domain Eukaryota; kingdom Metazoa; phylum Chordata; order Ceratodontiformes; family Ceratodontidae; genus Neoceratodus; species Neoceratodus forsteri. The sequence goes on along the minus strand of CM057450.1, from coordinate 432,644,289 downwards.
ATGCAACAGAAAGATGAAGCCCAATCTCTTACCAGATATATCAAAAATATATTTTGTTTTCTATTCTGAAACATTTCTCACAATGGACACTTGTAAAAAGCCCATTGTTTTGTGGTTGTCATCACCAGTGTTCTAAGGGAGTGCCTCAGTATGTACTTTCTTCTTCTTCTCATTCTATTTTTTTCATATCACGATTTCTTTCTCCCAGTTCCACCAGAAGGCCCCTCACCCATCATCAACCTTCTCTCAGACACACTGGTTGTCCACCACATATCCCAGGACCACATAGTGGTGGGTGGCCTGATGTGTCAGTTGTGCATGAGCCTATGTAGGTGCCAGCACAGTGTGGACCATGGCTTTTTCTTCCAACGCTGGTTTTCTCTTCAGGGGTCCCATCATGCAATTACACATGCACACATGCATGCAATGGCATGCTGGGTGTCCAGTGGTTAATCCTCTCCTTTCTTGTATTTTGCAGCTGTGCTCCCCAACCCCGGTCTCCACCAGGTGGCAGCCTTGCAGTAGGAACATTGTTTCTCCGTCCCTAAGGATGGAGAGCAGTCCCTTGGATGCTCAGTCCTTCCTCCCCTGGCTGGCTCTCAATGTTCCACGCTCATTGCATTTTGAGTAGTAGCGCTACTGATTTGCTGATGAGCGAGCATCATCTTCTCATTCTAAATTACTTTAAAACCTGTAACTGTCGGACAATTTCAATCTGCCAAGTAATCATCAGCAAACACTGTCCTGTTTTACTATAGTCCAAGGTGAAACATGGCAACCTAGTATCATAATCATTAAAGGCTGTGAGGGACTCTAGGTCCATTACATTCACCCCTTCAGCTGCTTCATAAACAGGGCTGAAAGAAGTATGCTGAGCAACAGTTTACCAGTTTATAAGGATTCACTACCTATTATACTACCCCATGGTGATTACCTAGGTAACAAGCAGAAATCTGTCTAGGCTTGACTTAAACACCTGTTCTCTTTTTATGACCACTGTGTTCATTGGAAGGCTGTTCCATAGGTTCACTACACTACAGGAGAAAAAGGGCTTCATAACATTATCCCTGAATTCTCCACCCTTGAGATTCAGAGCATGCCCCCACGTCCAGCTGCAGGACACTAGATTTACTGTAACATCTCCACATCTTCATTATTGCTGCTACCCTTGAGTATGCAAGAGACTGAGAACCTTTCCCCTCTCAGCTTCCTTTTTTCATAGATGAAAATATTAGGGGGCCTCCCGCTTCTCCTGATCATTTTGGGGGCTTTACTGCCTCAGTGATCTTTTGTAATGAGAAGAACAAGACTGCAGATACAGTTGCAGCCACTGACAAGTGTGGATATTTCTTGAAATTTCTGTGATATCTCTAGAAAGAGTTCTTGTTTGCCTGCAGTACTACTACAGGGTAATGGTGAGAGAATGAGGTGTGGTGTGCAATACAGTCTGATCTGTAGTCAGAAACTTTAATCATCCAGGACATTGGATGTTACAGCACCACACCACAAAACCTGCAGTGCATGTTACTAAGCTTATAAAATGGGTACTTTGGAAAACAAATTAAAAACACACTAAATGCATAATTGAGGTGTGGGATGGGCACTAATAAACCACTGTCCTGATCAGATTCCACCAATCACAGTGCAGTGTTTTCCTACCACATTTTTTTTTTTATCTTAGAACATTTTTATTGGGTTTTTCCTTAAGACATTACACAGTAAATAGTGCAGCCATATACAAGTGCAGGATCATACACAATCAGGGATAGACATGTCACTATATCTGACACAAGTGTTCAGTAAATCTTAGTTACCACAAGAGAACAACGTGGGTACGTATATACTGCTCTAGCTGAAATATTCAAAGTAGAGATAAACATGGAGGCAAATGCTTACACACTTTGCAGTAGTCTAATAACAAAAAGAAGTGCTCAGCTGGGATAGCATAATCTAGTAATCATAAAGGGGGATTTTCAGGCAGGGCTGGGAGTTTGCAAAAGTCAGATTGTAGGTACGGTCCCCATTTGGATTGGTAATAACCCATATTATTCCTTTGAAGGTAGCATAGTCTTACAAAAAGGAAGAGGTGAGCTAGGGCTGCATGCCATGCTTTATGAGTAGGCAAGGAAGGTTGGCTCCAGAACATAAGAAGAAGGCATTTAGCCTCTAATAGAGCTGAGAGAGTCCAGTCTTGGAGAGGATAGGTAAGTTAGCCAATGACGTTGTGTCACCCAGGAGCAGTGTGGAATCATTGAGAGCAATCACGGATTTCAGCACCTTAGAAAGGTCGGAGGCTACCACCTTTCAGAATGTGGCAAGGTGGGGGCATGACCAGAGTATATGCATGAGGTAGGCATCAGATTGGGAGCACCTCCAGCATTGGCTGTGACTGAGTGGCCCTCGTGCGTGAAGGGTTGCAGGGGTGCGATACCAGAACAACAAGATTTTTAGCTGTAGAAAGTGACTGTTGGTGTCAATATAGGTCTGGTGGGTACCTTTAAGGTAAGAGTTCCACTGGTCTTCAGAGATAGGGGAGCCCAAGTGCTCGGCCCATTTCAGCCTACAAGACAGGGTAGCATTCGGTTGCAAGTCCCTCCATGTGTTATAGAAGTGGTCCATGAGACCTTTCAATGTGGAAAAGATATGCAGGTCTGTTAACCATTGCCATGGTGTGGCGTCCACATAGCTGGTGAGGAAGGGTTGTAAAGCACTACGGATCTGGAGACATCACCAAAAATCTTTATGTGGAAGGGAAAATTTAGTTTGCAACTGGGCAAAAGATAACAGAGGGGTATTGCCTGATGTAGAGAGGTCCTGGATCATCTGGATGCCACACTTTTGCCAGGAAGGCCAATGCACTGGGGCCTTGTCAATTTGAGTGAGGTTATTGCGCCACAGTGGGGTGTATCGTATCGGGTGGTACCAGGCTTGTTTAGGCACATGTGATTTAGACATGAGGAGTTTCCAGGCGCGGGCTGTACCTGTAACTGTGGGCGGAAGATGGTGGGGCAGATTTGAATGTGGTGTAACGAGGGCGTAGAGGGCTGTGGTGCCTGCCAGCTCAGATTCCAATTGGACTCAGAGGGGGGTGCCCATGGAAACGAATGCCTTAGAAAAATCAATTGCCAAGATGGCCATGGGGTGGTAAGCTTTAGAGGCAAACCATTTAAGGTTGAACAAGAGTCTGGTGTTATCTACCCTTGCCTTCCCCTGCATAAAACCCGCCTGAGTGGGGTGAATAATCAACAGGAGGACAGACATCATCCTAGTAGCCAGAGCTTTGGCCAAGATCTTTGTATCAATAGATAACAAAGATATTGGCTTAAAATTGGCACAGTCTAGTGGGTCTGTGGATTTTTTGGGAAGGAGGGTAATGAGCTCATCCCTCATAGTAGGAGGGAGAGATCCATTTTCAAGGGAGGCCTGCAGGGCATGTTGGAGTGGGTGAAAGATATCAGGGCAGAGGGCCTGATGCAATTCTACAAACATGCCATCGGGCCCCGGGGCTTTCCCTCAAGCCATTTTTGAAAGTGCTAGCTGGAGTTCATCGCAAGAGATAAGAAAATAGGTTATAAAGCTTCTGAAGAAGGACCTGGTTGGTCTGAAAGCTAGAGCACTTTGTTCTTTTGTGTAACATCCATGTTGGTCCAATAAAAGGTATCAAATCATTTGTTTCTGAATCTCACAAGAGAAAAAGACATCCAACTGGGCTACTTGCTCAGGGGTGAGGGCCGGGAGGGAGGCGTGTTGACAAAAACTTGGAACCCCTTGTTGTAGATCCAGGTCGGTATTGGTAGAACGGGATTGATAAAGGGATTCATAGAACTGACTCATGGTAGTATTAATATCTTTGGGGTTAGAAGCTACAGAGCCTGCTGGGGTATGAAGGGCATGGATCCGCGTGACCACTTGTTGTTTGTGAAGGTGGAAGGCAAGGAGCTTGCAACGCCTTTCTCCACAAGCCCTGAAGGTCTGCTTCGATCTAAGAAGTAGCCATTCAGCTTTCTGGTGCAATATAACATTACTCTGGTACCTGAGGCCCACGATTTGGTGATGCAATGTACCATATAGACTGGTCCGGGGGGTGATCTTAAATCATTGTTCCAAGGCAGCTAGGTTGGCCTGTAGTTTGGTCAGGGTCGCTGTTGTGGGTAGTGTAAAATAGAATACTCAGGAAACGATAATGCAGGTACAACACACCTAACAGGTGTGATTTTTATTAAAAATAAATACATCAAAATAGGCAAAGAAAATTAACAAAGCAATTCACTTTTTCATACAAGTACAAAAGAAAAGAAAACAAAAAGCACAGCTTAGCAAGACATAAAGGCTATCTGTTAACATAACTCTGTGCCTGACCTCCAACAGAGATCTCAGTGGGAGAACCACAAAGGTCCTCTCTCAACAACTATCTGTCTTAGCATTATAAGACTACTCTTTTTATAGGGCTCAGACTCCTCCTTGAGGCTAAAACTCTTCCCATTGATGACATTGTTTTATTCTTTACTTGTACTAAATTCATGTTTATTTATATAGCTGAACACATTAGTTTATTGGCACATAACAATCATCAACATCAACATGCCTAATATGTGATAAATCACTTCGATACACTACATTATCCCCTAATTAGAACAAAAGGGGCGGCATTATGCTGTACTCCGCCTCTGTGCGGGAAGAAAGAGCTTTCTGTACAGCCTATAACTCAGGTGTAGGCTGCTGCTCACTTCCTAAAGGGATCCCAGCACAGCACAGGGACACACTGCAGCACAGCATTTTGTTATGCCCTACATGAAGAACTACCAAACTACCAAACAGCAGCTCAGGTAAACAGTCTGCATCTTACCTGGCTGCATAAATGAACAAAGAGTCTGTTTAACAGCTGACAGACAGCTCAAAGCTATTTGAGTGAAAGTAAAACCAACAGCAGTAAAAAAAAAAAAGGTTTTCCACAGCTAACAGTGGATTTTTCTTGAAAGGTTTACAAATCCTTTCTACATCACTTTACTCGCTGCTGCACTGCTGTTACCATTATACCTGAGAGTGAGGCAGTTTAGGCAGAGGGAATTTTCTAAAGCTGTTTTAATACACAGTTTAAGCTTTCCTGTCATCGGACTCCAGAGATGGAACTGGCATTTGAAGTATAGAAGAAGGTCTCCACTGTAACGAGTGGCCAACACGATATAACGGGAAATAGAGAAAAAAAGAGAACTAGAGGGTTAGTTTAATGCTGTTGCGCAACAGACTGTATTGGTAAAGTAGAGGGGAACAGAAAAAGCAGCCAGATATCCTGGAGTCATGATACAGGTAGCGACATTTTATACCATAGATAAATGGGGGTCACCATCACATATACCCTCCTGTTCAAGAACAAACCATACCTTCTTGGTTTGTTACCGGTATGGGATCCACATTCCAAAAAGGAATGGGATGGGGATTCCACCTTCCCATACAGAAGCCCCACCCCAGGGCACCCTAAACAAATAAACATATAATACATACTGTACACCAATAGATGACAGTTCTTTCATTACAATTTGCCCTGGGGTTGCGGTATGGCATTACGCAGCACTATACCTAGATAGAAAATTGGCATTCTTGTGTTGAGAACCTGCTCTATGTTTAATATCAAATTGATATGTTTGTAGTGCCAAATACCAGCGCAGGATACAAGCATTCTTATCCTTCATCTGATTTAACCAACATAATGGGTTGTGGTCAGTTATAAATGTGAAACGATTACCTCAAAGATAAAACTTCAGGGCCTCAATGGCCCATTTGATAGCCAAACACTCTTTTTCTATGGTTTCTTATTTACATTCCCTAGGGAATAATTTCCTACTGATAAATATGATAGGATGCTCCTCCCCATTGATGTTTTGGCACAATATAGCCCCAGTCCAGTCTCCGAGGCATCAGTATGCACTTCAAAAGGTTGTGAAAAATCAGGAGACCTTAATACAGGAGACGCTCATAAGGCAGCTTTTATAGTACGAAAGGCTTCATCACAACTGGGAGACCAGGGGACCTTATCAGGTATTCCTTTCTTTGTAAGATCAGTTAGTGGCATAGCAGGTGTGGCAAAGTCAGGAATAAATCGCCTATAATATCCGGCGAGTCCTATAAATGCTCTAACTTCCTTTTTAGTTTTAGGGATAGGACAGTTTGCCACAGCTGCTACTTTCTCAATTTCAGGTCGTATCATCCTGTTCCCCAGTACGAACCCCAAATACTTAGTTTCTGATAAGGCTACACAATACTTACAGGGGTTTATAGTAAGTCCAGCTGCTTGAATAGTAGAAATAACATTGTCTAGCTGTTCCAGGTGTGATGCCCAATCCTTACTATAAACCACTACATCATCCAAATATGCTGAACAATATCGTGTGTGTGGTGTTAACAGTTTATCCATATATCTTTGAAAGGTTGCTGGTGCACCATGTAAACCAAAGGGCATATAGACAAACTGATAGAGTCCATAAGGGGTACTGAAAGCTGTTTTTTCTTTAGAATCTGCAGTTAGAGGAACTTGCCAGTATCCTTTAGTAAGATCTAAAGCTGATATGTACTGGGCTTGTCCTATATGATCGATGATATCATCTACTCGGGGTATGGGATACCTATCAAACTGGGAAACCATATTTAGTTTCCGAAAATCAAGACAGAGGCAGATTCCTCCTTCTTTTTTAGGTACTATTACCATAGGAGATGACCAGGGACTACTAGATAGTTCAATAATACCTAAACAGAGATGTTTCTCTATCTCCATTTTAACATCATTCCGAAGCTTTTCGGGTAATTGATATGTTTTCTATCTTATGGGCTCCATGGAGGTTTTAATAGTGTAAGTTACATTCCTAGCTTATCCAGGCACATTGGTGAAGGCAGTACCAAATCTCTGCAATGTCTGCCACAGTTCTCTATTCTGATCGGCAGTTAAAGATGGATTAACATGAACATCTTTAATAGTTTCTTGTTCCTCTAATCTCTTGTAAGCTATGTCAAGATCTGATTCAGGTTGTTCAGAATAAACATAATAACAAGGTTTACATGCCTCCTGGTCTTGCCATTTCTTTAACAAATTGGCATGAAAAATCTTTGTGGCTACCCTTTTTCCATGAGTTTCAATTTTATATGTGACAGGGCCTGTTCTTTCTAGAATGGTATAGGGCCCTTGCCATTTCATCAGTAATTTGTTCTCACTTGAGGGAAGAAGTAATAAAACTTTGTCTCCCAGTGAAAATGTTTTCTCCTGTGTTTTTATGTCATATAGACTCTTTTGTTTTGTTTGAGCTGTACTATTGTTGTGGTGGGCCTGTTTGGTATACACTAAAAGCGTCTTATGGAGGTATGTCAAGTATTCCAGAATGTTTACATGCCTGACTTGCAACTCACCTTTCCAAGCTTCTTTAACTATATCCAGGGGTCCACGAGGATTCCTCCCAAACAGTAATTGAAATGGTGAAAATCCTGTGGAGGCCTGAGGTACCTCATGATAAGCAAAAAGGAATAGAGGCAAATACAAATCCCAGTTTTTGCCCTCATCACTCACAAACTTACATATCATATGCTTTAACGTTTGATTAAACCTTTCTACAAGGCCATTGGTTTGTGGGTGATAAGATATTCTAAGAGGGGTAACCCCTAGCATTTTGTACAGTTCTTTTAGCAGGCCACATTAAAATTAGTACCTCTATCAGTTAGTATTTCTTTTGGAATCCCCATCCTACTACAGTATTCCATGATTTTTTCGTTATTTTCGGAGTTGTAACACTTCAGAGGGGAAAAGCCTTGGGATACTTTGTAGCATAATCGCAGATGACAAGAATGAATCTATTACCTTTTGAGCTTTTGATCAAGGGACCTACAACATCCATAGCAATACATTCACAATGTTGTGAAACTATAGGTAAGCGTTGTAAGGGTACCTGATTCTTCCTGCCCTAGCTAACTTGTTAACCGGTTGGCCAGCTTTGGCAGTATACTGCAACAGCCGTATGGATTCCTGGACAGTAAAAATGCTGCAGAAGTCTAGCCAAAGTTCTCTCCCTTCCAACATGACCAGCACTGGATATATCAAATGCCAGAAATAACAAGTCCTGCCTACATTTAGAGGGTGCCAATAGTTGTTCAACTTGTTCATTGGTGGTAGGATGGGTACATATTCTATACAGAAGTTGATTCTTACTTTCAATCATAGGGGAACCTGGTGACCCTTCTTTTCCTAGCTGAGAAAAAAAACTTTTAAGTGACATATTCTGCTGCTGCTCATGGGTAATGTCATACATTTGGAAAGATGGCATTTGATCCGCACTCATGACAACACCTTGTTTCCATATGGCTTGTGCTTTTCTTTTCTCTGCCCTAGTCTTTTTGTGTTTACCAACCTCACCAAATATATCATCCTGAAAAGGAAAAGGTGATACATTTACATCATTAGTCTTAGCTCTAGTAACCACTGCAGCCATCTGGGTAGGCTGATTAAGACATGAAAAATACAATCTATTAAAATTAACATTATCTTGCCCAATAATAAGTGGAACAGGTAAAGTTGGAACAATCCCTATAGTAATAATCTCTGCATGTCCATTAACAGTTAAAGTCACAGAAGTGGTGGAGTATTGGTGTATATCCCCATGGATGCAAATAACTCCTGTTGATGTTGTGATAAGTTTGTCTATGTCCACCAAGTCGGCACGTACCAAGCTCTGTCTACTGCCAGAGTCCACCAGCCCTTCTATGATTTGTCCATTGAGCTGTACAGGGGTGATGAAATTACCCAGATTCACTGAAGCAAAATAGGCAGGCTCCTTTTTCTTCTTGGGACTGAACCTAGCAATGTGGCCTAGGCCACGACAATAGTGACATTCTATAGATACATCAGGGTGTCTAAAAGTACCAGTTGCAGCTTCTTTTTTCTGTCCAGTAGTAGAAGAAGGTATAACAAGAGGCCTTACTGGGGATGATGTGCTGGTTGTCGTATTGCTTGGGGTTCCATCAGTTCTACGCTATCCCTTTCGTAGAGGTTGACATGTTGATAGAAAATCCTCAGCCAGAGTAATAGCACAATCAGGAGTATCTGGGTTAAGTTCTCTAATCCAAAGCTGGATCTCAGGTGGCATAACTTGAATAAATTGTTCGAGAATAAATAGTTCCATTATGGCCTTAATAGATTTTCCTTCTGGTTGTATCCATTTTGTACACAGGTCTTGTAATCGTGTGTATGTCTCTCATGGTGGGACATGAGGCAGGTGTTTAAGAGTTCCAAACCATTGTCTATATGTCTCTGTGTTAATATCAAAACATTTTAAAATCTCTTTCATAACTGCCATATAGTCACGCACAAGTGTGCTATCCATGTTTGTGTAGGCTAACTGAGCTTTCCCAGTGAGATAGGTGGCTAGGAGAACCACCCATTGGGTACGGGGCCAATTACATGCTTTAGCCACTCACTCAAATGTAGTTAAATATGACTCTGTGTCATCAGTTTATGTCATTTTAGTGAGCTTAATGTCTCTAGTATTAGCTTGCACCCCTTGGCCTGCCCCTAAAGTCTGAAACATTTCAACAGTATCTGACCACCGCTGATCTTGCCTCTTATGTTCTAGCTCTCTTTCCCGATAGTCTCTTTCTCTTTTTCTGTCTTGGTCTACCTGCCTCAATGCCAACCATCATATCAAATCCCGAATATCTTCTGGTGGCACATATTTAGGTCGTCGTCCCTCCAGTTAGTCCATGTTAACTGCTTCCAGGCAATGCGTGATGTCCTCAATATCAGTATCAGGTCCATGCTTCACTTTAGGTCTGGTCACAAGGGGAAGTCCTGATAACAAGGGTTCCCCTGTCAGAAGAGTTTGACCTCTAGTTACAGCTCCAGGTGGAAAAGCAGTTTCTTCCATCTTCAAAGCCATGTACCTATCGATCCCTGGTACTCTATTTGGATACTATATCAGCAGTATCCTTTCTGGAGTCCCCCAAATAACCTGGACTTCCAGTACACCCCACTCCTGGTACCAAATGTGGTGGGTAGTGTAAAATAGAATACTCAGGAAATGATAATGCAGGTACAACACACCTACCAGGTGTGATTTTTATTAAAAATAAGCAAATCAAAATAGGCAAAGAAAAATAACAAAGCAATTCACTTTTTCATATAAGTACAAAAGAAAAGAAAACAAAAAGCACAGCTTAGCAAGAAATAAAGGCTATCTGCTAACATAACTCTGTGCCTGACCTCCAACAGAAGATCTTGGTGGCAGAACTACACAGGTCCTCTCCCAACAACCATCTGTCTTAGCATTACAAGACTACTCTTTTTATAGGGCTCAGACTCCTCCTTGAGGCTGAAACTCCTCCCATTAATTACATTGTTTTATTCTTTACTTGTACTAATTTCATTTTTATTTATATAGCTGAACACATTAGTTTATTGGCACAAATAATCAACATCAACATGTCTAATATGTGATAAATCACTTCAATAAACTACATTATCCCCTAATTAAAACAAAAGGGGTCACATTATGCTGTACTCCACCTCTGTGCAGGAAGAAGAAGCTTTCTGTACAGCATATAACTCAGGTGTAGGCTGCTGCTCACTTCCTAAAGGGATCCCAGCACAGCACAGGGACACACTGCAGCACAGCATTTTGTTATGCCCCACATGAAGAACTACCAAACTACCAAACAGCAGCTCAGGTAAGCAGTCTGCATCTTACCTGGCTGCATAAATGAACAAATAGTCTGTTTAACAGCTGACAGACAGCCCAAAGCTGTTTGAGTGAAAGTAAAACCAATAAAAGTTCAAAAAAAAAAGTTTTCCACAGCTAACAGTGTTTTTTTCTTGAAAGGTTCACAAATCCTTACTATATCACTTTATTCGCTGCTGCACTGCTGTTACCATTATACCTGAGAGCGAGGCAGTTTAGGCAGAGGGAATTTTCTAAAGCTGTTTTAATACACAGCTTAAGCTTTCCTGTCATCGGACTCCAGAGATGGAACTGGCATTTGAAATATATAAGAAGGTCCCTACTGTAACGAGCAGCCAACACGCTATAGCGGGAAATAGAGAAAAAAAGGGAACTAGAGGGTTAGTTTAATGCTGTTGCGCAACAGACTGTATAGGTAAAGTAGAGGGGAACAGAAAAAGCAGCCAGATATCCTGGAGTCATGATACAGTTAGCGACATTTTATACCATAGATAAATGGGGGGGTCACCATCACATATACCCCCCTGTTCAAGAACAAACCATACCTTCTTGGTTTGTTACCGGTATGGGATCCACATTCCAAAAAGGAATGGGATGGGGCTTCCACCCTATCTCACAGAAGCCCCACCCAAGGGCACCCTAAACAAAAATACATATAATACATGCTGTACACCAACAGATGATAGTTATTTCATTACATTTTGCCCTGGGGTTGCGGTATGGTATTATGCAGCACCATACCTAGATAGAAAATCAGCATTCTTGTGTTGGGAACCTGCTCTATGTTTAATATCAAATTGATATGTTTGTAGTGCCAAATACCAGTGCAGGATACGAGCATTCTTATCCTTCATCTGATTTAACCAACATAATGGATTGTGGTCACTTATAAGTGTGAAACGATTACCACAAAGATAAAACTTTAGGGCCTCAATAGCCCATTTGTTGGCCAAACACTCTTTTTCTATGGTTGCATATTTACATTCCCTAGGGAATAATTTCCTACTGATAAATATGATAGGATGCTCCTCCCCATTGATGTTTTGGCACAATACAGCCCCTAGTCCAGCCTCCAAGGCATCAGTATGCACTTCAAAAGGTTGTGAAAAATCAGGAGACCTTAATACAGGAGAAGCACATAAGGCAGCTTTTATAGTACGAAAGGCTTCATCACAACTGGGAGACCAGGGGACCTTATCAGGTATGCCTTTCTTTGTAAGATCAGTTAGTGGCGTAGCAGGTGTGGCAAAGTCAGGAGTAAATCGCCTATAATATCCGGTGAGTCCTATAAATGCTCTAACTTCCTTTTTAGTTTTAGGGATAGGACAGTTTGCCACAGCTGCTATGTTCTCAATTTCAGGTCGTATCATCTCGTTCCCCAGTATGAACCCCAAATACTTAGTTTCTGACAAGGCTACATAACACTTACAGGGGTTTATAGTAAGTCCAGCTGCTCGAATAGTAGAAATAACATTGTCTAGCTGTTCCAGGTGTGATGCCCAATCCTTACTATAAACCATTATATCATCCAAATATGCTGAACAATATTGTGTGTGTGGTGTTAACAGTTTATCCATATATCTTTGAAAGGTTGCTAGTGCACCATGTAAACCAAAGGGCATATAGACAAACTGATAGAGTCCATAAGGGGTAATGAAAGCTGTTTGTTCTTTAGAATCTGCAGTTAGAGGAACTTGCCAGTATCCTTTAGTAAGATCTAAAGCTGATATGTACTGGGCTTGTCCTATATGATCGATGATATCATCTACTCAGGGTATGGGATACCTATCAAACTGGGAAACCATATTTAGTTTCTGAAAATCAAGACAGAGGCGGATTCCTCCTTCTTTTTTAGGTACTATTACCATAGGAGATGACCAGTTACTACTAGATGGTTCAATAATACCTAAACAGAGATGTTTCTCTATCTCCATTTTAATATAATTCCAAAGCTTTTCGGGTAATTGATATGCTTTCTGTCTGATGGGCTTCACGGAGGTTTTAATAGTGTAAGTTACATTCCTAGCTTGTCCGGGCACATTGGTGAAGGCAGTACCAAATCTCTGCAATGTCTGCCACGATTCTGTATTCTGATCGGCAGTTAAAGATGGATTAACATGAACATCTTTAATAGTTTCTTGTTCCTCTAATCTCTTGTAAGCTATGTCAAGATCTGATTCAGGTTGTTCAGAATAAACATAATAACAAAGTTTACATGCTTACCGGTCTTGCCATTTCTTTAACAAATTGGATTGAAAAATCTTTGTGGATACCTTTTTTCCATGAGTTTCAATTTTATATGTGACAGGGCTTGTTCTTTCTAGAATTGTATTGGGCCCTTGCCATTTCATCAGTAATTTGTTCTCACTTGAGGGAAGAAGTAATAAAACTTTGTCTCCCAGTGACAATGTTTTCTCCTGTGTTTTTAGGTCATATAGACTGTTTTGTTTTGTTTGGGCTGCACTATTGTTGTGGTGGGCCTGTTTGGTATACACTAGAAACTTCTTACGGAGGTATGTCATGTATTGCAGAATGTTTACATGCCTGACTTGCAACTCACCTTTCCAAGCTTCTTTAACTATATCCAGGGGTCCACGAGGATTCCTCCCAAACAGTATTTGAAATGGTGAAAATCCTGTGGAGGCCTGAGGTACCGCATGATAAGCAAAAAGGAATAGAGGCAAATACAAATCCCAGTTTTTGCCCTTATCACTCACAAACTTACATATCATACGCTTTAACGTTTGATTAAACCTTTCTACAAGGCCATCGGTTCGTGGGTGATGAGATGTTCTAAGAGGGGTACCATCTAGTATTTTGTACAGTTCTTTTAGCAGGGCCACATTAAAATTAGTACCTCTATCAGTTAGTATTAACAGTTAAAGTCACAGAAGTGGTGGGGTATTGGTGTATATCCCCATGGATGCAAACAGCTCCTGTTGATGTTGTGATAAGTTTGTCTATGTCCACCAAGTCGGCACGTACCAAGCTCTGTCTACTGCCAGAGTCCACCAGCCCTTCTATGATTTGTCCATTGAGCTGTACAGGGGTGATGAAATTACCCAGATTCACTGAAGCAAAATAGGCAGGCTCCTTTTTCTTCTTGGGACAGAACCTAGCAATGTGACCTAGGCCATGACAATAGTGACATTCTATAGATACATCAGGGTGTCTAAAAGTACCAGTTACAGTTTCTTTTTTCTGTCCAATAGTAGAAGAAGGTATAACAAAAGGCCTTACTGGGGATGATGTGCTGGTTGTCGTATTGCTTGGGGTTCCGTCAGTTCTACGATATCCCTTTTGTTGAGGTTGACATGCTGATAGAAAGTCCTCAGCCAGAGTAATAGCACAATCAGGAGTATCTGGGTTATGTTCTCTAATCCAAAGCTGGATCTCAGGGGGCATAACTTGAATAAATTGTTTGAGAACGAATAGTTGCATTATAGCCTTAATAGATTTTCCTTCTGGTTGTATCCATGTTGTTCGTAGGTCTTGTAATCGTGTGTATGTCTCTCTTGGTGGGACATGAGGCAGGTGTTTAAGAGTTCTAAACCATTGTCTATATGCCTCTGTGGTAATATCAAAATGTTGTAAAATCTCTTTCTTAACTGCCATATAGTCACGCACAAGTGTGCTGTCCATGTTTGTGTAGGCTAACTGAGCTTTTCCAGTGAGATAGGAGGCTAGGTGAACCACCCATTGGGTCCGGGACCAATTACATGCTTCAGCCACTCGCTCAAATGTAGTTAACTATGACTCTATGTCATCAGTTACTGTTATTTTATTGAGCTTAATGTCTGTAGGATTAGCTTGCACCCCTTGGCCTGCCCCTAAAGTCTGGAACATTTCAACAGTATCTGCCCACCGCTGATCTTGCCTCTTACGTTCTAGCTCTCTTTCCCAATAGTCTCTTTCTCTTTTTCTGTCTTGGTCTACCTGCCTCAATGCCAACCATCATATCAAATCCCGAATATCTTCGGGTGGAACATCTTCAGGTTGTCATCCCTCCAGTTCTTCCATGGTAACAGCTTCCAGGCGATGGGTGATGTCCTCAATATCAGTATCAGGTCCATGCTTCACTTTAGTTCTGGTCACAGGGGGAAGTCCTGATAACAAGGGTTCCCCTGTCAGAAGAGTTTGGCTTCTAGTTACAGCTCCAGGTGGAAAAGCAGTTTCTTCCATCTTCTGAGCCATGTACCTATCTATCCCTGGTACTCTATTTGGATACTATATCAGCAGTATCCTTTCCGGATTCCCCCAAATAACCTGGACCACTAGTACACCCCACTCCTGGTACCAAATGTGGTGGGTAGTGTAAAATAGAATACTCAGGAAATGATAATGCAGGTACAACACACCTACCAGGTGTGATTTTTATTAAAAATAAATAAATAAAAATAGGCAAAGAATTATAACAAAGCAATTCACTTTTTCATACACCTACAAAAGAAAAGAAAACAAAAAGCATAGCTTAGCAAGACATAAAGGCTATCTGCTAACATAACTCTATGATTGATCTCCAACAGAGATCTAGGTGGGAGAACAACACTGGTCCTCTCCCAACAACTATCTGTCATAGCATTACAAGACCACTCTTTTTATAGGGCTCAGACTCCTCCTTGAGGCTGAAACTCCTCCCATTAATTACATCATTTTATTCTTTACTTGTACTAATTTCATGTTTATTTATATAGCTGAATACATTAGTTTATTGGCACATAACAATAATCAACATCAACATGCCTAATATGTGATAAATCACTTCAATACACTACATTATCCCCTAATTAGAACAAAAGGGACGGTATTATGCTGTGCTTTGCCTCTGTGCAGGAAGGAGAAGCTTTCTTTACAGCATATAACTCAGGTGTAGGCTGCTGCTCACTTCCTAAAGGGAATCCCAGCACAGCACAGGGACACACTGCAGCACAGCATTTTGTTATGCCCTACATGAAGAACTAACAAACAGCAGCTCAGGTAAGCAGTTTGCCTCTTACCTGGCTGCTTAAATGAACAAAGAGTCTGTTTAGCAGCTGACAGACAGCCCAAAGCTGTTTGAGTGAAAGTAAAACCAACAGCAGTTCAAAAAAAAAGGTTTTCCACAGCTAACAGTGGGTTTTTCTTGAAAGGGTTACAAATCCTTTCTACATCACTTTATTCGCTGCTGCACTGCTGTTACCATTATACCTGAGAGCGAGGCAGTTTAGGCAATTTTCTAAAACAGTTTTAATACACATCTTAAGCTTTCCTGTCATTGGACTCCAGAGATGGAACTGACATTTGAAATATAGAAAGAAGGTCCCTACTGTAACGAGCAGCCAACACGATATAGCGGGAAATAGAGAAAAAAAGGGAACTAGAGGGTTAGTTTAATGCTGTTGCGCAATGGACTGTATAGATAAAGTAGAGGGGAACAGAAAAAGCAGCCAGATATCCTGGAGTCATGATACAGATAGCGACATTCTATACCATAGATAAATGGGGGGGTCACCATCACTGTCGCTTTGCAGGCTCTATTCCGGGCTGCAGAAAAGGCGATGATGTGGCTGCGTAGGACTGCTTTGAAGGCCTCCCAGACTGTACCGGAAGGTACTCCGCAGTCGGAATTAAGAGAAAAGTAGTCTCTGGTTGCCTGGGTTAGCATAAGATGGAAGTGAGGATCCTTGAAAAGGAGCGGGTTACAATGCCAGAGGACTTCCGGTGGGGCAGTGGCCTGGGGGTGGTATATGTAAATGACACAGAGGAATGGTCTGAGATCAAGATTGAGCCAATACAGGAGTCAGAGATACCCCTGGCTGCTAAATCATTGGCCAGCCAGAAGTCTATATGACTATGAGACTGGTGGGGCATAGAGTAGAAAGTATAATCCCTGCCAGTGGGGTGTTCTCTATGCCAAACATCGGTGAGGGCCTGTTCATCCATCAAGTCCTTGAGAGACTGTCTGGCCCTGGGGGTAGAATGTGGGGGTGGGGTGAGATTTGTCGAGGAAAATTTCGAGGTTTGAATCCCACAGCCCCCACCTGCATACTGTGTGACCCTGAGCAAGTCACTTAACTTCCTCATGCTCCCAGGTTGCGTCTGCAAACAAGCTTTCAGCTTAGTGTGTCTCACCTGGTAAAATAATTGGTAAAAAAAAAAAATGTTGTATACCATATTAAAGTCCCCACCCAAGATAATTAGGAGTGGTGGGCCATCCAGCTGCAACTCTGACAATGCTTGACTGACCTCTAGGAAAAAGTCCACACGCTCAGTATCGGGGGATATATATTATCTAGCAACATAGAGCCATCCGGCAAGGATAGCCTGACCACCAGCCATCTACCCTGAGTATCCTTCCTGACTCCCTCCACTTTCCAAGGGGAGGTACGTTGAAGAAGGACAGCCACCCCTTTGGATTCGGTGGTGGGTGGGCAAGCTAGGACCTCCCCTACCCAGGATTTCTTCAACCAGGTGGTGGACTTAGATAAGAGATGTGTTTCTTGAAGAAGTGCAACATCAGCCTGTAAGGACCATAGGTGCTGTAGTACTTTTGTACGTTTGATTGGGTGGTTGAGCCCTTTGACATTCCAAGATATCCAATGATAACCATGGGGTGTGGAGGAGTCTGAAGCCATGGTCCCGCCCACCAAGTAAAAAGAGGTACTTACTGTGTTTCCTGAGGAGGTGGGGGGTTAGGTGTACAACTGCTCCTGGAGTGATGAAGTACCTTAACCAAACCAGTACTGCAAATCTGTACCTTAGGACTGGGGGGGAAGTGTAAGCATTGCCGAAGGAGTTGAAAGACTTATCCTTGATGTAAAGGAAGGCTGAAAAAGGAGTCAAGACAAAAGCGAGTTAACAAACAGGTGCAAGAAACCAAGATTACTGGCCAAGTAGCCCAACAATTAGCAAATAAGTGTCAAATAGGGACACAACAGTGCAAAACCACTATGAGGAAGGAGGTCAAAGCAAATGAGGATAGTGTGCTACCCTACAGCTATGCTATCTCCAACACTCAGTATGGGGGTATTATGTGGGTAACCAACCAGGTAGAGTCATCCTAAACCAGAAGGTCATCTGGGGTCAGGCGACCTGACTCAGAGGAGTGGGGAGGGGAGGAGGGAGGAGAGGAGGAAGAAGAAGTTAAGAGGGAGTAAGGAAAGGGAGGGGGAAAGGAGGGGGGCATGGGTTCGGGGGGTAAGGTGGGGGGAGGAAGGTGGGCATGCACCTGGAGTGATGCAAGCCTATACTGGCATGATGGGCTGCATCTGTCCTGGAGGGGAACCAGGATCCTAGGTGATAGGTTTAAATGCTTCATTGGCAAGCTTTTAAACTAGCCAAGGGGGGAGGCACTGGAAAGGAGCAGGAGAATCCTAGCCCCCCCAAAATAATCACGGTAGTAAGTGCAGCAAACACCAACATAGAGGTGTCGATAGGGAGAAGGGCAGGGGTAAATGGAGAAAGTGACAAAGGCAAGCAGGACAGGGATGGGGCAAAAGGGAGTAAGGTCATCAGGAAATGGAGGGTAATGAGTACCAATGCCCGTAGTCTGGGCAACAAGCTCCCTGAGCTGGTGGCCTTAATGGAAGAGGGATGCCTGGATATCGTAGCAGTCACAGAAATATGGTACACAGAGAACCATGACTGGGATGTTAACATACCAGGGTACATAAATTACAGGAGAGACATGCAGGGGAGAAGAGGGGGAGGAGTAGCTCTCTATGTAAAGGAAGGGATAAAAGCAACTGAACAAAAGAGTAAACAGGGAGGAGAGGAGGCACTGTGGGTCACCTTGGAGACTGGAAAGGCACCACAATCCGCACAGGGTTGTGTACAGACCCCATGTCAGGGGAAGAAATGGACAAGGATATGATAGAAGGCATTCTTAGAATGGCAGAGAAAGGAGATACTGTTAATGGGAGACCTGAATATGCCAGATGTTAACTGGAGCATTTTGCTGCAGCCACATCCAAGAGCAGGGCCATTCTTGATGCCCTACAGGTGGCTGGCATTAGACAGCTAGTTTCGGAACCCACTCGTGAGGGAGCAATCTTACACCTCATACTCTCAAACGGAGGCAGTGAGAGGATCTCAGATCTAGAAGTGGGTTGCCATCTGGGGACAAGTGACCATCAAACAGTGTGGTTCACGTTAAACTCAGCTACAGAGTCAAGCCATACAAAAGTGAGGGTACTGGACTTTAGGAGGGCTGACTTTGGCAAGGTGGGAGAGTACTTCAGAAAAACACTAGCAAACAGGCTAGAAGGAGGTGTGGAGCAACAATGGGGAATTATCAAAACTGCCATCACAGAGGCAACAAGCCTTGTGTGAAGCAAATAAACAAATCAAAACGAAAGAAAAAGCCACTATGGTTCTCAAAGAGGTGGCTGTGAAAGTCAGGAAGAAAAGATAGCATTCCAGAAGTATAAGGAAACACAGAAGGAGCAGGACAGAGAGCTGTACCAGTTAAGGCAGAAGGAAGCAGGAGGAAGTCAGAATAGCAAAGGCCCAAACTGAGGAAAAGATAGCCAACTCAGTTAAGAAGGGGGATAAAACCTTTCATAGGTACATCAGCGAGCATAGAAAGACAAAGGGAGGGATAGTGAGGCTGAATAGAATGAACGGTGGGTGGGCAGAGGGGGACAGTGAAAAAGCAGGAATACCGAATGAATATTTCTGCTCAGTATTCACAAAAGAGGAGGGGGAAGTGCCTAATCCAATTAACAGAAGCACTCTTGATAGGGAAGTCGATCCCAGTCCTTTCACAGAAGAAAGGGTTCTGCAAGAACTCCTAAAACTGAAGGTGGACAAACCAATGGGTCCTGATGGAATTCACCCCAGAATTCTAAAAGAATTAAGGGAGGAACTAGGGAAACCACTGGCTACTCTTTTTAATAAATCATGGGAGGATGGGGTGGTACCCGAGGACTGGAGGAAGGCGGATGTGATTCCCCTTCACAAAAGTGGGAGCAAGACAGAGGCAGGAAACTACAGACCTGTCATTCTGACCTCTGTGGTAGGGAAAGTGATGGAGTCACTTCTGAAGGAAAGAATAGTTGACTACCTAGAGGCCAGTGGAGCACAGGACCCAAGGCAGCATGGGTTCTCAGGGGAAGGTCATGTCAGACAAATCTAATACATTTCTTTGACTGGGTGACCAAAGTAGTAGACCAGGGAGGGGCTGTGGACATGGCCTACCTAGACTTTAACAAGGCATTTGACACAGTCCCACACAAAAGATTAATAGTCAAATTAACCAGCCTGGGAGTGGGACCCAGGGTAGTAGCCTGGGTAAAACATTGGCTGCACAACAGGACACAGAAGGTAATTGTAAATGGAGTCCACTCTGAAGAAAGGGGGGTTACTAGTGGGTACCGCAGGGTTCAGTATTGGGTCCAGTCCTTTTTAATGTCTTCATCAGTGACATTGCAGAGGGACTGGAAGGAAAAGTATGCCTTTTGCAGATGACACAAAGATCTGCAACAGGGTTGATACACAAGGAGGCGTGGAAAGGATGAAAAGGGACTTGGCAAGGTTAGAGGAATGGTCAGAAGTATGGCAGCTAGGATTCAATGCAAAGAAGTGCAAAATAATGCACCTGGGAAACAAGAACCCAGGGGAAGAATACACAATGGGTGGGGAGGTAGTAACAACAACAAAAAAGGAAAGGGACCTGGGGGTAATCATATCAGATGACCTTAAGGTTAGCAAGCAATGTGAGAAGGCAGTAGGGAGGGCTGGGGGTATACTGGGATGTATAGGGAGAGGCATCATCATCAGAAAACAGGAAGTTGTTATCCCTCTGTACAGACAGTTGGTGAGACCCCATCTGGAGTACTGTGTCCAGTTCGGAGACCCCATCTCCGCAAGGACATAGACAGGATAGAGCATCCAGAGGAGGGCAACTAAAATGGTGCAGGGTCTGCAAGAGAAGCCGTATGAGGAGAGACTAAAGGAGCTTAATATGTATACCCTTGAGGAAAGAAGGAAGAGGGGGGACATGATAGAAACTTTTAAGTACCTCAGTGGAATCAACAAAGTCCAAGAGGGTAGCATCTTTCAGAAAAAGAGACTTGCAAGAACAAGGGGACACAATTTAAAGATAGAAGGAGGGCGGTTCAGGGGCAATGTGAGGAAGTATTATTTCACAAAGAGGGTAGTGGATGCATGGAACAGCCTTCCTGAGGAGGTTGTGGGGTCTAAAACTGTGGGAGAATTCAAGAATGCATGGGACAGACATAAGGCAATTCTTGTGGGGGGTAGGAAGAAATAGGCTGTTGGTTAACTAGGATCTGCGGCCTAGCCTGTAGGTAGGGAAATGGGCAGACTAGATGGGCCTAGTGGTCCTTATCTGCCGTCAAAGTCTATGTTTCTATGTATCCACCCACTGGTTAACAATCAAATGTTCTTAGGGCAACAGGACCTGCAGTCAAAAAAAGACCTATAGCATATAAAGCCTGGATATGGCTCTGAAAGTTGAGTGCCATTATCTATCAGCCGGGTTGCAGAAGCAGATGGGGGGAAGGGCAATGGGCCCTGGGAACAAGCTCTGTGGAACTGAACTACAAGGGGGGATTTAGCTGGCCAAGAGAGGCTGTCGAAGGAGGGAGATGTGGGGGACGGGGGAAGGGTGAGTTAACCAGCCCAATACTGGAGGGAACATGTCCAGCATGCCATCCACAAACAGACAAGTGGAGGGACAAAGGGGGGGGATTGGAGTATAACTATCATGGCTGCCCTTCACTCATTTATGGCACTTGTAAGAGCTATGAAAAAACACACGAGAGCAAGAAAAAGTTCATGTGGTTTGGCCTTCGACCAGCTCTGGACAACCCCAAGGAGTATCTCCATTGTCCACAGGTGCTCTCACCACAGCTGCTGCATAAGTGATAAGTCCAGGTTTCACAGGGGAAACAATGTCCGCTGCTTCAACCACTGAAGCATCCGGGAAATCAGCCCAATCGGTCAGTTGCGCAGTGTCCATCTCCTGAGAGTCGGGCAATTCTGAGTCCAAGGGATCCAGAGCAGGGGAGAAATCTTCTCTATAAATTTTTGCAGGTGGTATCATGGAGTACTTGCTTGGTGAGTGTTGAGGTCCACTTCTGGTTCGCTGTCTGGCCTTGGAGAAGGAGTTACTGAGGCACTGAGGGAGAGAGGGCAAGCTATGCTGAGATGCCTGGGGCGCTGCAGTAGCCTGTGCTGGTGAGGAGCCATTAATCAGTGGGGGACTGGCTTGGGAGAGAACCAGTCTGGCTTGTAAAGGGCCCCTTGGAGATCCGTAGGTAGAAGAAAGGTTCCTACTAATAGGGCTCTGCCTGGGAGGGTTCCCATAGCCTCCTGGGGTTTGTAGCTGGGAATTGGAGGCCTGGCCAAAATCTTGCAATCCAGCACTCGAGCTCAGCAGGGTGGTCCACAGTTATTTCATGTTCCTCTTTGGAGATGCAAAGTCTGGTAAGATTTTTAAATTTAAATCGAAAGTCATGTTGCTATAGAAAGCGTTTAATAGGACCAAAGGCTCTTCTCTTTGCACCAGTCTCCTGGGCGAAGTGCCAGTAAATAGATATTTGGACACCCTGCCACTTAAGCTCCCCAATGTCCCTGGCAGTGCAAAGGATCCTCTCTTTGGTTGAGTAGCGAAGTAAATAGGCCACTACTGGTCTAGGAGCATCAGTCTGCCTGTTAGGGCGAGTAGAAACCCTGTGAGCCCCCTCAACTTTTACTGGGCCCCGTCAGGGTTCCCCCAGCATGTGAGGGAGATCGTCATTGAGGAATTTCTCCATCAACTGCCACTCCATCCCTTCTGGCAGCCTGATGATCTGCAAATTGTTGCGGTGGCTTCTGTTTTCATGGTCCTCAGCTCTACACCACAGGGCTGCAAGGCATTCCTCATGGTGCTGTAGGCATTGCCAGATTTGTGCTTGCTGGGATTCACAGGCTTCTGCCCTCTGCTTGACAGCATTCATCCTATCCTGGACTTGCCTGACTTCTGTAACAGTGCCCGAGAGGGAGAGGCTGATGTCGTCAACCCTCGAGAGTAGTACCTCCAACAGTTTTGTGATGTGCTGTAAAGATTCCCCCACGCCTGCAGGCTGATCTGTGCTCAAGTTAGCTGTAGGTACCAGAGGGGTTGCCATCAGGGGGTTCATTCTAAAGGCAGATAGTCCAAACTGTGTCCCAAAACTTCCGCTCACCCGATATAGGAAGGGCACTGGTAGTGGTAAAGACCGAGGACACTGTGGAACATAGGGCCTGCGTGGCCTACCTAGGTCAATAGCGTGGTAAGACCCGGCGCTGTAAAACAATACATATTATGCCAAATTCTGCTGAAAAGATACAATGACCAGTGAGTAGGATGTCACCCGTGTATGAAGTTGTAGAAATGGGGTAAAAACTCCACAGGATCATGGCATCTAAGAGCGGATGGACTTCAGTTAGAAGAGAGCTCTCGGATTAGGCTGCCATCTTCTCGGTGGCTAAACCATACCCCCTCTTCCCACCACATTTTAAAAGTGGTTATCAAGAAATAGCCAGAAATGTAACAGCAACTCCAAAGCCAGAAATCATAAATTAATTAGGTCTCAATGGCTTAGACTCTGATAGCCTCAAGAAATGTTATCAATGAATGCCTGTAACAAGACTGATCACATTTAAATACCTTGTTCACAGGATACATGCGACACTGTTACATAAATCAGAGCTCATGCATACTGTTAGTAGGGCACCATAAATAAGATTTTCAGAAACTCCTATTTCACAAATCACTCACAGATCCAGATTCCTGATTGGCTGGGACCAATGCAAATACCAAACTGAATCAAAATGGGTTGCTCACACACTGTACCATTGTATGAAGCTAGACATATATCAAACTCATGGTCAGATGGAAGGAAATTCTGGCAAAGTCTCTCTGAAGTTATAGGGAAAAAGTCCAAAGCAACTCCTCATATGACAAAAGTTGATGGCAGCAACACCCTGGACCCCACCACAATTGCCAATACTTTCAATCTGGCATTCACTGACTTCAGCCATGTGCTTCCCTTTAACTTCTTTGACACCAACCAAACCACGGCCTCCAATATCAACAGACTCAGGATAAAAATCATCGACATTTCTATTTCAAGGCAGTTACTGAAAGGGATGCCAAAAAATACCTCCTCAAGGTGCTTGGAAAATCCAGATCAAGTGGGGACACATTTGACTTGAAGCTCATCGCTCTCGCCCTTGATAATGTCCTGCACCCTCTTACGAAGTTTATTAACTGTTCCCTCATGCTCTCCCAGTTCCCGCTCAAGTGGAAGTCGGCCCTGGTGACCCCAATACACAAGTCTGGGGATAGGACATTACACTGTAACTACAGGCTCATCTTCATCCTACCCCTTTTATCCAAAGCTCTTGAAAAAATTGTTGCAGACCAGTTGGTGGAGCACTTGGAGAAATACAACTTGCAATGCACACAGCAACACAGCTTTGGCAAAGGACATAGCATCACCTTTGCCCTCCTTGAATTTACAGGCCACATTCATCTTGTACTAGACCAAGGACAACTTGCCGGTGCCACCTTTATAGACCTCTCGAAGGTCTTCAATACAGTCAACCATCCATTACTACTGGAACACCTTGGCAACTTAGGGCTCTCTCATGATACTTTACAATGGTTCAACAGTCATCTCTCCAACCGGTCACAACAAGTTAAGATTAGTGACTCCTTCTCCTCCAAACTACCTGTCCGGGCTGGTGTTCCCCAAGGGTCAATATTGGGACCCCTTCTTTTCATCATCTTCCTGAACATTTCTTTTCATCATCTTCCTGAACAATCTCCCTTCTGCCTGTGATGAAAACATTATTCTGTATGCTAATGGCACAGTGATTTTCTCTAAGAATTCTGACCCCTCCCTCTTGGAGAAACAACTGCAGGAAAGTTTCACGCAAGTTGAGGCCTGGTTCGTCTCACAGAAACTAGTGCTAAATTACAAAAAAACAAAGACTATGCTGTTCCATGGCACACATAACAAACATAAACAACAACAGTTGGCTATCAAAAACAGCTTGGGTGTGACTCTGGACCAGATGTAGACTTTCAAATACCTTGGTATAACCCTGGACCCTACTCTGTCCTTCTCCAGCCATATCGATCAGTTGCGAAATCCGTAAATATCCGTATAGGCCTTCTCTATAAACATAGACACTGCCTGACACCTGATGCCCTTAAGCTAGCAATACACAGCTCTATTGTCTCCATCATTGATTATGGGCTTGTTATCTATGGAGCAGCCACAGCTACAGCACTACGGTGAATCATTACAGTGCTGAATAGAGCCTACAGACTCCTTACTGGTGATGCCCACCACACGCATACCTGTGACCTCTACTAACAGTCAAACTGGCTACAACTTCAGGGAAGGATTACTTTCCAAACCTGCCTACTAGCAAAAAAGTAATTGATGGGACTCATGCCCCCTGGGGTTCAGTCTCTCTCTTAATCTCAGCCAACCACCTCCGTTACACTAGAAGCTCTGACAAGTATCCTCTGTCTGGTCCTTGCTATCACACTGTCCAAGGCCAGTGGTCTATTGCAGGTAGAGCCCCTAAGATGTTTAACTCCCTGGGCAGTGAACTCACCAACTTAGGCACCCTCTGGTCATTCAAACACAGACTAAGTCAAACACTTGTGTCCAGAGCCACCTGTAACTGTTTCTATTAACCTCCCTGGTAGTCGCTTCTGTTCTTTGCACCTCTCTACTGTCACCACCTCTGCCTGCCACCACCCTCCCCCCCCCTCCCCATATCTACCCCTGCCTCTCTCCCTAGCCCTGGTCCACCACCTTCCTCTCTTACCCTCCTTCAACTCCCTTCCTCTCTCCCTTTTCTAATCTGCTCATCCCACCCACTGTTGCACTTGTTCCCCGATCCTTGCCTCCCACCCACCTCTCCTTCTACCTCCCTCCCAGTTACCCCTCTACACCCACTATCTCTTCCGCTTTCCTACGCTACCTGGCACAATTGGCAGCAACTCAATTTTTTCCACTCTACCTTTCCCTTTGACTATGCCCTTCTGGCAGCTTTAATTCATGTAAATATTATTTGTTGTGACTCGTCATTCTTAAATGTATGCCTGATTTTGTTGTTCTAATTGTTATTTATATTACCTGTAGCTTTTATACCATGTATACCCTGTACTGAATTTTGTCTTCAGACTGCTTGCCTGCTACTCTCACATAAACTGTACTTCTATTCTTTGTATACTGACGTGGAACCTTTGTAAAAGAGCCATTGGCTCAAAGGTATTTATCCGAAATTCTAATAAATAAACAAATAATATATAACTATAAGGGGAAAAAATCCATTTTGGATGACTCCAGGCATAAAAGGGCAAATAAATACCAAAGAAAAGGCCTATCAAAGGTTTAGGCAAACACCTTCAGAAATTAATATGCAAACCGTTTGAATCCCACTGCCCCCACTTGCATACTGTGTGACCCTGAGCAAGTCACTTAACTTCCTTGCGCTCCCAGGTCACACCTATAAACAAGCTTTCAGCTGAGTGTGTCTCTCTCCTGGTTAAATAAAAACAAAGTATAGGAAGGAACAGAAATGGCTAAAAGCCATGATTAGATGGGCTAAATACAAAACAGAATTTAGGATTACTCATTCTATAGGCAACAACAAATCCTTATGTGCCGATATAAATAGTAAAAACAATATATCTAGAAATATGGGCCTCTAATACACAAGGGGATTACCATTAATGATGACACTGCAGCAGCAAACCTGTTTAATTCATACTGTTGCTCAGTTTACATCAGGAAGGGTAAAGCTAATGATGTTTTAAAATGATCACTTCCTAATTCACTTTGCTTTTTCAGACAAGGAAGTAATGACAGCATCAGAAGAAACTAGAAGTAATACAAGCCCAGGGCCTGATGGCATTCACCCCAGGTTCCTGAGAGAATTGGCTAAATATCTTGCACACCCACTGGCAGTCATTTTTAATAGATTCTTGGACTGAGGGGAAGTACCAACAGACTGGCGTATGGCAGTGGTAGTTCCCATTCTCAAAAAGGGTAACGGGGAAAAGTGGAAAACTATAGGCCTATCAGCCTAGCATCATTATATTGTAAGATTATGGAAAAACTGGTCAAAAAATATCTTGAGTCAGAAATACACACTATAGGGCTGACTGATGTTAACCAGCATGGTTTTAGAATATGCTTCTCTTGCACCACTAACTTGTTGTCCTTTTATGAACATGTTAGCTATGGACTTGACATAGGTACGCTTGTTGATGTTATTCTGTTGGATTTAAGAAAGGGGTTCAACACTGTGCCCCACAACACTCTGGTAATCAAACTACTGTCCTTGGGATTTAGTTCAACTTTGGTAAAATGGGTGGAAAGCCATTTATTAAATCCTGTTCAACAGGTAAGGATCGATGGGCAACTGTCTGTGAAGGTATGTGAGTAGTGGAGTTCCACAGGGCTCGGTTTTGAGCCCCACTTTATTCAATATCTTTATAAGCGATATGAACCTAATATAAATAACTTTATTGCCAAATTCGCAGATGACACAAAGCTGGGAGGTAAGGTTGATACACTTACCAAACACTAATCATTAACTAGGGACCTCTACTCTGTTGAGAAATGGGCAAATGTCAATGAAATGTCATTTAACATTGACAAGTGTTTTGTCATCCACTTTGGAAAAAACTACCCAAAATATATTCTATACAATAGTCTATTTAAATTTCAGAGAGAAAAAAAGATGTTGGTGTAACCATTAATAATAAACTGTCCACCTCAGATCAGTACAAAAAAATTACTAGGATGGCTAATGGAATGATGGAAAAAATCCAACGTACCTTTGTAACCAGAAGTGAACAATGCATAATACTACTATACAGGACACACACGAAGCCCTATTCGGATTATTGTTCTCCATTTTGGAGTCCCTACTTGAAGGGGGGCATTAACTTAATTGAAAGAGTACAAAGGCGAGCAACCAAAATGATACCTAGGCTCAAAAAGAAACCATATCATTGGATCTAGTTACCATCTCCAATACATTCATCAATGCTTTCTCCAACCTAAGCAGTGTCCTCCCACCTGATTTCTTCAAGTTCCCACCACCAACCCCACCTCTGCCACAGCATCCCATGCTCGCTCAGCTCCACAGTTCTTCTTCAAAAGGATCCCAATGCACTTAGCCAGAACCTATATTTGCAAGGCTATCAGCAAAACTGGCTATAGTGGTGACTCACTGGACTAGAAGCTGTTTTCACTAGTCCTAGATAAAATCCTTGAACCCTGGACAATGATCTTCAACCTCTCCCTAAGGTATGGCCAATTCTCATCTCTCTGGAAAAAGGCTACCATCACACCTGTACATAAAAATGGGGACAAGTCACTGCACACCAATTATAGGCCCAACTCCATCCTCCCCCCATTATCCAAAGCACTTGAACGTATAGTCTCTGACCAGCTAGTAGAGTTTCTGGAAAAGCATAATATTCAGTGCCCTGAGCAGCATGGCTTCCGTAAAGGGCATAGTACCACCACGGCACTGTTGGAACTCACCGGCTGCATCCATGATGCCCTGGATCAAGGACTCTGTGGGGGGGGGGCCATCTTCATTGACCTTACAAAGGCCTTTGATACAGTTAGCCACCCCCCCTGCTCAGACAATTGGCTGCTCTTGGGCTCTCCAATGATGCACTGCCCTGGTTTACTAGCTATCTTGGGGAGAGAGTTCAAAGTGTTAAAATTTCTGGAGTCTCATCAGCTGAAAAAACAGTCCTCTCGGGTGTCCCTCAAGGGTCAATTCTGGGCCCACTACTCTTCTCCTTCTTCCTTAACAACCTCCCCGGCATCTGCCAACAGAGGATAGTACTCTACGCAGACGATTCGGTCCTCTTTTCAAGCAACCGGGACTTTAATCTACTTGAGAGTCAACTGCAACATGATTTCTGGCTGGTAGAAAAATGATTTGGCTCATACAAACTTGTCATGAATTATAACAAAACTAAGGTGATGTCTTTCTGCAATGCACATAGCAAGTAAAAAACACTACCCATCACCATCAAGAATCAATGTGGGACCTCACTTGATCAGGTTCATGAGTTTAAGTACCCCGGCATCACTCTGGACAGCTCACTCTCCTACTCCCAGCACATTGGGATGGTTGCGAAGTCTGCCAACATATGCCTTGGCCTGCTCCACAAGTACAAACACTGTATGACTCCTGAAGCCCTAAGACTGGCCATACACAGCTCTGTTACCTCAATTGTCAACTACGGTCTAGTCATATATGGCTCTGCCTCCCCTACTGCCCTTAGGAGGATATCTGTGACACTCAACAAGGCCTGTAGACTTCTCACGGGGGCTGACCGCCTAATGTACACCTATGACCTATACGCCAAGGCTGGATGGCTACCTCTCATTAGTAGAATACAATACCAGACCTGTATGATAGCCAAAAAAGCTCATCTCAGACTCATGCCACCAGGTGTGGCAAGACTCCTTACTACCTGCAGCAACTCCCAGCCAACACGCAGTTCTCAACACCAGACTTTCCAGGTCCCCAGGCGCCGGACCTTGCTGGGTCAGAGATCTTTCCTGCATTGGGTTCCTCAGTGGTTCAATACCCTTAACAAAGAAACTCTTGCTGCTGCAACGCTAAGCCGCTTTAAAAGGCAGTTGCCTTGTGCCTCCCCTCTACCTCACTTTGTGACTGCCTCCCCTAAGCCATGGTCATCACCCTCTACCCTAGTTCTAACTGTAACCTGCAATTCCAGCTTTGCATCCTTGGCACCAGCCCCTTCCCTCTCGCCCTTTGCCCCCTCTCACCCACCCATCCCCTCTGTACAGACTCATTCATATCAATGGCCATCTGGTGCATTTCCCCCTTGCTCCTCTCATCCTTATCTGACAACGGCACCTATCTGCCGACTTCCTCCTGACCTCTTCCTACCAAGTATACTGTTTTACCATGAACTCTGATAGAAGCTAGCTTGGTTGGTTCTACTGTAGCGTATTTGTCTGAACACTTTATGTACAAGTAGTCTATTTTGTTATTATTGTTACCATTGTTTACCATTGTTGTATGTTTCCCCCCATCCTCTGACATGGAACCTTTGTAAATTAGCAGTTCCTGCTCGAAGGTACTTGTAATCCTAGAGTTTAATAAATAAATAAATAAATATCAGGAAAGAATGAGGGAAACGGGATTATTCACTTTAGAGGACAGAAGACAGAGGGGGAGATTTATTGCTTATGTTTAAAATAGTCAAGTCATCAAGAGTTAATGTCTCAATGCAGCATACAATTTACTTCCAGATCTACTTCACTAAGGTCAAATAATAAACAGCTGGTAGTCCCATGGAGAAATACAACAAAAAGGAATTATTTCTATTCGGTTCAAACAGTACAAACCTGGAATAGATTACCACAAGACCTAGTCAATCAAAAAACCGTACTTGGATTTAAGAAAGGCATAGATGAATGCATTTACTTGAAATATAATTCAGTTTAAATTACCTACTTGTGTGGGAGACAATCTCGATGGGCATACGACGCCTACTTTTGTCTGCAATAACCTGGTAAACCTAGTAAACCTAGGGAAGCTTAGTAATCCTTCTGGGGTTTTATATTTGTAATGTTAAATAAAAAGTGTTTTTAAACCTTCTTTCATTATAATAGCACTAAAGCTAGTCTGAGGGAGGGGGGAGTTACTGATCTATAATATCTATAATAATACCCCTGTGGATAATCACATGAGCCAAATTGTCTCGCGGGGGGTAGAATTAACTCATAGTCAACCATCCACCGTCATGCCTTACCACTAAATTAGTAAATGATTTTTTTACCAAGATTAAGTTGAATGTTATCTTGTATGCATGTAACAAGCATACATTATGCATGTAAAAGATATGCTACATGTATGTGACGTGTGCATGTTTGCAGACATGTTACATGCATGTAAGAATCATGTGCTCCATAGTTGTTTCTCTTTTAATTTTATTTGCCAACTCCAAATCAAGCTCTTCTGCATTGTCTGGCAATCTGTAACATGTTCCTAGAATTTTCTTTTTGCCTCTTTTCGATCCTAATTCCAGCAATAGGCTTTCTGTTGAGCCCCCATCCTGCCTTGTTTCCTCTTTCTTGCTTGCTTCAATCCCATCCTTGAACTAAAAGGCACCCCCTCAGCACCTATAACCTATCCTGTCCCTCCAGAAGAGAATGTGACCATCCCAGTTTATTCCCTCCGTTACCACGTCTCTGTCAGTCCTATTGCATCACAGCTCATCTCAAGAAGTTTGTTTATTGCACACTGCACATTCGTTGACATGCAGTAAAGGTCTGCATTTATCTCCCTCCTTACTTTGGGTCTCTTAGAGCTGAAGAAAACAAAGTGAATGCCCCCTGGACAGTGGTGCTTAGATGTAACAACAAAATCAGGGAACAAAAAAACACCAGCACTCACATCACTATAGCTAGAGTCTCTATTGACAAAAAGGTTAATTATGAAAGCATTTTATTGTTTGTACTCACAATACAAGATTACACATGCAAAGTTACAGAAGAGTGCAATCAGCAGCAAGGCCTTCCACCGCCAAAAACATCAGATGTCTTTTCACACCACTATAGGTGCTTCATCAAGGGTGAAAAAACAAGGATCTATGTGATAACGGCGATCGCTGATGGGCGATTGCTGTCAGGGCAATGGCACATCGCCAAAAAAATATTTCAGTGATGTACTCCCCGGTACACAGCAAAACAGCACCGGGGAGTTGGATCTTTTCATTTTATGAGGGGGACTGTGCCTCCCACACACCCCTACTTAAAGATTCTCAATTCCAGGGGGGTGCATGTTGGGGAGGGGTGCAAACATGGAACAAATAAAAATTTGGGTCGAGCGCAACAAAAAGTACCTGCACCCAGACCCAACACAATTCCTGCCACAGCCCTGTACCCACCCACCCACCACACCACAGAAGCAGCTCAGCATCTTGCCGCAACACCACCCTACAACCCCTCCATCCCTCCCACCCCATGCTCTGCATGCTCACTCCCCACCTGCGTGGGCATGTAGCAACAGGATGTCGCTATATGATGCACCCCCCCATCCGGTTGCCCACCTTCCCCAGTCGCTCTGATGACAGGCGCAGTGATTGAGTCACCCTTTCAGCAGGTGCCCAATTGTGGTCGCCAAAGTGACGGGATACCAAGAAACAATAGTCACTGTCGGTCTTTTTGTATATCTGTGGCTAAGACATCATCCTGGTCAAGGTATGTGATGTCACATAAAATTGCCCACAACTCTGAGATAAACAAAGTGCAGTTGCTACAGTATATAAATAATTAAACAACTCAATGTATGTGAAAAAATGATATAATGAGCACAACTATTAAATGTGAACACAAAGTTAGGGCTGACTATTTTAAACATCTGCACTTGATTGGGGCATGGGGGCTCTCTTACATTTATCCTGACACATACCTGTCCTAGAGTAAAGCCTTCCCCATCACAGTGTCTATCCTGTGAGCTAGCACCCCTACTTCATTTGGGCTCAGGTGAAGCCAGTCCACAACATACAAACTTCTCCTATCTCCTATGCCATATGTTAAAAGCCTAATCTGCTGCTGCCTTCCTGGCACTGTATGAGGCACTTATTTTTATTGCATGTGCACTCAAAACTCTGACGTATGTCAGTGCCACCCACCAGGATGAAGCACATTGAGATTTGGATGCCTCAGTTTCCTGTGTGACAAACTGGAGTAACTGCAACCGAATGACATTGTGATTTCTGCAGGATCCTGAAACTGTTTGAGACAAACAAGGAAGTATTCTAGTCACTGTTGCAGCTTCCAAAATATCCCAAACTGTATTGCTGGCATATGGCTCACTGACACAAGAACACAATTTGAACACATGCACTAGCACTTTGAGGTACACCAACCACTTCCGCAGATGGAGGAGCCTGTTGGTTGCCAGGGAGGCTGTATAGGTAGCTGCAGATCTGCAGCTTTATGACTACCCAATGGCCTAGATATTCAGACATGCACCTAAGGTATGTGCAATGATGGCACAATGTGCAATGCAGATACGTCATGTTGAGAAGGATGCCATATTCAGAGGATGCGGCACCAACATGCGCCAGCACAAGGCAGGCTGAATATAGCAAGGATGTGCAATAGCGCAACAACAGATGTGCCAGCACAACCAGAATGCATGGGAGCAGGTCAGGAAACTCAACCCAGTGGATCTAGCAAGGGCAACAGGCAACAGGGACACAATGGCAGGGCTGAACAGGAGCACAGGGCCAGCCACAGACAACAGGGGCACACTGTCCCGGAGGCACCACAGAGCACCAGTGGATGGTAGAAAGAGGACCCTGGGCTGCCAAATGTGGCACAGGGGACTAGGGCAACACACCTGCACTGCTGGCATGCCAATGCCAGAGCCACGCTATATGCACCCACCAGGCTGTGCCTCAGTTGACCGTGGCCATGGTGCCAGGATAACACACAAACACATAGGACAGTGGCCCAGGGGAGAGGGAGGCAAAGGTCACCCAGGGGCACATGGGCTGCTACCCAAACTGGAGAAGGGCACAGCACCACAGGGCACACCGATGGTGGCCAGCATAACAGGCAGATAGAAGGGGAGCACAGGCAGACAAGGGCACAAGGTGCAGGGGCAGGCACAGGCCAGAACAACACCCACCACACAGGGACATGCACAGGACAGGGACATGGCACACAGGCCCAGTGCACGCATGAGCAGCACTCCAAGGGGACAGCAGTGGGACACCAGGGACATGCCCAAGCACAGCCCAACAGACACCTGCAGCATGGCTCCACACGCCACCTTCAAAGGAAACAAAGACACAGAAGATGTAGCAAAGAAAAGTGTTTACTTGAAACAAAACACAAAACACAGCCAACAGGGCAACTATGTACAGAGCAGCAAAACAAAAGAGAATGGTGAGGGGGCACAGGAAGCAGGGGATAGGGTCCTGGGGCTGTACAGTGGGATGTGGGGATGGGCAGAGCAACAGGGGAAGGGCAGTGCAAGTTCACACCATGGCTCTGATGGGACCAGGGCAGGTTAATGCCTGTCGCACAGTGCAGCCTCCATCCTCCCTAGGTCCCTCCTCATGGCCACCATGCCCTGCAGTTGGCACCGTGTCAGGCCAACCAATCTTGCTATCATGGTTATCATCCTCCACTGCTGGTTGAGTATGACATATAGGGCCCTTGCCATCCACCCTGACCTCCCCCCATGGCTGTACCCTGTCCTGACCTAGGAGAAGGGACAGAGCAGGCAGTAAGTGACATGCCAGATGGAGCTCCAGCCCACCCAAACATGTGTACTGGACAGCGGAGGCACACACCAGTGGACAGACCCCCAAGGGCCCATGCACAGAGTGCTGCACCAGCCATCCACACAGCACACCACAGTATGGTGGACAGGCTGCAGTGTGGGACAGGCACCCATGGCTGCACAGTGGGTGCAGTGGTTCATATGCAAGGCACACGATGCTGACTGCAGGCACCCGTGGCCACACACACAGTGGTGGCCATGCGCACAACCCCCCCCCGGGGTGGCACAGTTTATATGGGCATGGTACAGGCACATGCAGTGCAGCACCGGCACATCTGCTGGGCCATGCGCCCATCCATTCAGTGTCTGCACATGACAGTGGTGACCATGGATGGAACCCTGCAACTCACAGTGACCCACAGATGCACAGTACAGCAGTGTGAACATGCTTATGTGGGTGGTGCTGCACCGATGCCCCAGCAGCTGTCTCATTACCTTGCCGGACATCCATGGCCATGGCTACCCTAACCCTTCTGCAGTCCTCTGGACCTGTGGATGGATGAGAGAGGTGGACATGAGAGAACTGTCACACACACACCCCAGGCACACAGCTTGCCTGGCACAGAATGGAACACTGCCCACCTGGTAGCCCTGGCACCTGCATGACTACAACATGTACAACAGTGTTGCGTGTGTCACCCATGCAGGACACGCAGTGACCGCTGGAACTGTGGCCACCCTGACAGCTGAACATGCTGCACATCTGGATACCCAGCACAGGTACACCATGGACATGCATGATGCATGGGAATACTAACCTGGCTGTGGCACAGTACCATGCTGCACCTGTGCCTGGAGCCCTCGGAGCCTTCTGGGATCCCTCCTCCTCAGGTCCCCATAGCGGTGCCGGCACTGCATGGTGGTGCATGGCCCCCCATGTGGTGTTCCAGGGCAGTGGTGACATGTTTCCACACCCATGTCCTTGGCTGCTGCAAGGGCACCTGCCCAAAGAGTTAGGGTGCAAAGGGCTCTACCAGTGCAACCAGGTTGCACATCTCTACCTCGGTCCAGTTAACCACCTGGTGCATTCTGACATTGCCCGCCGTGGAACAAGTGCAACCCAACTGTAGGAAGTGTTGTGGCCTACGCAGCATGCATGTGATGCAGTCCGAGTGCATTGTGCAATAGCATGCCATTGTATGCAACCATGCAGCACCTGGATGCATGATTGGCATGCGCTGTGGCGGTGTATCGTGCAGCACCACACATGCACACAGTGGCAAGGCCTAGCAGGTGCATGGGATCATGGCCTTGACCCTGATGACACAAGGTGTGACCCTGCACAATATCACGCATGACCCCACCCTGCGTTGTATGTGGCATAGCGCATCCCGAGCGGCTGCTCCATGGGCCATTGCACCATGATGCAAGCAGTTGCGTGGTAGGCAACCATCACTGCATGCGTAACGGTGATATATCGCGCACTGAGCATGGTCATGCGATAGGCCAATACACAGTTGCTCACATGTGCACTGCATGCCCGCGCACTGTGCATGCACTGGAAATGCACTGCACAATTGCTCTGGTGCATCCTAGTTGAGCACAGCGCAAGAGCGCGGTATTCAATCGTCATATATAAATCACCTCATGAGGCTATGCACAGCATAACCGGGATCCTTAGTAGCTCATTACCATTGCGCACATGCTCATTTGTATTCGTTGTGCTTGAAAAGCGCCACGCTGCAACACAGGCCATGGACCGGTATTGCAGCCAGTCTGGAAAGGGGATGATGACGCTGGGAGTGACATACCTACGTTGCAGTGGAGCAACTTTCTGTGCCGTGCTTCCGCTGACATCCATTTCTGTCACTGTCCACAGGTGGCATAATGTCTGAGGCTGAGGGAGAGGAGGAGCGTGGTCCTGCATGGAGGCACAGGCCCAATTTCACTAAGGAGGAGTAGCAGGCCCTGTTTGAGGCCTACCTCAACAGGGAGGCCCCGCTGAGTAGTGCCATGGGCACATGACAGGACAGGTCATCCGGGTAGGTTGCAGTGGCCACCTATGTCAATGCCCATGGCAGGCACCAGAGGAGTGCCCAGGAGTGCCAGAAGAAGGTGGGGACAGACGAATGCCGTATTAAGAAGAAGGTGGCATTCATCAGGGCATCCTGCAGCATGACGGGCAGCAGACCACCCACCACACCGGCACTGTCAGTGATGGAAGACCTTGTGGTGCAACCATCAGTCGTGCTGCCATAGAAGGCATTCCTTGTGGTGGATTCTAGATGGGTGGCAGCCCCTTACAGCATGGTGGGACACCACATACCATGCATGGGGGGATATGGGCAGTACCATGCAGGCTGGCCTGCCGCCATGCTGTGTGGCCCATGTGGGTGAGGCGTGCAGCCATGCACAGAGCACCGGTGGATGGAAGCCATGGCATCATGCACCCCTGGGCATGGGCCTTGCCTGCATGGATGTTACACCTACGCTGACTCTGTGTTTCTGTTTTCCAGCACCATCACATCTCAGGGCACAGGAGGAGGAGGAGGATGCTGACATGGGACCAGAGGAGGTGGTACCATCTACATCCACGGGCATCCAGGACAGAGACCGACCATGATGTGACAGTGTGGGACTGCTGGACATCCTGGGGCTGGAATTGGATGACATGCTGTCTGAGCTCCTACTCAGTGAGGGCCTGCCTGTGCTGTGTACAGGCACCCAGCTGGGTGGGACATCCAACTCTGATGATGATATGACACTGATCCTGGACAGCGCCGGGTATGGTATGCTGGTCAGGGTCCAGGGACAGTCACAGGCACTGTCTGGGACTTGTGTTGCACTGGTGGCCGTGCAGCTGCCCCCTGTACATAGCCACACAGTGGCATGTGGTGCCACGGCTGTGCCTGGTGAGGGGGGTTCTGTTGCAGATGCTGCCACACTGGGCACAGCCCAGCAGACAGAAGGACAGTGGCAGCAGGATGCAGTGACCACCGGGCAGCACACCACCGGGGCTGCCTCTGGTGTGCCCGTGGGTGACACTACCCCCAAGCAGTCCCTTGTGCAGGATCCACAGGAGACGGGCATTGCCCAGCATGCCATGTCACCCCCAGCAGGCCGGCATCCACCCCAGGATGCACAGGACACCAACAGGCTGGCTGAGTACACCCAGCTGCTGCAGGCATCTTTAGACAATCACGTGATACTTGGGATGGAGATCCATGCACTGTGGGTTGAGGTGCATCAGCTGGCCGACTGACAGGACAGTGGATGTGTGCAGTTCATTGGTGAGATCTGCCAGCTGTGGAAGGCCATGACCGCATCGCTGGACCTCATAGCTGGTACCATTGTGGCTGGATTTGCATCGCTGGCATCCACTGGGCACAGCCGTGCACATCGGACTCCCCACAGTGCAACCTCAACACCATGATCCCAGCATCTGGCATCCCCTGCATGGCTGACACCGGGCTCTGATGTTGCCATCCCTGACACCCCTGGTGCAACCTTGTTCAGCCAGCTCTACACCCCAGCGAGGACCCAGTTGCATTCTCAGGCCTCCACCCTTGCGAGTGTGTTGAACACTCCCCTGGTGGCTGTTGCGCAGTCCATGGCTGCTGAATGGCCTGGGTAGTGTTGGACACTCCCCAGTGGCTGTTGTGCAGCCCATGGCTGCTGAACAGCCTTAATTATAACCCTGCATTGGCCGGTAGCTTAAATGGCACCATGCGGTATGTCTGCTGGGTGTGCTGCCCTTTCCTGCTGTCTGCTGCTGCTGCCTAGTGCACACATGTGTGGTGTCACCCTGTGCACGTGGTGGTGTGCATGTGTGGTGTGGTGCATACCCTCTGTGTGTGCTGGCTGGGCTGCTGGGCCTTGTGGTGTGGGTGTGATGTGGGCAGCTCCGTGCCAGCTGTGTCTGTGCACTGGTATCATGTGTCTAATCCATGCCACGTCCTGCAGCCCATGTATGTGTGTGCCCATGCCTCTGCAGTGTACTGTGTGTGTGTGTTTGTGTGGCTCTGCGGTCACCATGCATGCTGTGTGTGCGTGTGTCATTGCATGCATCCCTATGTGTCCGTCCAACTCTGTGGGTGGGGTGGTGGTCCGTGCAGGCCCAGCACGCATGTCATTTCACTTACCTGCGATCTCCAAAATGCTCCTGTGTGATGATGGCCCTGTGCCTCCTGGCCTCTGCCACCAGCCTGGGGTCCTGTCTCCCCATGGGTGGCTGCACAGCCCCTTCTGGCCCGTCATCCACATCATCCCCACTGCTGTCGCCATCACCCACCTGGACAGCTATCCCACGGTCAATTGCCATGTTGTGCAGCATGCAGCAGGCCAGGAATAGGCCACAGGCCTTCAATGGGCTGTACTGTAGGGCACCACCTGACCTGTCTAGGCAATGGAATAATATCTTGAGCATGCCAAAGACACATTCAATGACATTGCATGTGGTGATGTGTGCCTCATTGTACCTGTCTTCTACGGGTGTGGATGGTCGCCGGTAGCGGATGAGCAGCCAGGGCCTTAGTGGGTATGCACTGTCACCTGTGTGGGGAGAGGATATGGTTATCACTGTGCATTGCTTGTGCACCCCCCTCACCTCTGCTTCCCCCTGCCTCCTGCCCCCTTCCCCTGTGTCATCACCTTCCTCTACTGGCATTGCTGTGCCCGCGTCCATCTTAGTGCCCTGCTCACCTAACAGATGCCCCATGGGGATATTCCCATGCTCGAATCTCTGGCATAGGATGTAACTGTGCCAGATGTAGGCATCATGTGTACTCCCGGGGTGTGTGGTGCAGGCATTGGTGATGTGCCCCATGGCATTGCACACCACCTGGCAGTTAATGGAGGAGTACCCCTTCCTGTTCATGTATGCAGCCCCCTCCAGGCCAGGTGGTGTGCGTATTGCCACATGGGTGCAGTCTATGGCCCCTATCATGCCTGGCATGCGTGCCACCCTGTGGAAGTCCTGCATGTTTGCTGTATGCTCTGCCTGTGTGCTCAAGAATTGTATGAACTCTGAGGCATGTGGCAGCAGAGCGTTGAGGACCTGTGTGAGGAGGTGGGATGTGGCCAACTGGGTGATCCCTGTGTTGGCACCCGTCAGTCTCTGGAAGGTACCCGTGGTGAGCAGGCACATCACTGCTGTCATCTTGGTCTCCACAGACATGACATGACTCCGTCTGGTGGGTGCCTTCAGCTCATCACTGCACAGCTCACAGAGCTGCCTCAGAATTGCCCTGATCAGGTGGTACCGGCCCATGATCTCCACATTACTATAGTCCTCAAAGATGAGGCGGGCACGGTATCATCTGTGTTGGGCATATCAACGACAGGCCCTTCGTCAGCCATGTTGGTTTTCCTCCCTCCTCCTCACACCGTTCATTACCTCCTCCATGATAAATGGATCTGCATCCATGGTGCTCTGTATTCAGCACTGGGTTGTGCATCTGCTGTGTGTGTGTTTGATCCTATTTTTATGGTCTCAAATCCACCTGGAGCATCCTGTGGTTTGCTCCTGACTTGTGCCATGGTTTTTGGCTGAATATGCTATTGTGCTGCATATTCATGGGTATGCCCCCTTGCACTTGCACTGCATACATTACATTTGTGCCATGGCTCAATGTGACTTGCGGGGGCTTCTGCTGTGGTTGAATATGGCTCAGCGGTGCAACTCTGTAGTTGTGCCAGCACATCTCAGTTGCACAGTGCGCAATTGCTCTGAATATCTAGGTCAATCAGTTTGCCTAAAATGTATGGAGGCCAGACTGGTCAAAAGACCAAATATTGCAGTATTAAGTGCTAATTGCAAAGTATGATAATTTGTACTACAGAACTGCAATGAATTTTATAAAATTGCGTAGTAAAATCACAAGTTGGGGAATCCAAATAATACCAACACCTCACAAAGGTGGTTAGCCAGAATCAGACCAAAAACCGAAGTCACCACCGCTTGAATTGACAGGGCATGGAAAATTCCAAAGGTCTATTGACATTCAAAATAAAAAAAAAAAAAAAAAACATATCCAAAGGGTTTAAAACACTGGGATTTGGAGCCACAAAAGACTTGTCCTATCCCACGGAAAAAGGAGGGAAGGAAGTTAAAAACACAAGAAATCATATAATATTTTGCAAAAATAACCCAAAACAGTTTAATCATGGATGCTGCTTTTAAAAAAAAGCAGACTTGCAGCCCTAGTACATGTTTTTTACTTTCTGAATGTCAGTTGACCTTTACAATTTGGAAAAGATCTACTTCAATTTTGTAATAAAACCTTTTTAAGATGCAGACCTGCAGTTTCCTATAAAGCCTCCCCCGCAAGCAACAAACTCCACCTGCTGATGAAGAGGCCAGCGCACCTCAAAGCCCTGAGAAAGGAGTTCAGTTTGCCAGCTACTGCACATTTAATGTGTTCCTATATTGGTGAACTATATGCCATGCAATAAAATATAAGATATTTTGGAAGCTGTGACCTTGAGTGGAAGGCTTTCGTGTTAGTCTGTCTACATTTATCTATTGGAGTGCACCTGGATTTGTTGATAGCACAACCCTATTTCCATCTGTCTTGCAATATATCATTGGCTGAACCTGTGACAGGCATTTTTATCCTGGTGGGTGGCACTATGTAACAAAATAAAAACATTCAGTATTTGTCCGAGAGAGAAAGGATACTTAACGTCTCCACTAGGCTTGTGCTTATACTTTACTATCCACACAGTGTCAGGCAGTTTTTATATTTTTAATTATTTGCTCAAGAGGTGTTGGTAGGATACTTTTCTAAGTAATGTCCAGCTGGATATCACTTTATGCAGTGTACTGTTCTCTCATATCATATGATCCATGGAGAGGTCACTATCTGCACACACCTATAGTGTCAACACAGAGAGCCCTATTCATTAAAAGGCCTAGTATGTGCCAACTGGGGCACATACCAGGCTGCACAAGTGTGCAACACATAGTCAGCCTCTGCAGGATGCGTGGAGCCTAGGCGTCCTGAGTGTAGCTGCACACTAGGGTTGGGGATGGGCATAAGCTGAACTGGAGGCTTCCAGTTAGAAGCCCTGACTGGACCCCACAGTGGATCTCTTGCTCTGCGTAAGCAAGGGATCATGGGACATGGTGGCCTGCTTACAGGCTGCCCTGTCACCACTGGCAGGCAATAAAATGCATGTTTTCTGAGATTGGCACCTCACAACCTGCCACCACCCCTAGCCTTGCAAAGCATTATGGGGGCTGGGACCATGACTGTGGGGTGCCAATGTTCCCTGTGATGGCTGATCAGGAGTATGTTCAGTTGCTACAGCAACTCTCTGGCTGGCATAATGGTAAGCTCACATAACACTGGCCTGGTGGAGTGCAAATGGCATTGTGCATGCTGCATGCTGCACTCAGCTGGCCCTCCCTGTGTATGCCCACTCCCTGACCCCTGCCCAGACCTGTTGTGTAGTAGTGCAGGATCCCCCATGCATGGTTCCCAGCAGGGGTGTGAAATGGGTGCATGATAGGATTGCACCTGGGGGTGCCCTTGGGACACATGAGATGTTCATATCCTGGCATTATGCACTGCATAAAAGTTGTGTGGGGCTGGGATACTACTGAAGCACAGGACCCTCAATGCGTATTTAAGCAATAATGCCCGACAGGGTGTGTGTCATGCTGGGATAACGTCACGCCTCAGGTGGTTGGGCATGAGGCCGCAGGCCGAGAGCGTCCAACAACTGAGGCATGACGTTATCCCAAACGACACACACCCTGGAGGGCATTATTGCTATTATACAATGGCTCGTTGTTATACAGCATAAAAAAAAATATTTTAAAGATGTTTTCGTGTGGAAAAATGTTTTTGTTTTTTAAGAGCAGATGAAACAATCAAGCAAATGATGAGCATGCTGATGCTGAGCAGCAGGTTCACAGTGAGGCTGAGACTAGACCCGTGATGTTGTACTGATTAACATCACACCCGTGATGTTGTACTGATTGACATCACACCCGTGATGTTGTACTGATTGACATCACACCCGTGATGTTGTACTGATTAACATCACGGGTCCAGCCCAAGACTGACCAATCGGAGTCCAGGATTTTTTCTTGCCATTGTATAATTTACTTTATTTATGTATTTATATACAACTTAATCTGCATATTGCTTGTGTCATACATTAAAATTACCTTATTTATGTAGATTTCTGCAGTATTTTTTAAATATTACATTGCCTGTAAACTGACAGTGCCATTTGCTTTTACTGTATTTCTCCCCAAACTCCACTCCAGTACTTGATTGTAAATTGGATGGCTTGTCTAGCTATCCTGGAGACTAAGAGGAGAAAGATCATACTTCAGTTACATAAGTGAAAAACAAAGCTGGTCAGCTGCATGGTGCAGACCAATGGTTGATTGCTCTGGCGCACTGGAGACCCAGGTTTGAGCCCTAAGCATGGGATGTCAGGAATGGATCAGGCAGAAGGAGCACAGGGCATTCATCCAGGGCACTCTCCTCCTGGGGTGGGTGGACGTGCCTCACTATACATGGAGCAGCACTTGGTGGAGATGTGCACCAGTGCCCTTGGCAATGTGGGTGACCACAGATTACAGGGCATTACTGCAGGACCATTGCATATGCATGCACTCAGCTGAGTGTGGTGGGTGGGACTGTAAAAGGGGAAAAGTCCTCCATGGTTGCTGGCAGCTTGAAGGGATGTATATGAACACTAACCATGTCCTAAGGCACATCAGGAACTGCTTCCACCTCCCTCATTGATGATGGTTGCAGCCAAAGTGATGCTGATATTTCATCCAGTTCACCATGGATGGGCTTGAGCAGTCTTGATCTCCCATGATCTATCTATTTTAGGGCATAAGCTGAGGACTGTACAAGACCACTGGAGGTAGAGATGTCTGTGTCTGGGCAGGTTCCAGATTAGTACTGGAGTCCCAGGGTGGGAGAGCATGGAAGGACCACCAGTACCTGAGGAGCACAATGGAGTACAGAAATATGATTAAAAACCACAAAAAACAAAGCTAACTCAGCAATTTCAGCATCTGTCTGCTACATGATTACAAGAGTCAAAGTTGAGTATCTGTGGTTAAAGGCATAGCTGCATTAAATAAATTATGGCCTAATAGTACATTGTTTGTTTTTGCTGATGACTGCAACATGGTGAAGTGTTGCAAATCTGAAGCAGAGTGTGCCACACAATCCCAGAGTCACCGGCCATTTAAACCTGATATCTATCTCTCTGTCTGTCTGTCTGTCTGTCTATCTATCTATCTATCTATCTATCTATCTATCTATCTATCTATCTATCCTCTACCTATCCATCTAAACTCTATCTATCTATCTATATAGCTAGCTAGCTGTCTATCTATCTATCCTCTACCTATCCATCTATACTCTATCTATATATCTAGCCATCTATCTATCCTCTACCTATCGATCTATACTCTGTCTGTCTGTCTGTCTGTCTGCCTATCTGTCTATCTATCCTCTACCTATCAATCCATACTCTATCTATCTGTCTGTCTGTCTGTCTGTCTATCTATATATCTATCCTCTGCCTATCCATCCATACTCTCTCTATCTATCTATCTATCTATCTATCTATCTATCTATCTATCCTCAACCAATCTATTTATAATATATCTATCTATCTATCTATCTATCTGTCTGTCTGTCTGTCTGTCTACCAGCAGTAAGTATCTATCTATCTATCTATCTATCTATCTATCTATCTATCTATCTATCTATCTATCCCTCTATCTCTGTCTGTCTGTCTGTCTGCCTATCTATCTATCCTCTACCTATCAATCCATACTGTATCTGTCTGTCTGTCTGTCTGTTTGTCTATCTATCTATCTATCTATTCCTCCTTCTTGAGGATTGGTTCCAAAATAACAAACTTGTACTAAACACAAAAAAAACAAACTACAAGCCGTGCTATTTGGTCACAAGAAACTTGGCCCAGAGAGATGCCACCTTCTTAATCTAATCACCATTATTGGTGTCAATCTTGAAGTGGAGCAATCGTTTAAATAACTAGAGGTAGTGTTGGGCAAAAATATGTCCTTTGAACCTCATATGGATGCCTTGGTCAAAACCCTTCACCAAAAGCTTGGCCTACTTTACAGGCTTGCTCCTTACCTTTCTATTGCCGCTCGCCTAAAAATTGCTGTTGTGCCCCAGCGTTACAGTCTGCCTGAGAATCTGTTTTGTCCAGACTAAGGATTCTCTATAACAGAATCAGTCATTTTGCAGCAGGTGCCCACTACAGGGACCACCACTGTGGAGTGCTAGCATCATTGGGGTGGCCCTCTTTTGAAGCTAGGCTGCACTATCCCCTGCACTGTCTAACTTTTAGGCTTCTCAAACTCACTGCCCCTCCCAGTCTCACTGGAATAATACAGCTTAAACAGTATGAAAGGCCCCTGAGATCTGCTGCCTGCCCTTTACTTGATATTCCAAGGGTTCAGTTCCCAGTCAGTAGGAGGTCCTTATCCTTCATAGCTCCTACTCTGTGGAACTCTGTACTTTAAGAGATTTTTACCTACCCCACCATTATACAGTTCAAAAAGATGGCTCAAATCCTTCTCTTGGGTATTAGCACACTGCAACTGCAATCGACGACCCATTGCTCACTTGGTGCAAATTGTATGAATTATTACTT
Organism: Neoceratodus forsteri; assembly: GCA_016271365.2. Lineage (NCBI taxonomy): Eukaryota > Metazoa > Chordata > Ceratodontiformes > Ceratodontidae > Neoceratodus > Neoceratodus forsteri. The sequence goes on along the minus strand of CM057450.1, from coordinate 432,599,614 downwards.
GCTGCTCTAATTGTTTACCTCACTGTGTTATTTATTCATTCATGCTGCACTCTGTGACGTCTCAGTCCTGATGTACATCATATGTATTTTACATGCTCCTTCTTCTGTTTTCTTTTCTGTAAATATTGTGAAACTTAACTTACTTTATGTATGTAATGAATACTTTACTCTTCTACTGTAAGTAACTAATCCCAGATCACCCCTGAAAGTGGGACGTTTTTGTCTCAGCGGGCCATGGTCACCAAAAATTCAAATAAAATAAATCCTGTATCTATCTATCTATCTATCTATCTATCTATCTATCTATCTATCTATCTATCTATCTATCTATCTATCTATCTATCTATCGATCTATGTATCCTCTATTTATGAATCTATCTACTATATTGGACATATCTATCTATCTATCGATCTATCTGTCTGTCTATCTATCTATCTATCTATCTATCTATCTATCTATCTATCTATCTATCTATCGTACCAGCAGTATCTGTCTTTCTGTCTGTCTGTCTGTCTATCTATCTATCTATCTATCTATCTATCTATCTATCTATCTATCCATCTATCTATCTATCTATCTACCTACCTACCTACTTGTCTATCTATATTTGTGTACAGCAGAATATTGTTTTGCAGAACACACTGTAGGTTAGCACTGAGCTGAAACTTTGTAGTGATTTAAGATTTTCCTGGTTTCTGTGCCTTGGGTCACCTGCCCTGTCAGAGTATTTGAGTCAGTTGTAGACCAGTACCAGCTTGATGGATGGTGTTGCTTTTCTTTCTTTATAGAAAGAGTTTGGGATTCAGAAGTCTCAGAGGCATATCCAACACTTTACGTCTGCTTGTCTATTGCAAAAAGCAGAGTAAACAGTGGTACAAGGGGACCTTTTGAAACTTTAATAATTTTTCAGAATTCAGGAACCCAACATGTGCATCACTGAACTCTGGCATACAGTAGTAACTACAGAAAGCTGCACTTTTAAAAGAAAAGTTTACCTTCTCAGAAAGCACTTAGCCTCTCACCGTAGAGCTGGCAAGAGCTCAGAATGTGCTTATGCATTTTCTTACAATCAAGCCAAATATTTTCAATCTAAATATACAGTGCACGTGTTAACAAATAGTTCTTTATGTGCAAGATTTGTGCAGTCCCACATAATTGCACTAATTTAATAAAAAAATATTTGGATTACGGTTGTTGTACTGAGTGTAATACTTAAGTATGTCAAGAATAGCATACTGCTACTGGTGTTTTCAGTATGAGGGTCTATCTTTAAAATTACAGATGAAGTTGGTTTGTATTAGTTAGACAACCAGATTCAAAACTAGGAACATGGTTTATTCTCAGTGAATTGATCCAAAAGCTTTACCACTGTTACTGTTTTTCAGGAATAGCTTTTAATATTAATACTCATTTCAAAATGAATGATTGTATTACAACCCATAATTTCAAACATTGTCACTAAGGGCAGTCCCCAGTGGAAAATACACCTGCAGTACTAACATTAATCCAATTAACCCATTCAAACCGTTCTTTCCACTTGATTTACAGAACCCAGGAGTTCTCAAACCAGAAACATGTGATTACACATACAGTTCTAAATGCATTTCAAGATACCTGTCTTTTCAAAGGCAATACCCCTAAATCCCAGCATTATTGCAAAAATTATTCCATGACACTTGTGATTTTTTTCACCATGTCTATTAAAAATACAAAGTATGCTCTTGGCTTTGCAAAAGTCACATAAATGTTATCCATCAGGATCTGCAGTGTTTTAGCTAGATTAAAAAAAATGTGGTCTTTCCTGTTTGAGCAGATATTGCCATCATGCAGTATTTTAAACAGCCATTAAATCAAGTTTTCTGGCTCTTCCTTTCAGTTCCTGGCACAGTCAGCTGGATCTGGCCCAGGATGTCAATTCTGATTAATCCAGCCATATTTAAAAGATGCACTGGCAAATTCATTTTCAGAAATGTAACCATAAATGGCAACTTTATTCCTGGTATCCCATGATTAAGTAAACTAAACTGATATCTTAACCTTGTTCGCGTAAGTATGGATGTGATGTCTACAATAAATGATGTGTGAAAGGTTAATGTTTTACTTTTTAATCCAGCCTTAATCTCTGGAGAAGGACCTGACTCCTGGAAATCTGCACAAGTAATCCCCCATCATCAAATCTGGAGTCATGCAGATGGTAACTAGCTATAGCCCTATCTCCATATTACCGACAGTTTCAAAAATATTACCAGCATTGGTTTCACCGAATAACTAACTTCCTTATGAAAAACAACACTTTTAACATATACCATTTGGCTTTAGATATTATCACTGCCATAACAAATGATCTTTAGATTGCTTTGGATAAGTTTAACACTCAAGAATGTTTTATAGATCTCTCAGGAGTTGAACACAATTGGTCATCAGATTCTATAATCTAAGTTTAACTAACTTGGGTTTGACAGCATAGCAATGAGATGGTGTAGGCACCCATGCCACACTGCATCTCTTGTTAAAGTTATTGGCCCAGTTACTTCTGTATATCTAAGCTACTCTGAAATGTTATGTTTACAATACTCTGTATCTGACATGTCTCGTGTGTCTATGCTTGATTTATGGTAATGCCTCTGTAAATAATTTCTGGCTCACTGGATCTTTTTCTACAGAATTTAAACAAACATATAGAAACATAGAAAAGAGAATAACAGAAAAAAATATAAACAGTCCATCTTGTCTGTTGCACAGTTTTTTACTTGGAATCTTACTAATGTTAATTATTTCCCTAGTTCTCCCCTGTGAAAGGTGAATACATCTCCTGTGCCAGATGGAATGCACCCCAGGGTATTGAGGGAGCTGGCATTAGTACTGGCAGCCCCACTGTCCTTCCTGTACAACAGCTCCTTGGACTCAGGTGTGGTGCCACGTGAGTGGAGAACTGCTGATGTAGTGACCTTAAATAACCACAGGCCATGGTCAAGTTGGGGAAGTACAGACCAATCAGTTTGACACTGATAGCTAGCAAGCTGATGGAATCCATTTTTAAGGTAGGGTTGTTGGAGTTTCTTGAGAGAAATGGGCTAAAAGACAACAGACAGCATGGGTCTATGGCAGGGAGCTCATGTAAAATGAATGCCATATTTTTTCTGACTGGGTCACTAAGGTGATAGATTGGGGCCAAGAAGTAGACATGCTGTACCTGGATTTCAGCAAGGCCTTTTACTCAGTCTCCCACAAAAAATTGATCAAGAAGTAGGATGACCTAGGGATGGGAGAAAAAATGTCCAGGAGGGTGGTAAAGTGGTTAGGATTGAGAACCCAGAGCGTAGTAGTTAGATGGGAACTCTGGGGGATGTAGGCGGTTAACAGTGGGGTACCACAGAGATTGGTGCTCAGCCTAATGCTGTTCAGTGGGTTCATATATGACACTGGGAATGGCATACAAGGTGACAGTTGCCTTTTTGTGCATGATCCAAAACTCTGTAGGAGGGTAGACACAGAAGAAGGGGTCAGGGGCATAAGGGAGGACACAGAAAGGCAGAAGAAATGGTCTAGAATCTGGCAACTGGGATTCAATGCCAAGAAGTGCAAGGGCATGCACATGGGGAGAAAGAACCTAAGGGTAGAATACAGGATGGGGGGCAGCCACCGCAGTGTCCGAGGTGGAGAAAGATCTATGGATTGCAATTACCAGTACCCTGAAACCCCCATGCAATGCAATAAAGCAGTGGTGAAAGCAAACAGGATGTCGGGTTGCATAAGTAGAGGGGTTATGATCAGAAGAAAGGAGATCATGCTGCCCCTGTACAGATCCTGGGTGCTGCTACACCTGCAATACTGTGTGCAGTTCTCCTCCCCACAGAAGCACTGTCTGCTGGATGCTCAGTCCTTTTCCCCTGGCTGACCCTTGGATGTTACAGGCTTGTTTATAAACCCATGTTGTTAGCACAAGCAGTAGCATTACTGCTGTGCCAACAGACTGCAGAAACCTTTTTGACAAGACATGTTGCATTTTCCTGTGGTCAGCAAGGCAGGTTGAACCCACAGGAAACATTGCTGACAGCCATAGTTTTAGAAACTCTTAGTATCTGGTGGCATTGCACTGCTACACTGTGACCTGATAGATGACCAGCCTGCATTGCCCTAAACAAAGATCTCTTGTTAAAGAAAGACAGGACTTTTATGTTTTATTAATAAGGCCTTTAATGCACTGCACCCAGGTAACCTACTCAAGGAAATAGGCAAGAATAATTAAGATCAGTTAAAACACATCTCAAATATGGAATCAGCCTGAACTGATATCATAGGTCAAAAATGCAGTGGTGCCAGCCAGGATGCGAAGCAAAGCTGCAGCACGCTGCAGTAAACAAGGGAATTTCAAAGGCAGTTAATCCCTTTTGTCATGCAATAACTTGAGACACTGCATTGCATCATGGCCGGCACCACTGTATATGCAACAAACTGCTTTACTAAGGCTTGTTAAAGTGCAAGGAGACCACTAAAAATGGATCCCCACTGGACTCCTGCTCATCTATCCACAGCAAGGCAGAGCCTGGGACATCTTCAAAGCTACTCACACAGACTGAGACTGGGAGTACTATAGATGTTATTGATAGAGAGCCATGGCCTTGATCAGAGAGGTCATATCCAGCTACTATTCCAGTCAGTGGGTGTCCTCCTCTAAATTGCCAAAGCATATACCTGTATATGGTCAGGCCTCAGCACTCTTGTATGAACTGATCAAAACCCCTGGTCTCACACCACCTCTACAACAATGCTCTAGTCTTTCGAGACCTCATTTTAGCAAACACAACAAACACTCACCTCACAAGCCTTAACCTTAACCTACCATCACTGAAAAACCTATCAAGACACCTCCAGGAAATCCCTGTGAACTCTGTCACCCAATTATGTGATTTTCACACCTTAACCTTTCACTTTAAAGTTGTCCACCAAGAATATGTATTGACTCTGCTGAAGAAATTTGATACCCCTAAAAGTGCCATGTCCAAAGATATTGAGCCAAGGACATGGAAGATTGTGGCTAATTATCTTCCAACATCTATTGTAATATTTTTCAACTATTCAATTAAAATAGGACATATATCACGTCTACAGTATCTGGAAAACTGCCATTATGGCACTTCTTTAGAAAGCTGGATCTCCATTTGACTCCATAAACTACTGATCCATTTCAGTTTAGCCAACCCTCAAAAAACTACTGGAAAGGCTCATCAACAATCAACTAACGATACATCTTCTCAGCAAAAATATACTCTCATCTGCACAATCTGGGTTCAGATCAAACTGTTCAACAAACAATGCACTGTGAATGTTACTAATGGCCTGTGACTTGCCCTAGATAAAGGCAACACCACTAGTCCAGTACTCATTGACCATACTAAGTTATTTGATACTGTCAATCACAACAATCTTTTTTTGTGAAGGCTCTCCCAAAATACTGTATCATTGTTCAGAGGCTACTTATCTGACAGGTTTCAGGTCATTAAAATCAATGGAGTAATCTTTGTCTCCAAGAGCACTCATCCTAAGAGAACAACAAGACTCCATATTGGGACCCCCACTGTTCAGTCTGTTTATTAATGATTTCCCAGATATCTGCAAGACACATGATGCAAACATGCACCCCTATGCAGAGTCTACAGTCAGCTACACCAAGGCCAAATCCATCATGATGCATAATACCTCATTGTAGTCAATCTTGGTTTGATATGCACAAATGGGTTATTACTGGTCCAAAAATGTAGATAGTGTTTTTCTCCAGTAAACCATCATCTAAAAGCTTGGCAGAAGACACCAGGAGAAAGGACTGCTGTGTGACTGGACTTCTCTACTGGGACTATGTTGCCCTGCTTCCCTCCCTCCCCTCCACCCTCCCACCCAAAGCTAATTCTACTTTTATAGGCACATAATTTGACTGACAACAGGAACTTCCTGTTTGGGAGCAGGAAGTGAGTGATCACAGAGCCACCAAACAGCCACCATCCTAGAAGGGCAAGAGTAGCTCTCCAGCCCCCTCTAGCTGCTGGAGGTATGCCTCTGAGCAAGTAAGTGGTCTACTGAGAAATATAGGATATTGTTGTCTCAGAACAGGACAATCAGGAGCTTAAAGGTCACACAGGCAGAAAGTAAGGAGAGAGAGAAAAAAAAACAGAGGAAAGAATAAGGATTGCAAACAGTTAAGGGGCCAGAAATAAGACATGATGGGAGTGGTACAGTGCAGTGGCAGTGGAGCAGCAGTCTTCTGGGAGACATTCTGGAGGATGCGGTGTTGTTCCATCTGCAGGCACATCTCTGGGCTGAGGGAGGAGGTTGCTCATCTCCAGGCTGAGTTGGCCAGGATTTGTGGGACCTCCTCTTTCATCCAGGGACCACCAGTACCACTGCCGTTGTCGCAGAGGTTGCCAAGAAAGAGAAGCGGTTGGACCAAAGTGGGCTCTGAGAAGGTGAGGGTGGTGGAACAGAGGCGCATACCTCCAGTTGTACCTCTCCACAACTCCTATGCCATTCTGGCAAAGTGTGATTCCTCTATGGAGGCACCCGCAGTGGAGACCAAGGAGGATGCTGGGAACCTCCACAAAGGAGACCCACAGGAAGGTGGCAGGGGACCCCACAGGGGAAGGAAACAACTCCTGGTGGGGGACTCCATTGTTAGGAGGAAGGGGAGAGGAAGGTAAGGTGCCTGACTGGTGCAATGGCTTGGAGGGACAGGGAGCAAATCCTCAGGATTTCCAGAGCAGCTGCACAGGGGAGGGATCTGGATGTCATTGTCCACCTAGGGACAAATGACCTGGCTAAGAAAGGGATTAGAGAAGTGCAGGAAGAGTTTTTGGAATTGGGGAGGGGCCTTAGACAAGTAGCATGCACGGTAACCTTCTCGGAGGTGCTGCCCATCAATGCGTAGGAGAGGCTAGGGTGTTACGCACCATGGGATTCAATCAGTGGTTAAATAAATGGTGTGGAGCTCAGGGATTTGGCTTCATTTAGGGACTGGGGGTCCACCTGGAGTGATGCAAGCCTATACTGGCATGATGGGCTGCATCTGTCCAGGAGGGGAACCAGGATCGTAGGTGATAGGTTTAAATGCTTCATTGGCAAGCATTTAAACTAGCCAAGGGGGGAGGCACTAGAAAGGAGCAGGGAAATCCTAGCCCCCCAAAAAAAATCATGGTAGTAAGTGTGGTAAACACCAACATAGAGGTGTCGATAGGGAGAAGGGCTGGGGTAAATGGAGAAAGTGACAAAGGCAAGAAGGACAGGGATGGGGCAAAAAGGAGTAAGGCCATCAGGAAATGGAGGGTAATGAGTACCAATGCTCATAGTCTTGGCAACAAGCTCCCTGAGCTGGTGGCCTTGATGGAAGAGGGATGCCTGGATATCGTAGCAGTCACAGAAACATGGTACACAGAGAACCATGACTGGGATGTTAACATACCAGGGTACATAACCTACAGGAGAGACAGGCAGGGGAGAAGAGGGGAAGGAGTAGCTCTCTATGTAAAGGAAGGGATAAAAGCAACAGAACAAAACAGTAAACAGAGAGGAGAGGAGGCACTGTGGATCACCTTGGAGACTGGAAAGGGCACCACAATCTGCACAGGGGTTGTGTACAGACCCCCATGTCAGGGGGGGGAATGGACAAGGATATGATAGAAGGCATTCTTAGAATGGCAGAGAAAGGGGAGATACTGTTGATTGGAGACCTGAATATGCCAGATGTTAACTGGAGCATATTTACTGCAGCCACATCCAAGAGCAGGGCCATTCTTGATGCCCTACAGGTGGCATGCCTCAGACAGTTAGTTTTGGAACCCACTCATGAGGGAGCAATCTTAGACCTCATACCCTCAAACAGGGGCAGTGAGAGGATCTCAGATCTAGAAGTGGGTTGCCATCTGGAAACAAGTAACCATCAAACAGTGTGGTTCATGTTAAACTCAGCTACAGAGTCAAGCCATACAAAAGTGAGGGTACTGGACTTCAGGAGGGCTGACTTTGGCAAGATGGGAGAGTGCCTTAGAAAAGCACTAGCAAACAGGCTAGAAGGAGGTATGGAGCAACAATGGGAAATCATCAAAACTGCCATAACAGAGGCAACAAGCCTTTGTGTGAAGCAAATAAACAAATCAAAATGAAAGAAAAAGCCACTATGGTTCTCTAAAGAGGTGGCTGTGAAAGTCAGGAAAAAAAGATAGCATTCCGGAAGTATAAGATAACACAGAAGGAGCAGGACAGAGAGCTGTACCAGTTAAGGCAGAAGGAAGCAGGGAGGGAAGTCAGAATAGCAAAGGCCCAAACTAAGGATAAAATAGCCAACTCAGTTAAGAAAGGGGATAAAACCTTTTATAGGTACATCAGCGATTGTAGAAAGACAAAGGGAGGGATAGTGAGGCTGAATAGGATGAACGGTGGGTGGGCAGAGGGGGACAGTGAAAAAGCAGGGATACGGAATGAATATTTCTGCTCAGTATTTACAAAAGAGGAAGGGGAAGTGCCTAATCCAATTAAAAGAAGCACTCTTGATAGGGGGGTCGATCCCAGTCCTTTCACAGAAGAAAGGGTTCTGCAAGAACTCCTAAAACTGAAGGTGGACAAAGCAATGGGGCCTGATGGAATTCACTCCAGAATTCTAAAAGAATTAAGGGGGGAACTGGTGAAACCACTGGCTACTTTTTTTAATAAATCATGGGAGGATGGTGTGGTACCTGAGGACTGGAGGAAGGTGGGTGTGATTCCCCTTCACAAAAGTGGGACCAAGACAGAGGCAGGAAACTACAGACCTGTCAGTCTGACCTCTGTGGTAGGGAAAGTGATGAGTCATTCTGAAGGAAAAAAGAATAGTTGAGTACTTAGAGGCCAGGTGGGGCACAGGACCCAAGGCAGCATGGGTTCACAGTAGGAAGGTCATGTCAGATGAATCTAATAGATTTCTTTGACTGGGTGACCAAAGTAGTAGACCAGGGAGGGGCTGTGGACATGGCCTACCTAGACTTTAGCAAGGCATTTGACACAGTCCCACACAAAAGATTAATAGTCAAATTAATCAGCCTGGGAGTGGGTCCCAGGGTGGTAGCCTGGGTAAAGCATTGGCTGCACAACAGGACACAGAAGGTAATTGTAAATGGAGTCCACTCTGAAGAAAGAGGGGTTGCTAGTGGGGTACTGCAGGGTTCAGTACTGGGTCCAGTCCTTTTTAATGTCTTCATAAGTGACATTGCAGAGGGACTGGAAGGAAAAGTATGCCTCTTTGCAGATGACACAAAGATCTGCAACAGGGTTGATACACAAGAAAGCGTGGAAAGGATAAGAAGGGACTTGGCAAGGTTGGAGGAATGGTCAGAAGTATGGCAGCTAGGACTCAATGTAAAGAAGTGCAAAATAATGCGCCTGGGAAACAAGAACCCAGGGGAAGAATACAATGGGGGGGAGGTGGTAACAACAACAAAAAAGGAAAGGGACCTGGGGGTAATCATATCAGATGACCTTAAGGTTAGCAAGCAATGTGAGAAGGCAGTAGGGAGGGCTGGGGGTGTACTGGGATACATAGGGAGAGGCATCAGCAGCAGAAAACAGGAAGTTATTATCCCTCTGTACAGACAGTTGGTGAGACCCCATCTGGAGTACTGTGTCCAGTTCTGGAGACCCCATCTCTGCAAGGACATAGACAGGATAGAGGCAGTCCAGAGGAGGGCAACTAAAATGGTGCAGGGTCTGTAAGAGAAGCCGTATGAGGAGAGACTAAAGGAGCTTAATATGTATACCCTTGAGGAAAGAAGGGAGAGGTGGGGCATGATAGAAACTTTTAAGTACCTCAGTGGAATCAACAAAGTCCAAGAGGGTAGCATCTTTCAGAAAAAGAGATGTGTAAGAACAAGGGGACACAATTTAAGGATGGGAGGGATGGTTCAGGGGCAATGTGAGGAAGTATTATTTCACAGAGAGGGTAGTGGATGCATAGAACAGCCTTCCTGAGGAGGTTTTGGGGGTCTAAAACTGTGGGAGAATTCAAGAATGCATGGGACAGACATAAGGCAATTCTTGTGGGGGTAGGAAGAAATAGGCTGTTGGTTAACTAGAATCTGCGGCCTATCCTGTAGGTAGGGAAATGGGCAGACTAGATGGACCAAGCGGTCCTTATCTGCCATCAAAGTCTATGTTTCTATGTTTCACTGTGCAGCACACAAATAACTAGAATGTCCCACCACCAAGAAAATGTTGCCATTTCAAGTACCTGGAGGGTTTGGTTGGATAAAAAATTATTCTTTAATTATCACATTGCAAAACCATTCAGAAGCACGCCTAGGCTATTATTACACCACAACTGTAGCTGCCTCACCTACAACATGAGAAACTCCATCAATCACTTCTACCTGCATTTGGCATTTGAAAGTGAAGTTTACAGGACACCATGCCCCACAGTGCAGCACAAAATTGATATGCATTTAAAATAAGTTTGTCAAAGACTGTTGTAGGCTGACCATTTGCTGCTTGCTGTACTATAGGCATCCTACCATCAATAATGAAGTAAACGTAGGTGGGTCTACCTGATCTACAGATATGTCCATTGTCTCTACCCCAGGGGTTGATTTTAACATTATTTCACTATCCCAAAATCTAATGCAAATTGACCAGGGCTGGTAGCTAACTCTGGACTTGTCCATCTTGACTAGTGCAGGTTTTCCATGATTGTTAATGAAGTTAAAAAAGTCCCTACTTTAGCAGGCTCTAATCTTTATTCTAATCTCTCTCAATGTTCCAGATGGCATGGTGTGATTAATGGCTCACTAAGAACTGTCTCTGTGCCTATGCGACATTCCAGAAATGGTAATAGTCACACCCTTCTTGACTGGGTACTTACCAACAGGCTGGACAGAATCCCTTCTGTGACAGTGCTACCAGACTCCATTAGCGACCATTCACCTGTTACCTGTGTTTGGGATGCCATCCGCCCCACCCACCCAAAATCATCTCCATGTCTGACTTCTCTGACCTCGACACCTCAGGTGTTCAAAGGGATCTTCAGCATGTCGACTGGTCCCTCATATTCGTGACAAATAACATTGACTTGGCTGTAGAATACTTTACCAACTCTCTGTGCTCCTTGCAGTCCAAGCACATTCCTTCCATCAGGAGCAGGGTACGGGGCCTGCCTACCAAATTGTTAACTACCCCTCTTCTATGTATGCTTAAAGCATGGGAAAAACTCTGGACCAGATGGAAATCCTCCTCCTCACTCTCTGACTTCATTGCGTACTGCTGCCTTTGCAACTCTTGTAAGAAAGCGCAACAGACTGCTGAAAGCAATTACTATAGAGGCCTTCTTCACACCACCTCTAGTAAGCCAAAAAGGTAATAGGCACAAATAAACCACATAATGGGACGCTCCACATCCCAAACTCCCCATGACTTTCTAATAAATAACATCTCCTGTAGCAACCCTAATACCATAGCTAATGCTTTCAGCTCACTCTTTACCACCCTCCCTAGTTTTGATGCTGATGGTCCCCCCCTTGCCACACCTCCCCCCATCCCATCCTTCCCTGATTCTCTGCCCGATCTCCAGGCTGGATGTCCTATGAGCTCTTAACATGATGTCTCCCCATGGCTGCACAGGCCCTGATGGACTGGAACCCAGAATTCTCAAATTAGGTGCATCTCTTCTTGCCACTCCCATCATGCGATTGTTCAATCTCTCCATTAGCTCGGGTACTGTGCCTCTCTCCTGGAAAAATGCCAGGGTTATCCCAGTCTTCAAAAAGGGTGATCCAAAAAACCTAACAAACTACCATCCTATTGTGCTCCTGCCGACCCTCAGTAAACTCCTGGAGAAGCTTATCCATCGCTAGGTGTCTAACTTAATTGCCAACCTTAACCTGCAATCTCCTGCTCAGCATGGCTTTAGGCCAAACCACAGCACCACGACAGCCCTAGTGCAATTCACCAGTGACATCAAATCTGCTATGGCCCAAGTACAGCTTACTGGGGCTGTTTTTATTGACATGTCAAAGGCGTTTGACTCGGTTAACCACAACCTTCTCCTGCATCAACTAGGCTGTATTGGCGCCTTCCAATCCACACTTGCCTGGTTTGCCAGCTATCTGAAGATCCGCTCCCAGTCTGTCTCCTGTCATATAGTTCTCTCTGCCCCTGCCCTGCTTCGTCCAGGCATCCCACAAGGATCCATACTTGGGTCCCTGCTCTTTTCTTTGTTTGTCAATAACTTACCTTCGGTGCCCTCTCATGGTCTCTCCATACTGTATGCCAATGACTTGGTTCTCTATGTCTCCTCCAGCTCTATTCATGAAATTAACTCCCACCTCTCCTCTGATCTTCATCGTATCCAAACTTGGCTTACATCCCACTGCCTGGTGCTAAATGCTGCCAAGACCCAGGCTATGCTCTTTGGGTCACAAACGAAATCTGTCACTTCAACTCCATCTCTCCAGTTTTCTTGTCTTGATGGCTCCCTTGTGGAAGTAACTCAGTCCTTCAAATGCCTAGGGGTCATGCTGGATCCATCTCTTAACTTCTCTCTGCATGTCAAAGCTGTCTGCAAATCAGTCAATGCTAAAACTGGACTGACTTACCTAGTCCGTCAGTTTCTGACCCCTGCTGCCAGGATCTCTGTTGTCCAAGGCCTTCTCCTTCTCCCTGGACTGTGCTACACTCTGCCTGCCTTCGCTATGGCACAGGCAAGCATCTTGCAAATGTGGGATGTTGCCTACAACAATGTCTATAGATTTGCGTTATCTGCTTCTCATCTTTAGCACCACTGTACTCTCTACTCTGACCTCCACTGGTTGTCTTCTTCCTCGCGTCAGGCTTATTCATTAGATTGTCTGACTGACAACATTATTCATTCTTCTATCCCCTCCATACCCACTGCTATGCTCACCCCCATGGACTGCCCTCATTCCCTCCATTCCATGTCTTTAGCCCTGTTATCTGTCCCAAAATGTTCTACCAGGATGGGTGAACTTGCCTTCTCCTTCTATGCCCCCAAATTATGGAACTCTCTCCCACTTGATCTTAGGCAAGCCAAATCCCACCCCACTTTCAATTAAGGCCTCTCCAATTACCTTGCCTCCCTTGACATTTGCAAATGTCCCTAGCTTCATGAGTCATGCAAATCTGCCATTGTCCTGCACTTACATTTCCCTGTGGCCTCTTGATTCCTACCATAACCACTCATCCTCAGCTGCAGCTATGCACTTTATGCCCTGTCTCTGCCTGTGAATTTTCTCCTTGCTGACTTACCAACAGTACTGTCATGTTTTGTACATTATTTACAGTAAATTGTGCCTTTTTGTCTGTTTTGTTCCTATTATACTGTGTGATATGTACCTCCTCTATGTACTATGTAACTTGCACCTCTGTATAACTGTTTGGAATCTCCTATTGTACAACACTGTATATGTACAGTATTTGTTTTTACCTGTTCCTTGATTTGTACTCTCCCGGGTCGTGCCTGAAAATAGGCAGTTCTGTCTAGTGCACTTACCCGGTTACCAAAAGCAAATAAATAAATAAATAAATTATCTGGCAGTTCAAGGGGGATCCCACAAAAGACTTAATGTGAGTCATTATCATTCCATTGTTAGGACTTTCAGCTAGTGTCCAGGGTGTAATCAAGGGTAGAGTGTTATTAAGTCACTGACTTTCAGTTTTCTGAATGTGTCTCTGTAATTTGTCCCACATTATTAAGACCAGTGCCTCTCATTTCCCCACATGTTGAGTATCTGCATTCAACATTTCAGTGACAAAATGATAAGAGGTATACAGGATCTGCTCTGCAAGTGGTGAGTTTTATCCCAGCCTCACCATCGCTGCTCCCTCTCCCCTCCAAATCTCTCAACTCTGTACTTTCCCTGGACACCACTGCAGACAAGATTCTGAAATGACTATTCATAGACCCATAGCTGCCATCACTGGCAAATATAGGGGGTCTTCAGCTCTTCTAAATGGACCATGCCAGCCAACACCAGTCATGCAGTCCCACCCTTATCCCACCCAGCATGTCTTTTCATCCTAAAAATGAAACTTTGCAGCATGTATGGCACAAAAATAAACCTTAAGAAAATACATAATTTGAAAGGTTAAAATAGGCATTCCTGGGGTGGATAGATCATCCTATACAGAAAAAGAGGTAGTATAGTGTCATGCCTGTGTACCGCTTCCCTTGAGCTGATGTAATGACAATGTTCAAAAAAATAAATATGTAATTCTTGTGGTCGAGCATGTTAAAATCAGTGCTTTTAAAATTAAAAATGTCATAAAGTTTTCTGTTTCCCAAGCCCCTTAGGTTTGTGTAGCTCCACCCCAAAGAAATCCAAGGTCTGCCCCTGGCTCACTTGACACTGTACACAAACTTCCAGAAGTGTAAGTCTCCAGTTGCTCACAGGGTGGGGGCTAAGAGTGTCTTTTTTGTGCCTGACTCTGTTCATTGTCCTGTGTGTGGTGGTGAGAATGTGGTGAGGTGCATGACGATGTCAGTTATTGAGAGTATAGAACTAGGACTGCTTGACTGAACATCTGCTGTTGTGGTATCCTGTGGTTCAGTGGAGGGGGGACACAAAGAGGAAGAGAGGAGGTCATGGTACAAAACAATGAGAGAGCACACTGTGTGGAATGGCATTGCAGTCTTGTTTTTTCTGCTGGGGCAGGAAGCAATGTGGGAGCATAATAAATGTGCAATAATTAAGTATTTCTTGGCTTGCATTTTTTCCTGTATACGTAATCAGAACTTACCATTATAATTGTGGGCTGTGCAACCATCTGCAGGCTAGTGCAATTTTGAATCAACTTGCCCAGCTGGCTAGTGCAACAAAAAGTTAAGGTTGACCCCTGCTCTCTACCCAGACGATCTTGGTAACTTTCTAACAGGAGACTATACTGTAATGAATCTGGCAGCTTTGTTCAACTTATCGCTGGAAACAGGGATGGTTCTGAGGGACAGGAGAAGGGCAGATGTGGTCCCACTTCACAGGAGTGGGATTAGAGAGGAAGCAGGAAATGACAGACCTATCAGCCTGACTTCAGTAGTGGGCAAGGTGATGGAATCACTATTGAAGGTAAGGATAGTAGAATACCTTGAAACAAGTGAATTGCAGGATCAAAGGCAACTTGGCTTCACAGGGGGGAGGACTTGCTAGACAAACCTGAGCGAGTTCTTTGACTGAGTGACAAGAGAAGTGGATTAGGGTGGAGTGGTGGATGTGGCCTACCTGGATTTCATGAAGGCCTTTGACACTGTTTCACATAGAAGACTGGTGAACAAGTTAGCCTGTCTAGGAGTGGGACAGGAAGTAGTGAACTGGGTTAGAAGTTGATTGAGCAACAGGAGTCAGAGGCTGGTGGTAAATGGAGTCCACTTGGGAGAAGGCAGGATGACCAGTGGGGTGCCTCAGGGGTCAGTTCTAGGGCCGGTCCTCTTCAATGTTCTTATTAGCAACATTGCTGAAGGGCTAGAAAGGAAAGAAATCTGCCTGTTTGCAGATGATACAAAAATCTGCAACAGGGTGTACACATGGCAGGGGTAGAAAACTTGAGGAATGATTTGTGGAGGCTAGAGAAATGGTCAAGTGTTTGGCAGCTGAGCTTCAATGCTAAAACTTACAAAATAAAGCATTTGGGGCACAGAAACCTAGGGGGTTTATGTAGCAATTGGCAGGAGAGGTACTGGCAAACACCAAACAGAAAAGAGACCTGGGGGTAATTATTTCTGATGACCTGAAGGAAGCCAAGCAGACTGAAAAGGTGGTGTGAAAGGCTAGTAGAATGCTGGAGTGCATATGGAGGGATATCATCAGTAGGAAGAAGGAGGTATCATTACCACTGTACAGGTCAATGGTAAGAACACATCTCCAGTACTGTGTACAGTTCCGGAGGCCCCACCTCCGAAATAACAAAGACAGGGTGGAAGCGATACAGAGGCAGGCAACCAAAATGGTGCAGGGACTGCACCAAAAGCCCTACAAGGGGAGACTGAGAGAAGTGAATATGTACTCACTGGAGGAAAGAAGGAAAAGGGGGATATGATAGATACATTAAAGCACATAAAGGGTATTAATAAGTTACAGGAAGGTAGCATTTGCCGCAAAAGGACAGACTCAATGACAAAGGGTCATGCTATGAAACTAGACTGGGGGAGGGACTCAGAGGGGATGTGAAGAAATACTTCTTCAAGGGGGGGCAAGGGGAAATTGTTTAACCAGGAAAGGCACACTAAGCTGAAGCTTGTTTCCAGGTGTGACCTGGAAGCACAAGGAAGTTAAGTGACTTGCTCAAGGTCACACGGTATGCAAGTGGGGGCTATGGATTCAAACCCAGGTATCCAGGTTTGTAGTTTAATGCCCTAATCCACAGCACTATACTGCCTCCTAGAATGGATAGAGAGGATGGTGGAAGCCTGGAAAGGCCTCTCAGCAGAGGTGGTAGGTGCCAAAACTGTCACAAGATTCAAGCATACATGGGACAGATACGAGATGACCTTGGAAGTAACACAAGGAATGGGGATAACTGGAGATCATGAAGGGTCTGTGCTGGCACAGTAGGCAGGGAAAATGGCAGACTAGATGGGCCAAAGGGTCTTTATTTGCTGACAACTTCTATGTTTCTATGAATCAGGGAAGGCTGCACAAACACTCTATCTTAGAATCACACTGACAGCCAGAGTAAAGTAACAGAAGTTTATTACTCACTTGAAAACCAATACAATTGTGCAGAGCAAATAGCCCTAAAGTTGCTTCTACCACAGTCCACAAGCATCTCCCAATGTCTACTCTTGATAAAGTACAGTCAGCTACATGAAATGTGTTATGAGGTTCTTGTGGGCTATGCGAGAACAACCTTTAGGGCTGTATGCTCTGCACAACTGTATCTGTTTTATGTGAGTAATAAAATGTTATTACTTTACTGTGGCTATCAGAGTGTGATTCTGAGATAGGGTATGCACACAGCCTTCCCCAATTAAGTGAATTTCAAATATAGTTTAGCACACCCCAGTCATACAGGTGACCCTTTGATCTTGACTACAAGGTACTAACTCAGATATCTTTCAAGACACTTCTTAAATGTCTCCAGGACTCAAAAAATAATTGGAGACAAAGCCTCACTTTGCGACTCTGAGCCACTGGAATTCACTACCAGACATAAATGACTGAAAACATTAGAATCTCCAAGACAGCTATATACAACTATGTTCTAAGTCCCTGCACCTGCTGAGCACTTCAAGTATGGTGCAAAATTATTAAGCATGCTTATTCTGTCACCGTTTCCTAGTCCCACTCTTCCTTCCCCATGTATCCTTAACTGTTTTATAGCATATACTGTGAATGCATGCTTGGTGATTGTATATATTGTTTTGTAGCATATACTGTGAATGCATGCTATGTGATGTATATACTGTTTTGTAGCACATGCTGTGAATGCATGCTTGGTGATTGTATATATTGTTTTGCAGCATATACTGTGAATGCATGCTTGGTGATTGTATATTGTTTTGTAGCACATGCTGTGAATGCATGCTTAGTGATTGTATATACTGTTTTATAGCACATGCTGTGAATGCATGCTTGGTGATTGCATATATTGCTTTGTAGCACATGCTGTGAATGCATACTTGTTGATGTATATTCTGTTTTGTAGCACATGCTGTGAATGCATGCTTGGTGATTGTATATATTGTTTTGTAGCACATGCTGTGAATGCATGCTTGGTGATGTATATACTGTTTTGTAGCATATGCTGTGAATGCATCATGCAAGGTCACTTTTCATCTCTGGGTTTATTAGTTAATAGTAAAAAGACACAGGTTATGTCATTTGCATTGGACTTGAAGGGAATTTCAGAATTAAATATAAAGACACAAGAGAGTAAGTTTTAGAACAAACTGAAACATATAAATATTTAGGGGTACATATAGATCAATGTCTTACTTTCCAATATCATATAACAAATTTAACAAAGAAAACACATGTTAAGATTGGAGCTATGAGACGAATATCAAATTGTATGACAAGAGAAACGAGATTGATTATGATCAATCAATTAATAATGCTGGTTATTGACTATGGAAGTCATATTTATAGACATACAGCAAGAAAACATATAAATAACTCGGATACACTTCATAATAAGCTTGCAAGATTTGTGTTAAGGTGTGATTTTAAAACTCATCATTGTACTATGTATATGGATTTGGGTTGGATTCCATTAGACTTACGAGCTAGGGGAACCTGGCTAAATCAGGTTTGTAATATATTTAAAAATCAATCTTTAGATAACTTAAAATACAAATTACAAAAACCAAAACATGGTTTAAATTTATGAAAAACTGGTGCTAGAGGTTTAATTATACCAAAGTTAAAAAAATCAATTTAGTGAAATGACCCTGCAATATCAAGTAGCTAAAAGCTGGAATTGTCTTCCTCCTTTTTAATGTGCTAACAACTACTGATCATGTTTTTAAAAATGGCCTGAATCACAAACTTAGCTTTCATTGTTGTTATAGGTGAAATTAATGTAAATCTAAAAATGCTAACATGCCTGTTATTGCTGAGTTTGTAAAACTTTGATGTATTGTTTTGTACTTTTCTGTAACTGTTATTGTTATAAATGTGCAGTTGTAATAATTTTGTATAATGTAAACAGGTAAGCCTTGTGAACAGGGATTTTCGGAACCCTAATGGCTGTATCACTGTATAAATAAAATGTTACCATACCATCATACCATGTTTGGTGATTGTGTATATTGTTTTGTAGCACATGCTGTGAATTCATGCTTGGTGATTGTATGTATTGTTTTATGCATGCTTGGTGATAGTATATACTGTTTTGTATCATATGCTGTGAATGCATGCTTGCTGATTGTATATATTGTTTTGTAGCACATGCTGTGAATGCATGCTTGGTGATTGTATATACTGTTTTATAGCACATGCTGTGAATGCATGCTTGGTGATTGCATATATTCTTTTGTAGCACATGCTGTGAATGCATGCTTGGCGATGTATGTTCTGTTTTGTAGCACATGCTGTGAATGCATGCTTGGTGATTGTATATATTGTTTTGTAGCACATGCTGTGAATGCATGCTTGGTGATGTATATACTGTTTTGTAGCATATGCTGTGAATGCATGCTTGGTGATGTATATACTGTTTTGTAGCACATGCTGTGAATGCATGCTTGGTGATTGTATATATTGTTTTGTAGCACATGCTGTGAATGCATGCTTGGTGATGTATATACTGTTTTGTAGCACATGCTGTGAATGCATGCTTGGTGATTGTATATATTGTTTTGTAGCACATGCTGTGAATGCATGCTTGGTGATTGTATATATTGTTTTGTAGCACATGCTGTGAATGCATGCTTGGTGATGTATATACTGTTTTGTAGCACATGCTGTGAATGCATGCTTGGTGATTGTATATATTGTTTTGTAGCACATGCTGTGAATGCATGCTTGGTGATTGTATATATTGTTTTGTAGCACATGCTGTGAATGCATGCTTGGTGAAGTATATATTGTTTTGTAGCACTTGCTGTGAATGCATGCTTTGTGATTGTATATACTGTTTTGTAGCACATGCTGTGAATGCATGCTTGGTGATTGTGTATACTGTTTTGTAGCATATGCTGTGAATGCATGTTGTTGATTGTATGTACTGTTTTGTAGCACATGCTCTGAATGCATGCTTGGTGATTGTATGCACTGTTTTGTAGCACATGCTGTGAACACATGCTTGGTGGTTGTATATACTGTTTTGTAGCACATGCTGTGAATGCATGCTTGTTGATTGTTTATACTATTTTGTAGCACATGCTGTGAATGCATGCTTGTGATGTATATATTGTTTTGTAGCATATGCTGTAAATGCATACTTGGTGATTGTGTATGTTTTTTTGTAGCACATGCTGTGAATGCATGCTTGGTGATGTATATATTGTTTTGTAGCACATGCTGTGAATGCATGCTTGGTGATGTATATATTGTTTTGTAGCACATGCTGTGAATGCATGCTTGGTGATTGTGTATACTGTTTTGTAGCACATGCTGTGAATGCATGCTTGGTGATTGTGTATACTGTTTTGTAGCACATGCTGTGAATGCATGCTTGGTGATTGTGTATATTGTTTTGTAGCACATGCTGTGAATGCATGCCTGATGATTGTGTATATTGTTTTGTAGCACATGCTGTGAATGCATGCTTGGTGATTATGTATATTGTTTTGTAGCACATGTGAATGCATGCTTGGTGATGTATATATTATTTAGTAGCACATGCTGTGAAAGCATGCTTGGTGATGTATATATTGTTTTGTAGCACATGCTGTGAATGTATGCTTAGTGATTGGGTATATTGTTTTGTAGCACATACTGTGAATGCATGCTTGGTGATTGTATATATTGTTTTGTAGCACATACTGTGAATGCATGCTTGGTGACTGTATATATTGTTTTGTAGCACATACTGTGAATGCATGCTTGGTGACTGTATATATTGTTTTGTAGCACATACTGTGAATGCATGCTTGGTGACTGTATATATTGTTTTGTAGCACATACTGTGAATGCATGCTTGGTGATTGTATATATTGTTTTCTAGCACATACCGTGAATGCATGCTTGGTGACTGTATATATTGTTTTGTACCATGTACCGTGAATGCATGTTTGGTGACTGTATATATTTTTTGCAGCACATACAGTTAATGCATGCATGATGACTATATATAGTTTTGCAGCATATACCATGAATGCATGCTTGGTGACTGTATATATTGTTTGCAGCATGTACTGTGAATGCATGCTTGGTGACTGTATATATTGTTTTGTAGCATATACCGTGAATGCATGCTTGATGACTGTATATATTGTTTTGTAGCATATACCATGAATGCACACTTGGTGACTTTATATATTGTTTTGTAGCATATACTGTGAATGCATGATTGGTGGTTGTATTTATTGTTTTGCTCACGGTATGATAGATACCAATGCCTACAGTAGTTTTTAATATTCATTTTGTTCAATGCAACTGATTAGCATATATGCAGTTACTCCTGCTGCTGTGAAGTCCCTCTAAGGAACCTCTTATAAAATAGGCTTTTAATCCAAATGAAGCTATCCTGGGTGCAAACATCTAAAATAAAAAATGTAAGCAAATAAAATAAAAAAATAAAACAAAGATTTATTTTATTATATAGCCGATCACTCATACAGTACCTGTAAAGAAAGAATTTCTCAGAAAACCCTGAATCTGTAAAATAAAATGAATGTTATAATACGTAGCTGAAATCATGGTGAGCATCTGTTTCTTAGGTGCCAACCAGCTTCGCTGTGAGGTGTTTTATACAGTGGAAGCTAGAGCAGAGACAATGACAAGGTAGGAGCTAAGAGCAGGGTTTGCCACTAGTAACATTTTATGTTGGATAAAATGATACTCCTTAAATCTTTGATGTTCTTTTTATTTGATATGAACATACTTGGAATTAAAAACCTTATTTGTTCATCTGATGATGGATTGGATGGGTTTGGTTTTTTGTGGCTGATACCCAGGGGCCGGATTGGCATAACTTGGTGGCAGGTATATGCAGGGCCCCTAACTGTAGTCT
The DNA here is from genome assembly GCA_016271365.2 of Neoceratodus forsteri. Lineage (NCBI taxonomy): Eukaryota > Metazoa > Chordata > Ceratodontiformes > Ceratodontidae > Neoceratodus > Neoceratodus forsteri. The sequence continues at coordinate 432,577,980 of CM057450.1, read as the reverse complement.
GAGGCAAGGTAGGTTGCTCAATGCTAGACCTCTGAAGTGGAAAGGTTTTACTGCTGCAATAAAGAGCTAATCAGGAAATGTTAGTTAGGGACCTATATTCCTGCAAAGAGGAACAAAGTGTGAGGACAGTTCCATTTGAAATGCTGGTTGACTCGCGCTAATGTCCGGTATCAAACGACCATGGTGAACCTGACTCTGTTTTTAGCAACTGTATGACTGCGTGAAAAAAAAAAAACAACTACGCATTTAGGTGTTTTGTATTATATTCTGGGGTTTGACTGCTCTCCTAACTGACGCAACCCATAAAATAGGGGTGGGGGCTGGCATACTCTGTTCATTTGCTATGGCAGAGCAGAGCTCAATCCTACTGCAACAGATGCTTCTGCAGTGAGGCTTGCTGCTGTCTCTGCAGAAGCTTAGAGGTGCTGCCTGTGCAGTGCTTCATTGGCTCCCCTAGTCTGGAGCAGGAACTCACAAACCTCTGTTCCTCAATGGTACCATAGTGTAGAGCACTACTGAAAGTGCCACACTCCTTTTTTAATCAAGTAAGACAGTGCTGTTTATATTAATAGGAATGACTTTCTTCTAACACCAATTGCAAGCAAATATGTTTAGAAGAAGTTCTGCCAGTGAGACTGTGGTACATACGTAACAGAAATAGGAAGCTCCCGAGACTGACTTTCCAAAACGTTTGAGAGTGTAGAGCTAGGGAATTGCTGCATGTTGCAGTCAGGAAACTATAGCAATGTTTAGTTTGACTCATATTTTGAGAGCTAGAGTTCTTGCTGTGAATCCTGAGTACTGGAGTGTCTTTCTATTATGACATGGTGAAACTGAAAAACACCAGGGGCCTGATATTCAAAGGTTAGCACACCTGCTAACAGGTGAGTGGGTGCGCTCACCTGGGTTTATGTTGGTGCCCCTGGTCCACAAATATTCAGAAGCCCTGGGAGTACCCGCTAACCCACCGGCACCAAACCACTAAAATATCACTGTGCCTATATAAATGAGGGGTCCACTTATGCCTACCAGTGCAGCAGCATATTGAAAGGTTTGCAGAAGTAGAAAACTTCCCCCAAAGTGGTGCTGTTTACTGCCACTAAACAACACCTCTTAACAGGGTGCTAAGCTTGTGCCCCCCCAAAAGGCAGAGTGGCTGTACTGCAGCTGACCACCCCTGATCACCTATTCAAACCCTGTAATAAAATCTCTGGTAGTCTAGTGTGACCAGCCACCCTTGATCACCTGTTCAAACCCTGTAATAAAATCCCTGGTGGTCTAGTGTGCCCCTACCCCTGATCACCCTTTCTCACATAGAAAAGCATCCCTATTGTCCAGTGGTATCCCCTGTCACTTGTTCAAACTCCATAAAACAATACCTGGTATGTAGTAGTACCCCCCATTACCTGTTCAAACTCCATAAAATAATCCCTGGTATGTAGTAGTACCCCCCATTACCTGTTCAAACTCCATAAAACAATCCCTGGTATGTAGTAGTACCCCCCCATTACCTGTTGAAACTCCATACAACAATTCCTGGTATGTAGTAGTACCCCTCCATTACCTGTTCAAACTCCATAGAACAATCCCTACCCAGTACAACAACCGTCACAGCCCTCCACTGGGTTTCAATGATCACTGAGGGGGGTGGGGGTGGGGAGGTGGTATGTGAGCAGGCCGGTCAGGTGGAGGGACACTGGACCACCACTGCTACCTTGTAAGCATTTGAATGGGCGATTGAGGGGGTACCACATGACACCCAACACTGTTTTACAGAGTTTGAAAAGGTGATCATGTGGTTTCCACTAGACACCAGGGATTGTGTTATGGAGTTTGAACAGATAACGGGAGTACCAATAGACACCAAGGTTTCTTTTACTGTGTGTAACGAGGTGATCAGGAGGTACTACTGGACTGTTGGGATGTTTTTCTATGTGAGAATGGGTGATCGGGGGGAAGGTGGAGGACACACTAGACCACCAAGGATTTTATTACCAGATTTAAACTGGTGATCGGGGGTGGGCAGTCACACTCGACCACCAGTGATTACATTTACATGGCAATGGCACTAAGAGGCTGCTGCGCCACATGGAAGTGAGCCCATATTAGGCATTCAAATTGCCCCGAGCATCTGGCATGCCCAATGAGCTCATTCGTATGTTGTGGCTGAATATAGCCCACGAGGGTCTTGGCGCTATCCCATTATGGGCAGTACTGCTCCCTGTGGGCTGTATACACAGTCCAGGTCCATGTCAAGGCAGTGCTGTTGCACTAAGCGCTGAGCCAACATTGTCCAATATTCATTTCGATAGCGCCAGTCACTATCAGACTAAATATAACAGCTGTAGGGGTTGGGCGCTAGTGCAATGCAAACATTAATACTGGCATGCACTTGTGTTTGAATATCTGGACCCAGACTCTCCATCACTAGACAGATACTGTGACACTATCCTTTTATCTACCACCAGCAGGCTGATACACTATTCCTTCTCTGCCATCAGTGTGTTGCAAACTCATATTGGGCTGTTCCTTTCTTGTCCAATTTAGGCACTTGCCCCCACTGTACAAGGCCTGGACAGAGAAACCCCTTTTCACTTCAGACACTTCAGGCTTAGCTCATTTATTTAGATTTTTGGCTACTGGGTGGAGCTCGCTGGGACAGAGCGCATTTATAGCGTCTGTACTTGAAATAATGTCACTTTGATTTGTTAACACACTTTCAGAGTGGACAGTAAAATAGGTTACCTGTACCTTTTAAAGCAAGCTCAGTTACAGATGAATTAAATATAAAATATTTTAATTTATTTATTGATTTTTTATTCTTTGGGCAACTGGATAAGGCCCACTATGCACAAGGCCTGTTTTCAGGGGTGACCTGGGATCACTTGGGAGGTTAAGTGACTTGTTCAGGGTCACACAGTATGCAAATGGGGGTTGTGGGAATCAAACTCAAGTTTGTTGGATGTACCAAGCTCATTTGCAGCTCGTTGCTCTAATCTCTAGGCTATACCACCAACCCCAATCATTTTCATAATTATCTCAAACGTACAAATATACAAATAAATATGAGAATTGCCTTTATACACTAGATAAATGACAAAAATGTATAAAATGTTTGGATTGCATAAACAGAAAATAGACTAAACTATGCTGTTTTCTAAATTTTCTTCCCACACAGATTTATACATATCAATGCCTGCAGCCTCCTAAAAAAGCTTACGATGATACAAGCCTGGGCTGCCCATACCTTGCCAGACTTTCTAGTGGTGTCTGAGACATGGCTCAAACCCACCACAGCAGATAGGGACATAAACTTACCCAATTATCAAATATTCAGAGCGGATCACCAGACAAGGGGTGGGGGAGTAGCTATTTATATAAAATCCAGTATATCTGTAACCTGCTTAGATGCAACATCCATGTCCAAAGAATTCGAATGTCTATCCCTCAAAGTGGCTCTCTCCAGCAAGGCAGCTTTTCAGCTAATTGGCTGCTACAGGCCCCCCTCAGCTGATCACGAGCTTCTAAACCACTTGGGGAATCTACTCAAGCCGGGTACCGAAGAAACCATAATCCTAGGTGATCTAAACCTTAATTGGCTATCCAAGGCAGCAGCACCTTTAGTATCATTCTGTGATACATATGGGTTTTCACAACTGATAAACGAACCAACAAGAATTAACAAAAAGAATCTGAGCAACAGCACACTACTCGACATCATACTGGTGAATAAACCCCACCTATTCATGCACACTGGAGTGCTTTTTAGTGATATAAGTGACCACTGCCTTATTGCTGGAGTAAGATCATCCAACAAACTAACGCCCCCAGCTAAATTCCTACTGAGGAGATCCAAGAAAAATTTCAATATTGAGGCTTATCTGCATGATCTAAATCACTCTACAAGTTGGCAAGAGTTCTGTCTAGCAGACTCTGTGGAAAAAGCACATCAGGTGTTAAACAGCATAATACTAGGTGCCCTTAACACTCATGCACCAATCACTTGTGTTCGAATAAAAAACAAATCTTGCCATTGGTTTTCAGCTGACCTTAAATCAGCACTGCTGGAGAGAGATAAGCTATGGAAAAAGGTGAGGAAGACTAAGAACCCAAATGACTGGACGATATTTAAGAAAGCCAGAAATATCTGTACCAGGAAAGTATGGGATGCAAAGACTGCCTAGTATAGGGCTGAACTCGACTCCTCCTACCACAATCCTTCCAAGTTCTGGAGCACCATTAAGGGCATAATAGGACAAGACTCTAGCACCTCACTACCAACCCAAATGCACCACAGTGAGGGTATAATTTCAGACAGGCTGGAAATACTGGATGCATTCAATAACCACTTTACAACTGCTGGCCTTGCATTTGATACCTCTCCAGCTAATCTGCTACTTGTACATTTAAGCTCCCAGTACACAGGGACTCGGAGACCTGATTCCTCCTTCTCCTTCAAACCGGTTCTGTTGAAACAAGTGGAGGACCTAATTTCGCAGATGGATACCAAAAAAAGTGCAGGGGCAGACTCCCTTGACCCCTATTTTTTAAAGATTGCAATACATACACTTGCAGTTCCTCTAACTCATCTTTTTAATCTGTCATTAACATCTGGTTCTATTCCTGCAATGTGGAAAACAGCCCAAGTTTTCCCCCTACTGAAATCAGGGGACCCCATGGACCTCAACAATTATAGGCCAATATCTATCCTTCCAGTGCTATCCAAGCTGCTAGAAAAAATTAGTGAGCATCCAGCTAAGAGAATACCTTGAAGAAACTAATCTCTTAAATCCAGCACAATCTGGGTTTAGAGTTAGGCATAGTACTATTTCTGCACTGGCTAAAGTAACAAATGACTGGCAAACCGAATTGGATAAAAAGAATAGTGTTTGTGCTGTATTCCTAGATCTAAGCAAGGCATTTGACACGGTGGACCATGAACTGCTACTCTCTTCCTTGCATTCCATAGGCCTGGATCCATCCTCCCTTACATGGTTCAGGTGTTACCTAATGGGAAGGACACAATAAGTGAAAGCTGAAGGTGATCTATCTCCACTAAAACCACTTCTAAGAGGAGTTCCACAAGGATCTATTCTGGGCCCTATCCTTTTTGCCATTTAAATTAATAATATTGATTCAAAGCTTACCAGAGCCACTATTCACCTGTTTGCAGATGACACTGTTTTATATGTCAGCAACCCATTGCCTACTACAGCTTGTGAAATTCTACAAGTGGAATTCTTCTTATTACGACATCAACTATTGGAGAAAAAGCTTCTTTTAAATGCAAAGAAAACAAAAGCAATGCTGTTCTTCAACCAAAGCCATGCAAGTCCCTCCTCACTAAACACTCTCCCTCAGCTGTCCACTATCCTAGGAGAAAGCCTTGACTATGTAGAAAAATTCAAGTACTTGGGTGTGTGGATAGATAGCAGGCTTGACTACACAGATCACATTGAAGAACTTCTAAAAAAGCTTCGCCAGAGACTTGGTCTATTCTTCAGAATAAGGCACTTCCTAACCAGAGACTCCAAGATGAGGTTGGTCCAGGCCACATTTCTCTCAGTGCTTGACTATGCAGATTTCCTTTACAGTCACTGCCCCATCTCCTACCTAAGCAAATTGGATACACTATACCACAGAGCACTAAGGTTCATAACAGATCTTCCACTTAGCACTCATCACTGCTCTCTCTATGCTGCAGTTGGTTGGACGTCCCTACACCTCAGAAGAAACAGAAATGCTGCATTGTGGATTTACAGAGCATTGACTAAGAAGCTTACAAACTATATATTAGACTGCTTCACACAGGTCACAGCTAGTACCTATGCCCTATGAAGCCACAACTTCATCATGCTCAAGGTGCCTAAAGTCAACACTGGCATGGGAGATCTGCTATCAGTTATACTCTAGCTATTTCATGGAATACTGTACAGAAGACCCTGAAGCTGTTCAACCTGATATCATTAGCATCCTTCAAACACCTTTACCTAAGTCTCTTCCCAGATAAATGCAGCTGCTTCCACAAGTTCTAATTTTTTCACATTCCTAACCCTCCTCCTCTCAGCCAGCTATCATAATTTGGCAATCCACTGCCCTATAATTTATCTCCACAGATCTCCCTCTCAGGCAGCCTCCATATTATGACAATTCTGTTCCCTGTAAATTTATCTCCACAGATCTCTCACCTCCTGGCTATAATCCTCGCCCACTCATTCCTGGCCCTTACCCTATCCCTCATCATTCCCACACACCTCTTGTATTAGCCCCAGCCCCTGTTCTAGTCCCTCATACCCCTTCCTACCTTATCACTTACCAGAGGCTATGATCACCATTTTTCAGTCACTCAAACACTGTGTCTCCTTGTCTACATTTGGCTTGCCCGGGAACCTTGGAAGTTTCAGATGCCATATGTTGAATGTATGTCATGATACCTCCATTGTTGATATGTATATATTAGGCTATCTAGTGTGCTTTTCATTGTCCTACCTTGTACTGTTATGTTTAACCAACTTCTGCCTTTTCTTACTGTATATATAAGTGTTTTGAATATATCTGTATATGTACCAATTATTGAACCTCGACCTTATCAGGTCCATCTTGCAAATGAGCTGTGCTCAACAATGTTCACCTGAATAAATAAAGATTTGATTGATTGATTGATTGATTGCCCATCAATGATACTAAACAAACTGGACACCCTTTACCACCAGGCTTTAAGATTTATCTTAAATCTACCCCGTAGTACACATCACTGTCGTCTATACCAGGTTTTAGGATGGACCTCACTGTCAAATAGAAGAAAAAGGAATGCTCTCCTCTGGTTTTTTAGAGCATTATCTGATAACCTTCCTGAATACATCTAGAACATCTTCAAATGGGCTAAAGTTTCCTATGGCCTGAGACACTTCTCCTTAATCTGCTTCCAGATTCCTAGAGTGAAAACTACCCTTGGCTCAGCAGCAATCAACTTCTCACTTCCATCACTCTGGAACACTATGCAAGACTCATTAAAATTATCCTCACTTCCAAGCATTTTCACATTCAAAGCTCTATTAATGGATTATCTGAAGGAATCATGCAACTGTTTCAGATGCCGATGATCCCTAAGCCCTGGGTGCCACTCTGAAATCCTAAACCTAAGTATCTCATCCACCCCACATTCCTAACAACAGAAACCTAGGACTTACAAGCATAGTTCCCTTAATCCAAGATGGCCCTGCCTATTCTCTACCTTTTACCTATTCTGGCCTCCCTTTTGGCTGCCTACTCTTTCACCCCAGTTTCTACCCTATTCCTTAATACCTCCTTATTTTTTATCATTTTGGTCTGAGCTCTTACATAGCGGAGACTATATGGGATTGTTGTCTCTTCTCATTTCAGTAAAGCTTATCATTATGTACCTTTGCAAGTTAATCATGTTGACCGGTATGTATAGGCCCATATTGACCTGCACCTTCACAATGTTTTTCCTTTTTTTTTTTGCACCATTGTCCACCGTAATTGTAATCTTATGAAGTGTACTGTATTGTATTAATGCCCAAGACCACCTTGAAAATGAGTTTGATCAATGGTGTTTATGCCTGGTTAAATAAAGTGATTGATTGATAACCATATCTTTACAGCACCTCATGAATCTGACAGCTGTCATTTTTCAAATCCTGGACACTTTTCCTTTTACATTCTGAAAGGTACTTTCATGGTTCCTGTGTAAAATCACCTTTTAGACAGTAGTTAAATTTTTTTTCTGCCCTTGTTCGTGAGGTGGGGTCATAAGAAGGCTATGTTGAAAATATGGTGTAAAAATAACGAACAAAATATGGTTAAGAGCCTACATTTAAGTCTGTGAATGTAGGCTCGCTACTTTGGTAATTTTCAAAATGTTTCCACCAGATTTACAACATAGCAATATCTTTACAGCACCTCATGAATTTCTGCATTCTGAAAGTTGATTTTTCAGTCCCTGTGCAAAATCACCTTTAGGCCAGGAGTTGAACATTATCTCTGCCCTTCTTCCCCAAATTAATTGGTAAATCATCAGTCATGATTTTTGAAGGTCGGTCATGACTGATCATTGTTAATCATCAAATGTTACCATAAGATCATCAAAGGAGATCATAATCTAAGATCATCATCTAGATCATGATTTAATCATCAAACATGAATTTTCAAATCACCAACTGAAGATTATTATTTTTGTAAGTTTAAATCAGCATGATGGTTGTTGATGATCTGTGGATGATCAAGTGATGATCATTGATTATTAAAATAATTCAAAATTATAAGATTGCAAGTCACATAAATAATACTTAAAGTTTTATTTGTTACAATTATGAAAATATGAATGTCACATACCAGCAAAGTCAAATTAATTATCAATTATAATGTAAATCATGTGAAGTCAAGTTTTAATCCCATTAGGAAGAGTACATTCAATGTCTGGTAAAGTATACATATTTGCATACATAATTTGCATATTTCAAAAGTACCGTTTATGGAACAAATCAATGGTATTTTCTATTTTTAAATACATTTTTCATTGACAGTACTAGTTTGCAACTATTAGGAAAGGTTTAGAGCATAAACCAAGTACTTTTAGGAACTCACCACAACCATAACGAAACCACTTGATGGGGATACAGTATATAGACCAATATAAGCCTTTTTAATTCTGATAAGAAGAGGTATCAGAGTAAGTATTACTGAAAGCAGGGTGCTTCTACAGAAGAGGTATCATAACTGATCATTCCAATAAAGATGTCTGAATACAAGATTAATTCCGTAAGTATAGAGAAAAGATAAATTAAACTGCAGATCATTTAGGATCTGGAACTTATGTAGGTAGGGAAACAGATGATCAACAACCATCATGCTAATTTAAGCTTACAAAAATGATCAATAATCATTAGTTGGTGATTTGAAAACTCATGTTTTATTAAATCATGATCTAGATAATGATCTTAGATTATGATCTCCTTTGATGATCTTATGGTAACATTTGATGATCAACAATGATCAGTCATGACTGACCTTCAAAGAGAAAGTAAGCTGTAGATCATTTAGGATCTGGAACCTGTATAGGTAGGGAAACAAGCAGACTAGGTGGGCTAGGTGGCTCTTATCTGCCATCACATTGTATGTTTCTAAATTGATACTTTTTAAGTTATTACTGTAATCTTGACCATGAGCAATCATGAAAAATCATGATGATATGAGATCATCAGTAATTATAATCTCCATCTCCATAACTCATGGTTTTTGATTGGTGGTCATTTAATGATGATGTTTAATTATTGTTAATTATGATTACAATGATGGTTTTTGATGCTTAACCTTGATCACTGAACATAACTGATAATGATCATTCATGATACATCATTATAAAATCATCTTTTCAGCTGGGTCATGAGGCAGCTTCCTATTACAAAACAAATGTTCAATATTGTCACCTCAAATTCCTCAGCTGCAGCCCTATTGGATCTGGCCAGAATTTGCTTTTTATTGCTGTATGCCACTTACAAATCTCTAAAAAGCAATGTGCTTATGACAGTCCCACCTTTCAGTAGCATCTGTGTTCAGATTACAGTACATCACTCCCAGACCTTATACAAAACATATTATTTTTCTTGTAGCTTGATTATACAACTACTCATATCTCTCCACCCATTGAGTAGCTAACAAGAAGAGGCAGCCATGCATGGAAGTGTGGGTACATGAACGAGTTAACAGTTTGCTGTGACATTAGAACTATTGTATCTTGCTCCTCTCCCTGCTCTTATATACTTGTTGTCAACACGTAGTGCAGGGAGTGTGACTGTAATGGGTTCTCGCAGGGAGTCAAAGTGCTAGTGAAACAAAAGTTAATCAAGTGCAAAACATGAATAACCAGGTATCATATATGGGGGAAAACATTTGATCATAGCTGGCTTTATGTTAGATGTCTTTAAACCTTGATAATGTATTTGCCATGATAGACACAGAGAACTGAAAATCACAGAAGCAAATCACTTAGCTTTTTCCCCCAAAGGTTCTTCCTTCTTGGGTAAATGGGGTGGCTAATCATCCCTGTCCCCATCCCACCGAATTGATGTCTACTTCCTCTGGGATCTATCTGGTCAGGGCTCCTCCATGGGTTTCTCCCCATGGAGGGTCAGAGGTAGGAGGGCTAGTCCCCCTCCCAATACATATCCTGAAAGGACCAGCAGGTCATGAGTGGCAGTGTGGATCTGAGGGTGGACAGTCAGGGCTTCATAAAGCCCAGCAACCATTTTCCATTGTCTCCCAACTCCCATGATGTGGCCTAACATAGACATGTAAGTGTGAAGGTACACATGTATCACATAACCATGGCTCCTTCATTCTAACCACCGACATCTGCACTGCCACCATGCATCCACCTGGTGGTAGTCAGAGGCCAACAAACAAGTCTCCTTCCCCAGGAGAGGAGAGAAGTCTCTCAGATGCTCAATCCTCTCCCTATCTGGCTGACCCTCGGCAATGCAAGTCTGCTTCTGAATCCGGAGTTGCCAGCATGGTGGCAGTTAAGGTGCCCAACATCTAAGTCCTCTACACAGCTGGGCTGACTGCAAAGCCAATACAGTTTGAAAGGCAGTTTCACATTTTACGGTGTTGGGGAAAAAACTACCAAACTCATATTCTTAAAATAAAGACTCTACAGTTCCACTCGACAAACGTATTTCCTGTCACTACCCATTACCAGTGGATCACTGAAGGCTACAAACCAAAACTGGAACCTACAAAATACCAACTATGATGAAAAACAGGGACTGCTGCTCAGTGTGGTGCTTGTAAATGTGGGTACATCTACTCAGAATACAGGACCAAGCACTCAGCATGATAAAGATAGGTACTCGCATCTAGTTGTTTCCTCCACAAACTGTTTATAATTACTGGTCCTCATTTTTAATGTCTTGATAACCAGACCTTAAAATCGAATTATGACTGCCCGGTTGATATTTTGCACTACAACCGGGCAGTTGTAACCACTATCTGTCAATCAAGTTGATGCTACTGGAACCATGAGCACAGATAACTCTTCTTTGTATTCCCCTGCCTAAAGTGGGACCCACAGATCCCAATTAATTAAATGTGTTCCAAAAAATAATTTGTTAATATCTTACATTTGTTATATTTTATCTGGTTGATACCGTATCCTCTGGCCAGCATGCTGCTGAACTAAATGCCCCAGTATACCCTGCAGCCAGCCTTTGATGACAAGAATGACAGGCTAAGCTGCATTGTGCCGGCATTTATGTATGAAGGTAAACTCTCTGAAATAGTCTATTGTCCTGCTTACTCTACCATTACTAATTGCGCTGAGTTTGCATTATCAGTATCGGTAGACTAAGTGTAACAATGGGTTGTTTCAGATTTCTTACCTTCATAAGTAAATGCCAGCACACATGTCCCCCGTGGCTTAGCTTGCCATTCTCATAATCAAAGGGCTGGCCGCTGGAGGTACTAGCACATTTAGTTTGGCAGCATGGCAGGCAGGGGAACACAGGATAAGCCTGATAAAATATTAAAAGATCTAAAATGTAAGGTGCAAAAAAATCATTTCTTGAGCAGATTTTTTTAATTGGGACGTCTAGGCCCCACAGCATTTAGGCAGGAAAACTGAGCAGTTTGCAGGATTTTCTCACAGAACTCACACTCTTATTGTAAATGAGGGCCAACAATTATAAAAAAATAAAACATGGGTGGGTGTTTGTAAAACCAGAATTTTATACACACACTCAGTGTGGGATGCTTTTATAAACCCCTCGAGCTTCACCTTTCGGGGTTTATGTAGCATCCCACACCTCGGGTGTACGTAACATTCTGGTTACACACACCCACCCATGTATTATTCTGTTTTATTTATTAAAGATGCATACAAAGTTACAGCCACCAAAAGCCAACTACCACATTGCAGCCATTGCAGAAGAGCCCACAGGAGAGCCAACATGTCGTGACTGAATCCCTGGTGCTTTGCTAGGTAAATGCCCAGACACTGATGTCTATATTTATAGTCAGCTCTGAAAGGTACAACAATATTTTATCAGTGTATAATAAGCCACCACAAGTGTAAATAATAATATATAACATGAAAAAGTGTTAAAGATAATTCTGCACTGACAAGCTAAAAATGCAGCTATCCAACTTAATATACATATTGTCCCCAATATTCAGAATTGCGCCTGGCAATGGCACAAGTGGTGGTGCAGTGCAACAGAGTTGCGCCGGTGCAACTGAGGGATATATTCAAAGGAGATGAGCCATGGTGCATCTCCTCTGAATATAGCAAGTAATGCGCACTGCAATAGGATGATCCAGCACATCTCCCCCAGACAGGGCTGAATACCAGGAATGGGAACTGTGCCAGTGCAACAGAGTTACGCTGTGTGCAAATTCCTGATATTCAGCTGGCAGTATGCAAATGGGGCCAAAATGTATGCAAGGTGCAAATGGAGCCATTTGCATGTCATTATGGCCCCATTTGCATGAGTTGAGCAGAGATGGACAGCAAAATGCACATGGCACCCTTCACAGCGAGTGGTGCTGCCAGAGGGAGGCTAGTGGCACCCCCGTTCCCTCCTAGTAGCCACGATCACCATGAATAATAAATAAATAAATCCCTGGTAGTCTAGTAGTACCCTCTGCCACCCCTTAGCCACAATTGCAAGTAATAATAATTTAAATAAATCCCTGGTAGTCCAGTGGCACCACCACCTTGCCCATAACCCTGATCACAGGTAAACCCTAAGTAAGGTAATCCCTGGTGGTCCAGTGGCACACCCCACCCACACAGGACCCCCTGCCCACCTAGCTCCCCCCATCATCGGTGGGCAGCATCAAACCCACCCGCATACCATCCGGCTACCCACCGAATGACAGCTTACAGTGTCAGCTGTAAGCCTAGTTAAGGGCTTGCAGTGCATGCTGTAATAGTCAGTTACACAAAGATGTGAATGAGTGAGTGTGGGCCAATAGACTTATAGCTGATACTGTAAGCTGTCATTTGGCAGACAGCTGGGAGGTATGCGGGTGGGTTCGATGCTGCCCGCCGAAGAAGGGGATGGAGCTGGGTGGACAGGGGGTCCTGTGTGGATGGGGGTGCCACTGGACCACCAGGGGTTACATTACATAGGGTTTACCTGTGATCGGGGTTACGGGCGGGTTGGGGGTGTCTGTAGACTACCAGGGATTCATTTTAATTATTATTACTTGCAATCACAGCTATGGGGAGGGAGGGGGTACCACTGGACCACCAGGGCCATGTGTGGGTGCTTGTGCATGGTCTTGGGGAGGTTGCCACCCACATCTGGTGGCTGCTGTGTTGTGCACTACAGTACAGCAACATGCCTGTGGATGGCTGGCACGTGGACCATTTTTTATGGGCTCAACTTTGAGCCCAGGTATGTGGTGCATCCCAGGGTTGTGCCAGCATATGTGCAGCACACCCTAGGATGAATATCAGGATGTGCTGCATGTGCATGGGCACGCCCTCTGGAGATGGCTGCATACATTATCTTTCCGCCCCAGCGCATCGGGACTTGCACTGTACAAGTCCCTCTTTTGAATATTGCACCAGGGCACATTTCTGGGGCTGCGCTGGTGCAACTCAGTTGCGCCAGGTGCAACCCCTTTGAGTATCTGGGCCATTGTGTCATTCAAACAGCAGTAATCAATGAATAATGCTTTACAATAAGAATCTTATTCCTGCCAGTGAGTGATGCCCCAGAGATAGAACTTTATGTTAGTTGCAGAACTCAGAATACAAGTTCAAATTTTACACAGTGGTCACACTCCCCCTAGTGTTCTAATGTCACATTTGTTTCTCTGCCTGAAGAGAGCGGTCACCCCAAAGTATAGCTCTTGCCTTCTGGTCTTCAAACTTTAAATTCCTTACTTATATATTATTTTTTATTCTCAAAGTTAGTTTTTGATACTCTGCATTAGCTAAGGCATTTAATTTGTGATTTTTTTAATTTGCAGTTTCTTCAGTTCTGGATCAGTTCCAGGAACAGGAGAGGACCTCCTCAAAACATGGTTCAAGCCTTAAGGGAACTGATGGAAATTTAATTTAAAATACTAAAGCAAGCAAGGTTTTAAAATTAAAATGTTTTTTACTCATTTTACATTCGGTTCCCGTTTTTAGGGTGCCAACTCACATTTGTGTTTTTCAAATTGTAAACCACTTTGTTTTCTAGTGGTTCCCCACTACAGAAAGGGAAAACATTTAATTTACATTTAAATTATATTGGAATGAGTGTTCTTATAAATATAGGGGTTTCAACCTAATAGTTATTTTTTTTACAAGGTTTATAATGTTTGGCATGACTGACAGAGCTAAAAAAATTAACAGGATCAACAGACGTTAAAAACTGTACAAATTGTTGTCAGCTCAGGCACCTGAACCACAGTCTGGCTTCCCTTCTAGGCCTGCAGGGGAATAATGCTCCATTTATTGAAGCTTTTCTGCACATGTACTGTACACTGCAAGTGATTGTCTGTATTCCACATGTATGTATGTATATAACCTTTCTGTAAACAATTGTACATATTGTTAATTGTCTACTTTGTAAAATTATGCATCCTACCCCTGTCTGTGTGACTGCACCCAGGTCATGCCTGAAAAAGGTACTTGTTGCCAGTGTACTGACCCTGTTATCAAAGTTAAAATAAATAAAATATACCTCATACTCCTCTTTCATCAAACAGACGGGGAGCACCCTCAACATCCCCTCTCATTAAACAGAGGAGGAGGATGAGAAGGAAGCAGAATTTATGGATATGATGGGGATAGCTCCTACAACAAGGTTGCTGGTCTCCATACACAAATCATTCCAAAACGCTACTTCAAAAATCATGTCAGCACCTGCTTCAGCTGCTGGCATAGATAAAAACATTGAACAGAAATATCAGGTGGACAGGCAGAGTGTGGAATACCTGTACATCCACTCTGATCATAAAGGAGTGGTTCAAGCAGCTGCTTGTAAGAAGCCAAAGGTGCCCTTCTCTGCACAACTTTCTGTTAAGAATCCAAGGAAATTAAATACTATGGGCAAAAAAGTGTATACTATAGCTTCTCTGCTCCTTAATCAGGCAGCTTATTTGACATATACATCCCAGTACCAGAAAGCACTATGGAATGCAGTACTGGCACTAATTGATATGGTGGATGATGATGTGACACAGGACCTGGCTGCCACAGAGAAATCAGCTCTGGATGCCACTGAGTACTAGTTCCACATGGCTGTGGACACCAGTGACTCTGCTTCATGTGTCTTGGCCCATGCAGTGGCATTGAAGAGGTTTGCCTGGTTAAGGGGCTACCATCCTTTCCCAAGACACCCAGACTAAGGCCATTGATTTCTTCTTTGAAGGAAATTATTTGGTGACAAAACAGAGGCCCACATGAAAAAAGTGGATGAGTACAACACCACTTACAAAATTAACACTAAGAAAGAAAAAGCCTCCACTTCCTACTGGCCTTATGTTAGGGGCTAATTCCCCGTATGAGTACCAACCCCAAATAGTTTACTACAGAGGCAGGAGGTGCTTTAGATGTACTGCTGCAGCACCAGCCCCAAAGCCACAGCCAAAACTAATTCCTGACATTTCTATCCAGCTTACCCTACCATTGACAGTGAAGGGATGGGTAACCCACTACTTCCAGGAATGGGTAAAAATTGCCACAGACAAGTGGACCTGGAAGTAGTGGGTCATGGATTGTCTCTGCAGTTCAGTAGGTTCCAAGACTGCAGAAACCAAAATATTTTGCAGCTCATTCACTAACAGAAAGAAGTCTGCTGGAACTAGAAGTAAAGAAACTGCTGCAGGAAAATCAGCAGAAAAGGACCTTGCCTCACAGTGGTGCAAGTACCAGTTCTCAAGATACTTTTTGACCCACACGAAAAGTGGGCAGAGGCAACCCACTTTAAATCTAAACTATCTAAACAAACATCAAAAAGGAAAGATGGTCACACTAGGCACAGTGATACAATCCGTGCAACCAGGTGATTGGCTGGGTCATTGGATGTGAAAGGTGCCTATTTTCACATTCCAGTCAGACCCACCCACTCACAGAATATACCTCAGGTTCAGGCTTGGAAACTGCCAGTACCAGTTTATAACCCTCCCCTTTGGCTTCACCTCAGTACCAAGGGTCTTCACACAAGTGTGTAGCTGTAGTGGCAGCACACCTGAGAAGGTAAAGTGTAGTGTTTTTTCCCTACCTAGATGACTGGCTGGTATCTGGGAAAACAGATCAGGAGGCAAGGGGCTCTAGCCAAAGGGTAAAGAGCACCCTAAAGAACAAGGGATTCCTGATAAATCTGCAAAAATCCCAGACAGAACAAGTGTTGGACTTTCAAGGAGTAAAACTGGGTACCTTGCAGGGGAAGGCTTTCCTCACACAAGAGTGGTGTAGAGATGATGGTTTCAGCTACATTGGGGACTGGGGACCAACCTGGAGCGGTAAGGGTCTATACATGGGTGATGGCCTGCATCCATCTGGGAGGGGAAACCACAGTCCTCAGTGGATGGTTTAAATGTTACTTGAAACAGCATTTAAACTAGCTGAGGGAGGCAGAAGAATGAATCAGGGAGGCATAAACTGATCCCCCCACACACAAAAAAAAGTAGAGAGAAGGACAGACTCAAGAGGAGGTAAATCCCCTAGGGGGGAAATAAAGAAAAAAGCAGTGTGGTAGAAAACAAAGAGGATGGGGACGTGAGTTGTAAAAAGAGATGAGAAAAGATGGCAGGGCAAAAGGGTAAAGAGGGAGGTGAGCAGGCAGAGTGGGAGCAAAGTGTGGAAGGCCATTTGTGTAAATGCAAGAAGTCTTGGGGGAAAAAACTTCCTGACCTAAACGTCATCATGGCAGAGGCAGACCTGGACACAGTGGCCTTTATCGAGTTGTGGTGCACAGAAAAACCATGACTGGGTCATGGCCATTCCAAGCTATACTAATTTAAGTAAGATAGAGTGGGAAGGAAGGGAGGAGAGGTGGTGCTGTATGTAAGGGAGGGTATAAACATGATGGAGACATAGGTAATTCTGGAGGGAATGGAGGGGGTTGGAGGTGCTGTGGGTCACCCTGGTAACAGGAACCACAGCCACTATTTGCACTGGTGTGATCTACAGATCTACAGCACAGGGGGAGGAGCTGGATAGGACACTGGTAGTAGTCATAAGCACAATGGCAGACAAAGGGGAGATGCTGCTGGTGGGAGATTTCAATCTACCACATGTGCATTGGAGCTACTCCACTGCATCTTCAGCTAGAAGCAGGGATAAGCTACACATCCTGCTGGGGATATTTCTCAAGAAGATAGTCAAGAAATCCACTCATGATGTGACAATACTGGATTTAATGCTCACAAACAGGGACAGTATTGAAGATGTCAAGGTGATTGGCCACCTGGGGACCAGTGGTCACTACTAGGATTACTACCAGGAATATAGAACATAAGGGGACCATAAGGTCCAACGAGAATGTTCCC
The DNA here is from genome assembly GCA_016271365.2 of Neoceratodus forsteri. Classification (NCBI taxonomy): domain Eukaryota; kingdom Metazoa; phylum Chordata; order Ceratodontiformes; family Ceratodontidae; genus Neoceratodus; species Neoceratodus forsteri. The sequence goes on along the minus strand of CM057450.1, from coordinate 432,560,469 downwards.
CAGAATGATGGGTAAAAATCAGAGCATCCTTTACTTACACCATCCTTTGTTTAGAATAGTATACCTTATCTAACTCCTTCTTAAACATATCAGGATTATTTATATCTACTAAGTATTGTGGTAGTTTATTCTATGCCATTATTGTACATATGGTGAAGAAATTATTCCTGTACAGCATGGTGTAACATAAAGATGGCAACAGAAGGAAGCCACACAAGGATGAGGGTTCTTTATTTCATTAAGAAGGGCAGGTTTTAAAAAAATGGTTGCATGGCTCAGACATGACCCAGCGGCAGGAGGACCTGGGTGGGAAAGAGGAACAGTGGGGAAGTTAATGGAAGGCACAAGAAAGGCAACAAACCTCAGTGCAAAAACAGGAGAAAAATAGACTCTATCAGGAGCACAAGACAGGGTTGCCTCCATCACCACTTTATTTAATATTGTATTGGAGCCATTAGCACTGGCATTAAAAGGGAAAGCACAAATCAGTGTTACAGATATTGGGGATACCAAAGCCCTATGTGCAGATGACCTACTGGTCAATGTGACTACTCCTGACACCACTCTGCCAGTCTCATGGAAACTACTGTGACCTTCAGAACAATAGCAGGGTGCAAGATAAACCTGACAAGATCCACAGTCATGCCACTATATAAGTGCAACCACAAGGATCTTAGGGCAAGCCTCCCATTTCAACAGATGGACACTGGATTCTGTTACTTAGGTGTCAACATCACTCCAACATTAATGAGGCTTTTTGATGCTGACAAACCCCACTCTTTAAATCCTTGAGAGAAGAATTCCAGAAATGAAATCTCTCCCTCTTTCAATATTAGGGAGAGAAAATGTCCTCAAGATGACAATCTTACCACACTTTTTTGTATCTGTTCCAGGTGCTGCCTATCCCTATCCTCACCAACTTTTTCAAACAGCTTAGAACTTGCTGTATTGGTTGGATTTGGTCACACAAAACCCTTAGAATCAAATTTGACCATTGTTTGGCAATACATAGCACACAATATTTTCAGTGGTATAGAGATAGTGCTGAGGATGCTCATTCTGTGTATATTCCAATTTGGTTGGACATTGAGCGCTTTCAGTGTAAGCGGACTCAAATTAATATTCAAGCTCTCTTGTACCTACCACCCAAAAATCTCCTGCGGATGTTTTATGATACCCCCCTGCATATTTGTGATGGTTTTGGATACCTCTACCCACTCAAGCACAATATTGAAAAATAAACCAATTTCTTCTTAAGTTCACATTGTCTTTAATATTTTATTTTATCTTGTATTGCTCCCTTTCAGTGTTAACATACATTTCAGGACTCAGATAAAATAAAATACTAAAGACAACGTGAACCTGAGAAGAAATCTGTTCTGGAGTATGGATAACTAGGAAATCCCTACCCTAGATGGAAAGAGTATAAATGTATATACACAGAAAAGGAACCCTGGGAAACTTTTGTACACAAAGATAATGATACCCCTCTGGCCACCTCAGTTCATATACACAGGCAGCTATGTTTGCTGAGACATTTAGACCCGATTAAGGATATCTCACAACCTATATTAGGCAACCTCAAGATTAAGATTGCTGGACAACCTATTATGTCTGCTTGTTGGCCAGATTTTGAAATCAAGACTGTGGCTCAATTTACTGTTAAGGAATTTTTCCTAAAATTTTTCGAATGCCAACTCTTATATCAATTAAGTTTATGCAGCTCTCTCACTCCCTTTTGTAGCATTTTGGCCCAGGCCCATGGTCAAATCGATATCACCAAAAAGTGCTTACTCTTGCCTCTAAAGCCTGGTCCCCTCATGCAATTTATTTTTTCTATACTCAGTTTTATGATTTGCTTCCCACAAAGGAGTTGGGTAGTTTAAGTTATTGGATCCGTGCGATCCATCATATTCCAGATGCCCCAGACTGGTGATTTCTATGGTGATATATGTATACATACCTCAGGTGGGACAGATACCAGTTTATACAATTTCAATGATTTCATAACCTACATTTTACACCGGCTAAACTCTTTAAAATGGGTAAGTTATCTTCTCCACTTTGTACACATTGTGGGAAAAAGGACAGTACTCTCCTGCATATTACTGTTTCTTCTTTTTGGGACTCCATTCTTCTAGGACTTGAGCAAGCCTTTTCTCCAGAAATATGCCTTTTAGGATTATTTAGAGACTCTTTATTAAGCTTCCAATGGCATTATATGGCTTTGATTTCTGCATGAACAAAAAAAGTCATTCTTCGCCACTGGTGTGACCAAGTAGTCCCCACCTAGTTAAAGTGGTATAGGGAGATCTTGTTTGCTTTACAAACAGAGAAAACACTTGCTAACATTGCAGATAGCCTCCTGTTTTTATGGAAATATGGGGTCCTTTACATGCCTTATTACTACTAGACACAAGCTGAAATATACCTGGGGCTTAGGTCAAACAAGTCTGACGCAAGAGGCACCTTGCACCAAGGTCTGCGCCAAGTGCTATTTTCAAAGGCAGCCTGCATGACCTAGCAGGCTGTCTGTGCCAAAGTGTGCTAGTGCCCGCCTTGCACCATGAAAGTGGCTGCAGCATGGCACTGGGAGCTTGTGGCAGACCCAGACTGCTGCAGCCCTCAAATCCCAATTTTCAAAGACCTCCCCAGGAACTAAGTCTCAAGTACTGTTAGACCAGCAAAGGGCTGGTCTAACAGTATTTAGACATCTCCTGGCCACTGTGTGGCCTGCCCTGATCCATCCCCAAAGGGTGATCCCTGGTGGACTAGAGATCTCCCCCTCTCCCAGCCCTGACTGTTACTGTTGAAAGCTTCCCTGGCATCCCCCAATCCATATCCGAGATTCAGCAACTGGCTGACCTCCACCACCACCACAGCCAGTCGCCGAATGAACTGTCCAGAGTGCATACTGCACAGTATATGTGCTCCTGAGAGTTTATTCAGGCACGCCATGTGCTACGGAAGAGAGCTGGCCAAAGGCTGCTGGACTGGGGCATGGGAGAGGGTGGGAGGAGGTGGGCACTACGTGCTGGGTGGGGGTCCACTAAACCACCAGGGTCCCAGTGTGTTTGGGTGTAAGGGTTCTGGTGGCATGGTGGTGTGGGGGGCTCTAGCCAGCACCTTGCTCCTGTCTGTGGGTCCTGCAGACACCCCTCAGATGTTGCGGCATTCCAGGTGGGAGCACCATCCATTTGGCACACTGTCACATGTGCCACAAGTTCTGGGACTTAGGTGCCAAGACCCTGTGGAATGGAAAATTGGGCACAGGATCTCGGATGCACCCACACCCAGTGCAAGCTGCCATTTTCACAGATTGCATCGGGGCTTTGAAAATATGGCCCCTTATGTCTTTTTACTTTTCTGTTTTTTTCAAGGTTTCTGGGTGTTTTCTATGGAATCCCAATTCTTGGGTTTTGTTTGAGTTTTCTCTTGGATGCCTGATATATGTCCAGCCTATGTTACTTTTGGATTCTTTATTGTCATGTTCTCAGTTGTTCTTCTCTGTTTTTCTCCTTTTTCCCTCTCTCTCCTATATTTTTTAATATATGTAACATCCAGTTCTATTTTTCATATTATGGGGTTCCTGCTACAGAGTTTGGGGGAGGGTGGGGGATGGGGGTTTCCATGTTGTTCATTGATTTTTCTGTTGGTGTTTGTATCATTTTTATTCCTGTTTAACAGTTTGTATTGTTATGATGTTCATTTGTTAGTTTTTTGTTTCTTGTTTACTTCTGGTTTCTTTTTCCCCTTTCCAAAATTCAATAAAGTATATTCAATTTAAAAGCATTGCCTACAGAGAAGGGATTTCTGGGTTTCCAAAACTTTGAAAATATATTACTGGGCAGCACAGATGGCTAGGATACAGGGCTGGTATGATGTCAAGTGGCACACAGAAGGTATTCTGGTTGAGCAGGAAGACATGGAGAAAAATCACCTAACTGACCTATTATATACTGTAGTTTTTTTTATATTTAATGTTTATTGACACACAGAAGTACATCAAGTTTACATTCTTGGCATGGCAAGTAAAATTAACACAAGTCTAAAAGAAAAGCAGCAGTTCCCTGTACATAAAAGAGAGAGACCTGAAGACAGAAAAAAAGGACTGGCATATCTCTATAGCCTGTGTGCAAGGCCTGTTTGTAGAAGAGCAGTGTCTGACTCTCTGGCACAGGGCACACTTCTGTATCTCCCAAGTCCAATCTGGATTCACTAATGGGTATAGAAAAAAGTAAGCTCTCATAAAATCATAGGTGGGACCAGATTTGAGTATTATGGAGTCCATTGCTTATATTGAGCTGAGTAATGAAACACCCAAGGCTGCCATTGTAACAGAAATTAGTCCAATTGGTTTTGTTTTTTTGGAACAAATTTTTCCAGGGACTAGATTTCAACCAGAATATGTTGCCCCGATGCCAGTGTTGGAGGGTTTGGTTTCATCCAGAAGTGGATTATCACCATCTTAGCTGCTAAAAATAAGTCCAAATTAAAAATTTAAGAGGCAGTCAGCAATTAGAGGGGGGTATCAGCATTAAAATAAATTCAGGGGTCACTTTAAAGGAATTACTAGTTAAGGTATTGATCTAAATGATGAGTTCTGTCCAATATGAATGCAATACCAGACAGAAATAAAAGATATGGGCCTGGTCTGCTGGATGAAACCTGCAGTTCCTCCAACAGTTTCTGAAATGTTGTGGAAAAAATTGCATATGTTTAGCAGGGGTACAAAATATTGAGATTGGCATTTCCACGCAAACTCATGCCATAGGTTAGAAGAGGTATTTTTTAGGGCTGGGATAGCATATTTTACCCACTGTAGGTAATCTACATTAACTTGAAGTTCCTTATTCCATTTGTCCAGAATCAAAAGGTCGATTCAGAGTTTAATTCCTGCAAATCCTTGCATGCATTGCCAATAACATGATCCAATGGGTGGTCATTGTGTAGATCTAGAATCATTGCCATTAGTAATGGGAGAACCGTAAGATGTGTAATGTATTCCTTATGTTTATGAAGCAAGTGAGTGCGGACTTGTAGATACCTAAAGTGTTCTCTACCTGTGAGCCCATAGTTAGTTTGAAGGACCTCAAATGGAACAATGCCATTATGATCCAGGAATTGGTATATATAAGTGAGTCCATAATTTCTCTATATCTGGAATGTAAGATCCATTGCCATAGGGATGAAGTAATTGTCTGTCACCAAGACCCTACAGAAATAGGAAATTTGTTCAAAGCTGGGTTGGTGTTTAACCATATACCACACCTTAAGGGTTTGAGCTGTAAAATAGATAAACTGGGATAACGAAGGGGCACAGTCACAAGCCGAGAAAAGAATAGGACCCAGATCAAAGAGATAATTAATTGTCATTTCAATACTTTTCCAAAAGGGGGTGGCTTGTGGAAGAATCCAGGTAAAAATTGTATTCAGATGTTCGGCCTGAGCGTAATTTAGTTAATTCCCTCCTTAGTTAATGAAAGCTGTAAAACAGAAAATCGAATTCAAGGACGTTTTCCTCCCCAGATAAAATGAGAAATCCATTTATTCCATGAAGAAAAATAATGTGATTCCAGGAATACAGGAAGTGTTTAATACAGATACAGCAAATGGAGAAGAATATTCATACGTATAGTTTTGATTCTAGCCAAAAAGGACAGAACCAATCTTCCCCATAAATCCAGGTCTTCTTTAATCTGTAAAGACAGCGGTTCATAATTTAATAGGCTGAGAGTACAAAAATCCCGGGGGAATAGTAGTAATACCTAAATACTTAATCTTGGTGTTACACCATTTCCACAGAAAAGCTGTTTGTAATCTGGGGAAGGAGAATAATTATATAGTAACAGTTCTGTTTTATACAATTTAAATTTAAAACCCGAAAGGTCACCAAAAGTTTGTGTTAGGGCCAGGTTACTGGTATAGATCTTTTGTGGTCTAAGAGTGTCAAAAGAATGTCATCTGTGTAAAATGTGATTTTATATTCAGTACTACCCACTGGGATTCCTTCTACCTAAGAGTTAAGCCATATGGCTATAGCCAATGGTTCCAGAAACAACATGAATAATAACGGAGACAATGGGCAGCCCTGTCTAGTTCCATATTGCAGCACTATGGGGGAAGAAAAGTCTTCATTAACTTGAATACAGGGGTGGGAGTATAACTGTTGAAGCCATGTCTGTTATATAGTTCTTCAGAGATCAATGTTACGGTGGCAGGGGGCAACTGGGTGATCTCCCATATTCTTAGGCTATGACACAAACTGCATAATATACTGAATGTTCAGTCAGGATACACTTCCTTAACACCATTATGAAATAACGTAATACTTCCTGAATTTTTAAAATGATGCTGGTTACCCGGTATGGTTCAGGAAGGAAATATAGGTACTAGGACATTTATGTGAACAAGGAGATTAATTCCCTGCCAGGATTAACAACAGAAATTTGATCTCCCAGGTACTCATATATTTAAATATACTCAAATTAAACATTTACTGGGCTCAGTATTAGGGCATATGCTAACATTTCAAGAATCATCAGGCATTGACCAAATTTTGCAGGGATCCCAGAGAACAAGAAGGTTGGTGATCCAACTGTATCAGCACATCTTACATGATATAAAGTTTAAGAAGGTGGATGCAAGGTCAAAGCGGAAAGTGAGTCTGGGGATACAATAATATTTGAGGAGGGCTGGGAGGACATAATTGCAGAGTGCTGGTGCACAGCCATACAGAGCAAATTTAAAATAATTTACTACTTCACTGCATTTCAAATAAATTACTCTCCAGCTAGATTAAAAAACCTCCGACAGGTATGACGAGCTGTGCCCCAGATACAAGCATGACAAAGGACACAGTACACATGATGTTTCATTGCCCTTGGCTACAGGCTTACTGACAGAAGATTGAAAATACACTCTCAGAGGTGGCAGCCACATCTATTAAGCTGGTTACCAAGATGGCCCTTCTGGGAGACCTGGGGCACCAACTAAGCTTTTTATTAACCTCCTTAATGCTTGCTGAGCTGTGGATCTTAGCTCTATGGAAAAGAAAGGACCCTCCAGTGGGGAATTTATGGTTGCAACAGCTTGCAGAATGTGCACTAATGGAAAAACTGATTTACAAGGCAAAAGGGAGGCTCATGGCCTATGATAAAAAATGGCTAGCCTGGGAAGAGTTGTTGGACAATAGATTGGGGAAGGGGGCAGTCCACTATGCTCACTACTCTGAAACGGGAACTGTGGTATCCAAATATCAGTCATACTGCATTAAGTGACCTGATATACCACAATGCTTATAAAGGTGAATAGAAGAAAGAAAGTGAACACAGCCAGTTTAAGATTTTAAGGTTTTTAATGTTGTTAAGGCATCATGACACAGCTGTAGCTTGTTTAACTTGATCTATAACCGTTTAATGAGGAACTGAATGCCAAATGTTTATGTTGCTCTTTTTTAAAGGTACAGTTATGTGCATTTTACTTTTAATACTGTCTACAATATGTCTGGGTTTAGGAAATTTCACTCCATCTCCAATTCTTTCTTACAGCTCATTGACTCCATCCTCACTGGTAGGGATTAGGGTCTGATTCACATCTGCCTAGTTCTGTGCAGTATGAGATCATTCTGAATTCACAGAATTTCAATGACATTTCATGAAATTCAATGAAATGTTGCAGAATTTTGACAGAATTTCACAGAATTTGTTAATTTATTAGTTTGGTGAAATCTCACCTGCCTGTTGAGCTAGAGCTCTGAAATTTGGCATGCTAAATTTCTAGATGGGTTCTAATGTACCAAATATAAAATTAGGATGGATTGTTTCAAAATTATAATTGCTCAGTTTGTCATTTAATTTGTTGTGGGAAATGTCATGAACATTTTTATCTGCATATACCTCAGACATCTATTAGGCCAGATGTTTTAAATTTGGCACGATTACTTGATGATAAGTGTTCTAACAATGTGCCAGATTTCATGACATTAGGATAGATTGTCTAAAAATTATAGGTGCTCAATATCTGTCATTTTATTTTTTGTGGGACATTTCATGAAAATGTTCAACTGCATATACCTTAGCCATCTATTGGGCCAGAGATCTTAAATTTGGTATACCACTTGATGAGTGCCAAAGTTCATGACATTAAGATGCATCATCTCAAAATTATACAGTACATGCTCAAAGTCTGTCATTTTATTTTTTGCAGGAAATTTCATGAAACATTTTATCTGCATATAACTCAGGCATCTTTGGATCTAGACATGTATAAGTTACCACAAATAACCTTTTCACAATGGTTATAGAATCATCTAAATATGGAGAGAATTGGACTAGAGATTTTTAAGTTACAAGGGTTCAAAATTTTGCTATGTTAATATTTGCAAACTTTTGTGAAAACTCTCAAAAATGTGGATGTTTGTAAATTATCTGCTCTTGCAGGCACAGACTTAACATTTGACATGTATATTATTCAATGTCAGTGTATCCTGGTGTCTAACACAACTGGATAAATTAGCTTAGCAGTTTCAAATTTACAGTGGAAAAAAAAAATACATTGCTAACATTTTCTCAAATATTTATAGTAGCATGTAGAAGATGCATCCAGAATTATTTTTGTGGAATTTAACAGTCACAATGCATGTATTACTACTTCATTTCATAAGCTAGGCTGAGAGTTTTGGAGTCTTGCTGTTCCACTGTGGGTGACTATTCCCCCCCTTCTGTCTTAGCGTAGTCAGACTGACTCAGTAGAACTACTGATCCCACTGATATTCTCCTGTCCTTCACAGTGGCAAAATCCCATAAAATGAGTCACCTACTCCTTTTCCTATCAATCTATCCTGTTGGAATAGCCAGAATTATTCTTTCCTGGTGTCCCAAACAGACATTGTCTTCCTCGTTACACTTTTTTAAGTACCTTTAGCTCCCAGGCTAGCACATACATCAGACTCCCTGGATCATCAATTTACTGGGCATGATCCTTATATATCTTGCATGGGGGATTGAATTGTTGACATTCTGTGCTTCCTTGCTCCAACTGGGTATCCAGTGAATGGGTGACTGAGACTGATCGACCACAATAAAGGCAACTCAGTTTCAGCGCCTGTGTTTTGGGCTACTGGACAGGGCAGAGGGGGGCTAGGAGGAAGGGTGAGGGAGGGTGACAGGAATCACACCACATGAGCAATGGAATGGGAGGGAAGGTATGTGGGAGGTAGTGCAGCAGTAGGCTGCTGAGCTGGCCATGTGGTATAGTGGTGAGGGTCATCAGTTGTGGTAGGGAGGGTGAATAGTTCGGGTCTGGGTGACGTGGTAGTTTTTGTGGCACACAGCTTTTGTTATTGTTTTGTTTTACACCCCCACCATACATGCAGCCCCCTGGAGTTGAGAATCTATAGTTAGGAGGGTACACCCCCACATACATTAGAGTGCCATCGCCACTGTTGTTGTCACTGTGAGTGTACATCTCCATTCTTTATTTTTGGTGATGTACACTTGCCCTAATGGCGATCACCATTCTCACATAGAACCTTCCAAATGGCGGGTCCACCACTGATGTGCTACCCAGCTCAGCTGTCAATTTCTTGGTGAAACTTTGCCTCTAGCTCCTGAACCTGGTGACCCCTGCACTACCTGTCTGTCATACCCCTATCCTTTACATTGAATTCCCAGATAAGACTGAATGAAATTAGCAAATTCCAGTGTTACAGAATGTTCATGAAATTCCACAATTTTCGCAAAGATTCATTGAATTTGACTTTACGTACAAATGTTATTTTGCAATTTCTGGCAGCAAGCAATTGATAAAATTGACACACACAGTCTCCTTGTAAGGTCTAAGAACCTACCAGATTTAATGACATTGCATTCTCTAATTTTAAAGTTTTAGGGGTTTATAAATTTGGAATTTACATCCTTGGAAAATGTAATTTTAAAATGTGACTGTTTGACTACTTTTAATTCAGTCCCATTTAAAGTTGTAAAAATGAACTTTGTCACAAATCAGCATGTGGTATAGTTGTTTAAATGCTCCAAACTGGTTAAATTTGGATACGTTGTTTTAAAATTAGAGGGAAATAACTGAAATTGAAATTTTGGCAACATGTTTGGCAGGCACTAACTCAGTCCCATTTGAAGACAGAAATCTGAAACTATGTACATATATAAATGTAGTGCTAATCTGTATACTTATAGAATTTTATAACATTTCAATAAATACTATCAAAATTATACCAAAATAACAGAAATCTGAATTTTGGCAAAATGTTTGGCTATCTATAACTCAGCACCCTTTGAAGCTTGAAACATAAAAGTGGTGCACATACTGTACCCATGTTATATGTTTCTCTAAATCTGGACACTACAGCAATTTGTATAAGAAATTTTAAAATGAGATCAAAATAATTGAAAATTAAGTTTTGATGAAATGTTTGTCCACCAATAACTCTGCCCCTATCAACCTACAATTCTGATATTTGGCATACTTATGTTTGTACCAACTCTATTTGTATTAAGAATGCCTCACCCATTGTCTGTAACAATCACATTATGTATGTTTTGTTTCTTCTGTACTACTGTACCATTGTAAACCCCCTACCCCCAGGGTGCATCTGGAATCAAGTGGTACTCCGCTCAGCATGCCTTCCTGGTAAATCTCTTAAATAAATAAATTAATTAATAAAAAGCTGTTTCTGTATCTACATACCAACTTCAGTGTCAGTTGGATACCCATTGTTAAAATGAAAGCAAAATAACTGTAATTTAAAATTTGGTGAAATGCCCCAGAATTTTCATGCAAATTCTGTGAAATTCTGTGGAATTGGAATTGCAAGTCTGTGAGCATTCCACAGGCAGAATTTTATATTCCCCACAGCTCTACCTCTGACATTTTTATTGATCTTGATAAAGCATTTGACACAGTGGCACTTTCCTCCTTCTGGGCAAGCTTATAACAGTGGGTTTATCTGACTGTGCAGTGAGCTGGTTTCACTCTTACCTGGGGGGGTACATCTCAAGCTGGATGGTTAGGCAGCTTCACTGCATCACCACTCCCAATCTGCTCAGGTGTCCCTCAAGGGTCAGTTCTGGGTCCTATTCTCTTTTCCATATTCTTTACTGACCTCCCCTCTGTCTGCTCCTCTGCATCCATTCATATGTATGCTGATGATACAGTTATTTTTGGATCAGGCTCCTCTTCTCTGATCTTACCTCACAGCTTCATCAGGATTTTGACAATATTCAGTGGTGGTTTGAGTCTAACCAACTATCCCTCAATGCCAGAAAAACAGTCTTCATGACTTTTTGCACCCATTAGAGGCATTTTAGACTCACCCACTCCATTCTTTTCACACCCTTGATGGTGCTGTTATTGTGGATGTAGCCTCTTTTTAGTACCTTGGAGTTTGACTTGACTATCATCTTGATTTCTGGGTTCATATTGATGCCATACAGAAAAAGCCTCACCACAAGCTTGGTGCACTACACAGGAACAAAGCGAGTATCCCACTTCCTGTCCACCAAGAGATTGTTTTAAAGATGATCCTCCCCATTTTTGATTATGGTGACATAGTCTATAGTGGAACCCCCAAATCCTCCCTTGCCAGACTGGACCCCCTATTCCACTGTTTTTGTCATTTTGCTTTAGATTGTCCCCCATGTACCCACCACTGATCACTCTACTCTGCTCTTCGCTGCCCTCTCTTGATGCCAGACACCTTTCCCATTGTGTTTCCTTTATATCTAAATTCTGGTTTGGTTCACTTCCCCTCCTACCTTACTTCACTTGTATCCTGTCCCTCAACTTCCTACTATCCTCTTCACAATAATACTTCCCATTCCCTCACTATTCCTTCTAGAAAATCTACTGCTGGCCAATCTGCTTTCTCATAGCACTTTCCTAAACATTGGTCCTCCCTTCCCTTGTCAATTCACTCCACCTCTTCAGCTTTCCCCTCAAAGTCTGTAATTCATGATTTCTATTCTCCTTCCTTCAACTGTCCTTGACTCTCTTCCTCCCTCCCTCCATTAGTTTTGCCCTGGAAATCTGTTTCTTTTATAATCTATACACGTTATTCTGATTTTCTTTAATTTTTGATTATTCTCCATGATATATTGTACTTGTTGTATATCATTATCCTCATCCCCTACTCCCAGGATGCATCTGGAAATGAGCTGACAGCTCAGTATGTCTTTTCCTTGTGAAACTGATTAACTAACTAGCTAACTAACTAACTAACTAACTAATTATATATTGCAATGTATGCATAATCTAAATGTTATTTGCCAATTATGAAATCTCAATAAAATATATTTGAAAAAAAAATAGACTGCTATGGTTCTCAAAGGAAGTGGTGGAAAAGGGATAGGCTAAAAGGATAGCCTTCAGGAAGTATATGGAGACACAGAGGATGGGTGAGTGTATCAGGAGATGCAGGGGGAAGCAGGGAAAGTAGTGAGGAGTGTCACAAACCCATTCCTGGGGGCTGGGTCCACTGAGCTCACAGGACCACACCCAAGTGCAATCTGTGATGGGGGGCAGGAATACACTCCTTGTGCCCTCCTAGAGTGCTCGCTAAGTTCACAACTTAAAACTCACCATGAGGTCCCAGGGCTTCCTCTCAAATCTGGGTAAGGGTAAAATACAGTATCAAGTCTGTAGCCAGGTGAGAACCCTCCTTGGTTGCTATATGGGGGGGCCCAAGCATTATGAACTCTTTGGGGCTACCCTCGTAATCCCTGATTTATGTCTTCTCCCATGGGTGGTACAGTGACCTAGGTCCCTCTTACAGAACCTCCTGAGACCTAATTATCTTCCCCACTTGGGCCCCAGATTCCTGTTCAGGATACTAGTCTTTGGTATTTATGGTGGCACCTTGGCAATTAGACAGGCCATCACAGATTTAATAAATGTTCCTACCTTTACACATACACAGATCACTCACAGGCAGTTTTTAAAAAACAAGTGTTTTTACTAATACTTAAATAATTATTATTCAAGCCTTACAAACAAAAGATTCAGAAATGTGGTTACAGAATAATAAAACAAAGTTGGAAAAATATAAATACAAAGATATGCTGTGACATTTAACTGTCTAGTTTCTACCTTTTTTGTGGGGAATTAGAAGTCCAGAAAACAAACAACGTTTCTGCAAGTTTTCCAAGTCCCAGTTCTTATCACAGACTGGCTGTCTTGTGTTGTGTTGGAAGAGTGTGTCATGAAAAAGTGTGTCAAATGCACTGTTCTGAAGGCCTTATATACCTGGTCCTTCAGTCTGTGGTTAACTGATGGCCCTATCTTTTTAGGCCAGCAGGGATCTCTCTTGATCTTTCCAAGTTTTAAGGTAATCAGTATTAGTAACTTTTATATTCCTTCCACAGCCCAACTTTCTGCCACTTAATAAAATGTAAACAGACTTCCTGAATTGGTGTTGCCCCGGATCCTGTTCTCGAAATACCTTTGCTTTGAAGTGAAAAGGTTTATGACTATATGAGATGTGCTCTATCTCCTGAAAGTTGTAACACCTCTTTCCCTTTTGATCAGCTTACAAGGAACTTCCATCCTTTTGAAATGTAATTTCAGTTTCCTGTTAAATAAATCTTTCCCAGACTCTAGAATACACATCCTCCACATGTAACCCCTTTAAAACAAACATGGGCATCTCACTGTCAAATCTTATCCTGGCCTGTTTGGGAATTTAAAGATAACCAAAATCACAGAAAAATATAGCAGCAACATGTCTGCAATATTATCACAGTGGCCAACTCGCAACATCCCTCCCTCCTTAGACTGAATTTATGAGAACACACCACTATTGGATGGTAGGGATCCCACAGTTCGGTAGCCAACTCACAATATCCCTTCCTCCTTAGATTGAATTTATGGGAACACACCACTATTTTATGGTAGGGATCCCACAATTCAATTACTGTTCTAAATGGTGAGATAGGCCATCTGTGTTTGCTTTGGCTGACCCAGCCCTGTGCATAATTGTCATGTCATAGGCCTGCGGGGCAATACTCCATCTAAGGAGCCATCCATTTGTTTTGCCCATCTGATTTAACTACTTTAGAGGATTGTGATCAGTCTGTACCTTGATGCACCTTCCATAGAGGTATGGCTCTAATTTCTTCAGGGCCCATACTAGTGCAAGGCATTCCTTTTCAGCCGTGGAGTATGCCTGCTCCTGTGAAAGTAACTTCTTGCTCAGGTACACTATTGGGTGGTCTCTTCCCTGATTAGATGCCTGGCTGAGGACTGCCTCAATCCCCACATCTGAGGCATCCGTCTGTGCTACAAACTGCCTAGTGTGATCTGAACTGGCCAGCACAGGGGCACTGAACAGTGCTCCTTTTAGCCATGCAAATGCTTGTTCATGGGCTGACACCCAGTTTACCTTTTTGGGCTGTCGTTACTTTAGCAAGCAAGATAGGGGAGCCACCAGGGTACTGTAATTGGGCACACATTTTTGGTAGTACCCTGCAGCTCCTAGGAAGCTCCTAACCTGCTTCTGCATTTCAGGCATGGGCCATGCCTCTATTGCCTCAATCTTTGCTTGATTAGAATGAAACTGACCCTGCCCCACTACATGGTCTAGGTATGGCACCTCTGCCATAGCCACCTGGTACGTCTTGGCCTTGACAGTAAGCCCTGCCCTCTGTATCCTGCCCAGCACTTCCCTCAGGGGGGACAGGTGTTCCTTCCAGCTGATACTGAAGATGGCAATATCATCCAGATAAGGCACTGCATACTCTTCAGTACCATGTAACACCTGGTTGACCAGCCTTTGGAAGGTTGCAGGGGCATTCTTCATTCCAAAAGGCATTACCTAGCACTTGAATAATCATATTGGAGTGATGAAGGCTGACTTTTCTCTAGCTCTGGCAGTTAACTCCACCTGCCAGTATCCTTTCATCAAGTCAATTGTGGTAAGGTGTGTCGCCCCTCCCAACTTGTCTAATAGTTCATCCATCAATGGCATTGGGTGGGTGTCAAACTTCATGACTGTGTTGAGTCCATGACAGTCCACACAAAAGTGAGTAGATCCATCTGGCTTGGGAACAAGGACTACGGGCAAGGCCCAGGGATTGTGGGATTTCTGGATTACCCCTAAAGCCAACATTTCCTCCTCCTCCTTCCTAATGTCATTTAGGATGGCCTTAGACACTTGGTAGGCTGTCTGTCATATGGGCACTTGTGTCTCCGTGTCTACATCATGTGTCACTAAGTGGGTTCATCCAGGCTTGGCCATAAACAAAGGGGAAAAGTCCTGTAAAACCTCCCTCACTTCCTGTGTCTGTTCTGGGGTCAACTGGGGTGACAGCTTGATTGCCTCCAAAGAAGACTCCTGCTTGTTTTCCTCTAGCATGTCCAGGAGGGATCTTCCTCATCAATCCCCTCCCCAGGACTACACACTGCAAATACCATGTCAGCCATATTTGCATATGGCTTCAACATATTGACATGGTACATCCTATGGGTATGTCTTCTATCAGGCAGTTCTACAGTAGAGTTTATGTCATTAACCTGTCTGACTAGCTTGTATGGTCCCGCCCACTCAGCCTGCAGCTTGTTTTTCTGAACTGGAATTAGGTCCATTACTTGCTGACCTGCGCTGTAGGAGTGAGTTCTGGCTCTGCAGTTGTACTAGACTTTTTTCTTTTGTTGGGCAGCTGACAGGTTGTTTTAGGCGGCACCCATAAGCTCCTTCAGCTTCTTCCTAAACTCAAGGACATACTCCACTACAGGAGTTTCCTGGATGGTGTGCTTGCCTTCCCAGTCTTTCTGGATCACATCTAGGGACCCACACACCCTACGTCCATATAAGAATTCAAAGGGAGAGAACCCTTTTGACTCTTGGGACCTTCCCTGTATGTGAACAGCAGGTAGGGAAGGTAGGGAAGGTATTTCTTCCAGCCCCTCCTATGCTGTTTAGCAAATGCTTGGAGCATCATTTTTAGGGTATCATTGAACCTTTCCACAAGCCCATTGGCTTGTGGGTGATACGGTATAGTACATCTCTGCACCACTCCATACTTCTCCCACAAACACTTCATCAGGTCTGACATGAAGCTACCCCCTTGATCAGAGATAATCTCCTGTGGAAACCTGACACAGGAGAAAATCCCTAGCTAGGCATCTGCCACTTTGTCTGCCTTGAGTGAGGAGAGGGCGACCGCCTCTGCATATTGGGTGGTGTAATCAACCACCGTTAGGATAAACTTTTTCCAGGAGAAGCTTGGGGTATTCAAAGATCCCACAATATCCATTCCTATCCTCTGCAATGGCTCCTCCACAATGGGCAAGGAAAATAGGGCAGCTTTTGTTTTACTTCCTGCCTTCCCTATCTGTTGGCACTGATGACAAGACATGCAATATTCCTTCACCTGCTGGGTGAACTGTAGGCAATACAAATTTTGAGCTAATCACTGCATGGTGCAAGGGATGCCCAGATGTCTGGATATGGGAATAACATAAGCGACCTTGAGCAACCGCTCACGATACCCCTGGGGAATGACAAGCTGCGTGTCCATCACCCGTCCCTCTGTCATCATGTGCTGTGTATACAACAGTCCATTGTCCCAGAAGGTATTGGGTCAATACTGCACATGTAAGCATGATATTAACCGTGCTGTATAGTGAGCACCTGGGTTTACAGTGACAAGGGTAGAACAGTGGTAGGAGAATACTGCTACCCCTGTTGCTGCATACAGAATGGGAGGGTGGAGAAGTTGCCATGTGCTGGGTGCCTGGTTGAGCCATTTCTGTGGAAGAGTGGTTAGGGTACCATCAAATGGCATAGTCTGGAGACCTGGGACTGTGGTTGGTTCACCCCAGGTTTCCCCTGCTACGATGTTTTGCCAAGATTTAAAAAAACAAACAAAAAAACCCCGACCCCCTCCTGAGTTTCTCCCCATCCTCAAGCTCCCCCCTTCAGAGTTAGTTATTTAAGTTCTGGGGGTGTGGGGGGGCAAAGCCCCCCCGCAAAAAAAGATGAAGACCCATTGTTTTCAATGGGCACAGTATGTGGAATGGGTTGGTGCTTTGCCCGACTCTGTTTTTGTCTGGCGCTGTTTTGCTGTGGCATTTTTAGCCATGTTGTTTTGGCGTGTGGTGGAATGACCCCATGCCTATGTTTCATGTCATCTCCCTATGTCCTGTCAGATTCTGCACAAGCCCTCAGCCTCTCCCAAACTAGGATCAGTCCTCTGAGTGGAGGCAAAATCTTCAAATTTTTCCAAAGCATGGGACATGACCTCCTCAGTTCCTAAACTGTGGTCCATAGCTCTAGCCTCATGTCATTTAGAGTCACTGCCATTCCTAACCTTATGATTATTTGTTACCCCTCCCTCCTCAGGGTAACCATCTGAAGCTATTTAGTGAATGGCTACTTGGGGAAGTCCTACTTCCATTTCAGTACTCTTCATGTCAGGAGACACAGACTGGGGAACCAGCCTCCTACTCTTTTCTACAGGGGCTTCTGTGGAGGTTCAGGGAATAACAAGGAGCCTTAGCTGTCTGACTGTGGGTAATCACACATACCACCCCCTGCTGTATATTATTCCCTATAATCACATCCCGGGCGAGGTTGTCTGTCACTGCTACTTTTAGCATAGTCTCTCCTGTCTCACCCCAATCCAGGAGAACACTAGCAAGTGGCAGGGTTTTCTCCTCCCCAGTGAATCCTCTCACAGTTACAAACTGATTAGGTATAAGCTGTTAAGGCCTGACCAAATCTCCTATTACCAGGGTAAGAGATGCACCCCTGTCCCTTAACCCATTGGCCTCCACCCCATTTATAGTAACCAGGTGCATGTGTTCCCTCAAGTTTTCAGGCATGCTTCCAGGGATACACAGTGCACCCACTTCCGTTCAAGACACATCTTGCCCACTCTGTACCTTTTCAGGACACTGTCTAGCAAGATTCCCTGGCTGTTTACAAAACCAACATTCATCATTTCTTTTATCCAGGAAATCCTGTTTTGGTAACTTGGAACTTCCCCAGTTCTGCAGAGGCAGTGTGGGGTTTAGCTGCCCTGAAGGCATGCTTTTCCTTTTTTGCCCTGCTGCACCTTCCACCCCACTTCCTTTCAGAGCAGGCCTGCTCCTGGCATAGCGGTTTGAGAGCTCAGCAGCCTGCTGTGCTGTTTTTGGATCTCAGTCCTCTAGCCAGGTTTTCAACTCTGCTGTACAAGCCCAAAAGAACTGCTCTAAAAGTACAACTTCCTCAATTTTCCCCACAGAGTTTACTTCCACCCCCTCCCACCAACATTTTAAAAAGTGATGTTGCTTTTTGGCGAGTTCCTCAAAGCTCATGTCAGGACTTTTTTGGCATTTACAGAATTTAACCCGGTAGGCCTCAGGAGTTAGTTCATAATTTTTAAGTAAAGCAGCTTCAGTTTCTCATAATTTTTACTGTCCTCATTGTCCATTTGGCCTAGCATCTCATGCCCTTTTCCAGTAAACAGCAGGGATAGCTGAAAGCTCCAGGCCTCCCTGGGTATCTTGGCCTGGATACAGACCTTTTCAAATGAATTAAAAAATGCATCCATATCCTCCCACCTCTTTAAACTGAGCTATTAATTTGGAATTCAATTGATACCCCAGTCCTGGAGTTTCAGGTTCACCCCTGACACTTACCTCCTCTGGCACTGGCTGTTGGAGTCTTAGCCTCTCCAGTTCAAACTCCCTCTGATGCTGCTGTTCCTTGGCCTCTCTCTGGCACTGCCTTTCCTGCATCTCCAGTTTGAACCTCTTCTGCTGTCTTTCTTGCTGGGCTTTGACTTTCTCTGCTCCAACTCCAATTTCCTCAGCTCAAATTGTAGCCTGATCCCTTCCAGCTCCAGCTTTGTGGTGGCCTTCCCCTGGTATTGTGGCTCTGGTTTCCCTCTGGTCTCACTGTCCTCCTCTCTGGGAGTAGACACTGTGATGTTCCTTGGCACCCCCATGCCCAAGGTCTGGTCCCTTTAGTCACTGGCCATTACTCAAGCATCTGGGCAACTGCTTGCTCATCAGCTGCCACGAGAGCCTTCATGAGGTTATTTTTGGTTTGCCCCTTGAAATGGACCCCTCTCTTGACACAACTGCCTTAACTGGTCTGCAGTGCATTCACTGTAGTTGGAAGCCATCTTCTTCCCTCACTACTGCTACACTAGCTTACACCGTAAAAAAAAAAAAAAGAGGGTAGGAACTTTATAGTGTAACCAGATTGTTTTTTTTTCACATCGCTGCCCTGTTTGTGTGTTGACTGTTTACAGTTTATCAATCAGATACACCGGCCACGAATCTGATGGCTATGCCTGTGCCACCAATACCTCTCAGATCCTACCACTATGTCACCAGATCACTCACGAACCTGCTCCTGGTGGCTGGGTCTCCTGAGCTCACAGTGTCTACCCCTTAGTGCAATCCATGATGGGGGACAGGAAAACCCTCCTCATATCCTCCTAGAGTGCTCGCTGAGTTCACAACTGAACACTCACCATGAGGTCCCAGGGCTTCCTCTCAAATCTGGGTAAGGGTAAAATACAGTCTCAAGTCTGTAGCCAAGTGAGAACCCTTCCTGACTGCAGTACTGGGGGAACACCCAGGCATTATGAGTTCTTCAGGGCTTCCCTCTTAATCCCCAATTTGTGTCTTGTGTCTTCTCCCACGGGTGGTGCAGTGACCTAGTTCCCATTTACAGACCCTTCCAAGACCTATGTATCTCCCCTACATTGGTCCCAGATTCCCATCCAGGTTCCTAGTCTTTGGTAGCTATGGTGGCACCTTGGCAATTAAACAGGCCATCACAGATTTAATAACCATTGCTACCTTCACACACACACAAATCACTCACAGGCAGTTTTTAAAAGCAAGTGCTTTTACTAATACTTAAATTTTATTTATTTATTTATTGAAGGTATCAGAATTACAAATCTTTGAGTCAGATATTCATTTACAAAGGCTCCACATCAAAAAGGTACAAAAGGAAAAACATCTTGGATGCAACCAGGGCAAAATTAAAATGAATTAGTGCAGTTACAATGATTGATAAAAAAGAAATAAATACACAGATGAACAGTCAGAGTTAAAGCTAATACTACTAAGCAGAAGTAAAATATCATAGAGCGAGGTCACAGTACAGTTGAGTGTAAAACAAGGGAGAACATACAAGATGAGAAGACAAGTAGTAGACAATTGGTAGAGAAAGAGAAGCAGATTGGGGAGGTAAGGAGGATGTTAGAGAAAACAGGAGGGGGGAGGTAGCTGGTAGGCCAGAGATCACGGGGGGGGGGAAGGTAGGGCAGCTGACTGTGGAGGGAGATTAGACAGGGAGAGTAATAGGGGGACCTGCAGTCTGAGAGGCCATTGTCTAGCAAGGAAGAAGTTTAGGGTAGGGGTAAATAAATGGGACAAACTGAGATCCTAGAAACAGTTACGGTGACTAGAGGCAAGGAGATGTTGTCTGAGCAAATTTTTTAAAAGGGCCAAGTTTATAGACAGATGAGATATCAGAGGGTAATCCATTGAGCCAGAGTGGTGCCCTATACAAGAAAGCCCTCTGCCCCAAGGAGGTCCTATGAAATGGGACTAGGAAAAATGATTTAGTGGAGTTTCTAGTCTCATGGGTGGTAGGGACCTCTTTGAGGAGGCATTGGGTAGAGGAAGGAAGGAGGCCTGAGGTTAATTTCCTGGCCAGCAGGCAGGTATGGTAAAAAAGCCTGGCCTTGAAATTCAACTAGTTTGTTTGTTCATACAAATCAAAAGTGTGTGTAAGGTGATTATTGCCATTGAACAGGTGACATGATTTATTCAGGGAGACCGTAACCATTGAAGGGCAGAGTCAGCTGCAGAACCATAAATAACAATACCATAGTCAACTATGGACAGTACTGAGCTGGTGACACCCAGACGCATGGCATCAGCTGACATACAAGACCTATGCCTGTAGAGAAGGCCTATCCTGGTATTTACAGCCTTACAGATTTGGTCAGTGTGCTCCTGGAAGGAGAGAGAGGAGTCAAGAGTCATGCCAAGATACTTGAAATGTGACACCTGTTCCAGGGGTACAAACTGGCAGTTCAGAATTTTTAGGGGTGCTCCTTTATATTTGTTTTGTGGATTGGCAAATACCATAACTTTAGTCTTTTTATAGTTTAAAAGAAGCTTATGGCTGGAGAACCAGGATTCAGATTCAGAGAAAAACATTTGGAGGTCCTTCTGAAGAGAGGCAGGGTTTGGGTGGCTGCAATAGATAACAGCGTCATCCACATATAGTAAATTTGACCAGAACAGGCTTGGGGAAGGGTGCTAAGGAACAAGCTGAATAGAAGAGGGCCAAGAATTGAGCCCTGGGAAACACCAGAGTGAGCTGGCAAACAAGTGGAGAGTGTATCATTGATTTTTACTCTCTGCATACGGTTGCATAGATAATTGGCAAACCAGGAGGTGGCATCCAAGAAGAGGCCAAGAGAAGATAGTAAATTGAATAGGAGAGAGTGATTGACCATGTCAAAGGCTTTGGTAAAGCCTATATAAACAGACTCAACTAAGTGGCCATGGTCAAGGGCCTTATGTTGTAATCTGTGTATTCCAGCAGCACAGTGGTTGTACTGTGACCCTGCCTAAATCCATGCTGCTGTAGACACTGAAGGTTGTATTTCAGCAGATGATCATAAAGTTGATCAGTCACGATCTATTCAAAGGATTTTGAAATGGGGGGTAGGATAGAGATTGGGCAATAATTACTATGGGAGGCCCTATCCCCACTTTTAAAGATAGGTGTTACAACAGCAGATTTCCATTGGGAGATGAATTTTCCCATGCAAAGGGAGAGATTTAAATTTTGGTAAGGGGGAGTAGTATGACATCCAGGTTCAGTGACAGGAGCTTCAGGTCTAGTAAGTCAATTCTAAATCTAAACTTCCCCAGGACCCTAGTAAGGTATCATTTAGCTTCATGGGTAGAAATGGCCCTAAAGCAAAATGGAGGGATTCCTGCCAGTGGGGGGGGGGAGAGTTGAGAGGATGGGTGAAAAAGTCAAGGGGGAGAACACCACTTAGATTGCAGAAAGCAGTGTTAAAGGTATTCGCAATAAGCTGTGGATCCTGGGAAATAACACCATTGATATTCAGAAGGGATGGGGGGGATGAGTTGGGTCTTCCGGTAAGGCCCTTGATATTTTCCTAGCACCTCCTCCCTTCACCCCAGGAGGAGGAGAGACAAGCTTGGAATTGGGCAGCTTTTGCATGATGAACTTCTCTGGAGCAGACATTTCTCACAGCCCTATAGCTCTGCCTGTCAGAGGTGAGACCAGAAGCAAGGGCCTTGTGCCAGAGATTGTTCTGGATGTGCATGAGGTCAAGGAGTGCAGGAGTGCTCCAAGGGGAACCACAGCCTTTGATTAGATGCTTAGTGTAAGAGGCAAAAATGTCACATGCTAAATTAAAAGTGGAAATGAAATGAAGTAATCTAGTGCACTATCGAGATTAGTAGCTGTGTCCAGAGAGGTCCAGTCTCATTGGCGGAGATACAGTGAAGCCCACCAGGATGAAACGCAGTGTCACAGGTTTACTACATGACAAAAGGGGTTAACTCCCATTGAAATTGCATTGTTTGCTGCAGTAACTCTACTGCAGAATTCTGCAGTGCTGTGCTTCATCCTGGTGGGCTTCACTGTAGTTCTTTAACTGCACCAGGGAGCCTTTCTTAAGGGAACGCATATACATAAGCTTTGGGGGGGGGGTTCGGGGTATGGTTAGACCAGGTGGAAAGGATAGGGGAATGGTCACTTAAAGAGTTGGGTAGTATGGTGACATTGTAGAGTCTCTCAGGCTGGTTTGTAAAAACAAGATCAATTAAGTTACTGGTACCAGTTCTATAATTGGTCCTTGTAGGTAATGTCATGACCTGAGTAAGGTTTAGGGCTGCCACAGTATCTTTGAATGGTGCAGCAGTAGGTGCCAACCTGTTAATATTAAAGTCACCCAGAATGATGATCTCAATATTTGTGGGCAGCTGAGAGACATAGTCAAGAATGGAGTCGAATGCCAGTTTAGGGTTATGGGGTGGGATATAAACTGCCACGGCAGTAAGTGATTTGCCTGAGTTACCAACAGCAATTTTGACAGAGAAGGCCTGGGCTCCATGGCTGAGAGAGGCGGTGTGCAGAACCTGTCTTTGGAGAGAGAATTCCAGAGGTAGATGGCACAGCCTCCACCCCTTTTTGCCACCTGTCTTCTCTGTAAAGCATGTAATTGGGTAGGGCTATGGCAGAGTTGGGGATTTTAGGAGTTAGCCAAGTTTCCATAATGGCCAGGAGGTCTGCATTGTGCTGAGTAATCCAGCCTTGAAGGGGGTCAGTTTTTTTTTATTAAACTACAGATAATTTAGTGAGGCAATTTGTAGTCTACCGGTTTAATGAATGGGGGTATAGGCTGTGTAAGTGGTCCTGGATTGGGATCGATATTGCCAGAGAGAAGTAGGAGAAGAAGTGCCAGTCTAAAGTAAACACAATACAGTACCCTGCTTTTGAGTAACTGTTTACAATAGGGGGAGATGACAGCCTTAGAAGGAATTGGAAGGGAGAGTGGTAGCAGGAGTAAGTGCTGGATGTAGAGGTGGCTAGAGGAGTGGAGAGCCAGGCCAAGCAGATGAGTACTGGTGAGTGAAGGGACACTAATGTTGCCACCCGTGGGAGCATGTATGAGATTAGTAAGCTGAGGGTAAGTAGGAATTGTGCTAGTAGGAAAAGGAGTAGGGGGAAAGGCAAGGACAAAAAGTACTAAAGGGCAAGTGAGCCAAGAGGAGTGGAGCATTGTAGTAGATAGGAGGGGAGCTTGGAGAGGTGGGGAAAGAGGATAAGTTAGAAAAAAGGGCAGGGGTAATTAGGCAAGGAGCAATGGCGCAGTGTAGGATGACCACCTGCAGTGTAGAGGGTCAGGGGTTCAAGTACCATGACAGGAAAGAGGGAAGAGTAAGCTGAGAAGAGACAGATGGGGAGCGAGGACCAGGGGAAAAACAGGGTCAGAAGGAGGTAAAGCAGCTGAGAGGGAATTAGAAAGCAGAGTGTAAGGGATAGATGACAGGCTTATTTACAGACCCCTCGGGGGGTCAGTGCCTATAAACTACTAATGGAAAAGTTGACACTTTGTTGCAGTAGGGGTCAGATCATGTGGTCAGACATGTGACCATTGCATCCCCATAAGTCAAGGGCTGACCTTGGGTTGGTGGGTGGCTGGGGTGGGCGGGGCAGTCGATGCATAGCATCAATGGGCTAATACCCCATCAGTTGCAGGCCTCTGTCAGGTTGCATTTCAGCTTCCAGGAGAGAGAGCTTGTTTACCTTACTGGCTGCTCCCATAACACAAGCTCTTCGATCATTATGCAAGAATTACAAACAAATGATTCAGAAATCTGGTTACAGAATAATAAAACAAAGTTGGAAAAATATAAATACAAAAACACACTGAGAAATTTAACTGTCTAGTTTCTACCTTGTTTATGGGGAATCAGAAGTCTAGAAAATTAATGAAGTTTCTGCAAATGTTTTCCACGTCTCCGTTCTTATCACAGTCTGTCTGTCTTGTGTTGTGTCAGAAAAGTGTCTCAGGAAAGAGTGTGTCAAATGTCCTTTTTTAAGGGCCTTATATAACTGGTCCTTTAGTCTGCGGTTAGTTCATGACCTTATCTTTTTAGGCCAGCAGGGGTCTCTCTTGCGCTTTCCAAGTTTTAAGGTAATCAATATTAGTAACATTTATTCCTTCTACAGCCCAACTTCCTGCCACTAAATAAAATGTAAATAGACTTCCTGAATTGGTGTTTCCCCAGATCTTGTTCTCAAAATACCTTTGCATTGAAGTGGAAAGGTTTATGACTATAGGAGATGTGCTCTCTCCTGACAAGTTACAACACCTCTTTCCCTTTTAATCAGCTTACAAGGAACTTCCATCCTTTTGAAATATAATTTCAGTTTCCTGTTAAGTAAGTCTTTTCCAGACTCTAGAATACACATCCTCTGCATGTAACCCCTTTAAAAAATCACGGGCATCTTCCTGTCAAACCTTATGCTGGCCTGTTTGGGAATTTAAACATAACCAAAATCACAGAACAATATAACAGCAATATGCTTGCAATATTACTACAGTGGCCAACTCGCCACAAGGAGCACAAAGGTGTAAACTGAGGAAAGAAGCGGTCGTGAGGGCTCAGCCCGTAGCCCTCCCCCAGCAAAGGACACCTCTCTTCCTCGAGGACTCGTTTGGCCAGTGGACCCGGCGGTCGTGAGGGCTCAGCCCATAGCCCTCCCCCAGCAAAGGACACCTCTCCTCCTCAAGGACTCGTTTGGCCAGGTAATCCCCTGCACAAGCAATCCGTCTCAGCTGACCCGAGGTCTTCTTGACGCCAAATTTGAACCTGCTGGAGCCTCCCCCGATGGCGCAAGAGCTGGAAGGACCGTAAATGGGAACTCTAGTCTGGTGCCCCCACATGCTGCACTCCGTTAGCCTTGTTTGCTAAAACTCAGTAATTTCACCTAAACGGAATGCAATTTGGGAGCATTTTAACTTGTCTTTATATTGTCTGCTGCTAGCCTTTGTTTTTGTTTGTTAAAACTCAGTAATTTCTACTTAAACGGAATGCAATTTGTGAGCATTTTAACTTGTCTTTGTTATTGTGCACCAAAACGGAATGCTAGGTTGCCCTCCAGTGGTGCGAAATCTGTACAAAACGTTTAGTACTGTTGGTGTAGGTCAAATTACTGGGCACATGTAATCTGCACCGTAACTTGTATTTCTGCAAAATCAGTCTCCGGCTGCCATCTTCACCTGCCTGACTAGCTGAAGCGTCCCTCCCCTGATTTGTCCCCTGCTGTGCATCCCACCCTCCCTCTTACCTTAATTTATACCTGTGCTCTTTTTCTCCTCAGTGGACCCAGCAGTCGTGAGGGCTCAGCCCGTAGCCCTCCCCCAGCAAAGGACACCTCTCCTCCTCAAGGACTCGTTTGGCCAGGTAATCTCCTGCACAAGCAATCCATCTCAGCTGACCCGAGGTCTTCTTGGTGCCAAATTTTAACCTGCTGGAGCCTCCCGCGACGGCGCAAGAGCTGGAAGGACCGTAAACGGGAACTCTAGTCTGGTGCCCCCACATGCTGCGCTCCATTAGCCTTGTTTGCTAAAACTCAGTAATTTCACCTAAATGGAATGCAATTTGGGAGCATTTTAACTTGTCTTTGTTATTTGCTGCGCTCCGTTAGCCTTGTTTTTGTTTGCTAAAACTCAGTAATTTCACCTAAACGGAATGCAATTTGTGAGCATTTTAACTTGTCTTTGTTATTGTGCACCAAAAACGGAATGCTAGGTTGCCCTCCTGTGGTGCAAAATCTGTACAAAATGTTTAGTACTGTTGGTGTAGGTCAAATTACTGGGCACATGTAATCTGCACCGTAACTTGTATTTCTGCAAAATCAGTCTCCGGCTGCCATCTTCACCTGCCTGACTAGCTGAAGCGTCCCTCCCTTCTCCCCTGATTTGTCCCCTGCTGTGCATCCCACCCTCTCTCTTACCTTAATTTATACCTGTGCTCTTTTTCTCCTCAGTGGACCCGCGGTCGTGAGGGCTCAGCCCGTAGCCCTCCCCAGCAAAGGACACCTCTCCTCCTCGAGGACTCGCTTGGCCAGGTAATCTCCTGCACAAGCAATCCATCTCCAGCTGACCGAGGTCTTCTTGGTGCCAAATTTGAACCTGCTGGAGCTCTCCCGACGGCGCAAGAGTTGCTAGTCTGCTGAACGCCATGCTCCGCCCCCACCACCACCCTTGGTCGGTTGTCTGTTTTATAGGCTGCAGGGAGCCATGTGGTGCCAAAAACCTATCAGCCCTTTTTCCATCTGCAGGTTATTTTCTTCACCACTAGTGGCTGCTCTATCTAGCCTAGCTCACTTCTCCCATTTGTAACCCACCTACTTACATAGCTGAGTCGCTTATAATCCACCCCTTGATCTACCTAGCTCCTTGTGCCACGCACCTGAAAGGTAGGCACCCACAGGAGCGTGACCCTCCATAATTGGACAAAACCCCTAAACAAAACCCCAATTCCTCAGCCTGAAAACGCTGACCCCTCCCTCCAAGATTGGACAAACCCCTAATCTCCAGCCAGTCTCTCTGTCATTTTCTCCTCTATCCTGTCCCACTGCGCTCTTCCTCAGCCCTTACTTATCTTTCCTCTGCATCACTGGACCCACCCTGGGACATGGCCTCCACCCTGCCCCTACCCTCCCTCTCAATGCCTCCCCTGGCTCTCCTCAAAAGGGCTCAAAATTGCACACATGAACATGAGTAGCCTCCTATGCAACCTAACTGAGCTCACTGTGTGGGTTGCCCACTACAAGCCTGACATCCTGGGACTCTCTGAGACCTGGCTTAAGCCCCACATACCCGATGCCCAGTGCACCCTCCTGGGCTACAACCACATCAGGCGAGACAGACCAGGCAAGAAGAGAGGTGGCGGGGTGATTCTTTATTACAAGGCACACCTAAACTTGTCCCCCATTGACCACTCATCTTCCATCCCTCCTGCATGTGAGTTTCTGCATGCTCTCCTCCTGCTGGGCCACACAAAGAAAATTCACCTAGTGTGCACTTACATCCCCCCCAAGGATGGTCTGACTGGTCTCTCCTCCCTGCTTGGCTGCATCAGACCTACAGTGGGTCCCAATGAAACCCTACTAATAGGTGACTTCAATTTGAACTGGTTGGGCACCAACCACCACTTGTATGAGCCTCTGCTCTCGGGGCTTGCACTCACCCAAGTTATAACTAAACCGACCAGGCTCGCTGTGCGGGGGAACTCAAGATCCCTTATTGACTGGATTCTGTCCAACCGGCCTGCCAATATCATGTCCTCTGGCAGCCTCCCGGATGCCATCTCTGACCACTCCCCTACCTACTGTGTCTAGGGCATCTCTCAGCCAAAAGTTCCTAGCAAATTGATTGAACTGAGGGACTACTCCAAATTTAATACCCATGACCTCCTGTCCGACCTCAACACTATTGACTGGACAGGGGTCACTACCGCCAACGACCCCTCGCGGTCCTTGGATCTATTCCCAAAGCTTATCCCCTTCAGAACAAACATGCCCCTCACTAGGAGAAGGGTTGTGGCACCGTCACCAAATGGCTAAATGGAGCCTATTCTCCTCTTGAAGGCCAGGACAAGTGTTGGGCGACCCATAAGGCCTCCCAAAATAACCATGATCTGATGACATACAGACACCTCAGAAACTCCTGCAAAGAGCCATCCGCTCTGCAAAAAGCGAGTTCTGTAAAGCAGCCTTACTCTCCTCCAGCAGCAACCTGAGGAGTTTCTGCAAAACATTAAAAACACTATTGGGGGTCAGCTAAGGCACAGGTCTCTGACCTACTAGTTGGTGGAGTCAGCTGCACAACCCGCACCATTGCAAACACCTTCAACTCTCTGTTTTCTGAACTGCCCTCCCCAGCCCCTCCCATCTACCCCTTGGTGCCCCCCTCCCAGTCTCCTCCCTCGGCCCCTCTTCCAACTGAGACATGTTTCTCCTAAGGAGACCCAGATGCTTCTCTTGGGCCTCTCCCCTCACACTGGCACTGGGCACGACTGCCTCGAACCGAAACTACTCAGACTGGGGGCCCACCTCCTTGCCAGGCCTGTCTCGCACTTATTCAACCCCTCCATTAACACTGGGATCATTCCTGACCTGTGGAAAGTGGCCAAGGTTGTTCCTGTCTTCAAACAAGGAAATCCCAAAGATCCTGGCAACTACCGTCCCATTGCCATTCTGTCCGCCACAAGTAAACTCCTCGAGAAAGCTGTTGCCTCCCAGCTCTCCCAATACATCCAGGACTACAACATCCTCTCTCCTGCCCAGCACGGCTTCAGGAAAGGGCATAGCATGTCCACCGCCCTTGCTGTAGTCACTTCTCTGATCAGGGCAAGTGCTGACCAAGGCAACCTCACTGGAGCCATTTTTGTGGACCTCTCAAAATCATTTGACTGGGTTGATCACACCCTCCTTGGCTCCAAACTCCTATCCCTTGGATTCTCCCCCTCCGCCCATGCTTGGTTCCTAAACTACCTCTCCAACTGTCAGCAATTCACCTACTTCAATCGGACATCCTCCAACCTCTCACCCGTCCGCTGCGGGGTCCCTCAAGGATCCGTCCTTGGTCCAACCCTATTCTCATTATTTATCAATGACCTTCCATCCGTCACTGCCCATGGCCACGCCACCTTGTATGCCGATGATCTCGCTCTCCTGGCCAGCTCCCGGGACATCTCCACAATAAACTCACATCTGAACTAAGACTTCGAACGCATTCAAACTTGGCTGGGTGACTACAGGCTCACCCTCAATCTGAACAAAACCCAATCCATGCTGTTTGGGTCCTTAAACAAAATAAAATCCTGCCCTGACCCCCTGCTGATCCATGGGGTTGACGGCTCACCCCTTGAGATGGTAACCTCCGCTAAGTACCTGGGCATCACCTTAGATCCTCAGTTGGACCTCACCTCTCACATTCGCAATGTTTACAAGGCCACTAATTGTAAGCTTGGTTTAGCCTACCGCACTAATAACTGCCTTACCCCTGCCGCCCGCTTGGCCCTAGCTAGGGGGGTCCTCCTCCCATCACTCTGTTACAGACTTGTAACATTTGTACCTGTTCCCAAATCCAGCCTCTCAAAATGGGACACAGCCTACAACAATGTCTGCTGCTTCGCGCTTTCCGCCCTTCCCCTCACCCATCGTTGTGACCTATACAGCCGCCTGGAGTGGCTTCCCCCTGAGAAGCATCGCTCCTTCATTCTAGGTAATTTCATTGACAACATCATCCATTCTAGCACCCCCCCAGCTCTGGCCCTTTCCCTTAAACCTAGCGCCACATCCTACCACCTGCGATCTACATCAACTCAGGAATGCCTGGTTCCTAGAACACGCACCCTTGTGGGGGACTGAGCCTTCCACACCTATGGCCCCAAACTCTGGAACTCGCTACCTGAGCTCACTCGGTCCTCCTCCTCCCACCCAAGTTTTAAAGCCTCCCTCTGGAACTTTCTGAAACCTTCCTCCCCCTGTTCCTGCTCAACGTAGTCCTACTCCCCTGCCCCTCCCCACCCTCCAACCTGACTGGACAGTGGGGGTCTCAGAGTGACTTGCACTTCTCCTTCTGAATCTGGCCATGATTCCTGGACTTACCACCTGCCTAGGGCACCCCCCTTTTCTGCAGGCACCTTCCTTTATCTCTGTTCCCCCTGTTCACCACCGAGATTTATCCTGTCTGTCCCATCCTACTCTAATGCACCATGCCAACCTTGTCCTAGAGTCAGCCTTGAACTGCCTGTTATATTAGTTATGTTTCTTGTCTCCTCAATCGTACATGTATGAATTTTGTGCCAACTTTGCCCTAGAGCTAGCCCTGTAACTGCCTGTGTATTTCTTATATACTCTTCTCTGTTCCTCAACTGCTCGATGTATGCCTACCTTGCTCTAGAGCCAGCACTGAATTGCCTGTTATCTTTCTATGTATTCCTTATGCTCCCTCTGTTGTTTATGTATGAAGTATTTACTTGTAACTACCTTCCTATGTATTCCTAATGCTTCCTCAATTGTTCCTGTATGAAGTTTTACCTGTAACTCTCCCGGGTCACACCTGAAAATAGACACATGGCTGTCTAGTGTGCCTACCCGGTTAACAAAAGCAAATAAATAAATAAATAAAGGGGACAGGACCTTTTTTATGTACATAAGTGAAAAGAGGAAGATGAGAGGTGGCATTGTGAGGTTAAGAAGTGCAGGGAGGGACTGTGCAGAGGGAGATCAGAAAAAAGATGATATTCTGGACAAGTACCTTTTTCAGTCTTTGCAAAGGAAGGGGAAGAGCCACATAAAAGCAAGAAAAGCACTGGGGAAAGAGAGGAAGACACAAGTCCATTAACTCATTGCCTCCACAGGAGCTCTCTGAAGTTGCACTACTTGTCTCCTGTATACTGTTAACAGTAAATCCTGGGCCTTTCTAAGCAAAATCAAGCTATAGTCAGCATGCCACAAACAAATACTAATAGCTCAAGAACCTCAAGTGCTAGACATAAAATATGAGTGGCAAAGTTATTCATCACAAAATTACCTTTCCAATGGTGGTATGCAAATAATAATATGTCATTTTGGTTTTTTTTCTATGCTGGTTGAAACAGCAAAAAAAAATATTTTTTCACCAAAACAGGCAACATAAGCCATACACACCATACCGTAAACAAATGTGAATAACTCCTAAAGTATACATGATATACACAAAATATCAGCAGCAAAGTTGTTCAGCACAAAATTACCTTTCCAATGAGGGTATGCAACTAATAATGAGTAATTTTTTTTATGCTGGTTGAAACAGCAAAAAAAAAATATTTTTTTCACTAAAACAGGCAACATAAACAATACACACCATACCATAAAAATAGGAGACTGCATCCTACACCTTGCTAAGACGTCACTGCTGATTGGAACAGCTAGCTACAGCAACCATCTTATGCTACAGAGCCACAGATTGAAGTAAGTGTGGCTTCCGATAGCTTTCCTGGAAGGGAGTGGTGCAAGGAGAGTCAGAAGCAGAAGCTGAAAATCCAAAGACACATGAACAGGTGCCCTTTCTTAATTATCCAAGCTTCCTATTGCTTTTTGGATCTGGAGGTTTTAAAAATACAAAGAAAGGAAAGTTATAACCATCGATATAACCATTGCAGCTACACAGATTGGATTTGTGCAGTGTTTGTTCAATCTCTAGAGCTTCAAGGGGAAATTTTTCATGAGAGGACTTTTACTGAACCACTCCAGAATCAATTGGTCTCAGCTAACTTTTAACTAACTTTTGATAGTGAATAGCTGCTTGATTTGAACATCACCATACTGGAAAGAGCAAGAAGCCTTAATTGCAGGGAACTGTTATAAGCGAACTGAAATCTTAAACATTTTTGTGCTTAAAGCAGCTCGCTGTATTTTGTTTTGATGGTTACTGCTTCTAAGGAGCGATATTCTGGAGTTTTTTAACTTTTTCGGAATTGATTAATTTGACTGAGAGAAAGAGGCAAGAAATAATTATTGAAGACTTTTGAGAAATTTGTATGAACTGAGTCATTTAAATATCATCAGTTCTTGTTTAGTTTTATAATTGTATTAAGACCTGGAGCTTGTCCACTGTTAAGATCACATGGGATTTGCTGTGTAATGTGAATTTGAATTAATCAAGTTTAATAAGTATTGTGGTGGTTTTTTTTTTTTGGATATTTCTTACTTGAGGAAACTCAGGTGTGTATTTAAAATGCCTGTGGAAACTAGAAGTAGGAAATCACCCACCTCTGAAGCCAATATGAAAATTAAAAGTAGTAAATTAACATGCAAAGAAGGACCATTTAAGGGTAATGAGAACTTTAAAGTTCTTAAGGAGAGATTTTGTAAAAACAAGAAAAAAATAATCTCTGAGGGGTATGAGCAGGGGAAGGTAAATACAGAGGAGATTAAAGAGAAAGATAAGATAGAAGATAGGGATAATGATGTAAAATTAATCATTGAAACAGGAAGAACTAAGTCTCAACCTTTACTACTGATTTATGGAAATTTAAGCAAAAACAGAGTGAAGAACAGGAAGGGGGACAAAAAAAAACAGCTGTCTCAACCTGAATTCAGATTTAATTGAGCTGATAAACAGCGAAGTAACTAAAATAGTGGAAGACATTAGGGAAACTATAAGAACTAATCAAAGGATTGAAAAGAAAATCAGTCACATAAAAAAGAACTTCAGGCTGGATTTAGATGGGTAGTATAATTTGGCTATAAAAAGTGATGGGGGGGTCTCTTTTGGATCATAACGGAAGGAGGAGTCTATGTATACTCTAAAGGATATTAAGAGTGATCGTTGTTTACAGCAGAGCATAGAGTATGGGGAAATGAATGAAACCTTGTATATGAGTCCAGAAGCAGAGAACATTCCTGAAATGGAGATATTAACTAGGGATTGCATCATTGCATTACAAAATCCTTTGTTAGCAAATGCAATGACTTATGAACAATTGATTATATCAAAACAAGAACTCTCATTTATTAAGGGAATCTGTATGGAAAATAAAAAAAAGATATATTGTATTTATGAAAGTGTTAATAGGGATGTTAAATTCTATACAGTAGACTCTGAAAAACAGGATAGTAATGTTGAAACAAGCCAACTGGTTAGTGATTTATCCCTTCTTTCTGAGATTTCTAGAACAAATGTGAGTGATAAGCCACACTTAGATCTTAGAATAAATGAAGATTCTTTAGAACAGGACTTGGAATTAATTATGCTACCAGATGGATATGAAAACCCAAACAGCATAATGGAAGACATAAAGGCAGGAAATCCGGAATTATGGGAAAAAGGGATATCTCAAGAAAAGGAGGAGACTGAAAAATCAAAAAGGGGAGATCAGGATTTGAATTCCGGAAGAAGGCTGATCTTAGAACAAAGTATTAGAAAGGTAGAGATAGTGGATGAAAATATAAAGAAGGAGAATAAGGTGAAACAAATTAAGGTGGGGAAAAATGTTAATAGACAAAACAATAAAAAGCTTATACAGAATCTTGGGGTTAAAAACAAGGGTAAGAAACGAAATGTAAAAATGAAAAAACAAAGAAAGAAACGACAAACAAAAATAAAAAAGAAAAGGTGGATAAGGCTGTAAGTACTAACAAGGAGCTAAACGGGAATGTCACAATGGATTTGACAGATAATTTAGAAATTAGGAGTTTGACAGAAGAGGTTGTAAATGATAGAAAGGAAAACATTGAAGTAGAATAACATTTTAAAGAATTTTTGAAAAGGACACTGGAAACAGACTACATGTTACCTATCTATAAAGTTTTAATAATGCCAGATGAAACAGAATGTAAATTAGACACCCACTTGAAAAAACTTATAGAGGTAATTCTACAGGGGAATGGAAAATATCAGGGTGTAACAAATAAGGTTAGTGTTATCAGACCTCTACCTGATACAGAAATGTTTTTTCTTGCTTCAGATCAATATTTTGTACTTAAAGTTGTAGAAAATCAGAAGAAAAGAATGAAAGATCTAGATTCAAATTAGATAGAGTGGTAACTGTAAGGTCTATGTTTCCGGAGTTCTTCTTAGAGAATAAAGAATTGTTGAAAAAGGAATTTCCTATCTCAATATATGGGATAGATTACTTCTTAAATGAATCTCCTTGTAATTTACAATTTAAGGTTATAGACTATTTACAAAATCTGTTAAAAGATAACAAATTGTATGAAAAAATTGATAAAGTTAAATGATGGGAGACCCAAGGGCAAATAACCATTTGGCTTAAGACTGAACAAGACTATCAATCTTTCCTATCTAATGCAGGAAGGTTGGACAAGATAGATATAAATATGAAAGGCGAAAATGAGAATATGTGGGATAATACAGAGAGAAGGGATAATCTACAATGGGTAAATCTAATCAAAATGACCAATAGGTTCCAGATTCTACAGGAAATAGACGAGGATTGACAAATGAAAAGGGATGATTTAGAAAACAATAGAAATACAGATTCTAATATTTTATCTTGGAATGTCACTGGATTAGGGGAAAGACTTGCAGATCCATTATTTATAAATTATTTAAAGCAGTTTGATATTATCTGTTTGCAAGAAACCTGGACAAATAAGGAAATACATATTGATGGATATAAGCTGTTCAACAAAGGGGCAACTAAAATAAGCAAATATGGTAGATTATCGGGTGGTCTGTTAACTTGTGGAAAGTTTGCAAAACAAATAAAGTATGAGGAATATGTAGTAGATTCAAATCATATATTAGCAATTATTTTGATTGTAAGAAATAAAAGAACCCTTATCCTCAATGTGTATTTCCCTCCAGTGGGATCTAAATATGAAGATAATAATGTTGTTGAAAAACTGGGTTTTGTAATAGAAAAATGGAAATTAAGTGAGATTGATGCAAGAATAGTTATTCTGGGGGATTTTAATGCCAGGGTGGGACACAGCCTGGAGCCCACTAGTGAAATTCAAGAGGCTTGTGCAGCCCTGGGTTCACAGAAACTAAAAATGAGCAGGGTGACAAAGGAGAAGAAGAGTTGTAAAAGAGGAAAACAAGTTACACAAGGCCTGGAAGATAAGAATATGCTTTTGATCAATGGACAGTCTAATGGAGACCCTTTTGGGGAATTTACTTATTTGAGGGTGAGAGGTGTTTCTATAATTGATCTTTGTTGGATAACTTTATCCTTAGTGAAATATTTTGTGGATCTTTCCTTAGGTAAATGCTCAGAGAGCGAGCATTGCCCATTAGAGATTAAAATTAAAATGAATCAAGGGGAATTAGATAGAAATATTCAAAAACAAAATATTCGTAGAGTTAAAAAAGGGGTAAGATGGGATTTGATAGAAAATTATAAATCAATAGTATTATTAAAAAATAATGGGATAAGGGACGATATTATAGCAAATTTACAGTATGCACCTGGTGATCAATTTTTAGGCTTATATATAATGACTATGACAAAGATTTCTAAGATAATAACTAAAGTCACGACATTTAAAGAAAAAAACTTATAATAAATGGTATGATGGGGAGTGTAAGGTCCAAAAAAGGAAGGTAAATCAATGTGTAAGGAATACTGCTAAAAACCCGACCAAAATTAATAAATTTACCCTGAATAGATTAAGAAGAGAATATAAAAAACTTATAGAAGAAAAGAAACAGTCTTTTAGAAAAAGATTATGGGAACAATTTGAGAAGGCTGTATGGGCAAAAGATAATAGAAAATATTGGCAAATGGTAACTTATGGCTGGGACAATATACCTTACACAACAGAGAATTATTTAGAGCCCTCTTTGTGGTATAATCATTATAAAAACCTTTTTTATAATATGGATGTCCGGAATGATTTAACATATAAGGGAAACTGGAGACCATTGGAAGTTAGTATATCCGAAGAAGAAATTCTTTTGGCTATTGACAAAGCCAAAAGACATAAAGCTCCAGGACTGGATGGAATTCCTGTTGATATTATAAAAGATGACCCAGAACTTTGGATTCCAATTCTTAAAAGATTGTTCAATCTTATAATTGAAATAGGAAGAGTCCCATTAACATGGAGAGAAAATATTATTATACCAATTTATAAAAAGGGTGATAAATCTAATCGAAATAATTATAGACCCATAAGTCTTTTAGATACAACACAAACGTTATTTACTAAGATAATTAATACCAGAATAATGACATGGCTGATTAAGAAAGAAATCTTGAATGAATGACAAGCACGTTTTCAACCAGATCACTCTACATTAGATCAATGTTTTGTATTATCACATTTGATTCATAAATATATTTATATTAAGAAACAAAAATTTTTTGTGTATTCATTGACCTTAAATCAGCATTTGAGAGAGTCACTAGAGAAAAATTATGGAAAACACAGAGGAAATATGTGTTAGATGAGTCAATTATCTGTTTACTTAAATTGCTATATAGCAATAATTATACTAGGGTCAGATACAATAAGATGAGTGATACTACTTCCAAATTTCCATCTAATACTGGCCTGAGACAAGGATGTGTTTTGTCACCTGTGCTCTTTAATATATTCTTAAATGATGTATTGGATGTGTTGGATGACCCAGGGCTGCACATGCCTAGGTTGGGCTCCAGGCAGTGTCCCTACCTGGCATATGCTGATGATGTCGTTTTAATGGCAACTAGCTTTTTGGGTATTAAAAGAAGTTTGAAGAAATTTTATGAAAAATCTGCTGAAGCTGACTTAATTAATTATGATAAAATAAAATTTATGATATTTAATAGAAATCATTTGAAACCGAACAATATACCAGAAGATATACTGTATAAATAATAAGATTGAATATGTAGAAAAATGTTGTTATCTGGGTTTAATATTTAAATATAATCTTGGATGGCAAGAACATATATCTACTTTGACTCAGAAAATTAAACATTTAACCCCTACAATAGAGTCTTTTTCATATAAATATGGAGGTCAGTCTATTAAGGGCTCATTAAGGGTCTTTAATGCAAAAATAAATACATAAATTCTTTATGGGTCTGAAATATGGGGACAATGTGATAGTGATAGACTTGAATCCTGTATGAATAAATGTTATAAAAATCTATTAGGGTTGCCAAATAGTGCAGCATCTGTACTAGTTAGACTTGAAATTGAGCAGTTCCCAATAAGAAAAGAAATAGAACAAAGATCATGTATATATTGGCTAAAAATACATAAAATGCCAAGTCAGAGATTACCTAGGGCATGTATGGAGGAGCTATTATGTTATAATCAATTAGGATATAACTGTCCTGGGTTGTATGCACTGCAGGAATTACTTAAACCATATGGACTCCTTCAGAGCAAAGCTGATAGTTTGGTAAAACCAGATATAGAAATTAAGCATATCATGAAAAACAAAATTATGGATATTTATGCTCAGAGAGAAATGGCTTTAAGTAAGAATTATAAAGTAAGTGCTTGGCTTTCAATTAATAACACAAGAGTATATGGGATAAAGAGATATCTATATATAATAGAAAATCCTGTTTTAAGAAAGAAATTTACTAGACTTAGATTTGGATATATAGATAGCCAGACCCTAAGAAGATTATATGGAAAATCAGACTCAGATATGTGTGCTTGTCATAAAAGTAAAGATGGTATGGCTCATATACTTTTATTCTGCCCATTATATAATATGGAAAGGTAAAAAATGTTGGGGATGTTCTTGCCACCCTGGAAATGGATTCTTTTTATAAAATTAATTATTTATTGAACTCGGAAGAAAGGGTTATTGTGGAAAAAGTGGCAAGGTTTGCTAAACTGTTGGAAAACAGAAAAAGACATATTCACAAGAATGAAAAACCAGACCTGAGTGTAATTTAGGATGAAGTATGTTCATTTATGATATTTAATTGTATTTATTGATAACATTTAAATGGTTATGTGTCTTTTTTTTGCTGTTTTTAATTGTGATGACAACTGTGTTTGTCAACAATAAATTTGTACAAAAAAAATAAACAAATGTAAATAACTCCTAAAGTATACATGATATACCCAAAATATCAGTGACAAAGTTGTTCAGCATAAAATTACCTTTCCAACGGTGCTATGCAGTCAAATATATATCATATTCTGTTACACTATATATTAAAATATATAAGTGACTTCTCCAGACGTTGCGAGGGCACACTGGGAGTCAGTAGCTGACTTCTGCAGACGTCCTCAGGACACACCAGTGTATTTTACTGATGACTACAGGCATCTGCTAGGAGACAATGAATTAACAGAGGACAGTGTCCTGAAAGGTCTCAAAAATCTGAAAATAGACAAAGCTATAGGACCAGACAGGGCTCACACAAGGGTATTGATGGAACTCAGAGAGGTACTGTCTACACCTCTGACAGCCATATTCAACAACTCACTAGAAACAGGAGTGGTCTCGAGGGACTGAAAGAGGGCAGATATAGTCTTGTTCATAAAATCAGTAGCAGGGAGGAAGCTGACAATTATGATCTGATCAGTCTGGGATCAGTTAGGGAAGTTCATGGAGTCACTGTTAAAGGAAAGGATACTGGATTATTTTGAATCCAGCAGGTTTCAAGACCAGAGGAAGCACAGATTCATTGAGGAGGAGGTCAAGTCAGACAAATCTGATTTCTTTGACCGGGTGACCAGGGAGTTAGATCACAGTGGTACAGTGGACATGTCCTACTTAGATTTTAGTAAGACATTCAACATCGTACCATATAGTAGACTCATAAGAAACTGGACAGCTTATGGGTGAGACCTAAGGTAGTAAACTGGGAATGAAATTGATTAATGAATAGGCCGGGGGGGAAGGGAGGTAAATGGCGTTCATGCCAAGGAAGGGAGGGTGACCAGCATGGTGCTTCTGACCCTGTCCAGCAGGACTCTTGTAAACTTGCCACTGAAATACAACCTGCTGACTCTGTCTCAGGGCAAAATAACATTACAATTCCTCAGAACATTATGCCTGAGGGCATGGTTTTTGAGAACCTAGAATTCTATAATCTACACTTGTCAGATAAGGTGCTGAGAGTGCCGAAGGTTCCAGAAAACCAACATCAAAGCAAGCATACTCCTGAGTGGAATAGATTATCATACTGGTCTACCCCCATTAAGATTGCCCAATGCAGGCAGAGCTGTCTACAGTTCTGTTCTACTTAATACACTTACAGTCCTTAGATCAGAGACCCTCAAACCTGAAGGTACATTTAGCAGCAGTACTAGGACCAGTCCTCTTCAGTGTCTTTATAAGTGACATTGCAGATGAGCAGGAAGAGAAAGTATGCCTCATTGCAGATGATACCAAAATCTGCAATAGGGTAGACATTCTGGAGGGGGTGGAAGGAATGCATGGATACCTGAGAAAATTCAAGGAATGGTGAAGGGCATGGAAGCTGGATTTCAATGTGAAAACATGCAAAATCATGCACCTAGGGCACAGAAACC
Organism: Neoceratodus forsteri; assembly: GCA_016271365.2. Taxonomy (NCBI): domain Eukaryota; kingdom Metazoa; phylum Chordata; order Ceratodontiformes; family Ceratodontidae; genus Neoceratodus; species Neoceratodus forsteri. Next base: position 432,520,928 of record CM057450.1, on the reverse strand, counting down.
CAGAGGCAGAGTACAAGATGGTAGAAGATGTATTGACAGTCACCAACAGGAAAAAGACCTTGGATTATCATATCTGATGACCTTAAGGTGGCGAGACAGTGTGACAATGCAGTAGGTAGCACCGGTGGAATGTTGGGGTGCATAGGAAGGGGCAACATCAGCAGAAAGAGTGAGGTAGTGTTGCCACTGTATAGACTGCTGGTGAGACCCCACCTGGAGTACTATGTCCAATTCTGGGCACCACATCTCTGAAAGGACGTAGATAAGGTGGAGGCTGTCTAGAGGAGGGCAACTAAAATGGTGCAGAGGCTACATCAGAAGCCTTATAAGGAGAGGCCAAAGGACATCAATATGTACATCCCAGTAGATGGGGGGACATAATATAGAAATATGAATACCTCATGAGGTTAAATAAGATACAGGAGGGGAGCATTTTTCAGATGAAAAGATGCTTGAGAAAAAGGGGACATGCAATAAAGTTGAAAGGGAGTAAATTTAGGAGAAATGTGAGGAAATACATCTTCACTGAAAGAGTAGTGGATGTCTGGAGCAGTCTTTCAGCAGGACAGTTGGGGTGAAAACAGTAGTGGGGTTCAAGTAGGAGTGGGATAGACACAAGGGAATCCTAGCTGGGAAGCAAGGTGAGAGGAGGGAGCTGGAGATCAAGTAGAGTCTGTAGTGACAGGATAGGCAGGGAAAAAGGAGCAGACAGGGTGGGCCAAGTGGTCCTTATCTGTCATCAAATTCTATGTTTCTGTTTCTATGTATTACATAAACAAGCAAGGAGGAATATGAGTCTCAAGACTGTGCACAGAAGCCATGAGGATCTGGGATACAGCCTACTTCCTAGATGCAAGGATTTATGCTAGACATCTGCCAGGCAATGACAATTTCCTAACAGACTCCCTAAAGAGAATCAGCCAGGAAAATCACAAGTGGGCCCTGAACCAGAAGGTGCTGACATCAGTCTTTAGAAGATGGAGCACTCTGGAAAAAGATCTGTTTGCTTCTCAGGAGAACTATCAGCTCCTGCAATTCTGTTGCAGGCTTCCAGCAAAGAGCACAGTCCCAGAGGATGCCCTAGTTCTGGACTGGACAGGTAGGTTACTGTTTGCCTTCCCATCAGTCCTTTCCACTCTTTCAGACAGTGCTCATGAACCTCAGGAGAGTGTCAGCAACAATGATCCTGACAGTCCCAGACTGGGCTAGGCAGACTTGGTACACAGTGTTCCCAACCCTGTCCAGCAGGACTCTTGCAAACCTGCCACTGAGATACAACCTGCATACTCTGTATCAGGGCAGAATAATATTACCATACCTCAGAACATTATGCCTGATGGCATGGTTCTTGAGAATCTAGAATTGTCTAATCTACACTTGTTAGCTGAGGTGCCGAGCGTGCTGAAGGTTCCAGAACACCAGCACCAAGGAAAGCATACTCCTCTGAGTGGAAGAGATTCTCATACTGGTGTACCCCCAGTAAGATCATCCCAATGCAGACAGGGTTTTCTGTAGTTCTGAACTACTTAATACACTGACAGTTCTTAGATCTGAGACCCACAAACCTGAAGGTACATTTAGCAGCAGTGTCAGCCTACACACCAGCAGGCCAAAGTAGTCCTTGGCTTCACAATCTGAAAGGTTCTTTAAAAGTCTCAGTCACCTGTATCCCTCTGTAAGGAACCCAGTCCCTCCATGGGACCTGAATATCTTGCCCAGCTGATGGAGGCTCCCCTTTAGCCTATGGCTACTGTTGACTTAAAATATATAACGTGGAAAACAGTTTTCCTGATTTCCATGACATCTGCAAGGGGGTAAGTGAACTGCAAGCTCTCTGTATGGATTCAAACTACATAATCTTCCTCATGAACAAAGTAGTTCTTAGGACCAATAGGAAAGCCCTACCCAAGGTGGTGTCAGAATTCCACTTGAACCCATCAGTTACCCTTCCTGTGCTCTAAGCTGAACATTCCAATACAGGTGAACAGAAACTGCACTGTGGAGATGTAAAAGGAGCACTATGTCCCTACTTGGACTAGACAAAGGATGTCAGGTCCCAGGGTACACAGCTTGTTGCTACCTATGGAGAGAGGGGCAAATGTAGGCCAGCAGCTAGAAGAACTAGCTTTCGTTAGATAGTGTCCTGCATACAATTCTGCTGTGAAAAAGCTTATAAAATACCTCTCAGAGGCATAAGAGCACTTTTTACATGGGGTACCTCTACCTCTGTGGCAACTACAAGGGGCATCCCCCTTTTAGATATACCGGTATGTAAAGCAGCTACCTGGAAAACAGTGCACACCTTCACAAAGCACTGCTGTCTGGACATACAGGCTAGGCAGGATGCCAGTTTTGGAACTGCTGTCTTGCAGAACATTTTTCCTAACTAGGTTTTGGACCCATCCTTCCAAGGTACTGCTAGAAAATCTGCTTTTTATAATGTATCATTGATGGATTACTGCTGTCTAAAGAAAAAAATACTATGGTAGTGTTGTTTGTTCTTAGGGATCCATCAATGGGATTTACAATACCTGACTCTGCCTCCTCTTCTAGAACCTGAGAATAGAGTCACACAAGAATCAGTTTTTTTCCTTAGGTTGCATAAGCATTCTTTATTACAAGCCCTCAGTAATTGCCAGAATGTGATCAGTTAATTTTTATATTGTCTGCTTTCTAGATTTCTTTGATATTTTAAACATTTTAATGAAAATGGTAACCATTTAGCTAGTTTTAGTGGTCACAGCTCCCCTAGCTATAGAACCACATCTGACACTAGAACACTTGGGGAAGCAAGACCACAGTACATAGTTTGAACTGGTATTCTAAGTTCTAAAATTAGCATAAAGTTCTATATCCAGGCATCACTCACTAGCAGGAAGATGATGCTTATTGTATAATCTCATTCATACATCACTGAGAAGAAACAACATTACTATGGTGAGTCATTTTTTTCATATTATTATAAGGCAAGAAATATTCAAGTACTCTGATTTGTTGCCAGAGTTCTAGTAGGGTTACATTAACCCATGTTACCCTATCATCTAGAGCCTGAGCACTGAGTACGTTTTTTTTGTTGTTGTAGTCATCTTTATGAATGAAGTCTCAGATATTCCCTTTAGACTCATTTTTACATGTAAAAACATGGCAGTCTTGACCTCCGACCCCCTGTTTCAGAGCACACAGCATTACGGACTTCACTAGTCTGACACTAGGCAAGTTCACAGTTAAGCATGTTCAACAAACAAACAAAAATGCAGTCTATATTGTAAATATGGTATCCTCCACACTTGTATGTCACACTGGCTGTCACAGTGCTAAGTTCCTCGATTGTACGGTTATAAACTTTCACTTTAAAATTGTAAAAAATATCTGTCCCCATTCCCAGTCCTCTCAGTCAGTCTTGACTCAATTAATCTAAGCACATATGTGGGGGGAGGTGTTCCCGTTCAAGTCCTGCTGAAGTGCTGGAGTCGGGGGGGGTGTGTGTGTGACGAGCTCCGATTTCATAACTCGTTCACAATTATATATGAGTTTTAAAAGTACATCTTTTATGATTCAAATGTATTTGCTTAGACTGGTAAAAGAACTAGCAGAATTGTGATACTGGAACATTTAAAAAGCTGAAACTTTGCTTCTGAGCATGTGCAGTACAAACATCATTGCATCATCTCAGTACTACTGCGCATGCTCAGAAGCAAAGTTTCAACTTCTTAAACATTGCAATAGCACCACTAGGCTTCTGACTTTGCCAAAGTAATTACATTCATTGGTAGAGCCAATAATAGATTTCCAAAAATCATTCACACTTATGGAGTCGGAGCTCATTCATTAAACATTTTACTACTCATTGCCACTGCAGCACATGAGACAGCCCCGAAAATAAACAAATGTCTCCACTGAAATCATTACAGCTCTGTGTCATAGTTTGTTATGATGACTCTGCATTCCAAGTTCAGAAACTTGCAGAAGGACTATTTTATTAAAATAACACACATTTCTGCAACTATTTAATTTCAGAAAAGCACAAATTTATTAAACAAAAATGCAATTATAATAATAGCAATACAGTATGACTAGGGGTTAGATTACCAGTTTGTTAATCACACCACTTTGGCAATATGGCACTCAGATGTGCCTTGCGCCATATTGCATCCCAAAGGGGTGATAAATAGATTGATAATCTAACCCCTGGTCAAATCATATTGCTTAATAGTACTATGATAGCAATATAGAGAAATGGACATTTGTACAGGTACTTGATTAAGAAGTATTATCCTCTTTTCATTTTTTCATTATTTCATTTTTCTTAGTGCTTCATACTGGACCAAAGCATCTGCATATACAGTACAGTCTATATATATATATATATATATATATATATATATATATATATATACAGTAAGAAGCCCACCAGGATGAAGCACAGTGCTGCAGAATTCTGCAGTAGAGTTACTGCAGTAAACAATGCAGTTTCAATGGGAGTTAATCCGTTTTGTCATGTAGTAAACCTGTGACACTGTATTTCATCCTGGTGGGCTTTACTGTATATCTATCTATCTATCTATATATACTGTATATATATATACGCAATGACAGTGGACGTAAATTGAGTGTGATAAACCTGTTTATCTGAGTAACTGTGTGTATAAATTTCATTTATCTACATGGTTACTACATCACACACAACCTAACAAATGACCCCATGCCTGCCAGCACTACTTTCCAGGCTGCTTTCATTTTCCACTTTTGATTTTATAGTTCTCTTCACTTCAACAAGTAAGCATCCCCATGTAATCTATACCATGTTAGCCCCCCTCCCACACAGCACCATTACACAAAAAATAAATCTTCACTGTTAAAGCACAAGGGGAGAAAAACTGTTTCTTTACTTCACAAAGCTCTTTCAGCATTTTACTGCTCCAAATCTTGTTTCCCACCAGTTCGCTTGTAAGCCCACCTGTTCACCACTTCACCAACCCCACTGTTTGCCTTATGGCAAACCACATTTTAAAAGAAAAAAAAATCAATCCACAATAACAGTGTGGCAGTTTTCCTGCAAAGCACTTCTCCCTAATAAAACTTAAGACTGTACTCAGTTCCTGACTACAGGACAAGCCATAAGCTACAGGGCAGGTTTTCCTCACTCCCTCCCCCCATGCACACACACCTCAGTCTCCAGCTGTGGTACCTTTTCAAAATATCCTGTCCCATTATCAGCAATTTCCACAAGAACAGTACTGTTTTTGAAAGCAAAACATTCACATTCATCCCGTTCTGCTGCACTTGTCTCTCTTTCATTCACCGCCCGCACTGCTCACATCTTGCCTAGCTCTCTCCACTAACTTTTGCAGCATCAGTTGAAACAAAAAGCTGCATCTGCCAGATGGAGGGTCAACCAGATACATTCAGGTAGATGCAAGATCAACCAGATACTAAAAACATACTAAATAATAAAATAAAAAAAGGCACAGTAAAACAATACTAGGTTCTTGCTAAGCAAGAGAAGAAACTGCCATGTTTTTGAAATGTCTAGCCCTGCCACATGAAAGCAATAACCAACCACAACATGCACTTTCACCCTTGTGACATTGCCTCCCTATCAACCATTCCAGCTTCCCTAGCAACAAGATCTAAAATGTGTAGTAACACACAGAGGACAATAACAAATTCCTATTTAAAATCACATTTATTTTATTAATAAAAAGCAAAATAAAAATAAAACAAAATAAAATACAACCTCCACAAAAAATGTTATCTCTATTGCATAAATATGCAATGGGGACCAGTGGAATAAAAAATGTACCTGCTCTCAAGCAGTTTGACCACAGACACCTTAAATTTACTTAATTCATTTAAAAAGATCCTCTGAACTTTAGAGACAGGGGAGTGAGGACAGAGCTAGAGAGTCATCAGCTTCACAAAACTAGATGCAAGCCTGAGCAGCCGTTGCTGTGGCAACACATGCTCATGCTGTACTCTACTTTTGTGAAACAGATGACTCGCTTGCCCTTTCCCCTCGGTCCCATTGCTCTGCAGTTCAGAAAATCTTTTTAAACAAAGCTAAGTAAATGTAATTTGAAAACTCATTTTGCTTACTTTTCAAGAGAAGGTGCCTTACTTAGAGAGTCTGCCAGCACATAATTTATCCAAATAGGCACCACTCAATCACGCTACATGAGGGCATCAAAACTGAAAGTTCTTTACCAGTAAACACTGAGAAAATGGCAGGATCAACCAGATAAGTTATTTAAAATTCAGGAAAGTGGCAGAACCAACCAGATAAATTATTTAAATGTCACAAAATGGCAGGCTCAACCAGATAGGTTATTTAACATAATTATAAAACATATGCCGCGATAGCAAGCAAATAAGTTACAATGTGTGGGTGCACCTGCCCCCTTTGCACCACCCTGAATCACCACTGCCCAAAACATACGTTGTATAAACAGAACATGACATGGCTTGACTGATGATATCATATTTATCTTCACTCAAGGCCAATGACATCAAGATATTTCACTCATGGTTTCACCACTCGTGAGATATCATGGTATCATTGGCCTCTCATGAAGATAAATATGATATCTTCAGTCAGGCCATGTCATATCCCATATGTATATATCTATATCTATACACAAATATCTGTATCTATATATATTACACAGGCATGGTCACACCTGTATATTAGGGTTGTGTAAGCACCTCTATGTTAAACCCAAATATTTGCACCTTAATAACTTGGCCCCCATCCATCCGATTTACAGAAAATTTGGAAAGTGCAGCCTCTTTGCAAGGATCTCTTGATCCTGTAAATTTAATGTAGATCGGTGAAGGAGAGGCAAAGTTACAGAGGTGAAATATAACATCAAAAGTCTCACTTTTTGAAAATTTTAGGACTTTTTGTGCCACCCAATAACTTAAAAATTGGGAGCCTTTGAAGCCTGAAACTTTCAGGTTTGATAGAGGTTGGTCCAAGATGTGTGCTTTTGTTGTGTTTAGATCCCACTGTTAAGCAGTTTTTTAATTATTTAATAAAAATGTTCCATTTCGGAGCATGCACAGTTTAGAAAATCAACGTTCCATTAATAACTGAATTTTTTCAAAAACAGCAGTTTGCATTATACAACACAGCTGTCTTTAATAAATGACTGCTGTAATGTACAGTACTTACACTATACAACACAGCTCTCATTTATGAAAGACATCTGTGTCGTATAGTGCAGGCTGCTGCTGTCACCACTCGTAGGTCAGGGATGGGGCTACTGTCATTGTAGCCCCACCAGCCTGACTGTGGATTAATTAAACTGTTATCTGCAAACCGGGGGCCCCAATCCCCAGTGGCAGTGTAAGTATTTATTTATTTCTGTATTATTTTATTTTTTATTATTTCTTACTGTTCTCTGATACCGGGAATTCTGCTGACATCGGAGGGCCCAATCCCTGTATTGGCATTTACACACACACACACACACACACACACACACACACAGCAGTGTGGGACACTGGGGAGCCCACCCCAGTGTCCCAAAATACTGTTATTAATTTTTTGATATTCCTGAAAAGAAAAAAGTTCCCACAACATTATGTTTATTTTTTTAAACCTAAAAACAAGTCTCCCTATCCCCAATCCCAGCCTCCCACTGAGCACCCCCCCATCCTATACTTATCTCTGGTGCTCCTACCATGTAAATGTCTGTGAACCTAAACATGTATGACACAGCTGTGTTAAATAAAGGACAGCTGTGTCACATTGTAATTGCATTATACTACACAGCTGTCATTTAATAAAGGACAGCTGTGTCATATAATACAAGTACTATATGATGCAGCTGTCATTTATTAAAGACAGCTGTGTCGTATAGTACTTGCACTATTTGACACAGTTTTGTTTAATAAATGACAACTGTGTCACATAGTACTTGCACTATATGACACAGCTGTCCTTTACTAAACGACAGCTGTGTCGTATCGTTCAAAGGCAGTTGTTATCACTTGTCCCCCATCCTGACTGCTCTGTCATCTGGAGTCTAAAAATAGATTTGTTTCTGCTGCCCATATATAAGGCTTGGGGGGGCTGCCCCAGTGGCAGTCTGTCTTTCTCAATTGGCTATTTCTTTTGCTGTATAGTATGGACACCAGGATGATCACCCTGGTGTTGCCCACTCCAGTCAGTTGCTTCATACCTGGTTGCAGACATTGGGGAACCTAATCCCTGTGTCAGCACTTACTAGATCCCCACCAGTATGGGACATCTGGGGAGCCCACCCTCAGTGTCCTGAAAGAGTTGATAAAAAATTTGATAAATGCCGACATCACCAAGATGCCCACCCCCGGTGTCAGACCCCCTCCCCCTTGCAGTCCCATGTTTAATTATGTTTCTGACATTGGGGGCCCCAATCCCTGTGTAGGAATTTCCCCCCAGAAGTATGAGACACTGGGGAACTCACCCCCAGTGTCCCGATATACAAGTCTGAAGCAGTGTACTTGTAAAAAAAAAAAAAGAAAACATTCCCTCAGACATTTTTTTTATTTTTTAGCCTGCAAAAAAAAAGAAAACCATCCCTCATCATCCCCGCCATCACCCTTCCCCCATCCTGACCCTCCCACTGATCACCCACCACCCACCCACCCTTACCCTGTTCTTACCTCTGGAGGTCAGCCAATGTTGTCTTCTGTGGACTGGAACACGTCTGCATTCTTCAAAGCCAAACTGCGAACTGAGGGAATACAGGTAAATGCCTTATAATGTATTTCAGTGGTATTTTCAACTTATTTTGTTATCTTCACCATTTGGGGGTATTTTTTCACCAAATTTTCAACATGATCTTTTTAGGACCCTACTTCATGAACACTGGCAAAGTCATTTCATTAATCTGTCCCAGAAGGTGATTTTGCAGTCACTGCATGGAATCACCTTTCGGGACGAATTAACAAAATGTCAGTTCAAGAGTTCATGAGGTGCGGTTGCAAAAAGCCCATGTTGAAAATTTGGTGAAACAATTCCAAGAAATGGCCACATTATGAGCATGCGTTGTGCAGTTTCTATGCAGGCTCATAAGTTACGAGTCATAACTTCAGTAATTTACAATATTTTGATTTCAGATTTTCAACATATTCATTTTTTTATACTACCTCATGAACAGTACAGCTGTCATTTTTTATATCCTGCCCAAAATGTGTTTTTGCACCTGTTGCACAGAATGGCGCAGTTGCTGTGCAGAATCACCTTTTGGGACTGATTAATGAAATGACAGTGCCAGTGTTCATGAGGTGGGGTACCAAAAGGCCCATGTTGAAAATTTGGTGAAAAAAATCCTGAAAAATGCCCATGTTAAGAGTGTGCGTTGTGCAGTTTCTACGTAGGTGCAGAACTTTGGTAATATACAATATTTTGACTCCAGATTTTTAACATACCCGTTTTCTCACACCACCTCATGAACAGTACAGCTGTCATTTTTCACATACTGTCTGAAACATGTTTTCACACATTTGGTGTGGAATGCCATTTCAGCACGGATTTTCACCTATAGGCCTTATGACGTGTGGTCATAAGAAGAATATGTTGAAAGTTTGGGATCAAAATTTTAAAAACAAAGAATTTATTAAGTAACATTGATTGCAGGAATGTCTGTTGTACCTCTGGGGAACATGCTGCATTACTATGCCAGTGAGCTGAGTTCAGGTGTGAATACAGTGAATTGGTTTACTGGGACAAGGCTGATGGGGAAGGTGCTGCAGCATGCAGCACCAGTCATTGCCTGGGTAGGGATAGAACAGTGTTTTGGCCCAGATGCCACACCCTGTGGTGGGCCAGGGAACCTCACCCACAAGACATTGAGATATGTACCAGGGTCTGCTGGGCCCATGCATTGCATCATGACTGTGCCCAATGTTGTATTTAGCTCATTTTTGCACCGGTCCCAAAGGGGCCTGTGCAAATGACGATACGATTCCACTATCACAAAAAGAAGGGAAATTAGTTGCAAAAAACTACATTAACGCAGAGATTAGAATTCTGAAAAAACAAAGCGTACAAAGACCGGAAATGAAAAAAACATTAGGGATTTGGGTCTCTGGAGTATTGGTGAATCAGTGGTGCAGTCTTACTTGGGGCTGTCAACCCTAATGCCCCCCCCAGCCCATAGCCGCCTGTCCAAAGCACAAGCTACAGCTCCAACCTAGTGCCTCATAGTGATACAGTACAGCCAATATGATCTGTCAGATTGTTCTTCACACAGGGCCCTATGAGCCCTGCATGAAGACATAAGATTTGACCTCTTCTGATCCAGGGTGGGGGTGGGCATTAGGGTTGAGAGCCCCAAGTAAAACCCCACCACTGATTCGCTGCTACTCTGGAGACCCAAATCCCTAATGTTTTTTCACTTCCCTTGCTTTTTTTACAACCCTAATCTCTGAATTAACATAGTTTTTTGCAACTAATATATATTATACAGGCACAGTTGTGCCTGTATATTATTTTTGCGTAAGCACTTCTATGTTAAACCCCAGATTTTGCACCTTAAGAACTTTGCCCCTTTAACTGATTTATATGAAATTTGGAAAAGCACAGCCTCTGTGCCAAGATCTCTTGATCCTGTAAATTTGATGTAGATTGGTTCAGCGGATGCAAAGTTACAGAGGTGCAAAAACTCCCCAAAGTCTCTTTTTTTTTTGAAAATGTTGACACCTTTTTTTGCCACCAAAAAGCTAAAAAAATAGGAAGTTTTGAAACCTGAAACTTTCAGGTTTGATAGAGGTTAGTCCAAGGTATGTGCTTTCGTGTTTTTTTATGTCACACAGTTAAGTAGTTTTTAAAATATTTTATAAAAAGGTTCCATTTCTGAGCATGCGCAGTTCAAAACATTAAAGTTCTATTCATAACTGAATTTTGTGAAAGCCGCAGCCAGCATTATATGACACAGCTGTCTTTAATAAATGACAGCTGAGACATATAGTGCTTGCACTATACAACACAGCTGTCATTAATTGCAGACAGCTGTGTTGTATAGTGTAGGCTGGTGCTGTCACCACTCATAGGTCAGAGATGAGGCTACTGTCATTGTAGCCCCACCATCCTGACTGTGGATTAAATACACTGCTAGAGTATCTGCACACTGGGATCCCAATCTCTAATAGCAGTGTGTGTATTTATTTATTTAATTGTTTTTTATTTTATGTCTTATTGTTATCCAAAAAAGTTTCAGTCCAAGGGAAGTCTCTTCTTTTTATATCCATTATTTTTTGTGGAGCTTGGTCGCAGCCATGTGTTGAAATTGGATTATTGTTATCCCACACTGGGATGCCCACCCCCGGGATTCACCCCCGCAGCCCCTTATTTTACTGCTACTACCGACATCAGGGAGCACATTCCCCATGTTTGCATTTACATCCCCCCAGCAGTGTGGGACACTGGGGAGCTCACCTTCAGTGTCCCAAAAAAGTGTTATTGACTTTATCATCTACCTGAAAAGAAAAAATAGTTCCGCAAAGTCTTTGATGTTTCCTAACCTGAAAAAAAAAAAACGGTCACTTGTAGTTGCTTCTGTCTCCCTAGCCCCAAACCTTCACTTCCACTGAGCACCCCATCCCACACCTTTACCCTATACTTACCTCTGGAGGGTGGTGTCATCATCTGTGGACCAAGACACATATGACACAGCTGTCTTTAATAAACAACAGCTGTGTTGTGTAGTGCAAGTACTGTATGATGCAATTGTCCTTACTAAATGACAGCTGTGTCATATAGTACTTGCACTATACAATTCAGCTGTTGTTTATTAAAGATAGGTGTGTTGTATAGTGTAGGCTGGGGCTGTCCTAACTCATAGGTCAGGGATGGGGCTAATGTAATTATAGCCCCACCAGCCTCACTGCAGATTAATTGCAATGTTAGAGTATCTGTGCACTGGGTCCCCAATCCCCGGTGGTAGTGTATGTATTTAATTAAGTAATGTATTTTTTTTTAAATATTGTATATTTCTTATCCGACACCAAGATGCCCACCCCCAGTGTCTGATGCTTACTCCTTTGCAGCCTCTTGCTTTATCAACAGTGCCGATATCGGGGGGCCCAATCCCTGTGGCAGCATTTACACTCTCCAGCGGTGTGTGATACTGGGAGCCCACACCCAGTGTAACGAAATAATGTTATTGCTCAGGAAGTTCCTTGAAAAAAAATGTTCTGCAATGTCTTTCTTTTCTGAAAATAATAAAATGGTCCCTTATCATCTCCCCATCTGCCTCCTCCAACCCAGTCCTCCCACTGAGCATCCCCACTCCACCCCCTTACCCTATACTTACCTCTGGAGGTTGGCTATTATCATCTTCTGTGGACCGGGGTATGTCTGCACTCTTCAAAGCTGAACCACAAACTGAGGAATACAGGTAAAATGCTGTATAATGTATTCCCAATGGGGTTCCAAAAAAGGCTATGTTGATTAGTAAACAGTTATCTTGAAAATTCCATTTAAGTTTTATTGAGCGATTTTCCTATGGTTTCTTTCCTCACATTTTTTAGCTGCTATCTGCTTATGACAAATAGCCATTCCCCAGCATCACTGTGCTTAGTTTTGTTAGTTGGCTTCACATCAGATGGCAGCCACCACCCCCAAGTGTCATTGTACAGATTATTGTGAAACATCGCTGTTCACCAAAGTTACTATACCCCCCAAAAAATTAGGATCTACTGCTGTCGGGGGACTTGGCTTATGGTTTGATTTGGGCTGCTTGTTTTTTTTTTATTATTATTATTGTTTGAATATGTTAAATATACACATGTATATGGATTCTGCTGTGCAAAATACATAGAGTTATCCAGTTTGCCACTCTGGAACAATACATAAAATTATTGTGAGAGACCTTTTACAAAATTTTGTGCCAACATAAATTAAAAATTGGGCTTAAATTATATAGCACTTGTTTTTAAACGTATGAACCACGTACAAGTACCGACGCCTCCCATTTTTAGAAGCTTATTAACAAGCTGACAGGCACGGCACCAAATGTATATATTATAAACCCAATTTGAAATATTTGTAGAAATGGATTTTTTTTAATACAAAAAATTGGAATCACAGTTCACAGCCATTTTATGCAGTGTTCCATAAAGACAACTCAGCCACTGCTTCTGCTGCTTTTCCACCTTTTTTATCTTTTAGTTAAACATTGTGCAATGGTTTCTGCTGGAAAAGTGCTGCAGTACTGAGTCTTTTTTATTTTTAGTAAAAGAGATAGATAAAAAGGATCCAAATGTAGATTTAGCTTTAGAGAAAAGGGAGATTATCTGCACAGTTTGTACATGTGGAGACAAGGAATTTCCTTGTCAGGCTGTCAAATGACAGGAGGATTGGCTAATTACTTGGGGTCAATGTAGGACTGAGCACCTGGGAGGGTGATCAGGGTTGTTTGATTGGGGATTGGGTGGGATCATACTGCTGGCAGGGGAACTAGAAGATATATGTGGATGTTGGGTGGGACTGGGCAGTTACAGCAGGTACAGTAGCACTATTCACAAAATACTTCTCTGCCTGTGTCTTTGAATGTTTGCTCAAAAAACCCTTTTCATCACTCTGGCTTTCTACCTGTTTCCATTTCATCTTACCACTTCAGAAAGCCAGTTCACACTTCCTCAGTTGCAGATCTAACCACAAATGGCTTCTTGCTCTAGCAAAGCTCAAGTCATTTGCCAGCTTTAGAAGACAAAAACCATCCTGTGATGTCTTTTGTTTTTTCCTGAAAAAAAACTGTCCCTCGCCGTCTCCCCATCCCCATCCCCCTACCCATCCTGACCCTCCCACTGAGCACCCACCACCCCACACCCATCATTACCCTATATTTGCCTCTGGAGGTCAGCTGATGTCACCTTCTGTGAACCAGGACACATCTGCACTCTTAAAAGCCAAACCGCGAACTGAGGACAACAGGTAAATGATGTATAATGTATTTCCAATGGCGTTTTGAACTTATGGTGATATCTTTGTAATTTTTTAAAATTTTTCCACCAAATTTTCAACATGTGCTTTCTGGGACTGTACCTCATGAACACTGGGACTGTTGTTTCATTACACAGGCTCGGAAGGTGATTTTGCAGTTGCTGTGTAAACTCACCTCATGGGGCCAGTTAAGGAAATGACAGTGCCAGTGTTCATGAGGTAGGGTCCCAAAAAACCCATGTTGAAAATTTGGTAAAACAATTCTTAAAAATGGCTGCATAGGAGCGTGTGTTGCACAGTTTCTACACAGGCGCATCACTTTGGTAATTTACAATATTTTGACTCCAGATTTTCAACATACCCATTTTTTCACACCACATCATGAACAGTACAGCTGTCACTTTTCACATCCCGTCCAAAATGTGTTTTCGCACCTGTGGCATGGAATGGTGTTTCAGCACAGATTTGAACATTTGCACCTATGGGGTTTATGAGGTGGGGTCATAAGAAGAATATGTTGAAAGTTTTGGGTTAAAATATTAAAAAAACAAAAAAATTATTTAGTAACATTGATTGCAGGGATGTCCATTGCACCTCTGGGGAACATGTTGCCTTACTGTGCCAGTGAGCCGAGTTCAGGTGTGAATACAGTGAGACGGTTTACTGGGACAAGGCTGATAGGGAAGGTGCAGCAGCATGCAGCACCAGTCATGGCCTGGGTAGGGACAAAGCGGTGGGTCAGGGAACCTCATCCACAATGTGTCGAGATGTGTGCTAGGATCTGCTGGGCCCATGCACTGTGTCATGACTGCCTCCAATATTGTATTTATCTCATTTTGCATAGGTCCCTTTAGGATAAAGTTCAATTTTCACAAAAAAAAGGGAAATTATTTTCAAAAAACTATGTTAACTCAGTCTATGTGATGCCACCATTTTGGGTCAGGTTAAGCAATGGATAGTTCTGATGCCATATGGCACTAATGGACCATTTAATGGGTTAATACAGACATTGGGGTTGTAATTGATTTCCACTTTTTAAAAATAAAGATGAGTTGATTAGAAATGCAAAGCGTGCAAAGATGGTAAATGAAAAAAACATTAGGGATTTGGGTCTCTGGAGTACTGGTGAATCAGTGGTGGGGTATTATTTGGGGTTGTCAACCCTAATGCCCATCCCTTCCCTGGATCTGATGAGGTCAAATGTGATGTCTTCATGCAGGGCCCCATGGGCACTATGTTAAGAAAGCTCTGACAGATTATGTTGGCCATACTCTATCACTATGTTGCACTAGGTTGGAGCTGTATCTTGTGCTTTGGACAGGAGGCTATGGGCTGGAGGTAATGGTCATTAGATTTGACAACCCCAAGTAAGACCCCACTACTGATTCGCCAATACTCTGGAGACCCAAATCCCAAATGTTTTTACACTTTCTGTCTTTGTACACATTACATTTTTACAACCCTAATGTCTGCATTAACATAGTTTTCTGCAAAGAATATATAGCTATACAGTAAATATGTATGTATATATATTATAATGGCATGGTAGTCCTCAGGTCATGAGAAACATAGAAACATAGAAATATAGACTTTGACGGCAGATAAGGACCGCTTGGCCCACCCAGTCTGCCCATTTCCCTACCTACTGGAAAAGCTGCAGATTCTAGTTAACCAACAGCCTACTTCCTGCCACCCCACTACAATTGCCTTATGTCTGTCCCATGCATGTTTGAATTCCCCCACTGTTTTAGACCCAACAACCTCCCCAGGAAAGTGGTTCCATGCATCCACCACTCGGTCCATGAAAAAAAATTTCCTCACATTACCCCTGAGCCGTCCCCCCTCTATCTTTAAATTGTGCCTTTGCTGTTCTTACACATCTCTTTTCTGAAAGATGCTACCCTCCTGGACTTTGTTGATTCCCTTGAGGTACTTGAACAATTCTATCATGTCCCCTGTCCCTCCTTTCATCAAGGGTATACATATTAAGCTCTCTCAGTCTCTCTTCATATGGTTTCTGATGCAGACCCTGCACCATTTTAGTTGCCCTCCTCCGGACTGCTTCCATCTTGTCTATGT
Source organism: Neoceratodus forsteri (assembly GCA_016271365.2). NCBI lineage: Eukaryota > Metazoa > Chordata > Ceratodontiformes > Ceratodontidae > Neoceratodus > Neoceratodus forsteri. The sequence continues at coordinate 432,504,919 of CM057450.1, read as the reverse complement.
CCTTGCATAGATGAGGTCTCCAAAACTGCACACAGTATTCTAGATGGGGTCTCACCAACTGTCTGTACAGAGTGATAACCACTTCCCTTTTTCTACTTGTGGTGCCCCTTCCTATGCATCCCAGTATCCCCCTGGCTCTCCTTACTAATTTCTCACATTGCTTACCAACCTTTAGATCATCTGATATGACTGCCCCCAGGTCCCTTTCCATTTTTGTTGTTGTTAGTACCTCCCCTGCTATTGTGTACTCTTCTTCTGGGTTTTTGGTTCCCAGGTGCATTACTTTGCACTTCTTTGCATTGAATCTAAGTTGCCATATGTCTGACCATTCCTCCAACCTTGCCAAATCCCTTCTCATCCTTTCTACCCCCCCATTATGTATCAACTCTGTTACAGATCTTTGTGTCATCTGCAAAGAGGCATACATTTCCCTCCAGACACTCTGCAATGTCACCTATAAAGATGTTAAAGAGGACTGGACCCAGTACTGAGCCCTGAGGTACTCCACTAGTGACCCCCCTTTCTTCGGAATGTGTTTCATTCACTATTACCTTCTGTGTCCTGTTGTGCAGCCAGTTTGCTACCCAAGCTACCACCCTGGGACCCACTTCCAGGCTGGCTAACTTGAGGGCAGTGTGGAAGCCCTCCCAGGATCTGGAGTGCAGACCGACCCCCCCAATGGCTATTCACAGGCAGTGCTAAGCTTTTGGAGCAATCCTCAGGTCATGAGGGCAGCGTGGAAGCCCTCCCAGGATCTGGAGTGCAGACCAACCCCCCCAACGGCTATTCACAGGCAGCACTAAGCTTTCAGGGCAATCCTCAGGTCATAAGGGCAGCGTGGAAGCCCTCCCAGGATCTGGAGTGCAGACCAACCCCCCCAACGGCTATTCACAGGCAGCACTAAGCTTTCAGGGCAATCCTCAGGTCATAAGGGCAGCGTGGAAGCCCTCCCAGGATCTGGAGTGCAGACCGACCCCCCCCAACGGCTGTTCACAGGCAATGCTAAGCTTTCAGGGCAATCCACAGGTCATGAGGGCAGCATGGAAGCCCTCCCAGGATCCGGAGTGCAGACTCACCCCCCCAATGGCTAGTCACAGGCAGCGCTAAGGTATGACTCGTGGTGCTGCTGCTACTACGCAGTTTGAACAAACTACAAGAGAAAAGGCACCATCTTTTGAATTTTAAAGTCAGCAGATGTATGGAGATAGTTTTTTGCTTGCTAATAACTCCCTAAAATACTATGCTTTTTTATTGTCCTGTTGAGTTACCTTAATTTGGTTAAAATTGATTTAGCTGCAGCCAGCTTTAATTCAATCTTTGCCTTGCTGTGCTATACAAGGGTCTTAACATAGACACAAAGAACGGTATAAAGTGCTTAACTTATCTGCTTAAGGCACCTCTGAGCTCCCCATCTAAGAGAAGTTTGAAACTTCTGAATTACCAGTTGCCTTCAGACACCTCTGAGCAGCGCTTCAAGCAGGCTAAGGTTTAAATTATTTAGAGCTTTCCCACTGCAGTAACTGCTCCTCTGAGTCCCGACTCCCTTTGTTTAAAGCTTAGTTAAGATTTTACCAAGCCCCTCCCTCCATCCCTCTTACCTATTTAAATTCGGTCTTTCTCACAGCTTTCAGGGCAATCCTCAGGTCATGAAGGCAGCGTGGAAGCCCTCCCAGGATCCGGAGTGCAGACCGACCCCCCCAACGGCTATTCACAGGCAGCGCTGAGGCATGGCTCATGGTGCTGCTGCTACTACGCAGTTTGAACAATCTAGAGCCTCACTGATGCTGCGCGTCAGCTCCCCACCACCCCCACCACCACCCTTAGCAGTCACTCCCTTATATACCTGAAGTCACATGCCAGTTTTAACCAATCAGCCTACTTTCCCATCTGCAGGTCATACCAGCCATCCACTAGAGGCCACTACACCAAGGTTTTGCAATTACTTTCCTGACCCTTGCTCATTTAGCCTCGCCATTATGCCTCAACTTTACTTATTAATCTTCTTGATCATCACCCCCTGGGTGTCCCTCCCACCATCAAGCTACCCTACGCTCCAAGCCCACATCACATCTTGTGACAGGCTACTAACAAATATTCCTACCTCCACTATCTCAGCTGAATCGCACGATGCCCATCCCTACCATACTTTCTCCACCTGCCCTGGGTTAATCCCACTTACTAGTCCTTCTACCACAAACCTGGAGACCAAAAGCTGATGGAACCACACATCATACCACCACCAGAAAACTTCAGTGGATAGCCCATCACACCAAACTAATGGTCACCCTGCTACTTCTCCTTGCAGGGGATATCAAACTTAACCCAGGACCAACCCACCCCCACACCCAAAACCCTTCTGTCTCACTCCAAATCCCCTCGAGCCTCAAACTAATACACATAAATATATGCAGTTTCTTGCATAAAATAACCTTGCTACATGCTCTCGCCATGTCTCTCAGCCCAGACATTCTGATTATCTCTGAAACCTGGCTAAAATCACATAACACCGACGCAGAATTTGCCATACCCAGCTACACACTTCTCCGCCATGACCGGGTCAGCAGAAAAGGAGGTGGCATAGCCATGTACATTGCTTCCTCCATCAAATTCACCATGGTTGCCCTATCCCTACCGTTGGACTCCATTAATGCCTTAATGGTAAAACTCTCCATCCCCCATTCAATCCCAATCTACATAGCAGGCACATACTGTGCTCCAGGCACCACCTCACCTTACATATTGGACTACCTAGGCTACTTAAACTCCCTGGCAGCAGGTGGTGAGATCCCCATATTAGGGGATTTTAACCAGAACTGGCTTGCTGAGTCCCTTTTCAAATTTCGTGACAAGGTGACAGCCCTAGTCCTAACACAACAAATCACTGAACCTACTCGGGCAAACCACAAAACACAGAACCATACACTGCTAGATTGGTCCCTCACCTCTCACCCGCACAGGATTATAACCTCTGGACTTCTTCTGGATGCCCTTAGTGACCACCACGGGATCTACACAGTGTGCAAATTTCATAAACCCAAAGCTCCCCCTCCCAGAATCCTACTTTCGAGATCCTACAAATCCCTGGACCTCCCCTCATTATTAAATGAGTTGGGCAACTACGATTGGTCATGCATCAGTCATTTCACCTTGATAGATGAGGCACTGTCATTCTTTAAGTCCAACTTCATCATCATCTGGGACTGCTATGCCCCCTCAGATGGTCCAGAGTCCGAGGTGCTTATCTACCATGGATCTCTCCTGATATCCTAGCTCACCTCCGAATCCGAGACATGGCCTGGAAAACCTATAAGACCTCCAAATCCCAGATCAACCTCCAGACCTACAGAGCGCTCCACAATTCTAGTACTAAAATAATCTACCAAGCAAAGGCCAACTACTTCTCATGCACATTCAGTTCCTCCTCCCATCTCCCGTCTCGTTTCTGGAATGTGGCCAAATCACTTCTATGCCCGCTATCACAACCACCAATCCTGTCCCTGCAGATTGGTGGTCACACCATCACTGACCCCTCAGCAGTTGCTGCCTTGTTTAACACTGTCTTCACTACCAGCCATGCTACTCCCAGGGCCACCCTGCACCGGGCTCAGCATGCCCCCACTGACACCACATCTTGTGGCGCTGTAGCTCAGCCTTTCTCCTTCCTGCAAGTCACCCCAATGAGGTATACAATACACTGGTTGCCCTTAACCCCGAAAAGGGAAAATGTCCCACAGGGTTGGACTCCAAAATGCTCCACCTGTTGGCCCCTGCCATAGCTCAACCCCTAGCCACCATATTTAACTTATTCATCCTAGCAGAAGTCCCCACTGAGTGGAAACATGCCACCATAATCGAAGTTCCAAAGGGTGGTGATGCCTCAAACCCAAGCAACTACTGGCCCATCTCCCTCCTACTGACCCTTGCCAAGATGCAAGAATGCCTGGTTCTCTCTCTTGCCTATCCACCTATCTGGACTCCTCTTCCTTCTTTTCCCCCTACCAGTCTGGCTTTAGGATATCCCACTCCACTACCACCTCCCTTCTTAGGATTACCGACTCCATCCTCTCAGGGATGGATGCTGGCCACATCACTGCCGCCATCTTTATCGACCTGGCAAAGGCTTTCGATACGGTGACTCACTCTCTTCTCCTAACAAAACTTGCTAAGGCTGGTCTATCTGGCTGGGCCATATCTTGATTCCACTCCTACCTCACTGGTAGATCCCAAGCTGTCTGTATCAGAGCATCCATGTCAGACCCCCACCCAATCACGTCAGGAGTGCCTCAAGGATCTGTCCTAGGCCCCCTCCTATTCTCGGTCTTTCTAAATGATCTGTCCTCCACCTGCACACATTCCGCCATCCATATGTATGCAGACGACACGGTGCTATAAGCATCCAGCCCCTCGCCCTCTGAAGTTGCATCCAGACTTCAGCACGACTTCATCACAGTCCAGCACTGGCTCCGGTAAAATAATCTCCTCCTAAATGCAAGCAAAACAGTCTCCTTAACCTTTGGAACAAGCCAGAACATTTCTAGGCTCCCTTCACCATTAGTTTTCACACCCTGGAAGGGTCCCCACTGGAGTTCTGCACCACCTTCAGATACCTCGGTGTGTGGCTTGACCAGCACCTCAACTTTTCTGCACATATTGACTCCTTACTTAAGAAGCTGCACCCAAGGCTTGGTGCACTTTACCGGAATCGTGACATCATACCCCTTCCAACCAGGAAGGACATTGTAAATAAAATGATCCTCCCAGTCCTCGACTATGGGGACGTAGTCTACAGTGCCAGCCCAAAGACCACATTAGCTGGGCTGGACCCTCTCTTCCACTCTTTTTGCTGCTTCACCCTAAACAGACCCTACTGCACACACCACTGTGCCCTATATCAAGCAATGAACCTCACCTCACTTGACTATCGCAGGCTAACTCACTGCGCAAAAATTACAGCCAAGCATTGGTCTCAGTGGCTCCCTTCCTAACTCTCTGACATCTTAATGAACCCTAGCGCACAATCATACACACTCAGAAACTCATACTCCAGAACCCTAGCTGTTCCATACCAATCTACCTCCACAGGGCAATCAGGGTTCAGCTACTGCATTCCCTCGCTATGGAACTCCCTCCCAGCTAACATTCATTGCTTCACCTCCCTTCCGCACCTAAACTCCATGCTCCAAGATCATTTCATCCCTACCTGTGCTTGTGTCTAGGAGCCTACCAACTACTAGGCAACTTTCTGGGAATGTTGGCACTTAGCAAATTTGTAATTCATCAGTATCTAACTATTGTCCCCTTGACTTATACTGTATCTCGTATGGCTCAAAACTTAATTTTGTTGTACACTTGCTGTATGTAACTGTGCTACCAACTGCCACAATCAATCCTGTATGTAGTGGTTTCTGAACCAAATGTTAGTGATCTTCCACAATGTATTCACTTGCCAAACCTGTCTTCAAGTGTTTTCTCATACCGTACATACTGTGATTACCAATTTGTCTCTCTCAAGCTACTACTGACATGTAACGAGATCCTAATGTTACTATTTCTCCCACTATGTATTTTCTTGTCTATACTGTGTAAACTGTTTTCCTTGTTCTCCCTTCCCCCAGGATGCACCTGTAATCAAGCAGTACTCTGCTCAGTATGCCTTCCTGGTAAAATGCTTAAATAAATAAATAAACTATAGTTAGGGTTGAGTAACCCATCTAAGGTTAAAGTGTGAAATTTTGCAGCTTAATAACTTTGTCACTGTATTATGGATTTACCTGAAGTTTGGCACACACAGAGTGGTACCATAGATCTTTGGATCTGCCAGGTTTTGTAATGGTCAGATATACGGTTGCGGAACTATAAAGTGCAATAGGAAGTCATATTTACGCTTTTTTGAGCATTCTTTGCTCATGCCTACAGGTCGCACAGTTTGCATGACTGGTCCAAAACCTTCAGGACACATGCAGCCAGGGTCCCCAATGTGCCTTTTGAAGATTTCATGAAAAAATATTAAACGGTTCAAAAGTTATTCAAAAAACAAGTTTCTCATTATAGTTAATGGGAAAAGTTAACAAACTATTTGACAGTGTCGCAAATGCAGTTTTTAGTGTCTCAAATGACACCTGTAGTGTCATGAGTCAGCCATTTCTTTTTCAGTTACTGGTCACAGAAATGCTTGGCATTTATATTTGGGACTCTCTAGGGACACAGTTCTTTTTGTGTTCACCTAGTCGAGCCCTGAGGATGCTAATCATGTCTTTTTGGGGGGTTAAACACCCCAGAAATATGTTTTTTCCAAATTTCTGTAAACTGTAGCATCACAAAGTAGTGTCACACTTGCGACACTTTCGTGATTTGTTTTACGAAAGTGTTGTGATTTGCGACACTACTTTGCGACACTATGCCCAAAAGAATAGCAAATCTTTGCCACCCTGCTGCAAAAGAAATGTTTGATCTTTTAGGCTGAAATTTGGAGGAAAGAAAGCTAAAATCCCACAGATGGTGACAAAATATTAGAGGGCTACAAAGTTACGGTACTCCGAAGTTGACTATTTTTCCCATAGACTAACATTACAGCGTCCGCCGTGCCTTTCGAGGCCTGTATCTCGGAAATGCTTTGAGATAAGGACTTTTCATCAGAAAAATGCTTAGCCCCCCACTAGGAGGCTAAGTACAAAACTAGCCAGGAAAGTCATAAATTATATAAAAAAAAATTTTCTACGTGGTACGGTTCCTGAGATATAAGCGATTTAGTATTCCAAGTGCTCATTGTCTGCTCCGAAGCCCATTATTATGCATACATTCTTTGTATTCACTGAGTTGCTCAATGCAGCTTTTGGGGGAAAAAGGGTGTGCACTTTTGTTACTGTTACAGTTAGCGTTTCCACTTGTGTTTCCATAACTGTTTGTATTAGCGTTCCCATCTACACCACTGTATGTGTTACCCTTTGCATTTTCATTTGCACTTGCGTTTGTGTTACTGTTACCATTTGCATTTCCATTACTGTTTCTGTTTGCATTTCGTTTTGTGTCACTGTGTGCATTACCATTTGCATTTTTGTACGCGCTTCTGTTTGAGTTTCTGTTTCCTTTGGTGTCATCGTTGGTGTTACCGTTAGCATTTGCATTTCCAATTGCGGTACTGTGACCATGCGCATTTCCATGTGCATTTCTGTACGTGCTTCTGCTTGCATTTCCATTTGTGTTACTGTTCATTTTGCATCATTGTTGCTGTTACTGTAACTGTTTGTGTTTCCAATTGGGTTACCGTTACTGTTTGCGTGTTCGTCACCGTTTGCGTTTCTGTTGGCCTTAGCGTTTGCATTTTTGGTTGCTTTTCCATTGTCAATTGCATTACTGTTTCCTTCTGCGGCGCTGTTGCTTTTTTTGTTTGCATTTCTTTTTGCGTTTGTGCTACCGTTTGCATTTTTCTTACCATTTGTGTTTCCGTTGGCATTAGTATTTACGTTACTGTTTTTGTTACCATTTGTATTTCTATTGTCATTAGTGTTTGTATTACCATTCGCGTTACCATTTCTGTTTTCATTAATGTTTGCGCTTGCGTTTCTCTTACCATTTGCATTATCATTTATGTTTGCATCACCATGTGCGTTGCCATTTGCGCTTGTGTTTGTGTTACTGTTAGTGTTACTATGTGACAAAAAATCATGTGGTGGGAGTGTGGGGCTGAAAGAGCCCCACGCTCCCACCACCACATTCCATTCACTATTTATAGTGCTCATTCTCAAAAAGAAGGGAAATTCATGGCAAAAAACTCTATTTAATGCATCAGTTAGGGTTGTTCCATAGTGACAAAAGTGAGTAAATTTGGTGTTAGGGTTGCCACCCCTTGCACTCCAAGCTCACCCCATCCTCACAACAGGCATCGGGGTGTGCATTGGGGTCATCGGTCCTAACTCTCACCCCATTTTCCTATACTGCACCACCTCAGCTTGTTTACATATGGGATGGGGTGAGAGTTAGGACTGATGACCCCAGCACACACCCTGATGCCTGTTGGTAGGGACGGGGTGGGCTTGGAGTGCAAGGGGTGGCAACCCTAACACTGAATTTCCTCACTTTGTCACTGTGGAACAACCTAACTGATGCATTAAACAGAGTTTTGCCACAAAAAAATATATATATATATATATATATATATAAGAACAAAAAACTCTGTTTAATGCATCAGTTAGGGTTGTTCTACAGTGACAAAAGCTAGGAAATTTGATGTTAGGGTTGAAACCCCCTTTGCACCCCTCCAGCCCACCCCCCAACTGGAATCGGGGTGCGCATTGGGATCTTTGGCCCTAACTCTCACCCCATCACATGTGGAAAGAAGTTGAGGAATAGGAGAATGGGGTGAGAGTTAGGACTGATTACCCCAACGCGCACCCGGATTCTGGTTGGGGGGTGGGCTGGAGGGGTGCAAAGGGGGTTTCAACCCTAACATCGAATTTCCTTGCTTTTGTCACTGTGGAACAACCCTAACTGATGCATTAAACAGAGTTTTTTGCCTCTAATTTCCCTTCTTTTTGAGAATGATAACGAGAAATAGTGAATGTAATGCAGCGGCAGAAGTGCAGGGCCCTGCGGGACCCACACTCCCGCCATGTGCTGTCTTGTCACATAGTAACATTGTGCCCGCAAATGCAAATCGTAATGCGCATGGTGATTCAAAGTGAAACAGAAAGAGAAACAGCACTGTAGACAGAAATGTTAAAAACAACGCAAATGCAACTGCAAATGAAAACGCAAAGGGTAACGCACATGGTGGGTACGGAACTGCAAGCAGAAATTGTAATGGTAACAGTAATGTAAGCGCACAGGCTGGTTTTCCCCAAAAGATGCATAGAGAAAGACAGTGAGTACAAAGAATGTATGCAAAATAGTGACTGTTGGAACAGAAAATGAGGACTTGGAATAGTAAATTGCTTATATCTCAGGAACCGTTCAACATAGAAAAAAAATTTAAAAGTCATATGAATTATCAGTTTCCTGGCTAGTTTTGTACTTAGCCCCCTAAGCATTTTTCTGGTGAATAGTCTGCATCTTGCACCATTTCCGAGATACTGGCCCTGAAAGGCACGAACACCGTAATGTTATCCTATGGGAAAAAAAACAGAAGTTCGGAGTGCCATAACTTTGCCTCCCTGTAATATTATTTCACCAAACCACTGAAAGGCACATCTGTGGGATGTTGGCTGTGTTCCCTACAAATTTCAGCCCAAAAGACTGAACCGTTGTTTTGCAGCTGGGCGCCAAACGATTGCTGCAATGCGTCGTACTCCGTAATGTTATCCTATGGGAAAAACTGTCAAATTTGGAGTACCATAACTTTGCCGCCGTGTAATATTTTTTCAACAAAACACTGAAAGGCACATCTGTGAGATGTCAGCTGCATTCTCTCTAAATTTCAGCCCAAAACTCTAAACTGTTCTTTTGCAGCGGGGTGCCAAAAAATCGCTGTCATTTTCCCACAGCCTAGAAAAGTACTGTGTCAATTTGCGAAATACATATATATATATATGTATATATATTCATGGCAAAAAACTTTGTTAATGCATCAATTAGGGTTGAAACAACAAAAGTTGGGAAATGAGGTGTTAGAGTTGCGACCCTAACACCCTCCCCAACCCTATCACCCCACTCCACCCTCCATAGGCCAACAGGCAGTGGAGTGTGCCTTGTGGTCATTGGCCCAAACTCTCACCCCATTCCATGTTTAAGAAAGCTGACATGGTACAGTATATGAGAATGGGGTAAGAGTTAGTCCTGATGATCCCAAGGCACACCCCGTCACCTGTTGGTCTGTGGAAGGTGTGGGGTGGGGTGGGAAGTGTTAGGGTATCAGCCCTAATGCCTCATTTCCCTACTTTTGTCACTGCACCCCTAACTGATGCATTAACAATGTTTTTGGCAATAAATTTCCTTACTTTTTGAGAAAATGTAATCTTATCCTTATATGGTTTTGTGAGGGCCCTGTGCTCCCATGGTATCGGGTTTTTGAAGCATAGGACCTGTACTTGCCCTGCACTCCCTTTTATTCATAAGTGTACAGACATTGTAATGAACTGCCATCTCCCTGTGGGAGCGCAGGGCACTGTGAGCCCTGCGCTCCCAGTGTTGCATAATGGATGGCCCAGCAGTTCCATTACTGCATGATGGTATCCATATGTGGTAGCACAGGGCCTGGAGGGCCAAGTGCTGCCATGTACCTATAATTGTAGAGATGCAGTGCAGGCCTAGACACATTCCAAGTAACCCTTGTGCTGCAAATGGCACAATATCTTAGTAACTGTAGCAACCTTGGAAAATATTTTACTGCAGTTGTAATCATGGACTAATAACCTGCACTCCTGCTTAGTAGGTGTACTAAGCTGCCTTTAGTGAAAAATCTGTATCTCGAACCGTTTCCGAGATATAGGACCCAAAAGTGCTGCGTTCGCCACAGTGTTATCCTACGGGAAATTTCTCAGCTTTGGAAATCCATAACTATGTATCTGATGCAAATTTTTACACCAAACCAGCATAAGTCACATTTCTGGGACATCCCTTTTTACTCTGCAAGTTTCAAGGCAAAAGTCCTGTTTCTTTGCAGTACAGTGGCAAAGAAACAGCAACCTTTAAAAATGCCTCTTCATGAGCTGTCAAAATCCTTGTTCATGAGCTGGATCCCTGTTTGTGAGGTGTCAAAATCCCCATTCATGAGTCAATCCCTAGGTAGGGCCATCTGGTCGTCCGCTCACAAATAAGGATTTTGACAGCTCACGAACAGGGATTGACTCACGAACAGGGATTTTGACATCTCATGAACAAGGATTTTTGACAGCTTATGAACAGGGATTTTTAGGGCCATCTGGTCATCATCTCACAAACATGGATTTTGACAGCTCACAAACAAGGATTTTGACATCTCATGAACAGGGATTTTGACACCTCACAAACAACAATTTTTTTAAATAATCTCTGTTCGTGAGCTGAATCCCTGTTCATGAGGTGTCAAAATCCTAGTTCATGAGAAATCCCTATTTGTGAGATAGGGCCACCTGGTCGTCATCTGACCAACAAGGATTTTGTCAGCTCATGAACAAGGATTGGCTCTCGAACAGGGATATTGACACCTCACAAACAAGGAATGGAAGCAAATCACGAATAAGGATTCTTGAAATAAAAAATGGTCATTTTTTTTGAGAAAAGCTAACGGAACCAAAGCCATGGGTTTGTAGAGAGTGGCGCCCTGAACAAAACCCATACTTCAATCTCCACAGAAAACATCTGTGGGGTAAGTTACAATATTTTGTTTTTTGCAAAAAATGAAAACAAGATAGCAGCTCACAAACAGGGATTTATTTTCATATGAACAGGAATTTAATGCATCCCTGTTTGTGAGATGTCAGAATCCCCATTCATGAGGCCAAATCCTTGTTCAAGGCTGTGCAGTTATCCAAAAGACTGACCTTGGCATGCTCAGAACCCAAACATTCAAAATTGAATAACTTTGAGACAGATTTATATTTTTTTCACCTAAAAAATGCTGGTGTGTTCTTTGGGGCAAGCTCTTTCTACTCTGAAAATTTTAGGCCAAACTTCCAAATGGTGTGGCAGCAGCGTGATGAGGAAAAATCAGCAAAACTGGCGAAAAAAGCTAAAAACACACTTTTTTCACTATGCACTGCTCAAAATCTGCACTTCTGATCAAAAGAAAACCCGGCCCATCAAGAGATCAACCCCACGCCAAACGACAAAACACCTGGCCCAGACGGGTTTTCACCTAACTTTTATAAAACTTTTTCATCTTCTCTAGTCCCTTTACTATCCAAATTATTCCAACATATTCTTTCGGGTGTGGACACCGATAAGTATCTCTCTGAAGCCCTCATCATTGTGTTACTCAAACCTAATAGGCCCCCTGAGAAGCCTGATAGTTATCGGCCTATCTCCCTGTTAAATTACGATATAAAAATTCTAGCCAAAATATTAGCTGATAGAGTTGGCAGTGTGTTGCGAAACTAATTGGGGTGGAACAGGTTGGTTTTATGAAGGGGAGATCTTCAGCAGACCATTTCAGAATGCTTTCTCATGTCTTCTCGGCATCTGAGAAGGCTGTTCTCCCTTGGGTGTTGGTCTCCTTGGATGCCGAGAAGGCATTCGATAGAGTTCATTGGTCGTTTCTTTTTCAGGTATTGGATAAATTTGGTTTTCCAAATCAGTTTATTGACTGGATCAGGGCCCTTTACTTAAACCCGTCAACCAGAATTGTATGTAATGGGGTTATATCCTCATCCTTCCGATTGCAAGTTGGGATGAGGCAGGGCTGCCCCTTATCCCCTCTCCTCTTTAACCTTTACCTGGAACCCTTGATTAGGCGTATAGTTTCATTTAATAGGATTAAGGGGATCCAATTAGAGACCAAGTAATCAAAGTCACAGCATTTGCGGATGACCTGTTAATCTATGTTGCTAACCCGGTTTCTTCAATACCAGCACTGCTCGAGGTTATAACTGAATTTAGTGCGTTAGCCAATTACAAGTTAAACCAAGAGAAAACAGTTGTGTATCCCCTAAACAACAGGGTATTTAAAAGGGACATTGTCAACCTTGGACTGGGCTGGAGCCCTAATTCCCTGAGATATTTGGGCCTTACCTTGACAACTAATTCTGATAGGCTCCGTCATCTTAATCTAGACAATTTGGTCCATACTATAGAGTTAGATATGAAAAGGTGGGCACAACTTCCTCTTTCACTGTGGGGCAGGATAAACGTGGTAAAAATGAACATATTCCCCAGACTTTTTTACCCTTTGTGTAACCTTAATGTCTGGCTCCCATTATCGTGGTTTAGGAAACTTCACAAGATGATAGCGGATTTTATTTGGAATTATAAGAGGGCCAGGATGGCCTATGTTAAATTGGCGGCACCTAAACTACAGGGTGGTTTGAAATTACCCCACTTTGCCCTTTACTTTTGCATATGATATGAATAATATGGTAGATGGAGCTTCTTTCATCTCCACTCTAATAGGAATATCTTCCGCTATGGGTTAATCTGGAGGTTAGTCTTATTAAGAGCTTAGGATTAAATCCGAAGCTTTATTTTATAACACCCCAAGATGTTTCCCTATTTAAGAATACACCCATTGGGGTATCCCTAAAGGTTCATAAAGCCTGTAATTTTCTGAGATATAATTACGTTTTGGGACGGTTCCCAGCCAATTATAGGAAACCCTCAGTGGTGAATTGGTAACAGGATGATTACACATAAGTGGATGCGGAGTTGGGAGACTGTAGGTGGATGGACCTTCTCAAGGGGAGGGTGATCCTAGTTCCATTGTACAAATAATTCAAAATTTCAACTTATCTAGAGGGAGGTATTCAAAGTCTACCAACTAAGACACCTCCTTGTCCAGAAACTGGGGTAAACAGACCTATTGTGCCCTGCGTGGCCTTTTGGACTGATTTAAAACCTTTAATAGGATCCCCTCATGCTGTTTCGGTTACCAAGTCTTGTTCCAGCGGGCTTTTACTGAAAACCTAGCCCCCTCATCATATTGGGCTAAGGTTTTCCCCAATGTTAGTTTAGATTGGACGCGTATATGGGGGAACTGCCACAAATATACGAGACCGGACTATCTCAGATTAACCCAATTTAAAATTTTACACAATATCTACTATTCACCTCAGAAGTTAGTTGACTTGAAGGCCCTGCAAGAACCCAGGTGCTATAGATGTGGCTCTGAGGAGGGTGACTTGCTGCACATCTTCTGGCACTGTCCAAAAGTTGCTCCGCTATGGAGAGAAATTAGAGACAGAGCGAGTCCATTGTTAGGTATAGGTGAGATGTTTACACCGGAGGTTTGTTTACTAGGGTTCTGTCAGATTTCCTGGTTATACTGAGGAAATACCATATGACCCTAATTTCCATTATTGTGAAAAGATTAGTTCTTAAGCATTGGAAGGACTCTACTACAATTACCTACTCAGAGTGGTTAACGGACCTGCTCATAAAGCCTCAGGATTGAGAGGATGATAGCGATCCTTCACAATCAAATGTCTCTTTTGATAGAATTTGGTCCCAGTTAGAAACTGCTTACTCCTAAATATGTTAGTGATAGATTCCATGTCAACCAATTTAGAATATAATGCCTTGTGGGGGGGGTTCTAGATGGGGGGTAGGGTTTGTGGGTGGTGGGGGGTATAGGGGCTTACGTCATGGTTACGGTTATCTTACATGATGTATTTTCATCAATGTCTGTTTTTGCTGTATGGTGATTTGCAATGTAAGTCTCTGTACCATAGATTTGTTTAAAATTCAATAAAAAGTGAATGGCAAAAAAAGAGATCAACCCCACAGGACAACACATACCAAATTTCATGTAAATCCATTGAACATTGCAAAGTTATTAAATTGCAAAATTTGGGGCTTAACATTAATCTGCTTACTCAGCCTTAACTATAGTGGTGCTACTGTGCCACTATAACGTATATATATATATATTAGAGGCAAAAAACTCCGTTTAATGCATCAGTTAGGGTTATTCCACAGTGACAAAAGTGAGGAAATTCGGTGTTAGGGTTGAAAAGCCCCCTTGCACCCCGTCAGCCTGCCCCACCCAACTGGCATTGGGGTGTGAGTTGAGGTCATCGGCCCTAACCCTCACCCCATCACATGCGTGAACAAGCTGAGGCATAGGAGAATTGGGTGAGAGTTAGGACCAATGACCAACAACCCCAATGCACACCCCGATGCCAGTTGGGTGGGGTCTTAGGGTTGGAAACACTAAGACCAGGGGGATGTCTTGGGGCCATGAACACTAGCACTCACCCCATTCCATTACAAAATTCTGTGACATGGCTACAGTATAGGAGAATGGGGAGAGTATTAGGGTTCACTGCACCAAGACAGCCCCTCCCCCCATGGGTCTGTGCAGAGTGGGGAATGGGGTGTTAGGGTTGGAAACCCTAATGCCACATTTCCCTACTTTTGTTGCTTTAACCCTAACTGATATATTAACAAAGTTTTTTGCAACTTATTTCCTTACTTTTTGAGATACAATTACAATACAATACAGTACATGCTCATTCAGAGCTCATTTGGTGGTTGGCCACAGAGGTGAGTGGTGGGCTGAGCCAGTCACCAGCTCGGTTAGGGGTCGCAGGGGGACCTGGGTGGTTGGCACTGCAGGGTGGAGTGGGGTTTCACTAGACCACCAGGTATGTGGATTGTTCATTTTATGGAAGATCGGGGCTTCAGCAGTCCAGTGGACCACCGGGAGGATTAAATATCCATTATGGGAAATTTTGGGGGGATTGTGGACTGTGTTGCACATCATGTTTTGAGTATCAGGGCTGGGGGAAGCACTAGACTAACAGGGTCAATGGGACTGTCACTGGAAAAGTGTGGGGGATTGGGGCTTTGACTCTATGTGTTCTTACATGTATTGGGGATTGGGGCTGTGACACAATCTATTATTACATGTATTGGGAATTGGGGCTTAGACTCTATTAATTCTTACATGTTTTGGGGATCAGGGCTGTGACACAATCTATCATTACATGTACTGGGGATCAGGGCTGGGAGGGGCCACTAGACTACCAGGGACATTATGTCTGCTTGTGCATACTGTGTCAGGGATTGGGGCGGGCCTGTAGACTACCAGGGACATTGTAGGTGTTTCAAGACATACTGTGTTGGGAATCAGGGATTGGGAGCTCTGCATGACCGTGTGTTCCAGGAGTTACCGCATGCTTTTTAGCAGTGGTATTTAGTGCCACACTACACGTCACACTAACTACTGTAGCACAGCGCTATTGTTTTGAAAATTCTGGTGCACCAGTATTCATGTTCCTGCCCCTTGGCCAGTCCCCTGCATACATTATTTTTTAGAGCTGGTGCTATCACATTGCACCAGCACTATTAGCACTTCTGAATACTGCAGCCAGGTGCAAATGAGGTGCTATTGCGGCACAAACTGTTTGTGTCCAGCACAAGGCTTTGAATATCTGGCCCCATATGTCCCCTTTTCACCACCAGATGGCACTGACCGTAATCCTTTTTGGCAGTAGAATTCCTTTTTTGCCATCCATGTTTGTCATGGTGAAAAAGGAAATCAGCTGGTGAAAAAGGATTACTGGCAGGGCCCCATCTGGTCAGCAAAATGGGAAATCCTTTTTTTACCAGCCAATTTCCTTTTTCAGCATGACAAACAAGGAATGGCAAAAAAAGAAGTTAGTGAGTGACAAAAAAGGATTTAAACTAATTTAAAAAAATCTAGGGGTATACCAAAGATCGGAAATCATAAAGAACTGCTCATCAGCTCCCGATGAGCAAGAAACATACTTAGATGTGTCAAACAGAAATCCCTTAGCAGAGTTATGACAGTTTTTTGGGGGGCAAAAACAAAAATCAAGATGGAGGCTCATGAAAAAGGAATTTTTTGATGAACAAGGATTGGCCCCTTAAGAAAAAGGATACTTGTTTGTCAGAGCAACATCCTTTTTCGTTCCAGGAATCTGTCCTGAAAAATAAAAATCCCATTGAAAATAATGGGATCTTAAAAATGCTATAACTTTGGAATGGATCAGTGTTTTCACCAAATAAGTGCTGGTCTGTTCTGTGACCCAAGCTCTTTCTGCCATAAAATTTGCAGACCAAAATTCAGCACCATCTGTATGCAGCATAATGAGAGCAAAACTGCAAAAATGGGTGAATATTCAGATTTAATCACTATCTGCATATCAGAATCTACAAATCTAACCAGACCAAAACTTGGCAAGTCAAGAGATCTGCCCCAGGAGGCTATGCATGCAAAACTTTATGCACATTTAATCTGTTGAATGATTTTAATGTTATTAAAGTACAAAATTTGAGGTTTAACATTAAAGTGCCTGCTCAACCCTAACTATAGTGGCGCTACTCTCGTATCTCTTGAGAAAGTGGTTAAAAAATAGAGTGTGTTATTCCCATCACTCCCATTTTCTTTTGGGACTAATGTGTCTCTAGGGATGTTGGCCAACTCCAACCTGACTTTCCTAATCATATTTTCGGTATACCCTCTTTCACTAAAGTGGTTTTCCATAATGTTACCTTCCACTATATATTCTTCTTGCTGACTGCAGTTTCTCAAGACTCACATCATCTGATCTTTTGGAATGTTCACCATGGTGCGGCAGGGATGGGAACTATCAGCTACCAACAAAGTATTTCAGTCTGTGGGTTTTTGAAAGAGAGTGGTACTGGCACTACCCTTCACTTCCTTCCTGATTTTCAAATCTAGGAAAGAAATATCATTTTCATTCCACATCATTGTAAACTTAAAACCTGGTTCCTTGGACTCCAGATAACTTTTGCAGTCTATCAACTCTTCACTGTTCCCCACCACACCATGATGCAGTCATCTGTGTACTGATTCAAATCTCCCTTTCATACCACTTCACTGCAAACTTAAAACCTGTTTTCTTGGACTCCAGATAGTTTTTGAAGCCCATCCACTCTTTACCATTCCCCACCACACTATGATGCAGTAATTTATGTACTGCTTCCACAACTCAGTATTATTCCTATTGGGTTATTCTCTCAGTAGATATTTTCCAATGTCCACATCTCCACCCTTAACTGGCAAAACTGGAGGTGAAAATAGCAATCCCAGATACGGAAGCGCCAGCCAGTAATGCTACAGTATATAACAAAATGCCACAGTATGCTGCAGGGAACAGTATAATTCAATGACAATTAAGCCCTTTTTAGTGCAATATTTTGTGACATGCCATTTATTGCAAGTTACTGAGTTACATTGTGGCTGGCTCCACTGTAACTGGATGTAAAACTCCCTCATAAAGTTAAAGGAATTACACTCCAGAACCTAATGTTTCATGCTAGGGGGCACTTCATCAGAGGATCATGTCATGAAGCACCCCCTAGCATGAAAAGTTAGGCTGACATGACATGATCCATGCCTCTGCTGCTAGAACTGTGAATATCTGTATTTCTATCCTTTTTGTACTACTGGATAAAAAGCTGGTATATATTCCCTGAGTACAGAGCATTTTCTACAAAGGTAAATCATCTGTTGAGATTTGTTGAGTGCTGGTAGTTTTAATTTGTTACTACTATGTTGACCTGGCACCAGGCAAACTCCAGAGTTGTCTTTCCTTTTGAATTACACTCCACAACACTTTTTGGCATCTGGACAAGTAGATTGGTGGGGAGAGTCAGGACAGATCTGTCATTAAAAAGAATCTTTCAAGCCCTTAACTCAAATCCATGGGATATGTTTGTGTAAAGGGATTCCTCATTGAGGATTACCAAAAGATTTGGTCCCTCAGTGTAGATATCCCCCAAGACAGACAATATGTCTGAGGTCTGGTATGTTTCCAGAGGAGTGGAGAAGGGTAGATGTAGTCCTACTTCACAAAAGTGGCATCAGGGAAGAGGGAAGAGGGAAGCAACTATAGGCCTGTTAGCCTGACATCGGTGGTGGGTAAGTTGATGGAAACACCACTTAAAGAAAGGGTTGTAGATTACCTTGTATCTAATGGATTGCAAGATCAAAGGTAACATGGTTTCATAAAGGGAAGATCATGCCAAACAAATGTGATAGACTTCTTAGACTAGGTGTCCAAGGAGCTGGATCAGGGAGGAATGGTGGACATGACTGACCTGGATTTCAGCAAAGCTTTCAACACCATTCCATATAGGAGATTAGTAAGCAAGTTGTGTAACTTAGGGGTAGATGATAAGGTGGTAACTTAGATAAGAAACTGGTTAGTGAAAAGGACACAGAGGGTAGTGGTGAATGAAGTGTGCTCCAAGGAAGTTAGGGTGACCAGTGGGGTGCCTCAGGGATTAGTGTTGGGGCTGGTTCTCTTCAATATCATTATAAATGACATAGCAGAAGAACTGGAAAGTCTGTCTCTTTGTTGATGACACCAAGATCTGTAACAGAGTGGACACTCTTGTGGGGGTGGATAGAATGTGTAGTGATCTAAAATGTCTGGAGGAGTGGTCAAGGATGTGGTGGCTGAGTTTAATTCAAAAAAGTGAAAAATAATGCATCTAGGCCATAAGAACCAAGCAGCGGAGTATAAGATTGGTGAAGTGAAACTGACAAAGACCAAACAGGAAATAGACCTGGGGTAATTGTATTGGATGATCTAAAGGTAGCCAGGCAGTGTGATAAGGCAGTTAGAAAATCTAGTGGATGCTGGGATGCATTGGTAGGGGTATCTCCAGTAGGAAGAGAAAGAGGTGATTCTGCCCCCATGTAAATCACTGGTACGACCCCAACTTGAGTACTGTGTACAGTTTTGGAGACCACACATCAGAAAGGATATAGACAGAGTGGATGTGGTTCAGAGGAGGGCTACCAAAATGGTGCAGCGTCTACAAAAAAAGCCCTATGAGGAAAGACTAAAGGAGCATAATATGTACACTCTGAAGGAGAGGAGGGAGAGGGGAGATATGACAGAAACCTTTAAATACCTTACAGGAGTTAATAAGGTATAGGAGGAGAGTATCTTTCAGAGAAAAAGCTGTTCTAAAACAAGGGTGCATAAAATGAAGCTGGAGGGGTCAAATTCAAGAGGGATGTGAGGAAGTACTTTTTTTGCAGAAAGGGTGGTAGATACCTGGAATAGCCTTTCAGAGGAGTAGTGGGGGTGAAAACAGTAAGTGGGTTAAAAATGCCTGTGATAGACATAAGGGAATTGTAGGGGTAGGGTACAGTGGAGTAGAGATTGTCTGTGGATTAAGCAGGGTCTGGGAAATAATAATAATAAGAAAAATAATAAAAAATAAAGAAAAAAGGACACAATTTGGCAAATTGGGTGGGCACAGTGGCCCTTATCTACCATCACATTCTATGTATGTATGTACATATGTCCCTAGTGTCATGTATACAGGATATAAGGTTAGTAACAATGGGATTTATACAACAATCGAATTGTGAGAGGGGCTGAGGAAGACAGTCCATTTGTAATATTATGGGTCATCCAGGTGGATTATCTAAGGTCTTATGCACCTTAAGCAATACATATATTACTGGATGTACTGTATGGGATGAAGCACAGTCAGGAAGTCCACTGATTTTTTCATCAAGATCCCCCATTCTCACAGGCTTCTTGAACAAGATTGTCCACCAAGTTTTTTATCCATAAAGATTTTTATGAATGAGTTTACCTTTTTTAGGTTACAGATAATGCTTAACATAATTGTACACATATACAAGAGCTGAACAGACTGCATTTCAAGGGACATCATATAGATGGGACGTATATTATACCTTGGAATATAGAATAAGATTTACAAAATATCTGTTTTATTCAAAGTAACTTACTATTTGCTGTATATCAAAATAAATATTATGTGATTCCCAAACACTTAGTAAAACACTATTGATTCCTTCTTATTGCAAAGTATACCACTATATCATTATACCATATGAAATAATCAGTCTATATCATATGAAATAAGCAGTCCATATAATTTATTATTTCCATGGGGAGAGGAGGACATGTCACAAAACAGGGAAAGAAGATAATTCACCAGTATGCCTAAAGGTACTGGTCTCATAGGAAGACATTATGCACCATAACCCAGTACCAGAGCTACTGGAAAATTGCTGAAATAGTTTCCCCAAAATGCAAAGATTTGTTTTGCAACCATTGTGAGAAAATTGTGGGTGTTGTAGTATACATCCTCAGTGCTCCACAATGTATCATTTGCTCAGTGATATATCATTAATTGTTTTCTGAAGTACATATTTGTCAAGTTAAATGTTTAAATACATACAATATATTGCCACTTGTATATGCTTACCACTTCAAGAAAAGTTTGCTTTGTTGAAATTTATCAATACTGTAAGTAGCATATCTTTTAAAATCTAAAAAACAGCAATGCCAAGCAGTGCTAACTAGATGTTATTTAGTGATGCACAGCCCATCAGTAATAAATAAATTCTAAAGAAAAATATTTTGTAAATGCTTAGTTATAAAATGCTTATCACAAAATAAAATTAAACGTACGTCTTGTCACTCCATCATACAGTGGTTTATTATGCATTTTGGTTTAAATCTAGTTGCAATGATTTTGTCTATTTAAGGAAAAAAATTAGATGTATTTTACTAGTTTTAGCAGATTATTTTAGTCAAGTCAGAGGATTTTGAAACAAAACCAGGCAGTGAATCTGAGGAAAGCAGCATCACACAGAATCCCTTAGAAACACCCTCCCTACTTCACACTGCATTGTTATGACCAAACCCAGGTCTGCATTATCAATATACTATATTTGTCAGTCTGTTTTAGTTTGTCTTTGGAAATTTTTATCTTTTTTATGCAATTAAAGGAAAAAAAACCATAAAACATGGCAAGAAATTGCAGAACTGTTGTAGAGAATGGTGAAAACTGCGGATTTTGCAATAAAATTGTGGGTGCAATTTTCTAGAGTGTCTGCCCAGCACTAATTTTACACAATACTGGTGATTTTATGATATATATTATAGCGACGCAGTAGCACCACTATAGTTAGAGTTGAGCAGGGGTTTCTACATTAAACCCCAACCTTTGCACTTTAATAACTTTTCAACAGGTTTTCACAAAATATTGCATGTGCAGTCTTGGGGGCAAGATCTTACATGCCAAGTTTCTGGTTGGATTTGTGGAGTCTAAGATCCAAATAGCCAAAATGGGGGTCTTCTGTTGTTTTTTTGTCATCACCTAAAGCCCAGACAGTTTGGAATTGTGCTCTGAAAATTTCAGGGTACATGGAGCTTGGCTCACAGTGGTGCTCTTCACTGGTTTGGTGAAAATATATTAATCGGTTGGAGAGTTAGAAGCATTAAAAATTTGGTTCTGAGCATGCACAGTTTGTTCTTTTGGATAGCTGCTTGGAACAAAAAAAGATTTTGTTTCATACGGCACTAATCTTTTTTCAGGAGGAGAGATTTTTTTTTCACATGGCTGCCATCTTGTTTCTGTTTTTTTTTCATTCAGAACCCATAAAAATGGTATCATTGAGAGAAATCAATACATGTACCTTTCTAAACGAGATCCCATTAGATGGATTTTGCTGTTGCACTTACAAAAATGATGCACAAATCTGTTTTTTACACATTTTAAAATCTTTTTTGTGACTCAATTTTCTTTTTTATATGGGCATATGAAAAAAGAATCAGCCATATGAAGCAAGATTGGCTTCATACTAAAAAAAAATTGGACTTAGTTTTCTTTCAAATTATTTTTTTCATAGGAAGGATTTTTTTTATGAACTTCTGTTGTACTCATGAAAAAAGAAAACTTCATATGAAAAAATAATATGAACTTCATTTTCTCCCAATTATTTTTTTGTATGAATGATTCTTATTTTGTGAAACTGGGTCATACTCACAAAAAATCAGAATGCTTCATATGAAAAAAGAATTTGGACTTAAGTTGTTTTCCACATTTCAACTTTAACACGACATAATTCTGTCAATATATGCAGTGGAAGGGAAATCTATATATCACACCAACTGCCTTAATGAGTACTACAAGACTAACACATAATGACCCCTCCCCCCCCAAAAAAATTAGGGACTACATAAAAAAGCCTGCAAATTGGACAGGACCTCCTTGTGAATGAGCTTGCTCAACGGAGTTTTCCTGCAATAAACTTGAACTTGAACTTGAAATTAAAATAATGAAAATTCCTATAGGATAACTTTGGAACTTTAACAAACCATGCAGCCAGGCAAAAAATTCATTTTTTGGAGAAATGGAATTGTGTCCTGTATTCCCACAGCAGGATGGATGGATGTTGGCTTGGGCTCTGCACATGAATAGGCAAACACATAAGTTCATGCATGTCCCAAAGGGACCTGTGTCAGTGAGCATATGACTGTACTATCTGAAAAAAGTAAGGAAATTCTTTGCAAAAAAAACTTAATTAATGCAACAGTTAGGAAATGTGGTGATAGGATTCCCAACCCTAACACCACACCCCCACCCTGCAGGTAGCAAAAAGGAAAGCCATTATGACTTTACCTCTCCTGACTGTTCCCAAATCAGATCTTGGGTCTTCCTTGGGTTGTCAACCCTAACACTCACCGTATTCTCGTATACTCTGCACATCTGAACTTATGTGGTAATGAAATGGGGTGACCAGTAGAGTTGACAACCCCAAGGAAGATCTCAAGGTTGATTTGGGAACATCAAGAGAGGTGAAGTCATAATGGTTTTCCCTTTTGCTGCCTGTAGAGTGAGGGCGGGGTGTTAGGGTTGGGAACCCTAATACCACATTTTCCCATTAGTCACTACTAAGCAATTTAATTTGCAGAGTTTAGTAATAAAGAAATCATGTGGCCTACTCAGAATTGAACCCAGGCCTCCCAAATATTATCCCAATGCTGTAATCACTGAGCAGCAAGCTCACATATTTGGAACTGAAGTTCTCGGACACACCTCCTTTGTTAGGAATTGTTAACAGCAGCTAATACTGCACCAAAAACATGTGATTGTCATTTTGATTATTCCAAGTTGCAGGAAGTGGAATACCAAAGAAAGGAAGCGTGCCTGGGAACCTCATATCTGACCGTGTGAGCCTGTAGTTCAGTGGTTAGAGCACTAGGATGGCATTCTGGGGGCCTAGGTTCAACTCCCAGTAGATCTCACTTGTTCTTTCTCATTATAACATGTGATGTAAATTGCTTAGCAGTGGCTAACACTGCACAAACAACATTTAATTGTTATCTTGATTATTCCCAGTTGCAGGATATGCAATACCAGAGAAAGGAAGTGTGCCTGAGAACCTCAGGTGTTCCAGGTGACTGGCTTCAGTTCCTAGTAGGTCACATTATTTCTTTCTCACTACAATTTGTGAGTTAAATTGCTTAACAATGGCTAATACTGCATCAAAAACATCTACATTAATTGTTATCTAAATAGAAGGTTTAGTAAATTATGGTATACCACTAGGCAATAAGCCAATGGCCATGTATACAGGTTCCACATCATAAGGGCAAGCGCTGAAAAGTGATCATCATTATGGCGAGTGTACATCACCAAAATTCAATTTCAGCAATGTACACCACTGGTGGAAAACAAAACAGTGCACAGGATTCTCAACTCCGGGGGGATGCATGTCGGAAGGGGGTGCAAAACTGGGCAAAATTAAAAAAAAACTATTCAGGCTGGGTGCAAGAAAACATACCTGCACCCAGACCCAAACCCAGCATCCTGGCTACCCCAACCCAGCACCCACCCACAATGCCACGGAGCCAGCTTGGCAGCTCACCACGGCACCACCCCCTCACAAACTCCCCCTACCCTCACTCGGCGTGCTCACTCCTCCACCCCATGCGTGTGTACATATAGTGACATCCTGTCACTATTCGCGAGCTCACTCTATCTGGTCACCCTCCCTCGCCCTGTCAACATGCATTGTAAGTGGGTCACCGTTTCAGTAGGCGCCCACTTGAGAGTAGTGCTTGTCACAGGATACCGTGTATAGACTGGTACAGTATGTACATTATGCTCTTGCCATTTTGACTGTCCATTATCATGTATATATTGCTTACTAAATGAAATAGCACAATGACATTGTGACAACATGTGATTACAGTTAACCATTTTGTGTTGATGAATATAATAAACTGGATGTTTTTGTACTTTTTAAATAAATGTAACTAGTATTGGGTGACACTAATGTATGTGTGTTACTAATGGTTTGATGGTGTGGTGGTTAAGCATAAACCACTGTATGATCCAATCATGTTAAAAATTGTTGCACAGTGGTGCCCAGTGTCAGGTTCCCTTATGTAAACCAGTACTATGGGTGAAAAACAGTCAAGAATAGTCAAGGTCATAACTTTGCATTTGCCTATCTTCTTACAATTTGCAAGATGACTATTTGAGCTCTCTGTCTAGGCAGGACAATTTTATTTATATAAGATCCTTTCCTTGATGCTCAGGGGGCTGTGCAGAGTGAGCACAGAAATATGGTACAAAACATAAAATAAAAGTAAACAAATTACAAAATCAATATGAAGTTTGTCCACAAGTACAACACGCTCCAGCTAGCCACTGATTTAAAAATATTTTGGTTATAACTCAAGACATTAAAATGAATAAATTAAGTCAAGCAATAGGCTAATCTAAAAATATAGCATTTCAGTACTCCTTTAAAGACCCCCACCATGCTGGCAGATCTAATACAGGCTGGCAGAGCATTCCAGAGTATCAGTGCAGCTACTAAGAATGTACAGTCCAAAATCACTTAGGCTCACAAGGCTGAAAATACAGTTAGGGCACAAGGTTTTGCTGAAGTTCCTTTTTTTTCAGCTCAGCGCAAACCATGCTGATGTTCTGGTTTCAGTACAGCATAAGATATACTTATTGAATTTGTCTCCATGACCTTTGAATTCATCTTTGAACATAATAATTTTAAATTCGAAGATAGCTACTTTATTCAAACATCGCTCCTATACCAATCTCTTTTTAAGGATGTGGGAAGAAGAACTGATACTTAACTTTGAAGCAATCCCATACTTTCAAAAGATTAGAGCAAGGTTCCAATCTACTGATGACATGGTATGTGTGTGGGATGGAGACTCCCCTGGAAATTTAGTTATTCATAAACTAGTTAAATAGGTTTCAAGATTCACTTAGTCACAACAGCTAGGATATCAGGGCAGACGTGATAGGTCTGTGGGCCCTTATCTGTTGACAACTTCTATGTTTCTATATTTCTATAAATACCAATGAATATAATTTGAGGTTCACCCACATGGTCAGCAATGAAACCCTGAACTTTCTGGACATTACCTTGTCCAGTAAGAACTTAGAGGGAGGGGGCATAGTGGAGACAGCGGGCTGGATTTTCAAAGGCCTTAGATTGATGCAAGGTGCTTGCATCAAACAGGCCTGATGCAAGGGCATCTTGCTCCAAGGGCTGCGCCAAGTGCGAATTTCAAAGGCAGCCTGTGTCACCCAGCAGGCTGCCTGCACCAAAGTGTGCTAGCACCAGCCTTGCACCACGAAAGTGGCAGTGACATGGTGCTGGGGGCTTGCAGCAGACCTAGACTGCTGTAGCCCTTGGATCCAGAGTTTGAAAGACCCTCCCAGGAACCAAGTGCCAAGTACCCTTAGACCAGTGAGGGGCTGGTCTAACAGTACTTAGACAGTTTCTGGGGTGGGGTCATCCTGTCCATGCCACTGTGTGACCCACCTTGATCCATCCCTGGTGGTCGATCCCTGGTGGTTCAGTGGTCCCCCTCACCCCTGTCACTATGCCTGACACCCATGTCTGTGCTTCTTGCCAACCCCTCAGGTAGTGCCCATCTCAGCACTCCCACCCCATTCTGGTGGCTGACATAGCCCTCCACACACCACCACAGACATCCACCGAATAAGCCGTCATTCGTGTACTCTATACAGTATACGGTACATGCATGGACAGGCGCATTCAATGACTGGCTGGTGGTGTGGAAGAGCTGCTGCTGGTTGCCGGATTGGGGTATGGGAGGGTGGTGGGAGTGCTGAGATGGGCACTGCCTGGGGCAGACTAGCCCGCCAGGGCACCGGAGTGTGTTGCGGCACAGGTGTCGGTGGTGCAGTGGTGTTGGGGGGACAGTGACCAGTTACCAGCCCCTGTCCATGGATGCTGTGGACTCCCCACTGCCACTGTGGTATTCCAGGTGGGTGTACCATATGTCAGGCGCAGCACCCCCTTTGCTGCAAGCCACTGGACTTAGGCACCGGGACCCTGTAAAATAGAAATTTGGGTGCAAGGTCCCAGGTGCACTGCACTCGGCGCAAGTTGCCATTGTCGCAGCTTATGTCAGGGCTTTGAAATTCTGGACCAGCATGTTTTAGGAAAGAGACTGCTACAAATTTAGTTTTACAGGTATGAAGTGCACATCCCAAAGCACTGAACGACTCAATACCCTATAGTCAGTTCTTAGGGCTGAGTCAGAACTGTAGCACTCTTGAGGCATATTCTGAACAAGCTGACAAGTTTGAAAATCATTTCATTCAGAAGGGCATAATAGATAATGACTACAGCAGGCCAAAGCCAAAGTCATGTCTGACTAGGAAAGACTTGTTTAATAACAAAAAGAAAAAGAAATCCAGCAATGAACCAGTGGCATTGGTAATGAAGCATAACAACATAGCAGGGAAAATTGGAAATATCATCCAACAAAACCGGCTTTTCTATTAGGGAAAGATATTGCTGCTAGAGCAGTAGGGGAGAAACCACACATTTCCTTCAGTTAGACTACAAGCCTACGAGACTCCCTAGTCCACAGTCATTTCAGACAAGATACTAATGAGCTAAATCCCAGAAACTGTCTTCTAAAGAAACCCAACAGATTCTTTAAATGTCATAATTGCACTGTATGCAATTATGCAGTACCTGGGAGAAACTTTAACCCTTTCCAGGACCCTGCAACAAAGGTTCATATTAGGGAATTCATAAACTGTAACACCAGTTTTGTCATTTACGTACTCAGGTGTTCCTGCAATTTGATCTGTGTGAGCAGGACCAGGGCTTCAGATAACTGGATTTTGGATGTATTTTACATCCAGAAATGTATGGAAAAATGTCCAGAAATAGACTGCTTGGAGTCAGTTACGTCATTGTATAAGAAACCTCTGAAAGGCTGACATCTGTTTTTTTTTTCTGCTGGACATCTTTTCCTTTTTTTTTTTTATTTAACCCCTCACACCTAACAAAGAGACACTTGTGAAACTCACTTTGCATTGACTTCTATATAATTCAGGTGTTTTGTGTAGGGGTTAAATTGAACTAACATTATTTGCAACCCTGCTAATCAACTTCAGCAAGGAGGAGTATGTTCTATCTATGTTCTGTGACAGTCTCCTTTTCAAAGAGCTGAAAGATTTATAGCCAGCTTTGACTGATTCTGTGATAGTGGACCAGTGTGTGCATCAGTTTATTTCTACAAAGAAGAGAAACAAAACACCTGTTGTTTTGTGTGAGATCATAATGAACAAATGAGAGCATGTTGAAAAATACAAGAATGTCAGCAAGATGACATTCAGGCAGTCCAGACAGAACTGGAATGTTCAGAGAGGATGGCAACACAATTTTCAAAACTTAGAGAAGAGTATCTAAACACCCTAAAGAGCAGCATTAAGTGTAGGTTGTGCCCAGATTCTAAAATAGAAGCACCTTTCAATGCCATTGCCAATCTACAGTAACTGACCCACAGTCTGTAGTGTACTCTAATGCAGTCACCATTCAGAATAGTATAACAATTATTTGTGAAAGATTTGGCTCACACTCTCAATACAACACTGATCATGAGGAGAATGATACAAATATTCCCGAAGGTGAACCTTTTCTAGATTAAAATGGTCTCAGGTTAGACTGTCCAGAAGCAAAGGCAATGATGCTGGGATGCTATAGGAACCTTAGCTATGAAAACTTTATGAGATGGGTAATTTCAAAGTACACTGAAACCATGCCAGCATATTCTAAATTATGCAATATTGCTTTAATGCATTCCACTTACGTCTATAGAATGTGAGTGGGTCTCAGTGTGCAGAATAGGATAAAGACTAAATTTCATTGTTCTCTCACTGAAGACAGCTTAGAGCTACTAATGAAACTAAACATGGGGCCTGACTTCTCAAATTTTGAAGTTGATAAATCTGTGTTGTATTGGAAAAAAAGACAAAAAAAGATGCTACATGTCTCTGTGCTAAACATCCCCCCCAAAAAAAGGAAAATGGAGAAACCAAAGTCCCAGACAGAGAAAGTCATGTTGTTTAATGATTCCAGTACTAGCAGCAGCAATAGTGCCAGCTGTGCCATGCCCAGAGGTACCAGTCGCACATCAAATGATGTTGGTACATCACTGGGTACCAGCAGCCGCACCTGTGCCACTGCCAGTGATGGAAGTAGTACCATAAATACAGAGAAAGTCAATGCTCATGGAGGTGATTGGGGGGGGGGGCTGAAGACAGTGATTTAACCGATAATGATTTTCTTAAATAATTTAGGGTGTCAGTAAATAATTTCATAACTGTTCTGACTGGACTTATTTGATCCATGCTCTGCATTTTTTTTGGTATAATACCACTGTCAACCATACTGCGGAAATATTTTTCTGGAAACAAGTAGCCGAGATTGAGGATCAAAGTGGTTATTCTTATTATTTCCTGAATCTGTGCAACATGCTGTATAGGGAAATTGCAGCTGCAGGCAGATGCCTACTGCAACACCAGTGAAGGGGGAAGGGGGCTGGTGTGGCTGGGAGTTGGGGTGCAGTGGAATTTGGAAATAATGAACATTTTTGGGGGATTAACATGTTCACACACAGACTGTCTTCTCCTCAGTATCTTACTGCTA
Organism: Neoceratodus forsteri; assembly: GCA_016271365.2. Lineage (NCBI taxonomy): Eukaryota > Metazoa > Chordata > Ceratodontiformes > Ceratodontidae > Neoceratodus > Neoceratodus forsteri. The sequence continues at coordinate 432,475,575 of CM057450.1, read as the reverse complement.
AAGAAAGATGAGAAAAGTAGTATTGTTACCATCATTCACCCATGGCTATGGTGACAGAAGTTCACAACCTGTTGCCTCACATTGTTGCAAGTTCTATCTTTGACACATTACCTAAACAAGAAATAGTTATAAAAAATGTATGTACGTATATGTCAGCATCAGCGAGTGAACTAAAGTGCAGTGCTACTTCTTGTCTGCATTACTTCCCACACTCCCCAAACCAAACAAATACAATTGGTTTGCATAGCCATTAGCCAGCCTCTTTAACAAATGTGAGCACTGCGACTTGGACGCTCTGCCTTGGTAAGCATCAAGCGTGTCAGCAGTCAGCCACTCACTGCCCACCCAATGTCTACGCCTCGGGTTGCAGCAGGTTCCCATGTCCCATTTCATTATGTTTCTGTGTCAAACTCTCAGGCTTAGCTTACAATGTGAATGTGGTCATCCAGCACTTTTTCCTTCTGGGTAGTTCTGATTGGAATGGTAAGAGTGAGACAGAGTGCCATTCCTCGTACTAAGAGCAATTAAGCTTATGCACTCAGGCTGCCACCCTGATGTTGGACTCAGAGGTTTGTTGCCCTAGCCAACTTGCCCCTGATGTGTAGACCAGGTGAACAGCTTACCCCAGGTGACCCACCTTTCTCTCCTCTTGGCTGATGTGTCGGTGTCTGTCCTCACTCACATCACACCAGTGCATCTCTCAGTCTCTTCAAGACTGATTGTCCATGTGCCTCTCTGCTTCTTTGTAATACATGTTCAGTACCTTCACTTCATCACAGCGGGTTGGAGCTATAATTTCCTCCCTACCCCTGTCATCTCTAGTGCTAAAGTAACCTACCTGAGTGGATGATGGAGTACTACTCAAGTACTGTTTTGCAATGAGTTGGTCTCTTGTTTATCCCTTTTCCCTTTTCATCCAACTTAAAGGTTTCATAAAATTGCCTTTCCTTCCTTCACAGAGTTCTTGTTCTGTTGCTCTGAGAGGGACAGTTAGACGAAGGGGCAGAATACAAGAACTTGTATTGTTTAAATAGTCACATACTAATTTTATTTACTTCTCTTAAGTTGTTTAGTTGTACCCCACCCCCCAGTTATAGGCTGACCTCTTCTACTACAAATCCCAGACTCACACAGGTCAAACTAGAGGCAGTTAACCTGTCATTATGTAATGCATGACACACACTACACACTCACTGAGTGTACTTAACACATGAAGAGAATGAGAAGAATACCTGGAAAACATGTTATCAGTTATGATCATCAAAAAGTTGTATAATATCATTAACGTTAAGCAGGCAAGTCAATATCCCACACAGTGCAGCTGCCTACTGCAGCTGGCTAGGCAGCACCACAGTTCGGGTGATTCATTTGAATTGCCTGCCTGCAATGCATGTTACATAGCTTTCATGATCATCACTGGATCTGATTTTCCAGCTATGTTTTTCCTCCAGGTGCTTTTAACTATACTCACTGACTGACTGTACTTAGCAACCTATGGAAGAGTGGGCCCGGAAGGAAACAAAAAGATTACATTCAGAGACTGACCGCTTCACCAAATATAGCAATCTGATGAAATGTAACCTGCACGCTGTCTGGCTGGCTACTGGCTCTCCTCCACTCCTGACTCCTAGCTCCCTCCGGCTGCACTGATGTCAGCTGCCTGCAGGCAGCACCACCGCTGTGCCTCTGAGGAGTTTGTAATGGAACACAGTCCAAGATGTCTGTCAGTCAGCCAACAACAAGTAAAAAAAATTGTCTAATACAATGAATCTATTTTCTACTGCAATAAAGTAAATTAAATATTTTTGCACATTGGGGACAAGCAGCACCATGTTGAGTCAAGTCTGGTGGTGGGTGCGGCCCTTTTGTGGTGAACTTCCCATTTAAGTGGGTGGTGGTACACCGCAACATGCTGTTAATTAAGCATGAGCAACAAATGAAAACAAAACTACAACAAGTTTGTTTGACTTGATGTGTTGGTTGCATAATTGCATTCATGCACTGTACCTTGCTTGCCATCATCAACATATAATAATGCAACAAATGGGATCTGATATCAAAACATCTGTCAGCTTTAATAGGAAGGTGATATATGTGTGTTAGTGTCATTGTTAGGGTATGATCACTAGACTTTGAATGTAGCAGGCATCTGACTGCATGCAACTTAACAAAAGATTGATGGAGGTTACTTGGAACTGTAAAAACAATTCATGAAATAAAGACATACTGTAACTAACTGATTTACTGTGCATGTTTTCTTTTCCTGGACTCATTCATAAATTTATTTCTGTGGATGTGCCATTAATGTGGTTACAGTGAGGTATTCAGAATGCTTATGTCTTCAAAAACTATAGAACATGGAGTATTTCAACTTTCCAAATTTGTGGACTGGAATAACTGTATTTTGACTTCCAAAAATTGACAGTTTGAAGTATTTTGACTCCAGTAAAACTGAAATGACTTCCAAATTTCAACACATGGAAATATTTGACTTCCACCCAAAAAAAAAAATCTGAAGCCTTGAGCAAGACCATTAGGAACTTAAAGGTATGGATACAGGAGCATATCCAGTGCATTGTGAGTATGAAACTGGAAAAAACAGTTGGGTGTCATTTTGCTAACAAACATTGTTCTGACCCCGGGGTCTTAAATTTAAGGAGGCTTGATATGGTGCCACATGGGGAAAGGGGGGGTTGATAGGCTGAATTTGCTACTCAAAAAAGAAAGTACACGGATATATAAATTGAAGAGTGGTAAACTGAATTGTCTGAATGGCCGGTAGGACTAAAAACCCTTTTTATGAAATATCTTGACTATATATTTGCATGTATTTTAGATCCCACACTAGTTGTAATAAGAGTAATGCTGTTTTTGATTAGTTATTGTTTTATTTCTAACCTATGTTTTTTTTCTCTCCCTACTTCTGTTCCAGGTGCTATCTTCTCCTTGTTACTCTTATCCTGGCTCAACTGTCAATGTTGAGCCCCTTGAAACAATCCAGATTTTGATGTAAGCACTTACTACATGGTGGTCACATGGCTGAGACCATGATATTTCAGTCTTTTACTGGTCAGAAGATTACAATTACACAGCTTGCTATGTAACATGAATTTAAAATGTTATTTTTAGCATAGCAAAAGCACTGAGAGCTCATACAAATTAAAATGTTCCTCTTTTTTGTGTGTAATTGGCACACAATGTACTTGTTAGTGTGATAAATATTAATTATGTAATGAGATTTATTCACATATTCACTATGACAATGGCACTGACATCACTGCCTTGGCAGTATTTAATGCAGTTGTGCCTCTCCTGTACCTACACCCCGGATGAAGACTCTTGCCAGAGTTGAAGTGTGTAGGCTAAGGCTATTGTTTACCACAGGATTCTTTAGCTGCAGAATACTTATGATTACACTGAGTGGACATTTGGGACTTGGAATACAATTTTCTGTTTTGCTGTATTGATACCTGAGCATCAGCATGGTTTGTGCTGGAATAAAAAAACAAGCTGCAGTGAAGACGTGTATCCTGACTGTATTTTCAGCTCAGTGATTGTGAGTGATTTTAGACTGTGTGTTTTTTATAGGGGTTAGCTACCCCCCACTCATACCAAACCCTGCACTAGAGTTCATGGCACCACACTTGTTGGGAGCAGATACTAGAAATGACCTATCCTCCGAAAGCTTCAATCTGGGCCATGGGACAGACAGCAAGCTAACCTCAATGGAGTGGAGAGGGAGCAGACAGAGATAAGTGTAGTCAGGAGAACTTCTAGGTAGTCAGGACCCAAACTGTGTAGGGTCTTGTACACCAACAAGCATATCTTGAAGCTGACACAACACCAGATAGGCAGCCAGAGCATTCTGCTCAGCACTGGAGTGATATGATCTTTACAGGATGTCCACAGGTTCAAAAGTGCTGCAATGTTCCAGACCAGTTGCAGGCAGTGCATCAGATTTCCAGATAACTCTAGGTAAAGAACATTACAGTAATCCAGCCTAGATACAATATAGGCATAATTTATGGTCACCAGATCACTGGACACTAGAAACAGTTTGATCCAGGTGATGTTTTAAAGGTGGAGAAAGCCACTACGGGCAACCACAACACCTCATTCTCCGAGGTCAGCTTGATGCCCTTAATGATCCCCAGAGTCCTAACCATTTCCACAGCTCCAAGGGAAGCACCATTTAAGGATGACAGATAGGTGTTGCTTCCTATCATAGCCGACCTTTCGGTAGCCTGGTTTGATAATCATTGCCTCAATCTTGCCCAAGTTGACACTAACCAGTTGGAGGCCATTCAGTCCTTGATCTTCTTCAAGCAACAGTACAACACCAAGCCAAGATTAATTCAATAAGAGTGCACAACTGGTTTAGTTGGGTATAACATGCATAGTAGTGAACCTCCAAGCCATATCATCTAATGAACTTAGCCAGAGGAAACATATAAATGACTAATGACACAGGGCAAAGGATTGAACCTTGAAGTACACCACAGTCCAATGCAACTGTTTCAATGATAGAGTTACCCAAATGTATCTCCTGAACAGTGTTGGTAAGACCCACATATTGCTGTAGGTATTCTAAAATCACCCTATGGTCAACCATGTCAAATGCCGAGGTCAAAAAGGACAAGAATGGAATGATGCCCTTTATGTCTCTCCATAAGGACATTGCTGAACACCTGACAAGTGCTGTCTCAGTGCTGTAATGGGACCAAAATTCTGACTGGAGAAGCTGATAGAAGCCACATCTTTGCAAGTGAGCCTCCAACTGCATTACCACCACCCTCTTGATTACCTTCCCCCAAAAGCGAAGGCTTAAGACAGGCCTGTAGTTCAGAAGTACATCATGATCCAGTGATGGTTTCTTAAGAAAGGGCCTCACCATTGATCTTTTTAGGATAGCATGACAGATTCTGAAAAAAATTGGGCCCAGGCCCTCCCCACAGCCAATGAACAGCTGTGTGGGCCTTGGATACAATTAACAGTAAGGTGGATACAATCTTGAGATTACTAGAATACCTCATCATCCAAAACTGGGTAAAACTCCATGCAGGATGAACAGTCACCTTGGTTCCAAAAGTGCTAATGATGAGCCACTATATTATAGTTAGGGTGGCGCTGGAGATTGGGTCTGGCTAGTGCCCCTAAATACAGTATGCCTTTTCCCAAACAAAAGATCCCCACACAAAAAAATGTGCTTCTGGCTCAGGGAAATATTTGAATAAATTGCACTTTTGTATCAAAAACATAACTCTTTCAAAAAGTCTTTACTGCTTAAACTATTTATTTGGAACTCCTGACGCAATTCATAAATACGTACTATCAAAGCTTCAGACAATAATTACATTCCACTTATATTTGCAGATGATGGCAAAAATTTTGCAGTTGTGGCTATGCCACTAAATGTAATGGTTATCCACAGCGCAAAGAGTTAAGTCAGCCCAAAGCAATAAATGCTAGCAGTGCTGTGCATAAAAGCTGTGCATCCATCAGAGTGCAAAAATGAGCATAGACGTGCAAAAACTACTTAGAATTTAGTTTCCCATCTTAGCCAGTAGATGAAGCTGCATCTCCTAGCCCTGGTACTTTGTTTATCCCAGACATCCTCAGGTGGCATGGCTATCGCACATTACTTGACTGTTTAAATAGTAAATGGTAACCAAAGGTTACCAGGCCCCTTTAAAGAGATGGTGCAGTCCAAGCATATGTAAATGTAACAGTTATTTATGTATGTATGTATGTACAGTATGTATGTAGGTATATGCAGTATCTACAGTATGTATGTACAGTATGTATGTGCAGTATGTATGTATGCATGTATGTATAGTATGTATGCATGTATGTACAGTATATACAGTATGTATGTACAGTATGTATGCATGTATGTACAGTATGTATGTACAGAATGTATGTATTACAGTATGTATGTATGTATGTATTTATTTATTTGGAGATTTCCTTTGCACACAGGTGCTCACAGTTGCATCTGAAGGGGAATGATTTAAAAAAATATATCTTTGAGAAAGCTGCTGGGTGCCAAGAGCACAGAACTCAAAGGAGTCTCAGGAAGGAGGGGAGTCAGAAGCCGTAGCAATGGCAGGGTCGGAGGAGAGGTGTCAGCACAGGCAGCAGTGGGACAAACTACATAATACTAGCAACTCAGAGCATGGATTAGGGGCCTGAAAAACACAAAATACCCAGAAATTGTCACACAAGGTTAGTTAGTTATGTAAAATGTGTCTTTAATTTGCTAAGTGTTTCTTACTTGAGGGGTGGGGATGGGTATTCAGTGTGATGGGTGGAAATATTAATGGGTTAGAGCAAGTAATTGGTATTTATCTTTTTTTTTAAACTTTCTGTAAGGCATGGATATGCGGGATGTGCTGCATCCTTCTTGGCATAAACATTCCAGTTGTAGGGTTGTTGTCCCATAAGGGCATGGGTCCTGACCAATCAAGATGCAGTATTTTCTCTACCCATTTTATAATGGTGTATAGTGTTTTGATGTCAAGGGCAACTAAAAACCCGTCACCTCTGTGGTCCAATTCAGTCAAAACTCTTAAAATATTTCCTGTACCTAAAATAATTTATGGCAGTATTTTTGCAATAGGCTTAATGTGTAACATCTATGAACTTAGAAAGTGACTCATTGAGGCTCCCCGCTCCCAATATGATTGATTTTCTGTGCAGGTTTTGGAGAAATTCATGTGTTTTAGGTAGTACATAAATGCTTGCTCTCTAGCAATGTTCTTTTACTAGAAATTTGATAATTTGATCTGAAATAATACCCTGCTGAGACGTTTCATTAAAATATACATTTTGAAGAGTGGTGTGGGATCAATAGGGACAGGTTTATTTATTTTAGTTGTTTAACCAGGTATAGCACACTAAGCTGAAAGCTTTTTCACAGGAGCAACCTGGGAGCACAAGGAGGTTAAGTGACTTGCTCAGGGTCACACAGTATGCAAGTGGAAGTTGTAGGATTCAAACCCAGGTCTCGTCTGCTGGATGTCACCAAATTTGCAGCTCAGAGCCTTAGACCACTGCGCTATACTGCCTCCAGTATGTTTATGAACAGTTCTGTTAGCCAGTTGTACCCAAAACTCTCCATTTTAGTTCACAGCATTCATCCGTGCACCATATTGTCCCCTTGTCTACGGCATTAATCATAGTGGCCATATTATTTGGCAACATTTCCATTGCTTGTTTTTCTTTGTTACTGATATTATCAAATGGTTGGTTGTCTTTCATGGAAAGCTCTTGTAAATCTTGTTCACAAAGACTCTTATAAAACACCACTCTGGGGCTTTATGTCTGACAAAACATGGAAGTCTTTTTCAAAACAAGAGTATTTTGTTCTTTTACAGATAAGTTCCTGCTGTAATTCAGCTGGAAAATCCATAGATGTAACCAGTTCTGATGTTAACAGTTCTGACTCTGTACAGTATCACATATTCCTTTTCTACGTATATCTGAGGAGTGAAAAAAAGTTTTTTTAAGTTCAGGACATGACCCAGTTCATACAGATATACCTCCGTTTTACAATGATCTAACTGATGGGTGGGTAAGAAGGATAACTCTTTATTAAGAAGGATATGACACTCCTGAGCTGCTTTGTAGGAGGACCAGATGGATAGGATGTTGTCAGCAAGAGATGTATTTGAGATTTTAAAATGGGATCTTACTCATGGCCTGACTTGAACGGACAATTTGAGTAAGCCTTGTTTCTGAGCAGGGACTGAGTTTGGACTGGTTAATTGATTCTTAGGAATGGTTGAGGATAAACCATGTGCTTCTTTTGTATGAAAATTCTTTTAATATTTAAACTATTTTAAATTGAATTGATTTTCTTTGACTGGGTTACAAAAGAGGTGGACAGTGCCATGCAATAGACATAATTTACCTAGACTTTAGCAAGGCTTTGATTCCATTCCCCACAAGAGGTTAATAAGTTAAAAGACCTGGGAGTGGGGAATAAGTTGTCAACATATGTTGCAAACTGGTTGGGAGAGAGAACCCAAAGGGTAGTGGACGGGGACGCACACTTTGATATAAGAGAGATCACCGGTTGAGTACTGCAAGGATCAGTGGTCTGGCAGTATAGTTTAGATGTTAGAGGAACGAGGTGTGAACGAGCTTGGTACATCTAGCAGAGCAGACCTGAGTTTAATTCTCACAACCTTCACTTGCATACTGTGTGACTCTGAGCAAGTCACTTAACTGCCCACTTCTCCCGGTTCACCCCTGAAAACAGGCACTTGTGTCTAGTGGGCCTTACCTGGTTACCAAAGACTAAAATAAAATAAAAATAAAAAAGGTACGGTGTTGTTCAATATATTTGTGAACGACATTTGGGAAGGCATAAAATGCAAAATCCTCTTGTTTACAGATTACACCAAGCAGTGTAGGAGGGTGGACATTTAGGAAGGACTTATGGATCTCAGTGAGGACCTGGCTAGGTTAATGAAATGGTCAGGATTATGGCAACTAGGAGACAACACAGGGAGGCAGCACTCCAAGAAAGGACGTTCTTGCAATAAATAACATGACATACTGTATGAGTATAAATTTATGTATGACTGGGGTAATGGGTAGCCCTGATGAAAGCATGATCCAAAACATCAGCAACATGCTGGCATGTGTCCCAAGCAGGTGCACAGCTTCCTCCCAAGTCAACAAGGCTGTGAAACACACCTGTCTGGAAAACATTTTGGGAACTGTTGCTTGTGAATCTTTATGGTCTTTGAAATGAGAAGTAAGGTTTTGCACTGGTAGACTAAGAAATAAAGAGATTTATAGGATATGGTAGATAAAGGGATTATATTTATTGTCATGGTTCCAATTCCATTTTCCTGATTGATCTCTCCTGCTGCTTGGGACCCTCCTAATATCTTGAGTGGTGTTTACTCCCTAGCTCAGTCACTTTTAACAAACTGCTTCCTCATAGTCACCTACTATTGGGCTTTTGCATTGCCTGCCTGTATATTGTCCTATCTTGCTTAGATCTTTTAAAGTTGAAATGATTTTTGATGCTGTGGCTGTGGGTGACTCTGGAGCAAGCTTTGGCAGAGCCGTGTATTAATGCTGAGTCCCATTGCAGTTTATTAAATGCAGATCTGTGGCCCTAGCAGTGGTAGTCTACTAGCTTCAGGGGTGTTGTACCTCCTGGATGCTAGTCAAGGTGGGGAATGAACATATGCATTATTGTTACATCTTTGCTGGGGCTGAATAACCTAATAGTTGACCTGGAATATAGCCCATGGATCAAAACAGAGCATAAGATGGCAACATGAGAGAGCTTCTTAAGTATCACTGGGACCCAAGCAGATTTCCAAGAGGGTATATCAGAGGATACAGAGGCATAAAAATCATTTGCACTGAATGTGCTGAAATGCCTATTTTTCCCATGTGAAAGGTATTTTTTTTTTTTGAAATTTAAAGTTTTTTTTTTTTTTTGAAATTTAAAGTTTGAAAGGTATGCCATTGTTGCCTGGGGTTAGGAGGTCATGGTGATAAACCACAAAATGCTAGAACTTACTACGCTCAGTGGAGTATTTTCATTTTTTATCCCCAGGTGAGCCCATTAATGAGTCTGTCAAATGGCAATGTTAACCCAGAGGAATGAATAAAAATCAAAGAAGAATCTTGATGATGAAGGCGAGAGTCTAGTAGTTTGCGAGAATTTGAGCTCCATTCAGGGAATAGGCTCCAAGAACCCTTAAAAAGTGGGAAGGTTCCATTTGAAATTAATGGACTCCCTCGGCGGCAGAGTGGAGCAGCTGGAGAAGGTGTCCATTTTTACCTTACCTGTTAATTTTGCTTGGTTTTAGTCATAGCGTTCCATGGGGAGTGACCCGAGATTTCCTCTCTAACTAGTGGTAACATCTTTTCAAATTGTATTTCTTTGGTGGACATATACAGGTGGGGCTTTTTATTGCTGTGCTTATTGAACAGCCTATCCTTTGAAGCAGAAAATGCTCATTGAATTTATTGTTATTGCTCGAATAAAACTGACACTTCCTGGTCTGTATATAAAGATACTTTCTCAGATTGCATAAGTATTGAAAGTTTTGAAGAGCACTACAAAGCATTAATCTCACCCATACAGGAATGTTACTCTTTTATTTATTCCTTTATTTTTGTTGATACCTTTGATAATAGGCTGATGGTATAATCAAAGAAGCATCTGAACTGAGTTTTATATTCTCTGGGTTACTGTTTGACCATCAACGTTTCCCCCTGACTGTGTTTTGAATAAGATAAAGTAGCTATTTGCACACTATTTTAATGCCCTAATATAGTCACCCCATCTCATAAATGGCTATTCCTGAGCTTCTATTTAGAGCGTTGTAAATATCTCATTTTTGTAATCATATATGGTATGATTAAAAGACAATATATTGTAATCATACCATATATGATTACAAAGACAAGATATTTGTAATCATGTATGGCATGTGTTGACACAAATTAGTTATTTCATTTCTGTTCATTAGGTTAGAGATATGTGTTTATATAAAAAAAAAGGGAGGGAGGGAGTCTGAGCTTCAAATGGCAATACAGAGCTTGTGTCAAGCCCTTTTTTTGGTGCAGCAATGCTGAACATCTTTGCACAACTATGCCCAGTTTTGGCCAGCCCGGTGGCGCTGAGGGTTGAGGCGCTGGATGCCACACCTCGCACCACGCCGGCGACCGTGTTGAGGCAGGCACGGGTTGCAGAGGTAGGCGGGAGTTGGATTGAGCATCTGGAGGACTGCTCTCCATCTCCGGGTAGAGGGTTTGGTCAGCCAGTGCTTGTCTGACCCTAGAGGAGGCTGGGGGACCGACAGCATGTAGCCGCAAGACTAGGGGGAGGGCGGGACGTGGCTGACGCTGACTAGCAGCGCACACGGTAGCGCGGCGGCACTCAGTCGCTGGCGCCATTAGCCATGGCCCGTCAGGGGGAAACAAGAAAAATGGGCCCGCAGCACGACGCTCATTCCCTGGTGCCATTCCTGGAGGACACCTCCCTGGCATGGATCCGTTGTGGTGGGTCGAGTTGCTCCTCACCACCCTGCCGCGAAGGGTAAGATGCGGGGTGCAGAAGGGAGGGAGTCTCATGTCCGGGAATGGCACCGGGGGAACGGTGGAGTGCAGGGGGGGGTAGCCGGCGCTCCGAGAAAAATAAAACCCTAAAAAAAAAAAAACTATGCCCAGTTTTGGTAGGCCGGCTGCAGTTATGACATTTTACCAGATTTATGGCAGCTTGTGGCAAATATTTAGTGCAAGCCCCATAAAAAGGGTATCTAAGACTGCTGCAAGTTAGGCCAGAAAAAGTTGCTCTAACTTGTGGCAATTGGTGCATGGGATAGAAAATTCTGCTTGCCAGCTGGGAGAATGCCACATGCCCAGTGCTTGCAGCAATCGGGGCCATTTGAAAATTTGGCACAGGGTGTTTAGGGAGACTAAGGTTCTTAAAAGCTTATAATTTGTAGCACAATTAAAATTAACAAAATAATGGATAATTTAATTGAACTAGGGATTTATTTAGAGGAATTAGGGTCCTATCACAGGATGATTCAAGCATTAATGTACACTATATGTGCCTCACTTTTTAAAAACTGAGGAGGTCCAGGATCTTCATATTGGATCCCATCCTTATTCAGGAGGTATTATTCACTGATAATTGTTTCAGTATCTGCTAAATGCATTACATATATTATTTCAGGAAGTGGGGTGGGTAATAATTGGCAAAATTGAGTTTTAATATGCAGGGGACTTTTATTGTGGTGTCAGAGATGGGCATTAGTGGGGGAGTTATTTAATTCTTTCTAAGGGCCTCACTTATGTACAGGCTGTGACAGATGAAAATCCATTTTGAACCTCAGTAGCTCTCTTGCAGGATATTAATGGGAAATGAAATAGAAGTTGAAGGCAATCATTGTAATGGAGCACATTGAGGGACAGACCCTTACACACAGTAAGGAGATGAGCTCTTCTGGTACTGAATTTATTTATTGCAGTTGCTCCCTATCTGGGTCACTCTTATATACTGTTTCCCCATTGCCACCTACAACTGTGCAGTTGTATAATATGTTGTATATTGCACTACCCAGCTAAATATTTCACTGCCTCAACTGTCAGTTATAAAAATTGTTTACTGTGGTTGCTTTCTATCTTGGTCACCTTCATAAACTTTATTTTGCCAATGGCCACGTTGTACTGCATATTTTGCAAAGCATAGTTGCATTTTGCACTGCCTAGCTAAATATTATATAGCTTTAGCCTTCATCCGTAGTTTGTTTTATTGCAGTTACTCCCTGTCTTGGGTCACTTTTGCATTTTGTTTACTGCATAGTCACTTGTTGCTATTGACTTGCTTAACATCGCTAGATACTGCACCGCCTAGCTGTATACTTGCCCACTCACCAATATCTACCTCATTGTATGCCTCGTTTTGTAGCTAACTGACCTAGACTATTATTTTGTTACCGTTCATTAATCAGCCCCTGCCAAGTGAATTGCACACATAACTGTGGTTTCTGCTTGCTGTTTTTTTGCATCTCTCCTTCTACCATAATGTTCCTAGTACTCTTCTGCCTTCTCCATTTACCCCTTCTCCTTTTACCACCTCTACCTCCCTTCCCATCCAGTTCTTCTATCCTCCTTTCCTTCCCCCTCCATCCACCCTCCCTATCCACCCAGGTGTCTTTCCTTCTTCCTCCCTTATCTTGGAGTGTCTCTATCATGCTCTCCCCGCCATTCACTGCACACCCTTCCTGCTCTCTGACCTGCTCCAAGGGTTGGAAGCCCCACTCCATCCTTCTCCAAACTTCTTGTCCCCCTGTCTGGCAATGTAGAGACCAACCCTAGTTCCTCCCTGACCTCTGCTACTGCTAATTGTCTAAGTATATCCCATTCTAATGGTAGGAGCCTTCTCCCCAAGCTTGACCTCCTCTCTGTCTGGATTCAGCTATACTCCTCTGATGTCCTTGATATTTCTGAATCCTGGCTCTCCTCCAGGGCACTGGACTCTAGCCTGACCTTGTCTGACTTTCATCTCTTGAGGCAGGACAGGAGAAAACATGGAGGAGGCATCATTATCTATGTTTGCCAGAGCTTCTCATGTACTATGGCCATCAGGGAGGCCACACCCTCCTCCCACAAATTTATCCCAGTCAGACTCTCATTCCCCTCCTCTGTACCCATTTTCATTGGGGTTTTCCATGCCTCTCCTAAAATCTCACACTCCTCCCTGGTTGATTCCCTTTTCACCATCACCTCCCATTCCTTGGCAGGTGAACTCATCATCCTTGAGGATTTCAGCACAGATTGACCCTCCACATCCTGCAAATCTACCAGTCATAAGATTGAGTCCCTTGATCTTTCCCAGATAATTTTGAAACCCACTTGGCTCAATCCCCACTTCATCCACCATACCCTTTCAGACTGGGTTCTATCCTTCCCACTTCCACCACACTATTGCAGCAGGTATATTGCTAGATTCATTTAGTGACCACTGCATAATGTTCTAAGTGAGAAAAATCAGGTGTCCTCCCTCCTTTCCAAAATGCCTCTGGTCCAGGTCTCTCTGGTCACTAAATATCAATGCTCTGCTAAATGATTTTGCTGCAACAGACTGGTCAGCCATCCTCTCTATCTCTAATATTGATGTTGCCCTCACCCTATTTCACTCCAAATTCTCCTCCATCTGGGACAAGCATGCTCCCCCCAAAGGAAATCCAGAGTCAGAACTTCCCACAATCCCTGGATTACCTCCCAAATGATCGACCTGCACAAGTCCTGTAATCTTGCCAGGGCCCGCTGTAAATGATCCCACTCCCTTTTTGACCTCATCTCTTACAGGGCTCTGATGAACAATTGTATGAAGGCTGTATGGGCCACAAAATTGCACTATTTCAGGGCCGCCCTCCAGACAAACATAACCCCCTAGCTAAATTCTGGTAGAATGTCCACTGTCTTTTTAACCCCCCTACATAGCCTGGTCCCTCAAACCTTGTGGTTAATGGTTCAAATGTATCTGCCCCTCCCTCTGTTGCTGCTCACTTCAATGAGTTCTTCACAACTTACGCCCTCCCCTCCTCTCCCCTCTGGCTCCTCTCCTTCCTCTTCTGTTCCCTCTTCCTCCCCCACCCCTCCTTGGGTTTCCACTTCCCATCTGTCAGCATCCACAAAACTCTCCTTGCCCTCTACTCCCTCTACCCATCTAAGTCCAACCCTGGTAGGTTGGACCACAAACTCCTCCACCTCTTAGCTCCTGCCATTGCAGCTCCCCTTCTCACCTGCTCAACCTTTCCTTCTCCCTCTGCACTGTTTCTCAGTTCTGGAAGTTGGCCAAAGTTATTCCACTTTATAAAGGAGGTGAACCCTCATCTCCTGGCAACTTCCATCCCATCTCCCTCCTTTCTTCCCTCTCAAAGCTGCAAGAGAAACTTGCCCATTTCAGACTTCTCAACTGTCTTTCATCCTCCAGCTTCTTCTCCCTCCTCCAGTCTGGCTTCCAGAAGTACCATTCCACTGGCTTCTCCTTACTGAGTGTCACCAATTCCCATCTTCTCTGGGTTGGATATGGGGCACATTACAACCACTATGTTCATTGATTTGACCAAAGTCTTCAATTCTATTTCTGCATCCACTCCTCCTGGACAAGCTGAGCTCTGTTGGTCTCTCAGCTTCCGCTGTTGAGTGGTTACATTCCTACCTCATGGGCCATCAACAATCGCTACAGGTAGGAGGCATCCTGTCACCTCCACTACCCATCCAGGCTGTGGTCCCAGAGGGCTCCATCCTGGGTCCAATCCTCTTATTCCTTTTCCTGAATAACCTCCGCTCTGACTGTGCCAACTCTCATAATCACATGTATGCTGATGACACAGTCATCTTCATTTCTGGTCCCTATTACGCAGCTGCTAATGACCTGCTCCAGCAGGACTTTAACAACATTCTGTACTGGTTCCTATACAAACAACTCCAGATCAACACTACAAAAATAGTGTCCATGACCTTTGATACCAGTCAGAAAGTGGCCAGACTCAGCTCCCCTTCCAAGTTTTCACCACACTGGATGGCATCACCCCTTGAAGCAATGCAGTCCTTCAATTATCTTAGTGTGTGGCTGATAGTAAGCTTGAATTCTCAGCTCACACTGATGCCATCTATGCAAAACTCTGACCCAAGCTTGGTGCCCTGTGCCACAACAAAGACTGTTTTTATCTACTCATGTCCGCAGGGAGCTTGTTATCAGAACAGAGCTCCCTGTCTTTGACTACACGGATGTGGTCTATGGCACCACCCCTTCCACTTCCCTTGCTAAAGAAGTTGCAGAAGGTGTCTCTTTGCTACAATCTTCCCCCACGTACTCACCACTGCTGTTTCAATTCCTCCCTCTTCATCTTCCTTATGCCCTCACATCACCAGGCTCACTGTACCGCATTCATATCCAAATACTGGTTTGGTTCCCTTCTCTCCTACCTCTCCTAGCTCCTCTCCCACCCCCTACATACCTCTTGTTCTCTCTGTTCCAGGAACCATCGCACTCTGGCCACTCCTCTCTCCTGCTCCTCAGCTGGGCAATTTGCCTTCTCCTATTGACTTCACTCACTCTGGAACCAAGTTCCATCCTCCCTCTGCCTCTCCTCCTCCTCCCCTGGCTCCTTCAGGTACCAGTTGAACTCCAACCCCTCCTTATCTGCTCCTCTTACCTTTCTTCCTGACACCTCCCTGGTCAGAGTCTCTACTGTCCTTAGTAGGGCATCTGGCTGGGTCCCAGCTACCTGCTTACTGGTTGTCACTTCCTCATCACCTCTAATCTTCCTCCACCATGGTGATATGTATAAGCTCATCCTACAGGTCTCTTGCCTGTTATCAGTATAGTATTTGCATGCTGTGTCTTATTGCCATCTTATTTTGCACTTGAACATGTGCTCCATACAGAGCTGTGACTGCACTTTATTTTCCGCACCAGTTTATTTTCTGTACCTGTTTGTTTTTGTGCCATCTTATTTATTAAATGTTTTCCCAGATGACTTGCTATTGTGTATTTCACTGATGCTTCTTATGTTCCCCTCTCCAACTAACACCTGGCAATGAACCTTGGCTCCATTTGTTTGTCCTTGTTGCCAGTTTTCAAATAAATAAATAAATGGTGGTATTTTGTTAAGTGTGAGTGCACTGCAAATTGAACCTAGGCCACATGGATGTAGGGATACAACAATGAGTTAGATGCTGGAGTCAATAAACAGCTGCAAAAAAATTGATTTTGTGCTAGAAACAGTCGCACTATAATGCCAGTGCTTCAACACAATTAGAGTCTTTGATGACAATTCTGGTTGAATTAAAAGTGCTAAGGCTACAATACAACTGTTTGCAGCACAAAATACATTTTCTTGGCACCTGTTGTTTGGCTCCAACATCTACTGTAATTCATTGTTATATATTGCAAGGACTTGCTTTCCTGGAGTGCTGCATCCCTGTGTTGCTCCTGTTGTATATGAACTAGGTGTCCCCTGTTTGATCCTGCAGTGTGTGTGTTCCAGTGTTCTGCTTTATGGCAACAAGGGTTCAATGCACACAATTATATAGTAATGCATATATAAAAAACAAACAAACAAAAACACAAAAACAAAGCTGATTACAGCTTAGGTGCCGTGCCTGTCAAGGTGACCATGGAGAAGAAGGATTTAGGGATGGCTATCAAGAGTAATTTAAAACCATTAGTGCAATTTAATAGGCAGTGGCAAAATCAAATATGATTTGGGGTTGTCTAGGAAGGGGTTCAAAAGTAAGGAAAATAAGGTAATATTGTCATTGTATAGGTCAATGGTGTACCCACACCTCGATTAGTGTGTGCAGTTTTGTAACCCCTACCAAAAAAAGGAAACAAAGTTGCTGGAGGTGGTATGAAGAAGACCTGAAAAAGTATTTTGGGCCAGCAGGGTCTCTCGTATGAGCTAAGGTTACAAAATCTAAAAACTGCATGTACTTGTTCAAAGAGAGACAGGAATGAGGGGACAGGATAGAGACTTCAAATATCTTGAAGGTGTAATCAGGGTTGACCGGGATGATCTTGTTAGATTGAGTAGAAATACAATAACAGCACAAGGTGTAGTAGTTGTAAATTGGTGGATGGTAGATGTAAGAAGGAGGCAAGAAGGGATTTCTTCATGAAAGGGTGGTAAATGGGTAGAATAGTCTGCCAGATGATGTGATAAATCTGACAACTGTTAGTATGTTCAAGAAGAAGTGGGATAGGGTATATAGGCAAGGTTAAAAGTGTCAGGGGAGGAGGGGTTGGAGTATCATGTAGCATATGTGCATGAGTTCTGCATCAAGCAGACTCAATGGACCTAATAGTCCTTTTTCTGCTGGCAATTTTGTATGTTTGTATAAAACTGTTTATCATTATACAGGCACAGTAGTGCCCGTGTATTAGGGTTGAGTTGGGATTTCTTCAACAAAGTCCATTTTCAGAGGCTTTTATCCTAGCCATAGAAGACCCAGGGACTATGAAATTTGACAAGCTCCTTCTCTGTTCTAGTGTCTACTAAGGTGATTTTAGCCATATTGTTCCTTAGAAAACAGGAGCTGAACCTTCCAGTGATGTCACCACTATGTGAACAGCACTGATTTCAGGCTCCGAGAACAAATACAGGAATCAAACTAAATCCACCATCCAAAAGACCAATTTCTCATCAACCCACCCCTCATATTGCTAGGGGGCATGCCTCTGAAGGGAAATAAAGAAAAGAACCATAAAAATAAGCTGCCAGCTACTAAGATGAAACAACTACGCCTGGAAGTGGGAATGGAAGGCCTGACAGCCTGCTCCCCAAGACCACACTTGCGCTCCCACTCAGAATCTTCCACAGACTCTTGTGAAGAGGAAGCTCTACATCCAAGGAAAATGGGCTGCACTCTTAAAAAAATATTATATTCTGTGCAAAAAATAGAAACTTCAGTGGCTGATAAGAGGAGAGACCTGCAGCAACTAAATACCAGGGTAACAGAGAATATGGGCACGCTATCCGAAGTGGTAGAATCTAGAGAGTCATCCGACCATCTTCTTTTATATTTTCTTCAGTAAGATAGACAGTCACAAATACGGATGGAAGATACTGAAAATTGAGCACGCAGAAATAACTTTCGAATACACTCTGTACCGGAGGGAGCAGAGGATGGCTTTCCTTCGGTGGTGGACTTTATGCAAGATTTACTCCACACTACCCTATCTCTGCCATCTGATTTTCACTATGAAATGGATCGAACTCACAGAGCATTGGGACCTAGGCCGACCACTTCCTCAGCATGATGAGATAGATTGTGACTAGAATGGTATACTATCAGGCAAAAGACCACATTTTGCAAGAAGCCTGGAGACTGAAGGAAGTGAAATTCCAAGGTACACAAATATTGTTTGAGCACGATTTTTCTCCCATGTTGCAAGCCAAGAGACAAAGAACAAGGGCCATAATCAGGAGCATAAAAGAAAAGAAATGACTCAGAACCCATCTTAACTTCCCAGCTAAATTGAAAATATATACGCCAGAAGGGCCCAAAGTTTTTAATACCTTGAGGGAAGGGGCCCCACTCTTGCAGGATTGACAGATTGCAGTCCCCAACTTAGAAATGGAACAACTGGAACATAATCTTCTGAAGGAATCATGGTCAGTTGCAGGTTGGAACATGGGAAGGGACCTACTGGGCAATTTACCCAGAGGACTTGCTCCAGACCTCAAGAGACTGGAGGACTTCTGGCTCAATCGTGAGGGAAAGAACTGCAACAGTAAAACACTCATGACCTCAGCACAAGGAACTGTAGCTACACAAAGTAAGCTGGACTGAAAGAGATTCATTGTATGTAGTGCTGTGCTATGAAAAGACATTTGGCTAAAAAGAAAATCCCAGCAGTGAAGGGAGGGGGAACATATTTTTTGTAAGTAAACTCAGCAGGAGGGAGGGTTACAATGGAAGCATGTATGGGGATTAAGGTGCCCCCTCCACTTGTTTGATAACTCACAGCAATTTAAATTCCCACGGTAATCTAAAGGGTTTAAGGATTAATCAAATGGAGGATCCCTCTGAACCACCCCTCAGGCTAATCTTTCTCTTTCATTTAAGGAAACGGGATCATGTGGCATGAAAAGATGGGAGATGAGGAAAAAGCACTGGACTATCTGAGAAATGAGAGCATATGCATATATCTTCACTTATTATTGGCTCTGATAGGAAACTGAAGTCTATATCATAGGGAAGGAGAAGGGAGGGGGCACCAGACAAGTGAGAATTCATAGGATAAGGACAGTATAATATTAGATTCCCATTGATAGACGAGTCCGAGGTTAGAACTCAGTCCATTGTTGCTAGTGGTGATGCTTTAATTTTTCACTGCTTACTGACAGGGACTATGTATCTGATTAGATAATTCCCCTAACAAGGGGAAGCCTTGCCTTTACAGGCACTTACTAAGGAGGAAAATACTGTGTCCTCCTCCATGAATAATAGTAGGATTACACCTATGAAGACAATAATTTAAACTTTTTTCCACATTAAGGTTGTATTGTTAATCTGCTGGTTAAGAATCTTTTGGTTTTTTACACTAACACTCTTCTGTTTGTTAAAGAAGAGTAGTTGGACAGTTGTAATACAGATATTGCCTGTGACCCTGCAGTTGCAGAGGTTATGGTCCATATCTTACCAATAGCACCTTCATCTGGTCTCCTAATAGAACAAAATAAATATATTATTTTTCAATCTACAGATATTTGGTTCACCCAACAGACAAAATGACAACATGACACTCTGGAATGATGCCTGACTTGTGCTTGATATCATACAATGTTAAAGGGATAAATTCCTCTATTAAATGCACGAGGTTATTGACAGAGTTCGTATATCTACAAGAAACACATCTTAAGCAAGAAGAACTGGAAAAGCTACGAAGGGGATGGGTGGGACATGTGGAGGCCTCCCCCTCCAAAAATAGGAAAAAAGCAGGGGTGGTGAGCCTATTTAAATGAGGAAGTGTACTTCAAGTAATGTCCATAGATAGAGACGAGGATGCCCACTACCTCACAGTTACAACCGACTACCAGGGGAAAACCCTACATTATGGTAAATAACTATGCACCAACAGCAAATACTGCCAACTTCTTCCTGAGAATATTTTGAAAAATAGTGCTGCTACCACCAGGGCAGATCTTTTTTGGTGGGACTTCAATGTGGCCCCAGTTCCACTGGTGGATAGGTCCTCAACAGGTTCCATACCTCTAACAAAAGCAGGAAAAGTGCTCAATACCTTGGCTAGGGAAGTAGGACTCAGAGATATATGGAGGTAGCAGCATAACAAAGAAAGGGATTATACTTTTTATTCAATGCCTCATGCTTCATACACTAGAATTGATTTGTTTTACACCCAACAATCCTATATGTACACAATCACGAAGTCCAAAATCCATAATATAGCCATCTCAGACCATGCCCCCATATTAATACAGATTAGAATAAGCACAATCCCCAAATGTCCTTTATGGCTTCTGAATGTGTCCCTATTGAACGACAAACATTTTGTAACTCAATTAAAAACAAAAATTGAAGAGATCTATGATATTAATATCATGCAGGTGTGCTCACAAATATCAACATGGGAAGTACTAAAATTAGTAGTGAGAGGGGAAATTATGGGCTTTGCACAGCAAAAAAAAATTAGGGCTTCTCTCCTATGAAAGATTAAAACAGGAACTGGAGGAATTAGAAACTCAACACAAATCTGATCCTCACAAAAAAAAAAAATATATAAAAACGTAGGGGGGATGAGGGATGCTTTAAACCAGCAGGAGAATAAGAAAATTGAAGGCCTTCTACATTTTCTCAAACAGAAATACCATGAAACCGGGGGTCAAGCTTCTAAACTTTTGGCCTTTAGACTTCAAAAGATGCGGTCAGAAAGACTAGTGAAAAAACTTTAAAATAAAACAGATCCTAATAAACCTTGGATCACACCAGAAGACACTGCAAAACAATTTCAAAATTTCTATGCTCAGTTATACCAAAAGGAGGAAGAGGAAAAATATATAATAGGAAAAACTAAATCCTTTTAACAAAAAATAAAATTACATAAACTTCCACAGCAATGTCAAGAAGAAATGAGTGCATTAATCTCTGAAGATGAGATGACGCACGTAATTCAATCCATAAATGTAGGGAAATCACCTGGACCAGATGGCTTTTGCACCTCATTTTATAAAACGTTCGCAGCTTCCCTAGCCCCCATTTTAACAAATGTTTTTAATTCCTGCTTGTTGGAGGAAAGAATTCCAGAATCCTGGAAAGAGGCCATGATATTGGTGATCTTCAAACCAGGGAAATCACCAGATCCCATTTCCTTACTCAATCAGGACCTAAAAATTCTGATGAAGGTCTTGGCGATGTGCCTACAAAAAAACATAGAAAAGCTAATCCATCCTGACCAGGTTTTATCCCGAACAGATACCTATCTGACAATATTAGAAAACTATTAAATGTCCTAAAGTATAAAACCCCCAACAGATACAGCTCAGCTAGCAATTTTTTTAGACGCCAAAAAAGTGTTTGATAGGCTTAACTGGGATTATCTTTTTACCACCATGGAGAGTATGGGATTAGGGAGTCAATTCAAGAAATGAATAGAGCTGTGTTATAGTAGGCCCACCACCACAATCAGAGTTAATGGTACTCTATATAATGCAATACAAGTGGAAAGGGGCGCAAGGCAGGGGTGTCCTCTATCTCCCATGCTATTTGCCATCAGTCTGGAACCATTGGCTGCTGCCATTAGACAACTCCAGGGAATTTTTGGAATCCAGGTAGGGACACAAACTTGCAAAACCTCTCTGTGCACAGATGACATGATACTTTATACAGACAACCCAAAAAAATCAGTACCAAATCTATTACAATTATTACAGCAATATGGTAGTAGATCCGGTTTTAAAATTAATTTAGATAAATCAGAGGTTATGAGGATGAGAGGATGAGTGACACCAGAAATCAAGCAGTCACTTCCATTTTGGTGGGTTAAGATCCAAGTTAGGCACCTGGGCATACAGTATGTATTCCCATCCAACTGTCACACACATACAAGATAAACTACAGTACTCTGACACCTCAAATAATAGAAGATATGAATAGATGGAACCTCCTGCCACTATCCCATAGTAATCATATTAACATGGTGAAAATGAACATCCTCCCTTGGATGTTGTTCCTGTTTTCTGCCCTCCCAATCCTAATTTCTAAATCAAATTGAAAATTGATTAACAAAAAAATAAGTGATTTCATCTGGGCAGGCAAAAAGCTAAGGATACAAAGAAACCTTTTGCTGATCAAAAAAGATAAGGAAGGCTGGGGTTTACCTGACCTATACGCATATTATATAGCAGCCCAGATGACAACAGTAGTAAGGATCCTGGTCCATTCCCTCTCCAGGCACCTGGGAGGCTATGGAAAGGGACACTAATGTCGGACCTCCTCTACAACTGATGCCATGGATCTTATTACCAAAAGACATCAAAACAATTAGAAACTACTGGACTCAGCATACTCTGTCAACCTGGCTCAAACTTAGATCCTGCTGGGAACTGCCAACATGAGTATGGCATTCTATTCCATTGAGTCACCTTTCTGGCTTCCCAGGGCCACCAAGAGACCCCTGTTTTGAAAGGTGGAAAGAGAGAGGACTGAAATACCTGACCCAGTTTATGCAACAGGGAATACTGACAGATTATAAAACTTTACAGGAAAGATATAACCACACACATAAGGATTTGTATAGATATCTGCAATACAGACACTATATAGATACTGCAGTGGGAAGGGACAATATTTCCGCAGAGCTAGTAACACCATTGCAACTGATATAAAGTAGGGCCATACAAGGGAGCACCAAAAAGTTAATTACATTATTATATAGTACCACACAGGAAGAGGTTGGCATTTTAGCCAAACAAATGACCCAATACAGATGGATGAGGAAGTTGGGGGATCCATGGAAACTACAGAGAGAGAGTGGGAAATTGTTTGGAGTAGGATTTAGTCCATGATATCATCAGGCATCTGGAGAGAATATAAGTGGAAAGTCATAGACAGATATTTTATAACCCCTGTAATCTCTAAGCATCTAGGTACTCATCCGTCTGACCAGTGTTGGAGGGGTCATGGAGGACAGGGCTCCCATTTACACATATTTTGGTCCAGCCCACACCTAAAAGACTACTGGTATAATCTTCATAAAATTATAACAGACATCTTAGCTCTGGACCATCCCCTCAGTTTTAAAGAAATTATTTTGGGCCTCCCACCTAGAGAAATAAGGGGTGAAATCCAAAAATACCTGTATAGAATGTTGACAGTAGTGGGGGCAAAAGAAATTACACAATCATGGCTAAGTGCAGCCTCTCTGACAGTGGAAAGATGGTGGGTAAACCTTAAGGAGATTAAAGTCATGGAGGCAATCACTGCCTAACTCTGATTGACAGTGGAGAAATTCAATAGTCATTGGTCAGCATATTTCTGTTATCGGGAACGTGTCGAGGGGATTCCATATCTAGATCAGGCGTTGTTGGATTGACAAGGGACAAAAGCAAAGGCTGAAACAACATAGGTAATATTACTAAATGAAAATAGGAGACACCAACAGACTGAGAGAATTTTGTTTGTTTTATGTATTTATTTGTTTAATTAACTGTTCTTAGAAAAAACAAAGAAATATAATCACCACCAATATAATTCCTTTAATAAATAGCAACTCGTGGTTTTTATTATAGTTTTAAGTTATATATCCCATGTTCAGGGATAATGGAGTCACAGTTAAGATGAAAATTGTACTTGTTTTGTTTCTGCAACAATGTAATATTTTAGTCCAGAGAGAATGGGTTTCAACATATAACTAGAAATTATTAGAATAAGAAATGCTTGAACGCTTGGCACAGCAGGTATGCTCGAGGAACAAGAAAAGCCTGGATCAGAGGGAAAAAGGAAAGTCTTAGAGAAAGAGAGAAAGAAGAATAAATCCTAAATATATGTTAAACAAAGACTTACATTCTTGGACTCTTCTCAAAACCCAATAAAATATAGACTTAATATTTTACTCAGCAAGTGCCTTGTTTCTAGCACTTTGTATAATGCACTTCTATGTTATAAATGCTGTATTACATAAACCCAAACTCTCAATAAAATGTGAAGTTCAAAACAAAAAAAAAGAAAACAGGAGCTATTAGAAGGTTTGATACCTTTTATTTGACCAACATATGTCTTATACAAAGATGGGGTAGTACACATGCTTTTAGCTTATATATATCACCTATATAGCATATACAGCCTATATGCTCACCTGAAGAAGGGACCCATCAGGGCCTGGAAGCTTGAGTACTATACTGTCTCTGTACAAGGTATATGTTGGTCTAATAAAAGATGTCAAACCTTGCAGCAACTCTGGTCTACTAAGGTGCAAAGTGTTACAGAAATCTGTTTGTCATTTTTGGAGTTATAGTGTTCATTGTATGTGATTTTTCCCATTTTCTAGCCCAACTTTTGCCCAAGAATGGAAAAAAAAACTACAAATAGGAAAGTTATGAAACTTGCAGGTTTGTTAGATTTTATGGAGGAATAGTTTCTCTGGGTAGTTTGGTAGAAAAAATGTTAATCAATTTTGTAGTTATCAACGATAATTTTTCACACTGTCTCAGTTCACCCAAACAATAGCTGAAAAAAATCTACAAAGAGTTACACTTTGAAACTTAAAGGTTTGCTAGATGTTATGGGGCCATAGTTTATTTTGATGGTTTGGTGAAAAGAATGTTAGTTAATTTTTAAATTATTATAGATTTTGGCCCAGATATTCAAAAGGGTTGCGCCATGCACAATAGGGTTGCGCCTGCGCAAGTCCGAACTTGTTCCATTCTGCGATATTCAGCAGGAGGCAGTTGCGCCACAGAAAACAGGCTGAGCAACAGTGCAATGCAAATGAATGCATGCTGAACTGGAGGGGGAGGAACCATGCATAAACTGCACAGCCCGATATTCAGCCGGGCTGTGCAGAGTTGTGCAGGCGCAACCCCCAACCTGCGCCTGCACAACTTTGAGCCAAAAAAAAAAGGCTTAAGTCGAGGGCCACTCACAGGTGAGCTGCTGCATTGCAGGGGTGCAACACAGCAGCTGCTACCTGTGGCTGGCCCAACCCACCCTGTGCCCCTCTGCAGCCTGATCGCCAGCAGGCGACTTTAAATCACCACCCACCCCCACTGGCCCGATTGCGGGCATGGTTTAATCCCCACCAGCCCGATCGCGGGCAGTAGTGGCTTAAAACAACCCCTCCCGAATTCATCCCTGGTGGTCCAGTGGACCAAAAAGCCTGATCACGGGCAGTAGTGTGTAATAACCCCCTCCGAAATCACCCCAGGTGGTCCAGTGGCACATCTCGATCGTGGGATGTATAAGTTGAACAAACCCCCTGAACATAGCCCTGGTGGCTAGTGTCCCCACCCACCCACGAAGCCCCACCACCCGCTCCCCCCACAGCGGCGGGCAGCAGCATCTCACCCGCCTGCCGCCCGCCCGTCGCTGACTGACACATTGGTAGGACTGCATGCATATCTAGAATGTGTAGTACGGTGGGGCTGCACGCCCATTGGCTCACACTGTGAACTACTGGGCGTGCAGCCCTACGAGGTGTCAGTCGGCAAGCAGCGGGTGGCAGGCAGGGTTGCTGCCGCCCGCTGGCTGACCGGGGCAGAGTGGGTGGTGGGGTTCAGTGGGTGGGTAGGGATGGGGTATCCTAGACCTCCAGGGATATAGGACTTTTTTACAGATGCCCACAATCGGGTAGAGTGCGGTCCACTGGACCACCAGGGATATAGGACTTTTTTTTTTTTACAGATGCCCGAGATCAGGCAGAGAGCGGTCCACTGGACCACCAGGGATACAGGACTTTTTTTTTCACAGATGCCTGAGATCAGGCAGAGAGCGGTCCACTGGACCACCAGGGATATAGGACATTAATCTTTTTTGTTTATACAAATGCCCACGATCAGGCATGGGGGGGCGCCGCCTGGTGCAGCCGGAACTCAGGTGGCCACCCACAGGTGGCAGCTGCCGTGTTGTGCCCTGCAATGCGCCAGCTCACCTGTGTTGGCCATCAGTTCTTCCTTTTTTTTTGGCTTAATTTTGTGCTGGCACAGGTAGGGGTTGTGCATGCATGGCTCTGCACATCCCGGGCTGAATATCGGGCTGTGCAGGTTATGCATGGGCATGCCCCTCCTACCTGTGCCTGCATACATTACTAATGCGCTCCTGCGCATCAGGATTTGTGCCACGCATTTTTCCCTTTTGAATAGCGCTCTGATGCACATCAGTGGGTTGTGCATGGTGCAACACTGTTGCGCCATGTGCAACTCTTTTGAATATCTGGGCCATAAAGTATATACATTAAAATATTTTATGACTTAGTGCCATTACATACTAAATCCAGCAATGATAAATACAGCCTGTTGTCTTATATAAACTTAGAGGTCAACACAATAATCTCCCTGTATGACGATCTGAGAGGGAAAAGGAAAATTAAAGAGGACACTATAGCATAAACAAGAAAGGGGAGGGGGGCCCATAGGTGGGCAACCTTATGGACTAGAAATTGTCAAGAAGAGATTAGGTAAAGAAATAGAAGAAGTGTTGCAACAGAGTTAAGAAAAAGTCATCTTCAAGAGTGGCAGGAGCTCCCTGTTACACATGTGCATTTGTGAAAGTTAGCAGTGTAATTTATTTTGACGGGCTAAGTACAGCAAATAATTTGTCCTATGGGAATGTATAGCCTGCTTTTGAAAAAACAGCTGGAAATCTTGTTCTGATACTTCCCACTACTCCACAAGATTATCATATGCACAATGAACTGATAGCCTGGCAGTTAAAAGAGCCCTTCATTTTTTACAAATGGTAATGTCCAACAATATTTGAGTGTTCAATCGCCACAAACATTTGTGGCTTTTCCTGTACATACAGTATGTCCTGGATAGCAGTTACATGAAACTCCCATGTGATCTGAAGTTTCCCGGGCAACTGTAATAGCCCTTACAATAGTAATATTTAAAAAAAAAAAAAAACATCTATTCTAGTGGCCTTTGTACCTCTAAAGTATGTTTTACTTCCTGCCTCACATGTTGTTCTAAACCCATCTCATAACTGGGCAGTACTTATCAAGTTATTCAGGAAGTTGGTGTCACTGTATAAATTATTCATTTGAACACCTCTATATTAGGATGACAGCCCACAATTAAAATCACCACCAAAAATCACTAACCTACTGGTGCACAAGTATGGTTGAATAATACAAAATAATTCCACTCCTGCTGAAATTGCTTGTGGGGCATAGATGTTTATTAGCCTATACTGAATATTAAAAACTTCCAGATCTAGCAATAATGCTTGGGCAGGCTCTATTTCTACCACTTTTTTAACTGAAAAATCAAAGCCTTTCAGCAGGATTGCTACCCCATCACAAATTTGTTTAATTTTGTTGACCAGGTAAACCCACTGGGCCTCAGGAGTCCCTATTTCAGGGGTGACCCAGGATTAATTACAGAGATAAGTCACAAACTGGCTCAGTACAATAAACAACGGATAGAACTATCAGTCACACAACACATAAGATTAGTTACAATGATACATTACAGTACTAATACAATCAGTACTAGATATTTGATAGATCCTATACTGTACATATGTCTGTGCATTGGGACCAACAGGAAACTCCTGAGGACCACAGCTGTTTAAAGTAGCTTGTGCAAGTTCATGTTTTGTTTTGACCCGCGTATCTTGCAAAAAATAATGTTATGTAGTGCAGAAAGAATAGATAATGTTGTTAATTTTTTTTTGTAATTTGTTATACTACAAACATTCTGAGTTAAAACTCATTCTTACCCAGGTGGCCATTTCATGTCAGGTTAAGCAATGGATGGCTTGGACTTCTAATGAAGCTACTGGAAGTCATTGGCCCTGGCACATGATATTATTGAATTATTTCTGATTTGTGACCTGGTTCATCCTTGAGGCCTCTTTGTTTTAGACAATTCTGACTGAAGGTCAGATGAATAGTATGCTACAGAGGAGAGTACTGAAGAGGCATCCGAGTCACCCTCTTCATCCTCTGTATGCCCCAGTGCTTTCACTTACTTAGGGATGAGTATTTATTTCAGGTAGAAAGTGAGGGGGTCTGTAACTTTTGGTTTTACTTTTTTCTCCCTTCCCCATTAAACAAAGAAAACACTTTCATGTCTGAACTAGACTGATGGGTGATGGGATGGTGGCATAATTGCCTTTTCCTTGGCATCTTGAGCTCCCCCTCATGATTACCTGACTGAAACTTCTGCATTTGTGCAGAAAGGAGTGCATCTGAGGTGGCTATATTCCCTGTGGGTCCTGGGAAGAATTTACTCCTGGCTCAACATTTTGTGGAATTTCACCAAAGTCTTCTGAGGTGCCGGCTCCAGGATGTTCCCCCTGAGGGGGGTTGTGAGGTCTTCTTTATCTGTGCCAGGATGATGTCAGAGGAGTTTTCTGGGTAAGGTTCTGCTGAGTGTCTGCAGAGACCTGAACCTTAACCTGATTCTCTGTTATGATTTATTCCTGGTCTCAAGGGGCTCTGTCCATCCTGTTGTGTGCTGTGTAAAACACTGCCCATAGGCATGGCTAACCTTGTCACAGAGGTTACAGTGTAATGGGTTTGGACACTGATAACTGATGTGCCCCTGTTCCATGCACAGACTGCATTTGGGATGATCACACAAGTAACTAGTCTTAGCTCCACACTTCTGGCATGTTTTAGGCTGACCTGGATAAAAACAAAGACCCCTATGATGTCCAATATAAAAAAAACTGAAAGGCAAATGTAATAAACCATTATTGGATTGTCTAAATTCAGTTTTTACCTTCTACTACCCCATCCACACAAAATCTGAATCAAGAATAGACAAAGGTCTTTCAAGTACATCACATCTTTCTCCAAGCCAGTCCATTATATCTGCTATGTTAATCCCCACTTTAGAAAAGATAAATAGTTTTCATTGTAGGTTTAGTTAAATGGATTACTATAAAGGGGTTCCACAGAGGTGTATTTTTAATGGCTCATACTGCTATCAAAATCTTTCAAAGGAAGCACTTGTTTTAAAACTTAGAAACCATTTTCCCTGGTACATACAGTGAAGCGAGCCAGGATGAAGCACAGTGTCACAGGTTTACTGCATAACAAAGGGGATTAACTCCCACTGAAATTGCATCCTGATGGGCTTCACTGTATATCAGGGCATATGAATCAGCAGTCACAAAACCCATTGAGTTTTTTAATATATTTCTTAAAATATGAGATCTGTTTGGTTGATTTTCATAAGGTCCCTTGAATTTTTTAAATCTGACTGCATTTCTGCATTGAGCTGGCTCCCCATGTGCAGCAAATATATCAGCTAATTTAAATCTCATAGTGTTATTATGTTCTGTGTTTTTTTCGTCATTTTGTGGGCTATCAGTTCCAGTTCTTTGATCACAAAAATGGTTGTCTTGTTCACACTCGAGGCCCTCCCAAACCTTGTAATCTAGGGATGTAGTTGCCCCTCCAGCACAGACCTCAAGGTACAGTATGTTCTGTTTTGTTTTGTTTTTAAAGAAGGGGGATAGACTATGTCAGCACCTTGGGGCTCATGAACCCCTTGTCCCTCATTACATTTCACATTTTGAGGCTTACTAACTCCTATGCAGTCAATTTGACATTTAGTCAAGATATTTTGAGCAGAGTTAGTCTGTTCTACAGATGGCTGTACTGTGTTGATAATATTAATGCTCACTAACCTTGATTCAGCCACAGTAGGGGAGAGTAAAATTAGTGGCTCAGTTTCAGCATGATTTGTAGATGCCTGTACTGAAGCATTCTTCCCGTCAGAAGAGACAGGGACTGAATCTGAAGAATATACCATACTTGCAGAAAATTAATGTTGATAACACTGAAATTGGTGTCTTGTCTGAAATTGTTAAATTGGACGTTTTTTGATTTATCTAAATTTCAATCTTCTTCATCTCAGTCGGATTATACTAACCCCCCACTGGATGATCTCTCGGTAAATAGATACACGATTTCATTTAGGGAAGTAACCTCAAGTGAAGTTGCTCAACTTCTGCAATCTATTCCTGATAAAGGTAGTGACTGTGGGGACAGGTTTGATGGTTGCTTTATAAAGCTGGCTATCCCTTTCATTGTTGACCCTATTTGTTATATATTTAACTTGTTCCTGGTTTAGGGCATTTTCCCCTCTTCATGGAAGAAAGCTAGGGTGGTTCCGATCCGGAAAAAAGCAATGCTGTTTCTTTGGATGATTACAGACCAGTATCAATATTACACCCTCTCAGTAAATTACTTGAGAAATTGGTGGCTGGGCAGATTGGTGCTTACCTGGGTACTAATGACTTGCTGTCTGTGCAGCAACATGGATTCCAGATGCATCATGGAATGGGGACAGCCTCGATTGGGTTCATGGACACCGTCCTGCATGGGTTTGAGAATGGAAAGATGACTGAGGTGGTGTTTGTGGACCTAACAAAGGCCTTTGATCTGATTGATCATAGTTTAACATGTGCCAAATTGCAAGACCATGGGTTTTCTGAAGCAGCTGTTTCTTGGTTTTGTAATTATCTAAGTAACAGATGTCAATTTGTACAAGTTGGTTCAGTAGTCTCTGATGTAATGTCAACTAGCTGTGATGTGCCCCAAGGGCCCATTTTGGGACCCTTGTTATTTTCAATTTTTATCAATCAACTACCTAGGGTTTGCAGGGTTAGTGAATCATTCTTATATGCTGATGATCTTATAATCTATGCCCAGCCAAATTCAGTGTCTGAACTTTCCAGCTCCTTAGAAAGGGATTTTGGTGACGTTTGTCTTTGGCTAACTACAAATGCTATGGTTTTGAATTCTGCTAAAACAAAGGTTATGCTCTTTGGAACTCAATCTACTGTATTTTGGAGAACACCCCAAAATTAGTGATATCTGACTCACAAGGTACAGTAGTCTGTTGGGACAAGTGTCTCAATTTAAGTACCTAGGAGTATTTTTGGATCTTGTTTGACATTTTCATTACAGGTTCAAGTGACAGTGAAAAACGTAAACCAGAGAATGGGGTGCTTTATAAATTTAAATCTTATTTTTCACAGGAAATGAGGTTGCCAATTGCTACTGAGTCTCTTCTTCCCCATTTTGACTATACATACGGTATTTATTATAATATTGGAGCTAAAGAAATGCAAGCTTTATCTGTTGTATACAATAATATTTGCAGATTTATTTTAGGTGCTCCCAATAGAACACACCAGTGTAGTCTCTACTCACTGCTGGGGTGGTTTTCCCCTACCTGTCAAGTAGAGTGCTCTGTAGGTTGCCTGATGAAGAACTGTTTTCATTTTGGTTCAATTTTTCCTCTTTCTAGCCTTGTTATTAGAAGAGAATTGCTTCCTAGTTTGAGGTCAGCTGATGGTCCCTTATATACGGTTCCAAAGTGTCGCCTAAAGTCAACTTTCAGATCCTTTTCAATTGCATCTCCGAAAATTTGGAATGCACTTTCAACACATGCTAGGCTTGCTCCCACTGTCTCAACTTTTAAATCTAGGGTACAACACTATTTTCAACATAGATCTGGTTGTAATTGTAATTTGTGAATTGTCTTTGTCTGTGTTTGTACTGTTTTTGCATTTTTGCTAATTTTATGTCTGGGTTGGGCCTGAAAAGGGACCATTAATCCAGTGCCCTTACCCAGTTACCAAAGAATAAACGAAAGAATAAATGAAATAAACTGTAGAAACTCCCCCATCAATTTCTTGCTTTTTGGAGCTGTAGATTTCAGAAGCTCTTTGCTGTTGTTGTGCTATTTCTCGGTGAGTTGGCAGTAGTGAATTAGTAAGGGCTGCAGCAGCTTGACTTGTAGGCAGGGTAATTATTGGTCCAGAATTTCCAGCTGTCAGCCATTTTGCTAGGCTGATTTTTTTCTTCTAACAACAACATGTGTGAGGGTTTTATGGGATTATTTTGCGGCTGCAGAGATTTCAGTGGTGAAGTATATGAAAGAATCTTACTGCCATGTAAAACCATGCCACTAGAACTCACAAGCAAAGTTCTTCAGGACTAGAGGTTTCAGTTGTTGGCAGTTGCTGTTCAGGACTTGTAGCTGATCTAATTTCTTGAGTGCTGGGGGCAACAGCAGGATCCTAGCCAGTACCCGTTGTTGATTTTTTCCACTTCCACTCATTATGGAGACCAAGACTTTTTTTTTAAATATTGGGGGGGGGCATAGGAAAACCTTTCTGGAGTCCCAGCTGTGCTCCAGTTGACTGTTGAGGAGCTGCTTTCTGTGTGTGGCACTCTTGGGGCAATGTGTGTTGTAGGACCTGAGAAGACATTAGGCTTTAATTTTCTTGCTTGCATCTGGGTTATAGTTCCATCCTCTTCTGCTAGTAATTCCAGAAGGTCAGCCTTTCTACTATAGCAGTCATGCTGGCTAACAGCAAATAGTCTTCACAATTCTGGTGCTTGCTGGGCTGTGGAGTACCAGATTCCGTATCTTCAGGTAATGGTTCCATTTCAATACTATTGTCCAAAATGGACTGCTGCGTATCTGCTACATACTCATTTGAGTGCAGAACTGACTCACTCCCTCCACCTTCCTCCATGACAACCAGGTTTGACCATCTTGCATGGCTAGCAAGATGGCCAGAGGTTCCCCCTACGGGAAGAGTAGGGGAATTTCCCCACTGACCTGGTCAACATTCCTCTTCCCATAAAAAAATACAGATAAGGCAATTGTCCAAGGGTGGGAGTGGGTACTGATGTGTGAAATGATGCCACTTCACGTTCACAGCCACTTCACTACTAGTCTCTCATTGCTTGTAAAGCACTTTGGGATGCAATTTGTATGAAAAGCAATGTATACATGCTAATTCTTCTTGACACTAACAAGCTGCCAAGGTGCCCTAATAAACTCTTATGAAACCTTGATTTTATCAATGCACATAGTGGTGTGTGATCTGTCCGAATCCAGCAGCACTGGTGCTGGTGACCCCCACTTTCCCCCGCCACATCTCTGTTAGTACAGACCTTTATGTATTTTGCAGATCCCAGCCCTGGCAGTCTAGTGGTCCTTTCTCTACCCCTGATTGCTGTTGTTACTGTGCAATACATTTTACTGTGCAGTACTGAAGATCTCAACCCTGGTAGTGTAGCAGATATCTCTTTCATCCAATCCCTGACAGTATTGTGGAAGTGTATTAAAGCCCTTCCCTGGCAGCCTGGTGAACCCCCTCTCTTACTCAATCCCTGTTGACATTTTGAAATTGTACTAAAGGTTTACCTTGGCAGTCTAGTGGATCCCATTCCCTCACTCAGTTTGTTATTTTTAAAATGTACTGAAGCCTGTCTCTGGCAGTTTAGTGTTATCCTGCATCAAATCACTGTCAAAGCCTCCCCCTCTTTGGCTCAACCACTGAGCATCCAGCACCACCCCTCCCCCCATCTGCTCCTGACTCACCCATCCTTCCATAGGAGATCCACCATCTGGTCCTCAGATGACAACTGGCACAGACCATTTCCTCATTACCTAGGCTTGCTGCTGTCTGACTAACAAGGAGTGACTTCATGCATACTGTAGAAACAATTGTAAGTGTTAAGGGTGATATTTTACTGTTTGTGGGAGGGAGGGGTAGAATGAGACATACAATGACCCCATATTATGAAGGTTAATGTGATGCTTACATGCATAGCATCAACTGTTTCTACACTATGCATCCACACTCTCTGTCAGTCAGACAGCATCCAAATGAACTGAAGACCTGAGGGGATCTGTTCTTGTCAGTGTCTCAGGAACTGATGGTAACTCACCTATGGATGGATGGATGAGTTAGGGGCCAACGGGGGTAGGGGTGGTGGTTGCTTAGTGGATGGGCTGGAGAGGGGGTTTTGACAGTGATTAGTTGGTAGTGGTAACACTAAACTGCCAAGGATAAGAATTGTATAGTAATTTTCTGTATCATACTTATGAATGAAGAAGGGGTACATAAGACTGCCAAGGAAGGGCTTTAGTACAGTTCTTCAATATCAACAGGGATCATGTAAAGGAGGGTGGTCTGCTAGACTGCCAGGGATGGCATACTGTAGGTGGGTGGGGCTTGTCTTCAGGTCAGGTCAGGACGCATAGGAAAACCAGGAGCAGTTTCAAAATTTACAAATAGCATTTTATATTTCTCAATAACAGCAAAATAAAAACTATAAATTGTTCAGTGTAACTATTTACAAAGGCAGTACAAACAGAGAAAACAAAGTGCTTCTTCTGAGAGTATCTCTTAATTCCAAGTTTCAGTCTTTCAGTCACTCACTCTCCTTGTCTCTCTAGCAAAAGCATTGCTGCTCTTTTTATAAGTCTTTGGGAACCATTAAGAGAACCTGCTTCTCACAGAATGTTCTTGTAAGTCTAAAGAATGTTCTTGTTGGTTTTGATGCAGGAGCAGCAAAAAGAACATAGCGACCCAGAACTGACCTCTTGTTTACAGCTCTACAAAACGCTTAAACACTGCATTTTATGTTAATCCCTTGAGTTCCAAATAGCTTTTTGCAATCACTTCAACAGTATAACTATATACAGTTCAGACCAAATGATCCCACTTTCACATAAAGATTCACATATATTTTTATACCCACAGATATGCAAAGAGGAAGAAAACACAGAAATAGCAAGGGAAGACAGAGAGCTAGTGAGAGGCAGAGAATTGCAAATCCATCAGAGTGATTAGTTCCTAGGTCTCACAAGAAAATTTGGTTGTGCAACCAGACAACTAGAGACAGAAAAGAGGAGGATAGAACAGATCCTTGCATTTAAACTCTTTCTGAATAGCAGCTGAGACAGGGCCTTATTTAGCCCTGTGACTGGGCTCCCATGTGGGGGGTGGCTCTGTACAATACCTTCTACCTTTAAGTTTTGATATAATGACAGGAAATTACATGCAAATAGCTGCTTAGTACCGTGCAGTCCATACAGCATGTGGTCACCAGCATGCCAGCCACTGAATATGCCTCTCAGAAGTGACAGCACTATCCCATTTAAGACAAGCTATTGCTCTTTGCTCCTGGGAGCCTGTTGCCAGTAGGAGGGTGTGGTAATGATGTACACATAGACTATGCATGGCTGTTGTAGCGGTTGGGTCCCAACTACATGAAAATCCTCCTGCTCCCACATACTCCGGTTTGGCTGCTCTGCTTGGCCATTAAGAATATCCTGGTGGTTTCACATGTCCTTTTGAAATCTTTGATGAAAAGAGCTTTTGTGTGGCCACCTCATGCATGTGGAATACCTTACTAAATCAGCTTTGTGAGGTTCCATCTGTTAAATTTGCCAAAAAGGCTCTCAGCACCTGTCCTTTTTTTCCCAGACAAATGAAGACTCATTTTAAATATGTTTTATATGAGAGAGATTCTGCAGGGCATGTTACTTGACTTTATAAAGGATTTAACCGATTGAATGAAACTGCATGTATAGCACTTCAAGCCCTTGGCATGACGTGCTATAACAGCCTAATATTCAGACATGAAAAGATGGATGTACAGGGAATGTTCCTTACCTGAATATCATTCCCTGGCAGCCAAGTGCTATTTTAGTGCAGCATTGAATTTGCACAGCATAAATGGTCCATGACTAAATCATGTTTGATCAATGAGTGAGTACTGTATTCAGTACGTGCTCACTGTCAGCTCAGTTGGCAGCCAGCCACGGTGGAGAGTAGATGGCTGTGCTGGTCACTGACTCATGGAAGGGATGGGGGGAGAGGGGTGGTGTGGGACTACCTGCCAAGGTGGGGGATGGGAGGTACACAGGACACCAAGGAATGTTGTATATTTACTAAGCATTCTCCAGATCAGGGTTGGTGGGGGAGGGATCACTAGACACTGAGGAAGTAAATGTATATATATGAGCAGATCATCGAGAGGGAGCCAGTGGCCACCAACAAGGGACAGGCTTGGGGGGGCAGAGATTGCAGGATGGGACTGGGATGGGGCC
This sequence comes from Neoceratodus forsteri, assembly GCA_016271365.2. Classification (NCBI taxonomy): domain Eukaryota; kingdom Metazoa; phylum Chordata; order Ceratodontiformes; family Ceratodontidae; genus Neoceratodus; species Neoceratodus forsteri. The sequence goes on along the minus strand of CM057450.1, from coordinate 432,439,462 downwards.
TGTGTTTTTTGGGGGTGCACCTGTCAAATCAGGGATGGGGATTGGATGGGGGAGAGGGTGTACTCAACACTGGAGAAACTGTTTTACAGGTCAGGTGATGGATCGGTGGGGAAGGGACCACTAGCCACCAGGGAAAATGTTTTATATGTCAGGCAGGGCATTGGGTGGGGAGGGACCACTAGATACCTGGGACACATATATATTTTATTTACTGTGGTGGTCAGCAGACGGGGGTACCACTAGATGCCAAGGATAATATATTTTTTTCTATTGGGGCCGGTGATTGGCAGGAGGGAGGGGGACCACTAGCACTAGGGAATGTTACATATTTATGAATGAGCCACGTTTGGAGGAAGAGGCCTAGGAAGGGGCTGGGGGTCTTGCGCTAAGCTCCATGCAGCCTATGCAAATGGGCCCATAATGGACATGTAAATGGCCAGTGTACGGACTTAACATCCCCGGACTAAATGTTGCGGACTTTTAGTTGTGGCCATATGGTCGATTGGACAAAAGATTGCCAGATTAAAGGTCAACTGGACTAAAGATCACCAGACTATTGGCAGACTAGACAAAAGATAGTAGGACTAATGGTCGATTAAACTAAAAGTAATGGAGTGCTTGTAGCTAAAATGCTTGTTTGCGGCTAAACATATCGCAACGACATGTCCATATGCAGATGGGAGACCATTCATCTCTATATACTCACCATCTAGAAAGGAACAGTATCTCTATATACTCACCATCTAGAAAGGAACAGTATCTGAATTTAATGAATTAGTGCAAAATGAACATATAGGAGGAAAACATTACTTTTCTAGATCTGCAGATCAAGAAATTGGTGGGTTGCAAAGTAGGTACGAATTTGTACCAATAACTGACAAACAGAAATAATCTGTTATTGTTTGATAGCTGTCATCCATTCGGAACTGCACAAGGAGGAAGGATTTCAAAATAAATAAAACAGCTGAACAAAAACTGAATAAAAAAAGTTCTGTTGGTACCACACTAATAAATGCAACAGCTGACCTAATTCATAAAAAGGCAGGCAGAGCAATGTTCTCGTTCAGCCCCATACCCTCTTGAGCTCCCAACTCATGTATCTAAAAAGTCTATCTTTTCGCTGAGTTTTCTGCCTCCAATTTCCTCCCATGTAGCCCAGTGTGTCCACCACTTGCACTTTGTATGCTTCACACTGTAACATAGGTGGTATGCATTTCCTGCAATGCTCCGATGTGCTTGCCCACACAGGTCTTGAACTGACATATTGTATGACCCACATAGAAGGCTCCACATGAACAGAACAGGATATAAACCATTCCAAAGGTGTTATGATTTATAAAATGCTTATTCACAATTTGCCTGCCATTTCATGGGTTATTAAATTATCTATTCTGCTTGATATAGGCACAATACATACACCGGCCACAGCAAAATGTGCCATTGGGGGGGTGGTAATCATGAAATAGTCATGCATATGGGAACAGTCACACAGTATGCAAGTGGGCAAAATGTTGCCAGTAAAAACTTGTAGCATTGGCAACCTTGTGACCCTGACATCTTAATACGATGTCCAAAACAATTTCGCCAAATTACCCCCAACATGTTGTCTGTGGCTAAATGTATCACGACGACATGTCCTTATGCCAAATGGCCACCTAGTGCCTTACATACCCAATGGGCTCATTTGCATGGCTGCCTTTGTGAACTGGGAATAGTGCACCAGCACTATTCATTGTGGGGCCATACTCCTGGATGCATGTCAGGCAGTGCTGCTGGGGTAGTGCTGGAAGTACTGGGGTTACTGCTGCCTCAAACTAGCCCTATTCACAATTGGATAGCATGGTGTGCGATTCAACTGTGAACAGAAATGTTGGACACCTGGGCAAAAGCAAAATGCAACACAAAATGTTGCATTGTCCTTTGCGCTTTTTTGTTAATCTAGCCCCTGGACTTAACCAGACTTGTCATGAGTGAAAGAGATTAGCTTAGTTAATTTACTTTTACCCGGGAGAAGAGATGGAGTTGGGGATTCAATCAAACCTAATTACTTATGTAAACAACTGTAGAGAGAAAGAATTGTTAAAGGTCAAACAAGTATAAGAATTACATGTTTTAGGTTAAAATAGCATATTACTGATAACTTTTAGTAGGTATGAATTAGTAGGTGATTACTTAAATGTCTTTGTATGTACACTTTGATGGATATAACTTATTTAAGCTACAGGATTGCTCAGTCCTACAGAATTATTAGTTATCTAATTGTTTATTTCAATGCAAATGTTAAAATCAATACTGGTGCTTTATTGAAATATGTATTAGCTAGTGTTCATGTTATGTACTTAATTTTATTGTATGTTTTTTCATTTCTTTTGATTAAAAAATCAAAAAACATTTTAATGTAAAAAAAAAAACCTTTGTCCCCTTGCTTTCCCACTCTCTGACATGTGTCACAAGTGTGACAGTACTCAGCCACATCTTTATAGACACCAGGCCAATAGGTGTTTTGTATCGATCATCGCTTGGTCTGTTTCACCCCCCCCAGTGTCCCATGAGTGAAATGTTGTGTGCAATGCTGAGTAGATGTTGCATAAACTCCTTAGGGACTACCAACTGTTTGTAAGCCTGCCAAACTTTGACTCCTTGAGTTGCAACCTGGGGTGGGCTCTGGAGAAAATTTGGTCCAGAGGTAACCATACTTATGTTATTAAAGCATAAGGGTTATTGTATCAGCATAACTACATTTTAGAAGGTGGATCCTATCCACATATGCATCCACATGGCAAGCGGCTAGGGACGGCTTACATATTTTTAGTTATGAGCAATACAGATGTTTATAATTCTAATATTTCAGGATGGAAACTGGCTCATTTATTTTATTTCTATTTTATTTTGTTCTTTGCTAACTGAGCAATGCCCACTAGGCATGGGTGCCTGTTTTTAGGGGTGACCTGGGGGCATTTTGGTGGTTGAATGACTTGTGCAGGGTTGTACAGTATGCAGATAGAGGTTGCAGGGTTCAGGCCATGGTCTGCTGTGTGTTCCAGGCTCATTCATAGCTCATTGCTCTAGCCTCAGGGCTATACTAGAATAAGCATCATTAGAATCAAAGTTTGTCTATGCATTATGTGTATAAAATATACATTTAACAGAAATAGTGTATAAGAGCCTGGACAGCTTCCTGCATCTGGGGGTATTGGATGGCATGTCATCCAGGAGAGTGCCTGCCATACACTAAGATGACCAGTAATGCACAAACAACAGTCACCTTTGCATCATGGGTTGGGGCAACGGGGATCAGTGGCACCATAACACCACATCCAGGGGCACAATAACAGAGATCACATACATAAACTAGTTTGTTCATATCAGAGTTTTGACTAAGCATTGTGGTATTTTGTTATTTAACTGCAAGAGTATACAAAGTTCTCTCAGCATTTCTCTGTCCATTACTTTTTTACAGCTGTTTTGCTTATCTTTCTCACCCCATCCAACATCATTTTGCTGCTCTGTTGGCTCTCACCAGAGTTTGTTTAACTCTGAGTCTCTCTCTGGTCCCCTCATTTCCCTTACTAGAGAGTGTACAGGCCAGAAATTTCAGTACGCTGTGGCATCTATACCTGTTCTTTCAGTTAGAGGCTGATATATGATAACCTTCTCTTGGCAGCAGGCAGACATTGGGGTTATGCATAGCTCAAGAGGTACCCATTATGTCTAGAGGTAGGTAGTAACTGCTCACCAGAGAAGGCAACCCCTGTTTTAATTAAATGCAGTCAGTCTCTAGCTATTTAAAGTTCCTTTCCTTTCCTTTCCTTTCCTTTCCTTTCCTTTCCCTGCTGTGTGAGCTTTGCTGGGTGTCCCTTCTGTTGTGTCAGAAATAAATTGCTCTGCCACATGATGGGTTGTGCAGTGGAGTTAGGCTACACCCTCAGCTGTGACTGATGGACCACTTTTCTATCTCCTTATTTCCTAGCTACCAAAACCTCTGTTGTGCAAGAGTTAATGCATTTCTCCTTGCTTTTCTTCTTTTCCCCTCTACCCTAGGTTGGCCACCTAGCATAGCTCTTTACTGTCTCTGCTAAACTTCCTACTAGTTCTCTTCTTTCATTCTTTTTCCATTTCCATCCATCCAGTCCCTGGAATGGTGCAAAACACCCAGAGAGTTGTTGTGTAAAGTGCATAAGTGCATTTTGTATACAAAAAAGGATGAAGGCTATTTGAGATAGCAGGAATGAATACAATTAATAAAACCTTTTTGAAGAAAAAGGATTCAGAAGTCATATAAAACAATAATAATGTCATGATGAATACAGTTATAAGAAATCCTTAAGGTATTTTCACAAATTCACACTAGAAACCTGTTACTGTAAAAGGTTCTATGTATAAAAGAGCTTAGTCACTGTGGATCAGAGATATAGAAAGTCAATATCTGTGGATATATACACTGTATCTTTAACTGAACCAGGAACTCCCCTGACACAATCCCTTCCCCCTTAGTTTTGAAACATGTCCAGACATGTAAGGGCTCAGTCAGGTGACCCTACCAAAAATATATAAAAACCTTTGCACAGAGCTTACTTCAGTTCAGTCCAGTAGAGTTCAGTCATGAGAGTGAAGGAGAGAGGTGCTACTGCAGACAAGCTGTTGAATGCAGATGAGAAGGGTCTTAGGAGCTCTAGAATCCAGGACTGTATTGTATGAGAAACTACTGATGTTAAGTAGTGATTTTCTTTACAATTTATTTTTTTTTCATTTATTATTTTTCAAACTTTTGAAAAATGAATATCACACCAAGGTGTATTTTAAACCTGTAAATTTGACTCATCTGAAGTTTATTCCCTCACACTGTAACAGGTTGTTGTCATGCTTACTAACATTTTTACAGCTACACACACAGGAACATAGTCCCCCAAATCATTCTTCTTCTCAACACAAAAGAACAAAGTTAATTATGACTGCTTAAATAAGTCATATCTTTAGGGTCCATTGAAAATGTTTTTCCCTTTGCACATCTCTTACAAGAACTCCATAACATCTCTTGTTTGTTGCAGTTCACCAGTGGGTAAGGTTTTTACCTCAAGAATGACCCTTTCCTATGCTGCCTTCTGAATTTACCAGAGTGCCCAACTTCTTATAAACTTTGGGTTCATTCATTTCTGACATAATACTATGACACGGCAGCATCAGTGTAGCTGGTGTGCAGGAGGCAGTACCTCTCTAGGGACATTCACTCTTGAACCAACAAAGCACATGATCTGAGGTAGTATGAATTCACAGTGGAAAGGTCATGCCAAACAGATCTGATAGATTTCTTTCACTGGGTGACCTGGGGAGTAGCTCAGGGAGGGGAGGTGGATGTGACCTATCTTGATTTCAGCAAGGCCTTTGACACTGTCCCATATAAGTGGCTCATTAACAAGTTGGGCAGCCTTGGAATGTGACTCAGAGTGGTAAAATGGGGCAGAAATTGGTTCAGACATTGGATACAAAGGCTAGTGATGAATGGAGTTCAATCCAGAGAGAGGGAGTGGCCACCAGTGTGCCACAGGGAGTCAGTGTTAGGGCCAATCCTCTTTACTGTTTTCATAAGTGACATTGTAGAGGTGACTGGAAGGAAAGGCATGGCAACAGGGTTGACACTCCTGGGTGTGTGTGTGGAGAGGAGAAGGGACCTGTGTAAGCTTGAGGAGTGGTCAAGAGTGTGACAGCTAAGATTCAATGCCAAGAAGTGCAAAACCATGCATTTGGGCACCATAAATTCAGGGGTGGAGTACATGATGGGGAGGGGGATACTGATGGCCACCAAACAAGTAAGGACCTAGGGGTAATCACATCTGATGACCTGAAGGTGATCAAGCAATGTGAGAAGGTGGTGGGTTGAGCCAGTGGAATGCTGGGGTACAGAGGGAGAGGGATCACCAGCAGGAAAAAGGAGGTGGTGATGCCACTGTACAGATCATTGGTGAGACCTCATCTGGAGTACTGTGTTTAATTCTGGATGTTGCATCTCTGAAGGTCATGGAAAGAGTAGAGGCAGTTCAGAGAAGGGCAACAAAAATGGGGCAAGGGCTGCACCAAAATTCATATGAGGAGAGACTAGAGGATCTCAGTATGTATTCACTCGAGGTGAGGCAGGAGAGGGGGGATTTGATAGAGACTTTTTAATACCTCAAGGGTATAAATAAGGTACAGGAGGGTAGCATCTTCCAGAAAAGAAGATGTTCTAGAACAAGGGGCCATGATATGAGTCTAGAGGGAAGTAGACTCTGGGTTAATATCAGGAAGTATTTCTTTATGGAAAGGGTGGTGGATGCATGGAACAGCCTCGCTATGGAGTTGGTGGGGTTAAAAAATGGTGGGGGAATTTAAGAATGTATGGAATAAACATATGGGAACTGGAAAAGGGCAAATGTGGTACCTCTCCACAAAAGTGGGAGGAGGCAGGTGACTACAGACCAGTCAGCCTAGTGGGAAAATTAATGGAGTCACTACTAAAGGAGAGAATTGTGTTATTCATTGAATATAGTGGAACACAAGATCCAAGACAGCATTGATTCACAGCAGGAAGGTCTTGTCAAACAAATCTAATAGAGTTCTCTGGCTGGGTGACCCGGGAGATAAATCAGGGAGGGGCCATGGATGTGGCACTGATCAAAGGAGCTGCACCTGGAAAAATGAGGTGGTCCAGGGTCTGGGGTGTGCTACCCCAATGTTTTACAATAAGAACAAAATTGACCAGCACACAGGAGCCAAAAAAGAACGTGCCCAAGTAAACTTGTAGTTAAGTGCCAAATGCTGTTTATTATGCCACTCCAAATAAGCAGTTAAATGCAAACAAACAAGTTAGGAGCCAACCACCACATACTTAGTACCCTAGCACTTCACTCAAATGGTGCTTCCTCCGGGGGCATTATACCAAGGTTTTGACCACACTTATAAAACTGAAGTAGTAACATTAATATGACGTCATCATAAGTGTACCAAATTTAATTACAATGCTAAGAATATATACCAAGCTACTGTATAACCTGAGTTGTTGAATAATAGAATAAACAACAAAAGTAAATGTGTAACTACGGGTGGTGGATGTGGCCTATTTGGATTTCAGCAAGGTCTTCAACACCATCCCACATAGGAGGTTGGCTAACAAGTTATGCACCCTGAGGGTGGGCCTGAATGTGGTAAACTGTGTCAGAAATTGGCTCAGCAGCAGGACACGAAGGGTACTGGTAAGTGGCATTCAATCTGAAGAGAGGGAGGTGATCAGAAGGGTGCCACAGGGATCAGTACTGGGGCCAGTCCTCTTAAGTGTCTTCATAAGTGACATTGCAGAGGGGCCGGAGAGGAAGGTGTGCTTATTTACACATGACACCAAGATTTGCAACAGGGTTGACACTCCAGAGGGGGGGTGGAGAAAATGAGAAAAGACCTAAGCATGTTGGAAGAGTGGTCAAAAGTGTGGCAACTAAAACTTAATACAAAAAAGTGCAAAATCATGCACTTGGGGTGCAAAAATCCAAGGGAGGAATACAAGATGGGTGCAGGTGCTGGTAGCCACCAAGCAAGAATGGGACCTGGGGGTAATCATATCTGATGACCTGAAGATGTCCAAACCATGTGATAAAGCTGTGGAGAAAGCCAGTGGGATGCTGGGGTGCATAGGGGAGAGGCATCACCAGCAGAAAGAAGGAAGTGGTTATGCCACTGTACAAGTCACTGGTGAGACCCCAGCTGGAGTACTGTGTCCAGTTATGGAGACTGCATCTCCAGAAAGACATAGACAAAGTGGAGGCAGTCCAGAGGAGGGTAACCAAGATGGTGCAGGGAACACGTGAGAAAGTACTTTTTCACAGAAAGAGTGGTGGATGCTTGGAATAGCCTGCCATAGGAGGTGGTGGGGCAAAAATGGTTATGGAATTCGAGAAAGCATGGGTTAGACATTAGGGTATTCTGGCAATAAGGGAACAAACATAAGCTGCAGATCAATTAGGGTGTTTTTGAAATAAGTAGGCAAATGGGCAGACTAGGTGGGTCACACCATTCTTATCTGCTGTCATCGTCTATGTTTCTATGTTTCTAACCCTAGTGATAGGGAAGAGAGGGTAAGCCACAGATCAACTAGGGTCTGCAATATGTGCAGCAGGTAAAGAAAATGAGCAGACTAGATGGGCCAAGTGGTCCTTATCTGCCAGCAAATTCTATGTTTCTATGAACTCCTGGCTAACAGACACCATGACTCTGGGAACCTCACATCAACCAGGTCTTTACTCCCACCAGACAGTGTGCTGCACACCAGTACACCAGCATCAAACTCAGCCTGCCCACAAGCAGTGTCTGGCAATCTTCCCAGGGCCTCTGCCATAGGTAACATCTCCAATATCCATATCAGCTTGAGATCCCCATACAAACAGCAGGACCCTCTCCTACCTGTTTGAACATCTCTGTCTATGGCACCAGATATCTCACCATTTTCAGCATTGCTGGCAGCATCTCTTGGGCACATCCAGGACCAATATTTCCTCCCAAAGTAAAAACACCAATTATGGGGAGATCCTCTGCACATTGCAAGCCTGACAGGGACTTCCCTGGTGGGGTAGCCTTTTGGTATCATCACTCCCTCACAGTGATACCTTATACTCCCACCAGAATTAATGGTGATCTGTGTGACATGATAACCATCTACTAGTTATATGCATGTGGTTTTGATATAAATATATGTTTTAGACATCTGCTTAGGAAAATAGGCCAAGCAGCAAAGCATCATGGAACATTGGATTTGAACAGAGAGAAAAGAAGGATCTGCCCTATCCTTGACCTAGCGGAAAAACTAATTAAGAGGATCCCTTTGATACCAGGTTATAATAGGTTGTAAAACAAGCCATTACTTTGAACCTAGGAAACCTGTTATAAAACATTGCATTTTATGACATCAGGAGGTAAGCCAACTCTGACAGATACCTGTGAAACTCCTCATAGCTAAGAGAAGTGTCTTACAGGATGTTGTTCTGAAAGATCAAAGGGATATTCTGTCCTGTCATAATTCATGTTCTGTGGTTCACTAATTAAAAAAGTATATGTATTTTTTTAAGTGGGATGTTTAGCAATATGCAGATGCATGTGACTAATTCAGTATGCAGGAATGAGAGTGATCTCACAGCCAGCATCAACACAGAGCAGTGACCTCACAAGCTCGGTGGGACCCTCCCCCCCAGTATTGTTAAGTTGCTGAGAGAACATTGCATACTTGTGTTTGGACTTTCAAGAGACACTTCTACCAAAATTAGGTAATTTCAGCACCACTATTTACCAACTGAAGATGGGGTAGGATCAGTTACTCAGTATAAGGCAGTTTGTTTATACTTGTCCATTTATTTTTATGACTGTGCCATTAATGTTACATGTTCTGTGTTTTGTATTTTATTTACTATTTTTAATTCTAGTAAACTCTGTGTTCCTTGAAATCCTGCCTGAGCCATTTTCTCATTCTGAGTGTGAATGCTGGGACAGTGTTGATAATTCTGACAGAACTGTTAAACTGCTTATAGTGTGTCACCATATGCAGCAAAGATAAGAAAATACCATGGTCTCAACTGAGACAGAAGGGGGATTGTGAACCAGGTTGTGTGCCTGCTGGGTTAAGTATTGCACTGCTTTCCCTGAAGAGGGTGTGATATTTATACCTGTTACCTGGGCATGCTAGCAAAAAATGGGTTATATTTGACCCCAGGACTTGAGACTGGTAGTTGCTCAGACCCAAAACAGGCAGGAGGGTTTCCCTGTTTGTCTTCTGTTCACATATTGCACTTCGAGGTTGGGCCCTGTGGGAGCAAAGGGTCTGACCCACGGAGTACATTTGTGATAATCTGCACTAATAGGACTTCAGACACCAAGTTCCCAGAGTCATACTTGGTAATACTTGTTAATACTTGGTATCGTTAGACAAAGTAGGCAATAGCCCATTGAATTGTCTCCCACTTAATGTCGGTTTGTGAATAAGACAAGGATTTGAGGAATAGTGTATCCAGTTTTGCTTAAAGCTTGCAAATGTGGGTATCTCCACAATTTCTTTTGGCAGTGAATTCCAATGTCTTATGGATCTAATAGTGTAGAAGTTAAGTCTTTTAAAAGTATTTACCTTTGGAATAATCAATTGTTTTTTGTGGGATCTAAGATTGTTTTGCCTATGATTATATTTCAGCCCACACTGATTCATTAGCTCCTTATTTTTCAGGATTTTATATAGAAGCAAGATGACTCCCCTTTTTTTTCTTGTTTCTAGAGGTAACAATGCCATTACCTTCATTCTTTCGCTGTAACTTACAGTTTTAAGCCCTCTAATAGATTTGGTAAGTTTACGCTGTGTTTTTTCAAGCAAGTTTATATCTCATTTGTGATATGGGCTCCAAATTGGAGAACCAAAATCTGGATGTGGAATGATATATGTTTTATATAATTGAAGGATACAATTACTATTTCTTGTTATGAATGTTTTTTTAATAGAACATATTAATCTATTAACAGTCAATGTAATATGTCAGCAGTGATCACTGGATGTAAGTTCTTTTTTTATCCAGATTCCCAGATCTTTTTCAGTTTTGGAGGATCTTCATATTTGCCCATCCAGGTTGTATACATATGCTGGATTTTTATGCCCAAAGTGCAGAACAGTACATTTTTGGGAATTCAATTTCATTCTATTGGTCTTGCCCCATAATTCAATTTGTTTAAGATCATTTGAGAAGATCTGATGATTATTTAATGTTTTAACTGTACCCCCATTTTGTTATCATCTGCAAATTTTGATACCCTCCTTATTAGTCCGGAACCCATATCACTAATGTAGAGGCTGAATAAAACCGGCCCCAAAACCACTGTCCTAGTGTCTGTCCTTGTAGGCTACCAGATGGCTAGACAATGAGTTCTGCTTTTTTCACACTCTGAATACCCAGAAAGCTGTTGCAAGTGAAAGGCAATCACCTCCTTAGGTGTCCTGGCAAGAAACCTAAGTCAATGGTACTCCTGTACCTTCCTATCACTCTGCCATCTTGACACTTCTCATGCTCCCCCCCAATTGACATCCTAAACTCCACCCATTGGGTTGCAAACGTTCTACCAGTTAGTAGACTCCATGGTCTGTCATTCTAATAAACAAACACTCCCCCTGCTGGCAGGAGTTGGTTGCTCATGCATGTTGTGCATAGGTTTTTGGTTTGTGTTTAAAGCAGCAGTGTATGATAGTGATGCATATTTTAAACTATACTTTATTTTATTTTAGATTGCCACATATCTCCTGACTTGTATGATATCTTTTCTTCTGCACTTTGAGTGTGCTTTACTGCCTTTTTTTACAGTTAAAGTAATAAAAGTAGTGTTCTTTTAATATGGCTCAGACCAGGTTTTCCTCAGTATTCCTTGTGATTTTTGAATACCCATTAATTATGATTACTTTTCTTATGACTAATGAACTAGCATGCATTATATACTGTTCCCTGATCTTATTGGACAACAAGTATGCACAAACTGCTCAGAATACTGATAAAAACCGGGTTTGAGCCATATCATAAGAAACATTTCTTTTATTATTTCAAATGTGTACAAAATTGCTAAAATGGACTCAAAATGGGGAAAGAACAGTATCACACAAGTCAGGAGATACATCTAAAATAGAATTAACATCATATAGGTCACAGTTTTCACTGCTGTCATACAATGCTACTTTAAGTTCCAACTGTGGCTTATGCTAGAAGTAGGGACACCCATGAATCCCTGCAAGGGGCATACCTTAGGCGACTAATCAGTGAACCCTCTCATTATGGGGCAATACTGGGGCTATTGCTCACTAACTGGGACAGTGTTGCTGATGTCAGCGTGGCAAACCACCTGGATACCAGTGATTGCTGCACAGCATGGTGCAATAAGGACAACAGTGGAATCAAGACACAGGCCACCTGGATACTAGTGATCACCGCACAGTGTTGTTCAATATAACAAGCATTTGTTAATGCCAAATGTTTGCTTGCTGGTATTTGCATTGGTGTTTGGCATTTGTGCAGCCCCCCCCCCCCAGTTGTATCCATGTCCCTTCAGCATCCATATCCCAACAGAGTACCTCTCTGCAACTCCTCTTGCATCTGATTGACATTTCACCCTCATACTTCTTAAGTGTCTGTCTTAGGAACCTTAATGCCCTGGTTGTGCTCAAGGGTACGAGCTGGTGTGGAAACTGCGCAACCTGCACTTGTAACACAGTCATTCAGGGGAATTATTTCACCAGATTTTCAACATAGGCATTTTGTCACCACTGGTCATGAATGGTGCCACTATGATTTTCTTACTATGTACCGAACCCTGATTTCCCACAGCAACCGCTCTATTCTGCGACGGAAGCCTGAAAACAGATTTTGACCAGGATGTGAAAAATGACAGCTGTACTGTTCATAAGGAGGTGTGGGGAAAATGCAAATGTTGAAAATCTGGACTGAAAATATGACAAATTCGCAAAGTTACAAGTGCGTGTGGAAACTGCTCAATGCACGCTTGTAAAACAGTTATTTTTTAGAATTTTTGCACTGAATTTTCTACATAGGCATTTTGGGACATCTGCTCATGAACAGTGTCACTGTGATTTTCTTACTCTGTACCGAACATGATTTCCCACAGCTGCAGTGCTATTGCATGCCGGAAGTGCGAAAACACATTTTGGCCAGGATGTGAATAATGACAGCTGTACTGGACATAAAGAGATGTGGGGAAATGGCAATGTTGAAAATCTGGAGTAGAAATATCACAAATTCACAAACTTACGAGTGTGTGTAGGAACTGTGCAATGCACGCTTGTAACACAGCCATTTTATGAACTTTTGCCACCAAATTTTCAACATAGGCATTTTAGGACCTCTGCTCATGAACATTGCCACTGTGATTGTCTTACTCTGTAGCGAACACTGATTTCCCGCACCAACTGCTCTATTTTGTGCTGGAAGCGTGAAAGCACATTTCGGCCAGGATGTGAAAATTGACAGCTGCACTGTTTATAAGGAGGTGTGGAAATATGCCTATGTTGAAAATCTGGAGTGAAAATATTACAAATTCATGAACTTATGAGTGTGAGTGGAACCTGTGCAATGCACACTCATAAAACAGTCATTTGTTTGGAATTTTTTCACCAGATTTGCAACATAGGCTTTTTGAGAGCCCACCTCATGAACACCAACACTGTCATTTTGTTACTTGTTCCCAAAAGGTGATTCCACACAGTGACTGTGAAATCACCTTTCAGGACTGAATAATGCCATGACAGTGACTGAATTCATGAGAAGGGGTGTCAAGAACCCCATGTTGAAAATTTGGTGTCAAAAGTCAAAAAAATGGTTGAGATATCCACCTAAGTTGGAAAAACCCTATTTATGCCATTATATAGCTTACTGGCATTTCCTCAGTTTGTGGTAGGCTTTGAAGAGAGCAGACGTGTTCCCGGTCCACCAAAGATCGTCGCACTGGGCTCCAGAGGTAAGTATGTGGGGAGGTGGGTGTGCAAAGGGTGGGTGCAGGTTGGTGGTGGGGGCAGGGACTCACTGAGGGACCATTTCCTTTTTTCACAAGATTTAAAAAAAGGACACTTTTGGCACACTGGGGTGGGCTCCCAACATGTCTCCTACCTGTTTGTTGTGCAGGGGGGGACTGGAGCTGGCAGGGATTGGGCACCCCCGCTGTCCATACAGTGTGTGTGGGTGGGAGGCATGATCACACTGGGGTGGGTTCCCAGTGTACCAGCTGGGTGTTTGTTTGGGGGCAGACTGCGGCTGATGGAGGATTGGGCACCCTGGTCGGCCACACAGTGTGCTGGGGGGATGCATGAACCAACGAGGATTGGGCACCCCCCTCAGCACACAACATCAGGGTGGGGAGCACACTAATGAAGGAGGGGGAGGGCATTAGCATAGGGAGGAAGCTGGAGTTTTTTTTAATGCTGAGCTGTGCATGACATCAGTTCAGCTGATGTGTATGCTAATTGCATACACACTACCACCGCTGATTGCAGCGGACCTTTTCTTTGAAGTGAAGACCAACACAGCCGAACTGCTGTCGTACACAGCTCAGCAAGTATTGGTCCAGTAGGGTCACACCTGCTACACTGAGCACTGGATTCGGGAGGAGGGTTGCACACCTCCAGAAGTACTGTTGCAAGATGTTCCTTGCGCATGTGCACAAGTGAACGTGAAAATGGTCATGGAATCAAGCCATACAAGGGCAAGAGTCCTGGACTTCAGATAGAGCAGATTTTATAAGGACGGATGAATGCCTCAGGGACAACATAGTGGAGGTGATCTGGATGCGGTGGAGGAACAGTGGGAGTAGCTAAAAGGGGCCAAGGTGAAGGCAACAAACCTCTGTATCAAGCAAGTGAGCAAAAGCAAGAGGAATAAGCATTTGTCAATGCCGAATGTTGTCTTGCTGGCATTGGCATTGGTAGTGCAGGAGTTAGATGCATAATAGGAATGGCACTGAAGTAGTGATCTGACACCAACCCCACCCCATCCTGCAGAGACTGACAAGCATTGGGGTCTGCCTTTGGGTTGTCGGCCATTATGCTCATGCCATTTCACTTCACCCTATCCTGCAGACACCGAGAAGTGTTGTGGTGTGCCTTGGGGTCTTCGGGCCTTATGCTCACCCCATTCCACAAGGAACTACACTGAGATGGGTGCAGTATAGGAGAATGGGGTGAACTTTGGGGCCAAAGAATCCAAGGCATACCTTGATGCCTGTCACTGGCTGTAGGGTGGGGTGGGGGTGGAATGGCGTGAGCATTCCAGCCGGCAATCCCAAGTCACACCCCTGATGCCTGTCAGTCTCTACAGGGTAGGGTGTTATGGTTGGAAACCCTAACTCCCTGGGTATTTGTTCACATTTTCATTCCAGATTTTCATCATGGGCTTTTTGTGACCCCACCTCATGAACAGTGGCACTATGAGTTCATAAGCTGAAAGGTGATTTTGCACAGCAGCTGTGCCATTTGGTGCTGCAGGTGTGAAAACACATTTCAGGCAAGATTTGAAAGATGACAGCTGTACTGTTCATGAGGAGGTGTAAACAAATGTCAGTGTTGAAAATCTGGAGTGAAAATATGAAAAATTGGTGTAGTCACAAGCGTGCATAGAAACTGCGCAATGCACGCCTGTAACGTAATTATTTTGGGAATTTTTTAACCAAATTTTCAACATAGTCATTTTTGGACCTCCACACATGAACAGTGTCACTGCAAATTTGTTAATCTGTCCTGAACATTGATTTCCCACAGCGACCATGCCAATGTGTGCCACATGTGTGAAAACACATTTTTGGAAGGATGTGAAAAATGACAGCCATACCGGTCATAAGGAAGTGTAAAAAAATGGCAATGTTTAAAATCTGGAGTGAAAATATAAAAAATTGTTGAAGTTACAGACGTGCATGGAAACTGCACAATGCATGCTCATAACACAGTTATTTTTGGAATTTTTTCACCAGATTTTCAAGATAGCCTTTTTGGGACCCCACCTCATGAACAGTGGCACTGTCCTTTCGTTAATCAGTCCCAAAAGGTGATTCCATGCTGTGACTGCAAAATGACCTTTCTGAACAGAATAATGAGATGACAGTGCAAGTGTTCAAGAGATGGGGTCCCAGGAACCCCATGTTGAAAATTTGGAGGCAAAATTAAAAAATAAATGGCTGAGATATCCACCTAAGTTAACCCCCCCATTTATTCCATTATACAGCTTAGTGGCATTTCTTCAGCTTGCAGTTGGCTTTGAAGAGTCCAGACGTGTTCCCGCTCCACCGAAAATCGCAGTGCCAGACTTCCGGAGGTAACTATGAGGTGAGGGGTGTGGGGAAGGTGGGGTACACAGAGGGTGGAGTGCAGGTTGGGAGGGTGCACTGCGGACAAATAGACCGTTTCTTTTTCAGGTACAAAAAAAAAAGGACACTGTGCCACAGGACAGTTTTCTTTCTTGACAGGTGAAAGCAAACAAATGTTAGGCACACTGGGGTGGGCTCCCAGTATACCCCACGACTTTTGGGGGGGCCTGATGTTGGCAACACTGGGGTGGGCTCCCAGTGTGCCATATTATGGGGTGGGGCAGGGTCTGGGGGCAGGAACCTGCCGACGGGGTCAGCTTACTATGAGTGGCAGCTCACTGGGTTGGGCTCCTAGTGTGCTACACAATGTTGGGGGGGGCAGACATGCTGACATGGGGATTGCACCCCCGATGGCTTCCTTTTGGGATTGTGTGGTGATGACTCTGCTGCCATGTTAATGTTTTGCCAGGAAAAGCATGTCGGGAGGAGTGTCATCTCTGCTGCTGCATAATGAGCTGGTCTGTGATTTCAGTGGCACTTTTCTTACAAGTTGTGTCCACTTTACATAATTCTTGTGTCAGTGTTAGCATGCTGGCTTACTGGGGAATGAGGGACACACCTACTAAAGCGTGCCCTGCATTTGCCAACACTGACACACCTCTGAAATGTGCTACTAGCACAAGATGTTGCTTGCATGTGCACACAAGCCAACATAAAAAGAGATGACCATAATTCTTGAAAGAGGTGTCTGTAGAAGTGAAGTCTAAAAGAGAGCATTCAGAAGGTACAGTACGTGGAAATGCAGAGGGAGGAGGATAGGAAGGTGTATCAGGGGAAACAAAGGGAAGCAGGGAAAGCAGTAAGGAGTGCAAAGGTACAGACTGAAGAGAAAATAACTCAGGTGGTAACAAAAGTGGGCAGGACACTTTTTAGGTATGTAAGTAAAAAGAGAAAGACGATGAGAGGAATTGTAAGGATAAAAAGGGAAGGAGGGACTGCGTAGAGGGGGGCACAGGAAAAGGCAGACATCCTGAACAAATACTTTTGTTCAGTGTTCACAGAAGAAGAAGGGGAGGGGCCACAAAAAAGTAGCAGGAGCTTTGGAGGGAAGGAGGTGGACACTAGTTTTGTATTTTGGAGGAGAAAGTCCTGAAGGCTAATTTGAAAGTTAACAAATCAGTGGGGCCGGATGGGGTGCATACAAGGGTACTGAGGAAGCTCAGGGAGGTACTGTCTGCACTGACAGTTCTATTTAACAGCTGTCTGGAAATGGGAGTGTTTCAGGAGGACTGAGGCGGGCAGATGTAGTCCCAGTTCACAAAACTGGCAGCAGAGAGGTGGCTGGCAATTATTGACTAGTCAGCCTTACTTCGGTGGTGGGAAAGTTAATGGAATCACTGCTGAAGGAAAGGATTGTAGAATATCTGGAATACAATGGGCTACAAGACCTGAGGCTGCATGGATTTATGGGGGGAGGTCATGTCAAAATAATCTGATAGATTTCTTAGACTAGGTGGAGAAGCAATTAGCTCAGGGTGGACGTGGACTATTTAGATTTCAGTAAGGCTTTCAAAAATGTTCCACGCAGCAGACTAGTAAGCAAGCTGGATAGCTTAGGAGTGGCTCCAAAGGTAGTAAACTGGGTAAGGAATGGTTAAGGGATAGTGACAGATGGCGGTGGTAAATGGAGTTCATTCTGAGGAAGGGAGAGTGACCAGTGGGGTGCATCAGGGATCCATGCTGGACTGGTCCTCTTTAATGTTTTTATTAGTGACATTGCAGAGGAACTGGAAGGGAAGATCTGCCTCTTTGTGGATGGCACCAAAATCTGCAACAGTGTCGACACTCCAGGAAGAGTGAAAAGGATGAGCAGAGACCTGAGAAAACTCCAGAAGTGGTGAAGGGTGTGGCAGCTGGGTTACAATGCAAAAAAGTGCAAAATAATGCACTTTGGGTACAAAAACCCTGGGTGGAGTACAAAATGGAAGAAGTGATACGGACAACCACCAAGCATGAAAGAGACCTGGGGTTAATCATACCTGCTCACCTAAAGTTGGTCAGGCAGTGCGACAAGGCATCTGAGAGGGCTAGTTGTATTTTGCATTGCCTAGCTGAGTATTACATAGCCTTACCTCTCATATATGGATTTTATTTTATTACAGTTACTCCCTATCTGGTCACCTTTGCATATTGTTAACTGCATAGCCACTTGCTGCTGTTCACTTGCTTAGCAAAACTGGTTACTGCACCGCCTAGCTATATACTTACCCACTCAGCAATACCTACCTCATTGTAAGCCTAATTTTGTAGCTAACTGACCTCGTCTTTTATTGTGTTCACATTCCTTAGCCAACCTCTGCCCAGTGAATTACATACATAACAGGTGGCACCTGGAAATGAGTCTTGGCTCAGTGTGCCTTTCCCGGTTACCAAATTTAAATAAGCTGGTTTCTGCTTGCTGGTTTTTGCATAGCTTCTCCCACCTCAAGGTTCCTAGCACTTCTCTGTCTTCTCCATTTCCCCCTTCTCATCTTACCCCTGCCACCTCCCTCTCCATCCAATTCCCCTACCCTCCTCCCTCTCCTTTTGTTCCCTCCCCAACTCTCTACCCCTCTCCCCTCCTCTCTCCCTGTCTCCCATGGTCTCTTCCCCTCTATCTCCCTTAACCTGGAGTTTCTCCACCATGCCTTCCTCTCCCCTCACTGCCCATCCTCTTCTGCTCTCCTGGGTGTTCCAAGGGTAGGAAGCCCTACTTCAGCCTTCTCTGTATTCTACTGCACCTCCTTCTGTCTGGCAACATGGAGAGCAACCCTGGTCCCTCACCTCTCTCCCTCCCTCCCTCTCTCCTCTGTTATTGCCAATGGTCTTAGCATATCCCACCTTAATGTTAGGAGCCTTCCTCATAAGCTTGACCTCCTCTCTGTCTGGGTTTAGCTACACTCTGGTATTTCTTAATCCTGGCTCTCCTCCAGGGCACCACACTTTTGTCTGACACTGTCTGACTTCCCTCTCTTGAGGCAGAACAGGGGAAAACAAGAAAAAGGCATTGTTATCTATGTTTTCCAGAACCTCTCATGCACTGTTGTCATCAGTGAGGCCATATCCTTCTCCCACAAAGTTCTTCTAGTCAGGCTCTCATTCCCATCCTCTGTACCCATTCCTCTCCTAAAATCTCTCACTCCTCCCTGGTTGACTCCCTGTCCACCATTACCTTCCATTCCTCTACAGGTGAACGAATCCTCCTTGGGGATTTCAACATAGATTTACCCTCCACATGCTATAAAATCTACCATTCAATCCAGGTGGAAGTAAAAGAACCCAGGGCACTCTTCACAAAGAGTAGGAGACATTCCTGGTGTCCTAGCCAACATTCCCCTTCCCTTAAACTGATTCATGCAATTGTCCAGGCTGTGTGTGGGTGTTGATGTGTGATATGGCTGCCAGTACACATTCAGTCACTTCACTACCAGTCTAGCATTGCTTGTAAAGCACTTTGGGATACTCTGTGCATGAAAAGCACTATATAAATGCTGATTTTTCTTCTTCTTACTCTGCCCTCATGTCACCAGGCTCACTGTACTCCCTTCATATCCAAACACTGGTTTGGTTCCCTTCCATCCTACCTCTCCTCTTCCAACTCCCCCCTGTTCCCTCTGTTCCAGGGACCATTGCACTTTTACCACTTCTCACCCCCACTCGTCAGCTGGGCAGTCTGCCTTCTCCTATTGAGTTCCCTCACTTTGAAGCCAACCCCTTTCCTCCATCTGCCTCTCCTCTACCTCCTCTGGCTCCCTCAGGTACCAGTTGAAACTGCAACCCCACCCTACCTGCTCTTGTTACCCATCCTTCTGACACCTTACTGGCCAGAGCCTCAACTGCCCTTGGTGGGACATCTGCCTAGATCCCTACTACTTGCCTACTGGTTTTTACTTCCTCACAACCTCTGCTCTTACCCCGCCCAACTCCCTCCACCATGGGGCGAAGCATAAGCTTGTCCTACAGATCTCTTGCCTGTTGTCAGTATAGTATTTACATGCTGTGTATTTCTGCTGTCTTACTTTGCACTTGAACAGGCATTCCATATGGAGCTGTGATTGCACTTTATTTTCTGTACCAACTTTTTTTGTACCTGTTTAATTTTGTACAATCCTATTTACCAAATATTTACTCAGTTGACTTATTTTTGTATTTTGTACTGCTATTTCTCCTCTTCCCCCTTCCCTGAGTCACACCTGGAAATGAGCCTTGGCTCATTGTATCTCTCCTGGTTACCAGTTTTCAAATAAATAAATGACTGGTGGTATTTTGTTAAGTGTGAGTTTACTGCAAATGGAACCTCCACCACACAGATGTTGGGATAAGTAATGAGTTAGATGCTGGAGTCAATAAACAGGTGCAAAGAAAATGTATATTTTGCTAGAAACAGTTGCACTGTAATCCCAGCACTTCAATCCAACCAGAGTCTTCGAAGAGAACTCTGGTTGAGTCGATGCATTGGGGTTACAGTGTAACTGTTTCTAGCACAGAACAAATTATCTTGACACCAGCTGTTTTGCTCCAGCATCTAATTCATTGTTACATATTGCAAAAACTTGCTGTCCTGAAATGACACTTTCCTGTGTTGTCTCCTGGTGTATATGAACTAAGCTGAACTTGTTTGAGCCTGCAGTGCATGTATTTCAGTGTTCTGCTTTAAGGCAACTAGGGTTCAATTCAAAAAAGTGTAAAGCAATACATAGATGAGGGAGGGTGGTCTACTAGACTGGCAGGGATGGCTTGTGTGAGTGGGGCTCCCATTTGGGAGGGAGACTGAGACTCTGTAGAATGATTCCCACATTTATGTATGGATGCATTGTGCAGAGCTGCTAACAGTGACATAAAGACATGCAAATGACTCCTTAGTGCCAGGCAGTCCAAACAGTATGTGTTCATTAGCATGCCAGCCACTGAATATCGCTCTCAGAAGGGACAACACTATCCCATTTAAGATAAGCGATCACCTTTTGCTCCTGGGAGCCTGTTGACAGAAGGAGGATGTGGTGATGATGCACATATAGACTATGCATGACTCTTGTAGTGGTTGGGTCCCAACTACATAAAAATATCCCCCTGCTACCACATACTCTGGTTTGGCTACTCTGCTTGGCAGTTGAGAATATTGTGGTGGTTTCACATGTTCATTTGAAATCCTGGATGAAAAGAGCTTTTGTGTGGCCATCTCATGCATGTGGAATGCCTTACCAAATCAGCATTGCGAGTTCTCATCTGTTTAGGTTTTTAAAAGTGCTCTCAACTCCCATCTTTTTTTCCCTGGCAATTGAGGACTCATTTTAAATATGTTACATATGGGAAGGATTATGTGGTGCATATTATTTGATTTAATAAATGATTTTAGTTGATTGAATGAAATTGAATGTACAGTACTTCAAGCTCTTGGCATGTGGTGCTATTACAAATAGAATTTGCTTGCTTGCTGTAACAGCCCAATACTCAGACATGAAGAGCAGGTTGTACAGGGGATACTCCTTATCTGAATATTACTCACCGGCAGTCAACTGCTATTTTTAGTACAGCATGGGGCTGGCACAGCACAAATGGCTGTGACTTAATTTGGGGGCCAATGTGTGTGTTCATTTTAAATAATTAGTAATTTGTTGTGTTTAATTAAATATAAAAACATTTGCACAGGCATCCTTCACAACTTTTCTAAAATTCTACATGATGCATGAATATTTTGAACATCTGTACTATGGTTTTTCAAAATCTACATGCTGCACGATGGTTTTCAAAATCTGCATGCTGCATGATGGTTTTCAAAATCTACATGCTGCATGATGGTTTTCACAAAGGTTTTGAAAATCTACACATTGTAACAGTTTTCAAAATCTTTGTGCTGCAGACAGCTTTCAAGATGTATATTTAAACCGAATTTTTAGCTCTGGCTTTCTTTCTGGTCGCCTCATTTTTCTTTCTAGATGGGCCCTGTCCACACTAAGTTAAAGCGTTATAGACGTTCTACAAATTTTAACAATGAGAGAACACAGCTCATGTCCACATCTGCCACAATATTTTACTGTGTTTTATAATTAAGTAATAAGGCACGACGGGGTGTGGTATATCATGGGATATCATCATGTCTCGGGTGGTTGGGCACGAGGCCGCAGGCAAAGTGTGTCCAACCATCTGAGAAGTGATGATATCCCATGATATACTAAACCCTGGATTGACTTATTGCTATCATGAACTGGATCAAAAATTGTTTTCATAAAAAAATTAAAACAAAATATTCATAACCTTGTGAAAATGAGGTTTTTTGGGGGTATTGGATGACTACCTTTCAAGAAAATAGTTCCTGGAAGGGTCTGAGCAGCAGGTGAAGCTACTGTAACTGTAACTGATGTTTGTGGAGGAGGTGTAGGTGTGAAGTAAGACTGTACCAGCCCTGTATACTGTGGTCAGGAGCCAGGGAAACTGTGTGTGCTTTTATTTTTGGTCTTAAATACTGTAGACAGGATTTTGTGATGCAAGCCACCAGAAAGGGATGGAAAACAGACTGAAATGGAGCCGACTGAGTAGCAGGAAGACTTCTGGACTTTTCAACAGATATGTAAGTTGTAGTTGTCAGTATTTAGCTTGGCAACTGATAGGGTACATACAGGAGTTTTGAAGTAAAAAACAAAAAAAAAACAATGTTTTCCAAGCGCTACTGTGTCTGGAAAATGGGCGGTTAGTTGAGCAAGCACGTGCCTCTGGGGAGAAAGTGAGCTGGCAAAGTCACACGTAGAAGCAGCGAGTGCTTTATTTTAAAAGAAATAGCAGGTTCTAGTGTGGCAGTACATTTCAGCTAACTGAGGCTGCCATGAAATCTACATTCCTTTGTAGTGGCAGGGGCATGGGGTGTTTGTGTGGGAACTGAAGGAACAGGCGCGGATGTGATTTCGGGACAGTGAGGAGGCTGGTGACCGGAGGTTTTCTGAAGCCATGTTGATGTAGCCCAATATCATCACGGCTTCAAAAACCTCTCGGCCAATCAGCTTCCTTCATTTACGATCTCCAGTTCATAACTGTGCTTAAACCCTGACGTGAGTAGGTTTTAAGCATGGTCATAACATTGTAATGCTGAAATGGTTGCATTTATCTTTGTGGATGGGCATCCGGTTCTATGCTCCCCTTGTTATTTCTCCTTGGTCTCATCATACTGTGCGTATGTGTCTCATGGTGGCCCACTTCAGAACGTACATGCGCAGTGTATCATAGCAACAAGAGAAGCAGGGAGTAAAGCGCTGAATCAGTGATAGAGAGAGCTGTCTTACAGTAAATTGAAAAAGGGCTGTAACACTTGTGATGAGATAGTTATTTTAAAATATGTGACTGAAACTTATATTTATTTTATGTGCTTTACATTAGTAACTGAAGAAAGGAGTCTAATTCATTGTGATTTTGTCAGATATCTCAACACTTGCAGCTGCATTTAGTCAGAACATGCAAACCCATATAAAAAGAATTACTTCAGCTCTAGCTGTATAATAAACTGAAATGTATTAAGTGACAGTCTCAAATAGTTGTTCTTACTGCTTCAAACAGCCAAAATATACATCGCTGCAAAGGAAAAAATTATTAAGATCTCTGTCATATATTTGCATATATGAGTGACAGATGTGACAATTGGTCAGATGAGGCAACAAAACTCCTTGTATGGTATTGGTCATATGAATGCGTACAAGAAGAGCTAGCCGGCTATAGAAGCAATGCCAAGATTTATCAAAAAGTGGCTGCTTTTTTGTTAAGAGAATGGGGTAGAAAGATCAGCAAAACAATCTAGGAAGAAAGTGAAGCAATTAAAAGTAAAGTATCATAAAGTGAAGGACAGGTACCAGAGGTCCAGTGTTGGCAGGATCATTTGTCCTTTGTTCAAGGAGCTTGACAAAATTTTGCAAACCAACGAGACTTCTGACCCACAGTTTGTACTGGAGAGCTCAGAGATAGAGTCAGAAGCCATAATGCATGACACTGTAGAGTCTGAGGCAGATGACACCCTTGAACTGGAAGCCATGGAATCAGGTGAGCTGTGTCTCTGCATAAGTACATATCAATATATATATATATATATATATATATATATATGTATATGTATTTCTGAAATTTTTATTTGCCTTATTTGTGTGGGTCTTATATTGTGTGAATGTGTGTATGTGTGTGTGTGTGATGAATGCATAGCTTTCTTTATTTTAGTCTTTAGCAACTGGATAAGGCCCCACAAGTTCCTGTTTTCAGTAATAACCTATAAGCGGGGGGGGGGGTAGGTTAAATTACTTGCTCAGAGTCACACAGTACATAGGTGGAGACTGTGGGAATCAAATCCAAGTTTGCTGGATGTTCCAAGCTGATTTGTAGCATGCTGTATATATATTTTTTTTATTTCTGGTTTATTCTTCTTTTTCCACTGTCGGCCTCTTTCTGACCACCCCCTCCACTCAGTCCCATCACCCAGCTCTTGGACTTACCTTACCACCCAGCCACTGGTACAGACCCTGCAAGGGGTCATTCCTCATCTTCAGCCAGGAGTTATTTTCTATATTTTCTCCACTTACCCACAGGGCCACGGCCATACACAGATGCACGTGCATGTGGATGGGCTCATGTACACTGGTACCAGAGACTGCCCTGATCTACCCACCTGGTCTAGCCCCTAGCCCACTCTATGCTTGATGCTACCATCAAGCCTCCACTCAGTGGCAGTCAAGAGCTGGAGAGGCCTACCACTTCTACCTGAGAGATGGGAGGTGCCTGGTGGCTGCTCCATCCTGCCCCCTCACCGACCCTCAGCTCCCGGTGCTCATTCCCAAACATGGGTTGCTGGCATGGTGAGAGGTAAGGCATCCAGCGACTCAACACTCTGCACCACTGGACTGGCCCACATCACACTACTCTAACCTCTAGGCTATACAGCCAACCTCTGTTCATTGTTCATTGTGTGGCAATTTATCATAAGCCACAGGTATTCCACTTTAACATAGTATCTTTTTTTATTTGGGTTGGGGGGATAGTGACTTTGGTATAAGCAAATCAGTAGCATATCATTTGCTGCATTATTCATTGTCCTCTTAATTTGCTTTATATAGAGTCAGAGACACCTGATGAGTCAATATGTACCACTGATCTGGACCTGAATGACAGTACATCTGTTACATGCGAGAGCATCAATACCACCATGGACAACGAGACCCCATCATCTTCTACAGGTAGACCATTTAAATGTCTGGCATCACAGGAGCCACTGGGAAATCTATGGAAGAAAAAGAGAGTGACATGTATGCAAGAAATGATGGAGGCTGTTTTTGAACCCATGAGAAGGATGATGTAAGAACAACACAAAGAGATGATGGTGGTGTTGGAGAGGGAGAGATTATGGGAAGAAAGGGAGATGGAAGAAAAGTTATGGAAAGAAGAGGCCGCACAGAATGCAGAGTTCTGCCAGAGCATGATCAATCTATTATCTAGTTTCTGTACCCCACAAGAGGATACACCACAGCAGTCTATCCACTATGTTCATCTTGGTCAGACAAATCAGTCATACACCAGGGCCAGATCAAGCCTTATAGGGGCCTGGAACACTCACAACTTGGGTGGCCATGTAAAATGCCCAACTTTTCATACCAAAAATTTTTATTTTGCACAACATTTACCAAGCATATTGTTCATTATGGTTTTAGTTTATTAACCATAACAACCACCATATGGTGAGACAACCCCCATTATTCACTGGAGAAAAAAGTAACTTGAGGTACAACACTCTATTACACACACCCTGTCATGTTGTCATAGTTTGTAATGTTATATTTATTGTATTGTACGAGATATGAAGGCCGGGGTCTGGGGGCCACCAGGCCCCAGAAACTCTGGGGGTCTAGATGCTCTGTGGTGAGTTTGGGGCTTTTAAAACACTTGTTAGGTCTTCCAAACAACTGCCTCACCAGCTGCTTAAAGGGACACTGAAACCCCTTAGGCCTCAAAGTGTAAACAAAACAAAAAAAATGTTGATTGCTCACATTCTATAGGGACTGTTGATGCTGCTGGTAGTTTTATTCACATCCCTTTTTTGTTTTTTATTCACATCCCTTTTTTATTTTAAAGAGTGAGAAATTGACTGCCCACCATACTGGTATTACGACAGCAAAAAGTGTTTGTTTACATTTCTTTACCCACTCACCCTGCCTTATAACCTAAAAAAGGCAAACTGAAAATAAAAACAGCTGTGTCTTTCAATCTGATAACCTTGCTTGTGTTGGTATCTTTAGTGATTAGGCAGACTACAATTATCTTAGCCGAGAAAAATGACCTAAACAGACCTGTTTCAAAAATTAGGCTAAACAACAACTAGAAATATGATGGAATATATACCATAGGTAATTTAAACAATGAAAATACTAATGAGATTAAAACATTGTTTATTAAATACAACACAAAGACGACATGATATGTGACATATGCAAACAGTGAAAACCACTATCAAGATGCTAATCTACCTGACATAAATAATACCTAATACTAAGACATAAATAATATTTAACATTTAAATTTGTTAGAATCTTTCATTTATGAAATTGAAAAATGATTTTGTTACCCTGTTCAGTCCCTCAGCTGTGTTTTTACTGGGAATTTGTGCATTTTCATCCACCATGGATACTTCCGACCATGATCATGGACACACCACAGATGGAGTTATCATGGATAAAGATTGGGGACACATAGCTGGGATGCTCTAGAATGTCTATGGATGTCCATAATAATGAGCACTGAGACATATCCTGATCTATGGGATTCTCTCTCTCCAGTTCTGAACCAGTCGGGGGTCTTTTAAAAAGACTCTTTAAAGCCTGTATACTTGACCACTTCTGGCAGAAAATTGTTTCCCCCTGGACTTAGGGGGTGTGGGAGACTGGCTGGCCTTAAGTCTACAGCTGCAGCCGGTGTGAGCAATAATACCACTAGTCACCACATGAGCCTCACTGCACTGTACTGTGAAGCTCTGGGGTTTTAGATGTTCTGTGGCAAGTTCTGGGGCTTCTGGAGGAGAGTTAGGTGCACTGCACCATCCATGTCATAGGTGTGGGGAACTACAGCCCGGCAAAGAAAAAGGAACAGCACAATTCATGCAAGGTTTACGTGACATTTCCGTGACTTAGCAGTGGCAAACTTATCAATTAGCTTGTTAAAGTCAATTTGTCGGAGTAGATCACTTTCAATACTTAAGAGTGTGAGTGCACTCAAATGATCATCTCACATCGTAGATCGAAGTTTGTTTTTGATGAGGGCCATCTTGCTGAAGAAGCATTAGCCCGAACAGTTAGTCACCATCAGTGACAGGTAGATGCGAAGAGCTACAGAAACACTTGGAAATGATTCATAAAGTTCTTCATTATGCAGCGTGCTGCCTGAGAAAGTGGCAGATCACAACCTCTTGCCTTTGCAAAACTGATGAATTGCACCGTTTCACCAGGGAAGACCTCCACAGACAAGTCTGATGGGCATTCTTGAGCTGGTTTCTGAGCCTCAAGATGTATTTCTTCATCTGTCAACATGTTGAAGTCCACTATGACTTTGAAGTGATCCTAGATAGTTTGGTAGGCTGAAATCCTTTTGTTCAAGGCCATGATGAGGTGATCAGTTATAACCAAATAAGTCTCAGTCCTGAATTTCTCTCTGCCAGTGAAAACAACTCCCTCAGACTGCAGGTCCTCGTACCGAGTGTTTATTTTTCTCTTCCTCGAGAGATCACTTCTGTAATGCAATGTGCCTGATAACTCTTGTACTCGTGTTTCAAATGTATTGAAACAATCACGCAATGCATTGACAAAGTTTCCTAGAGAGGTCAGTAGTTCAACTGCTAATTTCAAATCAATTTTGGTATTCTGCAAAGATTTGCTCGTTGCATTAAATCTGATGAGAATGGTATTCCACAGGTCGCACAGAAATGTAGTTTCTAGTAGCTCCATATTTTGGGACAAGGAGTCTGCCTCATATCTTGTAGTGCCATTCTGCCGTTGGTCATCAGAGAGTTCCTCCAGGGCAGCTTGATGTCTGTGTAGCCATCAAAGACTGCCTTCATTGCATCAGCACCTGTAGACCACCGTGTGTCAGACAGTGACTTCACTATCAGTCCTCCACCTTTCTCCTTCAAGTATTGTATCAAAACTGAGCAACAGTGAATAGTTGCAGAGAAGAATGTGTACAGTTTCTGGAGAAAGACAAAGAAGCTAACTGCCTTGACACAGCAATCAACAGCATTAGAACCAACTAGGTTCATAGAATGTGCAGCGCAAGACACAAATGAGGCAAGAGGGTTCACTATTTTGAGGTGCGCTTGCATGCCAGAGTACCATCCAGCCATGTTGTTTGCATTGTCGTAAGACTGGCCCCAGTAATCCATAAAATCAATTGATTCAGACTGCAAGTACTCTAGCAGAGTGTTTGCAAGTTCTTCAGCCATATGACTGCCGATTTGCAGGAAAGTCAAGAACTGTTCAATTGGTGTGCCATTTAGCACATACCGAGCAATCACAGTCAGATGGTCAACATGGGTTAAATCTGGAGTTGGATCGACAGATATTGACAAGTGCTTGGCTGTTGCAATTTCTTTCAGAATCGTTCCTCGGACATGCTTCACCATGATTTGCACAAATTCTTTGAAAATAGTGGAGGACAAGTAAGCTGGCTTTCCCCGACCAGCATTACCAAATTTGTCTATATGTCTGGCCAGAAGTGGGTCGAACTGTGCTATCAATTCCATGCAGCCAAGGAAGTTGCCATTATGTTTTGAACCAAGTAATTGATCATCTCCTCGGAGGGTCAGCCCTCTCTCCACCAACACAGTCACAACAGCAACTACCCGGTGTAGTACATCATGCCAGTATTGCTTCCTCTCCTGACACTTATTCTCCAAACTGTAATCCACATGGCAGTATTCTTTGCGACAGCTGTATACCTTGAGGATGCACTCTCTGTGCGCTGCACTTTCTTCGTGGGTGCAGATTCTCTTATCTGCATTTTTCCTGTCACTTAAACCCTCAACTTGTGAAAACTGGTCCTTTTGACTTGCCATCAACATGCAATAGAAACAGTAGATACAGTAGACCCTTTTGAAGGACTATATAGCGATCACTTCCGCAGATGCATCTTACCGCTTGGCCACTGGGCATAGAACATGTGACTTTTTAGGAACCGGAAATACCCCTTTGGTTGGTTCTGTATAGGGTTGTAGTACCTCTTCGACTTTAAATAACTGTCAGAGTCACACTTATTCTGGCATGTGTCTGGTTCTTTCAACCCAGAAATCCATAATAGTGGAACTTACTGGGAACCACTCCACAGGATCTGTCGAGTGACATTCATGATCACTTCTTGAGCAGGTTGAATTGCTGGTAGACTCTGGAGATAAAGACAATGTATTACCAGTTTTGTTTGTAGAATCCGCTGTCTCAACCATGGTACCTTGTACAACATTTTCGGTGGCAGGTTGCTCATGTGATGTTTCAGAGTTCACACTTGTCTAGAGAGATTGAGAACCAGATGAGGTAACAGATGATACAGAAGAGTTGATCACAAAACACTGGCTCAGTCGAGAAGTTTTTGACAGGACAGCATCCAGTTTTTCTTGCTTCTGCTATGTGGCATGGCATTTCTGGGCACCTGAATGTAAAATTATTTGTGGTATTTTCCAGAACCACTCCCCATGTCTTAGATGTGGGGAAACAAATGAGAGATTGGGTTTTATAACTAGCACAGGGCATTAGTCCATGTAGGATGGCTCCCACCATTTTAGTGGTTTTAGTTTCACTTCTCTCGCCATTGCACGAACAATTAGATTTCCCATCAGCAACCTCCGATTGAAACACTGTGCTCACTATACAAGGATCATTGGATCACTGACGCTGGCAACATCTCTTTCTTCAGCAGACTCGAGAGAGAAGATACAGTACTTGTAGTGCCCCTGGAGCAGACACTATTTCAGGCAAGGCAAGCAGTGCATTGTCACAGTCATGTGTCTCTGTTCAACATTCATTTTGGACAGACAGAGCGAGTTTGTAATCCAGCTCATGGCAGACTTAACTCCTGTGCTTAGCTCACCCACCTCTGTTGTGGTGCAGTTCTTAAAGGGAGCATCCTGTATGCTAGACAGCAGCTTGAAGCTTCCCAAGAGACTGAGACAGAGATAGCGAGACATGGACAGAGACAACCCACTGTGGGGAGAGAGAGATGCCGAGACCAAGACACAGCGAGTGTTGTGTTCCCCTGGCCCCTCTCATCCCCTTCCAAACCATTCACTCGACTGTACTTTAGCAAGAGCCTATGACAGTGTAGGTAAATACAAGTTACTTAACATTCCATTAGAGGATAAGTACAGGAACTGAAAAGTACCCAGAGTGCTCAGCAGCATACTGTTACCAAGCCTGAAAGCAAATCTAATGCTCCAGAGCTGCTCTGAATCATTTTAAAATTGCAACTATTTAGTTTAAATACTGTAACTTAATAAAATATGATTGTTTTATTATGATTATGTTATTATTTTAACTCTGAAAAATGGCTAAATATAGGGATGCACGTTGGGTATGGTACAAGCCACATGTTGAGGCTCACATCTCACTCAGAAATTTACATGTGGCTCATGACCCTGAAGAGGCTAGACGCTCCTGGCTTAAAGAATCAGATATGTTCTTAAGAGTGCCATAATTTGTACATACATACATCTAATGAGCAGTGGGAATTTTAATGCCATAGTTTGAAAAAGCAGGTGCAAAAGCCACTTAACCTGTCATACAGTACCTGACATTGGAACATCCTGAAAACTGGGTGTGTTCCCCATAGGCTATGCCATTTATTAGACAAGGCTTGTATTACTCGGTATAGTACTGCTGCTTTCAATGTGGTGGGCAGCAGAAATGTAAACAAAGACAAAGGATAACTGAGAAAGTTACGGGGTGATGGTACAATGTCGGCAGAAAAGAGTACAGGTATATGCTCAGAAGAGCACCGGAATACACTGTCGAAAAAGTGAAGTTTTTTTTTTTGTATATATATATATAACATAGTACTGCTGCTTTAAGATGCCCGTATTGTAAATAAATTTGGAGATATTATTTTGGGTAATGTTTTGTTTGCCATTGTCTAGAATTATGGAAACAGTTTCATGGTTTTTCTTCTTTCTACTTACAGGACAGAAGATAAAAAGCCAGAGCAGCTTACCAGATCCATTATGCTTGAACATGGAAATATTTAATTGCAATAAATACATATGCCACTATAATAAGGTCTGAATGTCATAGTTCGTAATTTATTGTATTGTGACTTTTTTTCTTTAATATGTATTTATGATGAAAGCCGACCCAAATAAAGTGAAGTGACAAAATACTTTGCATGCTCATTGTGTGTGTGTGGGGGGGGGGAGTCACAGAACAAACTATAAACAAATATCTTTAAGATAAGAAGAACAGCAATAGCAACTCTAGTTTCTGTACCTTTACCTGTAATGAGGGGACACATTTACAATTTTCAGTAAATGATATTCTACGCACCTATTATTACCATCTGCCTAATCCTCTACTACAAATTCTGAGGGCAAGTAAGATGACTGATGTCACTCCCCCTGCTGTGAGATGGATCAGTAGTGCAGGGCTGGGAGCCCCAGTTAAATATGACCTCCTGAGCAGTGACATCACTCCACACCTTGCATCTCCATTCCTAAGCAGAGGCTGGTATTCCACTTCTCCTCCTCCTCCCCCCCCTGGTGCTTGCCTGCTGCCACAAGTGAAGGAAAGCCTCCTGGAGAACCCCATGAAATGGGTGCTGTACCTGAAGGAGCAGACTACCATTGTGCAGAACCAGCAATGACTGATACACAGAGCCAGAGGCAATGAATCGATGAATTAGAATGCAGGCTGGAGGACTTGTGCCAAGAGAACCGGAGCCTGAGGGAGCCCTCATTTTCTGCCCAGCTCCACCAGCAACAGAAGCATCCCCCTCCTGTACAGCATCAGTGCCAGCACCCACCTGCATCAAACAGCCTGCTTCACCACACCAGCCAGCAGCAGCAACAAGTACGTCCTGTGGAGGTACTCCATGGGGTGGGACAAATAAATTTGTGAGCTGGTGGTCAATTTAGACACTAGCTTTCAAAATCTGGTAGCCAAACCAATATTTGTTGTGGCCAGTCTTTTTAAAAGATCAAAAATCATTTTGTTGACTGGTAGCCAAGTTCACCAGTAACTGTCAATATCTCATAACCAAACTAATTTAGCCATTGGCCACTTGGCTACCTGACTTGTCCTACCCTGGTACCCCCCTCTAATAAACACTGCACAGCTAAGGCTGACCAGAAGGAGATATAGTTTCCAACTCAGAAATGGGGAGTGTTAAATAGGGAGGAGAGCATTACTTAGCAATGTAGCGGCGTTCCGGAGTGTGCATTTGTGGTGTGTGTGATTATCTCTGGCCCATTGCTGCACTTTTTTGTACTCCTGTGTTTCATGGCGCTGACATGATAATGCCAAAACATTCCAAGAAACACAAACACAGTGGCACAAGAAAAATGTTTAGTGATTGGCATGTCCAAAAAAATACAAATAAAAAAAAATCAATAAATCAGTGATCAGTCTTTCTATGTTTTGTAATAATCATTGATATTAGTCTTTTAGTGGGGGCACTCCACCCCCATGAGCACAAACACAATTTCATTGGTGCACCTGGAGGGTGTGGGGGCCGGAGCACCCCCACAGAAAGAATAATATCACTGATTATGAGGTTGTTGGCGGAAGGGATACAGGACCCTTATGATGATCTGGAAAAGCTGGGGAGGTGGTCCAGGATATGGCAGTTTGGCTTCAAGGCCAAGAAATGCAAAATTCTGCATGCTCAAGCCAAGAATCCCAAGGCAGAGTACTACCTGGGTGGAGTTATGCTTTCTGCGCCAAAGGAGAAGGACTTGGAAGAGACGATCACTAGTTACCTAAAAAGCACTCCATACAGTGTAAGAAAGCAGCAGTAAGGGCAAACAAGATGCTCGGATTGGATGCATAGCTGGGGGGTGGAGTCAGTAGTGGGAGAGGCGGCTATACTGCCCTATTACCGGTCACGGGTGAGGCCACATCTTGAGTACTAAGTTCAGTACTGGTGCCCACACCTCAAACAAAAAGGACATTAACCTGCTGGAGAAGGTACAGGAGGGCTACAAAGATAATAGAAGTCCAGCAGGGTAAGGTATATGAGAAGAGGTTAAGGGCTTTTAACATGTACTCCCTAGAGGATGAGAGACAAAGAAAGACATGATTGGGACCTTCAAGTACTATACTTGAAAGGGATAAATAAGGCAGAGAAGGAGGGTCTCTTTAAATTGAGTGGCAACTATAAAACAAAGAGGCAGTCAGGGTGGGATGATTAGGAAGGAGGTCAGGAAGCACTTCTTCACAGAGAGGGTGGCTGACACTTGGAATGTGCAGCTGCTGAAAGAGAGGTGAGTGGCTTCAAAAACAGGCTAGGATAGGCATGGGGAAGGATCATGGGTAGTGAGGATGGGAGGAGTGGGGGGGGAGGGAAGCGACAGTAGGTCTAGCTCTAGACCCTGCAACAGGAGCAGACTAGAATTAGATAGACCAAATGGCATTCTTCTGCTGGCTTCTTAGTACTTTAGTATATTCCATTTCAAATTGCAGTGCTAGTATAGGTTTATGGCCTAACATAAAAAAATATAAGCTGTATCTTGGACTACAGCCTGGATGGCTCCTACCAGAATTAGGGATTTCTTAAAAATCACACACACACACACACACACACACACACCTCTCATATTTAAAAGTCTTATACAAATATCCCATAATACAGTTAGATTCTGCTGTAAAATATGCTAAGCCCTCAGCATCGCAACAGTAACCAGTATTTTTTTTTATTTAGAAAAATGCTCATAACATAGCACTCAGTTAATGTTGCCAGGGAATATAATTATGAATAGCTGCCAACCAACTAGGTAGCCAGCCAAGTAGATGTGTGCCTAGGTAAACCAAGAAATCAGACAGGAACAAATGTAGCCAGCAGCAGAGAATGTCCCTATTAACCAGCCACAGAACAGAATGTGAGCTGGACGTTGAAATAAGTGTTAATATTGTAGCAATGCAAATGACCAACTAATGCGAAGGAAGATCCTGGGGATCACTGGGAAGGCAAGACGGGGGGGTGAGCTGGATGTCATTATCCACCTAGGTACTAATGACCTGGCAAATGGGGAGCCAAAGGAAGTTCAGGAAGAGTTTAGGAAACTGGGAAGGGGTCTCAAGCAAGTAGCTACTTCTGTCACTTTCTCAGAAGTACTACCTGTGAGAGAGGCAGGGAGAGCAGGTGCATGCACGGAACTTTAACTGTGGTTGAAGAACTGGTGCTGTGAGGAAGGTTTGGATTCATTGGTGATTGGGGACCCACCTGGAGGGATGGAGGTTTGTTCAAGCCTGACGCCTGCATCCATCCTGGAGGGGAATCCAAGCACTCAATGATAAGTTTGAATGCTACATTGACAAGCATTTAAACTAGCAAAGGGGGGTGGCAGGCTAGCAAGGAGGGTACCTACTTGCTCACCCCCCCCCACAGCTAGCAGTGGAACCAGTGAACCAGAGGAGTGGCTATCTCTGCAAAGCAGTGTGCAAAAGATGCAGATTAGTGCCCAAGAGGTGGATAAGCGGAAAAGGGGCAAAATTCACCAGAAGGGCAGACAGCAAGGAGAACCAGGGATAAATGAAAACCAAGGAAGGGGTTGGAGTAGAACAGTGAAACAGTCTAAGGAGGTCAAATCATGGAAAGCCATGTGTGCAAATGCCAGGAGCCTTAGCAACAAGATGGAAGATCTGGAGACTGTCATGGTACAGTCAGACCTGGACATCGTGGCCATCACTGAAACCTGGTGTAATGATAACCACGACTGGGAGATGGCCATACCTGGCTACAACATATTCAGAAGAGACAGAGCAGGCAGGAAGGGAGGAGGAGTGGCACTGTATGTGAAAAATGACATAAGGGCCACAGAGATCCAGGAGGAACAAAATGGGGGAGAGATACTGTGAGTTAAGCTGGAAAGGAAAATGGGGACAGCCATCCGCACAGGTGTGGTCTATAGACCAC
Organism: Neoceratodus forsteri; assembly: GCA_016271365.2. NCBI lineage: Eukaryota > Metazoa > Chordata > Ceratodontiformes > Ceratodontidae > Neoceratodus > Neoceratodus forsteri. The sequence continues at coordinate 432,404,464 of CM057450.1, read as the reverse complement.
CACCCAGGAGGAAGAAACAGATAGGGAGCTGATGCTAGCCATCCAAAGGATGGCAGACAAGGGTGAGGTAGTACTGGTTGGAGACTTCAGTATTCCAGGCGTGGACTGGAGCATCCCAGCAGCAGCATCAACTAGAGCAGATTTATCCTGGACTCCCTTCAGGGTGCCTTCCTCAAGCAACTGGTCATGGAACCAACCGGCAGAAGGCAATACTGGACCTTGTGCTCACAAACAGGGACAGTGTGATGGGGTAACAGTGGGGAGCACCTGGGAAACAGTGACCACCAGTCATTGTGGTTTGAAATCACAGAAAGAGCAGAACCAAACCACACAAAAACATGTATCCTGGATTTTAGGGGGGCAGACTTTGGGAAAATGGGGAGATACTTGAAAGAGGCATTAAGGGGAATGGGACAGGAATCAGGGGTTGAGGAACAGTGGGCAGTATTTAAAATGGAGATTACAAGAACAACAGAATTATGCATTAAGCAGGTTAGCAAGAGGAAAAGGAAGAGGAGACCATTATGGTTTTCCAAAGAGATATCAAAGAAAGTGAAAGCCAAAAAGATTGCATTCAGGCAATACAAAAAGACACAGGCAGAAGGGGATAGGGAGAAGTACCAGGAGAAGCAAAGGGAGGCAGGGAGGTCAGTAAGGCAAGCCAAAGCTCAGACAGAAGAACACATTGCAAAATCAGTGGGTAGAGGGGACAAAACCTTTTACAGGTACATAAGTGAAAAAAGAAAGACAAAGGGAGGGATAGTGAGACTGAAGGGGGAGGATGGGGGCGTGGAGGATGACAACAGTAAAGCGGACATATTGAACAGGTATTTCTGCTCAGTCTTTACTGAGAAGAGGAGGTAATGGGTCTGAAGGGAGTACAAGGGGTGAGAATGGTGCAGAAATGGACACAAGTCCCTTTACACGAGAAAGGGTCCTGAAGGAACTGGAAGTAATAAGAGTTGATAAAGCAATGGGGCCAGATGGGGTGCCCCCAGGGTCCTTAAAGAACTAAGAGAGGTGGTGGCTGAACCTCTGGCTATCCTGTTTAGCTGATCACTGGAAACAGGGGAGGTACCCAAAGACTGGAGGACAGCAGATGTAGTCCCCTTATACAAAAGTGGGAACAAAGAGGAAGCAGGGAACTACAGACCAGTCAGCCTCACCTCGGTAGTGGGGAAGATCATGGAAGCACTACTGAAGGAGAGATTGGTGGAACATCTGGTTGTCAATGGACTACAGGACCCAAGGCAGCATGGTTTCACCAGGGGGAGGTCATGTCAGACCAACCTAGTTGAATTTTTTGACTGGGTGACTAGGGAGGTGGATCAAGGGAGGGCAGTGGACATGGCCTATCTGGACTTCAGCAAGGCCTTTGACACTGTGCCACATAGAAGACTATTACACAAACTGGGAATATGGGTGTGGGCATTACAGTAGTGTGGTGGGTAGGTAACTGGCTGGGTGGCAGGACACAGAGGGTGGTGGTAAATGGCTGTCACTCCACAGAGGAAGAGTGACCAGTGGGGTACCACAGGGATCAGTGCTGGGACTGGTCCTATTCAACATCTTCATCAGTGACATTCTTGGGACCTAGAAGGCAGAATTTCACTTTTCGCTGATGACACAAAGCTCTGTAACAGAGTAGACACACCAGAGGGTGTAGACAGAATGAGAAGCAACCTGCAGAAACTTGAAGAATGGTCAGGGGTTTGGCAGTTGAAATTCAATGCAAAGAAGTGCAAGATAATGCATATGGGGCACAAAACCCTGGCACAATATATCAGTTGGGGTGAGGATATAGCATACCACGCAGGAAAGGGATCTTGGGGTTGTCATCTCTGATGACCTCAAGGTAGGGAAACAGTGTGACAAGGCAGCAGGTAAAGCAAATAGGATGCTGGGATGTATAGGCAGGGGCATCACCAGCAGGAAAAGGGAGGTCATAATTCCACTATACAAGACACTAGTGAGGCCCCACCTGGAGTACAGTGTACAGTTCTGGAGATCATACCTACTTAAGGACATAGACAGGGTAGAGAAGGTTCGGAGGAGGGCAACAAAGAAGGTACATGGATTGCATCACAAGTCCTATGAAGACAGGTTGAAGGAACTGAACATGTACTCCCTGGAGGAGAGGAGGGAGAGAGGGGATATGATAGAGACATACAAGTATCTTACAGGGAGGAACAGGGTGCAGGAAAACACTATTTTTAAGCTAAAAAGATGTTCCAGGACAAGAGGACATTGGATGAAGTTGGAGGGAGGACGATTCAGAGGAAACATGAGAAAAGAATTTCTTCACAGAATGGGTGGTGGACAAGTGGAACACCCTGCCAGAGGAAGTGGTGGGGGCTGAAACAATCACGGGATTTAAGAATGCATGGAATAGACATAAAGGAATAGTGGAGGTCAGGGGTAAGGGGCAACAGACTTCTAGGAAAACATACTGAACTTACAAGCTCAAATGGGCAGACCAGGTGGGCCATAGGCCCTTATCTGCTGACACTGTCTATGTATCTATGTATCTATGCAGTTCTTTGAATTATTTTTTCTATTCAGATTTGTGCTCAAAAGTAACCATGAGTTTATTTTAAGGGAATCCTTAAAAAAAAAACAGTGCTTTACTATAAAGCATCCTACTCCAAAAGGACATGTATTTCCATATCCAACTTGCCTTCTGTTCTGTGTGCAGCTCATTAATGAGGACACATTGTGTGCTGTTGGCTGCATGTATTCATTCCCACTTTCTTGGTTTACATCTATGTTGGTCCATTAAAATGTATCAAATCATTTGCTTCTGGATCTTGGTTTACCTAGGCACACATCTACTTGGCTGGCAGGATGGCTGCCTAGTTTTTTGGCAGCTACTGGTAATTATATTATGTTGTGGCAATATTAACTGGTTGTTATAACTGTTTTGAAATAAAAAAAGACTGGCTAATGCTGTGGATAGTGCCAAGGGCTTAACACATGTTTGCAGCAGAAGACCGTCAATGACCTTTCTGTTTGTGTCCTTCAGCAGGGTTTCTGGGATTCTGACTATAGAAAAAACATGGAAGCCAAGCCGATCATCCGCCTTGGCTCCCAGCAGCCCTCAGGTTTAAATGATAGACTTATTTTGCACTAACATCTTTAAGCCACCCCTTATTTTCCCTAAAGTCTGTTTGTATCTGTACACATTTAATTTCTTTCATTTTCACCACAAGTCTCCATCTCTGCCTCCTTCCCACACATTTGTCACCTTTCAGCCTTCTTAATTAGTCCCCACCTGGGGAACTTCTCTAGCTCTTTCACTCCTATTATGCTTTATCTTTCCCATCATCAGCTTTTTGTTTCACAGATTCTCTCTTAATCTTGCCATTTATCACGTCTCCCTGAGCCTCCCTTTTTTCTTTCCCCACATATACATACACACACACGTATACATATCTCCCTCTTTTTACCTCCCCTCTACACTAACTTTGTTTTTTTCTCTTTTAGATATTCCTGAATAAGACCTAAGGCTGAAACATAGATTTTTAACTCTATTTTCAGCATGCATTTAATATAACCATTTTGTTTTGCTTTTAGACCACATCCTGACACAGCGCCTTGTTTGTGTTATAATATAGGCTACTTTAGTATGGAAAATTGAAACTGTACACCTCGGGCTCTGTAGTACCATTCATACATACAGTAACTTACTGCTTATATTGTAACCATGACAATGACTAGCACAGGCAGTTCTTGCATTGTTATCCCACCCCTCCCCTTCAGATTTGGGCTCAAATAATCATACTAACATACATACCAACACACTACGAAGCCAGCAGATTAAACTCTATGACCTATCGAGTCTGCTTGGTGATCAGTTCCTTCCCAGGCCACTGGTTTTAGACCCCTCATCCCCACTCCCCACCCAGGCTCTGGGATGCACTCTCCCCCTATACCTATCCCACCCCTTCTTGAACTCCTCCACAGTCATAGCAGTCACCAACTCCTCAGGCAGCACATTTTTTTTTCACCCTTATTTTGCCAGGAGTGGAACACTAAGCTGAAAGCTTGTTTACAGGTGCAACCTGGGAGCACAAGGAAGTTAACTGACTCTTATTCAGGATCACGCAGTATGCAAGTGGGGACTGTGGGATTCAAACCCAGGTCTTCAGGTTTGTAGCTCAGGGCCTTAAACCACTGTGCTATATTGCCTCCTTCCAAGGCTCCACCATGTTCTCAGTGAAGTAGTACCTCCTTGTTTTCCACTTCAGCCTTCCCCCAACCAGCCTCATTGAGTGTCCTCTGGTGGCCCCTACCTCCCTCAGCTGAATCATCCCTTCAAGGCTTACCCTATTCATTCCCTTGAGATATTTTGAAAACCTCTATCATATCCCACCTGTTCTGTCTCTCCTCCAGCAAGCACAGGTTGAGCTCCTCCAGTCTCTCCACAAAGGGCCCCCCCCCAGCCCCAGTCCCAGTATCATTCTGGTCACTCTCCTCTAAACCCTGTCCAGAAAAGCAAAGTAACCTTTAAGTAACCTCTTTAATCACAAGTTTATTTTAAGGAAAAAAATTAAATAAAAATAAGCAGTGCTTTACTAAGATGCATGCATCCTACTCCAAACGACAGAATGTCACTGTATGTACCCATTGTACAGAAGTGTGCAGTTCCAATGTACAAATGCCATGACTACAAATAAACAGATTGATGTAATACCTTTATCTGTTCATAGGATATCAAAGGAATGAGTAATTCTATTTCTTTCTGAGTCAGAGGGTACAAGCATGAACACACACACACACACACACACACCTTTATCTCTTTTTAGAACAGGCTCGGATCAATTATCTCAGCATAAAATAAATACAGATATGAACTTGACACAATCTGCAAGCAAACCAAATGTTTTTCTGCAGTAGCAGACAGACTTCAGTGAAGTATTTAAAGTTAGAACTGAAAATACCTTTATGGAGGTGGGCATGTTAACAGGATCATCCAACACATAATTGAAGCATTGACACAGCTGGAAGCACACAGTCTTTGCTCATCATGTCTTTCATGGGAAAAATAAAGAAATATATTAAACAAATATGCAAAAAATTGGAGTACCCTTCCTGTTACTGCATGCCTCCTCCCAACCTACAGTGTCAGTTTCCACGAAGGCACGTACAGTGCAATCCTAAATGCTAGTATACTAGTATACCCCCCCCAAAAAAGTTGACATTTATTGTATATCAAATAATAGAATAATATAAACACCACCTGCCTAAGCCTACCTCAAAGAAACTCTGCTGTTTGCTCCTGAAGATAATCTGACACAGACAGTGTGCTGCTGAAATTGAAGTACAAGTTCAGGAACAGAGTGTCCACTTGCAGTCTCTGGCTCAAAAAGTGTCCAAGGTCCTGGTTCTCTCCATCGGCTGGTGGAGTAGGGCTGGTCGGTCAGTATGGAGATCCAGATGATAACAGTCTTCCTTTTTCTTCAGTTCTTCTTCCCGTTGGTAGGTCAGTCAGGTGATTAAACTCTGATGCCTGCTGAATAGGGATTTTCGGCCCCAATTTATAGGGCAAAGTAGTCAAGCGTGCCCTTTGTTTTCTTTTCCCGCCACACATTTGTGTTAATGCAGACTAGTGATTGGTTCTCCTAAATGAACCAATCACAAGCCTGGTCTGCCTCCCCTACTTCAACTGGCCCGATTACACTTTTGGGGCTCTGACTGGTGAACTTTTCTAAGCCACTTTCTGAACTCAAGCTGTCTACTGTTGCTTGACACTCCCTTTGAAACTCCTCAGTTTAGCAGCAGCAGGCAGCTTAGAACAGTGCATCAATTTATGCTGCTAGCAATAGCATGACATAGAAATAGCACGGGTGCTGCCACCAACAAAGAAGTGTATCCTGGACAGAGTGACCTTCACTGTGCTGTTCCAGAATCAATGCTGAGCCTTAAAAACAGCCAAGAAAGAGTGGTTTAAAAAATGCTGCCAGGATGGATTGTCATTGTACGCAAAGCTCCTGGTGCCCCTCCTCGAATTATGCAGTGGTAGCCCAGGTCTGATCACAACTTGCACCAGTCCAGTCCTGGACTCAACAAAATAGAAAACCCGGCAGTATCCTAAGGAGGTAGGTGCTCGCATAGTTAGCCTTCTTGTGCCAGATTGTTTTGCTAGCAAGCTGCCCGGACCCTAGCTGCAGGCTGCAAATAACAGGGGAGGAGGTGACAGAAATCTACAATGCTGGCTTGCCGGGGGGGGAGCCTAACTGTGGCAGGAGGGGGCTTGTGTTTTTTTTTTTTTTATTTAAAAAATGCCTCTCCCAAAGTTGTGCTGCTTTCACAGCATTTTTTTATAGAGCGAGCTGCCTGGCGGGGGGTTGATTCACACTTGACTAGTGCTGCACGGGGGCCAGGGGATAGCATGATTTACCAGCACCACCTAACTGAGGGAAGAAGGGGTGAAAGAAATCTGCAATGCTGGCTTGCTGGGGGACCTATCTGTGGCAAGGGATTGTGTTTTTTAATTAAAAAAATGCCTTTCCCGAAGTTGCGCTGCTTTCATAGCATTTTTATATGGAGCGAGCTGCCCAAAGGGTGCTGATTCATGCTTGACTCGAGCTGTGCGGGGGGATGACATGATTTACAAACCCTTGCCAGCACCACCTAACTGAGGGAAGGGGGGCAAGAGAAATATGCAATGCTGGCTTGCCAGGGGGCCTATCTGTGGCAGGGGGTTGGTTTGTGTTTTTTTTTATTTAACAAATGCCTCTTCTGAAGTCGCGCTGCTTTCATGGCATTTTTTAGGGAGTGAGCTGCCTGGGGGGCCTATTTGGGGGGCAGGTTGACTCACGCTTCACTCATGCTGCGGCGGGGGGGATGCGGCATGATTTACAAACCACCACGTACTAAAAATGTCTCTCGTTTCCGACTACTGGGGGGCCAGTCTATGGCAGGGGGCCTGGGGCATTTGCCCCAATTGTCTCCCCCTTAATCCGGCCCTGGAAAGAAACCTCCTCTCTGGATCCTTAATGTTATATGTTGAAAGAGAAAGGATTTTCTGACTAAAAGGGTCACTCCTCTGCATTTGGAGCTATTCCCCACCCCAAATGCTTGCCCCACCCAGGTTTTACAGAGTCGGTTGACCTGTACCTCTAAAAGATGCATCTCCTGTAAGAAGGCCGATTGTGGAGACATTTTTGCTAAGTGTTTCAAGATCAGATATTTTTTCTTATTGTCCCTCCCACCTTTGATATTCCACGTTACAATGTTTATACCTTGTGCCATACTAATCCACATTCTAACACTCAGGGCCTGATTCTAAAACACATGTCACAACTTGAGGGCGTATGCGAGTTGCAACATACATCGCTATGCCAGGGACCCTGCACCCTATTCCTAGACAGGCAGGGTCCCCGGTACTTACGTCCTGTGACTTGCAGCAGCCACAGGGTCATGCCACGGGAATGGCACAATGGACCTGGGTGCCACAAGCCGCTGACCATGAAAAACAGCCCTCTGAATCCCACCAGCCACAAGAAAAGCCTGCAAGCCCTCGTGAGTCATGGGAGGGTTAGCAGTGTGGCAAAGGCACAAGGGTGGCACTGGAAAAAAGGGACCTGGGTGCCAGCTGGTGGCATGCCAGTACTGGGATGGGGGTGTCACAGAGATGGGGGAGGCTGTCAGGCACAGCTGTTTGCATGTTGCAGCACTGCAGTGAGGGCAACTGCTGTTTGGCCAGGACGGATACCCCTTAAACCGGCTAACAGCTGGTCTAACCCCGCACTGCTGCAGTGTGACTTAGATTAGCATAATGGGGTTACAGGAGCAACCCTTTCAGAATAGGGTGCAGCTGTTGCCATAACCCCCCTTCCACTGTGCCATAGGGGCTGTGGCCAGCAGAAGTCCCCTTGGGCACAAACCACCTCTTGTAATCGCAACCGACGTAACACATGTTGCAAGGTGCTTCTTGCACCATTGGGTTTGGCGCAAGTCACCTAGCGACATGCTTAACCCATTTTAAAATCGGGCCCTCTGTCTTCAATGTCACTAAGTATGCTGCATGAGGAACCTTCTCAAGAGCCCCCCCCCCCATAGAACTCCTTATATTAAACTGAAAATAGTTTGCCCCTATTACAATTATCCTAACAACAAAAACAGTTGTCTATCTTCCCAGGCCATCTGCCTCCTCCCAATGTCTTGGCCCATGAGCAGGCTGAGGCACTTCTGCCACTTTGTCAGAAAACAGAATCATTGAAAAAGAATAATTAAAAATTCCCCTCCAGTACTTCCCTACCCCCCTTGTGCAACGCCCGACCAGAATTATTATAGTTCCACAACACATAATAGTTCACTGAAGAGCACCCAAGAAACTGGAAAAAGAAAGTGAGGCTTGTAGGGGTGTACCAAAATTATCAGCCCCACTCCTACTCTGCCTGATGCTTAAGTAAATAAAGATTGACTGCGGTCCCATACTGATGAAATAAAAAAGAAAGAGCAGAGAATTAACTTTGATGGGGATAGACTTGTCAGCCAAGAAAAAAGGAAAAAAAATACAGCAATCGCACAAAATTCAGCTCAGCAATAACAAATGATAATAAAGCCCACATATCTAAGGGGGGGGGACTCTCACTTCTACCAGATAAAAAGGATGTGCTTAACCCCCCAACGGGAGCTTAGCTTAACCCTCATTCTGTGCTTTCCAGTGGAGATATATGGCTGTCACTTCAGTGCCTCATCCGGCCCCTTCGCTAAGCATTTGCCGTTTTCATAGTTCTGGGTAGATAAAAAAAAGCATTTCTGGACTGTGTTTGTAGACAGAGGGCAGAACCCTTATAAGCATCAGACACACTTTGCTAACCCCATGTTTCTTAGGTGCTCTAATTACCTAATATTATACTACATGTATGAAACCTGCCAGCATATTCAAAAACTTTGCAGTTTACAACAATAACAAAAAATATGGTGTTAAGAACAACAAGAAATAAATCAGGACCGCTCTTCTCTGAAATTAGATAGATAGATATATATGGCTACCAGTAGATGGCGATCTTAACTAGCAGAACTCATAACTGCAAAACAGGGATGAAGAAAGGAAGGTGCATATAAAATCTAGAACCTTCCATGTCTTTGGCCTCGTGTAATAAATGATCTTCATCCCAAATCTACTTATAGGGAACCTGATTACTTAGAAAAATACTAACATTGTGAACATTGAATAATTTAACTGATTAACACACTTCGAGAAAAAATAAAAGTACAAAATAAGCCCAGTTCAAACCCTCTGTGTTGTCCATATCACCAGACTTGCTGAAGTTACTGCTCCAATAGTAAAGGAGGGTTAAACTTTGTATTACTCATCATTATTATGCCCCTAACAAAGTCCTGATGAAAAAGGTTACCCTTTGGGATAGCAAAGTAAACTGATCTCAATTAACAACCAGTAAGTTCATGGATGGGCTTATTGAGACCACATAGCATCTCTCAGGTTCCTTTTTTTCCAAAAAGGTCTAGCAAAAGTTGTGGGAGCTCTCTGGTAGCCTGCTCAGCTGAGTCGAAATGGTGAACTCTAGAGCCAGGGTAATCTCCAAACACGCTGGGAATAAGAGTCAATGTTTTATCTGAGCAGCCCATAACTTAGAAATTATAGGTCTGTATGCCTGCCGAGCTTGCCGAACCTTCATGGTAAGGTCAGGAACAGTTCAAAGGGTTTTACCTTTCCACTGGACTGAAGACCGCTTCCTCACAGTGCACAAAATGTGGTTTCTGTCTAAAAAGTTGAGGAGCTTGAAAATGATGAGTCTAGAGGGCTCACCTGGGTTTGGTCATGCGATAAGCGCCTGGTGGGCCCTCTAGATGATATAAATTGGGCCATTTGGGCTTGGACCAGCAACCTTACTACAACATTTTTGGACAAATTCCAGTAGGTTTACTCCTTCTTCACCCTCAGGAAGCCCGGGCAACCAGGTTGTTGCACCTATTACAGCCATCTAAATCATCTAATTTGTCCTTCAGCTTGCCAAGAAATTGCTTAAGGGCCACTAGTTCAGGGTCTATCCTCACCTGCCTATCCTCCAGTGAGGAGATGCAAACCTCGGCATCTCCAACCTGGGTGGCAAGTTCCTTTAGGGTAGGTTTAATTTCCTTTAGATCTTTCAGGATTGTGAATACTACTGCTTTAATTGTAGAAAAATCCATAGGTATTTGTGGAGCTGAGAGGTCTCTGGACTCCTGCACATCTTCCTTGGAGCTAGACAAAACTGGAGAGGAGCTACGTCTGCTCAGGTAGCTGCTCCTCATTGGTCTCCACTGGTAAGGGCTTCAATTCTGCATTGGAAAGAGTGATTTGGCTGGCAGTATAGCCTAGAGGTTAGAGCAATGAGCTGTGAATGAGCTTGGGTCAGCAGAACTGGGTTTGATTCCTTCAACTTCCACATGCATACTATGTGACTCTGAGCAAGTCACTTAACCAGCGTAAAGCTCCTGGGTCACCATTGAACTCAGGCAGTTGTGCCTAGTGAGCCTTACCCAGTTAACAAAGAATATTGTCCTCTAACAAATAATGATTTCCATTTCTGATGTATTCAAAGAAGCCATCATCAAGTCTTCCTATTATCTGAACTAGGTAGAAGATCAGTTTTAATGCTGGGGGTGTTCTTTTTTATAATTTATTTGACAAAGATGTGGAGCCCAGCAATTTCACTGTCACCTCAAAGCCTGTATCATGTGACTCTACCAGTGAGGTACTTGAATGTCTCTATCATATCCCCCTCTCCCTCCTTACCTCTAGGGAATAAATATTCAAGTCCTTTAGTTTTTTCCTCATAGATCTTCCAATGTAGGCCCTGCACCATTCTAGTTGCCCTCCTCTGCACCGCCTCCACCTTATGTCCTTTCCGAGATGGGGCCTCCAGAACTGCACGCAGTACTCAAGGTGGGGTCTCACCAGTGTCCTATATAAGTGCATTATTACCTTTCTCTTTCTATTGGTGATACCCCTCCCTATGCATCTGAGCATTTGGCTAACCTTTCCTACTGCCTTATCACACTGTTTAGCCACCTTTACGTCATCCAAGGTGATAACTCCAAGGTCCCTTTCCTGCTTCGTGACTATCAGTACATCCCCCCTCCTAGTTCGTATGTTGCCCTGGGTTCTTGTGCCCTATGTACATGATGTTGCACTTTTTTGCTTTGAATCTCAACTGTCAATTTCTAGATGATTCCTCCAGTTTTTTAAGATCCTCCCTCATCTTTTCAACCCCTCCTGGCGTGTCCACCCTATTGCAGATTTTGGTGTCATCCACAAATAGGCATACTGTACCTTCCCCTCCAGCCCCTCTGCAATGTTGCCAATAAAGACATTGAAGAGGACCAGCCCAAAAACTGACCCCTGAGGAATCCCGCTTGTCACCCTTTCCTCTCCAGAGTGTACCCCATTTACCACCATCCTTTGGCTCCTGCCAGGAAGCCAGTTCTCCACCCATTTTACTGTTTTAGGGCCTACCCCTAGACTGTACAGTTTGTTTGTCAGCATGACAGGGTGACTCTTGTCATAGTCGACACCCCTGGGATAAATTAAAACCCCTTCTCCAAGCAGTTTCTATGTTTTGTGTAATGTCCAACATGCTGGTTGGCTGGTTATAAATTAAGTGCTGAAGTGCTTATAAAGCTTTCTGTGCACATTAACCTAAAAACAAAACTGAAAGTACAGTTACAAAATGAGAGGGCTGTCTTAATATGAGAATAATAAAAGCACGTGTCTGCTTTTTCTAGATGTTAGCAGCCCCCTTCGAAGATATATTTTACAGCAGACAGCATGAGGTAATATGACCCTGCAGGAGAGTTTAAGAGAGCACAGAATGTTCTGACCTTGGGTCTGGCCTTTAACAATGTTGTAAACAAGTTATGTAATGTGCTCCAGGTGCAAAATAACTGTTCTCTGTGGTACAACAGTGGCTCCTAATGGCTAGTTTTATGTTATAGCTGCTGTTAATCAAAAGGCAGAGGAAATTGTTTTTCCAGCTTCTAGTGAGCTTATAAAAAGCCCTGCCTCAGTGCTGAGATAGGCTAAATAGGGAGGTCAGCTGAATACTGACCGAGAAAGGTGAAAGATATCCTGGTACTGTGTGCTTTCACACTGTTTGATTCATGCTAGGCTGAAGAGAGCCTTAGAAATTGTTGAAGCAAAGCAGTTGTCTGACTTACCATTTTGCTTTCTGTATATTTTACTTGATAAAAATAAAATGACAAACGTACTTGTGCATTTTTTATGCACCTGACTTGTGGTCTGCCTGAAATTGTGTTATCCTAAGCCAACGCCTGGTGACAGTCAGGCTTCTATGAGAAATGGTGTTGAAAGCCTTTCTGATGTTCCAATAGGCCACATCCACCACCCCAGCCTGGTCCACTGCCTTTGTTACCCAGACAAAAAATTCTATTAGGTTTGTCTGACAGGACCTCCACTGTGAATCAATGTTGTCCTGTGTCTTGTAAATCACTCATAGTAAGGTATTCAACTAACCTTTCTTTCAGCAATTATTCCATTGCCTTGCCCTTATGTATAATATTTTTAAGCAATAGATAGAAAGAAAAACAAATAGAAAAACATTTAAGCTGAGTTTCTTGTAAAGTAATTCCTCTACTGGTAGAATTGCCAGTAGAGGGTGTTGTTGTTGTGTTTCAGATCATATTTGTTTTCTGCTGGTTTTCCCACTCTAGTTTTCATTACAGTAGTGTTTGTTAACTTTAAACATTCTTCTTTTTATAGAGGGTTCTTTTTTTTACTTCTTTGGTACTAAGACAGCTGTATTCAGCAAAGGTAAGGCTGAGCGGGGGAAGTGTAATGGCGAGACTGCAGTACTATCTTCATGATGAGACCAGCAGGAGTTTCTTGATTTTGTTTCCTGCAGATGGAGATGCACTGCTGGCTTGCAGCGGTAAAGACAACAGGTGGTCATCTAGAGGAGGGGGGCACGAGTAGTGCTCAGAGCTAAGCACACTCTGTACTAGTGCTAAAATGTAATGTTTTTACAAAATGTAATGGTTTCTTTGTGACAGTTGTTGCCAGTTCTTCATTCCCACTGGTATTTTGGGGAATTATGCAGGCTGTCTGTCTCTCATTTGATAAGCAAGAAAAAACAAAATGGCAGACAGTATTTTTTTAAATTCTATGTGAGCAGTGATTTTTTGGGGGTTTGCCAGACAACCAGGCAGCTGACAGTGGATATTGTTTTTAGGTGGGCATTGTTGTTTTATAAATGCCTGTCTTGGCAAGACCCTTAGCCATTGAGACTGCAAGAAATGTTCAACCCGTTTTCTAAAGTATAATATGTTATACTGTATAGATGTGTAAACAAATTAAAATAGCATGAAAAGTAAGACTGTAGAATTAAAAAGTAGCACTATTGGGAGATGAGTCATTTTGTATGTCTTTGAAACCTGGGTTTATTGCTAATGCCCTTCCTGGGTAACCCTTGCCTCAAGGCGTTTTATGCTGAGATTCTTTGTCTTTAGGTTGCTTTCATTGTTTGGGCTCACCATGACCCATAAGACAAAAGCACTGAGGCAAGGGTTACCCAGGAATTTTACACATTGAATACTTTTTTGGCTGTCAAATTTTTAAAGAATTTTTTCTTTCATCCCATCTGCTCTTTCAGATTTAGTACCAGTATGGACAGTGTTATCAAGTCTAAGATCAGCTAATGGAGTTTGACTTCATACCAAACTGAAATCTAAAGCAGGCCTCTGTGCTTTTTCACCTGCTGCCCCTTGTTAATGGATGTTTAATGGGCAGAATGGATGGACCAAGCGGTCCTTCTCTGCCGTCAAAGTCCATGTTTCTGTGTTTCTATGGAACAGGTTACCTGAATTGTTATGTCTTGCATGTTTGCTATCTGTTTTTAAAAAGAATTTCAAACAGTTCTTGATTAACCAGAGTACCTGGTGCTATGGTCGTATTTGCATTTTATGATATTTATACTGTATAGTGCTGTTCATTTTTGTATTGTACTTATCCAAGATCGAGACTGAAAAAGGACCCTCACTCCGGTGTTCCTACCCAGTTTAGAAGAAAAAAAAAAGACCATCATAGGACTGGTTCCCCTTCCTTGAGGGCTGAAACACAGATGAGACACACTGATGAGTCCTGTCTTCTGTTCTCAGCCTTTGCAGCTTGTGTGAGAGGCCATTTGGCACCATACACACTCCTGCTTTAAGCTAAACCAGTCTAAATTCTTTCATGGTAATTTGCATATACTTCCCATGCTGTTTTGCATTATTGGGTGATGTTTAATTTTGTATTTCTAATAAGTATGTTGTTTAGCAAAGAATGAGATAGACAAGAAGAGAATCATACTGAGAATATACTGTGTGCAGTATGATTTAATAATGTTGCAGCAATAATGTAAGGGACATAAAGGATATGCAGTGGATATTGTGTTATCTTTCTTGTGAGGTTAATCAAATATCCATTTGCATAAATATGTTTTTGAAGATACTGTCTATGGATTATTAGTGTTTGAGTGGTGGCAGCTGTTTTTAATTTGTCATTTTTCCTGGTAAACCCCTTTTAATCTTTTTTTGTGCACTTGTCATTTTAAACTTGATTGTATTTATACACCTTCGGCCATTAGTCCAGGGGTCACCATTCCCTTGAGAAATCATTTAAAATGTCATGAAATGTTGGGGCATTTTGCCAGGGGCACCTGAATGCCAGTGTTGGCTTTGATTACAATGGTAAATTCACTATTCAAACAAAGGACTACTGTACGGCAGCAGCATGTGATCTTTGCCAGAATTCATTCTACAATTTGGAGTGGAGAATCAGAAGCGTCCTCCATGTTTACAACAAGTTACCCTGGATTACCCAGCTGAGATGTAATATATTTATTTTAGTGGGGTCATGTGTTTACCCATTTCTAAATTATATTTACCATGTACTTGCCAGCAGACATGATACACTATACAGCACTGTATTTCATTTTCAGTGGGGTTCTACTTTTTACAATATTTGCAATGTGTTTCCATCGATAGTCTAGCACAGATGATATACTGTAACTAGCTTTCAATGGGGTCCTGCTTTTCTCATTTCTACAATGTGTTGCCCAGGATAGCCCAGCCCCGATATAATATGACATTTACAGTGGGGTCTTGTGTTTATCCATAGATAAAGAAGTCTTGGGATCACATCAGGGGCTGCCCTCACACTTTGACCTTTGAAGGAAATAATTTTTCTTCTATTGTGACTTGTCCAGTTTCTATAGACTGTATTCATATTTTCAATAAACTGCAGCTTTGACTTTCAAATCAGACAAGGAGATCAAATCAGCCAGCAGCGTGATAGATTTATTTGCATGCTTTACCAGTATGGAACAGGTATGGAAGCTTCACATAGTAACTGTATGCCTCACTGCTGTTTCTTGGATACTGGATTTTTAAAAGGGATTTCTGTTTATCTTGAAAAGGAGTTAAAGGATCTCTTTTTCAGTCCACAACCCCAGAGCAAGTGATGGAGTGGGCAAGCGTCCAGACTCTTTTCTTTTGTGCTTGTCCTATTACCCATTGTTACACAGTATTTGCCATGGACAGCCATGCTGGTATGCAATATTTAATTTTCAGTGGGAGCCATCTTTTACAATTACAATTTGCAATTTTTACAATATATTCACCAAGCAGAGACATAATATCTTTTTGTAAGGACTTGCTTCTACCCATTTATATAATGTATTTACCCAGGATAGCACAGTGAAGATGAAATATTTCATTTTCAATAGGGCCCTGTTTTGGTACCTAAAAAGGAAGGAAACAGCTTATATTGGCCTTCTTTCTTCATACAGTTCCTGGCTTCAATATGGATAGTAATTTACACATGAAATGTATAATGAGTCTTAGTTTTATAGTACTATATATAGTGATTTTCATCTACAATGTATTTCAAAGCCCTTTACAGAATATTGAGTTACATATTGTTGCTAGCCTTGCTTGTAGAGCAGAAAGCAGCTAACTAAAAGAAGCTACATTTTCTTATTAATTTAAAAATTATCTCAGCAGGAGTCAGTGTCTGTTGAGATTAAGTAGACAGATAACTTTGTTAGAAGTAGAAAGGGTCTTATTTAGGGTTAAAAAAAGAAAGAAAAGAAAGAAAGTCAGTGTGTGTGTTCTGTGCTGGGAAGGGTACTGTATCAGCTGACTTTGCTAAACCAGTACGAGGAAAGAGAGCTTAATTGGGGTGTGGCTTAGACACTATAAAAGCAGGTGACTCAAATTACAACTTCCTGTTGCTAGCCTTTTTTCTTACTAATTGCCCTCCATCCCACCCTAAGCCAATTCTACTTTTATAGCCACTAGATTTGACTGTCAACAGGAACTTCCTGTTTGGCAGTAGGAAGGGAAGGATCATAGAGAAACATTGGTTTTGTCTACCCTAAAGGAAAAAAGTAGCTCACTCTCCCCGCCTAGCTGCTGGTGGTCTGACATTGAGCAAGGAAGAAGGAGGCTACTGAAGAAGATAGGAAGTTGCTGTCCCAGAACAGGAAGGGTGAGATTTGTAAGGAGAGGAGAGAGTAAGCATAGAGAGAAACAGTAGAGGGGACACAAAATAAGACATGATAGGAGTGGTGCAGTGCAATGGCTGTGGGGCAGCAGTGTTCCAGGAGACATTCTGGAGGCTGCGATGCTGCCCTATTTGCAGGCACCTCTCTGGTCTGAGAGAGGAGGTTTCCCATCTCCAGGCTGACCTGGCTAGGATTTGTGAAGCCTCCTCCCCCACTCAGGGACCACCAGGGCCAATGCCACTACCTCAGAGGTTGCCAAGAAAGAGGACAGGCTGGACCAGGGTGGGCTCAGGGAGGGAGGGAGAGGGTGGTGGAACAGAGTTGCATCCCTCCAGCTGTACCTCTCCACAATTCATTCACTCTTCTGGTGGATAGTGGTTCCTCTATGGAGGCACCTGCAGTGGAGACCAAGGAGAATGCTGAGAACCTTCACAAAGGAGACCCACAGAAGGGTGGCATTGGACCCCACAGGGGAAGGAAACAACTCCTGGTGGGGGACTCAATCATTAGGGGTAGAAATGGGGGAGGAAGGGGAGAGGGAGGTGAGGTGCCTTCCTGGTGCCACGGCTTAGAGGGACAGGAAGCGAATCCTCAGGATCGTGGGAGGAGCTGCACGAGGGAGGGAGCTGGATGTCATTGTCCACCTAGGGACAAATGACCTGGCTAGGAATGGGATCAGATCAGTGCAAGAGGAGTTTGTAGAGTTGGGGAGGGGCCTTAGACAAGTAGCGCATACGGTAACCTTCTCGGAGGTGCTGCCTGTCTATGGCAAGGGAGATGCTAGGGCACTCCTCACCAGGGAATTCAATGAGTGGTTGAAAAACTGGTGTGAAGCTCAGGGTTGTGGCTTCATTGGGGACTGGAGAGCCACCTGGAGGGATGCAGACCTTTACTGGTGTGATGGTCTGCACCTGTCCAGGGGGGGACCAGGATCCTAGGTGAGAGGTTTAAATGCTTCATTGGCAAGCATTTAAACTAGCCAAGGGGTAAGACACTGAAAAGCAGCAGGGAAAGCCCAGCCTCCCCCCACAAAACATGGTGATTAGTGAGGTAAACACCAAGGTAGAGAAGTTATTAGGGAACGGAACAGAGGTAAATGTAAAAAAAGGCAAAGGCAGTAAGGACAGGAATGGGGCTAAAAGGGGTAAGGCTATCAAAAAGTGGAGGGTGATGAATACCAATGCCCATAGTCTGTGTAACAAGCTCCCTGAACTAGTGGTCTTGATGGAAGAGGGTTGCCTGGATATCATGGCAGTCACAGAAACATGGTACACAGAGAACCATGACTGGGATGTCAACATACCAGGATACACAATCTACAGGAGGGACAGGGAGGGTAAAGAGGAGGAGGAGTAGCTCTCTATGTAAAGGAAGGGATCAAAGCAACAGAATTAAAGAGTAAACAGGGAGCAGATGAGGCACTCTGGGTCACCCTGGAGACAGAAAATGGCACCACAATCTGCATGTGGGTTGTATACAGACCCCCATCTCAGGGGGAGGGAATGGACAAGGAAATGATAGAAGGCTTTCTTAGAATGGCAGAAAAAGGGGAGGTATTGTTGATGGGGGACCTGAATATGCCAGATGTTAACTGGAGCACCTTTGCTGCAGGCACATCCAAGAGCAGGGTCATTCTTGAGGCCCTACAGGGGGCATGCCTCAGACAGCTAGTATTGGAACCCACTCGGGAGGGAGCAATCTTAGACCTGGTACTCTCAGATGGGGACGGAGAAAGAATCTCAGATTTAGAAGTGGGTAGCCATCTGGGAACAAGCGACCACCAAACAGTGTGGTTCATGATAAACACAGCCATACAAACAAGCCATACAAAAGCAAGAGTATTGGACTTTAGGAGGGCTGACTTTGGGAAAATGAGAGAGTGCCTCAGAAAAGCACTGGCAAACAGGCAAGAAGGAAGGGTGGAGGAACAATGTGGAATAATCAAAACAGCCATCACAGAGGCAACAAGCCTTTGTGTAAAGCAAATCAATAAAACACAACGGAGGAAAAAAACACTATGGTTCTCAAAAGAGGTGGCAGGGAAGGTTAAGGAGAAAAGGATAGCATTCAGGAAATATAAGGAAACACAGAAGGAGCAGGACAGAGAACTTTATCAGTTAAAGCAGAAAGAGGCTGGGAAGGCAGTCAGAATAGCAAAGGCCCAAACCGAGGAAAGGATAGCCAATTCTGTTAAGAAGGGGGATAAGACCTTTTATAGGTACATTAGGGAGGGAAGAAAGACCAAAGGAGGGATACTGAGGCTTAATGAACAGGAGGGAATGTGGGTAGAGGGTGACAGTGAAAAAGCAGAGATACTGAATGAATATTTCTGCTCAGTATTCACAAAGGAAGAGGAGGGGGAGGTACCTAAACAAAACAAGAGAAACACTCTGAAGACGGGGGTCAATACCAGTCCATTTACAGAAGAAAGGGTTCTGAAAGAACTAATAAAATTGAAGGTGGACAAAGTAATGGGGCCTGATGGGATTCACCCAAGAATTCTAAAAGAACTAAGGGTAGAACTAGTGACACCACTGACTACTCTCTTTAACAAATCATGGGAGGATGGGGTGGTACCCGAGGACTGGAGAAGGGCAGATGTGATTCCTCTTCACAAAAGTGGGAGCAGAACAGAGGCAGGAAACTACAGACCAGTTAGTTTGACCTCAGTGGTAGGGAAAATGATGGAATCACTTCTGAAGGAAAGAATTGTTGAGTACCTAGAGGCCAGTGGGGCACGGACCCAAGGCAGCATGGATTCACGATGGGAAGGTCGTGTCAGATGAATCTAATAGATTTCTTTGACTGGGTGACCAAAGTAGTAGACCAGGGAGGGCTGTGGACATGGCCTACCTAGATTTTAGCAAGGCATTTGATATAGTCCCACAAAAGATTAATACACAAGTTAGCCAGCCTTGGAGTGGGTCCCAAGGTGGTAGCCTGGATAAAAATTGGCTAGACAACAGGACGCAAGGGTAGTAGTAAATGGAGTACACAGTGAAGAAAGGAGGGTTACTAGCAGGGTACCGTGAGGTTCAGTACTGGGACCGGTCCTTTTAATGTCTTTATAAGTGACATTGCAGAGGAACTGGAAGGAAAAGTATGTCTCTTTGCAGACGACACAAAGATCTGCAACAGGTTTGATACACAAGATGGAGTGGAAAGGATGAGAAGGGACTTGGCAAGGTTGGAGGAATGGTCAAATGTATGGCAGCTCAGATTCAATGCAAAGAAGTGCAAGGCAATGCACATGGGAAACAAAAACCCAGGGGAAGCTTAGACAATGGGGGGTTAGATACTGACAACAGAAAAAATGGAAAGGGACCTGGGGGTAATTATATCAGATGACCTAAAGGTTGGCAAGCAATGTGAGAAGGCAGTAAGGAAGGCTGGGGGGATACTGGGATGCATAGGAAGAGGCATCAATAGTAGAAAACAGGAAGTTGTTATCCCTCTGTACAGACAGTTGGTGAGACCCCATCTGGAGTACTGTGTGCAGTTCTGGAGACCCCATCTCCACAAAGACATAGACAGAGTGAAGGCTGTCCAGAGGAGGGCAACCAAAATGGTGCAGGGTCTGCACCAGAAGACATACGAAGAAAGACTAAAGGAGCTTAATATGTATACCCTTGAGGAAAGAAGGGAAAGAGGGGACATGATAGAAACTTTCAAGTACCTCAAGGGAATCAACAAAGTCCAAGAGGGTAGCATCTTTCAGAAAAAGAGATGTGCAAGAACAAGGGGGCACAATTTGAAGATAGAGGGGGACGGCTCAGAGGTAATGTGAGGAAGTATTTTTTCACAGAGAGGATTGTGGATGCATGGAACAGCCTCCCTGAGGAGGTTGTGGAGTCAAGAACAGTGGGGGAATTCAAGAATGCATGGGACAGGCATAAGGCAGTCCTAGTGGGGGGTAGGAGGAAGTAAGCTGTTGGTTAACTAGGATCTGCAGCTTATCTGTTAGGTAGCAAAATGGGCAGACTAGGTGGGCCAAGCGGTCCTTATCTGCCATCAAATTCTATGTTTCTATACTGCTGGAGCAGGGACTACATGCAGTCATTTACATCTGTTCTGAACTTGTTATCTACACCCAGACCTGGCCACACATGTCAAACTGTTTTGTGGCTTGCAGGAATATTAGCCTGGATACCAAGAGTAATTCACTGTGCTTAGGAAAAGTGCCATGTGGTTTACTGTACTCCCATCTTTCCTGAGTACTTGAGTATCCTTTTTCTGTCTGTAATTCCCTCTACCTAGCCTTCCTCTAAAGGTTCAGGCTCTGATCACCCCCCCCCCAGTGCTCCTGGAGTTTACTTCCTCTAGTGTGGCCCTCCTTCAGCTCCTGTGGGGAAGGTATCAACTAATCCAGCAAGCAGATGGATGTGACATCATGGGGATCAGCTAGTCTGGGTTTCCCAAGAGTAGAAGTGGGTAGACTACTGTGGTGTCATCAGTTGATATCTTGCCTCTTTTCCAGTTTTTATGTATTCCCTGCCTTGGGGGATGGAATCAGAAGGGGAAGCACAGTGCTTTGCTGCAAATTCTGTCCAGCTGATTCCCATGCACAATTTGCTTCTACTGCCCCACTCCCCTGTGGACCATGCAGGCCAATGAGGGAACCCCAAATGTGCCTTCTGAGGAGGACAGCTATTGGGTTGCATCAGTCCTTTTTCCACCAACTTTCAGCTTGTTTGGGGACCCTTGATGTCAACCAAGACAACTAACAAAGACTGGCTATGGGGACCTTGATTTCACATCTTATCAATAGAACAACCCTCTCTAACAGGGTAGTACATTTTGCTAGTATTGTTAACATGATCATTCTGTTACTCTCTTTTTAATGGCCTGGTATATCCCCCTCCTATTTTATTTTATCATGTAATGCTTTTCCGCCTGCTGTGGCACACTCCACTTTGTGGCATCCAGCCACCAGCTCTGCCTGCCCAGAGAAATAGGTAGCTCAAACTGCACCCAGGAGGATCCGGAACAGCCATCTTTCCATCCCACTGGAGGGCTCCCCCTCTGCCTCAGCCAGCCAGGACAGCCCCGCACCCTCCCCAACAGGATTCCACCAAAGTCCTCCAGGTGGCTCAGAGCGTGGCCATCAAGCTGCACAGTCGCACCCAGCCATTTTCCTCCAGTTGGTCCCCTGGAACACGGATGTGCAATGATGTCCAGCACAACATGCTGATATCTGCTGCATTCCCCCTCCAGTATCACCAGCACTAGTAGTGCCCCCGAGCATCCCCAGGGCCAGCTACAGCACAAGTGAGATTCCCCAACCTACCCCAGGACCAGGAGAGCAGTCTGCAGATGCTCAATCCCAGTCCTCCCCTGCCAACCCCTGATGTCCCAGGCTCATTCCCGAACCTGGGTCACCGGCATGGCGTGAGGTGTGGCATCCAGCACCTCAACCCTCAGCACCACCAGGCCGGGCAATCCTCCTCCTGTTTTGAATGCAGTGATGACCTGCTTGGGACTGAAACATGTGATCAACTGGAATATCATCTATCATGCATCAACAGAATCACTTTGATAAATATTTCAAATACCGTTTATGAGAAATGTTTGATGAGGACAGGACATTATTTCTAGTTAGAAGTTATTTGTCATGTTCCTGTATTCAGAAAGGGCATTCAAACTGCAAATGATCAATATTTAACTACAGTACTTATAAATAAAAGTTGATGTGAACAACTGTACTTTGTACTGTTTTGTATTTTGGGCAACATTTTGGCAGTTATCTTCATAGAACCAGCAATTTTGAATTTTGACTATGTCAGGGTATGTGCACAGGACTAGGAGCATTTTTCCCGATAGGTCAGCAGCTCATGCTTAGCATTCTGTGCACAAACCCTGAAGTAGTCAATCTCCAAATTACTGGCTCCATGAAGGAAACTGTACCGAATGTTATCCATGAAATGAAAACTATGCAAACCCCAGCTTTTGACATTTAGTGCTTGTTCAGATACACTTAAATATGGATCCTTTGAAGGTATGAATATCATTTCTGTAAATTTGAACATTAGACCGCTGCCAAATAGCATAAATGTCCTGTCCCCTTTAAATTGCCATTCTATGGTGCTCCTCTTGGTGTAGTGGCCAACCCCCAGCACTTTTCTAAAAGGCAGTGAGTTGTGTGCTGATGAGGACACATGGTATAGAAACACCAAGCTTCCTGTGTCTGTAAAAGCCTGGAACTGAAGATTTGCAGCAATTGCTTCTGAAAGAGGGCTTTCTTTTGAAACACTGGGCAATTAGTTTTTACTGCATCACCAACTTGAAAATACAAAACAAGAAGTGGTTGGTGCCACCAAGCACTGCTATATGAAAGCACTGTGATAGAGAAAGAAATGATAGCTATGAAAATCATATTTACTATACTTTTTCATCACAAACATTCATTTTTTTTACTTCATTACCCTTTGTTGCTTTAGAATCTCCATCCACTGTAGGGGCCACATTGAACTGTGAATGAGATGGTGGCCTGGTGGCGCAGAGGGCTGAGGTGCTTGACGCCACACCACATGCTATGCCAGTGACCTGGGTTTGAGTATGGACTTGGGTTGCTGGGGGTTCACAGGGGGAGGGAGAATTGAGCATCCTAACAGATGCTCTCCTCCCTCAGGGGTGGGATACCAGGGACGCACCAGCGTCCGGCACCCCCTGTAGAGAGCCGGTGGAAGCACTGGCCCTTGAAGGGATTGGAGTCAGGGAGGGTGGACGTCATACAGTATGTGAGAGGAAGACGTGCATCAGCACTTCACCACTATGGATGAAAGTCCTAAGCACCGGCGTCCTAAGGGGGCTGGGATAGGGAACTCACAAGGCGAAAAAAACACCCTCACGGTCCTAGATGATGACCGCACTGACTGCCCAGCCCACCAGTGCCAGGACAGACCCTGCTGTGCAGGAGGATGAGGGAGCACCCTAAGGACAGATCCTGGATGGGGGTCTGGATGAGATGAGCAGGTCCAAAGGAGGTGACCTCAAGGGCAAGAAAAAGGAGGATACAAAAAAAAGAAATTGTAAAAAAAAAAAAGAACTTTGGATGAGATGACTGGGGTTTCTATTGCTTGGGAGTCCCTTTCCAGTACTGCACTGGGTGGCAGATGACCATCATTGGGGTTCACCTGGCTGGGTAGCCCCCCAGAAGAGCTCTGACAGGTGGCACTATAAAGATTGTGGTTTCCATAGCTTGGGAGCTCCAAGGAAAAGTCACACTAGGTGGAAAGGTTCAGATTGGTGCTCTTGCAGCTGGGTAGCCCAGCCATACAGCCATGCTATGTGACTTTCTCAGCAATGGGGATCCTGCTACTGGGGATATCCTCTAGGAGCTGCACCAGGTGATAATGTTTCACCTTGACATTTTTGCTACCTGAAAACCCTCTGTCAACCATGCAAAGCAGCAATATTTTACCTTGCCCCTCCCCCACTACTTCAGATACTCCCCTTCAGCTGCATCAGTTGCAGTGTTTCTAGTCACTTTGGATAGGAATGTTCTACCTCATTCCATCTGTGCTGTGGAGGCCCCCTACAAGCACACCAAGTATTAATGTCCACTTGGGGGTTCTCACTGCAGGGCAGAACCCTCCAATGTCACTTAAAGCAATCTTTTTTGTCAGGGGGATTATACTGTATCTCTGAATAGGCCACCACCATCGGCCACACCACACTCGGTAGCAATGAGTTTAAAGTGGGGCTCATGCTTCTGTGAAGACCCCTGCCAGCTGCATTGGGTTGTAATCTTCCTGAACAAGGGGCTCCCACCACTGGGGAGACCCTCGCCAGCTGCACCGAGCAGCAGTTAGTTTGAACTCTATGTTCCTGCCATTGAGATGACCCCCACCAACTGTAGCCAGCAATACTTCATGGAGCTACTTCCAGGCAAAGTATCCAACCTGCTGTACGTCTATCTAAGAGACTGCATCATGCTTTGCCTTGATACAAGTCATGCACTTATAGTGCTCATAGTGTGCCTAGAGTATTGTATAGTAGATTTTCTCTTTCTCAGCCTTACCTTCATGCATTTGAGTGCAGACTTCAGCAAGGCTTTAGTTGTCTCCACAGGACTGCATGAGACATGAGTCAGTAAATAGTCCTGTAAAGGCAAGAGGCTGCCAAGTCCCGTGGCACCTAATAAATACACTTTTAGTGCCATTCGTTGCAAGCGTACATTATGATGCCAGCTTTTTGATGCCAAACTGAATGTAATTCACACTTCTGATGAAAGACAACATTTCAAACTTGTTGGCAATATTGGACTCCAAGGTGCTGATTCAGTCTTTCCAGCTCTCGTTCCCAACACAGTGAAAGAATATCCAGCTGAAAAGAGGGTGTTGATTGACTCACAAATACTGTTTATATGTTTTATTTAAAATCAGGAGAAATGGTGCAGACCTTTGAGCTGGAGCTCATTTTTAATGGTGTCCTGTGTTTTGTTTTTAGTTCAGTTTGACAATTTGCCACTGAAGTTCAGTTACTGGAGTATAGCTAATGCAATATAACCAAACATATGCTAGTTACTCAACAAATGAGTCACCCCAACATACACAGTCGTGTGTACAGTATGTGTCTTTGTATTATTTTTTGTTGAAGTATTTGAAATGAAAGTATTTTATATGTTAAGCAACAAAGAGAACAACGTGCACTCCACTCCTCATATTGGGTGCTTTCAAAATAAACTACTAGATAAAACAAAAAAGTAGAAAGCACTTTAGGATCACTGAATTATAACTACTATATATATATATATATATATATATATATATATATGTACAGTATATATATATATATATGTATATATATAGGAATGTGTAGAGTAAACTCCAGACATCGTGAGCACCTACTCTAGTGCTTTGAAGGTGAATCTCTTCCTCAAGAGATGTCCCCGAGGAAGCAGTTCACCTTCAAAGCACCAGGGTAGGTGCTTACCATGCTTGGAGTGTATACCACTTAAGAAATACAGTATATAGTCATTATAATTCAGTGGTCCCAGAGCGCTTTCTACTTTTGTTGTTTTTCATATATCACCAGAGTGCTTTCTACTTTTGTTGTTTTTCATATATTAAACACTGTTCATATAGCAGATTGGCTTATGTGCAATTTGTGACTATCCAGCCTAATGCTATGTTCTCTTAGGTTGATCCATGAGCAAACTTGGGGGTGGCATTCACTACAGTATCTCTGTCTGTCCCTTTACATGGATGTGGACTGGAGCACCAGGCAGAGCGAAAGGGCAGTGACAGGAGTGCAACACGGTCAGATACCATTCTTACAATTAAAAGCCTTTGTCAAGCCAGCACTGGATCCCTGTTGTACCCAAGCAAGGGATTGTGGGAGGAACGTTTGGTGTGGATGGGTCTCTAGGAACCAGTCAGACAAACAATAATTTGGAATGATGCACCAAAGAACTTCTGATTAATGGTTCCATTATTGCAATCCAAAAACCAGATTTGACATGGCATTTTGGGAGATAAGTGGATTTGTTTTGCTGGTTGCCATGTCGGTGGGGGCAGGAAGGTGGGTGTCATGGGGACTACAGGGAGGGGAAAAAAGATGGTACTAAGGTATTTGGTGCAGATTAACCATATATGGATTTTATTTGGGAGGAGAGGTCCACAGCTGGATCAACCAGATAAATAAAAGCAATATGAGATGGATGGAGAGTGGAGGTTGTGTGGTAGGGAGGAATTTAGATTATTAATTAAGCAAGAAGGCATAACCAGAGGTTGGGTTATCATCAATTGGTCTAACCCGGGGGAGGGGTGGGGATTTGGAGACATGAGACATAGACAAATGTCTTCTGCCTCTATGATTAGATTGGCAAAAGAAACCCAAGCATTGGAGTATCTTAATGCTATTATAAAATTAAAATGTTTTTATTTCATAGAAACATAGAAACAGCAATTAGCCAGCAGAAGAAGTCCTTGAGGTCTATCCAGTCTGCTCACTGTGGGGATGCTTGCCATTTACAGAACTAAGCTCCCCCACTCACTCCCTCCCCTATCTCCCTGTATTAATCCTTTGTATTTATCCCATGCCCTTTTGAAGCTCTCCATGGATTTTGAGTTCACCATCTCCTCTGGTAACATGGGAGAAAGGGGATATCATAGAGACCTACAAATACTTCATCAGCTGAATAACATACAGGAAGGGAGTATTTTTCAGAGGAGAAGGGGCACAAGAACAAGGGGACATGCAATGAAGCTAAAAGGGGGGAATTTAGGAGGGATGTGAGGAAGTACGTCATCACTGAAAGAGTGGTGGATGCCTGGAATGGTCTTACAACTGAAGTAATGGAGGTGAAAAGAGTGGTGGGGTTCAAGCATGCATGGGACAGGCAAGAAGGGAATCTTAGCTGGGAAACAGGGGTGGAGAGGTTGGTAGAGATTAGGTAGGGTCTGAGGTGAAAGTATAGGCAGGGGAAAAAAGGGGGCTGACTTGATTGGCTAAGTGGTCCTTATCTGCTGACAAATTCTAGATCTCTATGTTTCTACCACTATTTCCATAAAGTAGTACTTCCTGGTGTCCCTTTGTTAAATCAACCCCAGCCAGTTGCTACCACTCCCCCTTGTAATCTCAATGATTACGAGCAGCTTGCTGATGTCTACCTTGTTGATGGCTTCATGTATTTGAACGTTGCAATTATATCCCCCTTTCCCTCCTTGTCTCTAGTGAGTACATGTCCAGACTCTCAAACCTCTGTTCATAACTTTTCCCTCCTAACCCTGAATCATTCTTATAGTATATAGTCAGGATTTATTACATAAGGAATTCAGTGGTTCTCAAAAAGTTGTAGGACAGTTCAAAGGTAACAGAAAATTGTTGTAGTATCTTTCTGACATCACAATGATACCACAACAACTTGTCTCATTTAACTTGCCACCAAAGTGGATGAAATCTTTAGGGCAAAATGGTGACATGGCTTAGCGAGAGGTTCGCCAAGATGGTTTGGACATGAGCAGCCACAGTCGGCTCTGTGTTACCAAACTGCACCAACTTGTAAGTTTTAATTTATTTTTTTGTTAAATGTTGCCACCATAAAAGAGACTTGGGCATCATCATCACTGATGACCTAACATCATCCAAGCAGACCTCTAAAGCAGTAGGTAAGGCTAGGGGGGTGTTAGGGTGTATTAGTAGGGGTATCACAAGTCGTAAGAGGGAGGTAATAATCCCTCTGTACAAGACATTGGTTAGGCCCCATCTGGAGTACTGCGTGCAGTATTGGAGGCCACACCTTCACAAGGACATTAACCAAATTGAGGCAGTCCAGAGAGGGCAACCAAAATGGTGCAGGGACTGCATCAGAAGACATATGAGGACAGATTAACGGAGCTCCAATATGTATACCCTTGAGCAAAGGAGGGAGAGGTGATATGATCGAGACATTTAAACACCTTAAGGGCATAAACAAGCTGAAAGAGTGTAACATGTTTAAATATAAGAAAAATAGCAGGACAAGAGGACACAGCATGAGATTAGAGGAGGCCGATTAAGGGGAATGTGAGAAATTCTTTTCACAGAAAGGGTGGTAGATGCATGGAATAGCTTACCACAAGAAGTGGTGGCTATGAATACAGTGCAGGGCTTCAAACAGGCATGGGATAGGCATAAGGGAGCAATACAAATGACTATGAATAGATAGGTCACTGACAGAGCAAAGGCCAATGGCACATTTATAAGGTAGAAAAAGAAATGGGCAGACTGGATGGGCCTTGCGGTCCTTATCTGCCGTCAACTTCTATGTTTCTATGTTTCTATGTTTAAATCCTTGGAGGGTCAATAGTAGAGCAGAACCACAGCAAGCCATTTCATAACAGACTGAGGTGCTGGGAGCGAGTGGGAGAATGTACAAAAGGTATGAAATTTTGTGAAATTAAACTTTTTTGAAATTCAGGGAACTATATACTATATAAAACAGTGTATGGGTGACCATACACAACAAGACTGTGTTTCCATCTTGGGCATGTGATGCCATCATAAAAATCTATTGAGCTTTGTTCTTGAGGTCTGTGTAATGTCATCACATCACCTCGATGGAAACACAGCCTTGTTGTGTATGATCACCCATACACTATTCTATATGTGGCCTTCCTCTGTACAGCCTCTAGCTATTCTTCTCCTTTATCAAATGAGGATTCCAGAACTGAACACAATACTTTAGGTGTGGGCATACCAGGGATCTGTACAAGGGCAGTATGACCTCTTTACTTCTGTTACTGATACCCCCGCTTATACATCCTGGCATCTCGTTTGCTTATCCCACTGCCTTATTGCAATGTGCTGTGGATTTAAGTATAATTGTTATTGCTATGCCCAAGTCTTTCTCCTTCTCTTTCACTTTGACATAGAGTCCCGCTAACTAGTTCATAAAAGTGGCAGTAGGGAGGAGGCTGGCAATAATAGCTCAGTCAGTCTAACATCAGTGACGGGGAAGTTAATGGAAACACTACTGAACGAAAGGCTAGTGCAGTATATCTTGAATCCAGGGGGTTGCAAGATCCGAGGCAGCATTGATTCATGGGGGAAGGGGAAGGTCATGTCAGATGAACCTGATCAAATTCTTCAACTGGGTGACCAGGGAAATAGATCAAGGTGGGGTATTGGATGTGGCCTACTTAGACTTCAGCAAGGCTTTCAGCACTGTACCACATAGGAGGCTTATAAGCAAACTAGGCAATTTAGGGATGGGACCTAAGGTGGTAGACTGGGTACAGAACTGGTTGATAGACAGGCAACAGAAGGTGGCAGTAAATGGCACTCACTCTAAGTGGAGGGGATTTTCTTCTTCAATGTCTTCATAAACGACATTGCACAATAGCTGGAAGGGAAGGTATGGCTCTTCACAGCTGACACCAAGATCTGCAAGAGGGAAGATACTCAGAGGGGGAGATGAGTAGGGACCTGAGAAAGCTTGAGAAGAGGTTGAGGGTATGGCAACTGGGTTTCAATGCAAAAAAGTGCAAAATCATGTTGTACATAGGGTACAGAAACCCAGGGGTGGTGCATAAAATGGGGGGAAAGATATTGATAGTCACAAAGCAGGAAAGAGATCTTGGAGTCATCATAGCTGATGACCTCCAGGTGGCAGAGCAGAGAGACAAGGCAGTAGGCTGAGCCAGCAGGATCCTGTGGTGTATAGGGAGGGGAATCACCAACGGAAGGAAGGAAGTGGTGTTACCTCTGTATCGCTCATTGGTGAGACCCCACCTGGAGTACTGTCTAGTTCTGGAGACCACATCTCAGGAAGGACA
Organism: Neoceratodus forsteri; assembly: GCA_016271365.2. Classification (NCBI taxonomy): domain Eukaryota; kingdom Metazoa; phylum Chordata; order Ceratodontiformes; family Ceratodontidae; genus Neoceratodus; species Neoceratodus forsteri. Next base: position 432,374,688 of record CM057450.1, on the reverse strand, counting down.
TAGACAGGGTAGAGGTTGTCCAGGGGAGGGCAACTAAAATGTTGTAGAGGTTGCATCATAAATCCTATGAGGAGAGACTGAGCGATCTCAATACTGTATGTACACCATAGAAGAGAGGAGGTAGGGAGGGAGGACATGATAGAGATCTATAAGTACCTCACAAGAGTGACCAAGGTGCAGGACGGGAGTAAATTTTAGCAGAGAAGGTGAACCAGGACAATGCAGCATGCAATGAAGCTGGAAAGGGAGAAATTTAGGAGAGGTGTGAGAAAGTACTTCATTGAAAGAGTGGTGGACGCCTGGAACAGTCTTCCAGCAGAGGTGGTGGGAGCAAAAATTGTGGAGGGCTTCAAGCATGCATATGATAGACATAAAGGAATCTTAGCACAAAAGTTAGGGAAGGGGGGTGTAGCTGAAAATCAGATAGGGTCTGCGGTGACAGTATAGTTAAGGACAAACTGCAAAGACTGGGTGGACTAAGCGGTCCATATCTGCCAACAAATTCTATGTTTTTATGTTTCTATGAAGAGAAAAAATTGAGCAGAAAGATATGCAGGGTAAGGAGAGTAGCATATAAATGTTCCACCACATCAGTTCCACCAAGTACAAGTTCTAGAAGTTGTGGTGGGGGAATAGGAGCTGGTCATTGTGGGCCAGGGGCCAGGAGTGAAGTCATGGTTGCGGGGCTGTGTGGAAAAGGGCTGGGTGTGTGATAGCACAGCGAAAGAAACTATGGTTCATTAGCCCCCAGAAATCCTCCAGTTCCACTCCCACCACAGTGCAAGCAGCCTTCCTTGCTGGCCATCCAGTATGTCGGGTGATGGAATCCTTCTGAGCAATCCAGAAGCACACCGGTTCCCCTCCTCCTTCAAGTGCTTCCAATTCCCCTACTCAGGATAAAAATTATCCATCCAGAAATGTAATGTTGATTTCCTGAATAAAAATCATAATTTCACTGTACAATTTTTCAAAGCCCCCAACCCCCACCCCATCGTCTCATCGTTGCCTAGGCTTTGAAAAACATTATCAGAAAGGAGTCAAGAAGGAAGCCCATATCATGAGTTCAGGTTCTAGATTCCTGTTTACTTGGCACATAAATAAAATCAATAAATAATAATAAAAAAGACCAAAACATGACCATATATTCAGTAGTATTATACATAATTTTATGTCATATTATAGAAAATTGTATTATTTTCTTATAACTGGTCAGCAATTTTTTCCAAAGGCTGAACCAGTTATAATTTGCCGTTATAACCCGCGGGTTATAACGGCAAACACGCACCACTTCAATCAAAAAAGAGCCACATCCTGATTGGCTCTCCACTTCCCATGGGTGGGCTAAATACATAACAAACATGGCAGCTCCTCATCCTGCTTACCGAGGAGCTGCCACAGACCAGCCGTCACACTGGACGTCCTGTTTTCTTTTAAAATCTCTTGTTTAAATCCTCTTATCTGGTTGATCCTGCCGTCCGTAACCCGCACATCACACCATCTCCCAATAAATCCCTCTGAAACAGAGCACCACGCTGGAATGGCTCCAAAGTGCTTAACAGAGGTAAGTGTTGTTGCAACAAGTGAAACTAAAATCGAACAAAGCACAAAGAAACGGTTGTAAAAAAAGATGCCTAACAAACAAAAAGCTATTTTTCTAATAAAGATACTGTGTGTGTGTGTGTGCGTCTGTGTGTGTGACAGTGTGTGTGTGTGTGTGTGTGTGTGTGTGTGTGTGTGTGTGTGTGCGTGTGAATCACAGACAAACAGCATCAATGTGGGAAAAAATTGCTGACCAGCAATTATAAATAATAAACGATGGGAAAGTGTGTTAAAATTCTAAATTAATGGTTGCCCTTGGTGTGGGATGCTTTAATAAACCCCTTGGGCAACCATTAATTTCTCATTAAGCACGTTTTTCCCATCCATTATTGTATGTATATATATATCATGGCTGCTGCCTTGCCTGCCCTACCCAATAGTATCTGAAGGCACATAATTCCACAGTGACCAGTAAAAAGAAATCATCTTGCAATGCCTGCCTAATTCCTCTGGAAGCACCACCACAGCTCCTATCAGCACCACCAGTCTACTGTACCAGAAAAAAACAATCCTCTGTAGTGTAGGAGTATTTTACAGATTACACTGAAAAGCCACTGAATGCGTGCTGCAATCAGTGTGGTAAAAATGAAGGCGGGATAGACTGTTCCACCAGGAATCAGAACCCCCTGGATCCCGTGCTTACCCACAGACTCAGATAGATATGGACTTGGTTGATTGAGTCTGGTTCTGAGTCTGTGGATAAGCTGCTGAAGCTGCTGCACTGATCAGTTCACCTACCAGTCCTATGTACAAGGGCTGCCAGATCACCCCTTCCTCCATATCACACTCCATGGCTCATTCTAGATGGGGGGGGGGTGGCAGACAGTTGTGCAAGGCAGGGGTGAGCATCAGCTCAGTGACTCAGTGGCTGTGTGAACAACTGGTGCATGATCACTCTAGAAGACATCATTGACATGTCACACTCTACATAGTGCATCAGCTGGCGGCACTGTACAAGTTCAGGTACATAGTCTAATGCCCTAAATCTGAAGGAGAGGGTGGAGCAGTTGTGAAAATTCTCAAAATGTGCACCTATCCTTCAAATTTAATGTGATAAACTATGTACCTGAAATTGTTTTGGGGGAGGTGACAGAATTCATACTTTGTTGCAGAGGGAAACCGAGTGAATCAATAAACTGAAAGCTTTAGTACCAGCAGGCCTTACTGGGCAGCTTGCTTACAAACACTTTTTATAAGAAATCTCAAGCTATATGACCATGAACTGTGACGTTGCTATATATAAGTACTTTATTAACTATAAAATGGATTTGTTACTTGTACAGTAATTTTGTCTTTGTACTATACTGGCCTTTTAATTTAAAATAGTCCTTAATTACTAGGGGGTCCCATGCAAGGCAATTGTCCATTTGATGAACATTTAGGATGTTATCTAATTTTTTTTCTTTGAACCTCTGTGGATACAGCTGATCTCTACAACTCATGGTATTGGGTACATACTTCATTTTCACCCTCTGGGAATGCTAGGAGGTGTATTTGTCAAACTGTGTAATTATTGTCACATATAATACTTGTTTTTGGCCTTTAAGTGCCTTTGTGTACAGTGGCTATGATGGAGATTGAAACATAGAAACATAGAAACTAATGGCAGACAAGGACGCCTAGGCTCATCAAGTCTGCCCTTTTACCCTACCTTTATTTGCAGCCACTGACCCTATCTGGTCATTGGCTTTAGCCAGTCCTTGTTACCCCTAGGGTTCCCTTATACCTGTCCCATGCATGTTTAAATCCCCCCACTGTGCTCACTCCCACCACCTCCTGTGGCAAGCTGTTCCATGCATCCACCACTCTTTCCGTGAAAAAAAGTCCTCACATTTCCCCTTATCCTGCTCTCCTCCAGTCTCATATTATGCCCCCTTGTTCTTGTATCTCTCCTATAGTGAAAGATGTCACCCACTTGCACCTTGTTAATGCCTTTAATTCATTACCACCTGGACCGCTTTTTGAAGTCCTAGTTTTCCATTGCTTAACCTTGACACAAAATGGCCGCCGAGGTAAACTTGAGTGAAGATAATTGAAGGTTTCTATCATGTGTCCAGACTCCCTTCTCTCTTCCAGTGTATACATATCGAGTTTTCTCTCCTCATATGTATTCTGGTGCAAGCTCTGTACCATCTTCATTGCCCTTCTCTGAACCTCCATCCTGTCTATGTCTTTACAAAGATGCGACCTCCAGAACTGTACACAGTATTCCAGATGAAGCCTTACCATTGTTTTGTATAGTGGAATCACTACCTCCCTCATTCTGCTGGTGATACCCCTTCCTATGCACCCCAACATGCCACTGGCCCTCCCTACAGCCTTTGTACTCTGCTTGGCCACCTTTACGTCATCAGAGATAATTTCTCCCAGATCCCTTTCTTCCCTTGTGTCCGTTAGCACCCCCCATCTTTTTTTTTTGTATATTTCCTTTATCTCTCATGGTTAGGGCATCTCTCAGAGGTGCCCACTCGATAATCACTTTTACTCTCCACCAGAGACCTTGCTCCCTGGGACCCCACACCAGGACCTTCCAGCCCCCGGGGGGAGGGCCCACTACGTCTACCTGGTGGCCTTGTCTGAAATTAGAGGGTCGGTCCAGTGGAAAGCCAGGGGGGGACTGGTAGAGAGATGGCCTGGCACTGGGGATGTTGATGATGTCCCTGGAGCCCTCATTGCCTCCCTTATCCAGCGAGGGTCTTTTCCTTCTTAATGGCCCCCCCCAGGAGCGTGGAGGTGCAGTAACATCCACCCGACACCTGCCGCCGCTCCTCCCCACTACGCGTGGCACCGTAGGTTCCCGATGCTGCTCCAGGTCTCCACCAGGGGCCGCACAGGAGAGGCGCAAGTCCTGATCCCTCCTCGGGAAGGGAGAGCAGTCCTTTGGATGCTCAATACCTTCCCTTCCCTGTTGATCCCCGATTACCCAAATCCAGTTCCAAACCCGGGTCACTGGCATGGCACAAGGTGTGGCATCTTGCACCTTAACCCTCAATGCCACTGGGCCAGCTACACCCCCCCCCCAATTTGGTAGCTCTCCCAAGGGTTTTCTGCATCCCAGGTGCATGACTTTGCACTTCTTCACACTGAATCTCAGTTGCTACACTTTGGACTATTTTTCCAGCTTTAATAGGTCCCTTCTCATAGTCTCCACACCTTTTTGTGTCTGCAATTATCTTATAGGGACCCTAGTTTTCTGTCTTCCTCTTATGCCAAATTAATTTTACATATCAGCACATAATTTTTCATTATGGGGCCCTAGGCATGACGCCAATGTGCCGCGTAAACCGGGCACATTGGCATCACTATGTCTGAATGCCACAGAGCGGGGTCCTGTGGACCTCATGTGGCATTCACAGATGGGATGTGCAGCAGTTACGCACTCGATCTCCTGGCCACGCAGACGGCAACATGCTGGGGGCGGGTGTGGGGTGTGCCAGGGGCATGCCACCACTAAGCGGCATGCACCAATGCAGGATGTGCTGGCCACAGGGCTGTGGAGGTCTGGATAGATTATGGCAGCTGGGACCCTGCCATAACCCACTGCGTGCCCCCACAGACATGACCTGCTGGTCGCAACGGGACCATGTGCTGACCTACTGTGCCACCCCAGCCCTGTACGCTGCTGGAGGGGCTGGGACAGCAGTACTGGTGGGTGCCCCTACAGCATGGCACAGTGCCCATAGCCACAGGGCAGCAGCCCACCCAGACTTCCAGGACCCATGCAACCCCTCCACACCCCCATGCCCCATTCCCGGAACAGCCCCCCCCAACAGGAGCACCATTGTGCATGCACATCATGGTATATTATGGCACACATTGAGGCACACCTGATGGTATACCAGTCAGAACATCCTCCACCCCGAGCCAGGTATACCACCACCCCCATTGGTGGTCAGTCCCCCCCACACTGTCAGCCCACCCCGGTCCCCCATGCCTGTCAGTTGGGCCGGGAACTGGATGGCCAGTGTCACAGCTCTCAACACACCTCCATGGCCACTGGCCATCCTGCTTACACAGGGCATGTGCAGCTGATGCAGGCCCTGCGTAGAGTCAGACAACCCGATAGGCCATGGAGGTGTGAACTGTGCTGCTGGCTGTCTCTGACCGCAGCACCGTAGGATGGTACAGGGCATCGGGTGGGGGTTGCCTGTGCTGCAGTTGGTTGGGGGTCCACTGGCGAATGGACTGTAGCTCAGGGTGCCACATTTGGTGGTGATGGGGGGGCCAGTATCGTGGTTGTGGCTGTACTGGGGTGGGGGCTGCCCTGTATGGATGGGGATGGGTGGCAGCACTGTGGTAGGGGGAGGGGGCATCAGTGGGGTCCAGATATGGGCCTGTTGGTTCACTGGCATTGGTAGCTTGGCAGCATGGATCTGTGCTCCTGTGGGTGCTATTCACATACTGGGACCCATGCCTGCCAGCATTAGTGATCCACTCTGGGACCTGGAATGGGCTTCCTATTGGATGCCAGCCCAGGTCCGTTACTCCTCCCCCAGCTGCCCTGTGGTGTCCTGCATGCTGGGGGGGGCAGGGCCATGGACAGATGTTGGCCAGTAGTGCATACCGGTCTGTGTGCACCTGTCCACAGGTGCAGAGCTGCACTGGCAGGGTATGCGCTTTTGGCATGTACCTTATGCCCAATAGTGCATAGGGACCATTGTTTGTACTTCAACATGTTACACCATGATATTTTGAATATTTATTTATACGTTGGCAACTTATTCCTGCTCTCCAGCATGGAATAGTCCCAGGTGTTTTCACTGTTTCTAAAATTAGTCATGAATATTTAAATGGGTGTAATGTTTAAACTGGCTACTCCAGTGCCAGCACCGCACACTTACAAAGCCTCTGGAGTAGACAATACTTAGGGGCGTTTCTACCAGGATGCACATTACTGTTTGTTAGGTAATATGTGAATAAACATATTTGATTCACCCAGCTACGATGTGGGCACCATTCTTCTCCTTTTTATTGGGCAGATGACGCACTGCTTGCTCCCAGCATCCCAGCTTGGTTCCCTCCTCCTGACTACTAGAACATCATCAGCTCCACCTTTGCCATGGGTAGTAGGGTATTTGGGGTGAAGCTGCTGCAGGTGCTGATGCAGATTCTACTTCTGGGGGCTTAGTCTGAGGGGCAACACAGTGGTGAGTCACAAGTGGCACATGGAGTCACGGAAAACCAGATCAGAGGAGTTCCTATGGATGTGAGGTGGTGATGGCAGTGGCTGAAAGAGGTCCTGGCCAGGATGGCCCAGTGGTTGGTATAAAAAAAATAACAACATGTTATCTAAAGGTTATCTATGTCACATGTAGGGGATACACAATGGCCTGAGCCAGAATATACCATTTATCCTAATGGGTGAGGAGGAACGATAATAACTCATGAGTGGTAGAGCTATGAATGAATGATGTAATTCTGCCCAATCACAAGTCATGATAAGTGGCATATTCTGGCACAGGCTAGTGTGTCTAACTTATGCCATATACTTTAAATTATACAGCTTTTTACAGTCATTCTTTTTATGCAGAGTGAACCATTTAATTATTTTACTGCTCTGTTCTGAGTTCAACAGAGGCCAGAGTAATGCCATCCAGCATTGTTCACGCTGCTCTCCCATGGTTAAACACTCCTGTCTAAAGCTGAGAAAATGGCTGAAATAAAGATAAATGATTTCTGTTCGGTTGGAATGCTCCGGAGGCTAAAATAAATTATTTATCTGTAAGGTCCGACTCACATTTACGTTGTATAAGTTAAAATACACCGTGTTACTGTATCTTTCTGTTTTGTGACATGTGTTGTATAAACAATATATGCAAGGGTTCCTGTGCAAGTACTGTATAGACATATCTGTTCAAGGTAAGCTGGAAGGGAGGTAGGGTACAGCAAGATCATCAAAGAATGAAATTGATAACCATTGTGATGCCAAATACTGTATCACACTCGAGGAGGTTGTTCTTGGTAACAACATTTTAGAACCAGTCTGGCTTTAGAGGGTTTTGGTAGAGCTGGTTCTGTCCATCCCTAGTCACTGCTACATTCATACGCCAATTTGGCACTCAAACAAAATGTACACTGAACTGAACAATACTTTACTGTATTACTAGAAAAGTGAGAAGGGCGAGAGTGCCCCTTTAGGTATATAAAACAGTAATGAGAGAGAGTGCCCCTTTAAGTCTATCAAACTGTCGTTTTTTAAGATGACATATATTTTCCATTTTGGAAAAAAAAACTTTTTTACATGTTTTAATCATAAAGAATATAAAGGAACAGAGAAAATACAGAAAGTAAACTCAGAGTCACACAATGAATTCTTATCCATATTCCATATATTCATATAAATAAGATTTTATGAGTAATAGGGGGGTCACATGAAAAAATCATATGAAAATATTGGTATTGGAAATTCAGTTAAAAAGTACAAGTAATGCAGCATTCATTTCATACTCATATGAAATACACCTCTCCCAAAAACTAATATATAACAACGATTAAGTCACTAGGAACTCCCAAATGTTATTATTCTATTGTTTAATATTTTTGGAGAGCCCTGAGCCAATGTAGGAGTTTCCCTCACCCATCAGGAGAGAGGTGAGCATAAGAATATCTTCCAGCCCCACTCCTAAAGAAACAGATAAAGTTGGAGAGGGGCTGCCTGCTGGACCGGATGTCTGTGAGTAGTGTTTGAACTGGGGTTGGCTATGCTCATACCATGGAAAAGTACATTATTTATGCTTGACAGTATATTTTTTTTTTTTTATTTAGTTTTTTTGTTTACCTGGTGGGTGCACTAGCCATAGCGGTGACTATTTTCAGGCATGACACGGGAGGTTGCAAGGAAACCGTTACAGGTATAGCAGATGACAGGTGTACAACAGAATATGAAATAAGGTAATTATACATAGGTTGTGCAGTAATTAACAACATGTAATTCAGATCAAAGTATTCACAACACAAAAAGCAGTATTTAACAACACACAGTTCAGGTCAGAGCATTCCAAAAAATTCAAATCAACGCATTAGGACAGTCAATTAGACTGGAGCTAGGCAGTATAATTAAAAATGATAAACTAGAGGAAAGCTCTAGAGACTTAAGCCGAACAAGACAGAGTAGAATACAAAGGGTATAATCCTGCAAGACACAACAGTTGGATCTTAGAGGATATATGACAAACAACTGATAAGTGCTAGGGGGGAATATGAAGCAGGGGGTAGGAAAAACTACAGCAGCTGTGGAACAATTGGGCACTACGTTCAAAGATAGGATAAGACAGGGGGGATTAAAGCATGCAACAAGGAGAGGGGAGATAAAGGTAAAGAGGGACGAGGCTGGGGACAGGGCAGGGAATGTTACACAAAAGGAGTTTTAAAATGAGGCTACACTAGGCCTACTAATAGCAGGATGGACAGTTAGATACGGTGGGGAAAGAAGTTCAAGAGAAACAGCAGGGAGCGAGAGGGAGCTAGATAGAGATCTAGAGGGGCTGAAATCCAGGCAGATTTGCAGGGCTCTAAGGGCAGGGGAAACTATGGTGGGTTAAAACAGGTGCATATGGCAAGGTCAGCAAGCAGGGTGCGATGCCTCTTTTTGAAGATGTGGTGATTAGGTGCCTCACGGACCTCAAGCGGTAAGGAGTTCCAGTATTTGGGAGCAGCATGAGAAAAGGCACTAGTACCTTAACAGTTTTGCATCTGGGGACTTGTAGCAGAGATAAGTTCAAGGAGTGCAGGCCGTACTGTGAGGTCTTGGGGGGTGAGCAAGACAGGCAAGTTACGAAGGAGTATTTGATCTAATAATACCATCCAATAGGGACCCTAGGGCAAGTAGCCAATGGGAGACCAGAGAGGGCCAGCTGAGGTCAGCATAATGCTGGCAATGGCATTTTAGGTGAGGAGACTCAGTGGCTTAATGACAGATGTTATTGTAGGTAACATCCCGCTTATGGAGAGCAGCATTGGATGCATTCATGTAGATGACAGAGACATAGGACAGTGGTGGAAGAAGAATGCCATTGGCAATCTCTAGTTTGGCTGAGGGTGTAAAAGCATAACAGGTTTTGTAGGCCACCCCCAGTTTGCTGTTTACTGACTTACAGGTGGTCTGGATATGCAGGTCAAAGCTGAGAGTGGCATCAAGGAGAACTCCCAGATATTTATTGGAGGTAACAGCCGAGAGGGAGGAACCATTGGCACAGGTTACAGTAAAATGCTTGCGGCAGTCTTTCAGTTTGGCAGCTGATCCAAATAGCATAGCCTGTGTTTTGGCCAAATTGAGAACCAACTTATAGCTAGTTAGCCAGGATTGGATTTCCTGAAAGGCAGTGAAAAGGTTAAGTTTAATATCAGACACACTCCTGGTGTTAGCGTACAGGACCAGGTCATCCAAGTAAAGGATAGAGGTGCCGGGGTGGGTACTAAGGGATATGTTATTTACAAAGATAGTGAAGAGGAGAGGGCGCAGAATTGACCCCTGAGGGACACCAGTGTTAATATAGGTTTGTTCAGATAGAGCATTATTCAGTTTTACCATTTGCATTCTATTAGATAGATAGATTTAGAACCATGCCACAGACTGGGTTGGAAACCAAGGGATAGGGGGTTGTCCAGGAGGAGAGGGTGATTAACGAGGTCAAAAGTTTTTGTTAAATCTATAAAGGAAGCACCTGTAAGAAGGCTGTCATCCACTGCGCATAGTGTATCATTTGTTAGTTGAAACAGGGCAGTGGAAGAGCTGTAGCCCTTCCTGAAACCATGTTGGTTAGGTGACAAGAGATTATATTTAGTGAGAAAATCAATCACTTGTATCGATACCAGTATTTGTATAGGTATACCACCATTGCCTCAGATTTTATAATTTGAATAGTTTGAGAGATGTTGAATGGAACCACATGTGTTTAATTGACTACAGTAACTGTGCCTATGATGAGACACAATGAGGAAACGAAACACTGAAAACAATGAAATACTGACTTTAGTTCCATCTAGATATGCAAATCTGAGAATCACTAAAGGTTGACTATTTTAAACATAAATGGCATGCACATAGCACCATAATACTTTGAAAGATCTCTCCTAGATATATTTTTAAATGGACAAAACCAGGAGACAAAAACTGTGATTTTACCTCTGCCTCCTCCTTTTCTACATCTACCTGTACTTCTTTCGTTGTTATTTTGTTCCAGTTTTCATTGCCTTAAGTTATTTGTAGTATGTAGTAGAACATTGTTCTGTATAGAATTCCATCCCTTTCAAAATGCTGTTGTACCACAGTTCAAAAGTCATGGAATAAGATTGTACCCTTATGTGGTACAACAGCATTCTGAAACCTCTAGAAACTGCACAAGTCAGTTTTATTCTGAAAGCAAAAGAACCACCGCACATGCATTTTATGTAATACTGTATACACTATAAAAAAATACAGGATGAGCAACTTTATGCACAACCAGTGTGTTCTGCCACCTCGGGGTTCTTATTTCCACAGACCTCTTGAGCTTTGCTCTCAAGGTCAGAGGGAATCAGAACCCCGAGGTGGCAGAACACACTGGCTGTGCAGAGTTGCTTATTGAGTATTCACTGTGTCATTGCTTTTTCCCACCCTTATGCATAATTCTTGCTTGCCCATTCATGGATTACATATAATACATTTTATTAAGTTTTATGGTCAGTTGGCCTGTCTTGTGCACTAATTTGGTGAAAGTTGAGGCCATATCAACTACCTAGATTATGTGTATTGGGGATTTTTAAAAGAAAATGGAGATCTTCTTGGGATTTTTGGTGCTTTCAATTATATATTTTAGAGATTAAAGATCTTGCTTATTTTTATGTTGGCTCATGCGTGGGCGCCGGCCAACATATTGCAGTAGTAGCAGATTTGGAGGTGCGGTCACTGTGGGCGAATGCAAGGCACATATCAGTAGATACGTCCCTCATTCCCCAATAAGGCAGCTGTAGGCACTGACACCAGAAACACATAAACTGGCCACCAGATGTAAGAAAAGGTCCGCTGCAATGAGAGCCAAGCTCATCATGCAGCGGTGTGCTTTTCCTGGTGAAGCAATTTAATAAACATGGCGGCACTAACTTCCCCCATGCAGAGTGCTCCAACCCACTTCATTTACCGACAGGGGAACCCACTCCCCATCGGCATAATGGCCCCCTCCCATTTAAAGTGTATGCGGAAGGGGTGCCCAATCCCCCTCGGCATCATGCGCCCCCCCAAACAGTCTTTCTTTGCTGATGTGGGGCCCAATCCCTATCGGCTTCAGTCCCCCTTCCCCATTTATTTTGCCAATGGGGGAGCCCACTCCCCATCGGCATAATGACCCCGCCGCTTTTGTTGTGTGCCGAGGGGGGGTGCCCAATCCTCCTCAGCTCTTGTCCCCCCCTTCAGTATGTGCCAACGGGGGTGCCCAATCCACCATCGGCTACAGCACCCCCCCGAAAAACAGTCAGGTGGCACACTGGGAGCCCACCCCAGTGTGCCAAATGCCTCTGTAAACAAAAACCATCCGGCAATGTTTTTCTTGTTTTTTTCACACCTGCAAACCAAAAGACGGTCCCTCGTCAACTCCGGTGGCCATCCCAACCCGCACCCACCCTCTGCGCAACCTGCCTCCCCACACCCCACTCACCCCATACTTACCTCCGAGTATGATGCGACAATCTTCGTGGACCGGGAACATGTTTGCACTCTTCAAAGCCAACCGCAAACTGAAGAAATGCTGGTAAGTTATATAATGGCATAAATAGGGTTTCTTCAACTTTGGTGCATATCTCAGGCATTTTTGGGAATTTTGGCACCACATTTTCAACATGGGGTTATTGGGACCCCTCCTCATGAATTCAATCACTGTCATGGCGTTATTTGGTCCCAAAGGTGATTTGGTGGTCACTCGTGGAATCACCTTTTGGGACAATTAACAAAATGACAGTGACACTGTTCATGAGGGGGGCTCTCAAAAAGCCTATGTTGCAAATTTGGTGGAAAAATTCCTAAAAATGGCTGTTTGATGAGCGTGTGTTGTGCAGTTTCCATGCACGCTCGTAACTTCATGAATTTGTAATATTATCACTCCAGATTTTCAAAATTGGCATTTTTCCATACCTCCTTATGAACAGTACAGCTGTCATTTTCCATATCCAGGCTGAAATGTGTTTTCGCACATCCAGCGCAGAGTAGCATGGTCACTGTGTGAAATCAGTTTTCAGGACAGTTTGAGAAAATGACGGTGACACTGTTCATGAGCAGAGGTCCTAAAATGCCTATGTTGAAAATCTGGTGACAAAAGTCCATAAAATGACTGTGTTATAAGCGTGTGTTGTGCAGTTTCCACGCACCCTTGTAACTTCATAAATTTGCAATATTTTCACAACAGATTTTCAACACTGGCATTTTTTCACACCTCCTTATGAACAGTACAGCTGTCATTTTTCACATCCTGGCCAAAATGTGTTTTCACACCTGTGTCACACAATGGCGTGGTTGCTGTGGGAAATCAATGTTTGGGACAGATTAACAAAACCACAATGCCACTGTTCATGAGAGAAGGTCCCAAAATGCCCATGTTGAAAATGTGGTTAAAAAAATCCCCAAAATAATTGGGTTACGGATGTGTGTTGTGCAGTTTCTATGCCTGCTCATGACTTCACCAATTTTTCATATTTTCACTCCTCATTTTCAACGTTGCCATTTTTTTACACCTCTTCATGAACAATACAGTTGTCATTTTTCACATCCTGCCCAAAATGTGTTTTCATGCCTGTGTCACCAAATGGCACAGCCACTGTGCAAAACCACCTTTTGGCTAACAAACTGATAGTGCTGCTTTTCATGAGGTGGGGTCACAAAAAGCCCATGTTGAAAATTTGGAGTGAAAATACCAACAAATGCCTACAGCATTAGGGTTTCGAACTGTTACATCCCACCCTGTAGAGACTGACAGGCTTCAGGGGTGTGACTTGGGATCATTGGCTGTAATGCTCATGCCATTCCACCCTCACCCTGAAGCCAGTGACAGGCATCGAGGTGTGCCTTGGAGAGTTCGGCCCCAGAGTTCACCCCATTCTCCTATACTGCACCCATCTCAGTGTATATTTCCTTATGGAATGGGGTAAGTATAAGGCCCAAAGACCCCAAAGCACACCACAACACTTGTCAGTGTCTACAGGGTAGGGTGAGGTTAAATGGCATGAGCGTTATAGCTGATGACCCAAAGCCACACCCCAACACCTGTCAGTCTCTGCAGGGTGGGGGTGGGGTTGGCATCAATTCAGTACTTCACTGCCATTCCTATTATGCATCTCTAACTCCTGCACTACCAATGCCAGTGAGACAACATTCGGCATTGACAAATGCTTGTTTTTTTTTGCTTCAATCAATTCACATCATCTTCCATGTAATAGATTCCATCTTGCTTGTTATCTGCTTGGGTAAAGTAGTAACTACGTTCACTGATGTCATTTTTTCCCTGTACCATGTGTATAAAAGGACTTGGGTTTGTGCTGGCATGTTGTTTCCCTGGGCAGATGCTAGAGGCAGTGCATAATATAAGAGTGGTTGTTTATTGGTGGGCTGAGACCCTTTGTTGCATGTGATAGTAAGCTGTTTAGAAGTTTGAGAATAAGGATAAATCATTAAGTCCTTGGTATGGGTTTTTTGTTCCATGTTTGCATGAACTGAGTTCCCAGTCATCCTCATTATACTCTGTTTTCACTGAGATGTGTAGTCTATTGTGGGCCTCAGCATTTCCACATGCTCACACTTTTGTATTTTAGCTGCAGGGGCAGAACAAGGTTGAGAGCATGCTTGAGAAGGAAAAATGCTATCTCTCCCCAAATAATAAGCCTTCATCGGTACAGACATGCACAATCTTCTTACATTTATTAGCATTCACAGTTATCTTCACAAGAGGAAGTAAATTAATGTATACGCTAAAATCTGAAATCTAAAACCTTTATTAAAACTGCTTTGATCTAAATTTAATATCTTTACTAATATCTGTAGTGATTGGGACACTTGAAAAACTGATTGGAGATTGATTATTTAGTTCATTTTTGATAACCAGATAAGTACGCTAGGCAAATAAAATGCCTATTTTTAACAATGACTCAAGAGTTACAGAACAAACAAACAGGTAAACAATAACATAATAAAACTGGTAATACAATTATTTACTTACTTGAAATATATTTTAAAAAATAAGTAAGCAGAGTCTCAATGGACTTATTTCCAGTTGTGATGGGGAAGAGGGTGGCAGAGAGGAAGCAGGGAACAGCAGGGAGCAGGGTAGTGAAACACAGTAGTACATCATAAGCACAAATTAACAGTGAGAAGATAAAACAGATAGTGGCATAATTTGCACATTTACAGCACATATATGCAGAAAATACAGACATAAATACAAAGGGGACTAGCCAAAATATATGACAATATGTGTGCACAGAAATATGTATATACGTTAGCCAAAATACAGTCAATCTACATTGAATCATAAACAGTAAATGCAATTGTGGCAGGTAATGCAAATCAATCTGACAGTGGCACTGAGGGGCATTGGAGCATATACAATATACAATATACAATATACAATATGCATTACAATATACAATCTTTATTACAGTAATGAAAACAGAGTCAGGATACGAGTGACTAATGTGAATATTCACCTATAGTATCTACAGTACATTAGAGATCAATAAGAGTAATACTGGTGGCCACCATGGGGCAGTTATGGTAAGTAATGGGTGCCTTTACAGTACTCCTTGGTCAATGTATTAGCAGATTGGAAGATAGGGGAGAAGTCAATGTGAGGTAAGGCTATTCCAAATATTTCCAGGTTTGTAGCAAATCATTGATTTATCTGTATTGCACCTACAATGTGACATTTGGAATCTGTTGCATTCCTTTGATCTTAATGTGTATGAGGAATTGAAAAAGGAAATGGTGATGTCTCTGAGGTAGCCAGACTGTTTATCTGACCAGTATTTGACCCCAGACAGGTCAATATGAAGAGAGTGCCTCACACAGTGAGGACTTCTCCTAGCTCTTTTACATTGTGTAGTGATGGGTGTGAGGTGGGCAAGCCAAGGCAAAGCTACAAAGGGCATTGAATGTGGGGATTTGGAAAGGGTTATAGTGCAGACACCAGAGAATACCTCCTCACCATAGTCTATTAAGGGGAAAAATCGTTGTTTTGATTACATGATTAATAGTGATAAGGGGAAGACATCTGCTCACCCTATAGAGGGCCTCCAATATGTCAAAGTACTTTTCCGCAGTGCAAGTTATGTGTTCGGAGCGGTCTAGATGTTGGTCTAGATGCAGGCCAAGATATTTTTAGGAGGTAACTGATTCAAGAAGGAGTCCTGTATCAGAACAGATCCAGAAACAAATGGATTGATACCTTTTATTGGACCAACATAGATGTAACAAAGAAAAACAGTGCTTAAGCTTTCAGACCAACCAAGTGACTTGGTTGGTCCGAAACCTTAAGCATTGTTTTTGAAATTCAAGTTTATTAAATTTTCAAAAAGAAAAACAACATTTACGTAGGATGAAATAACCCAGTTGTCCACACCTGGTACAAAGTAAGAAAAAGAAAAAGTGAAGAAACCCACTACAACTCCCACCCCCGCAACTTCCTCCCACCTCCCATCCCCCATATCACCCCTCCCCCACCCCCACAACCCAAGTGTGCCAAATAACCCCATGACTGAAAAAAAACTAATATTGTTACAGATATTGCACAGGGAGAATCACTCCTAAAAGTGCAAGGGATATAAATACAAAAGGAAACAAGGAAGAAACTTCCTTGGGTGACAAAGAGAAAGCCAAGAGGTCATCAGTGTAGATAAAGAGCGTATAATTTCCCCCACCTTTTCTGAAATAGGTCCATACGGTACCGCACACTAGCAGATAGCCTTTCAACATTAAGACATGCCAAAAGCTCAGTCAACCATTCCGGTAAGTCAGGGACAGTTGGTGGTCAATGTCTAAGAACTAATCTCTTAACCGCGCAGACACCGGGCAATATGATATCGGCGTTCAACACAGTCGATAGCACTATAGTCTCTAAAATACAAATTTCAGGGAGTGAAAAGGGAGTGAGGCCCAATAGGGGGTCCAAATTGTCTCGGATAGCTGACCAGAGCGGGGCAACTTTAGTACAGTACCAGAAAATATGGAGGGGATTCCCTTCCTCCTGCGAACATCTGGTACACTGGGAGAGAGCTGATCTATTGAGCCGGAAAAGTTTCCTAGGCGTATAATACATATTATTCAAAATATAATATTGGGTAAGTTTAAGTCTGTCCTGAGTATGGTATCTATGCAAGTCCCTCCAAACATGGGACCAATTCAAGGTAACATCGGGAAGTAGAGAGGGCCAGATACCAGACCCCACAACAGGCTTGGGAAACTTATAGTCCAGTAAAAAGGAGTATATTGCCGAGATAGAGTGTGATTTAGAAGCAAGGGTAAAGATGCGAGACAGGAAGGGTTGAACCATGGATTCCCTGAATTGAGTGCCAAACTTCTCAGCAATGAGGTGCCTTAATTGATATATTTTAAAAACTCTGCCCTTGAGAATGCCAAATTTGGTAAGGATTACGGAGGACGAGAGAAGGGAACCCTGATCATAGTACTGGTCCAGACTGGTGTTTTTAATATGAGGGAGCCAATCGGGAACAATCACTGAGTTGCCCAACTTAATGTTAGGGTTAAGAACAGTGGGCTGTCCTAGATCCAATTTGGATGGGATCCTTAAGAACTGCAAACACTGAGAGAGGGATTTAAGAGACGTAAGGATTGTTTGGTCCATTATCCACTGTGAGAGGAGAGAGATGGGAGTATAAAAAATGGCATAAGGATCTAACTTAGACTCCGAAAGAATCAGTTTCTCAATTTGGAGCCAAATCGGGGGAGAGGGATCAGGATAAGACAAGATCCATCTCCCAATTTTGGATAAGTGAGTGGACCAGTAGTATAATAGAAGGTTGGGAAGCCGAAGACTCCCTTTATCTCTGGGGAGAGAAAGCTTAAAAAAGGAACGTCTGACCCCTTTCCCGTGCAGAGGAATTCCAGAAAACCGCATGAAACTGTTGCAAACGAGAGCGGCAACCAAAGACCCAATAGGTTAAGAGGATAAAGATATGGGGAAGGACATTCATCTTAACAATATTAATCCTACCCCAGAGAGAGATGGGAAGGTTGGACCATCTTAGTAAATCCTGTTGAATTTGAGTTTTAATAGTATCCAGGTTGAGCTTTTTAAGTAGGGCTGAGTCTGAGGAAAAATGAATACCTAAATATTTAATTGACTTTGGGGACCAGTGCATTCCAAATCTAATAAAGTCGTGCTTATATGTATAAGCATTTAAGGGAAAGATTTCAGACTTAGATATATTCAATTTGTACTGGGAAAAGTTCCCAAACTGATTAATGAGCAGAATTGCTTGCTCTAGAGATGCAACCGGATGAGAAACATGTAGGAGTATGTCATCTGCATACGCTGAGAGGACTAAGTCCTGCTGTTGTACTCGGCAACCTTTAATAAGCGGGGAAGACTTAAGTTTAATAAGAAGAGGCTCGAGATATAAATTAAAAAGGAAAGGTGATAGGGGACAGCCCTGTCTGGTTCCAGTAAACAACTGAAACTTCGAAGAGAAAACCCCGTTACAGTATATCTTAGCCGAAGGGGAATCATATAGAACCTGGATCCATTTAAGAAAAGAAACTGGGAATCCCATCTTGAACAGTGTAGCCCAGAGAAAGGACCAGCCCACGTGGTCAAAAGCTTTCTCTGCGTCAAGTGAGATCAGGGCCATAGGGAGATGGGATGATTGAGCTAGATGAGAAATATGAAAAAGGGTTCTAAGGTGATCCGAAGACGAGCGAGAGTGAACAAACCCAACTTGCTCAGGACTAAGAAGATGAAACCATATTTTCTTAATCCGCTCAGCCAAAACTTTGGCGAGGATTTTCATATCACAATTCTGAAGGATATAGCCGGTAGCTCACGGATCCGTAGGAGTTTTGTCCGGTTTAAGAATTAGGATAATAGTGGCCTCAAGAAGTGTAGGGTCAATCGCATTAGCAGAGAAAAGATACTGATAAAGCTTGAGGAGTATTGGGGCAAGCTCCTTGGAGAATGTCCTGTAAAAATTAGTGGGAAACCCATCTGGGCCGGGAGCTTTATCCGGAGCCATAGAGGCAATGACAGCCTCAATTTCAGAGAGTGAAACAGGGAGGTCAGAGTAGTTATGTGCGAGGGCAGAAGTTTTGGAATATCAATATCATCTAGGTATGCTAATATGTCAGATAGAGGGGTAGGAGAGGAAGGCGCACTATAAAGGTTTCTATAATATTCCTCAAAAACCTTTGCTATCTCCCTGGGAGAAGTTACAATGGAGCCCGAAGAGGATTGCATAGCCGGGATCAATCTGGAACTTTCTAGTGAACGAAGTCTCAGGGCCAAAAGCTTACCAGCTTTCTCACCGTGCTCAATATATCTAGCGTGAGTCTTAATGAGACAGTACTCAGCTTTTTCCTTCAGAAGATCAGTATATTCACTTTTGGCTGCCGTGAGAGCTTCAAAGGATGATAAGGGAGAAGGGGGGGAACAAGAGCTCTCCAATTCTCTAATTTTAGCCATAAGGGAAGATGCCCAAGACATTCGAGCCCTTTTCCTTGCCGAAGCAATCTTAATCAGCTCGCCCCTAAGATAACATCTTAGGGAACCCCAAATACAATCAAATCTGGAGGTGGATCCGAGATTATTCTCCAGAAAAGACGAAATAAGGGTCTTGATCTGAGTCACAATTCGAGTGTCTTTTAGAAGTTGGGTGTTGAACTTCCAAGCAGTGTCCCTTTGAAAATTAAGACCTGGGGATATATTTGCCCACACAATTGCATGATCGGAAAGAATAATCGGTTCGATGCCAGATAGAAGATGGTTCGGGAAGAGAGTTTTTGCTAACCAGAATATAGTCTATCCTAGACCAAGAACCATGGGGCTGAGAAAAGAACGAGAAGGAGCGAAGGGATGGGTTCAAAAGATGCCAGGGATCACAGAGGCCGAGCATGTGGGTGAAATCCAGCAGCGATCTTTGAGCCGGAGTGGGTGGAAGGTTTGATTTGGGATCTTTATCTAACAAATGAGAGGGTGGAAGGTTCCAATCCCCGCCCAACACAATTTGGGAAGGGAGCATGGCACTAATTTTGTCTGCTAGGGACATAAAAAACACGGGGACTACCCCCAATTGGGCCATACACAGATCCTAGAACCATGTTATCTCCGTTGAGAGAACCCTTAATCAGTACATATCTCCCCTCTGGGTCAGCTATCATATTATTTACCAAAAAGTTGACATATTTTTTGATAAGTATCACCACACCCCCCTTAGAGTTGGAACCACCTGCAACGAATGCCTGCAAGAACCCGGATCGAACCAACCATTTCGATTCGGCTTTAGTTAGATGGGTTTCTTGCAAGAACAAGATATCAACCTGAAATAAGTCACAGTGTTTAAAAACCTGGGCTCTCTTGGCTTTCCCTCTGAGCCCACGCACATTCCACAATGCAAATTTAAGAACCGTTAAAGCCATTTCAAATATAAAACAGAAATAAAGTCAAACAGATGTAGACTAATACAATAGGCACACTTGTACCCCCTAGTTCCAGCTATCCATAGGCTATCAAGATAGGTTTGCCAAAGTAGATGTACCCTAGACAGATGCATCATAACTAACCCTAAAAAATCAGACATGTATCCCAATAGACTGAACGACCCACCCCCTGCCCCTTTAACGCCTCAAAAAACATATCCAACTATATACAAGCCGGCCCCAGACAGGAACAGACCCAAAACAAATGCAGAAACAGTGACAGTCTGGCAGCCAATTCCCCAATGCAAACCCATATCCCATCAGGCTATAAGGGTCCAGAAAACTGGAAAACAGCCAGAGTTCAATAAGCCACAGCGGAAGGACAACTCCCCACCACCCCAGAGGAACAGACAGTATCCCCAAACTAGGGATTGGATTTGCAAACCCCCATCCATCAGCGCACAATGTAGCTGCAAGCATTCTGCAAGAGGCTCAGAGTGTCTCCCCCCCCCCACCAACAGCTATTCAGTTAAGATACAGGAACCAGCTAGTTTCCGGAACTAGCCCCAGCGCCTCTGCCAACATGGGAAACACAAAGACCAAAGGGAAAGGCTGACTCACCGTCGGCGAAGGCAGGAGCAAAGGGGCAAGGAAGCAAACAAAGTGCAGTGCGACACTCCGGCAACCTCGTGATGAGGACAGGATGTTTCTCAGGGGAATCAAATAGCGCTAGGACCGATCTGGTCCGTCAAAAAACCCCAGTACACCAGGAAACAGCATCCCGCCCGAGGGCGTTCCGGGTGAGGTAACTCTCGAGAGAAGGGAAAGGTAGAAAAGACCAACGCGGCCTAGCTCAGCATCCGCCCAGCCGCTCGCGGTCCCCGGTCGACCCAGCGACCACCAGAGCAGCCGAACAGGTAAGGCTGAACCAGGCAGCTACCGATCACACTACCGGGGGAAAGGAAAGGGAAAAAAAAAAAATTAAAGGAGATAGAATAAAATAAAATAGCAGGCCCCAAAACAAACAGAAACCACCAAAAAACTTAAGTCAGAGACACCAATTCAGCCATTTGCAGTAAAGAGGTTAGGCAATTTGATAGTTAAGTCCTTAAGAGCTAAGTCCGGGGATTCATAGGTCTGAGGACATCCATCGACTGTAACCTTTAGGATGGCCGGGTAAAGCATACGAAAGGAATGCCTGCAGCGACCAGCTTCTGTACAACAGGATGAAAGGCAGCTCTTTTCGCTCTAACTTCTTTCGGTAGATCCTGAGCAATACGTAGCTTAGATGTTCCCCAGTTGATAGCCTGCAGCTCCCGAGACTTGTTAAAAACATGTTGTCACTCGATATAACTGAGGAACTTCACAATGATAGGTCGTGGAGGAGAGCCGGTGGAGGTTTGGGCCTGAGAGCCCTATGAGCCCGCTCCAGATGATAGTGAGGGTTGAGGGTGAAGGGCCAACTATCTTCACCAGAAACTTTTGGAGAAACACCATGAGGTCTGCTCCTTCCTCGAGCTCCAGAAGACCCAAGATCACTAAATTATTTCTCCGGCTACGACCCTCCAAGTCCACTGTTTTTGCCTGCAATTTCTTGACCTGCTGGGCCAAAGAGACCATCTCGGCCTCCGCGATAAGCTTCCACTGCTCCAGTGAGTAAACCCTGGCCTCCGAATTGGATACCCTCGTAGTGAGCGCTGAAAGATCCCCCGAATGGACTTTAGATCAGCCGTGATTGAATGCAGTACATCTTTTAACGGGGCGATCTCCTGCAGGAATCTTTCCTCAGAGAGAGGGCTGGCTGTTTGATTCTTATCCCCGGATCTATCAGAGGTGGGCCCTGGCTGATTCCGCGGCTTTTTAGGGAGCTTTTCTGGCGTGGCAGGTGGCTTATGCCTAATTACGGCCTGCTTTTTGTCTGCCTCCATCCCGCTACAAACTGCGAGATGCACCTCCAAAAATGCCCGAGAGCCGACAGGCGGAGTGTACTCATGCCGGTAATACAACAATTAGTTATTAAACTAGTCAGATAAGCACAAAATAGCTTTGATTTGTTGGCGGGAAGGGAGAGCTCCAAACCCCTGCTGCCACTCAGCAAGCAGACATCATGTGACCCCCCACCTTAAGCATTGTTTTCCTTTGTTACATCTATGTTGGTCCAATAAAAGGTATCAATCCATTTGTTTCTGGATCTGTTCTTACAAGGACCAGTACGGCAACTAAACTAAGTTTTATTTATTTATTTATTTGCTTTTGGTAACCGGGTAAGTGCACTAGACAGAACTGTATATTTTCACGCACGACCCATGAGAGTACAAATCAAGAGATAGGTGAAAACAAATACATATACAGTGTTGTACAATAGGAGATTCCAAACAGTTATACAGAGGTGCAAGTTACATAGTACATAGAGGAGGTACCTATCACACCGTATAATAAGAACAAAACAGACAAAAAGGCACAATTCACGGTTAACAATGTACAAAACATGACAGTGCTGTTGGTAAGTCAGCAAGGAGACAATTCCCAGGCAGAGACAGGGAACAAAGTGCGTAGCTGCAGCTGAGGAAGAGTGGGGATGGGAGGAATCGAGAGACCACAGGGAAATTTAAGTACAGGACAATGGTAGATTTGCATGACTCGTGAAGCTAGGGACATTTGCAAATGTCAAGGGAGGCGAGGTAATTGGAGAGGCCTTTCTTGAAAGTGGGGTGGGATTTGGAGTGCCTAAGATTAAGTTGGAGAGAGTTCCAAAATTTGGGGGCATAGAAGGAGAAGGCAAGTTCACCCATCCTGGTAGAGCATTTTGGGACAGATAATAGAACTAAAGACATGGAATGGAGGGAATGAGGGCAGTCCATGGGGATGAGCATAGCAGCGAGTGTGGAGGGGCTAGAAGAATGAATAATGTTGTCAGTCAGACAACCTAATGACTAAGCCCGATGCGAGGAAGGCGACAACCAGTGGAGGTCAGAGTAGAGAGTACAGTGGTGCTTAAGACAAGGAGCAGATAGCTCAAATCTACAGACATTGTTGTAGGCAATGTCCCACATTTGCAAGATGCTTGCCTGTGCCATAGTGAAGACAGGCAGAGCATAGCAGAGTCCAGGGAGGAGAAGGCCTTGGGTGACATAGATCCTGGAGGCAGGGGTCAGAAACTGACAGACTCAGTAAGCAAGTCCAGTTTTAGCATTGACTGATTTGCAGACTGCTTTGACATGCAGAGAGAAGTTAAGAGATGGATCCTGCATGACCCCTAGGTATTTGAAGGACTGAGTTACTTCCACAAGGGAGCCATCAAGACAAGAAACCTGGAGAAACAGAGTTGAAGCGACAGATTTCCTTTGTGACCCAAAGAGCATAGCCTAGGTCTTGGCAGCATTTAGCACCAGGCAGTGGGATGTAAGCCAAGTTTGGATACGATGAAGATAAGAGGAGAGGTGGGAGTTAATTTCATGAATAGAGCTGGAGCAGACATAGAGAACCAAGTCATCAGCATAGAGTGTGGAGAGACTGTGAGAGGGCACAGAAGGTAGGCTATTGATGAACAACGAAAAGAGCAGGGGCCCGAGTATGGAACCTTGTGGGATGCCCGAACGAAGCAGGGCAGGGGCAGAGAGAACTTTATGACAGGAGACAGACTGGGAGCGGCTCCACAGATAGCTGGCAAACCAGGCAAGTGTGGATTGGGATGTGCCAATAGAGCCTAATTGATGAAGGAGCAGGTTGTAGTTAACTGAGTCAAATGCCTTTGACATGTCAATAAAAACAGCCCCAGTAAGCTGGCCTTGGTCCATAGCAGATTTGATGTCACTGGTGAATTGCATTAGGGCCATCATGGTGCTGTGGTTTGGCCTAAAGCCATGCTGGGCAGGAGATTGCAGGTTAAAGTTGGCAATGAAGTAAGACACATGGTGATGGATAAGCTTCTCCAGGAGTTTACGGAAAGTCAGCAGAAGCGCAATAGAACGGTAGTTTGTTAGGTTTTTTGGATCACCCTTTTTGAAGACTGGGATAACCCTGGCATTTTTCCAGGAGAGGGGCACAGTACCCGAGCTAATGGAGAGGTTGAACAATCGCATGATGGGGTGGCAAGAAGAGACGTGCCTAATTTGAGAATTCTGGGTTCCAGTCCATCAGGGTCTGCACTGCCGTGGGAAGACATCATGTTAAGAGCTCAATGACATCCAGCCTGGAGACCGTGTGGAGAATCAGGGAAGGATGGGATGGGGGGAGGTCGGGGGAGGTGTGGCGAGGGGGGACCGTCAACATCAAAACTAGGGAGGGTGGTAAAGATTAAGCTGAAAGCATTAGCTATGGCATTAGGGTTGTTACAGGAGAGTTATTTATTAGAAAGTCATGGGGGGTTTGGGATGTGGAGCATCCCATTATGTGGTTTATTTGTGCCCAGTACCTTTTTGGGTTACTAGAGGTGGCATGAAGAAGGCCTCTATCGTAATTGCTTTTGGTAGTCCGTAGCACTTTCTTACAAGAGTTACGAAGGGAGCGATATGCAATGAAGTCAGAGAGCAGAGAGGAGGTTTTCCATCTGGTCCAGAGTTTGTCCCATGCTTTAAGCAAACATAGAAGAGGGCTAGTTAACCATTTGGCAGGTAGGCCGCATACCCTGCACCTGATGGAAGGAATGTGCTTGGACTGCAAGGATCGCAGAGAGTTGGTAAAGTATTCCACAGCCAAGTCAATGTTATTAGTCACGAATATGAGGGCCCATTCAACATGCCGGAGATCCCTTAGAAAAGCTGAGGTGTCAAGGGCAAAGAAGTCAGACATGGAGATGATTTTGGGTGGGTGGGAGGGGCTGGCATCCCAGACACAGGTGACAGGTGAATGGTCGCTAATGGAGTCCGGTAGCACAGTCATGGAAGAGATTCTATAAAGCCTGTTGGTAAGTATCCAGTCAAGTAGGGTGTGACTATTACCATTGCTGGAATGTCGTGTAGGCACCGAGACAAGCTGGGTTGGGTTGGCCTTGCTTATATTAGAGTCAATGACAGAGAGGTTTGGGCAGAGCCAATTCTGATTGAAGTCACCTAGACAAATCACTTCATTGTTTCTGGTGGCCCAGGGGAGAAAAGCCAGGAACTCCTCAAGGGGGTGGGAATGTTCTAGTGGCAGGGAGACCAAGTTTGGATCTAGGTAGGGAAAGCACCAACCATGCAATTAAACAATTAGAGAAAATTAATTTACAGGATTTAGTTTTAAAAGCAGATTACAAAGCAGTCCTGAAAATTTCAGCTTGAAGGAGCACAACTCACACAAGGTAAATGCAAGCTGCTCCTTCTGAATAGCAATGAAATTTAAGCTCCACGAAATTGGGCTACTGCGCCACAAAAGGTGGCAAGTTCAAAAGTTTCAGTGCACACAGTGCATTCAGGGCTCCTCCGTGTCCGTACATGTGGGAAAAATTTCGGTGATGAACTGTCCTTGGCTGGGCTGAGGTGGGCTGCAGAAGCAAGCCCTTGGACCCTGCGGGGCAAATTCTGGTGGTGAACTGTCCTTGGCTGGGGTGGCGAGGGCTGCAGAAGCAAGCCCTCAGATCTTGCAGGGCAAATTCTGGTGGAGAACTGTCCTTGGCTGGGGTGGGGAGGGCTGCAGAAGCAAGCCCTCAGACCCTGTGGGACAAATTCTGGTGGCAAACTTTACTTGGCTGGGCTGGGGATGGCCGTAGAATCAAGCCCTCCGATCCTGCGGGGCAAATTCTGGCACAAAGGCATAGAGTTAACAGACAGTCAGGTACTTAATACACAGAGAGAGAGAGAAAGCCACAGTGATTGCTACTCATAATGCAATTATCAAATGTGGTGTTAATGGCACCCACATTTATCAGTGCAGTGTTGGTGTAGAAAAGTTTGAAAGTGGGAGGTACAGACCAGAGTGGGTAATTTAAGTAGTTTTTGAAGGGTGATCCAAGCTGCAGGGGCTGCCTGCTAAAGGCCATTTTCCCATATTTTATGAAGTGCCTCAGAATATCGAGCATGATGATGTCATGAAGCCTAAATGCATATGGATCTTGGGCCCTGTGGAGGAGTGAGGAGATATATCTAGGCAGAGAGTTACATAGGGCTTTGAAGGTCCAGAGATTTGGGTGCTTTAGTCTTCTAGTTCCAAGTGAAGGCCAACCTACTTCCTTATATAGGAGGCAGTGGTGTGTGAGGGCAGGAAGCTCACTGATGAAGCAGAGAGCTCTATGGTAGAGAAAATCTAAGCTACCCAGGTGTGTGGCTGCGGCACCTCTGTAGAAGATTTCACCGTAATCCAGCAATGGAAGGAATGTAGACCGCACCAAAACTTTCTTGCCATCTCGGTTTAGGCAGAATTTGTAGCAAAAGTAAAATACCAGTTTCTACCATAGCTTCTTGCCAAGACCATCTATATGAGCATTAAACATGAGCTTGTTGTCCAGCCACATGCCTAGGTATTTAAGGTGCATACAGCTTCAATTATTTCATTGGTGAGTGTGTTGTTACCAGATATGGGGGGAGGTGTGGCTAGGTCTATGCGAGAACACCATATATTTGGTTTTGTAAAGCAAAAACAAGGTGCTACGTCAGCATGTGGTCTGAAAGCAAAACAAAATGGTAATACTAAATGCACGCTGAAAAGAGAAAATTGAGTTACAAATCAATGTTTCAACCTTAGGTCTTCTTCGGGAAATTGCTAAAAAAAAAGAAAAAAGCAAAGCTAGTGTAGAGGGGAGGTAAAATAAGGGATATTTATGTGGGGAAAGAAAAACGTGGGGAGGCTGTTGGAGAAGAAGTCATAAATGGCAAGATAAATAGAGAATCCGGAAAACAAAAAGTTGGGAGTCAAGGACTTGGGAGAGTTGTCCACCTTTCTATCGTCGAACTTTTCTGTTTCGTGGGGTGAGTGCCTACTATTTGTAATAGTCTGATAGCTGAAGCTGCTCTGGTGAGAGGAGAGCGGTCTTGGAGATTTTCTTGGAGGGGCTCTTCGTGACTAAACGCTTTCTTGTCTGGATGTGTAGCCCATTTAAGGTCTGAGAACTATGGTGGTGTGAGTACTTCGCTCCCTCTGCAAAAAAGTTGTTGCAAGCCTGGGAAAGGCTTTGACTCTCGGACTGAGCATTTAGTTTCTTCCTGCTCTGGACATGTTACATTCTTGTTCTAGTAATCTGAATTTCTGCAGCACACTTGTCTACCTGTATTTTTCCCCATATGATAATTTTATTTATTTTATTTTTTTTTGATTTGAGTGACTGGGTGGGGGTGGAAGTTAATGGTTGTGTATGTGGTGTGTGTGGTTTAGGTTTGATTGTATTAGTTTATGATTGGTGTGTGTGTGTTATTTATTTAGTGAAGTTCTTTGCTGTTTTGGGGGTCTTAGTTGGCTGGCATGTGTCTAGGGGTGTCCGGGGAGCAGGGGAGGGCAAGAATTGTGTATGGGGTGTCCCAGCTTTTTGACTTGCGGCCCTTCACCGATCTCCCAGTTTCTAACAATAGAGTGCATTGCTGTCAGGAGGTCGGGATTAGGATGTGCCGCACTGGTCAGAGTTGGCGGGGTGCCCCGTGCACACTGGATGAGGGCAGGATAGAGGTGGTTAGGTGCAGAAGGTGCCCTGGGTTTCACCAGGTCCTAGAAAGAGGCCAGGTGTGTTTGGTTCCCATCCCCAGGGTTCCCATGAGACTGAGTGGGCAGGCAGTCAGAAGGGCTGCACTGTCCACCAGTCCCCTGAGGGCAGTGCTGTGCAATGCCAGGTTGATCAGAAATAAAACCATAATTATAGCGAATCTTGTTTTGTCAGTCAATCTGGCAATGCATTATGGAGACCTGGGTAGGAGACGATGCTGGTCCGGTTCTAGAGGCTGTCGTCCCCCCCCCCCCGAGTACTCCATTGTGTGCTGCCCCAGAGTGGAATGCAGGGGCAGGGTTGTGGCCATCTGTTTAAGATCTGAGCTAGGCTTCACTGTGCATCCAGTGAGAACACTGAGTTCATTTGAATGTGTGGTCATCCATGGTGGTCCGGGCGCAGGTTGCAGGATTCTCCTGATTTACCACCCCCTTGGGGCAGCAGGAGAGTTCCTGCAGGAAGTAGCTGACTTTATCGTCGGTGAAACATTGGGGGACTTCAATGTTTGGGCCGACGATGAATCATCTAGGCTGGGTTATCATTTCCTCCAGATGGTGTCATCTCTGGGCCTGTCGCAAGAGGTTTCTACCGCGACTCACCAGGGTGAGCACATGTTGGATTTGGTCTTCTCACTGGGGCTTGAGATTGATAATCTTAAGACTGATCAGGTTGCTTGGTCCAATCATTGCACGATGGAGTTCTTGCTCAGGGCCCCCACCATGAGCCCTCCCCCTGCAGAAATGGTAAGCTACCACCCTTTGAGGGGTTTGACCCCAGAAGCTTTTCTGGTGGTGGTTGACCTATTTAGTGTGGGCAGTGCATGCATAGTGGGTGACGGTGAAGCAGTTGTTTCCTATAATGAGGCAATGTCTGGGGCACTCAACTCCCTTGCACCAGTCTGTGTATGACCCAGATCCTCTCACTTGAGATCCCCTTTGTTTGATGGGGAGCTCAAGGCGATGAAGCTCAAGGGTCAGAGGTTAGAGCACTACTGGTGGAGGACCAGACTGGAGACGGACAGACAGGCCCTGCGTGCACACTACATTGTGTACCGGGGGGCAATCAACTGTAAGAAGGCAGTGTTCCTGTCCAGAGAGATTGCCGCTGGGAAGAACCAACCAGCTATGCTTTTTCAACTGTGGACAGGCTATTACATCCAGCTTGTCTACAGCCGAAAAAAGCATTTTCTGATGCTTTATGCAATGAGTTTGCTTGGTTCTTCTCTGACAGAGTGTCCGCCATCAGGCAGGGAATTCCATAAGTGAGCCACAGTGTGGCCGACAGTGGTCACCCGGATTGTCTGAAGTGCACTCCGTCTGGTTGGGGGGAGTTTAAACCAGTGGAGGTGGCCAAGGTCATTGAGGTTGTCTCAAGGCTGAAGCACACACATTGTGAAGTGGACCCAGTGCCAACTCATTCCTTAATGAGATGTGTTGACTCTGTAGGCCTGGTGTTCGCCTCAATTGTCCGGTGCTCTTTGTCAGAGGGAGTCTTCCCAGATGCCTTGAAGGAGGCACTGGTGAGACCCCTTCTGAAGAAACCATCTTTAGACCCTGACATCAAGGCAAATTACTGTCCTGTTTCCAACCTTCCATTTCTGGGAAAGGTTGTAGAGAAGACTGTGGTGTATCAGCTTGGAGAACACCTTGTGGCCTTTAATATCTATGAGCCACTCCAGTCCGGGTTTCGTGCTGGGCACTATAAGGAAACCGCATTAGTTTGGGTGCATAATGATCTCCTCAGGGAGAGAGATCGAGGAGAGGGGACAATTCTCATTCTCCTTGATCTCTCCTCAGCTTTTGACACGGTGGACCATTGCATGTTACTCGACCGCCTGAGGGAATTTTGTGGACTTACCGGCACTGTCTTCTGCTGATTTGAGTCCTATCTCACAAACAGGAGGCAAAGGCTTGTGATGGGGAATTTCTCCTTCTCCCCTAGCCGTCTGTCTTGTGGAGTACTTCAGGGTTCGGTCTTGTCACCAGTGTTGTTTGCCATGTATATGCTGCCCCGGTGGGATCATTCGGAAGTACAGTCTGGATTTTCATTGTTATGCTGATGATACCCAGCTGTATATATCCTTTCCCCCGGGACATCCAATGTGGTGGACGTACTGAACAACTTCCAGGCCAAGATTAATGACTGGATGGCCTCTAGCTGGTTGCGACTGAACCCCAATAAGACAGAGGTACTGGTGGTGGAGTCGAACAGGAGGCATGCTAGGATGACCTCTGGTACAGTAACTGGATTTTTTCTGGGATCTGTGCCATTGAAGGCCTCCTCTAGGGTGCGCGATCTTGGTGTTATCCTCAACAGCAGATTGACCCTTGAATCTCAGGTGTTGTCCATTGTCCGGTCCAACTTTTTCCACCTGAGAAATATTGCAAGGATTAAACACCTGGTTCCTCCTAGAGATGCAGCAAAATTAGATTTCGCCGGTGAAACTGCCCCAAAATTGGCAATTTTGCCAGGTGAAATGTTAAGCGAAACTGCAGCAAAACTTTGGCCGCAATTTCACCCATTGCCACCGGCCACCACAAGTGCAGTTGAACCCCCCAGCCCCTCCACATACAAATTACCCTTCACCCCCGATTTGTTTTATTAAAAAAAAATACTCTCCACTCCCAGGAGTCTACTGGACCCCCATCAATAGATATCAGCACCCACCCAGCCCCCCCAGTAACCTGATCGGGACACTGGCACAGTCCTCCACTCACCTCCATGGCTGGCAGCCCGACTGGCGCCACTGGCGCTTGAATGAATGAGAATGAATGAGCGCACATATGCCACTAGACACCAGGGAGTGTAGGATATATTTTTTTTTTTTTAATAAAACAAATTGGGGGGTGCAGGGTAACTTTGGGGGGAGTTCTTATTTAATATTATTATGGCCAGTGATGGCCGGGGGAGGGACCACTGGACACCAGGAAGAATTTTGGCCAGTGCGCAGTGGCCACAACATTTCACCGCGGGAGGCAAAATGATTCCTGCAGATGGCAAAATTTCACCTGCCGGTGCAAAATTTTGCCCATTAGCAAAACTTCGCCAGCTTGGGGGTGAAATTTCTCATTCAACTGCAGGCAAAATTTTGCATTTTGCCCCAGTGAAATATTTTGCGGAATGCACTAATTACGTGAAATATTTTGCTGGGCAAAATTTTCAAATTTCGCACATCACTGGTTCCGCCCTTGGACCTCCCCACCTTGGTACATGCATTTGTGACATCTAGGCTTGACTACTGTGATGCGCTCTCCCTCGGGGTCTCTGGAGGTACGCTCCATCGATTGCAGCTAGTACAAAATGCAGCTGCCAGGCTGTTGACGGGACAGCCTAAATACTGTCAAGTCACCCCGGTGCTGTGTGAATTGCACTGGCTGCCTGTTTGATGGAGGGTTCTCTTTAAAGTGCACTTGCTAACCTTTAAGGCCCTATATGGACTGGGCCCTGGCTACCTGTCCGACCTTCTAACACCTGCTGCCCCGGTCTGCTCCCTCCCATCCTGCTCGCGATTCCCAGGATGAGGTTAAAAATTGCTGGAGACAGAGCTTTTTGTGTCACCAGCCCTGTCCTGTGGAATTCACTTTCTCCATCAGTAAGGGAGGCCCCTTCAGCTAAGGCATTCAAAGCACACCTCAAGACCTCTTCATTCAACTGGGCATTAGAAGACACTGTCCTTTAGTTAATGTCTCTGAGATACTTTTTGTAATGGCCCCTTAGAATTCTGCTGTTAGGTCAGACCCCCATTTCGGTGGTCCAATTTTAAGTGTTTAAACATAGGAACATAGAATTTGACTGCAGATAAGGACCACTTGGCCCACCTAGTCTGCCCATTTTCCTACCTAGCGGATAAGCTGCAGATCCTAGTTAACCAGCAGCCTACTTCTTCCTACCCCACACTAGGACTGCCTTATGTCTGTCCCATGCATTCTTGAATTCCCCCACTGTTCTTGACTCCATGACCTCCTCAGGAAGGCTGTTCCATGCATCCAAAACCCTCTACGTGAAGAAATACTTCCTCACATTACCTCTGAGCCGTCCCCCCTCTATCTTCAAATTGTGCCCCCTTGTTCTTGCACATCTCTTTTTCTGAAAGATAATACCCTCTTGGACTTTGTTGATTCCCTTGAGGTACTTGAAAGTTTCTATCATGTCCCCCCTCTCCTTTCTTTTCTCAAGGGTATACATATTAAGCTCCTTTAGTCTCTCTTCACATGTCTTCTGGTGCAGACCCTGCGCCATTTTGGTTGCCCTCCTCTGGAGACCCTCCACTCTGTCTATGTCTTTGCGGAGATGGGGTTTCCAGAACTGCACACAGTACTCCAGATGGGGTCTCACCAACTGTCTGTACAGAGGGATAACAACTTCCTGTTTTCTACTGTTGATGCCTCTCCCTATGCATCCCAGTATCCCCCCAGCCTTCCTTACTGCCTTCTCACATTGCTTGCCCACCTTTAGGTCATCTGATATAATTACCCCCAGGTTCCTTTCCATTTTTATTGTTGTCAGTATCTTACCCCTCATTGTGTACTCTTGCCCTGGGTTTTTGTTTCCCAGGTGCATTACCTTGCACTTCTTTGCATTGAATCTAAGCTGCCATACATTTGACCATTACTCCAGCTTTGCGAAGTCCCTTCTCATCCTTTCCACTCCATCTTGTGTATCAACCCTGTTGCAGATCTTTGTGTCATCTGCAAAGACACATACTTTTCCTTCCAGTTCCTCTGCAATGTCACTTATAAAGACATTAAAAAGGACCGGTTCCAGTACTGAACCCTGTGGTACCCCGCTAGTAACTCTCCTTTCTTCACTGTGGATTCCGTTTACTACTACCCTTTGCGTCCTGTTGTCCAGCCAATTTTTTATCCAGGCTACCACCTTGGGACCCACTCCAAGGCTGGCTAAATTGTTTATTAATCTTTTGTGTGGGACTGTATCAAATGCTTTGCTAAAATCTAGGTAGGCTATGTCCACAGCCCCTCCATGGTCTACTACTTTGGTCACCCAGTCAAAGAAATCTATTAGATTCATCTGACATGACCTTCCCGCTGTGAATCCATGATGCCTTGGGTCCTGTACCCCACTAGCCTCTAGGTACTCAACAATTCTTTCCTTCATAAGTGATTCCATCATTTTCCCTACCACTGAGGTCAAACTAACTGGACTGTAGTTTCCTGCCTCTGCCCTGCTCCCACTTTTGTGAAGAGGAATCACATCTGCCCTCCTCCAGTCCTCAGGTACCACCCCATCCTTTCATGATTTTTTAAAGAGAGTAGTCAGTGGGGTCACTAGTTCTACCCTTAGTTCTTTTAGAATTCTTGGGTGAATCCCATCAGGCCCCATTGCTTTGTCCACCTTTAATTTTACTAGTTCTTTCAGAACCATTTCTTCTGTAAATGGACTGGTTTAGACCCCCATCTCCAGAGTGTTAATCTTGTTTGGTTTAGGTACCTCTCCTCCTCTTCCTTTGTGAATACTGAGCAGAAATATTCATTCAGTATCCCTGCTTTTTTACTGTCACCCTCTGCCCACATTCCCTCACCTTTATTAAGCTTCAGTATCTCTCCCTTGGTCTTTCTTCGCTCCTTAATGTATCCATAAAAGGTCTTATCCCCCTTCTTAACAGAGTTGGCAATCCTTTCTTCGGTTTGGGCCTTTGCTATTCTGACTGCCTTCTCTGCCTCTTTCTGCTTTAACTGATAAAGTTCTCTGTCCTGCTCCTTCTATGTTTCCTTATATTTCCTGAATGCTATCCTTTTCTCCCTAACCTTCCCTGCCACCTCTTTTGAGAACCATAGCATTCTTTTCCTTCATTGTGTTTTGTTGATTTGCTTCACACAAAGGCTTGTTGCCTCTGTGATTGCTGTTTTGATTGCTCCCCATTGCTCCTCCACCCCTCCTTCTTGCCTGTTTGCTAGTGCTTTTCTGAGGCACTCTCTCATTTTCCCAAAGTCAGCCCTCCTAAGGTCCAATACTCTTGCTTTTGTATGGCAAGACTCTATGGATGTGTTTATCGTGAACCACACTGTTTGACGGTCGCTTGTTCCCAGATGGCTACCCACTTCTAAATCTGAGATTCTTTCTCCGTCCCCATTTGAGAGTACCAGGTCTAAGATTGCTCCCTCCCGAGTGGGTTCCAATACTAGCTGTCTGAGGCATGCGCCTTGTAGGGCATCAAGAATGACCCTGCTCTTGGATGTGCCTGCAGCAAAGGTGTTCCAGTTAACATCTGGCATATTCAGGCCCCCATCGATAATATCTCCCCTTTTTCTGCCATTCTAAGGATGCCTTCTATCATTTCCTTGTCCATTCCCTCCCCCTGAGATGGGGTTTGTATATAACCCTCATGCAGATTGTGGTGCCATTTCCTGTCTCCAGGGTGACCCAGAGTGCCTCATCTGCTCCCTGTTTACTCTTTAGTTCTGTTGCTTTGATCCCTTCCCTTACATAGAGAGCTACTCCTCCTCCTCTTTTACCCTCCCTGTCCCTCCTGTAGATTGTGTATCCTGGTATGTTGACATCCCAGTCATGGTTCTCTGTGTACCATGTTTCTGTGACTGCCACAATATCCAGGCATCCCTCTTTCATCAAGGCCACTAGTTCAGGGAACTTGTTACACAGACTATGGGCATTAGTACTCATCACCCTCCAATTTTTGATGGCCTTATCCCTTTCTGCCCCATCCCTGTCCTTACTGCCTTTGTCTTTTTTTGCATTTACCTCTGTCCTGCTCCCTAATAACTTCTCTACCTTGGTGTTTACCTCACTAATTACCATGTTTTGTGGGGGGAGGCTGGGATTTCCCTGCTCCTTTTCAGTGCCTCCCCCTCTTGGCTAGTTTAAATGCTTGCCAATGAAGCATTTAAACCTATCACCTAGGATCCTGGAATGGAATATTTTATATTTTATTTATAGTGTTTTAATTATTCCTGTTGTATTTGATTGTGCGGTGCCCAGATCCTCTGGGATTGGGCGACTGAAAAATAAAATTTGCTTTACCTTGCCTTTTTGTAGGTCCTTAACCGCCTCCTTGCTGTCATCCCCTCCCACTAGCTTGGTATCGTCCACGAATAGGGCAATTTTGCCCTGAATACTTATGCTAATGTCACTGATAAAGGCATTAAACAGGACTGGCCCCAACACTGAGCCTTGGGGCACACCACTAGTGACTGTACTTTCATCAGACCTCACCCTGTTAAAAAACTACTTTTTGTTTTCTGTCCCTAAATCAATTACCTACCCAACTTACTATGAACTTGGCTGCACCCAGGTCATCCAACTTTTTCAGCAGGCAGTTGTGCAGCACTGAATCAAAGGCTTTACTGAAACAGAAGTAGAGGAGGTCCACTGGGTGGCCTATGTCGAGCTCCCTAGTGACCCAGTCAAAAAATGTGATTGGGTTCGTTTGGCACAACCTTCCCTCCACAAACCCATGTTGCCTGTCATCCTGCAGACCATTTTTATTTAGGTACTCTACCAAGTCTTGTTTTATTAAAGCTTCCATCAGTTTCCCCACTACTGACATAAGGCTGACTGGTCAGTAGTTGCCTGCTTCCTCCAAAATCCTTCCTTGTGGAGAGGTACCACATCAGCTCATCTCCAGTCTCCCAGCACTACACCTGTCTGAAGTGATCTGCTGAATAAATATGCTAAGGAACCTAACCATTTCACTTGCTAGCTCATTTAGCACCCTCGAGTGTATTCCATTAGGCCCTGGCATCTTGTCTTCCCTGAGCTGATCCAGGGCCTCTCTAACCCTACTGTTGGTGATTGATGGCGCTTCCATTTGTGTAACATCTTTGTCAGCAGCCTTGATGCCACTGTCTGGTACTGGACCTTTGTGTTCCTTAGTGAACGCTGAGCAAAATAAGTTGTTCAGAACAGTGGCCTTCTGCCTGTCTGCCTCCACTACTCTGTCATCTTCTCTGAGTCTAACTATTCCTCCCCTTTTCTTTCTTTTTTCATGTATATACTGAAAAAAGTGTTTGTTCCCTTCTTTAACCCCTTCCGCAAGCTGAAGCTCCATAGCGGCCTTAGCTAATTTCACCATACTCGTTGCTTCTTTGTTCTTCTGAACGTAGACTTCCCATGTGCTGTCTTCCTGAGTTCCTTTGTAGTTCCAACAGGCCTCCCTTTTGGTTCTGATTGTGGTCCTTATCTGGTTACTGAACCATATTTTTTTTTGGGGTTGTTCTTTTTGGTCACTGTTCTTACACACATCCTGGTAGCCTCTAAAATGTCTAACTTAACCAGCCCCCATATTTCTTTTACATCTAAATACTCCTGGATCCTTAACAGCTTGCTTCTGACTACATCCCTCATTTTGTGAAAAATTGGCTACTCTAAAGTTTAAAACCTCTGTCTTGGATTGCGATTTTTCTACCCCTAGGGCAAATCCAAACCACACAGAGTTGTGGTCACTTTTGACCAGTGACTCCCCAACCCTTGTAGCCCTTACTACCTCCGAGTTAGTGAGGACCTCATCTGGATGGTGTCCAGCCTAGTTAGGGCACTATCTAGTTGTGTAAGTAGCCAGTCTTGTAGGGCATCAACGACCTTTTGGCTCCTAGTAGAACCCGCCACTGGGATGCTCCAGTTGACATCGGCATATTCAGGTCTCCTACCACCACTGTATCCCCTTTTTGTGCTACACCTTTGATTTCCTCTAGGAGCTCTTTGTCCCAGCCCTCAGACTGCTCAGAGGCCAGTATACCACACCTATGTGGATCCTCTCCCCGTTGCCGAACTGAGTAGCATCCACAGGGGTTCCACACCCTCCTTTTTGATGTTATCTACTGAGATGGCATTTATCCCATCCTTTACATATAATGCTACCCCTCCCCCCACCCTCCCTTCTATCCTGTCTGAACAGGGCGTAGCCCGGGACCAAAAGGTTCCAGTCGTTTTTCTCCAAGGCCCAAGTCTCTGTGATGGTTACCAAGTCCTCTCGGGAATCCACCATCATTGCCTGCAGGTCACTTATTTTTCCAGGCTTCTGGCATTGATGCATACCCCTTTCCATAATCTGGACCCTGCTGCTATTCGATACTATTGGTTCTGCTCTTGGGCCTGCGGATGCGTGGCCCTGTGTTTGATTCCTAATAGTTTCAAACTGTTTTCTACATGTTTTTTTAGGCAGTGGGAGAGAAATTCCTGCTTGTGGGGGAATGACAACTAAGTTCCAATCAGAAGTGTATTTTCTGATAGGTGTTAGACTCCCCCTCACCTAGTTTAAATGGTCAAGACAGATGTTGAATTTCTGGCCAAGCACACTCACTCCTTCCTGTGTTAGGTAAGGTCCATCAAACCTGAATAGCTTCCTCTCCCAGAAGTTCCCTCATGAGTCTATGACTTGATATCCTTTTCCATGACACCATCCATGTAACCAAGCATTGAGTTCCTCAATGACCTTATTCCAGATTTTGTCTTTGCAATCCCCTTTACCCCACACTGGGAGGATCTCTGAGAATGTCAGGGTGGTCATTCTAGCCTCCAGCCATTTCCCCAGCCTAATGACATTTTGCTTGGTTTCTTCCACTGTTCAAGCAGACAGGTCATTCATACTGAGATGCAAGAGAACATTGGTTCCTTTCTCCACTTTGTCTACCAACCTCCCGATTCATTCAGTGTTGCATTGTGCAGAAGCTCAAGGGAGGTATTTAACCTTCACCTTAGGCTGCATACCTTTACTCAGGTGGGACTCGACTCCCCTGATCATTGAGTCCCCCAGAACAAGAAATTGCTTACTCCTGGATCCACCACATGTTTACTTGCTGCCTTTGGGTGCTGTCTCTCTGATCTGATTGATTGCCATCTGCTTATGAATTAAGTGGCCCTGGTAAATAGGGTCACTCATGCAGTGTAATTACCATTGAATGTGTTAGTCTATTTATTTTGTATGTATAAGTATATTTTACCTATTACTGCTCACTGTAGACTATCTATGTTTATCTTGCTCTCTTGTAACTCTGTACATTGCCCCTCTTGTTGTTATGTACCTTGTTTGAACCTATATTTTCATTGTACTTTCCCAGGTCGTACCTGAAAATAAGCATACAGATTGTCTAGTATACCTACCTGGTCAACAAAAGCTAAATAAATAAATAAATAAATGCTTCTGGTCCCCTCAATGAGCTCAGGGTCACCTCTTGCTGAGTCAGGATCCTTCATCTTCTCCAGTGGTGAAAAATGGTTCTATATTGAGATGATATTGGTCCGAACAGATCGTGGGTAGTCCATTCCTGAAATTTTCCTCCTCCCCTGACCCACTACCCCCAACCTCTAGGGCCAGTGGATTTTTAGGGGAGTGGACGTGGTTGGCTTGAACTCCAGATTAGCTGGTGATGCAGGCTGGCTATCTCCTTCCATGCCGCTTCCAGCTGAGCTTGAAGGTCATTCAGACTCCTGTAAGTGGGACACTGACCCATCCTCCAGAGCAGACTCCTGAAGACTAGTGCCCTGCAGCCCCTACAACTTACCACCTCCCTGAAAACCAAAACAAAAAGTGTGTGTGTGTGTGTTGTGGTCAATGGTATCAAAAATTTGAGGCAGTATAGCACAGTGGTCTAAGGCTCTGAGCTGCAAATCTGGTGACATCCAGCAGACCAGACCTGGGTTTGAATCCAACAGCTTCCACTTGCATACTGTGTGACCCTGAGCAAGTCACTTAACCTCCTTGTGCTCCCAGGTCGTTCCTGTAAAAAAGCTATCAGCTTAGTGTGCTATACCTGGTTAAACAACTAAATAAAAAAAATTAAAAAAAGCCTTGCTTAAGTCCAAAAAGAGAGCAATAGTGGTATGTTTACAGTCTAAGGCTGTAAAGCAGTTGTTAGTGACTTTGACCAAGGGGGAGATACTGCTATGCTTAGAGCAGAAGCCCAACTGCATGGGGTTGATGAGGGAG
Source organism: Neoceratodus forsteri (assembly GCA_016271365.2). Lineage (NCBI taxonomy): Eukaryota > Metazoa > Chordata > Ceratodontiformes > Ceratodontidae > Neoceratodus > Neoceratodus forsteri. The sequence goes on along the minus strand of CM057450.1, from coordinate 432,335,976 downwards.
TGCATCTCAAGATAATGTTTTATTTGGTCATGGATCAATTTCTTCAACAGTTTGACTAGCACAGGTAGGTTAGAGATAGGTCAATAATTATGTGGTGAGGTTTTATCCCCCCACTTGAAAGAAAAATGAAATAATATGTGCTATCTTCGATAGTGATTTGACCTCACAGTTTGATAATGAGAGGTTGAAGAGATGCATAATGGGTGCAGTAAGGATTGTGCATCCTATTTTTAAGAACAGTGATTCAATGTTATCTGCTCCTGCCTTTTTTTAGGGCAAAAAATGAGAAGTAAGTGTCCCATCTCCTTATATGCGACCTGCTGAAAGTTGAAGAGATATGGGACATTTGGGGGGAGTTTGGCAGGCTGAGAGTCAGAAGAGGTAAACTAGCAGAGGCAGAGGTGCTAATTAGCTAGCAGATATGTTTGAAAAATGATTTGCTCAATCCTGGTTCTTCGATTCCTAATAGGTATGCTTTCTTAAGCTATAATACCCTGTCCTGCACCTCAGAATACAGCAACCACTATAAATTCTGCTACATATGCACCCTGTCCTGATAACGCTAAACCTGCTGCATTGCCTGTTCTCGATGATAACTTCTATCACTATGCGCTCTATGGCACCCAATCTACATGTCACAAGATCTGCTGAACAAGTAACTCCAACTCGCCGCAGTATGCACCATTTCAGCATCCCTGTCAAGGTGTTGCTATCTGCTTCTCTGGGCCTTTTTGTGCCCTGCTCTCCTCGGTCACCACCTCAAGCCAGTACCCTCAAAAGGGGAAGGACTCGTCTCCTAAAGTTACTATTAAATGCCATCATAAAGCTTCTTCTCTTACTGCTTATTTGCACAGGTGAGATTGAACTAAACCCTGGCCCTATCCTCCCTATCTCTGCTCCTACTAAACTGGCTAACTTAAAGGGCCTTCTGCACATTAATGTTTGTAGTTTGTTAAAGCACTTTGATGCCATTCAATCCTGGATCTGCTATGCACAACCAGACATCCTGGTGGTTACTGAATCATGGCTAAAATCTGCAAACCAGGATCACGAGATCAATATCCCACCCTATAACATATATAGAGCTGATAGACTAACTGGGGGTGTTGTCATTCATGTTGCTGATAAGTTTACATCTTCTCTAGTCAAGTCCACCTCGTTGTCTAAGGAATATGAATGTGTTACTGTTAAAGAGCAACTTCACCAGTCAACCCCTCTTCATATCATTGGATGTTACAGGCCTCCCTCAGCGGGGCACAAAATCCTGAACAACTTGAGTGAGACTCTACCAACTATATCCTCAGAATTAATCATCATGGGTGACTTCAACATGGACTGGCTATCGGCTACCTCTAAGCCACTGAAGGAAGTCTGTGATATGTTTGGGCTTACCCAGCTTGTTCAGGAACCCACCCACCCAAACTGTAAGAATCCACAGAACAGTACAATATTGGATCTAATCCTAGTGAACAAGCCTCACCTTTTTTCCCACACTAGCACACTTCTTAATGATCTTAGCGATCACTGCACCATTGCCTGCGTGAGCTCTGCCCCCAAAGTGATATCTACCTCTAGGTTTGTCTACAAGAGAAGTCACCAGAACTTTGACCCTAACGCCTTTCTTTCTGAACTTAAATTCTCTAACTGGCAAAACTTCTATCTGGCCGGCATGGTAGTCGAAGCATATGCAATTTTCCAATCCATAGTTCATGATACTCTAAATAGACATGCTCCGTTGCTTAAAATACGTACCAAAAAGAAGCCCTGTCCATGGTTCATGACTAGTCTAAAAACTGCACTGCTAAACAGGGATACATTATGGAAAAGGGCTAGAAAATATATACAACCATTTGTCTGGGCAGCATTCAGAGCTGCTAGAAACATGTGCACCAAGCTAATCAGGACTGAGAAATCTAATTACTTCCATGCTGAGCTTGAATCCGCATCTAACTGCTCGGCCAAATTTTGGAAAATGCTTAGGGTCATAGAAGATTTTCGCCCAGCCAGTTCTTTACCCCAGAAAATCACATTTGGTGGCATCTCCACTATGGATAAAAATGAGATCCTTGAGCTCTTCAACAAGCACTTTGCGATAGCAGGTCTGGCTTTCGACACCTCACCAGCATCTATACTTTGCTCACAGCTGAGTAGCCATGATTTGGCATGCCATACTCCAGCTACCCCTTCCCACGAAGGAGTATTCTCCTTCACTCCAGTTACACTGAAACAAGTAGAGGATCTACTGCTGAACTTAGACACAAGAACATCAGCAGGGGCTGACAATATTGAACCATACTACCTAAAGTTGTGATATTACATTTTGTCTCCCCCATTACTCACCTCTTTAATATGTCCCTTGCTGAGGGAGCACTCCCCGCAGTCTGGAAGACAGCTCATGTAATTCCCCTGTTTAAATCCGGGGACCCCAGTGATCTAAATAACTACTGACCAGTATCACTGTTGCCCATCCTGTCCAAACTACTGGAAAAGGTGGTTAATGAGCAGCTTAGGTGTTACCTGGAGACACTCAACCTGCTGAATCCTGTTCAGTCAGGCTTTAGACCTCACCACAGCACTGTATCTGCATTGGCTAAGGTTACTAACGATTGGCAGATTGCCCTGGACTTTGTTTCTCGACCTGAGCAAAGCTTTTGACACAGTGGACCATGACTTACTCCTGGTTGCGCTAAGAAACATTGGAGTGGATCAACTAGTTTTAAGCTGATTTACTCACTACCTCTCTGAACGTCAACAGCTGGTTAAGGCTGATAATAAGCCTCTCTCCTTAAAAAACCTTGTTAAGGGGTGTTCCCCAAGTGTCTATTTTAGGCTGACTACTTTTTGCTGTTTATATTAACTGCATTAATACTGGTATCGCCGTAGCTAACATCCATTTGTTTGCTGATGATACTGTCTTGTACATTGCCAGGCCTACTCTGGAACTTGCCTGTAGTGATCTCAAGGGAGACTTTGACCATTTACAGAAAAATCTACTACAACTAAAGCTTCTAAATGCAAAGAAGACTAAGGCCATGCTAATTGCTTCTTCTACCCTTGAAAATAAACACAGTCTCCCTGGATCTGTCCCCCTCGTATCCACACTACTGGGTGAGCCGTTGGAGTTCGCTGAGAAATTTAAGTACCTTGGGTTTTGGTCAGACCACAAATTGGCCTTTGTCCACCATATTGATGAACTTTCAAAAAAATTGAAACACAGACTTGGACTCTTCTTCCAAATTAAAAATCTACTTACTCTGGAAGCAAAAACTAGGATGGTTCACACTACATTCATGCCTCTTTTGGATTATGCTGACTTTCTGTATGGCCAGGGCCCAAAGTTCTCCCTGTCTAAGCTGGATATTCTCTAACATCGAGCTATTTGATTCATAACTGGTCTCCCATATGCCACCCATCACTGCAAGCTTTATATCATGGTAGGAGGGAGCTCACTATGTTTCAGATGACAAAAGAACGCAGTGCTCTGGATGTTCAGAGCCATCACTAATATGCTACCGCATTGTATTGTGAGTTGTCTGCCCACCTGCAGTGCTGGAAAGTACACATTGAGAAGCCTCTCACATATCTCACTATTTATTCCTAAGGTGAATACTAGGCATGGTAAATCTGCTATAAGCCATACTGTACCTGTCATTTGGGACGCTATACAGAAAACCCTAAAGTTGGCAATCCTTGTGAAAATGAGCTTCTTTAAATCCTTATACAAACGTTCTTTTAAGGAAACCCGTAATTGCTTCCAATAATGGCACTTCTCACATACTTATCCTAGGAACAGGAATTCTCTAATTAAGCTTCTCCCCTTATGTCTGTTCTGCACCTTGTTTCACTATTTGTCTCAGCATTTTTTTTCTTTTATTGATTTATCTTTAACCCCTGTAACTCCCTTCTCTAATGTATCAATCTTTCTCTCTCCTCCTCTGCTCCCTGCCTTCTTCTGACACTGTTACCTGGATCCTTTATACCTCCCTCTGACTATAACTTGCTGCCTTAGGTCTTAAGTTTGTTGCTTTTTAGTATGTAGGTTATTATTCATAAATTTATGTGCATTCCTCCTTGTTTATTCCTGCATTGACTGTATTGCTGTATGTATTGCTATATGTATGTACTCCTATATGTTGTAGCACTATATATATATATATATATATATATATATGCCTTGTATTCATATATGTGACTGTCCAGGCCCATCTTGTAAATGAGTTCTTCTCAATGATGTTCACCTGGTTAAATAAAGATTGATTAATTGATTGAAAGTCATTACCTGCTGCAGCAAACTGTAGGTTAATTTCTTCTAGGATCAACTGCTTGACTGTGGTCATCTGGGTACCATTATTTATTTATTTAGTTTTTATTGACCGGGTAAGTGCACTAGACAAATTCTGCCTATTTTCAGGCACAACCTAGGGAAGGGGGATACAGATGTATGCCAACTGACCTTGAACCAGATTAAGCTGTTGGTGGCATTTTTAGTGAATGAGGGGAAATTTGGCCAGGGCACTGGGGAAATTCCCCTGCTGACCAGTAGGGGAAACCTCTGGCCGTTGGAGGATGGCTAGCTCAGTGCTTGAGCAGATGGAGTTGGAGGAGGGCATACGGGCTGTTGAGGAACTGGTCTCTCCCTCAACTATTGCCTTACATGAGACTACAGAAATTTTGCCTATGGAAGAGAATTCTATGGAAATACAGATGACGGGTAATGCTTTGGTACCTGAATCCCTAAACGTTTTTAACACAGTACTGGGAGAAATGTTTGCTGTGGAATCTGATGGTACTTTAACTAATTCTGCACTTACAGCTACCAAATTGAAAAATAATCCTAGAAGAAGAAGAAAGGACTTTCCACTGGAAGAGGCAAGAACTTGCCACGGCACTTGAAAAAGCTACTGTGGGTGAAGTCAAGGCTAGTTCGGCCTTACCTGACAACCTAGCCACATCATCTATTTGTGCTACAGACATGGGCAAATCATCTTCTAACCAGCAACACTCCATGAATGCAGTTCTATTCCAAAAGCTGCCCCATGATCTGGACACAGCAACAGTATTTACCTTCACCACACGAATGGAAAAACGGACAACAAAGTAAGCAGCTGGCCCCACGGCAAAACCAGTTCAGTTCATGGGCTGACAGATCAGAACCCAATGAAATGCCCTGGATGGTTGAACATTTCCTGAAAGCTGCAGGCTGGGTTTGCTTACCCAAAGTGGGTAAATGGATCTCCAGGTTTACTCCAATCAAGATACTGGGGATAAGCATGTCAGAAACTATATATTCTGCTAAACAATGCAATAAAACTGTTGTTGCACAGCAACCAGAGGGTGAAATTGTTTCAGTCAGACAAAAGAAAACTTCAAACTCTGTGACTGCTCCTGTAGAAACTGTCATATCTGACTCACCCCTGGCTTTACCAACAGAGCTTCTGCTTACACAGAACCCCAATTTGGAACTCACAGAAATAGCTCGAGCCCCACCCCTCCCTCCTTGATACCAACCAGGGCTAGAGATGAGGCCCTCAGTGATTTACACATTGAGCAGAACCAGGACTTAGAACCAGGACCCACAGAACACCAGGAGGGCCCTCCACCAACCTCTAATAATGAACAGAATAGACAAAACTCAAGATCTTATGCTTCTTTTTTCAAACTCTAGTTTATGCTGCCAAGAGACATAATGCTGTTCTCCTCCTGTATAGGGGGGTGTGTAGATGCTTTTCCAGATAGGAAATTTGTAGCTAGACATTTATTGAAGGGCAGCTTGCATTTTTATTCCTCTGAAATTTATGCATTAATTCACATTTCAGATGAATCGTCTTTTGATGTGAGCTTTAAGCTCACTAGTGGTTTAGAAAAATTCTGGGAGAGATATAACTCTGTTAAAAGCTCTCCTTTATCGTCTCCCTTTAAGGTCATTCCATTAACTAGGCCTGCTCATAAAGTTGTGACTGTCTTATTTAGGAATGAGGGAATGAGTGTCACCAATTTAACATTTTGGCTCAAACAGAGATGTAATGTGGTAGGCCTTCCAGAAGCCATTTTCTATACTGAAGATATCTGGAGGGGGGTTGGTGTATAAAGGTGATATTAAGGTCAACAGAGGCTGGGTTACAACATCTGCCTAACTCTTTCTTTTTTTAGGCCGAGATAGAGACATCCTGTTCTATGCAGGACAACCCAAAATGTGTTACAAATGTGGTATGCCAGGACACATCAGCAGCGTGTGTAAGAAGCTGCACTGCGTGCTCTGCAATTGTTTAGGCCATATGAGTAGCCACTGCATGAACACAACTATCTGCAATTTATGTGGAACCCCAGGTCACTCTTATGCTACATGCCCTAATGCCACCTGTAGACAAACAGGTGCTAGTGATTTTGATGAACAGAGACTAATAACAGCTATGGCACAAAGGACGCATTCGGCCTCTACTTCTTCCTGATCAGTTCCTACCCCTGCCCAGATCCTGGTCCCCCCCACACTACAGCCTACTGCAGGAGATGAGGACATTGCTGATGTCCCAGACCCCCCCCACCACCACAAGAGGATAGTGAAGCTAGCACATATGAAGAGACAGTTAATAATATACCCCTGCCAAAGTTTACACCTTCATGTACTGATAAACTAGCTATGCCCCCCCAACTCACTACCATGCCAGTTTCTGAGACACAACACAGCCAGATGGTGACTCGGAAAAAATGTGGGAACAGCCAGTTTCTAAAGTCCCCAAAATTTCTACCACCCCTGCATCCAACCATTTCCAAGCCTTGCAGAAAACGGACTTCTCTGACACTGAAACTGAGGATTCACAGGCAAGCTTAGAACCAGTAGAGGGCATGTCTGATACTGAACATACTGGGATGGATGAAGGTATACAGCCCAACCTGAAACATAGGGAGAGATGAAAAAACAAATGAAAAACTCTAAGTCAACCAAATGGAACCCCCCCTAAATATTTCTATCTACCATTTTAAATGATTGCTTCTATCTCAAGCCGCACAATTAATGTGAATAGCATTAACAATAAATGGAAATAGCTTTTTGTTTACTCTCATTTGCAATCCTCTAAATCTGAAGTAATAGTTTTACAGGACACCAGGCTACACACTGTAGCTGAACTTTCTCATGCAACAAAATGGTAGCATACTGGGGTTTCCTATTGGTCCATAGGACCGGAGACATGTTCTGGGGTGTCAATACTTTTTCATAACACCACTGTGCAGGTAGTGAAATTGATTGACTTACTCCCAGGAAGGGTCCTGCTTTCAGACATTGTTTATAAAGTTACCTATTTTCATCTTATTATTGTCTATGCCCCACAAAAGAAATCTGACCGGGCTGAACTGTTTAAACAATACAGGCATATCTACACACCTCTCATATTATTATATGGTGAGGGAATTCAATTGTGGAGTTTTCCTAACAGAAAGAGGTGGTAGTATCACTACAAGGAAAGTTTACTGCGCTACAACATGCTTGAAATCAGTAATTCAAATTGCTGGGTTGGAGGATGCATACCATCAGGTAACGTATAAAACAGATCCCACATTCCACAAAGGAATTTTAACTACTTGCATAGATTCTTTTTTTTACAGATAAATCCATGTCTTTATGTACAAGATGGCAGCCACGCTGGGACAGTCTGCAAAGTAGCTCATGTAGAGCAGAATTTTTAGTTTGTTCTGTGTTGTTTTTATTTTTATTTTATTTTATAGCATTTCTATTATGGCATTGCAGGAGACTCAGGAGATCGCCGCAAATTGTTTATGAACCAAGAAATTGAGTGGTGTTTTTTGCCGAGAGCTGAATGTGGATCGTTTGTTTTTAACCCGGCTGGACTGTGAATAATTTTGATAGGCGTTGGGGCGAGTGGAGCCGCCTGAGCACATTAGAGCATTTTGAAATTGCCGTCTTGTTCTTGTCAGCACTGGGGGAGCAGAGCCGTCTGAATCTTCTGAATATTTTTTATCTGCTGGTCAGTTTCTGCTGGCTCCACTCTTAGCTACCTGGATTACCCCGCTATTTGAAATGGATTTTCGACTTGGTTGGGATGTTAACTCCTGACTGTGTGGTAAGGAAGCTATGACTTTCAGTGGGCAGTGTTGGGGCGGGATAGCTCCCTGTATTCCCACCATTGCTAGGGTTATTCCCGATTCCTGGGACTGAACAGGAACTGAGTGGATTTTGCTCCAGGGAGCTGGTGCTATTATCAACATATGTTCCTAAGAGGCCTTAAGACTAGTCCTGATGGCCTAGTTTTGGGGCTGCTGTAGCTGCTGGTCTCGGGAGTGTTGGGAGCTTGTTTGTGATGGTGTGGAGGGGGTACCCCCTTCCTCTGCCCCTGTGTTTGATCTGGATTTACGTTCTCTCTTTGGAGTGAGTTGGATGCTGAACTTTGAGTCTGCAGACATCTGTGTGGCGAGACTTATTGGACGTGGCCTAGTGGAATGAGGGAACCAGAAGAAATCTTGTTGAAGGTTTTATGTGGATATATTTTCTCTACCCTGTGCTGGAATGTGGATTACTTGCACTGTATGGACATTGAGAAATGGTTTGCATCCCTCTATATTTTCATCTATTTTGGATCCCTGGTGGTGAGAAGACTGGGTGTCCATTTTCTTTTGCTGATTTTTTCTGATTTATTTTCTTTTGGATTTTGTACTTTTCTATGGAAGCGGATCTCGAACTTGGGCAGTGAGAGAGCCTACATTCCTGCCCTCCTGGTTATGAGAGGACTTTGGAGGGAGGGGTACAGCTATATGAAGAGATTGGCGACTCTCATTACTTTTATGGATTTTTACTTTATCGGGCAGTGAGAGTGCCAGATGATTTTTTTGTTTACTGACTTTTTTCTTGTTTTAGAATATTATGTCACTGTCGTTTATGTTATTTTGTGAGGGATGATTGTAATGGCCATATAAAATTGAGTGTAGGATTCAAGTGACACAATATATGTGGGGTAGGGTAATATATATTTTAAGTAGTATTTTATTGTATTAAGTTGGGAGTGTTTAGTGTATTTATTATTTTGTTAGTGTGTTATTTTATAGTTTGAGATAATTGTTTAGTTGGGGTGGGTTCATGGAGGGACTTTATTAGTTTTTTAGTTTGGTTTATTTATTTAGTTGCAAAATGTGTTGGATGCCGGCCTCCACAGTTCAGCACTTTTCATCCTCTGCTCTTCATGCCCTCCACCCTTTCTCTACTCCTTCTCTCCAATTTGTGACCTACCAGCACTGTAGAGAACTTGGTATTATCTGTAGGAGGAGGAGGAGGAGGAGGGGGGCTGGGGGTTGAGAACAGTGGAGGATAAACAAGGGAGGTCACCGAATTGGGGTGGTAAGACCCAGAAGAAGCCCTGGGGCAAAATGGAATCCTGATTGTGGTTTACCATGTCTGGTGCCCATACCCAAGGGCACTATGGATTGTGATAGACAGAAGGCCCAGGCGGCCCGGGAGGTTCGTCCAACTCGGGCAGTGTTGTGCAATGCCAGGTCCATCAAGAACAAGACTGCAATTATTGCAGATCTTGTTGAAATGGTGGACCTGGCATGCATTACTGAGACCTGGCTGGATAAAAAATTCTGGCCCCATTTTGGAGGCTATGATTCCATCTGGGGACTCAGCCATGCACCGCCTGAGATTGGATCGTGGGGGGGGGATTGCAATCTGTTTCAAGACCGGACTGAACCTCATGAGGGTACTAGTTGAGGAGGTTGAGTCCTTTGAGTGTTCAGTAGTAGCAGGTGTAGGCTATCGAATCGCCCTCATCTACCATCCACCCGGTGATGAGAAGCGATTACTTCAGGAAGTGGTGGACTTCGTTATCAACATGGCATTTGAGTCACCCAGATTGATGGTTCTGGGTGACTTCAGTGCCTGGGTTGATGACGAACTCTCGTAATTTGGTCAGCACTTCCTCCCAGTCAATGACATCTCTGGGCCTTACACAGGTGGTTTCCACTGTTAATCATAAACATGGACACTCTCTCGACTTAATCTTTCTCCTAGGGACCGAAACATTGGACTTGGGGATGGAACCAGTTTGGTGGTCTGATCATTACACTGTGGGGTTTAGTTTTAGCACCTCCCCTCATAGGCCTACCCCTGTGGAGATGGTTAGGTACCACCCTTTATGGGACATAAGTTCCCATGGCCTTGTGGTGGTACTCAACCTCTCATCCCTCTCTGTGGCAAGCAGTGACCCAGAGACCCCCGTATCGGCTTATAATTTAGCCATTTTGGCTGCTCTGGATTCAATTGCTCCAGTCCGTGTTCGCCCTCTCTCCTTTTGTCCCTGATCCCCTTGGTTTGATGGGACTTTTGAGGGAGATGCTGAGATTAGGGCGAAGGTTAGAGCATTGCTGGTGAAAGTCCGCCTTTGATGCCGACCACCGTAGATTGATGGACTACTGTTTAGTCTATCAGTCAGCAATCACCCGTAAGAAGGCAGAATTCTTGTCTGGAGAGACTGTGGTTGCTCAGAATCGACCAGCTCAGCTATTCCAAACTGTGGACAGACTGTGCAACCCAGCCTGTCTGCATGTTCAAAAAGCTTTTTCGCAATTAGAGTGCGATGAGCTTGCTCAATTCTTTGCAAATAAGGTGACTGACATCAGGGTGGTTCTTCAGCCAGCACACTCTATGGGGGTTGTTTGTGATCAGTATGGGGTCACCGTACCTCAGTTTTCCTGGAGTACCTTCAGTCGACTGGAGTTCATGGATGTCATGAGGATCATCCAGAGTGTGCGCCCTACATGCTGTAGTTTGGACCCTGGACCGACCTCCCTAATTTTGGGTTGTATTGACATCATCGGTCCAATCCTTGTGCAGATAGTCTGGTGCTCCTTGGAATCTGGAGAGTTTCCTAGCTCTCTGAAAGAGGTGGTGGTGACACCACTCCTGAAGAAAGCCACCTTGGACCCAGACTGCCACGCAAATTACAGACCTATCTCTAACCTTCCCTTTGTAGGGAAGGTGATTGAGAAAGTAGTGACAGTGCAACTGGAGGACCATTTGACCATCCATGACATCTATGAACCACTCCAGTCTGGTTTTCATAAAAGACATAGTACCGAGACAGTGCTGGTTCAGGTGCTCAATGATCTCCTGACGGCGAGAGATCAGAAGAACCATTCCATCTTGGTTCTTCTGGATCTTTCTTCAGCCTTTGACACCGTGGACCACATGGTGTTGATAGGATGCCTGAAGCATATCTGTAGAATGTCAGGGACAGTCCTTAGATGGTTTACATCATTTCTCATGGGTAGAACACAAAGAGTTGTATCTGGAGGGTTTTCTTCAGGCCCAACTGCTTTGTCTTCTGGGGTGCCTCAGGGTTCAGTGCTGTCATCCATGCTGTTCGTGGTGTATATGCTACCCCTCGGAGACATTGTAAGAAAGTATGGGCTGAGGTTTCACTGCTATGCAGATGATACTTGACTCTACCTCTTTTTTGCACCCGACCAGGATGGAGCTCTCTCGGTCTTTAACAACTGTCTGAAAGAAATCCAGGAATGGATGGATTCCAGTTGGCTGAAGTTGAACTCAGAAAAGACTGAGGTACTGGTTGTGGACCCAGGTCATCAGATAGAGGGGTCGGGTGTTGGTGCGCCCTCTGGAATTTTTCTTGGTGGCGTCTCACTCCTGACCTCTGAATGGGTGCGTAACCTGGGGTAGTTTTTGATGATGGACTGACCTTACATTCTCAGGTGTGAGCTGTCATCAAAACTTCCTTTTACCATCTTAGGACTATCGCCAGGATTAAGCATCTGGTACTGTCTGATGACCTTCCTACCCTGGTCCACACCTTTGTGTCCTCGTGCTTGGATTACTGCAACTCCCTTTATCTAGGGCTTTCTAGGGTTGAAATCCATCACTTGCAGCTGGTGCACAACGTGGCAGCATGGCTTTTGACAGGATCTTCACGATCCTGCCATATTACCCAGGTGCTGCGTGAACTGCACTGGCTGCCAGTACAGTGGCGGATCACCTTTAAAGTCGGTTTACTGGCTTTTAAAGCCCTACATGGACAGGGCCTGCACTATCTGAAAGAGCTTCTGGTTCCTTACTGCCCTGGTTGATCACTCTGCTCGGCCAACGAGGGGTTGTTAGAGATTCCAAGGGTGAATTTGAAGTCATCAAGTTGTAGAACCTTTGCGTATGCAGCCCCCACCCTTTGGAATTCTCTACCTTGCTGGTTACAGGAGTGTGCAACTGCAGAGGAGTTTAAGCAGGGTTTAAAAACCTACCTGTGGAAAAAAGCTTTTAGAGTTAACTGAAATGAGCAACTGTTGTATTGGTATCTGATTTTAATTGTATTAATTTGTCATTTGATGTTGTATGACTTGTGTTTATATTGTTAGGCACCTTGGCAATGGAAAGGTGCCATACAAATAAATTTATTATTATTATTATTTACAAACTGCCTGGGTCATACCAGATGAATATTCAGACCATAGTGAACTGCACCTGGTAATTGGTTCCCAACCAGCTCACTCACAGGGTTCTGGGCTATGGAAATTAAACTCTTCTACACTTGTACAAGAAGAGGTTAAGCAACACATTCAATATTTTATAATTTCCAGGAAATCAGTTTATGATCCTAGCCTATGGTGGACAGACACTAAAGCAGATCTGACAACATTACTGAAAGCCATTAATAAAGCTTGCTTTTATTTATTTATTTATTTATTCATGACAATTTCGGATAACACCTTTGAGCAAACAGTGCTCTTTTACAAAGATTCCACGTCTTGGACAATGGACAAGAATAGACAAGAACAGGCAGGTAGATAACAGTTAATACAATTACAGTACAATTACAGTACATGAGCTGCCAGTGGCTTTGTCAAGATAAGACAAAAGAATTAGTAACAGGTAAAACATTACATTACAGAATGCATGAGCTGCCAAAGGCTTTGTCAGGTGATGTAACAAGTGCATGAGAGGGCCAGAGGTAGTTGGTGAGAGGATAAGGTAGTAGAAGACAGGCAAGAACAAAGGGGGTGGGGGATTGGAGGGATAAGATAGATGGTAAAGGAGAGGAGTAGGTGGTGATGAAGGGGAGGGGAGAAGGGATGGGAGATGTAAGTGGGGGTAACAGGATGGGTGGGGAAAGCAGAGAAGAGTTAGTATGGGCAAGGAGGAGAAAGGAGAGAGAGAGAGAATATAAAAGCTAGGAGATGCAAGGGGTAATAGGTGAGGGGAGGGACAAGGTTGTGAGAGGGAATGGAGAGAGGGAGGAGTGAAATCTGGGGGGGGCTAGGGAGAAGGCTGAGGTGGCGGATGTGAAATATTGCAAGGAGTTAATAAGGAGGGAGTGGGGTGTGGTGAGAGTGCATAGGTAATATAGAGAGGCCAGAAGGGCAAGCAGGGAATTTAAGTGTAGCAGTCACAGAAGACACTGGCCACCAAGTGCTGTCATAGTTTGTGCTTGAAGGAGCTGAGATTCGGTGCATTGGTGATATCCACTGGGAGTGTGTTGAACCAGTTAGAGGCCCTAACTTTGTAGGAGTGCTGCCATTGAGTGGTCCAGCAGTGGGGAACTGCAAAGATTAGTATTCCAGAACTTCTGGTAAGGCAGGTGGCACAGTGAGGGGAAAGTATAGACTGAACCCCTGGTGGAAGGAGGCTTAGCACTGTCTTCTTAACAAGTAAGCAGGTCTGATACTTAATTCTTTTAGAGATCATGATTATTGTCAGTATTTAGAACAACGTAGGCAACTGCAACATCTTATGTCCCTAGCACAAATTACAAAGCATAATTTCTCATTTTAGATAAAAGCAATCAAAACAGACATGAGACAATTCCATAACAAACAAACCCGTTCTTTACAGATGGAACAAGAATATGGTACACAAGGGAAGTGGGCTAACATCTGTCCTTTCATGAGTTGTAAGGACAGAGTAAACAAAAAAAGATAGAAGCTGTACTAGGAGTTGATAACACTATTAAAACTAACCCCCAGGAAATTATGGTGGAAGTAGGTAGATACAGCATGTGACTGACCTGTTTAAAGAAGAACCAGTACAGGAAGACAGTATTTCTACATTATTAGACTCCTTAGAACTTCCAAATTGCCCTCCCTCCATATTACAATCTCTTACCAGCCCAATAGCTCCTTTAGAAGTGACACAAGCCATAGCATCACTAGGGACAGGAAACATGCCAGGGAAGGATGGTCTCACAGCTGAACTGTACACATTTTTTAGTACGACTATTGCAGTAGAGCTGGCAGCAGTTCATAATTTTCTGCTACAAGTCTCTCACCTACCCTTAGATTCTTTAGGAGAGTTACTTATCTTTCTCTATAAAAAAGGATATAAAAGGATTTAAAAAAATTGGAGAGCCATCAGCTTACTGAATATAGACTTTAAGATATTGACTAAAATCTTAAATAAACATTTATTGACCACAGCTCCTGATTAGAGATCATATTACAGATATTACCATAACATCAGTACCCATTAAAATTCTAGGGATAGCATTTGGGTTGACCCCACAAGTTATACATAACTGGGACCAAAAGCTAGAGATAGGGAAAGAAATGGTGCAAAGGTGGAACCGCTGGCCACTTAATGAAATGAGGCATGTACATTTGATCAAAACTTTTTTTATTACCTGTTTTCATTTTCTTAAGTCAAATATTTCTCCACCAAGATCCCGGGAAACAACTTTAGTAAGCATATTTTTTCAGGCCATCTGGGGAAGCAGACTCAATCCAATAAAAAGGAACATTCTATATTTGTCAACAAAACAGGGAGGTCTGAATATGATAAACCCGGTTATTTTCTTAAACTGTTAATTTATATTCACAAACTTACACCCATTGCTTAAACAAATGGAAAGAATATGGACTGACTTGGTCTTCTCCTCAGCGGAATTACGTTTCAGGGCTTGGGCTTAGGAAGCAGGGACACTGAAGATTCTACAAACTAATCCACGGACTATACCATATTTAAGAGTGGTATTTCTTAAACTAAAATCACAGAGAATATCCAGTTCCATGATATTGACAGAAACAAAAAAAAAAGTTTATGTAGCAGTTATTGAGACCTACTTTACAGAACCCATAACTTTCCTTAAATGTCCTCAAACACACTTGCCATTCCTACAACAGTTAATTCAGGAGCCACAAATACCCCCAAAGCTACAAGATATCCATTGGCTTTGTTGTCACGAAAAATTAAATATAAAGGACAATCAAAAACACCAAACAGGTGGAAGAGAGGATCTGTTCTATACTAGGATGCATTCAGGAATTGGAAACCATGAGACATCTCTTTTTTTCCTGTCTATATATACAACACTTTTGGGATTATGTGTAATGAATATGGAATGAACCCTAGTTTTCTACTGTATCATATGAGAATCTCATCTATGGCGCATATAATACTCATTGGAGGAAGTGGGATAGTAGTACCTTAAATGTGGTATTTGCTGTGTTCAAATTGTTCCTTTGGAATAATAGAAGCCAATTTACTTTACAGCAAAAGCACATATCACATATTGAACTTGTACAAAAAAATCACTGTGGAATTGTAGAATATTTATTTTTTTGAATCCAAAAAGTATATACGGAAAGTCTTACTTCAAAAATGGAGGAAATGCCATGGATCACAGACAATGCTGTCCCTATCACTTGAATGTTCCCCTTTTTTTCTTTTCTTTTTTTCAAATCATTTTTCCTAGTGAAATGAACTGTCTAGGAAATTGTTATTTGAAAACCCCTTTAGTTTTGTAAATTTGTTCAAGTGTTTTTCCATGTATGATTTCCTTATGTAAAGATATTGTATTTCTTTTATGACAAGTTTTATTTGTTTTATGTTTTTTTTTTCTTATACTTCCTTTATTTTGATAAAACTTTGACATACATAAGATTATACTGTTACAATTGAGTTGATCTTGTTACTTATACAATGTCTGGCTGTTTGAAACTACAGCTTGACTAGTTCATGTTAATACAGAACTGTAATATGGCAAAATAACATTGTTCAATAAACATAAAAATAAAAAAGAAAGAATAAATAAAAAGCATTACTATGGGCTAAGAACAGTATCGTTAATAACAGTTCAGAGATTTAAGGTTATTTTCTATTAGAAACCACTTTGAGCTGTTCTCCCCCACTTAACGGGGTAAAGCAGGTACTTTACAATCATTAACCTTGTTGAGGGTATTTTCTGTGCTATCTGGGTTAGTTAACAATGTGCTTTTTTCAGCTGTATTCTACCTTTATTTAAACTAGAGACTCTATCATTTAGACCATCTTTCCACAGCTTTCAGAAGGTCAGATGTTTACTTGATTTGTTCCTGAATCAGTTCCCATCTGGTCCAGCGGGATGTGAAGGCTGCCATTCTGTCCTGGAGTGCAAAGGACATCTGTTCATTGTGCTGTATAACGATTATCAGAGATTTCCATTCTGAGGTCAGCGGGGGACTCTCCCGAAAACATTTTTTTGTGATAGCTTTATAAGCAGCACATAATAGGATGGACCACAAATATAGGATAACCTTGTCTTTTATCCCTGTTGGTGGTATTCCCAAGAGTAGATTAACCCCAGTTAAAGGGTGCTGTAAATCTAAGATTGAAATTATATGCTGAGAGACTAGGTTCCAAAAGTTAGTTATTTTGGGACATTCAAAAAAGATGTGTTTATGGGATGCCCTGGCTTCCCCACATTCCCTCCAACATTGGGGGAGAGCTCCCGGGTTCCAAAGGGCTACCATCGTGGGGACCAAAAAGAATCTCACTCACATTCTCCAAACAAATTCTCTTCAAATTGGAGATGAGGTGGTGGCCCACATTCCCTTCCACACCTTACTCTAATCTCTATTGGGTATTGTGTGTGCTAACTCCTTCTCCCAGCTAGTTTTTATTGGGTCCATAAAGTGAGTTTTTTGAAGAATTAAGTATTTATAAATGGTTGAGATGGCTTTTTCTCCCTGGCTAGAGGACCAGATTTGGATAAATGGAGTGAGATCCTCCCCTGTGTGGGTCCTCCCCTCTTTACTTTTGATTTTTTTAGCTATATAATCTTGTACTTGGCAATGATACATCCTGTCCCTCTCGGTCCAA
The DNA here is from genome assembly GCA_016271365.2 of Neoceratodus forsteri. Lineage (NCBI taxonomy): Eukaryota > Metazoa > Chordata > Ceratodontiformes > Ceratodontidae > Neoceratodus > Neoceratodus forsteri. The sequence goes on along the minus strand of CM057450.1, from coordinate 432,318,890 downwards.
GAGTACCTCTGCTGGCCTTCCTCAAAACTGATAACTGTGATTCCTTTCAGGAGTTGCCAAGGGGCTACTAGTCCCTTTCTAGCTTGAATTTTGTACCATGAGCTCTGGAGAGAGGATTGGAGCTGGGGGATTGTTAAGAACCGTTGATATTTCCACATTTGTTGCTGTGTTGTTTTGCTTTTTGTGTCCCATTTTCAGCCCACCAGTATTATGGCTGTAGCCTTTGGGATCACTTGCTCGGTCCGTTTGAGTTGGGACAAAGAGAATAGGCTGGCTGCCAATGGTGGATTCATTGGTCTAGCCATATCAATGTGTTTCCAGACTGCTGTATAAGAACTTGCGCCCCATAGCAACGCCAGGCGCATTTGTGATGCTGCCCAGTAGTCTATGAGGGAAGAGAGGGCCACACCTCCAAGGGATTAAGGTAGAAATCATTTTTGGATGTTAACCTGGGGTTTGCTGTGATTCCATAAAAAAGTGCTCAGGGTTTTCTACTAGGCCAGCAGTTCCTTGGGGGATACCTCATAAGGTACGCACTGGAAAAGGTATAAAAAATGTGGTAAAAAGCTCATTTTGAGAGAAAGGACCCAATGTATAAAAGGAGGTCAGAAAGAGACTCCATCTTCTGAGGTCCTGTTTGATAGTTGTTACTAGGGGAAGGTAGTTTTGGGAGTAAAGGAAAGAGACAGATATTTAGGTATTTGTATACCTAGATGTTTGATAGATTGTTTATCCAATTTAATCAGGAATCTAGTTCTGAGGGCAGATGAGCAGTTGTAACCTATTGACAGGACTTCTGTTTTAGAGACATTCAGTGAGTAGCCTGCTAATGATGAAAAATCTTATATTTTTTAGAAAAGGGCTGGCATAGATGAGTCAGGTTCTGTTAGGTAAATTAAGAGATCATCTGCAAACAGGGCTAATTTGTGTTCTGTTTTGGCTATCTGTATACCTTTTATTTCAGGGGTTAGGCATATGTATTGTGCCAGAGGCTCAATATAAAAGGCCAAAAGAAGGAGGGACAGGGGGCATCCTTGCCTGGTTCCTCTGTGGAGAGTAAAGCTTTCAGAGATAAGGCCATTTGTCCTGATGTATCCAGTGGGTTTACTGTAGAATTTGAGAATGGTGTCAGTAAAGTGGGCTGGGAAACTGAAGCAGGCAAGGACCCCCCTTAAAAAGCCCCAGGAGACCATATCAAATGCCTTTTCGACATCTAGTCCTAGTAAGAGTGCAGGGGCTTTCTGTGATTGTATTTGTTCTATTACATATATGGTTAGTCTAACATTATCCTGTGCCTGGCGACCTGAAATAAAGCCACACTGGTCTATATGTATTTTAGTGGGGGCAATTTGGACTAGTCTCTTGGCTAGGATAGCTGCAAAGATTTTATAGTCTGTGTTTAGTAACGATATAGGTCTGTATGAGGTACAGTAGGAGGGGTCCTTGCCTGGCTTCTGGATTATGGAAATGATTGCTTCATTCCATGAGGGGGGGATAACTCCTTCCGTTGTAGATACATAAGCGAACACTCTTCCCAGAAATGGGGCAAGTGTTTTGGTGAAGGCTTTATAAAATTCCCTCAGCAATCCATCAGATCCCGGGCATTTCCCTGTTTTAAGCCCTCCAAATACCATCTGTATCTCATTAGTTGATATTGGGAGGGTTAGTTTTGTGCTTTGCTCTTTAGTAAGGGTGGGCAAGTCAAGGGAGGCAAGAAACTGCTGTACTCTATGGTCCGGGAGGGGGCTGCCACGTCAAGTGAGGAGTAATACCCAAGGAAGGAATCTGATATGCCTTTAATAGTATTCTGAACCTCTCCTGATATGGGGTGTTTTATTTTTAGTATGGTGGACCTGACTGTTTGAGCTCTCAATTGGCTGGCCAATAGTCTTAAAAATCAGGGTCCTCTATCATAGTACTTGTGCCTTAGAAAGGTTAGTTTCTGTTCTATGGCATAGTCTAGTATATTGTTCAATAACTTTTTTAGAGCAGTGAGCTCATGACTCCTGGTTTTATTTAATTTTATCATCTGAAGTTCCTCTAGAGCTCTAATTTTGTCTTCTAAGGTGTGATGTCAAGCCTCTCGTTGCTTTTTCTTGAAAGAGGAGATTCCCATCAGTTTACCCCTGACTATGGCTTTTATAGTGTCCCATACTATTGACACTGGGGTTTCTTGGGTATTGTTATCTGATATAGCTTGGATAATAGTATCCTCAACCGAGTTTTGAACGTCCTTGTCTCATAAAAGGGAAAGGTTTAATCTCCATAAAGTTCTCTTTCTTGGTGATTGTGGGGTTAATTTACAAAAATTGGGGGCATGGTCTGATAGAATGAAGTCCCCCATCTTAACACTCTGGACCTTACTTAATTGTTCTTGTGGGGTCAGGAGGAAATCCAGACAGGAGTAGGAATCATAGGCTTGGGAGCAAAATGTATGCCTGCGTGTCGGGCCATGGAGGTATCACCATACATCTTCATACCCCAGCTCCTGAAGTAGTTTTTGACCTTCCCTAGTAGTTTTGTTAGCCCTGCCCAGGGTGGGTTGTCGAATTGCTCCTTCTGAAATGTTTAGGTTGAGGTCTCCCCAACAAACTACCTGTCCTTCTGCCCACTCAGCTAGTTGTGCGAAAAATGACCTGTATACTTTGTATTCCGTTGCTGGGGGCATATATACCGATGCTAAAGTAAATGCAAGGTACTCCACCTGGGGGCCAGAAACCCAGGCCAAGTGTACACCCTGGGGGGGGGGATGCTACAAGTCTCGATGGCTGAGAGGGACCTGGGTGTGGTGGTGGATGTCAAGATGAACAACTATGAGACTTGTAGGAGGGCAGCAGCCAAGGCCAACAGGATGCTGGGATGCATCACTAGGGGGATCACCTCCAGAAGAAGGGAAGTGATACTCCCTCTGTATAACTGCTTGGTGAGGCGCACCTTGAGTACTGCATGCAGTTTTGGAGGCCACACTTAAAGAGGGACATTAACCTCCTGGAGAGGGTCAGAGGAGAGCAACCAAAATGATTTGAGGCTTGGGGACAGGACCTATGAGGAGAGGCTCGAAGAGCTAAATATGTACACATTGGAAGAGAGAAGGGACCAGGGGGACATGATAGAGGTCTTCAGGTACATGAAGAGGGTAAATAGGGGAGGAACAGTCAGGGTGCTTTGAAGGAAGGAGGAGGGGCCACTAGAGGACATGGGTGGAAGCTGGAGGGGGAAGATTCAGGGGAGAAAGGAGGAGGTGCTACTTCACTGAGAGGGTGGTGGAGCCATGGAATGCGCTGCCTAGGGGGCTGGTGGAGGCAGAGACAGTGGAGGGGTTCAAGAGGGGGTGGGACAGGTACAGGGGAAGGGTTCTGGAAGCAAAATCCAATGCAGCAAGAATATCCGGAACTAGGAAGAGAGAAGCCAGAGAAGGCGAGGGGGGCAGCAAGGTCAGCACCCAGGGTGGGGGCTGACCAAACGAGCAGACACAAAAGACCATTAGGCCTATTCTGCTGGCATTTTAGTATGTTAGTCATTTGCCCATCCAACTGTCTCTTAAGCATTACAGACCTCCCCTCCTTGCCTTTAACTTGATCCCTGACCTCAAACTGAACACCCTGATGTATCGTTATAGCAGTTCCTCTCCTCCTGCCCCCCCTTATAGGAAGAGGCCACCACGCTGGAGAAACCCAAACACTAAAATTTCTTGTGCTCACTTTGTGAAAGGTGAGTTTCCTGGAGCAGTATAATGTTGGCACCCTCCCTTTTCATATCTTGTATTATTTTACTTCATTTAATTGGGTTAGTAACCCAATGCACATTATAAGTGCATATAAGTTGAGCGGTACTATATGCTATCTAATTGTGAACCCTGTAGTTGTTTGATTTGGTGTTGAGCTCCCCAGCATGGCAGTGTCCTCTCCTTCCCAAACTCCTTTAGAAATTGTAATATAACAGTTGTGCTCAAAGGTTTCTGTTGTCCATAAACTAAATAATCAAAAACAAAAGCCAACATGGCTTGAAACTTGATTTCAACTTTAAGAGCTACTAAACTCAGCTTAGTGTTTCCAAGGTTGGAGGCTAATCTAAGGTATTAGCCTCTATGTTCTCCCTTTGAGTAAGGAGAATGAGGAGGATTGCAAGTGCTTTCTTTTCTGGAAGACCTCCTCTAGAGCTGCGTTTCCAAGGGCTCCAAAAGATGAAAGTGTTTAGCACTTTCAAAAGAACAACGCCTGGGTAGCACACAAAGTATCATGCCCCTGGGACCTTATCTACCAGGTGAAATGAAAAAAATATTGGCATAACAGAGTGTCATCCTGTTTGGATTCGTTTAGAACCTGTACCTTTGAATAATACTTATGACCCACCTATTTCTTTTACTGGATCTGTTTACCCATTTTGCCATTCCTTCCCTCTTCGTTTTTAGTGTCACTAGTTACAATAGGCTTCTACTATAAGTAACTCTGTAAGGACAAAGGGGAGAGACATTATCTTTTTCCCAGTAATGAAATGCAGACAAGGCCATCATGTGTCCCATTATTGAGCCCAAATGCTGTATTTATTTAGCGAAATTCATGGCTATTGGGTTAAAAGCAGGTCTAACCCTAAGGGTCAGGAGTAGGTGGCATCAACACGGTGATGTAAAACGTGACTCTCCCAGTGTTTCTCCACTCTCCCCTGCCCAGATTCATCAGTTAGGACTGCAAGAGATAACAGTACATTTTTAACTGAACGAAAGTACTTAACTAGCTGACAGTCTGTTGATGATAGTGGAGCTTGTAGAGGATCTTCGGGATCAAATTAGTATATCTCAGGTATCCAGGTTTCAGAGTTTCAGGCAGGTTTATCTGAGTGAGTAGCTCTCTTGCTGAGCAGGCGTTGAACTCTGCGTAGTGCCTCAGTGTGTTGCAGTGCTTTAGGACCCCCTCACTTCCTGCTTGTTGTGCGCTGCCATAACTGGACATTTCTCCCTTCAGTTTGGTTCCGGATGTCTGGTAGTGCTATCTTCCTTTCTTTGAGAGCCTCAGTAGCTTCCTCCACAGTGGAATAGATCTTTACCCCATCCTCCCAGAAGATACGAAGTCTGGAAGAGTAAGGGGTGTGAAACCTAATTGCCTTCTCGTGGAGTGTCTGCAGTATTGGCATGTAACGAAGCCTCTGCTGCTGCACTTCTTGAGGGTAGTCGTGGTCAAAAAATAAACGGTGAGTTAAATATTTTATTTCTTTCTTAGCCCAAGTTCATCTTAAGATGTCCTCTTTCACACTGAAGGAGTTGAGCTTAAAGACTATAGAGCATGGGCAGGCAGACAGATCAGTTGGTTATGCTTGGAGGGACCTATGGGCTCTCTTGATATGTAGTGTATATGTGGCCAGGCTTTAGTATGTCCTTTAGGAGGTTTTCCAGAAAGGGAGCCATCGGGATAGTTTTAATTTCTTCAGGCAGGCCATATAGGCAAAGGTTATCACGCCGGGATCATCCCTCCAAGTCCAGACATTTGGCCTGCAAATCCTCGGTTTGTAGTAGGAGGGTTTGCACTACTTCCGAAAGCTGGGTTGTGGTCTCCTTCAGATCTGCCACTCGATCTTCTATTAGGCCTATACGCAATTCCAGTGTAGAGAGTTGTTTCTACTTTATTTTGAACTCCTGTTTGTTCTCCTTTCTGGATTCTCATATTTCATTCAGCAGCTTTTCAAATATGGTCCGGGAGAGCTGCTCGCTCTCCCCATCGGTATCATACTCAGCCATGTGGGAGCTTGTAGGTGAGAGAGACCTGCTGGATGGATCTTGCAATCTTGTACCATCCCTTGTTTTTCTTTTACCTTTCGTTCGGGTTCTACCTCTGTTGCCTGGTAAGGGTGTTCCTCCAGAGTTCCGAGACATTTTTTAATTTTTAGGAGGCTTTAAAGATAGATTGGTCTGGGAGCACTGTAGGTTAAGCTCCTTGCAGCCCCGTGACATCACTGGAAGTCTGTTTTATGTGGGGATAAAACCCACAGGCTTCTGATCTCCCAGCCTCAGAGGTGAGTGTGCTACCTGATGAGCCACTGCCATTATGGAGCTGTTTTGGCAGGGATGATGGGGCTGATGCCCCATTAAGGTTTTTGATGGCTTGCCAGAAGTCAGAGTGGTTTTGTCTATTGTTATTCAGAAGGGTCTTATAGTAGTTGGATTTGGTTATTTGGATTAATTTAGTACACCAACCCAATTCTTTTTTTGCCTAAAGTTTAGCCAGTCTATTTAATGGCTCAATTCAGAAAGTGGTAGTTTTGAAAGACTGGTGAGTACTGGATGTAGTCCCACTACACAATTTGGGGACAATGAGCAACCAGGGAATTGAAAACCTGTCAGCCTTACCTCTGTAGTGGGTAAACTGATGGAGTCACTGATCAAAGAGGACCTTGTGGACTACCTAGAGAGCAACAGTCTACAGGATGCTAAACAGCATGGTCTGTGGCAGGAAGGTCTTATCAGACCAACCTGATAGTTTTCTTTGACTGTAACACACAGTAGGTAGTAGATAAGGGCCATACTATGGATTTGCTCTACTTCAGTCTCAGCAAGATTTTTCACTTAGTGTCACGCAGAAGATTGCTGAAGAAGCTGGGCAAAGCTAAGGGCATGGTTAGATGGGTAGGAAACTGGTTGAAGGAGAGACAGCAGAGGGTGGTGGTAAACAGGGTCAAATTGGAAGAGAGGGAGGTCAGGAGTGGGGTGCCACAGAGATCTGTCCTGGGTCCCATCCTCTTCAATATATTCATCAGCGACATTGGAGAGGGCATGTTGAGCAAGTTGTGTCTCTTCACAGTTGACACCAAGATCTGTGGTAAGGTAGACAGTGATGGAGGCATCATGGAGATGCAGAGGGATCTACAAAGGGTAACAAGGTGGTCTAAGATTTGGCAGTTGAAATTCAATGACAAAAAAATGCAAGATTATGCATGTATGGGAAAAACAGGACAGAGTGCTGGATGAGAAGTGTTAAACTAAGCACTATGGAAGAGGAAAGGGACCTGGGAGTCATCATTAGTGACTCCCATAAACAATCAAGCCAGTGTAACAAAGCCTATAGTAAAGTTTATAAGATGTTTGGGTGTATCAGAAGGGGTACTGACAACAGGAAAAAGGTACTACTACCTGTATATATGTCACTGGTGATGCCACTCTGGAATACTGTACTTAGTTCTGGAGTCCTCACCTAAGCAAGGGCAGGGACAGGGTGACCAAGATGATTCAGGACCAACACGGCAGATCTTACAAAGATCATCTGAAGGCACTGAAGATGTACTCATTGGAGATGAGGTATGAGATGGAGAATATAATAGAGACCTTCAAGTTCCTGAAGGGACTAAACAAGGTGAACTGCAGGGAACTAGTTAGCAGGAGTACAGGGTCAAGAACCTGAGTTCATGAGTAGAAACTGGTAGAGGAAAGGTTTAAGAGAGATGTGAGGATGTTGTATTGTACAGAAAGGATGATGGAGGCATTGAACAGCATGCCAGCAGAGGTGGTGGGTGTCAAGACTATCAGTGGTTTCAAGCATGGTTGGGACAGAGTGAAGGATTTGGTTATTGCTCAGGTTGGCAGCAGTAGAGAGGGGAGGGGGGGTAGACCAGGAGGGATAAAACTATTAATGAACAATAAGTCCTGGGGCAGATCGGGAACTCTAGGCAGACTAGATGGACCTTTAGTCTTTTTCTGCCATAATTGTCCATCTTTTCTGTGGTTCTATTTGTCAGACAGTGTTTGGGACTTTTTCTTAGACTCAATACACCACGTCATGGAAGAGTATCTAGAGTGAGTTGCATGGGGGATTAGACATTGTCCATCCTGTGACAGCTTTGGAGTGTGACAGGACAATGCTACAAAGGGAAAAGGGAGATAGCTAGTTCTGTCTGGACAGTTCCCCTCCATGGATCGGCATGAGGCGGGGGGGGCACATGACCTGCTGCCGGTTTCAGTGTGGTGCATCCAATCTCATAAGGCTTGCCTGCTGGTGCACTACAATCAAGCAGGGGGTGGGCACCTGCCACCTGCCCACATTACCCCCCTTCTCACTGAGGTTTTGGTTCCAACCCTGAGGGGTACTTTGATCCCTCAGTCTGCAAAAGGGTATGCGCCTTCATGGGAAGGGTTGTGGAGGTCTAAGGTTGACTTGGAAAGACATCCAAGCTATGTATATCACTCAGATATGTACTGTGGTTGGTTATTCAGTAAATGCATAACTGTAACCATTTTCACCATGAAATGTATGGTGTGTGTTTGTCCACAAAAAAGGGCCTATCAAGGCAACAAGAAGCCTACCCAAGCAATTGTAGCTGACAAAGCTTTGTCTGTGGCCCCTCCCTGAAACCTGGCCAGCAGGCAGGCAGGTAGGTTTCCTACCCTGGGGTGGAGAGGTACATGCCCACTGCCTCTGTAGGGGGAACCACAATGGCCATCAACAGGGTGGGGGCATCTGGTTGAGGGAGGAGTAAAAGGAGTTAAAAGAGCCTGCACCTGAGGGTTATCCCCCATCTCTTCCTCTAGCCAAAGATTTCTGACATGCCCACCCTCATAAAGCAGGGTTAATAAGTGTTTGCCACTTAAGGAGTACCACACTAGGCTCAGGGAGTAATTTTTCCATTTGGTTTCTCCATGGGGTTTTCCTGTTGTTTTTTTTGCCTTCTCCAAAGGGGCATGAGACCATGGCAGTTCTGTTCATTTTGTCACAGTCATTGCAAGTGGGTGCAGCTTGGGCAGACTCTCACATGACAATGGTATAAGATGAAAAGGGAGGGAGTTGCTTCCATCCAGATGGCTCCCTTCCTTGTCATTATGATGCTGGGGGTGTATGACCATCACAGACAATCTCATTGAGCTTGCCAGTGGTTGCAGCACTACCAGGCAGGAGTGGGTGCCTGCCACCTGGCCACATGACCCCCCCCCCTTGCTAAGGTTTGGGTTCCAACTCAGAGAGATATATTGATTCCCTCAGTTCACAAAAGGGTATGCCCCCTTCATGGGAAGGGTTGTGGATAACTGTGGATTGCTTGGCAAGACTCTCAAGCTGTGCATGTCACTCAGATACTGTATGTATCATGGCTAGTTACTGAATAAATGTTTGGCAGTGGCCATTTACTCCAAGATACATGTGATGTTTGCTGATCCAGAGAAAGATGATACAGGGGCCTATCAAGACAATGTATTGGAATCAATCTCCATTCACTGATAGAAATAAGATAAGCAATAATGGAGCAGAAATAATAAAACACCTGGACCAGATAAGGTCCCAGCTGATGTCTACAAGATTAAATAAATGGTGGATACTGGTGCCGTTAAAAAAGCTCACATCATTTATTCAAAATAACATTTTCCCTGTATCATGGAGTGGTAACATCATTGTTTTCATGTATAAAAGTACCTTTGACAAACCCGGACGTGTACTGACCATTAGTTTAATAGATAACTTGCAAAAAATGTTTAGTAAGAGAGTACTAAATAATCGGAAAACCCATAATGAGAGTAACAATATAATTGCTGCAGCACAAGCTGGTTTTGGAAATGGTAGCTCAGTAGAGGGTAATTATTGTGTACTGCTTCATTTCATTGAAAACTACTATGAGATCAAGAAACAAAAACTGTACTTTGTGTGCTTGAGTTTCAGCTCCACACTTGACAAAGTTACAAGATCAGTTCTGTGGAAAAAAATTTAAAATTAGGCATTCCAGAAATGTATTATTAATCATAATTGGTTTATACACTCATATTTAGTTTCAGGTTAGAGTCTCCTTGTCAAGTTCTCTTTCATAAAAATGTAAAACAAAGGAGTAAAAAGGGTGTCATATTTCCCCCGATGAAGCATCAGTGTTGAGGTGAAGCACCAGAATTGTTAGAACTGCCTTGATGTTTCTTCACAAAATTTATTTTTCTGCAGTAGTTCCTTGCCTTAGTAACCTTTTTTCTCCTCATCACTTTCCATTCTGTACTATCTGCGTTCAGTTGTAGCTCTCTGGAACTGGTAGCAGAGGAGGAAGGACCTGGAAATTCATTGTTGCTTGTTGTTGTTGCATACTTGCACCAGTATTATATAATATGTATATAAATATAATCTTGATTGAAATAGATGACACAGAGTCAAATAGCCAAAAATATCAACGACAGTATGTGGGTGTCTACTGTAAACAGCCCTGCAAGTCAGTCGCAGGGGGCCGCTTAAGCAAGTCTGCCCATTGCACTTTTGGCGCCTTTCTGATTTGAACTTGCCCTGCTATCGAACTTTGCAAAAACGAACTGCTCAGGCGAATACCAGTTGGCGCCTTACCTGTAAAAGCGGGTGCTGTGCATTTTCCATTGGCGCAGCAGTTCTAGCCCCGCGTTCGGCTCCCCACTGTCCCCACAACCACCCTTGGTCGGCTCTCCCTTAAATATGCTGGCAGTAGTCACATGGGCTGAAATTAACCTATCAGCCCAGTTTTCCATTTGCAGGTTATCTTATCTTGCCACTAGTGGCCGCCCTTATAGCCTAGCTCCTGCAACTCCCTTTTGGCTTGAAACTCTGCTGTTTCATAAACACTGCTTCTGCTGCCACCCCTTACTGCCCCTTGTACTGTCACCAGGGGGTGGTTGTGTCACCCTAGTCGCTGTCACTCTTCTTGGAATCCTTTCATTATCCTGGCCTTGAACTGTCCCTAGCTCGGCTCTGACAGTTCCTTTAACCTCTCTGTCATCATGGCTGTTCCCTCCACCCCCCGGGGCCACCAGGGGTGCAACAACCATACTTAGCCAGGTTGCCCCCCTACCATCCCTCAAGTCCCCCCCTGCATGGCTCTCCTCCAATGGGCTATAAATTGTCCACCTAAATGTCTGTAGCCTCTTACACAACCTTGCAGAGCTTACTGCCTGGGTTGCCCACTACAAGCCGGATATCATGGGTATCTCAGAAACATGGCTAAAGTCACACATTCCTAATGCAATGTGCACCCTACTGGGGTACAGCCATATCAGACGTGATCAGGTGGGGAACAAACGAGGTGGTGGGGTGCTACCCTACTATAAAGTGCACCTCAATGTGTCTACCATTGATCACTCACCAACCACCACCCCATCAAATGAGTTCCTGTACGCCCTTCTCCTGCTTGGGCTCACAAAGAAAATTCACCTGATCTGTTCCTACAACCCCCCAAGGGCAGTCTGCCAGGACTCTCCTCACTACTTCACAGTATTAGTGAGAAAGTGGGTCCCAGTGAAGTCCTCATTATAGGTGATTTCAATCTTAACTGGTTGGGCTCCAATTGTAAATTATATGAGCCACTGCTCTCGGGCCTTGCGCTAAGCCAAATTATCTCTGAACCTACAAGGCCCTCCCCCGGGGGGACAAAGGGTCGCTAATTGACTGGATCCTGATCAACAGACCCGACAGGATCACATCCTCAGGCGTTCTACCAGATGCCATCTCTGACCACTCGCCTATCTATTGCACATGGGGCATCTCTTAGACTAAAATTCCCAGTAAAGTGATCCAGATGAGGGATTACTCGAAATTCTGCTTACTTGACCTCCTCTCTGACCTCAGACTAATTGACTGGTCTGGGGTCACTGCCTCCTTGGACCCGGATCAAGCCCTGGATGTATTCATATCCAAGTTTATCCCCATGCAGAACAGGAATGCCTCCCTCACTAGAAGGAGGGTAAGGGGTGCCGTTACCAAATGGCTCCATGGGGGCCTATTCTCCCTAATGAAACTCAGGGACAAATGCTGGGAGACCTACAAGGCCTCCCAAAGTAACAATGATCTCCTAGCTTACAGACGCCTCAGAAGCTCCTGTAAAAAAGCCATCTGCTCAGCAAAAAGTGAGTTCTGCTGATCTGCCCTGCTCTCCTCTGCCAGCAATCAAAGGAGTTTCTGGCAGAACATTAGAAGTGCGGTTGGTGGCTCCGCCAGAGTGCAAGTCACGGACTTGCTCATTGACGGGGTCAGTTGCAATAACCCACATACAATTTCAAATACCTTTAATGCAATGTTCTCTGAACTGTCTGCCCCTCCTTCCCCGTCCACTGCCCCCAAGTCCCCTAGCACCCCTCCACTCAGACCCAAGTCCCGTCCTCCCTTCTTCCTACATCAGGTGTCGGTAACACAGACCCAGAGGCTGCTTGCCAGCCTCTCCCCCCATAGTGGGGCAAGGCACGATAGCCTTGAACCGAAACTGCTCAGGCTAGGGCCTCACCTCCTAGCCAGGCCCATAACGCATATCTTCAATTCCTCCCTAACCACTGGAATCATCCCAGACATCTGGAAAGTGGCCAAGGTTACTCCTGTTGTCAAGCAAGGTAACCCCAAAGATCCCCTGAACTATCAACCCATCGCTATTCTGTCTGCCACCTCCAAGATTCTGGAGAAAGTTGTGGCATCTCAGCTAACCGAGTATATACAGGAGAACAACCTCCTCTCTCCGGCTCAGCATGGGTTTAGGAAGGGGCACAGCATGGCTACCACCCTCGCTGTAGTCACCTCGCTGATCAGAACTGCAACTGACCAGGGCAACCTCACCGGAGCGATCTTTGTGGATCTCTCCAAAGCCTTTGACAGGGTAGACCACTTTCTCCTTAGCTCCACTCTTCTTTCCCTTGGACTCTCACCCCCTGCCCATGCCTGGTTCCTCAACTACCTCTCTGGTAGGAAGCAGTACACCAACTTTAATTGGACCCTCTCCAACCCCACAGCTGCCCACTGCAGGGTCCCTCAGGGGTCTGTTTTGGGCCCTACTCTCTTCTCCCTTTTCATCAACGAACTGCTGTCCGTCACCACCCATTAGCATACCACCCTGTAGGCGGATGACCTTGTCATCTTGGCTAGTGCCCGAGACATTGTCACCATTAATTCCCAATTAAATTCCAACTTCAAGCGGATCCAATCCTGGCTGGTGGAACACAGGCTTACCACCCACCTCAAGAAAACCCAAGCCATGCTTTTTCATTCCCTGAACAAAACTAAATCCTGCCCTGCTCCCCTACAAATCTACAGGGCTGATGGCTCTCCCCTGCAGACTGTGGCCACTGTCAAGTACCTGGGCATCACTCTGGACCCACAGCTGGATCTCACCCTACACATCCAAAATGTCTGCAAGGCTATGAATGGTAAGCTTGGTCTCGCCTACAGAGCCAAAAACTGCTTAACCCCAGCTGCTCGTGTGGCCCTAGCCAGGAGGTTACTCCTCCCTTCTCTCTGCTATGGGCTAGTAACCTTTGCCCCGTGCCTAAATCCAGCCTTTTGAAATGGGACATGGCCTACAACAACATCTGCCGCTTTACGCTTTCTGCCTCTCCCCTAACCCACCGCTGTGACCTCTACACATGCCTAGAGTGGCTCCCTCCCAAGAAGCACCGCACCTTTGTAGTTGGGAACTTCATCGACAACATCGTCAGATCAGCCACCCCTGCTGCCCTCGCCCTTTCCCTCAACCCTGACACCTCTTCCTACCATCTTAGGTCGAGGGCGACACTTGATCACCTGGTTCCTAGAACCCGCACCCTTGCGGGTGATCGGGCTTTTGTCACCTATGCCCCTAAAATATGAAATTTGCTCCCTGCCCTTACTCGGTCCTCCACCTCCCATCCTGGCTTTAAAACTTCCTTCTGGAACTACCTGAAGGGATCCTCCACTTGTCCATGTACCTCGTAGTGCACCAGCACCAGGTATGCTGGGGGTCTCTGTGCCCACAGCGATCACTGCACTTATCCTCCTGTCAACTGGTCGAGTAACTGCTAAATGTCATCCTTGCATCAGTCTTACACCCCGTCCTCCTTCCCTAATGAGATCACCAGGCCCTCGGTTCCCCTCTCCCCCTCATTGGTTCGTTCCTGAGTGTACCCCCCCGGGTCCCCCACCCCTATCTGCTGGCACTTACTTCTGTTTGCATTTGACTGAACCTGTTTTATATAATCTTGTGCACTGTACTTATCTTATGCTAAATTGTTTCTAATGTTGTTAGCTACCTACTCAAACCCTGTTAAGTTTGTCATTTTTCTGGATGTCAAATTCTGATATTGCCTGTTATCTCATTGTATGTAAACTCGACTGCCTCACTGTTCTTGTATGCTCTAGCTTGTAACCCTCCTGGGTCGCACCTGAAAATAGGCACTTGGCTGTCTAGTGTGACTTACCCGGTTAACAAAAGCAAATAAATAAATAAATACATAAATACTGATAATGTAATACAAAAATCAATATTAGCTTTGGGATTATAGAGGAAACTTAGTATGAGAACAAAAAATACAGAAACACATATTTTGGTAATCAGAGGTTTGTAAACACATTATATATGGTATCTTGAAAAGAAAAAAAAACATGCTTAATGTAGATATTATGACTACCTGAAAATTCACATAATAGTACTTGAAAACAGTGAAAAGACTGTAAAAATCAAGTTTAACATAGTCATTCAAACACTATTTACTTTCAATGCCCATTATGTTTGTAGTTTGGTGAAAGGGAATCTCTGATAATAGGCTGAAATAGAAACATAGAAACATAGACTTTGATGGCAGATAAGGACAGCTAGGCCCATCTAGTCTGCCCATTTCCCTACCTACAGGATAGGCCGCAGATCCTAGTTAACCAACAGCCTATTTCTTCCTACCCCCCACAATAATTGCCTTATGTCTGTCCCATGCATTCTTGAATTCTCCCACAGTTTTAGACCCCACAACCTCCTCAGGAAGGCTGTTCCATGCATCCACTACCCTCTCTGTGAAATAATACTTCCTCATATTGCCCCTGAACCGCCCTCCTTCTATCTTTAAATTGTGTCCCCTTGTTCTTGCAAGTCTCTTTTTCTGAAATATGCTACCATCTTGGACTTTGTTGATTCCACTGAGGTACTTAAAAGTTTCTAACATGTCCCCCCTCTCCCTTCTTTCCTCAAGGGTATACATATTAAGCTCATTTAGTCTCTCCTCATATCAAATCAAACATTTTGTATGGTACTGAACTATGGGGATACTGCAATGAGAACACCTTTGAGAAAATGATGAATGGAGACTGTAAGAGGAAATTAAGATTACTAATATCAACTTCTTCATTAATTTTGTAAGACTTAAACTTGGCCAACTTAAGCAATGGTAAGAAAACAAATACTGAATTACTGGTTATAGCCTAATAGACTCCAAATAGAGTACCACAAATAATATATAATGGATTTACTGTCCTATGGATAAACTATGTTAAAAGGAACCTAGATCTGTTAGGACTGGGCCGTATGATTTACTTTCCAACAGCAGAACCATATAACAATTGTGTTATCAAAACCAAGGAAAGAGTAAAGGATGTTTCTAAATAAGATAATATGCCAAAGATAAGGAAACAAAAATTATGTGTTTGATTAGCTAAAAATAAACCCAACATAATGTAAAAAAAGAGTATATATAACTACTGGTGGGCACTTTTTCCCCTAAGGAAACCCTGCTTGATATTTTCCATAATAACTGACTGGTTATGGCAAACACACACCAGGTTTCCTGGACTCCATATATGTGCCAGCTGCTCTCTCCCTTTACTCGCGCTGGACATCTGCCGCAACAGCTGCTCGGCGGTAAGTAAAATTAACGATCTTCTTTTTTTTATTTTATATAACTGCTGTGACAAAAAAGTGCCCGCCAGCAATTATATAAAATAAAAGATAGGAGTGGTTGTAAAACTCAATTTTACACACACCCTCGGCGTGGGATGCTTCTCCTAAATCCCTCGGGCTTCACCTTTGGGGTTTATGTAGTATTCCATGCCCCGGGCATGTGTAAAATCTCATAACACACACCACCCCATCCTTTATTCTCTATATAAAATCCAAAATAATTTAGAAAAAAGAATATATATATATATATATATATAGACACACATATATATATCTTGGACATGTCAAACAACCAGAAGAAAAAATAACTTTTTTTGTGCAAACATAAACTTTACCCCAGTAATCAATTCAAACTACATTACTTCCAAACTAAAGAAATTATTCCAAAGTGTACAGTGGATGTGGGAATGGACACATTGAAAATGTAATTTATGTTATTTTTATATCTTTATTACATGATAGACATGGCATCTATGCTTGGGGGTATTTTCTCCAACTCATTTACTGAACCACTGGAACTTCTGAAATATTCAATGTCTACTGACTCAAAGTGTATGCTGTTAAAAATGGTTCGGTATTTAAAGCTTATATACAAACCAAGAAAGGATAAATCATTATGGAAATCATTACAAAAGTAGAGGGAAATCAGATGAATGTATAATTTATGACAATCACATTTTTAAACCAACTTGATGCAGTAATACAATTAATCATTTTACTTTAGTGTATGCATGTTAAAATAGCCTACTGTTTTTAATGCATATTATTATGCTTGATCTATTTATTAGAAAGATTTAACAGTCAGAGAATTTAATAAAAATATTGAATGTTAAATGATACCATAAAATTACACACCACAGAGGAATAGATGGTATACAGTATATGCAACTGGAGTTAAGAAGAAGAAATGTCTGAAGGTATTCAGGAGAATTCCTGTAAACACATAAAATAAATTCCAGCTTTCATCAAAGATGTTATTTTTAATGATAATGTCTGCTGGTTCATTATATGACTCCAGATTGTAGCTAATCTGATGCAAGTGTAGCTCAGATATGTCTGAGTTATATCCTCCTTAAATTCTGCAGTTTGAAAAATGTACTTAAAGGCAGAATGTGCTTGATTCAAAAGGGACTTTCTCTCTGTGCATGGTTGTGGAAAAGAAACTGCAGGAGATGAAAACCAAAGTATAAAATATATAATGAAGGAGTTGACCAAAGAAATTTAAATACATAACAACTGGACTTTCTGGGTAGCAACAGTAAATATGCTATGAGTTGTTGATGGATAATTTGGCAAGCATCTTGAATCATGTTTAGATTGGCCCCATTTCAAATACCTCATTTAGCATGGAGAATGTATTTTTTCACAAGACAGATAGAGAAGAGTGGAGCTAATCAAGAGCTACACTGATTATTTAATATTTAAATAAAAGGTGCATGTGTGGGGCCACAGTGTGAGGCCTGTATACCTTGGCTCAGGCAAGAAACCTGACAGTCAAACTACCTGCAAAAGTATTTGCTTAAATTAATAGTTGATTCCTTTACACCATGCTCAGATTTGGTCAAACACTCTCTAATACATTTTTCTACTTTTATATTTTTTCCTCCATACCTGGTGGTCAGGTTTGCCTTCAGCCATAAATGATAATTTGATTCCACACCAGTGACCCCCACATGCCCACTCCGTGTTCCACATATATCATCCCAGACTCATTTCTCAGGGTGGGGATGGCTGAGTGTGAGTAGAGCCAGTCAGACATTTCCCTGTTAGAAAGGAGGGACAAGTAACCCAAGTGTCTATAGCCTACCACTAGGCTGAGAGAGACTGACAGTATCATCTGCCTTACCACCTCGATTAGTTTCTGACTTTTTCCTGCCATTCCATGATCTTCTTCCATAGTACTGTGGTACTGCCAGGACAGCAGAAGTTTCCAACAAGTCAGAAGTGGTCTGAGATCAGGCCCATCCATTGTCTAACAGTCACCAGTACATTACTGGGAATTTGATGCCACCGCATCCTATGTCAGCTTACTGCACCTGATGGTAGCAGAATCCCCCAAAAAAAAAATCCTGCTCACGCAAGTTCACTGTAAATGTCAGGAGCCACCAACTCTCCCCAAGGCAGGCAGCTTCTGAGACACGGCTCATCTGCCTCTCTTTGCGAAAAGGCTCTGACTTAGGACTAGTGATGTTGTGACGTTAAATATTATTGTTGGAATTCTGGTGAAATGCCAAACTTAACACTTCATGAAACTATGTGAAAACTCCACATTTACCACTTTGACAGCTCTGTGCTTCCATTGTAAACAACAACATGGGGCTTTTAAAATCTTAACTGCACTGTACAAGGAGCACACAGTAACAGTTTTCCCCTACTGCCTTGTAATAATGCCTTTGTTATTGTAACTGATTCTGGCTATTTATACATAGCCTACAACTGTGACGTTATTATTTAACAACCATTCCTGTACAATTGATAGTTATATTGCCTCTCCTTTGTCTGATTTACATTCTTATTGTTTGTTTACCCTGATGTGGAACCTATGAAATGAGCTTGTCCTCAATGGTGTTATCCTAGATTTCAAAATAAATAAATAAATAATAATAATAATAATAAAAAAAAACTGGATTAACTGGATTAAAACCCATCTACATAGCATCATGCCAAATACAGCAAGTTGAAATTGCATTTGCTGCTTTAGCATGAAAAATGCAGATTTGTTGTGGATAGAGATTCAGTGTCTATAGTTCGTTTGCATTTTGACATCTAGACAAAGTGGATTAAGAAATCCCCGCACCCCCCCCACCCCCAGCATTTTTGATGTTACAATGGTTTCACAAGACTTCATTTGACAGTTAGATGTGGTTTTGCTCAACAAACCTGCCAGCATATATGAAGTGTCTGTTTGCCCACTTTCTACATCCTGGATTAGTTTATGTCCCGGCTAGTTTTGTTCTTTTTGGAATTTCCCATGAATGCTGTGGTGGTTCTTACACAATGATGGAGACAGCAACAGATTATCCTCACATTACTTTCAAAGACACAGAGGAAGGCTTCCTTGAGTTTGTCTGTAATGACCCCCAGATGTAATGTGCCTGAATACTGTATGTGTAGTGGTACAAGAGTACAGTAGATACTTCACCATCCCTCCAGTCACGATGATGAAGCAAGCAGCTGTCTGCAACTAATAACAATACCACTATGTGGCTAAGTGACTGAAACAAGAATTGATTGTGAGCCAAGTTCTGGATACCCCCATAATTGTGTTGTGGTGAGCTTTAAGCCTCCATCAGCCTAAGGTCTGGATCTCTACAAGCCCACTGTTATGCTCGCGTGTCAAATTTTCAAATTCAACAATCAGTAGCAATACTTCAGAGCAGAGGTAAGAATTGGTCTAGTGTTGGATTATTGCTTTGCACTTTAGTATACTGTAGAAAGTGAATGAAGGTCTTCGCAGAACTCAAGTACTATATCTGTCCTAAATTTAATGACATGTAACACTTAGAGGAGTAGGTCAGAGCCAAATTTGGTTCAGCTTTGAGACGAGGACAGAAAATTTGGTTCAGCTTTGCCAATTCAGCTGAAGCAGTTTGGATTCCAGTGCAGTAACTGGTATAGGGTAAAACAGATTGCAAGAAAACGGGGTGTTGTGAGGCCAGCAATGAATATAAATTACTGTAGCTAACTTTTGGCATGTGCTGTTGGCATGTGTCTGCTATGGGTTATAGTTTGTTGTATTATAACAGTGTCTGCAAAACCCATTATGATCATCATGACCCAGTTTAAGCTACAGTATTAGTTACTATTCCCCTCCTGTAGTCTACAGCTCTCCACTTTACCTCAAGCCAGTTACTATATTCTTCTTTGCAGGGCCATGGTTCTACAGTGATATTTTGATATTATGATTATTGTTTTATGTCATCTCTTCTATTATTTTTATGTTAGGTGTTTATATATATTTAATTTAATAATGAGAAGGGGGGGGAGATCACAGCTGTTGAAATTCTTGTTGATAGGGTAAGAGATGCCCTTAAGTCCCTGAAAATGGATAAGGCTCTGGGCCCGGATGGCCCTCATTCCAGGGTGCTAAAAGAGATGGCAGATATCCTTACCACACCTCTGGTGGACCTTTTTAACTCCTCCCTTAAGATAGGACGGGTGCCTCAGGATTGGAGGATGGCTCATGTCATGCCTATCCACAAAAACAGCTCACGGGAGGAGACAGGTAACTACAAGCCTGTCAGCCTGACATCAGTGGTAGGCAAAATGATGGAGGCCATCATGAAAGAGAGGCTGGAGATGTTTCTGAAGACACAGAGTCATCTGGATGATCAACAACATGGCTTCGTTCAAGGCAGATTATGTCAGACTAACCTTGTGGAGTTCTATGATTAGGTGACAAAGGTGCTAGACCTGGGCAGGCCGGTGGATGTTCTCTTTCTAGACTTCAGCAAGATGTTTGATCTGGTGCCACAACCTGGGATGCTGGACAAGCTGGGATGAATGGAGGTGGGGAAAGGATGGTTAGGTGGATACTTAACTGGCTTACTGGGAGGTTTTAGAGGGTAGGGATCGGGGAGGAGGTATCATCTCCTAGGAGGGTCATAAGTAGGGTCCCACAAGGGTCAGTGCTGGGACCACTCCTGTTTAATGCTTACATCTCGGACATCAGAGATGGTATCAGGAGTGAGATGAGCCTCTTTGCCGATTACTCAAAGCTAGGGGCAGTAATGGACGGAGAGAAGGGTAGAAGAGCCCTACAGGGGGACCTGGAGTCCCTGAAGAGGTGGTCACACATCTGGAAAATGAGATTTAATGCCAAGAAATGCAGTGTCTTCCACTTGGGGCTTAGAAACCCAGCTCATGAGTACTTTTTGGGTAAGGAGAAACTGCAGGTTTCGGGAGGGGAAAGAGTCTTGGGGTGGTTGTGGATGCCAAAATGAACAACTCAGAGCAGTGTAGGAGGGTTGTGGCAAAAATAAATAAAATGCTCAGGTGTATTGCCAGGGGGATAACCTTGAGGGTACGGGAGGTGCTTCTCCCTCTGTGTAACTGCCTGGTTAGACCGCACTTAGACTTATGCATGCAGTTTTGTGTCCATACTTCAAGAAGGACATTGCACTTCTGGAGAGGGTCCAGAGGAGGGTGACCAGGTCTGGGGGAAGATCCCATGAGGAGAGACTTGAGGAGCTCATCTTGTACTCCCTGGAGGAGAGGAGGGACAGAAGGGATATGATCAAGGTTTCTAAATATCAAAAGGGAGTAAATAGGGTCAGCCTAAATAGGATGTTCCATCTGAGGGAGGAGGGGCCACCAGGGGGCACTCCATGAGGCTGGTGGGTGGGAGGCTTAGGGGGAGACTAGGAGACACTTCTTCACCCAGAGGGTGGTGGACCCTTGGAATGCACTACGTGTGGAACTGATGGCCAATAATACAGTGGAGAGATTCAACAGGTGCTGGGACAGGTATAACAGAAAGGTTAAACTGAGTAAGGTCAGATCTGCAGGTGTATCTTCGATGGGGGATGGGGTTGGTGGAAATTGTGGGGGAGGCAGGGAGGGCAGCAATGGTGTCCTGACCAGGTGCTGATTTTCAAGCAGACTCAATAGACCATTAGGCTTACTCTGCTGGCATCTTAGTATTTTAGTTTGTTGTTTACCCTGGAAAGGCGCATTGAGCAGATTTGCTCATTTTTAAGTGTGATTAGCATTTACAACAATTAGATACATAGATACATAGATGTTGATTGAAGATAAGAGCCTATGGCCCACCTAGTAGGTGCACGTGCGCATGTACTTTGCTTCTTTAAGCTTCGCTAGAACTAGGTTGTCCCCTTCCCCTGACTACTTGGATCCCCTGATGCCTATACCATGCATTCTTAAATCCTGTAATCATTTCAGCCCCCACTACCTCCTCCAGCAGGGCATTTCATTTGTCCACCACCCTCTCCATGAAGACATTTTTCCTCATGTTCCCTCTGAACCTCCCTCCCTTCAGTTTCATCTCATGTCCCCCAGTCCTAGGACAACTTTTCCTTTGAAAAATTGTGTTTTCCTGCTCCTTGTTCCTCCCTCTGAGGTACTTGTATGTCTCAATCATATCCCCCCTTCCCCCTCTCCTCCAGGGAGTACATATTTAAGTCTTTCAGCTTGTCCTTATAGGTTTTGTGATGTAATCCTTGTACTGTCTTGATTGCCCTCCCCTGAACTGCCTCCACCCTGTCTATGTCCTTATGTAGGTAAGGCCTTCAGGACTGGACTCTGTACTCGAGGTGTGACCTCTCTAGTGTCTTGTGTGGTGGAATTACTATTCAAAAGTTAAAAAAAACACATAAGTTACAATACATTAGTTATAACTGCAAAGGACTGGTTATTAAAGAGATTAGAAAACTGTTTCTTAAATATGAATATAGATTTGCTAGACTTAACAGACTGATAAATGATTGTAAACACTTGGTTGTATTAGATCATAAAAAGTAATATGATTGTGATAGTAGTATAATACTAAAATATTTTTTCATTAATGTTATGTACATTTGTTTATGGGTATGGCAAGGCAACATGGTTTGTGATAGTGAATGTTTTGGCTTTCTGAAGAATTAGTTGTCATCGGTGGTTTTTATTTTATTGCAATGTTATTTATTTTGTGTTCACTGTACAAGGAAAACAGCTGTATGACAGTATAATAGTATTCTTCATTGGGTTGCTGTAGAAGGCCATAAACAACAGTATGTGTGTCATATCAGTGCACTTACCATGGGAAGGACCATGCTAAGGGTTTTTATTGTCCATTTTGAAGGCCTGTTCATATGGTCACAAAAGTGAAATAAACTTCTGCATCACACACAACTGTATTTTTTTGTGTTTCTTTCTTTATTCGATCAGTCCAAGACCTTTACAATCATAAAAGACATCATAAATATAATATACAAGGCAATACAATACAAATTGACAACAAGACAGTCAGTTACAGGGTGCTATACACCTATGCTGAATCAGGCTAGAATCACAAATCACAGTTGGCTACAAAGATAAATACAAATATGAATAGCACTATAAAAGCCAGAAGACTAGTAGTAAAAGTCACACTTGGTGTGTTATTTGAATTCTTTTACGTATTTTATCAATAGAGAGCAAAAAACAGGCCACTGGATATAGAATTTCCTTATCTTGAGCTGTTAAAAATAACTTCAATAGAATGTTCAGATCCTTGGTGGACATCATATTGCAGGTGGGATCTATCTACCTTTTCCTAGGGAAATTATTCCAAGAACAGCTAAAGAAGGCATGCATGAGATCCTCATTGGTAGTTTTGTTACATAAGCAGTACTTGGCTTGCATTGACATGTTTTTGTTGAACCTTGCAGACAGAATATTTCTAGGGAATACCTCATATCTATAGCATGTATAAAGAGCTCTCAACTATATACACTGTCTGGGCCTGGCATGCCTAGACAATGTGAAGTAGGCTTGAGTGGACCAGTCTGCTGAAAATTAGAACACCCCGGACCTGGATCAACAAGGACTTGCATCTTTAATGTACTGAGTCTGGGTCTGTAAACTCAGCACAGCAGATGACTATATTTCCTGAAAGTATGCAATGAACTGAGCCTGGCAATGTCATTTTTATTCAAAAAACGAGCATTATAACACTGTAAATTTGAAGACTGACAAAGCGATGCCATGACTCCAGGCATCATTTTTTCAATCATCAGATTTACGGTATTATAATAATAATGCTCCTTTTAGAACAAGAGTGACATTGCAAGGCTCAATTGCAAATGCATACTTTCAGGAAATATAATCATGCCAAAAAGCTGAACTTTTGTTTTCTTGCAGGCAGGCACCAGCGAAAGAAAGGGAAAATCTCTCACCTGGGCTTTAAAGTTGGCAGTGTCCCTTTAAGCTGGAGCCGGACCTTGGGAAGGGGGAAGCAGAGTAGCGATCAACTTATTCAGCTGATGTGGTGGGTGGAACAAATAAGGAAGGCACATCACTAAGGCATGCCATGCACAGGGAGGAGCAGTGGAGCTGTTTTTATTGGCTGAGGTGGTGCTGCTAGGTGGAGCTTGAACACTCAGAGAGCTGAGGCAACCATATGACACCCACAGATAAAGGTGAGTGTTGCGAGAGGACCAACAATCAACTAAGCAAGGCACTCGAGTCATCAGTCACTCAGTTCACATCTGAAACTGTAGGAAAAAGAAATAAGTCTCACTCTCTCCCAGTCAACCCACAAAAGAACAGAGGGGAGAGAGAGTGTACAGTCAGGCAGGAAGGAAGGGACAAAGAAGCAGCTGCCCTCAAGACTTTGCTGTTGGCTGCATTGTGCTGACATAGGAAGGGAGTGGGGGAGGGGAGGGGTGGACACATGCCAAGCTGGTTAGAGTGAGGGAAGTTGGGCCAAATAAGTACCAAATGAAAAAAAGAGAAATGGAAACTGTAGACCAGACCTGTTTTCCAAAGAAAAGCTTACTAGTTTTGGGCACACTGCTGCAGCAGCTGCACAAACAGCACACTGGGCCTGACACAGACCACTGAAAGAGACATAGTAGTTAGTTTTGTGAGCCATAGGGCCCTGTGATACAGTCAGCAGCTGAGCAGATTGAATCAGTTTAATGTAAAAGTTGTGAGTGCAAAGCATGGCCAAGACCACGGACTAAAATGTACTTACTGCGAAAGAAGAGAGGAGAGGAGAGAAAGGAAAGTGACTGTGTGTGTACAGTATACTGTATGCAGTACAATTAATTACACTCAGTAATAAATGTGGTGTCGGGCAGTCATCTGATTCGGTATACTGGGGAAGGCAAGGCAGTTCTTACCTGCTATTTTTAGCCCTCTGTCTCCTACTATCCTGCACGCTGCCTGTTGCTTGGCCCCCTCCTCCTGTGGCAGTCCAGGAGGAAGTCACTTGTCACTTTCTCTGCTGTGACTGCTGTGGCTTTTCTTGCCTTGCCTTGCAGGCATTCATTTAAAGAAATCTCATTAAAAAATACTTTTGTTTTTATATAGTTATGACACACTTACCAGTTCTTTCCCAGTTGCCTGTTTATCTGCTGTGGTGAATATACGTAACCCCCCTACAAATGGGGGTTCCTAAAGGCCTCCTAGGAGCTTGGTTAAGTGTTCTCCTGCCTGCTGGCGTTCGGTGTTTAAGCCGTTAGAATGGCACTGTGAGTGCTGGTAGAGCCTCCACATATTGTCTCTTTAATAGCTGTCTGCTTGCAGACATAACTAATGCTTTTCCCAGGGGGCTGGTGTTTCCCTGCTCGAATCCCACCTGAACTGCGGAGTAATCACTCCTTTTTGTGGTCGCTGAAGGTGCAAAGGGATCCTATCTGGAAGATATAACTATTAGCCTGTAATCAGTTAAAGCCTAAGTAATAGTGTACTTTGTCTAACCTGCCTTTATTGTAGATGGGACTTTCTGTGTGTTGCCCCTCTATTTTGGACCTAAACTACTATGCTGGGCCAATGGGATAACGGGAGCTATAAAATGGAGACTGTTTAGACCAACCAGATTTCGGACTCTCCTGGGAGCCGGCTTACAATGGGAATGTATAGCTAGTAATTCTGGGAAGTGTAGTTTTGGACCTTGGCGCCTTTTTTGCACCAACTGAGAGAGCTTTGGAATGATTAACAGCTGAGTCCACCAACTGGACTGGGTGGCGCCCGAAGGGAATGCTCTGCCTTGCGACTGGGAGATCAGATCAGTTGTGACCGTGACGAGAGAAGGAACTCTGTGCTTCTGCGGTGTACAGTTTTGCGTGGGAAGCGTGTGAGAGGCCTGAAGTGGGTCTGTTGCTGTCGCAAGACTGAATCAGATTGAATCCAAGGTGACTGAAAGGAAGGAAGGCTGAAAAGTGGAAACCAGGCTCACCCTGTAGAAGACTGGAGAAATTGCTGAATCGAGCTCGGTCTGTCAGGAACTGAAGCTGCTGTGTGAACTCCCGGGTATTTGCAGTAAGTGCGATTGGGACCTAGGAGCAACTGCCTGGTATAGTAATTTCCTTTACATATAAATGTGTTGAATGATTGTGTGGGATAGCTATTCCAATTCTCTTTTCACCGTGCGGTGTGAGCTGAAAGCCGAACTGAATGTAATCGGACTAAATCCATCAGCTAGTCAAAGCAGTTGGGCCTGGCCAGTAGAATCTCATCTCCATGCCTTGTTTGTCTGGCAATCCAGAACAACCATCTGCATCAGGTTTTCAACTTGGGGTAGTGTGAGTACATATCAGGGCATTCCCCTGCGACCTGTTAATCACCAGTGTGCCATCTAATTTTCTTTATTTCATTTCTTCAAGAACTGAGCCATCCGGCTCCGGATTACAATTGGGTGTTGTGCATATCTTTTTCTACAGGGCCCTATCCATCTGCACCTGCTGGCCAACACCGGGCAATGGACCTGGCTAGTCCCCCAACTTGGGTACCCAGAGTGTGACTTTTAAGACCCTGTATGAGTGCACAGTACTGTGATTTGATTCTGCCAATCGACTTGATTTCCCCCTCTCATGTTTCATTCCCCTTAAATAAACCAGATTTGATGTTGTTGACTTTAAACTGCCTGGAGTGTTAGTACCTACGTAGCAGGCATTGCATTGGTTTGTGTATGTTGATTAACCTTATTTTACAGGGGGTCCTTAGAGACGAACTTCAGAATCAGTCTCGAGGGTAAGTGGTACCTTATGATTGAACTGCGTGTACATGTGTGGCATTGGTACTGTAATTCCTGTACATTGTGTGGGTCATTAGAGGGATTAGAAGGGGGTCTCAGTGTCCCAGAGGGCTGTGACCAAACTAGACCAACCATCACAAACCCTGACCTCTGGGTGGAGGCACCCGCCATAGAACCTAGGCCCCTCAACCTGTTGGTAGTCCAGCAGGCAGGGGTAGTAGCCCTTAGGATAGTGCCACCTAGGGGTTACGTATATTTCATGGTTTGGTGGCCTAAGTCTCCTACCATTGCTGTATGCTCCCTGCTAAATAAGAAATCCCACTTCACCTGCCCCCCCCCCCGACACTACTGCTTCTCCTGGGAAAGGGATATCTTTTAGCCTCAGAAGGAGGAAGTTCCTGTGAGACTCAACACTGCTGTGCATGGAATGCTGGTGCTTTTTCTTTTCTTTCAGGTATTAATTAAAAAAAAGAATGAATAAATAAATAAATTAACTTTCCATATAGTTACATGACATTTCATATTTGCCAGTTTGCATGTATGTCATCTGCTGTTCTAAATATATTTCATGGCCTACGCCTCCTACCATTGCTGCAAGCTCCCTGCTAAATAAAAAAATCCTATTTGACCTGCCCACCCCCCTGACAGTGGGAGTCTCTAAAACCGCCTGTCCTCCTGGGCAAGGGGATCTCTTTTAGCCTATGAGGGAGGAAGTTGTTGTGAGATCCTACTCTGCTGTGACTGGACTGCTGTGCTTTTTCTTTTCTAGCAGGCATTATTTAAAAAAAAGAAAAAAAAGAGCTTTCCGGCACAATTGCATCTCACACTTGCCAGTTTGCCTGTGTGTTTATCAGCTGTTGTGAATATGTGTCATGGCCTACTTCTCCTACCATTGCTGCATGCTCCGTGCAAAATAAAACAAGCATTTGTCAATGGTGAATGTTCGCCATTTGCACTGGTGTCATAGGGTGTGTGTGGTGCTGATACCAGTGAAAGTGACATTGAAAATTGCTTCAGTGACGGAATCATTTTGATGTGATGATGTTGGGTAGTTTAACTTTCTTGTTTGTTAATATTTGTAGCCCAAATTTTCAACATACCCTTCTTATGATCCCACCTCATGAACAGGTGCAGAAAAAAATTTTCAGCTCCTGGTTGAAAAGTGATTTCATGCAACGACCTTGAAATCACCTTTCAGGATGCAAAACCACATTTTGGCCTGTATCTAAAAAATGACAGCTGTGACATTCATGAGGTGCTGTGAAGAAATGGCTATGTTGAAATTTTGGGGACAAAATATTGAAAAGTACCAAAGTTACAAGCCTGCATTTGTAAATTTCAATGTAGGCTCATAACTTTGTTTGTTAATATTTTTGCCCCCAGTTTTCAACATAGCCTTCTTATGACCACACCTCATTAACCAGTGCAGAAAACAATTTCAACTCCTGCCCAAAAAGTGATTTAGCACAGCAACTGTAAAATCACTTTTTGGGATGCAAAAACACATTTTTGCCAGGATCTGAAAAATGACAGCTGTCACATTCATAAGGTGCTGTGAAGAAATAGCTATGTTGTAAATTTGGAGTCAGAATATTGAAAATTACCAAAGTTAGGAGCCTGCGTTTGCAAATTTCAATGCAGGCTCATAACTTAGTTGCTTCTTAATATTTTTACACCAAATTTTCAACACAGCCGTCTTATGACCCCACCTCATTAACAAAGGTAAAGAAAATTATCATCTCCTGCCACAAAAGGTGATATCTCTCACTCTATCTCTTTAGAGCACCAGGCAGTGTTGGTTTGTGGAGGTCCAGGATAGCAAAGGCAACTTGGCTGGCAAGCAACATCATTTAATACCATTTAGACACTTAGCAAAATTGTATTCAGTGTTCCTGCTCTGTACTGTGGAAAATCTTGCTTTCTCAAACTTGTGATAAATTCTGCAGTTTAACTTGTGCTTCAGCTTAGCAAACTGCCTTGCTGTGTCTGCTTCACAGACTGCTCAGCTCAAATGGAGCTTCAGTGGGAGGATTACTCTTGTTCATTGTGCACCAGAATGTTGTATTTTTGTTAGTACAAGATCACTGATGTTCCTTATATGGACTGCTATACACAATAGTTTCAGCTGTGAACAGCAGCTTCTACTAATGCAGTAAAATAAAGAAATTAGTGATGATTAAGAACATGCAATAAAGAGTCCAAGAAGAGAATTGAGACTGGCAAATTATTATATGTTTAGTGTCTGAGCATGAGCAGAACTAAGCAGGCAGCTTGTCAGACATTCCACGCATTCCAGTCTGACTTTGATAGATCAGCTTGGCTTGCTGGGCAGCACAGATCAAAAGGAATAGCTGATTCTAGATTGGATAGTCTATTCCTTTTTGAAGTTCATGCCATCTACACCCACCAGGCTAACACTCTGTCATAGTAAGCCTGGCTGATGATTGAGGTGACACTGCATTGGCCCTAAAACATTGCTTTGCATTGGATGAACAGTGTCACACCCATCAAAAAGCAGTACTATTGCAAAATGTTTGCTTTGCACTTGGGCGCATGGCGAACATAAAAAATCACACTTGACTGGCCCCCTCCTGACAGTGGTAGTCTCTAAAACTACCTGTCCTCCTGTGAAAGGGGATCTCTTAACCTACGAGGGAGGAAGTTACTGCACGGCCCTACTCTACTGTGATTGCTGTGCTATTTCTTTTATGGCAGGTTTTAATAATAACAGTAAAAAAAAAACTTTTCCATATGATTGCATCTCATACTTGCCAGTACATTTATCAGTTGCCTTTGCCTGTGTGTTTATGTGCTGTTGTGAATATATTTTATGGCCTACTTCTACCATTGTTGCATACTCCCCACTAAATGAAAAAAATCACTTGACCTAGCCTCCTTCCTCTTGACTGTGGCAATCTAACATTACCTGTCCTGGGAAAGGGATCATGTTTAGTACACAAGGGACTGAGGGAGGCAGTAACATATGCTGGGCCTGGCACTTGCTGCAGCTTGCAAGACTCTTCTCTGCTGCATCTGTTGTGCTGTTCTTTTGCCTTGCTTGCAGACATTAACCCCCCCCAAAAGAAAATTCATATAGTTACATTACTCATGCCAGTTCCTTTTTCACTTGCCTGTGTGAAACTGAATATCTGCTGTTGAGAATATATGTTGTGGCCTACAACTACTTTTTCTACTCCTACGACTGCTGCATGCACTGGCTCGCTGATAAATAAAATCTCATTTGACCTGGCCCCCCTCCTCCTGACTGTGCCAGTCTAATAACAGCAGTACCTGTCGTGGGAAAGGAGATTTCATTCAGTATACGAGGGAGCCAGTATAGGCTGCCCTTGCTGTGAAACTCTTCACCGGTCTGTTTGCTGTGTTTTTTCTTGCTAGTTCCTTTCTCAGCTGCCTGTGTGTTGTTCTCACTACATCTTTGGCCAATTTCTCCTACCATTTTTGTGTGCTACTTCTAAATAAAAAACAACAGTTCATTATATGCACCAGACAGGGAGAGGAGAAGGCAGAAGTGGGGCAAGGGATGGGGAAACGTATGGCACAAACAACATTGCAGAGTCAGACTGGTAAAAGACCAGTTGCTGGGACATCATCCAGTAGCAGTAGTGGTCCTTCCTCAATGCTGTCTAAACAGTCAGGAAAGGCAAAAACTACTTTAATTAAAACAAAAGGGGTAGTCAGCACCACAAGGAGTGGCAAGCAAAGAATTGCTACCTATGTGTACCATAGTACAAATTTGATTGAAACAGATGAGGAGAAATCTCATTCAGATTAGAGTAGTGAAACAGAGGATGTACACAAGGATGGAGAATAACAGGAGGAAGTGGAAAGTCTGAATGAGGAAGAGTTGGCAGTTGCACAGGATGAATGTGATGATTTGGATTCGGATGAGAAGGGCATGAACAGTGTGTGGTGCAGGTGCACAAGAAACAAGACAAGGGTTCACTGCATTCCGAATCAGGTTCTGTGATTGAACTGGATGAGTTGTTTGATGAAGATAAGGGTGAAACAGAGACAGACCTTGTTAAGCAGCCCAGTGTTGAGAAAAGACAGCAGGGTGGCAGTAACAAAGGGCAGTATACTATGCCTAGTAATAAAACAAAAAAGGTGACCTCGTATATTTGTATTTATTTATTTTATTTTTTATTTATATATGACTTTGATAACCAGGCAGGTACACTGATCCCAGGGATCATTTACAGGCACAACCCAGGCCAACACAATGGCACAGGAGCAAATGTAAAGCAAAATACATAGAACAGGAAATAGTGGTTAACACACTGATCCAAAGTGCATAAAAGAAAAATACAAATAATAGACGGTAACAATACGAGGTACAGAAACTTGATACAAGGTAATGAGTACAAATACATTGAATTGCAAAAAATACAAGGTGTCAGGTAACCATGGCAGACAAACAAGCAATTATATGAGGTAGAATTGGAACTGACAAGAAGTGCAGATGGAGAAAACCTCTTAGCAAAGGGAAAGGGGGACCCAAGAAAGTGCCGGGAAGTCTAGGGAAGGGATGGGGTAAGTGCTAAGAAAGGAAGGGATGGCAGCATAAAACATTGGAAGGGTTACTAGGATAGACTTGGAAAGTAGTAGAGGTCAAAAGGATTGGGAAAACTACACAGAATAGCACTGGCAGCATGACTCAGCTAGGAGCCCATCCTTGAGGTGGGATTTGAACAGGCGAGGGGTGTCCAGGGAGCAGAGCTCAGTGGGCAACCTGTTCCATAGTGAGGGGTCTGCAGCTGACAGGGTTCTCCCACCCATATTGATAGCTACTCTGAGAACATTCGGGGGAGCGGGAATGCATTTGAGTGGAGACAGTGGGGCAAGATTCTGACTTTGAAGAGGGCTGCAAGAAGAGACATGTGGCCGGTACGGATGGCATTATCAACCAAGCAATAAAGGGCATAGTCAAAGCAGCCTTGTAGTGGGAGCCATACTAGTGACTGATAAAGAACACAATGGTGGGTGGAAAAAGGGGCCAGTAAGATGAAGTGACAGACACTATTATAGGCAGCAGAGAGTTTGGCCGTGAGGGTAGAGGATGACCTAGTGTAGATGGGGGAAGAGTGATCAAGAATGGGGAATAGGTTCCCTTGGACAATGGCCAATCAAGCCTCTGGGGTGAGATAGCACCTAAATCTGTAGGCAGAACCCACCTTTTGGTGTACCTGGTGAACTATTGGGTTTGTGTGCTCCGAGAAGGAGAGGAAGGGGTCAAGCATGACACCAAGATACTTGAAGGTATCGACATTTTCAAGAACCTGGCCATCGGGAGAGACTATGTTGAGAGGAGGGAAATTTGGGCTTGGCTAAGAAGGGCTTTGTCCCAAACAGTGTGGACTTTGTTTTCTTGATATTAACCGGGAGGAAGTTGTCTGCAAACCAATTGTGGACAGCTCCATAGTTTCGGGTGAGGACGGAGGAAATGCGGGAGAGGAATTTGTCACTGAAGAAAAGGACAAGATCATCAGCATAGAGGAGGGAGTTACAGGTAAGACTATCAGAGGGAAGGGAATTTATAAATAAGAAGAAAAGAAGGGGATCCAGAATGGAACCCCGAGGGACACCAGTTGAGACAGGCAGGGTAGGGGAGCAAGCGGGGCCTACAGAGACATATTGGGAGTGATCAGTGAGGCTGCTCCTGAACCAGTTGGATACCTCATAAGAACAGCCAAGCAGATGAAGTTTCAAGAGGAGGAGGAGAGCATGGCTTACCATGTTGAAGGCCTTGGAGAGGTCAGCGAAAACTGCACCAGTGGCTTGCCCATGGTCCATGTTCATGAGGATGTGGTCAGTCAGCAGTGCAAGGCAGTGGAGGTACTCTGGTTCTTGTGAAAGCCATGTTGCTGGCTACACAAGAGGATGTATTTTGCAATGTAGCTCAGGGGCTGGTGCTCTCCTTCCCCGACATGTACCCCCGAGTCTGTGGTCTTACTTTTCTCTGGCTGCAGATAATAAGTTATGAGCAGTTTGCCCTATATGTAAAAAGACCATCAGCAGAGGGTGCTGTAAGCCTGAGGCATGATTTTTTTGGTTAGAGAGAAAGATGACGACAACATGCAGGCAGAGTTAGGTCAGACTTGTAAAACCGTAAAAAGGACGACTGAGATTGAGCAACTCAGATTTGAGCGACTCAATCTCAGCACCTGTAAGGTCAGCAACCCTGAAAGTGTAGCGACTGGGAAGGGCAGGGTGAAGGGAAGAGTGACAGGGTACCAGAAGAGCATGTAAGGTATCCGGAAGAGGACGGAGGGTATGTGAGTGGTGGTGAGGGAGGAAGCTGCTGAGTTGGCTGTGTGGCACAGTGGTGAGAGTGGCTGGCTCTAGTGGGGAGGGTACAGGGTCGGGGCTGGGGAAGAGTACAATAGTTTGTGATTAGCATGGCTGTTAGTTTATTTTTTATGTTGCTGGTGCTCCCCCTCCCTGACATGCACCCCCAGAGTTGCTATTATCAGTCAGAGGGGTGTCGGGGCAAAGCCCCCCACATAAGTACAATGAGCGAGTTTCCTCACTGTGAGTGTACATCACCATTTTTGTTTTCAGTGATGTATACTCACCCTAACGGCAATCACCGTTTTCACAAAGAATCGTCAGAACCTACCTGCACCTGTTGTAGCAAATGGTAGCAATGCCCTGCTGTTACAGTTCTACTGTCTCCTTTTTGTCAGTTTTCTTCAAATGTAAGTACTACAAACAGTCCTATTTTGCCCTTATCGGCATCCAGCATTCTTTTTTTTTTTTTTTTTTTATATTTACCCCTTTTTGTCCTCCTTATCTTCTGTCAGAGGTCTACCCTGGTCACGGTGCCCCCGAGGCTTCTACTGCCCTGATGAGCCACTTGTTCCCTCCGATCTCTCCTGGCTTGCCCTCCAGGAGGTGGGGCATGGCACTGCAGCAGAAATCAGCACGCGTATTGTAACTGGTTGGGGAGTTCTCTGCCAAGCTAATCACTCAGCCGGGGCAGCGGATCACAGAGACGTCCGAGAGGAGGTGATTTTTTGTCCCTATTGGCTGGAGATGTGCAATGACGCCCAGCATCTGTCCCACCCAGTATCCCCCGACCATGTGTCGGTGCTCAGGGTGATACACCCAGCTTCTGCTAGGTGTCACTCCTGCATCGAACATAGAAACCCCCAACCCCCTGGAGAAGGAGAGCAGTCCCTGGGATGCTCAATCCTTCTCCCCCTGGCCAGCCCTCTGATGACCCAGGCTCGTTCCCAAACCCGGTTCTCTGGCGTCGCAAGCAGAACTTCAACCACTACACTGGTGGGCCGGCAGCATCCAGCACTCCTAATGTTGGCTATGTGAAGAAGGCTTCTTCTCCTAAGAAGCAGCTCACAGTTTCTGAAATGCTTGACCTTAAAGCCAAATACCAATTTACCCATCCAGAAGCAGTTGCTGTAACAAAACTAATTTCTGAGATGATAGCACTGGACTTATAGCATTACAGAATTGTGGAGCATGTTGGATTCAAAAGGCTTTTGAGTCACCTGTCACAACCATACAACATTCCATCCAGGAAATATTTTTCCACTGTCACTGTACCTCAGATGTATGAGGTAGTCAGTGCTAAACTAAAAAAAATGCTTTATAAGATGCAGTTGCTGGGGTTGTCCAACTAATTGCCAACATATGGACAAGCTGTCAGCCAGAACCATATATGTCACTGATGACACACTGGGTGTCATTTACTCCCTGTACACAGACAGATCCCCTATGAAACTGGTTTCCCTTCACATCCAGTATATCCCACAGGGTCACACAGCTTCCAACATCCTGGATGAACTTAATAGAGAGATACGCTGCTGGCTTACATCACAAGGGCTTTCTGTAGGTTTTATTGTGGCTGACAATGTCTCAAATATAAAGAAAGCTTTTCTGATGTGAGCTTTGTGCACAATCAATGCTTTGCACACTGTCTAAATTTGATCGTACATGCCTTTATGGAAGAGGACAGAAATATAAAAGCTCTCACATATGTGGCAAAAGAGAATATGCACACATTTCAGCCACTCCTGCAAAGCACGCCAACGACTTTGGGCCATACAAGAAGAACATGGACTGCCTCCAAATATTCTCATCCAGGAAGTTGGAACAAGGTGGAACTCTACCTTGCATGTGTTCCAGTGATTGATGGAGGAAAAAAGGCTGCAAGACAGTATACTGTATGTTGGAGAACAGCATAGAAGATGCTGATGTGTACATTAATCCTCCGTAGTGGGATCTTTTAGAACTTCTCATCAAGATCTTGCAACTCTTTGAAGAAATTACTATGTAAATGAGTTCTCACAGTGCCTCACTCAGCCAAAACATCCAACTGATATAGATTCTTAGATTTCAGCTAAATGCAATCGGGGATAACTTGGTTGGTCCAAAAAGCCAGTTTCGGATGAGAGAGTCTTGTGACATTGAAAGGGACTTGCCACTCAGAATAAAAAATAACATAGTCCATAGAATGACTGAAAAAGTCAGCAATGATGAGAAACTCTGTGAAATGCTGGTGGCAGAACTTTATATTATAGCAACAGTACTAAACTCACAGTACAAGAAGAAACAGATCTCACAGCCTGACCTCAATGTGTTCCAAAACTGCAGAGATAAAATCATTCAAGCAGTAGATTCAGTTTTGAAAAAAACAGTGACAACAGATGCAGCCTCCGCATCCATTCCTCATGCACCTTCACAGACCTCTCTTCTCTGTCAGGTGACAAAACAGTTAGCTGCTGCCACTAATTCTACCCTCAGTAGTCAACTTTGGGGTCACTTGGATGCTATCGTTCTTGAAAAATCATACCTTCCTTCTCCGTATATCACTGTCTCGAACCAGACTATGGTTGAATGCTATTTGACAGAAAAAGGTATTGAGTGGAATGAAGATCCCATAAAGCAAGGAGACTGTATGGTCTGCGCTTCTGTAAGTAGGTAGCTTTGAAGTACATGGTCTGTCATCAATTTTCAGAGCAACTCTTTAGCTTTGCAGGAAATGTGGCAATAGATACATGATCTAAGCTACTACCAGAAAATGTGGAAACATTAACATTCTTAAAAATAAACCTTCCCTTGATTGGTTACATGTATTACCTGGAGGCAGCAAATACATTTGGCAGTGACCACAAAGCTGACAATATGGAAGAGTTGGAAGAGTGACATTTTTTAAGAAAAAGTAATACGTAATTCTGTAAGCTCATATGTGGTCTACACAATTTTTTAACCTGATGGCACAATTTTCCCAGCATGTCCTAATGGACTTGATTAATTTTTGGATTGGCTGAACCTGATGACACACTTTTTGTAGCATGTCCTCATGGACAGAACCCATTTTTGGATGGCCTGAAATTGAACCTGATGGAAAAATGTTTTCAGCATGCCCTAATGGACTTTACTAATTCTTTGATTGCTTGAACCTAATGGCACACATTTGTAGTATGTCCTAATGGACAGAGCTAATTTTTGGATTGCCTGAAGTTGAACCTGATGGCACAATGTTTTCAGCATGTCCTACTGGACCTGGATAATTTTTGGATTGCCAGACATTACCTAATGACACACTTTTTTGCCCTCTTGGACTGAGCTATTTTTTGGACTGCCTGAACCTGACGGCACACTTTATGTAACTTGTCGTAATGGACATAGTTAATTTTTGAATTGCCTGAAGTTAAATCTGTTGGCAGAATTTTTTATCGTGTCCTAATAATCTTTGCTAATTTTTGGATTGCCTGACATTACCTGATGATGCACTCTTTTCTCCTCTCAGACTGAGCTAATATTTGGATTGCCTGAACTGGTGTATCTACTACTTGCCAAAACTTGGAATTCTGACATTCAGGATCCTGAGTCTGGCTGCCCGACACACACACACACCCACCTGACAGATGGAAGCTAGTGCTGACAGGGGTAAGGTAGCAGATTTGATGAATGGCTATCCTACCCCTAGTCGGGCACCACAAGGGAGGGGAAAATTCTGGGGTTGGCCGAGCTGCTTCCATGGCATGGAGAGCTTACCCACTAGCAGCTCGCCAGCATTGTGCTACAGACCTGGAATCTGTTCCAGGAAAAGTATTTTAGTGTGGTGCTCTTTTGCCCCCCATAATTATTTTAATCTACTCTGAGGTCCACTCCCCCTCAGAGTTGGTTATTTTAGTTATGGGGGGTGAGGGGGCAGAGACCCCCATGTGGGGGGTGTGGGTGGCTTGCCCCTCACATTGCACTAAGACCTTGTTGGTCTTCCGACAGTCGGTCTCTTAGATTCGGGCTTATAGAGTTCGCGACACCAACTGTCAGGATATCATAGTAGATCCACCTAAACCTGATGGCACAATTGTTTCAGCATGTCCTATTGGACTGAGTTATTTTTTGGATTGTTTGACATTGCCTGATGACACACTTTTTTGTCCTCTCAGACTGAGCTAATTTCTGGATTGCCTGAACTTGATTGTTATGCTCATTTCTCCTCTCATTAGCTGTAGCTCTCTTAATTTGTTGTTCAATTATGTGCTCAAAAATGAAGGTCTGGACTCCTAAGGACATGCATTTTTTTGGTAGGGGTCCCCTAAATGTGTCATCAGTTTGGGTGAGTGGGTGGAGTGGACACCATGCCATAGAAAGTAACTGCAAGACTCTCAGTGGAACAGAGAAGGTGCTAGTGCAACAATGACAAACTGATATGTCCATTGAATACTA
This sequence comes from Neoceratodus forsteri, assembly GCA_016271365.2. Lineage (NCBI taxonomy): Eukaryota > Metazoa > Chordata > Ceratodontiformes > Ceratodontidae > Neoceratodus > Neoceratodus forsteri. Next base: position 432,281,905 of record CM057450.1, on the reverse strand, counting down.
ATTGGGAATGGCATCTCCTTGTGAGGTCCGACAGCTCTTTTACAGTTACACCACTACAGAGGCAGGGAACAGAGGTCAACTGCATGACTACCATGTATTCAGCTGATCAGCACACCACTGCCATAAACTCACAGTTTTCATTTCCTGAAATGCTGTTTACAATTCCCTGTGTGTGTCATAGATCTCAGTGCCGTTTTATGCAATTTATGGCACGTTTTCAATTTTTCTCACATTTATAAAAGGTTCTGATTCAAATCAAAACTAATCAGAACTTATCAGGACTTGGGCCTGGATTCTGATCCTGATAATAGGGGTCAGGACCTTTTCAGGTACACCTGTCCCTAATGTGATGTGTGATGAGATGTTTTATTTTTGCTTCAGTTTTTAAAATTAGAGTCTTCAAAAAGCAACGCCTTCTTCTACAAGAGAGAATGACTTGAAGTTCAAGCGCCATCATCATTCCACAATAAGTGACACAGAAAAGGCTTTTAACTGGGTGTGGGGGAAAAAGGAAGACAAGTGGTGGGATAGTGAAAATCAGGAAGGCAGGGGGACCACGCAGAGGAAGATCAAGAGAAAGTGGAAATACTAAACAATTACTTCTGCTTGGTCTTTATGGTGGAGAGTGGGAGGGGGCAGAAAAGCATGCAGTAGTAAGCACCAGGGAGAGAGGGGAGTGAACTCAAGTCCATTCTCAGTGGAGAGAGCCCTGAAGAGATTGGAAGCCTTAAAGGCAAATAAGGCGATGGAGCTGGATATGATTCATCCAAGGGTCCCAAAGGAATTGAGCACAGTGCTGGCTGCCCCTCTGGCAGCATTTTTAGCACCTCAGTAGAGATGGGGGAGGTTCCAGGAGACAGGAGGATGAATGATATGGTCCTTCTGTCCAAAAGCGGCAGAAGGGGGATGTTAGCAACTACAGGCCAGTCAGTCTCACATCAGTGGTGGAGAAGTTAATGGAAATACCACTGAAGGAGAGGTCCATAAATCACCAGGAAGCAAAAGGGCTGCAGGACCACTGGCAGCAAGGTTTCCCAGGGGGAGGTCATGTCAAACTAATCTCATAGATTTCTTTGACTGGGTTACCAGGGTAGTGGAGCAAGGAGCAATGGACATGGCCTATCCAGACTTCAGTAAAGCTCTCGACACTGTGCCACCCAGGAGGCTAGTTAAGAAACTGAGCAGCCTGGGGGTGGGGAGATAGTGACAAGCTGGGTATCAAACTGGTTAAGGGTAGGAAGCAAAGGCTGATGATAAATGGTAGCCACTCAGGCAGTAGGAGAGTGACTAGTGAAGTGCCAGAGGGTTCAGTGCTGGGACCAGTTCTCTTCAAAGTATTTATATGTGACATTGTAGATGAGCTTGAGGATAAGGTATGTTTCATTGTGGATGATACAAAAATCTGCAACAGGGTTGACAGGAAGGGGTGGAGAGAATGCAAGGGGGTCTGAGGAAACTAGAGGAGTAGTCTAGAGGGTGGCAACTGGGTTTCAATGCTAAACAGTGCAAGGTTATTCACTTAGGGCTGTGGAACCCAGGGGTTTTGTATAAGATGGGGGAGTGGAGCTTAGAATCACCAAACAAGAAAGACCTAGGTGTCATTATATCTGATGATCTCAAGGTGGTTGGGCAGTGTGACAAAGTAGTATGAAAAGCTATCAGGATGCCGGGGTGCATTAGGAGAGGGATTTCTAGCAGGAGGAGGGAGGTGGTGCTGCCACTGTATTGCTCACTGGTGAGGCCCCACCTGGAGTACTGTGTCCAGTTTCGGAGGCTGCACCTTTGCAAGGACATTGAAAGGATGGAAGCAGCATAGAGGAGGGAAACCAACATGAGAGGGTTGCATGAGAAGCCATATGAGGAAAGGCTGCAGGAACTCAACATGTACTACCTGAAGGAGAGGGAGAGGGGACATGATTGAAACCTACATGTACCTCACAGGCATGAACAAGGTGCAAGTGGATGGTATATTTCAGAGGAAGGAAGGTACTAGAACAAGGGGGCATGCAATGAAGCTAAGGTGGGTAAAGTTTAGAAGATGTGTAGAAATACTAATTCATGGAAAGTCTGCCACAGTAGGTAGTAGGACAAAGACTGAGGGGAGCTTCAAGCATATGTCGTACAGGCACAGGGACATATTAGGCAGAGGCATGGGGGTTGGGAGTGGCACCTATGACCAACTAGGGTCAGTGGTGATGAAACAGAGAGGGACAAACAACAAACTGGATGGGCATAAAGGTTTTTTTTTTTGCTAACAAACTCCATGTTTCTATGTTTCTAGGGTAGAATGGTTGTATTTATTCTATATACTGGAAAAAGCAAATGTAGGTAAGAATATTCAGAACATGGGTACCGGCTATATACAAAACTCCCTGTGCAAACGTCCTGGCAAATGGCACTATAGCACCACTATTTCACCTATTTAGAAGCACCAGCAGGGATGATCCCTTTTCCCATGGCTGTTTACATTGGTAATAGAACCATTGGCCAATGTTAAAGGAAACAGTAAAAACATTAAAGGATTCCGATACTATATATATATATATATATATATATATATATATATATATATTATCACTATTTGCAAATGCTGTACTCTTATATTTGCAAAATCCTGAAGCTGAAGTACAAACAATTTGAAGGTGGTGCAAGGTGTTTGGGTCTTAGAAACATAGAATTTGATGGCAGATAAGGACCACTTGGCCCACCTAGTCTGCCCATTTTCCTACCTAACAGATAAGCTGCAGATCCTAGTTAACCAACAGCTTACTTCCTCCTACCCCCCACTAGGACTGCCTTATGTCTGTCCCATGCATTCTTGAATTTCCCCACTGTTCTTGACTCCACAACCTCCTCAGGAGGCTGTTCCATGCATCCACAACCTTCTCTGTGAAAAATACTTCCTCACATTACCTCTGAGCCGTCCCCCTCTATCTTCAAATTGAGCCCCTTGTTCTTGCACATCTCTTTTCTGAAAGATGCTACCCTCTTGGACTTTGTTGATTCCCTTGAGGTACTTGAAAGTTTCTATCATGTCCCCTCTCTCCCTTCTTTCCTCAAAGGTATACATATTATGCTCCTTTAGTCTTTCTTCATATGTCTTCTGGTGCAGACCCTGCACCATTTTGGTTGCCCTCCTCTGGACAGCCTCCACTCTATGTCTTTGTGGAGATGGGGTCTCCAGAACTGCACACAGTACTCCAGATGGCGTCTCATCAACTGTCTGTACAGATGGATAACAACTTCCTGTTTTCTACTATTGATGTCTCTCCCTCTGCATCCCAGTATCCCCCCAGCCTTCCTTACTGCCTTCTCACATTGCTTGCCCACTTTTAGGTCATCTGATATAATTACCCCCAGGTCCTTTCCGTTTTTACTGTTGTCAGTATCTCACCCCCCATTGTGTACTCTTCCCCTGGGTTTTTGTTTCCCATGTGCATTACCTTGCACTTCTTTGCATTGAATCTGAGCTGCCATATATTTGACCATTCCTCCAACCTTGCCAAATCCCTTCTCATCCTTTCCACTTCATCTTGTGTATCAACCCTGTTGCAGATATTTGTGTCGTCTGCAAAGAGACATACTTTTCCTTCCAGTTCCTCTGCAATGTCACTTATAAAGACATTAAAAAGGACTGGTCTTGAGTGGATACTTAGTTTACTGGAACAAATCTGAGGCTCTCCCTATATAAATCCAGAGAAACGTGAGATACAACAGTGACAATTCCCAATAATGATTCAAAAATCAAGTACCACTTACTTGGGGGTGAAGTTACCTAATAATTGTAGGAATGTGGCCAAGAGGGCAATGAGGTCTGAATGCCTGAAGGAACTGTTCTACTCAAGGTGTTTTGAATCCCCCTGACATTGGCAGCATACGTTGTTAAAAGCACCTCAAACAGAAGCAAATGACAGTGTGTGACCTGGGTTATGTCAAAAGCCCAGAAGAAGCAGGCATAGTTGCCCTTTAGCAGCCAAACTAAGAGTTTCAGCATGCTGTATATGAGAGCCAGGGTCGGCAGCATGGCCATGGAATGTGAAGCAGGACAGAATGAGGAATCAGGCAGGCCACACCACTGTGCACCTTATTAACTGCCATGAGGTCGGAAATGTGAGGTGGTTCCACCATTATGAATGCCAAGATAACGCATATTCAAGGCATTGTGGAGACTGTCAGTGAAGTAATGGCAAGCCATGCCACTCAGTGGAATCCCAAGTAAGCAAAGAGGAGGCTCAGCTTGCTGAGTGGCTTAGACAGAAATTTCAACTAAATGAACTGGTGCAGCAATTAAAACATAAGGTGGAAGAGCAGGAGAATAGGTCCTGGAGGTGTAATAGAAGGATCATTGGCTTACCTGAAAAGCTGGTGGGCATGAGCCCTAAAGCATTTATTATAAGATGGCTGACTGGTCATTTAGTGACTAGAGCTGTGGACTGCATGTTTGAAGATGACCACCAGTCACCAGGGGGCTGGCAAAAACCAGGAAAACGACCTCGGCACTTGTTAGCAAAATTCCACCACTACCAGGACAAGGAGGCTGTCCTGTGAGCAGTGAGGGCAAGAAGGCCAATAAGGCTGGATCATTCAAAAGTTCTAATCTTCCTTGACTGTAGCAGGGAATTGCATAGGGAGAGGAAATGAAGGCAAAGCCCCAGTGCCTAGACTGTCCACATCAGCATCTTTACCCCTCAAAACTCCAGGTCCTAAAGCTGGGTGACTGGCCAGACTGTTCATCAGTGCAGATAAGGTGGAGAAACACTTACACTGTGAAGACGTGGCTGTGGAAGGGTGATGCTCTGCGAGAGCAACAGCTCCAGTGAAGTGATGAAGGGACTTGCTCTTCACTACAGATACCAATTAGGTTCAGATTTGCTGATCCCATAGCTTGGCTGTATCTGACTCGTAGGGCTGCTGTGAACACAACCACAGACTGCAGTTTCCAGAAAAGGCAGGAACGTTAACTGCCATGAGGGCATTGCAAACTGCCATGGAGCAACTGTGTAACGACTGTGAATGTGTTGTTTTACAAGCGTCCAAGTCAGCTGTGGTACTGGTATGCCTTAATTTAAGCAACTCAACATTAGAAAACAACTGGTATTAGTAGCTGATGGGGGGGGGGTGGAGTAGCCTGGTTTTGGAGGCGCTATCTCACAAGGCCCAGCCAGAGGCATTAGTCTCTGTATTAGTGTTTGGAAGCTGTTTTCTTTTCTGCTTGGAACTTTGCAATCTAGGCAACTGGAACTGATCCCTATACTGGTGACTCCAAATTCTTCATCAGAACTGTTATTCAGCATAACAGCAATGCTGGGGAAGCCTGAAGCCCAAGTATAGTTAAAAATGGATTCAAAATAAAGGACAGCTCTCACCATTTGTCTGTATCCCATTAAAAGAGCGAGTCACTGTGAGTGAGTCATTTTGAGTGAGTAAAAAATAACGAGTGCTATGTGAGCGACCAGTAATTATAGTGATTGGTTAAGTTGGTGTAGATTCACCTGTGTAAGTGAAAAGTTGCAAAACCATGTAGGCAGTTATCTATGACTGAGAATCTGTGCTGGCTGCATAGCTTACGGGATCGAGTCACTGCCTGTGTGCTCTCTTCCTACCAGTGTTGGAATGACAGTTTATGAGCTTTGGGAGCTGGGGGGCCATAAGGATCCTATTTTTAAATTCAGCACCCCCTTCCCATTATAAGTTACTGGCAGTGATATGTGATCTATCAGGGCTCACTTCAGAGCTACCGGGGCCAAGCCCTGGAAAGCCCCCGGTAATTCTCCACTGTAATTCTAACACTGCTTCCTATGGCTGGCAGATCTGTGTTTGAAACTTATACAGTTCCCAGCACATGTGAGTTCGAGACTTACACAGTTAAGTGTTTCTTTTTTGTTACATTTGCGGCTGGTTTTGTCCTCCTGAGTTTTGCTTCCCAGAGTAGTAGTGTGTAATTTGCTACCCACCCCCACTTTCTCCCTGTCCCTGAGTTGTGCCCCCCCGAGTAGTAATATTGTGTTTGCCCCAGTCTTTCTCCCCATCCTTGAGTTGCATCCCCCCTTGGTATTGATTATAAATTGTTAGATTGGTGTGGGGGCGGTGAAGTCCCCCACAGACAGTCACTAACAGTCTTTTGTAGCTCTTTTTGCTCCACGCTGTAGTGCAGGTCGCTGTTTTAGCTTTTGCTGTTTTTCATTCTCTGTTTTTGTCCATGTGGTTTTGCTGGTTCTGTTATCACATGGAACCATCTGCTCACACACAAAAGACACTCAAAACAGAACTGCTTCCCCTCAATTCATTGTATTCCAAAGTGTCTTAGACAGGTGCACATGAGTTCAGCAACATTAGGACAGTGTAGAGTAACGGATGATCCCACACCTGACGATCTAACATATTGCCCCCACCAATTAGGGAATTCATCAGAGGTAGTTTCAGCCAATCACTGAGCTCCTATTTACACAGTACAAATTTACATATGGTTAAAAATGCTCAATGTCATGGTTATGAATTGGTTTGATCATGTTTGAAGACTACGTTACTTAGGTATTTTAGTGACTATATCACTTTTGTTAACAGGCTGCATGATGTGGCACTGGGGGCTATTTTACGAAAGGGGGTAGTGAAGCTCAGAGGGTGTGAGAGCATGATGGAATCTATAGGGAGTTGAATGGAGTGGTGCACTGGTGACAAACCCCTCATCCCCCCACATGGAGAGGAATGAGAAAGGTTGAGCAAAAAACAGAGGCCCAGATGGGCCTGACAAGGGAGCATCACAAAACAGAGACCTGGGAAGAGCCTTAATGTGGACCAGGGGTTGCACCGAGTGATGTGTGTAATGATGCTAATGTAAGTGACCCAGACTGGGCTTACCTTCTGAGCCGCTGTGCTCCATTGCCCCGTCAGGATCGTCAGGGGCCCAGGTAGGATTCTGACCCATGGCTCCTCTCTTTTATGGCTCTAGCTGCCATATCCTTAGGCCTAAGTCTGTGGAGGGTGACCAAGTGCTGGGGATACTTCTGCTCCTCCTGGTGCATCTCCTGAGCCTGAGAGGGCCATGAGAAAAAAATATATAAAAATTGTAAATAGTTTGGGCGTCCCATGCTCTGGCCATGTGCGGGCTCTCATCTGCAAATTTTTAACTGAGTAGCTGCTCTGGATCCTGGATCCAGTGAGCAGCAGGTTGGGCTTGGGATCCCATCACATTAGGGGAAAAAGAAAAAAAAAATTACTAAATAATACAAATAGTTTTATGGCTGTCTGCACTTAATGGGCATGCATGGCTGCTGATAGGGAAAGATTTAAAGGAGCGGTAGCTTCATTTAGTGGATAGTGTTTTGTGCCGCCTGGCTCTATGTGGGGCAAATGTAAATAGTTTAATTTTGTGACTACGGGTCCAAGAGGACATTGGGGTTGTAGTGAGTGCTAGCGCTTTTTGGAATGATCCAGGACTGGATCTATGTTTCTGGTGGGATTCTGTTGGCGCCTGGGAGGGACTGTTTTAAAGGAGCTATTTGTCATCCTTTTGGGGAGATCAGAGCAGATAGAAAGAGGAAGAATTTGGAAGTGGGGCCTTTGCCTGCTCAGCCATTCAGCCTGCAGTTGTTTTTTGTACAGTAGTGTATCTCTGAGAGCAGAAAGGACGTGACAGTAGCTGTCAGTTCTACAGCCCCAACATTGGAGCAGGACCCAAGAACTGACCTCATGTTTGCACCTAAATGGAAGAGGAAGACAGTGGAGAGGAAGAGCCAGAGATGGGATTTATTTGTAAACCAGGGGTCCAGAGCATTTCCTTGTCCCATGCTGCCCTATTTTAGAACTGCTATAGATAGGGCTTAGTGCCCCAAACAAAAAAAAGCTGGTTTCAAGGGTGGCTGTGGGCTGGGCAGCTTTCCCTCTGGAGGAATGGGATTTTGTCCTGAAGCAGTGTAGGAGAGGTAAAGAGAAAGAGTTGCTGCCAAAGACTAAAGGCTTGATTCAGCCACACGTTTTGCTGTTTGCAACTGGACTGTTTAGCTGCCTTGGCTATAGGTAGCAGCCTGGACTTTATGCTCAAATGTGATCTTTTTGGTCAAGAATGAACCAAAGCTTATAATGTAACCTCTCAGTCTACAGCAACTGTTTATCTGTTATCCTGCTCCATGGAGTGACTGTTCCTTTTCATTAACTGCTCATTAAATGGGATCCCCTGTTCCTGCAGTTTGGGGTGTTGCCTCAAGTGTTTGGATGCACCATTTTGCTTCTAACAAGAGAAATTTGCCTCCACAGCCAGCTCCCAGTGTGTGCGTCCAGGGGGTGCATCTGGTGATGCAAAGGTCCAGGGGGAGAGAGGTGTTGAAAGGCCTGCCTGGGGAAGACTGTCTAAAAAGGCCATTGCTGCAAAGATGGCAAGACCAAGAAGGTGAAGACCAGCTTCTTCAGCCCCCCAGTAACCCAGCTAGCTCCCAGTGATCTGAGGGCATCCCAGTTGCATCAGGTCTGGTAAGTCAGGCAGAGCAGGTATGTGGACTCTTTCTGCTGTATAGTGCCCCCTCTCTCTTGGACTTTCACCACCATAACCCTATATGTGGGAATGGGGGGCTTACAACATGGGGGCTCATCTGGAATGTGATTTGGGGGTGCCCTAGCTTTGGCAAATTGTAAAATGGGGTGTTGGTTACGCTGTGGAAGTCCCCCCATTAGCCGGACTGTTAAATATTGCTCAGTCAAGATGGCGCACGGGACTGGAACATTATACTCCTTTAATGTGGCACTGCAGTTGCCATTGCTGTGGTGCCAAAACTGGGAGCAAGTATAGACTTGGTGGGAGAAGAGACTGCAATGTGGGGGAAATACCTCTCTTTACCTAGGGCCCAGGTATGGGGAGAGGTCAGCCCATCGAACCTGCAGAGCCCCGTGGACTTGGATTTAAAGTCAGCTCGCCGCAGAGGCTCAGTGAACTGTTTGATGAACCATGAGCTTTTGGGGGGAAATGGTACCTTATTGGGGAAAAAATGGTGTAACTGTCTATGCGCTGTAGGTATAATGTCTATTAATTGTTTAAATGTTGCATTTTTTTATTGTCATATTCTAAATAAGTGGAATGCTGTGTAAAAATATGCTATGGTTTACAAAGGGAATTTTTTTATTAAGGGGAATTATAGAAATGTTGTGGTATGAGAATCGTTTCAATTGCTAAACTGTTTTATTGGTTGTAGTAAGTTTTTGTTGAATAGCAAGAGTGGAAGAGTGATGCGTTTTTACTGTAATGTGGTGCCTAATGCTTACAGCTGGGCATTTATGGTGTTTGGGTTTAATTACCACTTCCAGGCAATCCAAGGCAGGCAATTGGCAGCAATAATGCATATAGTGGTAAATTGTTGCAAAGTACGGGAACTGGGGACATCATTCGTTTTTAGGTTGAAATCAAGGGTTGAGTAGGCCTAGCAGTGGGTGGTCCAGGTGTAAAGAAAAGAGATCTCAGGTGGTTTACAGAGTTGAGTTAGTGTTTGTTAAATAAGTGGTCCTGGGTGGTTTAGTGAGCCAGGTTAGTGTTAGGCCTATAATGATAGTCTTGGTAATGATAGTTTGAATACAGTATAAGAGTAGTGTAAATAGGTTCTAGTGAGTTGAGGTCTCACTGGGATGGCTAGCATTTAAGAGGGGGAGAGTGTAAGCCCACCAAAATGGGCTTACCTTTGAGAGCTCTAGCTCCATGTTTTCCCTCCTTTGGGAGAGTGGCTCTGGGATGACTCAGACCCAATTGATCTGTGGAATGTTCTTCGTGGCTCTGGCCTCCTTGGTGTGGTGTCCTGGCTCTTGTTGGACAGACCAAGTGCCTCTCTAGTGTTCCTGTGCCTCCGGGTGCACTTTGGGGTGGTATTCAGTCCCAAGGGGTTGCCGTGGCAATGGGACCACAGTTTGTAAATAGTTATGGTGGCTGAGCTTCTGGGCATACACGGCCACCAGTCTAAAGAATTTAGCAGATTGGCTGCTCCAGGTCCCATGTCCGGTGTGCAGCAGGCCAGGCTCAGTATCACCTCACAAGAAAAATGAAAATAAAATAAAATTAAATAAATAATGTAAATAGTTTCGGCAGTCAGCACTTCTGGGTGTGTGCGGCCACCTTTGGGGGGAAAATTTAAAGGAATCGTAGCTCCATTTGGAGAAGAGTAGTTTTGGCACCGGCTGGCACTTTAGAGGGTTATAATTGTAAATAGTTGGTGAGGACTGTAGGTCCCACAGGTCTTTGGGCACAGAGGGATTTTTGGCACCAGTTAAATGGTCCAGGATTGGACCAGGGGGTTGGCATCCTTTGTAGAGCAGATAAATGGTACTGCAGCATGGGTACCGGGAGAGATCGGGGGGGGGGGAGAAAGGTTGGAGTGGGAGAGATTGCCCACTCTGTTGTAGAGACCTGGTTTGTTTCTTTGGTGTTGGTAGTGTGCCTGAAGATGCTGAGGGACATGACAGCAGCCTTTAGTTGTTGAGCCCCCTTGTTCAGGGCTCTGGTGGACAGCTGCTAAGGGAGCAGCAGAGAAGTGCAGCTACCCCTGCCCAGGAAGTTTGAGGTGGCCAGACTAGGAGAAGGAGAGAAGCCTGCCTATCAAATATGTGGAATGGAGTGGGCTGATGTATGCTGGCCCTTGGAACCAAAGGTTCAGAGTAGGACCCATAGCCGAGATAAGAGATAAAGGGAAGAAGGAGATGTCACTGTTGAGGTGAGGGGATCCAGGGGTACTGGCTCTGCCCCTGGTTCTAGAGACTAATATATCGTCGCCAGTTAGGCAGATACTGTGGATTGGGGTACCAATGGGTTCTGGGGTCTGGGGACAGCCCTCTTTTTCCACTTGATCCTGTTTAGAGACTGTTCAGCCATGTGTGTCTGAGGAAGAATAGATGCTGCTTTGTGGTTAGAGGTCTGATTCAGCTATAGCTTAAGCTGGCTGTGTTTGAACTGTTTGGCTTCCTATGTTATCGGTAGCCAAGTGGACTCTATGCTCAAAATGTGACCTTTATGGTCCTGAGTAACCCCAGCTCCAAATGTGACCTTCACGGTCTAGATGAATTGATTCATGTGTTTTAGTGTTCCATGGAGTGACTGTTCCTGTTTCCTGTTCTGGATTAATTGTTCATTGTGTGGGATCCACTCATTCCTGCAGTTTTGGTGTTTGCCTTGTTTGTTTGGGATGACTGCTTGCTGTTAATAAGAAGTTTGCCACCACAGCCCAGCCTCAGTATGTGTTCCAGAGTGTGCCATAGGAAAGTAGAAAGGCCAGCAGCGAAGATGTTGAGAGGTCTGCCTAGTGAAGACTGCCTACATAGGTTTCTGAGGTGAAGATGGCAGGGCCAGGCAGGTGAAGACTAGCATCTTCAGCTCTTCAGTTGACCGGCTCTGTCACCCAGAGGTCCGAGAGCATCCCAGCTTCATCAGGTCTAGGGTAAGCCCGGCCAACCAGGTATGTGTACTTTTATTGCTGTATAGTGCTCCCTTCCTTTGGACATTTCATCATCATACCCCTAAACATGGGGAGGGAGGGCTTACACTAATTACTACTCCATAGACTGAGATGCATGGCTGTGCTGTGTTCCCCTAGTGGAAAGGGAGGATTAGCAGGGGTGGAGTTAGGTGGTAGGTGCACATTTGGTGGGTGTCAGCTCCATGTCATTCTTCAGGTGAAGTACTGGGGCAAGTCCAGCACCTAGGAGATGCACCATGTCAGGAGGACACCAACCAGTGCAGCAGAAGATTGAAATCCACTTTAATTGGGGAAAACTCAGGGGTCCATTTGGGGGATAGTACCTTAGGAGGGGAGTGATGGTAGTATTGGGAGCTGCAAGGGAGGAGGGAGAAAAGGGTGCTATGGTTGGGGAAAGGCACACCTTCTAGTCTGTGGGCTATCACTACCCCCCATAGGGCATTTTCAAAGACATTGCTTTCTTAGAAGCTTACATTGTAATAGTCTAAAATGTAGTTGTTTGCCATCTAGCAATGGTAGCTTTTGTTTGCTACAGGCTAATATTTATGACCACTGTATATCAGGAAAGTAAAAACAACAAAAATGGGGAAGAGGTAGTTTTTGTTGATTTAAGTCTATATATGTAAGTCAAATAATGACAAAATGGGTGACAATAAAAAGGTTACATACTCATCCATGACTTTATTATAATTAGAAAAGATTCAGCTCAATAGTAACATCAGTAATGACGACATATTGACATTTACATGAGAACTTTGCAATGTCATTGAAACTTGGAAATTGGTATCAGAATATAGAGTTATAACAATACTTGTTGCATAAGTGTGTGATTAAATTGACACACTGTAACAGTAATATCTTTGCCATTATAATTTAGTTGCCATCTTCATCCCCACTGTTTTCATCATCAGCATTCAAGATCTCGTCTCCCAGGCTGGCAGAAAGAACCTCATTGTCATCCTCTTCATCTGACTGATTCAGGGTCTCCTTCTGGGACAAAATGTCCATGAGTTCCTGTGGTATAATGTCACAATCACACCAGTCATACTCCAGATTTCCTGTTTCATCAAGTTTCCACCCATGTGTTTCAGGACTTGGGATGTTATGGTATGACACAGGGGCATTTTTCCAAACAAGGGCTTGGTAATTCACTCTCATTCCATGCATTCTCAATGTTGACCTACAGAAGGCAGTAGACGCAGATCAATGCTATCATAATTTGACAACAGTTGGCTGCTTCCTGTGTGAAATTTCTGCATAGCATTGTCATAGAGAAGTCTGTTAATATCAGTATATAACGGCTACCGTATAAGCAGCAGACAAATCTTTCAAGGTCAGCATGGATGGCATCCGATACATGTTGTGTGTCACCAAGTGCTTGGAAAGTTGCTATATACTGTTTTTGTTTTCATAGGATGTTGTCGTGTTTGAGTTTCCCTTTCCTAACAGATGCACTTGCACTGTCACACCCTGAAAATACTGCAGTGCAGTCAGTGCACTACACATCTCAGCAACGTGAACCAGGATTAGACTTTTGATGTTCAAAAGCCAAAAATTTATTTGCTACTCCTGCGTCAAAGTAGATGTTCTTCTACATTTGATTGCCATAGTACAGCAGCAGCAACAACAGAAGGTTCTATGTCAAAACAGTGATCACGGAATAGTGATCACCGTTAGGGCGAGTGTACATCGCAGAAAATTAATTACGGTGATGTACACTCGCAGTGACTAGAAAACCGGTGACTGGTTTTCTATGTTATGCAGGGGACTGTGCCTCCCGCACCCTCCCCACTTAAGGATACTCAAATCCGTGGGGGTGCATGTCAGGGGGGATGTAAAACCTAAAAAAAATACAAAAAACTCAACCCAACACAAAAACACGATAGCACCCAGAATGTGTGGTGCCAGCAGCAGAAGGGGGTTTCTTCATTATGATTGAAACTGTCCCAGCAAAAATGCATCCCAATAGTTCTGCCAGTTTCGATGGTTACAGGTAGAGTGTTGTCATTCTCAACAACGCTATCACAAATAGCAGTTTCTAGCTCCAAAAGGGTTGAATAGGACACACAGTGTCCAAAGTGGTTGAGGACACTCACGATTTTAGTGCTCCAATGATGTGTCTTACAGTCATTGCTAGGAGGTGATGTTTTGGCATTTTCCATTGACGACAACTCACAGCATAGCAAATATCTTGACCAACTGAATATACCAACCTCTCTCTCTTCTTCTTGAGGTGTTCATAGAATTAGATCGGCCAGAAATGAGGTGGGCCAGGAATTTTACATGCACATCTGGGGGTGAGATGGTGTTGAAGAGCAGAAAACCTGAAGAAGGTGGCCAGGGATGCTCTTGTGATTCTCTGAAGGAGTCTATCATGAGACAACGCAAAAGAGTCATTGCCTCTTCAAGTCTCCTGCCATCTGATGCAGCAGATTCAAATGCAATCTCCACAGCCTGACCAGTTGGGAGCTCATTAGAGTAAACAAATTCACTTCTAAGGTTTGTCTGCCAGAACCTTATCCTCTGACCAAAGTGTCTGATCAACTTGTTTTTCAGCTTGTTTTGTAATTAGGATTATAGAATGCTGGGTAATGAGCCTGCATAAACAAACAGTACCTCTCACATAACATTGTCATTCCTTCAACCTATGATCCTCTGATAATATTCTTTTCAACGTATTTGGTGATATACTCAGATGTCTTTTCAAGGGCTCTGATTTGCTCAACACTTTCACCAGTTTGGTCCACTACTGCATTTCTGTCATCTTTTCTTGTATAATCGCAGCAACAAGAGTTGTGTTAATGAGCCTCCTTTGCAATTACAGTAAATCAGCATCTTGAATGCTGAATAGTAGATTATCATCTTATTTTGCTTCTGCTTCTTCTTTGATAGATATTGCTGCAGTTTTTGTTACACACTGCATCAGTTTTTCCCCAGCTTTTGTCTTCTTTTTTCCTACAGAAATCCGCGTATCTCTTTTTCCACATATAATACACTGGTTTGAAGGAAATAACACTTGAGAGGGTGTTTCAGCTCTGCTGCTTTTGGAGGTTGAAGGTTGTTGGTCCCCTGTGTCATCATCAACCTGACACTTCCTTTTCCAAAGGTATTTTACATCTGTAAATGACTGATAGCACTGTCTGTGATACTCATGATGCATGTCATCCAGTTCAACAGGTACTGTATGTTCTTGCATATGTCATGAAGTCTGATACTTGGGTCATCGCACAATTGTCTCCTACATGCAACCTCTTCACTTTTGGACTGACCGGTCGATGTCAAAGGTCTTATTATGTCAGACTTGTTCTTGCTGTTGTGAATTATGCATATCTTCTCTATGGTACGGCAACTTGTCTGCCTCGACTTAGGTGCTTTTAGTGCTACAGGATGCTCTTCATCCACGCTGTCTCAAGTCCTGAACAAATAAATAAAAATGATTTATTTTGCTTTTTCCAGAATTATTTTCTACTAAAACAACCATTTCAAAATGCATTGATGCAATAATAATTTCATAGAAAATATATTTATGTATCTCCCTCTACAGTCTATTTGATTTCCAAAACTGTTGGGTCAAAACTGTGACTTTATGATTACGTCATTATTGATTTCATGAACCGTTAGACTATATTCATATGACAGAAAAATTAAAAACTTTTTTATTGATAACCAATTTGCCATTATTTTTAGTCACATACTTAGATTTATTGCATGAAAAGCTATCCCTACCCCTTTGTCATTGCCCGGCACCCTTGCAGCTGCTGACTGCTTCCAGACACCCGGACCATCACTGCAACAAGGTACGGCAACTCAACAGCCAACCGGATGACGGGCACCTTGCTGAAATGACCCCCAATTGGTCCTCTGACCAAGCATTTCCTTTCTGCCTCTGTTGATGTCCTCACGCTAATCCCAGCTTGTTTTTTTTTGTTCTACAGTACTTTAATGTGTTATGCCAGTATTTCTTTAATTGTACTGAGAAATGTAAATGTTTTGTAAGTGTTTACAGCTCTTTAAGTTAAGTTAATTAGGTTTAACTGCTCTCTGCCGCTCTTGGCACCCACATGTAACCAACCCTTTTGTCTTGCTAATCTCTGACCCCCACTGCTCTGACTTTTTGTATCACAAGCCCTTAAATTCTGCCTTTTTTCTCTCAGCAGCAGCTGCCCCTGAACAGGGCAAGCCCTTGCTCCATTGCCAGAGCTTCAACCCATTATTTGACAGCACTCTTGCAGCCGCCAACCACTTCCAGATGCCCAGACCATCTCTATAACAAGGTACGGCAATTCAACAGCCAACCGGATCATGGGCACCTTGCTGAAATGAGTCCCGATTGGTCCTCTGACCTAGCTTTTTCCTTTCTGCCGCTATTGATGTCCCCAAGCTAATCCCAGCTTGTTTTTCTCCCACCTCCCCACCACCTCCCAGGCCCCCATTAAATACACCCTTGAACTGCCCTCTTCGGTGAGCTGCCCTTCTATTGGTCCAACTTGGCCACCCTTTTGTCCAAACATTTCTTAGAATTGCTGTACATCATGCTATTGCATTGCACAACTGGGCTGCTACTTTTGTTCTGCCTTGCTCCCTCAGAAAACCCTACTCATCCTTTAATATGAAACCTTGATCGTGCCATATAACTTTCCTCCAGCTTATATATTTGTGGAGCCATGGCATGACTCATTTATTTTGGCCTCTTGTTACTATTAACCAGCACATCCTATGTTAATTTCCAATATGAAGAATTAGGTTTGAGTCCAACCTTGGAACTATATACCCCTTCCCATGCTGCCCCCTTGCACTGCACTTCCCCTTATCTAGTAAGCCCCTCTCCCATTACATTCACTCCTTATTCCTCCCCACACCATCTCTTACTCCAATCACCCATGTCGATCACAGCCCTCTCCCTCGTCTCAATAAACTGTGGTATTAGCATCTCCCAACCAAGTAATAAACCGATATCTCTGACATCATGGTGCAGATGGTCCCAAAGGAAAAAATCATTCCTATCCCTTATGAGTTCACTGAAAAAAACTGCTTCTCTTGCTCCTCCTCTGCTCAGGCAATGTGGAGTTAAACCTAGGACCCCCACTACCACTTACATCATCTATGGAATTTGCGGCCATACCCAGACTTAAATTAATACTGGTCAATATTTCAAGTCTTATCAAAGAATTTGATCAATTGCAAGTATGGGCTACATACACTGAGCCAGATCTTATTATTATAACTGAGTCAGGCTCAAAAAGTCCAATACTGACCAGCAAGTTACTCTCCCTGGGCTACAATCTGCACAGGGCCAATAGAGACACTGGGGGTGTGTGGAGTGGCTAGCTATGCAAAAACTAAGTTCAACAAAACCAAAGGAATGTGAATTAGTATCTCTCAAATTGCATCTTCCATCCTCTGAATGCATCACTGTTATTGGTGGTTATAGGCCCCCAGCTGGTGGTACTAATATCCTTAACATACATAAATCCTTAACCACCTCTGCCAACTCTGAAACTATAATCCTTGGGGACTTCAACATGGATTGGTTTACCCACAAATAGTGCAATCTGAAATCTTTCTGTGATGAAGTTGGCCTTGCTCAGCTAGTAGATGAACCTACAAGACTCAATATTTCAAATATTGCTAACAGCTCACTTCTTGGTGTTATATTAACTACGCATCCCTACAAAATCCTACATTCCGCGGTCTTTCACAATGACATGAGTGACCAGATTCTAGTTTGCTCAAGATCACAAGCAAAAGCTCACCAACAGTCCAAGCTCATAACTAAGCAGTCCTTTTGCAAGTTCAGTACATCGAATTATCTGTCTGACTTAGGCATGGTCAGATGGCAAGACCTCTCCCTCTCTAAAACAACCTAAGCAGCTGTCACTGTCCCTAATGACAACATTATTGCCCTACTAATAAGCATGCCCCCTCGGTCAAGGTGAGAATGCATAAAACCTCTAACCTCTGGTTCACAACGGATCTTAAGGCTATACTCATAAACCATGACAAGCTCTGGGCGAAGGCTAGATGCACTAAATGGCTGGCAGATTGGTAGGCATTTAGAGCAGCTAGGAACATCTGTGTGAAACATATTCACTCAGCTAAAGCAAACTATTATGTCTCCACCTTTGAACAGGCAAAAAGGAATTCCCATAAAATCTGGAGGACACTCAAATCTGTCAAAGGCTGGACTGCTGCCCCCTCCATTCCTACCAAGATCCTCAGCAATGGCAGGGTTATGGAAAGTAATTGTCAAATCCTTGAAGAAATGAACTCCAATTCTGTTAAAGCTGGCCTAGCCTTCGACTCTTCACCATATGCAGGCCATACCAATAACCATGACAGCAAAAACACCATCCCCCAAACCTTGTCTTGCCCCTTTCAGGTGCTCCCTCTCAAATTTAAAGAAGTCAAAGATGTACTCCTTAATTTAGATACTAAGAAAAGCACCAGGGATGATGGATTAGAATTTACAGTTGAAGCGCTGAGGTTTGTTTGTGCAGCGTCACCTTGTTTGGAGAATAAACAGCTTTAATTTCATCAATTGATAAGCTTTTTGGCATCTTTTCTTCCTGTGAGTGCATTCACCTAACTTTTGCTATGATCAATTAGAACCCTTTTTCCTAAAACTAGGCTACCTTCATCTCACTGCCCCCATCCTCCACATATTCAATCTTTCTATCCCCACTGTCACAGTTCCCTCCTGTTGGAAATCTGTCTATATCCTCCCCTTATTTAAATCAGGGGATCCGTGTGACCTAAATAATTACAGGCCCATTTCAATCTTGCCCATCCTCTCCAAACTCTGAAAAATGTATTTATACTCAGTTAAAGAACCACATTGAAACTTTCTCACTCCTTAACCCAGCACAATCTGGCTTTCAGCCTAATCATAGCACAGTCACCACTTTGGCTAAAGTCACCAACGACTGGAACTCTGCTATGGATTCTAAGAAAATTATTGGTGCAGTATTCCTTGACCTTAGTAAAGCTTTCAACACCATCAACCATAACCTACTAGTTAGTAGCCTTACTAACATAAGTGCTACTCCACTCACTGCCCAGTGGGTTACCAGCTACCTAAGTGAAAGGACTCAGAAAGTCAAAGCGGGTGGCCTTTTTTCAGCCTCCCTGCCGATCGTCAGGGGAGTTCCGCAAGGCTCCATTTTAGGTCCTATTCTTTTTTCCCCCTGTATTTCAATAACCTTGACACACATACAGTATAACCAACTCCAAGCTGCATTTCTTTGCAGATGATACAGTACTTTATACATCTGGCTCAACACTGTCCGAAGTGAGAAACGTACTTCAAGCTGACTTGGCCCAGCTAGAAACTAATCTTATTAATACTAAACTTCTTCTCAATGCCAAAAATAACAAGGCTATGATCTTCCCTCTTAATACCTCCTCCATCTTCACTGCTGACCCTCCCAAAAACTTTGTTGTCACTTCCTTAGGAGAAGCCTTGGAAGTCATTTCCAAATTTAAATATCTTGGTATCTGGCTAGATAACAAGCTCTCCTTCAATGACCACACTGATGACCTGTCAAGGAGGATAAAAGCCAGGCTAGGTTTCTTTTTTTTTAACAGGTCTCTCTTTCCCTTAAAGACTAGAAATAGGCTTGTTCAAGCCACCTTCCTTCCTCTACTTGATTATGGAGATCTAATCTATATTTCTTCTGCTCTTACAAGCTTAAGTAAACTGGACGTCCTTCATCATTGTGTTTTGCGGTTCATTGCAAACTTATCCTACCCAACCCATCACTGTGTTTTGTACGCAGCTGTTGGTTGGATGTCACTTTCCATTAGATACACACTCCAGGCTGGTATATGGACACTCAAGATACTCCTGAATGCACTCCTGAGCTATTTAACCTCTCTCATTCATATTTCCCACAGTGCCTACTCACTTAGGAAAACTGACTTCATCTTCTTTGATGTACCTAGGACTCGCACTTCCTTTGGTAAACATACTATATCAAGTGCTCTCCCAACCCTCTGGAATCAGCTTCAATTCACACTGAAACTTTCAAGCATTGTCTCTGTCAAATTCTTCAAAAGGCTGGCTGCATCTAAAATAAAAGATACTTGCAGTTGCCTCTAAACCTCATCCTCCTCTTACTCCTTTCTGTGCCTCTCAACTGTCTGGAACTCAACCCAGTTCAGTATGCTTCATTCTAGCATTTGCCCTGATTACTAGTCCTTAATGCTTCTTGTGGCTATATTAAATATGTCTACAGTCAATCTCATTACTGTCTGCAGCACTTTAGTCTTCCATATCATGCCCCTCCTACTCCCACCTACCGCTTTCCTGCTAACCCTTACCCTAACTTTATCCCACTACCCCTATCCTAACTCTAGCTCTACTCTTTCCTTTCCCCTCCTTAACTACATCTAATTCTCCCTACGCCCTCCAGCCCTCCCCTGCTCCCCTGTACTTCAATTTTTCTTATTTTATGCTGTTAACTTTTCATTCCTATTCTTTTTCTTCATCCCCACTCCATTTTTCATCACTTCAGGCTTTATTACCTACATTGTTATTTCCTAACCAAGCACTATGTATCATATCTTCCGAACCTGTATTTAATTATTGTTATGTTGTTTTCATGTAATGTGTATTTGTATGCTTACATGTCTCAGGACCTCCTTGTGAATGAGCCTGCTCAATGGAGTTTTTTTCCTGCAATAAACTTGAACATTGAACATTGCCCTTCATGTCCTATGAAAATTGAAGACACAGATAACGCTGCACCAAACAGAAGCTACCATCAGCAAATGGCAAACAGGTAAATTCCAAATTACTGTGACACAAACTTTTCAAAAATCATAGTCTTGTAAAGTCCGGGGAGGATTTCACTATCTAGCCCACAGACTATTTGTAATACAGGAAGCATGTATCCAGTGCAGTCTAACAGGATAAACACACCTTGTATGTGCACTAGGCAGCTAAGTGCACTTCAAATAACAAAAAGCAATATGGGTTTGATGTGTATGTATACTAGTACATATGGCTGAATTATTTAAAATACTATCCTGGAATGCTAATGGTCTCAGAACCCTGCTTAAGAGAAAAGGAAGTCTTGGTGTCATTAAAAATATAACCCTGATGTAGTCTTCCCAAAGGAAACCCATGTGATTGAACCAGAATTACGACATTTAAAGAAAAACTGAAGGTAAATTCAAAGGCTAGAGGTACAGCAATATGGATCAGACCCTGTGCAAGTAGAAGTTTTGAAGACTGTTAAGGATGCTGGGAGCAGATTCTCCTTAATGCAGGTAAAATTGGGCTCAGGGAAAATCATTTTGATTGGTTCATTATATGGTCCTAATTACTATATAGCTGATTTCTTTACCAAGCAAACACTGGAAATGTCCCGCTTGACAGGGGAGTGACTCATGGGGGGACACCAATTGTGTTCTGGATTGGGTGTTGGACTGCTCCGCTAAGTTCCCATACAAGACCACCAAGTGTGCTGGAACACTAAAGGCCTTAGCAACAGATCATAAATTGATAGACATGATGCAGCTCTAAAACCCCTCCACACAGGATTATACCTTCTACTGTCATGCCCACAAACTGTATGTTAGAATCAACCTGATCCTGGCCAGCTAAGGATTGCTGCAGGACTTGGTAGAGGCCATGTGTGGAAATTTAATAGTCTCAGACCATGCACCAGTGTGTTAAAGGGGGAGCGGACAAAAGCCAGGTCAGGGCATAACAGTGGAAGCTGGATAATACCCTCCTCAAGGACACAGATTTTAAAGCACATGTAGTTAAGGTGGTCAAGGAGTATCTGATACACATAATGGTAGGAGTAGCACCCCAGTCTGTGAAGTGGGAAGCTCTTAAGGTAACTTTGCAGGGTGAAATAATCTCTTTCACTGCCCACAAGAACAAAGTTCTAAAAGCCAGGTTGCAGGAATTAAAGCGGCTGATAGCCCACAAGGCCAGTCAGGCCCCACTAGTATATGCAAACCTGCAAAGGGCAAGGGTTGAATCAAATACCAATAAGTACTAAAGTAACAGAGGGTCAAATCATAATGACAAGAGAAGAGGCATACTATGAGGGGGACCAGGCTAGAAAATGGCTTGCCTGGCAACTGAAGACAAAAGCTGGAGCAACGTCCACATCTAAGACGTGGAGTGGGATGCTCTTAAGGCAGCATTGCAGGATGAAATAATCTCTTTCACCATCTACAAGAACAAAGCTGTACAAATCAGATTGCAGGAATTGGAACAACTGATAGCCATGCATAAAAAAGCCCATGTGGCCAGTCAGGACTCACTAGTATACATGAATCTTCAAAGGGCTAGGGTTGAATAATTCTAAAATACCATCAACACCAAAATAATAGAGGGTCAAATGCTAATGACAAGGGCAGAGGCATATTAGGAGGGGGACTGGGCTAGTAAATGGCTTGCCTAGCAACTGATGTTTAAAGCTGGAGCAGCATTCATATCTAAGATACAAATGGAAGGAGGGGTAATCTACTAAGTCATCAGATATAGAGATGGAATTTCGCTAATAATACAAGGCAATTTACACAACAGAGTGTAGCCTCTCCATTCAGAATGTGAAGGATTTCTTTAAGAAAACACTGATTAACACTATCACAGAAGAGCAGAAAAAGAGCTGGACGTTCTGATAGTGTGGGAAGTGGTGCAGAGGGCTATCTGGGCACTGGAGAATGGTAAGGCCCCAGGACCAAGTGGCCTGCCCATTGAGTTCTGTAAGACATTTGAGGAGGCCCTGCTGGACCCCATGATGGGAATGTTGTCAGAGAATATTATTGGTGGTGTGCTGCCTCCATTCAAGTGATCGCCGACCATAATAGTTTTGCTTAAACCTGGGAAGGATCCCCTCCTCTTCTCCCCCTACCAGTCCACATCCCTGCTAATGGCAGATTATAAAATTATAGTTAAGGTAATGGCCACGCCACTAGAGAAAGTTTTCTCTAGTAAAATCTATTTGTAACAGTCTGGTTTCATGAAAGGCAGATTGAGCAAGAGTAGCAGCCGCAAGACCTTGAATGTTCTTTGAAAAAGGAAGGGAGTGTGGGGGGGAGGGAGGAGCTGGCAGGTATCTTAGCCCTAGATGTTGAAAATGTGTTTGACCTCATGGAACTGAAGTACCTGCACTATACCCTAGAAACATTTGGCCTGGGGGTTTGCTTCAGGAACTGGGGTGCATCCTCTATATGGACCCAAGGCACATGTTATGGTCAATGGGGGCTTTCTTACTCCTTCACCCTACAAAGAGGAATGTGGCAGGGGTGTCCCTTGTTGCCCCTTTGCTATGTGCGGTCTTTGGAGCCACTAGCAGCAGCCTAAGATGCAACAATGACATAGCGGAACTGTGAGCAGGGGGAGTTGAACACAAGGCATCCCTCTTTATGGATAACCAGCTGCTGTATGCCCCATATCCCAAGACCTGTCTCCCTCAGTTGCCTCCATGTTGCAAGAGTATGGGAGTCTGTCAGGCCACAAAACTAATTGGAGGAACAGTGAGCTGTGCTATATCAGGAAGGGGAGGGGGGGTAGCTCTTCTCATTAAAAAGGTGGCGGTCCTTAAACATCTGGGGATTAATATACACAGGCAGCTCTCTAGACTTTATGAGCTTAACTTCCCACCCCTTCTCAAGAATATTTACCCTTTTGCTGCCAGGAGAATTTTACATCTCCGTACCAGGCAATTTTTGTAATTTTTGCACTATATTATTTAAAATTATAATATTTGTATTTTCCCTTCAAGGAAAATAAAGGAAACCATAATTTTCTTTTATTGGCAGACTCTGACCTTTTTATAGGTAGCAATGTTTTGTTTGTATCTGGCCATGTGACTGTGAAACACTGCCTGGAATGTAAATAAAATGCAATTTCCACTAAAAATGTTGCAGAAAAGACCCTAGAAGACTTACAGTTTATTTGAAAATCATGGCAAGCTTATATGTTGCTGAACTTCTCTATGCCACTACTACTGTATATACACAACAAAAAATCTTTTGTATAGGCATTCACACGATACAGCAGTGGTACTCTATTTACTTTCCAAGAAATAAAAGGTGAAATAATTTGCACTGCACACCATTGATTTCTTAATAGTTTTTATCTATGTGAAAACCAGGTTATGTACAAAAACGATGTATTTTTAAATTCTACTGCCATAAGGCTAACTAATTATGCAAATGTTTGTAAGTTATTCCCACTGATGTAGATTTGAAAGGTATATAGTGTGTTAATTTCACAGTTTTTATTTTGGATGCAAAAAAGCTGTCACTATAAATAACCATAGAAAAGCTTATATCTATGAAATGTACAGCACCAGGCCTGTCTATTAAGCTTAAAAGTCTGTATATATTTGAACATTTATTTAAAATAATTCTTGCATTAATGATGCATGTCCAAGATTGATCTGCAACATTTTGGGCTACCAACCCTTGGTTGTACACATTTATTTACCATAAAATAGACAAAATGCTCAATTTCTAAATTGGCCTCTGCTAAATCTAAGCAAATTCTGTATATGCACCTGTACAGGATAATCCAACTAAATACAGTGCTAAAGATGGAAAATGAAAATAGTTTAAGAATACATTTCATTCTAATTGTTGTTGTCACAAACCAATACTCTGCACTTGTGGAGCCCAAATACAACAAAGTACAGAAGAATCATTACAAAACTATGCATGTTATGATTCTGCAAAGTATGCCCAGATTTGCATAATTTTCAAATGTTATCAACTCAAATGCCAATGTAACGTAAGTGGCAAGTACGTAAATATAACATTTTTGGAGTCTACAAAGATCACTGGTTACAATGATACCACATTTATGTACCTTTACCATAGAGGTCTGGCAGAAATAAATCCTAAACATATTGTATAAGCTGCTAAGTGTATTATAGTGTATGATGGAAGGTTGTTTCCAATAAAAAACTACATCTTTCAAAACATTGTTATGCTGTAGTAGCTACTTTATGTCATTGTAGCTGTTCTGCTTCACTAGCTATGTGGCTACTACAGCATAACAACATCGAACATGCTAGCGCATATGCGTTACACATCCAGGAAGCGTCTGTGGCAAAAAGAAGAGCGAAGAAAAGTGGTAGAGTGAGAAAAAAAACAGTAGGACTTTTAACTGCGACTGGATGTTGTTTCCGTGACTTTTACTACTTGTGGCGGGGCATCATACATTATAAAAAATAATGGATAGTTACCTCATGGTAACAAACTATGTTAATGTCTCTCAAGGTTGCCAGTGGTGGCCAAACCTATCAAGCTTTGCTCTTGAGGTTTATGTGGTCGCCATGGCAACCTTTCAATGCACTAACCAGCTTGTTACCGATAGGTAACTATCCATTATTTTCTATTATAAGGGGAAAAAGTTAGTCCATAATGATGAATGCATAGCACTGCTTCTCTGGCCCATAGACATTCAGGATGCTATGGTACCATAAGAAAATAATATATTTTCTGAAACTGCACACAATACTGGTTTTAAATATGGGTAACATTGCCAACTATCCGAATGTTGGCTATCCACAATCCTTCTCTACATTTGGTAAAACTTTAAAAAATGATGGAGATTTGTATAGTTTTCACATTTTAGCAAACCAAATGTCTATGTAACATAAGCTGCAGGTACACAAACACTACATTTGTGGATTCTACTGGGAGTACTGGTTACAATGATACCACATTTATGTTCTCATACCACAAATGTTTGTTTGAAAGAGGCTCAAAACACATTAGGTGCCAAGTGTAGTTTAAAGTTAAACATTTGGTACCATGTTTATTCTCTGGCCTCCCTGTACACATTCAGAACACCATGGTACCACAGGGGAAGTATACATTTCCTGAAACTGCACAAAGTACTGGTTTTAACATTACATGCTATCCAAATGTTTGCTACCCATAATCCTCCTTTAGAATGAAAAATGATGAACATTTACATAATTTTTCCAATTTAGTAAACCAAATGTCTATGTAATGCAGGCTGCAGTGCAGATACACAAATACCACATTTTTGGATTCTGCAGCATGTACTGGCCACAACAATACCACATTTGTGTACCTGTATCACAAAAGTTTTGTTGCAATAGGTTCAAAACATATAGGGTGCTAAGTGTATTTTACAGGGGACAATTTGGGCAAATAATAGAAATGCACAACATTGATTCTCTGGCCTGTAGCCATTAAGGACACCATGGTACCATAGCAAAAGTATATATTTTTTGACACTACGCAAAAGTCTGGCTTTAAAAATGTGTAACACTACTTACTGTCCAAATGTGTGCTACCCATAATTCTCCTTTACATTTGGTGAAACTATTATAAATGATTTAAATTTGCACAATTTTCACATTTTAACATATAAAATGTCAATGTAACATACATTGGAGGTACACAAATACCACATTTTTGGATTCTGCAGAGTACCAGTAACAAAGATACCACATTTAAGCACCTTTACCACAATGGTTTGGTTGAAATAGGTTTGAAACATAAAGGGTGCTAAAGTGTAGTTTAACAGGGAAAATTTGAGCCCATAATGGAAAATGCACAGCATTGAGTTTCTGGCCTGTAGAAATTCAGGAAAACAAAGTACCATAGGAAAAGTATATATTTTCTGAAACTGTACAAAATACTGTTTTTAAAATGTATAAAACTGCCTGCAATCCAAATGTTTGCTACTCATAATCCTCTTTTACATTTGGTAGAACTAAGAAAAATGATGGCACGTCACGTAATTTTCCCATTTTTTTTTCAAACCAAATATCTATGTAATGCAGGCTACAGGTGCACAAATACCACATTTGTGGATTCTACAGGGACTACTGGTTACAACAATACCGCATTTATGTAACTTTACCACAAAGGTTTGGTTGAAATAGGCTCAAAACATATAGGGTGCTAAGTGTATTTCAAAGGGGAAAAAAGTAAGCCTATCATGGAAAATGCACAGCATTGATTCTGTGGTCTGCAGCCTTTTAGGGCACCGTGGTACTGTGATGATGGGTTTTGAATATTAATATAATGGAAGGATTGGTGCTGCGTGCATACATGCTGTATCCTATATAAGCCTATATTTTAGGCGGGCAGTAGCATGTGCATTTGTCACTGTATTTTGTTCACTGCTCTATTTGTAAAGGTTTAGCTGCATCCAATTACCATGTCTGCATTGATCATTACATTGTGTCAGAATAGACCACCTTTTGCCTCCACCTGCACTTGATCTCCAGGGGAACATGGCTGAAGACCGATGTAGATTTAAGCAGCAGTTTGAAATCTTACTTGTGGCCAGAGGAGTTGCAGAAAAATCACAAGAAATACAAGCTATGACCTTTCTACATGTGGCAGACCCTGTAGCACATGACGTTTATAAAACGTTTGCTTGGGAAAGGAGGAAGATAAAGATAATGGATCAATTTGAGAGGTATTGTAACCCTAGAAAAAGTGTGACTTATGAGAGACATTTATTTAACATCAGAAATCAAAACCCTGGTGAGTGAATCGATACTTATGTGACTGAGTTAGGACTCAAAGCTAAATCATGTGAATTTGAAGATTTGAGTGATTCCCTGATTAGAGACAGGATTATTTGTGGGATCCAAAGTGAATAAATGAGATGCAGACTGTTGAGAGAAGTGCATCTAATGTTAACTAGAGTAACAGATATTTGTAGAGCAGCCGAAATCAGAGAAACCTAGATGAAAAGTTTGAATGAGACGAGCCAGGAAGGGCAAGTAGTGCATGCAGCATTTTTCAAAGAGGAAAGATCCGGAATTGATGTCAATAGAAAGCATGTGAGCTGCCAGCTTGAATGAATAGGCCTAAGTGTGGGAAGTGTGGGCACAAGCATAAGCCAAATAGATGCTCAGCATATGGAAAGATTTGCAGACAGTGAAACAGAAAAAATAATTTTGCTAAAGTGTGCTGTTCAGCTAAAGGCAATGTGATTCATGTAGTTAAAGAAAAATATGATAGTAAGAATGAAAGTACATACAGTGTTGAGACATTAACTACTTACAAAAAAGAGACTGACTGGAAAATTGATTTGAATATTAATGGCAAAATGGCGTCTTTAAAGCTAGATATGGGAGCACAGTGCAAAGTTATGCCTCTAAAAATGTACAAAACATTGTCAAGAGAACCTGTACAAAAATCAAAAGCAAGACTAGTCTCCTATTCAGGACATAAGTTGAATGTGAAAGGCAAAGCTGTTTTACTAACTTGTTTCAAGACTCAGTATTATCTGCTGCCATTTCAAGTGGTTGATGCAAATGTGACCCCTGTTCTGGGTTTGATCACATGCTTAGAGATAAAACTCATAAAGACATTTTCAGTGAATGCTGAGAGTGAGAGGCCAGTGGGCACCACAGAAGAAATATTGGCAGAAGTTTCAGATGTCTTTGAGGAAGTAGGCTGTTTGAATGGAGAGTATCATATTAAAGTAGACTAATTGGTGAATCCTGTGATACACCTTCCTTGAAAAATACCATTTGCCTTAAGAGAGAAAGTGAAAGCTGAGTTAGAAAAAAATGGAATGTCTGGGAGTCATTGAGAAAGCTGAGAAACCTACAAATTGGGTTAATTCAATGATGGTCACAGAAAAGCATGTTAAAGTACAAATTTCCATAGATCCCAGATACATAAATAAGGCTATTAAAAGAGAAAAGAGATGGGTAAATGTTTTCTTCCACCCACATAATTTCATGGAATTTCTGTGAAAATTTCACAAAATTTCACCAAAATTGTGATCTGAGTTATTTCTGAAGGGGGGCGCTGCAAAGCAGCAACATGGCGACATTATTGTGAATCAGCTCCGTCTCATTTTGAAATTAAAAAGTCTAAAACCCCAGCTATTTTCAATCGATCAGCAAAATAACTTCACGGTGGTGTGTCAGATGTATCAGGACCACTATGAGACCTAAGAAATATCACAGAAATGCTCTGCAAAGCCCAAATCTGGATGGCTTTCTTTCCTCCCAGTGCATAACCAAAATTTCAGGGTCTTCAACATCCAGTTCACCTATGGTGTCTGAACTCCCTTCCACACAAGTACTTGCCATGCTGGGCCAGATACAGGCAACTGGAGAAGAAACAAATCAGTGGCTAGTGGCAGGGGAAGCCAAATTGACAGCCAATGAATCCACCAGCCAAGAGAACACTGCCGCTATCAAGGAACTGACAGAGGCCTATTCATGACAGATGGAATGCAATGCTGCATATGTTCAGGACCTCTCATTCATCAAGGCAAAAATTAAAAATTTGGAGAATTCCCAGAGGCAGTCCACTGTCCGATTGTTGGTTTTCTCTCTAGATTTGCAGGCTCGATGGACATTCTGCAGGTAGTGAACTGATTGATTTTTCAGGACCTCACCTTATTGCCTTCAAATGCTGGCATTACTGTGCTGAAAGTTTTTGCTATCCCGCAGAGACCCAGACCAGGAGAGGACCTTAACCAGAGGCTTTTAACAGTCATCGCCACGCTCTCTACAGCAGATGCTCGAATTGCCTTGCTACAGGCGGTGAGGGTGAGAGGAGACATCATTTTGGAGGGCAGTCATTTAGCCATTTTCCCGGACTTAGCTGCCCTTACATAAACTAGGAAGAAAGAACTGCAGCAAATTAAAAAAGAACTATTACAACATGGCGTGGAGGCAAGACTCAATTTCCCCACTGGATTACAGATCCGACATGCATCTAAAGTCTATATTTTTACCGATCCTGTTTCTGCTACCCAATTTTCAGATAAGTTAATTAACTCCCTAAACCCTTCTGATACTGGATCCAATGAGGAAGGGTGATGTACTCTGTTTTAGCTTGATTTAAAAAAGCGTCATTTCTCTATTGCCAACTGGGTTATTATGGGGGGCATTTTTTGAGCCATTAATGTTTTAAAGTTATGCTGGGCAATTTCACTGTTATGGAGCTGATGTGGGGTGTATACTAGAAAGACTCAAGAAGTAAAATGCCAGTTTACATTTGCTTAAAAATAGCCCTTATATGTGCTGCTCCGTTTTATTATTGATCTTGTTAGTAATTGATCCTGTAAGGTTTGGGAGCGATAGACAATTTATAGAGAATGGTTTTACCCACTAATCAGTTTGTGAATTTTTAAGAAATTCTATCTATATATGTTGGAACCAGTATGGCTGGTTGCCATGCTGAGTTGTAGAATATGGGATAATAATATAACTTAACTGAGACCGGACTGTCTGTATTTAATCATGACTATAGGTGCTCAGCTAATTAACCCTCCACCTCCTAGTAATCCTACAAGGGACCTGATATCATGGTGTTATTGATCTTTTTATAATATATTGGGGTGAGAGTGGCAGTGTCCTATGGGATAATCAGTTCAGACTTTACTCCGATTATTATTGTTCTGGTGGGGTTTCCCACTGTTTAAACATTTTATCAAGGATTTTGGTTATTTCTGTCTAATTTTAAAAGTATCTGTCCAAATTGCACCAAATTTGGTACGTAGTCTGTCCTTACAGATGGTAGTCTGTGATGTGGGAGACTGTATGTGGGTGAATGGTCATAAGGGTGACTGCACAATGGCACCGACATCCTGAGTGATCAGGGATTTCCCCTCTTTCTCTGAGTTGCACCCTCTGGAGTAGAAATCCTAAGTAAGGGGTGTGTGGGGGGCAAAGCCCCCTGCATTAAACAATATACTGTTTTTCAGTCACCCTGGTGGTTTTGTACCCTTCTGCGGGTTGCCGTCCTGCAGTCGCCCTTGTCACATAGCATCCTTACAGATGTGTGTCAAGAATCAGATTTCTATAATTTAAAATGACTGAGTTATAAGCCTCCAAACATTCAAAAATTTTAAAATTACAGTTAACTATGTAAACTAAATGCATTTGAAAAAAACTTCACCAAATATGGTAAGGTAACATTACCTATGCTCATACATATGTGCACCAAATTTCATATCTCTAGCTTTAAAGGTGACTGAGGGATACGCCTCTGAACTTTCAGAAATGTTAAAATTACATTTCACAATTACATAAACTGCTGAATTTTAAGCCCCTATAAGATTAAAGCTAGGTGACAGAATATCATCAATGTTGTTCTGTTCATTGACCCTAACTATTATTCTTTAAAGTAACCACCATGGTCCAGCATCAGAATGCCATGCTGCCATGCTCATGACCCAGGTTTTTAAGCGAGCCACTGTAAGTTGTGTCGGGAGGCAGGTCATAGCCAAACCTTATCATCTCTGTTTTGCTGTTTCTATGAATCTTCTAAGAAAGCATGCATCTAAGTTTTCAATTATCTAGCTCCAAAGGTGGCTAATCTCTAAGCATAGAAATATTTTCAGAACTTTTCACATTAATATTAAATTGCTACATTTTGAGCCCCTATAGCATATACACTCTCCATCCAAATCTCATGAAACTTGGGGTGGTTTTAGGGACAGTTCTGGACAATCTATGCACCAAATTTCATACGACTAGCTTTAAAACAGACCACAATATTGGCAATTAATTTTCAGAAAATTCTGAAAGTCTTCATGGAATAAATTTGGAATTTGCTTATTTCTCCCACCTCTAAAAGAGAGCACTATCCAAGGAAAACAGTTGAAGAAGTTGTTGCTAAACTTGCTGGAGCTGGAGCTAAAGTTTTCTCAGTGCTTGATGATGGACATGCTTTTCGGCAAATTAAACTAAATGAGACAAGTTCAGATTTGGTAACCTTTAACATGCCATTTTGGCACTACAAATTTCAATGCCTCCCATTTGTAGTCTCTTCTGTGCCAGAGTTATTCCTTAAAAAGATTTCACAAATTTTTGAGGAACTAGAGGGCACTGAAGTCATTATGGATGACATTTCGATCTGGATTGCCAACATAAAAGAGCGTAATGAGAGACTGAGAAAAGTCTTACAGAGAGCTTGAGCTAAACACATTTCTTAAATCTGAAAAAATCCCAAATCAGACTGAGTGAGGTACAATACATTGGTCACAAACTAAGTAATGAAAGACTTTTGGCAGACCCAGAAAAGATTAAAGCAACTGTGTAAATGCCACCCCCCCAATGCAAAACCAAGTTACAAAGATTTTTGGGAATGGTAAACTACCTAGCAAAATTAACTCCAAATTTGTCTGAAAGAAATAAACCACTAAGAGAGCTGTTAGAAAAAGAAATTGCTTGGCACTGGGAAGATCACCACCAAAAGGCTTTCTAAGATGTAAAAGCTGCTATCACTAACCCACCAGTTTTGGCATATTATGATTTGAGCAAACCAGTGAAACTGTTGGTGGATGCCTCCTCAGAAGGACTAGGTGCATGTTTCATACAAGAAGGAAAGACAGTCATTTTTGCTTCTAGGTTGCTTAATAAAGCAGAAAAGAATTACACCCAAATAGAGAAAGAAATGTTGGCTATAGTGCTTGGATGTTCAGATGTTCACCAGTGTGTGTATATATATATATATATATATATATATATATATATATATATATGGAAGGCCAACGGTACAGTACATGCAGAATCAGACCACAAACCACTAGAAAGCCTTTTCAGAAATCCTTCAGAACCTGCACCTCCAAGAATCCAGCATATAATGCTCAAATTGCAAAAATATGATTTGAAAGTACAATACAAAGCAGGAAAGAACTGCATATAGCAGATACATTGAGTCGAGCTGTTACTGACTTATCTACTCCAGAACATATTATAGATAAACATGAAGTTCTTACTATATGTCTATTAGCGATGAGAAATTGCAAGTTTTTTCAACAAGAAACACATGAAGACTCAGCCCTTGTGAAATTAAGAAATGTCTTGCATGGACGACCTGCTGAGAAAGCTCAAGTGACCCCTAAAATCAGGTAGCATTTGTTGTTTCCTGAGAAAATGTTAGTAGAAAATGAACTTTTACTACAAGGAGAAAGACTGTCCAAGGGAGGGCAACCAGAATGGTGAAGGGTCTGCACCAGAAGACATACGAAGAAAGACTAAAGGAGCTTAATATGTATACTCTTGAGGAAAGAAGGGAGAGAGGGGACATGATAGAAACTTTCAAGTACCTCAAGGGAATTAACAAAGTCCAAGAGGGTAGCATCTTCCAGAAAAAGAGATGTGCAAGAAGAACAAGGGGGCATGATTTGAAGATAGAGGGGGGACGGCTCAGGGGTAATGTGAGGAAGTATTTTTTCACTGAGAGGGTTGTGGATGCATGGAACAGCCTCCCTGAGGAGGTCGTGGAGTCAAGAACAGTGGGGGAATTCAAGAATGCATGGGACAGGCATAAGGCAGTCCTAGGGGTGGGTGAGAGGAAGTAAGCTGTTGGTTAACTAGGATCTGCAGCTTATCAGTTAGGTAGGAAAATGGGCAGACTGGGTGGACCAAGCGGTCCTTATCTGCCATCAAATTCTATGTTTCTATGTTTCTTGATTGTATGCACTGTATTAAGAAGTGTCAGTGGTTCAGCAGGTAGCACACGCGCCTCTGAGACTGGGAGACCAGAAGGCTGTGGGTTCTATCCCCACATGAGGCACTTGGGTTAATATCCTGACATTGTAGAGCAGCATAAGGGGGGTGCTGCACT
Organism: Neoceratodus forsteri; assembly: GCA_016271365.2. Taxonomy (NCBI): domain Eukaryota; kingdom Metazoa; phylum Chordata; order Ceratodontiformes; family Ceratodontidae; genus Neoceratodus; species Neoceratodus forsteri. The sequence continues at coordinate 432,248,900 of CM057450.1, read as the reverse complement.
CCTGAAATGCTGTCTTTTGGAGGAGACATTAAACCGAGTTCCCTTCTGCCTGTTCTGGTGGTAGTTCAGGTGGATGTTAAAGATCCCATGGCACTTCTTGAAAAGAGTAGGGGAATTTTTATTGACAAAAATACAATACATCAAAGCAAGGAAAACACATACAAACTAAGAAGATACAAAGGAATTGCAAAACAATTCAATAAAATACACATCAAAGTCCCACCAATCCCAGCTATGTGCTCAAGAAAAAAATAAATGAAAACACACAAAAAATAAAATATGCTCAAAAAAACGTAAAAGATAACAATTTACAGTAATCTTTGCAAAAGATAACAAATACCAATATACTTATAACCAAAAAATATGTTTCCATAAAATCTTAAACTTTGGCACAGTAAGAAGTGTTTGCTCCAATTCTTTTTGTTTACTCACAGCATCTTCAATTTGTGAAATCAACACCTGAGTTGACAAGAGTAAATGCTGTATAGAGTATTGACAACAAGCTTGCCACAGATAAATCTTAATACAAGCAAATAATAAATTCAATGTACTAGGATGATATTGTAATAGAAGCCCAGAATAATCCCCCAAAACCAAACTTTCATAAGTAATATATGTTGCTAAACCCCAGCGCCACCTAGTGGCCAAGTCAGTCCAGAATTGCTTGGAATACACACAATGGGAAAAAAAAATGTTCCATAGTTTCTTCCTGACCAGAACATTATACCCAAATACATTGATGTTCCTCAATAGGCTTATGCTTCAGATTCCCCTTGACCCCTAACCGACCATGACAGCATAGCCACTGTATATCCCACATTTTTACTGGAATCCGTTTATCCACCAGCGTATGTAATGCATTACCTAACTTTGTAGGTACACATTTGGGAAAATCTACCTGGGAAGCAGAATTTCACATCAGAATATCTATATACAAGGGTTTCTGCTGCAAATTTTCCAGATGATCTTTAGTACCCCCCATACTGTTTCAATTTCCGAACTGCAGCTATAAAAAATTCTGGGACTGCTAAAGAGGCTTGAAATTTAGGTACATTATCCCCCCATTTTAGAAAAAAAGGCCGAAACAACAAAGCCGTCCAAGTATCCCATACATGTGCATGGTCCGTTGTACCAGTCAGCATGGTTTTAAAAAAGAAAGAAAAATAAAAGACTAAAGGATGTATCATACTAAGTCCCCCTTTTTTTACTGGTAAATATGTAAAATCCTGTTTAACCAGGTTCAGTCGACTTCACACACCATCTGGAAAAAAAACACTAAATAACCTTGTCTCTAGGGTTCCTGGAATAGGAAAAGCAGTACAAATATACAGAAAAATAGGAAGCAGAAATTTCTTTACAATTGAAACCCTCTTCGTTTTAGAAAGAGCCCAACCCTCCCAAATTTGTACCTTCTGTTCTCCCATTCTTATTTTCTCCTCCCAATTAATAAAGGCCAAAGGGCCATTGCCAAAATGGCAACCAAGAATCTTAACAGTGGTTTCAAAAATAGCAATTTGTCCAATCCTGGACTCATGCACTCCATTGCTTATATATACCCCTGTACTCTTTGCAAAATTAAGCACTGCTCCAGCAATACTGGCATATTTATCCAATGCTTGCAGAGCTATCATACCCAAATTTGAGTACTGTACTGTAATAACCAAATCATCAGCATAAACTGTCAATATTTGGGGTTCCAAAGAAGGTGAAGGAGATAAACCCTTTATATCAAAATTTTAAAGAACTTCTCTAATAATATGATCCAATACAAAAGCATATAACAGGGGGCTCAGTGGACAACCCTGTCTCACCCCCCGTTTGATGGATACAGCCTCCCCTATCATGCCATTAACAGTGGGTAATAAGATCGCTTCCTGGTACAACAAACTAATCCAAGTTTTAAAACGAGAGGGTATCCCATACCTCTGAAGTACTTCCAAAAGAAAGGCATGAAACACCTTGTCAAAGGCTTTTGTCTGATCTAAGGCTAGCAAATAGCCAAACAATCTCCCTTGTTTACCAAATTCACAAATATTCCACAGAAAAGCCAGAGTTTGTTGAATATTTCTACCAGGAATAGAGCAAGTCTGGACTGGATGGAGTAATTTAGAAGCTACCTTTTGTAATCTGTGGCACAAAATAGCAGAAAATAATTTATAGTCAGTGTCCAATAAACTGATAGGCATCCAATTACCTAAATTTGTCTTAACCCCCTTTTTATACAAATGAATAAGCAAGGCAGTTGAGAAAGTACTGGGGGGCATCCATCCTGAGATTAATATCTCATTAAAAACTTGAAACAGAATTTCACGAAAATCCTCCATATAGGATTTATATAGTTCATTCATAAGGACATCAACCCCTGGAGAAACACCTAAAGCTAAACCAGAGATTTCATGCCTAATTTCCTCTCTAGTAATAGGGTGCAATCAAATCATCTTTGTCCTCTTTAGATGGTACTGATGGCAAAAAAGTCAAAATATCCTCCCACTTCACTAGTGTAGTAAAAGCGGTTCCCTGATGTTCCAACAGAAACTCTCTTATAATGTTCAACATCTCAATATTTGAAGTTTTCAAAATCGCAGCAACATTAGTAAGACCTACCGTTAATTTAATGTCCATCCCCTGTTTGCAGGCAGAAAAAGGATCAGCTGAGGATGTCTGTACAGTGCCAAACTGCATTTCAGCCTGTAAAGAGGCCGCATGATTATATTGATATTGCCTCATATGATTATTAATAATATCAATCTGTTTCTGTATATGAATATCAGATACATTTGGTAGGGAAGTTAATTTATAATATTGATTCCGAATATCCGAATATGCTAAATAATCCTTATTACTTTTATTCCTTCCTAAAGAAAGAAAGAGACTCTGAATATCATGTTTTGTATCCACCCACCATTGTGCCCAGGAATCATAAAATACCTTAGTTGATTTCCTGGCAAAGAGAAGGGAGTTCAATTTAAATTGTACTTCCATATCTTGTAACAAAGAGGAATTTAATTTCCACTGTGAAATAAGAGCTGGGAAATAAGTTGGGAAATGAGATTTATCAATATTACAACAAAGAACTAAATGGTCTGAAAATTCACAAGGTCTCAGAGAAAAGGCATGCGGGGAAAGAAATTTAGATAAAAACACAAAATCTATCCTCGTACGAAAAGCACTATGCCTTTAAGTGGCCCCAATATCCTGGTAAAGCTCCCTATAGGCATCTTTAAGAGAGGCTAACAATAACACCTTGTGTAAAGCATGAGAGTCACAATATACTTTTTGCTGTATTTGATCTCTCAGCTTAATATCTAAGCTGCAATTTATGCCCCCCCCCCACAGATAATTTGCTTCTGTGTAAATAAATAAGGCTGTATACTATGAAACAAATTAATTCTTGATGATTTAACTTGGGGTGCATATGTGTTAATCAATCTGAGAGAAAAACCTTGATAAGTGCAGCCCAACTAAAGAGCTCTCCCTGGGTGTATATCCACTAATCTGGTAACATGGACTGATGTACTGTTAAATAAGATGCCCAAACCATCTGCTGCATCTTCCCCATAGGACAAAAAGTAGACCCTTTAGGCTACAGTTTAGTAGAATGTCTGATATCAGCCAGGCAATTAAATCTGGTTTCCTGCAAAAAGATAATGTCAACATTCAATGTAAGACAATAATGCAAACATGCCATCCTTTTTTTATAGTTCTTAATGCTGCATTTATTCAAGGAAACAAGTTTAATGCCAGCCGTAAGATATGAAGAAAATTATCATCCCTATTGTTTTTGAACATCTTTTTTTCATTTTTTTCATTTCTTTTTTTTAACATCAGCCCCCCCTCCCTCATTTTCACAATCCATATCTGAAACAACACCAGATTGTATAGATACATCAAACTCTGAACCACCCTCTTGGTCCTGCAAAACTTGAAATGAGTTACCCAAGGCAATGTCCACCTGCTGATGGCTAGAAGCCCGGGTGACCCTTCAGGGGTGGGGGCTTTAGAACTCCAAAGTAGAAGCAGGAGGCGGCATAATATCTTGACCATTCAGGGTTGTAGAGATGGGGAGGCCTCCAATTCTACCTCAACTGACCCTGGAGGGGGAAAAATGGGAACAGTTTTAGAGGAATGTGCACTCAAATCCTGCCCTGAGGCCTGTGTGGCATCAGAGGATACTGGATCAGTAGAAGGTGGAGCAGTGGGGCCTGTCCCAGATGTGGAAGCTGAAGGCTTTGGGCCTGCACTAGGCATGTCCCTATTTTGATGCCTACCCTGTGCGGAATTTATTAAATCCTCTTTATCAAGTCCCCCTTGTTTATTTTGTCCTGCCCAGGGGTATTGGTGATAGGCATGGCCCTGTTCATCACAAAGATTGCAGCGCAAAATGTTTCTACAAGTCCCACTATCGTGGTCAAAATCACCACAAAGGGTTCATTTCACCTTGTCACAAACGCTGCTGAGGTGTCTTGTACTACTGCATTTATAGCAGACTGTGGGTTGCCCCAGATAAAAATGTACTCCTCTATTCTTTTCCAAAAAAAAGCTATTAGGTATATGAACAACATCATTTCCTATAATATGAAGTTTAAATTTCCAACTTCCAGTCCATATACCCTCCCCATCAATAATAGCCTCAGGGGGTCCCAATACTGTGCACTTATGCTCCAACCAGAAAAGGATATCTCCCACATTAACCGTCTCATTTCAGAACATGATATTAACTACTTTATAAAGGGGTTTAGTGATGGGAATTGCCCCAAAAAAGGTAACCATAAAGGCTGAGACTTACAATTTTCATAACGATGCCAAAATTTATCTAAGCCCACAAACGTTTTAATGTTAATATCAAAGGTGTCTTCACCTCTGATATTAATCAAAGCATAAATATCAGTAGCTTGAAAGTTCAGAGATTCCTTCAATAATTTTCTGGTAACATAAAGTCTATCTGGGTGTTCCTCAGTCCCCCACGGTAATGAAGACAGACAGCATTTCTTCTGGGCGCTTGTTACAATCTGTTGTTGCGAAACAGGTCAGAAAAATGAGACCCAGGGTGTCGTTGCTCCCGAGGTGGAGATACAGGAGGGGAGCAGTCTGGTGGGTCCTCAGGCAAGTTAGTCTGTACCCTAGCCGTGAAAGTTTGAGAGTGTCCCCCTCCCTTAGTAGCAGTATCAGAGTTTAAAACAGTATCCTGACCTGTTTGTGGGTCCACAGGAGCCCCTGATGATAAATCCAAAGAAAATGTCTCCCACTCCGAGTCCATTTGCCATCATGGAAAGTCCAGCCAGCATCTGTCAACACACTTTCCTTAGACCAATCTCGACTCGGGTAAGAATCTCTCCGAGCAGTTCCCTTCCACATTCCAGCAGTATCCACGTCAGCGGGTGAGTCATTTCAGCTGCTTTCGACAAATCCTTCTGCAGAATCACTGGTGCTGTTAGAGGGACAGTTGATATATTTTGCACAGATACATCCTGAGCTGCAGTGTGAAGATTCTCTGTAGTAGTGCTTTGCAAGAGAGGGAATGCTGACATTCTAAGCTCAGCCCTCAAACCTGTTTCTCCTGTTGCATTGTACTCACCATGCAAAACACCACAAATCTCAATAGGTGCACCCAAAGCACTCACAGTATCCCCAGCAGTAGCCATAGCAGGGGAAGCGAGCTCAGACTGAACTGGAGCTCTGACCTGTTGCTCCATCGATGTCTTGGAGGAGCCTGCCATGCAACCACAGCAGCCGGTCCCCCTACTCGTGAGTAGGGGAATTTCCCTGGAGCCCTGGCCAAATTTCCTCCCATTCACAAAAAATACCACCAACAGCTTAATCTGGTTCAAGGTCAGTTGGCATTCATCTGTATCCCCCTCCCAGGGTTGTGCCTGAAAATAGGCAGAATTTGTCTAGTGCACTTACCTGGTCAACTAAATAAATATGCTAGTGAAATTGCACAGCAGCCATTTGGGAAGAGAAGGCAAGAGACGTTTTTTTTGGTCAGGCATGAATAGTCAAACAAGTGATACGATAGCCAAATGTGATGTATGCAATCAGTATAGCAAGGCCCAGTCAAAGGAACCACAATTGCCACATGAAATACCAGACCTCCCATGGCAAAGAGTGGGAGCTGATCTTTTCGAATTTGAATGAGAAATCTATTTAGCTATGACTATTGTAGTGTTGGAAAAAATTACAGTTAGTAAATTATCTATTACAAATACTTAGAAAGGAGACGAATGGAGATGAGGCTGATGGCGGAAGAATTTAATGATTATAACAATAATCACAGCGAGAGATTACAAGCGGTACATCCTTCATTCTTCATTCTTCAAACTAACAGTGTATGGTGGCTTGCTTATATAGTGGAAAAAAGTATCATCATTTCCTATGGTTGTCTATGATTGGTCCAAAACATATACAAACATCAACTTAAAAGGCAATTCTCTTTTTAGTATATGTATGAGCTAATCTCGGGTCAGCACAAATGTATTGATAGTGTAAATTATATTACTATATAAGGCTAGTAATAGTTGTCATTACCAGTTACCAAGGTCTAGGAAGAAAGAAATAGATTTAGACTTAAGAATGTGCACACAGGCATTTTGGCCTGTCCTAATAATAATAGTCAAAAGGGTAACTTGAACTCTATCCCTGTATTCCTGTCTGTGCAGACACTTAAGACACCTGTTTTCTATTACTCACCTGATCAGTACAAATATCAAAAGGCACTTTAATATTGCAACTTGTGGCTTAGTTTGACTTCTGGCTTTACAAGTTTTATATGATCCAGCTTCATAGGTCAATATTAGTTACACAAACACATTATGTTTTAGACCAAAATGGGGTTTGCCTGAAATATTGGGACAAACTTCTTTATTCCTTGTTACAACAATTATTCCAAGTTTATAGAGTTATCCAGACTGCAAAGTACAAACAGCAAGATGGTTATCAAACACATAAAGTCTCAATGTGCTGGATATGGAATCCCTGAAGTGCTTGTCACTGACAATGGGCCCTGATTTGCCTGTGCTGAGTTTGAGTGCTTTGTTATCAGTTACAAATTTAAACACATGACATCATCACCCAAATACCCTCAAAGCAATGGCATGATAGAGAGCTATCCAAAGTGTAAAAAAGTTACTGAAAAAAGCCAAGCGAGAGTGTAAATACCCATATTTGGCATTACTTGAACTGAGATATATGCAATTAGAAGGATTGGGATCACCAGCTCAATTACTTTTGGCCATCGTACCAGAACTCTCATGTCAAACAGACCTGAATTGCTCAAACCTAAACTTGTAGAGACAAATTTGACGGCACATTTTGCAAGAAAACCAGTGGTAACAACAATTTTACTATGCTCAACAGGCTAATCAGCTGCCTGCATTGCACCCAGGCCAGCCTTTGTATCTCAGAACCCCTGAAAATATGTGGACCCCTGCGGTTGTAACAGCCCACTCTGAAGAGCCTCGCTCCTATATTGTCGAGGTGAATGGGAAATTGTACCGGGGAAATAGAAGAGATTTGCTGCTGACCCCTACACCACATTTCAGCTCACCCCCAGGATGGTCACTTAGCCAGGAGGAGAGGGAGGGAGAAGGAGAACAGGAACAGGATGACATGTTGGCAAGAGATGCACATTCCACCTCTACAGTGCAAGGAGCCTGATCCACCTACCCCCCAAAGAGACAGACAAGGTGCCACTTGCCCCCACGGGCAGCGGTCACGATCCAGCCATAGCACCTCTATGGTGCAAGGAGCCTGATCCACCTACCCCCCAAAGAGATAGGTAAGGTACGACACTTGAAAAATTTGCCATGATTTCTCTGGGCTGTGTGAATGCTGAACCGGATCTTCACTTGCAATTTGCTGTTTTCAGTTTCAGCGCCTTCTCAGGGTAGCGCTATTGGCCCCACACCTGTGTAGAGCTCCCTGATTGGCTGGTCTCACTCACCTGAGACAGGAGCACCTGAGACGTATGGCTTAATGTAAGCCTGCATCCCTGTACTCGCCTTCTAATTAATATATTGTAATTTAGCCTGTTCTGCTCTGCCTGCATAAAGTAACTTACCATTCCCCCCCGCTGCAGTTTCTCTCCAACTGTATGTGCACTGATTCAGTGCTAGCTCTGAAAACTTCCCCTTGATTTTTCATCTCACCCCCCCCAGGCCTCCTTTAAATGCACACAGTCTCTGCCCACTCCTATCTGATGTTTCAATTTAATGGTTACTTACTGTCAACAAATGCAATTCCTCCCATCCCCTTTTTGTAGCTAAGCCTTCTAGCAGCTTTAACTCATTCTGTCTTGCTGAGGCATACCATTTTGGTACTTTAGGTTTGCTTATTGCTGACTAGCATATCCTGTCTTGCTGATTAGCGTAGCCTGTCTTGCTAAGGCACTGTTTTACTTGAAAATTGTACTACAAATTACTGAACTGTGACTGATTTGCCAAAAAACTGTGTTTATTGTCTAAAAATGTTCACAGCAACCAAGTGTTACAGCCCCTTTCTAAATTTGTAGTTCTCTCCAGACTGCAAGGCGCCAAGGAAATTGCTGGCTTTTCAGTTGCTAATTGAGCTGTTTTCACTCAGATTGCTAGCCTTTGTGTTGCCCCACTATTAATTCAAGCTCCTCTGTCCTTTCTGTAGCCAGGAACCCACTAGGGATCCCAGCTCAGACACCCTCCGCGTGGACCGCGGACACCGGGCGGTCGGCGCTTCCGAAGTCGCCACCCAAGACTTCCTCATCAGACTCCACCGCTTGAGAGGTATGGCAAAGACACAATTTTTTGCCCACCCGTCCATCCCCCCCTCCTGTGTACTATTATATAGACCCATTAGCACCACCCACTCCCATCCCTGACGAATCTCCTGCCTTCTCTTTCTTGCTAAAACAATTTGTTACTGCCAGGGTTCTGCCAGGGGAATCCTGCAACCAGCAGCTGGTGAGCTACCCTTGTTATCAGCCAATCGCAACACGGGCGTATTTTTGATGCAAGCTCCGATTGGCTCAGATGAAAGGCGCTGCATATCTGTGCTCTGGGTTCAGTCCCAGCCGGGCTTTTTCTTCCCACCCCACCACCCCCTCCCAGGCCTCCATTAAATATTCAATTAGCTATGCCCCCTATAGAGCTGTTTCACTGTATTCGCTCACATTAAGGGCATAGACCATGCTGCAAGCCACCCTCTCTCTAGGCACCCCACCCCTTTCCCCTGCACTAGCCTGCTCTGCTGAACCATGACTCACCTCCCCATTGTCATTTTATTTTTGCTTACTAACATCCTAACCATATGCTATCACAATGAAGTCCCAGGTTCAAAACCTACCCTGGAACATCTCACTGCTATTTACGTCACCCCCTTTCACTGCACTAACGCTCATTCAAAGCCCACCCCTCCCTTTAATTACAACCCACTCCCCACTCACCTGCTTTTATTCCCCCCTTCTCACATGTCACTCAGAGCATTATCCCTATTATCTATTAACTGCCACATTAGTCTGTACCATAATAGCACTAAAATGGTATCCCCTACCAGTACTATTAGCCGGTCACAACTTAAAAAAGCATCCAGATCCATCACAACAGCTATAAAAAAACTCCTGCTCCTTCTCTGCTCAGGTAATGTAGAACTAAACCCAGGCCCTCTGTCAACGTTCTCCTCTCCTACCGAGTTTGCTGCTGCTCCTGGCCTTAAATTCATGTTGATCAACATTTTAAGTTTGCCCAAATAAATTGACCTTTTACAAGCCTGGACCACACACACTGAGCCTGACCTCGTTATTATCACCGAATCCTGGCTCAAAAATACTATTATGGACCAGCAAATAACTTTCCTCAACTATAATCTCTATAGGGCTGATAGGAAAACCGGGGGTGGTGGAGTAGTTATGTATGCCAAATCCAAATTCACTATTAGTGACATCTTTTGCAATTCTAAATCTAAGGAATACGAAATCGTATCTCTGAAACTCCACCTTCCCTCCAATTAAATTATTACAGTAATCGGCAGCTACAGACCTCCAACTGGTGGTACTGAAATCACCAACCAAAATCCTTAGTTACAACAGCCAACACAGAAACACTGATACTCGGGGACCTCAACATGGATTGGCTCACACACAAATTGCATAGCCTGAAATCTCTTTGTGATGAACTAGGTCTTGCCCAGATAATTAGTGAGCCCACTAGGATTAACACCGCCAACACTGCCAATAGTTCTCTCATTGATGTCATACTTACCACCCATCCCCACAAAATACTACAATCAGCTGTTTTTTCCAATGATATGAGTGATCATAGAGTTGTGGTCTGTACAAGACATCAAACCAAAGCCCGTAATCAGCCTAAGTTCATAATCAAGTGTTCCTTTCGTAAATTCAACACCCTGAGCTATCTGACCGACCTTAGCAAATGGCAAGATCTGTACCTCTCTAAAACAGTCAATGAGGCTGTCTCTAACCTAAATGAAAATCTCACCACCCTGGCTAACAAGCATGCCCCATTTATTAAAGTGCGTACGCGCAAGGCCTCCCTCCCCTGGTTTACACCGGAGCTCAAAACCACACTTATAAACGAAGATAAACTCTGGGCTCTAGCAAGAAGAACTAAGAATCCAACAGATTGGCAGACATTTAGAGCAGCTAAGAACACCTGTGTAAAACATATTCACTCTACCAAAGCGAATTACTACGTTTCCACGCTGGAAAAAGCCAAAGGAAACTCACAGAAAATTTGGAGGACCATCAAGTCTATTGAAGGTCGACCGGCTGCTCCCTTCATTCCAGCTAAGATCAACATAAATGGCACAGTTATTGAGAACAATTACCAAATCCTCGAAGAACGGAATTCTCACTTCGCCACAGCTGGTCTAGCTTTCGATGTATCACTGTATGCATCTCGTACTAGTATCCATGCTAGCCCTCTCACTGTCCCGAAAGCTACAGCCCGTCCTTTCCAGCTGCTCCACCCCAGTTTCAAAGAAGTCGAGGATTCACTCATCAATTTAGATACTACAAAAAGTGCCGGAGACGATGGCTTAGAACCATTTTTCATAAAAGTCGGCTACTGCTATCTTACTGCTCCCATTCTCCATATATTCAACCTCTCTATCTCTTCTGCTGTAGTTCCATTATGCTGGAAATCCACTCATATCATATCCTTATTTAAATCCGGTGACCTATGCAACTTAAACAATTACAGACCAATCTCAATCTTGCCTATCCTTTCAAAAGTCCTTGAAAAATTGATTTATATACAATTGAAGAATCATCTGGAAACCTACTCTCTCCTCAATCCAGCCCAATCAGGCTTTCGCTCTAATCATAGCACCGTTACTGCACTAGCTAAAGTCACTGATGACTGTATCTCGCCAAGGATGCTAAAAAAATTACGGGTGCAGTATTCTTAGATTTGAGTAAAGCATTTGACACCGTTGCCCATACTCTAATTGTGAACAGCCTCACCAATATTGGCACTACCCTAGCTACTACCAAATGGTTTTCCAGTTACCTATCAGGTAGGATGCAGAAAGTCAAAGCTGGTGGGCTGTTCTCTGCCTCCTTACCAGTTACTAGGGGAGTCCCGCAAGGTTCCATCTTAGGTCCTATACTCTTCTCCCTGTATATCAACAACCTTGATTCTCAAATAACCAGGTCAACCTTGCATTTCTTTGCAGACGATACAGTTTTGTATACATCCAGCCATACAATATCGGAAGTCAGGGATATACTTCAAGTCGATTTCGCACAGCTAGAAACAAATCTCATCAATACCAAACTCCTCCTAAACACTAAAAAAACTAAGGCAATGATTTTCCCCCAATACTCCCTCCATCACCCTCACTGTCCCACCTAAAGACTTCATCATTACATCCCTAGGTGAACCACTGGAAGTTGTCTCTAAATTTAAATACCTCGGCTTTTGGTTAGACAACAAACTGTCCTTCAACGAGCACATTGACGACCTGTCCAGAAGACTAAAAGCTAGACTAGGCTTCTTCTTCTGAAATAGGTTCCTCTTTCCCCCTGGAAACCAGAATCAGGCTTGTTCAGACCACCTTCCTCCCTTTACTTGACTATGGGGACATATTATAAAATTCTGCAGCAATTACTAACCTAAACAAATTGAACATTCTCTATCACCATGCCCTGCGCTTTATTACAAACTACTCATACTGAACCCACCATTGCGAAGTATACGCAGCTGTTGGTTGGACTTCACTTACCATTAGATGCACACTGCATGCTGCATTTGGACCCTAAAACTTCTTCTGAATAAATTACCAAGCTATTTAGTAGCACTTATCTGTACTGCCCACAGCTCTTATTTCCTTAGGAAATCAGATTTTATCCTACTTGACGCACCTAGGACTCGTACCTCCTTTGGCAGACGAGCCTTCTCAAGTGCCCTAGCAACTATTTGGAACCAGCTGCAATCCACTCTGAAACTATCCAGTGTAGTCTCAGTAAATTTCTTCAAAAAAACTTATGGCTTCAAAAATAAAGGACACCTGTAACTGTTTCTAAACTCCCTCCCCTCCCTAGCTTTCTCCCTACATCCTTAGTTTGTTCTCACTACACCACCTTCCTTAAACAACTTGTACTAAATGTTTTGTTGGTTTTTGTTTTTCACCCAGGACTGTTTACCAATGTACCTTGTAGGACCTGGTCCACCATTTATGTATTGTTATGTTATTGCCTGCATTGTATATTTGTTGTAACCATGCACCCAGGATCTCCTTGTGAATGAGCTTCCTCAATGGAGCTTTCCTGCAATAAACTTGAACTTGAACATTCCAAGGTGCCAGTGATGGAGGACCCACCAGAGAGGATGCAATTCCATCCTCCAGTGAACAGATGATACAAACCATGCCCTCCAGTGATCATATGATGCAAGCCAAGCCATCTGGTGTTCTGCCCCAGTTGGAATGCACCAACTAGGTCCTGAAAATAAGCAGGGTCAGTGGGCAAGATATAAAGAAGCCTGCACGATATAAGGACTTCACAGACTGAACTTTAAACAGACACTTGAATACCAGTAATATATTTTTTTTACTTGTTATTATGGGATACTCAAGCTAACGGGAGGGATGTGATGATGGGTTCTGAATATTAATATAACAGAAGGATCGATGCTATACGCATGTGCATTGTATCCTATATAAGCCTAGGTTTAGCTACATCCACTTACTGTGTCTGCGATGATCATTACAGGTGCCATAGAAAAAGTATATATTTTCTGAAACGGCATAAAAAACTGGTTTTTGAAATAAGTAGCACTGCCCTCTTTCCAAATATTTACAACCCTTAATCCTCCTTTACATTTTGCAGAACTATGAAAAATGATTGAAATGTGCATAATTTTCCCATTTTAGTAAACCAAATGTCTACATAACATAGGCTGGAGGCACACAAATGCCACATTTGTGGATTCTGCAGAAAGTAATGGTTACTGCAGCACCACATTTATGTAGCTTTACCACAAAAGTTTGGTTGAAATAGGTGTGAAACATATAGGGTGCTAAGTGTAATTTAATGGGGAAAATTTGGTACATATTGGAAATGCAGATTTGATTCTCTGGCCTATGGACATTTGGGGCACTATGACGCCATAGGAATCATGAGTAACATTGTCCACTACCCAAATATGTGCCATCCATAATCCTCCTCTACATTTAGTAGGACTGTGAAAAATAATATAAATTTGCATAATTGTCATATTTTAGCAAATGAATATGTAAAATAGGAGGCAGGTATATAAACACCCCTTTGTTGGATTCTAGAGAGAGAACTGGTCACAATGGTACCAAACATATGTCCCTTTACCACAGATTCTGGTAGAAATAAGCCCGAAATGCACAGGTTGATAACTGTATTTTAAAACCCTGTACACAGAAATTGAAATTGATGGTAGATAAGGGCCGCTAGGCCCATCTCGTCTGCCCATTTTCCAAACCTACTGCAAGAGCCGCAGACCCTTCTTGACCTCTGGCTTTACCTTCTCATTCCTATCATTGGGTTTCCCCTATGTCTGTCCTATGCATTTTTGAATTCCACCACTGTGTTTGCCCTCACCACCTCTGGCGGGAGTCTATTCCATGCATCCATCATCCTCTCCAAGAAGAAATACTTCCTCACATTATCCCTTAATCTACCCCCTTTTGAACTCATACCATGCCCCCTTGCTCCTGAATATCTCCTTTTCTGAAAGAAGCTACCCTCTGGTATCCTATTTATGCCCTTTTAGATATTTGTAGGTTTCTTTCGTATCTCCTCTGTCACTCCTCTCCTCCAAGGTATACATATTGAGGTCTCCCAGTCTCTCCTCATATGACTTTTGGTGCAGGCCCTGCATCACCTTTGTTACCTTTTTTGAACTGCCTCCACCCTGTCTATGTCCTTATGGAGATGTGGCCTCCAGAACTGGACACAGTACTCTAAATGAGGCCTCACCAATGATCTGTACAGTGGCATCACCACCTCTTTTGTTCTGCTGGTGATTCCTCTCCCTATGCAACCCAGCATCCCACTAGCTCTCACCACAGCTTTGGCACATTGTTTGGCAGCCTTTAGGTCATCAGGTATGATTACTTCCAAATCCCTTTCTTGTTTGGTGACCGTCAGTATCTCCCCCCAATGATGTAATCCTCCTCTGGGTTCTTATATGCCAAATACCTGATTTTGCATTTTTTCGCATTGAATCTCAACTGCCACACTCTAGATCATTCCTCCAGTTAACCTAGGTCCCTCCTCATTTTTTTCCACCCCTCCCAGAGTGTCCACCCTATTGAAGATCTTAGTGTCATCTGCAAAGAGGCACACCTACCCTTACAATACCTCCTCAATGTCACTTAGGAAGGCATTGAACAGGACTGGCCCCAGAACTGATCCCTGTGGCACCCTGCTGGTCTCCCTCCTTTCCTCAGATTGAGCTCCATTTACCACCACCCTCTGTCTTCTATCACTCAACCAGTTCCTAACCCAGTTTACCACTTTGTGACCCACTCCCTGCCTGCCCAGCTTGCTCACAGGTATCCTGGAACAGTATTGAAGGCCTTACTGAAATCCAGGTAGGCCACATCCACCGCTCCCCCGATCCCTAATAGGTTTGTATTAATGCTGTGCAGAATTTTCAAATTCCAGTGAAATAACATTTTACAGAATTTTTGAAATTCTGCTGAATTTCACCAGAAATGGAATGGAATGGCAGAATTCCACTGCAGAAAAATGCAGAATGAGATGTACACAACATTTTTATGGAATTTTATTCCATGGACCTCAATATTTTGTGCAAAAATGGTTGCAGAATGATTTTCTGTGGAAAAATGATGTTCCTCAGAATATTATTCCACAGATCACAGCAGGTGAAATTCTGCAGAAGAACCAGTGAAATTTAAGCAGGAATTCTGCTGGCAGAATTGTCATTCTGCACTAATTTTGCAGGCAGAATTTCATATTCTGCACAGCACTGGTTTGTAACATTTTGTGCCAAGGATCCTTTGGTTGAGGTAGAAGTTTGTGGTACCTGCGCAGTTAGTACACCCTGAAGAAGCTGAACATAAGAGGATTTTATACTTGGAAAATGATACAGTCAGATAGGTAGGTAGAAAAGGCCAAAACATTGCATTTTTTCAGTATTTTTAGCTATGGAGCATAATTCAATGAAGGATTATGGATAGCAAACTTGGGGGGGTGGGATTTCTCATGCACCACTGAAATCTTCATTTTGTACACTTTAGTATTGTTCCCTGGGCAATGAAATGCATTGACGTTTTCTGGAGGTGGGAAATGTGGGCAGTAAGGTGACGCATGACAATGTTTTCTACATACTGTAGGTATATTGTAATAGGCAGTTATGGACAGAATGCCATGTTAAGAGTGCATATATTTGGCACCTACATTACTAGAATACTAACACAGAAACATAGAAACATAGAGTTGATGGCAGATAAGGACCGCAAGGCCCATCTAGTCTGCCCATTTTTTCTACCTTATGAATGTGCCATAGGCCTTTACTCTGTCAATGACCTATCTATTTATACTCATCTGTATTGTTCCCTTATGCCTATCCCATGCCTGTTTGAAGCCCTGCACTGTATTCACATCCACCAATTCCTGAGGTAGGCAGTTCCAAGCATCCACTACCCTTTCTGTGAAAAATAACTTCCTCACATTACCCCTTAATTGGCCTCCCTCTAATCTCATACTGTGTCATCTTATCCTGCTATTTTTCTTATATAGAAACATGTTAGACTCTTTCACCTTATTAATGCCCTTAAGATGTTTGAGTGCTTCGATCATATCACCTCTCTCCCTCCTTTGCTCTAGGGTATACATATTGAGCTCTGTTAATCTGTCCTCACATGTTTTCTGATGCAGTCCCTGCACCATTTTAGTTGCCCTTCTCTGGACTGCCTCCATTTTGTTAATGTCCTTGTGCAGGTGCGGCCTCCAGTACTGCATGAAGTGCTCCAGATGCGGCCTAACCAATGTCTTGTAAAGAGGGATTATTACCTCCCTCTTATGACTTGTGATACCCCTACTTATACACTCCAACATCCCCCTAGCCTTACCTACTGCTTTAGTGGTCTGCTTGGATGATTTCAGGTCATCTGTGATGACGATGCCCAAGTCTCTGTCTTCCTTTGTGATTGCCAGCAACTCTCCTCCCAATCTATAGGTGGCTTCAGGGTTTCTCTTCCCTATGTGCATGATCTTGCACTTCTTTGAGTTAAACCCCAGTTGCCACTCTTCTGACCATTTTGCCAGTTTATCCAGATCTCTTCTCATTCTGCCCACCCCATCTGGATCATCTACTGTGATGCAGATCTTGGTGTCATCTGCAAACAGACAAATCTTACCCTGCAGTACATCTGCAATGTCACTGATGAAGATATTGAAGAGGACTGGCTCCAGGACTGATCCTTGAGTTACCCCACTTGTGACTTGCATCTCTTCTGACTGTATACCATTTACCACCACTCTATGTGTTCTGCCTGCCAACCAGTTTGACACCCAGTTGACCAACTTCTGACCCACCCCAAGCCTACCCAGCTTACTAATCAATCTTCTATGTGGAACAGTACTGAAAGCTTTGCTGAAGTCAAGGTAGGCGACATCAACTGCACCCCCTTGGTCCACCACTCTGGTTACCCAGATATTCCAAACAACAGTTAAGGGGCCAGAAATAAGACATGATGGGAGTGGGGCAGTGCAGTGGCCGTGGAGCAGCAGTCTTCCGGGAGACGTTCTGGAGGATGTGGTGTTATCCCATCTGCAGGCACCTCTCTGGGCTGAGGGATGAGGTTGCTCATCTCCAGGCTGAGTTGGCTAAGATTTGGGGGACCTCCTCTCCCACCCAGGGACCACCGGGGTCACTGCTATTGCCTCAGAAGTTGCCAAGAAAGAGGAGTGGTTGGATCACAGTGGACTCAGGGAGGATGATTGTGGTGGAACAGAGGTGCATCCCTCCAGTTGTACCTCTCCACAATTCACATGCCATTCTGGCAAAGTGTGGTTCCGCTATGGAGGCACCCACAGTGGAGACCAAGGAGGATGCTGGGAACCTCCACAAAGAAGACCCACAGGAAGGTGGCATGGGACCCCACAGAGGAAGGAAACAAATCCTGGTGGGGGACTCCATTGTTAGGGGGTAGAACTGGGGGAGGAAGGGGAAAGGGAGATAAGGTGCCTGCCTAGCACCATGGCTTGGACGGACAGGGAGTGAATCCTCAGGATCGCCAGAGCAGCTGCATGGGGGAGGGAGCTGGATGTTATTGTCCATCTAGGGACAAATGACCTGGAGAAGAAAAGGATCAGAGCAGTGCAGGAAGAGTTGGGGAGTTGGGGAGTGGCCTTAGACAAGTAGCACGCACGGTAACCTTCTCGGAGGTGCTGTCTGTCTATGGCATGAGTGAGGCTAGGATGCTCCACACCATGGGATTCAATCAGTGGTTGAAAAACTGGTGCAAAGCTCAGGGATTTGGCTTCACTGGGGACTGGGGGTTCACCTGGAGTGATGCAGGCCTATACTGGCATCATGGTCTGCATCTGTCCAGGAGGGGAACCAGGATCTTAGGTGACAGGTTTAAATGCTTCATTGGCAAGCATTTAAACTAGCCAAGGGGGGAGGCACTGGAAAGGAGCAGGGAAATCCTAGCCCCCCAAAAAAATCAGGGTAGTAAGTGAGGTAACCACCAAGATGTCGATAGGGAGAAGGGCAGGGGTAAATGGAGAAAATAACAAAGACAGTAAGGAAAGGGATGGGGCAAAAAAGGGAAAGGCCATCAAGAAATGGAGGCTAATGAGTACCAATGCCCATAGTCTGGGAAACAAGCTCCCTGAACTGGTGGCCTTGATGGAAGAGGGATGCTTGGATATCGTAGCAGTCACAGAAACATAGTACACTGAGAACCATGACTGGGATGTTACATACTAGAGTACACAACCTACAGGAGAGACAGGGAAGGGAGAAGAGGGGGAGGAATAGCTCTCTATGTAAGGGAAGGGATAAAAGCAATGGAATAAAAGAGTAAACAGGGAGGAGAGGAGATACTGCGGGTCACCTTAGAGACTGGGAATGGCACCACAATCCGCACAGGGATTGTATACAGACCCCCATGTCAGGGGGAGGGAATGGACAATGATATGATAGATGGCATCCTTAGGATGGCAGAGAAAGGGGAGATACTGTTGATGGGGGACCTGAATATGTCAGATGTTAAGTGGAGCACCTTTGCTGCAGCCACATCCAAGGGCAGGGCCATTCTCGATGCCCTACAGGTGGCATGCCTCAGACAGCTAGTTTTGGAACCCACTCATGAGGAAGCAATCTTAGACCTTGTACTCTGAAATGGGGACAGTGAGAGAATCTCAGGTCTAGAAGTGGGTAGCCATCTGGGAACAAATGACCACCAAACAGTGTGGTTTATGATAAACTCAGATACAAAGTCAAGCCATACAAAAGTGAGGGTACCGGACTTCAGGAGGGCTGACTTTGGCAAAATGGGAGAGTGCCTTAGAAAAGCACTAGAAAACAGGCTAGAAGGAGGGGTGGAGCAACAATGGGGAAACATCAAAACTGCCATCAAGCAACAAGCCTTTGTGTGAAGCAAATAAACAAATCAAAATGAAAGAAAAAGCCACTATGGTTCTCAAAAGAGGTGGCAGGGAAGGTTAGGTAGAAAAATATAGCATTTAGGAAGTATAAGGAAACACAGAAGGAGCAGGACAGATAACTGTACCAGTTAAGGCAGAAGGAAGCAGGGAGGGAAGTCAGAATAGTAAAAGCCCAAACTGAGGAAAAGATAGCCAACTCGGTTAAGAAGGGATAAAACCTTTCAAAGGTACATCAGGGAGCATAGAAGGACAAAGGGATGGATAGTGAGGCTGACTAGAATGGACAGTGGGTGGGTAGAGAGGGACAGTGAAAAAGCAGGGATACTGGACGAATACTTCTTCTCAGTATTCACAAAAAAGGAGGAGGTGGAGGTGCCTAATCCAATTAAGAGAAGCACTCTGGATAGGGGGGTCGATCCCAGTCCTTTCACAGAAGAAAGGGTTCTGAAAGAACTCCTAAAACTGAAGGTGGACAAAGCAATGGGGCCAAATGGAATTCACCCTAGAATTCTAAAACAATTAAGGGCCGAACTAGTGACACCACTGACTACCCTTTTTAACAAATCATGGGAGGATGGTGTGGTACCTGAGGACTGGAGGAAGGTGGATGTGATTCCCCTTCACAAAAGTGGGAGCAAGACAGAGGCAGGAAACTACAGACCTGTTAATTTTATCTCTGTGGTAGGGAAAGTGATGGAATCACTTCTAAAGGAAAGAATTGTTGAGTACCTAGAGACCAGTGGAGCACAGGATCCAAGGCAGCATGGGCTCACAGTGGGAAGGTCAAGTCAGATGAATCTAATTGATTTCTTTGACTGAGTGACCAAAGTAGTAGACCAGGGAGGGGCTGTGAACATGGCCTACCTAGACTTTAGCAAGGCATTTGACACAGTCACACACAAAGGATTAATAATCAAATTAACCAGCCTGGGAGTGGGTCCCAGGGTAGTAGCCTGGGTAAAACATTGGCTGGACAACAGAACACAGAAGGTAATTGCAAATGGAGTCCACTCTGAAGAAAGATGGGTTACTAGTGGGGCACTGCAGTGCTTAGTACTGGGTCCAGCCCTTTTTAATGTTTTTATAAGTGATTCTGCAGAGGGACTGGAAGGAAAAGTATGCCTCATTGCAGATGACACAAAGATCTGCAACAGGGTTGATACACAAGGAGGCATGGAAAGGATGAGAAGGGGACTTGACAAGGTTGGAGGAATGGTCAGAAGTATGGCAGCTGGATTCAATGCAAAGAAGTGCAAAATAATCCACCTGTTAAACAAAAACCCAGGGGAAGATTACACAATGGGTGGGGGGGGGTAGTAACAACAACAAATACTGGGATGTATAGGGAAAGGCATCACCAGCAGAAAATAGGAAATTGTTATCCCTCTGTACAGACAGTTGGTGAGACCCCATCTGGAGTATTGCATCCAGTTCTGAAGACCCCATCTCCACAAGGACATAGACAGGATGGAGGCAGTCCAGAGGAGGGCAACTAAAAATGGTGCAGGGTCTGTAAGAGAAGCAATACGAGGAGAGACTACAGGAGCTTAATATGTATACCCTTGAGGAAAGGAAGGAGAGGGGGGACATGATAGAAACTTTTAAGTACCTCTGTGGAATCAACAAAGTCCAAGAGGGTAGCATCTTTCAGAAAAAGAGATATGCAAGAACAAGGGGACACAATTTGAAGATAGAGGGGGGACGGCTCAGGGGCAATGTAAGGAAGTATTTTTTCACAGAGAGGGTGATGGACACATGGAAAAGTCTTCCTGAGGAGGTTGTGGGGTCTAAAACTGTGGGAAAATTCAATAATGCATGGGACAGACATAAGGCAATTCTTGTGGGGTGTAGGAAGAAATAGGATGTTGGTTAAGGATCTGCAGCGCATCCTGTAGGTAGGGAAATGGGCAGACTAGGTGGGCCAAGCGGTCTTTATCTGCCATCAAAGTCTATGTTTCTATGTTTCTATGTTTACTCAGTCAAAGAAATCTATGAGATTATTTAACAAGACCATCATGTTGTAAACCCATGATGTAATGGATCCTGTGCACCTAAGGATTCCAGGTGTTGCACTATCCTTTCCTTAAGGAGTTCCTCCGTAATCTTGCCCACTACTAAGGTAAGACTGACTGGTCTGTAGCTCCCTGCTTCCTCCCTGCTATCACTCTTGTGGTGCAGGATCAAATGAGCCCTTCTCCAGTCTTCTTGGACCTCTCCTGAGCTCAGAGGCTCACTAAAGAGTTCTGATAATGGCTCTGCTAGTTCCACCCTTAGCTCCTTTAGTACCCTGGGATGTATGCCATCAAGTCCCATTGCCTTGTCCACCCTGAGCTTAGCAAGCTCTTGTAGGACCCTTCCTTTTGTGAAGGGACTTATGCACACCTCCCCCCCCCCCGTGTCCATGGTGCTGAGCTGTGGGCCCTGCCCTACCTTCTCCTCAGTAAATACTGAGCAGAAGTATCTATTTAGGATAGATGCTTTTCCTTGGTCCTCCTCCACACACTCCTCCTTATCCCCTTTGATCTAGCAATAAACACTCTGGACTTTCTCCTTTCACTAATGTATCTATAGAAAGTCTTGTTTCCTTCTTTTACCGTTCATGCTAGTGTTTTCTCAGTTTGGGCCTTTGCCTGCCTTACTGCCATTCCTGCTTCCCTTAGGGAAGTTTGGTATGCCTCAATATCTTCGTCCCGCTGCGTTCCCTTATATTTCCTGAAAGACAACCTTTTGGCTCTGACCTTTTCTGCTACTGTTTCTGAGAACCAATGTGGTTTCCTTCTTCTTTTGCACTTCCTTTTCTTCCTAATACAATGGGATGTTGCTTCAAGTATTGCATCCTTAATGCTTACCCACTTTGCTTGTACCCCCTCACCTGTATTTCTTCTTTCCAGTGCTAGCTTAACTCTGTTGGCCATCTTATCAAGGTCAGCTCCTCTGAAGTCTCATATATTTGCCTTGGAATAGGATGATTTAGTTCTAGTGGCCAAATTGAATCATACCATGTGATGGTCACTAGCCCCCAGGTGACCTTCTACCTGGAGATCTGTGATCCTTTCCCCATTAGTCAGTACTAGATCTAGGATATCCCTGACTCTTGTGGGTTGTTGTACCATTTGTTTTAGGCCCTATCCCTGCAGGGAATCCACTATGTGTCTAGTTCTGGCAGATGTTCCTGCTGATATTGATCAATCTGTATCTGGCATGTTGAAGTCTCCCATTATCAGAACCTCCCCTTTAACTGTCATGTTTTGTATATCTTCTAACAGTAATGTGTCTATCTTCTCCCCCTGGTCTGGAGGCCTGTAGACAATCCCAGTTGATATGGCTGTCCCATTTCCTGTTTCCAGGGTGACCCACAGTTCTTCTGGCTCCTTATGTGTATTCTGAATTTCTGTAGCTTTAATATTTTCATTGACATAAAGGGCTACTCCCCCCCCCCTTTTAGCACCTTGGTCTCTTCTGAACAGTACTTAGCTAGGTACTGAAGTCTCCCAAGTGTGGTTACTGGTGAACCATGTCTCGCTAATGGCTACTGTGCCCAGTTTAGTCTCTGTCATTGACGCCTGCAGGTCTGGGATCTTGTTTCCCAGTCTGCGGGCATTTTTGTACATGATTTTCCATTGGCCAGATTTCATTGTGTTAGTTATTGGGTGAGGTCCAGCATTTCCTCTGCACGTCGTATGGGGAGCCAGACCTTTTTCCTTACCTGGTGATGCAAATGAACTACAAACATGCTGAACTCCTGTTTGATCTCTAGCTGAGGGGGGAGGGGTGTTCTTCCCATTTGATGTATCGGGTGCTGCACTCTTCTCCCCATTGGCTAGTTTAAATATTCTGCAAAGATGTCAAACTTCTGCCCCAATGCACTGACTCCCTCCTTAGTCAGATGCAGTCCATCAAATTTAAAGAACTTTCGCTCTCAAAATTGTTGCCAGTTACCTACAAATTTGTGTCCTTTTTCCTGGCACCAGCCCTTGAGCCACATGTTTAGCTCCCCTGTCTCCCCTTCTCTGACCTTCTGTCCATCTGTCTCCTTCTCCTAGACCTGCAGGATCTCAGAGAAGGAGATGCCGGATGAAATGAATGACAATTTGTCTCCCAGCCTGGTCAGGTGTTCCTTGATTTTCACAACTGACCAGCTGGAGAGATCATTAGTCCCTATGTGTACCAGGACATCAATGTTTTCTCCTGCTTCCTGCACGATTTTAGCAATGCGGTCAGCGTCTCTTCAAGCTGATGTACCTGGGAGACATCTGACCATTACTCCCGGCTGGAGGTGGGTATCAACTCCCCGAATCATGGAGTCTCCTATGATCAGAAGTGTTTTGGATTTCCTTTTTTGCTTTTTTTTTTTTGATTTTTGGCCCTGTTTTGGGCACATTTTGTAGTGCTACCTCCTGTGCAGCAGTGTCCTGCTCTGCAGTGTCTTCTACCCCTTTGTTTGATTTTGGACATAGAGGCAGATACCTGTTTTATATGGTTTGTGGAGGTGATACGTTGGAGAGCATTGAGTGATGGGGCACCCAATTTGCCCCTCCTAACCACCTGCCAACCTCCCAGACTAACTATCCTCTGCAGTCGAAGGTGCTTCAGTTGGATGTTAGGGAAATGGCAGTTCTTATAATATATTTCTTCCTGAGTATGTGATTTGAGGCATGCAATCTCTGCCCATGCTGCCCGGAGCTGAGCCCTTAGAGTTCCAATGGTCCAGCATGTAGGACAGCATCCTAAATCCTGTATAACTGCCCTTTTGAAAAGTGTCCCACAGTGTCTGCAGTTAATAATATCCATTCCAGTTGAGTTGTAGAGTTTATAATCTGGTCAGAGTAATTAGAAGGAGGAAAATGAAAGTAAAAGTTTGATTTTTTTTCTGTTTTATTTTTGTTTTTGTATAACTTATTATAACAAGTTAAATTACTTGTGCCTCTGTAAGTGAAGTCACTGTGTGGATACCCCTCTGATCCTCCCCTTCCTGCTTTGCTACAGGAAATGTCACGACTGTGCTACTCTATAAAAGGAGTGTAGTATGGGGTGGTTGGGGATGGGATGGGTGGCTGGGCCCTTCCCCTGCCGAAAAGGAAGAACCATGGATGAAAGAAACAAGGAGGTTAAGAGCAGAAACAATCAACCAACATCACATGCAGTAGCCCTGAAAGCTTAGCCTAATGATAGATAAAACTGTAAACCCTGTAAGCACCACCTGTAACAATTTCATGGAAGGTATACCCTGCAAAAAACATTTTGCTGCAGAGGTAAATAAAGCAGTAACAGAAGATACACCTTGCAAAAAACAATTTGAATCAAAGAAGATTACAGCAGTAATCTGTAAGCACAAAACAGTAACAAATTTGTAGGCACATCCTGTAGTAATGCAGCAGAAAGTATACCCTGCAACAGCAATTTGAATCAGAGAAGATTACAGCAGTAAAATGTAAGCAAAAATAGTATTAAACCTTGTGAGCACAAAAGAAAATAGTAACACACAGTAAATCTGCCAAGCAAAAAGAAGCCTTAATCTTTTTCCTTGTCTGATAATATTGTTCCTTGCTCTGTCCTTACAAGCAAACCTAGAAGAATACCCTGGCAGATTTAGAAATAAAGTGATTTTGCCAATGCAATGTAAAACGAACAGACATATAGGTCGAATAAGAGAGAATATTGAACATTTTTTCTGTGTTTTATATTATTGTGCATAATTCATAGGGAAATTATGGGTAGCAACCCTTTGAATGTGGGTGTTATTTTCTAAAGATTCAGAAAATAAATACTTTTCATATAATGACATATTATCCTTGATTTCTACAGGCCAGATAATTAATGCTGATAACTTAATATTCTGGACCCATTTAACTTAAAACTAATATTTAAAAAAAAACTCTGTATGTATGGTATTAATTTTAATTTTTGCTGTGCAAACATCACATAGAGCTGTGTTTCTGCATCTAATGAATAGTACTTGATTGTTGGAAAATGCCATAAAATGTTAATTAAAAGGAAACTGCATATTACTCCCGCACTTATAAACAATAGCCTGCAGTCCATTGAACAAATTATTGTTAGTATAGTCTAGAGGTTAGAGTAACGAATTGTGAATGAGTTTGGTATATCCAGCAGTTCTGGGTTTGATTCCCTCAACCTCCCAGAGTAAGTCATGTAAACTCCCCAGTGCTCCTGCGTTGCCCCTGAAAACAGGTCCTGTGCACAGTGTTCAATACATGATTAGCAAAAGAATAATAATGACAAAGGTTTGTGAGTGCAGAGATATGAAAATAAAGCATTTTTAACCTGGTGACTGCTCTGGCCTTCTCTTCCTATACAGTATGAGTTTTTGTGTCAGTCATTCCAGTAAATCAGCTTGGTGTGATATTTCTTAAATTAATCCTCCAGGCACAGGCCTGGCTCTGTGGGACATTTTGGACAATAATGTCTTGTGTCTCTCCTGATGCCTTTCTTGTAGCAGACTCTAAATCTCTTTTGGAGACTAGCCTTCCTTTCAGTAGGTAGGAGTGTTGTGCAGAAATGTCTTTCAGTCAGTCTGGCTATACCCTCATTTTTTTTCATTTCAGATATTTCTGTTGAATCAAATAGGAGACTCGAGGTAGCATCAGTTTGGAAATCTGAGAAGAATTTTAAAGGACCAGATGCATTTGCCTGGTGCAGAACAAAGACATTGTTCATAGTCAGTTGAAACAAGTGGACAGCTGATTTCTTGTACCAAGCAATAGTTTTTTGAGTGGTATCATGGAGCTCAAGCATCTGGTCTGTTTTGCCCACATCTCCAATGTGCTTGTTATAATCTAAGACAGACTGAGGCTTGTTTATCAGTTTGTCCTGACCACAAGCCGTAACAGCTTCTATAGATTCATTAGGAATTGTACTTAGGAGGTACAGCGCTTTTTTATCTGTGAATTTTACAGCCAGCACTTCACCACATCAGAGAGTACTGGTCTCTCCACGTTTTTGCTTTCTGGGTGCCAATTCTTTGGGAAATCCCTGTTTGTTGGGCCCGATAGTGCCCCAGGCTACTGTAGCAAACTGATGCAGGACATTAAAGAGAGGAATTCCAGTGCAGAAGTTATCTACATAGAGGTTGTAGCCAGAGTTTAGCAAGGGAAGAATTAGGTCCCACACAATTTTCCCATTTGTGTTCAGACATTGGGGGCAGCCTGAAACATCCTGCGTGGCATTCTTTCCTGTGTAGATTCTGAAACAGTATGTGTACCCACTGGAACTTTCACAAAGTTTATACAATTTAATTCCATATCAAACACATAGAAACATAGAAAAGTGATGGTAGAAGGAGACCAAGGGTCCATCTAGTCTGCCCACAAGTTCCCGAGATCTTTTCAGATCTCAGGCTGTTTATCAATTTTCCTACACTTTTCAGAGGAAGGTATTGTTTAAATATTATTCTCCCCTAGAACAGCAGAAAGAATTCATTTACTGAAATGTTTTGCGATGGTGTGTAGATCTCAGAAAACATTTTAAAGAGATGATTGATAATAGGCCCTAATTTAAATAGTCTATCATTCTCTGGATGGTCTCTTGGCAAAGCCTGAGTGTTGTTATTGTAGTTCATGAACCTCTGCAGAAGCTGAAACCAGTTCCTACCCATCATAGCTGGAAACGGTGGGGGATGAGCACGGTGAGTGGACCAGTACATACTGATGGTGGGTTTTGTTATCCCCATTTCCAGTCCAGCATCAGACCCCAGAACTTTTCATTTCCTCTAAGTTTGCAGGACTCCACTGGTGAGCCCTTGCATGTGGTTTTAGCTTGTCCATATATGAGCCAAAAACTGTTCTGCATATAAATTTGTTTCTACCACTATATGAGACACTTATTTCATTGCTAAAAAAATAACTGAAAATATTGTATGGGGGTAAACTCCTTTGTGTCAATATGAACACCTGCATTACTAGTATTGGGGGGAACACATGGCTTTTCCATATTTGGGGAATTCCATTGGTAAACAGGAGTTTACTCCCCTCTGTGGTGCCTGCCATGGCCTGTAACTAGCACTAGGACAGCCATTCTAGAGTCAGGCATTGCCAAGGTATCAGATTCATTTGAGAAAGTGGCACTACAGATGGGTAAGGACTCATACCTTAGCAAGGCATCAGGCTCAAGTACTAAATGCTCAAGTTGAGTGTCTCCCTCGGGTAAGATGACAGACTTGGACAGAGTGTCAGTTTCAGGCAGGATATCAAGCTCAGGCAGAGGATCATGTAAGGTAATGAGTAATACAGAAGCGGAGAATCGGGCTTGGCCAGAGAGTCATGTTCAAGCAGGGTATCTTCTCTGGGCAGAGTTTTGGGCTCAGGCAGTTTGTCACGCTCAAGCAACTGCTTGCAATTTAGTTTGTCCTGTTTTGGCTGAGGCTGTAGCATAGGCTGGGCTCTAAATCAGGCTCAAGCAGATGCTTGCTCTTTTTTGGGGCTTTTGAACCTACCCTTATCCTGTATTGCAGGCACTATATCATAAGAAAATGTAGGCTCCCAGGGGGCTTGTTGATTGGGCAGCATTTGAGGCTCAAGCAATGTGTCAGGCTGGAGCCAATGCCTGTGTTTTTGTTTTTGATGAGTGCCCCAAGTTGCAGGTTCAAAATTAGCTTCTTGTTCAGGCAGAATCTCAGGCTCTGGCAATTCCCTGGCTTTTTTTTCTGCTTTTGCATTGACCTGAGTTGCAGATGCCGGCACAGACAATAATTCCTTTTCAGACATAGGCAATGTCTCTGTCTGTAATAGTTGCTTGCATCTGCATTTTTTACAACTTTCCTTGGCCTGCATTACTGCCTCCATCTCAAGTGCAAGGCCTTCCTTGTCTGACAGGGTCACAAAATCATGCAGGTGCTTTTGCTTATGCTTGCACTGTGTCTGACACCCCTCAGCCTGCACTGTAACCTCCAGCTCTGTCAAAGGCTCAAATGGGCCTTCTTTTTGGGGCAATATCTCAGGACCTGATACCTGCACAAGTTTAGGCAGATCCCGATACTTCTTCTGCTTCTTATGTTTGGATGCTTGGTTGGGTTGTGAATCATGCTGATGCCTGTGTTTCTGCTTGTTCTTTTTAGGCTTGGGTTGGCACTCACTACTGGGCACACTTGCCCTTACGTCCACATGGGGACTTAGACTTGGCCTTAGGGCTGTACCGCACTGGACCATCCTCATCAGCATCACTTGATATCGTATCATCAGAGGGGGTATTGCTTGGGCAGAAGTCACTCCCAGACTCTGGATCAATAAAATCATCCAACTCTGACTCAGAGATGATGATATCTTTTAAGATCTCCTCTGCGGTGTACATAGCTCTCAACCTAGCACAATTAAAAGGCACTAAATGTTCTGCCTTGTGCTTGGAGCACACAGGGGACACCCTAGAGGCTAAGGCTTGAATCCCACTATGAACACTTATTCACAGTGTGGTAGGGTGTAATTGTTGTATACTAGCTGACAAATTATTTTCTGACTTTTTTTAAATTTTATTTATTCTTTGGTAACCAGGTGTGAACCTAGAGTCCTAGGTTTGTATCCCACACTTGGGCACTTACTGTCACCGTATACTAACTGGCAAATTATTTTATGATATGGTGTATGTTATTTTTATTACTGTTCTTTGGTAATCAGGTAAGACCTGCTGGGCGCAAAGCCCATTTACAGGAGCGACTCATGATCACTGAGAAGAAGCATACAAATAAGAATAAAGTATAGCAAATAAAAGGTATGCCTTCGTGGCAAAGATATCTCTCCCCTCCTTCTCCTGGATTGTAATGTGCTTTGGGATAGTGCAATTAAAAGGCACAAAATGTTTTGCCTAGCACTTCATGCACCCAGGTGAGAACCTAGATGTCTAAGACTGAATCCCACTATGGACACTTACAATGTAACTGGGTGTACTATCTGAGACTTTTTTTTATTTACTCTTTAGTAACCAGGTGAGAACCAAGAGCCCTAGGTTTGTATCCCACTATAGACACTTACAGTGTCACTACTACATAGTGACACTTACAGTGTCACTATGTAGTAACAAATTCTTTCATGCTTTTTTTTATTCTTTGATAACCAGGTAAGGCCCACTGGGCAGAAAGCTGGCTTATGGGGGCAACCCGGGAGCACTTGGAAGGAGTATACAAATAAGGGTAAAATACAGCAAATGAAAAGTATGGCTTAGTGGCAGACATATTCTCTCCCTTCCCTTTCTTGGATTGTAAAGCACTTTTGGATAGTCCAAGTAAATGGCACAGAATGTTCTGCCTAGCACTTGGTGACACAGGTGAGAACCTAGATGCCTAGGTTTGAATCCCACTTTGGACACTTGCAATGTGACTGGGTGTATCATAAGATAATTTTTTTTGTGCTTTTTAAAAAAAAATACTCTTAGGTAACCAGATGAGAACCTAGAGCCCTAGGATTACTGTATATCCCACTACAGACACTTACAGCATCACTGTATACTAAATAACAAACTCTTCTATGCTTTTTCTATTATTATTATTCTTTTGTAACCAGGTAAGACCCACTGGGCACAAGGCCCCTTTTAAGGGGTGACCTGGGAGCACTGGGCAGGACTATAAATTGGAGTAAATTACAGGAATGAAAGGCACTATACAGAACAAAAATTCCTTTTAACACACCCTAAAACAACAATTGGAAAAGTAACAGGAGTCCTAAAACAACAGTGCTCTGCAAAATAAATAAATAAATATAAATGTTTGAATGGCCAAAATACAAGGCATAAGTTGATAAAAAATGAGAAAAAAAATTACTTTATTTTTAACAAAATAACCCTGCCTAAAACATCCAAACTTCTCAAAACAACAATAAATCTGTAAGAGGACACTACATGTTTTTGATTTGATGGGTTTTATCTTTTTTCCCACTCCAAACACAGAGCTCTGGAACCTCCGTCTGCCCTGCTGCAATGTCCTTTCCGTCCATCTGTGCACCAGTCCAAGTGTGCCCATCAATAGGGTGCCAAAGATCCAAATTTGCTGCCCCTTCCCCGCGGTCTGCACCCCGTGGAGTTTGTATATTTAGTTAGGGGGGCTTGGGGAGTGCCCCCTGCATTACACATGTGATCTGAAATTGAATTCCTGGTGCCCTAATGATATGCACACTTGGATGGGTGTATTCTCATGATGGAACTGTACAATGTCTCCTCTCAACATCTGCTTTTGAAGAGCAAGAGAAAGTGAAAGCAGACACACCTCATGTTGGCATTGCTTTCTACAAACATGTGATGTCTGCTGCTTTCTAGACCCCAGGGATCATGAGTCTAAGGGCTCCTTGAGAGATCCTGTGAGTCAGACCTGGAAAGGACAGCAGGGAACTGGTGCCCCGGTGTCCTTTCTGTTAAGACCTAAACTATACGTCTTTATGGCCATGCAAATTAGTGTCCTGTGATGTACACTATATAGCACAGGGCATTAAAAGGGTTAAGGAGGATCTTGACAGGTGGACATTTCCTCTAGCGCTGATGAGGCAAGTCAATGCCTTAAAAATAATCACATTGCCAAGACTCCTATACCTCCTCAAGCAATCCCAATTTATATCCCCATGAAATGTTTTGGGATAGTGAATGGACAGTTTCACAACTTTTTATGGAGGGGGAAGCTGGCTAGAATCACAGCCTCCACCCTACAAGAGTTGTTGGGAGTGAGGGCTGGTACTATCCATATCCAACATTACTACTGGGAGCACAATTAGCTTTTTTGGGGGCTGGAAAAAGAAACAAAGAAACTCCCTCAGAGACAATTAGAAGAAAACCTTAGCAAGGATGGTTCATTATTAAACAAGGTTCTTGACTGGGACAGGATTCAGCATTCCACTCTGTACCTACCCAGGAAACAGGGGGATGTGCACTGCCCTTATTGCTAGAATATTGGGTGGCAGCTCAAATGAGGGTGGCTCTGCTATGGGGAAAATGAGAATAATAAATTGCAATGGAAGACAGTAGATATGATGGAGGACCTTCCCATCTCACTACAGACATTACTCTTTCCACAGAAGATCATATAGTACTCCCCCTAGATAAACTTACAGGGATATGCACAGTATTAGTGGGGTGGAAGCAAGGGTTTCAGGCCAGGAACATCGTGGGATGAAACATCACGGATGAAATGAAAGTGGCAAATACACCGCTGCCTGCAATGCTGCCACTACAACATGACGTGGGACGTTACAGTGCCGGCCAGCAAACCACATGGATAAACACCGCCTGCCACACACACAACCTGACCAGCATGGCATGGTAGTGGGCACCAGTGCCTGTGCACAGTAAAGGGGAGCATGGTAAGGGAGAACAACAGGGGCCAGGCAACGGCGGGGTGTGCGTAGTACAGGGACCCCATCATGAGTGCCACTAGGCACAGATGTCTGCATGGGGAATGACCCAATATGGAAATGGATGCTGTGGCCACAGGGCTACGAGGCCATGGTGGTGCATAGATGGACCATGGCCAGCAGCAAGACTGCCATGCCACACAGTAGCAGCTGCATGGTAATGGAACACAGAATGTGGCATACACCCTGCACCACTCATGACAGTGCAGGGTGCCAGTGCGTGGATGCAACTGGCATGCCTAATGGCTACGGGCATGGAGGAAAGGGGGAACAGAGCAGGTGGCCAGCCACAGAGAAGAGTCACATACCCCTGCAACAGGGATGATGGCGAGGACAGAATGCCCTGGCATGGCAGAAAATGCACAGTGTGGAGGGTACCACAATGACATGGGATGCCACAGGGTGGGGTGTGGGATGCACCGCATCTGGCCAGGCTGACCACTGCCCAGCACATGGTATGGGGTTGGTCAGGCACACACAACGTGCAGTGAACATTCCATTGCTGGCAGTGGGCCCACCCCCTGCTAGTCCCACTCTGGGCCTGTTCCCCTGGGTGTGGGCTACCTCCAAATCCCTGTGTGGCCCTCCACCCTTGTGGTTGCCTGTGGGGGTTCAGTGTCCACAGGTTGTCTTCAGTCCTGGCATGCTCGCCACACCTCCAGGTCCCATTCCCACTTTCCCCAAATCTTGTGCCCCTTCCCCTGCTGTGCCTGGGACACCCATGTGTTCCTCTTGCAGTACTGTGCCCCCCTATACCTCTGGGCTCTGTGCTCTGGTCTCCTGCCACCATGAGCCTTCTTCTTGCCTGCCATCCATGTCTTTGTGTGACCTGTCCATCCTGCATCTCCTTCTGCACAATGTGTGCATCCTCCACCTTGGTCCCTGTGCTGTTCCATGTGTGGGCGGCTGGTGCTGTTCCTTTCTGTGGCTCCAGGACAGTGCCTTGCAGTGCACCATATGCCCGGTTGAGTGTACTTGTTTGTGCCTGCCACACTGCTATTGGTATCTTGGTGCTGGCAGTGTCGGCTACTCCTCACCGTATGATTGCTTGTGCATTCATTCACTTTGGCTGCTGTATTGCCGTGCCCAGTTTTTCACTTTGCACCATTGTTGCTTGGTTTTATTGTGTCCACTGCAATATTTTTGTTCACAATGTTGCTTCCGCACTCATGTTCCCACGGTATTTTCTCCATGATATTCCTGGCCCGAAGTGAAGCAAGGTTGGACCAACTAAGGATAGGATCTGGCAAAATAAGTGGTAGGCTTGGGATGACCAATTTATTCCAGGTACAATTGGTCCCTGGTTTAGACAGCTGGTGAAAGGAAGCCTTCACTCAGTGTGGCAACTTCTCCATAAGGGTTGAGTTAGAACCTTTGAAGATTGTATACAGAATTTTGGGTGGAATCACACTGATAGATTCAAGCGCTTTCAACTGAGAGACCACATCACTAAAATGCTTAAGAAACATGCAGGGGACCCAACTACCTTACCTCGTATACCAGTTTTTATAAAAATTTGGGGAGTCTTACCAGGGAAAGGTGCTATTGTATTACTATATTCCAACTACATCATGGACCAAGGTCACTCCTCAGACTGTGTTAAGCTGAGATTGGAAAAAGAACCGCATATTTCATTAACAGACAAACAGTGGATAAAAATGTTGGTAATGGTTTGGTGCACTTCTTCCTCACCCACTTGGAGGGAATTTGTGTGGAAACTGAGAATATAAGTACAAAATGTGTTTATTGATCAGCAACATTGCCATTACAATCAGTCAATACATACAAACAATAAATATTCCTACTGAAACATATATTATGTAAAATATAATGTTTTTCTTATTTCATTCATCAATAAAAGTACATTTATATACAGTACATTGTGGCAAAGTACATGGAGAATCCTGCAGTGCATTTAACTTGTAAACGAGTCTTACATGAGCCTTTGGCAGCTTTTGCAAATGTTCACTTGATAAAAAGCTAACTAGCTTATTAAGTATTCTCACATTATTTGTAGAGAACAGAGACATCACAGTTTGTTTGGGAGAAAAACCAAGACCACCCAATATCCCACTAGCCATTTGGACCTATTTTCTTTATGCAGAGGACATCAATATAATACAGTATATTTTAAATCATCTTCTGCTTTGTTTCCACATTTGCAGAATGGGGATGTAATCCCCTTACACTTTTGTTTGTAGTATACATAGTTAGAAGTAAATAGTTCCAGTCTAAACCTTGGTAACAATCTCCTAGAAGTTGGACAAGGCAGGTATTTCAAATAAAATTCCCAAACCTGTCCTTTCTTGATTTGTCTATAGTAACAGAATAGTTTAAGGTTATTTAAACAAGTGTCAGTTTTGGCCATTTCCTATCTCTAAGCCTAGTTTTAACCTGGAAAACTATTTTCTCCCATGGTTTTAAGAATATTTCCTAACTCAGGTGACCTAACCTGTATGGTAAAATAAATTTTTTAATAAACTGTATGCTAGGAGTTGCAAATCCATTTGTTAAGTATTCTATTTCCTCTTCTAGACAACATCTAGGGAGTCTGTGTTCTTGTCATAAAAATACTTTTAGAATCAACAACATCCCTTCTTTCTACAGCCAGTGTAGAAATTGTTATTTGTCCTAATTCCATCCTTAGGATGGCCGAAGGAATTGACTAGGGGACCATTAATATGTATCTATACATTTTGCTCAAAATCACTTCTAATTCTTTCAATTCAGTAGAACCCTGAATCGCAGCAGCGTACAAAGCACTTGTTTTTATTTTTGCATTTAGAACTTTAAGAACTCCAAATGTGAGCTTTTACCCATTTTAGCATGGAACATTTTTAAATCATTGGTTTCCACCTTTACCTTAGTACAGTTTATTTTTAAATGTTCTTCCATGTGTTCTTTTCTGAGAATCTGACACCCAGATAATCATAATACTGTGTCACTTCTATTCTGTCCTGCTTCATCCAAATTTTTGGCAATACTTTACTTTTACTTCTAAATATCACTACTTTTGGTTTTTTCTTTATTTACCCTCAGTTTATGTTCCTTACATAATTCTGCAAAATGTTCCAGTTTCCTTTTGAGGCCCAATACTGAGGTGGATATTAAAACCAGGTCATCAGCGTAGACCAAACAAGATATTCTTTTCCCTGCCACCACTGGGGAATGAAAATTGGGGTCCCAGAGATCTTCTAAGCTTACATTGATATATATATATATATTTTTTTTTTAACAAATAGGCATCCTTGGCGTACTCCTAAATTTGCTGCAAGTTCTTCTGCAGTATGACCATATTGGTTATACTGTACCTTAGTCCAGGAGTTTTGATGTAGCCTAATTATAATATTCAGTAGAGCCTGTTCTATTCAATATTTCTCCAACTTATTCCAGAGCAAGGTTCTACCGATGCTGTCAAAAGCAGATGAAAAGTCCATGAAACAGCAAACTAATTTTCCCTTTTTTATTTCCACATACTTCCAAACAAAGAAGTTTAGGACATAACAGTGTTGGATCATTGGCCTCACTCTTCTGAATCCACTTTGAAATTCACTCAATATATTATGGTCATCTAGCCAGGAAATAAGTCTAGACAATATGATTTTGCAAATAACATTTGTGTTATATCAATGAGGCTTATGGGTCTATACATCTTTGCATCTCTGGGATCACCTTTTTTTAAATACTGGGAACAGAACACTACCCAGCCAATTTCTTGGAAGGCATAGCCTTGCACAAATATGTTAAACATTCTTTCCAATATAGGAAGCCACTAATCTATAAATGCATGACATATATCGCCTATAATCAAGTCTGGGCCAGGTGCTTTGTTTGCAGCAAGGTGGAGTAAAGCTTCACAAATTTCTTGTTTTGAGATATGTATTAGAAGGTGAATCATTCCTTTTTCATTATTAGCATATACTGTATGTTAGAATCAATTTCGTCTTCTTCCGAGAAGTATAATTTAGTGAAGTATTCTACCCAGGTGTCCAGAGTAATGTAAGCCTCTACCTTAGTAAAGTAATTATTATAGCCTTGACTAAGAGATTTTCAAAATTGTTTAGTATCTCTCTTTAATACGGCTTTCCGTATTTTTTCCCACAAGGTCACTTTATGCTTATGTCATTCTGTCTCCAAAACTATCTTATACTCCCTCCTGGCTATATTTAAATTTGAACTCTTAGTTATCAGTCCCCTTTGGGCCTTTTTATCTTTTTATGTCACCTAATTATTTTATTTAACTCTAGTTTTGCTTTCTTACATGTTTTATTAAACCATGAATTTCTAGGTTTCTTTTCTAAAGGCGGACTAGTTAAGCCATGAGGCCTAATCAGTAAGTTTAGTTCTTGCCACATTTCAAGTCTTTTTGCAGTTAAATTCTTCCATGATGTTTGTATGGATGTCATATAATTGCTCTATATATAAGAGCTCATTAAATTCCTTTTTGAACTTATGATTCCACTTTATTCTTTTTTGGTTTATAATTTCAATTACTTCCTTTATGTGCATATCTACTTGCCATTCCTCTTTCCTGTTGTTATATTGGTACCTACAGGGGTGCATGGGCAGATTCTAAACATTCTAATACTTTTAAGTCATAAACTATTTTTAAATCTTCCATATTAGCCCATACTAGGTCAATTATGGATGATCCTTTCGAGCTCATATACATAAAATTACTTTCTTTATCTCCTATTAAGCATCCATTCAGTACATTAATATTTAAGCTTGTCATCATTTTGTAAATTCTTTCCCTCTGATGTTACCTTTCCAGTCTCTAGACTCTCTAATGCTTCTTATTCTAGGATTTATCAAAATGAGATAATATGTCAGGTCAGTATGAATTCCTGGAGACTTACGAGATATTGAGAACCTAACATCAAAATCTTCCAACATCACAGTAATTATACTAGCCCATGTATCTACTACACTTTCAAGTAATAGTTGGGTGAAATGGGGCTGGGGCGGAGTGGCAAGATGGTCGCACTGCTGCTCTGCACCTTACCAGATCTGCAGCATGCTGAAGTTCTGATGTTTTCATACATCTTAAACTTTAAGACTTTATGTACCGTTCACTTTTAATGATATTTACAATGGACGGTGTTGTGTTTTACTTATTTTTCAAGCCCTGCTGTGCTGTGCTAAGTGCTCTGAATTCATCAGAAATCCCCTCGCTTCTAGCTCCTGAGCACGGGGTATGACAGATGTTTTGAGCTGTTTTAACTGACTAAAGACATTTGGGGATTTAAATGATTTTATCTTTTGCCAGCTTGGCATATAATTATTTAGCATCTGACTGTTAACTAGTTTTAATGTGATAAGATAGTCGTGTTGCTGAAAAGCTCTTTAGACCCACTCTGACCTTTACATTTTTTATGAGTTTGACATTTTCAATTTGTAAAACTTGAGCACCATGAATGGGCTGGTTGACTCAGGAGTATGGAATGAGAAGGGCTCACTGAATCATTTGGCTGATGCCCCCCGCCAAGCTGGTAGCTTCTTGAGAAATTATGTACATGGCTGGGTAAGCTTCTACAACTTCAAGGGCATTGAAGTTAAATGCGAAGGCCAATTGACAAATCTACCAAAGATGGATGGCTACATGCTGATAAGCTCACTATATTTAATAAAAGGTACACCAGTGTTGCCTGGGGTTGGGGATCATTTTTTAATATTTATTGAAATGCCAAACGTATTAGGCTCGGTTGAGCAATTATTTTTTTCCTATCCTATAGATACATCGGAATACTTCTGTCCATGGGGAAGACTGACGGGGCAAGTGTGGATATTGTTGGAGCCTGAATTCCAGGAGTGCCTGCAAGTAAATCCTTTGGTGGAAATGCACCCCAGAAAATGGTGAGAAACTGGAGAATGGAATGTGACACTCCAGGTGACTCCTACAGATGTATTGCAGTCATTTTCCTTAAACTCTTATTTTCCCATAAAAGCTGATATGTTTTCTTTCTATTGAAGGAGGTATTGGACTCCTGCACAGAGGTAACACTTTCTTTTCTCCATTTAAAATTATAAAGGCCACTTAGGATCTTAATACAGTTTATTGTGATAATGCTCTTGATAAAAAAGAAAGAATTTGATCTTTTTACCCAGACTGACTAGTGCAAATGATATCTGGGTTTTTTGTCCTGGCACTGCTTAACTGGCTATTATTATGGAGTCTGAGCTCCTGTTACAGCTACCTCCTTAAAACAAAGATTTTTTTTTCTAACGCAGTAAACTCCTGCTGCTAAGCCTATATAAATGTTATTCCTGTGAAGTGTTGACAACTCGAACTCACAATGAACAACACAAGAACTCTAGTGTGTTAAAGTGGGACTCTTGCTTTGAAGCCGGTTGTTGTGCTGAATGGAACTGTGCTGGTAACTGTTAGTTCACACTTGTAACCTTGGACCCGATTTATTTTATAAATGTCACCCATTATTCAGTTTTATATATGTTATACGTAAGTGTAATTTTTGTACTTCGCATATGTGCTTGGTTTTATATTATGGTGGCCAGACCTCAAAGGTACAAACTTGTTTGATCGTTAATCTGCTAATCCGGTTTGGAGCACCATGGTGATTATTTAAAATGTTTACTCTCAAAAGTTTAAATATCAGGATTCCACAGTAAAGGGAACACCTTCTTGTTTTGCAGATCTATATAAGGGTACCAATTTGGAAAACTGATCTTTATGTAAAAGACTGCCTGAAGTGTAACAAATTTTCCAAACTTTTGAGCATGGTTCCAGATCCCTCATGAAGGACCTTATTAAGGCATCATTGGGAAACTCCACTCTGTACTCTTAGCTTTGCTGATCCAGCTTTGATTCTAAAGTGGCTGAACTCTTGAGAGGGCCATAGAAATGGCTGAGACAACTTACTGAGCCAAGTTTACGGTAATGTTTCTGATTTGGTGGTTCTTTGCCATCAATAGTATATTTCCCTGAACAGAGTACACTAATTTTTATTATCATCTGTCTGCATGTAAGTTTACTGAGTGAAAGTGCTTTATTTATTTATTTATAAAGTATTTCTCTACTTTTCAGCTTTGTGGCAGTTTGAGTAATACGCCTGGATTAGTGTGCCATATCAAATGTTCATATTACTTATGTGTACATCGTTAATTCATTTTATCTGTACTGTATATTGTATGGAATTAGATTTCTAGAAAATTGTCATGGCTAATGCCGATCAATAAACATGACTTGACTTGATTCTGGGACAGTGTGGAATATCTGTTTCATACAAATATGGGTGAGTGCCTGAATGGTTACCCCCAGCCCTCCCAGTCAATTCAGAGGGCTAGGGCAGCACGGTGGGGGGAGGGGGATTTCTCATCCCACTGTAGTCAGTAGGAGTAAACTCAGCGGCACCCAAAAGGTATGGCAGGGTCCCTGCTGTTGTATCCTATGCCCTTCTTGCCCTGAACTCTGTGCCTCTGTGAATGGTGCAGAATGTGGGCATGCATCAGACATGCCACCAGACCAGCCACATGCATAGCTATGTGACCAGCCAGGGGATCCTGTGTGGAAGTGATGTGTGGTGAATGCATGCAGGGGTCCACAAGATCACACTAGTTTGCAGCATTTAAGCATTGGGTTACCTTTGTGTTATGGATCTGTGGAACAAGGAAACTTGCCCCTTAATGCATAGGGGCCATACTAAATGTCCTGGAGCCCTTGAGATGTGAACACCTTTTACTAGGTATAAATTCCAAATCACTGAAAGGGAGGACAGATATTTATCTATGGGGAATACTCACAGCAGCAGCTGCTTAAGCAATAACAAATAGGTGGCTTCAGACAGACCCACCCACTCTGCCAGAATGGGTTGAGATTATAAATAAAATACAACTTTTGGAAAAGATCACTTTTATTGTGCAACACAGGCTTGAAGCTTATACAAACTGATGGACAAGGTGGGACCTACCACATCTGAATGATGACACAGACTCTTAATCTTGATGTCTTGTTCACTGGTGGACTACTGTTGCTGGCCGTGGCAAAGACTTATTTAATATTTGAGATGTTTAAGTAATAAGAAATGACAGGGTGTGTGTTATTCTATAATAATGCCACACCTTCGGTGGCTGAAGCATAAGGTTGCAGGCCAAGTGTGTTCAACACCAGAGGCATGATGTTATTCACAATAACACACATCCCTGGAATGCCTTATTGCTATTATACAATGGCTCATTTGTTACTTAAAAAAAGAAGAAAGGAAAAAATAAAATTTTATCCATTTTTTATTTGATTTTTGTGGGTGTAGGTAGATGTTTTTTTTTTAAATCCAGAATATTTCTTCCACCACAAGGTGCTGATCCTGTCTGCTGAGCCTTCCAAGCTTTTTTTGTTTTGCTGCTCTGTGCTGTGTGACTGACTTTCCTGCTGTCGGCTTCCATCTTGTAGTGGAGAGTGTTTGAAGGGGAGTGGGTTTCTTATTTCTGTGTCTCATTTTAAATTCTTTCCTTATTTTGTGTGGCTGACAAGTCATTCACTGAGAAGCCATTCATCGAGCGTACAGCATGACTGTAAAGTGCATACGCGCTGACACGATCTCAGTGCTGATGGAAATAAAGGATGTTAACCTAAAGAGATGAGCTTTACTGCAAGCAACTGCTTGCTGAAACCAAAAAGAAAAACAATTTCTTTTGTTTTAGATACTACCACTGCCTGTGACTTTTCAGCATAATGGCCAAGCAGACTTGTGCTGATACTGAAAGCCTTTAGTGGCAGGCAGTGGCACTTTGGAGAAAAACTTTATTTTTTTCAAGAGAACATGTATCTACTTTCTTCACTGCAGGAGTAAGGGCCTAGAAGGAGGACATGACTGTATGACTGTTTACTCATTTTGAACAAAGAATGGGATGAGGGATAGAATATGTGTGTGTGTGGGGGGTCACAGCTAATCGCTGAAGCTGCTTACAGTGGCAGTTACTTGTGGAGTGGTGAGATGATTTCTCAGTGTGTTATGTGACCATGTGTGTTCCTAGATTTCATACAGTGATGTTATTGTGAAATAACATCACTGTTCCAGGCACTCACTGACCAATCAGAATACAGGAAATGTCCTTGCCATTGTATAATACTTGTTATAACTATTATGTTTGTACTGTACTTCTGCCATGATTGATCAATAAAGAAGTGTAAAAAAAAAAACACTTCTTTTATGATTAGGTATGTAACAGGGTTTAAAT
Source organism: Neoceratodus forsteri (assembly GCA_016271365.2). Taxonomy (NCBI): domain Eukaryota; kingdom Metazoa; phylum Chordata; order Ceratodontiformes; family Ceratodontidae; genus Neoceratodus; species Neoceratodus forsteri. Next base: position 432,208,262 of record CM057450.1, on the reverse strand, counting down.
ACATTTTTGTTAAAATGTTTTAAAGGACTGAAAGTCTGGCTGACAGGAGCTAAGCACAGGCAATAGCAGGAGTTGTGGAGTAGAAGGGGCATAAGGGGGAGGAAGCCTGCCCTCAGCACAACAAGTGTTTTGACTCTTTTTTTTGTTTGTTTGTTTGTTTTCCTTCTTTAAAGAAACATACCTGAGGATCAGTGGCAGGATTTGTAGGACAGTAAACTAATAAAAAGGGAATTAGGAGAGCGTCAATAACAGACAAGTACTGGAACAGCAGTATAAGTGCAGTATAATGTGGGGAGTGGTGCAATGCAGTGGCTGCAGGGCAGTCATATTCAGGCAGACCTTCTGGATGCTGAGGTGCTGCCCTATCTTCAGGCATCTCTCTGGACTGTGGGATGAGGTAGCCAGACACAGAGCTGAAGTAAACTGGGTCAGGAATACCTTCACCCCTATCCAGAGACCACCCAGTCCAATGCCGCTGCCTCAAAGGATTCCAAGAATGAAGAGCACATGGATGACAGTGGTATTGGGGAGGTTTAGGGTGGTCAGGCAGAGGCACATTCCAGATCCTATTCCACTCCAGAACTCATATGCCACACTGGCAAATGGGGACAACCAAACAGAGGTACCCAGAGAAGTGGAAAGGATGGATGTGAAGATCAACCAAGGAGGCGACCTCAGTGGAGAGAGCACTGGACCCCAGAGGAGGAGGAAGCAAATCCTGGTGGGGAACTCTGTCATAAGAGGGATCCAGCTAGGGACACAGGAGGGGGAGGACAGGGAGGTGAGGTGCCTACCAGGTGCCACGACATAGAGGGATGGGAGGAAGATCCTGGAGATCGCCGGTAAGACAAGATGGGAGGGTGAGCTGGATGTCATTATCCACCTAGGTACTAATGACCTGGCAAATGGGGAGCCCAAGGAAGTTCAGGAAGATTTTAGGAAATTGAGGAGGGGTCTCAAGCAAGTAGCTACTTCCATCACCTTCTCGGAAGTACTATTTGTGAAAGGCATGGGAGAGTGTAGGGGCACATGCACCAGGAAATTTAACTCATGGTTGAAGAACTGGTGCTGTGAGGAAGGGTTTGGATTCATTGGTGACTGGGGTCCCACCTGGAGGGATGGAGTTGTATTCAAGTCTGATGGCCTACATCCATCCTGGAAGTGAATCCAAGCACTCGATGATAAGCTTAAATGCTACATGGACAAGCATTTAAACTAGCCAAGGGGGGTGGCAGACCAGCAAGGAGGGTACCTATTTGCCCACCTGCACAGTTAGCAGTGGAACCAGTGAACAGGAGGAGTGGATATCTCTACAAAGCAGTGAGCAAAAGATGGAAATAAGCACCCAAGAGGTGGATAGGCAGAAAGGTGGCAAAATTCAACAGAAGGGCAGACAGCAGGGAGAACCAGGGATAAAGAACAACCAGGAAGGGGGCTAGAGGAGAACAGCTAAATAGTCCAGGGAGTTCAAATCATGGAAACCAATATGTGCCAATGCCAGAAGCCTTAGCAACAAGATGGAGGATCTGGAGGCTGTCATGGTGCAGTCAGACCTGGACATTGTGGCCATCATAGAGACCTGGTGTAATGATAACCATGACCGAGAGATGACTGTACCTGGCTATAGCATATTCAGAAGGGACAGGGCAGATAGGAAGAGGGGGAGGAGGAGGAGTTGCACTTTATGTGAAAGATGTCATAAAGGCCATTGAGATCCAGGAGGAACAAAATGGGGGAGAGATACTGTGGGCTAAGCTGGAATGGAAAATGGGGCTAGCCATCTGCACGGGGTGGTCTATAGACCACCAGCCCAGGAGGAAGAAACAGAAAGGGAGCTAATGCTAGCCATCCAAAGGATGGCATACAAGGGTGAGGTGGTGCTGGTTGGAAATCTCCATATTCCAGATGTGGACTGGAAAATCCCAGCAGCAGCATCAACCAGGAGCAGATTTATCCTGGAATCCCTTCAAGGTACCTTCCTCAAGCAACTGGTCATGGAACCAACTCAGCGAAGGCAATACTGGACCTTGTGCTCACAAACAGGGACAGTGTGTTGGGGGTAACAGTGGGGGAGCACCTGGTGAACAGTGACCACCAGTCACTGTGGTTTTTACATCAAAGAAGGAGCAGAACCAAACCACACAAAAACATGTATCCTGGATTTTAGGGGAGCAGACTTTGGGAAAATGGGGAGATGCTTGAAAGAGGCATTAATGGGAATGGGGCAGGAATCAGGAGTTGAGGAACAGTGGGCAACATTTAAAATGGGGATTACAAGAGCACCAGAATTATGCGTTAAGCAGGTTAGCAAGAGGAACAGGAAGAGGAGGCCATATGGTTGTCAAAGGAGGTAGCAGAGAAAATGAAAGCCAAAAAGACTGCATTCAGGCAATACAAAAAGACACAGACAGAAGAGGACAGGGAGAAATAACAGGAGAGGCAAAGGGAGCTCAGTAAGGGAAGCCAAAGATCAGACAGAAGAGCACATTGCAAAATCAGTGGGTAGAGGGGACAAAACCTTTTACAGGTACATAAGTGAAAAAAGAAAGGCAGAGGGAGGGATAGTGAGACTGAAGGGGGAGGATGGGGGCTGTGTAGAGGATGACAATAGTAAAGCTGACATATTGAACAGGTATTTCTGCTCAGTTTTTACTAAGAAAGATGAGGGTAATGGGCCTAAACGGAGTTCAAGGGGTGGGAATGGTGCAGAAATGGACACAAGTCCCTTTACACAAAAAAGGGTCCTGAAGGAACTGGAAGGAATAAGAGTTGATAAAGCAATGGGGCCGGATGGGGTGCACCCCAGAATCCCAAAAGAACTAAGAGAGCTGGTGGCTGAGCCTCTGGTAATCCTGTTTAGCCAATCACTGAAGACAGGGGAAGTACCCAAAGACTGGAGGACAGCAGACGTAGTTCCTTTATACAAAAACGGGAACAAAGAGGAAGTGGGGAACTACAGACCAGTCAGCCTCAACTCAGTAGTGAGGAAGATCATGGAAGCACTACTGAAGGAGAGGTTGGGGGAACATCTGGTTGCCAACAAACTACAGAATCCAAGGCAGCATGGTTTCACCAAGGGGAGGTCATGTCAGACCAACCTCATTGAATTTTTTGACTGGGTGACAAGGGAGGTGGATCAGGGGAGGGCAGTGGACATGGCCTAACTGGACTTCAGCAAGGCCTTTGTCACTGTGCCACAAAGAAGGCTATTAAACAAACTAGGGAATATAGGAGTGGGCAGGACAGTAGTGCAGTGGGTAGGTAACTGGCTGGGTGGCTGGACACAGAGGATGGTGGTAAATGGCTGTCACTCCACAGAAGGAAGAGTGACCAGTGGGATACCACAGGGATCAGTGCTGGGACCGGTCCTATACAACATCTTCATCAGTGACAGTGCACAGGACCTAGAAGGCAGAATTTTCCTGTTTGCTGATGACACAAAGCTGTGTAACAGAGTGGATACGCCAGAGGGTGTAGACAGAATGAGGAGGGACCTGCAGAAACTTGAAGAATGGTCAGGGGTTTGTGGCAGTTGAAATTCAATGCAAAGAAGTGCAAGGTAATGCATATGGGGCACAAAAACCCTGGAGCAACATATCAGTTGGGGGGGGGGTGAGGATATAACATGCACCAAGCAGGAAAGGGATCTTGGGGTTATCATCTCTGATGACCTCAAGGTGGGGAAACAGTGCAACAAGGCAGCAGATAAAGCAAATAGGATGCTGGGATGCATAGGCAGGGGGGCATCACCAGCAGGAAAAGGGAGGTCATAATTCCACTATACAAGACACTAGTGATGCCCCACCTGGAGCACAGTGTACAGTTCTGGAGACCTTACCTACATGAGGACATAGACAGGGTAGAGAAGGTTCAGGGGGGCAACAAAGATGGTACATGGATTGCATCACAAGTCATATGAGGACAGGCTGAAGAACTTGAATATGTACTCACTGGAGGAGAGGAGGGGAGAAGGGATATGATAGAGACATACAAGTATTTTACAGGGAGGAACAGAGTGCAGGAATATACTATTTTGCATCAAAAAAGATGTTCCAGGACTAGAGGGCATGGGATGAAGTTGGAGCGAGGGAGATTCAGAGGAAACGTAAGGAAGAATTTCTTCACAGAATGGGTGGTGGACAAGTGGAACACCCTGCCAGAGGAAGTAGTGGGGGTTGAAACAATTACAGGATTTAAGAATGCATGGAATAGACATAAAGAAATTCTGGAAGTCGGGCAACAGACTTCTAGAAAAACTTAAAGTGAACTTACAAGCTCAAATGGGCAGAATGAGTGGGCCGTTGGCCCTTATCTGCCGACAGTGTCTATGTATCTATGTAACAATGCTAGGTGGATTTAAAACATTTCAAGGCACTTAAAATGATTTAAGATCCACAGTGTGTACCAGGCCTAAATTACACAGAAGAACGTGATATGGTGGGCATTATTAAAACACAAGGGGGCAGTTGGAAATCCACTTAGAGAGAGGGAAAATGCTTAAGAATGACAATGAAGAGGAAGATGATTGGATAAACAAATTTACACACAGAAAAGGGTTAAAGTCACAGAGAGCAAAGACATTTCCCTACTTCTGTCACTTTAATCTGAACTCTAACTGGTGCATTAACACTGTTTTTTGTTGTTGTTGCAGAGAATAGATAGACAGACAGACATATATATTTTTTTTATTTTAGTCTTTGGCAACTGGGTAAAGCCCACTAGGCACAAGTGCCTGTTTTCAGGGGCAACCTGGGAGCACTGGGTGGTTAAGTGACTTGCTCAGAGTCACACAGTATGCAAGTGGAGGTTGTGAGAATCAAACTTAGGTCTGGTCTGCTGGATGTATCAAGCTTGTTTACATCTCATTCCTCTAATCTCTAGGCTATACTGCCAGCCCAAATAGCATAGATAGATAGATAGATAGATAGATAGATAGATAGATAGATAGATAGATATTACAAGCAACTTCGTTGATGCACCAGTTAGGTTTGAAGTTAATGCCACAAAAGTAGGGAAATGTTGTGTTAGAGTTTCCAACCCTAACTCCCCACCCCAAGCAGCAAAAGGATAAGCCCACACAAGCAACTACAGATAGCCATCATTGGGTAATACAAAAAACATACAACTGTTTACAGATGACAAAAAACTGTAGCATTAATGTACTACATTTGTTGATTTCTATCTGTAGCATCCACACTGCAAGATATACACTCTTACTTCTGGCTGCAGATAGAAATCCGCAATGCTCAACTCAAAACTGCAGAGACACAGACCCCTGCAACCACAGATAAAAAAATCCATGCTACCCAAATTACAAAGGTTGTTTTGTCTGCAGAAGCATGGACCTCTAAGGGGCCAGCCCTTTTGTAGCCACAAGTACTCATGCACACTGTAAGCCATAGACACGCTTCTGGCTGCTATGCTTCTGCAGCTGCAGCTGTAAGACATTCACACTGAGCTCTGACTATAGAAGCCCAGGCCCCACAAAATCCATGATACCCAAACAGCAACCCTACTTCTGTCTGAAGAAGTGAAGGCACCTCAGGGACCTGCACTTCTGCAGCTGCAGGTGTACTACATACTCAACGACTTTCATGTGCAGAAGCACAGGCACCTGTGAGATCTGCACTTGTGGTGCTACACATAGAAATCCAAGATACCAAAATTACAACACAACGTTTATCTTCAGAAGTGCAGGCCCCTGTGGGGCCATCACTTCTGCAGATACACTTGTATTTCATAGACACTGACTTTTGTCCACAGAAGTGCAGGCTCCTGTGGGGCCTACAGTTCTGCTGCTGCATACAGAAATCCATGATACCCAAATTGTAACACTACTTCTGTCTGCGGAAGTGCAGACCCCTGGGGGGCCAGTGCTTCTGCAGTAACAGGTACTCATGCACACAGTAAAATGTACAAATACTTCTGGCTGCAGAAGCGCAGGCCCTGTGGAGCCTATGCATCTGCGTCCACAGATACAAATCCACAAAGTTTGCACATCAGTGCTACTGCATTTGAATCATCTGGAAACAGTTGTGTGCTGTTTGCCTTATCTGATGATGGCTATCTGTGGTTGCTTGTGTGGTCTTGTCCTTTTGCTGGTGGGGGGGTAGGGTTGGAAACCCTAACACATTTCTCTTCTTTTGTGGTGTTAACTTGAACCCTAACTGGTGCATTAACACAGTTGTTTGCAATGAATTTTCTTTCTTTTTGAGATAGTGGAATTGTATCATCATTTAGGCAGAAAGGGACCTGCTTGAACATATTCAGATATGCAGGGCCCTCTGGACCCTGCACTAAGGAAGAGTCTGTCCACATTTATGTGTGACCCAAGAATTATGTTTTTGGTGTGTACAGAAAACTGTAATGTTGCAAATTTTAGTGTTGCACATTAGTGTTGTTCTTAAATGTGGACATGAAAATTATTTTGACTCTACATCATGAACGTGGTTGCGAGAATGTGTTAAATCTTGCCCAAAGGCGGTTTTGCAGAGTGACTGTGAAATCACCTTTTGACCTGTACTTGAAAATTCTCACAATCCTTGTTCATGAGGTAGGGTCATGAAAACAGTATATGGAAAGCCTGGGACTAAAATATTGTAAAATGGCCATGTTATGAGTAAAACTGCAGTATGTGAGACACAAAAATTGAATTTTAGTGTCGCACATCTTAGTGTTGCACTTCAGTGTTGCACTTAAATGTACGACATGAAAATTATTTTGACCCTACATCATGAACATGGTCACTAGAATGTGTTAATCCCAGTCAGAAGATGGTTTCACACAGCAACTGCAAAATCACCTTTTGACCTGCATTTGAACATTTCCACAGTCTTTGCTCATGAGGTAGGGTCATGTAAACAGTATATTCAAAAACTGGGACTTGTTCATTCAAACTTGCAGGAAGAGAGGATCAAAGCAGTCACACAAGCTATGTAAAGGGGTCAGGCCAGAGTCAGGGAGCATCCAAGGCTTCCTGGGAGATGTAGTTTAAATTGTTTTGTAGGAATTTAAAGAGACAGAGCAGATTTGTAACCAGTGTCTAAAACCGTTGCTGAAATTAAAAGTAAGAGCCATGGCATACATATGACCCACTAGAGAACACTCTTCTTTGCAGGCAACCAAAAGTATCACAGAAAGTCCTGAATGTATCTTTCTTTCTTTCTTTCTTTCTTTCTTTCTTTCTTTCTTTCTTTCTTTCTTTCTTTCTTTCTTTCTCTTCTTTCTTTCTCACTGATTCAAGCAAAAACTGTACTGGGGTGTCCTGTTGATGCAGCAGTAGCAGTAGCATTTATGATGCTTGTGACCCAGAATTTGGCAACAAGCCAGGGTTGTTGGGGCAGCGGGTGGGGGGGGAATTGAGAGTCATATAGGGCAATCTCCTCCTTCAGGGAGGGAGGGTCACTTCTTCTACTCTAATGCTGCCACCTTGATGACCATCAGTGGGAGCACAGCAGAGGCAAGCAGGTTAAGGTGGTCATCAGCTGGACTGGTGTACTGCACACTATTGTGTGTGCTCATGCTTCAGCTTCTCAAATTCAAGGGGGGAAACTAAGAGAAAAAAGGGCTCTATCACCCTAGGTGAAGGTTGGAGATAATGGGCACCAGAGATGCAGGATGTGCAGAAAATGTAAGTGAAAGAAATGCAAGGACAGCTCTACCCCTTAAAGGGCTCTGATCCTTTAAAAACAAATCTGATTATAAAAAAAGAAAGAAAAGAAAAACAGACAACACCTCCTCCAGCCCTCAGGCACAGTTCAGAGGGCTGGGACAGGTATGTAGGTGGTGACAATCTGTCCTGCAATGTACCTGGCTGCTGGTAAGAGGAGACCCATATCAGACATGGCAGGGCCTTTACCTGTGTTGCCTGCACATCCTCTGACAGCACTCTGCAATATGACATTTAGGTTTAGACTGCAAAGGCTGCGCTAACAATGAATAACTCTGTTCCCGCCATGACTCAAATGTACACACAGACAGTGGTTCAGTTAATTGATTTTTTGTGGAAGTCAAATACTTCCATGAGTCAAAATCCAGAAGTCATTCCAATTTTTTGGAAGTCAAAATATTTCCCAGTTTCCACAGTTTGAAAGCCAGTGTTCTAAGAAGGATCAATTTATGGATGTTTATACAAATACTAGTGGCAAAATACAATTTCTTTTAGAAAAATCAACAATTTCTGAGTTTCTGTGCCTTCAGTTTTGGAAGTCATCCAGTTTTGATTTTTACATTTGGAAATGAATGACTTCCTCCCCCTTTATTCTGAAAGTTTTTGCCATATTTTTGGGAGTCAAATACTCCCCAAATGGAGTTAACGTAAGCCCTGCACACAGACACACATTTGGCCATGGATGAGACAGAAAGAAAGTGCTGCAGATGCTAGGGATGCATGGAGGACCCTGTACGTGTGGAGTAGGATGTCTGTGCATTATGACTCACTATGCTCGTGTATGCAGGTGCGCAGTGGTTTGGGGATCTGGACATAAATCAGGATCTGTATTAGAAATAATAATTGAGTTTAAGTGTCGGTGGCTCATTAGGTAGCAGGCTTCCACTGGGTCTTGAAGACTAGAAGGTTTTTGGTTCTAGCCCCCAACGGTATTTGGTGTAATACCAATAACTAAAACTGTAGTATAGTATGGGGGGGTTGCACTGGTTAGGTACCATTCTCTAGATGAGACATTAAAAACTGAGATTCCTGCTGCCCATCTCTTGTTACTGTCCAAATGGAAGTAACAAATTCCATGGCACTTATCGAGGAAGAGCAGAGGAACATTACTGGGTAAATTAAATCCAATACAGTCAATCAAGGAATCATGCATGAAAGTTAAAGGAAAGTTACAGAAACAAAGAAAACCTGAAACAATTGTCATAAGCCAAAAACCAAAAAAAAACAAACAAAAAAAAACATAAATGCAGATATAGAAGAGATGACATCAAGACTGGTACAGTTAACAAATACCGGTTCTGTCAGTTGCTTCACTTATAGAAATCAAACCACTCCAATAAAGTTTAAAGGAGCTTTGATCTAATATCTCAAATTCATACAAAAATAATCTTCTTATTTCATACATAATTAAAAAAAAAAATAACAAGTCCAAAGTGCAGTTTTTGTGCTGTAATGAAAAATGGCAATGATTTGTCCAGATACCACATTTAAAGCAGGCAACGACCACACACAAGGTATTGTGGTGCCATTTTGCCTACTCACCCAAATAATATCCTTAAACTAAAGTTATATATGTGAGGGTTTCAAAAAATGTGCTGTACCCAATGTGCTGCTACTGGATTCCAAAAATCAGTAATGTGGGAACACTCGAAACATAAATGTTCCATAGATTCAAATTACTGTGTACAGGCTTTCCTCAGGCAAAATCTTTCTTGAATCGATATGTGTTTGTGTGCATTTCTTACATTAAGTGTATCATGACAACTTGGACATGTTGTGTCCCACATTATCTTGGGGATCCTCTTATTATCTACTTGGCTGATAATATTTTGTTCATCATTCCCAGGGCCTATGCTGAAAATGGGGGAGACAAGAAAATGATTCCCTAAAACAGATAAATAGCAGCTATTATGTGAAAGTTGAGCCACTTGCAAAACTTCTAACTGCCAAGTTTTAATCTTCAGACATACTTCTGAAAAACAATGGGGATAGTTTAAGGAAACTCAACTTAGAGAACTTAACAGAACCCCTTTTCATACCTGGAAAAAAAACCTGTAGCTTATGATACAAAAATGAAGTCCATAATTGGGAATTTCTATTAGATAGCACAGGACAGAAATTACTAAAAAAGACAGAACAAAAAAGAAAAAAAAACTACTGGGTTGATAATTGCCAATCCACCTGATTTCACTGCCAGATATGTGATATGGCTTCCATGGGATTTAAATGTCTACTCCATAATGCTTGGAAAAATAAACTGAAAACTGTAACTTCCAATGTTACAGGGAGCCAATAAACATAAATAACATCCAAATATATCAGGACCAAATAAGGTTTTATCACATAAATATGCTTATGTTTGCTCATATCCCACCCCTTCCATGTGGACACTATATGGGATGCCTGTTGAATTTTAAAATTCCAGTTAAACTAGGCAGCATATCCAGTGGCAAAGAAAACTCCTAACATTTTTACAGGATCTGTAAATCAAAACTCTTCTGATGTCTGAATTATCATCATTTTTGGGGTACCTAACTTGAAAACTATATCTATGTTCAGAGCAGAACCAGATACTGCAGAAAAAGCATGACAGACTCACATAGCTTCCAACCCTGATTCTGTGTCCTTCAATAGCAATGTAATACCAGGTAGCCCCCATGTATGAGAACCTATTTTTGAGTGACTCAATATGAGCGACTCAATAATAATGCTTCAATCTACAGCGAGTGGCGAAACAAGGCATTATATCCTGTAGAGCAAGTGTAGCAGGGAGCTTTTTATTTATTTCAATCTAGGATTAGAAAATACCTTTGAGCACAGTGGAGCTCATTTACAAAGGTTCTACATCAATAATGGGAAGGGGGTTACAAAACAGGCAGAGTATAAAGCACAGTAACACGTACAGATAATATCAAATACAGCGAACAGTAGAACAGCACAATACATAGTAAACATAGGTGGTTGCAATTAGATACATAGTTGGCATTCTAGGACTTTATAGGTGAAAACGTGTGGGTAATCCCATTTGGAAATAGTAAGGGAAGGGTGAGTCAGGGGATGAAGAGTAGCAGCAGGACAGAGAACAAGGGGGGGGGGAGGATGCAGCCGGGTGGCATTGTCAAGCATATTGAGTGAGGCAGGAAGGGGTAGAATGGGTGGGAGTGAGGGCAGGTACAGGAGAAGAAGGTGACAGGAGGGAGGGATGGTGAGGGGTGTGGGGAGGAGGAGGGACGGAAGAGGGAGGGGAGGAAGAAAGATGTGGAAAAGAGTCAGTCAGGGGTCATAGTGGGTGAGTTAATGGGACAGAGTACGCAGGTCAGGACATGACAGGTAGGGGGGAGGGTGAGAGAGGTGATTGAGCAGGGGAGGAAGGATGCAGCAAGGGGCCTTGTCAAGGAGGCTGGGGAATGCAGGTTGCCAGAGGACGTGCAAGTCGCATGACTAATTAAAGCAGGTACACTCACTTTCCTTCGAGATGTGCAGATGCAGGAGACACTTGAACTGGCTACACTTGCTGAAGCAGGATATAACATGATGGTTGGGCTGGCACTGCTGAGCTGGCCGTATAGCGTGGTGGTATGCGCTACCAACCCTGGGGCCAGAGACCTGGGTTTGGATCCAGTGCCTGAAGAGGAAATTTTTTTTAAAAAGTCTTTGTGATTTCCCATAAGTCCGTGGCCCCCCTTGGAGTTGATAATCTTTATTTTGGGAGGTGTGGGCACATAGCTCCCCCCCACATAAAAATACATATTTTGTCTTTGTTTTAGTATGGATTTAGTTACCATTGCTATTTGCAACGGCTGCTCTAGTATCCATTGCCCTTTCTCAGTAGGGCAGTTTTTCACTCGCTCTTAGTGGTCAGCACTCAGTAAGAGTCACCTTTGTCACATAAAACCGTAATATCATCTGCAGAGGCTACTGCAGTCATAAGATTCTGATTTTGTACATTTAGGGGGCAGTAAATTCTAAGATTATTAATACTATGTAACCCCCTTACAAATGGGGGTTCCTAAAAGCCTTCCCGGAGCTTGCCTAAATGCTCCATGCCTAACTGGTGTTCGGTGTGAGGCCACTAAATGCGGGCATTGTGAGTGCTTTTAGAGCCTCCAATACTGTATCTTTAAGAGCTGCCTGCTCACAGGTTTTAGTGGTTTGAATGGGGGGACTGAGGTTTCTTTGCTCGAATCCCGCCCTGGGCTGCTGTCTGATTGCTCCGTTTCTCCAGTCACTAAGAGCGCAGAGGGAGCCCATCTGAAAGATGTAATTGTTTCACTGAAAACATTTAGAACATGGGTAAGATTGCAGTTTGTCTAACCTGCCTTTATTGCAGCTGGAACTTTGTGCTGTGCCTCTCCATTTTGGACCAGGACTGTTCTGAAGGGTCCAATAGTAGCCAGGGGGCATCTAAAATGGCGTAAATAGTGACCAGAATCAGGACTCAAACGGGAGCCAGCTGACCAATGGGAATATAACTGGTGATTTTGGGAAGTGGAGTCCTGGACCATGGCAACTTTTTTGCACCAATGAGGGCAGTATTAAGTGACTGGCATCTGCAGCCCTCCAATGGGATTGGGTGGTGCCCAAATGAGGATTCCCTGCCTGAACTACCAAGGGGCAGAGACGCTGTGGCTGTGAGCGAGGAAGGAGCTCTTGGCTCCTGTGTTGTCAAGTGTTCATGCGGGAAGCACGTGTGGATGGCCAGAAGTCGCCGGTTTCAAACGCCTGCAAGTGTCAGACTAAATCCACTAGGCAGCAGTAAGAGGAGGCTGTGCAAAAGTGTGGCTACCTACCAGGCTCACCCTGTAGAGGACTGGAGAATCTGCTTCAGTCGTGTTCAGTCTGTCAGGACAAGTGAAGCTGCATCATTTTGGCCCAGTGTATGCAGTGCAAGCGATCGGGAGGTATACAGCAGCTGCCTGGTATTGTACCCCTCTGTCTTTCATATAGATGTGTGGAGAAGTGTTCGAGTTCCAGGTTCGATCCTGAGAGTGGTGTGACAGCGCTCTTTCTACTGGAGTCGTGAGTACTACATCTGGGTTGCTCCCTGTCAAATGCTCCTAGTGAGGGCAAGGTCTTCTGGTTTCTTTACTGGCTGCAATAACTGAGCCTGCTGGCTCTGTCTAATCGTCATAGGAATCAAATGCTTGTTTCTGTGTCAGGGCCCCAACCAGCTTCATCGAGGGACTAGCCTTTATTGCCTGGGTACCCAGAGACAGTGACTAATAGGTTAGGCCTGTGCACAGTGCCCTAGACAGCTATTTACATATATATATATATATATATATATATATATATATAGTGTGGTAGCTAATTAACCTGATTCCCCCCCCAGTCCTTGTTATTCCCCCTGAAATAAATCAGATTGATTGTTTTTGCAAAGGTATACTGGCTAACTTGTCTGTTTATGGTGAATTACTGTACAGTGATTATTGTGTAGCAACATCTCACTTTTCAGAGGGTCCCCGGAACAAGCTGATTGGCTCAAGCCTGGGGGTCCATGTATACAGTGAAGATAATGTGACTGATTTGTGTGGGCCACTAGTGGGAAGAAAGGGAGGTTGCAGTGACACAGAGGGCTGCGACCAAGTCATACCAGACTGTCTCAACCCCGCCCTCTGGGCGGAGGCACCCGCCACTGGATCCAGGCCCCTTAACCTGTTAGTAGCAATTCAGGCAGGGGTAGTAGCCCTTGGGATAGTGCCCCCTGGGGGTTATATTTTGGAGGCACTGCTGGGATTAGCGTCCCCTAGTGACCAAGTGGACGAAGTACCTAAATATGGATAAATTAAAGGAAAAGCTGGAAGGAGATATCATGGCTAAGATTAAGCTGGACCCTATTAAGACAATGGTACATAAACTGATGGGGTGGGGTGAAGCAGAAGAGTTGGACGCCCAGAAAATTGTGTTACTACTAGAAGTACCTCTGGGGACAACGAGCGCTGACCTTATTTCTGCAGCGGAGCATGTTAAATGTTTTGCCAAGGTAGAGGTGAAGGGGTGTATGGCTGATCTACTCGATCAGACTTTGCAGGTGTTACTCTTATGTAGTATAGCCATCAACCCCGAGAGGATACCCCCAGTGATCTACCCGGATGGTGCACAACAAGGGTGGAGGGTCATTCACATCTGGAGTGGGTCAGTCACCCCCCGGGGGGTCTCCCCAGACTAATAGCTTCAAAGATAAACTGCTTAAATTGTTAGCAGCGGAGGGGAGGACTACACAGGAGTTACTGCAGGTGTTGGACCTTTCTAGTGAACCCACCCCCCCAGGCCTCCCCAGGTACCTCTCCTGGGCCCCCCAAGAGTTCTATTTTGGCCTCACCGCCCCTAGTGGTTCCCTCTACACAGCTAGATTCTTACCGTAGGCTAAAACTTTTTTCTGGCACAGTGACAGTGGCCCCAGGGGAAGATAAATTTGGAGGCATGGATGGACTATGCTACCCCCCTAGTCCAGGAGTGGCAGTGCTCTGAAGGGGAGAAATGAAAGAGACTGATGGAGAGCCTGCGAGGCCCAGCTTTGGAAGCCATTTGGTTCTTGCGGGCTACTAGCCCGGGAAACTACCACAGTGGAGTACCTTTCTGCCTTAGAGGGAGTGTTTGGGAGTACAGAAACTGGGGAAGACTTATTATGGAAATTCAAGTCTGCCAAACAATGGAGGAATGAGAAATTGTCCGTCTTTGTCACTAGGGTGGAAAGGGCCTTGCAGAAGGCTTATCGCAAGGGGGGAATTACGGCCAGAGCCTTGAACCAGGTCCGGCTGGAGCATATTTTGAAATCTGCTAGATTTTCCAGTGTGATATTGTTAAAACTTAAGTTACAGGACCGACGGGCTGCCCGGCCCGAGTATTGTCAATTGATGAGAGAGATTCGAGACGTAGAGACTGACGAAGAGGGGTGGGAACCCTATGTGGGGGCTGTGAATCTGTGCCAAACCCCTGAGTCTAGTGAACCAGATGAGGCCCACCCTTCGAGGGGGCTTGATGTTTCTCCTTTACCCCCAGAGGCACAAGGAGGGGTAGGGGTGTGTGCTATTTCCTCTAATCCCTGGGTAGAAAGTGATTTGAGGGCTGAGATTAGAAATTTATGATAGCTGGTGAGGGACTTGAAGCAAACTGCTACCCACCCTGTTAGGTTTGGGGAACCAGAGTTACCTAGAAACAAACGCCCTAGCCAAGAGGAGCCCCCTCGACCCCAGGATGGCCCCCAGCAGGCAAGGTATTCCCCTCCCAATAAAGACCCCCGAGATCCTAAGTTCTATTACCGTCGTGGGGAGAATGGACACTTTCAGACTGAGTGCCAGTTACTGGAGAATTTAAGGAAGGTCAACAGCCAGCTGATCACCTGGCACCGCAAGGCCTATACCCGACCCCCTAGGAAGAGTTTTGTCACCCGGGCCAATGCCCAAGCAACTGCCAAAGCTGTGCCCCCCGAATGGTCTGATGTGGTGGGGCCTTCAATGGAGGCCCCTATGCGAGTGAATGGGATACCCACTCGGGCTGTGTTGGACAGTGGCTCTCAGGTGACCATTATGTTCCAGGACTGGTATCAGAAACACTTGGCTGAGGTGCTCTTGCAACCCTTGGATGGTCTACATGTTTGGGGACTGAGTGATAAGGCCTACCTGTATTCTGGGTATATCCAGATCTGGTTGTCTTTTCCTACTTCTGTGGCTGGGGTGGCCAAACAAGTGGAAACTCTGGCCCTAGTATGTCCCCACCCACTGGGCTGTATGATGGGATGCCCTTGTTGATTGGAACCAATGCTCACATGTTTGTTCGCTTAGTGCAGTTGTGTTCTGAAAAGCAAGTGTTCAGGACTGGGCGAGCTCTTAGAATACCCGCCTTGATCCAGAAGGCCTATGAGACTCAGAGAAAGGCTGGCCAGGTGGAACCTGAAGGCCCGTTGGGGGTCGTCTGGAGGAAGGATCCGGAACCGTTGCTATTAGCCCCAAATGCCCAGTGTGTTTTGCAAGAGGAAGTCTGGATTAAAAAAGATGTTAAGAATAAGATATTGATGCTGGATGCACCCGGTGAGGGAAAGTTGCCTGAGGGGCTGCTGGTTAAACCCAGTATCTTACCTGCCCGAGCCCATGCCTTTGCTAGAAGAGTGATAGTCCAAGTGCATAAGGTGTCTGATCGAGAGCTTCGAGTGAAATGGGGTTGCACCCTGGCTATGGTACATTGTGCTGATACTGCTGTTTTGCCCCACAACAAGACTCCCACAGGAGGTGACCGAGTGACCCTCGAGCTGTTTGACTTCAGTGATTCTCCCCTACCAGCAGAATGGAAGAAAAGGGTCAGTGAACAGCTCACCCAGAGGGAACAGGTGTTTTCTTTGAAGGAGTGGGATGTGGGATGTGTGCAGGGGGCTGAGCATCACATTCAACTGCAGGATGGACGACCTTTTCGTGAGTGATCTCGACACCTAGCCCCTGCTGATATAGGTGATGTAAGGCACCTCCAGCAGGAGATGCTGGCAGCTGGGGTGATACAAGAGCCCAGGACCCCTTATGGACCCCTACTGTAGTAGTGAGAAAAAATAATGGAGCTGTTAGGATGTGTGTGGATTACCTTACTTTAAACCGGCAGACCATCCCAGACCAGTATACCATGCCACGCATACAGGATGCCTTGGACTGTCTGAATGGCAGTAAGTGGTTCTCCTGTGTTAGACCTTCGCAGTGGGTACTATCAGATCCCGATGGCTCCGGAGGATTGAGAGAAGACTGCTTTCATTTGCTCCCTAGGCTTCTATGAGTTTATGCGGATGCCTCAAGGAATTTCAGGTGCCCCGGCTACTTTTCAGTGCCTGATGGAACGTTCTGTGGGGGACATGAATTTGCTCGAATGTTTGGTTTATTTAGATGATGTTATAGTGTTTGGCAGCTCCTTGGAAGAACATGAAAGTCGATTGTTCACGGTCCTGGATCGGCTGGAAGACTTTGGTCTTAAATTATCTATAGACAAGTGCCAGTTCTTTCAAACCTCTGTAAAATATGTGGGCCACATAGTATCCACTGAAGGCATAGAGACAGATCCCAGCAAAGTAGAAGCTTTAACCACTTGGCCCCAACCAAAAAATTTGAAGGAGCTACAGCGGTTCCTGGGGTTCTGTGGGTTTTACAGACGATTTATTAAAGACTACTCTCGGGTGATCCACCCCCTGCTTAACCTTACACAAGGATACCCCCCCGACCCATAAAAAGTATAAGAAGACTGTACAATCTGGGACTGAAAAAAATTATTTCCACCCAAATGATGTGTTTGGCATCCACTGGACTGCCGATTGTGAGGAAGCTTTCTATGACATTATATATCAACTTACTCATGCCCCAGTGCTGGCCTATGCCGACCCTGCTAAACCATATGTTCTTCATACTGATGCCAGTCTGCAAGGATTGGGGGCCGTACTGTATCAGGAGCACCCGAACGGTCTGAGACCTGTAGCTTTTACCAGCCTCAACTTGACCCCTTCTGAAAAGAACTACCCAGTGCACAAACTAGAGTTCCTAGCTTTGAAGTGGGCCATTGTTGATCAATTCCATGACTATTTGTATGGGGCTAAGATACTGGTGAAAACTGATAATAATCCTTTGTCATATGTTCAGACCTCAGCCAAGCTAGATGCCACTGGTCATAGGGGCTCTCTGCGTTATCCACCTCCAACTACGCTGTTGAATACAGAGCAGGCCTAAACCATATAGATGCTGATGCTCTCTCCCGGAGACCTGTGTCCCGAGACGATTGGGTCAGGTTGTCAGAACCTGACATTAGAGCCCTTTGCCAGAAATTCGACAAGGAAGAACAGGTGTCTCCTGATGCTGTGGACTGCATGGTGGATTGCTTGGGCCCATCTGAGAACTGTATACCTGCTGCTTACTGCCATTTTTCTGCATTAGACACTAGTACGCTGCCTCAGTTCAACAATGATAGTCTCCAGCTGGCTTAGTCCCGAGACCCTATGATAAAAACTGCCTTAGAGGTGCTGCAAGTAGCGAGAGACGTGTCACAACTGCTTTCCACTGACCTGAGAACTGCCCTGTTGTACAAAGAAGGTCCAAAGTTGAAGCTGATCAATAAACTATTATACCAGGAGATCGTAGACAAAGAGGGGCGAGTAGACAAACAACAACTGGTGCTGCCCACTGCTTTTAGAGAACTGGTGTTGAGGTCCCTGCATGACCACATGGGGCATCTTGGCATAGACCGAACTCTTGACTTAGTGCGGACCCGATTTTACTGGCCCAAAATGAGTGCTGACGTAGAGCGGTATGTTAAGACCTGCTGCTGCTGTTTACAAAGAAAAGCCCTGCCTCAGAGAGCTGCTCCCCTGGTCAATATCACTACCAGCACCCCTATGGAACTGGTTTGCATTGATTTCCTGAGTTTAGAACCTGATCTGAAGAATATCAGCAACATATTGGTAGTCACTGATCATTTCATCCGATATGCCCAGGCTTCCCCACCAAAGATCAGAAAGCAACCACGGTGGCTAAAGTCCTTGTTGAGAATTTCTTTGTTCACTCTGGGGCCCCCTGCAAATCCATTCCAATCAGGGGAGAGATTTCGAAAGTTGTCTGATTAAAGAGATGCTATCCTTGTGGGGAGTACGGAAGTCAAGAACCACCCTGTACCATCCCCAGGGTGATCCTCAACCCGAAAGATTCAATCGCACCTTGCTCAATATGTTGGGCACCTTGCATCCTAAAGACAAACCTAGATGGAGCCAGCAGATCAGTGCCTTAGTCCATGCCTACAACTGCACCAAGAGTGATGCTACTGGGTTTTCTCCATATAGACTGATGTTTGGAAGGGAAGCCAGATTGCCAGCAGATGTTTGTTTTGGGGTTTCTCCCGATGGGGTTCAAGCAGCTAATCATCTACAGTATGTGCAGAAGCTGAAGGCCCAACTCAATTATGCCTACCAACTAGCCCAGACCATGGCTGCTAAGTGGAATTTGGCCAATAAAGAAAGATATGATAAGAAAGTGAAAGCAGTGGAATTGAAAGAAGGAGATAGAGTGCTATTGAGGAACCTGGTATTGCACGGTAAACACAAGATTGCTGACAGATGGCATCACCTCCCTCATATTGTCGTGGGAAAGTTTAAAGATTTGCCTGTATATAAAGTGCGGCCTGAAAACAATTCAAAAGATGTGAAAACTTTACACCAGAATCACCTGCTGCCAATTGGACAAATTTTGATAGAGGCTGAACCTTCAAATGCTACCCCCTCTGGGCCTATAAGTAGAGCTGCTGCCAAAAAGAAATCCAGATGGGTCGACTCCTCAGAACTCAAACTCCAGAGGCCTTCTCCTTCCCCCTCTGATGAAGTTGATCCCCAGTCTGTGTCTGAAGACAGTGACCATGATGTTGAGTATTACACCTCTTATGAACTGAGTCATCTCTTTAGGGGCAATCCCCTAGCTAACTCTGGAGACGGAGTTGGGTTTCCTGGACTGTCTGAGCTCCCAGCTTTGTCCCTGGAATCCATGCTCCCAGAGGACAAAGTGGGTAGCACCAAAGGTGAAGAAGTGGGATCTTTGAGCCTGGCTGAATTATCTGGCCTGGCTGAGCTGTCTGACTTTTCAGAAGAGGGAAGTGATGTGGGTGAACCCATTAGTGATATGCCTGAGCAAAAAAAATACTTTGAGTGCCCTGATAGCATCCCAGTAGTGCCAGAAATGTCCTTGGCTGAACCAAGTAGTGTGGGTCCTGATATAGAGGGTCCTGCCCCGAAAGTACTATGGGCCCTGGATCCCCTTCCCCTATGGAGGTCCCCCCTACTAATCTAAGTGAGGCTGAAATGGAATCAGGGCCTGTAGCAGGTTTTAATGAGACCCCTAGGCACACTGGCCGAAAAGTATGGCCTGTAGTAAGGCTGAGTTATGAATCCCTGGGTCAGCCTGTGGACCTGCCATTAAATGTAGTCCATAAAGGGGTGTATGTGTCCCCGAGTTCCTTGCCCAAGTTAGTCTTGGGAAACGATGCCCAACTGTTAGTGTTACCCTCTGAGTATGGGACTACTGCCCTAGTTGGCCTGCCAGTAGCTGATAGGGAAGGGCCCCCTCTTTCCAGGTGCCCTGGGCAGGAAGTGATGACCTAATTTAAAACAGAAAAAGGTTGTCTGTATGTGTAATATTGCACAAACAATAGTAAATTGTGAATACAATGCCAATGTATGTAACAAAAGGTCTGATGTCTGTCGGTTTAAAACTGTTTTTGCCTTAAAGTGATTTAAGGGTAACTACTAGATGCGGAAACCAAGTTCCTTCCAGGCCAGGAAGGGTGTAACCCCCCTACAAATAGAGGTTCCTAAAAGCCTTCCCGGAGCTTGCCTAAATGCTCCATGCCTAACTGGTGTTCGGCATGAGGCCGCTAAATGCAGCCGTTGTGAGTGCTTTTAAAGCCTCCAGTACTATCTCTTTAAAAGCTGCCTGCTCGCAGGTTTTAGTGGTTTGAATGGGGGGACTGGGGTTTCTCTGCTCGAATCCCGCCCTGGGCTGCTGTCTGATTTCTCTGTTTCTGCAGTCGCTAAGAGCACAGAGGGAGCCCATCTGAAAGATGTAATTGTTTCCCTGAAAACATTTAGAGCATGGGTAAGATTGCAGTTTGTCTAACCTGCCTTTATTGCAGCTGGAACTTTGTGCTGTGCCTCTCCATTTTGGACCAGGACTGTTCTGAAGGGTCCAATAGTAGCCAGGGGGCATCTAAAATGGCGTAAATAGTGACCAACCAGAATCAGGACTCAAACGGGAGCCAGCTGACCAATGGGGATACAACTGGTGATTCTGGGAAGTGGAGTCCTGGACCATGGCGCCTTTTTTGCACCAATGAGGGCAGTATTAAGTGACTGGCATCTGCAGCCCTCCAATGGGATCGGGTGGTGCCTGAATGAGGATTCCCTGCCTGAACTGCCAAGGGGCAGAGATGCTGTGGCTGTGAGCGAGGAAGGAGCTCTGGGCTCCTGTGCTGTTGAGTGTTCTCACGGGAAGCGCGTATGGAAGGCCAGAAGTCACCGGTTTCAAATGCCGACAAGTGTCGGACTAAATCCGCTAGGCAGTGGTCAGAGGAGGCTGTGCAAAAGCACGGCTACCTACCAGGCTCACCCTGTAGAGGACTGGAGAATCTGCTTCAATCGCACTCAGTCTGTCAGGACAAGTGAAGCTGCATCGTTTTGGCCCGGTGTATGCAGTGCAAGCGATCGGGAGGTATACAGCAGTTGCCTGGTATGGTACCCGTCTGTCTTTCATATAAATGTGTGGAGAAGTGTTCGAGTTCCAGGTTCAATCCTGCGAGTGGTGTGAGAGCGCTCTTTCTACTGGAGTCGTGAGTACTAAATCTGGGTTGCTCCCTGTCAAATGCTCCTAGTGAGGGCAAGGTCTTCTGGTTTCTTTACTGGCTGCAATAACTGAGCCTGCTGGCTCTGTCTAATCGTCGTAGGAATCAAATGCTTGTTTCTGTGTCAGGGCCCCAACCAGCTTCATCGAGGGACTAGCCTTTATTGCCTGGGTACCCAGAGACAGTGACTAATAGGTTAGGCCTGTGCACAGTGCCCTAGACAGCTATCTATATATATATATATATATATATATATATATATAT
The DNA here is from genome assembly GCA_016271365.2 of Neoceratodus forsteri. Lineage (NCBI taxonomy): Eukaryota > Metazoa > Chordata > Ceratodontiformes > Ceratodontidae > Neoceratodus > Neoceratodus forsteri. The sequence goes on along the minus strand of CM057450.1, from coordinate 432,186,988 downwards.
ATATATATATATATATAGGATATGACATGGCCTGACTGAAGATATCATATTTATCTTCACTCGAGGCCAATGACATCATGATATCTCACGAGTGGCGAATATCTTCAGTCAGGCCATGTCATGTTCTGTTTATACAATGTATGCATTGGGCCCCACTCAACACAATCCCAAATGGCCCCTTGATACAATCCTTAACATAGAAATAATGGCTATTACATCTCAACTGTGCATATCTGTTGTAACACAACAGATGGCATATGTTATTTAAAAAAATGTGTGCAGTTGATCTTGCCACCTTAAAATAAAAAAAAAGCATGTTCTGGATTACCCAAACACAACTCTTTATACCCCCCCCACCACCACCCATCCAACAGATTACGTATATTAAATGTTAAAAAAAATGCCTGATCTTGGCACTGTAAATGTATTTAATAAATCATATCTGGTTGATCCTGCCTGTATGTTAAAAAAATACTTAGTAAAAAAACATATCTGGTTGATCCAGCGACTTCTGTTTATCTACTGCTTTGTGGAACATAGCGTGACTGAGCAGCTATCCCCAGAAGTGTAGCATGGCCGAACGCTATAAACATGAAAACTTGAGGCACTGTCCGATTTTCAGAATGAGGGAGTCATCACTGCCACACTTAGAAAAGATTTTTTTCTTATTTTAGCCCTATTTTGAGGGACTATGCTAGTTATGAGAGTGAGAATGAGTGAGTCGGCAGCTTCAGACCACGAGAAAGTGCAACATGTGTTGCTATGGCAACAAACGCTCGCACTTTCATCTGGTGGTCTGAAGCTGCCTACTCACTCATTCTCCTCTCAGTACTGTCGGCAGCTTCGTTTTAAGAAATAGATCTAAAATAAGAAAAAAAAAAACTTTTCTATATGTGGCAGTGATGACTCTCTCATTCTAATTATCAGACAGTGCCTCAGGTTCTCATATTTATAGCGCCCGGCCATGCTATACTTCAGGGGATAGCTGCTCGGTCACGCTACGTTCCACAAAGAAGTAGATAAATGGAAGTCTCAGGATCAACCAGATATGTTTTTAAATATTTAGTTGTGTAAAAATATGAGCCGATTTGAGAAATGCATGGGGGTCCTGCTTGTAAAGAAAAAGCCCCGGGGGGGGGCTGCTCATATCGAAAAAGCCAGGTGATACAAAGTGAAAAGGTTTCACTTTCAATGTGATGACGTATAGGAACGTGGAGATATCAATGATTACAGCAGGCACTTCAGTATTAGAGTCTACAAGACAGTCTTGCATCCAAAGACTAAGTTACTGTGAGCGGGTTGTGGAAATCAACTGATTGTAAATCCACAACACTCAAACAACACAGGAACTTGTGAAAAACAGAATTCTTTTGATACCTTGAAGGGAGCTCCATCCACTTCCATGATGTGCTCCACGTGATTGATATTCTCTAGAGGTAAATGTTCTATGTGAAAAGGTATGGACCTGCCACGTCAGAGACCCCATTTATGCCTCACTGTTTCCATCCTGCTCAAACCAGGGCTTCATCAGTCCTGAGTGAGGGCAATTCCATTTGCAAGTGCAGCCACCCCAGCAATGGCCACCGCTCCTCTCCTAAAAATCACTCACATCTGGGTGTCCCTGATAGCTTATTCTGGCAGCTGTCTGTTAGAGACACCCCTGTGTCAGTAATTTCTGAGATTGTGAGTGAGCAGCAGCCCACTCTCAGCTGTTGTTTGCATCTATGAGACATCTGCAGCAATTTGTACAAGAAGATGCTCCTTCTTTACAGATAGTGCTTTTTCCAAGTGAGCTTCTTCAAGGTCCATGGCAGGCACAGCAGTACTCATTTTCATATCCTCAGAAACAACATCAGGATTGTGTTCTAAAGCAGCAGGAGCAGTTACCTGTTCTGAAGCAGGTGAGTCATTCACTGGTACTGATGTTGCTGTCTCTTGTCTAAGGGGTTGAACATTTTCCCTCTGCTTTTCCAAGACAATGACAGCTTCAGCAGAGACAGTAGCTTTCTTTGCAGGCCAAGTGGGGAGGGAATCAGGCTTCACCACCCTGGAGATGCCTTCACATCCTCAGCATGGCCCTCCATCCTCCTAACAGGAGGTCAGCATGGCCCCCTGTAAGAAGAGTAGGGGAATTGTTTTATTGAAATCAAAACCTATACAAATGAAATAACAAATGAACCAGTATATAGAAAAGAAATCAATGCATATCAATAAAAAAGGAAAAAACAAACAACGAAATCCATGCATCCCCTATCTGTAATAAAAACACAAAAGAAAAGGAAGCAAAAGAATCAAAAGAACAGTATTAAAACAGTTTAACAGCTAACAAAAAAAAATCTGGACAGAAACCAGAATTAAGCAGTTCACATCACAGGCTTGACAGAATCTGTGACCTAGGGCATATTACGCCTCCAATCTTGGATCACCATAATAGGGCCATTCCTCAGTTCAAAAGCATATATACAGTACACTGTACTTCATAATTTTCTGAAACAAGTCATATAAATTAAACACTTTCTACTATCAGGAAAAGTGGCACCTTTTTAGTTAGATGAGCCATTTAAAGAGCTAGTGTACTGCCTAAAACAAATATTAGTTTTTAAAAGCAGCCAACCTTGACCTTTTATAGCTGAGGTACTTCTTCCTTTTTGGGAAGACTGTAAGCCTGAGGTTCGATTGGGTGGAGCAACTACATCACTCCCCCATCAGGCTTTATAAAGTAACTCACCCTGGGCCTTCCCAGGATTCATTTCTCTTTTTGGCTGGAGGTGCCACTCCTCCTCCCTGCTCTACTGCTTTGTGCCTGCTATCATCCCTGTGGTTGCCTCGGGTCGTTCCTTTGCTTCCCCCCTTGCTCATTGCCTTGGTGGCTTTTTGCTGCTCCTCCCTTGTGTCTGTCTTGTGCTGTGCTCCTTTTTCCCCTCACCTTTTCTCTGGTTCCCCCCGCTCTTTCCTGCCTCCCATTTTGTCATCATGCCGCTCTCGTGGCCACCTGGTCATGTTGCTTGCCCCTCCCCCCACTCCTCCCAATTTCCCATCAGTCTCCATAGTGTGCACCTGCTTGTTTCCTCATCTTGCTTTGCTTTCCCTGCCCTTGCTCCCCTTCCTCGTACCTCGATTCCCAATAGTGCTCCTTCCTCCTCGTCTTGTCCTGGGGTCCTGTAAGATGCCCCATCTCTCTCAGCTATTGGCTCTCCTTCCCTGCTCCCCTGTGCTATGCTCTTGTTTTCCCCGATTGCCTCATCAGCCTTGACCCCCATCACTTACCCTTACTCTCCCTCATTCTAGCCGTAGTTCCTTTACTGGTGCACCTCCGATTCTCCGTCGAGCTGCGGAACCGTAGCTTTGCAGGTAGACCTCATTTTTCTTGTGCAATCTAACTTATTTACTGTGAGACACAAAACGATGCACCTGTTACAAGTAGACCCTCTGTGTTTTGGATTGGTACATTTCTTCTCTCATCACTGTTCTCATTCTCTTTGTCAATAACCGTTTCCAGAAGCTGCAATCAGTAGCTCCTTCTGACTTTGGGGCAGCTTGCCTTTCACCTTGACTGCAGCTCCTCGAAAACCACTGTTTAGCCCTGTACATCTCAGTACTAATGTGTTTCCCAATAGAGTGCTGATTCTGGAGTGGTGCAGAGTTTGTTTGTTTTTCTGTGCTCAGTTTCATCAATGACATCACCTGGCACAAACCCTTTGTGTACCACTATGGCATAACTTTTTCTACTACCGCCCTGCTGTCATAGTCAGTTGATTGGTTCCAGTGTTTTTTTTTTGTCCAGCCAGCACTGCATGTCTATTATTTCATTTTCAAGCAAAGAGAACAAATTGCACAATTCTGTTACATGCTGCTTCTGGAAGGCTGTTTATTAAGAGCACGCGATCTGCCTATTCAACCCATACCGGCTGACCTCTACATGGATCTCCTCCTTCACATCACCTCCTCAACCTGTGTCCTTCTAACCACCTCCTCTGCTTGGCCTGTGCATTTCTTTTGGGGTTTTTCCCTATCCTACCATCATCTTCTCCCCATGCCAGTGCTCTCCTGCAGTTTTATCACCATCTGTCTTCTCACGCCCATCTGGGTATCTCTTGCTCATCCAACTTTCCTGTCAAGTTATTTTGTCACCTTTTCAGTGTTCATTTCATGTCTCACCTTCAATCATCCAAGCCTTCAAGGCTTCTTCCATCATCGTACTTCCTCTCTCTCAACACACCTTGTTGCCTTCATGTCTATTGCCCCTTTGCCAGGGGCTGTCAGGCTGCTCGCTCATTGGGTCTCCTGCTCAGCATCATTTGACTGTTTCTGGCTGACTCTGTCTGACCTGCAATCATTATTTCTTTTGGGCATACCTATCCTTAATCATATGCCACTTCATCGATCCACCGACCTCCTGCAGCATGTATCAGGTTCCTGACTCTGGTCATCATTAACCATCTCTTAGCTCATCGAGCCTCCAATTATGGCTTCAATCCATCATCAGCCATCAAGGATTCACTCCAATCATGGCTTCCATCTCTCCTGATGCCTTTTCTTGTATCAGCCTTCATGGATTCACTCCACTCATGGCTTCCCTCCTTATCGTCCATTGTCCAATTTTGCTTCTCTCAATCGCTCAACCTGAGCATATCCTCTGGTTCCAGGCCTGCCTTCTTGGCATTGGGGTCTACTTAATCACATCGCTCTATTGAGCATACCTCTCATTGGGTATTATGCTACCTCATTGAACTGCTGCACTCCTGTGGCGATTATCATCATCAGTCTTCATCATCCTCTGCCTTGTCATGAGCACATCTAGATATCCCTTGCTCTTCTGACTTCTACATGGATCTACTCCTTCCTACTGACTACTCGAGCATTCCCCTCTCGGGTCCATGCTGCCTCCTGTTCCTTCTTAGATCTGTGTTGCTCTTCATCATTGTTCAAGTTCAATTTCAGGTTAATTTCCTGTCTCTTTTTCAACCTTTAAAGCCTTCACGGCTTCTCTCCATCATTGTCCATGCTTTCTTTTGGTTTTTTTTCCCTATCCCATCATCATCTTCTTCCCTACTCATATCCTTCTATTTAGTGACATATGTCCTTAAATCAAACATCATCAGCCTGGGGGGAAGGTGACCTAGGCCTTGGATCCCCAGAGGTTTCCTCCTCCAAGGGTTTTTTTCCTCTTCTCCATGCCAATGGTCATAATATTAGTTAGGTTTAGTGTTTTCTTAGGTTACTAAGTTAGGTTCTGCTGTTGGGTGTAGGCAGATGGTAGCCCCAGCTTTCCCCTCTCTCCTTAGGAAGTCTGCCCCTAATCATCTTCTTAGAATTCATTCATTCATCATCCTCACCTCTTCAGTGCTCGACACCCGATTGGGTATTCTTTTTGGGCTTCTTCCTAAGCTACCCATAGCCGACGGAATCATTCCTGCAGCACCTATGGGGGGGGGAACCCTCCTCTAGGGTTCCTTGCATCGTATTCCTAATAGGGTGGTATATCCCATGGATAGAGAGGTGGAAAGCCACAACGTAAATCAAATCCACAACGAAATCAAGTCACACAAGCATCATCTCATCCAGTTGCATAAGCACAATCGAATGGGAAGGTTGTAAGCCTGAGGTTCAATTGATCAGAGCAACTACATCACTCCCCCATCAGGCTTTATAAAGTAACTCACCCTGGACCTTCCCAGGATTCATTTCACTTTGCCCCACCATCCACCCCTCCTCCTCCTCCAGTGGCTCATCTCTCTTACCCATGGGCTTCTTCCTAAGCTACCTTTAGCTGATGGAATCATTCCAGCAGCACCTATAGGAGGGAAACTCCTCTAGGGTTCCTTGCATCATACCCCTAATAGGGTGATATATCCCACAGATAGAGAGGCAGAGAACCACAACATAAATCAAATCCACAATGTAAGTCAAGTCACACAAGCATCATCTCATTCAGCTGCGTAAGCACAATCAAACCTTTGTTTAATTAGAAGATTGTTTACCTAATGTTAGTAGGTGTGCTGTGTGTGGAATAGCACTCTGCCTGGCTGCTGACATATCTATCTCTGTTGCCCCCTAGTACATCATCAGCATTGTGACCTCACTGACTGTGACATCACTACTGCTTAGGAACAGCCACTCACGAGCTGCCAGGTCAGTCTCCTGCAGTGTCACTGTCAATGATGTCACAATGTTGATGATGTAAACCAGGGAATAGAGATATATATGTCAGCTGCCAGGCTGAGAGCTATTTTAGGCATCCAGCACAATGCTATCACAAATGAAACTTTCTAATGAGCAGAAGGAGAAAAAAATTACTTCAGAAATAAAAAGTTACAACTGACTACTTCTTAACATTTGTATCATTTTCCTGTCTGCCTGTTTTGGTTCCACTAGCTCTATTAAACAGGCAAAAAAAAACATTAAAGGAAATCGGGTTCCCTTTTCCCCAAGCATTAACGTATGTGCCATTGACCAGTGTTTCATAGTTAACAGCTTTAAAGAGCTACTGATGTCTCAAAGAAAACCTTGAAAATCTTAATTAGGTACAATTCTGCTTGCATTCCATATATATATATTCTATACATTTTCCTCCCATTATTTATTACTAAGGAAATTTGCATGAATATATGACCTTTATCTCTCAGAGATCCCTTTAAGTTTATCTGCTTCTATAGCTTACTCCCTACTTCAAGTCAAAATCCTCTGTTGTGTCAGCCCGGTGGTGCTGAGGATTGAGGCACTAGATGCCACACCTCACACCACGCTGGCAACCCGGGTTCAGACGCGAGCCCGGGGCACCAGGGGTTGGCAGGGGAGGGAAAGGATTGAGCATCCAAAGGCTGCTCTCCCATACCTAGGAAGGGATCCAGGGAACCATTGCTATGTAGCGGCCCCTGGTGACAACCGGGGGCATGACTGGAGCAAGGTTAAGCATGAAGGGCGGAGTGTGGCAGACGTTGGCATTGTGCCTGATGTCATTGCACGCTCGCACTCTGGGGGGACAGAAACTCAGGGTGGAAAGTGGCAGCACAGGTCCGCAGCAGCATGATGGTGACAGCTTCACCGGCTGAAAAATGCCTGAATCGGAGAGGCATGTGCCGGTATTGGTTCCATGCTGGGCGCGGGGACATAGGGGGAGTCCCTCACGATGGTATAGCTGCATATGCCAGCTGGGCACGTCCAACTTCGGGGTCGGATGTGAAGGAAAAGTGATGGCTGGAGGTAAGAAGGGGCTGTGGCTGCAAGGAGGATAAAAAATATGATATGATAAAAAAAAATACTCTGTTGTGACATCACAATACATTGCCATGTGAGTACATGTGATGTCACAAGCAATGCATTATGACCTCAGGTAGGGAGAAAGCAGCAGGAATAGATGAAGTCTTCAGAAGCAAATATCCTATTTTCATGCAGGTGACCTCAGTAATAAATAATAGGAAGGAGGAGTACAGAACTAATGTGTAATACAAGCTGAACTGTGGCTAAATATTATGTTTTGTTAAAGTTCTCCTGAAAGTGTCAGTTGCTCTTTAAATTCTGGTTCTGCCCAGTGAGCTGTGACCAAATTCCAAATCCCTAACATATGGGAACATTGAAAAAACAAATGCTTCATGAATTCAACTTGCTTTACACATAGGGGTCTACAGCACATCCTTTCTTCTGTTTTTAATGTTTGTGATTAACTTTTACATTTAGCCTTTCATGGCAACACAACCATTGGGTATCCCAGTAGATTTTAGGAAGTATTTTAGTTTCTGTCACTGTTTAAGACTTGTATCGACATGCAAAGAATGCTTTTCAAACACTACCTGGACAAAGAAATGGGTGTTCAAAGTCCAAGTATACAGTGTTCCCCTGCCCAAATCTTTCATCTAAGTCTAGGAAACTGTCCATGTGATATGTAGTTTGCAAAAAGTCTTTCAGATATACAGGTGTCATATTGGATGTTCTTATAACTTTGAGCTTATCAGCTTCCCACATTCTCAGCAAGATAGTACAACTACAGATGAGCCATGGAGTCCATGGTTTAACTGAAGGTAACACTAAAGGTTGAAAGTTGTAGTGAAAGAATATACCATAAAAGAAAACTATAGTAAATGGTGTATTGCATCTAATCCTCCCTGCTTAATGAAGAGGTAGCTGGCATTCTGCTTTATGGGGTTCAGTCTACTTCCCCAGAGGGCTTGCAAAAACACACAAAGTAATGTGGTTTCCAAAGCACCCCGGCATGGGAAATTTTGGCTAATGTACCAAAAGACAGGAATACAAAAGTTGTAATCATAAAGGTCCTCTTCTTTTTCCCCATCTGCCACTTATTCCAGTGGGCAGCTTTTTACTTCCAACTCGAGTTTCTGCTCCCACTTTTAGTTAGGTCACCAGTCCCAGACCTAATTCACAGAATGGTCAAGGGCTGCTCAGTGAGCCTAATTCCTGCCATTGAAGTGAGTTGTGGATTTTCACCCCCCCGTCCCCTCCAGGACCTGCCCATACACTCTTTTAGGATAAGTAAAGCACCAGAGAAGAACCCAGATTACCTAAACCATCTCAAAGTTTGTTTGGCTGAGGCTGTGTCCCACACTAGAATGCACACATTGTCTGCATAGGCCACAGTTTTGCAGACAACAGTTTCTTCCTCATTTCTCAGTGGGAAGATCAGGACATCCTGTTAAAACTTCCAAAATAATGGGTATAAACTAAGTACATAGAGGATAGGGGTTGGGTTCAGACTTGCCAGACACTTTTGGATACTTTGCAAGCACTACCAAGCCAGTTAGTCATCACTGGTGTGACAAAGGTAGAATCATACAAGCATTGTGACCAAGCTACAAAAGTGTCAGGGATTCCATATTTCTACAACACAAACCATAGACGTTCATGGGCAACTTGATCAAATGCTTTATACTGGTCCAGTGAAAGCAACAGTACTGAGCAAGCCTGTGAGGGAGGCTACCAGACACCTTACCTCCAGAAGTACTCCGGAGGGTAACATTTTGGATAAAACCTTAAAGTCAGTATTCAAAAGGCAGCTAGGTCTCCAATGCAAAAGGTCACCTTTGTCTCCTGTGTTGTTTAAAAAAAAAATCAGGAGAACTTCTCTCATACTACGGATGAGTGTTTTATTTAGTAACTTGAAATCCAAAACTTGTATTAATACTGCTGTGAGTGCTAAAGCTATCAGCTTGAATAGTTCACTAGTTAAGCCATCTCACCCTGGAGCAGTATTAGATTTTAGGCAGTTGATGGCCAAAGCTACTTCGATCATAGAAATTGTTGAAGTAAGTGCCAGTAAGTAGCCATCAGGGACTACAGGGACTTGTAAGCCAGACAAAATATTCTGTACCAGAAAAAGAAGTAAAGCCAAGGGCAAAGGTTTTTGTACATAACCAGATACCAGTGGTAGCATCTGGTTAATTTCTTTATGTAAGGTGCCCTGTTCATCTAATATACCACCCGTGATTTTTGTTTCTATTCTTTTTTCTATAGGTTTCAAAAGGGTACACTTGATCCTGTTTCTTTTGGGTGCCAAATTGTTGTTTTGTCTGCATAGTAACAGCCCTCTGCAGATGGAACTGAAGTATTTCTTTTTGATGTTGTGAATCTCCTGGTTGTAATCATTCCCATTTCCACAGAGAGGGAAATCAACTTCTGCAGCTGATGATGCTTCGTCAAATATTGGAAGCACTCAGATTTACAATGCTGATTACCATGAAACTTAAAAACAAACCTCATGAGTTCTGCTTTAGTATCCTCCCACATGCTGAGCAGGTCATCATAAAAAAGTAACACAGATGACCTTCCTGCAAATGAGGCACCCAATAGTTCTTGAACTACCTGACTATCCAACAGTGTGGCATTTAATTTCTGTACTCTAGGTTCGTGATTTAACTCCAGGGAAACTCCTACTGTTACTTCTACCAGTGTACTGACCAAACATCAAAACCCCTACAGCAAAATCCCTCACAGCAACAATTTCTACAGGTTTCAAAATTGTTGCTGTGGGGGACCTGCGGCAAAATGTTGCCCTTTCGCCATGTGTGCCCCCCTTCAAATCCACTACAACTCAAAGTTGATAATCATTTAGAAGGGGGGGTGGGGGGCACAGCCCCCTGCATGAAGGGTTCAGGGGACACAGCCCCCCAACAGAAACACTCCAATATTGGACAGGCAAAATTTTCACCTGTTGACACTGGGGATCTAGCTATGCCGAATGTCGACAACAATGTTGTCGCATCGGCATAGATAAATCATTTCTACCAATGTATGGTCTGAGAATTCCATTGGCCAAATAAATGTAGACTGCATAGGAATATGTGATAAGAGAAACAGGTAATACATCCTGGTGAATAATGGCCTTTGAAGTAAGTGGGATCTCTGTTATTCATCTATTTATAATAGGCATCTGATAGCCCAGCTGTATGAATGAGGTTATGCAGAAAGACATATCACAGAAAATGTTATTTGTGTTTGCACCATGATCCAAAAGGGAAAGACCACTGTTAACCCTCCCCCATCCCCTTAACTGACCAGGAAGTAAAAAGATACAGTTGGATCAATTTCAAGGGATTGAATCTTGCAGCTTTGGACTGTGATGCATAAACATTAATAAACCTGTAAGACTAAACATGTATTGTAACATCAAGAATTAGGGTATGACCTGGAGACAGGTATATGAGTCTGAGGACTTCTACCTTGGACTGTTAAAAATGATACTTACCCTTACACAAAGATGAGTACCTAGAGACCAAAAGGAGGCAAACACGGCAAGATATTTTCAAAATGGAGACCTCCAACAGGTTGTGTAAGAAAATTACATCACTCCTGCACAGCTGGAAAAAAGAGAAGGCAGTTAGTCTCCTTTTAGAATTCTTAATATTATTAACATTAGCTGTCAAAAAGGTAATATTAGGAAGCAACATCAGGAGACAAAGGGCAGTTCTCAGCCTAAAACTTTCCCTCATTACATATTACTTTTTTAACCGCTCCCCCTCTTTTGGTTGTACTTTTTCTCTTTCTTTTATTGAGGCATCAGCATGGGTTTTTTTGTTTCAGAAGAGGATACTGGTTGGGATGAGGGTACAGAGGAGGTATTGAAACCCTCCCAGGTCTCTTCCATTGTTTTTGGGACTGTAGGGCATCATATCTGTTTGACATAGTCTAGGTCAGTTTGCAGGACCTTAGGCTTCTGCTGGCTCCAGTTTCTCTTCCTCCTGGTTACCATCCTTAGTCTGTTAGTGTCAAGTGCTCAAGATGGGGCATCACAACAGTAGATGACTCATCTGGAATAGTGTCCTATGGCTGGGGCCTTTTTCCATACGGAAGGTCTGTGGGCGGGGCACTGGAGTAATCAGGAAGGGATTCCACTTCACATTCTTGGGGGAAGGGGCAAGGAAATAATCTCTGGCCTGCAAAAAGAGAGAAAGTTCTGTTGTATTATATTGGATAATTTTTCATGGAGAACCTGATCACTCCTGGCCATCCTCCTTGAGATAGAATTTCTGGTCATACTGTAGATTTTTGGGGCAGTGCCATGTATAGGTTCTGCTCTAGCTGGCTCCCCTGATCTGGCTGGTTATAGAAACATAGAATCTGACAGCAGATAAGGGCCACTTTGCCCAACCAGTCTGCCTATTTTTCCCTATCTGCATTCGCACACTGCAGACCCTACTTGATCTACAGCTCTTTCTTACTTCCCCCTTCCTTTCCACTGCGATTCCCTTGTGCCTATCCCATGCATTCTTGAACCCCACCACTGTTTTCATCCCCACCACCTCCACTGGAAGACTGTTTCAGGAATCCACCACTCTTTATGTGAAGAAGTACTTCCTCACATCTCTCTTGAAGCTAACACTTTCAGCTTCATAGCAATTCCCCTTTTTCTTGAGCTCCTTTTTTTCTGAAAAATATTTCCCTCATGTATGTTATTTACCCCCACAAGGTATTTAAAGGTCTCTATCATATCCCCCCTCTCCCTTCTCTCTTCCAGGTTATACATATTGAGTTCCTTTAGTCTCTCCTCATAAGCCTTTTGATGTAGACCCTGCACCATTTTAGTTACCCACCTCAGGATCACCTCCACTCTATGTCCTTCCAGAGGTGTGGTCTCTAGAACTGAATACAGCACTCAAGGTGGGGTCTTATTTGTTATCTATAGAGGAGCAATACCATTTCTCTCTTTCTGCTGGTGCTACCCCCCCATGCAACCCAGCATCCAACTAGCCATCCCTACTGCCTTGTCACACTGCCTGGCCACCTTTAGGTCCCCTAATATGATTACCCTAGGTCTCTTTCCTGCTTGGTGTCATCAGTACTACTCCACCTATTTTGTACTCCATGCTTGGGTTTCTGTGCCCTAAGTGCTCAGCCAGGAACTTCAACACATGGTTGAAGGAATAGTGCAAGTGCAGAGAGGAGGGGTTCAGTTGCATTGGAGATTGATGTCCCACCTAGAAGGATACAGTCCTATACTGGAAAGATGGCCTGCATCCATCCAGAAGGGGAACCACAGTCCTCAATGAACAGTTTAAATGTTACATTGATGAAAATTTAAACTACCTGAGGGTGGTGGTGGAAGGAAATGGGGAGACATAAACTGTCCCCCCAACTTCAAACTGAAGTAGGCAGTAGGGAGAGACAAAAGGGAAGGAAATCCCCAAGGGTACCCAACAAAAAAGGAAACAAAGAGGTAGAAGTGAAGAAAGATTGGATTGAGAGCAGACAGGGCAAGGTAAGATGGCAAAATGGGAACATGGGATGATGACAAACAGGGTGGTAGCACATTCTGGAAGGCCATGTGTGCAAATGCTTAAAGTCTAGGAAACAAAATCCTGGACGTAGAGGCCATCATGGCAGAAGTTGATCTGGACATTGTCACCATTACTGGGTCATGGCACAATTAGAACCATGACTGGGATATAGCCATACCAGGCTACACTCTGTTCAGACAGGACAGGGTGAGAAAGAAAGGGGGTGTGTGGCTCTTTATGTGAGTGATAGCATAAAGGCTACCAAGATACAGGGAAATCAGGAACTGTTGGAGGTTCTGTGGGCCATCCTAGAAACAGGAAAGGGAGCCACTATTCACACTGATGTGATATACAGACCTCCAACATGGAGGGGGGGCTGCTGGATAAGGTTCTAGTGGAAGCCATCCAAAAGATGGTGAACAAAGCAAAGGTGCTGCTGATGGGGGACTTCAATCTACCAGATGTAGACTGGAGCATCCCAGCTGTAGCTTCAGCTAGGAGCAGGGACATCCTGGACTCCCTGCAGGGGTCATTCCTCAGGCAACTAGTAAAAGAGCCCATTCATGTGGGGGCAGTACGGGACCTTGTACTCACCAATGGGGACAGGGTTGCAGATATCACAGTGGGTGGCCACCTGAGGACCAGTGATCACTGTACAGTGTGGTTCAAAGTAAGTACTGTGGCAGAACTGAACCATACAAAGGCGAGGGTCCTGGACTTTAGGAGAGCAGATTTAAAAATGATGGGGGAATGCCTCTGGGATGTTTTTTTTGGGGGACTTGGGGGAGAGGAGGAACAGTGAGCAAATCTAAAAGGAGGAATTGATAAGGCAACAAACCTCTGTGTCAGACAAGTACTATACGCAAAAGCAGGAAGAAGAAGAGATCACTATGGTTCTCAAAAGAGGTGGCTGGGAAGGTAAGGGCAAAAAAGTTAGAATTCAGAAGGGATAAGGAGACCCAGAGAGAAGAAGATAGCGAGGTGTATCAGGTGAAATAAAGGGAGGCAGGGAAAGTAATTAGGAGTGCAAAGGCACAGACAGAGTAGAAAATAGCTGAGGCAGTGCAGAAAAGGAACAAGGTATTTTTCAGGTATGTAAGTGAAAAGAGAAAGACCAGGGGAGGGATAATAAGGCTTAGAAAGGAAGTAAGGAAGAAAGGGAGTGTATGGAATGGGACCAGGAAAAAGTGGACATCATGAACAAGTACTTTTGTTCACTGTTTGTACAGGAAGAGGAAGGAGAGGGACCACAGATAAGGGCCAGAAACATAGAAGGAAGGGAGGGAGGTAGACACTAGTCCATTTACAGATGTGAGGGTTCTGAGGGAACTCACAGATCTGAAAGTGGACAAGGCAATGGGGCAAGAAGGGGTGCATTCTAGGATACTGAGGGAGCTCAGGGAGGTGCTGGCTGCACCTCTGATAGCTCTATTTAATCACTCACTGGAGACAGAGTGGTTCTGGAGGACTGGAGGAGAGCAGATGTAGTCCTTCTTTACAACAGTGGAAGCAAAGAGGAGGCTGGCAACTACAAGCCAGTCAACCTGACTTTGGTAATGGGGAAAGTAATGGAATCACTTCTGAAGGAGAGGCTTGTGAAATATCTGGAATCCTGTTGCATTCAAGATCCAAGGCAGCATGGATTCACTGGGGGGAGATCACATCAAACAAATCTGATAGATTTCTTTGACTTGGTGACCAGAGAATTGGATCAGGGTGGAACGGTGGATGTGGCCTACCTAGATTTCAGTAAGGCATTCAACACCGTTTCACATAGGAGACTCATAACAAAGCTGGGAAGCCTAAGAGTGGGTCCTAAGGTGGAAACCGGGTATGAAATTGGTTGGGGGACAGGAGACAGAGAGGGGTGGTAAACAGAGTTCACTCCGAGGAAGTGATGGTGACACGCGGGGTGCCACAGGGATCAGTACTTGGACCGGTCCTCTTTTTGTTAATGAGTTTTTGTTTTTTCAACATGCATTACACGATACAAGAGCACAATGGTAAATATAACGCACAGTACAGTTACAGGTTCAGAGAAGGAGTTCAGTCTGGTGTCAAGCATCTGGTTTTAAAGCAAAATGGCAAGTAAGTATGCAAAAGGAGAAGCACCTACCAGGGAGGGAAGGCCTATAAGCAGGTGGATATAACATTTGTGTAATCTGCCTTGCTATACCTGCAGATCCTGGGGTGGTTTCTCTGGCCTGAGAACAGAAACATAACAACCACAAAGGACCACGCAACAACTCTAGAATAAAACCTCACTTAGCATCTATGGGATGACACATCTTAATCTAGTCTACAGCAAGACACTCATCAAGTAGCTGCCAGGGAGTTAAGCAGAGTAGTAACAATAGTTACAAGGTGTATACATCAACCTATTCCTGTTCTGGGTTTTAAATATGTGATAAAGGAGTTCCAGCAGGAACTGTATTTAGCTAGTGTGTTAGCTATAACATGCATCAAGTGGTCTAATGATGCCATCTGGGTGAGTGAGTGAGTGAGTGGAATAATTCTGAGAGAGAAGGGACTTCAGTAGTTCCCCAGCAGCATAGTATGAGTCATTTTGCCTGGATGCTAAGCAGGGCAAGCCAGTGCTGTTGGTGTGCAGGGAGTCAGTGTTCCTGGGGGGATGCCAAGTATCCATATTAAGGGTCCAGCCTTACCTTGGAGCCTATAATGTGGGTGACTCAGTGTGAGACTTCTCTTCTCTTGGGAGGGGTCAGCCATCTTTGGAGGTGGTGGCTGTTTTGAGTGATTTTGAATTTTGGAGTTTTTATCCTGGATTAATAAAGTACCTGTTTTATTCAACTTGATGTCCTCGTCCTGATCCTTTCATCATTACACATCGGATATTGTGTGGATGGAGATCATGTTCCCAAACTCTCTCCTGTAAGTACTGACCCACAGTATAGTTACTGGGGCTGGTGTGAACAGTGAAAACAAACTAAAGCAAACATATATGTCCCCAACAGCTACATGAAAAGAGTTGTCTGTTGATAAGGAAACAAGTAACATTGACAAGATATGAGGGTGTAGTACCCCTTTAAACCAGAGGGCTGCTAGGAGCCTAAGCAGATGATAAGCTTGGTTTCTATGTTTTTTTCTTTGGCCAGAATCCCTGAAACCCTGCTGGAGGACACAAACAGAAATATCATTGACATTATGGTCTCTGGAGGTAAAATGGGATACAATGAGTTTATCAGTGTCTTCATTTCTGACTGCCATTTAATGTTCTCTGAATCAGTCATCCATGCATCTGCCAGTCTCTCTGGTATAGATGGCTGTACACTTCCTGAAAAGAATGCAATATATCACATTGCTGGAAATCCATAATAACTTCTTGGTGATGTGAACATCAGTTGTAGGACCTTGATTTTCAGTGAAACTAGAAATAAATGTGCAGTTATAACAGTGGGTTCTGTTACAAGCTTTAATACTGGTCAGGAAGGAATTCTTAGGAGTATGGAAGCTGCTACATACCAGGAGATTCTGAATGTTGTGTGCTCTGCAGTAGGGGGCAATTTGGAGCACTGTAAAGGATGTTTTGATATAAGGGTCAGTCTGCAGAATAGGAAAGTTTATAGTTACGTTCCTGTGAAGAGAAGGGGTCACAGAATGGAAGGGCAGCACAGTGGAATGTGGTGTTGTTGCTGTGTGAGGGTATCCATCCTGTGAGGGTCAAGGTTACATGACATATAACTAGGGCTGTAGGTTTTTTCACGCTGGAAAATTGCCTTTTTCATGGCTTCTTCACGGCTTAAAATGCCGATTTCATGAAAAAAAAAATCCATTGATATATACGAATTAACACATTTTTTATTTCATTAAAAATCAGGTGAACCAGTAAATGCAAAACGTTCTTCCAATACTGCATTAACTACCAACTATTTGAATAAATAAACAAAGTATTTTAAAATGTCAATTTTGTTGAAGCATAGAATACATGCACAAGTTAGAAGATTTGGTGCTGCGTCTGTTGTCTTGGAGCATCGCACTGTAGCGAGAGAATGATCTCTCCACACTGGCACTATGTACAGGAACACTGAGGCAAGAGAGTGCAATATTAGACAGGTTCGGGAATCGATCCCTGCAATCTAGCCAGTACTTTAAAACATCTCTGTCTCAGTCATTAGCGTTTGTCTGTGTTTCGTTTATGTACGCTCTCAGTTCTGCTTTTGCAGTTAAGTCATCCTCAAACCAGGGAATGCAATTTGAGATGTCCGTTTCGGTCACAGCAACCGTTGCCAGTCTGGACGGATTTAGATATCGTACTGCAGCAAAAAAATTTGTAGCATACTGATGGAAGCTGCCACACTCTGTCATGTATTCTTTATTTTTTTAGCGCAGGAGGACAGAGTAGATTTAGTAGAAGGGTATTTAGCGGCTTCAGATTTTACTTCGAGAAAAGTAGAAAAGTCCATTAACTCGTCATATACAAGATGCGCTTTTATATCATCACCTTCATATTTCTGCAACATCTGGACAATCGGGGGTGCATGTGAGGCTACTTCTCGAATTACACATAGGTGGTCTCAAGTAGAATGAAAAGCAGCAGTTACCGCAGCTCACATTCAATGACCCCAATCGTAGCACTTGGTGGTAAGAATGTAATTAACTGATGATTAGCAGGTGAGAGCTGTAGGTAATTAGTTTCATTGATCTTTCATATTGTGGACACAGCACTCTCCAGTTAGTTATATGATAACCAACCAGAGGTTGTGTCCACACATGCTACCACTACCGCGATACTCCAGACAGTGAACCCCACAGCAAACCCCTACTGGACCGAAATCAGCAGCAACAGGGGTTTTGCTTCAAGACACTGTATAGCGATGGGGGGGAAATATTTAACTCCACTGTCTGTGCGACGTGGAGTTAGATATATTTAGTAAGGAGGATATGAGGGGGCGCAGCCCCCCCCCCGTATTGACCATCTGGATGTTGCTGGTCTGTTTGGGGTCACATTGTGGTTGGGATTTTCGATGGATTCCCGGTGCTGTAGTGGACTTCATGGTCAGGGTTGTCGCACTGGTATCATGGATCCCTGTGTCCACTATGCTTTCTGTATAACCCCTGTTCATAAAACAATGGTAAAACCAAAATTCCACACTCACTGAAAAACACAGTCCAGATACAAATGTCAGCAAACAAAACAGGGTTTGTTAGAACTCCAAAGTTTAGAGGATTGCTGAGCCCTGGCGCTTTGACCTTGGCAAGCCTTCATCAGGGAACACCTCTTGATAAAGGACTGTAAACATTGAAAGTGCTGGGGCGCAGTAATCTTCTAAACTATGGAGTTCTAATAAACTTTGTTTTGTTTTGCTGACATTTGTATCTGGACTGTATTTTTCAATGACTGCAGAATTTTGTTTTTGTTGACTTTTCGGGGTTAGCTGCCCATTCCTGCAACACCATTGCTCCAGTATGCACTGCTGTTTGTTGCCTCATAAAACAATGGTGCATTATTTGAATCTTTGAACTGGTCAGTCAGGCATCTGCCAGTCTTTCTGATGTAGATAGCTGCACACTTCCTGCAAAGAATACATTATATGAAATTGCTGGAATTGCATTAGAACCCTTTGGTGATGTGAAAAACACCTGTGTGACCTTAAATGTCAGTAACACTAGAAATACATTTCCAGGTATAACAGCAGGTTCTGTTGCAAGCTTTTGAACCTAGTAGAAAGGAATTGTTAGGAGTATGGAAACTGTGACTTACCAGCAGATTCCAAAGTTTGGGTGGTCTATGTCAGGAGGCAATTGGTGGCTCCATAATGGAAGCCTTGATATAAGGATCAGTTTGCAGAATAGGAAAGTTCCTAGTGATGGTTCTGTGAAGAGAAAGGGTCATAGATTGGAAGGGAAGCACAGTGGAATGCATTGCTATTGCTGTGTGAGAGTATCCTTCTTGTGAGGGTCACCATTACAGGGCATATTACTGTTCCAGGCGAGTGTTCTGTCCACTATGCTTTCTGTACAGCCCATTAATAAAACAACAGTGTATTATGTGAACTTGCTTTGTAAAATTCTTATCTTCACTGCATAACCTGTGAAGTCCAAGAAACTGAATATGGAAAACCATTCTTAACATGTTTAGCATGGAAGGAGCGGTGGAGGAGACAGTTGTGCGAGTCAATGGGTTTGTAATAAACCGATGTCTTCAGACCAGTGTTTTGCACCAACAATGTAATGTCTAGAAAAGGTAGTGTGGGGGAGGATACATCAACAGTGTACTGAAAGGAAGAATGATACACAGTATAATTGTCCAAAAAGAGTTTTAGAGTTTCCCTGGAGCTGGAGGTGGTTCCCACACAATCATCTATGTAGCATTTGTAGAGGTCAGACACAATCCCTGTGAAAGAGTGAAAGAATTGTCCCTCACCCCAACCAGCAAAACAGACTGGCAAAGCTGGGTCCCATCCTGGTACCCAATGGCAACTACACAGACCTACTGAGAAAATCTGTTATTGAAAGAAAAAGCATTAAGTTTAAAAAATTCAGCCAGTTGGGTTAATGTATGTGTGGGTGGCTGCTGGACTTCCTGCTTATTTAAAAGTGCTGCGTTTAATAGTCCTGTTCTTTTCAATTACATTTTTGAGAGAGGATACAGCAACACACCCATCAGGTGAAAATACCATACAGATGAGCTATGGGAACCTTTGAACGTGTTCATGCAAGTAGAACCCATGAATGGTTTGCCATACATCCATAGCAAGAAAAACAGTCCGATACAATTGCAATTATTTTAGCTTGTTTGAAAAATACATCTCAAAATGGCACCTGGGGATTTAAAGTGGCTCCATAAAGAGGAACACTCAGGATTTGCCAGGTCCCTTATAATAGTCTCTGATTTATAGCAGGTTAAGTGAAGATATTTGGATTTAATCAAAACCTTGGCAGCCTCCAGACCAAAGAACAGTTTTCTTAAAAAAAAAAGTCACAAATTAAGCACTAGCTCAGTTCACCTGGTTCTTGCTGTATTTAGACAGCACACAGAGTACTAGGCTAGTCTCACTCCTCTTATGTAATGAGTTCAATAATGCTGTTGAGGACTCAAATAACAAACATGTTTGCTGCTGGTAGTCTGATCTTCCCAAAGCTCATCTAGCCGTATGATACCTTGAGATTTATAGGTCTGTATATTCTGTTTCAGCAGACGCTATCTCTAGCAACATCCTGATTTTGGCTAATATGCATGATACTGTAATGTAACTTTTGTGCTTAGGGATATAATGCAATGTATTAAGGTGCTGGAGATGTGCATATACAGTTGATAGAAAGACCAGAAATCTGGACTGAAGTCTGGCTGAGTTGAGTTACAACTAAATGTCAGAAGCTGATGTTCAGTTCACTCTTTAAACTACCCCTGTGATCCATTCCAAGATCCTTCTCCGCATATGGCAGATGGATTTGAAGTTACACTTTATCCTCACTCTTGCAAAACTGTAATTGAAAGCAATAAATTTTAAAGTGTCAGCTTGTTTATAGCTTTATCTGATGAAGAAATGAACTGCTGAAGAAAATAGGGCTCACCAGTTAAATCTTCCATCTTTTGCATTTGACCACACAAGAACAGATGTCCCATTTTTCAATGCAGTATACATAAAAGGACACCTATATGTCATACATAGATTTAAAAAAAGGTTCACAGTGTTTTTTTATAATTATTCTTAACAGAGTTTTGTGCCAAGAAAAGGGAACAATGTTTGAATACAAGCCTAGTACCTTGTTTTGGACCATAGCAAGGGCAGTTGGCTCTTTAATAATTCATGTAACATTTCAATCAGTTGCATCTGATAAAGAAGTACAGGTATGCTCCATTGTTTGGACCAGCAAAACAAAAATAAACAAAATCAATCCTTCAGCATTGCTCTCTGAGGGGAGATTGACATAACCAATATGAGAGTAAAGTGAAAGAGTGTGTGAAGAATCTGCATTGCTAGCTCATCCAGCACAGCTGTTTTCACTTTCAGGAAATTGGTATCTTAGATCATTTTTATCTGGGCAGCCATTTTGTATCAGATTAAGCAATGGATGGTTCGGATTTCATACGGAGCTATTGGAGGTTATTGGTTAATTTGAAAAGGCAGTTGGTGGGGCCTAAAAAGGTAACTCCTCCATGCCTCCATCCTACAACAGAAAAAACTGTAAGGGGATATAATTGGTGAGTGATTTGAAGTTTAACACTTTTAAGAAGTTCAGCCTTACATAGTTTATCTCTAGCTCCCGACACTGTGTGACTAAAGACAATGGAGAATTTCATAGTACTGAATACCGTACCCCTGTGAATTGGCCATTCATAACATTTTAATCCCACATTTGAAACAATACAGGCATTATTCATTGTATAGTAGGTCAATGATCCCCCCACAGTACTATGCTATGGTAAATGCTGTTATTATCAGTACAGTACAGTGCATATACTGTACAGTGTATTAAAATATCAGAGACATTTCCCTTTCAGCAATTTTTCGCATCTTTCTACTTTAGCAGAATTTGCAAATAATATTCAAAGCCACCAAATGTTTCTCTAAAATGGATAAGTTTATTCTCCCCACTCTCCTCTACAAGTAGTAACTCAAGGTAATAGTACAATATTGTAAATATACAGTAGTTGTCTGTTCTGATGGCAGAGTCTTTTTAATGCACATTTTTAAGGAATAACATGCAATATTTTTGACTTTTACCAACAGGTAGAGGAGTTTTACTTGGGGATCTTGAGCCTGTCCCTAAACTCTCTGGGCTGGATTCACAAAGCTTTCTGAAGGTGCAAAACCTTCCTAAGTCCCCAAAACTGCCGTACCTATGGAAACAAAGGGGAACTTGTATGAAGCACTATTCACAAAACTCTCCGCAGCTGCAGGAAACAACACTAAGGACTGTGGAAAAAAGTGCAGCTGCAGAAGTCCCTGAGGAAAAAAGGCATGAGATAAGTAAGGCACAGCTCCTGAAAGCCTATTCACAACCATTTTTTTCCACAAGTGCGGAAAAAATGTTGCACACAGTGGAATGAGGTGTAACTCTCCCTCAGCAAACTGATGCAGTGCCCCAGCAATTGGAATCAATTAAGGGGGAGGTGAGGCAGTGGTAATAGCATCCCAGATAGTATAACTGTGGCTGCTGTAACAGCAACAAAAGCACACGTTGCCATGATATGGTAACAGGGAACAACCATCAGACACAGTGAAGCCCATGACGGAGCCCCACAGGCAGTAGAGCCTGGCCAGCCTGCAGTGAGCACTACCCCTGCAGGCAACAGGAACACCCCAGGGAGGGAGGACCAGCAGTGACAGTTGGCAACTGTGGTGCCATGGTATTGCTGGTACCTGTGGTGCTGCAGTGGTCCCAGTTGAGGGACTGGTTGCTGATCTCTTTGTGGGTGCTTTCAGCTTCATTCTATGGCAGTCTTGTTAAAGTCTGCTGTTCCAGCTAATTGCATTCACTGTTGCTGTGCCTTCTAAGTTATTTCTGCAGCTGTCAATCCAGAGTTGCAGATTTTCAGCACATGCGCAATTTCCACAGCTGCTAAAATTCCGCAGCTGCAGGGATTTTTCGAAATTCCACACCTGCTCAAAATTTCTATATGAGTATCACTCAACTGCATTTCTGCAGTGCTGCAGTCCTTTTTCCTGCACCTGCGGGATTTTTGGCTTTCTTTGTGAATCCTGTCCAGTGGATAGGTCATGGCTATCTATAAAATGGGAAGGGAATTTGCTGTGTACTGCTTGGCTGAGAGGGTTCAGAGTCCGTTGTCTTACAGGCAGACAACCACTGGATCAGGAATCCTTCTGGGAATCATGATGCAGCACACCAAGATATTCATGTCTTCCTGAAATTTCTGGGAAAAAAAAAAGATTTCTTGCAGCAATGTTGTTAAAGTGAAAACCATCCCACTCCCATTTGGCATCACTTTTTGAAAACTACAGAACAATTTTTTTTTAAAACCCAACATACTGCCAGCAGCACAATATATGTACCAAAATGTAAAATAAGGCAGTCAACTCCTCTTATGACTACTTTTTAATCACCTTTTATTGTAGGCCTCTCCTCCCACATCCCTAAGTTGATTGCTCTCGCCACTCAGAAAGATGATGTCCCAATCGTTCTCTGTTACTTGATTGTCTTTCTCTCGCTCACTTGAAATGTCTGCTTCAGGAGCCATGAGGATGGCACTTGGAAGCCATACATGGAGACAAAACATTTTAAAAGAAACTCTCTCCAGCCACCAATACTTTGAAATTGCAGCCACAAAAACTGCAGCTGCTCAGCACTTGGACTACACAAAAGGCATGGTCTCCCTTTTTCAGCTGTAGCAGCTGAGCACTCACGCCACACAAGAGCCATGGCCTCTCTCTCTCTCTCTCTCTCTCTCTCTCACTCTCTCTCTCTCATTTAACCAAATTGTCTCTCCCTCTCAAAAGTGAGGAACACTCTCCCTGGCAATCCAAAGACAGCACATAAAAGACAACTAAAAATTCAAAAGAAATAAAAAGAAGGGGAAACGGTTTTCCTTAAAAAGTTTAACAGTTTATTTTTTGTGGTTAATCATTGTTATTGAAAATCTTAACACCATACACAGCAGACAAAGGAACTGCATACATAATAAATGAATACAGTGGTTGGAACATATATTGTCCAGTTCATTTATTTGTGTCAGATGCAATTGTTGTGACAGAAGCATTGTGAGTCCAAGGTAAAGTTCTGATAAAGTCCAGTTGTCCTCTGAACCAGTATCCAAAAGACCAGCCTCAGGGACAGTAATTTTTACAGAGTCCTCTGTGAGATTCTTCAGCTTTGGTATTACTGGGAACCCCAAACAGGGAGATGTCCTATGAACTTGGGAACATGACCCATATAGTAATGCATAGCAAACAAGAACTAACAATAAACATTAAACAAGAAAAAAATGTAACCTGCTACCTATAACTCATTATCTAAATACAGCACTGGTTATTATGAGTTCTAAGATGGTGTAGGGGTGATTATCCAGGGACATTGACTGCATCAGGTTTGCAGAATACAGATTCAGGAAAGGGGACCCAGCATTTGTAGCAGCATGTGAATGTGTGACTAGCAAAATTGAAGAGTTTCTCATGGGTCACCAACTGGCCCACTGCCAGGAGTCATTCTGATACCGATGGAATGTCCTGGATTCTCCATTTGCATAATTTCAGATGTTTGGCAGCGGTTATCATTGTTGTGGGCTAGTGGGAATGTGGTGAACATTTGGGGGTGCTAGCTGGACAGCAATCCAGCAGGAACTCTTCTGCTAGATGATCCCACCTGTGACTTTGTCACATATAAGTTGTACCTCCTGCCAGAAGGAGTGAAGGGGTGGGCAGTGCCACAGTACATGCAGAAAGGTGCACCAGGTGCCTGGCATCTCCAGCAGGAGTCACTGCTCAGTATGACAATGGATTTAAGCACCTGAGGGGTGCGATACCACCTGTGAAGAGTTTTGTTGTGGATTAGTCTGCTTCTGCCACTTCTACATGCTTTTTGAAGCCTGTCCCAGCAGTGGTTCCACTGCATGTCAAGTAATATTGAAGTAATGGGGGACCCCAAGTTCACTGGCCATTGTGTCCTTGCTGGTTGTAAGAGTGTGTCTCAGCATCCCTTATAGCTTGGTAAATATTGCTGTGGCCCTACTTTTCTTGAGAGTTTCCACAAGTTTAGGGAGTGTGTACCTAATGACGTGGGCTGTCCAGGCTTATCTAGCTTATGTTTATGCACCACATCACTAAGCTAGACTTATCTCCTAATGTCTTGTTCTGGTATATTATATTTCTTCATAAGTTCTTCAATGGGGTCCGGGTATGCTTGCCCTGGGGAGAACAGATCCTTAGAGAAGTGGATACCCTGTCTCTCCCATAGATGCTAGTGGAGCATATTCCTCCAATGCAAATCTCTGGATTACCCCAAAGGTGGGTCCAGGCTCTGGGGGTGGAAACCTCCCCAAACCATGGGTGGAGTTTTTTTCAGTATGTCACTGAAACCACCAAAGTAGGGGACGGGTTGTGAGGGAACCCTTGTCTGGCATAGAGTGTCTCTGCAGGGGAGTGTCCTCCTTTCATGGTGGATACCACATGTCTCCAGAGAGGGTCATCCATCAGATCCACCTGAAACCACTGAGCCAGCTGGGCAGAGATGAATGTCACATAATAGCCCTGGAGCCAGTGGAGTCCCCAGCCTCCTCTGCTCCAATGAATCCTGAGTTTGACTTTATTTTATCTGAGAAATTTCTCATCCCAGAGGAAATCTCTCAGGGCCAGGAGAGACAAAGTGCCAAATTCAAACTGTGGCTGGGGTCTTTAAATAGCCCAGCCACAGCACAAGTCCTAGGAGGAGCTGTTCCCTGTTTTGGCTTGATGGGTATCTGAGGGATCTGCATTCAGCAGCCTGGAGCAGAGCCTCACTGGTGGCAGCAGCAGCGGGGGTCCAAGTGAGCCACCTTCGGCAGCAAGGGCATCAGCGGCAGGGGTCTACATTGGCATCCCAAAGGAGGAAGGAGGTTGTAATTGGTGGCTGTAACCCATGCCACATTGGCAGCAGTTCATGGAGGAACTGACCTGGCTCTCCCCTAAAGCCAACTAGAGAGTCAGGAGAGACAAGGCACCAAATTCAAACTGCGGCTGAGGCCTTTAGATAGCCCAGCCATAGCACAAGTCCCAGGAGGAGCTGTTCCCTGTTTTTCTCCCTCCTCCCACTCCACCCCACACCTCCTCCTAATTTAAATACACTTGCTAGCCACTCCCACAAGTGATTAGCCAATTGGGAGCAGTCAGTAGGAGAAGCATACCTGAGAGGTGATAGGAGGCACAAGAGGCTTCTTCAGCTGAAGGAAGAGACCCTAAAGTAGGAGGACCACTGATACTAAAGGTACTGTACTGTGTGTACTGTGACTTAATGAAAGTAGTGGGCCGTCCTTGACATTACTTACTGAAAGTAATGGACCATCCTTGACATTACTTACTGAAAGTAGTGGGCCGTCCTTGACATTACTTAGTGAAAGTAATGGACCATCCTTGACATTACTTACTGAAAGTAGTGGGCCGTCCTTGACATTACTTAGTGAAAGTAATGGGGCATCCTTGACATTACTTAGTGAAAGTAATGGGCCGTCCTTGACATTAATTAATGAAAGTAATGGACCATCTTCGACATTACTTAGTGAAAGTAATGGGGCATCCTTGACATTACTTAGTGAAAGTAATGGACCATCCTTGACATTACTTACTGAAAGTAGTGGGCCGTCCTTGACATTACTTAGTGAAAGTAATGGGGCATCCTTGACATTACTTAGTGAAAGTAATGGGGCATCCTTGACATTACTTAGTGAAAGTAGTGGGCCGTCCTTGACATTACTTAGTGAAAGTAATGGGGCATCCTTGACATTACTTAGTGAAAGTAATGGGCCGTCCTTGACATTAATTAATGAAAGTAATGGACCATCTTCGACATTACTTAGTGAAAGTAATGGGGCATCCTTGACATTACTTAGTGAAAGTAATGGGCCGTCCTTGACATTACTTACTGAAAGTAATGGGCCGTCCTTGACATTACTTAGTGAAAGTAATGGGCCATCCTTGACATTAATTAATGAAAGTAATGGACCATCTTCGACATTACTTAGTGAAAGTAATGGGCCATCCTTTACATTCATGGCCATCGCGCTGTGAGAAATTGAAGGAGGAGGGATTGGGACTCATAGGAATGTCACTTTATGGCTACAAAGGTTAATGGAAATCATTGCTTATGGGCTAGCTAAATGCTTTGAACTGAAAGAAGGCTATACTTATTAATGTCCCAGTTTCTTTTCTCTCATTATATTATATTTCCCCCTTTATTTTCTGCTTATTTGGGGATTCAATTATCAACCTCTGTGGGGGTGAAAAGCTACTGGCAATCATAAAGCTTGTCATTGGAAGGATAATTGGGGGATTCAATTCTTGAAATTTAAGGGTGAAGGCTACATGTAATCATAAGAAGTTTGTTTGAAGTAGATTTATTCTCACTTTAGCTCAGGGTCAACATGAATGAATTAAGAGAGGGTAATGGGAGGGAGCATGTGCCTGTGTGGAATGGGAGGAAGGTGACAGAAAGACTCAAAATAGGGCAGCAGGAAGGGGCATAAAGACGTTTGGAAGGTGAAAGGGGCTACAGTGCAGGCCTGGGGGGGAGGCAGAATAGTGGGGTGCAATGCATGTGGGGCTGCCATATTCATGAATATACTGTGGAGACTGGGATGCTGCCCAATGCGTGCCAGATTACAGACATTAGAAGCAGAGGTGTGCATTCTAAGGAAAGAGTCAGCATGGTGTCAAAAAGACATGGGTTCAATGTCGGGGAAACACACCTGCAATGACAACTGGAGGAGGAGGAAATCTGCTAAGTGGGATGGTGAGGTGTATGAGACCTGTAGGGGCTGTTGGAGGGGAGACCTGGGGGGGGGAGGTAAATGGGTCCTAGATGGGACAAGTGAAAAGGAAATTGGATGCAAGTCATTGGAAAAGACTGGTCAGGCGATTCCAGAGACCAGAGAAAGGGCACACACCTCACCAACAAGAGGAAGTAGAGTGCATAATGCAGGGGGTTTTATGGTTTCCAATAGGTACTCCCCATTAGTGAACACCATGAAGGAAAGGGACGTGGAGGGAGCATGGGGCACAGCAGGTAGAAGCTTAAAGGAGGCATTGGGTGGCAGGGAGGAGGGAGAGGAGGGAATTAAGAATAAGGGAGCCAAGATTGGCAAGGGCAAAAGGGAGACCAGGGGAGGGGAAGATGGCAGGGATGTGCACCCAGTAGGAAGTGGAGAGGAGTGCATGGGAAAAGAACAGAAGACATGGGAAGTTCAGCGGGATAATGAAGGGGAGATAAGAAAGATGGAGGGTAATGAGAGAGGACAGAGTCACTTCGGAGGAAGAAGGGAGTCGCAGGGAAACACTGGCCTTAGGGATAATACCATGAAATGGGTGGACCAGGCTACATGTTCATCAAGGGCATCTGAAGGCATGGCAGTGGCAGGGAAAGGGAATACAGGGGAAACAGTGGTCAAGCGGGGTTGGAATGAAAATAGTGAAAACACAAACTGAAAGGATCAGAAAAGAAGGAGTAGCAGAAGAACAAGGAGAGGAGATGGGAAAGGTGGATGAGGGTGATAGCATAGAAAAAATGAGCCCAGTAACTCAGAGAAAAGGAACTGCAATGCAGACTAAACAGAGGGAAAATGGGGGCAGAATTCTGCTTATAGGGGACTCAGTCATAAAAGGTAACACGGTGGGGGGGGCAGAAATAGTGCAGTCTGGGTGGAATGCTTGCCAGGTATGACGGCACTAGAAATAATACACTATATTCCCTCATGGGGTCAACAACAGGATGAGAAATCGCACCTGGTGTTCCACCTGGGGTCAAATGACATGGCAGGGAACAGTCTGATGGTGGTGCAGGCAAGATTTAGGGTGCTTGCTAGGTTTTGTAGCAACATCTGCTTTCAATCCATAGCTTTTGCAGAGATGTTACCAGTGCCAAGAGCTAGCACCGAAAGGAAACTGAGGATCAAGCAGTTCAATGAATAGCTAAGGAAATGGTGTAGACAGATGGGGTATGGGCTAGTAGGGGACTGGGGGCCACTTGGGAGGATGAGAGTTTCTTCACCCTGGATAGACTGCACCTAAACAGGGATGGTGTAGCCGTACTGAAATGTAGATTACGGGAGTTCATAGAGAAAACATAGAATTTAAACTAAACGGGGGGCCCCCTCTTGATTAAAGCCACACCCGAAATCAGAAGAAATGGGGCATTTAGCCCCCCCCGGGTAAGGGTGACATATTGAGTTCCCACACACACACACACACACACACACACTGGTGGGGGGAGACTTAGAGGAATTTGGTAGTGAGCACCAGGAGTCCAGCAAACAAGATGGTAGACTTAGAGGCCATCATACAGGAAGAGGGATTGGACATAGTTGCAATCACCAAGATCTGGTGGATGGAATATCACACATGGGAGACAACTATCCCTGGTTACAGACTGTTTAGAAAGGATAGGGGTGACAGGAAGGGGGGGGTGGCTCTATACATCAGGGATGATATCAGGGCTATGGAGGGGCAAGAGGGGAAAGGGGCGACTGAACTTCTGTGGGTTATGCTGAACAAAAGAGCAGGGGAATCCCTATGACTAGGGGTAGTATACAGACCACCTACACAAGGGGAAGAGGAGGACAGGCAAGTGGCACAAGCAATTGAAAAGATGGCTGTCAAAGGTGAAAAACTTCTGGTGGGAGACCTAAACCTTCCAGACGTGGATTGGTCCACACCAGAGGCCACCTTGGCTAGAAGCAAGGGAATACTGGAGGTGCTGCAGGGAGTCTTTCTACAGCAATTGGTCAGGGATCCAAGGAGGGCCAAAAACCTGCTGGTTATGGTCTTAACAAATGGATAGAGCATGGAGGAGGTGGAGGTGGGAGAAGTGCGGGGCAACAGCAACCACAAGACAGTTAGGTTCAGGGTAAAACCAGGGAGGGAGATGAACCACACTACTACAACACTTTCGGATTTCAGGC
The DNA here is from genome assembly GCA_016271365.2 of Neoceratodus forsteri. Classification (NCBI taxonomy): domain Eukaryota; kingdom Metazoa; phylum Chordata; order Ceratodontiformes; family Ceratodontidae; genus Neoceratodus; species Neoceratodus forsteri. The sequence goes on along the minus strand of CM057450.1, from coordinate 432,157,696 downwards.
ACGCAGACTTCGACAGGATGAGATGGCTAATAAGGGAAGAAATGGTAGATACAGAGGAGATAAACCATGTGGAGGAACTATGGGGAATTATAAGGGATTGGGTACAGAAGGTCATGCAAATGTGCACAAAGAGGGTAAGGAAGGGCACAAGAAGGAGGAGACCACTTTGGTATAAAAGGAGGTGGTGAGGATAGTAGGGGACAGGAGGAGGGCTTTCAGGAAATGTAAGAGAACACTGACAGAAGAGGACAGGGAGGCTTACAGGGAGAAGAGGAGACTATCAGGGAAGGTAATAAGGAGGACAAAGGCAAATAGTGAAGAAAAATAGCTAAGTGGGCCAAAAGGGGGGACACATTTGTTTTAGATATGTGGGGGACAAGAGGCAGGCTAAGCAGGAGGGTTTACCTATCCCGAATAGACAACACTGTTGTCGAAGTTCAGCATATCAAGATCCCCAATGTCAACAGGCCAAATTTCGCCTGTCCGACATTGGTGAGTTTCTCTTGGGGCCTGTGCCCCCATACCCTATCTGGGGGGCTGTGCTCCCACACCCACCCTTCTATAGATTATCTACTCTGAGTTGGAGTTGATTTGAAGGGGGCGCAAAACACAGTGAAAGGGTGAAATTTCACTTTCGGGTCCCTCACAGAGACAATCTCAAAACCTGTCGAGATTGTCGCTGTGAGAGATTTGACCATTAATGTTTCAATGTGCAGTCAGCATACCAAGCAGGGGATTGCTAGGCTGAGGGAGGAGGGGGAAAACAATTCAAAAAGGACTGTGAAAAAGCAGAACTAAATAAGTACTTTTGCTCAGTACTTATGCAAGTGGGGGAGGGCAGAGGGCCTGAGTTTAGGGGCAGCTGGTTAAATAAAGTTTGATTGATTGTTTGATTGGGAGAGGGGATGAAGGGGTGGACCTGAGCCCATTCAGCGAAGAGAGAGGTAAGGAAGAATTTGGCAGGTTGCGGGTGAATAAAGCCATGGGGCCAGATGGGCTGCACCTGAGGCTGATCAGGGAGCTGGGGAAGAATTGGCAGTCCCCCTGGTGAGGCTGTTCAAACTGTCTATGGATTTGGGAAAAGTGCCAGAGGACTGGAAGAGGGTGAACATGGTGCTGCTGTATAAAGGAGGTAGCAGGAAGATGAAAGGAAACTACTGCCCAGTCAACCTCACTTCAGTGGTGGGGAAAGTTATGGAGGTACTCATTAAGGAGAGGGTGATGGCCTACCTGGAGGTTAGTGGGTTACTGGACGATAGGCAGCATGGCTTCTCAAAAGGAAAGTCATGCCAGACAAATCTAATTGAATTCTTTGACTGGGTAATGCAGGTAATCAACTGGGGGAGGTGGTATAATGAGGGCCTATCTGGATTTCAGCAAGGCCTTCCACACCGTACCCCACAGAAGGCTAATGAGCAAGATGGAAAGTGCAGGGGTAGGAGATAAAATAACCAGATTGGTAGAAAACTGGTTGGCAGATAGAAGCCAGAAAATGGTGGTAAACAGGGTGTATTCAGGGATAGGGAGGGTGATGAGTAGGGTACCCCCAGGGGTCAGTATGGGGGCCCCTCCTTTTCAACATCTACTTTAGTGACTTAGTGGAGGGACTGAGAGGATGGGTAGGCCCTTTTGCAGATGATACGAATATCTACAATAGGGTGGACACTGCAAGGGTGGTGGAAGACATGAGGCAAGACTTGTGGACTTTGGAAGGATGAGCAGAGACTTGGCAGCTAAAATGCAACATCAAAAAGTGTGCAATGATGCACCTGGGGTACAAGAATCGAAAGCTGGGTACATGCTTGGGGGGGGGTGATCAGGGTCACAGAGCAGGAGAGGGATTTAGTGGTAATAGTATCTAGTAACCTCAAGGTGGGAAACCAATGCAGCAGGGCAGTGGGAAAAGCAAATGTGATGCTGACATGTATTAGCATAGGAATCACTAGCAGTCAGAAGGAGGTTCTGATGCCCCTCTACATTGCCATGGTGAGACCACATCTGGAGTATGGAGTCCAGTTCTAGAGGCCACATCTGTGTAAGGACATAGACAAGATTGAGGGGGTCCAGAGAATGGTGACCAAAATGGGGCAGGGTATTCAGGGTAAACCATATGAGCAGAGATGTAGGGAACTGGGGCTGTACTCATTGGAAACTAGAAAGGAGAGAGGGGATATGATAGAAACTTTAAAAAATATGTTAAAGGGATCAACAAGGTGAAGGCAGAAAGTCTACTTCAAAGAAAAGAGGGTGTGGTAACTAGGGGACATAATTTGAGAATGCAGGGGAGAGATTCAGAGACAATGTGAGAGGACAGTTCTGGTTCAATTTCAGTTGGCATCCATCTGTATCCCCCTCACCCGGTACGAGGCTGAAAATAGGCAGACTTGTCTAGTCCTTCTTTCTCGGTTAGCAAAAATGAAAAAATAAAATAAACAAAAATAAATGAATTTACGGAAAGGGTAATGGAGGCATGGAATAAGCTCCCGGCAGACGTGGTGGGGGCCGAAACAGTGTTGGAGCTGAAGATTGCATGGGACAGACGCAAGGAGCTGTGTGGAAGTGGAAAAGGGGCTACTGAGGGGGAGAATAAAAGGGTGGGAAAGGGCAGACTAGATGGGCCTTTCTGCCATCAACATTTTATGATTCTATGATTCTAGGAGCCTATCTATTTTGAGGAACCAGAGATGCGGGATTTTGAGAGGTAGGTGAGTGAGGAGGTGTAAGAATCTGGGGGCAGTTATCATTTTGATGACATCAATTTGCCTGCTAGATACAGGTGTAGGGCCCTCCACCTTGGTAGCTCCACTTTGGTGGACCATAGAAGAGTCTTGAGGTTTAAGGACATCATCCTGTACAAAGAAATTTAGTTCCTCTGGACAAACCAGCCACACACGTTTTTAAAATTCAAAATTTCTTCTCATTTTTATTGTTCATTCCAAACAGAACGTCCCCCATGAGAACCCAGTGTTTCACCTTAGGTTGGGCTTCTTCATTAGAGAGAGTTTCTGTCATTCTGCTTTAATTCTTTTTTGTTATTTTCTCCAAAACTTAGATTAGGCAGGATTTTCAAAGTGTGGCGAAGGGTTTGTGTTCAGCCCTGTGTCACCGCTCTTAGGCTCTGTTGGTGCACCAAACCCTTTGCTGCAACTGCACCCGATTTTACATTCTCGGGCACAGTTGCGGCAGTTTTCATGGTTTACAGCAGCTTGCACTATATATCTGATGCAAGCTCTATAAAATAGCCCCCAGGACTGCTGCATGTTAGACCAGAAAAAGTTGGTGTAACCTTCAGCAATTGCCAGCATGGGATAGAAAATCCCATTAGATCGCCGCAAGCCCCATGTGCCATATCAGTGGCGTACCAGGGCTTATGGCGATCTAGGAGTTTGGAAAATCCCACCCTTTAGTTTCATACACTTCACTGGGTCTCTTTTTACTCAATCTATAAATTATCAGTATGAGTCTTATTTTTTATATGTTCAGTCTAACATCTGTACTGTATGTCATTCAGTTCCAGGTAGTAAGGTATTTTTTTTGTTGGTGCCAAGTATCCATACCTTCAGAGCACTGGCCACTTTGGTAGAATCCCTAGTCCATACTCATAATTTACAGACCGAGTAAAAAGAGACTAAGTGAAGTGTATAAGACTTCAATCTTAGGAGGAAACAAAAAAAAAATTAAAAAAAAAACAGAACGAGAAGTCCAATCTAGGGCAAAATGTTGGACTCTCATGGAGGGCATTATTTTTGGAATGGGCAATAAAAGCTAGAAGCAAGTTTCAATTTTAAAAACATGTGTGACTGGTTTGTCCAGAGGGACTTAATTTCTTTGTATTTGAACAGTGCCCACCAGCCTCTGGAATTATAAACATACTGACTCATACTTCAAAAGGGTACCCATCTGGCCTGCCTGCCTTGGACACCATCTGGGTCAAATTCCAATGAAGAATAATACACAGGTACGTGATGCCTCCCTCTGCCCAGGAAAGGCCCACTGCTCTGCAGGTCTCTGGTATACATGCCGTAGTCATGGGTAATACCTTATTTTAGCATTGGTTTACCTGAAGGCCTGATGTTTGTTAGAAGGTGTTGAGCAAGGCTAGAACATGGGAGACAGCCTCTGAAGCACTGGCAAGTATGATCAACAGACTGTACTGATACAGAAAAGTGGTGTATTCCCTGCCCCATACCTTGATGCAGTGGATGTGGGGATGCTTTCTGAGGGCTATGGCTAGAGGCTTTATGACTAGCACAAACAAAAGAGGTGAAAGGGGGCACCATTGCCTTGTCCCTTTCTGCAGGGGGAAGGGTGTGGAGTGGAGGCCACTGGTGAGAATGGATGCTGTGAATGTATTCAGGAGTTGGAACCATTTGTCTGAAACTTGGTCCAAACTGCATTGTCTGCAGAGTGGTAAGGAGTTATTGCCATCTGACAAAGTTGAAGGCCTTCCCAAAATCCACTGTAAGGGTGGCAGCAGGAGATTTATCTGGCTGCACTTTGTGCATTAATGACACCAAGGTTCTAAAGTGTTCTGAGAGCACTCTGTCTTTTGTAAAGTCCACCTATGCTAGGTAAACAAGCCAAGAAAGGACTTTCTCCACTCTTACTGCCAGTACTTTGGCAAGTATCTTCATGTCTGCATTAATAAGCAAATTGGGGGGAGGGCATGGCCAGCTAGACAAGATAGTAGATGCTTCATAGGAGAGTTCCTGCTGGGCACGCCATATAAGCAGCTATTTTTGCTATGTAAAGCTCTACTGGACCAGCTCTGAGGTGCGCCCCTGCTCTATGTTTCTCATGGCCACTGGTAAACAAGGAAAAAGTCAAAGAAAACTCACATTTGAGCCACTAGCACTAATCTCAAACCAGTAGCCACTCCACAAGACTCTTACAAGATCTCAGATGACGTGTGTGCAGGAAGGCAGCAGCATGTTGGAGGTAGCAAAGTCGTTCACGAGAATGCCAGCAATGTTGTTCAATATGCAAACTGAGATGAAAGCCATATTTATGAACATCAGCACACAAATGTCACACTTACAGTCCATTGTTACCAGCCTCACTGAAACCATTGTGGCTCCCTCAAGCAGGCTGGACAAGGTGAAGCACAGGGTGAGTGAGTTGGAGGACCTCGTGGCTGACCTCAATCAAGAATGAAATTCCATGAAAGCAGAGATCATGGAGTTAAAATCCAAGACAAATAACCAGGAGAACCACTGTCTGTGGTCCAATGTCCATTTACTAGGGCTGCCAGAGAAGATCAAGAAGAATAACCCCAAGCAAGAAGTGCACTAATGGATAGTAAACCACCTGAAACTTGATGTCTCTCCACTACAGTATGAGGTGGAGCAGGCACAAAGGGCTGGGACTGAAGCCAAGATCAGGAGAGAAACCCAACACATTTTAATAAAATATTTGAAGTATACAAAGAAAGAAAAAATCTAGAAACTGGCCAAGGCAGCCAGCCCTATACAGGTTGGGGGAGGAAGAGTATCTATTTTCCAGGACATTAGCTGTAATCTACAGTACAGGTACCAACAATTTAATGAGGTAAAGACTAAGTAACATTTCTGTGGCTGGGGGATTGCACTCACTTTTACTCTTACCACCTTTGGATCTCACACTGAGGCCTCCTGCCTCACTTTTTCACCAACCCAAGACCAGCTGAGCAGTTTGTGAAGGAAGAAGACTCTGCAACCTCAGGGCACTGCACCAGATGAACCGTATCCTCCAGGAATATCTCAATTAATCTGACTGAAGACTCCACCTGGTGGACTGTAGCCGCTCTCTACTCTTCCATCCTGGTCTAGAGAGAGTTTGAAAAGACGGGTAGCACTGTCTGGAATGGTTAAAGGAATGCCGCTTCTATAGTCCTGTTAGTATTTTTTTTTTTATTTATCTTGGGGCACCACTCTTCTCTCTTTTTTTAGTGGGGGGGCGGTCAGATCTTTGCAAGCAATTTCACCATCTGGATTAAGAGGCCAAGCCTGTCTTGATCCTACATGTGCCAAATATGCTCATATCATAACCCAATGTCTGTGCTCTGTCCCTGCCACCACTCCAAAAGCTCTCTCAAGCTAATCTCGTATCTGCATTTTTTTAAACACAATAAACTTTCATTGAATATCTTCAGTACAACATCTGTACATCATATAAATGTGATCCCAGTTTTATAGAACTACTGTTCTGTACAACATGCTGTATAATACACATAATAAAAGTAGATACCACCAGACTAATATCAAATATTGATATCTGTTTCAGTCCATTCTTTATATAGTACCAAATGAAACTTACAACTAGTATAATAGTCTGTATATCAGAAAGAGACCATGAACATCCTCCAAATTGTCGGAGCCAAAAAATTAGAGAAGGAATAGAGCCATCTATTTTGAAGGAGGGTTGCATAACTTCCTAAAGGCTGGAAAAAAGAACATGATAAACAATATTTGTGCAGATGCTGTGCATATGGCCAACATACACAAAAACAATTAATTACAGAGAACCAAGTACATAACAATATGGAACAATTTAACTTTGGTGCATACCCCCCCACCCCACAAAATAGAAATGTCAAATAAATAAAGCCTATATCAAGAATTATTATAAAGTAGTTATCTGTAACCAGTGCCAAGAGCGCCATATTTCTAAAAATGTATAATTTCACATCCTAACAATATGGGTTAGGTTTAGAATCCCAACATCCAAAGTCCCATCAGATGAAAGCCCGACACCACAATCCCGACTTTTAAAATGCCGATAAGTGTGAAATACCAACATCCTGAAATCCCAAATTCCCAATCCCAGAATGACTCTTAATGCATGCTACACAGTACTGTAATAATGTTAGCAGGTGAGGCACAGATCGGGCAACACAACACAGCACAGCACATAATTAACCTTCATGATCCGGTAGCTGCCCCTTCATGCTGCTACCCCTATATATGCCCTGTAATATTTTTCCATCATCCATGAATGGGGTGCTTGATTTTATTGTTTTAGTCCCACTGATTGAACTGTATAGTAGCTCCCAGATGCTTTACTATGTATATGCAAATCTGGTCATCGTATTAGGGAGGATCCCAGTCAAATTGGTTAGCCGCAAATTGCTTCTTTTCTTTTATGTTATTTTTTGGCAGCATCATGGTGTGGGCAAGATATCCTCACTAGCTGCTCCACTTAACAGCAACTATTACTTTTTAAATTCCCCATCTTCAGGAATCACAGAATTTACTGTATGTCTCCCCAACCTGCACCTTACCATAGTGTGTTTCCCTACCTTGCCCTCTTTTATTTGCTGCATCAACATATATGTTGCTGTCATGGCTGTCTTGATATTAATTTCTGGAGCTAGTCATTGAGTACAATGATGCACCAGCTATTTTAGTTTGTGCTCTGTATGTTTTGTGGCCGTATGACATGAAATACTTTATCTTCCTGACTATCTTTTCTCTTGGCTTAGTTATTTCAGTTATTATCAGTTATTTTATATCGCCCTATCCTTCACACAGCAGGACCCACTACATTGTCAATGATACATGTACAAGGTTGGCTGGATAAAATATACAAGCTTCTAAGAAAGATAATAAGTAGCTGACATGCCACCTCATCAGGATATTGTGCTGATGGGCATTTGTTTGCCAGGATTTCAATCTTTATGGGATTATGGTGTCGGGATTTTATGCAACGAGATTATGGTTACAGGGATTTCATATGGATCCTTAACCATACTGATTATTCCTTCCATTCTTTTCAGGTCTGAAACTCTAAATTTTCAATATTATAGTGAAGGTGGCTGTGGAGACAGCCAGTTAGAAGTGAACGTTAAACGCTGATACCCATAGGATTTGACCAACTTTGCGGATGTTGCTGGGGCAGGATTAGTAAAGGAGGGAAACCCAACACCAATTCAGTAAATGTAAAAGAAAAAGTGAGTCTAGTAAGCTGTTGTATTTCCATATAAACAGATTGCCCCCCCCAAAAAAAAAACAGAAGTATTGGGCAAGCCCAATAAATATGATAATGGGTCCCCTGAGTTCCACCACAGCTACGCCAACAAAGGTATGTATGACTGCAGTGAAAGTGCTTGGTTATTACTGGTGTTTGGAAAAATCCAACTAAGACTTTCCAATTAAATTCATGCGAGGAAGGGGACGCTGTAATCTGCCATCCTAAATTAAGATGCCATAACCAATGATCCAGATTAATCTGGGTGCTGCTTTCTTGTTCCCATTTCATCATAGTACATCTAACTGGGGAAGGTGATATCAGAATGTGACAATATTGTGTAAAGTTTATTTATTTATTTTATTTATTTAGTTTTTGTTGACTGGGTAAGGTGCACTAGCCATAGCAATGATTATTTTCAGGCACAACCCGGGAGTTTACAGAAACAAAACATTTTGAACAAGGACATTACAATCAAATATAAACAGTAGGTGCTTAGAAAATAGTAAATACATTGCAGGCAGTAGAAATACAATTGATTCAGCAGAACTATATAACATAGAACTATGGGAGAGCAACAGTAAAAAAATACTTAGGCAACATTTAGGTAGCAGTCTAGTTAGCTTAAACAAAGCAAAGTGCCATCTTAATAGTCGAGGAAGATGGAACACAATGGAAACAGGAGTATTTGGGGGTAGGGAGGTAATATAAGGAGGTGGGATAGGATAGGACAGGAAAAGTTGAGGTAAGGGATGATGGCTAGATTTAATTAAAGTTAAATTACGGCAAGATAGGAGACAGGAGGTCAGTGCAGAAATATTTTGTTGATAAAAGAGCACAGAAAGGCTGTTGGGGTAGAAAACATTATGTAGATTTACTGGGCTAAGGGAGTTTGAAGCAGGAGCAAGAGCACGAGACACCAAGAAGTTAACAGAGGTGGTGAAATTTTTCTTTGAGGGTAATGGTAAAATAAAAAAAAAAGATACCAGCCTGGTACTGTCTCTCCTAATTTGAGAAAAGATACATGTGGACATTATATAGTGACGAATCTGTAGATATCTGAAATGATCCTCTGTCCTAAGAGAATAATGTGCTTGAAGCTGAGCAAATGGTAGGCAGCCATGTTCATCCATACACTGTAGAAAAGTGGTTAATTTATGCCCTTCCCAGAATGCATATCCAAAATCCAACCTTGGGTTAAGAAAATAGTCCTCATGACAAATGAGGGAAAGGGGACCTATAGCATTAAGGGTGTGGGTTAGTTTCCAGAGATGCAAAAGGATTTGTAATGAGTGCTTAATCCAGGGGTTGTGTATACAGGACCAGATATGGGAAGGGATAGCACTTGTTGGTAGAGTTCACAAGACCCAGCCTGGCACAGTGGCCTCTTCTATCTGATACAAACCTGAGTTGACATGCTGCTTGGCCCAAGTACAGAGCTGGGCACCCTGTGTGGCTAGATGGTACAGGAAAAGGTTGGGGAGTGCTAAGCCTCCTGAGCAACGGGGAGCCTGTAAAACAGATTTGGAGAGGTGAGGGTGAGATCCAGACAATATGAAGCATTAGATGTTTCTGTGGAGCTTATTCCAAAAGAACCTGGGTATAACGATTGGGAGGGTCGGGAAGAGAAAAAGGAGGCAGGGTAGGACATTCATCTTGACAGATTGGATTCTCTCATACAAGATAGGAGGTAGAAGGGTACCTGGCAAAATTGGCTTGGAGAGCACTGTATAGTTAAAAGTAATTATTTTTAAGCAATAGTGATGTATCAGCTGAAATCTGAATCCCCAAGTATCTAAAGGTGTTCTTCTGAGCCCAGGCAAAAGGGAAGGAGTATCTAATCTCCGAGGAGGGAGATCCACTTAAAGATCATGTGCAATGTTTTTTACATATTTTTAAGAAAAGTATGAAAAGCTGAAATTCAAGTCCCTGTGACATGATTAATGTTTCCTAAAAAAATTATGATGTTTGGTTTTGTGGTTTTCTTTAAATCATCATTTGTTAACTTGCTCTACAGTGGCTGAAAACAGTGGAGTTATTTCTGTCCTCTCAGTCAGGCTTAGAGAGTGATGACATCATTTTGGAGTAGCTTGCTGTTTCAGATTCCCAATCAGAGCATCACTCTGTAGAGTTAATGGTTTGCTGAGCGCTCCAGGTTTCTTGCAAACCCAGTCTCTGGTTTGTGTTTAGGTAGATCAGCTTGAAATCTATCATTCTCTTCCTTTAAAAAACTGTCATTTGAGTTCCAGTGTTGAATTGAAGTAGTGGAAATCTCTCTGTGAGAAATCAGCTTGTATGTATCACAGCTCTCAGTTCTTTCTAATCCACTCTGATTTTTTTCAAACTATATAACACAGGGCTGTTTGATGAATATAAAATAGATCTGAATTTTGTTCCTTCACAGAAACAGTTTGTCTTTGATGGTTTTGTTTATTTATTTATTTGGAAAATGTTTCACCAGGAAAGGCAACCTGAGCTGTAAACAGCTCGTTCAGAAGCGTCCGGGGAGGGGGCAGAGTTGGGAGAACAAGCAAACACATAGCAATACAAGTACAATTTCTATACAATTTCTAAAACAAAACAGTATACCCAGACCTACTGGCCAGGGTAAACAAAAACATGTTCGAATATAACATACACTGCAACAACCTAAGAGCAGGTGATCCAGTAGGGTAAAGGTTAGAGGATGGATAACATATTTGAAGTGCTAGAAGTAGTAGGCTGAGCACAAGATTTGAAGTGCTGTTAAGGGAGGGAAGTTATAAGATATGTGGGGAAGTGGACAGGTGAGGGGTAGAGGGTAGGGATGGAAGAGGGAGGGAGAGGTACAGCCACGATCTATACCCATCCAGATTGCTGAGAACCCTGCAAGGGGGTTAGGACCAGGCAGAAGGGAAGGGGAGAGAAATGGGCTGGGGTGGAAGAGAAGAGAGGAGCGGGGTAAACAGAAGGAGAGGAAGGGGATTAGGAAGAAGGGAGGTGGGCAGATGATTGATTTGAAAGTGGGGGGAAAGGGAGGGGCGCAAAAGCGAGAGAAATACAGTCGATACCCCTTCAGGATACATGATGTAGCCTTCATAAATACTGTACATTCATGTAAGAACTTTTTTTTTTATGTCAGATTGACAATCAGGTGCCTGTCACACTCTGCTCAGTAATTCATGCACATATACTGTCTGAACTCACAAACTACAATTCTTTGGTGGTTTCTGTATGAAAATACATCATGTATGTATATAACTAGAAACACTATACGGCATCCCGATGCACCATGTCTCTGCCCCACAGTTGACGCAGAGCACAGGGCTTTGACTTCATTGGGGACTGGGGGTCCACCTGGAGAGATGAAGGTCTATACTGGCATGATGGTCTGCATCTGTCCAGGAAGGGAAACACGCTCCTAGGTGACAGGTTTAAAGGCTTCCTTGGCAAGCTTTTAAACTAGCCAAGGGGGGAGGTGCTGATAGGAAACAGGAAAGTTCAGGCCTCCCCCCTCAAAGCATGGCAGGTAGTAGGGTAAACACTGAGGTACGGAGCTTGACAGAGGGCAGGACAGGAGTAAATGGAAAAATGGACAAGGGCAATAAGAGCAGGGATGGGGTAAAAAAGGATAAAGCCAACATTAAATGGAGGGCAATGAGTACCAATGCCCGTAGTCTGGGAAACAAGCTTCCAGAGCTAGTAGCCCTGATGGAAGTGGAACACTTGGATATTGTGGAGTCACAGAAACATGGTACACGGAGAACCATGACTGGGATGTCAACATACCAGGGTACACAATCTACAGAAGGGACAGGAGGGTAAAAGAGGAGGTGGAGTAGCTCTCTACATAAGGGAAGGGATCAAAGTAACAGAACTAAAAGGTAAAGGAGGAGGACAAGAGGAACTCTGGGTCACATTGGAGACAGGGAATGGCATCACAATCCGCACAGGGGTTGTATACAGACCCCCGTCTCAAGGGAAGGAAATGGACAAGAAAATGATAGAGGGCATTCTCAAAATGGCTGAAAAAGGGGAGATACTGTTGATGGGGGACCTGAATATGCCAGATGTTAACTGGGCAACATGGACTGCAAGAGCAGGATCATTCTCGATGCCCTACAGGGAGCATGCCTTAGACAGCTAGTGGTGGAACCCACTCGGGAGGGAGCAATATTAGACCAGGTACTCTCAAATGGTGAGAGGATCACAAACTTAGAAGAGTAGACACCTGGGAACAAGCGACCACTGCACAGTGTGCTTCACAATAAACACAACCATGGAAACAAGCCATACAAATACAAGGATACTGGACTTTAGAAGGGCTGACTTTGGCAAAATGGGTGAATACCTGAGGAATGCATTAGCAAATGGCCAGAAAGGAGGGGTGGAAGAACAATGGAGAAAAATCAAAACTGCCATCATGGAGGCAACAAGCCTTGTGTAAAACAAATAAAGAAAACAAAGGATAAAAACCACTATGGCTCTCAAAAGAAGTGTCAGGGAAGGTTAAGGAGAAAAAGGCTGCATTCAAAAGTATAAGGAATCACAGACAGAGCAAGACAGGAACTGTATCAATTAAAAGCAGAAAGAAGTGGGAAGGCAGTCAGAAAAGCAAAGGCCCAAGCCGAGGAAAGGATAGCCAACTCAGTTAAGAAGGGGGATAAAACCTTTTATAGGTACATTAGGGAACATAGAAAGGTTAAGGGAGGGATAGGGAAGATTAATAAAGGAGAGGGGAGGTGGGCAGAGGGAGACAGTGAAAAGGCAGAGATAATGAATGAATGAATAATTTTGCTCAGTATTCACAAAAGAAGAAGAGGAGGAGTTACCTAAACCAAACAGTAGAAGCACTCTGGATAGTGGGGTTGATACCAGTCCATTTAAAGAAGGAAGAATACTGAAAGAACTTCTAAAACTCAAGGTGGGCAAAGCAATGGGACCTGACGGGATTCACCCTAGAATCCTAAAAGAGCTAAGGGAGGACCTAGTGACACCACTAACCACACTTTTTAACAAATCATGGGAAGATGGGGTGGTACCTGAGGACTGGAGGAGGGCAGATGTGATTCCCCTTCACAAAAGTGGGAGCAAGGCAGAAGCAGGAAACTACAGACCTGTTAGTTTGACCTCAGTGGTGGGGAAAATGATGGAATCACTTCTGAAAGAAAGAATTGTTGAGTACCTCGTGGCCAGCGGGGCACTGGACCCAAAGCAGTATGGATTCACAGCAGGAAGGTCATGTCAGACAAATCTAATCGATTTCTTTGACTGGGTGACCAAAGTAATAGACCAGGGAGGGGCTGTGGATATGGCCTACCTAGACTTTAAAGGCATTTGACACAGTCTCACACAAGATTAATAATCAAGTTAGCCAGCCTGGGAGTGGGTCCCAGGGTGGTAGCCTGGAATGAAAACTGGCTGCACAACAGGACACAGAAGGTAATAGTAGATGGAACACATTCTGAAGAAGGGGTTACTAGCGGAGTACCTCAGGGCTCAGTACTGGGTCCAGTCCTCTTTAACGTCTTTATAGGTGACATTGCAGAGGGTCTGGAAGGAAAGGTATGCCTCTTTGTGGATGACACAAAGATCTGTAACAGAGTTGATACACGGGGGGGGTAGAAAGGATGAGAAGGGACTTGGCAAGTTTGGAGGAATGGTCAGACATATGGCAACTTAGATTCAATGCAAAGAAGTGCAAAGTAATGCACCTGGGAAATAAAAATCCAGGAGAAGAGTACACAATAGCAGGGGAGGTACTTACAACAACAATAATGGAAAGGGATCTGGGTGTAGTCATATCAGATGACCTAAAGATGGGTATGCAATGTGAGAAGTCAGTAGGGAAAGCCAGGGGGATACTGGGATGCATAGGGAGGGGCATCACAAGTAGAAAAGGAAGTGGTTATCCCTCTATACAGACAGTTGGTGAGACCCCATCTGGAGTACTCGTGCAGTTTGGAGACCTCATCTATGCAAGGACATAGACAGGATGGAAGCAGTCCAGAGGAGGGCAACTAAAATGGTGCAGGGTCTACATCAGAAACCATATGAAGAGAGACTGAGAGAGCTAATATGTATACCCTTTGATGAAAGGAGGGACGGGGGACATGATAGAAACTTTAAGTACCTCAAGGGAATCAACAAAGTCCAGTAGGTAGCATCTTTCAGAAAAGAGATGTGTAAGAACAAGGGGCACAATTTAAAGTTAGAGGAGGACAGCTCAGGGGTAATGTGAGGAAATTCTTTTTCATGGAGAGAGTGGTGGACACATGGAACTGCCTTCCTGGAGAGGTTGTGGGGTCTAAAACAGTGGAGGAATTCAAACATGCATGGGATAGACATAAGGCAATTATAGTGGGGGGTTGCAGGAAATAGGCTGTTGGTTAACTAGAATCTGCAGCTTATCCAGTAGGTAGGGAAATGGGCAGACTGGGTGGGCCAAGTGGTCCTTATCTGCCGTCAAAGTCTATGTTTCTATGTTTCTATAACTGCAGTCTACTGCCACCTGTTCCCTGCCCCACATGCCCCCTTTCTTCTGCTCCACATTTGAGGCTGCTGCACCCTGCTGCCCACTGTCTACTCCCACACAGTCAGGGATTGTGCACCCTGCTGCCTCCATCCCCTGACTAAAGAATTAGGACTGCTGCACCCTGCCAGTCCCTGCCCAAACAGTTGAGGTTGCTGCACCCTGCTGCCCTCTCTCCCCCACTCTCACAGTTAGGGACGATGTACCTGTTGCCCCCTGTTCATGTCTACATAGCTAGGGCTGCTGTACTGTGCTAAGCCCTAGAGTGCTAGGTTCCCTGCCTCCACAGCTGGGGCTGTTGCACCATACTGCCCTAGCCACCAGACATGGGCCTTTTGCTTCACTCTGCTACCCAATTCCATTGCCCCAAATGGGCAGGGCTGCTGCACCACATGTACCCCATCTCATAGTCAGGGCTTCCGTACCCTGATGCCCCCTGTGGCCTGCACCACAGTCGAGACTTCTGCACCATACTGTCCTCTATCCCCTGTCGCCACAGACAGGGCTGCTGCACCCTGCTCCTTTCTATACAGTTGGGGTTGCTGTGGCCTGCTGTGCTCTAGAACCCCATGCCTCTGCAGTTTGGGCTGCTGCAGAATGCTGCCACTTGCCAAAAGATTCAAAGCATTTGTTTTACCCTGTTGCATGCCTCCACAGTTGAGGCAGTTGCACCCTGCTGTCCCCCTGCCACCAGTGTCAGATCCTGTACTACACTCTCCGGCCCACATCCCTTGTCACAAACATGCATGGCTGCTGCACCCTATCCCACAGTTTGGGCTGCTGCATCCTGATGCCACCCCTATCTCCTGCACAAATGTTCAGAGCTGCTGCACCCTGCTGCCCTCTGTCCCATCTTAATAGTCAGGGCCATGGCACCCTGTTGACCCCTGTTTCTATCTCCACAGTCAGGGCTGCTGTGCTGTGTTACACCTTAGAGTCTCATGCACTCTGCCTCCACAGCTGGGGCTACTGAACCCTGCTATGCACTTCCATTGCCCCACATGGGCTGGGCAGCTGCTCAATGGGCACCCTGTGCCATTGTCAGGGCTTCTGTACCCTGATGCCCACCTGTGTCCTGCCCCACAGTCAATGCTTCTGCACCATGCTGTCCTCTGTCCCCTGCCACCACTGTGCCCTACTGCACCACAAGGCCTCTTGCCTCCACAGACAGGGGAGGGTGCAGTAACTGCCCTTACTCTTGTGCTGCACCCTTTGCAGACAGTTGGGGTTGCTGCACCATGCTGCCCTCTCTCTCTCACCTCACAGTCAGGGACACTGCACCTATTGCCCCATGTTCCTGTCTCAGCAAGGTGAAGCAAAGGATCTGACTCTGGTGGCAGTGGGACAGCAGGGTGCCACTGCCTCAACTGTGAAGGCATGCAACAGGGTGCAGAAAGTGCCCTGAATCTTGTGGCAAGTGGCAGCATGGTGCAGTAGCCCTAAATGCAGACGCATGGGGTTCTAGGGCATAGCAGGCTACAGCAACCCCAACTGTGCAGAAATTAGCAGAGTGCTGCAGCCCTGTCTGTGGTGATAGGAAACAGAGGGCAGCATGGGGCAGAAGCCTCAACTGTGGGGCATGACACAGAGGACATCAGGGTACAGCAGCCCTGACTGTGAGATGAGGTACATGTGGTGCAGCAGCCCTGTCCATTTGGGACAATGGAAGTGGGTAGCAGTGTTCAGCAAAAGCCCCATGTCCGATGGCTAGGGCAGCATGCTGCAGCAGCCCCAGCTGTGGAGGTAGGGAACCTGGCACTCTAAGGCTTAGGACAGTACAGCAGCCCTGACTGTGGAGACAGGAACAGGGGGAAACAGGTATAATGTCCTTAACTGTGAGGGTGGGGGAGAGAGGGCAGCAGGGTGCAGATACCTCACCTGTTTGGGCAGGGGTGCAGGGTGAAGCAGCCCTGATTCTTTAGGCAGGGGATAGAAGCAGCAGGATGCACAATCCCTGACTGTGTGGAAGAAGACAGTGGGCAGCAGGGTGCAACAGCCTCGAATGTGGAGTAGAGGACTGTTGGCAATAGACTGCAGCTGCCTCAACTGTGGGGCAGAGACATATTGACACCCTGGTCAAGACAGTCAACATAAAGATTGGTGCCCTTTACAGGCATTGGAAACACCTATTGCCTGAGGCCCTCCCCCCTCGCAGTACACAGCTCCATATTGTCACATATCGACTATGGTATAGTGATATATGTGGTGGCAATGGATACTGCATTGAAATGAGTACAGGTGGCTCTAAAAAAGGCCTGTAGGCTAGCCCTTGATTTACAGCATGATACACACACCTGTACACTGTATGAACTCACAAACTGGCTATCCCATAAAAACAGGGTCGTTCATCAAACTTGCACCCTAGGGAAAAAAAGCACTACTGGGGAAAACTCTACCCTGCATTGGCAATCTGGTAGTGGCTGCAAACACACCACAGGCCACAAGGGGTAGGACTAGAGGGGCCCTGTCCATCCCCTTCCACCGTACCTCACTCGGACAATGGGCATTTGCCTACCATGCTCCCCTGTGGTTGAATGAATTACCCGAGTACCTCCTTGCCACCACTTGTCTAGCCAAATTCAAAATGGACCTCAAACAACACCTAACTACAATCTCTAAATGCTCCTGCAACTAATCTCGGGTATCTTCTATCCTCTGCCATACCATGTCTAATGCAGCACTTGTCCCCCCCTCGTCTTGTGCCCCCACAGAACCTACCCTTAACAACAACCTGTTGTTTTCCTACCTCCCTGACCATTCCCCCTCCCTCATACTTGCTGATAAGGCTCCTAGGGGCTGCACTATTCTCTGCCTCCAGAACTGTTCACATGTTCCCACCGCTTTTATCTTGTATCTCACAATGTTTTCTATGCTTATGTTTAACAGGGTGAAGTTTTCTGTATGCCCGTCTCTTGTTTACCTCTTTGACCCTGTCTTGTCACTGCCATGGAACCTTTGTAAAAGAGCTTGTGCTCAAAGGTATCTTCTGAACCAATAAAATAGAAAAAATTGAATTGAGACACAGTGCACTGGGATGCCATATAGTGTTTCTAGTTATACACATACATGATGTATTTTCACACAGAAACCACCAAAGAACTGAAATTTGTGAGTTCAGTCACTACATGTGCTTGAAATACTGTTGCAGTGTGTGACAGGCACCTGTTTGTCAATCGGACATGAAAAAACAATTTTCTTACATGAATGTATTTATGAAGGCTACATCAAAGACAAACTGTTTCTGTGAAGGAACAACATTCAGATCTATTTTATATTCATTAAACAGCCCCGTGTTATATAGTTAGAAAAACAAATTCAGAGTTTTGATTAGAAAGAACTAAGACCTGTGATACATGCAAACTGATTTCTCACAGAGAAAATTTCCAATCCTTCAATTCAGCATATTATTTATTTATTTAATTAGTTTTTGTTAACTGGGTAAGTGCACTAGCCATAGAATGACTATTTTCAGGCACAACCTGGGAGAGTACAACAGACAGTTAGACAAATACATTACATCAGTGCAAAACATTACATAATAACAGGTATAACTAACAGTGTAAACTAATACATAAAGAGAAAATAACATATGTGAAAGATTAGAATATTGTACAGTCCATAGTGGGTGAGCAGCAGGTAGCAATGAAACCAAACTGTTTGAGTATTAAACTTAGTGGAAATTCATAATGAAAGCAGCATATGTCAGTGTAAGATATTACACGCTCCAAAGGGGTTACCTACATCCAAGTAAGCAAGCAAAACAATAGTACAAACCATGGCAACTGGTATAGAGAGAATAGGTTCTAGCAGTGTAGAGAAAAGGAAAGACTAAGAGAGAGAGAGGGCTGTCCAACTAGGACCCAATAGCTGAAACAGAGAGAAGAAGGGTGCAACCCAAGGAGGTAGAGTAAGTGCAGAAGTATCCTGTAGGTAGAGGTGGGATATTGAAAGGGAGGAAGAGAGAGTAGGGAACGAGAGAACGTACAAGTGGGCAGAGGGGAAATTTGGTAGGGTCCAGAAGGTGCTATGATTTTAACAGAGAAAAGTTACAGTAGGCAAAGCAGAGCTAGGTAGGGTCAAAACAAGCACATTGGTCTACTGAAGACAGGTACCGTCGCAGCCCACTTTAAAACTAATGTGGAAAGGGGTCTGTCAAAGAGCTAATGGAAGGGAGTTCTAGAACCTAGGGGCCACACTATTGAAAGCTCTGGAGCCTATGGATGTCCAGCATCTGGGCACGGTAAGTAGCTCCTTACCAGCTGAGTGGAGCCCATGGGAGGAGGACTGGGGTGTAAGCAATTCCACCAGTGAGACCAGCATTTTATTTCTAATTACTGAGTTGAAAAGAGAGCCCAGGTAGTATTGTTGGCACACAGAAGGGGAGAGCCAGCACAAGTCGCTATAAAGATTACAGTGGTGCTTGAGTTGTTGTGACAAGGAGGCGTATCTACATATATTGTTATAGGCCCCGTCCCATTTGTGGAGGGTAGTTTTAGATGCAGAAGCAAAACTTGGAACACCGTAAGTGAGATCAGGGAGAAGCATACCTTGGCAATAGCTAGCTTGGCTGAGGGGGTTAGCATACAGTATAGGTGGTTTTACAGGCTACCCCTAGTTTAACATTCACTGATTTACTGATGGACTAATTATGTTGATTGAAATCAAGTGATTGATCCAGGTGAATTCCTGAGTATTTGAAGGATGAAACATTCTCAATTTGCACCCCACACAAGTCAAGAACTACCAGGGACGTTTGACAAGCCCTGAGTTTAGGGACTGAGCCAAATAACATGGCTTGTGTTTTCTTTACAATAGGACAAGTTTATGGGCAGTTAGCCAGGATTGTATGTTATTAAAGTCAGAAGAGAGAGAAGCACTTGTGTTGAAGACACTGTCTGGGCTGGAATAAAGGATGAGATCATCCGCATACAGGATGGATGAGCAGGAGCAAAGACCGTCAGCTATATTATTAATAAATAGTGAGAAAAGAAGGGGGCCAAGGATAGAGCCTTGAGGGACCCCTGTGTTTATGATAGTTTTGGTGGATAAAGAGGAGTTCAATTTCACAACTTGGGATCTGTCAGACAAGTAGCTACTGAACCATTCTACTACAGGGACAGAGAAATTCAGATTTCTGAAAGTAGAGAGAAGTAGGGGGTGATCAACAAGATCAAAGGCTTTAGTGAGGTCAATAAACACAAGCATTGAAACTCACATAATTAGCTTTTTAAAAGGAAGAGAAAGATAGTTTTTAAGCTGATTTATTTAAACACCAACCAGAGACTGGGTTTGTAAGAAACCTAGAGAGCTCAGCAAACAATTAACTCTAGAGAGTGCTGCTCTGATTGGGAATCTGAAACAGCAAGCTACTCCAAAATGATGTCATCGCTCTCTAAGCTTGACTGAGAGCACAGAAATAACTCCACTGTTTTTAGCCACTGTAGAGCAAGTTAACAAATGCTGATTTAAAGAAAACCATAAAACCAAACAACATGACATTTTCAGGAAACACTAATCATGACACAGGGACTTGAATTTCAGCTTTTCAAGCTTTTATTAAAAATACATAAAAACTGTTGCATGTGATTTTTAAAATCATTGCCTCAGAATTAGTAAAGTTAATTTTATATCCTGCCAACAAGCCAAATTCTTGAAGGGCCCACTGAAGATGCTGGAGGGAAGACTGTGGGTCAATGAGAAAAAAAAGAAAGGGAATCATCCACATAAAGGGCCAATTTTTGTTCAACACCACCAGCTGTCATACCCTTAATATGTATATTAGCCCTAATAGAAGCTGTCAAGTGTTCCAGAGAAAGGGCAAATAATGGGAGGACAGGGGCAACCCTGCCTAGTACCCCACCCAAGGGTAAAATGATGTGAAAGAAATCCATTTACTTTAACTTTGGCTTGAGGAGATCTATAAGGTGATGTGACTGCTGCAATGAAGTTTTGGCCTAATCCAAATTTCTCCAGGATGGCAACCATAAATGACCAAGCCACCCTGTCAAGGGCCTTTTTGGCATTCATACGTATTGCTAGCTGGAAGGAGTTTTGGGTACATTGGGCAGTTATAACGTTTAAAAATGTATGAATATTATCCAGAAGAAAACGGCCAGAGATGAAACCGGGTCTGACTGGTGTGAACCAGAATTATAATGCATTACTGTAAGCGGTCCGTGAGAATACCAGTGAAAATCTTGAGGTCCACAGGTAAGAGGGAGATGGGGTGGTATGATTCACACTCTTCCAGATCTCTGTCAGGTTTCAAAATCACTGAAATTTGGGCGAGGTTCCAAGATGGAGGAATACCTCAATTGCCTTCCATCACTTCACTGAAAACAGCCAACACTGAGTCTAAGAGCAGGGGGGCAAATTGTTTATAGAATTCAGATGCAAATCCATCTGTGCTGGGAGCTTTCCCATTCTTTAACTGTTTAATCTTGGCTAAGATCTCAGAAGAGGAAATAAGGGCATTAAGGGAGTCACCTCTTTCCACAGCAAGGGTGGGAAGATGTAATTGGTCAAGGTATCGTTGTACTTGCTCAAGATAGTCTGGGGCACACTCTGGAGTATATAGGGACTTATAGTAATCAGCAAAATACAGGACATTTCAACAGGGTGACTAGTTTAGGAGCCTTTAGCTGGATCTTTAAGGTGTAGCACCACCCTATTAGCAGACTCCTTTCTGAGTTGCCAGGCTAAAAGTCTGTCAGCTCTGTTGCCATGTTCAAAGTACTTTTGTTTTGATTAGCAGAGTTGGCCTTCAATGTGAGCATCTAACAATTGCTTAAGTTTGTGCATCTCTTGTTCCAACTTATGTTTAACTGAGTTGTCTAGGGAGCACTGGTGTTGAAATTCTAAGTCTGCAATCGTGCATTCCAGATCCAGCTGTTTTCAAATATGTTCCTTTTTCACCCTGGAAGAGTATTTAATGATCTTGACTTGGAGATAGCACTTCAATGCATCCCACCTGACCCCCGCCCCTGTGTCCGTTAGAGGATTAGTTTGGAGGAAGGTCTTAATGGCAGAAGTCATTAAATTCTTAAATTCTGCCTCAGTAAGTAGGCTCACATTTAGGCACCAAAGAGACTCTGAGGGCACAGGGGAGGTGTCTAGCTGGATCTGGAGTGGTGCATGATCAGACGCGGTAATGGTGTCAATAGTGGAACTAGTTTGTTTGGGTACCCAGCTGGCCAAAAGTAAAAAAATAATCAATGATGGAAAACATGTTCTACCTGGGTACATAATAGGTAAAATCCCACCCTTGTGGCTGGAGAAAACACCACCCTTCTATCAAACCCATCTCCATACATAAACAAGACAATAACATGCCCATTCTGGTCTACCTCTGCATCCGCGAACCCATTCGATCCATTGAGGGGTTCATCACAACATTAAAGTCACATGACAATCAAACTATGAGCATCCCCAACTGTCTCATGCAATACCTTAGTGAGAAAAAAAGATGGTCTGCCTCTTTGTTCAGGGCATAAAGTTTGAGAAGCATACACTTTTGACCTCTATATTTTCCTTGGAGGCTGATAAACCTCCCTTCCAGGTCAGTGTCAATTTGAGATACCTTAAAAGGGGCATTGTGATGAATTAAAATAGCAGTCCCCCCTTTGGTGAGGATGTTTTACACAGTGGGAAGCATACACTTCCCCCATCCAACTACATCCCAGCTTGAGGCATTCCTGAGGAGATAAATGCATCTCCTGCATTATTGTTCATTTCTTTTTGTAAAGCGCCTTGATATTTTGAAAGGTGCTTAAGTGAAATAAAGTTTATTATTATTAATGATTTTTGGCATTGCAAGTCTTGTAGAATATGGTCCCTTTTGCTTGGGCAATTAATGTCCCATATAAGAGATTATTTTAAGATCACCCATAATGGGACTGCCAGTTAAAAACCTTATCATATCTGCATTTGAGGTTTATACAGAAATGTAATAAAAGGTAACCTAAGCCTATCATAATATTCTAGCCTATTATCCTGAAATATTTTATTTATTTATTAGAAAGAATTGGATTACATTTACCTTTGTGCTAAGAGCTCGTTTACAAAGGTTCCTCATCAGTACAGTGAATTAGAGAGATACAGAGACAAAAAAAATACATATTAGCAGTAATAATATACAGGAAGGCAATCAGATGATACAACATAAGATCTTAGCTAGTTACAGACTAGGGGAGTGAAAAATATGAACATGTTGAGACAGTTCTTGTTATAAGTGCGGCAGGTGGGGAAAACAGAAGTTTTTTTTTATTGGATGGTGGGCCTACAACCAGTGCCTGTTGAGAAGGACAGGACCTAGAAAGGTAAGAATAAGAGGTGAGGGGGTATGATCAGTGGGCAATGAGAGTGATTGATCAACAGAGAAGAACATGGGTTGAGGGGAGGAGAGGGGGTATGGGTCAATTTACAGAGGGGTGGGCCTTCACTGCATGGTATCTGACTAGGCAGAATTGAAGGGAAGGGGGAGGGAACCATAAGGAGAGGAAGACCAAAGGGGGGGAGGAAGGGAGGTGTAAAAAAACTAGGGGGGTTGTAGGGGAAAACGTGGGCAGTGGGCTTCAGAAAGGGAGGTAGGGGGTGTATATTATGTTTGTTGGTCACAGATTACTGGTACAGTACATGTGATACATCAAACAGTACTAAAAATACTTGTTGAAGAATTATATATTAAGCACAATAGCCACAGTCAATGGTTGATATAAGCAGGGCACGAAGCTTGGTTTTGAATAGATCTAGTTTTATTCCAGTTAGGATTTCGTTGGTCAGTGTATTTAACCAATAGGGCATCCGATATTCTTAGGATCGTTGGCCTTGGGAGATCTGTTTGAAAGGGACTAAGAAGGATCGGCTGTTAATACCTCTAGTACTCCTATGTTATTAGACTTGCTGAGTAGTTTCTGAACACTAGGGAGAGTTAAGCCCATTGTGGATTTCATGGCCAGTAGGCAAACCTGGTACTTTATCCTGCTGTCTAGGTTTAGCCAACCGGATTGTGCATAAAGTTGACAGGTGTGGGAGAGGCGATGAGCTCCTGACACAAGTCTGCATGCCTTATTGAGCATCATTTTCATATGCTTGAGGGATGAGTCGGTTGCGGCACCATACGCCACCACCAGTCCATAGTCTATTATAAACAGAACTGAACTAGTCACCACTAGATTTAGCACTTCATTGGTGAGAAACTGTATATTTCTGTGGAGAACTCCGAGTTTGGCATTAGCCACTTTGGCAATGAGATCGATAAGCTGGGTAAAACTGAGAGAGCAGTCTAGGGTAACCCCTAGGTACTTGAAGGTTTGCATCATTTCAAGTGGTTCATTAATGCAGTTTATTACAATCAGGTGATGGGTCCTGTTTCTGCTATGAGAGGAGGCGAACAGCATGTTTTTTTTTTATAGTTAAGCAGCAATTTTGATTTTAAAAACCACACTTCGATTGCGGAGAAATTGGATGGCATTAGAATTTCTAATGCTACTGGATCAGTGTGGCTTAAGTATAGTGCTGCATCATCTGCATAAAGTAAGATTTTGTCATTAAGTGAAAGTGGTAGTTGGTTCAGAAACAGACTGGACCCAGGATGGAGCCCTAGGGGGCCCCATTTACTACACTGTGGCTCTCTGAGAAAATGTCTATGATTTTCACTCTTTGTACTCTTTCTGAGAGGCAGCTTTTAAACCAAGTTACAGACTCAGTGGATAGGCCAATGTGCAAATGTTGGGTTAATAGTAGGTCATGGTTAATTGTGTTGAAGGCCTTGGTGAAGTCAATGTAGGTTGTCCCCACCAAGAGCCCCCAGTCTAATGCATCATACATGTACCCTGTAAATTCAACTAGGGCAGCAGTGGTACTGTGCTGCTTTTAAACCCATGTTGTTCAGGGCATTGCAGCTGAAATTTGTCAAGGTACTCGATAACTTGCTCATACATGATGCGTTCTAATACTTTGGACAGTGAGGGGAGGATTGAGATAGGTCTATAATTGGGATGGCTAGTTCTATCTCCACTTTTGAATACTGGCATTACAATGGTGGCCTTCCATAGTCGAGGGAATTTACCAGATGCAATTGATAAGTTTAGGATGCTTGTTAGAGGTGGGAGTAACACGTCTAAGGTGAGTGTGACAAGTTTAAGGTCAAGTGAGTCACTACTTGCTCTTACCTTACCGAGAACTTGAGAGATGTATTTTTTGGCCTCAGCTAGTGTAACAATTTTCAGGTGGGGGGGCTTGTCAAGGGGGAGTAATCCTTCTTCTCCAAGTTACTGGTGCTAGAGAGTTTGAAGAAGTCAAGCGGCAGCACATTTCTGAGGTCAATGAAGGCCTTATTGAATGTGTTGGCAATGATACTGGGGTCTTGTGTTGGGGCACCATCAATATTTAGCACAGTGGGGGAGATTTATTTGGTTTGCCATTATGGGTCTTAATGTTTTCCCAGAATTTCCGAATATCACTCCAGGTGTTAGCCAGTTCACTTTTGAAATGCTGACATTTGGCCCATTTGTATGGCCCAGGTACACTTGTTATGGGCTGTTTTACAGGCCTGTAAGTCTACCTGTGATCAGATGCTTTTTGCTGTGTTCCAGAGATTGTATCTGACCCTCATCTGCTCGAGAAGTGGTGAAATGCATCATTTAGATGCGTCTTTGACTTTGCATTTTGAGTAAGGGGCAAATATATCACAGGACTCATTGAATTTTTTAATAAAGCTCTTAAGAGCTATGTCTACATCTCTAGTAGTGTGGATAGCATTCTAGTCCTGGCATTCTAGCTGAGCTTTTAGTGCACCCAATTTCTGCTCTTTTTAATACCCTTGTTGTGACTATCTCGGCAGGGATCTTGGGGGATTTGTTGGACCAGGTACAAAGTATGGGAGAGTGGTCACTGAGTCTGAGAGGACCTCAGTGCAGGAAATTCTCTCTGGCCGTATGGTGATTAGCCAGTCAATTAATGTACTAGTCCCTGTTCGATAATTTTGATGAGTGGGGTAGTCAACTAGCTGGGTCATGTTAAGGGAGGATAAGGCATCTCTGTACTGCGCCGCATCCGAGGAGTTCCAGTTAATGTTGAAATCTCCCACTGTGAGAAGCTTGGTATTGTGGTGGAGATCAGTGAGGTAGTCAAGGACCACCTTGAATCCTCAAGCTTGATCCTTGGGAGGAATATATACTGACAGTACTATTAGGCTTTTCCCTTGTGTGCCTAGGAGTATTTTTGGTGCTAGTATTTGGGAGTTGTTGCTGGTTTTGACTAGAGGAAACATTACCCCCTGGATGGGGTCTTTTATGTAAATTACACATCCTCCTTCACGTTTGCCTACCCTGTTGAGTCTGAAGGATGTGTATCTTTGAATCTGGATGACTGTGTCAGCTACTCTTGATGTGAGCCGCATCTCGGCTACCAAGAGAATGTCAGGTTGACGCTGGGTTATCCACATTTACAGTGAGTCAAACTTTGCCAGGAGGCTGCATATGTTCATGGAGGCAATTGTTAAACCCATATGGTTTTTATGTTGAGCTGGAGTATGCTGCACTGGGTCAGGGTCTGGGTGGATATTACTCGAGAACAGCAATAGTACCCAAGACAATCTTATAGCCTGCCACTTCAGATACGTTATTGCTTGTGAATGGTTATAGATTTTGTATTGTTTATTCTTGCTGTTTGTTCCATAGATTATGAAGCAGAGTATCAGCATGGGGGGGGGGGGGTAGGTGCCTGGTGGGATTACAGGTGCCAGGCCATGTGATGTTAGCACACTCCTGTCAGATGGACGATCAGGGGTAGACGTGGTTTTCGGGCTATGCCAATAGAATAGGGATTCACAATGAGTTGTGTTTGAATATGTGTGGAGGCTACTCTGTGAGGTGGGGTGGTCAAAGTGAGGGGAGAGGCTTAGTTATTACTGCCATTATGAACGTGTTAAATGTGACTAACCGACACATTATGCAGCCATATTAATGGTATTTTAGAAATTAGGCACCTGCTTGACACTAGTAGGGGAGAAAATGGAGGGGAGAGAGAACAGAGCTAGAGGGAGGAGGAATCCCAGCTGGGAGAATACACATGTCAGGAAATAGAGTAGCTGGAAACATTGAGTTTGGGCGGCAGACAGGCAGTGAGAAAGGGGTGGGCAGATCAGGTCAGGGGAGCAATACGAGATGGGAATGCACTTGGCAGGTGATGGGGTAGCCGTCACTTCAAATTAGAGAAGCAAATGGGCAGAGAAAGAGTGTGAAGAGATGATAGAACTAGAAGGAGGAGTTACACTAGATAGGGAATATGCTTGGCAGGAAACAGTGTTGCTGTCACTTTAAGCTTGAGGAGCTGGCCAGCAGTAGCCTATAGAAGTGAGGTAGCAAGCTGAGGCAGAGTTTAAGTGTATTTAAACTGTGCCAGGCACGGGTGAGTGGGCCAAAAAATCAAGCTTCTAGAGCTCCCTTCCTGGAGGTAACCAGTCCCTGAGGGCGAGTCCGTACCTAGGCTTCTGTGAGGGGTTGGTGGCATTAGACCCAGACTGCAGATGGCAGTTGGGAGGGTTGGGTTCATCAGAGAACCATGGCTATGACACTCAGACTGCCTGAAATAAGAAGGACAGGGGAAATTAAATGAGAGGCAGGAGGTGGGGGCTGTTCATGGAGCTAAAGAAATGCAAATGGCTAAACGGAGGTGCAGACCAAAATGTTAGCAAGGTGCCCAAGGTCTGAAAGAGCAAGATCAGTGTACTCAGACCACCTGAAAAGGAAAGGACAGGGGTAAATTAAATAAGAGAGGTGGGGGGGTGGGGGCTGTTCATGGAGCTAAAAAGAAATGCAAAATGGCTTAAATGGGGGTGGGTTGCAGATCAAAGTGTTAGGCAAGGTGCCACATAGTCTGAGAGAGCAAGAGCAGGGCTAATTAAAACACAATACCAAAGTAAAAAGGTGAAAAAAGGGGTGAGAGCTTAAGACCTGACCTAAGATTGCTGCTGGGTCTTGAGAGGGAACACTATGCAGGCACTTAGATTAAATCAGCAAAACCTGAATTCAAAAACACTAGTAAGACAGTGTTAATAGAAATCAAAATCCAGTAAAATATAATTCAAGCATTAACAGTGCAGAGCAGTGCAGAGCTATAAGGGGCCAATCGGAGTGCTCCTGGTGCTAACTGCAGTTAATGGGGTCACAGCAGGAATAGGCGCTGGAATTAAACTCAGAAACATCTGTCCTCATGTAGAAAAGAAAAATCAAGCTCCTAGAGCTCCCTTCCTAGAGGTAATCGGTCCCTGAGGGAGAGTCCATACCTGGGCTTCTGTGAGGGGCTGGTGGCTTCAGACCCTGACTGTGGATTGGCAGTCGGGTGGGTCGGGTTTGTCAGACAACCACAGCTGTGGTACTCAGACCATCAGGGCTTCTGTGAGGGGCTGGTGGCTTCAGACCCCTTTCTACCCTAGCACATTCATTCAAAAGATTTAATCATTTTGAATATGGGGACACATGAATATCCTTCCAGCATTGCAGCAAAACTCTTTTTGCCAGTATAATAGCTAACATTTCTAGCATATCCATCATACTGTGTTTGCAGCAAAAAAACTAGAGCCTTGTATCAAAATTTCAGGACTATATGGAAAATCCACCCCCCAACAAATACCCAGTCAGTTAGATGATCCTATTCCAATACATTTTCAATACAGGTCACTTTAACAGCTTGTGTAGTAATGTCCCCTTCAGATTTTGACATCTTTGGCATCTGTCTGAGATTATAGAGGAAAACTTACTTAACTTAGTTGGCTTATAATAGGCCCTATGTATTACATTAAACTATATTTGCCTACATTTATTACATTTCTCTAACTCTTTAGCTGATTCCGCCACTATCTGCCATTGAACATCCGTTATTTCAACTTACAGATCCTTTTTCCACACACCCCTTAATCTAGTTAAATTATTTAAGTTTGTAGAACTTAACAAACCATACATTTTACCAATCTTTTTGTTAGATGCTAAATTGCCTATCAGGAACTGTTCAATCAGAAATATGTCTATCATATCTAAATGACCTACAGTCTTTTGTACTGTTTTTTTAAAATGTAGATATGATAAAAAAATGACTATCTGGCAAAGCAAAGATTCACTTAAGATCTTCAGAACTGGCAAATTTTCCATCTATATATAAATGCCTCAACTGGGTTATACCTTTTTTATTCCAGAACATAAAATATTAATTATTAGCATTAGTTGGCAAATACAGTATGCATTATAGAGTATTGACAAAAAATTTTAAATTTTCCCTTTATATTTTAAAATATTATGAGCTTCGTGCCAAATCCTTACAGTATTTTTCAAACAAAACACAACCACCACATGATGCTTTACCCATAGGGTATTTCTAATATCCTCCCATAGAGTTGAGGCAATTTCTGAGTGGAACCAATAAGAACCCCATCCTCCAAGTGAAAACAATAATATAAGGGTTCTAGCTGAGCTGCTAAATAATAGAAATAAATGCTAGCCCCACCTTGTCAGCTGGGTAACGCATCTTTGATTTTGTAATTCTAGGTTACTTCCCATTCCAAATAAATCTAATAATTTGCCTGTTCAAACTTTCCATAACCCCCTTTGGAAGTCTATAGGAATTGTTTGAAAATGAAATAATAAATGCGGAAGAATATTCATTTTAACCAAATTAACTCTACCACATAATGTAAAAGGCAATAAGCACCATCTATCCAAATCTGCAAAAATCTCCTTACACAGCTTAGTGTAATTTAACTCTATGAGTTCTTCAGTTCTAGCTAATTGGATGCCCAGATGTCTGAAGGAATTTGATATCTTTACTTCTATATTCTGTGTTACTGAGAGAGCTTGAATATCCAAGTCTAACTTCAAAACTTCATTTTTTCCCAAATTGATCTTATAACCAGACACTCTTGAGAACCTGCACAGAAGTTGTAACAAAATAGGAAGATTTATTTCTAAATTATCCAGAAAAATCAGTGCATCATCATCATAAAGTGAAATCCTTTCCTCTACTCCAGTGTAGCAGATGTTCTTGATCGCTAAATTTGAATATATTAATTCTGCCACGGATTCTATGAATAAGGCAAATAACAATGGAATTAAGGGGCATCCTTGGAGTGTTCTTCTCTTTAAAGAAATTTTTTTAGAAATAGTCTGATTAGTCTTCACTTGCGCTACTGGAGTGGAGTAAATAATATCCACGTAGCTGACAAAGAGAGGCCCAAATATGAACTTTTAAGACACTTTCTTAAATATGTCCAATCAACATGGACAAATGCTTTTTGGCATGGTGTCCAATGCCAGGAGGGCAGCAGTTGAAGAGTTTTCACCTAAGATAACATTTAATGCCCTGCTGACATTATGCACCAATTTCCTTCTCCAGATGAAGCCAGTCTGATCAGTTTTGATAATTTTATTAATAACTGTATTTATTCTTTTTGCCAATATCTTGGCAAATATCTTACAGTCCAAATATTGTAAAGATAGCAGTCTATACGAGCTGCATTTCAGAGGGGTCTTTATCTTTTTTAAGGATCAGGCCGATAATGGCTTCATCGAAGGAAGGAGGTTTACCATCCATTGACAGCATGCTATGGACCACTAATTGTAGATGAGGTGCCAGATCATCCAAAAAAATAAAAATAATTTTCAAATCCATCCAGGTCTGGTGATTTCCCAATCTGTGATTTATGAATCACAGTCGTAATCTACTCTAATGATGTTTCTGTGTCCAAAAACTGGCTTTCTAATATGTCAAGATGGTTCAAATAATTTCCGTTCAGAAATTCCCCCAACTTCCTCCTCTGTAGAAGGGCTTTCATCTGGACCTTCAGTCCCTGCACCTGACATCCTGGTTCTGAGTGGCTAGAGTTCTAGGCTTTGGATCTCTCCGATGAGGTCCTCCACGTTGTAGAGGCCTCTCGGAAGGAGTTGTCTCATCAGTGCTGTGGCTTCAAATGGAAAAGATTTTCCTTTTGGTGTCAGTGCAAGGAGCTTGATCCCTTGTCCTGTATGGTGGTGAGTGTTTTTGACTACCTGTGGTCCCTTTCTGTCAGGCCTCTGATCAACAACCCACAAGGTGCACCTGGCAGCCATCTCTGCATACAGGGCATGGGCTGATATGCCGACGGTGGCACAGGAGAAGGTGTTGTGTGCTTATTCAAGGGCCTTGACCACTTGCCCCCGCCAGTACATGAGCCACCACCACCTTGGGACTTGTTCCTGGTTTTGGCGATGCTGATGGGCAAACTTTTTGAACCAGTTCACAGGTATGAGATGTCATACCTGTCATGGCAGACTGCCTTCCTGGTGGCTGTCACTTCCTCCGGAAGGATCAGTGAGCTCCAGGCACTTTCAGTGGAGTCTCCTTACCTGGTCTTCCACAAGGACAAGGTTGGCCTCCACCCCAATCCGAAGGTTATTTCAGAGTTTCACTTTAACCAAGTGATGAATCTCCTGGTATACTTTATACATTGGACAATCAGGATCCCCTGTTGTCTCCGAAGGATTTTCAATTGCCAGCCAGCCAGTTTGTAGCCGTATTTTAGCTTTGTCTGTATTTTTCTCCCACCTCTGGCCTCTATTAAATACACATGTAGCTCATCCATCCCTGCTAAACTGCCTCTCGATTGTCTACTGCAAAGCTCTAGGCTCTTCCCAGTCCTCCTGTAACCATAGCCTCATATACTTTGCCATTTATATTTTTCTGCCCAGCTTATCTAACATGGGCAGCTTTGCTCACCTGCTCTAATCTCCCCTGGACAATTAAGATCCTTTTATTCTCCCAGTTGCTGGGGTCCTCCTATTTTTCTTCACTAACCTACCCCCTGTATCACTTGCCTGTTCACAATGTTTATATTCCAGACCAGGAAGCTACTCCTTCTGAGTTCCATCATGGCCTGTCTCCATCTATTTGACCCTTCTGCTCCAGGAGAGGTAACCTCATCCCTTTACCTGATACTTTCTTTGCATCCATCCCCGAACCCCCTGCCTCTCAAGTGAACTGAATCCCCCCCTCATACCTCCGCTATCTTGCCCACCATGAAAAAACAATCTTGCAAGTCTCCCGGACAAGGTATTTTTATAAGTCACCCTTCCTCCATCCCCCCTCCATTCAACCTAGGCTATGTCTGCTCCTCTTGTCAGGTGACATTGAACTGAACCGTGGCCCCTGAGTGGGTGCCAAACAAAATCTCTTCCCCTCGTGCCCCTCCGGTCAAACTCAAAAGGGCTCACAATTGCCTACATGAACATGCAAAGCATCAGGCATAAAATGGCTGAACTTGAGGCCTGGACCCATCACTACAAGCCAGATGTCCTTTGCATTACTGAGGCCTGGTTAAAACCCTGAATCCTACCTCATGAGGTCTCACTACCTGGCTTCTCCTCTTTAGACGTGATCGACCTACTAAGCGAGATGGAGGTGTACTAATCTATACCAAGGCTGAGCTGTATGTTAGTGAACTCTATGATATACGAACCAATCCTAACATAGAACAGCTATTTGTCTCAGTTACCCTTGGTCAAATCTTAATCTTAACCATTGGATGTGTTTATTTGCCACCAAGAAGCATCAGCGTCCATTGCAGATCTTCTCTCCAGTCTCGACTCACTTCTTCCTAATGATACTATACTCTTCGGAGACTTTAACCTCGACTGAATGGGACCCAACTGTGCCCAATGCCTAGATGTTCTCATGAACATTAGGTTTTAGCAACTATCCAGAACTTGCTTTTGAATTTGAATATTCAGTTGTGTCTTGAAAAACACTGCCACCCCCCCAGAGTTGGCTGTGTAAAGTGTGTGGAATCCCAGACACCTAAAATAATTTCTGAAGAAACAAAAACCCCTTTCTAGGATATGACTTTCATGCAAACAAACACAGTTTATTTTTTTTCCATTTAATTTCAGTCATTATCCACCTAATTTTATTTCTGTCTGTCCCCCTTTAATGTTTCTTGATATTACCTTCAGTACACCAACTGCTATTCCCCTCTTAAAACACCAACTGAGAAGCTGTATAATGGTGTGATGGCAGGGAGGGGCACAGACAAATTAAAACAGAATTTTTTGTACCATGAATTCCTTGCTAAAGAACTTCCTGTTTTTAACCTAAACAGCTGACCTAACCCCCCAAAAACTTTTCCATTCACACCGACTCTCCCCGTTATTCCTAGGAACACCGAGGAAACAATATTCATGAGGCCTAACCCTAACTCCTCCAACTCCTCCAACTCCTCCTCTTTTTTGATCCCCTATTAAATAGATGAATGTGGGTTACTACTTGTAACCCTCCGAGTGAGACTAAGATGAAACAACATGTGTTCCCTGCCTTAGCCATACTCAATTATGTTAAGCTCTATTTCCCTACTAGTCAGCAATATCCCACATTTTTAGGGATTTCCCTATTCCATAAGACAAACATAACTTTATATCTCTTTTTTTATCTTTCTTATGTAAATCCTCAGTTTCCAATGCCTCCCCCATGTATTCACCTAGTCATATCTATCTATATCTATATCTATATCTGTATCTGTATCTGTATCTGTATCTGTATCTGTCTCTGTCTCTGTCTCTGTCTATATCTGTCTCTGTCTCTGTCTCTGTCTCTGTCTCTGTCTATCTCTATCTCTATCTCTATGTATGTCTGTATCTATATCTATATCTATCTCTGTCTCTATCTCTATCTCTATCTCTATACTGTTTTCAACCTGCCTTTTCCTTCTGCAAAACTTTAGTGTGACTACCATCACAACAACTAAAACTGTTATTCATATTATCTGCTTTTTGTTTACTTATTACACTTTATGCCCCCTATGTCACCCAGTCTGACCCCTCCTGCCCCTCTCCCCAGTCCCTTCACCCCACCATGCCTGGGACTTACCAACTGATCTGTGCAATGCCCCATGGCTTATGCCCTGCAGCAGGGCTGCCTGGGGACTCCCCCGTTACCATGGAGGACCTTTAGCTGGGTTGCTGGTCGGCGAGCCCATTAGGCAGGTGCGGGGCCTGCAGGGTAAGGTGGCATCATCCTGCAGGCTGGGGGCTTTTTCCTTTTTCCACCACTAACCCTGTGATGTCAATTGTGTGACAGGTGCGCGTGCGTCCACATGCCTGGCCATGCTAACATTGACCCTCCCATTCTTGTCTGTGGTGCTCAGCTGCCAGCCATGGTCACCCAAGTGGCAGCACAGCACCAGAGGCATGACCCCCCCAGAGGTCCCTCTGACCAGCCTTTCAATGTCCTGGGCTTGTTCCCAAACCCGACAGTCCAATCCATATTATCTGCTTTTAAACTAAGGATTCTGCATCTTGAGAATTTTTACTCTCATCTGGTGCTTTAGCTGTTACATCACTGGTCAGACCTGGGGGTCTGACTTCTGTAGGATATGTATTCTTAGCTACTGAGTCCACAGAAGAAAAGGAGGGTGCAGTCAAGCCTGAAGATAATATCTTTTCAACATGATTTTAATATTTTCTCTTTAGCAAAATAAGACCTTACAGCTCTTTCTGCAACTCTTAGATCAAGAAAGGTCTGAACCCTGTCCTGAAAAAAATACCTGAAGCTTTGTGGGGGGGTATCATAGTAAAGTGTATCCTTTTCCACCAAGAGATTCTTGACCTGGAAAGTTCTGACTTCTAATAACCTCAGGAGGTAAATCAGGATATACCTGTATCATAACATTTTTTGTATGCTGGCCCTTCTCCACTAGAGATTTCCTCAAGATGTCTTCCCTTTCTGGATAGTTCAAATGCTTAATATATACAAACTGTGGAAATTTACCCTGGTAATTAGGAGTAAATGCTGCTCTGTGAGCCCAGTCTAGTTCAATTTTGTTTTCCAGAAAGCTCCTGCCCAGAGCTTCAGTAATCAATCTTTCAGACTACATTAGGGGATCTGACTCTTCAACTCCCTTTGGAATTCCTCCCTGCTTCAAGTTGTCCCACCTAGACTTCATTTCTAGGTCTGGTACTTTTTGGACCAATGCTTGAAGTTCCTTAGTCTGTGCAGTAACCATAATTGTTAGAGGGCTTACCTTATCTTCTGTATTACTAACTGTATTTTCCAGCTCTGTTGTGTAGCAGGACAGTGAATCCATCTTGTCTACCAGGCCTGTGATTGTTTTCTATTCCATGTGACAGGGGGGAGAACCATGTTCAGTGGTGGGAGTCAGGGAGGTATACTGTACCATGCCATGTTGCAGTGCTGGAGAGCAAGGTTGAGGGTGAGTACTAAGGCAGGCATACCTCACTACACCATATTGCAGGGGGGGGGAGAACAATTTTGAGGTGGTCACTCATGGAGGTATATCTCACAATGCCATGTTGCAGGAATGGAGAACTAGGTTGGGGATGGAAGTCAGGGAGCTCTACCTCACCATGACATGACGCAGGAGTGGGAAAACAGAGCTGAATGGGTACTTACAAAGATATACCTCACCGTGCCATGTTGCAGGGGGTGATAAATAGGTTCAGGGTTGGTAGTCAGTTAGGTATACCTTGCTGTGTCATGCTGTGGGTGGGGGAGGGAAAATAGGTTTGGGGTGGTAATCAGGGAGGTACATCTCACTATGCCATGTTGCAGGGGGTGAACACTGGGCTGAGGGGGGTATTCACTGAGGGATTCCTCATTATGCCAGGTTGCATAGTGGAGAACCAGGTTGGAGGGGTAGTCAGGGAGGGAGGGAGGGATATGTCACCGTCCATGCTGCAGGGGTTGGAAGATGATTGTGGAAGTGCATGAAGAAGGATACCTCTGTATGCCAGATTGCCGATGAGGGGAACATAGTTTGTTGTGGTACATGGCAAGTAATACCTCACTGCACATGTTGAAGGGTGGAGAAGCAGGTACATGAAGGTAGTCCTGGAGGTATACGTCACCATGCCATGTCACTGGAGCGGGGACTGAGTTGAGGGGTGCACTCAGGGAGGTATACCTCACCATGCTGCCATGTGGTGGAGGGAGAACGATGTTCACTGGTGGGAGTCAGGGAGGTATATTGCACCATACCATATTGCAGTTCTGGACAACAAGGTTGGGGTGTATTAAAGCAGGTATACTGCACTGTGTCATGTTGCAGGAAGGGAGAAGAATGCTGAGGTGGTACTCATGGAGGTATACCTCACAATGCCATGTTGCATAGAGGGAGAACCAGGTTGGGGGTGGTAGTCGGGGAGCTCTATCTCACCATGATGTTGCAGGGGTGGGAGAACAGGATTGAGTGGGTACTGAGGAAGGTATACCTCACCATGCTATGTTGTAGGTGTGGGAGAACCATGTTGAGGTGGGTACTCAGGGAGGTATACCTCATCATGCCATGTTGCAAGGGTGAGAAATAGGTTGGAGGTTAGTAGTTAGGTATACCTCACCGTGCCCCGCTGTGGGTGGGAGTGGAATAATAGATTTGGGGTGGTGGTCAGGGAGATATAGAAAACAAGTCAAAAGCCAACCCAACAGCTGGATATGCAGGGAAAATGTAGAGCCAGGAAAAAAGCTAAATCACTGCACCATCTACCAACCTCAAAATAAGCAGTCAACACAGCATTCGGACATAAAGCTTTAATGTGCAAGTGAAACCACAGAACAGGTAAGAATCAGGAGAACTGAGGTGAGGTGGGAACTCATGGAGGTATACCTCACCATGCCATGTTGTAGGGGTGGGAGAAATTTGCAAAGGTGGGTACTTATAGAGGTATACCTCACGGTGCCATATTGCATATGGGAGAACTAGGTTGGGGTAGTGGTAGTCAGGGATGTATACCTGACTGTGCCAAGTTGCAGGGGGTGAAAACCAGGTTTAGGGGGGTATTCACTGAGGTATACCTCATTGTGCCATGTTTCAGGTGAGAGAACATGATTTGTCAGGGTACATGGGGAAGTATACCATACCCTGTCCTGTTGTCAGGGTGGAGAGAATAGTGTTCTGGGAGGCAGTTAGGGAGGGATACCTCTTCATGCCATGCTGGGGAGTGGGAGAACCATTTTGAGGGGTGTAGTCACGCATGGATATCTCACTGTGCCATCTTGCACAGTGGAGAACTTATTTTGGCAGGGTACATGGGGAGTTATACCTCAGAGTGCAATGTTACGGGGTGGACAGAACAGTGTTCGGGGTGGCAGTCAGAGAGGGAAATGCAATGTTTCAGGGGCTGTAAGAGGGTTGTGGGGGTGCATGTGGAGGGATGCCTCCATGTGGCCAGTTGCAGAGGGGAGAATTGGGTTCAGGGGTGTAGTCATTGAGGGATGCCTCACCATGCCATCTGAAGGAGGAAGATGACTGGAGGTGACTGGGAGGATACCTCCACATACAGGTTGCTGGGAGGGAACATGGTTTCACGGAGTGGTACATGGGGTGATACCATACTAAGCAGTGTTGCAAGCTGGTGAAGCAGGTGCAGGGAGGTAGTCATGTAGGTGGACCTCACCGTGCTATGATATGGGGGGGAGGGGAAAACCCCAATGAAGGGGTTACTCAGGGAGAAATACCTAATTTTGCCATGTTACTGGGTGGGGAATAAACAGGTTGAGGGTTGTGCTCATGAAGGCATAACTCAACATGCCATGTTTCAGGGGTGTAAAACAGGGTTGAGTGGGTAGTAAGGGAGGTATACATCACCATGCCATGTTGCAAGGGTGTAGAACAGGGTTGAGGGGGTAGTAAGGAAGGTATACATCACCATGCCATGTTGCTGGTGTGGAGAACAGGGTTTAGGGGGTTGTAAGGAGTGTATACATCACTATGCCATGTTGCAGAGGTGGTTGTGGGTAAGGGAGTATACACCACCATGCCATGTTGCAGGGGTTGAGAACAGGGTTTGAGGGGTACTAAAGCAGGTATACCTCACGTGACATGTTTTGGTGTGTACGAACATGGTTGAGTAAGGTTCTCATTGATGGATACCTCACCATGCCATGTATCAGTAGGTGGAAAATGGTTGGGGGTGCATGTGGGGGGATACCTCCATGTGACTGCATGCTGCAGTGAGAATGGGGTTGGGGATAGTCAGGGAGGAATAGCTCACTGTGCCATGTTGCGTGGGGGTAGGGTGTTGGATAACTGTGCTCAGGGTGTAATTCAGTGAGGGATACCGCATCATGCCATGTTGCGGGGGGGATAACTGGGTCGAGGGTGGTAATCACAGAGGGATACAACATTGTGCCTTGTTGTGGGGTGTAGAATATGGTTGTGGGGATGCATGCAGAGTGATACTTCTACATGACAGGTTGCAGGGAGGAAAATTGGGTTCAGTATGTAAGTCAGGAAAGGATACCTCAGTGTGCTGCGTTGGCCTGTGCACAGCATGGATGTTGGCTAGATGTGCATAATGCCATGGCTATGCCCCTCTGTCTATGTTCCACAAATGACAAGGTTCATTGTTCTCAGCCCATACAGTGTGCACATATGGTTGGTTATCATGTCTGACATTTCTGTTTTCTCAGACATTCTGATTCTTAATTGAGACCTGCAACTGTTTCCACTGCTGACATATACTCCTCCTACTGCTTGGGGCCTCTCCCCAATTATGTCTTGACTGATTCTATGCTCTTCTCACTCAAGTCTCACTGTACTAATGTGTACATAATACCTATGTATATAGTTATTGTTTTTCCCAACTGCAAATTGTTCTATATGTATTTGTTCTACCTGATGCATTATATATTGTTTGTATTACTCCCTGTGTTATATTATGATTTCCCTATAATGTCATGCAAACATACCCAGGTCCAGCTTGCAAATGAGTTTCACTCAGTGGTGTTTCGCCTGGTAAAATAAAGATTGATTGATTGATTGATTTATTGACTAACATTCCTTTTTAACTAAATAACTATTTTTTATTCCTCCTTCTCTTCAAAGATTGTTCAAGAAATTGTTCAAGAAATGCTGGAGAAGTATGAGTCAGAGAATCATGTACTCATGGAAGAATCACCAGTGGATGAGGTACCATTGTACTGTCACTTCACTTCACTGGGACTGTTACGTTGAAACATTTTATATTTGCCACTGTTATTTTAATTTGTCTCCCTGTAGATTCCTGTTATCTCTGAACATTCCAACTCCACCCATGTTGGTATTCAGTGATCCTTGAAAAACAGCACATCTGCCAAAGTTCAGACTGACAATCGAGAAGTAGAGGTTGGTACACTTGTGTGATGCCATGTATAGGAATCGTGACAAAATCAGTTGACAACTGTGTATTACATTGTTCATTGAATGACCAAGAAATACACATGTGTAGCTTTCTTACTACTTCTAAGGGGGCTAGTAGGGTATTGTTTTGGGGCTGTTGAAATTTTGAAACTTATATTGGTGCTGTAAGTGGGCTCATTTGTTTTGATGTTTCACTGTGTAGCAGGCTGAAATTGTCTTACTTCTTAAAAGGGGCTAGCAGGGAACCATTTTGGAGCTGTTAAAACTTTGAAATCTATTTTGGTGTGCTTTGAGAGGGGGCTGTCATTCCTTTACATTGGAGGCCTATTTATTATGCTTTCTTCTGATTTCAAACCTGTTTGGTGTGATTTTACTATATCTAATTTCAAGCCCATTTTGGTGTATTGTTGGTGAGGCTGTTTGAATTGGAGACCTGTTTCTTTTGGTATCAAACCTATTTTTTGTGTTTTGAGTGGAAGTGTGATTGTTTTTTGCTGGCTTCACTAGCTGCAAAGTTTAGTGCATAGTGGGGGAAGGATGCTAATGGTCTGACCAGGGGCTTCAGCTACCTGATTGTTTCTGGAAGGCACAGGCTGGTCCCACCTCCCTGCCCCTCAGCCTGCCTGCCCCAGGTCCATGAGTTCCTTTATACCAGGGTTCTGACATCACTTCCCCAAAAGGGCAAAGGACATACATCTGTCATAGCAGAAGCAGGCACCCAGGAAAGGAACAGCAGCAAGTGAAGAGGTGACTGCTGTCTCAGTGGAAGGGAAGTAACTGCAAAATAAGGAGCTTTCATTTTTACTTGTTTGCATTGGTATTTGCATTGTGGAAAGGAAGGGTAGGAGTTTAAAGAAGGCTGTGCAATAGTTGCTTAAAGTCTCTTTTTGGGTGTGGACAGGAATGTAAAAAGCAGTTGCTCAATCTATCTAGAAGTGTACAACAAAGGGGGTAAGGGAAATTAAGAAAAAGAGAAAATGTTTTGCACTGATAGAGGGGGAGAGGGGAGACTTGGGGGAGTGTTTGGTATCCTGCATCTGGAAGGGTGGGGGGTCGCTGGTGGGCAACAAGAGCAATGGGTAGGGTGGTAGGCTGCAACAACTGCAGTGTACCAGTCTTTCTAAAAATTGCCTGGAGGGTGGGGGGATGTTTAGTGTGCAACCACATAGAGAAACTTAGAAAGGAGATCAAGGGTCTGCAGGAGGAACTAAGACAGGCAAGGCAGATTGTAGGCAGTTATAGCCCAGTACTGGAGGGAGGGAGGAGGAAAGATGAGGGAGGACAATTTGAGCCAACAGTGGTGAGGAGAGGGTCAGAAGAAGGGAAGTGGAGACAAAGGGGCCCAGGCTAGGAAGAACGGTTTCTGGGGAAACCAGGGCAGGAGACAAAAGACAAACGGAAGGAGGAGATAGGGACTTATGAGGGTAGGAGGAGAACTGGCAACAGCCATGGAGTGGAAAGGAGGGAACAGGTTACTATGAGGAGAGAGGAAGCGTGTGTTAGTGAAGGGTTTTCAGAAAATTGTTTTGCAGTGCTTGAGGGGAAGGAGGAGGAGGAGGAGGAAGGGGAAGTTCTGCTGAGGGAATTACAACAGGGGCAGAAGGGGGAAATACTGTGCTGGAGGAAGAAGAGGAACCTTGAATGAGAGATGGAGAGGAATGGAAGAAAGCAGGGAGTAAGAGGGGTGGAATCTTAATGCTGGGGGACTCAATACCAAGAGGAGTCAGGTGGGGTAGCAAAGGGGAGAGGCATAGTCGCATTTGGGTGGAGGCCATGCCAGGAATGACAGCAGAAAGGGTGGGACAATCTCTTCTGAAATATGCTAAAAGGGGTAGGGACAAGCCTCATTTAGTTATACATCTTGGGATGAACGACCTGGCTGACAAGACGGTAGATATAGTCCAGATGAGGTTTGAGGAACTAGGACAATTATGTGAGGGGGTAGGAAGATCAGTAACTTTTTCAAAGATACTTCCAGTGTCCAAGGCAACCACAACAAGAAAGCTGAGAATACAGGACTTTAACCGATGGCGAAGAACCTGGTGTCATGCTAAAGGGTATGGGCTGGTGGGGGTGGGGTGGGGAGGGACCTGGGAGGACAGTAGTCTCTATGCCAAGGACAGACCACACTTGAGCGAGGTGGGAAAGAAAGTGTTGAAACAGAGGATAGAGGAGCACATAGAGGAAGTTGGGAATTTAAACTAGGAGTAGGGGGTGGCAAGTGGGCAAGAGACATGCAGAGACCACAGATTGGGAAGCCATATGAGCTTACCCTCCATAACAGTGATAAAGGACAAATGGCAAGTACTATTGGTGGTGGTGCTAGTAAAGCAGGGCAGGATGGGAGGTGGGGAAGGGGTAGAAGGTGGTCACCCTTATTGCTAGGAGCCTTGGAAGGAAAAATGCAGAGTTACACATGCTCATGGCAGAGGGAGAGGTAGACATTGCAGCCATCACAGAAACATGGGCCACCCAATTCAATAACTGGGACCTGTCTGCACCAGGGTACAGGTTTTTTTGTAGGGATAGGGTGATTGGGAAAGGGGGGGGTGGCACTATATGTGAAGGAAGGACTGAAGTGTGTAAGGGAGGGAAGGGGAGGAGGATAGTACGGAGTCACTTTGGATACAAATCCTGGATTCCAAGAATAGGACTCTCAGAATGGGAGTGGTATACAGGCTGCCCTCTCAGATGGAGGAGTTAGACAGGACACTAGAGGAACAGATCAGGAGGACCTGTGAGAAGGGTAGTGTGGTGATTGTGGGGTACTTCAACATGCCAGGAGTGGACTGGATTACCCCAACAACCAGGAATAGAAGGGAGCAGGTACTGCTGGATGCCTTCCGAGACAGTTTCCTGATGCAAACGGTCAGTGAACCAACCAGGTTAGGGAATACCCTTGATCTTGTGCTGGCAAATAGGGAGTTTGTGAGGTAAATTAGGGTGGAAGAACCACTGTCAGGGAGTGACCACCACTCAGTATGGCTCACATTGGATATGGGCAAGGAAGGAGTGGAATCTGGCACAAGAGTGCTGGACTTCAGGAGGGCTGACTTTGGGAGGATGGAGGAAGTGGTAAAAGGGTACCTGGCCAGAATTCAACCTAGTACGGGCACTAACCAGAGGTGGGAGCTTATAAAGCTAGGGATAGTGGAGACAAGCAGAACCTGCAGCAAGCCTAGATCAAGAAGGCTAGGGCTAAGAAACCGAGTTGGGTGAGCAAGGAGGTCATGGAAAAGGTAAGGAGGAAAAGAGCAGCCTTTTGGAGGTACAAGAAAACAGGAAGGGGGAGGACAGGGAGGAGTACCTGAAGGAATCGAAGGAGGTGACAAGGGCAGTAAGGAGAGCCAAGGCATCTACGGAGATCCGCTTGGCACAAGGCATTAAGAAGGGGGAGAAGGAATTCTTTAGGTACATCAGGGAGAAAAGGAACTGTAAGGACCACATAATAAGGATTAGGAAGGAGGGGGGTAAGGGGAAGAAGGGTGCATTAAGGCAGAAGTGCTAAATGATTACATCTGTTTGGTATTTACTAAGGAGAAGAGGGGGTGATACCCAAGTGGAGAGGAATGGCAGATACAGGGGGGGAGGGGGTGATGGATGGGGGAAATCATGGAGGGCAGAGTTCTTGAGGGTTTGAAGACACTGAGGGTGGACAAGACACAAGGCCCAGATGGCATCCACCCCAAGGTACTGAAGGAGCTGGCAGAGGTCCTTGTAGGACCTTTAGTAGACCTATTTAATGCCTCAGTACACTCAGGTGTGTTCCTCAGGATTGGAGGATAGCTCATGTGGTACCCCTCTACAAAAGTGGCCCCAAGGATGAACCAGTGAACTACACACCACCGTGCCTCACATCCATCGTGGGTAAGCTGATGGAGACTATCCTGAAGTTGAGGCTGGTGGCCCTCCTGGAGGCCAAAGGACTACAGGACAGCAGACAGCATGGTTTCATATGTGGCAGATCCTGCCAAATCAACCTGATGCAGTTCTATGACTGGGTAACTAGGCAATTGGATGGGGCCATGCAGTGGATGTCCTGTATCTGGACTTCAGCAAGGCGTTCGACTCAGTGCCACATGGGAGGCTGAGAAGTAAGTTAGGAGGCACAGGGGCAGGTGCAAAGCTGGTGATATGGGTAGAGAACTAGCTTCACGGAAGACAACAGAGGGTGGTGATGGGTGGGGAGCTCTCATCCCCAAGGATAGTGATGAGTGGTATTCCACAGGGCTTGGTGCTGGGATGAATGTTGTTTGAGATATTC
Source organism: Neoceratodus forsteri (assembly GCA_016271365.2). Classification (NCBI taxonomy): domain Eukaryota; kingdom Metazoa; phylum Chordata; order Ceratodontiformes; family Ceratodontidae; genus Neoceratodus; species Neoceratodus forsteri. Next base: position 432,114,823 of record CM057450.1, on the reverse strand, counting down.
ATTGCAGACATATCATTGGACATCAAGAGCAAGATCAGTCTGTTTGCTCATTGTACCTAGATGGGAGCGGTGGTGGATTACCTAGGGGGATGGCAGGGGTTGCAGGATGATCTGGCAAAGCTGGAAACCTGGTCAGACACCTGGCAACTGGAGTTTAATGCCAAAAAGTGCAAGGTGCTGCATTTTGAGGTGAAGAACCCAAGAAGGAGTTACCAGCTGGGGGAAGTGCAGCTAGCCCAGACAGATGAGGAGAAGAATCTGGGGGTGCTCATTACAGGGTCAATGAACAACTCGGCACAATGTAGGAAGGCAGCTGCAAAGGCCAACAAAATGCTGGGTTGCATTGCAAGTGGTATATCCTCGAGGAGGGAGAAAGTGATTCTGCCACTGCATAGGTAATTAGTTAGACTGCACCTGGAGTACTGCGTGCAGTACTGGCGCCCGTATCTGAAGAGGGACATTAAGTTACTGGAGGGGGGTGCAGCGCAGGGTAACAAAGACGATCAAGGGGCCGGGGGACTTATCATACGAGAGGAAGCTGAGAGAGTTGAACATGTACTCGCTAGAGGAGAGGAGGGACAGGGGGAACATGATTGAAACCTTTAAGTACATGAAAGGAATAAACAAGACAGGTACAGAGGGGCCGTTCATAGTAAGGGAGGGGAGGGGAGGGGAGGGACACCTGGGGCCAAGATATGAGATTGGAGGGCGGAAGGTTCAAGAGGGAGATGAGGAGACACTTTTTCACAGAGAGGGTGGTAGCTGGGTGGAACGCTTTACTTGCAGAAGTGATATCCAGTAGAACAGTGGACTGCTTCAAAAGGGGCTGGGACAGGGCAAGGGGAGTGTCAATGGAGGAGAAGGGTGGAAGGAAGGGGCAGCTGCAGAATAAGGGGTGCTAGCTGCACATTCAGGCAGACTTGATAGACCTCTAGGCCTTTATCTGCTGGCAAATTTCATATGTTCATATGGATGTTAGGTTGCTGTGTGAATAGTTCCAGTAAGTACATCCCATGATGACAACAACGGTGCACCCATGAAAGTGTTGCTCTCTATGCAGTGCTTATGTGTGGGAACACTGTTGCTTGTCCACAATGTTGTGCCCAAAACGCATATGTATGAGCGGTCTTTTGTATGCAAGTCAATTATAGTTACATGAACAGTGAGGCCATGTTACCTCATTATGTGCTCCCATTATACACTGGTCATGTTTCACAGCTGGCCCATAAAGCAACTGGTGTGATCCAGTTTGTCTCCTGAGTGGATGTAGTCAGACAGACAGTACTATTCCTCAGTGATGCTCTGTGGCTACTGCAATATTGGTTATTGTGAAAATGTTATTTCTCTAGAAACATAGATGTTGTCGGCACATAAGGACCTCTTGACCCATCTAGTCTGCCCTATTTTCCCTTCCTACCGTGCCACCACAGACCCTACTCAATCTCCGGTCTTTTCCCGCCTTGTTTTATTTCTAAGGTCTCCTTGTGTCTATCCCATGCATGCTTGAATCCTGTTACCATTTTGCACCCACCACCTCCGCTGGGAGGCTGTTCCAGGCATCCACCACCCTTTATATGCAGAAATATTTCCTCACATCTCCTCTGAGTCTCCCCACCCCCTCAGCTTCATAGCATGACCCCTTGTCCTCGAGCATCTTTTTCCTTCATAAAATGCTACCCTCACATACCTTATTAATACCTGTGAGGTATTCAGACTTTTCTATCATGTCCTCCTCTCCCTTCTTTCCCCTAGGGAGTACATATTTAATTCCTTAAGTCTTTCCTCGTAAGGCTTTTGATGCAGGCCCTGCACCACTTTGGTTGCCCTCTTCTGTACTGCCTCTACTCTATCTATATCCTTCCAGAGACGGCTCCAGAACTGGACACAGTACTCGAGGTGAGGCCTCACCATCGATCTATTCAGGGGTAACACTCCCTCCCTCCTTCTGCTGGTGATACCATTCCCTATGCACCCGAGCATCCTGCTAACTTTCGCCACTGCCGTATCACACTGATTTTCTACCTTTAGGTCATCAGAAATGAGTACCCCCAGGTCCCTTTCCTGTTTTGTGGTTGACAATACCTCCCCGCCCAATTGGTACGATGCCCCTGGGCTTCCGTGCCCCAAGTGCATGATTTTGCACTTTTTTGCATTGAAACCCTGTTGCCAAACCCATGACCAGTCTTTCAGCTTTTTCAGATGGTCCCTCATTTTTTCCACTCCCCTTTGGTGTGTCCACTCTGTTGAAGATTTTTGTGTCATCCGTGAAGAGTCATACTTTCCCTTCCAGTCCTCCTGCAATGTCTCTAATAAAGACATTGAAGAGGACCGGGCCTAGTACTGACCCCTGTGGCACACCACTGATCACTTTGCCTTCTTCAGAGTGAGCACCATTTACCACCACTCTCTGAGTCCTGTTCCTTAGCCAACTTTTTACCTATTCTTGTAGGGGTATCATGGTACACCCCAGAGAAGCCTTTTAATTTGTCACTAACCCTCTCTGAGATCCTTGTCTGGCAGTCATCAAAAGGACTAACATGAGCTTTACGGCCCTGTGTCCCAAACATTTGCTCCTGAGCCAATGATACCATCCACTGATACTGAAACTATGTCATGTCTTTTTTGACCTATGCAGTTTTGGCTGAGAAACCATGATTAGTCAGCAACAAGGAGATACCACTCAATCCCCAATTACAGGAAGAAGAATGTGCTCACTATTTGGATGTGTTCAAAATGTCTCTATTTAAAAGTTAAATACGTGGTAGTATAAACATTAAAAATATTTACATGTAAAGGCTGCCAGCACCCTACAAGATGACTTATTGTTTCACAATAGCTTCATCAGAGGTCCTCTGATGAAGCTATTGTGAAACGTTAGGTCATCTTGTGGGGCGCTGGCAGCCTAAATTTACATGTGAAAATGTTTACTGTGTATATCATCACATATTTAACTTTGAAACAGAGACATTATGAGCACATCCAAGTGGTGACTACGTTCTTCTTTCTCTAACTGGGGAAGAATGCTACCTCTTTGTCAATGTTGATTTCTGCGGACAGAGCATCTTAGAAAGAGGGAAGCAGCTCTGTGATTGTTTGAAGTCATGATTGGTGTCAACTGTCAATGTCAGTAGCTTCTGTGAACTGCTGCCTTAATGTAAGATAATTAAAATTCGTATCCCTTTTCTTCTTCCTCTGAGCCAGGGAGATGCATAAGTGCATTAAGAGGGTAATCATTTTCTAATTGGTATCTGTTTATAAAGTTCTTATTTTCAGAAATACTATTCATTCCCCTAAATTATCTGTGCTTAACTGTACTTGAATGAAAAGTGATATGAAAAATATATTTCGCATTGCTTTGTTTTTATGGGCAGTATTCTGTTACAGTGCTCTTCATGGAACCAGTGATACAGAGTTTTAACTATGTCACAGTCTGTGCACAGAACTCTGAGCATAGTTCTGATAGGGTAACAGCTCATAATAAGCGTGCTGCACAACAACTCCTATCTACTAGTTCCATGAAAAGAACTTGTGTTGCCCATAACAAGAAAACAATTGGAAACATGGCTTTTGTCATCAGTGTTTATTCAGGTACTGTACAGTTAAACATGAATCATTTGGAGGTATGAATTTCATTGCTGTACAACAAGGATATTACTAACTGCTGCCAAACAGAATACATTTCCTGTCCCCTTTGATGTTCAGAGTCACTGCTTCACACCACTCTATAACAGACTCACATAATTCTGTTGTTTTGCAGCTTGCTGCCAGTGACTGCAAGATTATACTCTGAACTAACATGTCACACAAAGTGGAGCAGTTCAGTCTCAAAGAAGAGGTTTTGTTTTAGGGCATGAAGCTGAGCCAGTCACAGTCTGTATAGTCTGATGCCTCTACAGGGAGCACCTGAAAAGTGTTTAGCCGCAAGGTGAAACGTAAGGAGGATTTTCTGCTCCCAGCTGTGCTGAGCTGTGTTATATAATTCTGTCCTTCACATCTGCAATAAAATAGGTCAATGAAATACCTGAAATACCTTTTGAATGGACTACCTTATTCAAGGATGGAGTGGTGACTGCCGTGGCTTTTTTCTCAAAGCTTGTATTTTATGATTTGCTTCATCATGCTCAGTTCTAATCTCAGTGAGAGCCTTCTCATTCTGCTTCTTATTCTCTTTGATTACTTAAATGTCTTGCTGCAAAAAGTCATTTTTTTGAGCTACAGCCTCATACTTGTGATTGAATCTTTTGATCCAGTCCAAGACCTTATCCGATCAATGGCTGAGAGACTCTAGAGTATACGCTTTCTCCTACCTTGTATCTTGTTTCTTAGGCAAAGAGTGAGTTACAGGGAACTTTTCCATGAGATGATGCAACACTTGGCTCCATGGTCTTAGTTCTAGCAATGGGGGTCTGCTGTAAGTTAACAAGTGGGGTGGCATTCTCCCCAGGGCCCTCTGCCCTCCCAGCACTCACCAGGCTGATCACCCTGGGATTGTGCCGTTGATCCAGTGGTGAGGATTTTGGTGATACAAATTGTTCAGTCGGACATCTAGTCACTCTTAGTTCAGACATAATGTTATATTGCTTGGGTAAGACGTCCGATCTGTTAATGTAAAGGCAAAGGCTGAAATATTCCTAAAAGCTCAGGAATTCGGCTACTCAGAAGTCCTCCATCTTCAAAACCATGCATATTAACCATAATGTTTCACCGATAGGGCTTGTTTAGAGGAGTGTTTTTATTGTTGTCATTATGTTGCTATCCATTTCTTGCAATTATCTATCACATAAATGATATTACCACTAAATAAATGATACGTATGGACAACAAGTCCCAGGTTTGTCATGGTTTATGGCAGACTGGATTGATCAGCTGCCTTTTTTTCTGCCATCATTGTCTATGTTTCTAAATAAAAAAGGCTACCTGTGGTTATGGCTCTTTTTATATCCTTTCATTTCATTTTCAAAGCGGGCCTAAGGACAGGATCTCACACAACATTTCTGACAAAGTGCCATGTTGGTCTCCTTGCAAGGATCCCCAACCCACTAAGAGACCAAGGTGGCATTATCAAATGTTTTGGTTGTGTGGCCGGTGATCTCCCCAATGGGCTAGGTTCAGGAGTGGAGCTGGGTGCTGTGTCGGGGATGGGCTGACTGAAAAAAACTCCCCGTGCTGTCTCAATGACAGCTCATAGAACCTGAATAAGATATAAAAGACAAAGATCCTCAGTGCGCAAACACTGAGGCAATGGTTACCCCGAAGGGCATTGGCCGGGAAGCCAAGTTTCAAAGAAATACAAAATCACAAATGCCCCCACAATGCAAAGCATCATGGTCTGCATATGCAAATCACCACATAATATTATGCTGGTTCAACTTTAAGCATAAATGCATGGTGCCGAAAGGCCTCTCACACAGTTTGCAAAGGGTGCCAACAGAAGACATAGACACGTGTTTCGTCCTACCAGGACTCATCAGTATGTCTAATCTGAATAAGATACATCTCATTCCCTGACTGATTACAGGGAAGGGTATATCACTATTTGATTTGATGGTACATCCCTATCTGATTACAGGGTATATACCTGGTGGACAGCGTGGAGGGGAAAAATAATGCATAAAAAAGAAAAACAAATATTTTGGTTAAAATAAGAAGAGCCAGCCCAGTAGTGCTACAGTATCATCAGTACTGCTAACTAATCTGGCGAGCTGAGTCTCCTAATGCACCTTGGTTGCTTGGGGACCATCCAGGGGAGGGAGGATTCAGCATCCCATGGATGGCTCCCCTCTCAAAAAGTGGGGTCACACAGACAGTGGCCCCCTGTGGGACTGCTGCAGTGCCCTAGCATATGCTGACTGGCAGCAAAGTGGATGTGTGAAAAAAGAAAATTAAATGAAAGGATTTTAAAAGAGCAATAGAAGCATACATCCTTTTCTATTCGTGAGATAAATAACTGCAAGCAAGAAAGGGATAGCAAGATGCTGAAAACAGAAAATATCCAGCCACTAATCAAGCCATATCAGCAAAATGCTCGGGCTATAAAGCAAAAAGATTTTGGGGATGCTGTTTTTGTAGGCTTTATGCAAAAGCAGAGTGGTGAGGGAGTGCACTGTGCAGTGCATACAGTTTCACAACCTCACTGTAAGGAAGTCATAATATGAGAGACAAACATCCACTGGAGTTTGAATTTATCTTGGGGATATTATAGCTATATTTTTGCTCAGGATCCTTACTGTTTTTAATATACTGTACATGATAATGACATATTAAAACAACCAGAAGAGACGTGATATCTGGTCAGAATAAGTTATTTAAGCAATAATGTATGACAGAGTGTGTGCCGTGCTGGGATAACATCATACCTTGGGTGTTTGTGCATAGACCACAGGCTGAATGCATCCAATACACGAGAAATGATGTTATCCCAACACGATGCACACCCTGGAGTGCATTATTGCTGTTATACAATGGCTTGTTTGTTAAAAAAAAAGATGTAAAAAGAATGTTTTATTTATTTATTTAAGCGTTTAACCAGGAAGGCATGCTGAGCAGGCTACTGCTCGATTCCAGACGTGTCCTGGGGAAGGGGGGAACCTAGACAACAGTTGAAGACAGCATAATACAAGTGAGTACATAGTGGGGAATCACTAACAATTTGTCCTGGTAAAAGACAGTGGAGTGAGAGAACAGTAGGTACAGGCACAGTTTAATTACATTACTATAAATATAGACAGATAGATAGATAAAGCATACATTGATATATTCACAGATCGGTTACTCAGTCATACCACTCTGTGATCTGTAAAACTGCCTAGACACATGAGCAGGCAGGGGCAAAATGAGCTTGGAGCAAGGAGTTAAGATGTGGGGGGGGGAGAATTGACAAATGCTTGCTGGGAGGGAATTCCACAGCGTTGGTATGTGGTAGTTAAATTCTGCCTGACCAACAGCAGTGGACCTATGTGGGACAGCTAGGGACCAAGAGTCTGAGTTTCTGAGAAAGTATGCTAGGGTGTTGGGGTTGGCTAGGGCAGTGGTGAGGTAGGAGGGTAGTAGCCGGGACCAGAAGTTGACTGGGATCTTAGCGCAGTGGGACTGTCTATGTTTGTTCAGAGAGGTGAGATTTATTGATTGGTATAGGGCACAGTGGTGTGTGAAGTAAGGATAGTTCAGGAAAAAGCAACAGAAGGAGTGGGAAAGAGGGTCCAGTCTAGCTAAGGTGGACTTGGGACCGGCACTGTAGACTATGTCCCCGTAGTCGAAGATGGGGAGGATCATTTTCTGCACAGTGGCTTTCCGGGCAGGTTCAGGAATGCTGTCTTGATTCCGGTAAAGTGCACCAAGCCTGGGGTGCAGCTTCTTGAGTATGGAGTCAACATGTGCAGAAAAGTTGAGGTGCTGGTCAAGCCAGACTCCGAGGTATCTGAAGGAGGTACAGGCCTCCAGGGGTGTCCCTTCCAGAGTTTGGAATGTGAGCGGGGAGAGGAACCTAGAAAGTCTCTGCCTGGTGTCAAAGGGTAATGAGAGTGTTTTCTTGGCATTGAGGAGGGGGTGATGTGAGCGAAGCCAGTAGTGGACCATTATAAAGTCCAGCTGCAGTCTGGTTGTAACCTCTGAGGCCAAGAGTCCAGATGCATACAGCACAGTGTCGTCCGCATAGATGTGGATTGAAGTGTGTGGGCAGGCAGAAGGCAGGTCGTTCAGAAAGATAGAGAACAGGAGTGGGCCTAGGACAGAGCCTTGCAGTACCCCTGTGGTGACAGGGAGGGGAGCCGAGGTGGAAAAACTGATTCTGACAGATTGGGACCTGCCTGCAAGGTATGAGTGGAACCAAGATGTGGCCCAACTGGATAGACCAGCATTGGCGAGTTTGGCTCAGAGGAGAGAGTGTGTGACTGTGTCAAATGCCTTGGCCAGGTCGATGAAGATGGCAGCTGTGATGTGGTCAGCAACCATCCCAGTGAGTATGGAGTCGGTGAGCCTATGAAGGGAGGTAGTGGTGGAGTGGGATTTCCTAAATCCAGACTGGTAGGGGGAGAAAAAGGAGGAGGAATCCAGAAATGGTGATAGTATTTTTTCCTTAATTTTTATGTTGTCTTGCACACGCAGTGCAGACAACATATTGTAGCTGCATCAGTGGAGAAGCGGGTTTCGGAGGTGTGATCCTGCTGCAGCCAATAGTGCCACTGCTTTTTGTGGCCAGGCTCTGTGCGCCAATGGCATAGCACACTGTCTATGACAGCATTTGAGAAACGTGCCACCACCTTGAAAGAAATTAGCCACTGCAATCAGGGACTGCCACAGGGCGGTCCCTGATTGCAGCAGCCAATTACTGCTTGCCTTTTCTGGTGTCCCCGTTAAGCAACATGGTGGCGGCCTCCCCGTCAGCTTCTCATAGTCCTCACAGAAACTGAGGGATAGCTGCTGCCTTACACAGTCCCTTTGAAAGTCAATGGGGGTGCCCAATTCCCCTGCCAGCATGTCCCCTTCTAAGTTAATTTGCCAACGGGGGTGTCCAATCCCCATCGGCATAATGTACCCCCCATTTCTTGTGTGCCGAGAGTGTGCCCAATTCCCTAGGCTCATGCAACCCCCCAACTCTGTATAGCCAGTGGGGTTGCCCAATCCCCCACTGGCTACAGCCCCCGCCAAAATAAAAACACTCAGGTGGCATGCTGGGAGCCCACCCCAGCGTGCCATATATCCCTGTAAAGAAAAAAAAAGTCCCAAGATTTTTTTTTTTATTACCTGTAAAACAGAAAACGGTCCCTCATTGAGTCCGGGGGCCCCTCCCCAACCCACTCCCACCCTCTTCTCACCCTGCCTCCCAACACCCCCCTCACCCCATACTTACCTTCGGTGGACTGGGAACACGTCTGCACTCTCCAAATCCAACCTCGAACTGAAGAAATGTCGGTAAGCTGTATAATGGCATAAATGTTTTTTTTCAACTTATGTGGATATCTCTGCCATTTTTTTCACTTTTGCCACCAAAGTTTCAACATGGGGTTTTTGGGACCCCTCCTCGTGAATTCAGTCACTGTCATGGTGTTATTCGGTCCTGAAAGGTGATTTTGCGGGCACTGCATGGAATCACCTTTTGGGACCGAGTAATGAAATGACAGTGTCGCTGTTCATAAGGCGGCCTCCCAAAAAGCCTATGTTGCAAATTTGGTGAAAAAATTCCAAAAAATGACTGTTATGAGCATGCATTGCGCAGTTTCCACGCACACTCGTAAGTCAGCCAATTTGTAATATTTTCACTCCAGATTTTAAACATTGCCATTTTTTCACACCTCCTTATGAACAATGTAGCTGTCATTTTTCACATCCTGGCCAAAATGTGTTTTTGCACTACCGGCGCAGACTAGCGCAGTCGTTGGGGGAAATCAGTGTTTGGGACAGATTATGAAAATCACAGTAATGCTGTTCATGAGCAGAGGTCCTAAAATGCCTATGTGGAAAATTTGGTGACAAAAGTCCATAAAATTACTATGTTACAAGCGTGTGTTGAGCAGTTTCCACACGCACTCATAACTTCGACAATTTGTAATATTTTCACTCAACATTTTCAACATTGTCAATTTTGCACATGTCCTTATGAACAGTACAGCTGTCATTTTTCAGATCCTGCCTGAAATGTGTTTTTGACAAGTGGTACACTATGGCGCGGTCACTGTGGGAAATCAATGATCAGGACAGATGAAGAAAATCATAGTCACACTGTTCATGAGCAGAGGTCCCAAAATATCTATGTTGAAAATTGAGTGAAATAATTCCACTAAATGACTGTGTTATGAGTGTGCATTGTGCAGTTTCTATGTATGCTCATAAATTCGAGCATTTTTAATTTTTTCACTCAAGATTTTCAATGCTACCATCTCTTCACACCTACCTATGAATGGTACAGCTGTCATTTTTCACATCCTGCCCAAATGGTGTTTTCCCACATCTGGCACAGAATGGCGCGGTCGCTGTGAGAAATCAACGTTCAGGACAGATTAACAAAATTACAGTGCCACTATTCGTGAGCAGAGGTCCCAAACATTTTCATGAGGTGGGGGTCACAAAAATGCTGTGTTGCAAATTTGTAGTGCAAATACCAACAAACGGCTGGGGCATAAGGGTTTCTAACCATAACGTCCCACCCTGTACAGGCATCGGGGTGTGTCTTTGTATTGCCGACTGTCATGCTCATGCCATACCATCCCCCACCATCAAGCCACTGACAGGCATCGAGGTGTACCTTGGACTCTTTGGCCCCACAGTTCACCCTATTCTTCTATGCTGCACCCATTTCAGTGTATGCCCTTATGAAATGGGGTGACTGTAAAGCAGAACACCCCAAGGCACACCTCAGCACTTGTTGGTGTCTGCAGGATAGGGTGAGGTAAAATGCCATGAATGTTATGGCCGAATGGGGTGAACGTAAAGCCCAAGGACTCCAAGGCACAATGCGATATTTGTTGCACTGCAGGATAGGGTGAGCTGAAATACCATGAACTTTATGGCCGATGCTCAAAGGCACACCTCAGTGCCTGTCACTCTCTGTAGTGTGATGTGGGGTTTGACATCACTTTCATACTTCACTGTCATTCCTATTATACATCTGTTCAACTCCTGTGCTACTGATGCCAATGTCAGCAAGACAACGTTTGGCATTGGCAAATGCTTGTTTGATGTATAAGTATACATTTACAAAAAAGTCTACAGTTTCTGATTTCCCCAGTAGGTGGTGCTGATTCTATATGCTGCCTGATGTCTCAGTCTGCACTGCTCTGACATGATTAAAGTGCAGTTTACTTCATTGCTTTGTTGTGTGGGCTTGCAGTCCCACCCCCCCCCACCCCACACATAGGGCTCTCACTACATTTAATTTTCTTTTTTTAATTTTTTATGTCTCCTTCACTTTTACTGATGTGAACCCACTGCCTACTCTGGGCCCATGTTTAGAAGCATGTGGCAAAACCCACAAACTGATAAAACTGCTGTTTGACTAGAGGAAGCCGAGCAGAGACGTCCGCCTTTCCAGTCATGACTGGCAATCGGTAAGTCAATTGGACAGGCTGTTGGGAGGGGAGAGGGAGTGAAACTGTTTGTGAGGTAACGAATATGTTTAATACGTTTAGAAACAGCTGTTGTATTAGCTTTCTGAAGAAATGTTCTAGTGACAAGAAGCAAGGGTGTGGCCTATTATGGCACTAATAGTGAAGTCAGGACACGCTACAGCTGTTTCTCAATTTGTATATGAATGTGTGCTTGCAGTACTTTTATGCACACAATAGTAAAGAAAGACAGTGACTGTGTGTGTGTGTGTTCTTTTGTGTGGGGGTACACAGACTGACATTGTATGAGGGAGATTGTCAGTTTGGAATATACTGTTGTCAGTTAGCACTGATGGTGGTGAGATGGTCTTCTGACTGCCAGACCTTCATACAGTGATGTTATACTGAGATAACATCACTGCTGAAGGTGGACACTGACCAATCAGAGGCCAGCATTCTTTTTTGCCATTGTATAATTATAGTTTAGTGAAAGTGCAACACTGCAGGATGGACTTGGGGGAAGTACACAGCTGAACTTTATGGAGAAAACCAATCAGCAAAAGCAAGCTATTTCTATTTTATGGGAGTAAGTCATACGTCTACCCATGTAATGGCAGATTAAGCTTGATGAAAACAAGCTGTTGGATGTGTTCAGGGTTTACACTTGAACAAGAAGACTCAACAACATCACTAGCTGTGCTAAACATCCTTGAAGATGGCAGACTCATGGGGAGCAACCAATGTATCTCTAAGTCTGTTGTGCCAAGTGACAGGATGAATGTATCTTCTGTGTCCAGTAGCCTAATGAACCAACCTGAAATGGCTCAAGAGACTCCAAAAAATAGCTGCTCATGATATTTTCCTGTAAAAAAAGGCTGTGCCTGTGTCCTCTTCTGTTCCTGTTGAAGTAAGGACATGCTGAGCAGTGACCACTAACTCTCATAAGTGTTGCCACCAATGCTAAGCATTTCTTCCTTATCTCTGTCAGTAGAACTAGAACCAGACCTGCCAAATGGCATCATTTCCTCTCTCATGAACTTCTTCCTGAAACAGTTGCCCAAGTCCTCACATGCAACCAGTCAGCTCATCACACAGCTCTTCATGACAGTGAGTCACTCTGTGGCTATCCACGGCCATGTGAAGGATCTCACATTTGAACCGGGGAATCAGCATGATAGCAGAAATGTGGCAGTGACTATCCAGCACTTTCACAAACTTTGTATCCAGTTCAGCTTGCAGGTGTTCAACCCTTACAGAAATACAGGTGTGCTGTGTACATGCAGAATGCATGCCACATTCTTAATTGTACAATGTTTGCATGCAGTTCGCATACAGTAAGAGAACATATGCGAACCAGGTCTTAAAGGTAAATCAGGTTCACATGTTGCAAGCTTGACATGTGTGCAGCAGATAAGCTGGTGTGAACATCTAAAAATTACATCAGGTTCGTGTGCTGCATGCTTGACATGAGTGCAGCAGTTAAGCTAGTATGAATATAATTTAAACATCACATCAGGTTCACGTGCTGCACACTTGCCATGTGTGCAGCAGCTAAGCTGGTACAAATCTCAGCTAAAAAATACACATCAGTTTCTATTTCTTATACTACTGCTAGCAATTAGTCATTAAATTACATTTTTATTTGAATTCCTATAAAAATTAGGTGAACTCATTAATTCTGATCCCTTTACAAGTTGTTTAATGGCATTTGATTTTGTCTTTAAATTGCCATTAATCTGTAAAGTATTGTTTGCTTACTGCATTAAATGTCTAAGATATAGCCAGGCAACATCCCCCATTCCAGATGTACGAAGAGGGGCCTCTGTGTTGTGAAGCCTATCCTTTTTGTTTTGGACCACGTAAATCCCTTATGCATATTTAGTGCTACAAATGTATTTCTCCATGACTGTTTTATCTCACTTACTTTCCCTTTGTCATTCTGTACTGAGCATATACACTATGGAGATACAGTACCTCAGAACACAGTGGAAACCATTGTATTAGCAGCTGAGAATGAATTTCTACCATTAAGCAGGGGTGTCATTTAGGTAGGGCAGAGTGGCGCAGTTGCCCTGCTCCGGTATTTGTGCCTAGGTTGTTCTCATGGTGTGGCAGTAATGGCTTTAAATGTGGATTTAATCTTTTGCACAATAAGTGCCCACCTGGACTGTGTGTGCTCATGCTGCAGGTACTCTCCAGACTTGACTGTGTCTGTACTGTGTTGTCCACTCTCTCCACCTATTAGTGGTGGCACAATCACTTGTGATGTGGATGAGATCCAGCCAAGAAAGAGCACATGAGCCTTGCAAATGCGACACTGTCTTTCCAACCACAGAGTAGACAGGCTGAACACTACAGCTTGGAGGAGTCAGTGAGCACTGAACTCTCAATAGCAGTGTTGTGGCAGCATATTTTTGTTGCTCTACTCTTAGTGAGTCTCCATCTCCCCTGGTGACTGAAGGGGCAGAGGGTGAGCTAGAAGCTAACTCAAGACTATGCTACCTACTTACTCTACTAGGCTTGTCTCATAAAAAAAAACAGCACAGAACCCCACAGCAGCAAGCTAGGCTTAGCAGCAGTAGTGACAGTGGTGTGGGTGGACTTTATAGGCCTTGCTTAGTGCAGTGCGGCAACAGCAACAGCAGCAACCAAGCAAGAAGGAAGAAATCCAGGTTAGGTGGATTCATATGGCGAGGTGACTTGGTCACAGACCACATTGGGGACCTGTGATGGTCGGTTCTAGTATCCAGCTTCTGGTGAAGGAGAGGGGGGAGCGGACTAAAAACTGGGCTGGTGGCGCACTGTGCCAGGCTGCTGGTTCTGGCCATATGGCCGGGTAAGTAAAAGTAAGAATTTTTTTTTACAGGAGGAGGAAGGATTGAAATTTTGATGTATTTTTCACGTTTCTTCCCCTTTGGGTGGCTTCGTGACCCATCAGGGATGGGCATTGAATGGAGTGGAGTGGAATCAGGGAGAAAAATCAGGAGAGAGATATTTTTTTTTGGGGGGGGGCAAACTTCAACCAGGAAAATAATTGATTAGTAACTGGGTAGGTTTAAGCCCAAATCTGATGCACTGCTCTTGGGTATATACAGATGAATCTTATACATTTGAATGTTTCCTGATTTGCATATCATGTTTCACTCAAACCAAATAAGTTGTACCATTTAGAGATGTTACACATTCAAGAACTGTCCCTTGCATTCATGGACAGTTAAGCAGTGTGGTATGCACAGACTATTGGAGCCCCACTATAGTCAGGCTTAAGCCCCCCCCCATGAAGCTGACCTGCACATCCCCATGCTCAGGCACATTATGACAGAGGGCAAAGGAGATTGCAGGGGTGTGCACCATTGAAATGAATGGGGGTAATTTTTTAATTACTATTTTATGCATCATTGATGGAGAGTTGGAGATTAATGAAGGCCACGGCTCGACTAATAAGGGTATTGTTAGTAGAACAGTGGCCTTCATTATTCTCCAAATCACCATCATAATGCATAAAATAGTAATAGAAAACAACTCTATTCATTTCAAGGGGGTACGCCCCAGCATTCTGACCCATGAACATCATCTCCTTAAGACTCCCACCTCTGGCTCACTAGTACTCAAGTAAGAGACTTTTTACTTATACTTGGGTTGTCTGTAGCAGCATGGCCATACCAGCTACTGAGTGTGTGCATGGGGAGGGGGGAACTGGCTGTGTGTGTGTGTGTGTGTGTGTGTGTGTGTGTGTGTGTGTGTGTGTGTTATTGCTACATTTGGGTTTGCACCTTAAAGTTTGCATGTAAACATTCAAAACTATGGAGAAAAAATAGTAGGAGTACAGGCCAGACAGAAGTAATTAAGTGGTTTTATGGGTTAGTTTGTGTATTGGGGTGGGAAAAACATGTGTTTCCATTGGTATGTGTGATACAGTCCAACTATGAAAATGAGATGCGGGAGAGAAGAAAACTGAAAAGCATACACTGGCTACAAGCATGCATGCAGATGCATTCAGCTACAATATGTACTGAAGTACAAGCGAGCCATATGTGTGCAGACAGTATGGCTTAGCGATTAAAGGCACTGAACTGCAAGCCAGAAAACTTGGAGGCATGAAGACCTGGGTTTGAATCTCTTCAACTCCCACTTGTGTATGGTGTGATCCTGAGCAAGTCATTTAACGTTTATGTGTGCAGTTATCAGTGACCACTTGCTGTTTTGCATGCATGCAGTCTTTCCCAACTTAACATAAAAATCATGGTTTCCACACTTGCTTGCTGCACACATGCCATAAACATGCAACCGGTTCCAATTTAACATTTAAATTAATGAGAAAGCAGAACCGCTCCAAGGGGTCAGTGTGTGAGGAATATACACCAGCATGAAAAATGAAACAAATATCTGCACCACACAGCACTGAACCAAATAGCAGCTTTATTCAAAAAACTATTAAAAACGCCAAATCGTCACAACCGGCATCTGCTCCACTAGAACCTCTACCGGTTTCGCAGGGTATGCTTCATCAGGAGGCCTACAAGCAAGTTAGTATCCGAGGCTATAACTCCTTATGGAGTAATGTTACTAGTGGAGTACCGCAGGGTTCTGTGCTGGGGCCGGTTTTGTTTAACATTGTAATTTCTAGTATGACAACATCAAATGGTGTATGACTTAACAAATATGCGGATGATGCAAAAATTGGGCTGTATTGTTAATAACCCAACATCAGTACAAAATCTCCAGAGTAACTTAAATGATATATCTATCTGGGCTTGTCAAAACAACTTGACTCATAATATATCGAAATGCAAACTCAGGCACTCTGGCAAAAATAACCCAATGTCTCATTATGTGATAAATAATGTACCACTAACTAAGGTCTCATCGGAAAAAGACCTGGGTATTGTTATTAGTAATGATTTAAAATTTACAGATCACAATAAACTTACAGTTAAAAAATGTCACCAGTTAATAAAATGCATTTTCAAAAATTTAAAAAGTAGAGAAGCTGAAGTACTTATTCTATTGTACAGCAGTCTGATCAGATCTAAATTTGATTATTGCTCTTCCTTTTGTACACCAACTTTAATAATGGATAAGATCACAAAAGAAAAGGTACAAAGAAGATTTCCAAAAAAAATAAAGAATTTAAAATTGCTCCCCTACGAAGATAGACTTAGAAATTTAAATCTTTATTCACTGGAATATCATTCGATTAGAGGTGATCTATGTTTAATTTACCATGCAACAAGAGATGAGGCTTTATTTGAAACTTTATGTTTAGAATAGAGTAACTCCTTAAATTCGACAAGATCTCATGATATAAAAATTAAGACATTTCTTGCAAAATAAATAAGAGAAAAAATTACATAACACAATGAATTGTTCCTGTATGGAACTCCCTTCCACAGGAAGTGGTTGACAGCTCTAATTTCAGTTTGTTTAAAAGTAATCTAGATAGTTACATGGGAGATACTAAATATTATTACCACCCAAGTCAAGGGTGGTGAAATCTCAATGGGCTTGTCCCTCAACTTTGTACTTAACCTATGAACCTATGAACCTATGAGGAGGAGGCAGGGTGCTGGAAGGCACCATAGACGGCCAGCTTCACGGCAGTATCATGCCTGGTTGTCCTTTGAGCAGCTTACAGAGGTGGAGACAGTAGGGTGATACCGCTTCAATAGGGCCATGCTGAGGCAGCTATGTGAGCTGTGCCATGATGAGATGCAGGCACCCACCGCAAAAGGTCACGCCATCTCAGCGGAGACCAAAGTGACAACGGTCATGTGCCTGCTCATCACAGGAACCTTCCAGAGGCCTACTGGGGACACCACTGGCATATCACAGGCCTCTATGTCCCACCTCCTCACACAGTTCCTCCCCTCACTGCTGCCACATGCTTTGGAATACATCCATTTCCCCAGCATGCAGGTAGAGTGACAGAAGCCATGCGGGGTTCTACAGGGTGGCATGCATGTCAGGTGTCATAGGGGCCATTGACTACACCTAAGTGGCAATCTGCGCACCACCTGGTGAGGAGGCAATCACATACATCAACTGGAAGGGGTACCATTCCATGAATTACCAGGTGGTGTGCGATGCCACAGGATGCATCACCAATGTCTGTGCCATACATCCTGGGAGCGCACATGATGCATTCATATGGCACCAGTCGGCACTCTGCAGGAGGTTCGAGGATGGAGACATCCCAAGTGGCCATCTGATAGGTACATGAGACAGGGCACCAAAAGCACAGGGGGGCACCAAGGTTGGGACACATGAGGTGGGCCATGGGTAGTGTGAAGCAGGTGCATGGGCCTTGGGACAGCAGGGAGGTGAAAGGGTACAGAGGTAGCACAGGGTGGCATGCAAGAACTGTGCACCACACAACAGATGGGGGCATGCAGGAGCAACCATGGTAGGGATGCAGGACTGCCAGGTATGGGGATGCATGGGTGGGAGAGCAGGACAGGGGCACACACCACAGAGGGCAGGGATGAGGACAGGGCACAAGCTACAGTGTAACCTAATGTACTAATGGACACATGTCAACCCCCACAGGAGGCTCTGCATATCCATTGAGGCCCTAGCTCCTCACCCCCATCTGACAACCCCAAACAGTGGTGGAGGAATGTTACAATGAGGCACACATTGCGACACGCACCATCATAGAGCGTGTCTTCGGCATGTTGAAGATGCGATTCCGGTGCCTGTGTCGGTAAGGTGGTGCCCTACAGTACAGCCCTGAGAAGGCCTGTGGCATATTCCTGGCCTGTTATGTGCTACACAACATGGCCCATGACCGTGGGATACCTGTCGAGGCCGGTGAGGGTGACAGTTCTGGGGAGCAGGAGGGTTGGGGGAGGGGAAGATAGGGCACCCCCTGAGGGCCAGAGAGGCAATACCTTGCAAGGACACAGAGATCCAAGACTGGCAGGGAGGGCACAAGAATACTGCATGCGTGTGATGGAGGAACACTTCGGGCACTGCAGGTGGGTATGCAGGTATGTATGCCTGCAGGTGTGAGCACCACTGTGTAAGGACTGCATGTGTGGTTACCGTGGACACCGGACATCACACAGTGACACACACACACACACAGGTGCACGCACACGTCGGGGGACACACAGATACACAGACACACAGACACACAAACACACACACACTAGGCATGCATCAACACAGCACTTCCCAGGCCAAGTTGCACACATCACAGGTCAGTGTGCACTGCAGCCTGCACATGGGCACTGCAGGCACTAGAACACACTGATCATTCCCAGACACATGGTACAACAGCAGAACACACACAGACACACTAGACTGCCTGCACAGGTAGCACAGGGTGGTGCCAAGAATTCTGTGGGCAGGCGACTGCCACACACACCACCACTGGCACCACCAGCAGGGCATCTGGTATGCACAGGTGTGCCAACCCGCCACCACAGGCCTGTGGACATGGGCATCACAGGGTGGCTCCCTGACTGCCACAGACACAAGGGTGTTCTCCGCCACAGCTGGTGGTATTGGGGGTGCCACCACTGGCTACAGGGGGTGTTCCCAGTGACCCCACAGGGGTGCTGCAGCACGACCGTGAACAGGTGCCCAGTGGTGTGACCATCCGACACCCACCAGCTGAGCCATAGACGGAGGGTGTGAAGGCCAGTGATGATGGAGTCAGCAGCAGGAGGCTCACCTGGCTCCACCACCGGGGTGTACAGTGTCACAAACCCACTCAACAGGTCAGCCCCCTACTCCCAAAGTGCCAATCTCCGAGCACAGTCTTGTGAACAGTTTACAGAAACAGGGTAACCCTCCTGTCTATTTTGTAGGTTCATATCAACCTTTGGTCTCAAGTCTTGGAAAGATTCAAATGGTGAACATCTTGCTAGCATACCCAATACACAGGCTCAGATATTTCTGTATTCGGGGGGCCAGATATCTTTGCCTACGGGCACCTAACCAGGTGTACAGAAATGAACCCTTAAAAACTGTAATAAAAGACCTCAGATTTAAAATGCTTACCTTTTTCCAGTTTGGTATCACCATCCAAGCTTATGTACAGTGTCTGCTTTTACCATATATACTCCACTTGCAAAAGGAAAGAAATCAAAGACAAACCAAGTAGGCTCTAAAAATAGAGTTTTACTTAAATAGAAACAAAATATATAAAACATAAAATACAGAACCAATATCCCAAGAACCATATAAATCTTTTAAAAGAACAAGGTTTAAACAGTGCAGTTCCTACTACAGTACTTAGATGTGTCTCTCTCTAAATACCTGCTTAAAGTGCTCATAGATGTTTCTCTGTCAGAGTCTAGATAGAAGTGTCTCAGAAGTAAAACAGAATATTCCTTAAAGAAAACTGTATTAGCCAACCCCTTTGTGTGACGTCACCTAGTCAGAATATATAAAAAATATATCTATACAAAAACAGGATGTCTTTTCAAAGTATTGAATTCTGTAATCCTCAGCACAACTCATTTTCTCTTTCAAATTACATTTCTTTGATCTGTGAGCAGTATCCTTCTCATACAGACACCAAAGGATTTATGATTTCGCACCAGTGTACTAAACCTGATTTCCCCTTCAAAACATCATAAAAGGGACACTGATTTTCCTCTTAGCAGTCAAAGCTATAATTAACTTAGAAAAGTCTGTAATTAGCTGCTGGCCTTACAGGTAAGACCTTGTGTCTAAAACCTGTGTGTGTGTGATCTCACATGCTGTTTCAGCATTTCTCAGAGAGACAGTCCATAACCCATTTTTAATATTACAAGAAATGATACAGTGATCAGAACCACCTGTCCAAGTGTCACATATGGGACATGCTCCTTGGTGTCCAACTGGACACACGATGTCCATGACGTATTGTGGATGCAGCCACCACCTCCGCAGCCACTGCAATCTGCTCCAGAGCTCTGGTCATGCCCACCCGCATGATGTGTGTCTCTGCCAGCATCTGTGCATAATATGCAGCCACGGACTCATGCTCCTGGACCATGACAGCCCTATGAGCACAGGAGGGTTTCCTATAATCGATGAACTAAAGTTTCAGCAAAAAAAAAAAATGACTCAAAAAGGCTTTTTTAACAGCTTTTTGAAGGTTTGAATCACAGAGAGCTCTCAGAGCAGATTGTCTCCTTCAGCTTCCTACACACACTACCCCAAACTGAGGCTGTGCAGAACAATCTAGAGCCCATGTGACCTGAAATCCCATGAATCACTGCAAAATTCGCCTTTGGGACTTAAAAACAAGGCAAAGTGAGGCAAAGTCATTGTTTTCAATGAACTTCATGTCACCCATTAATAACAGGAACTACTCTGCTTCGTGTTGTGGAGCACTCCGTGAATTCGCCTTCACTCCATGAATCACTTGGTGGAGCGAATTGGGGCCACTTCGCCCATCACTATTTATAGTACTATTTGATTGAAATGCCATGCTGTAGTGCTTATCATACAATGGGTCTGAGAATGCTGCAACCTGATTGACTGGCTGGTACCTACTAGCCATGGTAAATCCAAGCATCATCCCACAGATAAAGTTTCCAGCTATCAGTCTGCTGCATCATGAATTCCCACTGAAATCACTCTAACCATTAGAAAGGCAGACTCGCAAACACGGAAATGGACCACGAGATACAGAACTCCAAAAAAAGTTTCTTTTTTTTTAAAGTACAGAACAATTTCATTTTCAATCATTGTACAATTAAGCAATATAGCATGATAGGGTATAGGTTATGCTGTAATTTACCCACATCTGGGGTGTTTGACCACTCAGCCTGTGGCCCTGTGACCAAACAACACCCCAGGTGTGAATAAATCCCAGCATAACCCACACCCTGTTGTGTTGTATTGCTTAAATGATATCTCCTAGCAGCAGCATATTCACCCAGAAAACAAATAAAATCACAGCACCTCAGCAAGAACTGAGCACTACTGACTTCTCCTGTCCACTAATGGAAGGATCACAACCATTTTAACACAGTCCCAGACGACCCTCCATTTACCCCCACTCTGGCAAACAACACTGCATGATCAATGTTACCACAAGCTGAAGAAAGATTCAAATAGATCAGTAATAGAGATCTCCCTGTGATCTCTTACCAGGAAGAGATCATTACATACCCTGACCATGGTTGTCTCTGTGCTTGCTTCACACGCCAGATTGAAATGGCTCAGGGAGGTTATTCTCTTCAAGATGGCCTGCAAGTTGTGTCACGACCACCTTTTCCACAACCTTGTCCAAAAAAGAAAGTTTGGAGACAGGATGATAACAAACAGGTATGCTAGTATCTAATTACACCTTCTTATTGAAAAACCTCACTACCACCCTTTTTAAGGGCATTGGCAACAGCCCTCCCACAGAGAAGCATTAACTATACCTGTCAATATTGGAACCAGCTGCCACCACACAGCCATAGGTAACTGGTTATGTGCAGGATCCAGAACACAAGGGATACACCACAAACCTGTGACCATCCTGAGGACCTCTTCCTCATCCAATGGCTGAAACTCCCGCCAACCATTCACTGATCCACTTGCACTCCCCTCCCTATCCCTGCTGATTGATGACTGGATAATGGACGAAGTCTGGTCACATATGCCCACTACCTTGGCATTAAAGAACTTGTTTACCCACTCACACTTATCAATGGAAGGAGGTTACTTGTGCAGACAATTAGGATGTAATAAATTGCCTACAACATGGGAAAGTGCAGCAGGATGGATTTAGTGGCAATCATAGCAGAAAGAATTCCTTCTTAACTATCACACTGGCCTCCCAGTACAGCCTCATATGCTTCTTCAGGACAAGTCTGTCAGCACCTGTGCATGGTTTCCTCCATTTGCGTTCTAATTTCTGACCTGCAGCCTTCATCACCCAAAGTTCAGATGTGTTAAGAATCAGCGGGTAGACATAATACATCATTTCTCCATTTGAAATAATGGTTGAGGGTGAGATCTTAGAATCCTGGAATATAGGAATTCATCAAAGACATTCATCATACACACTTCCAAACTGGTTTGAAAATAATATACATATATTATATACTGCAAGCAATCAGCTTCTGAGTTTTTTGAAAATAGTGTATATGACTCTGGAGAGGTTGTCTGTGGGTCTGTTAGGCATAGTTGTTTATGATGGTTGAAGTGAGATGCTTTGGCAAAACATTTGCCAGACTGCTAATACTATCTCAGTATAGTAGATCTAGAGTAAGTATAAAATCTTTGTATCATAGTAGATTAATTAGACAATGCAAAAAGTCACAGTTCATAGAACATTGATGTGAAGGAAACTTGAGAAGATTTTGAGATACCTCGTAAGTATAGTTTACAGCAGAGAGAGAGAACTAAAGTAGAAAGGACAAATATTCAGTTCTGGAAAGATTGAGATGTATTTGTATAATGTGGATCCTTAAATGGTACTGTTTACTAGGAGTATTATGAAGATATATGAACTCTGCAAAATGAAGTGAAAACTATGAAGTTGCATGGAGATATAAGTTCTTGAGAAACAAAATGATGAACTGTAGAAGTGACCCATGCTGTCTTATAAGTTTAAATAGTTATCAAAGCAAGAGTCTGGATGATGGTGAATGAAACTTTGTGAAGTGCAGTGCTCATTTCATGATGAGGTCTCAATTGGGGCATAGGCATCTTATCGAGATCTGCTGATTGAACCACTATGTGAAATCTCTGAAGCTAGAATCAAGAAAGACTGCCCACAACAAGATTTGATGTACCTGGAATGTACATACCTTTGTTTTATAACATCTCCATGCAAAGCAATCTGATTAAATTTATGAAGAAATGTCATAATTAATTATTAGAGAAGATTTATTGTCACAGTAGAAAATTATGGTTCATGAATGCCAGAAAGCTACTCATATTGCTACTGTTGCATCAACATTTTAGTAAATAGTGAAAAGAGCAAATATCTGGTCCAAGTTTGAGTTACTAGGTAATTCTGGGTCTATGGCTTTTCAAACCAAATAGGTTGTATTGATGGAGCTGAAGCCAAAAGCAGGACATGACTTAAAAACAAAAAAAAAAAAAAAAAAACTTCAGACTTGGGAGCAGAGGGTTCATTCTAATACAAAAGAAACACACCATTTTGATTAGACAATATGCTCGTACAGAAAAGCTGGAGCAGGCTGCTGCAGTACTAGTAAAACATAGTGATTAAGATCACAAAACAAAAAGCCAGCTGAAGCAAATAAGAAAGCAATAATTGTTCTTGTGGAATGATTCACACAAGGAAATTGAAGTGACCTAGGAGAGATTACAATTGTTGCTTTGTGCATGATTGCTTAACAGAAAATGATGAAACAAAAGCAATAATTCTTGTTAGCTTTTTGAATGGAATGTGTGAGTCATTGTCCTTGGAATCCAACATAATTCCAAGGACTTTGATTTTGCTGGTTGTGCCTACATTTTTCTCAGGAGCAAGAAGAGTGTTGAGAGATTGTAATACATTGGTTTGGCAGGAAATGCTATCTGCCAGAGGAGTATCAGAGTGATCAGCTAAAAGGGAATCATGTAGAAGATGGGAACTAACAGAAGTTTAACATTTGAATACATGTAATATATCCATCAGAATGCTTCATAAATTATATCAAAATTGTTTGGACTGTTTTTGCACCAAAAAAGTGAGGTGGACAAACCGCAAAAAAGAATTGCTGATTTCAGAAAAGGTTGTATTAGTGCCATAAGGAAGGGTGAATTGGCATAATCTTGACAGTATCCAAATTATCAGCTTTAGAATGCCAGGTTCTTGACTGGTCAGTTTAATAAACTGGATAGCATTGTCAATGTGATTATAACTCAAGGAGAAGTTGGATGATGAATTAAGAGACTTAATTCTAGAAACAGATATTGAACGAGTTACTGAAAGATCTATGATTTAGCATTTCTTTGCCAGAGTATTCCCAAGTTGCAATTCCAACTACTCTTATCCTATTTACAGAAAAGAAATGTTGAGTAAATGAGTTGATGATGAAGCCTTTAGTTATTCATTGGTGGAGTAATATATCTTCTGTATGTGTCTCTTTTGTAGCTGATCTTGTTTAACACCAGTTGACAGCAGATTTATAATGTACAGTTAGAGATGGGCAAAGTGGCCCCAATCCACTCCACGAAGTAATTCATTGAGTCAAGGCTAATTCGTGGAGTGCTCCGCAACGCGAAGTGGAGTACTTTGCATTATAATGGGTAATGCGAAGTCCATTCAAAACAATGACTTTGAATTACTCTGCCTTCCCCAACCACTACTACACCAATTCTTAAGCCTGGAGCCATCTTTGTGGACCTCTCTGAGGCCTTTGATATGGTCTCCCACCCACTCCTCCTTGACACACTCCACCACACTGGTCTATCACGCGGACCACTCTCTTGGTTTAATAGCTACCTTACCTCTAGATCCCAATGTGTTAAGATAAATGACACCCTATCTTCCACCCTGCCTGTCCACTCGGGGGTCCCCCAGGGATCCATATTGGGCCCCCTACTCTTCAGTATCTACTTAAATGCACTACCCAAATCCTGCTCCGGTAACCTACTGCTATATGCTGATGATAAGGTTCTCTACATTGCACACCCCTGCGCTGACAACCTACAGTCCTTCCTCCAACACTCGTTCAACCAGATTGAAAGTTGGTTCACCAGTCGCAGACTTGTGGTCAACATCAAAAAAGCAAAAGCTATGCTATTTGCCCACCGGCAGAGCAAGGCCAAGGACACTGAACTAAAAATCCTCTCCCACGCTCACTTCCCTCTGGAACAAGTACTTACTTATAAATACCTTGGCCTTACCTTTGACACCTCCCTATCCTTCCATGCCCATATTGACAGCCTGACCTCAGCCATTAATACCCACATCGGCCTCCTATACTGGCATAAAGACTGTCTGACACCAGAGGCTCTCAACCTGGCTGTCACCTCTTCTGTCCTCTCTCTTGTTGACTATGGGCTCCCTATCTACTCTGCTACAGACAACACCACTCTAAACAAAATTCACATAGCCATTAACAAAGTGTGCTGACTCCTCCTAGGTGCAGACAAATGCTCCCACACTTGCACCCCCTACGCCCTTACAAACATCTTCACCCTTGAGGAAAGACTACAATATCAATCCTGTCTCCTCACAAAAACAATCCACCTAGGGTTAACTCCATTGGGGGTCTCAACCTCACTACTCTCATGTTCCCACATTGTGACCACTCATTCTGCCAACAAGCATCTGTGGACCGTGCCCAGGGTCAGAACCTCCCTTGCTCAGAGATCATTTCCCTATAGAGCTCCCGCCTGGTACAATGAGCTCACCCCAGCCATAACCTCCATTCCCAATCTAGGACACTTCAAGACCATCCTAAAAAAACACATTCTCTCTTTGCGCCAATGCCATTTGCAGCTGATAATCCTCCTAACTGACCTGCACAGAGCTGCACAATGGCTGCTCCCCATTGACATTGCCACCAATTGTATAGAACTAACTGTATAGGACATCTCTGCTGCTGATCTCTGTCTCTGTCTCTGTTATATGACAATGCCCTAGAGGCTGCACCTATACTGTAACTATACCTCCTGTACTAATACCAATACCCTAGCTACTAAATGTATAGGTCAACAGCCACACAGGTTACTCTTCACCTAGTGCTATTAAATGCTAATAAAAAAAAAAGAACCTACTCTATTGTGAATTGTATTGAACGCCTCACCCATTTTTGTCTGTAACAATTTCACAGTATGTATGTTGTTTCTTCTATACTACTGTATCACTGTCTGTAACAAATTTCACACTATGTATGATTTGTTTCATCTGTATTACTGCACCAATGTAACCCATTACCCCCAGGGCGCATCTGAAATCGAGCGGTACTCCACTCAGCATGTCTTCCTGGTAAATCTCTTGAATAAATAAATAAAAATATGTAAATGCTTCCTTAAAACTGTGTTGTCTCACTATTGTATAGATCGCTGTTAACACTATACGACAATGCCCCAGAGGCTGCACTTGTATTATAATTGTTCCACTGTAATAATATCAATACCCTAGCTACTACATGTATAGACTTTCAGCCACCTTGGCTATTATATGTAATTACTTGAAATGTGATGTCCCACTAATGTACTATCTCTGAATGTATGACTATGCTGACGCGGAGCCTTTGTAAACGAGTCTATGACTCAAAGGATTGTAATTCCTATGATTGACTAAATAAACTTTGCCTCACTTCACCTTGTTTTTAAGCTCCAAAGGTGAATTCTGCAGTGATTCATGGGATTTCGGGTCACATGGGCTCTAGATTGTTCTGCACAGCTTCAGTTTTGGGTAGTGTGTATAGGAAGCTGTAGGAAACAATCTGCTCTGAGAGTTCTCTGCGATCCAAACCTTCTAAAAGCTGTTAAAAAAAGACTTTTTGAGTCATTTTTTTGCTGAAACTTTAGTTCAGCAATTATAGGAAACCGTCCTGTGTTCATATCATTGAGCGTTATTGTTTGTGTTTGGATTTTGAATGTTAAAGTACAACATTTAGTCTGCGTACTGAGAGACAGTGGAAGTGTGCTTTGGGGGAGTGGCGTTTCTGTGGTGTAGGTAAATTAACTTTGAGAAAAAGACAGTGCTTTCTGTTTTGGTGATATTTTTCTTGTATAACTGTGTTAATGTACACACAGTAATATTTTCAATAATTCTTGCCATTTTTTTGCATATTGTTGTGTTGCAGCAGTGCATAATTTTAATTTGTTTCAAATATGTGGTTATATTACTGAAGTTTTCAATTTGCCACACATTACTCAGTGAGTGTGTGTGTGTGTGTGTATATGTGTGTGATGCGTGTCATCGAATCAGACACCTTTTATTGTGCCACATAATAATTTCAGCAATGTGCTATCCACTTCAGCTGTGTGATTTTTGTACTTCTTTGTGGTATCTTTACTGGTACTAGTTCTAGTGACTGTTACTGCAGCAGTGCAGTACACTGCCCCCTCATGGCCGCCCCAACCGGCAAAGGAATTCTTTTCCAGATATGAATTTCTGATGAGGAGCACTAGTTAGGTGTTGTGCCTTTACATCTGCATCTCTTCAGTGTGCAGCACAATCTTAATCTGTCTGTGCATTTGGATCTCTTTAGGGCACAATCTCCATCTGTAATTTAAGTCACAGTTGTTTCTTTGGCTTCCCTTCAGAGTACTGGAGAGGTGTGGTGCATAATTCTGCATGAACATTGTACTCATTAATATGTGTTTTTAAGTCAGGACCATCATCACGAGTCACTCATGATACAAATCACGTTCTTCATCATCACGGTCACAAATGCAGTCACAAATCACAATTTACAATCATGTCATGAATCACAACACTCATTTTTTGACTAGTTACTTGGATGTATTGTAAGCATATTTTGTAGTATCTCTCCAGGCTTCACCACTCCACCATTGTACTCATTAATAAGTGTTTTTAAGTCTGGGAGTTTTGTGCTACAGCCCATTGGGGAAGTACAGCCATAGGCATTCACGTTCCTTCCCATACAGCATGTGAGTTATAGTACTGTAAGTAGTGGTGGGTGAAGTGGCCTCAATTTGCTCCGTGAAGTGATTCACTGAGTAACATGGAATCTGCAGAGAACTCCACAATGTGAAGTGGAGTACTTCGCTTCATAATGAGAAACGCGAAGTCCATTGAAACCAATGACTGCGTTATTCCGCCTTTCCCAAACCACTTCTCCACCAATTTTAAGGCAAAGTACATTGAAATCAACATAATTCACCTCACTTCACCCTGTAATTGAGCTCCAAATGAAATTCTGCAGTTATTTGTGGGATTGCAGGTCACATGGGCTCTAGATTGTTCGGCACAGCCTCAGTTCTGGCCTTGGTAGTGTGTGTGCAGTGGTAGCTGGAGACAGTTTGCTCTCAGAGCTCTGTGATTCAAAACCTCTAAAAGCTATTTAGAATGCCTTTTTGAGTAATATTTTTTGCTCAAAATTTAGTACCTCGATTGTAGAAAACTCTTCTTTGCTCATATCATCAAGTGTTTTTTTGTTGTGTGTGGATTTTGAATATTAATTTAGAACAGTCTGTCTGTGTACTGTGAAGTGTGCTTCGGGGAGGGGCATATTTGTGGTGTAGGTTGATTAATTGGGAGAAAAAGTCAGTCTTTCTGATTTGGTTATATTTTTCTTGCATAACTGTTAATGTACGCACAGTAATATTTTCAGTAATTCTTGAAATTTTTTCGCTGATTGTTGTGGTACAGCAGTGTACAATTTGTCTGTTTAAAACATTTGGCTATATTACTAAAGGTTTTCAATTTGCTACACATTACTTGAGTGTGCGTGTGAGTGTGTGTGCGATGCGTGCCATTAAATCAGACACCTTTTATTGTGTTACAGAGTAATTGCAGCAGTGTGAATCTGCTATCCACCTCATCTGCATGAATTTTTTATTCTGCTTTGTGGTATCTTTACTGGCAGCGGATTGTTACTGCCGTGCACTAATCCCCCAACTGGCAAAATGTACCTTTCCAGATATGTATTTGTGACTTGTGAGCACTGGTTAGATGTTGTTGTGCCTTTTCGTATGCATCCCTTGAGTGTGCAGCTCAATCTTAATCTGTCTGTGCTTTTGCATGGCACCATTAATTCTAGGAGACTACATTTCTTGTTATGCTCTCATTTCACTTCATCAGCACTGGGGAATTTTCTGGACACAAGACAGTAGCATTTTGGGGATGCACATTAATTCTGGTGACTCTGTGTGTGACCTGACCACTGTGCGCATGACAGAGTGTGCCATTAATTCTGGGAGACTACATTTCTTGTTACACTCTCATTTCACTTCATCAGCACTGGGGAGTTTTCTGGACACAAGACAGTAGCACTTTGGGGATGCACATTCATTCTGGTGACTGTGTGGGTGGGATGCTGCCAATATTGTTGTCACTCCACCTTACTTCACGTTTAAGGCGGAATGACAATGCGAAGTAATAACAACAAGGCGAAGTGAGCCTTTCCTATAGGGCATTCCGCGTAGCGAAGTACTAATGCAAAATGGCCACTTTGTGTTCACTTCGCTGGCATATTTTAAATTCACTGCATCTCTAAGTACAGTACTGGAATTCAGGACAGGTAGAGATGTCTGTGGCACACAAAGAAGGATGTACTCAGAGCCCTGCTTGAAAACCGTTGATGAAATCTTCTTCCAAACACAAATTAAGGCCTTATTTGGATAATCTGATAAAAAGATCAGCAAGTTAGGAATATTAATCCTAGCTGATTGATGCGGGAATATGCATTTATGCGTCAGTGAAGGAGAAGGCAAGAGTAATTCTGACAAGCAGATACTGGGCTACTGGGGAATAACATTTTGGAGGCTCTTTTCACTGTCTCTACCAGTGGGGTAAGGAACATAAATTGTACACATCTAGAGGTGTGCTATTATAGTTGCAGAAATTACACTATCACAGATATTTACTGAAAGTTTTGTAAGATCTCTAGAGAAATTTCTTGTTTGCCTGTCTGCAGTGCCACTGTAAGGACACCAGAGAGAATTTCTTTAGAAATATTGCAAAATATCTGGACATATCTGACCATGTCAATTGCTGCAACTATAGCTTTTTAAACTTTGTATTGCAATTTCATGCACTCAATAAAATTGGAAGTTTAACACTGGTACACTGCTGGTTTTGGAGGACTAAGGCTATAACAGTATGTGTGAATAGAGGCTACACTAGGCTTGTCTGTGTCTTCCTCACAGTTTGTACTTTGACTGGCTTTTTTTTGACTGATCTGTAGCTAACTACTATAAAATACAAAAGGACAAACTCCAAAACATACTAATTAATAAGTATAGTTGCTTATCATAATTGGTGTCAGGTTACAGATATGCGTTCTCTTCCAGAATTGTCTGCACTGCTACCAGTTTTCATAACCCTTCAGACACCTGGGAATGGAGGGTGGGGTGGCACACGACGTAGAGGGAGGGAGGGAGCAGGAGGGTTCTTCTTCATTATATTGGGATGCAGTCTGATGGGTGGGGGCAGGACAGCACAGAGAGAGAGTTGGATTTTTTTTTCTTTATACCGGGACAGGAAATGGAGGGTAGGGGGGAACAGCACTCAGAGGAAGGGAGAGGTGGATTTTTCTTTATACCAGGATGGGGAATGGATTGTGGGGGCAGGACAGCACACAGAGGGAGGGCTCCTAATAGTGATTGTTTGTAGCAGTAGAGTCATTCTCTCTGGCTCCTGTTAGATATCATAGATTTCCATTTCTTTTCATAATTGAATTAAAGCATACAAATGAAATCAGATATAGCATCATTAGTTAATATTTCACATCCTAATACTGTCTCACGGAAAACAGCACATCACCAGAATGGGGATAATTGCAAGTAAAAAACATAAAACCATCACTCAATACCCATGCCAGTGAAGTTCCACCACTTAAGGCACACTTGTATATCCCCAATCTCCATCCATAAATTATCATTTGTATTCAGCTAGAGGGAAATCATGTGGGACTACTCCATTTATCAAGTAGTCATAAAAAAAAAATGGACAAATTGAATCATAGCAAGATGACAGGTACATTAGAAGCATAGACCAGCTGTTGCCATGTAGTGTATCTTAAGCAATAAGGCATGACCAGAAATTCAAGTAACAGTCTGTTAATCAGAAACTAGTGGTTTAAGCAAGCAATAACTTCTTTAAAAAAAAAAAAAACTTGGAATCCCAGGAAGACTCCCCATGTAAAACAAAAAGAAAATGGACTGGAACTGCTGAAGTGGACCCACAATAAATGTGGGTTCAGCTTTCACTCAGCAATAAAACAATCATCAACTGTTAGTAGTTCTTTAAATTTTATTTTTATTTTTGTAACACCACCATAATGCCAACATTTTTCTATCAGAGCTTTCTGGAGGCAGGCATTCATATTGTATGAAATGAATGTAATTAGTATCATATTTATATCAACTCATTAATGTCTTAAGATATTCAGTTATATGCTTTTAATTGAGAAGTACTTGTATAAATAAGAACATTTCTGATATAAAATGGTGTCATTCAGCAGATAGCCTCCATAGCAAGCACAACCCACTGTAACATAAAAACATGAATCAAAAATAAAATACAATACACAAAGACTATATCTTGGTAAGAAGCTAATACTTATTGTCTAATACATACACAAATACAAACCTGACTATGCCATAGCTTTTAAAAAAATTGCATGATAAATGTATTACTGTATTTCATTCTTATAAGAAATAATTTAACTGCATCATCTATTACTGGCTCTTAAATATTAAGAGGAACTATACAGAGCCATCCTGGTGGCACTGAGGGTTGAGGAGCTGGACACCTTGTGCCATGCTGGTGACCCAGGTTCTGGAATGAACTCGGATCATCCGGGCTCGGCAGGGTAGGGAGGGAGGGGATTGAGCATCTGGAGGACTGCTGTACCCTTAGGTTGGATTCTAGGGTAAGTCTCATTCCATAGTGGCCCCTGGTTGGGACCAGGGGCCCTATGGATAGTGAAGGCTCAACATAATGTGGGGGGGTGTAGTGGCAGTGGATGGCTGCACATTTGGTGCACTGCCATCATTGCACATCTGAGCTCAGGAGGAAGTAATTTGAAGAAAAGCCCTGGTGACCTAGTGGAGGTGAAGGGGGCCCCAGTGACCTGTCCACATCCTATCACTGGACTTGCCTCCCTGGATCTTCTGCACTCCAGACTCATCAGCTGTCCCTCTAATCTCAGTTAAGGCTGCCAAGTGTGGGTGGGCCCTCCCTCCCTCCCCGGGGGGGTGATCTGGGGGGACTGCACAAAGCTGAAGAGATGGGCAGAGACCAGGAAAGGAGGTTTCAGGCAAGGAGTAGAGGCAGTAGTCGAGCGGGTTCCTGGAGATATGCTCTGGATCCCCAGTGAAGAAAACAGAATCCAAAAAAAAAAAACAGAGGAACTATATATATGCTACACAAAGTATATTACTTCTTGGCCAGTTCACTTAGTCAATCAACTATCATTGTTACTTTTTTCTTCTTGAAACATTACTGATAAGTAATTCTTAGCAAGCCATTTTCTTATGCATCAGATTGTATAACTCCTTAGCAACCATAATAATTAGTGCTTGAGAATGCAAAGGAAAAAACACTTTCTTACAGCATGAGACTGCACATGGAAATCTACTCTTTGACTCCATATTAATTAGCTGCTGCACTGGCTGTAGTGCAGATTTATGAGGCTTATTTTTTTATTCTACCTCTGTTTAAAATGGTTACTAACATATTCTCTGTTTGCTATCATACTAAATTCAAACGTTTTTCTTAATTAATAAGCAAGCAGTTAAACTCCAGCCCCATAATGCTCATTCATTTTTCAACTAACATAGATATCTTCGTTTCTGATGACCAACATGAAGGATAAAATTTAATTTAATAGTGACAGTTTTATATACATGTATCTTGGCTTACATAGTGAATGGAAAACTGCTTCCAGCCTGGCATCCTCACTGCAAAAATCTCTGGTTTTGTCACTCTATATTTTTAATCAAAAAATAACCCAATGTTTCAGATTTTCAGTGAAAATATTATAGTGGCATGATAGTTAGGGTTGAGCAGCCTATTTAATGTTAAACCTAAAATTTTGAACATTAATATATTTGCCTCACTTTGACGAAATAAGCTGAAAGTTTCTAAATGCGATCTAGGAGGCAATGTCTTGATGTGTGAAAATTTTTTTTGACAGCAGCTTGTGCGGTTTCTGAGATACAGCTGTGTCATTTCTAGAAAAAAACATTTTTTTTTCCTTTCCTTAACATTGTTTTTTTTGCTCTTGTCTGTAGCCTACATGGAAAGAAATTGTTGCCCCAAACTTGAAGGGGACATGTGTCGTGTCCCGAGGTAGTGCCCTTGAAGGATCTGGTGAATAAATATGAAGGGGTTCCAGAGTTATATGGCTTTAAATGTTAGTGTTTTCATAATTTTTTTCTGTGTCATGTTTTGTTTTTGCTATTGCAGCATCAAAAAAAAAAGGTATCGCAGCATCAAAAAGGTCTCATGGCATTACTTACAGTTTCATGGTAGAATACAGTGACTGTGATACTGTGCCATGCATTCACAACGTGACATCTGTACAGGTTTGCCTACATGAAAATGAGGGCCACTTACAAAATGCATGCATGGGAGCACATGAACATATAACATTATGGACTGATGGTACCGCAGGGCTCCAAGGGCCCTGTGGGCCAGCAGGGAAATTAGGGTTCATGATAATCTCTCTAAACTTATGGATAGATGGGAGTGCAGATCCAGGGGGGTCCTGCATTCCCACATGCAAATGAAGGACAATTACAATATGCATGCATGGGAGCACAGACCTGTGGAGGTCCTGTGCTCCCACATGCACAACGTTTATTTTCTGTGTCATGCTTTTTTTTGCTATTGCAGCATCAAAAAAAGATACTGCAGCATCCAAAAGGTTTCATGGCATTTATGGTTTTTGTGGTAGAATATATAATACCACACTATCAAATGAGTCTGCGACACTACTTTTCCAGATATGCCTGTTTTTTTGTCACTTCATTGCAAACAAACAGTTTGCAATTATGGGCTACAATGTTAAGGGTACAAAGGACTTGACCCACAGATGTGCCTTTTGCTGGTTTGCTGACAGAATTTTCATCTGTTGCATGGTTATAAGCTTTTGAAATTTTGTGATTTCCCATAGAATAACATTGTAATGGTTGGGGCACCTTCCGGAAGCTATATTTCGAAAATGCTTCGAGATACTGCCTCACTGTGACAAGCATCTTAGTGCAGTTTTAGCTGTACTAAGCTGTTATGCATGTTTCCAGGCCTTGTTCACAGGTTATAAATTGGCCTACAGTGACTGTGATACTGTGCCATGCATTCACAATGTGACATCTGTACTGGTTTGCCTACATGAAAATGAGAGCCACTTACGATATGCATGCACGAGAGAACATGGACATATAACATTATGGACTGATGGCACCACAGGGCCCCACTGTGGTCCCACAGGGAAATGAGGGTTCATTATAATCTCTCTAAACTTATGGATAGATGGGAATACAGGGCCCAGAGGGCCCTGAATTTCCACATGCAAATAAGAGACAATTACAATATGCATGCAAGGGAGCACAGGGCCCACAGGGCCCTTTGCTTCCACATGCACATATGGATACCATTATGGACTTATGGGAGCACACAGTAAAATAAAGATATTATTATGCTGTCTCAAAAAGTAAGGAAATAAATAAAAAAAAAAACTGTGTTAATGCTCTAGTTAAGGTCAAAGCCACAAAAGTAGGGAACTGTGGCATTAGGGTTTTCAAAGCTAATATACCACACCCACCCTGCACACACCAACTGACATCAGGGGGTGCCTTGGGGTAGTCAGCTCTAATGCTCACCCTATTCTCCTTTACTGTACCCATCTTAGCTCATTTACTTATGGAATGGGGTGAGCATGAGGGCCAATGAACCTAGGCACACCCCTGATGCCTGTTAGTGTGTGCAGGGTGGGTGTGGGGTATTAGCTTTTCAAAACAGAAATGACAAAAGAGTTCAAAGTAATTTATAGCTCAAACATAGCACATTGACTTCTTCACAGCTTACTAGAACAGAAACCTCTGTTTCTGTCACTTTGTGCTATAAATACAAAACAGATCACTGTTAAATATTCTTCATGCAAAATTTACAGTATAAATCAGTTCGTTTTTCTCAATAGCCTATGCAACCAGTATAGTGTTATGCTTGTACAACTGTGTTACTCTGTTGTGGCAGTTCACATTCTTTATTCCATGAGGACTTATCACTCTGTAGAGGAACCAAAGGCAAGGAATCCTCAAAGAGGGTTCAACCCCTAGAGGTGCCACGGGAGTTTCCCTTGGAAAAAGGTACCTTAGGAAGGAATCCCCCTGTGAAGAGAGGTGAGATGCTGGAGGAGGAGAGGAGGATGGTGGGGCAAAGGAAAAAATGCTTCAGAAGGAGGCTGTGAGAAACTGCTTGTATAGCTCAGTAAGGGGTCATGACTGGTTGCTCACCCATTGAACCACAGGTGTAGCCTCTCATTTCAATGGCCTACACAACCAGTATAGTGTTATGCTTATGCAACTGTGTTGCTGTAATGTGGCTGTTCACTCTCTCTCTCTATTCCATGAGGAATTACCACTCTGTAGAGATACCAAAGGCAAGGAACCCTCAAAGAGGGTTCAATCCCTAGAGGTGCCATGGAAGTTTCTGTTGACTAAAGGTACCTTAGGAAGGAACCCCAAAAAGAATGTTAGCAGTGATCGATGACTATGAGGTAGAGAAGCAGACTGAAGCAAGAGGTTGCTTGATAAAACATTGATGAGAAGTACAAGTTAGCAGAATAGCATGGATAAAATGGATTACACTGATGACAGCAGGGTGCTTCCTAAGGAGAGAGTGAATAGCCAGCAGGGTCACCATCCACCTCCATCCAATGACAGAACATGCTTGAGTAAACTAGGGAATACTGCTAAACCTAACTAAGTATTATGACTATCAGCATGGAGGAGAGAAAAAAAACCCTTTGAGGAGGAAATCTCTGTGGATCCAAGGCCTAGGTTACCTTCCCTCCAGGCTTGTGGTAATTTTTGTTTAGTGCCGGTATTATACTGGAATGCCTCCTCATTGCAGAAAAATAGAACACCTCATTACTCTAGAGGAGAAGGTACTGTAACTTACAGAATGCCAGCATAGCAAATTAGGTAGTCCTTTATTAGCCAGGGATCACAAGTGATTGAAATAAAGGTTTCTTGCTGGTCAAGGCATAAAGTGTACATAGAAACTCTTGATAGGATAAAGGAGCAAAATCATATAGTTTTCACAAAAGCAGTTGATTGGTATTGGTGTCAGCATGAAGACTGAATCAAGAAGATTAGCATGAATACCTTAAATGCCATTAAGGCTGAGCTAGGTTAGTCCAGTAAGGAGCATTTGCAATGCAGTAATGTAATGCAATGGATATCATAAAGCCATGTAGGTTGGTAGGTTAAAGTATTTAGGCCTGGATGACTGAAGAGCTATGGAGGCAAAGGGACAGGCTAAATCATAGTTTATATAAAAGCATACTCCTAGTGCTTGAAACCACAATGCCCCACTAA
Source organism: Neoceratodus forsteri (assembly GCA_016271365.2). NCBI lineage: Eukaryota > Metazoa > Chordata > Ceratodontiformes > Ceratodontidae > Neoceratodus > Neoceratodus forsteri. The sequence goes on along the minus strand of CM057450.1, from coordinate 432,078,644 downwards.
GACAATACAGCCCTCCACCATAGGATTAACAGGGAAGCTACAAGCAGAGCACTGTGAGACCAAACAGCAAGCATAATGTTGATAGGGTAGGACGCCCCCAACAAAAATAGAGGCAGCATAGAGAAGCATGTAACAGCTTTATCAGGAGTGACTGAGCAGCAGACAGAATGCAGGGAGGGACACAGAATGAAACTGAATGAAAATAGGGACTTTGGAAAGTTCACAACAGGAGAAGGAAACACCTCACACTGCAGGAGAAGGGAAAGCCTCCTCACAGTGCAGGAAGATGGAATGCCTCCTCACTCTGCAGGAGAAAGGAACACATCTTTACACTGCAGGAGAAGAACTTTACTTTCAGAATACTCGTGCTGCAGGAGAAGTGAACATCTCCACTCACCACAGGATACAGGATGCCTCCTCACACTGCAAGAGAAGGGAATGCCTCCTTACTGTAGGAGAAGGGAATGCCTCCTCACAGTGCAGAAGAAGGGAATGACTCCTCACACTGCAGGCGAATAACTTTATGTTCAGAATGCTCAAGCTGCAGGAGAAGGAAACATCTAATACTGCACGAACAGGGAATGCCTCCTGACTGCAGGAGAAGGGAATGCCTCCTGACACTACAGGATACAGGATGCTTCCTCACACTGCAGGAAAAGGAAATGCCTCCTCACACTGCAGGAGAAGGACATTAACTTGCAGAATGCTCACACTGTCAACTGTTTTTACAAAACAGCATTGCAATAACTGGTACACTGGCATTATCCCTGTTTTTGTAACATAGAGTTGCAAGGGCTGGTACACCAACATTGTCGCTGTTTTTACAACATAGTGTTGCAATGGTTGATATGCCAGTATCATCGCAATTTATGCAATGAAGTCTTGCAAGAGCCGGTATGTCAACATGGTTGCTGTCTTTACAATAGAGTGTTGCAATGGCCGGTACACCAGCATTGTCGCCATTTATGCAATATAGTGTTGCAAGAGATGGTATGGCAACATTGTTGCCATTTTTACAACATAGTGTTGCAACGGCCAATACACCAGTATCATTACTGTTTATGCAATGTAGTGTTGCAAGGACTGGTATGCCAACATTGTCACCATTTTTACAACATAGTGTTGCAATGGCCAGTATGCCAGAATCATCGTTATTTATGTAAAGCAGTGTTGTAAGGGCCGGGAAGTCAACATTGTCACCATTTTTACAACATAGCATTGCGATGACTGGTATGCCAGCAGTGTCACCTTTTATGCAACATAGTGTTGCAAGGGCCGGCATGCCAACATGGTCACTATTTTTACATTATAGTGTTGCAATGGCTGGTATGCCAGCATCATCACTGTTTAGGCAACACAGTGTTGCGAGGGCCGGTACACCAATAAGCCATTTTTATAACATGGTATTGCAATGGCCGGGATGCCAACTCTGTCAATCATCTGTACAACACAGTAAAGCAATGAGCAGCATGGTAAATAGATAATATGCTGAAGTATTATAAGCAGTAAAAATTGAACAAACAGCTCAGGTGAACCTGGTCCCCTATCCAGTGTGAGTCGCTTGCCAGGTAAAGGTCATAGGACAAGCAATGCAACTAAAAAGGAAGCAATACAAGCCAACCAAACCATCAAGGAATGTCAATTCAAGGTGACATAAATACTCAGAGGATTTTAGCGGCAAAGGCAGTATTCGAACATAAGGTATGTAAACCATACAGGGCAGTGACTCTCCACTATAATCCTATCCTCCACTGTAGGGAGAACAAAGAAGCCATGGTAAAGCACCATGACCCACATGTGGATTTTAAAACTAGCTTACAGGCCCAGTGGTGGTGAGGGCTGAGGTGCTGGGCACCTTACCTCACGTCATGCTGGTGACCCGGGTTCAGGAATGACCTCGGGGCATCAGGATGCCAGCATAGGGGGAGGGAGGGAATGGGATTGAGCAACTGAAAGGCAACTCTCCTTTCCTAGGAGAGGTTGGTTGCCCCCACAGTTCCGTTCCCATTGGGTAGAGGTCTGACGGGAAGCATAGGCAGAGGGGGCAACTGGTGATTGCCAGGGGTGGGGGTGGAAGGGGCTGAGCCGGTACCCAGCGTGCCTATGTGCCTTCATGCTGGGGTCCCAGGCAGGGGAGAAAATAGGGGAGAAAATGCAAAAATTGTAAATAAAAAAAACTAGTTTACAGTGACAGCTGTAGTTGAGCTGACCTCCAGAGAATAATGCAGCATTATGTAACTGATAATACCCAATAGGGTGGGCATTATTAGGCTATAACGGACTGCCCAGGGGCATAATGAGGCCTGATGCCACAGGAGTCGGGCCTTATAGCCCCTGGAAGGTCCGTTACATCCCAAAACACCCACCCTGGAGGGTATTATTACACTTAGATAATGGTGTTACATTCGTTTTTTTTAAATAATGTTTTTATTTAAAAAAAAGAGTGCAAAATATTATTAAAAATGAACAAAAAAGTGGGTTTGTAAAATAGTCCCTTGCCACTAGAGGGTGCTGCTGTTGTTTTTTTATAGGTAGGAAGGGAAGTGACTGTGAGTGTGGTCAGCAGAGTGACTAAAATGCAACTGGCAAATCAGAAGAGGAGCGCAGCTACAAGGGAATACGTGCAGCAGTAAAGTAATTTTTTTATTTAAGACAGAAAAAAGAAACTGAGTTGGGTGCTTCTGCTGTTGATTTTGTGGGCGAGCATTGTCACAATGAACGTGACCTCAGAACGGAGTGGGTGATGAAAGGATGTACTGTAAATGAGTGTAAGTGGAGTCGGCGGAGTGCCCGAAATGCTGTTGGCAGGTGAAAAGCAGAGTAGAGCTGTGAGGCAGGAAAGTGTTTTTGTAAAAAATAGAATTATTATTTAGTTTTTGGTGCTGCAGTTTGTGTTGAAGGTGAGCGAGGTGAGTGGAATGAATGTGAAGTGGGGTATGTCAGCGAGCCGCTTGGTTAGTGAGAAAAAAACAAATTGCACTGGCGAGTTCCAGAATTGGAACATGTTTTAGAGCGGGCTGCTGTTAAGAAATAACGGCCCGGATGGCAGGCTGTTTCAGCCAATCAGGAAGTGAGTTTTACTTTCCGAATTATCTAAACAAAAATAATTAATGGTCTGCTTTTTTCCCCATAGGGAAACCATGGTGTAATTTGCCATAATAAAGGAGTGTTTATTATGCCAAACACAGACACACAGTTTCCCTCACTCTGCACAGACACCCACTGTACTTCCTCTGTTCCCGTCCCGGTTTCGCTTCCCTTCCAATAGCAAGGAAACACTGAACTGCCACAAGGACTTGGCGGTAGTTTTTTTTTTTTTTTTTAAATATACCACAAGCTTGCTTTTTGGATGCCCACAAAAATCCAAAAAAGCCTTTTAAATAACTAAAGAAACATTGAACGTGACCACGGACCACTCATTGTGACCTAATCGGAAAGTGGCAGACAGTAACTTCATTTTATTTTATATAATTACCGAGGTGAAAAAAGGGAAGCCCAGCAATTATATAAAATAAAATATGGGGTGGTGTGTGCAAACTCAAAGTTTACACACACCCTCAGGGTTAGATGCTTTCATAAACCCCTCAAGCTTTGCTCTCAGGGTTTATGTAGCATCTAACTCCTCGGGTGTGTGGAAACTTCTCGTAACACACACCACCCCATACTTTTTTTCTATTTGCAGCTTCCAGTATGATATAGTTATAGTAGTAATTAATTATAGCTTCCAGCAGTAGCCGATCTGAAACTGAACAAACAGGAATTGCAGGCAGAGGCAATATTGCACTGAAAAACAACAGAATTAATACTTTGTACAATTATATTTAAACAGGTTGAATCCCATGGAGATAGTATAGAATAGCAGTAGACTCAGGATTGAATCCCACTGAGTGCAAATAAACATGTTGGAGCAGATTTATATCCCCAAAATGACTGTATCAAAATCGGGGCTGACATAATGAAAAGTGTAGTAGATAATGAAATGCTGAGGTAAGGAACCAGTAAATAAACCTGACTGGAATGCAAGGCTGCTGAGAAAAAATAGGGCTTACACAAAGGAAGCATGGTAGGTTCCCGGGTAGGAGACAAATGAGTCGAGTTGAATGAAGCAAATGAGGAAAGAGTAGCTGCATAAATTTGAAGGACAATAGGGACAGCTGAGGCAGTAGTATGACAATGAACATCTTAAGAAAGCAAAGTACAGCAGAGTCACAGAGCTAGAAAAGCAAGCAGTGAAGTAAAAGCTGAGAGCTGGAACTACTGTGTGAAGCCAGGCACTAAGTGTAAGCAAGCGTAAACAATTAAGAAAATGTGGACAGAGAGAGAGACTGCAACAGGCTGGGAAACAGCACTGAAACTAAAAGGCACACAGATAACAAATTCAGGTAAACTGAGGGATTACTAAATTATGATAAAAGTAAATGGGGATCATTAACAGTAAGGAACAGCAATATGGAAGCCTGGAAAGTACAAGCATAAGGTAAGGAAACAACAGTATGAAATATGAAGCACAATTAAACAATGTACGCACAGGGTGCTAGAAAACTACAAAACCCAAAAGAAACAAACAAGCAAACACAAGTACAGGACCAGGAAGGAAACAAGCACACAAGGAAGCACCTAGCAGCTGGAGGCCAAGCAATATAACCCAAAAGCAGGAGAACACAAGAAACAAAAGTCCAGCACAAACCAAGCAGAGTCTGAAGCACAGCAATGTGGGGGGAGGGGGGCAGGGGAACAAAGCCCCAGGAGGCCCCAAGGGAGAAGACAGACCAACAGAGCCTCCGGCAGGCAAAGAAAAAATACTTCAGGAGGCTGGGAGGAACTGCTTATATAGCTCTGAAAGGGGGTGTGAGCCAACCTGGTGGTGCTGAGGGTTGAGGCACTGGATGCCATACCTCAACCCACACCGGTGACCCGAGTTTGGGAATAAGCCCGAGTTGTCAGGGGTCAGCAGGGGGGTCGGCTGGGGGATGGATTGAGCAGCCATAATTCAGCTCTCCCCTGCCTTGTGGGGATCCAGACATGCTCACTGCAGTGATGCCCCCGGTGGAGGCCTGGAGGTAGTGCAGTCAGGAGAGACTAGAGTAGGGAGGGTGCCGCAGGTTGCTGCATGCACATACCTCCACACATGTGCAAGCAACTGCAGCAAGGGGTGGGGAGAAAAATTTGAAAATATGGAGCTGGCTCACTCCATGATGGTCCCACAGCATCCATGCCAGCCCCCCCCCGGAGTCTAGATGTTGGTCTTCCAAGGGGGGAGAAAGTCAATGCCCTTCACCCTCGGCTCTGTCATGGTGGGGGGGCACAACCTTTGAGGGATTGCTGGGAGGGTCAGGCAAGGAACAGCAGAAGTCCTGATACTGAGCCCCTCCAAGGGAGAGGAGAGAGCCACCTGCCAGTTCCGCCATGTACTCCCATTGCCAAGTAAGTGGTAGGTGGTGATGGGGGTCAAATAACTGGATAAAAAAAAAAGAAAGGGGGTGTGGCTGGTTGCTCACCTGCTGAACCACAGGCATAGCCTTTCATAACAAAGCATTAATTGAAAAAGGTATAAAGTAACTAAAATAAAGCTTACTAGGTATGCTTGCTTTTGGCCTCATGGCCATCACATGCTAACACGGAGTTACCCTACTGTCAGCTTCAAAAGGAAGAAGTGGGAACCAGGACTGAGAGTATGGGCCCAATTTTCAAAAGGTCAGGACTGGCACAAGGGGCTTGTAGCAAGGAAAAATGGTGCAAAGTGCTCCTTTCACTGCACCTTGCACCAGTCCCAATTTTCTAAGGGATGGTGTGCCACGGGGGGTCCACCTGCCCCAACTGGGCTTGTGTGGTCCTTGTGACAGCTGCGCTGGTGTGCCATGACAGAAGGGGGCTTGAGCTATGGCAGGACTGCAATATCCCCTACATTATAATTTTGCAAGCCCCACCAAGGGGCACACAGACCCTGTAGTTAGACCAGACCAGAGCTGGACTAAGCTGCCATGTGCCTCTGTAGCAGCCCTCACTGGGAGGGGTAACATTATGCCCCCCCCAGAGAAGGCACCCAGACAGCCCCTGACACCTGCCAGACTCCTGTTGGGGAAGCTGGTGGTTTGTGGCAGGTGAGAGCCTGCAGAACCCCCCCCCCCGTAATAGCGCTGGTGCGTTTGTCCACCCCACAGACCTGCAGTGTCCCTGATGTCCTGCCAGAAGGGGCAGTTGTCACCCCCTCCCCCAGCCAGACTCATCCCATCCCCCGTGAGCCAGGGCAGCCTCCAAATGATCCAGCAGCCACCAGCGTGGCCAGCTGGTGGATCACCATCACTGACCACTGATGCCAAAAGCCTGTGCCACAGCTTGTGGGAGCCGCCTCCCGTGTGTCGTCTGGTCAGTGCACAAGTTGGCTTGCAGCAAACTCGGGGACTTTGGCACCAGGATTCCTGTTGTTGCAGAATCTGGTGCAGGGTCCCTGGCATACCTGAGCTTGCTGTAACTGGTGGTTTGCCGCACAATACACTGATCTACATCAGCATTTGAAAACTGAGCCCTATATGCTTAAATCTTATTGATACAAAGAAAACATGATATATTTGGGCACTCAGACACAAAAAATTCAAATAATAAATATATCTCAGAACAGGACAGGAAATGAATGGTGGGGGCAAGACAGCACACAGAGGGAAACAGAAACATAGAAAGGTGACGGAGGAAGGAAACCAAAGGTCCATCTAGTCTACCCATTTGTTTGCATGGACCCCTGTTGGGCAATGCCTGCTTGCATTGAACTCTTACTCAAGATGAGTCCCTACCCTCGACCCTGTGTTGCATGTATGTCCTGTCCCAACCAAGTTTGAAAGAGGTGATTGTTTTGGCCTCCACCAACTTGGCGGGTAAATTATTCCAAGGTGTCACCACCCCCTTGGAGAAAAAGAATTTCCTGACATCACATCTGAACCTCTCCCCTTTTGAGTTTCTAGTTGTGCCCATTAGTGTTAAAGTTATGGGAAGGAGTGGGAGGGTTTTTCTTCATACTGGGATGGGGAATGGATGGTGGGGCAGGACAACACACATAGGGAGGAAGCGGGAGGGATTTTCTTCTACATACTGGGAGAGAAACAGAGGGTGGGTGGAGACATCATGCAAAGGGAGGGCTCACTCAGGCAGAGATATTCTGCCTGGTGTCCAAGGGTCTTAGAATTTAAATGGAGAGGTAGGGCAGAGTGTGAGCAGCTAAGTCAGCGACAAGGCAACAGACAATACAATGCAGTTGCAGAGAGGTTACAGTATCTCAACAGATGTCTCATTATTTATTTTGCTGTTCAGTGTGAGATAGAGGCCATAGAGAGAGAGAGAGAGAGAGAGAGAGAGTGAGGCAGCAGAAACATAGAAACATAGAATGTGTCGACAGCTAAAGGCCACTGGTCCACCCAGTCTGCCAATTTTTTTAACTTTCATCTGTTTTGCTGCAGACCCAACTTGCTCTATGGTGCCATCCATTCTTCTCCCTTCTTTACCCCTGTAATTTCCTTGTGCCTATCCAAGGTATTTTTGAACCCCACTGCTGTTTTTGCTCCACCACCACCACTGGAAGGCTGTTCCTGGCATCCATCCACCACCTTTCTGTGAAGAAGAACTTCCTCACATCCCTTGTGAATTTATCCCCTCAAGCTTCATAACATGCCCCCCTTGTTCTAGAGCACATTTTGTTCTGAAAAAATACCCACATCCTGTACATTATTAATCCCTGTGAAATATTTAAAGGTCTCTACCTTATCCCTCCTCTCCCTCCTCTCCTCCATGGTGTACATATTTAGCACCTTAAGCATCTCTTTGAAGGCTTTTGATGCAGACCCTGCACCATGCTGGTGGCCCTCCTCTGGACTGCCTCCACTCTATGTCCTTCCTTAGATGCAGTTTCCAGAACTGGAAATGGTGTTCAAGGTTACGTCTTACCAGCAATCTAGATAGGGGCACTAACAACTCCCTCTTCCTGCTGGCGATACTCATTCCTATGCACCCCAGCATCCCACAAGCCCTTCCAACTGCCTTATCACACTGCCTGGACACCTTTAGGTCATCTGATATGATTACCCCAAGGTCTCTTGCCTGCTTGGTCTTTGCCAGTATTACTCTGCCTATTTTGTACTCAGCTCCCAGGTTTCTATGGCCCCAACTGCATTATTTTGCACCTATTTGCATTAAAACCCAGCTGCTATACCCTTGAGCACTTCTCTGGTCTTTTCAGATCTGTACCCATCCTTTCTGCCACCCTCAGAGTGTCCACTCTGTTGCAGATCTTTTTTTCCAATTGTTTAACCAGGTGAGACACACTAAGCTGAAAGCTTTTTTACAGGTGCAACCTGGGAGCACAGGGAAGTTAAGTGACTTGCTCAGGGTCACACAGTATATTCAAGTGGGGGGTGTGGGATTCAAACCCAGGTCTCCAGATTTGCTGCTCAGAGCCTTAAACCACTGCGCTATACTGCCAAAGAGGCAGACCTTTCCTTCTATTTCCTCTGTTATGTCACGTATAAAGACATTGAAGAGGACCGGTCTCAGCACTGATCCCTGATGTATCCCGATGGTCACCCTCCCTTACTAGGAGTAAACTCCATTTGCCACTACCCTCTGTGTCCTATCCCCTAACCATTTTTTACCCATTTTACCACCTTATTACCCACCCCCAATTTCCCCAACTTGCTTACTAGTCTCCTATGTGGAACAGTGTTGCAAGCCTTGCTGAAATCCAGGTAGGCCACGTCAACGGCTCATCCCTGATCCAACTCCTTGGTCACCTAGTCAAAGAAATCTATCAGATTTGTTTGACATTACCTTTCCCCTGTGAAACCATGCTGCCTTGGATCCTATAATCTGTTTGATACACGATATTCTGCAAACCTTTCTGGTAGGTAAAAAGAGAGAGAGAGAGAGACGGAGAGGAAAAGTAGGAGAAATATATTTTTTTATTTAGATTTATTTCTTTTACAGTCCTTCATGGATCAGCTGTTTGTAAGTGCAGGGGCTGCCAATTAGATCAGCATTTAATTGCCTATTTGCTGGATGGCATGCGGGGAGGACATCGGCATACACCATAAAAACAGTGGGGAGACGAGGTCCAAAACACACCCATGAAAGAGACAGAGCAGGACAGCACAACCTTGTAAAGTCACTCAGCTGATTGCTGGCCAACTTCATGCAAATGAAAGGACCAAAACACTTTCTGATATGAGCACTTCAGTCTTTTCAACTACACAAAGTTTCTGCCCATCAGCCATTGACCAATATTATACTCAGCTTGCCTGGTAATTGGTCTGTCACTGATGAGCCCAATGCAGCTTGAACTGCATTGGACATGACAGTGACACACCTCTGAAATGCATTCATTGTAGCAAAATGTTTCTTGCGCAGGTGCAATTAAACATAAAATGAGAGAGATAGGACACAAAAGATTCAAGACAATGAGGAAAATAAAACCAACAAATAATTCTAAACAAGAGATTTAAAACAAAGACTAATTATTAAAATAATGTTCCCTAACTACAATACAGTACAGGAAAGGCAAAAAGATAAATTGTTGTAAGCAGGGTTTGAAAGACATCTCCAGTACAGAACTGGCTCCTTCTACTCTGTCTGACTAGAAATCAGAAACAGGAAGCAAAACAGGCACAGTTACTGTATTGAGATGTACCATGTGACTTTCAGAAGCTCTTCCATGTGACCTTTAGACAAAAATTCACCTTGGCAGCACCAAAGACGAAGTTACAAGACAAATGTTGGAAACTCACAAATTTTAGACATAGGGACAAACGTGTGGAAAGATTTTTGAATTTATCTGTGAAAGTGGATTTCAGCAATCTGCCTGAACTTTGCAGATGAATTAAAACTTTGCAACATCAGTACTCATAGCATACAAGGACATAGTCATTAAGAAGTAGGGGATGGGCTCAGTGGTCTTTTACCCTCCTCTTGTCTTGATTTCCTATGTCCTTAAGAAACAAGCATTTGTCAATGCTGAATGTTGTCACGCTGGCATTGGCAGTGGGAGTGGCGGAGCTAGAGAAGCATAGCACTGTGATTTTGTTAATGTGTCCCAAAAGGTGATTTTGCACAGCGAGCACGCCATTGTGTGCCACAGCTGAGCGAAAGATATTTTGGGCAGGCTGTGAAAAATGTCAGCTGGGCTGTTGATAAGGAGGTGTGTACAAATGCCAGTGGTGAAAATGTGGCATGAAAATATTGCAGATTGACAAAATTACAAGAGTGCATGGAAACTGCGCAATGCATGCGTGATACACAGTCATTTTAGGGACTTTCAGCACCAAATTTTCAACAGAGGCATTTTAGGACCTCTGCTCATAATTAGTGCCACCGTCATTTCCTGGAACTGTCCCAAAAACTGATTTCGCACAGCGACCATGCAATTCTGTGCCGGACGTGTGAAAACACATTTCAGCCAGCTGCACTGTTCATAAGGAGGTATGGAAAATGCCAGTGATGAACAGCTGGAGTGAAACTATTACAGATTCACAAAGTTACAAGCGTGCATGCAAATTGCGCAATGCACACTCATAAAACACTAATTTTAATTGACTTTAGTCCCCAAATTTTCAACATAGGCATTTTAGGACATCTGCTAATGAACAGTATCACTGTCATTTTCATAATGTGTCTCGAACACGGACTTTCCACAGCGACTGCGCTATTCTGCGCCAGAACTGCGAAAACAGATTTTGGTCAGGATGTGAAAAATGACAGCTGTACTGTTCATTAGGAGGTGCAGAACAATGGCACTGTTGAAAATCTGGAGTGAAAATATAACTTTGCGAACTTATGAGCATGCGTGCAAACTGCGCAACGCACACTCGTAACACAGTCATTTTATGGAGTATTGTCACCAAATTTTCAACATAGGCATTTTAGGACCTCTGCTCATGAACAGTGTGACTTGCATTTTTGTAATCTGCCCCAAACAGTGGTTTCCCACAGCGACCGCGCTATTGTGCGCCGGAAGTGCAGAAACACATTTCGGCCAGGATGTGACAAATGACAGCTGTACTGTTCACAAGGAAGTAAAGAAAAATGACAATGTTGAAAATATGGCATGAAAATATTGCGAATTTGCGAAGTTACGAGCATGCGTAGCAACTGTGCAACACACTCGTAACAGTCATTCTATGGAGTATCGTCACCAAATTTTTAACATAGGTATTTTAGGATCTCTGCTCATGAACAGTGTCACTGTCATTTTCATAATCTGCCTCAAACACTAATTTCCCACAGCGACCGTGCTATTGTGCGCCGGAAGTGCAGAAACACATTTCGGCCAGGATGTGAAAAATGACAGCTATACTGTTCACAGGATGTGAAAAATGACAATGTAGAAAATCTGGTGTATGAATATATTAACGAATTCATGAGATTACGAATAACGCTTTCTGTATGCCTTTCGTCAAACAACCAGTTTTAAGTTTTCCTGAAATTTGCAACATAGGCTTTTTGAGAGCCCACCTCATAAACACTGCCACTGTCCTTGCATTAATCAGTCCCAGAAGGTGATTCCGTGCAGTGACTGCGAAATCACCTTTCGGGACTGATTAATGCCATAGCTGTGACAGAAGAATTAATGAGGAGGCGTTCCAAAAACCCCATGTTGAAAATTTGGTGCAAAAAGACCAAAGAATGCCCGAGTTATGCACCAAAGTTGAAAAAACCCTATCTATCCCATTATACAACTTACTGGCATTTCCTCAGTTTGCGGTCGGCTTTGAAGAGTGCAGACGTGTTCCTGGTCCACCGAAGATCATCGTGCCAAGCTCCAGAGGTAAGTATGGGGTGAGGTGGGTGTGGGGAGGCAGGGTGCGCAGTGGGTGGGTGCGGGTGGTGGGTAGGGAGACTATGAGGGACCATTGTCTGACCTCAGTGTGACGTGGCACCTCTGTTGAACGCCTATTGTTTTGCAAACCTATGCTATGTAACCAAAAACACTATGTATGTATTTAATGTGATGAGGTACCTTTGGAAACGAGCCTCTGGCTCAAAGGTTGTAAACTGATTTTACAAATAAATAAATAAATAAAATTCTCTGTTTACAGGTGAAAAATAAAAAAAACGTTTCGGGACAGTTTTTTGGATTTCAGGGGGATTGGCTTGCTGGGGTAGGCTCCCAGCGTGCCACCTAACTGATTTTTTTTGGGGGGGTCTGCAGCCAATGGGGAATTGGGTACCCTCATCAGCACACAACTGGGGTTGGGATTTATGCCGACAGGGATTGGGTACTCAATCGCACACACAAAGAAAGGGGGCACCGAGCTGAGGATTGGGCACCCCTCAGCATTTCACAATGGGGAGGGGGTTCTTTATGCTAACAGGGAGTGGGCTGCCCTCTCGGCACACTAGTAAGGGGGCATTAGAGCTGAGGGGCTTGCCACCCTCAGCATAGAACAAATGGGGGGGTATTTATGATGACGAGGATTGGGCTCCTCGTTGGCAGTACAGCGAACAGGGGTAACCGACAGGGGGATTAGGCACCCGCGAAGTTGGCAGTTCGGAGGCCGGTGTACCACCATGTGCATAATGGTGATGAGCATGGCAAGAAAAGGCCCGCTGCATCTGACAAGCTTTGCTCGGATTGCAGTGGACCTTTTCTTAGATGTGCTCGCCACATTATGTATGCATGGTGTGGTGCCCGCATGCATGCTGATTGGGGAATGAGGGATGCACCTACTGATGTGTGCCCTGCATTCGTCAAACAGCGACCATGCCTCCAAAGCTGCACTGTCCCAAGATGTTGGCTGCTCAAGCGCGCCAACATAAAAAATGACAATACAGCATTTTCTAAGGGGTTTACTGCCCAGAAGTTCTGTAATTTTTCATCTAAAGTGATGTGATGGCAGCCCCAATTTTTGCTGCAGCTGTGGTACTTTGGAGTTGGTTTATTTGGATTGACTGCTGTTACCTGCCTGCCTGTAAAAAAATGTATTTCCTTCAGGCAGCTATGAAAGCAGTAAAACTGCAGTGAAAGTTTAATGGATTTAGAAAGCTGCTTTCCATTTGATTAGTATAATTGTGCTATAGCTGGTAGCACCATATTGACATAGTACACCCTTTTGAGATGCAGCACCCTGACCCCTTAATGATAGGTACAGTTGGCACCCTTATGTAGTATGCCCTCAAAAAACAATCAATCAACTGTGAACACTACATGCTGATCGTCCAGGTGATGCTGATCTATTACCAGTGTCACTGACAATGTGCTGTGCTACTATGGGGCTGCACTATGCTTAACAAAATGAACACTTGCTGACACTACCAGCACTGTGGTGAACATGTGGAGGATGACAGAATGAGAGAAACATAGAAACATAGACTTTGACAGCAGATAAGGACCACTTGGCCCACCTAGTCTGCCCATTATTAACTTAAAGAGGAAATCTTTGCCAACATACTGCAAATATCATCTATATTCGCAGCAGATCTTTATAGAGAGAGGAGAAGCCATAATCCATGAGACACATGAGAAATACCATGGAGCTGAACAATTTGACAGAATTACTTGGGATATCTGCAGTGTTAATGGGTAACTTCAGACAGTCCAAAATACAGTTTCTTGTCATTACTTTTTAATCTTTATATGTCAACTAAGACTGTACTAGTCTTTCACAATTTAAAACATACTGAAACCAGTGTTGTCTGAAAACAGTGTTGCCCATTTACCATTGGGCCAGGTATAGTGGGAATGGGTCACAGTTCAGGCTTCTCCAGTTGAAGTATTGCACCAGCATAATGGCATTATGACAATGGAAGAATTTACCCTCTCCAGCATTGAGAGGACAATTCAGTCACTATGTCTTGTTCATAAGATCTTGGGCTTTTTCCAGTGATTTGAACTCTGAGTCAGAAGGTTCAGGTTCCCCACCAAGGATTCAGACTCATGCTTGGGTGCTGGCCTGCATGAGGTGCCATTGTTCTCATTAGACATTAAGCCACAGTTCTTTCCGTTCATTTCTGGTGGTTCTTTGAGGTGAGCATTAAAGATCTGCTGCGAATATAGGTGATATTTGCAGTACGTTGGCAAAGATTTCCTCTTTAAGTTAATAAACATTTGTCCATTTCTGTATATGTGGTGTTGCTGGTGCATAATTATTGCTGAACTTGCCTACACATAGTCATTGCACTATTAGTATTTAATTGGTATGTAAAGATCTTTGATATACATAGCTAGCATGAAAGTCAATTTATAAAACATGTATTCTGTTACAATCTGAACTGCATGGGATGGCTTTTGCTGTATAACAAGTTTTTTTTTTAGTTTTTTTTTTAGTTTATTGTTCTAGGAATTACTACCTTTGAGCCAGAGGCTCTTTTACAAAGGTTCCACGTCAATTAGGTACAATACAAAAGGTTACATAGATAACACAACAATTTGTGTTGTGTCAAGAGCAAGAAAACATATACAAATACATATCAAATCATTTGTGCAAAAGGACATGAGATATCAATAATCACATTATTATTACAAGAAAGAGGTCATGCCAGATTAGGAGAAACAAATAGGGAAAAATTCCAGCATAGAGAGGGTAAGTGAAAGGTGTGGGGAGCAGACAATAGCAGGAGAAAAGGTTTCCCAAACATGTCTTTGTCAAATAACGGGACAGGGTGGGTAGTGAGAAAGTAGAAGGTTTAATCAGGGCAGTCACAGGAGCTGGAGGTGGCAAGGTGAGAGAAAAGCCTTGATTTGAAAATACCTAGAGGTGGAGGCAGTAATATGAGTGCTGAGGGCATTTAGCCAGCTGGGCACTGATAGGCAAATGATCTTTGTCCCTGGGAAGTCTGGCATCGGGGACTTGGAGAGGCTGGTGTTCTGATCTTCTGGTAAAACGGGTGCTAGCGCCAGGCATAACAGGTCTTGGATACAGGGTGGAGTGAGGCCCAGAGTGGATTTTTTCACCATCAGGCAGGTAAGGTACTTTATCCGGTTTGAGAGTTGCAACCAACCTGAGTCAGCATAGAGTTCACATGTGGGTGCGTCGGTGTCACAGTGAGCAACCGACAGGCCTTATTTAGGGATGTTGTAATGCGACTAAGTGCTGTAGTAGTGGCAGATCCGTATATAACTAAGCCATAATCAACGACTGAGATGATAGAGGATTGGATGGCAATCCTCAGTGCAGAATGAGTAAGAAGCTGTCGGTTCCGATACAGAATCCCAATTCACTGATTAATAGTTTTTGCTGTACTATCAATGTGAGTTGCAAAGGTTAGGTCTTGATCAAAGTTGATTCCAAGATATTTGAAAATTGGCACTTGTTCAAGGGTATTTCCTAGGTATGTATTAATGGTGAGTGGGACTTGCCGTTTCTTGTTTTGCGGGTTAGAGAAGAGCATGGATTTAGTTTTGTGGTTTAGAACCAGCTTATGTTCAAGGAACCACATCTCAACTTTGGAAAAGCATGCTGAAGGTTGAGGCATAAGAGGTTCGGATCTTTATGAGTGGCAAGAATCACGGCATCGTCGGCATAGAGGATTATTTGTTCAGGGCAGGATTTGGGGAGGGAGTTTAGGAAAAGGCTGAAAAGGAGGGGGTCCAGGATGGATCCCTGGGGAACTCCTGAGCGAACCGGTTTTGAGTCTAAGAGAACTCCAGCTACTTTTACAGATTGAGAGCACTGAGCAAGGTAATTTTTAACCCAGTCACCAGGACCCTGCGAGAGCCCTAGGGATAGTAGTTGTTTGATAAGTAGGCCATGGTGAACTGTATCAAATGCCTTGGTTAAGTCAATGTAGACTGCTCCAGTTAGGTTTCCTTTGTCCATGGCATTGTGGATTGCCTGAGAATTCAAGTAGGGCAGTCGATGTGCTGTGCCCTTTCCTAAATCCATGCTGCTGAGTGCATAGGATGTTGTGCTTTTCAGGTAGTCTGAAAGTTGGTCCGCCACCAAGCGTTCAAGGGCCTTAGAGAGAGGGGTAGTATTGATATCGGGCGATAGTTACCAGGCAGTGACTTATCACCACTTTTGTGCACCGGAGTGACAACTGCAGCTTTCCATTTCCTAGGGAATTGGCTGTAGCAGAGGAGAGATTGAAATTTTGTGAGGGGAGCAGTACTTCCTCCAGAGTGAGGACAAAGTTTAAGGTCAATAGTGTCACTGCTTGCTCGAGACTTAGAAATGGCCTTCTTTACATATTTATAGACTTCATGTGCCTTTACTAGTTTGAAATGGAAGGGTGGTTTGGTTGGAGAGGCAGTAGTAGAAGTAGAAATTGGAGGGTCAGCATCAGTGAAGAAATCAGATGAGAGGACACCACTAAGGTCCGTGAAGGTATCATTTAGGGTGTTTGCAATGATCTCTGGGTCTAATGTAGTGGTTCCATCCACATTCATTATTGTAGGAGAGGATTTGGACTGCTGACCCATGATATTCTTTATGTTGTTCCCAGAAGGATTTCCCTTCGCCCCAGGAGTGGGAGAGGGCATTCTTGAAGTAGGAGCTCTTCATCAAGCGGATCTGTTTAGTACAGTGGTTACGAGCCTGTTTATACTTTTGAATGTCCGACAGAGTGCCAGTAGCTCTTGCAGTGGCCCAGAGGTGATCCCTACTTTTGAGTTGTGCCAATAGCTTCGCCGTGAGCCAGGAATTTGTGAGTGCTTTGATTTTGTGCTTTTTTTACTGGCGCATAGGTGTCACAAGCAGTGTTGAAAGTAGAAATAAAGTAATCAAGGGCTAGGTCAACATCTTGAGTTTTGTAAATCAAGGACCAGTCTACCTGCCTAAGACAGGTCTTGAGATGAATAAGGTTTCCATAAGGTAGGACTCTGCTATAGATGGTTTTTGGAGGCGGCTTACGAAACTTATTTGTCCAGGTACATATTATTGGAGAGTGATCACTGAGTCAGGGAGAACACTTACATTGGTTATACGGGTAGGGTTGCTGGTAAGGATCCAGTCAATGAGGGTGCTGGTCCCTGATTTGTAGTTTTTCCTGGTTTTTCCAAGTAATCATCATACACATTTTACTTGTGACCTGACTACAGTATGAGTCATATTATCTGGTCTTTGACAGGTAAAGGGTTAATGCAATTGCAATATATGTTGCATCTGCTAATTCCCTTATGCCCTGATCCTCAAACGAGATTTTCCCTTATTGTAGTATATCTCTTGAAGAAATGTCAACTTGGAAATAAAGGTAATGTCTGTAGATGGTTTATATTTTTGAAGCTTTTCCTTTTTCAATTCATTTTTGCTTGCTTGCGCGCATGCTCAAGAAACATTATGCATCAGCTTTGGAGAGAAGATGGTTGTGGGGGTGCGGAACTGTGGCAGCCAACAGCAGCACTGCATTTGGAGGCTTGCCACTGATGGACCAATGCAGGCACACTGTGCTGATGACATTGGTTTCCAAAAGTGCCACCAAGTTGAAATGATTTCGCCACTGCAATCAGGGGCTGCCTTGTCATTTCAGTGTCTGCCATTCTGCTGCAATGAGGGATTGACCCATCATTGCAGGGTGGTACCTTGCCATCCGCATGCCTCCAACCCAGTTCATTTGCCGATGGAGGAGCCCACTCCCCGTCAGCATGCTTTAACCCCCCCCATTTGTTGTGTGCTGAGGGGGTGCCCAATCCCCCTCGGCATCATGCACCCCCACAACAGTATTTCTTTGCCGATGGGGAGCCCAGTCCCCATCAGCTTCAGTCCCCACACTTCCTAGTAAATTTGTTGATGGGGGATAATGTCCCCCCCAAAATTTGTTGTGTGCCGAGGGGGGTTCCCAGTCCCCCTCGGCTCTCCCGCCCACTTGGTATGTGCCAACAGGGGTTCTCAATCCCCCATCAGCCACAGCCCCCCCCAAAACACTCAGGTGGCATACAGGGAGACCACCCCAGCATGCCAAATGTCCCTGTTAAAAAAAAAAAATACGTCCTGTGATGTTTTTCATTTTTTTTTTTGTTTAAACCCGTAAAACAGAAAACGGTCCCTCGTTGAGTCCGGTGGCCCCTCACCCAACCTGCGCCCACCCTCTGCACACCCTGCTTCACCCCCTCACCTCTTCGGTGGATCGGGAACACGTCTGCACTCTTCAAAGCTACCCGCGAACTGAAGAAATGCCAGTAAGCTGTATAGTGGCATAAATAGGGTTTTTTCAACTTTGGTGCATATCTCAGCCATTTTTTGGAATTTTGGCACCAAATTTTCATCATGGGGTTATTGGGACCCCTCCTCATGAATTCAGCCACTGTCATGGCGTTATTCGGTCCCAAAAGGTGATTTCACAGTCACTGCGTGGAATCACCTTCCAGGACTGATTAAGGAAATGACAGTGCCAGTGTTCATGAGATGGGCTCTCAACAAGCCTATGTTACAAATTTGGTGGAAAAAATCCCCAAAATGACTGTTTTATGAGTGTGCATTGTGCAGTTTCCATGCATGCTCATAACTTCATGAATTTGTAATATTTTTCATTCCAGATTTTCAACATGGCATTTTTCCACACCTCCTTATGAACAGTATAGCTGTCATTTTTCACATCCTGGCTGAAATGTATTTTTGCACTTCCGGCGCAGAATAGCGCAGTCACTGTGGGAAATCAGTGTTTGGACACATTAAGAAAATCACAGTGATACTGTTCATGAGCAGAGGTCCTAAAATGCCTATGTTGAAAATTTGGTGATGAAAGTCCAAAAAATGACTGTGTTACGCGCATGTGTTGTGCATTTTCCATGTATGCTCGGAAGTGCAAGCATTTTTAATATTCCCACTACAGATTTTCAACATTGCCATCCCTTCACACCTCCCTATGGATAGTACAGCTGTCATTCTTCACATCCTGCCCGATCTGTGTTTTCATACATCTTGCACAGAATGGCATGGTCGCTGTTGGAACTCAAAGTTCAGGACACATTAACAAAATCACACTGCCACTCTTCATGAGAAGAGGTCCTAAATGCTTCCATGAGGTGGGGTCACAAAAAGGCCATGTTGAAAATTTGTAGTGCAAATACCAACAAACGCCTGGGGCGTTAGAGTTTCTAACCATAACAACCCACTCTGTACACACTGACAGGCATTGGGGTGTGCCTTTGGATTGCCAGCTGTAATGCTCATGCCATCCCACCCCACCCCCCAGACAGTCACAGGCATTGAAGTGTGCCTTGGGCTCTTCAGCCCCAGAGTTCACCCCATTCTCCTATACTGCACCCATTTCAGTGTATGTCCTTATAGAATGAGATGACTGTAGAGCCGAACACCCCAAAGCACACCTCAACACATGTCGGTGTCTGCAGGATAGGGTGAGGTGACATGGCATGAACGGCATGGGTGATGACTCAAACACATACCCCAATGCCTGTCCATCTCTGCAGGATGGAGGTGGGATTGGCATGAAGTTCAGTACTTCACTGCCATTCCTATTCTGCATCTGTCTAACTCCTGAATTCCAATGCTAATACCAGCACGCAAACATTCAGCATTGACAAATGCTTGTTTTGTATGTGTTCATAACAGAACAGGCTCAGGACTACTTTCTTGCTAGAGGATTTTATGAATGAAAATCTATGTGCATTTTGTCTTCCTGTGTGAGAAGTGTAAAATGTTTCTTCTTCTTTGTGTCCATTAAACACATGACATTGGTGGGGATATGGAGTAATCACATTATGCATATGTGTTAAAAAAAATACATGAAGACCTGGGACTCGATTTTCTATCACCCCTTAGATAGGCACAAGGTGCACTGGTCAATGGCTGCACCAAACTCTGGGTGCATTAGGGACCCTGTGCCCTATTCTATAAAATGGGGGTCCCTGCACCAATGCCCCAGAGCTGCCATAGCCGCAGAGTGTCATGAAACCTTTGGTGCACCTGAGGGGTTTAATGTGGGAGTCCTGTCAAGCCCCCCCAGCCTTGCACAACTCTATTGGAGCTGTGAAAGTGTGTGTGTGATTGTGGGGGGGTGGAATATTCCTGAAAGGTTGGGACCGGGGCAGAGGGACAAGTGGGATGCCATAGGAGGCAATTGGGGAATGACGGCAGTGCAAGGAGTCAGAAGTGGTGCCTGGCAGAGGTGCCATATCTACAGGCAGAGAGATGATTGGCCTGGGTGCACAGGGGTCAGCATGGATGGACCCTGTCCCTGACCCCAGGTGGAAGCAGCTCTAACAACTGCCCCAGAGGTGTCACAGTGCCTTACCTGCAGCAGGGGGCATTGGCTACAGGTTATGGGGTACAGTCAGTGATTGGGAACATTCCTCGGGCACCGCAGAATTCCCTTGGTACACAGCCCACTGCGTGGAGGCAGACTGATCCCTGACTACACTGTCAGGGACTAGGTTACCTCTGGAGCAGATGCCAAGACAGTTGCCACCTGGGGTCTATGACAGGGTCCATCCATACTTGCCTGCGTGTACCAGAGCTGATCTGTTCTGTCCCTGTGAGCATGGCAACTCTGCCGGGTGCCACCTCTGACTCCTCCTGCTGCCACCATTCCCTGTCACCCCTATGGGAACCCCACTGGTCCCTCTGCCCCCCCAGTCCTCACCTTGTAGCCCCTCAACTCACCTCCCTCAGAGGCAGTGGCACAGGGCACTTAGACCAGCTCATGACTGGTCTAAACTCAGCCCCTCTTACGCCGATGATAGGCTTCTAAAATCTCAAATAAGGGGATATTGCAGCACCGCCATGATGCAAAGCCCCTTGTGAGCTGGTGCACCAGCACTTCTGGTACAAGGGTGGTGCTGGGAGGCTTTGGCACAAGGCATCCTGATTTTGATGCACCCTGTGCTTGAAAATCTGTATTGACACAAACTTTTTTATTTTTATTTTATTTATTTATAAATCGGATTTACAACCTTTGAGTCAGAGACTCATTTACAAAGGCACCTCATCGCAGGGAGGGTAGACAACATATGACAGTGGAAGACAAACAGGACGATACAAGTGTGGTACAGCAGAGGTAATATACACAGCAATTCCATAATTACGTAGAAGAAACTAGGTTTGCAATTAATTACAGATTCGACCAAAACATTCTCAAGACAGTATAATAGGCCTGCTCTAGTGTATCTATGGAGCAGGTACCTGGGGAGGGTGAGGACCATGACCTTGGGGGGGGGGCAGTCCGAGAGGACATTGTCAGAAAGCCGGAAAGAGTGCAGTCTCTAGGATAGTCAGGGTCACCTACCGATCCGAGTGTCCATGAGGTGTTTCCAGAGGGCAATTTTAAAGGGGCCTATTTTGGGGATGCTGGTGATATGAGGGTGGGAGAGAGTTAAACCAGGAGGGTGCTCTGTAATAGAAGGACCTTTGGGCGAGCGAGGTCCTAGCTCTCGGAACCTGGAAGGTGGCCTTGGCTGCGCTTCGGGTGGCAACCATCTGGGAGGCTGGTTTTAGGGATACAGTAACCTCAGGGGGGAAGAGCCCAAGAAGTGTTTTTTTGGCCAGTATACAGGTGTAGTAGCGTAGGCGTTCCTCGAAAGGAGAGTAGATTTGAGGAGGAGTAAAGTTGGCATGTGTGAGTTCTGTGATGGGCACCTGTCAGGAGCCTACAGGCCTTGTTTACTGAGGTCTGGACATTAGAGAGGGTGGTGGTGTTGTCAGCCGCAGCATAGATAGGAAGCCCATAGTCAACCAAGGACAGGATAGAGGAGGTGATAGCCAGCCAGAGGGCAGCCTGAGGGAGACAGTCTCTGTGGCAGTATAGGAGACCAGTCCGGGTGTTTACTGCAGTGGACAGGGTTTTGAGGTGGGCGTGGAAGGGAGTGCCGAGTCAAAGGTGATGCCCAGGTATTTGTATGCTGTAACTTGCTCAATGGGGTGTTTGGTGCTGGGAAGGATGTGTAGGGGGGCATTACTGGTGGTGCTCTGACAGTGGGCGAAGAGCATGGATTTAGTTTTTTTTGAGGTTCAGGACCAGGCGGTGGTCATGGAACCATTTTTCAGCTTGACTGCAATGATCTGAAGGGAGTCCGGGACGGTGGTAGGGTTAGGGTGGAAGGCGACAAGGACCACGTTGTTGGCATATAAGAGCATTTTGCCTGAGCAGGTACTGGGAAGAGTCTTGAAAAAGAGACTGAACAGAGTAGGGCCCAGGATGGACCCCAGGGGGACACCGGAGCGAACAGGTAGCGCGGTTGATAGGGTACTGTTTATCTTGACCCGTTGGGATCTGTCACAGAGGTAACTAGAGAAGCAGGCAAGGGAGCCTGATGAGAACCCCAAATTTTGGAAGGAGTCAAGCAGGAGGGGGGTAACACACAGTGTCAAAGGCCTTAGACAGGTCTATGAACACTGCCCTGGTAACGTCACCTGAGTCAAGTGCAGAGTGTATGTGTTGTGAGAACTCCAGTAGGGCCGACGTAGTGCTGTGTCCAGGGTGGAAGCCATGCTGCTCTGGACACAGTATGTTGTATTTGCTGAGGTATTCCATGAGTTGGGTGAAGACTATTTTTTCAAGGGCTTTAGAGAGGGGGAGGAGGATGGAGATTGGCCTGTAGTTATTTGGTACTGTGCGATCTCCATTCTTATGAATTGGGGTGATTTCAGCTGATTTCCAGGCACTTGGAAACTGACCAAGACAAAGGGACCGGTTTAGCAGGTCAGTAAGAGGGGCTAGCATGACATCCAGGGTTAGCTGGAGAATCCTGGAGTCAATTGGGTTGTATTTGGGACTGTGGCTGAAGAGGGCTTTTAGTATGAGAGATTTGGCTATATGGGGGGATATGGTGCGGAAGAGAAATGGAGGGGGCTCCAGGCAGGGAGGGATTGAAGGAATAATTGGGTCAAAGAAGTGGGTAGGTAGGACGGAGCTGAGATCTGTGAAAGCCGTGTTGAGGCATTCAGCAATATGTAAGGGGTCAGCGGTGATACTGCCATTGACCGCTATCTGGGATGGGGGGAACATGTTTTTCCATTGAGCTCTTTAATATTGTCCCAGAATGCATGTGCAGAGCCCCAGGAGGAGGCCAGGGTGGTTTGGTAGTGTTTGGCTTTTGCTTGCCATATGGCCCAGGTGCATTTGTTACGAGCAGCGTTATAGGCCTGTCTGTCCGCAGGCCTCTCCGACTCCACCACGATATGCCATAGGCTGTCTCTCTGTCTCAGTTGTTTAATAAGAATGGGGGAGATCCATGAGGCATTTTGTCATCTGGGGAGGGTGTTGGTAAATGGGGCAAAGAGGTCACAGGCCTTGCAGAAGGCACTGGTGAGGTAGGCTAGTGTGGTGTCTATATCGGTTGAGAGAGAGAGATTGGGGTCCAGTCTGTTTGGGATAGGTGCTGCTTTAATTTACTAAGGCCCCCTGGGTGAAAACAGCAGTGGGAGGTGACTTGGGGCACAGATTTTTGTGCGGATGAAGACCAGTGACGGAGGATGGAGGAGTGGTCGCTGAATGAGTTAGCTAGGATATTAACATCCTTTATTTTGTGGGGGTGGTTGGAGAGAATTATATCAAGGACACAAGGTGCCACTTGCATCAAATCTTTTGGTGCAGGCACCTTGCACCAAAGTTCAGGCTTTTAAAATCAAGCCCCATGTCCCAGATTTTTAAGTGCTGTCAGAATGCTATAGGCTGCCAAAATGTGGCCAAACAATAGTGACCCTTTTTTGTCTCCAATACTTCTACCATATGTATCAGAATCTTTAAACAACCACAGTATCTGAGGTAAGTTTGAACAGTTTGCCCACATATGGTCAAACACAGGCACAGTTGATAGAGGTAAAAAAAAAAAAACTATTTTCTATCTAAAAATACCAGAACACACAGAACATCTTTAGTTTCCTACAGGATGAAACTGTACTAAAATGGCAACAGTTATCTGTTGGTGGGTGGAATATGATGCTTACTGTAAACTTATTTATCAGTATGTCACTTGTGCTTGCAGTTTTTTTGAGCTGCACTTTATGCACTGTTATAGTATATGGTTAGTGTTTGGTATGTATGAAAACCACCACCCTTCAAAAATGCTATCATGCATGCCCTAAATTGTTGTGTATGTTCTAAAAAAGTCATTGTGCACATTCCAAAGCAATTATAACTGTGACCCTGCTTGCGCTGTCTCCCCCAGCCCTGTAGTGCTTCACCCAGTATGAAAGTAAAAATCATGGCACCCTCTGTATATTTAAAAAACATACACAAAAGTAACAAATTCACTTATTCAAATACCATATACTATAAAAAATAAACTATGGGTGACCATACACAACTCATCCTGTGTTTCTTTTTTTTTTATCACAACTCTATATTTTTCTCGTGAGTCAGCTAGTGGATATACCCCACATCAGTAGACATGAGACCCCACAAGGATCCCAGACTTCATGCTGGCTCATCCAAGGGGCATTTCTGCTGTGTGATTTCCCCTGTGGCCCCATTTCAAAGGAGGTTGGTGTGTAATGATATCAGTGCACAACCAGGCATACTCCCACCCCTGACCCCAATGTGCAGATATCTGCCACTGCCACCAATACAGCCTTTAGCATTGGTCTCAGGCTTACCTACCCCTAGCTAGGTGCTGGTTGTTGCTTGGTGCCAGATCCCTCTATCCCTGGAGACAGTGATCAGTCTGACAAACACTCAGCCTTCTCCCCCTGGCTGGCCCTCTGACAGCCCTGGGTTTCTCTCCTGAATCTGTGTTGTTGGCATCACAAGTGGTAGTGTTACCTCTGCACTGGCAATCCGCCCTGTGTTTCTCTCTCAGAGCTGAGATAACAACATGGACTTCTCAAGCTTTGCTCTTGAGGTCCATATATTGTTAGCTCAACCCTTCAGTTGAAACACAGGGTAGTTGTGTATGGTCATCCATACATTATTCCTTATATTGAGACCACGTTTGGTGCCAAAATGAAGACACCAGAGAAGATACTGAGCCCTCTAGCTGTGCATGTGTGATGTAATTGAAGACTGGGGCCCCTGTGTTAGTATTAGACAGTGGTGCCCTTGACAAATTGCCCCAGGATTTACCATGGATTTAAACTGCTTCTGGTATTGAGCCTAATGTCACTTCTTGTATATTTCTTATAAATAATTGTGCCATTGTGTTCTGTGTTTCTCCCATATGTGTGGTCTGGCAACTACTTGATCATTCCCAGTAGTTTATTTGTTCAGCAACTTATATCTTTTTGATAAAGAGCAAATATGTGTGGTATAAATAGGGCACGCGGATTACGCTCAGTTGTTTATGAGAAATAAACAGTTTGCGACATCAGACTTAAATGTTTATTTTTATACAAGTGGTGCTTGAATGTTTGATGTCATAAGTGGTTTTAGGTCCAGCAGCAGTCTACTGCAACTGACAGAGTGACCCGCTAATATTCTGATACTGCAGCCTACAATGAAGTACAAAACAACACTGAGAAAAGTGAGAAAGTCTGTGTTTTTTCTACAGAAAAAAAGACAAATATTTAAATTCCTCATTTTCTCAAGTTAATGTTAGGATGTCCTGCTATGACACACAGAATATTTGGACCCAGTTATGGCAAGGATGGGTGCACATAGCCAATCACTGAGTTTAAGAATTTGGAATGCCTACAAATCCTATGAAACTGAAAAATAACCTGACGCCAATACAGTTTTTTAATGCTGCATGTTTCTTTTCAGAATCTGTATTATTATTTTATCACTGTCACCAGATTATTGCTAGGGCTCCAACTACCTGTGACTAGGGTAGAGACAGCTGGCTGTTAAAAACTGCAAGGGGGATGCCCCGCCAGCCTGTGAGTGCAGTGATAGTGCTTCCACTCAAGATGCTGCTGACCTGGGTTTAGAACTGAGCTTGGGTGATTGGAGGATGGATGAAGGAGGGAGCTCCAAATGTCCCAGAAAATCAAGGCCACTGACTTATGGTGATTAACAATGAAATTCCACTGTCAAGACTTGCAGTTCCAGGAACTGCACTGGGGATTGTTAGTTTAATGTCCAGATTTTACTGGGATTCAGGATTCTACTGTCATTCTTTAAGCATCTGAATAAATGATCAAAATAAAAGAAGGATTAAACGGGAACTGCAATGAATCTGTAATGATCCAGAAGCAAATGATTTGATACCTTTTAATGGACCAACATAGATGTAATAACAAGAACAAAGTGCTCTAGCTTTCGGACCAAGAAGTCCTTCATCAGAAGCATAGTGACAGTTATTTAGAAAAAAAAACAATACTTTTAACACCCAGATCATGCAGAAAAAAAACAGAAAAAATCCCCATTGATTTAAAATACTCATTTTAAAAAAACAGAAGATGATGTCAGAGAAGCTTAACAGGACCACATTGTCTTCAGATGGGAGAGTCTCAGGGTCAAAGGTGCTTAGTATACTGGATTTAAATTAAATTGACATTTGAGATAACAACTACTTTCTCAGAAGAAGCTGTCTTTTTAAATACTGGTTCACATTCAGTTGTTGCTGTAGTTATCCAAGCTTTTTAGTTATCATATTGGATGTTTCCGATTGACATGCTGCTGGTAAGAACTATTTTAGAACTGTATGATGTACTTTATGTCCCTTTTCTACTTTTCTGTTCTTGGCACAATGCATCCATGTTGTACTGTAGAACTTTGTGGCTGAGAGGGACATAAACTGTATCATACAGTTCTAAAATGGTATTTAACACCAGACTGTAAAGCAGAAACACCCACTGAGGGTACTAAAAGGCCCGTATAGAATGAACAATAACAGAATGTTAACCAGTACTTAAAAAATAGCTTCTTTTTGGAAAAAATACTTACAGGATCAGCACAGACCAATAAATAAAGCAAACTGAAAGTATTATAGGAAGCAATTATAACAACAATAAAAAAAACACACACACACAAAAACAAGTTCTGTACATTTACTGTTTTGGTATAAAATGCAAAATTCCATGAAACTCTGTTTTTACCAGTGTGCAGGCAGTCCAAATTCCAAAATTTTACTGGGTTTTCCAGTTAAAACAGATAACCCATGGCCTTGCAGATAATGCTCTCCTCCTCTGGAAAGGGTGACTGACTCCATCATGCTATCACCATCTGGGTGTCCACAGGTGGTGGTGCAGGCTGCAGCAGCTGGGGAGGTAGGTCATTGGCTGCCTCTGCACAGTGCTTGTGTTGAGACCTTGCCTCCAGCACCCTCAGAAGAAAGCAAAAGTATAAAATCCCAGGCTGTGAGAATGACAGCACAGAATGAAAGTCTCAGGCCCCATGCAGTGGGAGACTGGGCAGAAAAGGATCAAGAAAAAGCAGACATCCTGAATGGGGACTTTTACTCAGTCTTCACAGTGAGTCATGGTGGTGGTGGGAGAGGGGACAGAAAACCAGGGATCAGCAGGAACAAAGGAGGTAGGTGGACACAAGTCCATTTTCAGAGAAGTCATATAGGACCTTGTAGCTCAGAAAGTGGACAAAGCTATGGGACCAGAGGGTACACCCACGGGTACTAAATGAACTCAGGAGGTGATAGTTGCCCCACTAACAGATTTATTGCACAGCTCACTGAAAACAGGCATGGTTTCGGAGGACAGGGAGGAGAGTAGACTGTGTCCCTCTCCAAATGGCAACAGCAAGGAGGAGGCTAACAACTATTGGCTAGTCAGTCTTACATTAATGGTGGGAAAATCAATGGAAACCTTATTAAAGGAAAGGTTGGTACAGTATCTTGAATCCAGAGGGCTAAAAGACCAAAGGCAGCATGGATTCATGGATGGGGTTATGTCAGGCAAATACAATTGATTTCTTCAAATGGGTGATGAGAAAAATAGATCGGGGAAGGCAGTGGACATGGCCTATCTGGTCTTTACAAGGTCTTCAACACTGTGCCACACAGAAGACTGATAGAGAAATTGAGTAGCCTAGGGGAGGGCTCCAAAGTATTGAACTGGTTAAGGAACTGGTTAATAGGTAGGTGTCAGAGGGTGGTGGTTAATGGCATTCACTCTAATGAGGAGAGAGTGACAAGTGAGGTGCCACAGGGCTCAGTGCTGGGACAGGGTCTCTTCAATGTCTTCATACATAATATTATAGAAGAACTGGAATAGAAGGTATGCCTTTTTGCAGATGACACCAAAATCTGTAATAGTGTGGACATTCAAGAGGGAACTGAGAGAATATGTAGGCACCTTGGGAAACTTGTGGAGCAGTCAAGAGCACGTCAATTGTGATTCAATGCCAAAAAGAGCAGAAGTATGCACCTAGTGTATAGGAACACAGGAGATGCGTATAGAATGGAAGGGAGAAACTGAGAGCCACTAAGCAGGAAAGGAACATAGGGGTTATCATATCTTATAACCTCAAAGTGGTAAGGCAGTGTGACAAAGCAATGGGTATGATCAGTGGGATGCTGGGATGCATAGCGAGAGGTTCCTCCAGTAGGAGGCGGGAGATGGTGTTACCACTGTATCCCTTGCTTGTGAGATCCCACCTGGAATAATGTTTCCAGTTCTGAGGCTGCCCCTCAAAAAGGACATAGACATTGCGGAGGCACTCCAGATGAGGGCAAATAAAATATTGCAGGGGTTGCATCAAAAGCCCAATGAAGAGAGACTGAGGGATCTCACCATGTACACTCTGGAAGAGAGGAGAGTGAGAAGGGATATGATAGTGACCTACAAAGTACTTCATAGGGGTGAACACAGTGCGGAAGGGAAGTCTCTTTCAAATGAAAAGAGCACCAGAACTAGAAGGCATGCAATGAAGCTGCACTGGAGCAGATCCAGCATGGCTACAGACTGCTGATTTTAGCTTGAGCTAGAGCTCTGCACCAACAGCATGCTACAAATGCTTTCCCCCTGCCTTTTCTGACACTTAGTAACACTTCAAGTGTTTGGCCAACAAGAGGAAAGCCCAGTCTTCTGTTTCATCTGATGAATATACTTCCCCCCATATCAAGCAGTTGAAAAAATTCTACAGATTGGATACTGACACAGAAGGCACTGGGAAAGCTGGGGAAGGAGGCTATGGCTTTGTTTTAAAAACACTGACTGCCATCCCACACAAGCCCATGGATATCTTGAATAAAGGGGATTTTCCTTCTAAAAAAGAAACCTTACCAAAGATTGCCACTAAAATGCCTGCACAACATTATGTAGTACATCACCTGGCTTTAATAATCCAAGAGAAACTCCAGTCTCCGGTCAACAATCTTTCACTAGCTGATGAAATAGCTGCTGCTACTGCTACAACTAGTATTTCGAGTGCTGAGTATACAGAGTTGACTGCTTTAGTGGGACAAACACCACCATCTTTACCTGTATGCCCAGCTCTTACTTCAAACTTGCCCTGGTTAATCCTGCTATTGTTGTAGCAACTTCACCTGTGAGAGCAGCACAATACAGTACATGGCTACTAGCAGAGCCACAGCCAGTAAACACTCAATCGGCTTCCTGGGAGAGGCAAAGCAAGAGGAAGGAGCTGCTGTTAGAACTTTACTACTCTATTAGACTAAAGAACTAGGACTCTACTACTGGGAACTTAAATTTAAGGTAAAAACAAAGAAACAAAGAGTTAATGTGTTTGTCTGATTTGGGTGAAGAAATTGTTATCTGTGCAGTAAGCTAGGTGAGGAAAGAAACTATGAATTGGGGGAGTGGCTTAGGCAGAAGGAAGCCAAGTGTTTGCATTTAAAAACTGACTTAGATAGCTTTTGGCAGAGAACAGCAAGAGGAAGGAGCTGCTGTTAGAACTTTACTACTCCACTAGACTAAAGAACTAGAACTCTACTACTGGGAACTTCAATTTAGGGTCAAAACAAACAAAACAAACAGACAAAAAGAAATAGTGTGTTTGAGTTGGGTGAAGGAATTGTTATCTCTGCAGTTAGCTAGGTGAGGAAAGAAACAGTGAATTAGAGGGAGTGGTTTGAGCAGAAGGAAGCCAGGTGTTTGTATTTAAAAACTGACCTAGATAGCTTTTGGCAGAGAACAGCAAGAGAAAGGAGGCTGCTGTTAGAACTTTACTACTCTACTGGACTAAAGAACTAGAACTCTACTACTGGGAACTTCAATTTAAGGTAAAAACAAACAAACAAAAAAAAGAGTTAATGTGTTTGAGTTGGGTGAAGGAATTGTTTTCTGTGCAGTTAGCTAGGTGAGGAGAGAAACAGTGAATTAGGGGGAGTGGCTTAGAAAGAAGGCAGCCAGGTGTTTGCATTTAAAAAAAACTCACCTAGATAGCTTTTGGCAGAGAACAGCTAGAGGAAGGAGCTGCTGTTAGAACTTTACTGAGACTATATTGCCCTCCATCTCTCACCTCTACACCCAGCCAGTTCTACTTTATAGGCACAGGATTTGACTGACAACAGGAACTTCCTGTTTGGGAGCAGGAAGGGAGTGATCACAGAGGCACAAAAGTCTCACCATCCTAAAAGGAAAATAGTAGCTCTCCGTCCCCCCCAGCTGCTGAAGGTCTGCCTCTGAGCAAGTAAGAAGGAGACTACTGAGGAATATAGGAACTTACTGTCCCAGAACAGGAAGATCAGGAGCTTTAAGGGCATAGCATTGTGACACGAGGACAGCCAGTTCTGAGTACATTATGATTTTTTGTAATACAAAAATGTGTTATGGACTGTCTCTCATGAGAGATGCTGAGACAGCATGTGAGATCTCACACACACACACACACACACACAGGTTTTAGATACAAGGTGTTACCTGGAAGGCCAGAAGCTAATTACAGACTAGAACAGGCCTTAGTCAAGAATCTCCTGTTATCTAAGTTAAATTTAGCTTTAACTGCTATGATCGAAATCAGTATCTCTTTTATGATGTTTCGAGGAGGGTCACGTGATGGCATCTAGCTAGGCAGCAGCTAAGGCCTAGAGCTCTCCCCTCCTGTCGCCCTAATCGCTGGTTTTTAAAACTTCCCGGCGCATCAATCGACGGAGATTCTTACTAAAGGAGAGAAAATACCTCCAACGCCAAGTGGGACCGATTTTTGTTCAATATAAGCTGTATATTTTAACAGGATGGAGGTGGATGTGAAACAGGCCTCTGTTAGACACACACCACCCACATCTCCCGAAAAGGCTGCCAAGAAGCAACGCAATCAAGGTAGTCAAAAGCCTGAACGAAGTGGGGACAAGCTGCAGCTATCTAACCCCCTCACAGAGGACAGATTCTTGCAAGAATTATCTCCGGTCAAAGAAATTCTGCAGGATTTAGCTGGTGAGCTTAAATCCCTTCGAAGCGACCTGTCCTCGGTCTCCACCTGTGTCTCTGATGCGGAGGCCAGAGTTTTTCCATAGAGCAATGGAGATCCAAGTCAGAAAAGGAGGTGTCTGAGCTTAAACAACAGATTAAAAAACTCCAAGCTAAAACGGAGGACTTAGAAGGGCTCAATCGTCGGAATAACCTCCTCATCTTGGGCCTGCTTGAAATGGAAGAAGGCCCAGATCTCTTGGCCTTTCTTCAGAGGTTCCTGTCTAAAGTGGTAGACCCGTCACCAATCAGCCCTCTGTACCATTTGGAGCGGGCCCACCGTTCGCTGAGGCCCCGACCCCCGTCTGGATCCCCTCCGCGTCCTATTATTATGAAGTTCTTGAGTTATATAGATAGACAGTATGTCTACAGCAAGTCTCGAGATTTAAAGGAGATACTGTGGGGATCGACACAAATACAGATTACCCAGGACCTGCCGAAGGAGACCAGAGAGAAGAGGGCAGCCTTTCACCCTGCAGTCCAAAAACTGATTGCTGCCTCCATTCCCTTTAGAATGATCTACCCCGGAACACTTAAAGTTACAATTGGAGGCTCTACTCACAGCTACATTTCCCCTGAACTGGCTATGAAGGACCTAGCTGTTAAGCTCCCAGACTTATTTAAGAACTCTGGCTGAGATTCATTGCACTCTCCTTCCTTAAAATTGCATTGCCGTTGCTCTCTTGGGGGGGGTTTGTTTCAACTGAGCGGTGTGGTTTCTCCCCTCGGTTTTTCCTTATGTCTTAGGGAATGCTTTCTGGTTTTATTTTTAAATTTGCGGTAGGACCCTAGCGCTAAGTATTCTTTTTGTCCCTCGTTGGTGGTTCGGGGTCTGTCATTCCTTATAGTAATTTGGCTCGGTCCTTACCTTAGGATTTCTTGTTTGGCTGGTAGGGATGGCTGGGCGTTTTTCTGTGGGCGGGGACGGGGGTTTTCCACGGACCCTCGGAGCAAGGTACTTTTCCGGAACCTAGTTGCGGAGTGGAGTTTCCTCGGGGGGAGACTTCCTGACGGTGGGACCGATTCTGGTCCTGCATCAATATTGTTCCCCCCAGAAACGTGGGGCCTAAGCGAGGGTTTCTCCTGGCTGCCTGCTCGGCCACTGGATCCGGTCACCCCTGCGGGTGGACTCAGTCCCTTGTGGGTGAGTGAGATTTGCTGTCTCGTCCGTGTGGGCTGTCGAAATGTGATGGTATGATTACAGGCGGTTGGGAGGGTGAGATAGTTTGGGTGGGGGAGCGATTCTCTTTCCCCAAGCCCTTGTTGTTCCTTTCGACTGCTGGTGTTTGGGGGCGGGGTTGCTTGGGCCTGCATTTCAGCGCTTGCTGGATGTGGAATCGCTGAAATAAAATGGGGGTTGGCTGACCTCTCTGGTGGTGGGATCATTACTGGCTATTATTTGTGGAGTTGATTCCTTCGGCTATGGAGTCAATTTTTTGGGTGGCATCTCCTTTCTTCAGTTTGGTCAGTCACTGCTGGGGTTTCAGAGGTTCACAAAGGGGATTGGGAGGTCAGGGCCAATGGTCTTCTATCTGTTTCCTTTTTGGTCCTTCCCCTGGCCCCCAGGTGTAAATAGTTATGTTTTGGGGTTTAAGGTTTATGGCAGGGGTGGGGGAGTGGGGTTTGTCTGCCTTGTCTATTTTTCTGCTTAAATCAGCAATGGGGTAGTTTCGGGGAGTTTTGGGGGAGTGGAGGGGGACGCTATTGCTGGTTTTGTCAAATATTGCCGTATCATTATAGGTTGATTCACTTAGTTAGTTGCTGTTGTATGAAGTATTCGGGATGGGAAGGGCTTTTTAGGTATAGTAGTATGGGTTGGGGGGCTTTTTGGAGTTGGGACTACACTACGTGGCTGGGAATTTATAGACGGGCCAGTTTAGCCCACCAATATAGTTCAGGGTATAGGTTTGGTGGGTATGGTCTGGTGGGATCTTCTCTGTTGGGTTTTAAATTGGGTCTGCCTGTGCAAAATACTATGTTTCCAGCCCTTTCATTTTGGGTGCGCCTTTTTCTTTACCATATTGTTAACTTTGTCTGGATACTTGGTTTTTTCATACTGTATTTAAAATGGTCATGAATACATTTAAAATAGCTTCTTGGAATGTACGCGGACTTAGGGATCGGGTCAAACGGCTGCAGATTTTTAATCTCTGTTCACTTTTGCAAATTGATATCCTTTTTTTGCAAGAGACACATTTAAGCCATGATGAAACCAAGCTGCTATCTCGCTCTGCCTTTTCTCAACACTACCTTGAGGTAATTCCTGCTTTAGTAGAGGAGGGGGTCCTTGTTAAAAAGCATGTCTTATTCACGAAAGAGAACGGTTGTATCTGATCCAGAGGGGTGGTTTATTTTGGTCAAAGGTACTCTCAATGGTGGCAATGTGGTTCTGGGCTCTATATATGGTCCGGTGGGGGGGAATTCGGAATTTTTCATGTCCCTTGCTGACAAATTGTCTAACTTTCTTCCTGCCCAGTTTATATTGGGAGTGGACTGGAATATTCCCTGTTCACCTATCTTGGACAGAGATCCTCAAGATGGGCATCCCCCTTCTCCAGCTCACAGAGCTTTTCAGGATCTAGGGTTGTTGTTGGGTTTATGTGATCCCTGTCGGCTTACTAATCCCTCTCTTTGGGCCTTTTCCTTTCATTCTCAATCACATGGTACCAAATCGAGGCTAGATATGGTTCTAGTTAGTATCTCCTTTCTCCTGAGTCTTTTTCTTTCTGGCATTGAGCCTATTATCCTATCGGACCATGCCATAGTCTGGATCAGACTTTCCACAGACCCGGACTTTTCCCGGGACTCGGTTTGGCAGCTGAATACTCAACCGCTGAAGGATCCTCAAAATGTCCTGGATATTAGCTCTCTGATTTCCCTCTTCTTAGCAGAAAATCTGAATTCTACTCCTAGACTGGATATGGTTTGGTCTGCCTTGAAGTGCTTTCTCAGGGCTGAGCTTATTAAATGGCTTCCTTAGGAAGAAAAAGCGCTTGCAAATTCTTTATCTCTGATGAGTAAAATCAGGAGTCAGAAGGTAGGTACCTCAACCTCTTCTTTAACAGATCTTAAAGAGCTACTATCAGTTAAAAACGAATATATGGAGCTCTTGAAGGAGAAAACGGAATACTGTTTGATAAGAACCCAAGCCAAATGTCTTGATCATGGGGAGAAATCCAGTAAGCTTTTGGCCTTGCGTTTGCATGAGCTGGAGAGCTCCAGGATTATTCCCTCCCTGCTTTCTTCATCTGGTGCTGTGGTCTCCTCACCCAGGGGTATTGCTCATATTTTTAAAGAGTACTATCTAAACCTTTATAGTAGACCTCCTGTATCTTATTCCATCTGGGACTTAAACACATATTTGAGGGAGATTGACATCCCCTGTTTATCAGAGGCCCAGCAAAATATCTTGTTGGCCTCTATCTCATCAGAGGAGATTGAGAGAACTATTGCCTCTATGGCTCCTGACAAAACACCGGGTCCTGATGGTCTCCCTGCAAACTTTTACAAGGTCTTTGTCAAGGACTTGACGCCCATTCTCCCTCAAGCTATATGAATATCTCATCGCGTATCCTGATGTTGATCCTACATTGTTTGAAGCTATAATTGTTTTAATTCCTAAGCCTGATAAGGCTCTCACGGACCCAGCTAATTACAGACCTATTTTCTCCAAAATTATGATATGAAAACCTGCTAAAATATTAGCTGAAAGAATTAAGAAGGTCTGGTCTGGTCTGTTGAGCCCCAGAAGCAGTTGGATTTGTCCCTGCAGATCTGTGATCATCATTTGAGGACCCTGTCACACATCTCCCATCATGCCCAGTCTGTTTCATATTCGCTGCTTTGGTCTCTCTCGATGCCGAAAAGGCCTTTTGACCATGTTGATTGGTCCTTCTCTGGTCAGTTATGGAGAGAACGGGTTCCCCACCTGATTTCCTGAAATAAAATTCGTTGTTCTATAATTGTCCTTCAAAAATCTATTGTAATGGCTTTTCCCCTTTTCATTTATATACTGGTACCAGACAAGGATGCCTCTTTCCTCTGTTATTTAATTTGTATCTAGAACCTTTGCTTATTCGCTCAAAACATCACCCTAGGTTAGAGGTATCAGATTACAACAGTGAGAACTTGCTCTCTGCTTATGCAGACGACATTCTTTTACATTTAATAGATCCTGCTGTCTCTCTCTCATATCGTGTGATGAAAATTATTGAACGGTTCGCACCTTTTCGCTGCTATAAACCTGAATATCTCCAAATCTGAAATTTACCCACTAAATGTGCATATTGAAGGTAGGAACTTTCTTCCTTGGGATGAGATGGACCCCTGATCCATTAAATATTAGGATTTATTTTTCCACTAATCCTTCTTCTGAAAGTTAAACTTGATAGAGTCAAAGACTCGGTTTGTCAAGACTTACAGCGATGGTCAGCCCTTCCTATCTCACTCTTGGGGTCGAATAAATACATTAAATGAACGTCCTCCCGGATTTTTACCCGTTGAATCTGATTAACCTCTGGCTTCCCATCTCCTATTTTCAGCAGCTTCATGCACTGCTTTTAATTTTATTTGGCAAGGGAAGGGGGTTAGGTTTTATGCCAAATTGTCACTTCCTAGGGAAAAGGTGGCCTTAGACTACCTAATCTTTTGTTGTATTACTGGGCGCTCACCTCCAAGTTGGGAAGATGGTTTTCACGGATCCAGACTCAGTCTGTCCAATCTGGCTCCAACTTGAATGCGCCTTTCTCCCGAGATCAAAATAGATAGATATGCTCTACCTTATGTACCCTTTACGGTACTTCCTCACAGTGGGTATCCGATAGTGTGGTGAGGGTTGCTCCAAGTCACTTCATGGCGTATCTCAAAGTCCTTCCACATTTCTGACACTTTATGATCTTGGACAACCGGTGATTCGTAATCCCAATATTAGGCTGGATAGTTCTTGGATTATGCCGGAATGGCTCCCACAAATCAGGGAGGCCAGACTTGAGCAACTTTTCAGCCGGGAGTCACTTCTTTCTTTCGGTGACATTTTGGAGAAATTTGACATATCTAGAAGAGGTGTCTTCAAAGTCTATCAACTGAGGCATCTGATTAGCTGGAAATTTGGTACCATTTTAGGATTCGTTGTTTATCCTTTCCTTTCTGGTTTTATTAATCTCGCTTCTCAATCCACCCTATCTCTTTGATCTATTCCTTTCTTCTGAACTATAAATCCCAGGAGGCAGTCAAAGAAGGTGCTGGGCACGTCTCTTACCTGACATTTCTCGACTGGTCTGGTGTATGGAAGGATCTGCACAGATACCATCCCAGGATAGGTTGCAGTTAACTCAATATTATATTGTCAATAACCTTTACTATACCCTACTAAACTCTTTCAGCTTAAGAAGGTCTCTATTCAATGTGTTCTAGGTGTTTGCAAGGAGAAGTAATTTACTCCATGTTTTTGGGACTGTCCTAAAGTTGCCCTTGTGGTCTTTGGTCCGGGATTACCTTGATCCTCTTCTCAGTCTGGCCGGCTTTTTCTGTCCTGAGATATATTTTGGTGAATATTCCATGATAGACAGTGTTGAGCATCGATACCATATTGCTTTGGTTGTCTGGTCTGTTAAAAATTGGTTTAAGACATTGGACTGATCAATTGGCCCTGTCATTTGTCGATTGGTTGACTGAACTAGTTTCATACCTTCAGTCAGAGAGCTTGATTGCAAGTCTTAAAGGCCATATGGACCTGTTTCAGAGGAGGGGGTAAACTCCAGGCCTTGTGCCTGCTTTAATTTATATAATTTTGGGACCCGAATCCCAAGTCTGCTTTTGTACTTCAACTTTATATGTTAATTCTTGTTTTCTGTGTTGTCTTGCTCTTTTATAGACACCATGTTCTAAAGTTTTATGCTGATATGTGGTTTTGTCCAGACTGAGTTTTGTTTTTGAGGGTGCACCTTTAGGGACAAGGGGTGGGGTGGTTGAGGGGTGGGGATGTTAAAGGTTGGTCAATATCTGCATATGTTTTGCTGGTGGGTTGGTTGGGACTTGTGGGCTTGAGAGTGGGTTGGTGTGTGGCTTTCTTTTGTTTTTTCTGGGGATTGGTTGTGGAGTGGGGGGGAGGGTTTTTGGTGATACCGTTTACCTTACTGCTTTCTGTACCTTTTTGGATTGTCCTGTCTTGTTGTGCTTTATTTTGTTGTTCAAACTAAATAAACTTAAATTTCAAAAAAAAAAAAAAAATTGATGTTTCGAGGAGGAAACCAGGTTTAGCACACTGGTGCAAAATCATAAATGCTTTGATGTCTGTGTGAGAGGGAATACTGCTCATAGATGAAAGGAAATTTACAGACTTGATTGGGGAAGTCACATGGGAAAAGGTGTTTCTGCTGATGTAACCTTAATTAACTTTCCTTCTAAAATGATAAAACTTCCTGGGTCTATGATTTTTAATAAATAGAGGAGGAGTTAGGTGACCTCACACAAAGGGGTTGGCAAATACAGTTTTTTAAAGAGTATTCTGTTTTCCTTCAGAGACTCTTTTATCTACACTCTGACAAACAAACATCTTTGAGCACTTTAAGAAGGTATTTAGAGAGAGAAAGAGACAAAATCTAAGTACTGTAGTAGGAATTGCACTGTTAAAACCTTGCTCTTTTAAAAGATTGTATGGTTCTTGTGATATATAGTTCTGTATTTTATGTTTTACATATTTTTATCTATTTTAGTAAAACTCTATTTTTAGAGCCTACTTGTTCTGTCTTTGATATTTTTTTCTTTAACAAGTGAAGTATATATGGTTAAAGCAGACACTGTACATAAGCTTGAATAGTGATACCAAACTGGGAAAAGGTAAGAGTAATCTGAGGTCTTTATTAGAGTTTTAAGGGTTCATTTTGTACACCTGGTAAGGTGCCCATAGGCAAAGATATCTGGCCCCCCGAAGACAGAATTATCTGATCCTGTGCATTGGGTATGCTAGCAAGAGGTTCACAGTCTGAATCCCTCCAGAACTGAGACCAAAGGTTGATTCGAACCCACAAAACAGACAGGAGGGTTACCCTGTTTCTGTTAACTGTTCACAAGACTGCGCTCAGAGGTTGGCACTTTGGGAGTAGAGGACTGACCTGCTGAGTGGGTTTGTGATAGATTGGTTGGCAGCGGTGTGAAAGTTTTGGTATTACAAGCTTTTATTGTTCAGTGTGTCAGCTTGAGACTGTCTGCTCACTTGCAAAGAAAGAAAAAGGCAGTGATTTATTTTTAAAAAAGGAGACAGAACTATATCACTTGGCGTATAGCTAAGTTCCTACCTGTTTTATTTTTTTTCCTGAAGTGCAAGTCAGAGTAGCAGTAGTTAGGGAAGATGGCTTTCAACTACAGCAGGTAGACTTTAGACTACTTAAGGCAGTTGTGCAGGGACAGAGGAGTCCCGTTCAAGGTGAAAGCCAGCAAGCAGAACCTCATAGATGCTTTGATGGTAGCAGATACCCACAGCAGCGAGTCACGGACCGTGACTAAAAAGGACCAGACTTCAAGTGTGGCAGGGCTAGCGACCAGTGCAGTGTCCAGATCTGATGAGGAGGGCAACAGGGCCACTGTCAGTCAAGGGCCACAGCAGCAGGGGAAGGTCACCAGTATCCTGGATCCAGAAGTACTCATGCTGCAAATTGAGTTGCGCAGGATGGAACTGAAGTTCCAGGAGAAAAGAGAATGAGAGAAACGAGAGGCAGAGTGGGAACAGCAGGAGGCAGACCATAAGGAGCATGAGTGCCAGTGAGCTGCAGAGGAGAAGAGAGAGCAGGAGTGCTGAGACACAGACCATGAGGAGCAGGAGTGCCAGAGGCAACACGAACTGGAGAAGCTACGATTCCAACCAGTGGCACCAGAGGAGGTAAGTGGCTTGGGTTTAACTGGCACTACAGGACTGGGTTACAAATTGAATTCCAAATTAATAGCCAAATTTAAAGAGGGGGAGGATATGGATGCTTTTTCAAATTCTTTTGAAAAAGTTTGTATTCAGGCCAAAATTCCTAGAGAGTCCTGGAGCTTCCAGCTATCCCCGCTACTTACCGGGAAAGCTCGGGATGCATTGGGCCAAATGGACAATGAGGACAGTAATGATTACAGCAAACTTAAAGCTGCACTGTTAAGGAAATTTGAATTAACTACTGAATCATACAGAGCTAAATTCCGTAAGCTCAGGAGAAGCCCTGACATGAGCTATGAGGAGCTAGCCATGAAACAAAGTCAGTTTCTAAAATATTGGTGGGAAGGAATTGAGGCAAACTCTGTTTATAAAATTGAAAATGTGATTTTGTTAGAACAGTTTTATTGGGCATGCCCAGCAGAGCTGAAATCCTGGCTGGAGGACCGAGATCCCAAAATAGTGCAAGAGGCAGATGAACTCTCGGACCACTATGCCAAGAGCAGACTTGCTCTGAGAGCAAATGGGGTGGGTGTGGCAGCACAGAAAGGGAAAAGTGCACCTTCAGGGCAGCTAAAACCCTCACTGCCTCCACCAAAACCAGTTAGCCCCAGGTTTCAGAGAAAAGATTTATCTGAAAAGAGATATGAATGTTGGTTATGTAAAGAAACTGGGCATATTGCCAGACAGTGTCCCAAAGGAATGAGCAATAATATGCAGAATGGTACTGGAAAAGAAGTGGGTTGTTTGTGTGTCCCTGGAAGCATGCCTATGAACATGAGGGAACACATGCACCCAGTCATGGTGAATGGTGTACAGATGCAGGGGTTAAGGGACACAGAGGCATCCTTGACCTTGGTAAAGGGGGATCTGGTAGATCCTGGTCAGCTTATATCCACTAAATATGTCACTGTACAGGACTTCACTGGTGAGGTGAAAACATTGCCCCTCATTAATGTTCTCCTAGACTGGGGTGAAACAGGGGGAACTGTGCAATGGGTGACTGTAGCCAAAACCTTAGCAGTGGATGTGATCCTGGGCAACAATCTCAAACAGGGGATGGTATGTGCAGTTACCTATAGCCAAGCAGCAAGGGAAAATAGTAGTTCCCTAAACCCCACAGAAGCCATTGGGAAAACCGCTGAGAGGCTGGTTCCTCAGCCTGTGTCTCCAGATGGGGAGACAAATGAAAAGGAGGTAGAAATTTCCCCAGTAGCAAGTAACAACACAGCTACAGAGGGTTACTCTGAAGAGGGAGGGGTGATTCATTGTCAGAGGGTTGGGATTGACAGTGATCCTGAGTGCTCTGACGCTAGTGCTAGAGACCCTAGTTTAGTGATTGAAGGGGACCTGTTCCATGCCTTGGGAATGTGTGAGGGGTTTGCAGCTGCTCAGAGAAGTCACCCTAGTTTAGAGAAGCTGAGGGCTTGGGCAGACTTGGATGGCAAACAGGGAGGTGATGGCAGACATAAGGTTTATTGGGAAAATGGACTTATGTATACTCAGGCAGTACAGACAGAGGAAGGGATGCTAGGCAGACAGCTTGTCTTTCCCCAGGGGTATCGTGAGCAGTTGCTCAAGACTGCACATGATATTCCCTTGTCTAGTCATCTGGGAATCATGCGCACTGTGCAGCGGTTGGCCCAGAATTTCTATTGGCCTAACTTCATCCAGCAGATGAAGGGGTATTGCAGGTCTTGTCACCGGTGCCAAGAAATAGAGAAGGTGGACAAGAAAACCCAAGCTGCCCTAATTCTATTGCCCATAGTAGAGCAGCCATTCCAGAGGGTAGAAGTGGATATTGTGGGGCCTTTAAATACCCCCAGCTCCTCAAGGAAGAGATTCACCCTGACTGTGGTGAATTATGCCACCCGGTACCCAGAGGCAGTTGCCCTATCCTCACTGAGGACAGACAAAGTGGCAGATGCCTTACTTTGGATTTTATCCCATGTTGGGTTTCCACAGGAAGTTATCAACGATCGAGGGGGTTCCTTCATGTTGAACCTGATGAAATGTTTATGGGAGAAGTGTGGGGTGGTGCAGAGGTGCATGACACCGTATTCAATGATACCCTGAAGTCAATGTTCCGGGCATTTTCTGAACAGCATGGGAGGGACTGGGAGAAATACCTTCCCCACCTGTTGTTTGCATACAGAAAGGTGCCCCAAGAGTTGACAGGATGTTCCCCCTTCGAACTCTTATATGGACGCCGGGTACATGGGCCCCTAGATTTGATCCAGGAGGACTGGGAAGGCAAGCACACCACCCAAAGAACTCCCATTGTGGATTACGTCCTTAGATTTAAAGAAAGGCTGAAGGAGCTTATGGGGACAGCCCAGAGCAACCTGGCAGGTGCCCAACAGAAACAAAAAGTGTTGTACAACTGCAGAGCCAGAACTTGCTCATACATGGTGGGTCAGGAAGTCATGGTCCTTATTCCGGTCCAGAAAGACAAGCTGTAGGCTGAGTGGGCAGGACCGTACAAAGTGGTTAGGAAGGTAAATGACATGAACTACATTGTGGAGTTACCTGATTGAAGACAGAGAAAAAGGATGTACCATGTCAACATGATGAAGCCATATGCAAATAGGGCTGACATGGTGTTTGCAGTGTGTAGTCCTGGGGAGGGGATGGACGAAGGAGACCCCCTTCTGGACTTGCTGGAGGAAAGTAAGTGGGAGTCCTCTGTGGAGGCAGTAAAACTGTCTCCCCAGTTGGCCCCAGACCAGATCCAGAAAGTAAGGGAAGTTTTAACAGACTTTGCCCCATTGTTTAGCGCCAAGCCTGGACTAACACCCTTAGCGATGCATGATGTGGAGACAGGGACACAGACGCCCATATGGCGGACAGCATATCTGGTGTCAGAGGCTGTCCAAAAGGACATTAGGAGGGAAGTGGAGGAGATGCTGGATTTAGAGGTAATCCAGAGATCCCACAGCCCTTGAGCCTCACCCATAGTCCTTGTGCCCAAGCGAGATGTCTCTACTCATTTCTGTGTGGACTATCATGGACTTAATGCAGTCACGAAGTCAGATGCCCACCCAATGCCCCAGGTGGATGAACTCCTGGACAAGTTGGGAGGGGCGACCTATCTTACGACCATTGACCTGACCAAGGGGTATTGGCAGGTAGAGTTGACAGACAGAGCTAGGGAGAGGTTGGCCTTCATCACTCCAATAGGCTTATTTGAGTTTAAAGTAATGCCTTTCAGAATTAAGAATGCCCCGGCCACTTTCCAAAGGTTGGTGAACCAGGTGTTAAATGGTGCTGAGGAGTACGCCGTGGCATACCTGGATGACATTGCCATCTTTAGTACCAGCTGGGAGGAACACCTATCCCACCTTAGGGAAGTGCTGGGCAGAATACAGAGGGCTGGGCTCACTGTCAAAGCCGGGAAGTGTCAGGCGGCCATGGGAGAGGTGGCATACCTCTGGCATGTGGTAGGCCAGGGACAGCTCCATCCTAACCAAATGAAGATAGAGGTAATCCAGGCGTGGCCCAGACTGGAAACACAGAAGCAGGTCAGGAGTTTTCTAGGGACAGCAGGGTGCTACAGAAAATTTGTACCCAATTACAGTGCCCTGGCTTCTCCCCTATCTGACCTGATGAAGAAAAGGATGCCCAAGAAAATTACCTGGGGCCCAGCCTGTGAGGAAGCCTTTTCCAAACTAAAGGAAGCACTGTGCAGTGCTCCTGTTTTGAAAAGTCTTGTCTATAGCAAAACCTTTATAGTTCAGACTGATGCCTCAGACATGGGTATTGGGGCAGTACCGAGTCAGACATCCAGCCAAGGGAGGGATCACCCAATAGCATACCTGAGTAGGAAGTTACTTCCCAGGGAG
Organism: Neoceratodus forsteri; assembly: GCA_016271365.2. NCBI lineage: Eukaryota > Metazoa > Chordata > Ceratodontiformes > Ceratodontidae > Neoceratodus > Neoceratodus forsteri. Next base: position 432,035,766 of record CM057450.1, on the reverse strand, counting down.
CAGGCATACTCCATGGTGGAAAAAGAATGTCTTGCTATAGTGTGGGCCCTAAAGAAATCTGAGCCATACTTATATGAGCAGCATTTTGTGGTGAAGACTGACCACAACCCCCTGGTTTGGCTGACACAGATGGGAAAGAACAATGGTAGATTGCTAAGATGGAGTCTTGCTTTGCAAGGGTATGATATGACAATCATACATAGAGCTGGAGCCAGGAACCAGAACTCAGATGGTCTGTCTCGCGTGTATGAGAAGTGAAGTGATTGGGAAAACTCATACCATGCCGGGGATAGAGCCCCCAAATTCAGTCTAGGTGGGGAAGATTGTGACACGTGGACAGCCAGTTCTGAGTACACTATGATTTTTTTGCAATGTAAAAATGTGCTATGGACTGACTCTCATGAGAGATGCTGAGACAGCATGTGAGATCACACACACACACACACACACACACACACACAGGTTTTAGATACAAGGTGTTACCTGGAAGGCTAGAAGCTAATTACAGACTAAAACAGGCCTTAATCAAGAATCTCCTGTTATCTAAGTTGAATATAGCTTTAACTGCTAAGAGGGAAATCAGTATCTCTTTTATGATGTTTTGAGGAGGAAATCAGGTTTAGCACACTGGTGCAAAATCATAAATGCTTTGATGTCTGTGTGAGAGGGATACTGCTCATAGATGAAAGGAAATTTACAGACTTGATTGGGGAAGTTACATTGGGAGAGGAATTTCTGCTGATGTAACCTTAATTAACTTTCCTTCTAAAATGATAAAACATCCTGGGTGTATGATTTTTAATAAACAGAGGAGGAGCTAAGTGACCTCACACAAAAGGGTTGGCAAATGCAGTTTTTTAAAGAGTATTCTGTTTTCCTTCAGAGACTCTTTTATCTACACTCTGACAAAGAAACATCTTTGAGCACTTTAAGCAGGTATTTAGAGAGAGACAGACAAAATCTAAGTATTGTAGTAGAAATTGCACTGTTAAAACCCGTCTTCTTTTAAAAGATTATATGGTTCTTGTGATATATAGTTCTGTATTTTAAGTTTTACGTATTTTTTATCTATTTTAGTAAAATTCTATTTTTAGAGCCTACTTGGTCTGTCTTTGAATTTCTTTTCTTTAACAAGTGAAGTATATATGGTTAAGGCAGACACTGTGCATAAGCTTGAATGGTGATACCAAACTGGAAAAAGGTAAGAGTAATCTGCGGTCTTTATTAGAGTTTTTAAGGGTTCATTTTGTACACCTGGTTAGGTGCCCGTAGGCAAAGATATCTGGCTCCCCGAAGACAGAATTATGTGAGCCTGTGCATTGGGTACACTAGCAAGAGGTTCACAGTTTGAATCCTTCCAGAACTGGGATCAAAGGTTGATTCGAATCCAAAAACAGACAGAAGGGTTACCCTATTTCTGTTAACTGTTCACAAGACTGTGCTAGGAGGTTGGCACTTTGGGAGTAGAGGGCTGACCTGCTGAGTGGGTTTGTGACAGGCTGCAGTAGGAAAGTAGGGAGAAAAAAAAATTATATAAAAAAAATAAACAGAGAGGAAACAGTTAGTATACAAAACATCAGTTAAGGGGCCACAAATAAGACATGTTGGGAGTAGTGCAGTGCAGTGGCTGTGGAGCAGCAATCTTCTGGGAGATGTCCTGAAGGATACGGTGTTGTCCCATTTGCAGACACCTCTCTGGGCTGAGGGAGGAGGCTTCTCATCTCCAGGCTGAGTTGGCCAGGATTCAGGGGACCTCCTTTCCCACCCAGGGACCACCAAGGCCATGTCCACTGCTGCAGAGGTTGCCAAGAAAGAGGAGCGGTTGGACCACAGTGGGCTCAGGGAGGGTGTGGGTGGTGGAACAGAGGTGCATCCCTCCAGTTGTACCTCTCCACAATTCATATGCCATTCTGGCAAGTTGTGGTTCCTCTATGGAGGCACCCACAGTGGAGACCAAGGAGGATGTTGGGAACTTCCACAAAGGGGACCCACAGGAGGGTGGCATGGGACCCCACAGGGAAAGGAAACAACTCCTGGTGAGGGACTCCATTGTTCAGAGGGTAGACTGGGAGGGAGGGAGGGAGGGAGAGGGAGGTAAGCTGCCCTGGTGCCATGGCTTAGAGGGACAGGGAGTGAATCCTCAGGATTGTGGAAGTAGCTGCATGGGGGAGGGAGCTGGATGTTATCATCCACCTAGGGACAAATGATCTGGCTGGGAAAGTGATCTGAGCAGTGCAGGAGGAGTTTTTGGAGTTGGGAAGGGGCCTTAGACAAGCAGCACGCATGGTAACCTTCTCAGAGATGCTTCCTGTCTATGACATGGGTGAGGCTGGGGTGCTGCACACCATGGGATTCAATCAGTGGTTGAAAAACTGGTGCAAAGCTCAGGATTTTGGCTTCATTGGAGACTGGGGGTCCACCTGAAGGGATGCAGACCTATACTGGCACTATGGTCTGCATCTGTCCAGGAGGGGAACCAGGATCCTAGGTGATAGGTTTAAATGCTTCATTGGCAAGCATTTAAACTAGCCAAGGGGGGAGCACTGAAAAGTACAAGGGAAATCCTTGCCCCCCCCAAAAAAAATCAGGATAGTTAGTGAGGTAAACACCAAGATAGAGAAGTTAATAGGGAGAAGGTCGGGGGTAAATGGAGAAAAAGACAAAGGCAGTAAGGACAGGGATGGGGCAAAAAGGGGAAAGGCCATCAAAAAATGGAGGGTAATGAGTACCAATGCCCATAGTCTAGGTAACAAGCTCCCTGAACTGGTGGTCTTGATGGAAGAGGAATACCTGGATATTGTGGCAGTCACAGAAACATGGTATACAGAGAACTATGACTGGGATGTCAACATACCAGGGTACACAATCTAAAGGAGGGACAGGGAGGGTAGAAGAGGAGGAAGAGTAGCTCTCAATGTAAGGGAAGGGATCAAAGCAATGGAACTAAATGGTAAACAGGGAGGAGAGGAGGCAATGTGGGTCACCCTGGAGATTGGAAATGGTACCACAATCCGCACAGGGATTGTACAGTATACAGACCTCCATCTCAGGGAAGGAAATGGACAAGGAAATGATAGAAGGCATCCTTAGGATGACAGAGAAAGGGGAGATATTGGGGGGAGATATTGCTGATGGGGATCTGAATATGCTAGATGTTAACTGGAGTACCTTTGCTGCAGCCACATCCAAGAGCAGGGCCTTTCTCAATGCCCTACAGGGGGCATGCCTCAGACAGCTAGTGTTGGAACCCACTCAGGAGGGAGCAGTCTCAGACCTGGTACTCTCAAATGGGGATGGAGAGAGGATCTCAGATCTAGAAGTGGGTAGCCATCTGTGAACAAGTGACCACCAAATGGTGTGGTTCATGATAAACTCAGCTGTAGAGTCAAGCCATACAGAAGTGAAGGTCCTAGACTTCAGAAGGTCTGATTTTGTCAAAATAGGAAAGTGCCTCAGAAAAGCACTAGCAAACAGGCAAGAAGGAGGGGTGGAGCAACAATGGGGAAACATCAAAACTGCCATCACAGAGGCAACCAGCCTTTGTGTTAAGCAAATAAATCAAAATGAAAGAAAAAAACACTATGGTTCTCAAAAGAGGTGGCAGGGAAGGTTAGGGAGAAAAATATAACATTCGGGAAGTATAAGGAAACACAGAAGGAGCAGGACAGAGAACTGTACCAGTTAAAGCAGAAGGAAGAGGGGAAGGCAGTCAGAATAGCAAAGGCCCAAACCGAGGAAAAGATAGCCAACTCAGTTAAGAAGGGGGATAAAACCTTTTATAGGTACATTAGGGAGCAAAGAAATACAAAGGAGGAATACTGAGGCTGAATAAAGAGGAGGGTGGGTGGGCAGAGAGAGACAGTGAAAAAGCAGGGTTACTGAATAAATACTTCTGCTCAGTATTCACAAAAGAAGAGAAGGGGGAGGTACCTATTAAATCTTACTATTACTATTAAATCGGAGAGAGATGGGCACAAGACCCAGGGGAGCAGGCTGAGGTACTAAATGAGTACTTCACCTCAGTTTTCACCAAGGAAAATGGGGGTGCTGCATCATACATGGGAGGAGACAGAGATACTGAGGAGGGGGGGACCCTTACCGATCAGCGGGTCTGGGGAGAGAGGGAGGCATCACTGGCACGTGGGGGGAGGGCTAAGCAGGGAGAAGAGGTACCGGAAGTGGAAATCACAGCAGAGAGTGAGGGAACCCTCAGCCCTTTAAGACGGAGAAAGCACCGGGCTGGATAAATTACATCCCAGAGTGCTGAAGGAACTTGCGGATGTCCTGGCAAAACCCCTGGCGGAGCTTTTCACCATCTCTCTGAGGACAGGGTGGGTGCCCCAAGACTGGAAGGTGGCGCATATAGTGCCTATCCACAAGGGGGGATCAAGGGAGGTGGCAGGGAACTACAGGCCTGTCAGCCTGACAACGGTGGTGGGCAAGTTGATGGAGGGCATTGTCAAGGAGAGGCTGGGGGGGACCTGGATAAGTCAGGGTGCCTGGACGATAGACAGCATGGATTCATCCTGGGGAAATCGTGTCAGACAAACCTGGTGGAGTTCTATGACTGGGTGACTAATGCCTTGGACCTGGGTAGACCAGTGGACGTCCTCTTTCTAGACTTCAGCAAGGCATTTGACTCTGTTCCTCACGTGGGCCTGTTGGATAAGCTGGGAGAAATGGGGGTGGGGAACCAGATGATCAGATGGATAGGCAATTGGCTCCAGAACCGGACCCAGAGGGTCGTAGTTGGCGGAATAGTCTCATCCCCAAGGAGGGTCATTAGTGGGGTCCCACAGGGATCAGTCCTTGGGCCCCTTCTGTTCAGCGCCTACGTCTCTGACATAAGGACAGGAATCAGGAGTGAGATGAGTCTCTTTGCGGATGACTCGAAACTGGGGGCGGTGGTGGATGGGGAGGAGGGGAGGGTGGCCCTACAGGGGGACCTGGAGGCTCTGGAAAGATGGTCTAGAAAGTGGAAGCTGAGGTTCAATGCAGGGAAATGCAAGGTAGTCCACCTAGGGGCCAGAAACCCAGGCCAAGTGTACACCCTGGGGGGGGGAATGCTACAAGTCTCGATGGCTGAGAGGGACCTGGGGGTGGTGGTGGATGTTGAGATGAACAACTCTGAGACTTGTAGGAGGGCAGCAGCCAAGGCCAACAGGATGCTGGGATGCATCACTAGGGGGATCACCTCCAGAAGGAGGGAAGTGATACTCCCTCTGTATAACTTCTTGGTGAGGCTGCACCTTGAGTACTGCGTGCAGTTTTGGAGCCCACACTTAAAGAGGGACATTAACCTCTTGGAGAGGGTCCAGAGGAGGGCAAACCAAAATTATTTAGGGTTTGGGGACAGGACCTATGAGGAGAGGCTCAAGAGCTAAATATGTACACATTGGAAGAGAGAAGGGACCGGGGACATGATAGAGGTCTTCAGGTACATGAAGAGGGTAAATAGGGAGGAACAGTCAGGGTGCTTCAAGGAAGGAGGAGGGGGCCACTAGAGGGCATGGGTGGAATCTGGAGGGGAAGATTCAGAGGAGAAAGGAGGAGTGCTACTTCACTGAGAGGGTGGTGGAGCCATGGATACACTGCTTCTAGTGGGCTGGTGGGAGGCGAGACAGTGGAGGGGTTCAAGAGGGGTGGGACAGGTACAGGGAAGGGTTTTGGAAGCAAATCCAATGCAGCAAGAATATCCGAACTGGGAAGGGAGAAGCCAGAGAAGGCGGGGGGACAGCGAGGTCAGCACCCAGGGTGAGGCTGACCAAACAAGCAGACACAAACAACCGTTAGGCCTATTCTGCTGGCATTTTAGTATGTTAGTACCTAATCCAGTCAATAGAAGCACTCTGGATAGGGGAGTCAATATCAATCCTTTCGCAGAAGAAAGGATTCTGAAAGAATTCCTAAAACTGAAAGTGGACAAAGCAATGGGGCCTGATGGGATTCACCCCAGAATTCTAAAATTACTAAGGGGGAGAACTAATAACACCACTGACTACCCTTTTTAACAAATTATGGGAGGATGGTGTGTTACCTGAGGACTGGAGGAGGGTGGATGTGATTCCCCTTCACAAAAGTGGGAGCAAGACAGAGGCAGGAAACTACAGACCTGTCAGTTTGACCCCAGTGGTAGGGAAAATGATAGAATCACTTCTTCCCCCCCTATCTCCCTCCCACAGCACCCCCTCCCTTCGGGAGACACCCTGTGGCCTGGTCAGTCCTCGCTCACCTACCTGGACCTCTGGTGCAGTCCATTCCCCCATAGAGCCGCAGTTGTACCCCCTAGGAGGGTACGGGGTGCGGGTTCTTCCACCCCAACATGTCTGTCTTTCATCAGAATGCCATTACCAGGGCTGGTAGGGGCATTGGGGATCGGGGACTGTTGCTCCTTCTACTGGGAGTGCTGTGGGGTGTTTTTCCAGTATTCTTAATGTGATGTATGCCCCAACTTCAAGGCGCTTGAGCGCCGACATCCAGCATGTCAACCCTGTTTTTGGCTTCGGTCTTGTTGTACCCTTGGTCTCCACCCGAAGTCAGGCAAGAGCCAAGCTCTAAATAACCCTTCCCCCTGGAGAAGACAAACTGTCCTTGGGATGCTCAAGCCTCTTTCTCCTGGCTGGATCTCCAGCTCCCGGGTCTGTTCCCGAAATGGGTCACTGGTGTTGCAAGTGGAAATCCAACTGCTGTGCCGGTGGGCCAGCTGATGGAATCACTTCTGAAGAAAAGAACTGTTGAGTACCTAGAGGCCAGTTGGGCACAGGACCCAAGGCAGCATGGATTCACAGTGGGAAGGTCATGTCAGAAGAATCTAATCGATTTCTTTGACTGGGTGACCAAAGTAGTAGAACAGGGAGGGGCTGTGTACATGGCATACCTAGACTTTATCAAGGCATTTGACACAGTCCTGCACAAAAGATCAATAAAAAAATTAGCCAGCCTGGGAGTGGGTCCCAGGGTGGTAGCCTGGGTAAAACATTGGCTGGACAACAGGATGCAGAGGGTAATAGTAAACGGAGTCCATAGTGAAGAAAGGGGGGTTACTAGTGGGGTACCGCAGGGTTCAGTACTGGGTCCAGTCCTTTTTAATGTCTTTATAAGTGACATTGCAGAGGGACTGGAAGGAAAAGTATGCCTCTTTGCAGACGACACAAAGATCTGCAACAGGATTGATACACAAGGTGGGATGGAATGGATGAAAAGGGACTTGGCACGGTTGGAGGAATGGTCAAATATATGGCAGCTTAGATTCAATGCAAAGAAGTGCAAAGTAATGCACCTGGGAAACAAAAACCCAGGGGAAGAGTACACAATGGGGAGTGAGATACTGACCACAACAAAAATGGAAAGGGACCTGGGGGCAGTTATATCAGATGACCTAAAGGTGGGCAAGCAATGTGAGAAGGCAGTAAGAAGGGCTGGGAGGACACTGAGATGCATAGGGAAAGGCATCACCAGTAGAAAACAGGGAGTTGTTATCTCTCTGTACAGACAGTTGGTGAGACCCCATCTGGAGTACTGAATGCAGTGCTGGAGACCACATCTCGGCAAAGACATAGACAGGGAGGCTGTCCAGAGGAGGGTAACCAAAATGGTGCAGGGTTTGCACCAGGACACATATGAAGAGAGACTAAAGGAGCTAATATGTCTACCCTTGAGGAAAGGAGGGGGGGCATGATAGAAACTTTCAAGTACCTCAAGGGAATCAACAAAGTCCAAGAGGGTAGCATCTTTCAGAATAAGAGATGTGCAAGAACAAGGGGGCACAATTTGGAGATAGAGGAGGAACGGCTCAGAGGTAATGTGAGGAAGTCTTTTTCACAGAAAAGGTTGTGGATGCATGGAACAGCCTTCCTGAGGAGGTTGTGGAGTCACAAACAGTGGGGGAATTCAAGAATGCATGGGACAGCCATGTTAATTCTAGTGGGGGGGTAGGAGGTAGTAGGCTGTTGGTGAACTAGGATCTGCAACTTATCCATTAGGTAGGGAAATGGGCAGACTAGGTCAGCCAAGTGGTCCTTATCTGCCATCAAATTCTATGTTTCTATGTTTCTATGAGGCAATGGAAAAACTTCTACAGTGGACTCAGACTTTTGACTGTAAGTTGCATGCCCTTTTCGAGGAAGTAGGCTATCTGCAGCGTGATGCTAATTTAAATAGGGAGGAGAATGAAACAGTCCTTAAATATGTTGAAGCAAACAAAAATATAAACACAGAAGAAGTCATATAAAGGGTATCCCTTTAAGATAGCAACTTCATAACGGTGACAACCAAAAACCACACAGAAAACTGTGAGTGCCATGTCGGTGACTGGAGGTTCCCCCTCCCCAAGTTGTGTCCCCCCTGGAGTTGATATATTTAGTAAGGGGGTGTCAGGGGGCAAAGGCTCCCATAAAAAAAAAGAGTGATTGCCATATGTGGTCGCTCTGTGACGTGGAACCCATATAAAATAGTGGGTATTGAATCTATAGCTGCAAATCTTACTCGTAATAACTATGCAATGTCTTGAAAGATAGAGCACTTAGAGAACCAACAAGGGTACAGAAATCTTATGGTCCTAGCACTACCTGTGTCCTTTAACTCAGACATTCAAAGCATAAGAAACATCAAGATAATCTTCCTTTTATCATTCATTCTTACAGGATTCCAAATAAAGCCAAAGTCAAAATAAAAAAATCGTCTACTCAGCCTGATTTAGAATCTTACATGTCCAAATAAAAAAAAATCGAAAATAATGCTAACCTTTGCATTTGAATCTGACAGAGATTTAACTGTATGCTTATCCAGGCTGAAAGCACCATTAATTAACAAAATACAGAAATGCTGTATATACCCAGACTATTCCTATGCAATGCAGCAAAGAAAATGAAAATTTCTTGTTTGTGGTCATGAGCAGCTGGAGATGGTGGCTGAATTTCAGTTACTCGATTCAGCAAAGCTGTGCATAAAGTATTAGGGTGCAAAACACATCTATTTTGATGCTGACCAACTGACAACATTTATTAGAGCTGAATAGGAACAGGACTCACAGAGAGAAGGGGAGACGGAGTCCCCCCTAGTTTCGGAGGAAGAAATGACGATTGCAACATAAATTAACTATTGACTTTGAAAATATTGGTCTGTTCATTTTCTCCATGATTGTTCTATGATTTAAATGATTTAAGCATGGGAAATGTAAGTAGTTATGCGTAAGGAAACATATACAGATGTGTTTGACACTTCATGCTCAGCATTATATTTACCGACTGCATGACTGTTGGCAAATGGTGAGCAAAAAATTTGGTACCTGAAGCTCACATCTTTCTGAACCACTTTTTCATTTTTTTTATTTAGTTGTTTAACCAGGTATAGCACACTGAGCTGAAAGCTTTTTTACAGGAGCGACCTGGGAGCACAATCCACTTTTGAGGGATGTTTGAGTAAGAAAGGCGTTGGCAGTGGTAGAATTTCATATGTATGAAGATAAAATATAAAATATTGATTTTCAATATATTCATTTAGCAGCTATGACCTATAATATACATTAGGTTTGTTTTTTTACCTTTCTACCTTCCAGGATGATGTGGCCTTAATATTTTTGATACAGTAGGGGCTCAATATTCAAAACTTGCCCCGAGGCCAAAATTTGCACTGCATGGCATGCAAAATAAGCCCACATCCAGTTGCACACTATATTCAAAGGAATAACCCGGGGCAAAATCTTTTGACTATATTGGGCAAACAAAGCAGAGAGTGCAGTGCAAAAATTGCCCAGCCAAGAAAACAGCACTGAATATAGCAACCAGGCAGTGCAAACTGCAACAGCAGCCCAGTGCAAAGAGGAGGAGTATGGCAGAGTGGAACAATGTAGCCAGTGTGGGTGCTAGCAGAGAACTGGTGCACAGCAACTGCAACCAGCATTGCAGGCCAAACACTGCAGAACTGTGCTACGGTTTTAACAGATTTGCCTGGGGCAAACTCATTTGCCCAGTGCTAACGTGTTTGCCCAGGGCAAACACGTTAGCCAAGGGCAAAATTTTGCAATATTCAAAACTGATGTGAAAATGAGCCTACTAAGGCAATCCAAGGGCAAACAGCCACATTAGCATGTCATTATGGTCTGGTTTGCATGCATTACCATGTAGATTGCCCGATGCTATTTCAGGGTGCACACAGCTCCAACTGTATGTCAGACTGTCAGACTGGAACTACAAGTTGGTAGCTGCAGGCTGGGTATGAACACAGCTCCACTTGTATGTCAGACCAGAGCAACAGGTTGGTAGCTGCAGGCTACTTTTGTACACAGCAGACGAGACTATTGTGCCCCAGGAGACTAGCACCACAGGCTATTGTGGTGGTGCTGCATGCCACAGACATATTTTTGTCACTGCTACAGTGCGTAGCAGATGCTATGGTGTCATAATGGCTGGTAATGTGAGGGACACAGCAATGCCTATGATATGTCAGGCAGCAATGACTTCTGCTAGCCACACACTGTCCTGTGACCCACATATGCGGCACCAATGGCATAGTATTCTAGTATTCTCACAGTACCATACACATGGCTGGCTGTGTGTGATGTGGAGTCTGTACAGGTATGCAGTATGTGCCCCGGGGGGGGCAGACACATACCATCAGACAGGCACACTGAATTCAGGAGCATTCCTGTAACTGGAACATGTGCACTGTGTTGATGGTCCAAGCCATGTGGCATCACCTACTATGTGGTGCAGCCTGGCTACCTGTACTCCCTTCCCACAGCACACTCCATTCCCCGACTGCTGCACATGTGTGCTGAATTGTGCTGGTGTATCCCAATGGGGGGTCTGGAGGTGTATACCACATAATTGCACTGCCATGGTGTCCACTGGGTGCTGGGGCACTCACAAATGCCTGGCAGGGATGGTTCCAGTGCCAGATGATGGTAACGTGAATGGTGTCTTCTGAGTGCAGCATGTCTCTTCCATGGCATATGGAGTGGCCCTGGGTGGCCGTCTGCCCTCCCTGCCCCCTCATTGGCTTCATCGTGAGGTTCATATCTCAAAGCCCTGAGAAAGACGCAAGGTGCCAGCGTCAAACATAAATGGCGTAAGTGGCACTGTGCATTACAAACTACCCCATGTGCAATTCACAAAATTAGCCTGCATCAACCACAGGCTACCTGCCCCAAAAAGGGCTTGCACCACTCGTGTGCCCAGATATGGGTTGCAGCATGGTGCAAGGGGGCATATGGCAGATGCAGGCTTCCACATCCCTGACTGTTGGATGCACAAACCTCACCCAGAGGGAGAATATTTAAGTTCCTGTAGACCAACCAGGGTTGGTCTAACAATATATAGAAATATCAATCAGGGAGTGGTTGGCACAGTGTGCCAATGTGTGGTTGTAGATGTACCCCCCAACTCCAATGTCACTATATTGTTATGTCATAATATGTCATGGTGGTCCAGTGGACCTCCCCAATCCCCGATCCCTGATGTCACAAGGCTGATAAATTTTAACATAGCCTGATGGACTAGATGTCCTCCCTCTTCAATCCATAATTCCCCCTTATTATATCAAGAGATGCATGCCCCATTTATTGGTGGTACAATGTTCCCCCCTCCCTGAACCCTGTTGTCCCCATTTTCATATATGATGAACAAGCACCATTCATTGGTGGTACAGAGTTCCACCCTCCCTGAACCCCGATGTCCCCATTTTCATATATGATGCACAAGCCCCATTCAATGGTGGTACTGTATTCCCCCTCCTCGAACCCCAATCTACCATTTGCATATCAAGAAAAGTAAGCCCCTGTCATTAGTGGTAAAGTGCCCCCCCACACCATCACCCCAGATTGTGGCCACTACCACACTCCCCCATGCCAAAACAGAGCCGGTGCCGTCACAGCCCTCCTCACAATTCCGCGGCTGGTGCAGACTGAACTGTCAGAGTGTTGTACTGTATAGTGTACACATGCATACACTATACAGTATAGCACTCTGACAGTTCAGTGCCCAAGCACACAGTGGACACCATGGCAGCGCGTTCATGTGGCATACACCTCCAGACCCCCCATTGTGGTACACCAACACAATCCAGCACACTGGTGCCAGTTCTTTTCAGCATGGGGAGGCAGTGGGGTGAGTGGGCACAACCTGCTAGGGTGGGAGGGTGGGGGGCCTCTCAACTACCAATGACAGTGGCATGTTTTTCTTGATATGCAAATGGGGACATCGAGGATTGGGTGAGGGGAAACTGTACCACCAATGAATGGGGCTTGTTCTTCATATGGAAACAAGGACATCGGGGTTTGGGGGGAGCACTGTACCACCAATGAATGGAGCATGCTTCTATTGCTATCATAAGGGGGAATCATTGATCAGGAAGGGAGGGAGGACCACTAGAACATCAGGTTTTATTACCTCAGGGGCGCCATGCTGCTTGTGTTGCTGCTGTGTCCATGACCCCCATCCTCAGTTTGCCCATGGTTACCACTACCTTTTTATTGGCTGAAATTTGCGGCATGCTATATGTCGCACTAACACCTGTTGCAAGGCACAATAGTTTTGAATATACCCTTGCACCTGTATGCATGTCCCCGCCCTTCACTTGGTCCCATGCACACATTATGTTTTAGTGCTGGCACTGACACATTGCACTGGCACTATTTGAACTTTTGAATATGGCGGTCCGGCGCAATTACATCGCAATCCCGGTGCAAACGTCTGAATATCTGGCCCTAGATTGGGAATTTAACTTTGAATGATATGCTTATCCCTGTGTAATGAACACCAGTCTTTTTCTGTGTATAAAACGTAAAAAAATTCAATAAAAGTTAAAAAAGAAGCTGGAGAGAGAAGTTAGGAGGGATGTGAAGAAGAACTACTTCACTGAAACACTGGTGGCTGCCTGGAAAGGCCTAGCAGCAGAAGTGGTGCAGGTGAAAACAGTAGCAGGTTTCAAGTACCATATTTGTTCAAATAATAGCCCGTGCTCAAATAAGAGCCTGCTTGAATTGGTGCCGGTACGCAGAGTGGGTTGAATTTATTAAGCACCGGTGTTTGAGAACCGGGGCAGCACTTGACTGAAAGCGATTACCACTGTCACGCATTAAAGCATTACAGCTCACGGTGCAATTTACACCCATTGCCCCCTAATTGCCACTAGCTTCTCACATAAAGCAACACCTATCTCAATGGTTAGGCAGTGATTAAAAATGGCAGTTTGCTGAATTATAAAAATTAGGTATTAGACAGGTCTCCATTCAGGTCACCATTCAGAAGCAACACATTATATTTCACCTGTTTAGCAGACCGCATACTGCAGCCATGAATGAACCAGTCAAGCATCCCTGAGAACACTCACCTGAGCCAGAGTTGGAGCCTACCACCAAAACACGAAGGCTTCACAGTTACAGCATTGACTTCAATCTGCAGGCCATCAAGTTTGTCAGAAGTGGTAACAGTAAGGAGAGTGCAGCTCCCAACTTTGGGGTGTACTCAGAACACATCAGGGAGTGGTGTGCTGTGCATAAAGTATGGTATTTAGTTTTGGATGCTTTTTTCTGCTTCTCAGGTGCAGCTTTGGAACCAAACCCTCCCTTCTTTCCTCAGGAAAATGTCCCTGAAAACAATAAGCGCCTGGTCTCAAATAAGCGCCTGCTTGAATTAGCACCTGGTTCAATAGCTGGATGAATTAAATAAGTGTCTGGGCTATCATTCAAGCATTTATGGTACGTAGAAGATAGAAATAGGATAATTTTAGCAAATAGGCAGGGAGAAGAGAGGGTCACTGGAGACCAGTTAAGGTCTGCAGAGATAGACTAGGCATTGACCATTTTGGTAGACTGGGTAGGCCAAGCAGTCCTTTTCAGCTGACAAATTCTCTACAGCTGACCACCATCAAGAACATCAAATCTGGATTTTTGAGAGGGAATGGGGTGACCCTGATGGTCCCAATGTAAGAGACAAATCATGAGACAACTTGAGAGACTGACTGGAGTTAAGGTTTAGGAAGTCATCGTAGGTCTAGATGGGCAAGAGGTCTTTGAGAATTTGTGTGAAACAGTGATTAAAAAATTGGGAGCATCCCAGTGCATGTTTTTTAGCAGCAATATGGCCAGGTTGATACTGCAGTATAGCACAACACAGAACATAGAATCATAGGCGATGATAGCAGAAGAAAACCAGTGGTGCATCCAGTCTGTCCGTAGTTCCCTATCAAACCCCAGGACCAAGTGTCCATACAGAATACTAGCTCTCACTATTTACCTCCCTTTTCTCCTCCCTACTACTGTGGCCCTGAGTAACCACTATACCCTTCGCTGTGTCCCAGCCACGCTTGAAACCATTTATGGTTTTGACACCCACCACTTCAGCTGGCAGACTGTCCCAAGGTTCCACCACTCTTCATGCAAAATACAACCTTTTCATATCTGTCTTGAACCCTCCCTTCAATCAGTTGCCACTCATGCCCCCCATCTGTGAACTGTTACTCATGCTGAATATATCCAAAGACGTGGCCAGAAAGTCCCTGAAATTTCTCTGATATCTCTAAAGAAATGTATTGCCTACCTGCAGTTCCACAGTAGGGCCACCAGTGAGAATCTCTTTAGAAATATCACAAAATATCTGGACATATCTGACCATGTCTTTGGCTGCAGCTGCAGTTCCCCACTGTTCACCTTGTTTATTTTTTTAGAACCTTGAATGTCTCTATTATATCGCCCCTCTCTCATCTGGCCCCATGCGAGTACATGTTCAGTGCCTTGAGCCAATCTTCATAAGATTTATCCTGCTGGCCCTGAATCATCCTGATCACCCTTCATTGCACCATCTCTAATCTGTCCTTATCTTTCCTGAGGTGAGTACTCCAAAACTGGACATAATACTCTAGGTGTGGCCTTACCAATGATCAATAAAGAAGTAGTAAAACCTCTTCTACTGTCAATACCCCTTCCAATACATCCGAGCATCCTATTAGCCTTATTAAAGGCCTTGTTGCACTGGCCGGATTGTTTATGGAAATCACTAATGATGACTCTTAGGTTCCATTTCTGTAATTTCTGAACTACTCAGCTTTACCCCATCCATCCCTGGCTGTGTTCCGGGATTCTTGTTTCCTAGGTGCATCACCTTTCACTTTTTGGCATTGAATTTCAACTGCCAAATCTTAGACCACTTCTCTAGTCCTTGTAGATCATTCTGCATTTACCCAATTCCCTCATCGCTATCTACCCTCCCACAGAGCTTAGTGCCATCTGCAAAAAGACACAACTTGCTCCAGATTCTTTCTCCAGTGTCGCTGACAAATATACCAAAGAGGATAGGACCCAGGACATATCCCAGTGGATCTTCACTCATGACCTCCCTGTTCTCTGATATGACACAATTAATCACAACCCTTTGCTGCCTATCCTTCAACCAGTTTCCAACACATCTTACTACGCTACTTGTTGCTCCCAGAATCATCTTCAACAATCTTCTGTGAGGCACTGAGTTGAAAGCCCTGCTGAATTTATTTTTATATTTCATTTTTTATTTTTTAGACTTGTGTGCCAGATGAGCAATTCTGCCCTTTTTCACCAGCAACAAGTCAGCAAAAAAGACATAGACACAATAAATGAATCAGTCAAAAGACAAAGATTTAAAGTACAGTAAATCCATGGTGTGGCCCCTATCCAATACCTTTGTCACTCAGTCAAAGAAAACTACCAGGTTGGTCTGACAAGACCTCCCTGCCATGTGGCCATGCTGTTTATTATCCTGAAGACCATTGCTCTCTAGGTAGTCCACAAGGTCATCTTTGATCAATGACTCCATCATTTTACCCACAACAGAGCTAAGACTGACTTATGGAGTTGAACTACAACCACCACCCTCCAGCTTTTTGGAACTACCCCTGTCTGAAATAAGCTATTGAATAGCCCTACAGGGGTTCAGACAGTTCTGCTTCCAGTTCCTTCGGTACCCTTGGGTGCATCCCATCAGATCCTGGGGCCTTATCTCTCTTTTGGACTGCTACCCCTTTCTGGACCATTTCAATAGTAAATACAGGCTGCCTCATCTTTTGGACCCCCTTTATGGCTGCTTTGATCCTACTGTCTGGCAGGGGCCTGCTGTGTTCCCTTGTGAACACAGAGCAAAAGTAATTATTAAGGACAGCTGCTTTTTCCACGTCCTCTCTATTGGCTTCCCTCCCTTAGCTAGCTTAGAAATTCCCCCTCCTTTATTTTTTTCTCTAATATACTTGAAGAAATTATTTTCCACCACCCTTGACCCCTCTGCAATACATACTGTAGCTAAGTGTCTGCTTTCGCCTTTCTAACTGCCCTCTTTGATTCCTTGGTTTTCAGTTGGTATTCTCCCCATTCTTTCTCCCCTTGTATTTCCTGGTACCTGACAAAGGCCTTTTCTTGGCCCTCATTCCTTCCTTGATCCTTTCGGGGAACCATAGTGGCCTCTTGTACCTGTTTCATTTGGTTACCATTCTCATGCATACAGGTAACTTAGATGCCTAGTCAGTGGCCCCCTTAATTGCCCCCATATCTCCTCCACACCTCTGATGCTGTCTCTGATGACTAACTTGACCTGTACCAACTCCCTTATCCTGCTGAAGTCGGCTCTTCAGAATTTAAGGACCTCAGCTCTTAACTGGAGCTTTCTGGTTCCCAAGGGCCAGCTCAAACCAAATAGAGTTTTGGTTCGCTGAACCCAAGTGGCACCCCTACTCACACACCTCCTACCACCTCCTAGTTGGTGAGCACCACATCGAGAATGGCAGTCTGTCTAGTGGGTCCCTTAACCAGCTGCACCAGCAGACAGTCCTGTAATGTATCCAGCAGGGACAGATGTCTGGTGCTCCTGGCATCTTGAACATCCCAATCAATATCCAACAGGTTAAGATCACCCACCAGCACTACCTCCTCTTTTGCCACTCCCTTTTTTAGATCTTCCCCAAGCTCACTATCCCTCTCTTTGCCTTCCACTGGCAGTTTATAGATCACCCCCAACTGTAGTTTCTTGTCTGAGGCTGCTATGAGCTGCACCAACATTGATGCTGTCTCCCCATTTCTTCCCTGGATGTATCCATCTTCAACGGCCTCAATGCCTTCCCAGATATACTGGGCTATGACTTCTTTACCCTTTCCTGTATCCCTCCTAAACATTGTGTAACCAGTGACTGTCAGGTCCCAGTCATTATTTTCTGAGGTTCAATTTTCTTTGATGGCTATCAGGTCCATATCAGTGTCTGCCATCATTGCCTGGATCTCGTTGATTTTATTATCCAGTCTCCTGCCATTATGGCAGATATCCTTCCATCCAGTTCTTGATCCCCTTTTGCATGTTATTTGTCTTTGTCACTTGTTCTTCCCTAGTGTTCTTAACTTTTTGTTTTTCATGTTAATTGCAGGCATTGTGAACCCTATCTCCTTGGTCCCTTCCCCTAAAGCCAGTTTAAACCTCAACCTTATTTTTTCCCACTGTGCTGCTACAAGCCCACAGATTAGGGGGAGCACTATCATTCCCTTTCCTCTCTCTTATCACCTTGGTTCCTCTAGACTCAGTCTCCCCCGCTCTCAGTTTAACTGTCTCATGAAGATGAGTGTAGCACTTGGAAAAAGAGAATTGAACATTCCTAATTTGTAGGTGTTTGTTTCAGGGGATCTGAGCTAGGTTTGATAACTGTTCTGTATAAAACAGAATCATTCTATAATTGTAACTAACATTTCTGATTTCATTTAATTGCTGATTTAGTTCACTCTAGTCAGCATTTCTATTTTCAGCACGTTAAGTTGGGGGCCTAATTATTGCCGGTACAGTACTCAGACTTGTTCATCAGATCGTTATGTGCATATGCACCTTGACTTAGGTTAGCTTGGGAAATTCTGCTTCACGTAGTGTGGGTTTGGAAAATTCTGCATTCAGATTTCAAATATGCAACCTCCAAATTCAAAAACCCAGAATCTGTGAACCAGTTGAATGTTCTGCATACACTCACAGGAGGTGTTTCAATTCACAATATGCACCAAGTGCCTTACAACACGAATGCCAAAAAAGATTTTGTCTGTGCTCAAAAGGTAAACTTTCACAGTTTAAAATTTCATAACTCTGTTACCAGAATAAAGGTATGTGAGGTGCCAATCTTAGGGATATATTAACAAATGCTAAAATATTGCCATCCACGCTTGCAGTAAAAACTTTCAGACAGCACTCTCGTATAAACACGGGAAACAACAGAAATCACTAGTAAGTGTGAAACTCCTGTTTTTTACTTCCAAAAACACACAGAAAAGGACATAATGTAAAAGGATGGTGCTACCACCAGTACTGGCTGTAATATGCATCTAAACAACAGAAAGGTTTTACAGTTCAGGCAGTCTCTCTCGAGTTACGGCTCCGGCATTTCATTTAGTTCGGTCCATTTTTACTCTTAGTTTTCTTGGCTCAATTGCCTAATTCCATAAGTTGCCTGGCATAAGAGTAGATCTCATTGCATTTTACTTTGCACTTTCACCTGACATGGCATGACACCACGACTATTGCTGACTTTTCCAATGTAAAGTTGTTTTCATCAGAGCCCGGGATGAGAAGGAGTAAGGTGAACCAGGAAATGAATACCCTTTTAAAATAACTTGCATCATCAGCTAAAGAAAAACCCTGGAAGAAAGCAAAAACAAAGCAAAATGCAATGAGATCTACTCTTATGCCAGGCAACTTAAGGAATTAGGCAACTGAGCCAAGAAAACTAAAAGTAAAAATGGGCCGGACTAAAGGAAATCCTGGAGCCGTAACTCGAGAGATACTGCCTGAACTGTAAGACCTTTCTGTTGTTTAACTGCATATTACAGCCAGCACTGGTGGTAGCACCATTCTTTTGCATTATGTCCTTTTCTGTGTGTTTTTGGAAGTAAAAACAGAAATTTCACACTTACTAGTGGTTTCAGTTGTTTCCTGTGTTTATATGAGAGCGCTATCTGAAAACTTTTACCACAAGCATAGTCAGCAGTATGTTAACATGCCTTAGATAATGGGTAAACTGAAACTGGCATCCTGATTGGCTGAAACAGCCTGCCACCCGGGCCATTATTTCTTAACAATGGCCCGCTTCAAAACAAGTGCCAGTTCGATCATTCAGCATACCAAACTTGCCAGCCATCATTTTATTCTCCACGGTTACTGAGACAGCAGCCCACACCCGAGCCTCACCATGCTACAGCACTAAAATTCCACCAACAGCCTGATACAGCTGCAGAACTGCCTGTGTTCCTCCTTGACACTGGAAAAAAAAACAACTATTTTTAAACAGGTTACCAGCTCGCTTAACCTCCTGATCTTCCGCGTTCCGTTTTCAATTACTCAATATACTCACTCTCTCTGTAAGACTTATCCTCACTTTTGTACCCAACTGCACACTCACGCCACACTTGTAAGCCATCCCACACTGGAACGCAAGTACCTGACTCTAAATATTAGCAGGCTACATTTCTCTCATTCTCACACAGCATTATTCAGTCAGTGTGTGTGTGTCACACAGAGATGAAACAGGAGCACAACCTAATCAGAAACTGCATAGAAAAACACACATCAGCAACCTCTAGTGGTCATTCTAGCATTTCACACTAGGGACTACTACTTTACAATAAACATTATTTTTTTGTCACTTTTTACTTATTTTTTTTATTTTCACATTTTTTTTTTAATTCTTTCCAAAACTAGCATCTCGGAATCATTATCTAAATGTAATAATACCCTTCAGGGTGGGTGTTATGGGATATAAAAGACCTTCCAGGGGTTGTAAGGCACTGGGCTGTCCGTTATACCCCAATAATGCCCACCCTGTCGGGTATTATTATTTACTTACTTACAACATGGTCTTTGGTGTCCACTATGGCATTTCAAAGCCCTGCCATGTCTCTAGGATTAGGGACAAACTCATGCATTGCTCTGAAAGTCCAGCTAACATCTGCATTTTCTTTTGCAGCAGAGGTAAAAAAGAATACCAGCCACTGGACTCAGGCAACATCCTTTTCAAAGGCTCCATTTCACTTATCTGGGACAAGGTAATTGTAGCAGTGTTGCAGGAAGCCAAGACTTTTGGGGACTCCTCAGGAAAAAGAAAACCTTTAGGCAAAGTTCAATGAAACAAAAAGTTGGTTTTCTTCATCACCAAATAAGGGTTCAAAGCAGCATACTGTACTTTGGCTGAGCAAATGTAGAACAAAAACGTTTAGCTTGATTCAGCTCTCCAGTTCACAGCAGCCCTGCTGTCTGTCTCTAGCTCTCTCTCCCAAACCCTAAATCCACTTTCTTCCATTTTCTGGTTTCCTTTTTATGTATCCCAGGTGAGGTTCATTTGGGCCCTTCCCCTGAGGGATTTCCAGTGTGCACACAGCCAGTGCTATGGCCTTTAAAGGGCCAGGCCAGAAATCAGCAGGGCTAGATTTAAATTCATCCTGTTCTCCTGCTAGTAAGTTTGTAGAATGGGGATCCCTGGTGAAGTTTGTATAGACTCCTTCACATGCCCTCCCCTTCAGAGGTGTGCCCATGGTATGCTTGGCACTGGCTACCATTGAGCTGCCCTCCCAGGAGAAAACATTAGCATTATAATGCAGGGAATCTGCCCTGTGATGCACCTGGAATGAAAGTGACTGCAGCGCCAGGTACCACAGGGTGACTTGGAAATTAGTGTGCTACATGGCATACCACCATTTGAGGGCGCGTGATCAGTGACCAAGGTGAAGCATCTTCACAACAAATAGTAGTGCAGGACTACTGCCCACTTCACTGCCAGACACTTCCTCTGGTGTGGCATACCATTGTCCCTGTGAAAACAATTTCTGAAAAAATAGAGGATGGGGTGAATTCCATCATCAGATTGTTTGACAAGACAGCCCCCTATGCTACAACAGAGTTGTCCATGTAAAAAATGAATGGACAGTTGAAATCTGGATTTCTTATGACAGGACCCTTACACAGCATTTATGTTTATTATTTTCATATGTTGTCACATACATTTTCATATCTGAGACAGTCCAGATACACTAAAAAACACATTTGAGAGATACAAAATCTCCTTAACATAGGATATATGCATCTCAAATATCGTGATACCTCATATGGAGGGCTCGCTAAATGTATTTCCTTAGAGTAAAAAAACATTTTGTTGAACTGTGTTCACAAGCCCATGAGCAGTGTTACTATTTAAGTTATCTAAAGTCCGTATTAAGAGTCCAACCTGTCATGTCCCAAAACGGGACTTATGGCATCACATTATAGACCCAAAAGCTGAAAAACTAATAAAGCAGCAAAAGCAGCAGACTGTAGATCATATTATAACTTTTCAAAAGACAATTCCGTGAACTGAGAAACTGATCTGGAATACATGGTTATTTAGATTTAATTTAAAATAAATCAAGTTACCACATCCCTAATCTTAATTCCAGTTCAAAGGAAATGTCAGAGACTGTCAAGACATTAGAATACATAGGGTGGGATATTCAGTACAGATGCACCATGAGCAACAGGGATGCACCAGCTCAAGTGCGAAAATGCACCATGGTGCGATATTCAGTGGGAGCGGCCACGCAGCACAACAAGCAATGTGCCATAGCACAACAGTAATGAATGTATATGAATGTATACACAACTGTAGGGGGCGGAACCAGGAATAACATGCGCAGTGCAATATTCATTAGCATGCGACGTGCGCAGTAGCAGAGCAAGCAGAAGTTGCGTGACAGCAGAAATGAGCCAAAATAAAATGGTGCAAGAGAAGGGAGGAAGAATGTGCCACAGGGGAGCCATAGGTGGGAGTCCAGAGACAGAGTGACAGGGGAGGCAAGACAGGAAGCAGTGGGCAGGTGTGGCCAGCTGTTGGACGGGGTCCAATGGAGGTGTGTCTGAGTGATAGAAGGAGTGGTTGTGCCCATGCCAGTATGTGCACGAGAGCCTGAGAGAGCCACAGTGGATGGAGGGCAGTGGCAAGAGGCAGGGCAGCTAGAGGTGAACAGCCAGAGGTAAACCCGGTGCAGGGGCAGCACCAGTAACACACAGCGGGGAGAACAGGAGAACAACCGCCCAAGGGGGAACACCAGCCAGGGATATGGCCAGTGCCACCTTCCAGATGGAGGCAGTAATGAGGGGTGTGAAAAGGCAGGCAGAAGGGAGACGTGGCTGTGGAAGGACCCGTCGGCGGTATGCCCAGAACAGGTAGTACCGAGCCCACACCACCTTCGAACAGTACAGTGGCACTGAGATTGTGTGCCGCTACCCCCTGAACCAGGTGATTCTGAAGCAGCTCTGTGAGCTGTGCAATGATGAGATGCAGGCACCCACACGACGGAGCCATGTGCTGTCAGTGGAGATGAAGGTCACAGCTGTCATGTGCCTGCTCATGACGGGCACCTTCCAGAGACCAACAGGGGATATGACAGGCATAACCCAGTTGGCTGCATCATGCCTACTCACACAATTCCTCAGCACACTGCTGCCACATGCTTAGGAGTACATCCATTTCCCCAGCACACAGGTAGAGTGCACAGCACACATACAGGAGTTCCACAGGGTAGCACAGTTGCCTGGCATACTTGGGGCCATAGACTGCACCCATGTAGGCATCCACATGCCACCTGGCCTGGAGGGGGAGGCATACATCAACCGCAAGGGCTACCCAGGTGTCAACTACTAGGTGTTGTGCGATGCCAGGGGGCCCATAATCAATGTCTGTGCCACACACCCTGGGTGAGCACACGATGCCTTTATCTGGTACCAGTCTGCACTGTGCCACAGGTTCGAGAGTGGGGACATCTCCACTGGCCATCTGGTAGGTATGTATGCATAGCACGCTGGATGATGTGTGCAGATGTGGGGGGTGGAGCATTGTCAGGGGTTCCATGGGTATTGGCCATGATGGCCCATGGCATAGTGACACAGACCACCATGCTAATGACTCCCCTCTACACACAGGTGACAGTGGTTACCTGCTATGGCCCTGGCTGCTCACACCATACCGGCTCCCCATGACCCCAGCATAGCAACAGTACAATAAGGCACACACCACAACACAGAATGTCATCGAGCGGGTGTTCAGGCTGCTGAAGGCACGGTTCCATTGCCTGCACATGTCAGGCAGTGGCCTACAGTACAGTCCTTCAAAGGACTGTGGGCTATTCCTGGCCTGCTGTATCCTGCACAACATGGCCACCGACTGTGGGATAGCCATTGAGGTCGAGGAGGGGGACAGAGGTGGGGATGATGAGGATGCTGGTCCAGCTGGTATAGGGAAGCCAACCCCTGGGCGACGGGGCCCCCGGCTGGCCCAGATGGCACAGCAGCACCAGGACACCATCGCAGAGGAGCACTTTGGACAACACAGGTAGGCAATGGGGCCATGTGCAACCACCAAGGGCAAGGGCACATCCCACTGACAGGCAGGAATGGACACCAGGGGTGGACGGCATAAAGGGAATGGGTGGGGGACCGCACACAGCAGCAGGGATGGGAAGGGCTGAACAGGTCATGCACACACACACACACACCACAAAACATGCCCAAAGGGCAACAGGCACATCCACTCCAACAGGCACCCTCACAGGACCACACACAACCATGCCCAGTGGCTTGCACTGTGTGTGCCTCAGATGCTGAGCACCATTGCACAGTGGCAGACAGTGCTACGAAGGCATCATCATGCACACACCATAGTGGCCAGCAGCCGGAAGGGTGTGCACAGGGCTGGGAACCTCACCCATGCACCGAACAAAGAACACCACAGTGCACACAGGGCAGCGGCAGACAGAGGTCATGGTGGGAGATGGGTCAGTCATGTGGCACAGTACCATGGCCACCACAGATGCATGGGTGGCCCCGCCGAGACCTGCCAGCCATGTCAGGCTGACCAGTGGCCTCATGGAGTGGCACCGATGGGCCCCCAGAGGTGACGCTGCATGAACACGAAAGTGTCCGTGCAGGGGTCTACAGGCCACCAAACATGCCTGCACCAGGCATGCTTGGTATGCCCACAGCTGAACCCGGCATCGACATAGCAGGGGTCACACGACGCCGTGAACGAGGGTGGACATAGTACCGTGCGGGCTCTGCGGCAGTTGGGCACCCAACTGGTTGGCCAGTGTAGCCATGACAGTTGCCATTGCAGTGGTCTGCCTGTCAATGGCAGCAGTCACATCTGCCCGCTGCTGGACCAACTCTGCCAGGAGCAAGCCTTGGTCCCTGCTGCACCACTCCTCTGCCTGGCACAGAACCACACTGAGTGCATTCACCGCCATCATGAGCCGCATCTGCTGATCTACTGAGGCCTGGAGAAGATGGCTGTGGTCATCCAAGGGGTCATCTGCATGTCCAGCATGCTGTCCCCCATGGTGTTCCTGGCCCTGCTACCCAGCACCCCTTGACAATGGACTCTGCACAGCACTTCCATTCTGGGGTACGTCTTCATGCGGTGCACTGCCACTGCCCCCTGTCCCTGTCCCCCGTTGACATTGGCCCACTGCTGGCGCTGCCCCTCCAGCAGCCAATTGCCAGGGGACACCAGCGCAGCTGCATTAGCCAGTGCTGCCCCACTGGAGCATGCAGACACAGGCTGGGAATGGGCTGTTGCGCAGGCAGCCACAACAGCATCACACGCGGAACCGGACCATCCTGTGTCCCACATACATCACTATCTGGGATGTGTGTCACATCATCATCAATGCTGAATCTGGCCCTGATCCATGTCCCAGCACACTGGATGCCGAGGGAGGTGTCATGCTTGGACACAGGCAGGGCCATGTTCGCACCACTGGCATCAGTTTGGACAGACGTGCAGGTATGCAGTTGGATGGTCCCTCGGACACCTGTGGAGGTGGATGGGCGCTCCTCCATGTCCAGGGCTACCCCCTCGGTGGATACACTCACCACCGCTGCCCCATGTAGATGCTCAGGAGCTGCAAAGGAGCATGGTACTGTTAGTGGCTCCGCCTGGCCCTGTGGCATGCTTTCCTACGACCCACACACTGACAGTGCCAGGCCTACCATGTAGTGATGGGCTGCCACCCATCTGGAAGTCACCACCAGGAACACCCTCGATGGCACTACACCACATGCTGCTGGTGACCCACTCCTCCCTGGCATCAGGAGGGGTACATCCTGTTGGTCCCCACCAGTGGCAGCATGTACCACCCTGATGATGGCCACCTTGTCTTTAATCCGCCTCCTGTCCATGCCAACCTTCTTTTTGCACTCCGGCACAGACCGCTGGTGGCTGCCCTGCTGGTTTATGGCACATGCCACCTCACCCCACGCCGCAGCATGGGCCTGTGGCATTCCCCACTGTCTGCTAAGCAGCGGTTCCCTGTCGAGGTATGCCTTGAACAGGGCATCAGATTCAGCCCTGGTAAAGCTGGGCCTCCTCCTTCGCATCCTTCCATGCTCCTCCTCTTCCTCTCACTCAGTCATGCTCGTGCCTGGGGAATAGACAGGTGTTACCTTGGACTGTGCAGTCCCATACAGCCCTCTCAGACCACTGTCCCCACATCCCAATAGCATGCAACCAGCCTCAAAGGACTGCAATACCGATCCATGGTCTATGCAGTCTCAGGTCGCATATTTATAGTGCAACACAGGCAAATGAGAGCAGATGCATCTATAATTGGATGCTAATGCAGTGGATGTGCTGTGGAATGACTCATGAGCTGATTTGCATATCCTGGCTGAATAACACACTGTTGTTCCTTGTGCAATGGTGTTGAGTGTGCTCAGGCTATGGTGCACCACTGTGACGTTCGTAATTGGCACCACACCAAGTATGCCCGGGGTGCTGATGCTGATGCTAGTGGTGCTGCTGATGTGCTGTGTGTGGGAGGCAGTACAGGGCATGGCCATCACTGTGCCTGTGGTGCAATGCTCTGTATTCTCAGGGGGTACTCGTGCCATGGTGCGCCATGGGCGCTATGGTGCCACAGTGCGGTAGGCCACTGCAAGGCATCACACACATGCACCCTACCGCACTACATGCAGGGCTTCCCAATAGCACTTTGGCGCTCTGTGTGCAGACAGACCCTTGACCCTGCGGCCAACCTTGTTCCCCTAGGTGCCATGCATACACATGGCTGCACCCCATTGCGCAGTCCAGTGACAGCGCGATAGCGAGGGTTAGAGCAGTCAGGCAGAGGCACATCCCAGATCCTATTCCACTCAAGAACTCATATGCCACACTGGCAAATGAGGACAACCAAATAGAGGTACCCAGAGAAGTGGAAGGAAAGGATGTGGAGGTTAGCCAAGGAGGTGACCTCAGCGGGGAAAGCAGTGGACCCCAGAGCAGGAGGAAGTGAATCCTGGTGGGGGACTCCATCATAAGAGGGATACAGCTAGGAACACAGGAGGGGGAGGAAAGGGAGGTGAGGTGCCTACCAGGTGCCACGGCATGGAGGGATGGAAGGAAGATCCTGGGGATCACTGGGAAGGCAAGATGGAGGTGAGCTGATGTCATTATCCACCTAGGTACTAATGACCTGGCAAATGGGGAGCCAAAGGAAGTTCAGGAAGAGTTTAGGAAACTGGGAGGGTCTCCAAACAAGTAGCTACTTCTGTCACTTTCTCAGAAGTACTACCTGTGAGGCAAGGGAGAGCATAGTAGTGCATGCACTAGGAACTTTAACTCATGGTTGAAGAACTGGTGCTGTGAGGAAGGGTTTGGATTCATTGGTGACTGGGGACCCATCTGGAGGGATGGAGGTTTGTTCAAGCCTGACGGCCTGCATCCATCCTGGAGGGGAATCCAAGCACTCAATGATAAGTTTAAATGCTACATTGACAAGCATTTAAACTAGCAAAGGGGGTTGGCAGGCCAGCAAGGATGGTACCTACTTGCTCACCCCCCACAGCTAGCAGTGGAACCAGTGAACCAGAGGAGTGGCTATCTCTGCAAAGCAGTGTGCAAAAGATGGAGATTAGTGCCCAAGAGGTGGATAGCAGAAAAGGGGCAAAATTCAGCAGAAGGGCAGACAGCAAGGAGAACCAGGGATAAATGAAACCAAGGAAGGGGCTGGAGTAGAAGAGTGAAACAGTCTCGGAGGTCAAATCATGGAAAGCCATGTGCAAATGCCAGGAGCCTTAGCAACAAGATGGAAGATCTGGAGGCTGTCATGGTACAGTCAGACCTGGACATTGTGGCCATCACTGAAACCTGATGTAATGATAACCACGACTGGGAGATGGCCATACCTGGCTACAACATATTCAGAAGAGACAGAGCAGGCAGGAAGGGAGGAGGAGTGGCACTGTATGTGAAAAATGACATAACGGCCACAGAGATCCAGGAGGAACAAAAAGGGGGAGAGATACTGTGGGTTAAGCTGGTAAGGAAAATGGGGACAGCCATCTGCACAGGTGTGGTCTATAGACCACCAGCCCAGGAGGAAGAAACAGATAGGGAGCTGATGCTAGCCATCCAAAGGATGGCAGACAAGGGTGAGGTAGTACTGGTTGGAGACTTCAATATTCCAGACGTGGACTGGAGCATCCCAGCAGCAGCATCAACTAGGAGCAGATTTATCCTGGACTCCCTTCAGGGTGCCTTCCTCAAGCAACTGGTCATGGAACCAACTCGGCAGAAGGCAATACTGGAGTTGTGCTCACAAACAGGGACAGTGTGATGGAGGTAACAGTGGGGGAGCACCTGGGAAACAGTGACCACTAGTCATTGTAGTTTGAAATCACAGAAAGAGCAGAACCAAACCACACAAAAACACGTATACTGAATTTTAGGAGGGCAGACTTTGGGAAAATGGGGAGATACTTGAAAGAGGCATTAAGGGGAATGGGACAGGAATCAGGGGTTGAGGAACAGTGGGCAGTATTTAAAATGGGGATTACAAGAACAACAGAATTATGCATTAAGCAGGTTAGCAAGAGGAAAAGGAAGAGGAGACCATTATGGTTTTCCAAAGAGGTAGCAAAGAAAGTGAAAGCCAAAAAGATTGCATTCAGGCAATACAAAAGACACAGGCAGAAGGGATAGGGAGAAGTACCAGGAGAAGCAAAGGAGGCAGGGAGGTCAGTAAGGGAAGCCAAAGCTCAGACAGAAGAACACATTGCAAAATCAGTGGGTAGAGGGGACAAAACCTTTTACAGGTACATAAGTGAAAAAAGAAAGACAAAGGGAGGGATAGTGAGACTGAAGGGGGAGGATGGGGTACGCGTGGAGGATGACAACAGTAAAGCGGACATATTGAACAGGTATTTCTGCTCAGTCTTTACTGAGGAAGAGGAGGGTAATGGGTCTGAAGGGAGTACAAGGGGTGAGAATGGTGCAGAAATGGACACAAGTCCCTTTACACGAGAAAGGGTCCTGAAGGAACTGGAAGTAATAAGAGTTGATAAAGCAATGGGGCCAGATAGGGTGCACCCAGGGTCCTTAAAGAACTAAGAGAGGTGGTGGCTGAACCTCTGGCTATCCTGTTTAGCTGATCACTGGAAACAGGGGAGGTACCCAAAGACTGGAGGACAGTAGATGTAGTCCCCTTATACAAAAGTGGGAACAAAGAGGAAGCAGGGAACTACAGACCAGTCAGCCTCACCTCGGTAGTGGGGAAGATCATGGAAGCACTACTGAAGGAGAGATTGGTGGAACATCTAGTTGTCAATGGACTACAGGACCCAAGGCAGCATGGTTTCACCAGGGGGAGGTCATGTCAGACCAACCTCGTTGAATTTTGACTGGGTGACTAGGGAGGTGGATCAGGGGAGGCAGTGGACATGGCCTATCTGGACTTCAGCAAGGCCTTTGACACTGTGCCACATAGAAGACTATTACACAAACTGGGAATATGATTGTGGGCAGGACAGTAGTGTGGTGGGTAGGTAACTGGCTGGGTGGCAGGACACAGAGGGTGGGGTAAATGGCTGTCACCCACAGAGGGAAGAGTGACCAGTGGGGTACCACAGGGATCAGTGCTGGGACCGGTCCTATTCAACATCTTCATCAGTGACATTGCGCAGGACCTAGAAGGCAGAATTTCACTGTTCGCTGATGACACAAAGCTCTGTAACAGAGTAGACACACTAGAGGGTGTAGACAGAATGAGAAGCGACCTGCAGAAACCTGAAGAATGGTCAGGGGTTTGGCAGTTGAAATTCAATGCAAAGAAGTGCAAGATAATGCATATGGGGCACAAAAACCCTGGCACAATATATCAGTTGGGGGGTGAGGATATAACATACACCAAGCAGGAAAGGGATCTTGGGGTTGTCATCTCTGATGACCTCAAGGTAGGGAAACAGTGTGACAAGGCAGCAGGTAAAGGAAATAGGACGCTGGGATGTATAGGCAGGGGCATCACCAGCAGGAATAAGGAGGTCATAATTCCACTATACAAGACACTAGTGAGGCCCCACCTGGAGTATAGTGCACAGTTCTGGAGACCATACCTACGTAAGGACATAGACAGGGTAGAGAAGGTTCAGAGGAGGGCAACAAAGATGGTGCATGGATTGCATCACAAGTCCTATGAAGACAGGTTGAAGGAACTGAACATGTACTCCCTGGAGGAGAGGAGGGAGAGAGGGGATATGATAGAGACGTACAAGTATCTTACAGGTAGGAACAGGGTGCAGGAAAACACTATTTTTAAGCGAAAAAGAAGTTCCAGGACTAGAGGGCATGGGATGAATTTGGAGGGAGGATGATTCAGAGAAAACATGAGAAAGAATTTCTTCACAGAGCGGGTGGTGGACAAGTGGAACACCCTGCCAGAGGAAGTGGTGGGGGCTGAAACAATCACGGGATTTAAGAATGCATGGGATAGACATAAAGGAATTCTGGAGGTCAGGGGTAAGGGGCAGCAGACTTCTAGGAAAACAAACTGAACTTACAAGCTCAAATGGGCAGACTGGGTGGGCCATAGGCCCTTATCTGCCGACACTGTCTATGTATCTATGTATCTATGACAGCATAGTACTGCACTGCCTCCGCATGTGGGGCACGTGCGCTACAGGGCTCCATTTTTTTGCCGATTATTACTGCACCATGCCGCGCACCAGAGCACCCATCTGGACAGCAGCTGAGCTAGCAAACCTGGTGGCCTTGGTAGAGCCCCATGCTGGTGCCCTCTTTGGGCAGGTACCCCTCCTGAGGCCACAGACTGCAGTGTGGCAGGAGGTGGCAGAGGGCCTGGAGGAGGCCACAGGATGCAGCAGGACAGTGGAGCAGTGTCGGTACCGATATGGTGACCTCCAAAGGGGGGGACCCTGAATGCCTAGTGTGACTGCAGGCACATGCCCAGCAGGGTGCCATGCCATGCCCTGGTAGCTGCTCCAACACATCACTGGTAGTATCTGTCTGTCCAGGTATTGTGGTGGCCATAAGGCCATGCCACATGGGGGCCAACAGATGTTGCTGGTATTGGGGGTGCCTCGTGTACACCCTGTGCCACCACATCATGGCTGGGCTGTGCGGGCATGCACACAGCAAGGGAAGGGCTATGTTACTGACCTGTACTGATGTTACCCTCTCCATGTTTGCACCCTAGGCCCGGTTGGTCCATGAGCAGGTATGGCAAGCCGGAGTGGGTGGTGTGGCCTTGCGGCCAGGGCACAGTGGTGGTGCCATGGGTCAGCAGCACCCTGCTGACAAGGACACAGGTGAGTGCCATGTTTCCCCTTACATTTGTGCCTGGTGGGTTGCAGGGGTGGTGGCGGGACATGGCCCCTCACACATGTCCCCAATGACATGCACACCACACAGTGTACTCTGCACTGTCCTGTGGCACTGCATGTGTGGGTGGGTGTCGCAGGTGGGTTGTGCGTGCACTGGGCACCTGGCTGTGCCACTGCCATCACACTGCATAGCTATGATACTGTACGGCCACGTTGGTACTGTGCAGTGCATGGGCAGTGGGGGTGTGCAGTGGTTTGCATGGCTAATGGTGCCTGGGTAGGTGGGTCTTGTGAGCATGCCCACTGTGGGTGGTCACTTGCCATCACAGGGGCAAGACCCACAGCTGTATGCCATGCGCATTGGGTGGGCTGTGGGGGTCTGGCCAGTCACACATACTGACTCTGCTCCCTTGTTCTAGGTGGACAATGCTGGATGACCCTGGAGCGTCACATACAAGAAATCCTTCAGGTGACCCGGGCAACTCTGGAGCTGCTTCAGAAAATGGAGCGCAGCGACTGGCGGCGGCACAGGTGGCGCCACAGAGACCACAGGGAACAGAGGGGCCACCAGTAGGGCCTGCGGTGCCTGTGCTGTTCCTTCCCCCGGACTGTCCCTTACACCCCTTTGTCCCACTCCTTGATGTTCCCCCTTGCCCCATGCCCATCCCCACCCAAGTTGTAGCCTTGTACCCCCACTTTGTAAATAGTTTTGTAAATAGTTGTTGTTTATATTGTTACCATTTTAATTATATACACGTTTCATACAACAACTGTGGTGGTCTCTGATTTGCAGCGGGCGTCTGGTGCCTTGCTGCAGTGGTGTGCATGGCATTGGGGGCGGTGCAGGCCTGGTCGTGTGTGTGTGTGTGTCTGGCAGGGCCCCTCCACTGGTGTGCGTGGGGGCCATGGTCCCTGTCTGTGGTATGTGTGTTCTGCCCTGTGCACTGGATGCCTGTGTGCAGTGGTCCCAGGAGCATACGCTGTGTCCCAGTCACCCTTGTCTGTCTGTGCCTGGCCCATGCGGCTGAGCCCCTTGCATGTCTGTGGTACGCACAGTCGTGCCAAACCCCCAATGCATGCGTGTCTGCTGGCATGACATTGGTGGCTGTCCATGCCAGCCACCCACTGGGCATGGCACCATGGCAGCTGGCATCTTGTCTCCAGGTCTGTTGCACATCTGCCTCAGGTGACACTGTGGGCAGCGCTGTTGTTGTCCCCCCCATGCTGTCACTGGTGTCTGTGGTGGTGTCTGTGGTCTGCTGCCTGTCACACATGCTCCAGCTGCATGATGGCGGCAGACAAGTCATGGTGCATGCACTATGTGGCTAGCTCACCAGTGCCATGATGGTGTACAGGCCGTGGGTACACAGCATCATTGAACATGCAACAGCAGCATCTTTTGCCCTGCTTTGTGTGGCTCTGTTATGGGGTACCCTTGAAACAGGGTGGGGGATTTGTCCATGCCCTGTGTTGCATCCTGTGTGGTGCATGCCTCCATGCACCACAGTGGGCTGCTGTGCTGTCTGGTGGGGCCAGTGCTGGGACAGGGTTTGTGCATGGGTGGGTGTGCTGGGTGCTGACCCGCTGGTGGTGGTGGCATCCAGGGTGGGGCTTTGTCACATGCGGGGTCCCTCGGGTACTGATGCAGGGATGATCTCTCTGCTGTGCCATGGCTGGGGCCATGCAGGGGGGCATTGTGTATACTGCTGTTGCGTCAATGGCTGGTGTCACCTGCTGCTAGGGGATCACAGTGGAGCAGTCATGCATGGTGCCATGGGGCACAGGGCTGCATTGTCATGGTGGTGGTGGCATGCCCTCGGTGCCTTGCACTGTTTGGTGATGCTTCTGGTCCGGGTGTCTTGGGATCGCTGTACAGTGGGTGATCAGCATTGATGGGGTGCAGAGGCACTGGAGGGTCCGGCCCTCCTTGTATTGTGGTCACTGTTTGCCAGGGGAGTGTGCTGGGGCACCGTGCCTCTGCTGTTGAATCAGTGCTGTGTTCATGGGCTGGTGGTCCTTCCTGCTCACATCTGGTTGTGCAGTTCATGGGGGGCCTGGGGGGGTTGGTCTGTCTGGCCTGCTGCATGCTCCTCCACCCATGGCTTCCATGGCTAGTGCACCCCTGCTTCCTGTCCTTGTCCCTGCGCATCACTGGATGTGCTACTGCACATCAGCCCTGCTCCACTGCACATCCCTGGTTGTGCCATGGCGCATGTGGCACGATATTCAGCTGTGTTGCGCAGGTGCACCTTGATTTGAGTATCGCGCATGTTGCACAGTGGTGCGCTGCTTTTGCGCCTGCTCACATTATTGTGCATCTTTTTGGTGCAGTCTGAATATCCCACCCACAGAGTATTACTCTCAGTAATTAAGCTGCATTACTAAGTTTCTGGCTTCTGAAAAGCAAAAACATTAATTTTTAAAAATGTCCATGCCAGGTTGTACTAAAAGCTTAAATTAAATCCCCCGATCTGTATAAGCTTGCAAATAGTAAGATAAAACATTAGTAAAGCAGTACTCAAAGTCATTCAGTGTCCTTCAATGCTTCAGGGTCACTTTCCTTGGCCCCATCAGCTCGGGAAGGATTTCAGCAGCTGGCAGCAAAATTATATGCCCACTTGCTTGCTTTGACTAGATCAGAAAAGACCAATACTTTTCCATCATGTACTACTCAAAGCCGAGTGGGGAAGACCCCCTCATGGGGGATCGATGCCTCTTGTAGATATTTTCAGACACCCTCAAATTTCTTGTGCCACATGCTCATAGTGTAACTAATATCAGGGAATAAAAAGACAGAATGGTCATCCTACATAAGAGGACTAGCTTGTCTTGCCAATCTGAGGATCTTGTCTCAAGTGTCCATGCCATCAGTGACTACCAGCAAGGCTCGTGGTGTATCAGTGTCCTCCCGGTAGCCCCTTGGAGTGATTCAACATGCTTTTTGCAGCTCAGACTTTATATTCTGCCCTTCCAGCACCAGCTTATCTCCTAATCAGTCCTGCAAAAACATGAGGGGGTGATTCCCCTCAATCCCTTTGGGTAGACCGAGGATCTGCACATTAGACACTCAGGCCTGATTTTCTAAAGTCTCCAATGTGGCCCGGAGATGGGTGTTCTCCTTCACCATCATCATAGTGGCTGCTGCTGCTGTCGAGTCTGAGCTCCTCTTGATATCACTCATTTCCAATCGCAGTGTTACAACAGTTTTTTCTACTACTGTGACTCTGGTGCCAGATGTATCTATTTTCGTGTTTAAGTCAGAGATAGAGGTAATACGCCTCTGTAACTTAAGACCAATGGAAACATAGAAATATAGACTTTGACGGCAGATAAGTACCACTTGGCTCACCCAGTCTGCCCATTTCCCTACCTACTGGATAAGCTGCAGATTCTAGTTAACCAACAGCCTACTTCCTAGACATAGTTTCCTCTGAGTCGGGCTGTGAAGAGGCATGCGTCTCTAGATCCAACCACATGGGTTGAGTTGATCCAGAGGCTTTTTCACCTGTAGTACCAGTTCGATCCTTATGTGGATTCCCCAGTATAGACTTCAGATCTTCCTCTTTTCAATAATGTCAAAAGCTCTTTTTGATCTCTGCTCAAAACTGGTGGATTTTAGAGTTTTTAACCCTCTATTGAGGAGTTATTGAATTCTGCTGCCAACAAGCACGGGCTCCACAGTGCCCCCCACAACCCCCCCCCACACACACACACACAACACACTTTTGATCGTGTGGAAGGCCTTCTGATACTTTAGGGACCACTGAACATTATTTGGAGCAGCCTTTTTTAGTCAGGTCCGTCAGTGGGGTAGGAAGTGTTGAAAAACTCCAAAATGAACCTGCCATAAAACCACGCTAAACTAAGGAAGGAACCAACTTGCTTTTTGTTAGCCAGTAGGGGCTGTCAGAAAGGGCTTTTATCTTAACAACAACTGGGTATACATGGCCATTCCGAACCATATATCCCAGCTATTTAGTTTTCTGTTGCCCTAGGTCACATTTCATGGCATTGGCCATGAGACCTGCCTCTTTGAACAACTGAAGTTCTGCAACCAAATTCTGCAGGTGAGTGTCCCAAATGGAGTGACTATAACAACATTCAGGTACACTGCTGCATATAACCCATAGGGATTAAGGATTCATTCCATCATTCCCTGAAATGATGCAACCCTGCAACTCAAAGGGGAGCATGGTAAACTGATACTGACCAAATGGGTGACAAAGGCTGTTTTTTCCTGGGATTCAGGAGTTACTGGGATCTGCCAACACCCCTTGGTCAGGTTTAGGTTACTAATGTACTGGACCTTACCCAGTTGGTTCCGAAGTTCATCCACCTAAGGAGTAGGATATGTGTCAAACTTAGAGATCACACTGACTTTCCAAAAGTCAATACAAAACCAAATGGACCCATCTGGAGTTTCTTAGAATGGTGCTGATCAATCAATCAATCAATCAAACTTTTATTTATAAAGTGCTTTTCAATAAATCAAAGTGCTAATTCATAACAAAAGATAAAACATCAACAATAATAAATAATAACATAAACAATAAAATGACCGTAAAATAACCATAAAATAATCTATTCAAATGCCAGTGTAAATAAATAACTTTTCAAAGACTTCTTAAATGATTCCATGGACAGGCACTCTCTAATCTGACGAGGTAGAGAATTCCACAGGGTTGGGGCCATAAAAGAAAAAGCCCTTGCCCCAGATGATTGAAGATGAACCCTGGGAATCTCTAGCAATCCCTCACCAGTGGAGCGGAGTGGGCGGAGAGGGCGGTAGGGACAAAGGAGATCTTGCAGATAGCCCGGTCCCTGACATTGTAGGGTCTTATAGGTCAGCAATGAGACCTAGAAGGTGATTCTCCACTGCACTGGCAGTCAGTGCAGTTCACGCAACACAGGTGTGATATGGCAAGCTCTTGATAACTCAGTCAGCAACCTGGCTGCTGCGTTCTGCACTAGCTGCAGGCGACGGAGATCTATCCACGGCAACCCTAGATATAAAGCATTACAGTAATCAAGGCATGAAGAAACAAAAGTGTGGACCAACACAGGAAGGTCATCATGTGGAACAAGGTGTTTTTATCCGGGCGATATTCCTCAGATGGTAAAAGGATAACTTGACAGTGGAAGACACCTACATCTTCAGTGCCATCGCACTGTCAAAAATGACGCCCAGATTTCGCACCTGTTCAGAAGGTCTCAACTGCGTGTCGCCTAATAAAAGACCAGAGGGGACCCCAGGAGTCAACTTCTCTACATAATGACCCGGGGTTCACTACCAACACCTTGGTCTTATCTGGATTTAACTTCAACCAGTTCGCACTCATCCAGTCCTGAATTTCAGTGAGGCAGTTGTTAAAAACTGACACTGCATCACTTTGTTTGGGTACAAAGGACATATAGAGCTGAGTATCATCTGCATAGCAGTGAAAACTCAGCCCATAACACCTTATAATGTCTCCCAACGGCAGCATATACACTGTGAACAACATGGGGGAAAGCACAGAACCTTGCAGCACCCCACAGGACAGAGCAACGGGAGCAGAAGAGAAGATCTCTGAAACTACCCTTTGACTTCTGCCTGTGAGAAAAGAGTGGAACCATCTGAGGACTGTCCCTGACAGTCCACAGAGTAGCTGCAGGTGATCCAGCAACATCCCATGGTCCACAGTGTTAAACGCTGCAGAGAGATCAAGGAGAACCAAGATCGAACAGCTCTTCCGATCTCTCACTGTTAGGAGATCATTAAGTACCCAAACTAATGCAGTCTAGGTACTGTGTCTCTTCCTGAAACTGGACTGAAGAGGATCATAGACTTCATGGGTGGTAAGAAAGTCATCGAGCTGCAACACGACTACTTTCTCAATAACCTTGCCCAAAAAGCGCAGGTTAGAGATCGGTCTGTAGTTAGCGAGGCAGTTGGGGTCAAGGGAAGGTTTCTTCAAAAGGGGTGTCACGACAGCCTCCTTCAAAGACTCCGGGAACACCCCTTTTTCCAAAGAACTCCAGACTATCCTCACAAGGACTATTCTGATCACATCCATGCACCCCACAAGGAGGCGCATAGGACCAGGATCCAAACTAAAGCAAGTTGGTCGCAGGCCCTGGACAATCTTCATGATATCCATGATTGCTGGCTGGTCAAAATCCATCCAGGTAGACCGACGGCATATAACTCCGCATCGGTCACTGCAATGCTCGTTTGAATGTATACTGTGGATCTCTGACCTGATTGTTGACACCTTATCTTCAAAGAACTGAACAAACTTATCACACTGTATTTATGAAAAGGCTCTCCGTCCCTGCAGACAGGCTGGATTGGGCAGTCTGTCGACAGTCCGGAAGAGCTGAGCAGGTCGGTTTCTTGATGCAGTAATCTCCCTGGACAGGAACTCTGCCTTCTTATGGGAGATTTCTGATTGATAGTCCACATAATGGGCCATCAATCTAAGTCTGTCACCCTCCAGGCCAGATTTGCACCAACAACGCTCCAATCTTCACCCCACTCTCCTCAACTCCCTCAGTGTCCCATCAAACCAAGGGGGCCGAGGGTGGAGGGAGAGGGGGTGAACATGGACAGGTGCAATGGAATCCAGTGCCCTCAGCACCATGTTATTATAGTGCACTACTAAGGCATCTGGTTCCATGCACTCCATAGGCCAACTCGATAGGTCCAGTACCACCATCAGACCCTCAGGGGTAACTCCCCTCAAAGGGCAATACTGGACCATCTCCAAAGGGGTGGGTCTCATAAGGGGGGTCGCAAAATTGAACCTTATAGAGTGATGGTCAGACCATCCAACTGGTTCCACCACCAGTTCCGTGATCTCCATCCCCAGGGTGAACACCAGATCCAAAGAGTGACCCTGAATATGGGTAGCAGTGGTAACCACCTGTGTGAAGCCCAACAAGCTCATTAGTTGGAGAAAGTCTTGACCAAACTGCAAGAGATAATCATCGACCCAGGCATTGAAGTCCCGCAGGACCAACCACCTGGAGGGCTCCAGCAACAGGTCAATAATGAAGTCCGCGACTTCTTGCAGAAAAACTTTCTCATTACTGGGTGGACGGTAAACAAGCAGGATTCTGCAGCCCACACCTGCTCCCATGATACACTCAAAGGATCTAGGGGACACCACTGGAACCTCTATAAGGCCCAATTCTGATTTAAAACAAATAGCAACCCCCCCCCACCCCTATGATCCAACCTCAGGTGATGTATTACCGAGTACCCGACTGGAACGGCTGACACCAAATTGGGACCGGCATTTTCGTCCAGCCAGGTCTCGGTAATGCATGTCAGGTCAGATGATTCAACAAGATCAGCAATAATCGCTATCTTGTTTTTTATAGACCTGGCATTGCATAACAATGCCCAGGTTGGATGAGAGGCCCTGGAGGAGCAGGTTACATGCCCACTCTCAGTGGAGCCCTTGGGTATGGGAACCATGATGAGTACAGTCACATCACACAGAGTTTTGCTACGTGCTGCTCCGATCAATAACAACATCTATAAGCAACTTTAACAATCTATGTTTTATTTATTTATTGTAAAATCGTAATTACAACCTTGGAGCTAAAAGCTCATTTACAAAGGATCCTCATCGAACAGAGGGCAGGGGAACATCAAGTACATGGACAGCGGAGAAAAATAGAAGCAGCTAAAAGGCATTGTCAGTTACACATCATTAAAAAGGCAAAACAGCATTACAAATAGAATGATGGGGAGAGACAGAATTTATTGCAAAAGCCATCACTTAATTACATAATTCAGAGGAAAATAGTCCCATAACAGATTACGTGAATAAAATGCGGATTCCAACTATGTATAAAGTATGAGAATTCCCAGAATGCAGCTATAGAACTTAGATAGGTTCCCAGAGGGAACAATTAATGTTACCACCAACAAGTACAATCATTAAGGGAAAGTAGGCTACAGGCTAGACGGGCGAGGGGGAGAGCACAATGATGGTTGATAGCTTAAGGGTCAGGGAGGCTAAGCGGATGTGGAGGTGGGGGGTATGGAGGGTCAGGAGGGCTAAGTGGGTGAGGGAGTGGGGGGAATGGGGGACCAAGGGGTTGATAGGTGGGGATTTTATTTTCTATACAATCTACTCAGTAACAATCATCACTTTCTAATTCCACTCTCTTTGCATTAAGTGTTGTTTTTTTGTTCTGACATTTTAACTCCCGGACATTATCTCTAGGATACGTTGCTTTCATCCTCTGCTTCAAGAGAAATGGTACTTTCTGGCAGGACTGTTTGAATCCTGGCATTACTCAACATAGTCTTCTAGTACAGTTGCTTGTATCCTGTGTAAGAAATTTAAAGAAAAACATCTCTCAGCTGCAGTGTTTACACATGACCTGGGGAAAATTTCAACTACATTCCAGCCCCCAAGATATAGCTTCACCTACCGTGTTACTGGCATTTTTCATCAGCCAGTAATCCTGCTACACACTTCTAAGAATTGACTTTAACTACTCTACTGGAAAAGACACCGTGCAGCATACCGAGGCATACAACATATTACATAGTGATGTCCATAGGTTGCCTGTCAAGCACAAAGCTGGGTACATGGTGTGTAAGCACCACAGCATGCACCAGTTCACTGGTAGCAGTCACAGTCATTCCAATGCACATTATGTCCACCTTTGGAACACCCATGTCCCAGTAATCCATATGGGGGCTTCAGGCTGCATTGGCCATGTGTGGCATTCCTTGTCTGCCATATGGTCTGTGAACTAGGGTGTTGATCTGCAAACTGCCTGCATGATGGCATCACCATCACCTGTACAGCAGTTGGTCCCAGTATTAGGATATGCTTGTTACCACCTCATCGTATGCACCCTTCCACCCGTGCCATTCCTCAGCAGTTCTGCATCTGTCTATACCCCCACATGGTGCTAACATGTGCTTCTGTTTTATGTTAAAGGTGCCCATCACTTGGAGAAGCGTCAGGCCAAAGGGACAACCCCTGGTACAGGGTGCTGATACGCACCATGTGGCATCGGAAAAGGGAGGATGCCCTTGCATATGCCAAGCAGACATGCCGCTGGCATCATCAAACAAGACGGCTGTCAGAATTGGTGGAGGCAGGGACAGAACAGGAGGAAGTCCATCAGAGGGCCAATGAACCGGCAGGGAGGGAACTCACCCAGCATACTGAGGACACCCAGTGGGACAATGTGGCAGGGGATGACACTCTTGAAGCTGAGTGACAGGATAGTGCTGGGCTGCATGCAGTGGGTGTAGAAGAGGATGTGGTCCTTGTTGGTCCAGTGGACATGCCACCTAAGGAGGACACATCAGAGGCAGGTGACCAAGCAGTACAGGATTCAGTGGCTGCTGTAGATGACTGACTGGCACAGCCTATGGACAATGGCTTGGATGCCCTGGCCCACATGTCCTTCAGGGACCTGCTTCACTGCATGGAGGACCAGACTGGGGCAATACTAAGACCTGGAGCACCTGCAGGGTTCTCTAGGCCTTTACAGGGATACTGCAGGAGTGGTAGCATATGTAGGCCATATCTGCATACACCATTAGGGTATAAGTGTGGCACCTACTGTGTATCTTGTATATATTTGTTTGTTGTTAGGTTATTATGTGGTTTTATAGTTCCTGTGTGATATGTGTGTGTTATAATCAGTGTTCTTTTTTATGTGTCTTACTGTTTGTGTTATTACTGTTGTTTGGATTCCCGTTTTTTATATACCCCTTGTTTTTTATTCACACATCCCAACTTCTCAGTAAACTTGTGTGATTGTTAGTTGCCACTTGTTGTCAATGTGCTTCCTCTAGTCAGAGGATCCCTGTGGCATGTCCACAGTGGTTGTCTCAGTGCAATCTTGTGCATGTAACCTGCAGTGCCCATTACTAGACACAGTGGTGATCTATTCCTGTTGTTTACAGCATGGTTATTGGCAAGGTTACATTACAATGTACCCCATGGGTGTGACTACTGTATGCAGGGCTGTGTGTGGTCTGACACACCACGTGCTACACCCTGTTGAGGGGGACTGCCAGCATAGTGTGCAGCGTGACACTGTACTGTGTAACAGACACTAACTACTGGCATGTACACAATGTGCACAGGTTTCCTACGTGGGAGTATGTATGACAATATGGTGAGTCATGACACACAGCTGCTGTTACATACATCCTATGGACAGCTCTTCATCCATGCCCTTCACATTGTTGTATATCCCCTGACACACCCTGTTTGATTGCACAGCGGTGCATTCTACCAGGCATTCCAGAACCCGGAGACAGGAATTATGTATCACACCACCGTGTCTCCTGATGTTATACAATGCATATTATTGAGCACTGTGTTAGAGCTTCCCCCAAGAGTAACATGCCTCCTGGCATAGAACCATGGAGATTCTCCATAGGTAGAATGACACGCATGCACTACAGTGGTCTAGCCAACAAGCATGTGTCAAGGACCACATGTATGGTCAACAGTGTGACCTGTCTGAGCACTGAGCTGAATCCTGCCTACATGCCACTAGAACCTTCATCCTGCCCCCAGCCCCCAGCATGCCATTCACAGTGCAGCCATGTGCTCTAGCCTCTGTCTGACAAAGGATGACTGCCATGCATGTCTTGTTTTACAAGTCTTTATTACACAGTGTGATGTAATATACAAATTGCTATACCTCATACTGCTACAGAAAATATCTCTGTTGTAATGTCTGTTTTGCATTACAGGCATGAACTTTCCTATTCCCCATACTCATCAGACAATCACTGCTTCCCCTAAACCATGTGATCTCCCCAACTGTTGTACCCATGAACTCACCTTATAGGTGCATCTGTTGTGCAGGCTATGCTTCTTCCCTCCCCTGTGCAACACAAGGCATAGCATAGTGTCCTTCTGTATCCAGTATGTCATTGTGTGATATCTTTTCTGCACAGAGGCTTGCCTGTACTATGGAGGGCTGACATGGGCTGTTGTTGTTACATGGCCTTGCCTGTGCACCTGGTTTCCCTCATGTCAACACTCCCAATGACAGTGTTTGCCACATCTGTTGCTGGGTCCTGCATGGGTATGTGCCATGGCTCATGGCCCCATTTGTTTTGGGGGGCACCACTGGGTGTGTCTGCTTGTGCCTCCACTGTGACCTGACTACCCCCACCTCTGCTTCCTGCACATACCACTGCTTGCCATCAGGTTGATGGCCTCCAGATGCATTGGGGTCTGGTGTGTCTGCACAGGGCCTACTGATAGAGATGTGTTGGTGGTGGTGCTGTTAGGACTGATGTACCTGTAGGACCTGACACATTGTCTCTGGTGATGTGGCCATGGATTGACCATATGAGACACCTGTGTGCCACGGCCATGTGGGGACATCATTGGAGGCTGCATAGGCATGGGTGTTGTGGCAATCTGCGGTGCTGGGGCATGTAAAGTATGCATGGTAGGCACACCACAATGCAGGTGATCAGTGGGTTGATTGGATGCGGCATACCAGTGCATCATAGGAGGCCAATGTGGCCTCAACTGCAGTGCTGATGCTACCATCAGCAATGCACATGGGGCCATGACATGAGATTAGAAAGGAGAAGATTCAGGAGGGAAATGCAGAGACACTTTTTGACACAGAGCGTGTTGGCAGGGTGAAACGCATTACCAGCAGAGGTAGTGGCCTGTAAAATAGTAGGTTGCTTCAAAAGGTGCTGGAGCAGGGCAAGAGGGAGGATAAAGGTGGGGGGAAAGGAGGGAGAGGCAGCTGCAGAATAGAGATGCTAGCTGCATAATTGAGCAGACTAGATAGACTTGATGGCCTTTTTGTGCTGGCAAATTTCGTATGTTCGTATGTTTGTAGTCTGCCTTTGCTGCAGTGCTGCTGACCTCTCCAGTGCAGCAGTGAGGTACTCCATTGCCTCCATCTGCCCCTGTGCACATGCACATGGTAGAGCCCCTCAGTACTAGTTGTTGCCAATAGTGGCCCCCAAAACCCACCTTTTGTATTGCTGTGTTGACCTCAGACATACTTGCACTGCTCTGCAGCTGATAGGTATCCAGGTCAGTATCTCCCACTATGGTATGGCTCCTGAGGTGTGCAGCGACACATTCCTCTTGGCTGGTTTAGAGGTAATTCCTGGCTACCGCCACCACCTGTGAACATCGCACTGCTCCTATTGTGTGTCAGTTTTTCTTTGCACCTGTGCTTGATGTCGTGGTATCATTTTTGGAGCTCCCCGATGGAGTGTCTCATTGAGGTCATTGCATTTACCCTGATGGTCTTTTCATCCCAGGCTGTCTTTCGGCAGTCACGCAGGTCTTTGTCACTGCCTCTGGACAACAGTAATCCACCTGGGCTTCTACTTCATCAATAAGAATGTCTGTCTCCTTGGGAGTGAAGTTTCTTTTCCTCCTCTTCCTCCTGGTAGCCTTTGGTGTCATGTGTTGCTCACTCTCTGTGACCATCTCCTGCGCCATACACTCTGGTCGTGATTTGAATCATTTCCATGGGATGCATCCCTTTATATGGTGCAGTTTGAGACTTGCGTCATTTCAAGAAAGATCAACACAAGTCATGATTCTTCTTGAATCAGGCACAAAATGCATGACACACATTTATTTGATGCAATTTGTGACAAGGCATAACTTGCATCACTCTAAGGAGCCTTTGAGAACTGGGCCCCATATCTTTATCAGTGCAGATCTCATTCAAGGGGTCAAAACAATTGATATAACATGCATGGTAATTTCAGACCATTCCTCTGTAGTTTTACAATTAAATATAGATATTTTGAATAAAATACACTTTTATTCTTGAATCAGATGAAATCAAAAAGGAAACTGAAAGTCACATTGAGCAGTTCTTTGAGAAGATTGTTCCTTAAGAAACAGCATGGGCAGCATGTGGGAAGCCTTCAAATGACTCTGAGAGGAGTTCTGATTAGCATATTATCTAGAATTAAAAAGAGAAAAAAGACAATCATAACAGAAAAACTTGCTGAAATACAAGACTTAGAGAAACAATTAACAGAAAACTGAGGAAGAAACTTGGACAAAGTGGACTAAG
Source organism: Neoceratodus forsteri (assembly GCA_016271365.2). Lineage (NCBI taxonomy): Eukaryota > Metazoa > Chordata > Ceratodontiformes > Ceratodontidae > Neoceratodus > Neoceratodus forsteri. The sequence goes on along the minus strand of CM057450.1, from coordinate 431,992,093 downwards.
AAACAACTAGAATATGATGAGCTGGAGAGGAGGTAGAATTTGATATTAGAAATAGTAGCCCAAGACTACTGGCCAAGGTAGGGTTTTTGAAATTGCCACCTTTATTATTCCTATTCAGTTGGCCACTTTTAACTACACTGGGGCTGTAGGGTATGTTTACGTATCCCCATGTACACAAATGTTTTGTATGAGTTCTTCCCATTAGCCTCAACTGGATCCTACCACAGATTCTTTAACCAATGTCTGCCCATAGCCAGAATCCACCAAAGCCATATCGGTTTGGTCCCCAGTTGCACCGGGACTGTGTATGGATAGTTTTGCTCATTGTTATGGTCCATAGACATAAAGTCACATTTCATACTGTCACAAAACTTACAGCTACAGTATATCCTACTTTACCACAGTGAAAACATTTAGTGGTCCCTCTGTAGCAATCATTTGTGAATACGATTATCCAGACGATCGTTTATCTGGACAGATTTTCTGTCCCAGGTAGGTCCGGATAATCAAAGTTTGACTGTACTATCAGGTCACTGACTTGTGTGCCCCCCATTTGAGGGACTGGGGCTAGGGTCTTATGACTGGGGCAATTAAACTAGATCCCGGAGTTACACAGGTACATGTAGGAGTAACCATTGTTTCTCCACTTGACCACTTACCCATACCAGTACGCTAATTCATATCCCCCATTGTCCTTTCGCATGTCTTCTATGGGGATCCTCCTATCAGGTCACTGCCCATGGTTCATCATGGATTCCACTCTTCATAATGGCCTCTGGTCTCTCAGATACCAAATAGTGCTCTGTGATCTTGATGCCAGTGGCCAGGATGGTTTGCTCGTGATGACTCACCCAGTCATGTGTAATCACCAAGTCCCCTGGGGTTACTAGAATCCCCTCAGTTACAGTGCTAGGCAGGGACAGGCAGTTAGTGACTAACTAGTTAAATGGGTGTTTAACCTGCTCACTCTTCTGTTTACTTGGCTTCAGCTGAGATGGAAGTGATGAGCTCATTTGAACTCTCACAACAGCATAAGCCTTAGCCAGCTGTGAGAAGGGAGTTAGAATGCTGAGACGAGAGTCAGTGTAAGTCTGTAGTTGGAGGTTGCAGTTTGAAGTTGGAGGAGTGAGACTGTTCATCTGTGAGTTCTGAGTTGAGGGCCCTACATTCTCACCCTAGTCCTGATATTCCAGTTTGCCAAGTGGAGTGTTGGAAACCATTGTCTATAGCAGGATCTTCTGATTTTCATCCATGGAGGGGTGAAAATGACTGCTAGTGGATGGATCCAAGGGGCAATCCCCATTTTGATCCAGGATGTTTTGAAGCTGCCTAAGATGTCTAACAGTAAGTAGGATCTGACATTTTTGCTGCAGAAAGCAAGTACCTGTACTGTTGTGTTCTCTGGCTAAAAGGGAAGGCACAACTTTTCTGTGAATTCAGAAGTGTGAGACTGTTCTAATTTAAAGTTGGCTGAAGTGTGTGGTGTTTAGAGGTATGACTATATCACATTGTTCAGAACTTCACTTTTTCCACTACCAGTGTAGTGATTAAAATGCTGGATGCCAAAGTTTCATTTAATAAGCATTTTCCAAAGTGTATTTCCGAATCTTTAAGGTGTAACTGAAAGAATGGCTGAGTATGGATTTGGGAGCAAAGGGTAGGCAGACCCCCATCTGGAGTAACCAGTTCAGGACTAACAGGTTCAGTAATGGCACCTGATTATTTTAGACAAAGGGCCAATGTCTGAAGAGAATTTTACCCGCTGAAGTGGGTTACAGTTTTTTCTCTGGTTATGAAGAATGATGCTAGTTCTTAGCAAAATGTGCTTTCAGTTATGGCCAGTGCCACTGGAAGCAATGTTCAATGTCCTACGACATGTGGGAATCCAAGTCTAAGTTGTTCAATGTCCTACGACATGTGGGAATCCAAGTCTAAGTTGTTCAATGTCCTACGACATGTGGGAATCCAAGTCTAAGTTGTTCAATGTCCTACGACATGAGGGAAACAAAGCGCAAGCGTCCTGTTGGCAAATATGTTTTCAGCTGTGGTCAGTGCCACTGGAAGAAACGTCCTATGTCCTTTGTCCTATGAAAGGTGGGAATACAAAGAGTTTTCTGTCAGCTACAGTCAATTTATTTTTCTGTAAGTTCCTAGTGCCACGATATGTAAACCTTGGGGGTCCACCCTTGCTTTAGAGAACATCTTTTGGAATAAAGTCACATTCTAGAACCCCAACTATGGTCTGGACAGTTACATTATTGCTTCCTGTATGGAGTTACTGGGTACCCTGCAGAAGCTAGGTCTAGCAGAGCCCTAGCAAAAAGTTATCTCCCCAGGACCTGGATTTGCAAATATCTAATAGATCATATTGCTTTTGTACACCCCCACCCCTTGATCTCTAGAGTAATGAGCCTTGTATACATACCCAAAAGTTGGGGGAGGTACTAATTTCTAAATGTTTCTGAAGTCTGCACCCAGTATGGGTGCTAGGGGTAGCTAATTGTGTAAAGTAGCGGGGTTACACATACGCCACATGGTGTCTGCACTACAGGCCTCATGCAGCTGGTCCAGAAGCTTGGAAACCAGGTCCTTTATCTTGGCAAAGTCTAACTTTCTAAAATTCTGGGTTCTTTTTTTTTTATTTTTAGTTTTTGGTAACCAGATAAGGCCCACGAGGCACAAGTGCCTGTTTTCAGTAATGACCTGGGAGCACTGAGCGGTTAAGTGACTTGCTGAGAGTCACACAGTATGCAAGTGGAGGTTGTGAGAATTAAACCCAGGTCTGGTCTGCTGGATGTACCAAGCTTGTTCACAGCTTATTACTCTAACCTATACTGCCAGCCGGGTTCTGGTGACTTAGGCATAGCAAGTCTTTCCTGTCACCAGGCAGATTAGCTGATTATTTATTTATTTATTTAAGAGTTTTACCCGGAAGGCATACTGAGCGGAGTACCGCTCAATTCCGGATGCTTCCTGGGGACAAATACACCATAACAACATGAGCATACAATATAACAGGTGAGATAATAGATTCAGGCAATATTACAGCAATGTTGCAACACTATACAGGGTAAACACGGTACAGGGTATAAGTGTACAGTACAAATTACAAGTGTACAAGTGCAAATTGCAAGGAGAGTTACAACAGCTGAGGTAGAGCCAGGTAAGATAAGGAATACAGGGGAGCAGTAGTGCATTATAGTCCCAGCTCTCCCACCAGTTCCTTGTTGGTCACACTGGAGATTACCCCAACCCTTCTGTTGAGGCCAAGGTCAAGGGCAGCCTGAAACCAAGTTCTCCATTTGACATGTTTCTCTAGGAAGTAGTCCTTGAATGTAGGTAGGAATCTAGCCTCAGTCCTGCTATCAGCCCTTTCAGAATGTAAGTCTGCAGCCATGAAATTGAAGTCCCCAGGATAAATATTGCATTTGATTTGGTCGCTCTTATTATTTCCCTGACCAGCTGGGTATCATGCTCTGTTGAGCTGTTTTGGAATCTGTAGCATGCCACCCTGGGATCACTCTTTTGACCCATTTACCTTTGATTGGACCGGATATATTCTGTGGCACTGTCTGTCTCCCTGAATTAAGCCTTGTCTTCCACAATAATCATCTACCATGAAAAGAGTCACCCACCTCTTTTCCTGTCAGGCTTATCCCTTCAGAATAATGTACGTCTCTCTCCTGGTATCCCAGTCATTTTCTTTCCTCTAGCGAAACCAAATGGATAGCACTCTCAGACTAGGGTGATGCTGAATACAGTTTTTATTGCTGCTCCATAATGTATTTTTTACATCACCATTAATACTGTGATTGCTGGAACCAGGAGCAAAAATTCCCCAGTGCTTCAAGGCTCAACCAGCCTCTTTATCTGGGGGAGATATTATGGCATCCCCCTGTGTCAGATTGTGTACCCTCATGAGCACAACTGATTGATTAGTTAATCACAATTTAGCCAATCAGAAAAAAAAACAGATTATTATGGCTTTAAATGTAATTAAATTTCATTAAGTTCTAAGTTGGAAACAATGCAGGGACATGCCCCAGTCTAACTGTCACTATCCCATCACAGTTCTTACCAATAATCAATAACATTAAATAAAAGACTCCCTTTCAACATTAAAAACATGTAAGTTCCTGTAACTTAAATTTAATACTATGTCATATAGTGGATGATAGGAATAATGTTTAGTGAAGAATACAGCATAGTGGATGATAGGAATAATGTTTACTGAAGAATACAGTATAGTGGATGATAGGAATAATGTTTACTGAAGAATAAGGCATAGCTGCATCCATCCAATCTTTTTCAGGCAAGTGCGAGCAAGGATCACAACTCACATTTTTCATAGGTTTATTACAGTGTTGATACTCCTTAATGAAATACAGCATGAACTTACTATTTATTAAACTGATCCTGCTGCATGTGATAGGGCTGAGTAAGGCCCTGACCCATTTTTATGCATAAAGAGTTTAAATGCAAGGAACTCTTCTATCCTCTCTTCTTCTGTCTCTTGTTTGGTTGTGCAACCACATTTTCTTGTGAGACCTAAGAGCTGATCACTCTGATGGTTTAGCAATTCTCTGCCTCTCGCTGTCTCTCTGCCTTCCCTTGCTATTTCTGTCTTTTCTTCCCCCTTGCATACCTGCAGGTATAAAAATATATGTGAATCTCTATATAAATCTGTATGCTAAACTGTGATCTCGGGCCCAGATATTCAAAAGGGTTGCACCATGGGCAATAGGGTTGCGCCTGCGCAAGTCCAAAATTGCGCCATTCTGCGATATTCAGCAGGAGGCAGTTGCACCACTGAAAACATGCTGAGCAACAGCACAATGCTAATGAATGCATGCTGAACTGGAGGGGGAGGAACCATGCATAAACTGCACAGTCCGATATTCAGCCAGGCTGTGCAGAGTTGTGCAGAAGCAACCCCCAACCTGTGCCTATAAAACTTTGAGCCAAAAAAAAGGATCAAGTCGAGGGTCTCCCACAGGTGAGCTGCTGCATTGCAGGGCAGAACACAGCAGCTGCCACCTGTGGCTGGCCCTCAACCTACTCCCTGTGCCCCCCCTGCAGCCCGATCATGGGCAAAAGTGTAAAAAATCCCCCCACCCCCCCGACTGGCCCGATCGCGGGCAAAAGCAGAAAAGTCCCCTCCCTCGACTGGCCCGATCACGGGCATAAGCTTAAATCACCTCCACCAGCCCGACGCAGGCTGAAGAAGTCTAAACCCCTGAATGTATCCCTGGTGGTCCAGTGGAAGCCCCGATCATGGGCTGAAGAAGTAAACCCCCGAACGATCCCTAGTGGTCCAGTGGACTGCTAAGCCCAATTGCAGGCTGCATAATGTGGCGAAAACCCCCGGCCCCAAGACCATATCCCTGGTGATCTAGTGTCCCCCACCCCACCCACCCATGAAGTCCCACCACCCCACTCCCCGCAGCCGGCAGGCGGCAGCATCCCACCCACCCGTCGCGAGTCGTGCCGACTGATCGCTCAGTAGTTGTGATGTTGGTGAAAGAGCCAATGGGCGTAATCATACTGTACAGCTAGTCCAGATATGTGAATGAATGAAGTCATTCACATATCTAGACTGCCTTGAAGTATGGCTGCACGCCCATTGGCCCATGCCTGCACCAATGGGCATGCAGCCCTACCGACAGTCAGTCGGGCGGTGGCGGGCGGCAGACGGATGGGATGCTGCCGCCACCGCCGCGGGGAGCGGGTGGTGGGGCTTTGTGGGCGGGTGGGTGGGGACACTAGATCACCAGGAATATGGTCTTGGGGCAAGGGAGTTCACTCACATTATGCAGCCCGTGATCGGGCTTAGCGTCCACTGACCACCAGGGATACGCTTCGGGGTTGTTACACTTCTTCAGCCCATGATCGGGCTTCCACTGGACCACCAGGGATACATTGGGGTTTACACTTTCAGCCCGCGATCGGGCTTAGCGTCCACTGGACCACCAGGGATATGTTCTGAGGGGGACACTTTGTTGCCTGCGATCGGGCCGGTGGGGGGGTTGCCCATGATCGGGATAGTCAGGGGAAGGGGGATTTTATACACATTTGCCCATGATCGGGCTGCGGGTATCGGTCCCCGACGGCTGCTGCCTGGCAGGGTGCCAGGCGCAAGTCCTCGGGATCGGCGCACCTGCATGCTATATGGAAGAAAACAGATGCAAACGGCCCCTTGCACCTTGCATGAATTATGGCCCTATTTGCATGTCACCTTTGAATATCGGAATTTGGCGATGGTGCAAGTGGTACTTGTGCCACCGCAGTTGAATGCTCCACTTGACTACTTCATGGTGGCACAAGTTCCACTGAGCCAGGCATAGTGGTTGTGGTTAGGGAGTGATATTCAAAGGAGTTGCTCAATAGCGCAACTCCTTTGAATATCGCTCCAGCCACACCCCAGTGCAACTATTTTGTGCAGCGCAAGGGCTTGCACCACAAAATAACGCAGTTTGAATATCCGGCCCTCTTTGTTTAAAACTGTATATAGTTATACAGTTGAAATGATTGCAAAAAGCTATTTGTAATGCAAGAGGTTAACCTGAGAATCTGATTTGCAAAGTCTCTGAGATGCTGGCAACAAGAGGTCAGTTCTGGAGCACCATGTACTGTTTTGCTGCACCTGCAAGGAATGAAACTTACGAGAACATTCTGTAAACTGATGAGAACATTCTGTGAAAAGCAGGATGTCAACGAGGCAAAGACTTGTTACAAAAAGAGCAGCAATGCTTTTGCTAGAGAGACAAGGAGACTGAGAGACTGTAACTTGGAATTAAGAGATACTCTCAGAAGGACTTAGTTTTCTCTATTTGTACTGCCTTTGTAAATAGTTATACTGAATAATTTTTATTTTTGATTTTGCTGTTATTAAGAAAAATAAAATAGTATTTGCAAATTTTTAAACTGCTCCTGTTTTTTTCTAACACTGTGCATACTGTAAGCCAGGAGTTTTGTGTGTGGGTACTAGACCTGGTACCAGGGAAGCATAGCAGAAAGGTATGGATTCCACAGCAGCAAGTCCAGGAGTGATTACCAGAAGAATGGCAGACAAACTAGAAGCAGAAACAAAAGTCCAAGCTAAGACTGTACAGCCAGCACCAATGATGGAGAAAAAGAACAGGCAGTGACAGAACCTAACAGCCTGACTGCCTCTTTCAAATGGTTGGCTATACAACAAACAGAGATGGAGAAACAGAGAAGAAAGGAGATTCAGCAGAGAGAAAAAGAGATTCAACATTTACAGGCACAGAAAAAAAAAAGAGATGCAACAACTCGAGCAACAAAGAAGAGAAGAGATGCAGCGATGGATGGATGCCTTGCAAGTTATCAAAGCTAGAGGATCTGGCACTGGTCCTGCAGAACAACAAGACACAAAGAACTTAAAATACATTAAACTTAAAAAGTCATGTCTCTTGGATGATACTGAAGCATACTTGACAATTTTTGAAAGGGTTGCTACAGCTTGCCAGTGGCCAAAGCAGCAAAGGGCAATCAGACTGGCACCTTACCTGACAGGGAAAGCCCAACTTGCCTACAGCAATATGGACACTGCACAGTCAGAAAACTATGACCTGGTGAAAAGCGAAATCCTGAAAAGGCATGTCATATCAGGAGAGACCTACAGGCAGAAATTTTGGTCTCTTAAGTACAACTCAATTGATTATACTCAAGGAGCCTTCCCCCAACTCAGAGAACTCCTGATGAAATGACTCCAACCAGAGGGCAAAACAGTCCCACAGATCATCGACACATTTGCAATGGAACAATTCATCAACATTCTGCCTACAGATGTACAGCTTTGGGTAAAAGAACACCGACCCGAAAGTGGGGAAAAGGCTGTTTCTTTGGCCAAAGACTATCAAATGCCAGACAGATGCCACAGCAGCGAGGTTACAGCCAAGCACCACTAAGACACTCTTTTTCCCATTTAAACTCCGAGTCTGATAAGAACTGTGGTGGGGGTAACAAATCTGCAAAGACTTTATTTGCTATAATTGTAACAAGTCAGGTCATATTGCAAGAAATTGCCTTAGTGAGAAGAGAGACACTGGAATAGATTTGTCCTTAGCAAATTGGGGCAAGCACTTAACAGATGTAAAGGTGGGAGATAAGACTGTGAAGGGACTTATAGATTTGGGAAGCAGACAGACCCTAGTACACATTGAAGTGCTGGGAAAACAATGTCCAAAAGCACCAGGTACTGGTGTCATCTGCATCCACGGGGACACTCAATACTATCCCACCAGCCAAGTGACTCTGACTATTAATGCGGTGTCACACTAAATGAAAGTGGGGGTAGTACCTACGTTACCTATACCTATGATTATTGGAAATTACTTTTCAGGATTTACTGAGTTAATCAAAGAGAGAGTAAATCCTGTTCAGCAGCTGTGGTGGCAAGAGCTCAGGCAAAGAAAATCTCAAACGGTGGGGACCCTTTTCCTTTCATTAATTTTGATTCAGACTTGTTTGAGCAGAGCTCCAAGATTTGGAAATCCAGAAAAGAAAGACAATGCCTGAAGAAACAGTGGCAACAAAACTCTGATGGACATAAGGAATTAGCATATGAAAATGCTGAAACTAAATTGATCACTGATTGTGATTTTCTTTCAGAACAAGCTAACAGTGTTTCTCTCCAGGGTTATTTTAATCAATTTGGGCTGAAACCAAAACAGGGTGAACCTATGTTTAAAATATGTAATAGGCTACTGTACAGAGTTTGGGTTCAACCTCAGACACAGGACCAGATAGAACAATTGGTTATACCACAAAAGTATAGATCTGAATTGTTACAGATAGCACATGACAGTACTATGGCTAGTCACTCAGGAAAGGATCATGCCCTTGCCAGATTGCTATACAGATTTACTGGCCTGGAATTCATGAAAATGTTGCTAGCTATTGCAGTTCTTGTGCTGAATGTCAGAAAGTAGCCCCAGTGACTAAAAAAGACAAAGTGCCCATGGTACCCCTACCCTTGATAGATGTGCTTTTTGAGAGAATTGCAATGGATGTGGTTGGCCCCTAAGATCAAAGTAAAAAGGGTAATTGATTCATTTGGTAGTGTGTGACTATGCTACTCGATACCCAGAAGCAGTTCCAATGTGTACTATCACAGCTCCAAAAGTGGCAGCAGAGCTTGCCAAAATTTTCATTAAGGTGGGCATATCTAAAGAGATTATGGCTGAACAGGGTAGTAATTTTGGTGCTGCATTACTGAAGAAGCTGTACTGACTACTAGGTATCACTGCCATAAGAACCTCCCCTTATCACCCTCAGATAGACGGTCTTGTTGAGTGTTTTTTTTTTTTGTGTAATATTTTTATTTGCTTTTCAAAAGTACAACAAACAGACAAATATGCAACCCACTAATTCCTATAAAGAGATAATAAATAATAATCAACCATTTCACTTCATTTCAATATGTGTACCACACAAGTTAATAGTGCAACCAGTATAATCATGCTCTCAAAATTCTCCCCTTTTCCCTTTCTCATTATTCACAGGTCACCTGTGTCATTCGTTATAATTTTCTTCCCTTTTATCCCCCTTCAGGCAAATCCCATTCCTTTTTAACTATGCTTTCTTTCTTCCATATGTCATCCCTCTCCAGTCTCCTCTTCCTCAACTTACTGTACCTTCCCATAATATCCATCTCTCCTCCACCAATACAGAAGCTAAGAACAGTGCCCAGCTCCTTGTAAATCTACCCCCCCCATAATATAGGTTAGCCTCTCCAACCCCAGTGTCTGTAGCACCATCTTCCACCAAACTTGCACAGTTGGTGTAACTTGTGAGACCCAAGTATTTTGAATCCCATGATGAGCTAGAATGGATGGTACCCTAATCCATCTAAGAAGCAACGACCACTCTTCTTCCTTCCCAGCAATCCTCCCCACCCTGCACACCACCTCCCTCCAATATTTCTACAATACCGGGCATTCCCAAAAACAATGCATGTACATCCCACTTCCCGTTCCACACCTCCCACATAAAGGTGACACTTCAGGGTGCACCTTATGAACAATCACTGGAGGGTGGTACACCCTGTGAATACATTTAAAATATGCCTTCTTATATTTATTGCAGGCCATGATCCCAGAATGCATAGGGAGCAGTAATTTTCAGTTCTTATCCGTAATGCATCTACCAAGGTCCCTTTCCCACAACTTTTTTGTTCTCACCATCCTATCGGGGAGTATATGCTTTCCTCTTTTCACTGCCTGGCCTATGAATCCTTTCTCTGGTCCTGAGCTGCATAAATCATTGCCTCCACCGGGTCTACCTCATACAACCCCTTATCCTCCTTTCCCAAGCTTCCCATATATGCCCTTATTTGCAGATACCTGAACCTATCTCTTCCACCACCACCTACTACTTCCTGAAGTTCCTGCAGTGAACAAAGCCACCTTCCTACCAATAGATGTCCCAAACTCCTAATTCCTTTTTCTTACCATTCCCGGTAACCTTTATCTTCTAACCCTGGTAAAAAATAGGGATTACCCTCCACAGGCATTAGCAGTGTCTCCTTACCTTGTGTCCATCCTTTTCTCCTTAGCACCTTCCAGGCTAACAATACCTGCACTACTAGGGGGTTAACTTATTTTCCCATTCTATACCCCTCAGTCTTTTGCTGTGAAGATATGCCATTATCTTGCCCTGAGCTGTCTCCTGTTCCAGTTCAACCGAGCTGGCTATCTTTGGCCTATGCACCCAGTCCGTCACATATCTTTGCTGTATGGCCAAGAAATAGTTTCCCAAATCTGGGAAATTTAGGCCTCCCCTCTCTGTATCTACCTTCAACCTTCCAAAGCTAATCCTTGGGTGCTTCCCTTTCCAAATAAAGGAATTGAAGGCCCTCTCCATCCTGTGTATGTCATCCCTAGTCAGCCCCAGGTGTAACATTTGCAACAAATACAAGATCCTAGGCAGCACATTCATTTTTATAATATTGATTCTGCCCAGCCACAATAAGGGTAGTTGCATCCACCTCCTAAGATCTGCCTCAATGATTCTTATCAATTTGGTATAATTCAAATTATACAGGGACCCCAAGGACCTACCTACCTGTACCCCTAAGTACGTCAGGCCTGTCTCCACCATCTTTAGCCCCCATTGTCTTACCTCATCTCCAGATCTCTTATACCACATTACTTCCGACTTTCCTAAATTAATCTATTACATGTTATTACATATCTGTAAGTCAGTGACTTTATGTTTGTAACTAAAAATGATGACTGTTGCACACGCTGATGTGGAACCTTTGTAAAAGAGCCTCAGCTCAAAGGTATTGTAATCCTTGATTGAAATAAATAAAAAATAAATAAAAATAATCTTATAGCCCAAGAAGGCACCGAACTCCTCCACCAGCAACAAGAGAAGGGGTACCAACCATTTTGGATCCTTTAAGAACAGCAGCATATCATTCCCATATAGTGCCAATTTATACTGTGTTTTACCCCCCCCACCTCCTGTATTGTCTCACAGTCTCTAATTGCTACAGCCAAAGGTTCGATTGCAAGCGTGAACAATAGGGGAGAAAGCGGGCAGCCCTGCCTTGTACCCCTCTCCAAACTGAACCTCTCTGATATACTGCCATTCACTAACACCTGCACCCGGGGCCGACTATACATCGCCTTTACCCATCCCAGAAATGGCTCACCCAGACCAAACCTCCCCATTTATTCGAACAGGTAGTCCCATTCCACCCTGTCAAATGCTTTTTCTGCGTCCATTGAGAGAATCCCTATATCTTCCTTTCTCCTGTTTGCTCTCCATAGCACATTAAGCAACCGCCTCATATTATGATATGACTGTCTTCCTTTAATAAACCCGGTTTGATCTGGGGGAACCAGCCCCGGGAGTATCTCTTCTAACCTACTGGCCAACACTTTAGCCCATATCTTCAAATCACAATTCAGAAGCTATATCGGCCAATATGAGGCACAGAGTTGTGGGTCTTTTCCCTCCTTTGGTATGAGGCATATAGCAGCATCATAACACGTGTCTGGCAAACTGACCTCCCCATCTCTTCCTTTTGTTGAAACACTTTACACAATACCCTCACAGTTCAGGCCCCCATCAACTTGTAATACTCCACTGGGTATCCATCCGGGCCCACTAGCTTTTCCCTTCTGTAATTTTTGGATAGCCTGCATCACCTCCTCCGCCGTTATTGGTTTTCCCAGCTTTTCCCTCTGCATCTGCGTGGCTTTCGGTACTTTGATATTCCCCAAAAACTCTAACATTCTTTCTCTCATTCCTATATCTGCCGCTCAATATAATTGTTGAAAGAAGGAACGAAAGGCCCCCTGCATCCCCTTATCCTTGCTCTGTAGGGTTCCCTGCTCATCCTTCGCACCTAAAATTCTGCCCATCTTCTTACCACTCTTCATAAGATTAACTACCATTGGTCCTGGTTTATTTCCCCCATTCAAATATATACCTCTTGTTAAATAAACAAGTTCACCCTGCTTCTGTCCTCAAGTAGGTGTTCAAAGCCTCCCTCACCATGACCAAGGATTGGATGGCCTCCCTCTGTTCCCCTCGAGCCACCCTCAGCTCTAACTCTTTTAATTTACTTTCCAGTGCACTCCTCTGTGCCTGCCGTTTCCTCTTTATCTGTGACATGTACTCTATAATTGCTCCCCTCATAAACACCTTTCCCACTTCCCATAGTATATCTCTCGAGACCTCCTCTTTGTCATTTGTTGTCATAAAAAGATCCCAGCTCTCCTCCAAATGCTTCTTAAACTCCTCATTCTGAGATATATATATGGGGAATTTCCATGGGAAGGGGGACCTCTGTTTCTCCCTACCTTGTGTTTTCAACACCACCATTGCGTGGTCCGACACGCGTATAGGGCTGTGTCGAATCTCCCATACCAGAGCATACCACTCTCCTGTGTCGTAGATGTAATCTAACCGTGTCCATGTCTTATGACGATCCGAATAAAAAGTGTACTCTCTCACTCCCAGATTTGCCGTTCGCCATACATCACTAAATCTAATTCCACCATTCCCTCTTTCCACTGCAGCATCCACCCTGATGTCCTCCCTTTCCCTTCGGAGTGGTCCAGTTTCGAGTCCATTATCCAATTCAGATCCCCCCCATTATTAAACCCGGAAATAGCTCCCGAACCAATAAATCCATCAGAGAGGTATAAAATTGGTGGTCATAAACCGCAGGGGCATACACCTATCCCAAAGTAATTTGCTCCCCTTCCAAGGACCCCGATATAAAAATATATCTTCCCTCCTTGGCATCTCTAATCACCCTCTGTACCTCTAAGTGCAGGGTTTTGTGTATCAAAATGGCTACGCCTCTTTTACGCACTGAAGCAGATGCCACATAGCACTTCCCCACCCACCCTCGAGCCAATTTGGCATGCTCCACCTCCGTTAAATGTGTTTCTTGTAACAGAGCTACCTGGGCCCCCACACTTTTGTGGGCTGTCAACAGCATAGACCTCTTTACTGGATTTATAATACCTTGGACATTCCAGGTGATCACATTAATACTTTGGTTAACAGACATTAAAATATAGTGTTCTTTCCCTTCCATCTTCACCATTTATCAATAAGAGCATGACTACCTCGCATACTTAATTTCTTTGGTTGCACTTTGTTCAAAAAAAAGATAACATCATCAAAACAAACAGTCTTAACAACAACTCAAACATTTAACTTTTTACACTCTTCCCTCTATCCCACTTCCCTCCCATCCACTCCCTCCCCCACATGCCTACCATTTCCCCTCCCAACCCATACACTACCTATTTCCCACCCTTCTGTCCCAGGTCTGGTACATGCATCCCTTCTCAATACGCTGCTCCTTCTGTCTCACATATCCATTACCTCCCTCCACCACTCCCACCCTCCTCCTCACCCCCATATCCCTCTCAGGACATACACCCTCCTTTTCTCTCCCCCTCCCTTGTATTTCTCTCCTTCCCTTAGACACTATTAGTCTCCCCAACTCAAGTGTCTGTCTCATCCCCAGATGCTGATAAAGACGCTCCCACATCCTCCCTCCACAGCCACTTTCATCTTGTCTCCTTCGTCCTGTAATCAGGCCCTGTTAGGTGTCCCACCCTTGCAATTGCCTCTGTTACATCACCCCCCCGCTTTCCTCACAGTTTCTTTCCCGCTGTTACCTCACTCGGCGCCCCCTTCCCTTTCAGTGTGAAACCCTTCCCCTGTCTCCTTCCTCCTCCCTGCATCAGCTTCTCCCCTTTCATGCATCAATCAGGTTCTCTAAAATGGATGACCGGGGCTACAAGTTAAGGCAAGCAAGGAGGATAGGCCACGTCTAATAACCACCATGCTAAGCCCTTCTCCCCACTTGCCCTCCTACCTGCACCCACACACTTTTGGATCAGCGTCTGCCATCTCACTCGCCTCGGACGTTCCTCTTCTCACTCCTGAATGCTCCTTCTGCGCAATATTGGCTCCCACCATGAAGCGGTGCTCCACTCAGCCTCTCCACATGCCCCCTTCGGTCCACTCTGTGAGTAGTAAGGAAGTCTGGTGAGCTGGTAAGTGCTCAGGGCCCAAGTCCATCCAAACAAGCACCAAGGGTAAAAAAATGCTCATTCCTCTCCAGCACCGTCTTTAGAATTGAAACTTTTAAACACAACACAGTCAAGGCAAACAAAGAACACAGTCTCTCCTCCTTCTATGTGGTCAGTCAAACAGTAACCTGTTCCATTTTATCCAATGTTCAACGCAGTTTCTGCCTTAGGTTCCTAACAAATTCCTCAGCCTTTTCGACCTCCCAGAATGAGTACATGGCCCCTTCATGCTTTATTTTCAGGGTGGCTGGATACACCAGGAAATTCTCAACCTTAAGCTCTTGTAGCTGCTGCATACTATTGTTGAACAGTTTCCTCCTCTTTAACAATCGAGCCAAGTAATCCTGTGACATATAGAGACAGCGGCCCTCGTATTCCACATTTCCCTTTCCTCAAAAAGCCTTCAACACCACCTCCCTGTCTTGGAAGTGGTAAAACCGGAAAATTATTTGTCTCAGCGGCTGGTCCTTTGGCAGCTTGGGCATCACAGCCCTGTGAGTCATTTCGAGTTTGAACTTTCCTTTCGCGGGTTGGAGGCCCAATAATCCAGGCAGCACCTGTGCACAGAAGTCGATCACACTCTCTGGCAGACCTCTTAGCCACAAGTTAAGTCAGCGGTGATAATTTTCTTGGTAGTCGAATGCTTCTTTCAGATCACCCAGTTCCTTTTGGAGGGCCGCTACCTGTCCAGGGGTCACCAGCAGTTCATCCTCGACATGCAAAATCCTCTCTTCCATCTCTGTTATCCTACCCACTTGCACCACTTGTTGCTCCTGAATTTCTTGGAGCTTCAGGTCCAATTTCACCTCCAACTTTATTAATCTGGGTTCCAATGCTGCGATAACTTGCTTCGTAACTTCTCTTCCCAAAGCGGCAACCTCAGCCACCGAAAACGAGACTAGGCCGCCACAATCTCCCCCTTTCTTCACATTTTTTGTGGCATTTCTTTGACTCTTTGAGGATCCCAGGGTTAGATATTCATCTATCCTGCCTTTCTATATTGCAAGGTATGAATTTATGAGGACTAAGGCACTTTTTCTATTTAATATTTAACTTTTAGGCTGTAAGGAGGGAGCAGCGTGGAGTCCCACGTCCGTTCAGCTAGCTACTCATCAGTGCCCCGCACCTGTTGAGCATTTTAATCAAACCCTAAAATGCATGTTAAAAAGGTTTATAAAAGGGGAAGGGAAAGACTGGGACCAATACTTACCTTACCTGCTTTTTTGCTTACAGAGAAGTGCCACAGGCATCAACAGGTTTTTCAAAATTTGAAACGCTGTATGGTAGACAGCCTAGAGGGCAACTAGATGTGGTAAAAGAAACATGGGAAACTAACCCTCATCAGAAACAATCAATTACATCTTATATGTGTGACCTGAGAAAGACGCTGGCAAAATATGTTGAAATCGCCCATAGTAACCAGGAAGAGGCCCAAAACCAGCAGGTGTATTATGACCATGGGGTAAAAGAAAAAGTTTTTGAGTCAGATGAAAAGATCTTTCTACTGCTACCTACTACGGAAAATAAACTGTTAATGAAGTGGCAAGGGCCTTATAAAAGTGCTTAGATGTACTGGCACTGTTAACTATGAGATTGAGACCCCGGGTAGGAAAACTCTTATTACAGTAAGATATACCATGCTAACCTCCTCAAGAAAAGGGTTGAAAATACACCAAAAACTGTTTTATATGTTTTACCAGAAACTGATAAAGAAGATACTGATATAGCTTATGATAGACTGGAACAAACTGTAACTGTTGATGCTGTAAAGGTGAATGTTTCCTTAACCTCCGAACAAACCGCAGAAATCTGTAACTTGCTAAAGACATTTAACAGTACTTTTACCATTGTGCCAGGCCAGACAAAAGTGGCCGAGCACTTAATAGTGACAAGGAATTATCACCCTATTAGACAAAAGACATACAGATTCCAAGGGCGGATAAGAGCAGACGTGGTTAAGGAAATACAAAATATGAAAGAAATGGATATCATTGAAGAGTGGAGAAGTGCTTGGTTATCACCAATGGTGATTGTAAACAAAAAAGAAGAGGGTGTAAGAATCTGCCTTGATTTTAGGAAACTTAATCAAGTATCAGAATTCAACAGTTATCCTATGCCCAGAACAGGTGATTTGGTGGACAGACTGGGGAGCCAAGTACAGCAGTACCCTCAATCTCATCAAGGGTTACTGGCAAATCCCCCTACTGTAGCTAAATAATCCAGAGACAAAACTGCATTTGTCACTCCTATGGAATTCTATTAGTTCACCACCATGTCGTTCGGTTTGCATGGCTCACTGTGAGGATGAGGGAAATGATGGATACCAACTCCAGGTATGCAGAGCAAATCAGAAGATGGTTTTATTACTATTAAGATGTAACTTATAGCAAACTGACAAACAATAAAGCATAAACACAATAAGTGAAAGAAATATTCAAAACAAAATTATATACCACTAGAAACAGGCTAGGATAGGTCTGGGTCAGCACTCCACTGAGCCCAAGGATGATCTGACTTGATGCATAAAGGGGGAGTTCTTTTATACCTGTCCTTACCAGGTGATCATGATAACTCTGCTCCCTTTCCTATAATTTCTTTTATTTTATCACTAAAGATATAGAAAGTAGGGATTCTCACATTTCTATACTATATGTACCTTAAACATTCAATACCTATGCTGCAAATGCAAAATATCCTTGGAAAATTACTTTCTTTGCCTTTAGTTTGACGGGTCGCTATGCCTCCCTGATGTATGTACTATAAGATATGACAGAGAAGGACCAACCAGCTCTATAGTAACCAGGCACAGGAGGAGAAGGAGCCCTGTCAAACACTCACTAGGTAATAAAGAAAACAACTCTTTCTTTCAGTGACAACTCCACCGGAGGATGGCGGAATACAGCATCATGCTATATTCTGAGAATTCCGAGCCCGGGTAGTGTGTTTTACCTTTGGAAGTCTAAAAAGATGATTCTAGTGTTCCACTACAGCATGGGGTTTTCTTTATCTATGGAGCTATGCTGTATAGCCTTTCACAATGCGGACAAGTGTGACAGCCCAGCGCTCTGTAGGAACATAACAAATATGTAGCTCTTCATAATGCTTAAAAAAAAAACAATTAAATAACCTAAAAGCATGGCTTTTGAGTTCAGAGTGACTCTTGGTCATAGCCCGCCATGCTGTTTATTAGTGCAGAGCTATTCCTACACATGTGTGGTAACAATTATTCCACCTTGTACCTTAACAATGTGAGTCTTGGTTCCAGCTGCAATGTGGAAAAACGTTTCTATACTTTTCAGGGCGCTCACACTCCGGGATACTCCTGAGGTAAACTGCAAAGAAAGAATCAAATGCAATGCATGTGACATTTCCTACAATCATTTATGCTTTTAGCCTTTGGGGAGAGTGGTGTGCTGTGCTGGACAGTGCTTCTGAGATAGGTTAAAATACATATTGAAGAGATAGAAAAAGAATGACTCACAGGTACCTGGCCTGTAAGTATCTAAGGAAAATAGGAACAGGCAATAATAATAGAAATAGAAATGATGTTGCAACAGACTTATACAAAGAACAGATCTTTCAGGCATGCCAACCCTCTGACATGCACCCGCTTCATTCCAGTAGTACATGGATGTAATTTTATCCCCTCACACTGATTATTGTGCTGCGTACCTGGACGATGACATGGTGTACAGTCCAGACTGGAAAAGCCACCTGGAACACCTACAAGCAGTTATCCAACTGATCAAAAAGGCAGGTCTGACAATTAATCCTACCAAGTGTGCATTGGGCATGCAGGAAATCAGATATTTGGGCAATGTTTTGGGAAATGGAGAAATCAAGCCAGAGGTTTCCAAGATAGAAGCTTTGGCTAACAGCCCTGTCCCCAAAACCAAGAAACATGTCAGGTCATTTTTAGTGCTGGCTGGTTATTATCGGAGATGTGTTCCCAGCTTTGCTAAGTTAGCTACTCCCCTCACTGAACTCACAAAGAAACGGTTCCTGAATAATTTGAAATGGACCCCGGAGTGTGACAAGCCTTTTTAGGTTATTAAGGCTGCATTATGTTCAACCCTTGTTTCAAGAAGCCCAGACTTTGAGAAACAGTTTTTGTTACTGACAGATGCATCAGAGGTAGGCCTAGGTGCAGTCTTGAGCCAGCATATAGATGGGAAAGAACATCCTATTCTATACATAAGTAGGAAATTGCACGACAGAGAGAAAAGATACTCCGCCACTGAAAAGGAATGCCTTGCAGCAAAGTGGGTCATGGAGTTCCTTAAGTTTTACTTACTAGGAGCTGACTTTGTACTGTGCTTGTAACAGATCACAGTTCCCTCTGTTGGCTTAACCAAATGAAGGATAAAAATTCTAGAATCACTCAGTGGTACCGGCACTACAGCCATTTAAATTTAAAGTGATGCACAAATCTGGGAAAGAGAATATCATGCTGATTTTCTGTTAAGATATGGATCAGAAATTGAGAATTTCGAAGGCTGAAAAAATGTGAGTTGAAACTTCTCTGTTTGCTATACTGCATATGCACTAAACGTAAAGATTATAAGCTACTGTAATGTTAAAGGAGAATTTAAAGAATGTTTTGGAAACCTGTTTTTTTAGAACAGGTTCCCTCTTAAAGAGGGGTGTGTGTGAATGGGTTGAATAAGGCCCTGCCCCATTTTTCTGTGCATGAAGAGTTTAAATGCAAGGATCTGTTCTGTCTTCTCCTTTTCAGTCTCTTGTTTGTCTGGTTGCACAACCAAATTTTCTTGTGAGACCTAGGAACTGATCACTCCGGTGGTTTCGCAATTCTCTGCCTCTCACTATGTCTCTGCCTTCCCTTGCTGTTTCTGTCTTTTCCTCCCCCTTGCATATCTGCGGGTATAAAAATATATGTAAATCTCTGTGTAAATCTGTATGTGAAACTGGGATCCCTTTGTTTAAAACTGTTTATAGTTAGACTGTTGAAATGATTGCAAAAAGCTGTTTGCAACTCAAGGGGTTAACCTGAGAAGCTGATTTGCAAACTCTCTGAGATGCTGGCAACAAGAGGTCAGTTCTGGGTCACCTTGTACTGTTTTGCTGCACCTGTGAGGAAGAAAATTAGAAGAACATTCTGTAAACTGACTAGAACATTCTGTGAGAAGTAGGATAGTAACAAGGCAAAGACTTGTTACAAAAAGAGCAGCAATGCTTTTGCTAGATAGACAAGTGAGAGAGTGAGAGACTGAAACTCAGAATTAAGAGATACTCTCAGAAGGACTTAGCTTTCTCTGTTTGTACTGCCTTTGTAAATAGTTATACCAAATAATTCACATTTTTTTATTTTGCTGTTATTAAGAAAAATAAAATGCTATTTTTGAATTTTGAAGCTGCTCCTGGTTTTTCTATGCTTTCTGACCTGTGCCTTGACCACACAGTGCCATATTATGACTTATATAACCATTTATTTTAATGGTATTAATCACTGTAAAGTGAATACATACAAATTATTTATTTGTTCCATTTAGAAGGTATAGTTTTTGAGTCTTTGGGATCCCTGCTTGGACAAGAATCAGACTGTTCCAGAGACCATCCCTCTGAACCAACAGCTTAATGAATTTCTTATATAAATAAAACCACATATTTAATTCCTATACACCAACCATAAAAAGAAAAAAATGCAGAAGAATAAAAAGTTTGAACATTCATTAATTATAAATCAAAACTATCTAAACCCAGTCTCCAATACGCATTTTTGCATAAGGAAACTGTACCAGGTATAATTTATTCTCTCTTCTTAAGGGAAGGGGGGGGGATATGAAGGAAAAGATGATGGACCCTTTCTAAATTAATTAATACCAATTTCACCTTCATCTAGAGTGTCTGTTATAGTGGCTGAAAAATAATGGGAAAAACTGGACTAGCAAAGAAAAAAGTGTGTGGGTACTTCTCTATCTTAATTTAAAATACAGTGATTTTAAAATATATAAACAAACTCTTTGCTGTTGCCATTCTATTGGCTATTATGTGGCACTGCGAGCTAAATAATCACAGATTGCCCACACATGTAGACTATAAAAATGGAGCTGAATCCATTTCCTAATTCAATCCCAAGGGTGTCAGTCCTCCTAAATCATAAATCGATTTGCACTATTTCTGTAAAAGGTCACTCTGTCTTCTCTCCTAGGTGAGGGTGGTACCCATTCCAAGCCCTGAAATTTAAGTGCTTTGTGATTCCCATCATGATTAGTATGACAGTGCCTTGCCTCTGGATTATCACAGCGATTATTATCGATCTACACCAGGGCTCTGTGAGTTCCCATAAGTCCTGGTCTTCAATGTGTATCAGGCCCCTGAGCCTACTCATTTTCTTGAGTGTACTTTTCATAATGACCAGCACATGAGTGAGGACAGTTCTTCCACTATACATCCATAACCCTCCACGGTATTCTCTTATGATGCTTTCCTGTTCTGCTGTATTTCCCTCAGGGATCCCCTGAACCAGCTCTCTCATTCTCTATTCTAATTTAAATACCTAAATTCCCTGTCAGTTCTCCTGGCCAGTATCCCTCCTGGTGCAGCCCATTTTGAGTGTAGAGATGTCCCTTGCTCCAGAATGCCCTACAGTCAGTCAAAAAAAGAAACTGTCCCTCTTGCATAAAGCTCTGAGCCAAGTGTTAGCTTACCTAGTGCCTGCTGCTTCTCTTTACTAGCCACCAGGATTGGGGGGATCTTTCAAAAGATCAATCTGAGTACATTTCCTTTCAGGAACATTCCTAGCTCTGTGAATACCTCTTCATCTTCTCTCGATTTCTGCTCCCTCCATTGTTTGTGCCAAATTTTGATGGTAATTGTCTGCTCCTCCCCCAGCTGTGATACTTGTCCATGGATAGTACTCATTTGATTCATGCTGCTGGCAGGCAAACCTTCTCACCTGAGTTTCCAATTCCCTAGCCTCCTCTCCCCATCCTCATCAGCTGCCTGCTTACCTCCCTGCATTCTTGTGGTGCAGTGCTGTGTGAAAATAAAATTTTGCTGGGGAAGTTTCCTCAAAAGTAATAGTAGTAGTAATAGTTTGTTGGTCAACTTAAATATGTCATTACAATCCATAATACACACAATATTAAAACATAGAGTTAAAAACTTTCATACTACATATACGTCTCTCGATCAATTATTAATAAATTTCAGTTCTTGAATTAATAAATCACACTGCCTTCAATTAGTCTCTATAATAACACAATTTTATAAATGAGTTAGCACACCTATCATAGCATACATACATCCTATCCTACATACAATTTGTTGTTGAGATATCAAGCAAGATGTAGAGATTTTCAGTTTTTATTGAATTCTACTAAAATGTTACATGTATTGTATAGAAGAAGGGTAGACCCTGGGGTATTGAATTAACAATCTGCTCTTAAACACATTTGATTCAACAATTGGATCATGTATTATTTTTTCAAATGCAATTTCTCCTGTTCAGTGATTTTAAGGAAGGAGGCCACAGCTTTTAATGTCTCTATACAAGGGGATTTCAGGAGGTGTACCACAAGAAATTCAGGTTGAAGCTCTAAAGAGCCCAAAATATTCCCCAATAATTGTTTCCTAAATTTATTGTAAAGTGGACATAATATTACGAGATGGTTGAGGTTATCTATGTCCCTACCACAATTACATAAAATTTCCCCCTTCTGACTATTTTTGTTATAGAAATGTATTTCCAATTGCATGTGATACATTCAAATCTATATCTAAGTAATAGCTTCCTGTACTCCGGGTTAATTATGAGTTCCAAATATGCTTCAAACTTATGTGATGTTTTATTCCTTGACATCCATCTGCATACCTTGTATTGTTTGCAAAGGGCCAAGTCCTTTTGCATATAAATATCTCTGATTCTTTCTCTAATATTTGATTTAATCTGCTGGAATGGCAATCTCAAGCTATCTGAAATGCTTGCCAATAAACCAAAGGGTTTTATAACTTTCTGTACTGTTAGCATACATGGAAATATTATATGCTGTTTACAATACAGTGTAGCCTCCTCTAAATATAATCTTAGTAATTGTGTAATACTCATCTTGTACACTTTAATCCAATAATTTACTTGTCTTTGCTTGATTTGACAATCTATTGGGAGTTGTCCCAATTCCGCTCTTACCATGGTGGATGGGACACTATTAGGTAAGCCCAAGATTTTTTTGTAAAACTTACTTAAGATTGTTTTCATTTTAATTTTGTCACTTGAACCCCATAAAGTAACTGGCTCCTGGTCTTAGCATTCATTACTCTTAGGTTACCCTTTATCGAATGCCCTCCATTCTTGTAAGCAAATTAATTCAGATTTGGCATACATTTCTTTGATCACTCATCTCTTCTCCTTCTCTTTCTACTATACCTTCTTTCCCCTCCTCCTCCCTGTCTTTACTTTTTAAAGCTTAATGACTACATAATGGAACTTATTGTTTGCTGCACATAACATTTTAGTCATTTTATTACTGCACTGTGTTACTCATTTGTTTTCACTTGTCTCTATTTTATATTCTTTTGAATTTGTCCAAACTGTATTATTTGTATCCTAATTTTGTTTAATATTGTACTTCTCTCAATCCCAAAGTTGATTGTATTTAACCCCTTCCTAGTGTGTTACATATTTTCCATGTGCTGTGTCACATGGTGTGCTTTGTACTCAACTGTATCCTCCTGGGTCGTGCCTGAAAATAGGCATCTCTATGTCTAGCGTACCCACCCAGTCACCAAAAACAAATAAATAAATAAATCTATGTGCCTTGCTTTCTGCTTCTTTAATGCATCTGCTCCACATACCATCCTGTGATAGGAATAATCCCAAGTAGCAGAACTCTTTTACTACCTCTATAGTATGTTTATTAACTATGTATTTGTAAGTTTTCTTATTACCTCCAAACACCATTACTTTTGTTTTATCATAATTAAGTACTAGATCCGCCTTATCACATTCTGCAGCAACTTTTCCTAGCATTCTTTTAATTCCTATATAGCTAGTAGAGATTAATGCCACATCATTGGCAAAAGCCAGGTATGGGCAAGGCGTATTTCCTATTTTTGGCATAAGACGTTCTGGCACATACATATGGCTTAATACTGTGTGAGAATGTAAGTTAAATAGTATAGGTGAAAGTGTACAACCCTATTTCACCACTATATTGGATTCAAATCATTCAGTTAAGTGACCATTATTGGAATATCTAACATTAGCATAACTGTTCTGGTAAAGATGTCTGATAATACCCAAAATGGATTTATCAAATTCTAAACCCTCCAATCTTTCCCAGAGTTTGTTCTGATTTACTCCATCAAAAGCTGTTTTCAGATCGATAAATATGCAATATAGTTTTTGATTTTTTACCTTATTGTATTTAAATATTAAATGTGTTATTGTAAAACATTGATCCATTGTAGATTGTCTGGTTTTGAACCAACCTGAGCCATATCTATAACTCCTTTTTCTTCCACCCATAAAGTCAATCTATTATTGACTATTATTGTGACCAGTTTTTCAGTACAAAGTATTAGGCTAATTACTCTATAGCATTCAAGTTTACTCGTATCACCTTTTTGAATAGTGGTACTATAATATTCACTTTCCAGTTTTCAGTAATTATTTTCTGTTTCCAAATCATATTAAATAAAACTACCAAAAAATGAATCCACTGGGGAGCTGCACAACATATAGCATTGAGAGGAACCCCATCAGGGCCAGGATCTTTGTGTTTTTTAAAAGAGCTTAAAGCTTCTTCGATTTCTTCTTGAGTAATGGAACTAAATATCAGGGTATCCAATATGACCAGTTTATTTTCCTTCATTTTGTCTTGATATTCTTGATCATTTAGGCAAAATAAGTTCTTGAAATGTTGTACCCACATGTCAGGTTCTATATGTATATTCATTTCTTCCCTATAGTTTTTTGTACCCTTGTTAACTATGTTCCAAATTTCTTTTACATTTTTTGAACTTACAGCCTCTTCTAGTTCTATCCATAGTTGAACTTGATACCTATTTTTGTTCTTTTTCAAGACCAACTTATATTCGTTCCTTAATTTATTCATATTTTTGTTGTTGTCTGTGCTTGGATTATCCTTAAAAGTTCTTAAATGCCCATTAAGTTTCCTCTTAGCATCTTTACATTCTTTAGTGTACCAAGCATAACCTTCTTTTTTCTTTATAATACATTCACTAATGATAATATTCCTTATGCTTCCCATAGTAATACTGTATTCAGTTATAAGTGTCTTGATGTCTGTACTTTTAGTTAAATTCTGTAAATATTCTAGTGTACATCTTCCTTCCATGATCTGCATCAGTTCCCCACTATTGATGGTTTTCCATCCTATACTATTCTTTTTTATTATTTCTAGTGTGACCATCCTAGGTTCCTTTGCTGTAGGAAGCTGGCCCTCCATTTTAAGTTCTAATTCTATTGCTGAATGTTGACTTTCTAATGTAGTTCTTACCTTCACGTTACCACTAGATAGCATATTTAAACTGATCCATATGTAATCAATTACAGATTATCTATTTTCTCCTAAATATGTATAATTTCCCAATATATCTCCCGTTATTTGGCCATTTAGCAAAATGAGATTTTTTTCTCCCAAGATCTTATGTACACATATACCTCTATTATCTTTATTTATTTATTTATTTAGTGATTCAGAAAAGACCTTTGAGCGCAAGCTCTTTTACAAAGGTTCCACGTCATAGATTGCAAAACAAAGTACAGTAGGAGAAAGCAAAGGTACATCACAATGAATGATATAGCTTGGATTCAGAACTTACAGAATAATTCAAAACATAGGTACAAGTTAAAATAACAAGAAAAACACTTTATGGGGGGATTAGCAGCCACAAAGTGCCTTGTCAGTAGTTCAGAGGGACAGGGATAGCTGGCAGTGGGGTGAAGAAAGGAGGTGTGAGAGAGAGAGAGAGAGAGGTAGGTACTGCAATGGAAGTGAAGGGTGGGGGAAGAAGGGTGATAAGGTATAGGGAGAAATAGGAGGGGTGAGGGGAGGCTGAGTGGAGAAGATGTGCTAGTGTAAATGGTGAGGTGCAAGGGGGCATGGTCAGGCAGCTTGCATTAGTAGTGACTGCTAGGGAAACTCATGAGACTGGGAGCTGGGGGAGGGGAAGGTCGGGTGGTGGGTGCTGAAGGAGCATGACACAAACTGATTCCTGATTATCTGTAGTACTATCTCTTGATTTCCTTTTGATGGTAAGATTTTTTTAAATCCATTTGTGCCATAGCATATATAATGTCTTCTGCTATACCTTGTAAATTGCCCATCCTGGTGTTTAAATCTCCTGCAATTATTATTTTACTATTTGGATGCTTAATTTGTATGTTTTCCAATTCTATTAATATTTTTTGTAACCATTTCCTATCCCCAAATTTACTATTGTTTGGTGGAGCATATATATAAATCAAAAATAATTCTTCAGATCCTGCCCCCGAAACCTGTACTATTACTTTTACTATTAATATGTAATTCTTTGGTTCTTACTTTGTTATTCAGCCTACAAAAAATAGATAACCCTCCTGCATTCCTGCCATATTTTTTTTTATTTTTTTGATATTTCCACTTGTTTCACATAAGACACATAGCCATCCAAATGTACATCTCCAACTATCCATGTTTCTTGTACATGTACGTAATCAAAAGTGCTTAAGCATCTTACCACTTCTGGGTCTCTTAACCTGTCATGCAACCCTGATTGGTTCCAGGACAGTGTAGTAGTCCCTTTGCCTTTATATAATTCAACTTTAACCAAATCCCCATTATGACCTATCTTGAGGGTATCAATACTTCTCTGTGACCTCCTTCCCAGTCTTCCTGTTGACTATCACTGGTTAAGATCGGTCAACACCTCATGTCTGTTTGCTGTTTCTAACATTGTTTTCCACACTGTATCTTTATGAACAATATGACATCCTTGTGTATTTTTAACTTCAGTTTAAATGCAAATATGAATGCCTAGTCCATCTAGAGCTGTCTGTTGTGTGAGCAATAGTTCTAACATGCTATCTTTACTTATCCCTACCATAAGTTGTCCATCAGTTTCCCAACGAGTTGCTAGTTTTATTTCATGGGTGCAAACCTGTGTATTCAACAGTATGTATAGCATGTTGGCCAGTTTGTTTTTTTAAAATGTTCTTGTTTTCCAAATATAATTGTTTTAACCCAAATATAGAAATTCTGATGTTGTGTTTTCTGTTGTCTTTCACTTCATTAAATCTGGGAATAAATCTTCCATTGTAGCTATTTCCCCTATCTGTATCCCCATTTTCCTAAATTCATTCCATTTATAATAAATTGCCTTCAAAATGTAAAATTGTTCTGTTATCATTAACACAAGTTCAGATTCCATAACTGGCCCCAAAAGTAAGAATTTCACTTCTCTGAAATGTCATAATGTACTTTGACACTTTTCACAAAATTATGTATTACAGATGGATGTTTTAAACTGCGGAATAAAATTCTGCAGAACAGATCACTCTGTTATCTATAGAACTGCAAAATCATTGCATGCATTGCAAATTGATGTACAGTATCTAATTGTGGAATGGAATTTTGCAGAACTGTCAGTCCATAATTCATTCATATCATTGTACAGTTCAACCAACACTTTTCATGGAACTGTGCAAACATTTGTGGAACCCATTCAGAGGATTCATATTTTGCCAAAGTTGATATTTCTGAGCATTTCACAATATTTTTTACGAAATCAGAATTTGTAGTTTCTGGCCCAGCAGTACTGTGGTTCCTCTTCCTGGCACTCAAACTTGAATATATACCTGTTGAGGGCACTAACCACCCTACAGTGACTCTAGATGTAGTACCCTGTCCTTCTCAGGTAGTGCATTGCACAGCCATGGAAGCACATCAGATGAGCCTCCCTCCCAGTGTCCCTGAACTTTATCTCCCCCACCCTGCCCCTCACTCTTGCTTAGATTTCCTCAGCTGCCAGCTCTCCTACCTGTGAGTTTTCTATTCAGCCTGTTGCTATTCACGTCTGGCAACATGTCACCCAAGTGTTGTGACCTGCTCACAGTGGTTGTTGATTTACTATTCCATTCCCTCTGCAAACATAGTAATGTAGATCAGCAAATCTTCAGGTGCACCTCCATCCTCTTATGTGATCTATTGTACACTGTTAGAAATTATCCATTTGGTCCACTCCTACTCAGCCTGCTCTGTTTGCCTCATGATCATTTGCCACTGGGATCATTCATTGTTGGCTCACACAGTGTCTGTTTATAAGCCAGTGATGCACAGTAGAACTGGCTTCAAGCAACCAGTTTCAGTTGGATAATTAATCCCTGGCTAATTTGCACACATTTGACCCAGTTACTCCAAGGGCTAAGTTAGATTTCCATATCCTAGCCCATACAGGAATGTGCTAAAGCTATTTAGCACCTATCTTAATCAGGCACCTTCTTCTTTCAGTAGTAGTGATCACTCATCCCACAACAGGATGTAATAATGTCACCAGAAAGCTTCCCCACACTGTCAACTAAATTTTAAAGAATTGCCACAAAATACACTCAAAAAGCTTACCTCTACCTATCCACAATGCCACTTTAAGCATTACATATTTTCTCTCATAGGGTCTTGTGCTTCTTATCTGCCTTGTATCAGCTATAAAGATGGGCAAAGTTGCTGAAATTCACACTGTGCCAAAAGTCACAAATTTCGGCAACTTCTGTTTTTTTCATGTGAAATTATCCATTGAAAATTTTACCGTAGAGGCATATTTAGGAGCAAAACATCACAATAGAAACAACGTAGCACAGCAGGTCAGTTATCAGGACAAAGATAACAGGGTGATATAACAGTATGTTACTATGAGAATAACTACAAACCATCAATGAGAACAACAGGATACAACTAATATATAACAGAGCAATAACCAAACAGCCATAACTAAAATGATGCTACTTCACAAAAGTTGAATCCTGGCTTGCCAACTGCAAACTGTTAATGAATTGCAAAAAACAAAAACAATGCTCTTTGCTTGCCCCATAACAAATACAAAGTTGCACACCTCACCATCTGTAATAACTTAGATCAACCCCTGTGTATGGTTTATGAATTCAAAAATCTAGGTATTACACTGGATCACTCTCTTTCCTATGCCCTGCATGTTAATAATATCCCTAAAATTGTAAACATCAGGATTGGTGTCCCATATAGGCATAGGCAATGTCTCATACCTGCTGCATTAAGACTAGCTGTCACCAGCTCAAGTACTGTCCATCACAGATTACGGCCCGATAATCTACAGCGCTGCCACAGGTACCACCTTCAAGTGGCTGATAATCTCACATAACAAGGCCTATAGATTAACTTGTGCAGACAGATGAACGCATACCTGTGACCTATATAGTCAAACCAATTGGCTTCACCTTCATGGCAGAATAAGATATCAAACATGTCTTCTCACAAAAAAAATTACACCTCGCCTTAACTCCTCCTGCAACCCACTAACTGCTACTCTGTTCAGCAAACCAGTGTAATACATGTAGTTCAACTAAGCTTGCCTTCCACATCGCCTGCTGCAGGACCTCACAAGCCCAGCAAACTTTCAGCTGTAGAGCTCCAACTTGGATGAATGACCTGCCCCCTGAGGTCCTCTCTGAACCCAAACTTAGCATCTTCAGAACTAAACAATGGTCTCACCTTACAACTCTATGTAAGTGTGACTGTTCCACATATTTTGCAGTCCTGCCCAACCTTCCCCCTCCCCCCAGTAGCTTTATGTCCCTTCCGTACCTGCTGTCTTCCCCCCTTCCTCACCCTTCCCTCCTACCCTATGTCCTCCACCCCACCCCTATACCTCTCCTGTTCCAATTCCTCTGAGGACTTCACCAGTCTCTTCATTTTTGTAGCTTCAAGTTTGACAAAATCTGCCATTTACTAGACTGCATACCTGTATTTGTGTGACTGTTGCTCATTCTGTGCATTACTGTATTCCTCCATGTTATTAAATTGTAACACCACTATAACTAACCATCTCATTGAGTTCTTCACAATGTTATTTATTCTCATTGTTATACACTTTGTACTACTTTTCCTGTCTTGATTATCTTTTGTACTGTTTTTCACTCGACTTGGAACCTTTGTAAAAGAACCCCTGCTTCAAAGGTACTTGTAATCCTAGTTATGAATAAATAAATAAATCACTTGCCCACAACTACGCTACTGCTGATGACAACACACGGTTAACAATTTAACTTAAAACCATCTGAGCAATGTCTGCTTCATTTGTCACATTATGGCTGTGTGTGGGCAAAGAAGACCTGGATGAAGTTTGATTGCTTACAATTGCACCCCAGCACAACTGCAGGTAATTTGATTTGTATTACACATTTGCTTAAAACAGCAATGTTCATTAGTTTGCAAAAACTTTCATCATATAGTTTTTTTAATACTAATAAAGTCTTTTTTGTAGGTAATATCTTTATTACAAATTTAAAAACATTAAAAAAACATTAAATCACTAAAAATAGTACAATACAGATTTAACAGAAAAGAAACAGGCATAATAACATCTTGTTAACATAGCAAAATCACAAGTATTGCATTCAAAATGTACATGGCGAGCATAGACCAGTGGGCTCAGAGTTTAGCTCTACTATAATGTGGTGGTTTTCCGTCCCATAGAAAAGAGATAAATAAGTTTATCTAACTTAGCAAACCATGTATTATATAGCTGGAGGTATAGGTTTCACAACAAATACAGAATGTTTGGGAGTGTTATCATTCCTAATGCCCTGATTTTGCCCACAAGTAATGGGTTATACTGCTGTCACCAATTAAATTCAATATGCATGACCTGAAGTAGAGGTTCAAAACTAGCACAAGGTATCGAGAAGAGGTACACCTTGACATGGATGCCTAAGTAAATAATACCCTGCGGTGCCCATTTGAGGCTGGCTGCCTGAAAGGGAGCACTGGGACACTTCAGGGTGAGGGTAAATATGTGGATTTTAGGCTTATTCATGCAGAGGCTGGATATCTCTGAAAAAAGTCTGTGTAAGACTTGCATCAATGAGGGAATTAAAGTGCTCGGGGTAGAGATGAGTACCAGAAGGGAATCTGCATAAAGTAAGGTAGAGTAGGTCTGAGACCCTACGAAGATCCCAAGAATCTTTGGGTGGGAGCTGATAGCAGCCAATAGGGGCTCAATGGACAAAAGAAAGAGAAGGGGCAAGAGGGGATACCCCTGACTGGTGCCTTTCTGCAAGGGAAAGGGATCAGACAGACAGCCATTCATGAGAACTTTGGCAGAAGGGAAGTTGTATAAAATCTGAACCCACCTCAAAAATTGATGTCTGCAATCAAAACAAGTGAGAGCTGCATAGAGAAAGGGCCAGTTCACCTAATCAAAGGCTTTCTCAAAATCCATAGAGACCACCACTTCAGGAGATCAGTCATATTTTGCAGCAAACAATACGTTGAAGAGTGACTGCATATGCTCAGAATCCATTCTACCCTTTACAAATCCGGCATATGAGGGGTGAACCAGCTGTGGATCAGTGGCTCCAGTTGAGCAGATAGGATCTTTGCAAGAACATTGCAATTAGAGTTTATAAGGGAATTAGGTCTGTAATTGGTACAGAGGAAGGGGTCTTTACCTTTCTTGTATATAACCACAAATACTGCACTCCGAAGGGATGGGGGGTATCCCCATTGAATAAGCATAATCATACATCTCCTTCAGTTGGTGGACCAGCAGGTCAGGAACTAGCTTGTACAGGCCAGCTGGAATGACATCATCTCCTCGCACTTTAGAGGAGGAGAGAGTTGTAATACCGAGTCATCTTAGTAATAAAGGGGGAAGCGCCCAGAGACATCTGGGGTTCCTCAGAGAGGTGGGGTAGCTTCAGGTAGTCTTAAAATTGGTGAAGACTGTCCTCCAATGTGGAGTCATTGGCCATGTAAAGGGCCTCATAGAACCGCTTCATGATAAGATGAAGTTCTGCTGACATGTGCTGGATGTGCCAGTTTCATCTCTCGAAGACCCAATATGCTTTGATGCTTACTGCACCTTTAATCTATGTGCAAGTGGCTTCCCAGCACATTCCTGTCCCTCCCAGAATCTGTGTCTAGTTTGGATTAATGCTAGCTCATCTTTGCCTGATAAAAGAACATTTAGATGGAACTTTTAGAACATCCTTGCCTGTACTCCCTAAGGCAGTCTGCTGAGCAGAGCCACAGCCAGGAAGCTCACCCCCACCCCCTCGAGCACCATAGCCACGGTCTAGGCCTGCACTCCTTAAGGTACTGGAGTGTCAGAGGCATAATGCTATTTTCTAATCCACAGAGTATGATCAAATCCCACCAGCTATTAATTCTCACAACAAACTGGATCTGTTTGACCGCATTACCACCTTTAAATGCCTATGAGTCACTCTGGATAGTTCCCTCTTATACATGCAGCACATAGACTATGTCGTAAAGACTGTAAACACTAGAATAGGCCTGCTCTTAAGACACCACCCTGTATGACCCTGTCCCTGGCAACCAACATCTCCATCATTTCGGTCACAGACTATGGTATCATTATATCCAGCTCCGCCACTGACACAGCACTAAAAAGAGTAAGAATGGCCCTAACTAAAGCATGCAGACTGGTCCTCTGAGCCCACAGGCTTACCCACCTTTAATCTGTGTGTGACCTGTACGCACAAACCAAATGGCTTAACCTCCAGGGGAGAATGAAATATCAGGTGTGCCTCCTTGGTAAGAAATCCACCCTCAGTCTAACACCACCCTCCATCCAAAACCTTCTCACTACTGCTAACTCTTAGCACCAGACAAGAGGGGCATCTAGGAATGCACTAAACATCCCCTTCCACTGCATGGCCGTAGCACAGCACCCTTTTGCTTACAGAGCACCAGGCTTTCTAAACACTCTTCCCACTGATATTACATCTGAACCAAAACTCAGCCCTTTTAAGCGCAAACTAGTCCAGCACCTGACCACACTGAGTACCTGTGACTGCCAGCCCTAACCTCCATCCTGCCTACCCAGCATGTCCACACTGAGTACCTGCAATGGCCAACCCAAAGCTACCCCTGACTCCCCCACCCTTACACTCCTCATGCCCTCCTATACATCACCCTCCCCTTGCCCCTCTGTCCCACACCAGTGATAGACAACTCTCCCACTCCCCTCCTACCTCTCCCCATAATTTCTAGCTCCCTCGTTCCTCACACTATCACCCCCACTAATCCCTCCCAACCACCCCTTCTACTGTTCCTCCCCTCCACCCTCCCTCCATACTACCTACCTACCAGGACGATGTCAACATTTGGCTGCTCTGTTTAAATTGTATGTATGTACACAGGTGTGCCCATTTTTGAAAAATAATCTTGTACTGAAGTTCACTGTATATGCAATATATGTATTTTTGTATTATAAATGCTGTTCTTTTACCCCTGCTGTATTATATTTTATGTTCCTTGTCTTTTACTGTTGACCTATTGTACCTATTATTGTATTGTATTGTCATGACGGGGAACCTTTGTAAATATGCTTTTAGCTCAAAGGTTGTTATTCTGAGACAGTTAAATAATAAATAATAAATAACAGACTATACTTTGAGGAGGTGATGGCTGACAGGTTTTGAGCTGAGGTATTTTTACCTACTTTAAACACTGCAGTTATTGTGTCAGTTTCTTCTCTTCCTCTTCCCAATCACTTCTCCTACAATTCATGAACCCTATTATGATCCCCCTCAGATAAGTCTTATAGGCCTACCACAGTGTGGCTGGATTGATCTCTGAAGAAGTATTCAAGTAAAAATAGGACTGGGTCTCCAAATGAATTAATTTCTGGAATTTTTGGGTCATGTAAAAGAAGGGGGTCATGGTGCCATCTGTTAGGTCTTTTCTGAGGAGGGGTAATTTGGAAGGAGATAGATCATGGTGCATGATCTTACAGGACCACGTTTCCAATATCCGCTTGGACCAGGGCTTACATAAAGGTGGGATAATGCTTGATTATGATTTATGGGCTCGGGAAAAGAAAGAATAGTCCCTAGCCATCAGATGAAGTAGCCTCCAACCCATCCAAAAGGGCATACTCATCAAGAAAATCCCCTACCTACACTCCATGACAAGTTTTATTCCCATGGCACAGTGACCTCTCTGGCATGTTTCATAAAAACCGTGGTCAAGTTTTGGCCCCCACCTTGCCTAGGAGAGAGAGAAAAAGCTGACTCCCATCATCCAACCTACACCAAAGTCAGATCACCATTTTCCCATCTGTGAAGTCATAGAGGAGGTGTTAATGAAAGAATGGGAGTCTTCTGATCCAACAAGGATCCCTAAAAGAAAATCCTGTAACAAAAGGTTTCCAATTCAAGAGGATATAGTACATGAAAATTGTGGTACACAGACCCCATCATGGAACCACAAATAATGTCCCTGTTCGAAAAGAGGGTACTGCCAGCCAAAGTTCTGCCCCACTGAGGGACCCAAATGACAGGAAAATGGATGACCTACTGTGAAAGTATTTGAACCATCAGGCCTCACCACAAGGGTGATGACCACTGCTATACATGTGACCAGAGTGCAGATGACTTAGTTAAATTACTTAAACAAAACTAGAGATCCAAAGACACTTCAACAACAATCTCTATAAATGGTTAAGTACCTGGTGGACATGGCAATAGATGCACTTAAGATAAATACCAGAACAGAAGCAGTAGCAAACAGAGACCACAGGGCAATTTGGCTGAAAATCTGGGAAGCAGACACAGAGTCACAAGCCCTATTACAAAAATTGCTATTTAAAGAAGGGAAACTGGAGAAGGCCTGGACCAGTTTCTCAAAGTAAAGGGGGAAGGCAAGCACCTCAGCAAGAACAAATCTCACCACTCTACACACCTTCCTTTAGCCAGAAACAGGGGGTCCAGAAGAACCCAGGTCAATATTCATGATTGTAGACAGAACTATAGCACCTACAACAGAGGCTCAAATATTTTT
The DNA here is from genome assembly GCA_016271365.2 of Neoceratodus forsteri. Lineage (NCBI taxonomy): Eukaryota > Metazoa > Chordata > Ceratodontiformes > Ceratodontidae > Neoceratodus > Neoceratodus forsteri. The sequence goes on along the minus strand of CM057450.1, from coordinate 431,957,478 downwards.
TTTTTTTTTTTGCTTCGGCTGGCTGCCCCCAAGTCTGACATCCCTACCACCTTGCCCCATCCCCAGGGACTTACCTGCAGCCACCGGAGTGCTTCCTGAATTACCCCCCAGGGTGGAGCCATTGGGAAGCCCTTCCATCATGACTTTCTGAGTGGTACCACATCAAGATCCAGTGGCACAAAGCCTAGCACAGCTGTGTGATGCACTGTGGGGGAGGCAGACATCCCCCATGCCACAGATGGAATTTTTCCCCCATTATTGGGAGGTGTGGCATGCACTAACATAAGGTGCATAATGTGCCAATGTCTGGCACACCTCCCAGACACAGGAAGCCTTGGGCATGACACCCTTTACTGCCACTAGGGACAACTCATGCGCTGAATGCTAGCCCCACCTCCCCCCCAGAGGAGAAGAGCAGTCCTTCCAATGCTTAATCTTCCTCTTCCCCCCAGCCTGCCATCTCACTCCTGGGCTCACATCTGAACCTGGGATGTTGGAGTTGCAGGTGGAAGTCTAGCTGCTGTGTTGGAGGGCCAGCAGAGGTTCAGTTTTTAAACAATTCAACAACCAGAACTTCATCAAGTTCAGATGTAGAGGAAACTTAAATTGGGGATGTTACAATGCCTTCCAAAGAGGTAAGCAATCAACCCAGTGACTACCAAATACATCAGAGCCTCTACCCTCTTCAGACACAAATAGGGGATCACCTATAGGAATTCTCATGACAGTGGCAAAAGACACCAAGAGACAGATGGGTCCTGGAAATAGTGACCCATGGCTACTCCACAGAGTTCATGGAAAAGCCAAGACAAACTACAGTGGTGATCTCACCAGTGTCCTAGTAAAATACCACACCAGTACAGATTCAAAACACTCTGCAACTACTTCTACAGAACAAAGCAATGTTGGAGGTCCCAAGATCCCAAGAAGGAAAAGGAGTAGACTCTACTTTTTTTATGGTCCCCAAGAAAGCAGATGACTTACGGGCAGTGCTCAACTTAAAATTCTTAAACAAGTTGATAACTCAAGAAAAGTTCAAAATCAAGACCATACAAACAACCATCAAAGCAAATGAAGCAGCAGACTTGCTAATGCCATAGACATGAAGGATGCTTACTTGCACACACAGATCATGCCATAACATCACATCACCATTTCCTCAGATTCACAATGCTGAGACACCACTTCTAATACCAGGGACTACCCTTAAGCCTAGTACCTGCTCCAGGGTTGTTCATGAAGGTGTCAGTGGTACTGGTTTCACATCTGAGGGAGAAGAGCATCCATGTGGGAGGCAGTATAGCGCAGTGGTTTAAGGCTCTGAGCTGCAAATCTGGTGATATCCAGCAGACCAGACCTGGGTTTAAATCCCACAGTTTCCACTTGCATACTGTGTGACCTTGAGCAAGTCGCCTAACTTCCCTGTGCTCCCAGGTCACTCCTGTAAAAAAAGCTTTTAGCTTAGTGTGCTACTCCTGGTTAAACTAAAAAAAAAAAGAGAAAACAATGTGATGCCTTACCTGGATGATTATTTAATAAAGGCAAGGTTTCATCAGCAAGCCCTGCAGGACACAGAAACCATAATCAGCACCATTCAAGCTCACAGCTGGGTCACCAGTTTTAAGAAAGACATTATCATATCATCACAACAACGGGGACACCTAGGAATGTAGATCAACATGTTAACAGGTCAGGTCAACCCATCTCAGAAGAATATAGGCAACATGAAGCCCATGGCACTAATGTTGTACAAATCATAATCGCCAACATTAGCACAGCTCCTACAATTGCTAGGCATAATTGCATCCTGCATAGATCTAGTACAATGGCCAAATGGTGGATGTGGTGCCTACAGTACCTCTCCATCAAAGCAGTATCTGAAGTGTATAATGACCTATCAGCAGCTGTAAAGATCACACCAGGAGTGAGACAATCACTAAAGTGTTGGACCCAAACAAACAACCTCCAAAGAGAGGGACCACCGAATAAAGACTTCCAAGTAATCATTGACACAGGCTCCGGCCTCCTAGGTTGGGGAGCAGCCACATCCAACAGGAAAGTTCAAGGAAGATGGTCACCTTCGGAGGCAAAGCTGTCAGATCAATGTGCTGGAGATGAGAACTCAACACCCTAACCTATTTCATGGCCACATTCAGAACAAATCGTCCTGATCAGATCAGACAACATGTTGACTGTTTCCTACATTACCAAACAAGGAGGAACAAGAAGCAAGCAAATTCAAAGAGAAATAATGAAAGTCTTCATCTGGGCAAAAAGCAATCTCCAATATATGTCAACCATAACCTAGCAGAAAAGATGAATACATCAGCTGACTGGCTCAGCTGTCAAAAACTTAATCTGGGGAATAGCATCTACACCTTCAGGTGTGTCAAACACTGGACTTCAAATAGGGTCCGATCAAGACAGACCTCATGGCCATGACCAGCAACAACCAGACACTGAGGTCCTTCTCATGTTACAATAATGGACAATTGTGGAGGGTAGGTGCCCTAATAATGCAATGGAGCTTCAACAGGGTGTATGCCTTTCCTCCAGTTCCCCTTATCCCACAGGTCCTCAACAAAATCCATCTCATGGAAGTCATGGTAATTCTGATCACTCTGTACCGGCTGAGGTAACCCTGGTTTGCAACAGTCCTATCAATGGCACTGTACCACTGGACACTCCCAACCAGGCAGAACCAACTGTCACAGGGTCTGATAAACCATTCACATAAACCAGTCTATCAAGCTGCCAGCTATTAATCCAGATACATTAGCACTGGAAGACATAAGTATTGCCTGCCTGGACATGACTACAGTGATCAAAGCCTACATCCACAGAACTGAGGGCATTAGGCACTCAGACCACTTGTTTATCACCACCAAAGGCCACAAGAAAGACATGGCAGCAAGCATCCAAGGCAACAATGATGTATTGTATAAAAAGGATATTACAGAAGCCTATTAGGCACAGGGCTTCTTGTCACCCACAGACATCATTGCACACTCCACTAGTGCAGTCACTATTTTATGAGTTGAGAAGAATGCAGTGTCCATTAAAGATAGCTGTGTGATTCTGATTTAGAACAAGATTCATTTATTATTTAAAAGGACTGTATAAAACATACATTGGTTACATCCACAAGAAGTCACATTTTAAATATAAAAATACAAAAATACATGACCATACTCATTATTTGATTAACAGAGAATATACTTACAATATAAATCTCATTACAATTAGATCAAAATTTAGTATAAAAACATCTTGCTAACCCATACATATACTTAATCTCATTCATTCGTAACAGTGTCTTAACATCATCACCCTGCATCATACATAGTGGAATAAGCCAGTTCCTTCTTTTTTTCTTGCCATATTTCACATTCATTTAATACATGCACAATTTCAGCATCCTTTTTAGCATCACAATTACAGTTTTTCATACTCATTCCATAAAGTTTGTTATGCAGGTTAAAGAAAGTGTCACCCAGAGATCACATGATGTCTCACTGGGAGTAGCAGATCTAGGGACTAGCTCCTGCTATAACTCTCATTATACAAGCAAAATTAAGCAATTTGCAGTTGAACTCTAGCCTACCTACGATGGATCAGGTTCCCGATAGATCTCCAGTGTGTTGACAACAAGTTGAGGGGATGATAATTATGTGAAAGCCTCTTACTTTACGACGCTCAGTTCGGGGCCTTAAATTGCTATGTAGGTCGAAATGCTCCAGGTTCTACTGCACCACACACCCCCACAGACCCCGGAGAAGGGTCCAAAATGACATAAAAGCCAAACCGGGGGCTCTACAAAATCTGTGGTGCCTATTGTAACCCAACAAGTCTTAACTCCGTTATCAGAGCAGAAATTCATGGAGGAGCTTCAATCATTTAAAACTGCATTACAAGATATCACGGCAGAAATTAAATCTCTCAGAGGGGAGCTCTCAGATACTAATAGGACCATCTCAGATGTTACAGCTCATACTACATCTCTGGAGAGCTGGAAGGGAAAATTAGAACCTGAAGTGGTGAGCCTTAGGCAACGAGTGCACAAAATGGAAGCCAAATTGATAGACTTGGAAGGCTGAAGTCGCAGAAATAATATAATCTTCAGCCTTCCAGAAGAGGTGGAGGGATCCTCACCCATCATATTTCTACAAAAAATGCTAAGGCATATTGCTGGACCTTCTCCAAATAATACCACTTACATAATAGAGAGGGCTCACTGCTTGTTATGTCCAAAACCTGCAGTTGGAAAACCCCCGAGACCACTTATAATAAAATTCCTCAATTATCTTGATAAATCCCATATCCTTGATCAGGTCAGAAAAGTGCAGCACGTTCTATGGGAGGGTCAACAGTAAAGGCTTACACAAGATTTACTAGCCTTGGTTAGGCAAAGAAGATTTGAGTACCACCCCCTGGTATCTAAACTAACAGCAGCAGGGATCAAGTACAGGGTACAGTATCCATCTCATTTGACTGTTCAGCACACTGGCACCTGGCATTCTTTTGACAACGTGTAACAAGCTACTCCTGCTCTACAGGCTCTGTTTCCAGATCTATTCTCCACTCGCTGATACCCTATGAAGAGACTTGCCTGGGGTTTTCTTTTACTTCATTTTCTTTTACTACCTTTCCAGGTTTTGGAATAGGAGAGTGTCTTGGATCGCTCTGAGGAAAAAAAAATCAGCAGATACCGCTGTTTGACCACAGGAGGGCAACAGAGACCGTACAATGAGTGTGTGAGTAAAATTGGTATTCATCCTGCGATAGAGTCGGTGTTTTCTCTTCTCCTTTTTGGTCAGAAGGCAATTTATAATTGAGACATGGATGTTTATAGACTCAATCCTAGACAAGGCTTTTATATAGAATGTCGTCAACTCGTAAAATGGGCTATTTGCAGAGTTAGCTAATTTGATCAATGCTTTTTTCGAGTTCTACATAGCATATTACTTTTAGCTTTGAGTAGTAAATTCTACTGTATAGGTTAGGAGTGTTACCTGGTTTTCAGTAACAAATATGAGAGTATGGAGTGCTTTTAAACTCCAATAGATGGGTTTATGTTTAAAACATGTACACAGGAGCCACGATAAACAAACAGTTGCTTCCAGAACTGATGACTAGCAGTTTCTTTGTTAGTTTCTTTAATTATAAACTTCATTGTTTTACCTATTGCATTCGTGGGCATTAGCTATTATGTTTTGGTTACTATTAAGATTAACCTGTCATTTTAATATTTTAGGATATTAAAGGGGTGGGAGTTGGGTCGGGAAGCAAAGGTTCTTAGTTTTACTGCAGTTTTCTCAGGGCAACACGTACTGGCATAGGGAGCGGTGTGCTTTTACAACTACATTATGTGTAACATTTTGGATATTATTGGTTACAATGTCTATGTTGCAGGGGCTGTTAAGGGCAATAGTCTTAGATATAACTTAGTCTACTAAGGGTATAGACTATGTTGTTGTAGAAGAAGGAATTGGGGTAAAATTGGGGGGAAGGATATGTTGGGTTTACTTTTTCTTTTCTATTTGGCTTTTTTATATTCCAAGTTTCATTATCTGTAACATGTTATTGGGTGGGATATGGGATGTGGGAGGATACGGCTGATTGGGAGCCAGAACTAGCTGTAAAGAGGGAGGAGGGAAAGGGAAATATACTGGTCGCCACAGGAATCATACAAAATAGTTATTTTAGAAAATGGTATTTATCATTTGGAGATTATTTTATTCTTGCAGAGCAAAATCCAACATTTTGAGTGGTCATGGTAGTAACTTTAAAATTTTACTCTTGGAATGTTAAAGGTGCCCAGTCCCTCACCAAAAGAGCCAAGATACTATTACATCTATATAAACTCAATATTGATATGGCCTTTCTTCAGGAGACCCATTTGCCCACTTCACAAATGCATTGTTTATGAAGAACATGGGTAGGGGAAGTATTGAGGGTAGGCCTCGATATCCGGAAGTGTGGAGTTGCTGTGTTGGTAGCACACCAGGTACCTTTTAGGCTGCTACAATCGATCAATGACCCCCAAGGCAGATATATCCTTTTAAGAGTTATTTTGGGTCATAGAGAATTAATATTAGGATCAGTTTATGGCTGTTGGGGAGGACCCACAATTCTTTATTACTCTTATGACTAGCTTAGTCTCTTGGTCCTCTCTTCCCATATTAATTGGTGGGGATTGGAATTTAGTTCTCTGTAATACATTAGCCAGGTCTAATCCCCAACGCTCTCCCTCTACACCTGCACAAATGGCCCTGAAGGATTTTATGGATACCATGGGTCTTGTAGACCCCTGGGGGGCCCTTTTTCCCTCAGAAAGAGATTACTCATTTCATTCCCTACCACACAACACATTCTCATGAATTGACTACTTTCTGTTGGGGACTGAGCATCTAGCTAGGGTTCAAACTTGTACTTATTTAGCTAAAGTGATCTCTGATCATCATCCAACTCTTTTACAATGGTCCCTACCTGCTTCAATAGGCTATGATAAAATTTGGAGATTCAACCCTCAGTTATTGAAATCACAATTGGTAGAAAACTTGAAACATTTTATAGATAAATTCTATGAGGAAAATGCTTTCTCCATGCCAAAACTTGATGTGTTATGGGGAGCCTTAAAATGTTCACTAAGAGGAGAGATTGTCCACCTGGCTTCTATCAGGAAAAAGAAAATCTCTCAAGAAACCTCTGTATTATTACAGCAAATCAGAACCTTAGAAAAATCCTTGTCCTCATATTCTAATACAACGGATATTGAAAAATTAGAAAGTCTGCGCTTTCAATGTAATATCCTTCTTAGTGACAAAATTGAACATCTCCTTCTTAGATCAAAAGTCACTTACTTTGATCAAGGGGACAAAGCTGGGAAGCTATTAGCATTAAGGCAAAGAGCACATGCAGTTGATAGAATTGTACCAACCATTCGAGATGCTGCTGGCATTATCCATACCTCCCCCAGAGACATTGTCTCTTGTTTTAAATTATATTATCAATCCCTTTATTCATGCTCTCCTTTACCCTTTAATACTTTTGATCTAGATAATTTTCTTCAAGAAATAGACCTTCCATACCTGTCTCAACCTCAAATAGATATTCTTCAAGCTCCGTTGACTTTAACAGAGGTTTATGAGGTCATTGATGCACTTCCACTAGACAAAGCACCGGACCCTAATGGTTACACATCAAACTTTTGCACATTTTTCAAAATTCAATTAGGTACAATATTGCTTAACACTTATAACTACATTTATATGCAAGGTCTCTCGGACCACAGTCTCACTGCTGCTACTGTTGTGGTGCTCCTTAAACCGGGTAAGGACCCAACAATGTTATCAAATTACTGCCCTATATCACTAATAAATGTAGACCTGAAGATTTTAGCTAAAATACTTGCTGATAGGATGGCTCAGGTCTGGCAGACCCTATTAAGTCCTGAACAGGCAGGATTTGTAGATGGACGCTTATCAGCAGATCACCTGCGCAAACTTTCGCGTTTTATTTCTGCATCCAGGGACTCCCATATTCCAACAGTTCTGGTGTCCTTGGATGCAGAAAATGCCTTTGATTGGGTGTCCTGGGACTACCTGTTTAATTTACTTCCACGATATCGTATTCCAGCACAATTTATATAGTGGATAAAATTCCTCTACTCACAACCAACGACTCATATATTATGTAATGGAGTCCTTTCTCCATCTTTTTTACTGCAACAGGGTACACGTCAGGGATGTCCCTTCTCTCCATATTTGTTTAATTTATATTTAGAACCTCTTATTAGGAAGAGTAATAATTCTACATTCATTTTTGGTATTCCAGTCAATCATTCCCAGTACAAATTATCGGTGTATGCCGATGATATTATGCTTCATATTACCTACCCATCTAAATCTATACCTGCTGCCTTAGGCATCATTCAGGATTTTGGCTGAATATCCAACTATAAATTGAATTTGACTAAAACAGAGGTAATGCCCTTAAATAATCAGACCCTAAAGGTGAATATTCAACATCTTGGGCTTTCTTGGGTAAGAGATAGAATAAAGTATCTGGGCATGTATTTATCTCAATCTCATTCCAAAATGAAACAATATAATCTGGATCAGTTAATTACACAGATGATGATTTATCTGAATCACTGGGCTTTACTCCCCATTTCCCTTTGGGGACATAGTAATATAATTAAAATGAATATCCTGCTCTGGCTGTTATACCCCATTCAAATGCTTAACCAATTTCTCCCTAAATCTTGGTTTAACCAGGTCCATGGTATCATCTCCAAATTTATATGGAAAAATAAACCCCCCTGTAGGGCACTCTCTAAATTACAGAGAACCAAAGAACAATGAGGGTTGCAGGTTCCCAACATTTACCTTTATTATTTCTCGATTAATTGCTCAGTTGTTTCACATTGGCTGATACCTATATCAGATCCTGGTTCTTACCCTTACTCCCCATTGTGGCTTCAAATAGAAAAGTCACTTTGTGCATCAATGGGTGTAGACCTAAAGGGACTACTTTATCTTCCCCTTAACAAGGTCCCCAATCAGCTGAAATCCACACCTATTATGGCATCTCTGTGAACTCACATGCAACTTAATAAGACCATAGGTCATTCACTGGAAAAAGACTCCTCCCAACCCATTTTGGGTAATCCCAACTTTAGAATTGGAGGTAAAGCTATTAAGCAGTCCTTCTGGCCGGATGTTGTGAAGAAAAAAGTAATAAAGCTAACAGAGAACTATAAATTGCTTTCCTTCTTAGACATAAGAGTAAAATACAATTTACCAACCTCTTTTTGTTTTAAATATATCCAAATTTCCCAAGCTTTAATACAGCATTTTGGTAATGGTCTTTGGGATCAATATATGATTGGACCATTTCTAAGTACAATTTTGGTGAGGCCTACATCTCATTATATCTCATTTTATTACAAGGAACTTCATGCTTGGTATAGGGACTCAGATGATACCCCTCATTATGTATGGGATAAGATTTTCCCCCATCAACTACGGTCCCCCGTCACTGGATGCAGATCTGAAACAGATTGTATTAGGATGTCAGGTAGGACCGTTATAGGTTACTTCAGTTTTATGTTTTACAAGACCTATATTATACACCTGTAAAACTTAAAAAAATGGAGAAACTCCAGTCGGTTATATGTACCAGATGTGGGTGTCATAGGGGTATGTTGCTCCACATTCCTTGGGAATGTAATAAAGTATCCCCCTTCTGGGAATGTATTAATTCTAGACTTCATCCCCTTCTGGGACTCCAAAATGCTTTTCAACCAGAAATTTGCATTATTGGAGATTCAAGGGATGTTCTATTAGGGAACCAAAGGAAACATATGACCTTGATATCCCTTTGTGCTAAAAAAAAAATAATATTACATCATTGGTTAGCTCAACAAATTCCTACGTATATAGAATGGCTTCAAGAAATGCTTTTCGCTTTACAAGCAGAACACTTCCTGGTGAACATTTCCAAATGTAGTAAGAAATATCAACAGATCTGGGCCCCCTTGCATACTCTATTGTCCATTTAATTTTTCCTCAAGACTACCGTATTGACTGCATTATTGCATTAATTTGAGCTCTGCAGAGGTTAAGATAAATATCTATACCATTATTATTGTTTAGTATAATGCAAGAAATGGTTTTTCATGCTTTCCATTTATTACTAACTTACAGTGGCGGAACGGGTGGGAAGGAGTGGGTTGTAGGGGAGTTTTTTATTTGGATGTTATAATTGATAATGTTTCAAATATCATCTAATATTTACAATAAATTATAGGTATAATTATTGTTTAAGGAAAAACATGTATTTTGTCTCACAATACTTCATTTTTGATTTCTATAAAAGTAAGAGAATATACAGGAGTTGTCATGTGTATTACTGTTTCTTAATTTTTTGAACAAAATTGTTTCATGTACAATATGTAAAAGTGAAAACTTAATAAAGCTTATTACATTTGAAAAAAAAGAAAGTGCCACCCAAAGTAGCCAGCCTTATAATACATAACAGATTCCTAAGTTTATAGTTTTCACATTTTACCAAATAAATCTTTAAACCACAATTTATTTTAATACTAGAATATAACCTCAATGAATCAATCTCATGTATCATTCCCAGATCTTCTTGCATTGCAATATATTTTAACCTTACACTTACTTCATTCACAGATAAGTCAGAACTATTAAACACTTTTCCATTCCAAATACCCACAAAGCCAGCCTTTGTTAACACATTATTCAACCTTTCAAACATCTGTGTGGTTGCTATCTGGTCATTGGCTAGCACCATTGTTAAGCACTGTAGACTGGACACTGATGTCATGCCTCGAGCAAGATTCAGACAAATGATGCTAAGGGCTGCTAAATCTCATTTTCAGGAAAGATCACTCTCCCTCTCCCATCCAAGTACTGATTACTGCCTTTTAAAACCTATGAGGTAAGCTATCAGAGTGCCATAGAGACTGTGACCCACAATGGAAGTTTGTTCACCTGGTGAAGGTGATTGTGGGTGCATATCTGTATGGCACTTCAGGGCCCTCCCTTGGGGAGATGGACACCTCCGAGGCAAGGAATTCATACTCTGATTTTATGCTTTATTATCTGTCCTTCATGACTGAATCTTAGTACCTAGAGTGTTGTAGTAGATAGTTAATAAAGTAGGGATCCCTGCTCCTTCATTACATCCAGAGTCATTCTCTTCATTTTGACCTGGTCACTGAAGTTCTTTCTTGGTTATTATGTATTGTATAGTATTCTCTCTAGCAGAATTCATTCAAAGCTATGGAAGGACTCATACTAAAGATTTCTAGAGAGAGACTGGACTAGGGTGTTGGATTTCAAATCTGTCTCATGCACATCTTCAGCCTATCAGGTGCACATAAAAACTCATGAGGTGAAGTATGGGAGTGCCAGAGAGATATGCTCCAACAATCTCCTTTACCAGATGAGTGGGTATGGTGAGAGAACTGGGACTTTTAAAATGTGTAAAATCCTGGGCTCAATTTTCAAAAGTCAGAGTATGATGCAAGGTGCTCACTCCAGAAAAAAATGACATAAGGAGCAAGCTGTGTCAAAAGTTGCATTAGATCTGATTTTCTAATGCTGCATGCAACAAAAGCAGAACTGCCTGCACCAAAGTGACTTGCATCAGGCTTGCATTAAAAAAATGGATGCACCATGTTGCAATGAGGCTTGCATCAAAAAAATGACTCATCGTCCCACTTTTTTTATTTTCAAAGGTGGAAGATGTTGTCACTAAGCCGAAGATGCATGCCACTGTTGGACCAGCCAGAGATGCTCTAACTGACACTGGAGCATAGAAAGATGAGGGTAGATTATGTGTGGGGTTGGCTATAGAGCCAATATTTCCCTGCTGGACAATTTTAGAGCATCTTGGGGGCTTAACATGCCATTGTCTTGGTCATTTCATCCATGGTATTTTTTGACTCATTTAACCCCTCGAAGCAACATTTCACCAGTGAGGTCCCCCACAGTGACTACAGTGCCCTGGCAGCGATGGGAGACCCATTGGAACGGCGCTGCCTAGCCGGGTCCTGCACTTGACGATCAGTTCCAACTGGAGCTGAGAATCTTTAAGTGGGGGGGGGTGCGAGGGGGGCTACAGGGTTGGGGGGCAAAGCCCAGTAAAGAAAACAAGAAAATCCATAGCGAACCGGCAGCCAACTGCAGAATGCGGTCGACCTGCCGGTGTCGCTGACAGGGTGTTCTACAGAATTTCTGTTGGACTCCTGTCGTGGATCCTTTTTGACTCAACTTGAGTCATTTCTAGCCCATGCATCATCTTTTTGACACAGCTTGAGTCAAATTCTTGCCTCATGCATTGCTTTTTTGACACAACTTGTGTCATTCTTGCTCCATGCATCACTCGTGTTTTTGACTCAGCATGAGTTATTCTCATCTCATGCATTGTCTTTTTCACTCCAGCTGAGTCATTCTTGTCCCATGCATGTCTGGCTCAGCTTTACATCATTCTCTCCACATGTGATATATTTTTGATGCAGCTGACATCTTGCATCATTTTGGAGGACTTTGCCACAAAGAATACTTTTCTTGCAAAATATAGCACACAGTATTTGATGCACTTGGATTTGATGCAAGGCGGTTGGTTATTGTACTTTGCATATGTCTAAGGGCCCTTTGAAAATCTGTCCCCCTGTATCTTAGCTTAGAAGTAACATACAATGACAAGAAAAATGGATGTAAAAAATAAAGTTCAAAAGACTTGGGGGCTCCCACACTAAAATGTCTGTGTGCACATACCTTGGAGTGTAAAGTCAGATTAAGAACACAGGACCCCACTGATTGTGGGATAGAACAGCACATATGTATGCCCAGGCTGGATGACTACAACTTCTTAGTAGAATACAATACCAGACCTGTCTGATAACCGAAAAAGTTCTGCTCAGACTCATGCCATCAGGAGTGGCAAAACTCCTTACTGCCAACAGCAGCACCCAGCCAACATGCAGTGCTCAATATCAGACCTTCCAGATCCCCAGGCGCCAGACCTCTTCGGCTCAGAGGTCTTTCACGCATAGGGTTCTGCAGTGGTTCAATACCCTTAACAAAGAAACACTTGCAGCTGAGACGCTAAGCCCCTTTAAAAGGCAACTACAACTATTTCTCACCCCTACCACACAATGTGACTGCCTCTCCTAAGCAATTGGTCAACATTCTCTACCCTAGTTGAAGGGGATTCTGTAACCTGCCATTTCAGCCTTGCACTATTTGCACCAGCCTCTTCCCTCTTACTCTTTGCCCCCCTACCCACCCATCCCCTCTTAACTGGCACTCTCACTATTGGGGCCCTCCAGCCCCCCTCCCTTTGCTGTCTGCACCCACAACTACCCTCTGACACTGGCACTTTATCTGCCGTCTTCTTCCTGACTCCTCCTACCCTTATACTGTTTCACCATGAAATCTGTTAGAAGCTTGTTTGTGTTGTCTCTTTTCATTTTTGACTGAATTTATTATGTTTCTATATGTTAAGGTTGTAACCATTGTTTACCTTTGTATGTATGTTACCCCTCAGCCTCTGACGTGAAACCTTTGTAAATGAGCAGTTCCTGCTCAAAGGTGCTTGTAATCTTAGAGTTTAATAAATAAAAAAAAAATTATAAAAAGAAATAAATAAAAAAAATTTATAAAAAGAAAGACCCAACAGTCTCAAAAAATGCAAACCTTTATTAAACGTGTATCACAGAGGAATTTAAAAAGCTCACCCACATATCACACATGGAGAAATTCAGGCGTGTGAGAACAGCCACTTTATGAATCACAGACAGCTGTGTGCTATATGTTTGGCTGAAAAATTGGCCCAATGTAAAACTATTGCCCAAAACAGTGTAGAAACAGAGCCAGAACTTGGGTGAAGAAAGCATCTCAAACAACTTGTAAGCAGTCACCAAGAAGCCATAGCTCAAGAAAACAAACTGGTTGCCACATGCCCATCGTACGTGCCATTGAGAAGATAGAGAATGCGCTTACATATCAACTTCATGTCAGCCTCAGAGCATTTATTTGTGATACTTTCTTCAGCCTGTGATTTAAAAAGTGGCCATCCTCACACACCTGAATTGTGGCTGCTTTCTCCATGTGCGATATGTGGGTGAGCTTTTTAAATTCCTCTGTGATGCATATTTATTAAAGGTCTGCAATTTTTGAGACCATTAAGAAAAATGGATATGTTGACATTTTTACCAGAAATACATTATCACCCCCCAAAAAAATCTATGTGATGACTTTTTTCTGCTAACAAATACTGCTGCATAAAAAAGGTGTTACTTATGTACTGATCATCGCATTTCTAATTAGGCCATGAATGATGTCTGCTGTTTTATTCTTCAGTTTCTGTCATGCTTCTAACTGATCACTGCTGGTCTCTGCAGTCATCTGATTTAGCCATGGCCCCTTTCAAAATTCCCATGGCTTCCCATTTACAGCAGGGTACTCACTGACCTCTCTTTAAGATCTGCTACGTACCAAGGACTTCACTGTCAATCTATTGTGCCATGGGCAGTCAAGAATGCCATTCTGCCATGCCTTGCACAATCCTTTTTTCTTCCCCTTGTGTAAAGATGCTCCAGTCCCCCAGACTTTCATGGAGGATTATAACAACACCCATACTGAGAATGCCACTCCCAATCCCAAATGAAGAAAGCATGCAAGGGGCAGAACAGTCATCCTCTCCCAGGGTCCAAGTGTAATACTTCCACAGCACACCTTTGACTCTGTTTGTCTGGTGTTGTAAATCAGGCTGTGCAAAGCCAGCCCGGGTGTTGCCTATAGTACCACATGGCACTGCACCTGGTGTAATTGAGCATGGTTTACTGTAGGCATGTTCTGACCCAGACTTGCTAATTAAGTAGATAAATGGGAACATCTCAAAACTTTGTTCAGACTTCAAGGTTGCTTTGAGAAATACCTGCCGAGATTGTAATTTTTAATCCATGCATTTTATTTTGTCTCACTGAAGCTGGAATGAACATTTCTTTTTTTCCCAAATATACTGCCCTAAGATTTCAAGACAGTGATAAACTCTGCAGTGAGTGGCTTAACATATACCAAAATGTTGATCATATTACACTGGTGTTGGCTGATCTTTATAGGCTTCCCTTCCACACTCAACTTAAAAGGTTACTATTGGTTTATATATGATAATAACTTGGCCCTTTCATATTTGTAAGAATTTGTTTTTATTCTTTGCATTTCACAGCATCATTTACAACCACAGTATCTGACTTTAGTCCACTTCTCTAATGTTTGGCCAGAGTCAGATGGAAAGAGGGAGAGAGATATTATTCTTAGTTTATTTCATGAAGTGCTGTTCCAAAATATGTTCTTATCTGATGACATTTATTTGCAAGCCCTTTTATAAACTAATGCTAATGTATCTGGTAAAGTGGTCACTGCAGTCCTAAACGAAGGGTACTATATAAATTTAGCACTTTTCTTCCATCTCACTGTGATAAAGACATGTTTGTACTAAAAGAATTAGCAAGGATAAAACCCCTGGAGTAAGAGTTTATTTGTTCTGCTTGTCATCTGCTTTTTGAAAGATTATGAGATTATGTTCCTGGATCAATGCCTGCACATTACAAATATGCTGCCAGTTATGGTAAGGACTATTTCTGTTTTACTGTTCTCAGTATCCCAGGCTTTACATCTTGTATTACAAACAGAATAATAGATAGGGTACTGTGTATTACAAGACTATAATACCGTCTAATAGAAACATAAAAACATTGAGAGATTTTGGTGACGTGAACCTCGAGAGCAAAGCTTGAGAGGTTCCAGCATGTCATCAAAACCTCAAGATGGTGTTTTAGCAGAGAGACACACAGTCCCTATTTGTTATTTTTTGTAATATATGGATCCAAGATTTACCCCTTGCCACCTGTCCTATGTGTCTAACCAACTTGGTCCTCCTCAGCTTCCTCCATAACAAATACCTGTGCTCATTTTACAGAACATTTCATCAACATGAAAAATCAATCACTGAGCCACTTTCCAGCACTGCTGCCACCAGCAGGCAGACCAGAACTATGAGACCAGATTAAAACTCATTCAGGTGGGTGGTGGTGCACTAGGACATCTGGCTCCTCACGGCCTTTTGACTCTTTCATATCCCCTCAGAGAATCAGTGGACGTGCGTGCAAAATGGGGAAGCTTTTCACTCCCACTCTATTGAGTTTCTCTCTACAGAAACTGCAAAACTTCCCATGTAAAAGTTTAGTGTTGCCATACCACTTTTTTTTTTTTTTCCCTCCTCTCCCCCTCAGTCCCCCTCTCTTGGAGACACTCTCTGACCTTTTCAGCCCTCGCTCACCTGCCTGTAGACCAGAGCAGTCCATCCCCACGGAGCCTTGGTTTACCCCAGGCGAAGTGCAGGGTGGGGGGCCCTACACCCGAGACTTACACAAATTTCGTCAGGATGCTGTCTGGGCAGGCAGGGCTTTGAGGTCGGGGCCTAGTGCTCCGTCTACCAGGGGACTGCGAGGTGCTTTCCGTGTTCTTACTGCACGCGTTGCGTGTCCCTGACGCCAAGGCGCTGAGCCACCGACTGCCTGGCACGCCACCCTCCTTCTTCCTGCAGCATCGGCCTTGCTGCGCCTCAGGTCTCCACCTGGGGACAGTCAAGCGCCAGGCTCTGGATCCCCTCCCCCGGAGGGAGCAGGCAGTCCCTGGGGCGCTCAAGCCCTCTCCCGGCCCGGCCCTCCAGCTTCCGGGCTCGTTCCGAACCTGGCCGCTGGTCAGCAAGCGGAACCAACCGCTGCACCGGCGGGCCGGCCACCATACCACTTTTGATGTCACTGTTATGTTTCTTCGGGAGGGGTGGTGGGTGCTAAAAGGGAGGGTTGGATGGGGGGCATAGTACAGTGATACTTTCTTGCTGACAGTGAGCAGAGTGCTTAATGGTCACAGAGGTGACTGCGTTGACACTTCAACATGTTGTTTGGCCACAAAGAATGCAAGGAATGCAGAGTCCTTTTTTGAAAGCAATAGGTCTACAGGGCTCTGCCCACTGCAGGCCTAAACAAGCTTTTGTTAATGCCGAATGTTTGCTTGCTGGCATTGGCAGTGGTACTGTAGAAGTTACAGAGCTGCGTAATAGGAATGGCAGTTAAGTACTGAACTGAAGCCAACCCCACCACCACCCTGCAGAGAGTGACAGGCATTGGGGTGTGCCTTTGGGTCGTCAGGCATAACGGCCATGCCATTTCACCACACCCCACCCTGCAGACACTGACAAGTGTCACGGTGTTCCTTGGAGTCTTTGGCCCTTATGCACACCCCATTCCATTAGGAAATACGGTGAGATGGGTGCGATATAGGAGAATGGGGTGAACTTTGGGACTGAAGAGTCCAAGACATACCTCGATGCCTCTCACTGTCTGCAGGGTGTGGAATGGTATGAGCATTACAGGCAAGAATCCCAAGTCACACCCCTGATGCCTGTCATTCTCTACAGGGTTGGGCGTTATGGTTGGAAACCCTAATACCTCAGGCATTTGTTGGTATTTTCACTCCAAATTTTCAACATGGTTTTTTTGTGACCCCCACCTCGTGAACAGTGGCAATATCAGTTTGTTAGCTGAAAGCTGCTTATGCACAGCGACTATGGCATTTAGCACCACAGGTGCAAAAACATTCCGAACAGGATGTAAAAAATGACAGCTGTACTGTTCATGGGGAGGTGTAAAAAATGGCAATGTTGCAAATCTGCAGTAAAAATATTAAAAACTGGTGAAGTCACGAGTGTACATAGAAACTGTGCAACGCACACCCGTAATATAATTAGGTTGGGGATTTTTTACAGCAGATTGTCAACTCAGGCATTTTGGTGCCTCTGATTATGAACAGTGTCACTGTGATTTTCTTTATCTGTCTCAAACAATGATTTCTCACAGCGACCACGCATCTCTGCGCTGAAAGTGTGAAAACACACTTTGTCCATGTTGTGAAAATAACAGCTGTACTGTTCATAAGGAAGTGTGGAAAAATGCTACTAGTGAAAATCTGGACTGAAAATATTACAAAGTCATGAACTTACGAGGGTGTGTGGAAACTGCGCAATGCTCACTCATAACACAGTCATTTTATGGACTTTTGTCACCAAATTTTCAACATAGCCATTTTAAGACCTCTGCTTATGAACAGTGTAACTGTGATTTTTGTAATCTGTCTCCCAAACATTGCTTGCACACCAACAGCACCATTGTGGCTCTACATCTTGGCTAACACATTTCTGACATATGAAAAATGGCAGCTGTACTGTTCATAAGAAAGTGTAATAAAATGGCAATGTTGAAAATCTGGAGTGAAAATATTAAATTTGCAAACTTACGAGCATGCATAGGAACTGCGCAACGCACGCTTGTAAAACAGTCATTTTTAGGAATTTTTTCACCAAATTTTCAACATAGCCATTTTAAGACCTCTGCTCATGAACAGTGTCACTGTGATTTTCTTAATTTGTCCCATACATTGATTTCGCACGCCGTCTGCGCCATTGTGCGCTACATGGGCGGAAACACGTTTTGCGTGAGATGTGAAAAATGACAGCTGTACTACTCATAAGAAGGTGTGGTTAAATGGCAATGTTGAAAATCTGGGTGAAAATATTGAATATTCATGAACTTACAAGCGTGTGTAGGAACTGCGCAATGCACGCTCATAAAACAGTCATTTTTTTGAATTTTTCCGCAAATTTTCCAAAATAGGCTTCTTGACAGCCCACCTTATGAACACTGGCAGTGTCGTTTTTGATCGGTCCCAGGTGATTTCACGCAGTGATCATGGAAATCACCCTTCTGGCCAGAATAACCATGACAGTGACAGCATTCATGAGAAGGAGTCCCAAAACCCCATGTTGAAAATTTGGTGCAAAATTCCAAAAATGCCTGAGATATGCAACAAAGTTGAAAAACCCTATCTATCCCATTATACAGCTTACCGGCATTTCCTCAGTTCGCGGTCGGCTTTGAAAGTGCAGACGTATTCCGGTCCACCGAAGAAGATCGTCGCTGGACTCCGGAGGTAAGTATGGGGTGTGGGGTGTGGGAGGCAGGGTGCACAGTGGGTGGATTGCGGGTTGTGGGGGGCAGGGAGACTGTGTGGGACCATTTTCTTTACAGGTTTTTTTATGACGATGCAGGGCGTTTGCCACGCTGGGGTGAGCTCCCAGCGTGGCACAAGGACTGGCTGGATGGGGGGCGGAGCCAACGGGTGATTGGGCACCCCCGTCAGCCATAGCATCTATTGCCATGCTGGGGTGGGCTCCCAGTGTTGCACCCTGTACTCTGGCGGGGGAGGACAGTGGAGCCGAGGGGGATTGGGCACCCCTGTCGGCTATACCATGAGTTGCTACGCTGGGGTGGGCACCCAGTGTGGCATGTGGAAGGCTGGGGGGGGAGCGTAGCACAGCTGATGGTGGATTGGGCACCCCCGTCGGCTATACAGCGTGTGCATGGGGGGGGCAGCACGCAGTATGCGTGCGTGTGTTTGTGTGTGTGTGTGTGTGTAGGGGGAGCTGCGCATAAGCAGGCAATATCTGATCGCTGCTTACTGAAGCGTAGCTCCCTCTTTCAATTGTACGCCACTGCATTTTGGAGCTGTCATAGACAGCTCCAGCATGCATTGGAGGACTGGGGTCTCGCCTGCCAACACACTGACTGAATTGGAAGAGGGGTGATGCACCTCCAAAAACTTGGATGATGGCACTATGTTTCTTGCACATGCGTGCAAGCAAACATAAAAAGTAGTGCTCCTAAAAACCCTATGTTTCACATGCTTCCTTGATTCTCAGTGTGTTGTGTGTGCTTTACTTGTGTTTATTGTGTCATGACAATAGTGCCTGGGTATTCTTTTTTTTATTTAAGTAGGTCAGTGCCCCCTATCCCTCTCAACTGCTGCCCCCAAAACAAACATAATACACCCAAAAGCCTTTTTGTGTAGAGTACACTCATTGCTCTATAATGTTTCATGATGCAGATTGATAGCAACTTTTAATTTCTGTTCACATTCAAATTAGTCAGTGTTGCATCACAAGGGTATGTGTACTCATTTTCATGTCTCTTGCTTTAATGGGTTCTGAGTTACAGTGGTGTGCAATGTCAGGTTTCTTCTTGTCTAGTCATGTCAATCAGGAGGATCTGCAGTCAGTAAATGGCAAGAATAGGCAGAGCCATCACTTGTTAACTGTTTAATTGCCTAGTATTCCCAAACATTGGCCACTATGCACTATTGGCGTGGAGGTATGCAGAAACAGCACGTACCCCACCCACGTAGCTGGGCACCGCAGACAGGTGCACACATGCTGATATTCACAACCGGCGTCCCACTGTCTGTGGCTCCTTCCCCCTGTGGCGCAGGATTCCACATCATGACTGGGGTGGAGATGTGGACCCAGGCAGGCATCAAATGAGATGCCCATCCTGAGTGCAACAGTGGATCCTTCACACAGCAAGGCATGGGTCCAGGGTAGTGTATGCCTACTGCAGGCACCCAGACCCATGTGGCATGGCCCCTAAGGTTAGGCTGTCCACCGACCCATCCTTCAGCTCAAGACACCCTCCCAACACACTGTAGGACCCCAGCATTGGGAACCTACCCCCAGCCCACACACCCCACAGTGGCAGCTGTGCCCTGACCACATTGTGGTTGTACCCCCAAGCCCCTGTAGTTGGGTAGTGCCACAGTCCATCCAACCCCCACCACCCAGCAACATCCCATCTCAGTGCCACCACTCTGTTGCAGTGTTCCACTGGCCTGCCCTCTCTGGCTGCCTAGTGGGCAGGGGCAGCATGGACAGCCCTGTCCTGGTCCCCCAGCAACCGGCGGGTGCTGACAGTCAGGGTGCACAGTGGGTTACAGCAGGGTCCCCACTGCCATAACCTGCACCAATCTCCACACCCATGCGGTCAGCACTACATGCATTAGTGAATAGCGCATATTGCTGGTATGCCCCCAGCATGGCCCCCACCAACCCCTGATGCATTGCTGTTCGAGCAGCTGGGGGATTGGACGCACACCAGCTGTGCATCCCAGTCATGAATGCCATGTGACCACCACTCCATGGAATTCCAATTTAGCTATGCCAACATGGCCAGTTTACATGGCGCGTTGGCATAGTGCATAGGGCCCACTATGACTAGTTATCAGTAAGGACATCATGACAGTAGTGTCACAAAATCTGACAACATTTGGGACTCTGACACAAGGCACTATTGTATAGGCAGAGAAATATTTTTACAAAAAATAAAACTGGTAAACTCTGAGTCCCTATAGCATTGAAACTGCTCATCCAAACAGTATCATGTTTGGCATGATTATAGGACACGCAATAGCATGATAGTGTTGGGGTCTATAGCTAAAAATATAAGGGAAGCATGGCCAAATAAAAACATTCACAAAATGTCATGACATCTCATGAAACATTCCTGAAATTTATGGAATTATATAATACATCCTCAAAACAGAATAGGCTAATTTTACCCAGAACTACCTAGAGGAGACCGCTGACTCAGTGCATTATGGGACAGGAGGTTGCATAGGACCTTACCCAACTAACAACTGACTTGTTCTCTCACAGAGAAGGTTGAAAGGTCATATTTTGAGTATTTTGAAAAATTTCCAATTTTTTGATGTTGCAAATAGTGCTCTTGATACTAATTACATTAGGCCAGTGTGCAGAAATTTGGAGCTTTGCCATACATTTTTGTCATATAGTGTTGTGTGAAGCACAGTTCAAATCAGGTGGTGGTGGGGGAGGTGTGACATGATAAAAGTCTGCTGAAGAGACTTGAGAAGATTGTCAACTGGAAATTATTTATGCTAATTCAATTTATTAGAACATGAGGGTATGAACTAAGGCTCAAGAACTGCAAATTTACACAAAGGTAGGTAAATTTGTTGCATGGCTGGCTAGTAGTTTGCTATAAAGGCAAATAGTATACAGTTTTGAAGTTGGGCTACATGAATGCTTGGCACAGAATAATACCTGGAGTTCTAACTGTTGGGATAAGAGAGTGGTGAACCAGATGGTCCTCTGGTCTAACTTCATCTTCAAATGCTTCTGTGTTTGTAAGGGAAAATGTATTAACAGAATATGTTGCTAAAGTGTTCTCAGGAGTTGCTGGAGTTCCTCTTAAAATATGTAGGCACCCGTCAGTGATGTCATTAATGTAAAAGGGCCAGCCTTTCAATACAAAATCAGAGAAATAAGTGGACTTTTAGAACTTGATCTCTTTAGTACCCTCTAGGTACCATATTTGATGCAGCTTTGACTGACAGTCTTTGAAAAGAGGGTTCTAAAAAGAACAATTTAATATGTTCACAAGTATTTGCTGCCTTTTCCTACCATTTGTTAGCTACAGTATGACTGTTGCAGAGTTGGTTATTGTATACAGCATACTCATTGTATCCCTGTTTGTGAAGCAGGGAGGTGGACATGATTATCGACAGAGTCATTTCCAATCTTACATTGCTATGTTACTATGTAACATACGTGGGGTCCATCATATGATTTTACAACTCTGAATATACATCTATTAGATGCAGCCTGCATTAATGGATATGAAAGGATACAAGTAAAGGAAATATTCCTGTTAAATACTTGTACTGAAGTTTTATATTTCCCAGTCAGAAACTCTGTCTTATCCAAAACATGTTACTGTGGGGGGAGTTTCTGGGCTGCATTTTCAGCTGCAGCTCTATGCTATACCATGAAGAGGAGGGATTTGTCTTCTTGAAGTATGCTTCCTTGGGTCATCAGATGAACAGAATTGACTCAGCCATAAACTGATGAACATGAAAGGCCAGAAAATAATTTCAGAGGTAATTAAATATTGCCATTTTACTGACCAAATGCCTTTTTTCTTAAATTGTGTTTTGTCCTCCCTAGCTGCCCACATTTCATCCACCCTGGCTGACCCTCCAAACACCGTAATCTCAGCCTGCATCCTTCCTTCCTTCCAATTCTGCTTGTTTGGCTCTCTGGGGTACAACTGAAGGTGGGCAGGTCAACCCCTCTTCCAGAGAATTGGCCAGTAGAGGGATGCAAGAGACTGCACAGGGCTGAAGTGTACTAGACATTATTCTGCAAGGCCTGGTGTTTTCCATTGCTTTTGCCATCCTCATGAAATGGTTGCTGAGGGGTCCAATGCAGAAATGCAAAACCAAATGCAGTTACATGCTGATGCATGAGGCCAGCTGACATTCTTTCTTTTCAGTCAATCCAATCTGCAAGGTTGTAGTTACCAGGGTACCTTATTCCTCCCTAGAGAAAGGGATCATGAATTCTACCTTGGACAAGTAAAGCAATGCTCCATAACTGATCATTTGGTGGTTTTAGAGGAACTCTGATGTTGCAAGTATCATCAATGACTAAGGACTCAAGCCACAAAGAATGGGCTTTATGCATATGAATTACATGTACAGTACCTGCATCAGCTTGCCACAAGACTTGGCTTCGCATAGCAGTATCCACAGTCTTCCAAACTGCTTGTCCAGAGGAGAATGGAAAGGCCAGAACATTCAGGGAATGGATCAGGGCCTGACATGGGGCATCCAATTGGAAGCCTAGGCCAGTGTATGATTGGATCCACTGCTCTATGCAGGGCATTGGACTGTGGTATAGGTAATCCCTTCCCTCACAGGATTCCATAATCCTTTAAATAGAACACAATATTTTCAAAAACTGTTTGACCATGTCCAGGCCCCTGGTTATCCATGCAATGTAAAAAGGCCGGTGGCAACGGCTGAGGGGGAGATAAAATTGATAAATGTCTTGGGTCTGTGCAGGGAGTGTGCACAGACATTATGTCAGGTTTCCCCTTGGAATACTGTTAAAGACCTTCACACCCCTTCCACAGCACAATCTCTGCTTCAGATCTGAGTGCAGTGCATTGTACACATGCCCCTAAGATCATCCCCAAATTCACTGCCCACATAGATGAGAGGGCACAGTGGAATCAAGTGCAGAAGGCTGGCACATACTGTAGGACCCACTGCGGGTGCTGAAAGGTGTCCTGCATCAGGAATGAGTCAATGCCAAATTTGCATTTTATGAATGTGCCAAAATCTGGCAATTTGGTTACCTGCAAAACAGGTCTAAAGAAACGTGGTTTCCATTTGACTTTTAGGCACTTCAGTGTCATGATACAGCACTTTTTTTACAGGGAGCACACACTGAGCATGTTCAGGTTGTTGGCAAGCCAGATAATCTGCAGCAACTAGTCATTGATACTGGTGCCCAAGATCTCTTCATGCTGCACACATCTGAGTGCCATTTCCAACCAACTCTCTCTCAGAGGGGAAGGACCTGTGGCATCAGTGGCTACTAAAGGAGCTCATTTAAAGTGAAAAAGAGTGATTTCTTTATTAGACAACATCAGAACAGCATACATTATTATTCCAGTTGGCTAATTCTCGCAATATTTAGCTGCAGTTTCAATTAGGCAGGCTAGTAAAATCATGCTGAAGAGGAGCGGAGAGCATGCATAGTGTGAGTCTGTGCTGGCTGTTGCAAGCCCTACAGATAGAGCAGGGCTCAGTGAATTTAGCAGACTGGAAAAGAAGATCTTTTAAAGCTTTATTTGACAAATATTTTTTACTGGGTGGTGGTGGTGTAGAGGACACAGGAGTCCATATTTTAATTTTGTGCTTGCGTGTCTGAGACTGCCAGCCAGTCAGTGAAAAGTAAAGTAGACCACTGTTGGAGATGCAAGATATATCAGTTGGGTGTTTTGTGGTCAGTCAGTAGGGGGAGGCCTAGTGGTGTTGATCTTCGCTATCACCTCCCAAGTTGTATGGCACTACAGCTTGTCCATGCATTGACATGCATCTCACATGGACATATAAGAATCATCAATGACTATTTTAAGTCATCTTTATTAGCAGCCAGTGGTAGCTTCATCATGTAATCATCTGGCATTTGTATGTTGCTGATGTAGGTACAGTAGAAAAACTGAAGAGAACAGGAGAAGAAAAGGATGGGGAAACAAAGAAGCAGAGAAATGCTTCACTGTACCAGTTTCACCAACTGCATAAGTTCTACAAGCAGTGGTGGTGGAGATGGAGCAGGTCATAGTGAAACAGGGACTGGGAGACATGGTCATGAAGCTGTGAAGCGAGGACTCAGTGCATGACAGTGCAGCCAAAGAAGCCATTAGTCCTCAAAACTCCACTGGTTCCACTTGCACAACAGTATAAGCTGCCTTCCCTGCCATTCATCCTACAGTAGTGAAGGAATCATCCTGAGCAATCTAGAAGCACACAAGCGTTCCTCTCTTCCTTCTTCAAGTGCTTCCAGTTTCCCTACTTGTGATAAAAGTAATCCATTCAGAAATGTAAAGTCATGTTCCTGGAAAAAACATCTTGCATTTACTGATGAATTTCTCAAAGTCCCCCACCTGTCACCAGCAGTTTCTGAAAACTGCATGAGAGAAGGGAGTCAACTATCAAGCCCAAATCATGACTTCAGTTGCATCATTTATGTTTTTTTTCCACTTAAATAAAAATAATAAATACAACTTATTAAAATTATCATATATCATACAATTATATATCAGGATTATGTTACCTTCTCATTCATCATAACTGATCATATTAGAAATATAGAAACAAAGACAATGATAACAGAAAAAGACCAAAAGTTCATCTAGTCATATTCTCCATATGGGATTTGTATTACTCCTGGTCCTCCCCTGCTTCCCTCCCCTCCATACTGCTACTGACCTGAGCAACCACCAACCCCTTCACTCTGTCCCAGCCATGCTTGAAACCATTTACAGTCTTGGCACCCACCACATGATATTGGCAGACTGTTCCATGGCTCCACCATTTTTTCTGTAAATTAGAACTTCCTCAGATCCCTCTTAAATCTTTCCCCCCTCCAATTTCCACTTGTGACCTTGGGTTCTTGACTCTATACTCCCTCTAAATAGTCCCCTGCAGTTCATCATGTTTATTCCTTTAGGAAATTGAAGGTCTCTATCATATTCCCCCTTTCTTGCCTGGTCTCCGGTGAGTACATGTCCTGTGCTTTTAGATGATCTTCATGAGTTCTGCCCTGTTGGCCTTGAATCATATTGGACACCCTGCCATGCACCATCTCCAGCCCATCTCTGTCCTTCAATAGGTGTGTGCTCCAGGACTGAGCATAGCACTCCAGATGGGGCCTCACCACTGACCTACGGAGAGTAAGGGGTGCAGCAAAGTGAAACTTTGCCAGCAGAGTTACCGTGAAGTTGTGAAAATTAAACTTCACAAAGCTTTAAATTCCCTCTGTCAGTGCTAAATTCAACTTTGCCGACATCGCAACATTTTTCTGGCAAAGTTGTACTTTTTTCCCCATGAAGCTGTAACGTGACTGGTGAAGACTGGTCACACGATGGGAAAAAGTACCACTTCACCATTGTGAAGTCGGCACTTTGAACTTTGAGAACTTGCCAGCTTCACAAAGTTCTGTCAAATCAAAGTTTTCTCAACTTCGCACATCCCTATAGATAGGTAGTAGTACCTCCTTTTTCTTGATGTCAATACCCCTTTCCATATACCCCAAAATCCCAGAATCTTATTAGACTTACTATAGGCTTGTTACTAATGATGCTTCCCATGTCCCTTTTTTATGCAGTGTACCGGCAAAACTTCGAAACGTGCAGTGAAGACCATTACAGCGACAACTTTGGGACTGTCACTGTAATGGTTCCACTGTACACTGGCACCAGTTTCACCAGTGCTTTCCCTCTTTCTAATCAACTCCCCCTTGGCGTTGATTATTAAAACTGTGGGGGGGGGGAAACAGTGATTTTCCAATGGGTGAAACTTTGATGATCGAAGTTTTACCCATCAATGTAGGGGAGTTCAACAACTTCATTGTCAAAGTGATGTGGTGGAGCCTTCTATGCTGTAGTGCTTAGTTTAACCCCTCCAAATCAGTACTCTGTCCTGTTTTTTTTCTTTACCCAGACATCTGTTCTTGCATTTTTTGGAATTGCATTGCAACTGCTAAATCTTAGACTGCCCTCTCTTGTCTTTGTAGAGTCCTCTGCCTTTCTTTGATCCCTTTGTCACTATCTACCCTACCACAGAGCTTCGTGTCATCTGCAAAGAGACATGACTTGCTCTGGATGTCCTCCCCAATGTCTCTGATGAGCATATTGAAGAGGACAGGACCCAGGACAGATCCCTGGGCACCACACTCATGACCTCCCTCTCTTCTGACTTGATCCCTTTTACCACCACCCTCTGCTTTCTTTCCTTCAACTAGTTTTCTACCCATCTAACTATGTCCCTAGCTGTGCCCAGGTCCTAAACTTCCTCAAGAATCTTCTGTGTAGTACTGAGTCAAAAGCCTTGTTGAAATCGAAGTAGAGTAAATCCACAGCATATCCCTTATCTACTACCTTTGTTATCCAGTCAAAGAAAACTATCAGGTTGGTTTGACAAGACCAACCTGCTGCAAACCCATGATGTTTACTATCTTGTAGATCATTGCTCTCTAGGAAGTCCAGAAGGTCTCTTCGACTAGTGACTCCATCAGTGTACGCACTACAGAGGTACCATAAGGTTAACAGGTCTGTAATTCCCTTGTTACTGCTTGTCCCCCCCTTATGTAGTGGAACTATGTCCACTACCCTTTAGTCTTTCAGAACTACCCCTGTCTGAATTAAGCTATTATATAGCCTTAGTAGTGGTCTGACCAGTTCTACAACCAATACCTTAAGCACTCGTGGGTGCATCCCATCCAGCCCTAAGGCTTTATCTACCTTTAGGGCTTCAAGCATCTTCTGGTTCTTTTCTCTGGTAAATACTCTCTGCCTCATTGTAGGAATGCTCCTGACAGCTGTTCATATGCCACTTTCAGTCAATCATCAATCAAGATTTATTTATGAAAGGCGCCTTTCTACAGTTCAAGGCACCTGTACATACAAACACATCAACAATAAAATCACAGACTATAAATATATAAAACAATAAGTTATCACAATAAACCAACTGTTATTAAAATGATGGAAACATAATGCTTTGTCACAAACAGCTAGACCAAAAAGGTAGGTTTTCAGTTCAGTTTTAAAACTTTGGATGGTAAAGCATTCTCTTATCCGGGCACTAGACAGGTGGCACATTGTCTTCACTTGTGAAGATGGAGTACAAGTAATCATTAAGGACGGCATGTTTTTATTCATCTTCCTCTAGCACCCTCCCCCCTTGTAGCCTAACAAAAGCTCACACCTGCTTCATTGTTTCCTTAATATACAGTATCTGAAGAATTGTTTTCCCCACCCTTGACCCTCTCTGCACTACACAGCTCCACGTCTGCCTTTGCCTCCCTGACTGTCTTCTTTGCTTTGCTAGTTTTTATTTGGCACTCTCCCCATTCCTCTTCCCTGCTTTTCCTTGTGCCTGGTGAAAATCTTTTTTATTGTCCTTCACTGCTTCTCATACCCTTCCCAAGAACCATATTAGTCTCTTGTATTCGTTGTTGTTTTGGAACAGTTCTAATGCATGACTTTGTTGCCTCAAGAATGGTCTCCTGATTGCCTCCCATCTTTCCTCTACACCTTCAATGCTATCCACCGTGGTCAATTTGTCTCAGACCACCTCCATCATCTGGTTAAAGTCTACTCTTCTGAAATCCATGAATTCAGTCTTTATATTAGGGTATTCTGGTCCCGAGTGCCAGCCTGAACCAAATGTGTTTATGGCTGCTGGACCCCAGCGACTCTCCTACCCTCACTCCATTCACCATCTCTGACTTAATGAGCACCAAATCAAGAACAGCCACCTGTCTAGTGGGTTCCTTAACCAGCTGCATAAGCAGACAATCCTGCAATGTATCCAACAGAACTAGACTTCTGGTGCACCTGGCTGCTAGAATGCCCCAATCAGTAGCTGGCAGGTTCAGATCACCCACCACCACCACTTCCCCCTTCTTCACTTCCCTTGTCAGCTCTTCCCCAAGCTCCCTGTCTCTTTATTCCCCTTGTCCTGGTGTTCTCTAGATCACCCCACCCATATTTTCTTGCCTGCGGGTGCCATGAGGTGAACCCACAGTGACTCTGTTTCCCTTTTGTTTATCCTGATGTGCCCATCCTCCACTGCCTCTATGCCCTCCCTTTCATCTAGGGCTCTGTCTTCCCCTTTTCCTTTCCCCTATGTCCTGTCTAAACATTGTGTGGCTATGAGGGCCACCTCAGTGTTTGCCACCAATTAACCAGATTTCTGGCATTAAGACAGAACCCTTTCTACTAGTTTCATCTCCTCTTTTGCTTTTTTTGTAACACTACACCTACATTCCATCCCATTCTCCTTCCCTTCTTAATTTTCCTATTGCTTTCAGACTCTGAGAGCCCTCCCCCTTTTGCCTGTTCCTCTACTCTTTTTGAACCTTAAACTTATTTTTACCCACCTTCCTGCTACCAGTTCTCAGTACGGGGGAGCGCCAAGTAGGTTCCCTTTACTCCTTCTCCCCTTCTCTCCCTGTACCATGGTTCCACTAGCCTCAGTGTCAGATGTATTATCTGCTCATGTATTATATAGACTACCTGTCCAATGCCACCTGAAGCACGCCATTCCTCAGTAGCTGAAAAAAGAAACCATTTCACAATCACTGCCCTGGACCCAGTTCCTCTCCAGAAGTACCCCAATCCCCATCACCTCCGACAGTCCACTGTACCTAAACACAAATGGATCAAATGCAGTTTGAGAGTATTTTACAGATCACACCACAAATCCATTTAAATCACACTTCCTAGGCAAACAAAGCCAAATTTAAGAAGAATAAAAACTAATAACGATTACATTAAAACAAAAACCTTAGAAGGACTCTGGCTTTAGAAAATAGCACGTCCTCTTCATCATCATTATCCTGACCCTTCCTCAGTCAAGAAACACATTTTCCTCATCCTGCATCACTCTGTCATGTTGTTTACACTAGCTTGTTCCCTGTCTGAATACAGCACAGATGGTACAATAGGACTAGTGTTTATTACTGTAGGTGGTAGTACTGTACATCATGGGATGGACATTTGCTTGACTACCTTTAGGCAGCTGTAGATAATGATATTTAATATCATCTTCACAACTCATCATGAGTTTATGAACAACACAACACCAGCTGCCAGAGCCAGTTCCCACAAAGCCAACTGTGTGCCGTGGGCAAGGACAATTTCCTGTCTCCCTAGAGTCACACTAGCTAATGCTATTTATTATCATCTTCACGATTCATCCCATGCTAATTCAGAAATCATATGTTCTTGTCATATAAATAAAAGAAATACATTTAAAGTATAAAAAAAAAACTTACATCACCGTTACCTACTCCGATACATTTATTGTCAGGTCACTCACATAATGAGGTCATGCTGTGCCGTGTTTCTCTGGCAGTACCAGCAGAAGCACAAGAAGCAATGCCTCCGCAGTGATTTCACAACTAACTGGGGAATTCTGATGGCTCTTAAAGTTCAGCCATTATCCATTGTGGAAGACACTGGTTTTCAAAGACACTTGTATGAAGATAGGAAGCATAAATGCAACATTCCATCATGTTACACACTGTCAAGGTATGCCAGGCTCAGACCTTGTACATGGTGATTTGTGCTACAAAAGCTTATTTTGTTTCAGCCACCATATAAATAGGCCTCCAAAGTGCACAATGAGCAACCCTTCCCATGGTGAGTCCACTTAAGTGTCACACACACCATTATTTATTATCTTCTACAGCAATCTAATGAAGAAAACAATCATTGTATTATACACCTTTTCTTGGTATATTAACAAAATAATAATACTACAATGACATTAAAATAAAAACCACATAGGTTGACTAGTTCTGAACACAAAATATTCATCATCACAAATCCTGTTGTCTTGTCATAGAAATAAACATTAAATAAAAATTAATAACAACAGATTTGTTATATTACTATAATCAACATATTACTGTTTGTTGCTTAATATAAAACACATAAAATAAAAAAAGAGAAAGTGATATAAAATAATAATCATTATAAAAACATAATTATAAACTGATGGCACTACAAGAAAGGCTATGATAACTGGCATGAGGAAAAGTGGAGAGTCAGAGACTATAGCAGAGCATATGTCTTGAGGTCAACAACAGTATTACTGTAGCACACTGTGGGTTTTGCAGACTCTGTCACAATACCAGAAACACAACCATGTAACCTTATTGCTCCGTTGTTAGAGCACAGGGACAGTATTCCGGGGGCCAGGGTTCCATTCACAGTAAGTCACAAACATGTTTTATGTACTACAGTTTGTGGTGTAAATTGCTTAGCAGTGACTAATACTGTACCAAAAACAGCTAATTGTCATCTCAATCATTCCTAGTTGCAGGATTTGCAATACCAGAGAAAGAAACTGTGTCTGGGGTAGTCAAGTCCAACCATATGAGTCTAAGGCGCCTCAGTTCAGTTCCCAGTAGGTCACATTATTTCTTGCACTACTACAATGTGTGATCTAAATTGCTAAGCAGTGGCTAATACTGCACCAAAAACATCCAGTTCAATGGCTCATGCAACCCGAATAATGTTATGCTTTTCCAATTGTATTACAATGTTGTGGCCATTCACAATCTTTATTCTATTAGGAATTACCATCCTGTAGGGGTACTGAAGGCAAGGAACCCTGTAATGGGGTTCCACCCCTAGAGGTGGCATGGGAAGGGTCCCTTGGGTAAAGGTACCTTAGGAAGGAACCCCCTGGGAGTAGAGAGGCAAGCTGCTGGAGGAGAAGGAGGAGGGAGGATGATGTGGCAAAGAGAAAGTGCTTCAGAGGGAGGCTAAAAGAAGCTGCCTATATGGCTCAGGAAGTAGGCGTGGCTGGTTGCTCACCCATTGAACTGCATGCGTAGTCTTTTAATTCAATGGCCCATGCAATCAGAATAATGTTATGCTTGTGCAACTGTATTACAATGTTGTGGCCATTCATACTGTCTGTTCCATTAGGAATTATCACCCTGTAGGAGTACTGAAGGAAAGGAACTCTGTATGAGGGTTCCACCCCTAGAGGTGCTGCAGGAAGGGTCCCTTGGCTAAAGGTACCTTAGGAAGGAACCCCAAAAGAATTGTAGCAGCGATTGACGACTAGGAGGTAGAGAAACAAACTGACAGTGACAGGCAGCTTAATGAAACTTAAATGAGACACACAAGTTAGCAGAATGGCTCCACTAATAGGGCTTGCACTGATGACAGCAAGGGGGTTTGTAAGAAGAGAGGGAATGACTAGTAGGGCCATCATCTATCTCCATCCAACAGCAGAACCTACCTAAGTAAGCTAAGCGTATTACTAAAACTAAGTATTGTGATCTGTGGCAAGTAGGAAAGAAAAAAAAAAACTTTGAGGAAGAAATCTCTGGGAATCCAAAGCTGAGATCACCTTCCCTGCAGGCTTGGGCTATTTTATTTAGTGACAGTAGGGCTGCTACATTTGAAATTCAATTCAAGAGAGTGAAAAATATTCCAATTTGGTGGTGGGCTCTCACTCTATCCCTCTCACGAGAATGCCATGAAGGGTTGCGAGGGTTCTCTGCAACAAGCACCTATAAGGCTGGAGGAGGAGAGCAACAACCACTGAGGCACTCAGCAGGCTTACCAATCTAAAATACAAACCAGGTGAACCAGAGGCAGTCATAGGGAGAAGCATTTGAGAGGCAATGATAGTAAATTAATACTACAGCCACAGGGGGAATGCACGTAACCACTCTTCACTATTGTTGTAGGAAATTGGAAAATTTCACCCAGTGAAATATTTCACAGAATTTGTGCATTTCGTGAAATATTTTGCAGGGTGGAATGCAAATTTTCGCCCGGGGATGGGCAAAATTTCACCCTCAAACTGGCAAAATTTGCAGCTCACAGGCGAAATTTCACCACCCGCAGGTGAAATTTCTCAATTTTGCCAATGGTCACCAATCTTTAAAAAAAAAAATCCTCTCCCCGTCCCTGGTGCCAGTGGTCCTCCTCCTGGCCGATCACCAGCCAAATTCAAGAACCCCCCCCGTCACCCCCAGGCCCCCAGCCCCGAATCTTTAAAAAAAATGAATCCCTTCCCCTGTCCCTGGTGTCTAGTGGAAACCCCCCAGGCTGATCACTGGCCAAATTAAAGAACCCTCCCACCCCGTCCAGTCAGTCCCAGTTATTTCCCTCCTCTCACACGTGACCCCGCCCTCAGTCTCAAAATAGTATCCTTTTCGTCCCTGGTGTCTAGTGGATTCTCACTCACTACCATGTTCCAGTCAGAGCTCACCTTGCCCCTCAGTACCTGAACAGGCAGCTCCACTCCACCTTTATGGTCGGGAAGCCCAGCTGAGTGTTAAATGAATGAGCGCATGCTTGTACAGCCACTGCGCCTCATTTATTGAGCACTCGATGGGCTGCTGACCATAGAGGTGAGTGGAGGGCAGTGCCAGTGGCCCAATCAGGGTACTTGGGGGAGTGGAGGGCTCTGACTTAAGACATGGTGGGGGGCCACTAGAAACCAGGGACAGGGAAGGGGATTGATTTTTTTCAAAGATTGGGGGCCGGGGGCCCAGGAGTGATTGGGGGGTTCTTGAATTTGGCTTGTGATTGGCCGGGGGGACCACTAAACACCAGGGATGAGGAGGGTATTTTTAATTTTTTTTAAAGATTGGGGGATGGGGACAGGGATAACTCAGAGTGACAGGGAAGGAGGGTTCTTGAATTTGGCAGGTGATCAGCTGATGGGGGGGGGACACTAGACACCGGGAAAGGAGAAAATAAAATATAAATGATGGGGCATATGTGGGTAAAATTGTGGGTGCAATTTCATGAAATATTTCATTGGGTGAAATTGCCAATTTCGTGGCAATTTCACTGGCAATATAAAATTTCGCAACATCTCCACTCTTCATAGCTAGTCATAAATTCCACTTCAAGAGGCGCCGCCACACATGAACAGCTAAAGCTCCACCTGGAGTAAGGATATTCCCAATATAGGCAAGAAAGGAAGGACCCCACTCAGGCATCACACACCCAGGATGTGGACTAGGGTATAGAGTGAGACCATCAGCTGAGAGTGAGCTAAGAGCCAGTAAATTGATGAGCATGGTTGGCTAGTCTCTTCCAGCAGTGGAGTAGGCCATACATGGTAATGCAAGGAGTACCAGGTAATATGCAGCATGGTAAATACCTTTAGTAATGGTACAGGCCATACATGGAAATGCAGTGAGTAACAGGCAATGTGCAGCATGGTAAACAAATAGTACGCAGAAGCATGATGGCAATAGGAATTGCACAAACAGCTCAGGGTAACCTGGTCCTTTAGTCAGTGTGAGGCTAGCCTACCAGTCCATCAATGAGTGCCAATTAAAGGTGACATAAATACCCGGAGGATTTTAGTGGCAAAGGCAGTATCCAAACATGAGGTAATCAAACTACATGGGGCCACGACTCTCCACTATATCCCCCCATCCTCTGCCATAGGAAAAAACAAAGAAGCCACAGTAAAGTGCCGTGACCCACAAACAGATAGTAAAATAGTTTACAGTGACAGCTGTAGCTGCGCTGACCTCCAGAGTATAATGAAGAGCATTGTACAAATAGTAAATAGTTTGCAGCAGTAATGAGTTATATAGCTTCCAGCAGTAGCTGAGCTAAACAAGCATAGGACTTTGTATGCATGGGCAGTAATGCACTGAAACAACAATAATAATTGCTTGCTACAATTGCATTTAAGCAGGTTTGAATCATATGGTGAATGTAATATAGAATTGCATTAGACTCTGGTTTGAGTCCCACTAAGTACAAGTAAACATGGTTGGGCAGATTGAAAACCCCAAAAGGCTGCATGCAAGCAAAGCACCTTGGGCCAAACAGCAATCAAGATGGTGAAGCAAAATAATGACTCAAAGGTCAAAACAGGTAAATTCAGAAACTTGCTGCTAAAAGGCCTGCAGATAGAAGCTGAGATCAGGCAGCTAGGAGGATAGCTGAAAGTTGTAGAATAGCAATGCAGTAGTTGGGCCCAGCTGACCAAACACAGAATAAATAGAGCAGAACACACTGAACTCCAATACTGAATGAGTAAAGCATGAGCAGGAAAGGGAAACAGGGATTAGCTGCTAACTAAGCAGCACAGCCAAGACCAGGTGCAATCAATTAAAGGAGAAACTCAGGAGGCAGTAAGAGCAGAGTGAGCTGAAACATGCAGGGGGAGTTGAAACAGGCAATAGCAATTGCAGGAAAACAGAGGGCAGGTAGGAACCAGAAGCACAGGCTAAAATAAACACAATGCAAACAAGGGCAACACAATGCTAGGAAAAGGAGAAAGCTCCAAAAGAAAACACAAAAGAAAAAACACAAACAGGACAACAGGAAAACAAGAACACAGGGGAGCACTCAGCAGTGGCTGGAACCAAAAAACAATACCAACCAAGGCAGGAGACAGGCATAAAAGAATCCAGCAGAACCAGAGTCCAGAACAAGCAAAGCCGGGAAGGGGGTGCAGAGGAGTAATTTTGGTGTAAAGGTTGGGGGGGAAAACCTCATTGTCAACCAGCCTCAGATCGTGAGTGCTGTGCTACCCACCAAAAGTAAATTATCTATAGAAAAATACCATTATTTCTATCAACATTCCTTTGAAAGCTAATACATACAGGGAAAACACTGAAGATGATATTTACACTGAAGTCTTTACTTCAAGTATATTCTACCTCCCTGGCACCCTCTACCCATCAATGTCCTTCTCTTTAGCAAGCTACCAATTCCTGGCGTCTAACAGCCCCCCCATTGCAGGCACTGGCCCACCCACCACATAACCAAAAGGTCTGGTGCTGCGGGAGACCATATGGTGGCTGGCACAGCCCAACTCTCACCTCCTCAGCCAGCCGCCAGATGGGGAGAGAGGGAGCGTGTATCCAATGAACAGTACAGGGTGCATGTTCCCTGCATTGTACAGGGAGTGTGGACTGTGTACTGTACAGAGTGTGTGTTCCTTGTGCAGTACACAGGCCACATGCTCTCTGTACAGTACAGGGTGCATGTTCCCTGTATTGTACAGGGAGTATGGACTGTGTACTGTACAGAGTGTGTGTTCCCTGTATTGTACAGGGAGTATGGACTGTGTACTGTACAGAGTGTGTGTTCCCTGTATTGTACAGGGAGTATGGACTGTGTACTGTACAGAGTGTGGGTTCCTTGTGCAGTACACAGGCCACATGCTCTCTGTACAGTACAGGGTTCATGTTCCCTGTATTGTACAGGGAGTATGGACTGTGTACTGTACAGAGTGTGTGTTCCCTGTATTGTACAGGGAGTGTGGACTGTGTACTGTACAGAGTGTGGGTTCCTTGTGCAGTACACAGGCCACATGCTCTCTGTACAGTACACAGTCCTCACTCTGCAAAATGCAAGAGATGCTTGACTTGTAATGTACATTGGACGTGTGCTCCCTGTGTTCCCTTTTGGCAGCTGACTGAGTGGGCGAGATGTGGACTGTGCAGGTCACCGTATGCTCTCTCACCACACCGGCCCTTAGGTAAGGGGGGACTTGGTAGGGGTGGCTTATCAGTGCCTGCAGTGTGAAGGGGGGAGCCGCTAGACACCAGGGAATGGGTAGCTTGCTATAGGGACTAGATCAGTGGGAGGGGGATGCCACTAGGAGGTAATTTATGATACTGGGTCCAGTGATCAGAGGGCATGTGGGAACCAGTGGACACCAAGAGCATAACTTCACATGTATGGGCTGACAATCAGAGGGTGGGGCCCACTAAGCACCAGGGACTGCTTCCCTTCTGCGGGTATTGGCAATCAGGATGGGGTGGAGCCTGTCATGGGGGCACAAACCTGCTGCTGCTTTTAAAGCAAATGTGCCCATGATGGAGCAATACAAAATAAATTACAAAATAAAAATAAATTACAATGCAGCTGCTCGCCTGCTCCAACCTCCTATTTAATATTATTCTGGTTTACAAGCAGCAACAAGCATTTGTCGATGCCAAATGTTTACTTGCAGGTATTTGCAGTGGTGTTTGGTACTGGTACTGGCTTCAGAGGAGAGAAAGGAGGCAACAGTGAGAGTGGTGGGTGCCGCATGGTGGAAGCTGGAACATAAATGGTGCCAGGACTGATCCCTGAGGTACTCCGATCATCACCCCCTCTCCCCAGATTGGCTCCCATTACCACCACCCTCTGCCTCCTGTCCATCAGCCAGTTTTTAACCCAGTTTATCAGCTTGTGCCCCGTGGCCAGACTATCCATCTTGTTAATCAGCCTTCTATGTCAGATGCTGTCAAAGGCTTTGTTGAAATCAAGGTAGATAACGTCAACCGTCCATCCCTGATTTATTTCCTTAATGAGGAAATAGTATTTCCAACCCTAATGCCCCCTCACCCCCAACCTGCAGAGACTGACAGGCGTTGAGGGTGTGCCTTTCGGTCATCAGCTGTAACACTCAAGCCATTCCACCCCCATCCTGCAGACACTGACAGGCACTGCGGTGTGCCTTGGGGTCTTCGTCCCTAATGCTTACCCAATTTCATAATGAAATAAGCTGAGATGGGTACAGTATAAGAGAATGGGGTGAACACTGGGGCCGAAGACCTGAAGACACACCCTGATGCCTGTCACTGGCTGCAGGGTGGGGGTGGGGGTGGAATGGCATGATCCTTATGACCGATGAACCTAAGGCACACCCCTGATGCCTGCAGTCACTATGGGGGGGGCGGCGTTACAGTTGCAAATCCTAATGCCTCAGGTGTTTGTTGGTATTTTCACTCCAAATTTTCAACATGGGCTTTATGGGACCCCACCTCATGAACAGTGGCACTATCATTTCATTACTCAATCTCAAAAGATGATTTTGTGCAGTGACTGTGTCATTTGGCAAAACAGGTGCAAAAACACATTTCGAGCAGGATGAGAAAAATGGCATCTATACTATTCATGAGGTGGTGTGAAAAACTGGCAATGTTGAATATTTGGAATGAAAATATTAAAATTTGCCGAAGTTATGCGCATGCGTATCGAAATTTCAATGACCGCATGTAACTCTGGCGTTTTGGGGTATATTTGTACCAAATTTTCAACATGGCCTATTTGGGACCTCACCTCATGAACAGTGATACTGTAATTTCATTAATTCAGCCTGAAAGTTGATTTCGTACAGCAACCATGATATTCTGTGCCACAGGTGTGAAAACATGTTTCAGGCAGCATGTGAAAAAATGAAAGCTGTACTGTTCATGAGGAGGTGTGAAAATGGTAATGTGGAAAATCTGGAGTGAAAATATTAAAAATTGGTGAAGGTACGAGCGTACGTAAAAACTGCGCAACGCACATTCATAATGTGGTAATTTGGGGAATTTTTTTCACCAAACTTTCAAAATGGACTTTTTGAGGCTTCCCCTCATGAACACTGGCACCGTCATTTCATTATTTGTTCTCGAAAGATGATTCTGCATAGTGACCGCAAAATCCCCTTTAGGGACTGAGGAACAAAATGTCAGTGCCAGTGTTCATGAGGTGGGTTCCCTAAATGGCTATGTTGAAAATTTGGGGCAAAAATTCCCCAAAAATAGCTGAGATATCAACATAAATTGAAACCCCCATTGATAGCCATTATATAGTACTTATCTTCATTCTTCAGTTAGCAGTTCGGCTTTGAAGTGTGCAGACATTTCCCGGTCCACAGAAGATGCACCCACTGACCTCTGGAGGTAAGTAAAGGGTAAGGAGGGTGCAGGGAGGCAGGTGCACAGCGGGAGGGCCGGGATGGGGAGGGGTTGGGGGAGACAACAAGTGACCGATTTCTTTTTTTCAGGTATAGAAAACAAAAAATTAGTTGTGGGACCATTTTCTGTTTTGCAGGGTAAATATAGCACAGACTTTGACAGCAAATAAGGACTGCTTGGTGCACACAGTCTGGCCATTTCTAATGGGAGGGGGTATAGATATGGTAACACTGGGAGTGGGCTCCCCAATATCCCCAAGGATTGGGCGTACAGATATAGGGATACTGGGAGTGGGCTTCCCAGTGTCCCTCAGTGGTGGAGTTGAGTTTTTTTAATTGCTGACATGGGGATTGGGCACGCCAATGTCATCTTTAACAGAAAGCTGCACCGCGGCTAATGTTGAGGTGGTGGTGGGAGCCGAGAAGCGAGCACTGGGAGAGAAACCTGCACCACAGCTAACATTTAAGCTTTTGGATGGGGGTCAGAGGAGTGAAGATGGGCTGTAAATCCAGCAATGTGCATTAGTGTGCACTCTAAAGCACATGGCCAGAGTTCGGGCTACAGAAATAAATGAAGTGCTCCCATTGAAGCAGTTCATTTCTTGGAAGTCCAGTCACGCCAAGTCAGCAAAGCTGAACTGCTGTCATGACCAGAGTGCCTGGTTATTGGTGTGCACTGCCAAACCCATTGCAGTTTCAGCTGTAATTGACTTGGCAGTGACTCACCTCTCATTTCCTGTATTGTCCCAAGACGTTCTTTTTGCGCAAGTACAAGTGAACATAAAAATTACATTGTGTGGCTGACTGCTCTGAGTCCTTATTTTGTTTAAAGCAACAGTTACTGCTGCTTTAAACATATTAAGGAAGGAGAAACAGCCACACTGGGTAGTTTCTTTTTTTGTAAAACAACAAAAATGGCATATCCCCTGCCTTTCATGCTCTCCACCTGTTCACGCTACACACTGTTCATCCACCCACCTATAAGGTTTGATTTTTTTTTTCTAAATTACTTTAACTTAGTAACACAGAAAACACTTGCTGAAAGAAAAAATACTGAGACTGGAGTTGCATGTTAGGCTAACTGTAACATCCACCTCACCCAGCTAGCAGTCCCTACCGAAGCAGATATAGTCAGATGACACAAAGGAGAGGTGCTAGACAGCATTTTAAATCAGACAGTCACAGGGCCAACACAGCAGACCACCAATAATCATAAACACCACCTACCCTTCCCTTCTGCAGACTGGAGCTAAGTTAGTTCAAGCTGAGAATCTTTTGTAGGTTAGAACTGGTTGTACTGGTCACTGGTAGAGCCAGACACTATAGTAGCAGGGGAAGAATACCATCAGAAAGAGGTCACAGATGGCAGCAGACTTCTTTCCTGCTCCCTGACTTGCACCAGATCAGTTTAATGGCCACTAGCGTGTGGCCCCTGACAGCTGACACACTGACTGTGCAAACTCACTGGTAGAATTCCATCCCTCCACCTCCTCTGCACGGTACCTGGGCATGACAGATGTGGCATCCCACACCCACCAAGCAAATCATCCATTCATTCACCACCACCAGTAACCTCTTACCTCCCTCAGATTCATAGTTCAGCTCCAGCAATACTGTCCGCAACTTTCAGCTGGCACAGCAGCACAGGGTGGGATTCTGGCTTGGGAAAGAAAGAAAGAATAAATCCTTCACAATAACAGGAGCCCAGCTTCATCTTCAGATTCCTTGACTCCTCCAACCAACTCAAGCTACTCCATCCCTCAGGCCAGGCAGCGGCAGCAGCATTCATTTTAACCTAGGCTCATTTGGACCTAGGCTCTCTCCTACCCTCTTCTACCCTACTAGTGGATGTGATTGCCGGACCCAGGTCTTGTGTAACTGTATCTCCCATCAGGTTTCTGGCTCCTAACTATTGCATAGGTCACCTGGAACAAGTCTTACCCTTCCATGCCTTTCTGTGTCTTTTTACTGTTGTAAATTTTTCCTACCTTTCTCCTTTTTTGTTGCCAGAAAAATGTAACATCTGACTCTTGAATGTACTAGACCTGTTACTACTCTGTATAATAGAATCATTGTTTTCTGTACTAAATGTTAAATGTACTATTTTTTATGATCTATATTTTGTCTCATGATGTCGAACCTTTGTAAACGAGCCTCTGGCTCAAAGGTATTTCCGAAAACTAATAAATAAATAAGTAAGAATAGTGGCACCACAGTTCTCTCCTGAAGCCAGCAGTCTCCCGCTCGTTATTTGCATTTACACTGCTTCCGGGTGCAGTCTGTCATTTCTTCCCTCCCTGCTGCATCACTTCTGCTCCATTCTGGTTCCAGCCAGCCTACTTTATGCAGCAATGGTTCCCTCCCTTCCTGTTCTGTCTAAGAGGGTAGTGCTGCACTTTCTCATGTCTCTCTCTCTCTCTCTCTCTCTCTCTCTCTACTCTCCCAACACAAATGGCTTGCTTTGCCTGCTGCTTCTGCCATGCAGTGCAGAAGGTGCCTGTTCTCTTCTTCTGCTCTGAAAGTCCACCTGACCCTTTTCTGTTCCAGGATCCCAAGCCTTCCAACCCACCAGCAACAAAAGTAAGGGGCTGAAGTTGGGGGGGGACAACAATGATGAGCTGAATTGTTGGGGGGGACTTGTGCCCCCTTTCCCCACCTATAATTACTCCTCTGGGAGGGGCAAAGTCCCAAGGGAGAGAACAAATCAACAGAGCCTCCAGCTGGCAAAGAGAAAGTGCTTCAGAGAGATTTGGCTGAAAGGAACTGCTTATATAACTCAGGAAGTAGGCATGGGTGGTTGCTCACCCACTGAACTGCAGGCATAGCCTTATAATTACTGGTGACCCCCTTTATCAACCTGTTTTCAGATTCTGCAAAACACTGTAATAACCCAAAATTGGGTTATTAAGGCATTTCTTAAAACTTCCTCTCACTAGCAGTGTCATTCTCTGTAGTGAGCCACTTTATTGGCCCTTACTCCCTCTGTGGGTGGGCTGAAAATATCAAAAAACATGGCAGCTAAAATTTCCCTTTGCGATGGACAGACTAGTCTTTGAAGTAATCCTAGACCAGCTGCAGTAAGTAATTTTTATTAATTATCTGGTTAATCTTGCCTTTCGGGGGAAACAATTTAAAAAAAAAAGCTATCTGGTTGATCCTGCCATTGTTGCGCTTCGGTTGAGGCTTCTCCTGACCCAGCGTGCTCTCAAACAGCTGTTGTTGCGCTTCGGTCAGGGCTTCTGCCCAACCCCGTGCACTCTCAAATGGGACTGCTTCCTCACAGTCAGCAGTATTATTTTTCTCAACAAAAAATAAAAAGAAAGTTTCCTTAGTGCACAGGGAGTGTGAGTGTGTGTGTGTGTGTGTGACAGTGTCTGTGAGACAGTGTGTGCATGTGTACGTGTGTGTGTCTTTAAATAGAGGGCATACTGAGACATTGAGCAAACTCTGCACCAGTAATTATAAAAAATAAAAATTTAGCAACTGTGTGGTTATGGATTTTTTTACACACCCTCGGGGTGTGATGACTACAAACCTCTCGTGCTTCGGGCCTCTCAAGGTTTATGGGTCATCACACCTCTTGGGTGTGTAAAAAAAAATCCGTAACACACAGTTGTCTATCTATTATTCTCTATTTAATTGTCAATACCACAAACAGTAACCCATAACAGATGCATGCCAGCAGCACCTGTCACAAGTTAACTTCAGTAAATGACATTCATTGCTGATCTCACTGCTTTTACACCCACAGTTGTTGGTAATCTGTTTTACCCTGTGCAATTATTGCACTGGGAGCCAAAGTGGTTTAGCAAAATCAGCAAAGCCAAAGTAAATGTTCAGGGCCCAAGTGGAAGTTAACATGAAGATAGCTCTGGCCCACTTCTCTCACTCTTATTCTTCATGTGTGCATTGGGCATTCTGTGGCTTTTTCAGGACTTCCACACATTTGGAGTGGTTCTTCCCTGTTCTTTTGTGTATTTGCCCAAGCAGGCAGCTTAAACATATATATTTTTTTATTAGTAACTTGGATTAAAACCTTAGAGCCATAGAATCTTTTACAAAGGTTCTACATCGAGAGTTAATAAAAAGAAGATGGAAACAACATTGGAATAGGTTTCGCAGTACAGGGTAACTTAAACACAAGAAACAGTTCAGCCAGACATAGTAGTAGATACATGTTCCATTATTTGTATCCTTTCATATCTGTTATCAGTTCCTGAAGATTAAATGCATTTTGCTGAAACTGAAAGACACAAACTTTCTGCAGATGAAGAAAAATCTCTCCATGGAATAAACACGTTTCTGATTCAGCTTACTCCTATGAGCCAACAAATTAAATCTAACAGTGAGCTTCAGCTCTTTTGTAGGCACAAACATCTTGTACTAAAACAGTTTTCTCAACACAGTACAAAGCTGTTAGATCATAGTCTGAGAATAAACTTAAGAAAAATTGTTTTCTGAACAGAATTAAATCATGTGTTACTTACTTTGTATATATAACGAAATGTATGATCGAAAAATGGATTTATGTGGCTGGCAGTGGAAGAGGTAATAATTTATTCTATAGTCAGTATACTGTTCTACAGTATATTAAAACTGTGACTGATACAAATAGTGTCACATAACATAATGCTTTTGCCTTAACTGCTGGTGACTAATTTGAGTCTTGGGTAAGGAATTAAGGGTCATAAATAGCATAATACATCAATGCACCTTCTTTTAACCCATTACATAATAGATTTGCCTTACCTCTTATCCCACATACAGATGCGATCTTGCATTTGCACTGATGCATTTGACCTTGCTAGTCCTCTCCAAACACACTGATGCCTGTTCATGCTGTTCCTACTAGTGTAGCCACCCAAGCTTGCCAGCTGCTACCTCAGACAGCATAATGCTCATTGCAAAGTTCATCAATTTTTTTCTGCACAGTCTATAAATAAAACAAAATAAGTCTCAATTAAATTTTCAGCACTCCGTTGCACTGTACCATAAGGGTAGCACATCAATTCAGCTAATCAATTACAGCAAAGTAATAATAGCAATTCATTGTTAGCGACTGCAGTAACAGAAACCGTGTAATGTTAGCTATGCAGAATTACAGTAATGGCGACATAATAGCTTACCTCCAGGGTCCAAGTGCATCTTGGAAGATGTTATATTAGAAATGGGGGGGGTTCAGGGGCACAGACCCCTGGGGGGGGTGCTGGGGGCTGTGCCCCTCACAAGACACATTATGGTGATAGACAGGAGCATTAATGAGGAGCAGAGAATAGCGGCGGTGAAGCTGGAGCAACCTGTTTCGGGAGGAGCAGCAGGGGGTAGCAGATGTCGCTACCAGGATTTAACAGAATGCCTTTCTCAGGTTGTCCGGGAGTACAGTACATGCTCCCGGTATGACTGTTTGCATGGATTAGTGTATAACTTTCAGCTCCAGATGTGAATTGTGAGCTGTAATTGCCTGTGTCGAAAATGTCGGTTGCTATAATTGCCATCGCTATACCATTTTTGCTATAATTGCACTCGTTATTATTCATTAGCTAAATTGACATGAAACCCACATTAAGTACACTCAACAGAAGGGTGCATTAACAAGTTTAATATATACTGTATATATATATATATATATATATTTTTTTTTTTTTTTTGCTACTGTACTATACTTTCTGTTTCTGCATCTTTACTGTTGCCCATTGTTACTGTATTATATGTTTATTGTGGTAGTAGGGGTGTCTTATTATATAAGAATGTTAACTTCCACTTTCTGGGATGACTGAATCACTCAGATTTGCTTTGCAGTCCTCTCACCTACACTGTACTATATAATGTTCTTACACAGGTCAGAGAATATAACAATTCGGCATTATTTAATTGTAAGTTTTTTCCTTAAATTGTACATGCTGTAGCTTGTAAGGAAATGCACACACTACAGTGCTGGAGTAACTAACAGTACATGTGATTCAGGAACAATTATTTTTGCCAAGGACTATTAGCACGTATTGTAGAGGCCCAACAATGAGATGAACAGTGAGGCATTTCAGTTGCTGTGGTCCTATGCTAATAGAATAGACTTTCTATTTGGTAATGACCCTGTCATGTGGAGAAGAGGGGCAACCTACAGTATGTTCTGCTTTTCTAATGTTCATCCAAGTTTGTGTGCTATAAGACATGCAGAGGTATTGCACGATGCTGAGGAGAAAATACACATTATAATGTGATTTGCTTCTAATAAAATACAGACACTGCAGGTCTGACCCAAAACACAGACACTCCAGGTATGACCCAGTGCTGCTTTAAGTCATTTACACATTAGGTACAGTAAGACCACAGACTACTGTTATATAGGAACTTTTTTTTACAGATGTTGAAGCCAAATATAGTTAAACATGAATGTTATAACACTAGTATGATTTGAGGCTGCATTTCCTGAATTACATGCAAGGCAAAGTTGCACAGTCAACGAATACTTTCCAAGCCTGTATCGTTACA
Source organism: Neoceratodus forsteri (assembly GCA_016271365.2). Classification (NCBI taxonomy): domain Eukaryota; kingdom Metazoa; phylum Chordata; order Ceratodontiformes; family Ceratodontidae; genus Neoceratodus; species Neoceratodus forsteri. Next base: position 431,912,719 of record CM057450.1, on the reverse strand, counting down.
CTCACCGTCCTGTATAGTGTATTTTATTCTTTTAATCCCCTCTAATCCCTTCCCTCCAGGTCACACCTGGAAATGAGATTTGGTTTAGTTTGCTTTTCCCAGGCAGTAGTTTTAAATAAACCATGTGTGAAGGTTTCTATGCATGCAGTATTTATAAATGTCACACAGTTGGGAAGCTTGTCTGAATTAAAGGCTGCTGACCTCCTTGGAGCCTAAGTCAGGACATTTACTATGAGTTCACTCATGCTGTATCCCTTTGTTTGCAATATCTTAACATGATGGTAGCCTCCCTGATGACCTAAAATTCCAGTAACCCATATGGTAGTTCTCAATGTTTTAATGCCTGCAGCATTTGTTTGGTTTCTGTGTATTTCTCCAAACCCAAACAAATCCACGGTACAGATTCAAACCCTTAGTGAAACACATCATGGATATGCAAATCCTTGTGTGGGCCGGGCTGACTGGACTTTACCAAAAACAAAAGTTTCCTCTCAAGAAGCCTTTTATATTTGTTCCAGCCAGACTGAGAACAACAAACTTCAGACATGTGTTTCATCCTATTTGGGGCTTCTCGGTGTAGTGTAGTCTCAGCCAAGGACCACGTCAGCATCAGAGGAAAACAAACATTTTAGTATACTATACTTGAGGGGTAGGATGTCAGCAGCACTGGCCTACTGCTGACAGGAAATGCTATCACTATAAGGTACTCTTCTTGGGTATACCATGTACAGGGCGACTGTGACTGAGCGCTTACAAAAAGGTGACTCAATCACAGTGCCTGCATACAGGGCTACCTGGCAGGGTAGTGAGTGGATACCGTGGTGGGTGAGGTAGGGCAAATGGATGTACGTGCTTATCTACGTGGCGGGTTGGGGAAGGGAAGGGGAGGGAAGGTATGTGGGAGGGGGTGTGGTGGGCAGCTGCTGAGCTGGACTGCTAGCGTGGTGGGGGTGGGTGGTTGCTTGGAAGGTGCAGGGTTCAGGTCCAGCATAGCAAGGCTTTTTTTTGCCAGTGGGCAGCTTGTTATTTTCCAAAGTTTTTCATCCTCCCTGACATGCACCACCCTGGAGTTGAGAATCCATTAGTGGGGGGCTGTGGGGAGTGCAGCCCCCCCCCACATTAAATAAAAATCCGTAGTTCATGGGCACTGTCTTTATCCTCACCGCAAGTGTGCTTCGCCGAAATTCATTTTAGGCAATGTACACGCGCTGTAATGGTGATCGCTGTTATGACGTGGAACCCTCTTCTTGTACTATTAAGGATATATGCCATCACTTCTTCAAGTTTCCTGATGGTTTCATTTACTCTGTGCTTGTATTCCAGAATAACTTAAATGCTGGGTAATTTACTCCAAAGGGCTAGAACCAGAGACGTTGCTTAACTCCTCTCGCCCCTCTCAATGTTTGAGACATGCGCCCTTCAAACTGGTGGTTTATGGTTCTGCACCAGACTCAGTGCTCCATCACATCTCCCTGGCCCTTAATAAGGCCTGCCAACTCCTCACAGGTGCTGCAAGGCTTACACACACCTGTGAGCTCTATTCACGGGCAGGGTGGCTCCAGCTGAAGAGCAGAGTTACAGTAAGTACCATACCTGTCTACTGGCCAAAACAGTCACACTAAATCTGATGCCACCAGGAGTCCAGAATCTTCTCAAGTGCCATGTAAGTGCCAGGCTGACCAGAAGCACCCACAACCAAATTTTCAGTGACCCTAGATGCCGCACTGCACAGGGTCAATGTGCATTCTACTACCATGCACCACACTGGACCAACATCCTTCTTTCAGCCATCTCCGATACCACAATCATTGGTGCTTACAAGCAAAAACTCAGGCAGCACCATGCCACAGATGACAACTGTGACTGTGTTGGCCAGTCATGATGACCAAAACAACTGTCCTACATTTGGGCCACCAGAAAGCAGTAGCACTTCGTGTTCCACCTAATACTAGGGCACCTACCTTCACAACACTTCATTGTCCCCCCCCCCGTTTACCCCCTTCCAATCCCCTCCCCACTGGGCACCCATTCCCCTCTCTGTCCCCACCCTCATGTTACCCCTGTCTGCTGTCTCCTAGCCCCATTGTCTCCAACCTTCTTCAAGTCTGTTCTTAAACCCTTACACAGGCATACACTTCACTATGCTGCAGCTGTGCCTGTTCTCCACTCTGTTTCTCCCCCCACAGGCATGCTTAACTCTCCAACCCAGGCACCTTCTCATCAATGCCATAGCAGTGTCTAAATGTTATACTTTAAGCTAAATGCTATCCCAGTCTTGTAATTCACACCAATTTATTGTCTACCTAGCTTGTAATGTATTGTTTTGTATCAGTGCAATTTTGTACTTGCTTGTAATGTAATGCCTTGTAATGTAATGCTATGTACCTGTTCAATTTTTTCTTGTAACTGACGTGGAACCTACAAATGAGCATCCACTCACAGGTGTTCTCCAAGACATCATTAAAATAAATAAAATACATGAATAAATAAACTCATACCAGCTGTCAGTAAAACTGGATAAGAATAGGTTAACAGTGCTAAAAACTACTTTTCCCAATTATAAACAAATTACCAATGAGACACACACACACACACACACACACACACTTAAAAACACATACATACATACGTGCACACACACACACACACACACACACACTTTAAAACACATACATACATGTACACACACACGCACACACGTTTAAAAACACATACATTACAGCTTGCAGTGACAGCACTTTGAATCAAGGGGCTTTATCAATTTTACAGTATGGAGTGGTGTCTACTGCTCCTGGGGGCCTTTTTTGATGTTACCACTGGCAGTGACAGCTCCAGGCATGGAGAGCCTTCAACAATGTTGCCACCAGCTGCAGTGACTCCCCTGTCAAACAGTTACCTGAACTGCCCCCCAAAATATTTATGGCCTGATCCCAGCTGTCAGTACATTGTCCTGGTGGGTAGATGGGTGCAAAGTTTAAAAACTTTGCTACACGTAGCACTGCACAAAGTGGCCTGACTTTGCACACCATGAAGTGCTTGTGTCACGTAGTTCTCCACCAGATGAACTGGGCAGCCAATCATTTGTTACTACTAGCACGTCATCATCAAATACATTCATTTTAAATGAATAATTGAAGACAACTGGTCATCACTGCAGGGGTGGTTTCTTTTTTTACAGGTGTCATCAGCTAGAGTAGTGTGGCATGTTTTTCTTGGCGTGATGGAGGAGGAGGGTGCTGGGTACCATTGGGTGGTTGGTTGGGTTGGGTGATGTACTATATATTTGAATGGGAATGGTATGGGTGAAAATTGGGATTAAAGTGGAACTATTGCTAATCTGCAAAATTAACTGTTATTTATTACTTTTTTTATCATTTATTTTTATATTTTTCCATTTGAATTCAATATGATAACAGAATTATTAAAAAAAAATAATTCATATTACACAATACACATTTAGTGTTATCTTTTTTGTATGGTGTGCCTAGACCAAAATCATTTTTGGGGCGGGGGAAGAAATTTAAAGAAATACACATTCATTTGGAGTCACAGCAGCATATTAAATTTTCCAGAATTTTTAGAACTATCTCTTCTACTTAGTTTACATCCACCACCTGTTTTTTATAAAATTTATACAGTCAGAAACATTTTGTCTTCTTAGATGAGACTACCCCCTCCCCTCTCCAACCACCATATAGTCTCCTTTAATATATTCACATCTTATTTATCATTTCCTCCTCAAAAAGCATTGGTGAATTAACCTCATTTTTACTGTCCTGTTCATATTGTGCCCAGACAAAGGCTGTGACATGATCAATTTCATAAAACACATACAGATACTGTGCACTCTTACACTTATTTGAAGTTTTGCTAGTGCCAAAAGCTGAAATTCAGCTCCCATTTCAAGAAGCTCTTGTCTGTGAGTTATTTATTACTAACAGAGTAAGGAATCTATTAGTGTTTGATACTTTACTGTCAATTTGGAATGTGCAGCAAATTTTACCTTTTGACTTACAGCAATGGTAAGCCACTTTTATAGATATGTTTAAGTTGAAACATTAATATACAACTTTAATAAACAACTTGATCTTTAAGATCTGGTACACTTACCCAGTCAATCCAGCCCTCACTTGCATACTGTGTGACCCTGAGCAAGTCACTTAACTTCCTTGTGCTCCCAAGTTGCACCTGTAAACAAGCTTTCAGCTTAGTGTGTCTCACCTGGTTAAACAATTGGGAAAATAAATAAATAAATAAATGGTACTAAATGGAGTGAAATAGACTCTATATTGAATCCTCTAATAATGATATGAAGCCTTTGTGATATACTTGTCTAAATATAAAGTTTATCTTAGATGTATAACAGATTATGAATTTCATCAACTGTAAAAATGTATGTTTTGTGTTATTTTTTAAATTAAGTCCCAATATCTGTATGTTTTTATACATTATTTTTTTATTTAGTTTTTGTTGACCGGGTAAGTGCACCAGACAGATTCTGCCTATTTTCAGGCACGACCCAGGGGGAGGAAGATACAGATGAATGCCAACTGACTTTGAAACAGATTAAGCTGTTGGTGGTATTTTTTTAGTGAATGATGGGAAATTTGGCCAGTGCACCAGGGAAATTCTCCTACCCACCAGTAGGGGGATCTGTCAACTGAGAGCCATGGCCACTTCGAGTGGAGCTCCAGTGGAGCAGGACATCCTAAATGAAGGGGAGTGGACCCTTCGGTCTGGTAATTTGCTTGAAAAACGAGAGGCAATTATGGATGTTTTTTCCGATTTAAAAGATACTGGTGGCCAGGAGATATTTATTTCAACAGAGGATTAAAGACATAGGGAGATGAAAAGCAAGGCTGTTCCAGCTCTTGGTCTGGAAGCCAATTTGATGCTAAAACAATCTCTTCAATCCATGTTACTCCAAGAAAACAAGAGACATTTCTATGAGAAAGGGTGTCTAGTGGAGCAGCTTGCCCGACTGCAGACTGACGCATCATCTGTCAAACCTCCAGGCCAGCTTGTCATCGGGCTTGCATAAAAGGATGATGTGGCAGCATCAGAGAAAGCTGTGATGCTGGGTCTGACACTAGTAATTTCCATAAATTATTACCTACATTTGAGAAACACAAACCTGAGGCTGGCAGTATAGGAGTGCATGTTGACTCGAGCCAAAAGCCGGTAGAACGAACTATCCAAGATGTTTTTTTGGAAACACCTCTTGTAGTTTCCAGTGTTGGAAACAGGCTGGGGGGAAAGGAAGGATTGGTGGGGAAAGATGTACTTTCAGATGCTACTATCAGCGAGGCTGCAACTGTAGGACCCCATGCCCTGAAACTTTCCAAATCTACTGGGTTTGTTTTTCGTAGCACCCTGAAGGCTACAGACCCTGAAGGAAACAAGACTGACTTGATTTATCAAACATACCCTCACACCCAAGATGGAGCAACTGTGTTCACTTTTTCTACTCAGGATTTTGTGTCTAAGGTTGGGGTTAAGGATGAGAACAAAGAGAAACGCACAGAGTTGACTACTGCTAATAGACATTTCTCCTCTAAAGCTGCACCTGTTGTGGTGCTGTGGCCTAGTTCAATGCATCAAAAACCTGAGACCCCGCTAATTTCTGATAAGGGAAAAGAGGTGGCTGTCCAATTGTCTATAGTGACCCCAGAAGAGCCTTGGTCCCACCAGAAAGCACTCAGGGAGGCTGGATGGTCACAGAATGCTCAAGGCACCAGGTTCCCCACCCCCTATTGGGACCCCACTCTTAATTTTACACAAATATTGCCTGAATAGCATCCAAATATCCCACACCTGAATCTGAATTTAGGCTTACAGAACCAAACTCCAACCAATGGACCTCCAAAACCACCTGGGAATATGGAATCACATACTAAGACTGTATTAGACTTGAAGCCTGATTCTCAGGCCCCAAGGACCCCTGCAGCTCCTGTGGATTCAGAGACACATATATCTGTGGAGGGGACACCTCCAGGTTCCCCAGAAAAAGAGAAACCTCTCTTATCAGATTTATTTTCCAAAATTAGGAAGGAAGCAGCACCACAGCGGAATGCTGTACGAATCCAATATAAAGGGGGCCTAGAAGTTCGACTGGACAGGTACCATGTGTGCAAATTGTTACTAAAGGACTCCCTGCACTTTTTTCTGAGAGAAGTATTTGCATTTATCAACATTTCAGGAGAAGATAATTTCGATATTAGCTTCCGTTCTTCCTATGCTCTTGATTTATTTTGGGAGAGGTACAGCCAAGCAAGTTTTCCCCCATGTGGACCCCCTTTTTGGTTATACGTTTAACCAAGCCTCTAATTAAATATGTTACAATCATGTTTCGGAATGAGGGGGTCCATGTGGAGGATATAACCTACTGGCTGACCCAGAAATGTGATGTTATGAGTCCGCCTGAGGCTATCTTAGACACAGAGATGTTTTGGACAGGGGGGTGGCATTACAAAGTTAAATTCAAGGAAACTGAATCCAGCATAGACCACATCCCTAATTCATTTTTGTTGGGGCATGATAGGGGTGTCTGTTTTTTATGCTGGCCAACTGAGGACCTGATACAAATGTGGGTCTAGAACCCACCTTTCTAGCTCTTGTGACAGGTCTCAGTGTGACAACTGTGGGGAGATTGGACACATTGTTTTTCAGTGCGCAAATCACACTAGGTGTGATCTTTGTGAAGACACAGGCCATGTTTTTGCTGACTGTTCTTGGGCTGTAAAGAACAAGGCCACCTGCCTGAGTCCAGATCTTCTCATCCAACAAGTGCAGGATTCTCTTTCTACCCAGATCTCTACTCCCCAAATTTCGAGTTCATTGATTTTGGTCCCTCCTGAGGACCCCCACCTCATCCTTCCTCTGATAATTAAGTTGGACCCCTTGAGAACCCTCTTCCTCCCCTCCTCCCTCCCCTTCTCCTCTGCCTCCTGCCTCCTTGGTGCCAGTGTGTTATACTGACCCTAATGGAGATGTTTCTGCATCTTCCAGTCAACCATCTTCTACCACCATACCGGTGAGAAGATCATCCAGGAACCTTAAGATAGGCCCTGTCCAGTCTCAAATAGAACTGGAATCCAAGAACCCCTTTGCTTCTCTGGCTACACAGTGGGGGGATTCTGAGATGGACATGGGGGATTCTGACTCCCAGTCCACTAACTTTCTACTCCAATTTTTGTGGGGAATGAAAAAATATTAACATAAATTTGTCACAAAAGTAGTTCAGCTAACCCCTCTATGGGCTGAAACATGTGACTACAAAAATTGGGGGGGTAAAGAGCCCTTAGGCGTTCTCACAGAGACCACATACCCGTTGATAATCTTCAGTATTCTTTTTTATTTCCCCTATGTTTCGCTCTAATGATAGAGCTTGTTCACAGGGATTCTTGTCTTTTCTAAATCAAGTGAAAATCTACAAAATATATAGAAATTTAATTAGAAATGCACTCTATATGCTTCCACACACTTCATATCCAAATTCAACCAATGTTTGTTCACTCAGACAGTAAAAAAATAGCCTACCTATAATACTTGATTGTTCATCAAAATGTGTTCTTTAAGATGATACTATATTCATTCAATTCCTGAAATAACAAAAGATAGTTTTAAAAGAAGTCCACCTAACTAAGTGCACTGAAATTCAAGGTCCCACTAAACGGGTATCACTCCTTTATAACTGCAGCTACAGCTCCATACCTACAGCAGAGATTACTACTGATTTTAGAACAAAGTCCATAACTTCACAACATCCCTAAACAGGGGTCCTTTCTGAAAAATACAACAGGGTTCATCACTTGTATTACTTGCTATTCATTTCCATAACCTAAAATGCTCATATATTTATCAATATCTAATTTACCTTCAAATCGGAGGTTTCTAATTTACTTGTAAAAGTTTTCAGTATTTTTCTTTCTTAGTAATCCTCTATGTAAATTAGCATCTCCTTAAGAGATTTCTGCCTGTAAAACAGAGAGTGGATATTTACCACTAAATACATTTCAACTCAAAAATAGAGTACATGGCTGTATAATTAACTCAAATACTGCTCTAATGTAAGAGACGTTTTTACCTTTTAAACAAATTTCCAAATGTTAGCAAGTCATGCCCCAAATATGGTGTTCTGCTGTAATGGCGAGGGTGCTGAGAATTGCTTCCCTCTCAAGCTTCCCCAGATAACTGACCATGGAGTGACGTAATGACATCACTACAATGTGTCCGTGTATGTGTACTTGCCTATTGGCATTCACACATGCTCATGGACTTTGCCACAGATGTAAACAGGCAGTAGTTTAGACTGGGGAAGCTCATAAAGTGCACATGAGTTTGTGTGGACTGCTTTTTTTACAAATATTGAGGAAATCATGGTATAGCACAGTGTATCAATCCCTCTAACATTCTCTATTGATTTAATATACATAAATATCTGTGACCAATAGCTTTTTGTAACCAAAAGCATGTCAAGCAACAGTAACACTGGCCAAAAATAGAACAAAAATGGAGATGACAAAAAAAAAGACATATAGGAAATGAGAGGTGAAGAAGAAGAAAAAAGGGAAGAGGAGGGGGGAAGCAAAAATAAATAATGATGGAAGAGGGGGTGAAAAGAGTGAAGTGGAAGAGGGGGGAACATAGGACAGGAGGGATCGAGAAATCAGCAAGCTCAAAAGACACCCAAAACTTATAATACTTCATACTTCATATCTTAATGTTGAAACTTTATTTCTAACATTTTAACATGCCTGCCAGTTCGTTTCAACATTCATTCCTATGTTTTTATCCAAAGTGTGAAGTTTAAAGATCCATCTTATCTCAGATTGCAATAATTTACCTCTGTAATTACCTCCCCTGAGTGGCAGTGAAACTTTTTCTAGGCCCCAAAAGCACAGGGAGGCATCGTTGTGGCCCCTATTGTTAAAATGCACAGCAACTGGAGAATTTATATTTCCATCCCTTATGTCTCCCTTGTGCTCCAGTATCCTAGTTTTTAAACTTCTACTTGTCTGTCCTAACATATAATAGGTCACAAGGGCACTGAATCACATATATTCTTCTTTCTGAAGTACAGGTTATGTGCTGTAATATTTTGTGTTGTTCTCCTTTATGAGGGTTCGTGAATACTGATTTTTTGGATGTATTATGACATACTGCACATCTGCCACACTAATGCATCCCTGGGCTAAGAGGTCCCAATAATAATTGCTCACCTGGAGCTGTTGGAATTTTAAATTCAGACCTAACAATCCTGTTCTTAATGTTTCTCACTTTTTTGGCTACCACTATGGGAGGATTTTGTAGTTCTTTAATGTGGGGATTATCTATTTTGACCAAATGCCAATGTTTGGTATAATCCTTTTAATGTCAGGCATTTTGTGATTATATTTAATGGGCATGACTAAGGAAGGATCTTGCTACTTATTGAGATTTTGATTTAATAGCTAGTTTCTATCCTGATGTTTTATTCTTTTGTGTGCTTCATTTAAGATACCCCACTGGTATCCCCTATCCCTAAATCTGTCTATCATTGCAGCTATTTCTTTGTCTGCATCTTCTTGCTTACTGCAATTTATTTTTGTTCTTGTTAATTGTGCATAGGAAATGCTTTTCTTTAAATGAGGTTCATGAAAACTTTTGTTATGCAGCAGGGTATTTCTATCAGTGTCTTTCCTATATAGACTTGTGTAAATATGTGATTTTTCCAAATGTATATTAAGATCTAGAAAAGGTACCTTGACTTTATCATAGTTCATAACAAATTTAAGATTTCTGTCCTTTAGATTAAGGTCCCTATAGAAATCTTCTAACTCCTGTTCAGTTCCTTTCCAAATCATAAATATATCATCTATATATCTCAGCCAAATATGCACATCTGTATTAATCAGATCTCCTATGTCTGTAAAAATATATGTAAGCGCAAACCAGCCCATATATGTGTTAGCATATGCTGGGGCTATTGCTGATCCCATGGCCGTACCTCTAATTTGTTGGAAAAAGTGATTGTCAAATTCAAAATAGTTGTATTGTAATATTAATTCTGCTAATTCTTGTAGAATTCTAGTTTTGGGGTGTGAACCTCTCTACCCTTTGTCAAGGAGAATGCCAATGCATTCAACCCCTTCCCTATGAGGTATTGATGTGTAGAGATCTGCGATATCCAAAGTGACTAAAAATACATTCCCTGGAATCCCTTGTTCTGATATGTTATTAAGTTTATGAATCGTGTCAGTGGTATCCTTTACAATTGCACATGTTTTAGTAACTAGAGGTTGTAAATGGACATCTATAAACCTGGAAATAGGTTCAAATGTGGAACCTATTCCTGAGACAATTGGTCAACCAGGGGGATCTAAAATGTTTTTTTATGTATCTTAGGAATTGTGTAAAATGTTGGTATTCTTGAATATTCATTAATCAGTAAATCAGCTTCCCATGTATACAACCAGTTCATGACCGTATATTCCTCCAAAAGGTTTTTAAGTCATGCTAGAATATCATAAGTGGGGTCTGAAGCTAATGGTGTATAGTTTTCCACATTGTTAGTTAGTTTAAGACACATGTGTTTGTATTGATCTCTGTCCTGTATCACTATGGCTCCACCTTTGTCAGCTCCTTTGATCACAATCCGTTTGGAACTACTTAAACCCTCTAATGTACTTTGTTTTCTTTTTGATAGATTACTGTGTGGAGGGAAAACAGCCAGTTTGTCTCTGATGACATCCATGACTTCTTTTCCTCAATTTTTGAAAATGTCTCTATCCCATGGTTTCTTCCCACTGGAGGATTGAATTTGGACTTAACTTGTATTTTTTGCTTCAAGTATTTCTGATACTTGGTAGTATCCTGATTTTCTTGTAATCCATAAAGGTTTTTTAATCTTAAAGTTCTAAAAATGTGTTGCATATCTACTTCCAAACTAAATAAATCTACAGAATGGGAAGGTGCAGATGACAATCCCAAACTAAGGACACTCTCTTCATCTGCTGTGAGAGGTCTTTTACTCACATTAAAAATTGGGACAAAGTCAGTTCTCATACTTTTCTCCCTCTGTTGGCATTGCCTTGCCTTGTTTGCCTTCCACCTTGCCCTCCTCCCCTTGTAGTTCCTTCCCCCACCCCAGACACCCTTCCCCCTGGTGAGGAATGTTTCTGTGTGTTCTCTGAGGGCATAACTCATATCGTGGGTACAGTTCTGAAGTGCTAGGTTGCTGTTCCTCAGATGGGGGTATATTTGTAGATGTTTTATTGGGGTCCCTCATATAACTATTGTCACTGTCTGAACTGAAAGTATCAGGGGAATTTTTCCAAAACTGGTTTCTTCTATTAAATGTTACATATGTGTAAACCTTTCCATCCCTGTAATCATTGGTATCCCTAATAATTTTGTTTTACTTTTTGCTGTTTTAATCTCCCCTTATACTGTTGTAATTTATTTTTGATTTCTTCTAAATTTTTTTTAAATTCTTCTTTTTGCATTTTAAGCTTCAAAGCTTGCTCTACACCCTTAATATCCACTTCCAAATGTTGTATTTCTTCTATAATGGCTTCAATAAAGGCATACATGAAATCATAACTGTCTTTGTCTCTGATTCCATCCCATTTATGTACCAGTTTGGATGATTTAATCCCTATATTGGGTTCTACACTAATTTTTAAACCCCTAGGTATTCTACTATATTGGCAGTATTGTGTAAGTGTAAGACCATGCCACTCTAACCTGCAGTTTTTATGCTGTAAATTTTCTATTTTGTGTACCAAATTTTTTGGAGCTTCCCCTATCTGCATGGAAAGATCTCTGTCTCCACTCATGGCTGTGAAAAGTTTTTTCTTTTCATCTTCAGAGAATGTGGTGAAAAGAATGCTACTGTGCATACTATCCCCTATATCAGAAAAAATCTCACCTGGATTCATAGTTAAATAAATCTTAGGTTGAAATATACATAGAATGAGAGAAACTAAGTAGCAAAATACAATTGCTTAATTTAACACTTTACTATAAGAGAAAATTCAACATTCACAAAGATTATTCACTCAGACCATCAAGTGAATAAAACATTAACTTTCTACTCCAAACTTTGTGGGGAATGAAAAAACGTTAACATAAATTTGTCACAAAAGTAGTTTGGCTAACCCCCCCATGGGCTGAAACATGTGACTACAAAAATTGGGGGGGGTAAAGAGCCCTTAGACGTCCTCACAGAGACCACATACTCTTTGATAATCTTCAATATTCTTTTTTATTTCCCCTACTTTTCGCTCTAATGATAGAGCTTGTTCACAGGGATTCTTGTCTTTCGTAAATCAAGTGAAAATCTACAAAATATATAGAAAATTAGTTATAAATGTGCTCTATACGATTCTATACACTTCATATCCAAATTCAACCAATGTTTGTTCACTCAGACAGAAAAAGCCAGCCTACCTATAATACTTGATTGTTTATCAAAAAGGTGTTCTTTTAGATGATACTATATTCATTCAATTCCTGAAATAAAATGCTCATATGTTTATAAATATCTAATTTACCTTCAAAACTGAGGTTTCTAATTTGCTTGTTAAACTTTTCAGTATTTTTCTTTTTTAATAATCCCCTAGGTAAATCAACATCTCCTTAAGAGATTTCTGCCTGTAAAACAGAGAGTGGATATTTACCACTAAATATGTTTAAGCTCAAATATAGAGTACATGGCTGTATTATTAACTCAAATACTGCTCTAATGTAAGAAATGTTTTTACCTGTTAAACAAATTTCCAAATGTTAGCAAGTCATGCCCCAAATGTGGTGTAATGGTGAGGGTGTTGAGCATTGCTTCCCATTTGAGCTTCCCCAGATACTAATTAAAGATTACTAAAAAAGAAAAATACTGAAAACTTCAACAAGTAGATTAGAAACCTCAGTTAAATATTGATAAATATATGAGCATTTTAGGCTATGGAAATTAATAGCAAGTAATACATGTGATGAACCCTGTTGTATTTTTCAGAAAGGACCCCTATTTAGAGACATTGTGAAGTTATGGACTTTGTTCTAAAATCAGTAGTACTCTCTGCTGCAGGTATGGAGCTGTAGCTGCAGTTATAAAGGAGTGATACCCTTTTAGTGGGATCTTGAATTTCAGTACACTTAGCTAGGTGGACTTCTTTTAAAACAATCTTTTGTTATTTCAGGAATTGAATGAATATAGTATCATCTTAAAGAACACATTTTTGATAAACAATCAGGTATTATAGGTAGGCTTTTTTTTACTGTCTGAGTGAGCAAACATTGGTTGAATTTGGATATGAAGTGTGTGGAAGCATGCACAGTGCATTTCTAAGTAATTTTCTATATATGTCATAGATTTCCACTTGATTTACAAAAGACAAGAATCCCCATGAACAAGCTTTATCATTAGAGTGAAACGTAGGGGAAATAAAAAAGAATATTGAAGATTATCAATGAGTATGTGGTCTCTGTGAGGGCGTCTAAGAGCTCTTTACCACCCCATTTTTTGTTGTCCCAGTCCGCTAAGACAGAACACAGTATTCAGCTACAGCGCCAGCCTGAGTACAAAGGGAAAAAGAAAAAAAAAAGGAAAAAGTATTTTTGAGTCTGGTACTTTTTAAAGCGTGGTTCCTTTTGGTACAGGATCTTTAAATGTCCACAGCCTTTTAAATTCCAGGAGGAGACAAGTAGTGTATAACTACATTCATAGTAATGCTATTGATATTTGTTTTTTATAGGAAACATGGATGTTTAGTAGTGACCAGGCAAGGTTTTTTCAAAGGGAATAGGTTTGGGGACTCTCTTACTGGTCATTTGGAGATGCAACTGCGGATGGTGTTTGTTTTCTGTTTAATTCATATGATTTTACCCTGATTAAATTAATAGACTTAATCCCAGGCAAAGTTTTGATCTTAGATGGCTTATGGAAGCAGATGCATTGCAGACTGATAAATGTCTACAGTTCACAGGTGAAGTCTGAATGTGTGGCACTTCTTGATAGCTTACGTCTTTTTTTAATTACTTCTTAGAAGATTTTTTTGGGTGGAGATTTTAATTGCAATATAAAATCTACTCCTGGTGGCCCAGGAAACCAAGGAAAGAAGATATATTGTGATTCAAATGCCCTAAGGAAACTTGTAGGTACGACAGACCTTCTAAATTGTAGTATAAATAAAAGTTCTGGATCCAAGTATACCTATAAAAGAAACAAATATACTTCTACTATTGGCCATATGTTCATTTCCAAAAATTTACCAAAATTCCTGTTTCAGATTATACCCATTGATTTTTTGGATAATTTATTATTACTCTGTTCCTTTCTCAGTTCCCCAGAGTAGTCACATTTTAAACCACGATGGAAGTTAAATTCCTTCATCTTGTCTGATCAACAGATTATCAGCCAAATAATAAACATATTGAGGGCCCATCTGTCCGTCAGTTTTTTGTATGATGACCTCGGGGACTGGTGGGCTGATTCAAAAGCAGGCTTTAAATCTTGTTTTATGAAACATGGGAAATATATTGAAAATGACTAATTCCTTAAATATTTAAGAATTAGACAACAGTTGCAGAACTTGTATTCTATTGCTAATACTTCGAGACAGGATTACACAGCTTGAATCACAACACTTAAAAAAGAAATGATGGTTTATCAATATGACAGAGGGAAAACTATGAAAGCCTTGCTTCAGAATGGGACAAAGAAATCCCCTCAAGGAAACCCTTTTGAAGCCTTTCGGAAATTTAAGGATTCCACTTTCCTTGACAAATAAAGAAGGAGTCAATGTGACTTCTACAGAGGAATTACATGGTATTATAAAGGATTTCATTTTTTCTCATAATTTCTCAGATTCCCCTTCAGATGAGGTGATAAAACAATTCTTAAATACAATAACCATTCCGGCTGTTTTTGATAGAACCCCAGGTATGACAAAACCCATTACTGCCCTGGAAATTGAACAGGCCATTAAAACTTTAAAGAATGGTACGTCCTCAGGGTCTGATGGTTTAACGAATGAATTTTACAAAACCTTTTCAGCACCACTGTCATTATGTTTGGAAAAAGTTGTTTTTTTTTTGTCCATACTCTGTACTCCATTCTTCTTTACTGAAGGGCTGTTGATCTTTTTGTTTACATCTGGGGATAAAGCCTCTATTGATAATTGGAGACCAATCACAATCTTAAATTCTGATTATAAAATACTGGCTACAATTATTAACATTAGGCTTAAAAACTATGCAGATTTGGTACTTTCCCCTTTGCAATTTTACGGTCTACGAATTGGAAGATTCAGCATGCCCTGATGATCATCAGAGATCTTATTGATTATGTTTCTTTATATGGGGAGAATGGGTGCATCATCTCTTTGGATCAGTATAAAGCCTTCAATAGGGTACACCACCCTTTTCTTTTTTAAACCTTAGAGGCATATGGTATACCCCTACAAACTGTAAAGTGGATACAATCTTTATATCATAGGGCAGTGGTACATCCAGTAATTAGACACCAGGTTACGGAAGGTTTTCAGATAACGACAGGGGTCAGGCAATGTTGTCCCCTAAGTCCTCTCCTTTACATTTTTATGATCGATCCTTTAATCCTTTCCTTGATGGGCACTCCCTGGTGGTTAGGAGTACCCAGGGTAGACAAGGAGAAAGCACTTTATTTACTAGCCTATGCGGATGATATTTGTGCATTTCTGTTCGATTATACTCAAGTGCCCTCCTTGGACTTTATGAAGGTATATTCCTCTCTCTCTAACTCCCAATTAAATAAGACAAAAAGTAAAGGCCTCTTTATTGCCTCAGGCTACCCTGCTCCAGCAACTATAGATGGGATTTTGATCTCCTTGGAACCTTTAAAACTTCTAGGTATTTACTTTGGAGCACAAAACATTCCCTCCTTAAATTGAGATTCTACACTTGGTACAGTTGAACTTAGAGTTCAGAGGTGGAGACATTGGAAGATGACTACATTTAAATGCATACGAATCATTAAGCAGTTTATTATCCCTATGATACTTTATATTGCCATGATCTTCCCACCCCCCATTCAGTTTGAAACTAAATTGTACAGCCTCTTTTTTCAGATGCTGTGGGGAAACAGACTTAACCCCATCAAGCGGCAGTATACATATTTACAAAAAGAAACAGAGGGTTTGGGTATGGTTGACCCGGTGGTCTTTTTTCATACTTTATTTTTTTTCCCAAACCATTTAATGTGGCTTGATACCCACAGACACAGTTTATTATCACTGGATTCACTTGAACCTTTCTCGATATTTTGCAGCATGGCAAGCATCTCCTCCTAAACTGTATGGTCACTTTCATATTTTTAAACCTGCTACTCAAAAATTGTATAAATAGGGTTTATCAACACAACAAATCATTCGAAATTCAGATTCACGGTTAAATCAAGTGGTCAATGTCTTCTATTTATCCAACAGAACCTTGTTTCAAAAATTGTCCGTCCTCTCAAATTTCAGGTGTTTTGTCACAGTTAACCAATACAAGAATCCCTCTCCAGATGTGGGAATTCCTTTGGCTGGCAGTTTATGGGAGGATTAATGTATGAGGGAATGCGAAGTATAAAGCTAAGGAGGAAAGGAATTGTCCCTATGAGGCTTGTATTAACCAAGAGAAAACCATGGAACACGTTTCATTTCATTGCTCCTATGCAAGGTCCTTATGGAACTTCCTTGCCACAAATGGAATATGGGGTGGTTACGGAGGTTACATTATGATAACTTGATTTTAGGGAAATTTTATAATTTGGGGAAATCTTATCATAAGGAGACACTGGTTGTATTTTGTTGTTGTTTGAAATTTTATTTATGGCAGGCCAGATGTCAATGGGTTCTATATCAAAGGCTAATGATAAAGGATGAAGATAGGGAGGCATACCAAACTGCCCTAAGGGAAGCAGGTAAGGCAGTAAGGCAGGCAAAGTCCCAAACTGAGGAAACACTAGCACGAACAGTAAAAGAAGGTGACAAGACTTTCTATAGATACATTAATGAAAGGAGAAAGTCCAGAGGGGGTATTGCTAAGCTTAATGGAGAAAAGGGAGCATGTGAGGAGGAGGACCCTGTAAAGGCATCTATCCTAAATAGATACTTTTGCTCAGTATTTACTGAAGAGAAGGTAGGGCACGCCCACAGCTCAGCATCATGGACACAGGGGGAGGGAGGGAGCACTCCCTTCACAAAAGAAAGGGTCCTACAAGAGTTTGCTAAGCTCAGGGTGGATAAGGCAATGGGATCTGATGGCATACATCCCATGGTACTTAAGGAGCTAAAGGAGGAACTAGCAGAGCCATTAGCAAAATTGTTTAGTGAGTCTCTGAGCACAGGAGAGGTACCAGAAGACTGCAGAAGGGCTCACGTGATCCCGCTCCACAAGAGTGGTAGCAGGGAGGAGGCAGGGAACTACAGACCGGTCAGTCTTACCTCAGTAGTGGGCAAGATTATGGAGGCACTCCTTAAGGAAAGGATAGTGCAACACCTGGAATCTATAGGGGCACAGGATCCAAGACAGCATGGGTTTACAAAAGGAAGGTCCTGTCAAACTAATCTCATAGATTTCTTTGACTGGGTAACCAGAGTGGTGGACCAAGGGGGAGCAGTTGATGTCACCTACCTTGACTTCAGCAAAGCTTTTGACACTGTTCCACATAGAAGATTGATAAATAAGCTGGGAAGGCTCGGGGTGGGTCAGAAGTTGGTCAACTGGGTGGAAAACTGGTTGAGGGGCAGAAAACAGAGAGTGGTGGTAAATGGTATACAGTCAGAAGAGATACAAGTCACAAGTGGGGTACCTCAGGGATCAGTCCTGGGGCCAGTCCCTTCAACATCTTCATTAGTGACCTTGCAGATGGACTAGAAGGTAAGGCTTTGTCTGTTTGCAGATGACACCAAGATCTGCAACAGAGTAGATGATCCAGATGGGGTGGGCAGAATGAGAAGAGATCTGGATAAACTAGCAGAATGGTCAGAAGAGTGGCAACTGGGATTTAATGCAAAGAAGTGCAAAATCATGCACATAGGGAAGAGAAACCCTGAAGCCACCTATAGGCTGGGAGGGGATTTGCTAGCAGTCACAAAGGAAGAAAGAGACTTGGGCATCATCATCACTGATGACCTAAAATCATCCAAGCAGACCTCTAAAGCAGTAGGTAAGGCTAGGGGGGTGTTAGGGTGTATTAGTAGGGGTATCACAAGTCGTAAGAGGGAGGTAATAATCCCTCTGTACAAGACACTGGTTAGGCCCCATCTGGAGTACTGCGTGCAGTATTGGAGGCCACACCTTCACAAGGACATTAACCAAATTGAGGCAGTCCAGAGAAAGGCAACCAAAATGGTGCAGGGACTGCATCAGAAGACATATGAGGACAGATTAACGGAGCTCAATATCTATACCTTGAGCAAAGGAGGAGAGAGGTGATATGATCGAGGCATTCAAACACCTTAAGGGGTATAAACAAGGTGAAAGAGTCTAACATGTTTAAATATAAGAAAATAGCAGGACAAGAGGACACAGCATGAGATTAGAGGGAGGCCAATTAAGGGGAATGTGAGGAAATTATTTTTCACAGAAAGGGTGGTGGATGCATGGAATGGCTTACCACAAGAAGTGGTGGCTATGAATACAGTGCAGGGCTTCAAACAGGCATGGGATAGGCATAAGGGAGCAATACAAATGACTATGAATAGATAGGCCACTGACAGAGCAAAGGCCGATGGCACATTTATAAGGTAGAAAAAGAAATGGGCAGACTGGATGGGCCTTGTGGTCCTTATCTGCCATCAACTTCTATGTTTCTATGTTTCTTAATGCCTTTTGCGATGGTGGGGAATCTTATATAGTCAGCTATGGAGAAAGTGTACACTTCAGATTAGGATGTACACATGTCTCAGAAGGTCTTAACTTGGTGGAAGGGTTTCCCAATGTTCATTAAATATAAATAATTGGCCCACATTATACCATAGTCTGATTTCCTAAATATTGTCTAAATATTATAGTTAGAATTTGTTATCAGGGTTTTAGTGCTTTCACATGTATAAATGAATACACTTAGTTTAGGATCAATGATTTGTATTTGTATGCCACGATTTTTTTTTCTCTCACTGACCTCTGTCGTTTGTATGATTTAACACTTATCTTTTATTTTTTTTGTATCTTTGCTTTATGTTTTTCTTTCATTTTAGTGTGACTTTAACACTATTATGAATTTATGTTTTGATGTTATTACAATAAAAACTCCCCTACTATATTTGAGAAGTGCCATGGGATCCTCAACATCCACCTGAACAAGCAGATGGGACCTTGGTTTAAAGTCTCATCTGAAAGACAGCACCTCCCATACCGCACAACAGTGTCAGTATTGGGATTTAACCCAAGAGCCTGGTGTGGGGATAGAACCCACAGCCTTCTGATCTCCTAGCCTCAGAGGTGAGTGTGCTACTTGCTAAGCCACTGACACTGCCAATGTGAAGACATATAGGGAGGGAGGGAGGGAGGGAAGGAGGAAGGAAGATTAAGGAATCTGTTAACTTATGGAAACTTTTCTGGGAAACTGAGGGGATTGAAATGTGGGTGCTATGAGGGTTGGGTGGGAAACTTATTTTGAGCCGGTGGTGTGCAAGGGAGATTTTTTTTTAATGAAACATAAAATTAAAGAAAGGAAAATTTCCTCTTGCAGTTGAGGCAAAGTTGGGAACTTAATCCAGCTATAAGTACTGGAAAATTCCTGATTTTGCCTCAGCTACACACTGGCAAATTTTAAATGTGTAACACTCCTACTGGTGAGTAAAACACCACCCCCAGGAAGTTATACTGGCAGCAGGAATTATAGAGAAATAGAGTGTGTGATTTACATTGGGGGTGCACTGGGTTTTGTTTCTTTGTTGTTGCATGCCGTAAAATCAGTAGCACCCTTTATGAGAAATAAGATTTATTTAAACTGTGTGAACTAAAGGGTAGAGCTTGCTAGATTTGGAATTGGTGAGCAGTATGATAAACAGCCTGGAGTGAAATGAAAACATTCCTGTCAGGGACCTCCGGATATGTGTTGAACATGTGCACTGGTGCCCTGCTGTTCTAACCAGTACTACATTCCACTGACTGTGAAGCTATGGATACCCTTACAGAAATAATTATATGAAATGTTTTCATGCTGTGCACATAAAACTACCCATGTGATATGCATGTTGCAAGCATGATTTAAATATTAAATTGGATCTGATTGCATGCATGTGGCATGTGTGCAGCAAGCAAATGTGGAAAGCATGCTTTTTTATGTTAAATTGGAACAGACTGCATGCATGCATGTGGCATGAGTGCAAAAAGCAAGTGGTCACTGATAACTGCACACCTAAAAGTTAAGTGGCTTGCTCAGGATCACACCATATACTGTACAAATGGGTGTTGAGATTCAAACCCAGGTCTTTTGGTCTCTAAATCTCCTGATTTGTAGTTCAGTCCCTTTAACCACTAAGCCATACTGTCTGCACACATATGGCTTACTTGTACTTCAATACAAATCTGAATTCATCTGCATGCATGCAGAATGCTTATATCCACTGTTATACTTTTTAGTTTTCTTGTCTCCCCTCATCTCAGTTGCACAGCTGAACTGTAATACACATACTAATGGAAACACATGTGGTTCTTCCCATCCCCAATACACACACACTTACCCACAAAACTGCTTAATTATTTCTGCCTGGCCTGTACTCCTGCTATTTTCTCTTCATTGTTTTGAATACTTCCATGCAAACAGACTTTAAGGGGCAAACACAAAAGCAGCAATAACTTTACACTCACCCACATGGCCAGTACCCCCCCATACATATATACTGTAGCAGGTGCTGCCATGGTGCTACAGACAACCCACCAAATATTGATATATGTCAAGAGTCTCTTACTTGAGTACTAGGTAGCCAGAGGCAGGAGTCTTTAAGAGATGATGTCCATGGGTCAGAGTGCTGGGGCATACCCCTTGAAATGAATGGACTTATTTTTTATTACTATTTTAAACATTATGATGGTGAGTTGGAGAATAATGAAGGCCACTGTTCTACTAAAAGAGCCCTAGTTGTTATTCAAACAGTGGTCTTCATCAGTCTCCAACTCTCCATCAATAATGTAGAAAATAGTAATAAAAAAAAAAAACATTCATTTCAATGGTGCACGAACCTGCACTCTCCTATGCCCTATGTCATAATGTGCCTGAGTGTGGGGATGTGGAGGTCAGCTTCACTGGGGGGGGGCATAAGTCTGACTATAGTGGGGCTACACTATTATGTGCATACCATACCACTCAACTATCCCTACATGAAAGGGACAGCCCTCATTTTACCCCTGAAAACTGCCTGCTCCTTATCCATCCCTCATGGAGAACATGCTGCTCACAAAGAGGATGTCCTGTAAATTTAGACTTTATGGCAGGGACGTCATTTCAGATTTCAGCAGGGGGGAGCCAACAACCAGTGGAGGCCAGGTGCTAGTTAACCCCTAGCAGGCAAGGTCTAGAATGTCTGGAACATCTCTAAAAGGTAAAACTTGTTTGTTGTGACTGAAAAGTGATATGTAAATCAGGAAATATACAAATGTATGAGGTTCATTTGTCTATACCCCGGAGCAGTGCATCAGATTTGGGCTTAAACTCACCCAGTTACTAACCAATTTTTTTACTGGCTGACGTTCTGCCCCCACCCACCCAAAAAAAAAACCTTTGTCCTGATTTCTCTCCCTGAATCCATTCCATTCAATACCCATCTTGTCGGGGTCAAGAAGCTGCCCAAAGGTGCAGAAATGTGAAAAACACATCAATATTTTAGCCCTTCCTTCTTCCCCAATCCCCCTGTAAAAAAAATTACTTTTAATTACCTGGCCATCTGGCTAGAACCTGCAGCCTGGCTCAGTGTGCCACCAGCCCAGTTTTCATTCCACTCATCCTCTGTCCTTCTGCCAGTAGCTGGATGCTAGAACCAACCATCCCAGGTCCCCAACATGGTCTGCGACCAAGCCACCTCATCAACTGAACCCACCCATCCTGTTTTGCTTTCTTCTTGCTTGGTTGCTGCCTTGGCTGCTGCTGCACTGCACTGATCAAGGCCTATGAAGGCCACCTACAATGCTGTCACTACTGCTGCTAGGCCTAGCTTGTGACCGTGAGGGTCTGTACTGTTTTTTTGTGAAGTGAGCCTAGTAGAGTAAGTAGGCAGTCTAGTCTTGAGTTAGCTTCTAGCTCACCCTCTGCCCCTTCAGCCACCAGGGGAGATGGAGACTCACTAAGAGTAGACCAACAAAAATATGCCACCACAACACTGCTATTGAGAGTTCAGTGCTCACTGAGTCCTTCAAGCTGTAGTGTGCAGCCTGTCTACTCTGTAGCAAGGAAAGACAATGTCGCACTTGCATGACTCATGTGCTCTTGCTTGGCTGGAGCTCCTCCACATCACATGTGATGGTGCCACTGCTACTAGGTGGAGAGAATGGATAACACAATACAGACACAGTTGAGTCAGGAGTGCAGCTGCACACAGGCTGGGGGGGCACTTATTGTGTAAAAGATTAAATCCAAATCTGCCAGCAACATTTATGTATCAAATGTAATGCCATTATTACCACACCATAAGAACAACCTAGGCACAAATATGGGGGGGGGCATTGTCCCCCTCTGCCCTATCTGAATAGAACCCCTGCTTTATGGTAGAAATTTATACTCAGGTGCTAATATCAGTACAAGTAACTACAATGGTTTCCACTGTGTTATGAGGTACTGTATCTCCATGTTTCAGGATGTGTCCTGATCATCATGAGGGTTAGTGTCCCTCATTGTCCCTCATTTTGAGTGTTCATGTCACTCATTTCAGTGACAAAATGTGAGGTATGGTGCATGCATCCAAGACCCTACTCAGCACAAAGTGTTTGGCCATAGTGTATATGCTTCATACATAATGACAAAGTAAGTGAGCCAAAACAGTCATGGGGAAACACATTTGTAGCACTAAATGTGCATAAGGGAATGTGCATGGACCAAAACAAAAAGGTCAGGCTTAACAACACAGAGACCCCTCTTCACACATCTGGAATGGGGGATGTTGACTGAGTATATCTTAGGAACTTAATGCAGTAAGCAAACAATACTTTACAAATTAATGATGATATAATGACAAAAATCAAAAACCATTAAACGACTTGCAAAAGAATCAGAACTAATGAGTTCACCTAATTTTAATGGGAACTCAATGAAAATGTATTTTAATGGCTCTAATTGCTAGCAGTAGTATAATAAATAGAAACTGATGTATTTTCTTAGATGAAATTTGCACCAACTTAGCTGCTGCACACATGGCAAATAGTAATCTCCCTGGACAGGAACCCTGCCTTCTTATGGGAGATTGTTGATCGATAGACTCAATAATGTTCCATCAATCTAAGGCAGTTGGTATCCAGGGCAAATCTCTGCCAGCACCATTCTAGCCTTTGTCTGACTCACCTCAGCTCCCTCAAAGTCCCATTGAACCAAGGGGACTGAGGGCAAACAGTGAGGGAGTGAACTCGGACAGGAGCGATGGAATCCATAGCACCCACCACATCCTTATTACATGCTTGGACTAGATTTTCTGGACCTTCACTGGCATCTGGAAATCCAGATAGGTCTAATACTGCCAAAAGACTGACAGGAGTAACATCCTTCAAAAGGCAATATCTGACCATCTCCACAGGGGCAGGCCTATAGGGGGAGCCTGGAAATTGAACCTTACAGTGTGATGGTCAGACCTTCCAACCGGTTCCATCACCAGGTCATAAGCTTCCATCCCCAGGAGGAAAACTAGATCGAGTGAGTGACCCTGGTCGTGAGTTGCAGAGGTAACTACCTGTGTGAAGCCCAACATGTTCATAAGTTGGACGAAGTCCTGACCAAATTGTGAGAGTTCATCATTGACTTAGGCATTGAAGCAGCCCAGCACCATCAACCTGGGTGACTCCAACACTATGTCGGCAATGAAGTCCGTGACTTCCTGCAGGAACAATTTCTCACCCCCAGGTGAATGGTAAATGAGAATAATCCTCACCCCACACCTGCAGCTGCAGTACACTCAAACAATCTGGGAACCTCAACTGGGACTTGTGCAAGACCCAATTTTGTTTTAAAACAAATGGTAACACCCCTGCCACTGTGGTCAAATCTCAAGCGGTGTATCACCGAGAACCTGGCAGGAATAGTCGACTCCAAAATTGGGCCAGCATTTTCATCCAACCAGGTCTCGATGATGCATGCCAGGTCAGCTGTTCCAACAAGATCAGCAATAATAGCTGTCTTATCCTTTATAGACCTAGCATTGCAGAACATCACTTGAGATGGATTAGACTCTGAAGCCAGCCGGACTACCAGCCCTGAAATACAGGAGCCTTTGGGTATGGGAACCAGATGTGAAGAACCATGATTTGGAACCCATTTCACCTCAGGGCATCTCCTGGACTTAACTACCCCTATCCAACCCCCCCAGCTCACTCCTCTCCCAAGGTTCAGAGCACCCGACCCTCCTTCTCCTTCTACTCACTATCCCAAGGGCCCTACATCACCCATAAACCACAGCCGAGAGTGGAGGGCAATTAAAGGCTCAGAGGCCCTGAAGCTTAGAAGAGGAATAATACCTGACCGGGAGAGCCAAAAGCCAGCACATCTTAATAAAAGCCAGAAACTACAAACAATAAAGCAAAACCAAAAAAATCAAAAACAATCCATCCCCCCTCCCCAAATACTATAAAGAAAAAGCAAACTATAAAATAAAAATAATAATAAAAAGCCAGTCCATATATAATAGAAAACGAATGGAAACAGATTGAGAAAAAAGCAACCAGTCACCAGATACAACTGCAGGCAAAGTGGAAATGACACCTGGAGAGCTCTCACCAATCCAGGTAAAGCCAAATGTCTTTGATCCCACCACTACCTCTCATGTAGTGGATAGCGAAGTCAACTGTAATCTTAAAAGTTTGAGAAAAAATAGTGTGCAGGGTACTCTCACCAACCCTCTAAAGTTTGCTGCGTTGAAAAGGAGCTGGGCAATATAATCCTTAGACACAGTCAAAGACAAAACCTTCCAATAAAATAAGGTGTAGGGGTGAGGAATCCACAGATATGGCCACAAATCTAAGGTCCATATGAAGAAAAACAAAGCCAGACTTCCAAGATCTTCAGCAGCAATCCAGTCACCAACAGAAAGTTCAGATGCACAGCACCAGCTCTTCCTTCATCCAAGAGCTGATGGCCCGACCAAACTCCCTATAGGTCGGCACCCCAGCCTGCAAGGGAGAGTAGGCAAACACCAGTCCAAGGAGAACTGAACAGAAGAACAGTAAGCACTTCAGGCCACTCTACCAGGAGACCCACCGCTCCCCTCCGAACCCACGACCAGTGGCTACAGGTGCCCAGAGATTCAGCCATTCAAGCCGACCCCCAGTTGACTTATGGCAGCACCACACCCCCCTCACCAACTCTTCAGCAACCAGATACGGGCATTCCTGTCCTGGACCTGCGCACAGCCCAGAGCAGCGGCCCCCAAGCAGGTGACCATAGGCCTTCCCCCAAGATCTCAGCAGCCAATTTGTCAAAATACAGGTGGCATCCTCTCTGAGAAGTCTGATTCAGACAGCATCAAAAACACTGTTAATGGACCAAAGCTTAGGCTCCACACCCCAACTTTCCAGCAGTAAGAAACAGTTCCTTCAAACAGTGGCAGCAACGGTTTAGCTGAAACACAGCCCAACAACCAAAGCCCTGCTCCTCCCGACAGCAAGACAGTAAACTGGCGACTCTCACTCCTCCATTCCCTTTAGTAATCCCAATAAGGAGAGCGAAACATAAAACCCTGTCCACACACCTAAAACTACCTACCTCACTCAAACCACTCAAAGTCTCTAATCTAACTTAACAAAAAAATAAATCAAAACACAAAAATAAATAAACTGGCTTAAAACAAAATAAATAAAGCATAAAAACAAAATCCTTCTGGCACTAGCTGCAGCTGACTGATGGTTGACCCAGTGTGGTAACCATCTTGCTAGTCTGTAACACAGTAGCACAGTACTTGGGCTGTGTGGCTGGCTGGGTGTTTGTGTTTGTCTCTGTCAATAGTTTAGTTTTGTGGATTTTCATGTGTTTTGGCTTGGAGGAACTAGACCATTCTTGGTTATATGATCTATGAAAGTTTCCTGGACTAAGAAACTGGAAAACATCACCAGCAGAAATTGGGATTCTCATTACAAATCAACTTTTTTGGAAGTCATCACAATCAAAGTAAGTACAGCTAAGAAATTCTACAAGCTCTGACCTGGGAAGTACAAACTGAATCCACATTTCCATCTACCTTGTTGCTAAAGGGAACTGCATGTCTTTGAGAACCATTCGCAACTATTTAAACAAAGGGAAGACACTGACAAAGGGTTTTAACTTCCTGCATATGCACCAGGCCAGTGTTTCAGGAATTTAACTCATCCTTTGTCTTGTTACTGTAGATCAAACAGTTTACTGGTCATTTTCCTGTGGATTTGTTTATTTTACATCACTTGGCAATGGGGGAAAATCCTCCCCCTGGAGGCACACCACCAAAATTGATCTGTCCCTGCTCATGTGTGAGCTTTGGGTTTACCCATGTAAACCTCCTCCTGTCTTTTCTATCTCTCTCCATTTGTTATCCACTGTGTCAACTTCCTCTCTCCTCCTAGCCCATGCAACCCCCCACTGTAAGCATCTTGACATCCTACCTTCATTATGGAACCATGGCAAATACCCTTTATTTCTATCTGAGGCACCCCATTACTAAGGACTGGGTGCAAATGACCACCCTGGCTGGAAAAATCATATTTGATCACCTGTCATTAGCAACCCTCCTTTGTTGGGACCCTAGGCAACTGCACTGTATCCAAACCTTCAGCATGCAGAGGAAAGACGTTACATGGTATGAGCTACAGGAGATATCCCTCAAACTGCTGCTCCTCCTACTTCTCATGTCTGGTGGGATCCACCCAAACCCTGGCCCTGGCTCAAACATTAAGATAAAGCCTGCAAAAACTGAAAACGGGCTATCCATTGTTACCCTAAATATCTGCAGCCTCCTTCCTAAGCTGGCATCTCTTCAAGCCTTTATTGGACAGCATAATCCTGACATACTTGTAATTGTTGAGACCTGGCTAACACCTAGCACTCCAGATCATGCAATCTCGCTCCAAGGCTACAACCTCTTCAGACTTGACTGGGTAAAAAGAAAGGGGGGCAGATGTGTTATCTATATAAAGGACTACCTCTCGTGCCACCTTGCCAGTTTCTCCCCAGAAAACACCCTAGTACAACTTCTCCCTGTCAAGCTTCTCCTTGGTGCCCATAACAAAGTACTTACCATGGCTGCAGTCTATATCCCCCCTAAAGACCCACGAGCCAGGCTCCAGTCTATCCTTGAATTTGCAAGATTACAACCTCCTGACTCTGAGCTCCTCCTTCTCGGTGATTTCAATATAAATTGGCTTGTCTCAGATATTGGACCCAGCAGGGATACTATCCTAGCAACCAACCTAACGCAGATGGTCAATTCCCCTACTAGAAAAAACTAGAAGACTGGAAACAGAACTCTCATTGACTGGATTCTTACTAATCACCTGGACCGGATAAAAAACACCACCGTTCTCTCCGACTCCCTCAGTGACCACTCCCCTGTGATCTGTATCTGGACAAATAAATTCCACAAACCACCTCCTAAAACCATCCTAAGTCAAATGCTACCACACGGAAACTTTGCTAAGCTAAAGACCTGCCTCCTACAACAAGACTGGTCCCCTATCTACAATACGCTGAATGTGGACGCTGCCCTAGACTTCTTCATTAAAACTTTCAACACTGCCTGTGACACCTACGCACCTTTCAAAAAACGTAAAATCAAAGCCCTCTCTAATCCCTGGCTAACAGCCAAACTACTGGCTCAGCTTAAAGCACGTGACCATCTTTGGGCTATAGCCAGGGCCACAGGCACCATAACAGACTCACTTAACTATAAACAGGCGCGCAACCTATGCACTTCACAAATCAGGCAAATGAAGAGCTCCTATTTCAAGAATGCTCTAGAAACCACCTGGGGTGACGGGAGATCCTTCTGGGACAATATTCATAATATTACGGGCAAACAGTCTAAATCCTCTCCCACGGCAATGAACATTGATGGCTCCACTATCCGTGACCCTAAGACTATGGCCGATGCCCTAAATAAAACCTTCACTGACCTCAGTGGTGTCCTCTCACCAGACTTCTTCCAGGACTTGTCAGTTCCAAAACTCATATCCCAAACCACCTCGCCAGACAAACCACTATTTCACTTTAAAATAGTTAAGACATATGAAGCCTACTGATACATAAAAAAGGCCTGCTCTAAATCTAGAAATAGCAGTGACACCATTGATCTAAAACTTCTGTCCCTCACCTTGGAAGAAGTGATCCACCCCCTCACCAAAATTCTCAACCTCTCCCTGTGCCAAAGTCAATTCCCCAACATATGGAAAGCCGCTATAGTCACACCAGTGCATAAAGGGGGCAACAAATCCACACCAGAGAACTATCGGCCCATATCTATACTTCCACCCCTCTCCAAAGCTCTTGAATGGATCGTGTCGGATCAACTATCAGACTACCTGCAAAAGTATGATCTACTCTGCATTCAGCTACACGGATTTAGGAAAGGACACAGTACGTCAACGGCCCTACTTGATTTCTCTAGTGAAACTCACAAAGCCTTGGATAAGGGTTATTTAACCGGAGCTGTTTTCATAGACCACACAAAGGCCTTTGACACTGTTCACCATAGCCTTCTAATATCTCTTCTGCTCAACAGTGGGCTAGCCGAGGGACCTGGAGCCTGGGTAAAAAGTTACCTGGCACAACGTTCTCAAACAGTAAAAATCTCTGAGGTTCTCTCTGACTCCAAACCGGTCCTCTCTGGTGTCCCCCAGGGCTCAATTTTAGGTCCTCTCCTCTTCAGCCTATTTCTAAACTTGATTCCCAAATCCTGCCCTGAAAAATTAATACTCTATGCTGATGACACTGTAATTCTCTCCTCCCATAAGGATCCCAACCATCTATGACAGAGCTTGCAGCTTGCTTTCTCATGTGTTGAAAAGTGGTTCCTTGAGCACAAACTGGTCCTAAATCAAAAAACAAAGTCATGCTTTTCACCAGTCATCAAAACAGAAATAGGCATACTCCACTCGTCATAAAAACTTCTCTTGGAAATACACTAGAACAAGTGAACACCTTCAAATACCTTGGTATCACTTTTGATGAATGTCTTACTTTTGCAGCCCATATCGATAACACTGTAAAAAAAGTGCACCAATGCATTGGAATTTTGTACCGGAACCGTCAATTTTTCAACCAAGCTGCCTTGAGGATTGCTGTTCAAAACTCCATCATCTCAATCATAGACTATGGTCTAATTGTCTATGGCTCAGCTACTACCACTGCACTAAAGCCCAGCTCAACAGCACTAAACAAAACCTGTCGACTCCTCACTGGAGCACAGAGATGGACCCACACTTGTGACCTCAACACGGAAACAAGTTGGTTGCATCTTTCCAATTGCCTCATGTATCTCACCTGCGTGATGGCAAAAAAATCAATCTTGGGACTCACTCCTCCATGTATCCAGGACCTGCTCTGCCTGAACAGTGGCACTCGCACCACCAGAAGATCTGACCACCAGCCTTTCCTTGTCCCTAGATGCCGGACTGCTCAGGGACAAAGATCTTTTACATACTGTGCCCCTACCTGTACAATGCCCTTAACCTGCCCTCCTTATCCTCCACACAGAGTTTTCTAAATCCATACTTTACGCCACCTCACAGCCTCCAGCCCTGTGACTGCTTTGACTAAAGTCTCATCCCACTGAGTGCACTTACATTTGTTTCACTCAACCACCATGGTCTCTCCCTTTGACAAAAACAACCTGAGTACCACTAACCTGGTTCTGTCTGCTCCTAAACTTCTTATTTCTCCGTCTCTTCCCTCTCAAGCTCTCCAATCCTTATTCCTTGCCCTTGACACTGCCTCTGAGTTCCTTTTTCTTTTCTATACATAAATGTTACTGTTTAAGTTGTGGCCTTGTTAAACGGCTTACTGATTGTTTGTAACACTGTCTACTATGTTTTTGTACTTATTGACGTGGAACCTTTGTAAAAGAGCCTTGGCTCAAAGGTATTAATTTCTAGAACAATAAACTTCAAACTTATTCACTACGAGGCTGTGATCACAAATAACAGTGAATCACACCAGCTTAATTGTTGCACTCATGTCAAGCATACAACACACGAACCTGATGTAATTTTTAGAAGATGTTCACACCCTCTTACCTGCTGTACACATGTCAAGCTTGCAGCATGTGAACCTGATTTGCTTTTTAGACCTGGTTTGCTTAGGTTCATTTTGTGTATGTGAACCGCATGCAAACATTGCACAATTAAGCATGTGGCATGCATGGTGCATGTACACAGCTCACTTATATTTCTGTAAGAGTATTGTACAACTGACACACAAAAGACTCACTCAGGCAAAAGGTAACATTAATCTGGGAAAAAATTAACATCAAAGTACCAGAGATGCTGACACGCTCCAAAGAAAGTGAGTCGTGTTATATAAATAAAATATATCTGACTTGCTTTATAATATAAGTAAATGGGGCCTAGTCAGGAGATGTCTCTTGTTTTCTCAAGAGTGTCTCCTCAGGGCATGGCCTGGCAAGGCAACATGGCAGATGTTCTCAGGCTGGGCATCCCACTAGTACAGTACCACCTAATAAATGGTAAATAATTTAAACTGGGACATTTTACAAAATACCTTTGCTCCATATACAGTATGCAGGAGTCTGATGGCAGAAGCAGCAAAAGAAGCAACTTGAACTGCAGTTTGAGCTGGTGATGTGCAGCTCAAGATCTGCAGCCCCACCATGAGGCCTGGACCATTTCCCCAAATTCTCTCTGAAACTAAATACAGTATGTCAGAACTAGAGAAATCTCTGGCTGGGATGCTAACTATGCTGATCAACCTCCAACAGAAACAAAGGTTGGCTTCACTAACAGTATTGTCCAACTTGCTTACCTACCAAAGATTGTAACAGGTTTGTCCAAGTCTAATGCCTCCATGCTTCCTGCCTTAATAATGCAGTGAAGAACATTGGGGAACAGGAAGATACTCTAGTGGACATAATGCAAGAAAAGAATGCACTTAAAAAAGTCCTGGAGGAGTTAAGAGTTCAGTTGGATGATCAGGACAGCATGACTAAGCTGTCCAACCTCTGGCTGATAAGGCTTTCGGAGGGGTTTCGGGGGGAAGCATCTGGAAAAAGACATACAAAAATGGCTGGTCAAGCATCTAAAACTGGGCTTTGAGATGACTGCCTTCAAGGTGGAAAGCACCCAAAGGACTTGCCCCAAACCAAGTTGGAGGCATTACCACACCATTTCTTAGTAAACTATCTGTGATACCCTGACAAAAAGCTGATCCTGAAGATGGCAAAAGCACATGTCCCTATACAAGAAGAGGATGGCCAAGTAGTCAGAACTGCACTACCAAGGATGGGAGTTGGCTCATCTGTATGTCTCCCACATGAGAATCAATATGCCTCACAGACTGCCATGCTGCCTCTTGGACCCTGTGGAAGCAGAGCAATATGTCAATGCAGAGGATGCTGTGGCAAAAGGCCACAGCCAAAGCAGAACCATCACACTGGCCCATTGATTCCAGAACCCTGCAGCAAGTGAGTACCAAAGACTTGCTTATCTTTCAAATTGTTTTCCTGTTCCTGTTATCTACTCAGGTTCTTGGTTGCTGCCCCTCACTGCAACCTCTAAAGTCCCTCAATGTTGGAGTAAAATAGAGATTTTTGTCATATATCCCATTTTGAGGTGTGATTTTTCAAGTGCAAAAGGGGGAACCATTTAATCCTCTTGAAGAGCAGTGTATTGCTGCTCATTTAATACAATGAAGCCCACATCTGCTTGTACCTGAGCCAGGATGCTAAAATTACCTTATTAGGTGAGATGCAGGGGTCAAGGCATGGGAACTCTAAGAATGGGACAGAGGGGTTAGGTGTTGGGAACAGGGGTACCTTGGGCCACAGTTGTTCCTTATTGTTGATGGGGCTCACATTGAACACCACTCCGCCTTTACTGATCATCCTATGGCTCCTTATTTGGGGCATCGTCCTCTGAGCCAAGGCTTACAGGGTTTCTCTCACTGCATGGTTGGACGATGCAACCTTTTGTGTTGCTTGAAAATGTTACCTGCGAGCTCTGACCACATCTGGGAATACAGGTACCATTTGTGTTTTGAGGTATGAAATGCCTGGAGCACAAGGAGCACTTTACATCATGTGGCTGAACATACGCTCACAGTAGAGGGCCTGTAATTTAGATCAAGACCTGCAGACCAGGAAAAAATATGGTAGCTGCATGCTAAAAGTCAGTTATATGCCTGCCCATAAAACTGTGAACCTGAGGATTAGGACTTTGTACTGAGTAAGAAACTGTGTCAGCCTTCTGTGTAACTGACCAGTACCCTTTATGCCCCAGCATAAACCACTTACTAGCTTATATCTGATAGAGGCATAGAGAAGGGGCTTCTTAACTGAGGCCTGGAGCACAGAATTCTAATCAAAGCTTAGCTCAGTTAGAGATCAAGACCTAGAAGTGGAAATTGGAGCTGTGACACTTAGTTCCTCATACTGTACATTATGTCATCATACTCTATATATTTTTAAAAATATTATTAATGTTTACCCATTGCATTGGTGCCTGCACTCCAACTGTTAATGTCCACTATTGGTTTGAAGAGGAACTCTCATCAGGTCCAAACACACCTGATAAAGGCGGGAGGAGTGGAAGCAAACTGATGATTCTGGTTATGTGGTTTTCTATTGGGGGGACTACATTTTTGTATTCTTGCTTAAGCCACCTTGGGGGGGGGTTCATGGTCGGTGGGGGGGTGGGGATGAGAAAGGATGGTGATATGGTAGGGGGAGGTGGAAAAAAGGGGAAAAGTTCTACTGTCTTATTCTTGTTATTGCAAACACAGAACAGTGAAGGCACACATTTGGTGAGGATGTGGCCCACACCAACAGCTGTTGCAGAGCCATGGCTATAGCTTTGTTTTTTGACAGCTCCCTAATGGCTGAAAAGTATATGTCACCACATGGAACATCAATAGTTAAAAAATGCTATAAAGCATAAGCAGGTTCAGGGGAGGTGAAGAAACTAAAAACTGACATTCTCCTAATAATGAACACTCTATGTCTACAGGGGAGCCTGCTGAATATGTGCCAGTTGGAAGGGAAGGCAGCTTACGTCATGTTTTAACTTAAAAGAAAGAAGGACAGTGATTTGGTTCAAATCATCATTTTCCAGGACAATAGTCCACTCCAAGGTAAATGTGAATGGAAGGTTTGCTCTGGCCCAAATATAACTGAAGGATGGGGAAAAGGTGACTGTGGGCTCAATATATTCTAAAATGTAGAGGATGGGGCTTTTTTCCATCAGCTTGATCTGGAAATGACACAGTTTTCTAGACCCAGATCCTGGGAGGAGATTTTAAGTGTGTATTGGACACTACCTGCAACAGGTCGAACACCAGACTGCTTCCCATGTCCAGAAATGCTAAGGCTCTGGTTGAAGTGGTGGCCGCTTCTGGCCTTACTGATGTATGGTGCCATCTAAACCCATCCAGCCAAGAGTATAGCTTTTACTCAGATGCCCACAAATCATAAGCTCACATTGACTTTGTCAGTGTCAAGATCAAGTGGAGGCAGCATCCTGCTACCCTATGCTTGAATCAGACCATGTCCTCTGATCTTGGTGGGCAGTGACTCTCCACCTCCCTCAAGGGCTTGGTGCTTAGGCCTTACCCTACTGAAGGACCCAGTATACAAATCATGCATATCTAGGATCATCTAAAAATATTTTATGCATAAAAAGAGGGGGGATATCACCCAAATCTTCAGGTTGAAAGCTTGTAAGGTTTTTGTTCATGGTCAGCCAGTCTCGTTTGCTAAATTTAAACAAAAGAGTTAAAAAGAGGTCATAGTAAGTCTTGAGATTAAAAAGGCAGCCTCTGAAAAGGCACTCATGGCTAGACCAAAACCAGCACTATATTTCACACTGTAGAAGTTGAAATGGAAGTACAACTTCCTTAGCAGTGCTGTGGTGGAGCTGGCAATCCTTTTAGCAAAATCAGGTCAGTACTATGACGGGGACTGGGGAGGCCAAGTTCATAACTTGGCAACTGAAGTGAAAAGAGGGGGTGAGAGACACAACTCTGGCACTGCATGGCAAAACAGGGCTGGTAACTGATCAAGTATCAATGAGTGGATTTGTTCTCCTTCCACTGGGCATTATATGCCTCCAAGAATGACCCCTTGACCAAGCAGTAGCAAGCCTTCTTCTTAAAAGTTCCAATTGAGCCGATACCACTCCCTCCAGGCAGCCCAGATTAACACTCTTCTTTCAAGGCTGCAGTTACTGGTGGCAGTGCAGGGCCTGCTGGGAGTAAGACTCCCGGACCCTACGGCTTACCAATAGATTTTATTACGATGTTCATAGACCGGCTGCAGGACCCCCTGTTTCAACATGCTGAAGGACAGATTTGAAAGAGAGGTGATGCCCTCTCTTTGTGGTCTGCTATCATAACTGTATTTCCAAAACCAGGTAAGGACTCTGCTCAGTGTGCATCATACCATTCCATAGTTTTACTGACATCTGACTATAAGACTGCAGGGAATGTGATAGCATTCAGACTTGAAGGAGTGTCACATGACTTTATTCACACTGATCAGCCTGGCTTTGTTAAGGGGCAGCATGGGAAATATAACATTAAGCATACCCTGAATATTATCCACAGATCAGTGACAAAAGTTAGGTGGCATGGAGCAGTGGTCCTTGTCCTGAATGAGGAAAAAATCTTTTGACCACTTGGAGTTGGGGGGTATATGTTTGAAGTCCTGGGGAGGTATGGCTTACGAGAATAACTAATAAAGTGGATCAAGACATTGTACCATTCAGCCGTTGCTCAGATTATGATCAATGCAGAGCTGACTCCCTTTTCAGCTATCCCAGGGCACCAGTCAGGGCTGACCCCTGTCCCCTTTCCTGTATATCCTCGCTTTGGAACCCCTGGCAGTAGCCATATGCAATTACCCTGGAGTCCAGGGCTACAAGGCAGGTGGAAAGCCACATAAAGTTATTCTGTTCACTGATGATCTGCTGCTATACCTCCAAGACCAGTACAGGGTCTTCCTGCAGTGCAAGCATTGCTAGAGGAGTTAGTTCAGGAAACTTTCTGGACACAGAGTAAACTGGACAAAAAATGAGCTTCTCCCCAATGGGGAACAAAACAAGGGATTTGTGGAATCCAATACCACAGGGCTCCAAGTTCAGAAGGTGATAAAATATCTAAGGGTTTCCATGCCAATAAAATCATCACAGCTATACAGGAATCATTTTGTCCCACAATTGGCCAATCTGAGAGAAGAATGTTGTACCCTTTTCAGACCATCCTCATAAAAATCCCCTGCACCTTCTTTAAGCAATTTTATTTAATTATTTATGTATTTATTTATAGTTTTGGATTTCAATAACTTTGAGCACAAACAGCTCTTTTACAAAGGCTCCATGTCAAAAGAGGGGGGTGATTCAAACAAACAGGAGAGGCCAAAAATTACACTGTTCCAAAATACAGAAACAATACAGTCAAACAGAATAAGTAAACAGCTATAACTGTCAAAGAGACAGGACTAAAGGGCGAAATGTGAAGTAGAGAGAAAAGGGTAAGCAATGGAAACTGGAAAGTTGGAGGAGGCAGCCAAGCCCTGTCAAGTTAAAAGAGTAGGGGCTGGGGGGGCAGGCAGAGGCATGAGGGGTGGAAGAGGCACAATTGGACACAATAGTGCACAGATTTCTATGAGAGGGTAACCAGCCAGGATCTGCTGTCCCATTCTACAATTCCCAACTAGTGCAGTGGGAGGCATTACCTCTTTTTAAATGTTATTGTGTCACACAATTGGCCTTTCTGCTTGTAGGAGATGAACACACCTGCTCCCTATGGCTGGATTTGGAGGAGGAGGAGCAGCTAGGTACAGACCTCTGTAGGGGTTGCCTGTCAGTCTTCCTTGAGAATTTGGAGCTCCCTACCCTGTTGAACTCCTTCACCAAAAGTACTGCAACCATGTGGTTAATGGTGCATAAAATGCTAGGTCATAAACCCAATGTGTCAGACTGAGCTGATGGAAGCCTTCTGAATGAAGCCCTCAATATAATATTTTTGTTCATCAAGCCCTTTTGAGATAGAGAAAAGCAGGGCTCCACTATATAGCTCAGATGTATTACAGCACTCTGTTTAGATTATTTTTAGATTCACAGATGACCTGGCATCTAAATGCATGGGACATTTACTGATCTATGCACATGGAAGATTTTGTTCATAAAAAACTCATGGATGTTGGGAGGGGCCCTACATTCCCTCTGGAGGAAGAACTTTACCAACTTCAACCTGGGTCAAAACATTTTGCAATCTATTACAAAATACTGCGGGGTGGTGGTGCATTTATCCCGTACCAGGTTTTTGATAACTGGGAGCAGATCTAGACCTATCTATCACCCCAGATATCTGGAAGGCTGCTGCACAACATCTGGCCAGTTGCTCCAGAAGTAATCAGCTGAGACAAATTCAGTTTAACTTTCTCTGTCATACTTATTACTCTCAGCTAGAATGCATACTTCATCAAACATAGTTTCCCATTATGCTCAAAATGCGACTCAAAGGAAAGAGACCTACACATCACCCCGATGTGCTCTAAAGTTAGCTTCTTTTGTCACAAGGTGTGTAATGTAATGGAAGAAGTATTATGGGTAAACTTCCGAAGTCCTCTTTAGAGCTATTGTTAGGGAACTGATCCAGCAAGACAGGGCATAGGTAAGGGGCAAATTCTGTGATCTATATGCCTTGTAAATGTCCATAAAATGATTGCTCAACACTGGTTGAGCAAGGATCTGTCCTCCATAAGCCTATGGGTTAAAAAACATGTTGTTCTGTTAAAACGTCAGTGAATACAAATGTCAGCTAAAGGGGACATTTATAAATTTCAGTTGTTATGGAACCTCCTCTGTAAGGCCATAAAATGGCAGTTTCCCTGTATGAGGATTAAAGCTACATGTTGTGATATCATCCCAGTCAATGTTTTCTGCTAGTTACCCATTGCTAGCATGGTATTTCCCATTACCTTGTTGGAAGTGGTTGCTCAGGAAGGGGTGTCATATGTGTTTGTTTTATCAATAATAGACTATGATGTAATACTATCAGCTTATGGTTTAATATGCTTTATAACATGGACCTAGAGATTTCTGTGAGGTGATTGGTGGAGACTCACCAAGTGACCATTCATTAATACCTGTTAACCTCACAGTGTCTGTGTGTGGTAAACAGTCTGGAGAAACACATATCAAGCACCACACTGAACTAGTTATTTAAGCCTCTGAATGTTTGTGAAAGGCAGTCATGTTTTTCTATAGCCAAGTGAGTGTCCCCAGCCACCCACCCACCCAGCTCACCTTGACTATCCTAGGGACTCGTAATATTCACATAGTAACCAACATGTAGAAACTGAACAAAAAGTTACTTTTTGCCTCCTGTCCAGTTGCTGTGCAGCTCAGCAGCAAGTTGCCACATTTCCCTGCTCCCACTCCACAAGCAATCCATTCCAGAAGATGGAGACACACATGTACAGTCCCAACATATAAGTCCCTCACACTGCAAGCCGCCTGCCTGCCTGTTTGCTCAAACTCAGATATCGCCATGGATGAGATGACACTTCACACCCACCCACTCAGTGGAACTCCGTGCTTCTCCATGGCACACTACCATTCAAGCAGCGGGTGAGATGCTGGTAAATAAATCACCTGGCCACCAGAAATCCTTAATATCTTCCCATACACTGTGGATACTTCCCACCCACCTGCTCAGTGAAACTCCATGCTCCCTACCAAATTCAGTTGCCCACAAATAACAGAGGAGGTGTGAAACAGTTCTCAATACTCTGTAGTCTGTCCACAATAATTAAGGTTCCCTCCCAAGTGACAAGCTGAAATCCTGCTTCCAGCACCAGCAGTGACAGGGACCGCGGCAGTGTATGTGCTGCAGAGAGACAGAGTCATAATTCTGCAAGCAGTGTCTTTGAAGCATAGCATTAATTTGTTGTGCCATCGGTGCTGTCTTACTCTGTCTCTCTTTTTCTGTGTTAATTTCAAAGCAGCACACTGGCATAACTAAGCACTTTTGACATTATTATAAGATCGGTCTGCTCCTTGATTTTACCTTGCATGTCTGTTTACCACAAAATTCTGCTTCTAGAGCTATTTTTCCAGTGGCAGAACACAGAAAAGTGTGGTACTACAACCAGAAAAATAGAAGAACACAAAAGAATTCCTACATTTTCCTCTTATTCCACTTGCTTTTGACCATTTCTCTTCACATATGGCCCATGTTATAAGAGTAATAACCCACTCCAGGGTGTGCAGTTACTGGGGATTACTCAACACCCTGGCTGCTGTGAAGACACTTGACCTGTGGCCTTGTGCCTCACAAGGCACCCAGGGTGTTGATTAATCCCCAATAATTGCACAGCCTGTCGTGGGTTATTGCTTGCATGTATGTACCTGACTATATGAACTGAGTGCTTTGAAGTGGTGTACAATGTTTGTGAATTGTTTTGGATAAAATTTGTTTACAAAAAATGTGTGTCTCTTCATGACTTCTTAGGGTTTTAGAACAGAGAAACAAAGCTGTGTGGTTCTGGAACCCTAAAAGGATACAGGGTGATGCTCTTAATTAACTAAGAGACATCATCAGAGCCCCATTTACTTTTTATTATGTGTTTCTTTTTTCCCCCAACTCAAATTTGATTCCAATGGGAAACATGATTGCTTTGGTGTAGCTAGAAAATAAGGAATGCAAAGTTAGATAAAACAGCAGGAGCATGTTCACCGATCAACTCAGTGGCTGGGTTTCATTTTGTGTCAAGGTTTCAGCCATTTTTATTAAGTATACTACCTTATGTGTTTGAAAACCCCTTACAGTATTTTAAGTTTTACCTTGCAAAAAATATGCAGTAGAGGTCAAGGCCCCCATATTCAAACATGGTCATTTGTGCCTCGCAAATCATAGCACCACAAGCACAATAGTATGTGCTATTTTCTGTTACCTATGTGCATATTCATCTGGTATTGTGTTCTGTCCAGTACATTCTGTCTGTATGAATATTGGGCTGTAGTTGCACGAAGCAAAGTGCATGTGCATGGCACACCATTAGCCCTCTGCTGGCAATAAATACCCAGGAGCAAAGGTGATAGTGCATTCCAAATGAATTAGTGCTTTTACTTCTAAGTGCCATATTCAAAGGCTTGCATGCTAATAATCACATATCACAAGTAACGTGCTAAAGGGCCCTTTGCATGCCATTATGCAATCATTAGCAGCTCTGCACATTGCTTCCATGCATATCTACATTATGCATGGAGGCACTGTGCAGAAATTCAGTCATTGTCTCCACCCTCACCCAATTCCTATACACTTAGATATAAATCTCTGTCAATCTAGTGTTACTCCCACCTGATCTGATATTTGCTGTGAAATAAAATAACCCTGGTAGTCTAAACTCCAGTGGTACCCACCATACCTCTCAACAGTCCTTGATTATGGGGATGTCTCTCATTTTACCCCTCAAAATTCCTCTGTCCCTCATCCATCCTACAGTACATGGAAAAGGTGCTGCCCACACAGAGAATGTGCTGTAAAACCAGATTTTAAAGAAGAAAACCATAATATTCTAAGAAGCTAAATTAAACATAAACTTTGTACAAGTAAATGCAGTGGTTTACATAGTATTCTTAGTTTTTTATCTCCATGTTTTAGGATGTGTCCCTAATTAAGAGGATT
This sequence comes from Neoceratodus forsteri, assembly GCA_016271365.2. NCBI lineage: Eukaryota > Metazoa > Chordata > Ceratodontiformes > Ceratodontidae > Neoceratodus > Neoceratodus forsteri. The sequence continues at coordinate 431,872,695 of CM057450.1, read as the reverse complement.
GGTGTCCCTCATTGTAATTCATTTTACCTATCTATGTCCCTCATTTCAGTGATAAAAAGTTGAGAGGTATGGTACCCTTCCAACACTGATCCTTGTTAGTAAGATGAATTACACTGGTAATCCCATGTTAACCCCCACCCAGTCTCCATTGTAAAATGATTGTCCCCCCCCCCCGGATATCTGTAGATGACCATATCCCATAGGAAATGAGATTGTGACTGTTTGTACTGTTTTGTGCATTAATGTCTACAACTATGTTCATGCTGATGTTGTTACTACCCTACAAGATGTTGCAGGCACTAAGCAATAAAAGGCAGTGACAGTATCCCATTTACTAATCATAACAACTGCAAGCACTTCTGCTGGAATGAAACCCCTTGGCTAATTGTTAAAAGACACCATATTTGAACATTTCTCTGAGACGGGGAGAGGACTGATGTCTATTCTCCAAATCACAAATGAGGTGTTGCCTGATAGAGTCCAGCCCTTCACAAGTGATTTTACCCCTGCACTGATAGTCTTTGTAAAAAATGTGCAATTAGGAGGGAGGAGTGCAACCTTGTCTCCAGCTGCCAACTATCTTTCACCTGCCCACCCTTCTCCCATTTTCATTTTTTGTAACTTCAAGTTTACTTGCATATTTAATTCAGCAGAACAGCGTTAAATATATTACAGTACCTGCATTTAAGACTGTGACATGTTATCAAGTCAATACAACTGCTTTATGCATTTGCATTTCATGGTTCCATTGACCCATTTTGTAGTTCCAGTGACCCTCACTCACAGGTGGAAAACAATTGTATCTACTGTAGGTATTACAGCTTTAATGCATATCCTTATTCTTACAATGATTATATTAAAGTGTGAGTCCATACTGTTGGTTGAAATGATGCTGTGTATAATGTCCTCCTCACCAGATGCTAACCATTCACCTGGTGTAAATAGACTGCAACATTTTTAAAACAAAAGTCATGACCTCATGTCTGTGTCATGAATTTCCTATCTGTGTGTCTTGTCACTGTCTGTATTTTACAAACTAGGTACAGTAAAGTAAGAGAAAGAATAAGAGGGGGTGGCTTGGGACTATCCCATGGAGGTATTTTGCCTTATCTCAGTTTCCTCTTCTCCCAGCATGCCCTTTTGGGTCTCCCTACTGTGGAAAATATTCATTCCATAACTACCACTTGTCCAGAAATTCTTCCCATGTTAGCCTAGATCTTGAAGCAATACTCTCCATTCCTACTACGGTCTCCATCCCATCCCACTTGTCCCAGGTGTGGGTAGAGTTGGGGTCAGTCAGTGTGCAGTAATTCCTTTTGTGGCTATGAGGCATACTATGCAAAAAACCTCCTTTTGGCCCCTGGAGATGAAAATTGGTGGGGTGAGACCCAAGATACAGTGCTGGAAGTCTGTGTCAAGGTCTGGTCCCCAGATCATGCTCAGTTCTATGTGGATCTGGTCCCAGTAATTTCTGATTTTAGGACACCCCCCCAAAATATCTGATAATAATCCCCTCTGGCTGCACAACCTCTCCAGCCTTTATCTGTGGTCCTTCCCCTGAAATGTGCTGTTATGGTGGGTGTATGAAAGTATTGTACCAGTACCTTCCAGCCAACAGTATTCAGTATACGGTTGCTACAGTGAAAATACTTCAGCAACAGGTCATTTACAGTGACAAAATGACAGATCACTGTAGGATGCTGTAATGGTCACACTACAGGGTTGGGATCCCAGGCACAGGGTTCCATGTCATAACAGCGACCGCGGAAAGGTGATCACCATTAGGGAAGTGTATATCACTGAAAATCAGTTTCGTCAATGTACACCCCAGCGCTAATAAGGGTGCGGAACTTAGTATTTTCTTTTTGGCAGGGGCTTTGCCCCCGCACCCCCCCACTAAAGGGTTCTCAACTCCAGGGGGGTGCATGTTGATGTGGGTGCAAGACCCTAAAAAGAAATTTCAGGCCGGGTACAAGAAAATATATATACACGTGGACAAGAACCCACCACCCTGAGAACCCCAGCCAGCCACCCACCCGTCATGCTTTGGGGCTAGCTCAGCAGCCCACCGCGGCACCATGCCTCAAAAACCCTTCCTCTCCTTCTGTCCCTCAATCAGCGTGCTCACTCCTCCCTGACCCCCCAATCTGGTCGCCTTCCCTGTTCAGTAGCCCTGTCAACATGCACCACGATTGAGTCATCCTTTTTGAAAGTGCCCAATCGCAGTCGCCTATGTCACAGGCTACCCCGGCACAGCATCTCTGGGTGTTGAGCCCCCTCCCCAAAACACCTACACCATTGAGTTGATTGTGGTAAGATCTGGGGGGGTGCAGGTGGCACAGCCCCCCACAGAAAAATGCAGTAGTATTCCTGACAGCACAATGCGGACCGTGATTACGGTTGGCATTTGTGCTGTCGCTATAAAGCTGGTCAACAGGTTTGCTGTCAAACCAGCATTGTGGAACTGCAGTATTCTTTCCATGTGGACGAAGATGTAACCTTTCAACTGTCCTTCAGCATTTTCTCTTAGTTTTGGGCTGTGAGTTACTAACTCAACTCCTTTTTCCATTTTTCCCTCTGCCCCTTCAGAAAGTGCCCCTTCCTGTAACAGTAACTTGTATATCATGGAGAATATACTTGCATTTTATAGTCAACTGGGTCACGCAAAATATAAGGTATTCTTACTTGATCAGGGGCCTAGTATTATGTAATTTTCTGCCCCGTATGCAAATAGTGCCTAATTTGCAGGTATCTGTGTAGGTTATCATTTAGTAGCCCTTATATTGTCTCCAGGTGATCAGATGTAACACGTGTCCATCCTTCTATAAGTTGTGGGTATCTGGTGAGGATACAGTGATTTCACAGTAGGAAAGTCATCTTTCTATTCATTGGGCAAACTCTGGGTCTACTATAATTGTCCTGTTACGTTCTGTGTTTTTGGTAAGGACTTAAGTCTTAGCACCATCCTCCAGGAGTGTGCTGCTCAGGGGTTATCAATACTTCTGAGTAATCTGTGTGCAATTTTAGCCATGGGCAGCATGAACAAGAGGGCCAGTAGGGCAGATCTGTTTTCCAAGGCATACCATCCAGAGTCTAGGCAATGTCTAATAATGGTAGAATGCCTCTGATGAAACCATGCAGTGACGTGGTGAAACGTAAATTGTTTTTTTCACCATTTGCTTCAGTAAGCTCTTACTGTCAATGGACTGTCCTGTGTGTGCTGTGTTCTCTGTTTTTTACTTACGCTACTTAGAAAGATTTTTTTTATCTACAAATAATAAATTGTATGGACTCTAAGTATTGAGTCCTTTGCCTGATTAAGGGAGCGAAGTTCTGAGAAGAGACTGTCTTAATAGAGTGTGAAAGGATGATGTACTAGAAGTGGGTGCACTTATTAGTTGCTGGTTATTGTTTAATAATTTGTTACTACCTGAGAAACTTCAGCTGCCAGGTAGTAGAGTTCAACGTTTGGCAGCCCTAGTCCACCCTAATTTTTCAGGAGGTGTTACATAGCAATTCTCACTCTGATCCTATGCAATTGCCATAGGAATCCTAGTGTAAGTTTTTTCAGCTTCTGCCAGAAGTCCCAATATATCTTAGAGAGGGACCCTTGCCAAAAGTGCTACATTGCATAATTAGAATAAGCATACCCCCAATAAATCTCATACCAAACATTAGGTTTCTGTGTTACTTCATTTTAAAGTTATGGACTATTTTGTAACCCTGATTTCACTACTTGTTCAAAAAAGCCAGTTTCAACGAAGAGGTGCTAATGATGTCATCTCCTGAACTCACAGTCTAGCCATCCCTGTCAGCAAGCTTATAGGACCTGTTTCTCCAAAGTTAAAAGATCATTCTGCAATGGTTTTCACAAGTAAAACAGGCAGCACCATTCTAAAAACTGCTATAGAATCTATGTGTTTCAGGTTTTGCAACAAAGTTGACTAATTTGTATTTTAATGCCTTTTTAGTGTGGTTCATTTTCCAGAGTTGCACGATGCTGTCAGAATGCCTCCATGCTGCTGATACCATGTGAAGTGCTACTCTGCAGTGCCTGTTTGGAAGTTGTATTGGTACAAGTGTTGCAGTATTGGTAACTGCATTGCTGTTTATCAGTGTCTGCTTTACAATAAGTTTTAATAGGGGCCTTTCATGTGTGAATTCCTACTAGCGGTGGAAGAGTTAGCCCTGGTAAAATAATCATTATAATGTGGAGTACAGCGCAGATGAGCCTGTATATAGCTCCAGTAACAGCCTGTCAATGAGAAAACAGAAAATGAGCTCTGCTCAACTGAGTATCCCATTCATTCATACTTTCATGATGAATAAAATATTGATTGATTGATTGAGTGATTAAGCATTGAGTGGGCCACTGCATAGAAGCTTTTAGTAAGGTTTCAAAACAGCACTACCTCTCCCACCCCATTTACAGGGCGATGGAATAATTGGTTTAAAGTGCCATCCTGAGAAATCACCTCAATTGAATGACAGGTGTGAATGATCACAGCCCTTCATCACATCAGAGATATCAGTCTGCAAATCTCACATTAGTGTGCTGTGACTTAGCATCCAGCAAACCAGGAGAAAAGGACCACAACAGAAAAAGCACCAAAAACAAAAAATATGAATTTGTCAACTTTATTACAAAACCTGAAACACATATAGGTTTTAAAGCAATGTTTATTGAGTGTTGCTGCCTGTTTTACTGGAGAAAACAATTTGTACATAGTTTTTAAACTTTGGAGAAGTGGGTCCTGTAAGCTTGCTGACAGGGAAGACTAGACTGTGAGTTCAGTAGATGACATCATCAGCACATCTTCACTGAAACTGGCTTTTTTGAACAGGCAGAGAATTTAGGGTTATAAAATGATTTGTAAATTTTAAACAAAGTAACCTAGGGATCTCAGTTTTGGCATGAGGGTGACTTGGACTATGTTTATCCATATTCTGAATTTATTGATGCCAGTAATTTGTGACCATAATCTCTCTTTAATGGCTTGGAATAAAAATATCAGCCTCAGGAGGACATTCATTTTCAGAACCTCTACTCTTCCCCCAAAGTAAGTGGAAGCAAATTCCATGTATATATATCATGGGCTACTTCTCAAGAAGCTTCAAGTAATTCAATTTATACAACTTGGCCAGTGTTGGAGCAACTCTATTTCCTAGGCATCTGAATATGTTTTTGGGGATCCCAGTTGAATGGAAATGTAGCTTTGAAATCTGGCAGAGAGCTACCCAAAATAACCATTTTTTCTGATTTAGTGAAGTTGATTTTATAGCCTGAGATAGAGTTAAAGTCTTGTAACTACTGTACTAAGGCTGGGGTCAAGTGAGTTGTAACCCCTAATAAAGAGGAGGAAATCATCTGTATAAAATAATTTTTTCTGTACTAAATCCCCTAGTTTCACTCCCATTATATTCTCATTTGCTGTAACTGCTGCTGCAATGGGTTCCATGCACAGAACAAAAAGGAGTGGGAAGAGGAGAGGGGACACCCCTGCCTGATCCCACTACTCAATGTGAATGTATTTGTTTATGTACGTATGTATGTATGTATGTATTTATTTAGTTATTTATTTATATCAACAATTTCATCAGGAAAAAGCATACTGAGCTGATAACTGCTCATTTCCAGATGCATCCTGGAGGAAAGGGAAAGGGAAGAGAATGTAAAGCAATCATAAAACAGTAAATTACTGTATATAGCAGGTATATAGAAACAACAAACACTAAGCTACAATCATAGAGCAAAAGCATACAATATTTGTGCGATTTTGGTCAAATTAGGCAAGGAAATTGGGAGGAGGTAATTTTAACCCAGGGCAGGGGAACCAAGAAGGAACTAATAAGTACAAAGTGTGATTAGAGGAAGAGGCAGAGAAAACCAACCAATGGTCTTTGAGGGAGAAAATGGAACCAGGTGCAAGGATACAGGGGGGATAGCAGAAGGGTTGGCCAAAAGAAAAGCAGGAGAAGATTGAGGCAGCAGGTAGAAGTAGAGGAAGATAGACAGTTATCAAGTGTTATCACAGGTGTGAGTAGAAAAGTAATGGAGTAAGGAGGAGAGAAAGTGTGGAGAGGAGGCAGAGTGGATGTTTTGAGGGAGGGAGTTCCATAGTTTGGGGAAATGGTAAGATAAAGCAACCTGGCCAGCTGATGATGTTCTAAAAGGGAATACAAGAGGCAATAGCTCTAGTTATGAAGGCAGTAAGATGAGGGTAGGGGTGGTGAGGACAGAGGTAAAGTAGGAGAGGAGGGAACCAAGTCAATATTTAAAGATAAAGGAGGTGCAGTGAATAAGGCATCTGGCTTCAAGGGAAGGAAGGAATAGGGAGGACTAGAGGGAGCAGTGATGGGTGCAGGTCTGACAGTCCAAGGCAAAATGGCAGAAAGCTTGAAAGAGGGAGTCCAGTCTGGCTAGGGTAGTCTTAGGAGTGGCACTGTAGACAATGGCCCAGATATTCAAAAGGGTTGCGCATGGTGCAATGGTGTTGCACCATGCACAACCCACTGATGCCTCAGTGCAATATTTAAATGGAAAGTGCGCACACAACCGTGGCGCGCCACTGGCTAATGCCGCAGGCACAGGTGGGGGCGTGCCCATGATAAACTGCACAGCCCAATATTCAGCCCAGGCCATGCAGAGTTATGCAGGTGCAACCCCTACCTGTGCCTGCACAAAGTTAAGCCTGAAAAGGAAAAAAGTCAAGGTCAATCCCACAGGTGAGCTGCCGATTGCAGGGTGCAACACAGCAGCTGCCACCTGTGGGTGGCCATCACCTGTTCCTGCCGCACTAAGCGGTGCCCCCATGCCCCAATCGTGGGCATCGTATCCCAAGTCCAATATCCCTGGTGGTCCAGTGGACCGCGATTAGCCCGATCGCAGGCACACAGTATTCCCCCCAGTAGCCCAAGCGGCATAACAGTATTCCCGAGTAGTCCAATCAAGGGCATAAACAGTATCCTCCCGAGTCTCGATCGCTGGGCATAACAGTATTTCTCCCGATTAGCCTGGATCGCGGCATAACTGCAACCCCCCATTAGCCTGATCGCAGGAATCAGTATCCCCAAAGTCCAATAACCATGCTGGTCCAGTGGACCAATGGAGCCTGATCACAGGCGGCATTCCTCACCCCCAAGTCCGAAATCCCTGGTGATCTAGTGGATCCCCCACCCCACCCATGGAGCCCCACCACCCTGCTCCCCCCTTCAGCCAGCGGGCGGCAGCACCCCACCCGCCTGCCGCCCCGCCATCCACCGACTGACAGCTCGGTATGGCTGAATGCCCATTGGTTCAGAGCATGAGCCAATGGGCGTGCAGTCCATACAGTACTAGTCAGTCCAGATATGTGAATGAATGCCTGCAATCAGGCTACTCGGGGGGGATACTGTTATGCCCGTGATCGGGCTACTGGGGGGGTCCACTAGATCGCCAGGGATTTCGGACTTGAGGGGTGAGGAATGCCACCGCGATCGGGCTCTGTGCAGTCCACTGGACCACCAGGGATATTGGACTTGGGGATAATGATGCCCGCGATCGGGTTAATGGGTGTTAGTTATGCCCGTGATTGGGCTACTGGGCATACTGCTATGCCCATGATCGGGCTACTCAGGGGGAATACTGCTGGTGCCCATTTACCTGGCTACTGGGGTAGCAGTTACGCCCACGCATCGGGCTAATCAGGGAGAATACTGTTATGCCCGTGATCGGGCTAATCACGGTCCACTGACCACCAGGGATCGAGACATTCATTGTCCCTGGCGGGACGTCCTGCACCGCTGCAGGCTGCCGTCCTCGACGGCTGCCATATGGCAGGGGCCAGGCGCAAGTCATCAGGGATCAGTGCACCTGCATGCTAATGGCATGCAAATGAGGCCGTAATCAGCATGTCACCCATTGAATATCGCAGGTGCTGTGCATGGCGTAATGGAACTTGCACCACCACATCTCAATGCTCCACTCTGACCACTTGCGCTGGCGCAGTTCCACTGCACCATGCACAGTGGGGGTGGCCAGGGGGCGATATTCAAAGCAGTTGTGCCATAGCGCAACTCCGTTGAATATCGCCCTGGCCACACCCCTGCACAACTATTTTGAGCGGTGCACAGGCTTGCGCCACAAACTGGCACAGTTTGAATATCTGGGCCAATGTCTCCAAAGTTGAAATTGGGGAGAATCATTTTCAGGACTATTGCTTGGCAAGCAGGAAGAGGAATGCAGCCTCTATTCCTTTATAATGCATCATGTTTAGGGTGAAGGTTTTTGTGGATGTTGTCATGTTTACATGTCCAGAAATGTCAAGGTGATGGGTGAGCCAGACTCCTAGGTATTTAAATGAGAGAACATCATCCATTGAGGCCCCATCTAAGGTTTGGAATAAGGGTAGAGCAGTAAGCTTAGTGAGCTTCTGTTTGGTGCCAAAGGTCATGGAGACCATTTTCTTGGCATTGAATGATAACTGATTAGACCTGAACCACTTCTGGACACTGTCGGAGTCCAGTTGGAGCCTGGCATCAGATTGGGGGGGAACAGTGGTAAATAGAACCATATCTTCCATATACATGTGGCTGGAAGCAGAGTTGCAGGCAGAAGGGAGGTCATTTAGGAAAATCAAAAAGAGTATTGGGCCAAGGACAGACCCTTGGGGAACACCAGTAGTAACAGGGAGAAGGGGATACTGAGTCTCCACTTATAACAGATTGAGTCCTACCCTCAAGGTAGGAATGGAACCAGTTAGTAGAGGAGTCGGAGAGCCCTGCTGCCTTAAGCTTGAAAAGGAGGAGGGGTGGGCAAGTGTGTTGAAGGTTTTGGCCAAGTTGACAAAGATGGCTGAGGTAAGAAGGCCCTGACCCATGGCTGAAAGAATGGAGTCAGTGAGCTGGAGAAGGGAAGAGGGGGAGGTGCAATGGGATATATGGAACCCAGACTGGAAGGGGTTGAAGAAGGAAGAGGATCAAGGATGGGGGGGAGCTTAGACAACACAAGGTGTCCTTGAAGTTTAGCTAAGGTGGGGAGCAGGGAGACAGGGCAGTATATGCCAGGATGGGAGGAGTCATCACTTTTGGGAAGTGGTATGATGGTGACTTAATTCCAGGCATCAGGGACAGAAGCAAGGGAGAAGGAGAGGTTAAGATGGGAGGAGATAGGAAAGGCAATTGTAGAAGCAGAGAGCTAGAAGAGTTTGGGGTCGAGATCATCAGGGCTCCTACCCTTAAGAAGATTTAGTGCAAGGAGGGCCTTGAAGGTGTCAGCAGTAGAGTAAGAGAAAAGAAGAAAGTGAGGAGAAGGGTGGTAGGATGGGGGAGAGGAGAAGGAGGAGGGGTGGGGAGGAAGGTGAGAAGGGAAGAGGCACAGGTGATGAAGAAAGAGTTGAATTTGGAGGCAACAGAGAAGGGGTCAGACACTGGGGTGTTACCTACCTTGAGGACCGGGGGGAAGAAATATTTAGCCTTGGCAAGCCTAGTGGCTCTGGTACAGGCATTGTGAAAGGCACAGTACTTAAGCAAGTCCACAGGGAAGCCAGTGGACTTGTGAGTCTTCCAGTCAAGATCATGTACATGTAGGCAGGCCATTAAATCTGCAGAGATCACAGGGAGGTAGACAACTCAGACCCTGTTTTTTCTAAAGGGGATATGACATTCCCAAATTTCAGGGCACCTGGTACTGAAGTAGTCGAGGGCAGAGTTAATGGATCTGGTAGAAGAGATGGGTGACCAGTTGGTAGCTACCAAATCTGCCTGGAGGGAGGACAAGTCCAGCAAGTGGAATGACCAGATTTGGAGGAGTTTGGGAGGAGCTTTTGGACAGTGTATCTTGCACATGCAGTAGAACATGTGGTAGTCACTAATGGCTTCAGGGAGGGTGCCGTCATCAATGATGCAGCGTGGGTGAGAGGTAAAAGCCCAATCCAGCAAGAAGTGATTGAGGGATTTATGACTGTGTGATGTCTAGTGGGGTCAGAGATCAATTGGGTTAGATTGAGGGTCATAATAGTCTGGGGTGAGCCAGTTGATAGTAAAGTTCCTCAGGATAAGTAATTCACCGGAATAGGCATGGGAGTAAATAGTTGTCAGGAGTTCAGTGACAGATGAGGTAGGTAGGTAGGCCAGGGTAGCAATGGATGCAAGCTACAAAGATAGGGACAGAGCATATATGGTCAATTGGGCACGTGAAAGAGGGCATCAGAATGTGGGCATCACGATTAGGGTGAATGTCTTCTCAACGGTCAGGATTTCTGCTCAGCAGCAATTCTGAGCATTATGACCATGGGACACTAACTGTGGTCCTCCCCCAATGTGTGGAGGGTAAGAGGTGTTTATATATATTTGAGGAGTGGTGCAGCGGGTGAAGCCCCCCACAATGAGGCCAACAGCCGGTGTGTAATCTCCGATACGTGCAACACAATTGCCTGTCATGCAGGTTGCTCTCGCCCATATTCTTGCACTCCGGTTTCTCACAATGATTTTATTTTCACTCTATTGTGGGGGACCTGCAACAGAAAAAGGGAGAGAGAGTTTTATAAGGAGAAGTTCATATGTGCAGAGGGAGAGGAGATAGAGAGTCCAGGGACAAACTGGATGGTAGAGGAGAGGTAGATGGCAACACCACCACCCCTCCTCAAGGCACGATCCTGTCGGGTGGGGGTGTACCCAGGGATGGCAGAGTCAGGGATCTTGGGAGATAGCCAGGACTCTGAAATTATTAGCACATCTGGTTTAACATTAACCATGAGTGGTTGCAGCTGGTTGAGCTTGCGGAGGAGACTGCAGGCATTGATGTGAGTCACTCTCAACCCTTTGGGGAAATAAGTGGGAGAAGGGTGAGCAGGGCCGGAACTGGGTTCAACATCACCTGTCACTAAGAGCAGCAGTGCGATGAGGAGCTTGATGGAGAGAGAGATGTGTTTGCTTGGCTGCTGAGTGGAAGAGAGGGGGACGGGAGAGGAGAGGAGTGGGAGGGGAGAAAGGATTTAAGGGTTTCAAGGTGGAGCCAAGAGAAGGGGAGGAGGGAACTATCGGGGAGCCAAGGGAAGTGTGAGAGAGAGGGAAGGTTGGAGGAGGGAGAGTAGGAGAAGGGAAGGGGGAGGGAGAGGGAGGGAGGAGGGGAAGGAAAGCCAGTAGGAGGGAGGAAAGCAAAGAAAAACAGGAGCGGAAGGAGTGAGAGAGAAACTGTGCAAAATGCTGGAAAGTAACTTGCAAAGTAAGGGAAGGAGGGAGCGAGAAGGCAGTCAGGGGGATGATCCACTGGCCTAGAGAAGGGACAGTGAAGTGGGGGGAGGAGCAATTACCAAATATTAGAGAGGGAAGAACAGTGAGAAGAGCAAGAGGAGGGTTAGAGGAGGAGAAGAAGCAAGCAAGGTTATAGTACATATTTCGAGCAGGGCAACTGGGGTCGGAATGCAGTAATTAGCAACTTGTAACAGGCAGTAAATATGATCAGAATACACCAATAAACTTTGTAGTGACATGTAGACATGCTAAACAATAAAATAAACATGGCAGTGTGAAAGTCAAGCTGGGAGGTAGAAAATATGAACTACCATTAAATACAGTTTGTAGTAGTAGTAGTACAAACGTTATTGTTTAGCTAAAAGCTATTACAAAACATAGGAGCATACAATAGACAAATATTAGATAGGCATACAATCATGGATATTTCCCCAAATACAGTCTTAAATACAATTTTAATTTCTTGAAACATCTACAGTGATCTAACGAATAAATTCACAGTTGTTATTGCAACAGTCTGGCCTTAATCTTCCCAATTGCTCTGAAAAAATGTGCAACTCTTTCTATAGTCCATGTATCTGCAGTGTGTATCAATATAGTAGTTAATGTTTCCAAATCAGTCTGGTATGCAAAAGAAAGAAAAGGTATTAACCAGAGTAATCTTTCCTTTATATAAAAAGTACATTTCCACATTACATGGATAAGGTCTTCTCGGCCACTCAATGAACAATCACACTTAGCCGATCGTACTCCAGTTTTAAATCTGTATGATAGAACATTGCTTGAGAATTGCTCAAACTTATATTTAAGAAAACAATTTCTAAGATTTACATCAGTTAAAATATCTAAATATGGCTTATATCTGAAATCAAAGTTATTTTTCTTAAACCAGTCTGAGTAATGTGATTTAGAAATAGATTCTAAGTCTTGACATACCCAATAATTATTTAGTTTTTTAGAAATGTACTTTTTATATTGCAGGTTAAGGTATACTCCCTTATCCACAGTTTTCTTTATGGCAATTAAGGAGTGAGTGTTCAATAAAGAGATAATCGAGGTATACCAAACATTACCTTTATACCCTAAGGAGTACCAGAATTCCTTTTCCTTGAGACAATGTTTGTCTAGAGAGTCCGATGGTAATCTGGTTAATTTAAGTCAGTAATTAATTTTTCTAGTTTCAGTTCTAGAAAGGATATTAATAAGTCCAAATTCTGCCTGTATATACATAGAAGGACAAGAGTGCCCTAGTCCCAATGTGTTTCTCAAAGCCATAAATAGGGAGAACATTAGTTTATTGAGGTTCTTAAATTTCCACACTTTAGCTCCATATAGGAACTGGGATTCCAATTTAACTTTCATGGCTTGCACTAAAGGTCTGATTGTTATACCTCCAGATTTACAGTTAAATCTAACAAGGCCCCCTACAGTTTTTTTCATATTTTTACTAGTATGGAATCAAAGTGTGTTTATTTTGTATTTGCATGAAATTCTATCCTAAGAAAGGTATAGCACGAACTACTTCCAAAGTGTGGAGTCAATTTTTCAAGTCCCATTCCTATTTTTGTTACTGAAAATAAAAAAATTTGTTTTTTTAAGACTTATTTTTAATTTGAGCTCACATCATTTAGCACTGACATAATTTATCTTCTCCTGAAGTCCTTTTATAGATCAGTCAGCATATGCAAGCAACGAGCATACATGTGATATAATTTTTGGAGAATCAGATGCTAATTTCTCAGTGTCAAAAAGCATTTTATCCATACACAGTGAGAAAAGCAGGGGTGCTAAGATGCATCCCTAACGTACTCCTTTATTGATCTTAAATGTGGAAGATAATACACCAGATGGGCCTAACCTTATTTTTGCCCATGTGTTGTTATACAAGCATGCTATTAGGTGTATTAGATTCTTATCAATACCTCTTTCAAATAAAATACCCCATAGTAGATTATGAGAAATAGAGTCAAAAGCAGAAGAGTAACCTATAAAGATTGAATATAAATTTTGTTTACATACTGTAAGATCATATATTTTTTCAAACAAATGTCTTAAAACAAAGATTTAACAATGGAAGAATACTTTGATCTAAAACCTGATTGAAATTTTGTGATACCCCTGTTTTATCTACCTTGGCCTGCAATCTTTCCAAGACTATCTTGGAGAATATATTTAGATTGACGTCATGATGACTAATTGGTCTATACATAGGTGGATCAATTAGAGAACCTTTCTTTGTGAATGGGTATGATATTTGCACCTTTCCAAGATAAAATGAGCTTATTTTCCAAGATACATTTGTTAAAATGGCAAGTAAGAGCTTTGCTCTAGAAAGATGGATAATCTGTGAAAACTTCGGCAAGAAAACCATCTGGTCCTGCAGCTTTGTTTCTTTTTAGAGAGTCCCCATAGTGTTGAAGGGAGTTAATTCTGATCAATTAATGCCTGGAATACAAAAAGTTTCCTTTTCAGAGGAATAATAAAAGATGTGAGTAAAAAATTCCAACCATTTCCTTTCAGAAATATGAGTATCTATCATCTCCTGATAGGAGTTGGTCCCTTTTGAGACCAATTTCCAAAACGTTTTAGTGTTATTTGATGTAACCGCATTAAGCATCTCCTGCCATTGTTTACAAAAGAAAATAATTTTCTTATTTTTAATCATTTCCTTATAATTCCTACATTGAAGGTTAAGTTCTCTTAAGATACTCCTTATAGGGTTTTTTCTATGTTGTTTGTATAGCCTTCTTATTCTAGCTTTATATTTTTTGCATTCCAGGTCATACCAGCCAGATGATTTAGTCATCTTGTAGTGATTACTAGGACACTCTAATTTTCTTGTTTTATATCTTCATAGATATTGTTAATAGCTGATTCTAACTGCATTAATGTTATCTCTGTTATTTCCATTAACACACTATCCAGGGGAGATCCATGTATACTTATAGCTATTATGCTGTCTACATTGTTATACCATTTAATTTTACTAGCCGCTCTTATTTCTGAAAAATAAAACCCGTCATGATTCTGTGCCCCAGACTCTTTTGGGTAATCATATTCCAGTATTATTGGAAAATGGACACTTTCAGGTCATATATCGATGTGCAGCTTCTTCCATACATCAACAGGCCCTGTCCAAAGTTCTAAATCTATCATTGATGCACCCTTAGTTGATACAGAGAAATCATAAGTATTTAATACGTCAATTAACAAGTTTCCAGAGGCATTCACTTTGATGTCTTTGGCATTTCTAGCACACCTACTATTAGTGGGGCAAATATAAGAGAAGAATGAGTCATCCATTAAACCCTCATATTTTCCAATGTGAGCATTGAAATCACCAATAAGGAGAATTTCTACATTTGGGTACAAATGAAGGGTCTGTGTAATAAGACCAATAAGCTCATCCCATAATAAGTGAGAATAAAAGTTGGAATTCTCTGGGGGGATATACCCATTAATAAGAATAAGATTTCTACCTTCAATGCTAAGGATCAGAGCTAACAAATTATCACAGGATTTCCAGCAATATACTCTAATGAAACTTTCAATCTTTACAAAAGAGATTAATCCACCAGAGTATCTACCTAATTTATGAATCTTACTTCCCTCTACATGGAACTTTCATATTCATTAAAATTGATAACATCGGTACCCTTATGCCAGGTTTTCTGTAAGTTAACAATATCAAACCCTACTACATAAGTTCTCCAGTCATTTTGTACAATTTTGGTATTCCAACCTGCAATATTCCAGGACATTATAGTAATTCCTTTAGAATACTCACAAAAAAATTTAATTAGAACTGTTAGAGTCACAAAGTCAACAATTATCATAGCTTGCTGTGGCAAGAAATCTATTTCTCAGAGGCAGTTCCCACGTAGTTTCTTCAGATGGATGATATTTGTCCATCTTGGTATTTAGAGCATCAGCCTCACAAATGTTAAAATCTAAACAGTCAAGAAATGTACCCTTTGCAAGAATCAAATCAGCAAGTTCTTTATTAGGTAGATAAATACAGTTTGCAGTCATGGCATTAACTCCCTACATACACATACACATAAACATGCACATACACATAGATAGTACATACTAGCATTAATTACAATGATAGTCTAGGCATTAACTCCCTAGGGAAGTGGTTGATTAGTAACCCAGTTAGAGGCACAACAAATTAATTCTGCAGAGCAATACACACGGGGTGGGCTGTCCGACTAATACAGAGCAGAGTGGTAGGAGACAAATTCAGGAACGTGAACTAGCTGAGCACCTCCTCATATATTTATATACACTGGTGGCATACACATACAGTAGCATAATATTTAAAAGACTTACTAGTATATGTACACTTACAGACACACGTGGGGGGGTGTTAGGCAGAGTATCCTGCCATCCTGGTGTCTGCCTCCTGGTGATTCACTTCCAGGACTCCAACTCCTGCTGCGCCACTCAAGTTGGGCCCACTCATGTGGGACTGCTAAGGCAAGGGGTCTAAAGAGTCTCAGAGGGTTTCTGTCGTCTGGCCCTCAAACAGGCATTGTTGCTGCCAATGGAGCTGAAGAAAAATAGCAGCGCTAGCTGGTATGTGGGCTGGTGAGTGAAACTGGCGCAGGGGAGCCCCTTTGAGCATGGGCTCACAACCCCTGTAGTGTCCCAGCCAAAAAATGGCTGCTGTCCTCATGGCTCGGAGACTCCAACTGAGTCAAACATAAAGTCAATTCCCTGAGTGCAGCTGTCATCCCACCCCCACACAGGTGCTGCTGATGCCAATTGGGCAGAAGAAAAACCACTGCTCCAGCTGCTATATGAGCTGGTGAGTGAAACTGCTGCAGGGGAGCCCCTTTCAGCATGGGCTCACCTCAGCCAAAAAATGGCTGCTGTCCTTGTGTCTTCTGGGCTCTGACTGAGCCCAAGCACAAAGTCAATTCCCTGATTACGGTTGTTGTTCTGCCTCACACAGGTGCTTTTGCTGCCAACTGGACTGAAGAAAAGTAGCAAACTCCAGTTGCTATGTCAGCTGGTGAGTGAAACTGATGCAGGGGAGCCCCTTTCAGCATGGGTTCATGACTCCTGTAGTGTCTCAGCCAAAAAATGGCTGCTGTCCTCATGGCTTGAGGGCTCTGACTGAGCCCAAACACAAAGTAAATTCCCTGAGAGTGGCTGTTGTCCTGTCCCCACACAGGAACGGCTGCTGCCAATTGGGCTTAAGAAAAATAGCAGCTCCAGCTGCTATGTGAGCTGGTGAGTAAAACTAGTGCAGGGGAGCCCCTTTGAGCATGAGCTCATGATACCTGTAGTGTCCCAGCCAACAAATGGCTACTGACCTCATAGCTTGCAGGCTCTGACATGAATGGTCCATGAATGGTGGGGATATAACCCTATTAACCCTCACCATTGCCCCTGGTGTGCCATACAGTGATCTGAAGCAAGTGATGAATCCTTGGCCAAACCCAATTACCTGCAATGTGTGGAATAAGAAGGCCTAGTTAACCTGGTCAAATGCTTTTTCAGCATCCATGAAAACTGCTTGCAGAAGTGAGGTCTTTGTTTTGTGAGTACATAGGATATCAAGGAGTCGCTGGATATTGTCATGGAGGTTCTACCCCTTGATAAATCCTGTTTGAGCCTGATTGACTAGGGCTCCCACCACCTCTTGTACTCTGATAGGTAAAATGGAGGTCAATATGGCATTATGGGCTGAGTTTTCACTGCTACGCAGATGATACTCAGCTCTATATGTCCTTTGTACCTGAACAAAATGACGCTTTATCAGTCTTTAACAACTGCCTCGCTGAGATTCAGGGCTGGATGAGTGCTAACTGGTTAAGACTAAACCTGGATAAGACCGAGGTGCTGGTGGTGGACTCAGGTCATCGTGTAAAGAAGTCGTCTCCTGGTCTTTCCTCCAGCCTTGTGCTGGGGGATAAACAGTTGAGACCTTCTGCACAGGTGCGAAATCTGGGCGTAAGTTTTGATGGTGAGCTGACACTGAAGGCACAGGTGTCAGCCGTTGTCAAGTCCTCTTTTTACCATCTGAGGAATATTGCCCGGATAAAACACCTTGTTCCACATGATGACCTTTCTGTATTAGTCCATGCCTTTGTTTCCTCACATCTTGATTACTGCAATGCTCTATATCTAGGGTTGCCGGAGGTGGATCTCCATCACCTGCAGCTGGTGCAGAATGCGGCGGCCAGGTTGTTGATGGGACTCCCAAGAACTTGCCACATCACACCTGTGCTGCGCGAACTGCACTGGCTGCCAGTGCGATGGAGAATGACCTTCAAGGTCGCATTGCTGACCTATAGGACCCTACATGGTCAGGGACCGGACTACTTGCAAGATCTCCTATGGCCTTACCTCCCTCTTCCCTTACTCTGCTCTGCCAATGAGGGATCGCTAGAGGTTCCCAGGGTTCATCTGTAATCATCAGGGGCCAGAGCTTTTTCTTTTGTGGCCCCAACCCTGTGGAATTCTCTACCTCGTCGGATTCGAGAGTGCTAGTCCACAGAGCAATTCAAGGCTTCTTTAAAAAGTTATTTATTTGAGAAAGCCTTTGATTAGGCCAACCTATTGTTTTTTTAATTGTTTTTAATGTATATTTATTGTTGGTTGTTTTATCTGTATTGTATTCGCACTTTGATAATTTTGAAAAGCGCTTTATCAATAAAATTTGATTTGATTTGATTTGAATATTTTTAAGTCAAGCTAGAGGAGTGAGATGGGGTGGCAGGATTCACCTGGTGGGGTCCTTTCCAGGTTTTGGTATAACTTAAATCTGCACCTTGCACCATGTTAGTGGTACTCCCCTCCTCTTCTAGTACTGAGCTAGAAGTTTTGGGGTGAACAATTCCTTAAAAACTTTAAGAATTCTGAGGTCAAGCCATCTATCCCTGGGTTATTAACATTTTGAAACCAGCATTTGGTGTCTACAATCGCTTTCTCAGTTATGGACTTTTCCAATTCCACCTGTTGCTGCTCAGTAAGTGATGGTAGGTGTACTTTCCCCAAATATTGCTGTTTTTTTGCAATATGGTCAGATGACCATGCCTCAGTATCGAGGGATGTGTAATAGCTTGCAAAAATATCTGCTATTTCTTTTGTTTGAACAGTTTCCTGGTCTCCACTGCACCTGTCTTTAAGTTTGAGCACTGTCCTGCTCATTGCCTGTTTTTGTATCTAACAGGCCAATACCTTCCCTGCCTTCCCCCACTCATAAAATGTTTGGTGGCACATTGAATCTGCACTTCTATATTTTTGTTCAGTGTGTGATTTCAGGGCCCCCCTGCATTGTTTTATTTGTGGGAGCAGGTTGCCCTCCACAGTGATCTTGTGTGTTGCCTCCAAGTCAGATAGCTGCTGCTCCAATTCTAAGCATACTGCTCTTTTTTTTCTTTTGTGAGGTATATTGTATGATGACTCCCGTAAGGGTAGCCTTCACACCATCCCACCAGTCTGCCAGAGTGGTATCTCCTAGTATTTTTTATAAAAAGTTATTTGTGCTGCTTTTTTGTATCACTTCTTTGAACTCTATCTTATTTAGAAGGGATATGTTCATTCTTCCACTTGGATGTATTGGTAGTCGGGGCGACTCCCAAGCTCACTGTCATGAGGAGTGGGCCAAAAGAGTAGTACTGCCTACTTGAGAGTCTTTTATCATCTGTAGCCATTCCCCAAGAGAACTGTCATTTCTATGCAATAATATGATTTCTGAGTGACTGAGTAGTAACTGAAATCAGTATCCCTTGGGTGATGGAATCACCAGGCATAGAGAAGGATCAACTCTCTTGTAAATCTATTACAGCCCCTGTCCTCACCCCCCCATTGGTTCAAACTTTTGCGGTCCAGGCTTTCCTGAATCACCGTGTTGAAGTCTCCTTCTACTATACACAGTGTATGGGGGTCTGAGGGAAGTGACAATAACATTTTTTTTTATTTATATTTTGTGCCCCCTTCCTGTCCGCTACCATGTTTGGCTCTCAGGATCCCACAGTGCAGCAGGTCGCAGGCAGTCTTCGGCTCCCATTCTGCCATGGAAATTCCCCCTGGGCAGGGAAGGGGGAGAGGGGCAACTCCCCCAATCACCATCTATGTTGGTCCTTCTGCCACCGGTCCCGACCACTGCAGATTCCCATCATCAGGCTTGGTGGTGGGGCATTTTCCACTTTTCTGGTCCCCTCCTGAGAATGTCGGCCACCGAGTGGGTCCATGGAGATGAACGCATGCAGAGATGTGACACCGATCTAGACCCCAGGAAAACACTATTTTTAAGTGAAAAAGATGTTTCAGGACTAGAGGGCATGGGATGAAGTTGGAGGGAGGACGATTCAGAGGAAACATGAGAAAGAATTTCTTCACAGAACGGGTGGTGGACAAGTGGAACACCCTCCCAGAGGAAGTGGTGGGGGATGAAACAATCACGGGATTTAAGAATGCATGGGATAGACATAAAGGAATTCTAGAGGTCAGGGTTAAGGGGAAATAGATTTCTAGGAAAACAAACTGAACTTACAAGCTCAAATGGGCAGACTAGGTGGGCCATAGGCCCTTATCTGCCGACACTGTCTATGTATCTATGTATCTATGTATCTATGTAGCCAATGTCCTCCCCTCCCACTTGGTACTATCTGCTGCACCTCCACCCGTGTGCACCCAGGTGGCGGTGTTGCAGTAGGAGTGGCAACTCTCCCTCCTCGGAGGAGGAGAGCATCCCTTGGATGTTCAATCCTCCTCCCCCAGGCCAACCACCCAGCAACCTGGGCTCCTTCCCGAACCCCGGTCGCTGGCACTGCAAACGGTAATCATACTGCTGGGCCAGCTACAGCAATAACATTTTTAAGGAAGGTCTCATAGTCTGGCAGGTCATTGCAGGCATATAGATTCAGGATGTGTAGGTGTGTCCCTATCAAATCCCTCAGTTACTACATATCTACCATTAGGGTCTATTTTAGTCACAGTTACCAGAAGAGGTACATCTTTGTGGATCATGATCACATGAGGGTGTAATTCTTATGTAGAGGAGTAGCATGCAGCTACCCAAGAGTGCTTAAACATTTTGTGTTTGTCCTGGTTTAAGTGCATCTCTTGAAGCAGAGCAACTGCCACTTGTTGCCTCTTTAATTCTTGCAGTAATCTGCTCCTTTTAACATGGCAACCCCTTGACATTGTATGTCACTAATTTCAGATCAGACATTGTCCTGTCTCAGTCTTTCCAGCCCTCAAGTGTAACTCAGATCTGCTAGGTCCATTCATTTCAAGTACCCTCAATTTTCACCTCTTCTCCCATAGATAAAGAACAACACTGCAAGACTCATAATTTCAGACACATTAACCAGAAACTTAGAATTATTGCGTGTCAACTAGACACAGCTGTCAAAGAACTTTACAAAATTCTTCAAGGTGTATTCCAGAAAGAAAATCTCTCGATGGTCTGAGCAACTCTGTAGTGGCATAATACCTTTTGGGCCAGCTAGGCCAGCATGGTGATGGCAGTCTCCTCAAACCCTTATCTTTGGTTGCCCCACAGTTATGTCTCCCATCAGAAGTGGCTACCCAAATTCCACTGTGGCTAGTGTCTTCAGCAGCCCAAACAAACTTTCTAGTAAGAAACTCAGTGTTCACCTGTGGGTTATTATTAACTACACTTCATTCTTCTTAAGGTTTACTCCTCCTCCTCACCCCCCCAGACCAGGACCTTGAGTGCAGAGCCATGGGGGGGAGCCCTAGTAACTTCCCTAGGAAGAATGGAAAATGGTAAAGGTAATGTAAAAGGCCTGGTTGGGGCAGGGGGCTGCAGTGGTCACTGCCAGACACCTGCCCTCAGTATCACCTATGCATAAGAGATTCAAGAATGTAAGTGTCCTCAGTTAACAAACTGCAGAACCCCTGTCTTTTAACTGGGGACTATGAGTTAGCCTGCCCCTTAGCTGTGTGTCTTTTATTTAACAGCCATGCAAAATACCTCATTGCTGAATTCAAGTGTTTCAAGGGGCTGCATCCTTTCACTCCATCTGTCACTGAGCTGCTTTTTATCACTTATCAGATTGGCTGTTTTTTTCAACTGTGGCATGTCTCTTGGCAGATGCACTGCCCTATTGCACGTCACAAGCCTGCTGCCCACCAGGCCCTGCTTATCCAAGTGCCTACTCTAACGTCTGGGGCTCAGTCACTGCCACAAGCCCTGGCCCCACAGTCCCATCCAAGGTTCTACAGTCCCCAGAGATTTAGACTGAGCAGACCAGTTTTGTATTTAACCCCCACAGGCAGCACCCCAAAACAAACTCTCCTACTTCTATAAGTAGTTGATCTAATCCACGACCACCATTATAATCATACAGTGACTGTGAGTTTTTGAAATGAACCAGCAACAATGAAGATCAAGTCCCAAATAAGCTCAGTTCTTTACATTAAAGTCAGAAAACTCCATAGGTGAGGCTAAGTGCCCCCAGATTCAATATGCCTCCGAGGTACTGAGGCAAGGTTCTACATATACATATTGTAGTTTTATATATATATATATATATATATATATATATATATATATATATATTATAGAATAAGGTTATACATATAGATATACATATTATAGTGCCATGGTAGTGGCACTACAGTTAGGGTTGAGTAAGCACTTTAATGTTAAATCTCAAATTTTGCACTTTAATAACTTTGCAACTGTTCAACCGATTTACATGGAATTTTGAATGCAAGGTCCGGTACCATAGATCTCTGTATCTGGAAAGTGTTGTTCTGGTCAGATTTGCAGTTGTGGAGTGGCAGAATGTCAAAAAGTGTGAAAAATCCTCACTTTCTGGCAAATTTTTTGCTCATTTCTACTGCATGAACGGTTTGTTCGTCTGGTCTGAAATGTTCATGGTATATAGGGACTGGGTCACTAGAGTGAATTTTGAAGGTTTGGTGAAAAAATATTAATTCATTCAAAAGTTAAACTTCCTCATTTCCAATTATGAACTGAGGATTGTAAATAGAGGAATCTGATTGGCCAAGAGCTCTTTGAAGCCATGATGATATTGAGCTACATCATCACGGCTTCAAAAAATTTCCGTCACCACCAGCCTCTTTGCTCTCTACTGTCTGAGAACTATTTTTTCAAAGTGTACTCCTAAACCACCCAAAAGCTCATTCATGTTTTAAAACCTGTTTGTTTTATGTTTTTTATTTATAAAACTTCAAACTCAGTTCATAATAGCAGTAAGTCCATCCAGGGTGTGGTATATCATGGGATATCGTCACTTCTCGTGTGGTTGGACACACTTAGCCTGTGGCCTCATGCCAAACCACCCAAGGCATGATGATATCCCACGATATACCACACCCTGTCATGCCTTATTGCTTAATTATAGCATGTGTGAAAAATATATGAGCACCACAAAAACGTTTGCAAAAGTACCGCAGACTTTCATGAAAGTACCATTGGTTTACATGTGGGACTTTTGCAAAAGTCCATGGAACTTTTGTGAAAGTCCTGCATGTAAAGCAATGGTACTTTCATGAAAGTCCATGGTTCTTTTGTGAAAGTCTGCAGAAGTTTCACGAAAGTTCCGTGGGTAAACAGCCCCCAAAAAACAGTTTCTTTGCCACTTCATCAAAACAAGGTTAGGGCCTTTGGGCTGAAATTTGCATGGTGGCCAGCATTTGCCCCTCAGATGTGTCTTTTGCTAATTTGCTGAAAAAATTTACACCAGTTCCATAGTTACAGCACTCCGAAGTTTTGGAATTTCCCATAGGATAACATTGTGGTGCCCACACCACCTTTCAGTGCCTATATCTCGAAAATGGTTCGAGATACGGATTTTTCGCTAAGTGCAGTTTAGCTGTACTAAGCATGCATGAGGGTGGCCAGGTCATGAATACAACTGTGAAGGATTTTTTTCCAAAGTTGCTATGGTTACTAAGATATTGCCACATTTGCAGTACAAGGGTTACTTGGAATGTCTCTAGGCATGCACTATGCATCTGTACTAATGGGAAGGTGGGAGTGCAGGGCCCAGAAGACCCACACTCCCACCTATGCATACCATTTTGCTGAACTGGGAGCACAGGGCCCTCCTGCACTATGCCTCTACAGTTATGGGTGGGTGGGTGGGAGAGCAGAGCCCAGAGGGCCCATGCTCCCACATACAGTATGCATATGAGTAACATTACATTTTCTCAAAAAGAAGGGAAATGCATTGCAAAAAAACTTCTGTTTTATTGCAGCAGCTAGGGTTGCTTACACACTGACAAACATCTGGAAATTCGATATTTGGGTTACCAACCCTACCACCCTACCCTCCATGCACCAACAGGCATTGAGGTGTGCATCGGGGTCATCAGGCCTGACTCTCACCCCATTCTCCTATACTGTACCATCTCAGCTTGTTTACACATGTAATGTGGTGAGAGTTAGGTCTGATGACCCCAACACACCTCGATGACTGTTGGTGTGTGGAGAGTGGGGTGTTAAGGTTAGTAACCCTAACATAATTTTTTCAGACTTTTGTCAGTGTGGAATCAACCCTAACGGCTGCATTTGCAATGAATATATATATATATATATATATATATATATATATATATATATATATATATATATATATTCTTTGCAAAAAAAACTGCATTAATGCACCAGTTAGGGTTCAACTTAATGCCACAAAAGTAAGGAAATGTGGCATTAGGGTTTACAAACCTAACTCCCTAACCCCCCAAGAAGAAAAAGGAGAAGACTACACAAGCAACCACAGATAGCTATCATCAGGCAAGACAAACAACATACAACTTTTTCCAGATGACACAAATGCAGTAGCACTGATGTGCTACCTTCATGGATTTGTATTTGCAAGTAGTCAACCCTAATGCCCACCCCATTCTATGAGCAAACAACATCACACATGATCCACAGGGCCCTACATGAAGAAATGTATAACAAACTGTGTTGGCAAGCTGTGGAGAAACATACTTCTCTACCTTTGAAAGATCGATCTTCTCTTGGGTTCCCAGAAGGCCATGCTCACTAAACCACTGTGGAGGAGTGTGTTGCAGCAGGACAGCTAGAAGGCAATACTTTGTTCTGTGTAAGGTATGCCACCATTGCCTTACCTACCTGAGTGATAGAATTTTTCTACATTTGGAGACAAAGGTCTCATTGTCTTTTCAGTAGTCCTTGTTGGCCTTGTATTTTGTTCCCATTCCTGTTGACTGCTTTCTCACCCACAGAGATAGGAGTCTGGGGGGGTCTGCAGAAGCTCTGCAGGGAGTGAATGCCAGGAAAAGAGAAATGATAGTGGTGAAGAATATTGCTGAAGAAGTTTACTTCTAGAGCAGAACGTTTTGCTGGGAACCCAGCTATTTGTTATATACAGTATAATGGAAAGTGGATATACATATAGTCAGTGTCAGTGGCTCAGCAGGTAGCACACTTGCCTCTGAGGCTAGGAGATTAGAAGGCTATGGGTTCTATCCCCACACCAGGCACTTGGGTTAAATCCCAATACTAACACGGTAGTGCAGCATGAGGGGGGTGCTGCACTCTTGAGATGCTGTCTTTTGGTTGAGATGTTAAACCAAGGTCCCATCTGCCCATTCTGGTGGGAGTTCAGGTGGATGTTAAAGATCCCATGGCACTTCTCAAGAAGAGTAGGGGAATTTGTTTATTCATGAAAATCATACAGACTCAGAAAGTAAGAAGAAAAATACATTACATTATCACAAAATCAAACAAAAACAAAAATATCATAGAAATCATTATAGCACATAATCAAAAAAACACAAACATCAGAATACTGAAGTAATAGGAGCATCAGTATCCGTAATCCATGGTAAATTCCTCCAATTTGCAATAGAGTCCTCCCATCCCATAATTTTGCTTCATTATTCTAAATATGATGCAATTCAGTAGTAATGTTACATAAGAGTTCAACATATGAAATTTGCTTTTGTTGCAAGGTGAAAAGACACCTACTATTCCATACATGCCATTTGATAAATGCAAATAAAACATTTACAGTGCTCTGTTCCCTTTTCCTCCACTGGAGGGAGTACACCCCATACATCAATGCTTCATATGTTACAGTCAAAAAAATAATATCATTCCAAGCACTAGATAAATATGACTAAAAGGGTTTCACATAGGAACAAGAAAAAAATAAATGATGTAAGGTTTCAAGTTGCTGCACACACAGGGACCTGGGGCAGAACCTGTCAGTCAACTGTTTATGCTTTTGGTTGCTTTTGACATTTAGCTGCTCATGGCAGCACAACCAGTGGACATCCTTCAGTTTACAGGGATCCTTTTTCAATCACTAATTTTTGTATGTTACTGTATGAGACATTAAACAGAGGTCCCATCTGCCTGTTCTGGTGGTAGTTCAAGTGGATGTTAAAGATCCCATGGCACTTCTTGAAAAGAGTAGGGGACTTATTTATTAAGAAAACAAAACATAACAAAAAGGAAACAACCATAATATCACAAAGCAAAGAGAACATTTACATCAAGGTATTTTAAAAAAATATAAAAAATGCATATAGAAAAATGCATGAATGTCAACAGAAATAACAAAGAAAATAGTTAACAAAGAAAATAAAAATAGAAAAGACACAAATTAACCACAACCCATAAGGGAAATACAAAAGAAATCAATCCACATCACAAAAGGATACCCAGGGCACATTCCTCCAAAGAACATTATAAAGTCTGGAGTCCATAAAGGCCTGTTCCTTCTGCTTATGATGCAAAATTAGTTTCAAGCTGCTTAATCAATGCATTTACAGGTGTATCCACATGATGTAAAGAAATTTACATCTAGCTTGCCAGAAATAATACTTAATAAATGCAAAAATCAGATTCAGATTACTAGAATGATATCTAGGAACAAGGCCTGCATAATCCCCTAAAATTAAAATACCATATGTAACATGCTGTACAGGCTTCCACTGCCATCTACAGGCTAAGGAGAACCAAAATTCAGTGATATAGACACAGGTAAAAAAAAAGGGGCATGGTGTCCTCCTGCCCAACACATTGTGGCCTAAGACATTGTCTTTCTAACAAAGGTTTATGCTTTAAGTTACCCCGTACACCTAATTTACCATGGCAACAAAGCCATTGAATATCCCACAAACGAATGGGGAGCCTTTTGTTTATCAAGAGCTGTAAAGCAAAGCATCATTTGGAGGGGACACAGTGTGGAAATTCTATCTGAGAAGCAAAATTATGGGACATAATATCAGAATATAGAACTTTTCGCATCAAAGTCTGTACATGAAGTTTGGTAATCCCCCATTGGCCAAGCTTCCTAATCTCTGGTCTAGCAAAATCAGGGACCAAAAGGGAAGCAGTAAGCCTTGGAAGCTGAGAGGCCCATCGCTGCATAAAGGGGGTAAACAAACCTATAGTCCAACCCTCCCAGGGATGGCCAACACAGTTAGCCTCAAATCCAAAATTAAATTTAAAAAAGAAAGAAAGATAAAACACCACTGGATTTATCATACTGAGACCTCCCTGTTGAACTTTTAAATATGTAAAAGCCCGTTTAACAGGATTTAATCGACTACCGCAAACCATCTGAAAAAAAAACACTCAATAATCTAGTCTCCAGCTGGAAAGGGACTGGAAACATAGAACTAAAATAAAGAAAATGGGGCAATAAAAATTTCTTAATAATCATAATACGTTTCTGCTTAGACAAGGACCAAGACTTCCATCTTTGAACCTTTACTTCTCCCTGTCATAGCTTTTCTTCCCAGTTAAGTAAAGCTAAATTCCCAGGTCCAAAAATGACCCCTAATACTTTAATGGGTTTGTCAGAAATCTGCAAAGGTCCTATAGTATGAGGAAAAAAACCCAGACCAATAAAAACACCAAAACTTTTATGAAAATTCACAGTAGTCCCTGCTTCGGCTGCATAATCATAAAAAATCTGCAAAGCCCTCTCTACAGACTGGTGATCCCTAACAGTAAGACAAATATCATCAGCATACACTGCTAATTTCTGGGGCACAAGAGAAACATCAGGCGAGAGACCAAAAATACTGCAATCATGAATAATAGAGTGAAGAACTGTATCCAAAACAAAAGTTTATAATAAAAGGCTTAAAGGGCATCCTTGTCGAACCCCGTAAAAAAGGTAAACCATCACCCGGAAGTCCATTAATCAAAGGAAAGACAACTGCCTCCTGATATAAATATTGCAACCAAGACTGGAATTTGTGAGTAATCTCTTACCTCAATAGTGTGTTATGTAAAAATTCATGAGAAACCTTATCAAAAGCTTTCTCCTGATCCAAAGCAATTAAATACCTGCCAAGCTTATGTTGCCTACCAAATTCACAAATGTTACGTAAAAAAAAAACTAATTCTGTTGAATATTCCTATGTGGAATAGAGCAGGTTTGGACAGGAGAAATCACTTGCTCTGCAACAGACTACAATCTGTAACACAGAATAGTGGCCAGAATTTTATAATCCACATTTAGAAGGCTAATAGGCCTCCAATTTCCAAAATCATGTTTTGGACCCTTGTTTTTATACAAAAAATAACAAGAGCATCAGAAAAGGATGTAGGAAAAACCCCAGACTCCAAAATCTCATTATAAAGGTGACATAGAATTTCACTAATGTCGTCCAAAAACGTTTATAAAATTCATTAGTCAAACCATCTTTGCCAGGTGAAATTCCAGTTTTTAGGTGAGAAATAACCCCCCTAACCTCAACTAAAGAAATGGGCTTTACCAAATCACTGAGAAGGCTATCTGAGGCAACAGGCACTGGAAAAGAGGCAAAGTCCTCCCACCGGGTATGCAAAATAAAAGGGACCCCATGTTGGTACCTTAACTCATTCACACCACAAGAGCTCTTTGAGACTTCCACCACTTGTGCCCTGTATACTCTTAGCACTGCATCCTGGGTCTTTCTAAGCAAAATCAAGCCATAATCAGCATGCTACAAACAAATGTGACTACCTCTTGAACCGTAAGTGCTACACACAAAGTATGAGTGGCAAAGTTGTTCAGCACAATATTACCTTTCCAATGGTGCTATGCTATCAGTTGTAAGCAATTTAGTTTTTATTTTATACTAGCTGAAATATCAAATAACTGATTTTTCTCAAGGTGCTTAGGTGATTCATGAGAGACAAATGTCAGCCATGTACACCATACCTTAAACAAATGCAAATAACTCCTAAAGTATATGTGGTAGACACAAAGTAACAGTGGCAAAATTGTTCAGCACAAAATAATCTTTCTAATGGTTCTATGCAATCAATTGTAATCCATTTACTTTTTATTTTATAGTAGCTGAAATACCAAACAACTGTTTTTTTTTCAGATTTATTCAAAGTGCTTAGGTGAGGCTTGAGAGACAAATGCTAGCCATGCAAACCATACCTTAAACAAATATGAATAACTCCTAAAGTATACATGATAGACACAAAGTATCTGCAGCAAAATTGTTCAGAGCAAAATTACCTTTCTAACGGTGCTATGCATTCAATTCTAAGCAATTTGGTTTGTTTAATAGTTAGGTAAAAACTGCTGACTTCCTCAGATGTTTCTAGGCCTGAGTGAAAGTCAGTTAAGTACGTCTACAGGCATTATTGTCCTGAGTGGCTATGCTTTCAGACGCCGCCTACAGACGTCTCTAGGCCTGAATGAGTTAACCACTGGGAAACGATGTCTAGCATTTCCACATCAGAAAACCTGACACAGCCTTGATCATCCCATAAACCTTCCATCAGTTTGGTACCCAAACGGAGTTTGCAGGCAGAAAAAGGATCCGTATAAGGTGTTTTTTGTAGGCTGAATCACATTTCTGCCTGCAAAGATGCCGCCCTATCATATTGATGCTGTTTCATAAGACTCTTCAACCTACGGAGTTGGTCCTGAAAGCCAGGGTCAGAAACACTCAAAAAGGACAACAGCCTGTAGTACTGATTTTGATATTCTAAATATTTAATATAGTGACTGGTACCTGTAGCCTTATTATAACGCATACAAAGTGAACAAATTTCCTGTTTAGTGTCCACCCACCAAGTAGCCCAATCATCATAAAACTCAGCTACTGATTTCCTACGATAAAGCAAGTGAACCAATTGACTTTTAACATCTTCCTTGTCCAAAAGTGCCGAATTCAATTTCCATCTGGTAGAGACAGAGGGAAAACGAGGAGGGAGAGATGAAAGCCCTGCCTGACATACTAAAGCCTTATGGTCAGAAACAGCACAAAAGCGTAAAAAACAAGAAGCAGGGATTAAATATCTGGAAAGAAAAAAATAATCAATCCTAGACCTAAAAATATGTCTAGAATATGTATAACCCAGATCAGAAGATAAAGATCTATAAGCATCCAGCAATTGAGAAGTACTCAAAATACCCAATAAGGCACGAGAATCACAATATACTTTCTGCTGTATATGATCTCATATCTTTACATCTAGACTACAGTTAAAGTCCCTGCCCCAAACAACATATCTATGGGTGTACAAGTAGGGGTGCACTGCATTGAAGAGGTCAGTCCAGGCAGACTTAACTTGGGGAGCATAAATGTTAATCAATCTAAGCGAAAACCCTGGGTACAAGCAATCCAAAATTAGAACCCTCCCAGGGACTAAATCCACCACCCTCATCACCTGGACCCTTGTATTACCAAACAAAATTCCCAAGCCCATCAGCTTGATCTAAACCAAAGGACCAGAAAGAAGGCCCAGCATGCCAAACCTTTTTGGCATGAGAAACATCTTGTAGAGATGCAAGACGAGTCTCCTGAAGGAAATAGATATCTGCAGCCAGAGAATTACAAAAATGGAGACAAGCCCATCACTTTCTGTAGCTTTTTATGCTGCAGGCGTTAAGGGAAACCAAACAGAAATTAGTCATCTACAGGAAATCAACTTTTGTTTCCTACCACTCTTTTTTTTGGTAAGCAGAACCTCTGAACTCCCCTCCTCCTTTTTTTTTTTTTGTTGACCAGGTAAGTGCACTAGACAAATCCTGCCAATTTTCAGGCACGACCCAGGGAAGGGGGATACAGATGAATGCCAACTGACTTTGAGCCAGATTAAGCTGTTGGTGGTATTTTTAGTGAATGAGGGAAATTTGGCCAGGACACCAGGGAAATTCCCCTGTTCTTTTCGATAAGTGCCATGGGATCTTTAACATCCACCTGAACCACCACCAATCCAGGCAGATGAAACCTCGGTTTAATGTCTCATCTGAAAGATGGCACCTCAGAAGTGCAGCACCCCTCTCATGCTGCACTACAGTGTCAGTACTGGGATATTAACCCAAGTGTCAGATGTGGAAACTGAACCCACAGTCCTCTGATCTCCCAGCCTCAGAGGTGAGTGTGCTACCTACTGAGCCACTGACACTACTGTTTCTCTTCATAATCCATCTCCCCAGACACAGAGGAAACATCAGACTCCGATCCTCCCTCAGGATCCTGCAGAACAGAAAAAGCATTATGAGTAGCAAGGCTGACAGGGCTCTGATGCTTTTTGCTAGATGCTCAGGTAACTCTTTTTGGATGTGGGGCCTGAAATTCCACATCCAAGGGGGGGCATAGCCTGGGCATCAATAACAGAGGTAGGAACAACAGCTGAGACCAAATTTTGTGGGGTGCTAGAAACATCAGACTGGGGGGACATGCAGGAGGGTCAGTGGGTGTAGAACTGGAGTCAGAGGGAGGAGGCCCAGGTTGGGGTGGGGCTTTACTAGAAAACCCAGGCCTAAACCTGTCTTGTGCATGATTCAATAAATCTTCTTTATCCAAGCCACCCTGATTATTTTGGCCATCCCAGGGGCACTGATAATAAGCATGACCTCTTTCTTCACATAAATTACATTGAAACACATTCCAAAAAGTGCCACTGTCATGGTCAAAATCCCCACAAAGAAAACACTTAATCTTATCACAGGCACTACTGAGATGCTTCCTACTCCCACATTTATAGCAAGCCTTCGGCTGACCCAGAAAAAAGCAGACTCCCCTATCTTTACCTAAAAAGAAACTGTTGGGGATATGTTGTACCTCATTGTCAATAATATTTAGCTTAACCTTAAATTTCCAGCTGCCAGTCTAGATTCCTTCATCGTCAATAATGGGGTCAGGGGGCCCCAGCACAGAACATTTTTTCTCCAGCCAGAACTTAATATCCCCCACATTCACCCCTTCATTCTGAAACATGACATTGATTGTTTTGAATAAAGGCTTAGTAAGAGGGATGGCCCAGAAAGGATCCCATAAGAGATTAGCCTTACAGTTTTCATATTTAGCCCAAAATGTATCCAATCCAGAAAATAACTTAAAACTAATGTCAGAAGTATCCTCCCCCCTCACATTAATAAGAGCATAAATGTCAAAGGCTAAGACATTTATTGAGTCCTTCAAAAGCTGTCGAACCACATACAGTCTATCAGGATGTTCTTGCAAACTACCCCGGTAGCATAGCCATACCACATTATGTCATGGTGCCTGCTCCAAGACATTGTGTCGAAAAAGATCCGAAAATCTAGGACCAGGTCCGTCATGGTCTCTCCACGGAGACTGAGTTGGGGAATCGGGGGCAGTATTGTGACCAGAATCAGGCGGAATGCCAGCAGAGAGAGTATTGTGTTTCCCAATGCCAGTTCCTGAATTAGAAAGGGAAAGTACGTGCCCCTCGGGATCTGCATCATCCCTGGAAACAGCAGGAGGAGTAGAAAAAGAAATCCATTCGGTGTCAGGCACCCACTTGCCATTCAGGCAAACCCAGCTGGCATCCAAAAGAGCCTGTTCCTTTGACCACTGCGAGTCAGAGGGAGCCATGTCAACAGAACCGCACTTCCGCATACCAGCATCAGCAACGTCATCACTCCAAGAAGCAGCCACAGGCATGTTCTCCACAAGCGGCTGCGACCCAGCCGTATCACCATCCTTCTCCAAAGCAGCAACATCCATAGAAGATTTCAGGGTCACCAATGGGACAGCAGTAAGAATTTCATTTTCCTCAGTTATTAAGTCCATTTGCATAATGCAATCACCTGATTCTATGGAAGGTTCAGCAACCATATCCCCAGTAAGTGGTATAACCAAGGTCAGGAGAGAGAGACCTCATTCTGCTGTCCATTAAGCACATCCACCTCCTTTGGTGGCCCGACATCGTCTGCCATCCTGCCGTGCAGCACAGCGCCCCCTACCAATGAGTAGGGGGAATTTCCCCTGTGCCCTGGCCCAAATTTCCCTCCAATCACTAAAATTACCACCAACAACTTAATCTGGTTCAAGGTCAGTTGGCATTCATCTGTGTCCCTCTCCCCCAGGTCATGCCTGAAAATAGGCAGAATTTGTCTAGTGCACCTACCCGGTCAACAAAAAAACTAAATAAATAAATATATTTATTTTATAAACTTTTGGTTTTTTAGTTCTGGGTAGCTGCAGTTTGGTGTTTGTGTGCACTAGCCACTAATAGTTTAAAACATTCACAAACTCTTTTTCTTTTATTGTATCTTACTATCTGCTTGTTTCTCCTTTTTAAGACATACTGAAATATTTTTACAAAAGTAAAGTTGTGTCTTTAAATTGTTTGGGGAACTTTTAAATTTAAAGTGAAATACTGCTTTGAAGTGGATGAATAAGGATAGAGTAATACCTCGTGACATCGGCTGACTGGGGTTAAAGTTTATAGACTTGGCATTCTCTGATTAAAACAGCTGCACTAAAGCATGACTAGTTACCTACAACAGATTTTCACTATTTTTGCTCACTCTTAATATATTGTTTGCCCTCTTCTTTTTAGTTATTGGCAGCTCACAGTCCACTCTACAGAATTGCTGATCAGTTTCAGAGTCCACTTGTTTCCTTCCCTGCTCAGCATTATAGCTTTATAGCCACGTAACAGCCACATAGCAGCTGTATACCCTGTGGTAAAATCTTTGATATTTTAATTGTCTGTGCCCTTAGCATTTTTAAACAGTTATAGTTTTACTCCACTATGGCTGTATTGATTGTGCCCTCCGTTTTTCTTTTTTCTGCGCTTGAATGAATAAATGTGCAGTTTTGTTGGATTACCTTACGGAGTGGAAACTCTGTAGTAGTGGAAATACTGCACCACTAAAGTCTGTGATGAAAAGGGCTGCTAGCAATGTAAGTTACAAGAATGAACAATTAAATTTAGTGAAATACTAAATAATATTAAAATGAATAAGTAGTATTTAAAAAGGTTGTTGACCATAACTAGAGGGGTATTTTTGAAATTTAAGGAAGGCTTTTAAAGTTGGCTATTTCCTGCTATTTTCTGCTAAATATTTTGTTCAAGTTATTTTAATCATTTATTGACCTTTTCTTTTTCCTTTTCTATATTTTGATTAAGGTTTGAAAACAACCCACTTGCAAGGGCCATTGTATGGTCTATTCCGACTATAGACATAACAAGGAAAAATAAAAAATAAAAACAGAAGAAGGGAAGCCACAGAGTTAAAAGCCATTAATTGGGTGAGTATGGGAGAAAAGAGGAAAATGAAAAAAGAAACAGTTGCAAGAAGTGGACTGCTGATTCTGGAGATTGATTCAAGATTCATGACTATTTGTCTCCATTTGTGTCTCTGGCACTATTGCACTATTTTACTAGTGCACTTTTGCATGACTGTATTGTCGCATTGTTTGCACTATTTGAACATTTTTGCTTAATTACCTTACATATAGTGAGGAAGACCTGAAGAAGAAGGAATAAGATTTTAAGTATCTTATAATTGACACTTTAAGTATCCTGGTAACAGTTTTCTACCTTTGCTCGTGAAAGATTTTATTGTCTCTACTGAGCTTTGGCTCTGGATTTTACTGAGCTATTGGCCTTAAAAACTGTGGGCCAAGAGCTCATTAACAAAGGACAAGGACAAGGAGTGCTACTATACAGTGCTTATGCTTGTGGCATTCCTATTGTTCTTACTAATTGTGACTGTGATTCAATTGCAATTTGTAATTCTAATTTTGTTTGGGGCTGCTTGCTGTTAATTGAGTCTAATTGTATCGTGAGCTAATCAAACATTCCTGTTTGACCATTTATTGAGCAGCAGTAGGAAGTATTAGGTAGCATTGCACAATAGGGTTGTAACAAGGGCTCAGTCAGTAACTGCTGATAAATCTTTGGCAGTACAATTAAATATGTCAGATCTCCAGATTCCTAATCTTGAGTCAGAAAAAGATGAGGTACCACAGGGTTTTAAATAATTGATTAGCAGTTTTTTTCTTGGAACAATGTTAGCTGTACAGAAAGTATTTATATAGGTTTTCTAGAAGTGTTATGTTTGTTAAACACAGTGAGGCAGGTGCTATGCATTTTCATAATGTTTTAGCACTTTTATGAGCAAAACGCTAATCAATTTTTGGAGTTAAATAAAACCCTGTACCAGCTGAAATGTAAGATTTGTATGCAGACTCATCCTCAGAGAAGAGGGAAGAAGAAGTTGAGAGAGGAAGGGAAAAAAGCAAGGGAATAAGAAAAGCAAAGTGAGGAAAAGCAAAAATAAAAATTGAAAAAAATTAAAATCAACTAAGAGGAAGATTGAAAAACAAAAAAGATACAGAAAAGAAGAATATTCCCCCATTGATTAAACAATCAATTATAATAGAACCATCAATGGTGATAGAGGAGGTACAATGTTTTCAAGTTAATCAAGAACAAAATAGCAAAGACTTGGTAGGGTTGGGTGGATTTTTCACTTTCACACCCAATATAGATAAATACCATCTAGAAAAACTTCAAGATCACCTATGGTGAGGGACTCAAGAGGTGATAAACAAAAAATAATTGGTTTGGCATCTCCAGAAAATGATTTAATGGAAGCTATTGTATAAACACCCATTGCCACAGGTAAGGCAATGATAAATCAGACAAATAATACTGGCACCATTCAAAAGGAAAAAAAGATTATACTGTCAGAATTCCATAATACCATACATGGCCTAAAATACCTAGATGAATGTCAGAAATAAAAGGGCCTGAGGATGTTAAGGTGAAAATTGAGAGTTTAGCTAATAAAAACACAATGGAAGAGAACAACAAGGATTAAAGTGAGTGTAGATAAGAGTCCTTGATGTGCTACCCCACTGCCCTTAGTGAAGATAAAGTGGCTATAATAAAGAACCAACATGCTGCAAATTTAATACTGATGGAACAAATAATAGCTGTAAGAAATGAAATTGACAAACTTAAGGAAAACATTGGTATAAGTGGGTTTTGACTGGATGATATGCTGCAAATACTGAATGCAATATATCCTCCTAGGGAATCCTCATCTATTCTGCTGGTAGAAGAAGAGATAGAGCAGCAAGGGGCAGAACCCATGAGGCCAGATTTTCAATATAATAATTCCAAATGACACCCAATGAAGAAAAGTAAGAATAAACAGGGGAAGAAAGAGAAAATGGTGAAAAATAAAAAATAAAAATAAAAAGGATATACAAGCTAGTATAAAAACATCACAAGACAAACAAAAGAAGGTGACAACTAAGTACAAGGAAATAACTGGATAGAAAGGTGGAGGAAAAAAGAATAGGAGAGTGATGAAATAATGGCATGTGTGGAATTTGTAAAAAATGTGAACACTGACTATACAAAGCAAAATCGGGATGTAAATGATGAGAGTAAGAAAAATATGTTGGCTACTGAAATTGTGGACAATAGAATAGGAAAATTGACAATTTCAAATAATAAAATACCGGAAGAGACACAGCAATTAAATCTCAGGAAGGAGGAATGGAAAAAAGATTGCTGTCTCAGATTATATGGTTTAAAAAAAAATAGAAGATGAGTCAAATGTCTCATTAAGATGTATGGTAATAACAATTTTAAATGAGGTTC
The DNA here is from genome assembly GCA_016271365.2 of Neoceratodus forsteri. Taxonomy (NCBI): domain Eukaryota; kingdom Metazoa; phylum Chordata; order Ceratodontiformes; family Ceratodontidae; genus Neoceratodus; species Neoceratodus forsteri. Next base: position 431,836,631 of record CM057450.1, on the reverse strand, counting down.
TGAATTTGCATATTGAGGAGAATGATATTTTGGAAGTTGTAAAACCATTTAATCCCATTTTTGCTGACTTTGTGCTGATAAAGGTGGCACAAAAGAGAGTGGCAAATGATATTTGGAGAAATAGTAACCTGATGGAGGAATTAAAACTGTATGTAGAACCGGTAAATGAACTAAGCCAGTCCACTTCAACGGAAAAGGCGAACTTTGGAAAAGACCTGGTAACCTTAATAGTGTTTGGGTATCCTAGACTGCATAATGAGACACCTAAAAAATGTATGTGGTCTATATGTAACTTTTCTCTAATGTTTTGAATATCAGACTGGGGAAAATGGGAATTCAGGAGATATACAGGCATAAAAGTCTAAGAGGGGATAGCCGAATTGATATACTGTGTAAGAATGAACTAGCGGATAATAGAATTTTGGACTGTTTTGAGAAATTAGATCAGTTTCGCCTGTATGTGGTAAATCTAAATATGCTAATGGATGATGTTTTTAGACTAAATGAAAATAAGAAAGTAGTGGAAAATAGAGCAGAATATCAAGAAAAAATAATTGGGACATACACTACTAGTGAATCTATTCCAATAAAGAATAGATTCCAGGCTTTGGAAGAGATGAATCGACTCCTACAGTTAACAAATGAAGTGGATTTGAATGCAGAGGATTCTACACTTCCACAAATATGGAGTGATACTCACAAAAAAATGGAGAATGAAAATGAAATAATGACTTTTTTAACATGGAACATAGCCGAATATAATACAAACATGCATAATCAGGACTGGATAACTTTTGTGAAGAAGTGTACAGTTATATGTATGCAAGAAACCTGGCATGTCAAATCAGATAATATTAATATAAATGGATGCTTAACATTTTAATGCCCTAGTAATACGATTTCAAAACAGGGTAGGAGAGCTGGAGGCCTCATAACACATATTAAAATACAGGTGTCTTTAATACAATAGAGGAACTAAATAAGAATTACTTCTTTATGGTGATTAGACTAAGGACCTATAAAGTCCAGTTAATAATGATCACATGCTACAGTATATTCCACCTGTTAAGTTCCATTTTTATAGAGAGAATATTTGGAATTGGTTAGAAAAAGCTATATCTGACGACTTCTTAGAGTATCCGGAAGACATTTTATTACTAATGGAAGATTTCAATGCTAGGGTGAGAAATTTTGATGCAATATTAGATAATACCATCGTGAGTTGGATGTATCCAGAGGCAAATTTTATAAGGCGTAATACTACAGATATTAAGGTAAATGCAAATGGTAATGAATTGTGCCAGATATTAAAGAATAATGGTATTGATATACTAAATGGGAGACTAAAAGGAGATTTAGAAGGTGTTTCTACATTTATATATAATAAGGGAGCTACAGTCTTGGATCTTGTGTGTTGGAGAGGTCCTGTGGATTTTTGGAAATGTTTATGTGTGCCAATAAGAATTGATAGTGACCATTTACCTGCGTTTTTTTACACTACACAAATTGTGAGCAAACTGAAGTAGTGAAAACTAAAATAAATACAGAGTTGACTGAAATTCACTATAAAAAAAACAATTAGTATGGTTAGATATGGTAGAATTAGATATAATGGCTCAGTTGGAAGATTTTCTGGAAGATACAGTATAACAACAACAATGATGTATAATATGGATTCTACCTCTTTCTATCATGCTTGAAGAATATTTTTTTTAGCGAAATACAACTGAAGTTGTATAAGGAAGGAAACTTTAAAGTTAAAAACATGAATACAGGGTGGTTTGATAAGGATTGTAAAGTTATGAAAAGACAACTTATTAAGGTATAGCACTAAAGTCAAGGAATACTTAAAGATACTAAGAAAAGATTACAGAACCTTATTAGCAAAAAAAAAAGGAATACTATGCTGCTCAATGGAAACAAATGATACATGTAGTAGAAACAAAGGATAGTTAAGAAATGTTGGTCCTTGGTGGCTTCAGGCTATAAAGAAATGACGGAAGAAATAGAAAATTTTGTAACGGCTGAGGAGTAGGTCAAATATTTCTCACATGTGATGATGAATAAACATGTAAAAAGATCTTGGCTAGAATTGGATAAAACCATCATTAAGTTGAATTTTCAACCAGTTACAGTATTAAAGGTTAAGGAAGCAGTGGAAAAATTAAAATCAAATAAGACACCCATCCCAGATATGATACCAGGAGAATTATCTAAATGTAAAAAGCAACAGTGGGAAGAAATCTTGTCTTCCTTTTTTTTTTGTTATTGATTTATACTCCTCCTGTGCCACAGCTTATACCTCCGGAGGAAGCCCCCAGCCCCATCCCCTGGCATCCACCATCTGGTGCTGATCCAAACCCCCAGGGCTTGCCCCATCTGGTAGGGCTGGCTTGGTTCCCCAACCCTCACCGGAGATCAGCTCCAGTGTGGCCAGCACCATGACTTGCCAGGAATGGAGCCTGCAAGGTGCCATCCATCATCCCCCATGGCATCATTTCCTCCATTTTCTCCCTTGCAGGAGGTGAGGCATGCAATGATGCCTGTGGATAGAGTGTGCACACATCTGCACACACTCCTCCAAGTGTCTGCCCCATCTCTTCCCCTTTTCTGCAGTGTCAGTGCACTGTCCCCCAGCCTCCACTAGGGGCCGGTCAAATGCCGATCTCTGGCGACCCCTCCCTGAGAAGGAGAGCAGTCCATTGGACACTCAATCCTTCTCCTCCCCTGTTGACCCCCAGTGGCCCATGTTCATTCCCGAACATGGTTCGCCAGCGTGGTATGATGTGGCACCCAGTGCCTCAGCCTCAGCACCACTGGGCTGACCTGTCTTCCTTTTTTGGTAAGTGTATACTGGAAAATGATATACCTGATTCTTGGAGGTGCAGTTATTGTACCTATTTATGAAAAGATAATAAGCAGCCAAGGAATTACAGGGCAATAAGTCTTCTAGGTATAATAGGAAAGATCTTTGCAAGGGTCATTTTAGTATGGATATTTAGTGATATTAAGAAGGTGGGAGGACTGTCTCCATTTCAAGCAAGTTTTCACCAAACATTTTCAACAATGGATAATTGTTTTATTCTTCACCATTTATGTGAAAAGTATGTAAAAGTAATCCGTCAAAAGTTATATGCAGCATATATTGATTTTACAACTGCTTTTGACAATATTAACAGAAATAAGCTTTGGGATTTATTGAATAACTGGGGAATAGACCATGTGATCATAAATGAGGTTAGGTTGTTGTACTCTAATACATGGGAACAAGTAAGACTAGATTTATTAGGTAAAGTGTCCACTCAATTTCCAACTAATTTAGGCGTTAGGCGGGGGTGCATTTTAGCCCCCACATTGTTTTCAATTTACATTGATCCAGTATTAAGAATTTTGGAAAGGTCTCAAACTGATTCACCTAAGATTGTCCCAGAATTCTGTCTGGTGATGGCATATGCTGAAGATGTCATAATGTTTTCATTAACAGCCAGGGGACTGCTGAAAAAAATTGGATTTATTAGCTTTTGTTCCTGAGAAAATGAGGTTAAAGATAAATATGACAAAGTCAAATATTATGGTATTTGAAAGGAAAAAAACATATGGGGAAATGGGCTATAAAATCACAATATTTACAGACCATAAATGACTATACATATTTGGGGCTTGTTTTTCTAAAATCTTTATTGAGGTCTAATTGTACTTCATTACAAAAAAAAGTCATGATTACATCACTGGAACGTAAGAGATTTAATTCAAGGTTTGAGGTAACTCCATTAGGCATCTATTAGATGCAATTGATGTGAAATAAAATGCCCACATTTTATATAGGGCGGAATTATGAGATCATAAATACGTAACAGTTCTAGAAAAAACAGTAATATGGCTATAGAGATCTACTTTGGGATTTCCAAGGACAATTCCAGCTGCTTACGTGCATGCAGAAATTGGGCTGGCTAATTTGAATGCATTGGCAGAAGCGTGTGTAATAAATTTCTAGATTAGCGTAAATGGCTTACAGGAAAGTAGAATTGCCAAAAATATGTCTAGAAGAGAAAAAACTTTGGCAGGCAAATGGTTATTGGCAATCCCATGGTTACTAAAAGTTAAAAAAATCCCATTATCTGTAGGACTCGAAACATTACTGGATCTGACATATAAAAACATTATGATAACAGTACAAAATAAAACATATATAAATAAGTTATTAATTAAGAAATACAAGAAGGATGATTTAGAGAATATCAGAAATTCAAAAGTCTCTCTTTGGTATAGTAGTAACATCCTAACACGTAATACATATAGATATTACTCAGATGTACTAGACGACCCAAAACAAAGAAAAACTTATGCAAGATTTAGGGTAGAGTTTCAAGACTCAAATATGCTAACTGCAAAGTTTAAAAAATTAAAAGACCCCTCACATTCCTACTGTTTCTGTAGGGTTGAAGGATATAGAATTTAGCACATATTTTAAAGTGCCCCTGGTATGAAGGGGCTAGGAAAAAGTGGTTCGGGGATAGTTTGCCTTCTTTGGAATGCTGTGATGAATATGTACAAATTAATATATTGCTAACAACAGAAGGTTATTTTACAATCAGGAGAGAGGCAAATGTTTTAGTAACTATACAACAAATAATGAAAATAAGAGTGAAAACAATAATAGTTTGAATATACTGAGGATATAAAATATTACTGTAAAAAACTATTTATGATGTAAACTCAAAGATTGTAATTTTACATGTGTTTGTATGAATTTGTAATGATCTTTTATGATTGACCAATAAAAAGTTACCTATCTACCTTTGTAGAGTGCATCATTATGAGCAGTGGCTTGGAGCTGTACCTTGTGCTTCGGATTGGAGGCTACAGTTTGGGGGGAGGGGTGAGCATTAGGTTTGACAACCCCACAGGAAGACCCCACCACTGATTTGCCAGGACTCTGGAGAACCAAAACTCTAATTGTTTTTCCTTTTGCTGCTTGGGGATGGTGGGGGGGGGGGAGGCATTAGTGTTAGAAACCATAATGCCAGATTTCCCTATTTTTGTGGCACTAAGTTACCCTAACTGGTGCATTAACAAAGTTTTTTGCAAAGAATTTTCTTTCTTTTTTTTTGAGACAGAGGAATTTGGGACTTGAGTGAACAGATGTAGATGCCCTGCATGACGAGGAGACTCTGTCCACCTACAGACATGCAGGGCCCGCAAATTGCAGGCCCCGCAGCTCAGTGCAATGACAGATGTGAAGAATTCATGGAACTGTCTGGTGGGCTATGGAATTGCAGGACCCTGTAGTCCCTGCACTTCTATGTGGCCACAGCTATAGATGCACAGGGCAAACAGTCCAGACTAGGTTTGCTGGCCAAGGCACCTAGCTTCACCTGAAATCTTTCCTTCTAGGTTGCTTGAAAGGACAGAGCAAATAACCTTACCAGAACAAGGGAAAGGATTAAGCCTTCTTTTGGCTAGGCCGATTTACTGTGTTGTTGTTTTTATTTTGTACTCACAGGGATTGTTACTATTTGTTGCTAACATTTTATTGCTTTATTTTTTCTCTGATTCAAATTGTTGTTGCTGGGTATACCTTCTGCTGCTTTATTACAAAGTGTGCCTACAGGTGTGTGCTAACAGATTACTGCTGTAATCCTCTGAATGAATGAATAAAAATGAAATAATGACTTTTTTAACATGGAACATAGCCGAATATAATACAAACATGCATAATCAGGACTGGATAACTTTTGTGAAGAAGTGTACAGTTATATGTATGCAAGAAACCTGGCATGACAAATCAGATAATATTAATATAAATGGATGCTTAACATTTTAATGCCCTAGTAATACGATTTCAAAACAGGGTAGGAGAGCTGGGAGGCCTCATAACACATATTAAAATACAGGTGTCTTTAATACAATAGAGGAACTAAATAAGAATTACTTCTTTATGGTGATTAGACTAAGGACCTATAAAGTCCAGTTAATAATGATCACATGCTACAGTATATTCCACCTGTTAAGTTCCATTTTTATAGAGAGAATATTTGGAATTGGTTAGAAAAAGCTATATCTGACGACTTCTTAGAGTATCCGGAAGACATTTTATTACTAATGGAAGATTTCAATGCTAGGGTGAGAAATTTTGATGCAATATTAGATAATACCATCGTGAGTTGGATGTATCCAGAGGCAAATTTTATAAGGCGTAATACTACAGATATTAAGGTAAATGCAAATGGTAATGAATTGTGCCAGATATTAAAGAATAATGGTATTGATATACTAAATGGGAGACTAAAAGGAGATTTAGAAGGTGTTTCTACATTTATATATAATAAGGGAGCTACAGTCTTGGATCTTGTGTGTTGGAGAGGTCCTGTGGATTTTTGGAAATGTTTATGTGTGCCAATAAGAATTGATAGTGACCATTTACCTGCGTTTTTTTACACTACACAAATTGTGAGCAAACTGAAGTAGTGAAAACTAAAATAAATACAGAGTTGACTGAAATTCACTATAAAAAAAACAATTAGTATGGTTAGATATGGTAGAATCAGATATAATGGCTCAGTTGGAAGATTTTCTGGAAGATACAGTATAACAACAACAATGATGTATAATATGGATTCTACCTCTTTCTATCATGCTTGAAGAATATTTTTTTTAGCGAAATACAACTGAAGTTGTATAAGGAAGGAAACTTTAAAGTTAAAAACATGAATACAGGGTGGTTTGATAAGGATTGTAAAGTTATGAAAAGACAACTTATTAAGGTAATTGGAATGCATAGGCAAAAGTGTAGCACTAAAGTCAAGGAATACTTAAAGATACTAAGAAAAGATTACAGAACCTTATTAGCAAAAAAAAAAGGAATACTATGCTGCTCAATGGAAACAAATGATACATGTAGTAGAAACAAAGGATAGTTAAGAAATGTTGGTCCTTGGTGGCTTCAGGCTATAAAGAAATGACGGAAGAAATAGAAAATTTTGTAACGCTGAGGAGTAGGTCAAATATTTCTCACATGTGATGATGAATAAACATGTAAAAAGATCTTGGCTAGAATTGGATAAAACCATCATTAAGTTGAATTTTCAACCAGTTACAGTATTAAAGGTTAAGGAAGCAGTGGAAAAATTAAAATCAAATAAGACACCCATCCCAGATATGATACCAGGAGAATTATCTAAATGTAAAAGCAACAGTGGAAGAAATCTTGTCTTCCTTTTTTTGTTATTGATTTATACTCCTCCTGTGCACAGCTTATACCTCCGGAGGGAGGCCCCAGCCCCATCCCCTGGCATCCACCATCTGGTGCTGATCCAAACCCCAGGGCTTGCCCCATCTGGTAGGGCTGGCTTGGTTCCCCAACCCCACCGAGATCAGCTCCAGTGTGGCCAGCACCATGACTTGCCAGGAATGGAGCCTGCAAGGTGCCATCCATCATCCCCATGGCATCATTTCCTCCATTTTCTCCCTTGCAGGAGGTGAGGCATGCAATGATGCCTGTGGATAGAGTGTGCACACATCTGCACACACTCCTCCAAGTGTCTGCCCCATCTCTTCCCCTTTTCTGCAGTGTCAGTGCACTGTCCCCCAGCCTCCACTAGGGGCCGGTCAAATGCCGATCTCTGGCGACCTCCCTCCCTGGAGAAGGAGAGCAGTCCATTGGACACTCAATCCTTCTCCTCCCCTGTTGACCCCCAGTGGCCCATGTTCATTCCCGAACATGGTTCGCCAGTGTGGTATGATGTAAGGCACCCAGTGCCTCAGCCCTCAGCACCACTGGGCTGACCTATCTTCCTTTTTTGGTAAGTGTATACTGGAAAATGATATACCTGATTCTTGGAGGGTGCAGTTATTGTACCTATTTATGAAAAAGATAATAAGCAGCAACCAAGGAATTACAGGGCAATAAGTCTTCTAGGTATAATAGGAAAGATCTTTGCAAGGGTCATTTTAGTATGGATATTTAGTGATATTAAGAAGGTGGGAGGACTGTCTCCATTTCAAGCAAGTTTTCACCAAACATTTTCAACAATGGATAATTGTTTTATTCTTCACCATTTATGTGAAAAGTATGTAAAAGTAATCCGTCAAAGTTATATGCAGCATATTGATTTTACAACTGCTTTTGACAATATTAACAGAAATAAGCTTTGGGATTTATTGAATAACTGGGGAATAGACCATGTGATCATAAATGAGGTTAGGTTGTTGTACTCTAATACATGGGAACAAGTAAGACTAGATTTATTAGGTAAAGTGTCCACTCAATTTCCAACTAATTTAGGCGTTAGGCGGGGGTGCATTTTAGCCCCCACATTGTTTTCAATTTACATTGATCCAGTATTAAGAATTTTGGAAAGGTCTCAAACTGATTCACCTAAGATTGTCCCAGAATTCTGTCTGGTGATGGCATATGCTGAAGATGTCATAATGTTTTCATTAACAGCCAGGGGACTGCAGAAAAAAATTGGATTTATTAGCTTTTGTTCCTGAGAAAATGAGGTTAAAGATAAATATGACAAAGTCAAATATTATGGTATTTGAAAGGAAAAAAACATATGGGGAAATGGGCTATAAAATCACAATATTTACAGACCATAAATGACTATACATATTTGGGGCTTGTTTTTTCTAAAAATCTTTATTGGAGGTCTAATTGTACTTCATTACAAAAAAAAAGTCATGATTACATCACTGGAACGTAAGAGATTTAATTCAAGGTTTGGAGGTAACTCCATTAGGCATCTATTAGATGCAATTGATGCGAAATAAAATGCCCACATTTTATATAGGGCGGAATTATGAGATCATAAATACGTAACAGTTCTAGAAAAAACAGTAATATGGCTATAGAGATCTACTTTGGGATTTCCAAGGACAATTCCAGCTGCTTACGTGCATGCAGAAATTGGGCTGGCTAATTTGAATGCATTGGCAGAAGCGTGTGTAATAAATTTCTAGATTAGTGTAAATGGCTTACAGGAAAGTAGAATTGCCAAAAATATGTCTAGAAGAGAAAAAACTTTGGCAGGCAAATGGTTATTGGCAATCCCATGGTTACTAAAAGTTAAAAAATCCCATTATCTGTAGGACTCAAACATTACTGGATCTGACATATAAAAACATTATGATAACAGTACAAAATAAAACATATATAAATAAGTTATTGGATGATTTAGAGAATATCAGAAATTAAAAGTCTCTCTTTGGTATAGTAGTAACATCCTAACACGTAATACATATAGATATTACTCAGATGTACTAGACGACCCAAAACAAAGAAAAACTTATGCAAGATTTAGGGTAGAGTTTCAAGACTCAAATATGCTAACTGCAAAGTTTAAAAAATTAAAAGACCCCTCACATTCCTACTGTTTCTGTGGGGTTGAAGGATATAGAATTTAGCACATATTTTAAAGTGCCCCTGGTATGAAGGGGCTAGGAAAAAGTGGTTCGGGGATAGTTTGCCTTCTTTGGAATGCTGTGATGAATATGTACAAATTAATATATTGCTAACAACAGAAGGTTATTTTACAATCAGGAGAGAGGCAAATGTTTTAGTAACTATACAACAAATAATGAAAATAAGAGTGAAAACAATAATAGTTTGAATATACTGAGGATATAAAATATTACTGTAAAAACTATTTATGATGTAAACTCAAAGATTGTCATTTTACATGTGTTTGTATGAATTTGTAATGATCTTTTATGATTGACCAATAAAAAGTTACCTATCTACCTTTGTAGAGTGCATCATTATGAGCAGTGGCTTGGAGCTGTACCTTGTGCTTCGGATTGGAGGCTACAGTTTGGGGAGGGGTGAGCATTAGGTTTGACAACCCCACAGGAAGACCCCACCACTGATTTGCCAGGACTCTGGAGAACCAAAACTCTAATTGTTTTTCCTTTTGCTGCTTGGGGATGGTGGGGGGGGGGGAGGCATTAGTGTTAGAAACCATAATGCCAGATTTCCCTATTTTTGTGGCACTAAGTTACCCTAACTGGTGCATTAACAAAGTTTTTTGCAAAGAATTTTCTTTTTTTTTGAGACAGAGGAATTTGGGACTTGAGTGAACAGATGTAGATGCCCTGCATGACGAGGAGACTCTGTCCACCTACAGACATGCAGGGCCCGCAAATTGCAGGCCCCGCAGCTCGGTGCAATGACAGATGTGAAGAATTCATGGAACTGTCTGGTGGGCTATGGAATTGCAGGACCCTGTAGTCCCTGCACTTCTATGTGGCCACAGCTATAGATGCACAGGGCAAACAGTCCAGACTAGGTTTGCTGGCCAAGGCACCTAGCTTCACCTGAAATCTTTCCTTCTAGGTTGCTTGAAAGGACAGAGCAAATAACCTTACCAGAACAAGGGAAAGGATTAAGCCTTCTTTTGGCTAGGCCGATGTACTGTGTTGTTGTTTTTATTTTGTACTCACAGGGATTGTTACTATTTGTTGCTAACATTTTATTGCTTTATTTTTCTCTGATTCAAATTGTTGTTGCTGGGTATACCTTCTGCTGCTTTATTACAAAGTGTGCCTACAGGTGTGTGCTAACAGATTACTGCTGTAATCCTCTGATTGAAATTGTCTTTTGCAAGGTACAGAAACATAGAAACATAGAATTTGATGGCAGATAAGGACCATTTGGCCCACCCAGTCTGCCCATTCCCCTACCTAATGGATAAGCTGCAGATCTAGTTAACCAGCAGCCTACTTCTTCCTACCCCCACCCCCTAGAATTGCCTTATGACTGTCCCATGCATACTTGAATTCCACCACTGTATTTGACTCCACAACCTCCTCCAGAAGGCTGTTCCATGCATCCACAACCCTCTCTGTGAAAAATACTTCCTTACATTACCTCTGAGCTGCCCCCCCTCTATCTTCAAATTGTGCCCCCTTGTTCTTGCACACCTCTTTTTCTGAAAGATGCTACCCTTGGACTTTGCTGATTCCCTTGAGGTACTTAAATGTTTCTATCATGTTCCCCCCTCCTCTTTCCTCGAGTTATACATATTAGCTTCTTAAGTCTCTTCATATGTCTCTCGCAGACCCTGCACCATTTTAGATGCCGGCCTCTGACAGCTTTCCATCCTGTCTATGTCTTTGCGGAGATTGAGTCTCCAGAACTGCACCCAGTACTCCAGATGGGTCTCGCCAGCTGTCTGTACAGAGGGATTACAACTTCCTGTTTTCTACTGGTGATGCCTCTCCCTGTGCATCCCAGTATGCCCCCAGCCCTCCTTACTGCCCTCTCACATTGCTTGCCCACCTTTAGGTCATCTGATATGACTACCCCCAGGTCACTTTCCATTTTTGTTGTTGTTAGTATCTCATCCCCATTGTGTACTCTTCCCCTGGGTTTTTGTTTCCCAGGTGCATTACCTTGCACTTCTTAGCATTGAATCTAAGCTGCCATACATTTGACCATTCCTCTAACCTTCCAATTCCTTCTCATCCTTTCCACCCACACTCTGTATCAACTCTGTTGCAGATCTTTGTGTCATCTGCAAAGAGACATACTTTTCCTTCCAGTCCCTCTGCAATGTCGCTTATAAAGACATTGAAGAGGACCGGTCCTAATACTGAACCCTGCTGTACCCCACTAGCAACCCCCCTTTCTTCAGAGTGGACTCCATTTACTATTACCCTCTGTGTCCTATTCTCCAGCCAATTCTTTACCCAGGCTATCATCTTGGGACCCACTCCCAGGCTGGCTAACTTGTATATTAATCTTTTGTATGGGACTGTGTCAAATGCCTTGCTAAAGTCTAGGTAGACCATGTCCACAGCCCCTCCCTGATCTACTACTTTGGTCACCCAGTCAAAGAAATCTATTAGATTCATCTGGCATGACCTTCCTGCTGTGAATCCATGCTGCCTTGGGTCCTGTGCCCCACTGGCCTCTAGGTACTCAACAATTTTTTCCTTCAGAAGATATTCCATCATTTTCCCTATCACTGAGGTTAAACTAATAGGTCTGTAGTTTTCCGCTTCTGCCCTGCTCCCACTTTTGTGAAGTGGAATCACATCTGCCCTCCTCCAGTCCTTAGGTACCACCCCATCCTCCCACGATTTGTTAAAGAGGGTAGTCAGTGGTGTCACTAGTTCTACCCTTAGTTCTTTTAGAATTCTGGGATGAATCCCATCAGGCCCCATTGCTTTGTCCACCTTCAGTTTTAAGAGTTCTTTCAGAACCCTTTCTTCTGTAAATGGGCTGGTATCAACTTCTGTATCCAGAGTGTTTCTATTGTTTGTTTTATGTACCTCCCTCTTCATTTTGTAAATACTGAGCAAAATATTTGTTTAGTATCTTTGCCTTTTCACAGTCACCCTCTGCCCACCCCCTTTATTAAGCATCACTATCCCTCCCTTGGTCTTCCTTCACTCCCTGATGTACCTATAAAGGTTTATCCCCCTTCTTAACTGGAGTTGGCTATCTTTTCCTTGGTTTGTGCCTTTGCTGTTCTGACTGCTTTCCAGCTCTTTGCTTTAACTGATACAATTTCTGTCCTGCTCCTTCTGTGATTCCTAGTACTTCCTGAATGCTTTCTCTTTCTCTTGAACCTCACTGCCACCTCCTTTGAGAACCATAGTGGTTTCTTACATCGTTTTGTTTTGTTTATTTGCTTCACACAAAGGCTTGTTACCTCTGTGATGGCAGTTTTTATTATTCTCCATTGTTCTTCCATCCCTCCTTCCTGCCCATTTGCTAGTGCATTCCTTAGGCACTCACCCATTTTGGCAAAGTCAGCCCTCCTGAAGTCCAGTACCTTTGCCTTTGTATGGCTTGACTCTACAGTTGTGTTTATTGTGATCCATACTGTTCAATGGTCTCTAGTTCCCAGATGGCTACCCACTTCTACATCTGTGATCCTCTCTCCATCTCCATTTGAGAGAACCAGGTCTAAGATTGCTCCCCTTCGAGTGGGTTCCAATACTAGTTGTCTAAGGCATGCCCCCTGTAGAGCATCTAGAATAACCCCACTCTTAGAAGTGACTGCTGCAACTGCACTCCAGTTAACATCTGGCATATTCAGATCACCCATCAGCAATATCTCCCCATTTTCTGCCATTCTAAATATACTTTCTATCATTTCCTTGTCCATTTCCTCCCCCTGAGAGGGGGGGTCTGTATACAACCTCTGTGCGGATTGTGGTGACATTGCCTGTCTCCAAATTGATCCACAGTGCTTCTTCTCATCCCTGTTTACCCTTTTGTTCTGTTGCTTTGATTCCTTCCCTTATGTAGAGAGCTACTCCTTCTCCTCTTATACCCTCCCTGTCCCTCCTCTAGATAGTGTATCCTGGTATGTTTATGTCCCAGTCATGGTTCTGTGTGTACCATGTTTCTGTGACTGCCACAATATCCAGATGTTCCTCCTCCATAAAGGCCACTAATTCATGAAGCTTGTTACCCAGACTGTGGGCATTGGTACTCATTGCTCTCCATTTTTTGATGGCTTTACGTTTTGTAGCAGCATCCCCCACTGACCTTTCTACCTTGATCTTTTTCTCAGTTAGTACCCTGTTTTGTAGGGGGAGGCTGAGAATTTCCTGCTGCTTATCAGTGCTTCCCCCCTTGACTAGTTTAAAAGCTTGCCAATGAAGCATTTAAACCGATTGCCCAAAAGACTCATTCCCTTCCTGGACAGATGCAGACCATCCTGCCAGTATAGGCTGGTGTCCCTCCAGGTGGAACCCCAGTCCCCAATGAAGCCAAACCCCTGTGCTCCACACCATTTTTTCAACCATTCATTAAATCGCATGGTGCAAAGTACCCTCACCTCACCCTTGCCATAGACAGGTAGCACCTCTGAGAAGGATACTGTGTGTGCTACTTGTCTTAGGCCCCTCCCCAACTCTACAAAGTCCTCCTGCACTGCTCTAATCTCATGATGAGCCAAGTCATTTGTCCCTAGGTGGACAATGATATCCAGCTCAGACTCCCGTGCAGCTGTTCCCGTGATCCTGAGGATGCGCTTCCTTTCCCTCCAAGCCATGGCACCAGGCAGGCTTGCTTCCTGAGTTTTCCTTGCTCCCCAGTTCTATCCCTCACACTGAGTCCCCCACCAGGAGCTGCTTCCTTTCCTGTGGTGTCCTCTGCCTCCTTCCTGTGGGCCTCCCTTGTGACAGTTGCCTGCAACCTCCTTAGTCTCCTCTGTGGGTGCATCCATAGAGAAACTATGCTCCCCCAGAAGGGTGTATGGAATGTGGAGTGGAACAACTGACTGGGTGTGCCTCTGTTCCACCACCCTTACCCTCCCTGAGCCCACTGTGGTTCAACTGCTGTGCTTTCTTCGCAACCTCTGAGGTAGTGGTGGTGGCTCTGGTGCTCCCTGGATGGGGAGGTTCCCTTACTACTGACAAGTGTGGCCTGGAGGGAGGTTCCCTTACTACTGTCCAGTGTGGCCTGAAGACAGGCAACTTCCTCGCTCAGGGAAGAGAGTTGTCTGCAAATAGGGCAGCATCTCAGCCTCCAGAAAGACTCCCGGGAGACTGCTGCCCCACAACCATTACATTGCACTACTCCCCACATGTCTGTCTACCTTCTTGTTTATCCTGTGTGTTATTTTTTTTGTGTGTGTGTGTATGATTGGTTTGTTATATAGAAACATATATATTATACAATGCATATGCCTATATTGTCAGTGCAGTGTGCTAGAAAGCATATGACAGTTATATCCACCTTGTCCTCTTGAGGAAATTATGTCAGAACCCCAGGTATAAAGGAACTATTTCTAGGGGTGGGCAGAGTTTGGGCCTAAACTGTGCCCTCACAAAACAATCAGCTAAAAGCTCTGACACACCGCTGCGATGTGTGCCTTCCTGTCAGCAAGATACCCTACATGGCAATTTGACAGAGAAAATACCCTGCTAATCAAACAGAGAAAAATCCAAACATCCAAGACAGACACAGGTAAACCTCCCCAGCCCCCAAAACAGCCTGGTGATTTGTGCTCTGAAAGCAGTCAGCCCCAAAACTGCCTTTTAAGGCACACAGAGATAAACACAAAAAACAGTTTCCACCCCCTGGGGCACTGTTTGGGTCAAATACACAGCCTGTAACCTGCACTCACTTCAGGGCTTATGACAAATTCTTATCCCAGTGAATAACTCACAGTATTACAAATATTGCAATGCAAACAGTCAATCAATAATTCCAATCAAGTCAACTGTGCACAAGGACAGACACAATAAACAGTTTTCAGTACCTCTGGGCTTAAACTCTTCCTTAACAATTGTAGCAAAAGTAAAGCAAGGTCCACCTCCCTCTGTTGATTGAAAGACTATCTTTCCTGATAATTCTAAGTTCCTTATTTCACCTTTCAGTTAGAAGTAGCCTCCACTTGAAGAATATTAGCTTTTCTGATGAATCTGCTACAGTCCAAAGACAATTGTAAATTGGAAGGTTCACCTCCCTCTGTTGTGAGCACAACTCACTTTCTTGCAGATCCTAAGTACAGTATTGCAGCTTCCAGCCAGAGGTAGCTTCACCTGATGAATGTTAGCTTTTCTTATATCTTCTGTTAGTGCTTTATTTTTCTCTGTAGCAAAGTGTTTCTTACAGGGTATATCTTCTGTGAAATTATTACAGGTGGTGCTTTACAGATTTTACAGTTTTATCTATCATTAGAATAAGCTTTCAGGGTTACTGCAATTGTTGCTGACTGACTGTTTCTGCTCTTACCGCCTTGTTTCTTTCATCCTTGGTTCTTCTTTTTGGCAGGGAAGGGTCCAGCCACCCATCCCCATCCCCAACCATCTCATACTACACTCCTTTTATAGGGTAGCACAATCGTGACATGTCCTGTGGCAAAGCAGGAAGAGGTGAATCAGTGGGGTATCCACACGGTGACCTCATTTACAGGGGCACTAGTAATTTAACTTGTTATAACAAGTTAGACAAAGACAAACAAATAAAACACAAAATCAAACTTTTGCTTGCATTTTCTTCCTTCTAATTATGCTGACCAGGTTATAAACCAAGCAAATTATCTGGAATGGATATCATTAACTGCAGGTACTGAGGAACACTTTTCAGAAGGGCAGTTTTACAGGATTTAGGACACTGTTGTACATGCTGGGCCATTGGAGATCTTAAGGGCTCAGCTCCAGACAGCATGGGCAGAGATTGCGCACGTCAAATTTCATATTCAAGAGGAAATATATTATAAGTACTACCTGCCATTTCCCCAACATCCAACAGAAGCTCCTCCACCGCAGAGGGTAGTTGGTCTGGGAGGTTTGCAGGTGGTTAGGAGGGGCAAATCGAGTGCCCCATCACTCAGTGCTCTCCAACATATTACTTCCATAAATCATATAAAAACTACAAACAGGTATCTGCCTCTATCTCCGAAATCAAACAAAGGGGCAGAGGACACTGCAGCACAGGAGGTAGCACAACAAAACTCACCCAAAACAGGAACCAAAACAAAAAAGCAAAAAGGAAATCCAAAAAACTTATCATCATAGGAGACTCCATGACTCAGGGAGTTGATACCTATTTCCAGCCATGGGTAATGGTCAGATGTCTGCCCAGAACATCAGCATGGAGAGACACTGACCACATTGCTAAAATTGTTCAGGAAGCAGGGGAAAACATTGACATCCTGGTACACATAGGGACTAATGATCTCACCAGCTGGTCAGTTGTGGAGACCAAGGAACACCTGACCATGCTGGGTGATAAACTATCATCCATTTCATCTGGCATCTCCTTCTCTGAGATCCTGCCAGTCTGGGAGAGGGGGGCAGATGGAGGAAAGGTCAGAGAAGGGGAGATAGGGGAGATAGGGTAGCTAAATATGTGGCTCAAGGGCTGGTGCCAGGAAAAAGGACACACATTTGTAGGGAACTGGCAACAGTTTTGGGAGTGAAAGTTCTTTAAATTTAATGGACTGCATCTGACCAAGGACTGAGTCAGTGCATTGGGGCAGAAGTTTGATGTCTTTACAGAATATTTAAAA
Source organism: Neoceratodus forsteri (assembly GCA_016271365.2). NCBI lineage: Eukaryota > Metazoa > Chordata > Ceratodontiformes > Ceratodontidae > Neoceratodus > Neoceratodus forsteri. The sequence continues at coordinate 431,819,655 of CM057450.1, read as the reverse complement.
TAGCAAATGGGGACAGGGGTGCAGCACCCGATACGTCAAAAGGGAAGAACACCCCTCCCTCCTCAGCTAGTGGTCAAACAGGAGTTCAGCATGTTTGCAGTTCATTTGCATCACTAGGTAAGGAAAAAGGTCCAGCTCCCCATACAACACACAGGGGAAACGCCAGACCTCACCCAACAACTAACACACTGAAATCTGGCCAATGGAAAATCATGTACACAAATGCTCACAGTCTGGGAAACAAGATCCCAGACCTGCAGGCAATAATGACAGAGGCTAAACTGGTCATAGTAGCAAGTAATGAGACGTGGTTTACCAGTAACCACACTTGGCCCTGTATGTCAATAAAAATATCAAAGCTACAGAAATTCAGAATACACATAAGGAGCCAGAAGAACTGTGGGTCACCCTGGAAACAGGAAATGGGACAGCCAATAAGAACTGGGGTTGTCTACAGGCCCCCAGACCAGGGGGAGGACATAGACACATTACTGTTACAAGATATACAAAAGATGACAGCTGAAGAGAAGGTTCTGATAATGGGAGACTTCAACATGCCAGATACAGATTGGTCAATACCAGCAGGAACATTTGCCAGAACTAGACACATGGTGGATTCCCTGCAGGGGGAGGGACTCAAACAACTGGTACAACAAGGGTTGGGTGGGTGCCCCAAGACTGGAAGGTGGCGCATGTAGTGCCTATCCACAAGGGGGGATCAAGGGAGGTGGCAGGGAACTACAGGCCTGTCAGCCTGACATCAGTGGTGGGCAAGGTGATGGAGGGCATTGTCAAGGAGAGGCTGGGGGGGACCTGGATAAGTCAGGTTGCCTGGACGATAGACAGCATGGATTCATCCCGGGGAAATCATGTCAGACAAACCTGGTGGAGTTCTATGACTGGGTGACAAGTGCCTTGGACCTGGGTAGACCAGTGGATGTCCTCTTTCTAGACTTCAGCAAGGCATTTGACTCTGTTCCTCACGTGGGCCTGTTGGATAAACTAGGAGAAATGGGGGTGGGAAACCAGATGATCCTATGGATAGGCAATTGGCTCCAGGACCGGACCTAGAGGGTCGTAGTTGGTGGGATAGTCTCTTCCCCAAGGAGGGTCATTAGTGGGATCCCACAGGAATCAGTCCTTGGGCCCCTTCTGTTCAACGCCTACGTATCTGACATAAGGACAGGAATTAGGAGTGAGATGAGTCTCTTTGCAGATGACTCGAAACTGGGGGCAGTGGTGGATGGGGAGGAGGGGAGGGTGGCCCTGCAGGGGGACCTGGAGGTTCTGGAAAGGTGGTCTAGAAAGTGGAAGCTGAGGTTTAATGCAGGGAAATGCAAGGTACTCCACCTGGGGGCCAGAAACCCAGGCCAAGTGTACACCCTGGGGAAATACTACAAGTCTCAATGGCTGAGAGGGACCTGGGGTGGTGGTGGATGTCAAGATGAACAACTCTGAGACTTGTAGGAGGGCAGCAGCAAGCCAACAGGATGCTGGGATGCATCGCTAGGGGATCACCTCCAGAAGGAGGAGTGATACTCCCTCTGTATAACTGCTTGGTGAGCCAGCACCTGAGTACTGCGTGCAGTTTTGGAGGCCGCACTTAAAGAGGGACATTAACCTCCTGGAGAGGGTCCAGAGGAGGGCAACCAAAATGATTTGGGGCTTGGGGACAGGACCTATGAGGAGAGGCTCAAGAGCTAAATATACACTTTGGAAGAGAGAAGGACCGGGGGACATGATAGAGGTCTTCAGGTACATGAAGAGGGTAAATAGGGGAGGAACAGTGAGGGTGCTTCGAAGGAAGGAGGAGGGTCCACTAGAGGGCATGGGTGGAAGCTGGAGGGGGGAAGATTCAGGGGAGAAAGGAGGAGGTGCTACTTCACTGAGAGGGTGGTAGAACCATGGAATGCACTACCTAGGGGGCTGGTGGAGGCAGAGACAGTGGAGGGGTTCAAGAGGGGGTGGGACAGGTACAGGGGAAGGGTTCAGGAAGCAAAATCCAATGCAGCAAGAATATCCGGAACTGGGAAGGGAGAAGCCAGAGAAGGCGAGGGGGACAGCAAGGTCAGCACCCAGGGTGGGGGCTGACCAAAAGAGCAGACACGAAAGACCATTAGGCCTATTCTGCTGGCATTTTAGTATGTTAGTATGTTAGTAACAACCCACAAGAGACAGGGCTATCCTAGATCTAGTACTGACTAACAGGGAAAGAATCACAGATCTCCAGGTAGAAGGTCTCCTGGAGGCCAGTGACCATCACATGGTATGGTTCAGTTTGGCCACTACAACTAAATCATCCCATTCCAAGGCAAAAATATGGGACTTCAGAGGAGCTGACTTTGATAAGATGGCCAACAGAGTTAAGCTAGCCCTGACCAAAAGAAATACAGGTAAGGGGTACATACAAACTGGGCAAGCATTAAGGATGCAATACTTGAAGCAACATCTCATTGTGTTAGAGAGAAATGGAAGTGCAAAAGAAGAAGGAAACCACTTTGGTTCTCAAAAACATTAGCAGAAAAGGTCAGAGCCAAAAGGGTGGCCTTCAGGAAATATAAGGGAGCGCAGTGGGATGAAGATAGGGAGGCATACCAAACTTCCCTAAGGGAAGCAGGGAAGGCAGTAAGGCAGACAAAGGCCCAAACCGAGAAAACACTAGCAGAGACAATAAAAGAAGGTGACAAGACTTTCTATAGATACATTAGTGAAAGGAGAAAGTCCAGAGGGGGTATCGCTAAGATCAAAGGAGATAAGGGTGTGTGTGAGGAGGAGGACCCATGTAAAAGCATCTATCCTAAATAGATACTTCTGCTCAGTATTTACTGAACAGAAAGTAGGGCAGGGCCCACAGCTCAGCACCATGGACAGAGGGGGGAGGGAGGTGAGTACTAGTCCCTTCACAAAAGAAAGGGTCCTACAAGAGCTTGATAAGCTCAGGGTGGACAAGGCAATGGGACCTGATGGCATACATCCCAGGGTACTAAAGGAGCTAGGGTGGAACTAGCAGAGCCATTAACAGAACTATTTATTGAGTCTCTGAGCACAGGAGAGGTCCCAGAAGACTGCAGAAGGGCTCATGTGATCCCGCTCCACAAGAGTGGTAGCAGGGAAGAGGCAAGAAACTACAGACCAGTCAGTCTTACCTCAGTAGTGGACAAGATTATGGAGGCATGCCTTAAGGAAAGGATAGCACAACACCTGGAATCCATAGGAGCACAGGATCCAAGACAGCATGGGTTTACAAAAGGAAGGTCTTGTCAAACTAATCCCATAGATTTCTTTGACTGGGTAACCAGAGTGGTGGACCAAGGGAGAGCAGCTGATGTCACCTACCTTGACTTCAGCAAAGCTTTCGATACTGTTCCACATAGAAGATTGATTACTAAGCTGGGTAGGCACGGGGTGGTTCAGAAGTTGGTCAACTTGGTGACAAACTGGTTGACAGGTAGAAAACAGAGAGTGGTGGTAAACGGTATACAGTCACAAGAGATGCAGGTCACAAGTGGGGTACCTAAGGGATCAGTCCTGGGGCCAGTCCTCTTCAATATCTTCATCAGTGACATTGCAGATGGACTGGAGGGTAAGGTTTGTCTGTTTGAAGATGACACCAAGATCTGCAACAGAGTAGATGATCCATATGGGGTGGGCAGAATGAGAAGAGATCTAGATAAACTAGCAAAATGGTCAGAAAAGTGGCAACTGGGGTTTAATGCAAAGAAGTGCAAGATCATGCACATAGGGAAGAGAAACCCTGAAGCCACCTATAGGCTGGGAGGGGAGTTGCTGGCAGTCACAAGGGAAGAAAGATACTTGGGCATCATCATCACCGATGACCTGAAATCATCCAAGCAGACCACTAAAGCAGTAGGTAAGGCTAGGGGGATGTTAGGGTGTATTAGTAGGGGAATCACAAGTTGGAAGAGGGAGGGAGGTAATAATCCCACTTCACAAGACACTGGTTAGGCCCCATCTGGAGTACTGCATGCAGTACTGGAGGCCACACCTTCACAAGGACATTAACAAAATTGAGGCAGTCCAGAGAAGGACAACCAAAATGGTGCAGATGAGGACAGATTAATGGAGCTCAATATGTATACCCTAGAGCAAAGGAGGGAGAGAGAGGTGATATAATCGAAACATTCAAACACCTTAAGGGCATTAATAAAGTGAAAGATTCTATCATGTTTCAATATAAGAGAAATAGCAGGACAAGTGGACACAGCATGAGAATAGAGGGAGGCCGATTAAGGGGTAATGTGAGGAAGTTCTTTTTCACATAAATGGTGGTGGATGCATGGAAAGGCCTACCTTAGGAAGTGGTGGATATGAATACAGTGCAGGGCTTCAAACAGGCATGGGATAGGCATAAGGGAGCAATACAGATGAGTATGAATAGATAGGCCATTGACAGAGCAAAGGCTGATGGCACATTTATAAGGTAGAAAAAGAAATGGGCAGACTGGATGGGCCTTACTGTCCTTATCTGCCGTCAACTTCTATCTGTCAGTCAATGCACAGGGTCCTCTGCCACCCAAGGGGGGAAGGTGCAAGGCCCTATGCCAAGAGGACAGTTGTCTTTACTATATTGTACCAGGCCCATGCGGATAATCCTGAATCTTTCATTCCCTGGCTGGGGGGGATGTTGCGTAACAGCACCATCCCCCCACCCTCACCCCATCCAGTTGGGTCCCTGAGCTCATCCCAAAGTCATCTCACCAGCACAGAATCACAAAGCATACCTGTTGGGGTTAAGAGTGGCACTACACAAAAAGTTTGTTACCAATTCTGTATTGTTTTTTTCAATTTTGACACCAAATTTTCAAGATATTCATTTTATGATTCGCCTTATAAATGTACCATTTATAGTATTCTGGCTAAAATGTCATTTTGCACCAGATGTGCAAAAAAAAACATCTCATCCTGGATTTAAAAAAAATGACACATGTCATGTGTATAAGGTGGTGTAGAAAAATGGCTATGTTTAAAGTTTGGAGCCAAAATAGTGAAAATTATTGAAGTGATGAGAGAACATTGAAATACTGCAATGTTCACTCATAACCTGGGCATTTTACCATATTTGTACACCAAATTTTCAGCATAGCCTTCTTATTACCCCACCTCATGAACCCAGTAGTGAACATTTTCAAATCCCTCTGAAACATCATTCCACGCCATCGAAACGTTGTTCTGTGCCACGGCTGTAAAAACACATTTTGGCCAGGATTTGAAAAATGACAGCTGTCACGTTCATAATGTGGTGTAAAAAAAAATGGCTATGCTGAAAAGTTGTGGTCAAAATATTTAAAATTACCAAAGTTTTGAGAGAGTGTAGTAAAATTTCAATATGTGCCCATAGCTTTGTCATTTTTGCATATTTTGACACCAGAGTTTCAACATCGCCTTTTTGGGATCCCACCTCATGACCAATGGCAGTGGAATTATGCAAATCCCATCCAAAAGGTGATTTCACCAAGGGACCGTGAAATCACCTTTCAGGCTTGATTTGTGTAATTCTACTGCCATTTGTCATGACGTGTTGACCCAAATAGGCCATGTTGAACATTTGGGGTCAAAATATACAAAAAAATGACAAAGTTATGCAGCAAAGTTCAAAATCCCATTGAAATACATTAAACCACATTTTCCTTAATTTCTCAGATTGCAGTTGGTGGTTCCAGCAGCAAGATGTGTTTTCTATTGAAAAGTGGATCTTTACCCTTTGAACTGTTTGGGTGAGTGAGGTTATGTGAGGGTATACTCGGAGTGTAGGGTGGTAGATGCTGAGTAGGAGGTGGGGGGTCAGATCAGTGAGGGACTATTTTTTGTTTTACAGGTTAAAAAAACATTCAGTGATTTTTTTTATTTCAGATCGTGACAGCGATCAGAGGGTGGGAGTCCCACTAGACATCAGGGAAAGACAAAAAACATTATGAGGATGACAATTGGAGGGTGGGGAGTGCCACTAGACATCATGGAAAGGAAAACATATTATGGGGATGGTGACTGGAAGGTAGAGGGTGCAACTGAATAGCAGGGAAAAACAGACAAATTACAGTGACGGCATTAGAAGGGTGAAGGGTGCCACTAAACACCAGGGAAAGACAAATATGAGGACAGTAATCGGAGGGTGTGGGTTGCCACTAGATACCAGGGAACGGCAAATACATTATGTGGATAATGATCAGAGGGTGGGGGGGTGCCACTATACACCAGGGAAAGACAAGTATATTATTTGGATAGCAATCAGAGGATTGGGGGTGCCACAAGACACCAGAGGTGGGATATTCAAAACTGCACCTGGCAGGGGTGCAAGCCGGGTGCACTGCAACTGGGATGCACCAGGGGGTGGGCTGGGCGATATTCAACGGTGCTGCGCCATGGCTCAGCACCGTTGAATATGGCACTGTGGCCACCCGCACTGCGCATGGCACAGTGGCACTGCGCCAGCGCAAGTGGCCAGAGAGGAGAAGGGGGATGCACTAGCGCAAGTGCCGTTGCACTAGGCACAGCAACCATGATATTCAGCGGTGGACATGCAAATGTGGCCATAATGCATGCAAGGCACAAAGAGGGCCATTAGTATGTCATTATGACCCCATTTGCATTCAGGTGCGCTGATCCCCAGTGACTTGCGCCTGGCGCCCTGCCAGGCAGCAGCCATCAGGGACCAATTCCCCCTGCCCCCACCGGCAACGTGCTCCAATGCCTGATTGCGGGTATAAGTATTAAAATACACTGTCCAATATCCCTGGTGGTCCAGTGGACCGCTTCGAGCCTGATCGCTGGCATAAGTATAAAAATATAATGTCCAAATCATCCTGGTGGTCCAGCGGTACCCCTGTCCCCACCTCGCTTCACTGAGCCCCACCACCCCGCTCACCCCGGTCAGTGGCGGTGGCAGCTCCAACATAAGCCATATGGCTGCCTGCCAACTGACTGCATATCAGTCACGGCTGTACACTTATTCTGTTGGTCTGTGCTGCAGCATGCAGATTGAAATATATTACACAGTCCCAGACATGTGAATTGAGTCATTCACATATCTGAACTGTGTAGCACAGTACAGTCTGCATGTCCATTGGCCCAAGCTGTGGACCAGTGGGGTGGTGGGGCTCAGTGGGTGGGGGGGAGGCTGGGTACCGCTGGACCACCAGGGAGGGTTTGGACATTTTATTTAATACTTATGCCTGCGATCGAGCTGGAGGTGGTCCACTGGGCCACCAGGGATATTGGACATTGCATTGTAATACATATGCCCGCAATCGGGCTGGAAGCAGTCCACTGGACCACCAGGGATACTGGACATTTCTATTTCAGTACTTATGCCCACGATCGGGCATGGGGGGCGCTACCATGGTGGATGGTGCCGCTGGAGCTCGGGTGGCCACCCACAGTTGGCAACAGCCATGTTGCACCCAGCAATACGGCAGCTCACCTGTGGGTGGCCAGCTGTTGCTCCAATTTTTTCTGGCTCAACTGTGTGCGGCACAGGTAGGGGTTGCACCTGCATCTGCTCAGCACATCCCGGGCTGAATATCGGGATGTGCGGAGTATGCATGGGCACACCCCCTCCCCACTTGCACCGCATACATTACTGATGTGCCCCAGCACATCGGGATTTGTGCCACGAACTTTCCCCTTTTGAATGTCATGCCACAGCACATCAGTGGGTTTCATTTGGTGCAACTGTGTTGCACCATGTGCAGCCCTTCTGAATATCCCATCCCAGGGCAACATTACATACATAAAGGGATGGCAATGGGCATGCCACTAGACACCAGGGAAATGGCAGCTCACTGCTATCACTGCAACCCACAGCATGAGTTGCAGCTATGGCTGCAGAAGTCAGGAATGTCCCAGTGTTCTCTTACAGAGAATGTGGGTGAACAGCTCCTCTCACTAAGCTGGGCACCCTGGATCTTGAGCTGCTCAGAAAAGGTATTTTTGGCAAGTCTAAAAAACAGCAACAAAAAACCCCAGCAGAATCTAGCTAAATGGGTCCCCTTCAGTTAGGCTGAGGTGTGTTTTTTTAAAGGAACTCATTTTATGTATTTTCAATGTTTGAGAGTTTAAAGGGGGGAAAATTGGCTGCCATCTCGACCATTTTTTTTAATTTTTTTTTTTACTGCCCAAGAGGTAAAGCATGAAAATATGCAAACAAGATTTTTTTGACCATTCACATCAAGACATTAACTCAAAATTGTTATAACCCTGAAACTGTATATTGTTTCACCAAACTTTCCAAAGGCACACCCTTGACATGGACCTCTTCAACCCTAGTCATTTCTTGAAAAAGCTCAACACCTTCTGGGCTGTATCTGAGAGGAAAAAATATCCAATGTTAAGTATAGGAAAACAAAATGTTTTTTTTTCTGTTTTTTGGCACTCCGTATCTTGAAAACTGAACAAACTACCACAAAACTTTTCAAGTCTTGAGACTCTGACAGCCTGACTGAGCATGCCAAATTTGGGCTATTTTATCAAACAATGCCAAAGTTATTAGGGTGCAGAAACTGGGGTTTAACATTAAACAGCCTACTCAACCCTATCGATTGCAGGAATTTTCAAAAGAGCTTGCAGATAAAAGGAAAGCTTTTTGTTAGATTAAAATGGAACTGGCCTGCACCAGCCCACTGGCACAGTGGCAAGGTGTCTGCTTGTGGTGCCAATGTCCTGGGTTTGGGGATGGACTCAGAAGTTGCAGGGCCAACCATGGACAAAGGATTGAGCATCCCAGGGACTGCTCTCCTTCTCCAGGGGAAGGAGGAAGAGTCCGCACAGCACTAGGCAGAACTCTGGCAGAGGCTGGGAGTACCTTTGCTGCCAGCGACACATGTTTGGGGGGCAGGGCAGATGCTGGCATCATTGCACATAACCCACCCCCAGGAAATAATCTCTGAAAAAATGCCAGCCTGCTAATGACAGCCCCTGTCTCTGCTGCTGCTCCTGCTGCAGACTAAGGTCCACAAGGGGGGTTCTGTTCCCATGGCCCTGTCCCGGGGGGGCAAGCCAGGGCTAGAAGACCAAATTCCTTGGGGATGGGGCACCCACCCAGTGCCCCACCCAGTGCCCCACTCAGGAGGGGTAAGCCTGGGGATGGGGGGCAGTGGTGAGTGGTGCAGGGAATCCAGAACCTTCGGTGTCAGGGGGAAGGAGTCAGGCAAAAAAAAAAAGGAACTGGGCCAAAGTAGTGTGCCTTATAACCTCCATTACTAAGCTATTCTCAACATCCTAAGTACAAGCAAGTGGCACTCCTGTCAACCCCCCTAGAAGCCCATAATTTCCTAAGAACCATGACTGCAGCTGAGAAGAGGGGGATATAGGAATGAGCATTGACAGCATGGTAGAACAGACTCCCCCAAACCACCACTAACAGCTGCTAATGCTGAACCAGTTTGACCCTCCTCATGTTCACAGGAACAAACCCCTCACAATGCTGTGCTGGCACAGACCTCAAAGGAACCCTGGCAATTCATGAAGCCCAAATGGCACAGGATGAGAAACATGTAGATCAGAGTGGATCCCCTTGCACAAACACCAGAACAGGAGAAGGAACTCCAGACACTCCTCACCCAGCTCTGGCATGCTGCCCTGGGAAGTAGAGCCACCCACATAGGTTCCCTGACAGCCTGAAGTCATCAAGTGTGCACTACTCCCCGAGGAAGATTGTGCCATGACTGAAGCAATGAACTTTGATGCTGACTTCATCAACCACCTCAAGAGGACATTCCCTTCTCCTGAGCTGGGCCTCAATTGTGGAAGGAACTCAGCCCATGAAACCCCAGGACTACTAATGGGGATCAATACTGCCACTCTCTGAAGCCAAAGAAACCTAACAAGAAATTCTGAATTGTAATTAGCTTTCTGCACAGTGAGTCAATATTTAATTTAGTCTGGGACAAGTTACTTCTCTATGAGGAAGGATACTCACAATTTGAGTGACAGAGGGGCACTGGATTATTGGATAGCAAGTGCCACATAGCCATGAGGGGAGATTTAGGCTCTGCACTCAAACCAGCCGATGCAACATTCTTGTAGAGCCTCCTGGCTGTGTATAGGCCTGAAGTCAATGCCACCATCCACCTCAGGTATTCATGCCAACCAAGGCAAATGAAGGTGGCAGGGGAACTGGTGCAACAAAAGCTTTACCACTGTGACACATTGAAACAAGGGGTTAATTTTTTTACAAAAATGCCTGATACAAAATGCGACATACTGAATCAAGTAAAGTGCTTCTGGTTCAGCATCCTGATCATTGTATCCCCATTGCTGCATCAGTAAAATTCAGCTTTGTTCTATACAGTCACCCCCCCCCCAGCAGTGGTACACTGATCGAAGCCCTTTGGTTTAGTTACTGCTTCCCACTTATGCCGCTGAAGATGCAGTGGTTATGGGACAATGCTCCACAGGTGAAGGACAGCCTCCACATACTGTATGATACCAGATCTATTGCAACCTGCTGCGCTGTTGCAACAGTCATGGTGGTGAAGACTACTAGGCAAACCAACAATGAGGGGGTTTACCAGTCCAATAAACTCCCTGTCTCTTACCCACAAGCCATATGAGCAGGCAGCCATCTCCCCCTGACCACAAACAACCACAGACAAGCCACACCAGACATACCCCAAAGGCACTAGCAATGCAGACTTGATGCATGACACACAAACCTGACTATACTGGTACATGCAGCTGCCCTGGCTGATGATGGACATGGGGAGCTGTGTTCAATCAGGGCCTGAGCAATAGGCATAGCACACCCAATTGTAAGGACTGACATAACCTCAGTCACGCTTAGACTTGTGGATAGCAGGAGTAACATGCAGCCAACGGGGACAGTGTACTACTGTAATGGCATCATACTACCCTCCCTTCTCCCACAAGGGTAACCAATTGAATTTACATCAGTGACCTTATCAGTTTAGAGATAAAGCATGTGGTCTATCCAGACACCCCACCAGTGAATGACTATGGCTTTTAAAGAATAGCCAGCAACTCATCACAGAATCAATGTAGACAATACCCTTGAATTTTTAATAATGACACAAAAGGCATAGTCAGAGTATTTTATACCAAGTGGCCATTGATATCTGATGTCTCACCAACTATTTTGGATGCATTAGGTGGTTCCAGAGCATACGGTGGAATACAGGAGACTGATCATGTACACACTGCCCTCTTATAAACTGTATTTGCACCAACACAACATTTGATGTTCCTTTTAGGTTATTGCATCTCTAGAAGTTTTGCTTTTTGGAGTGGGTCCTTGTGTTTGTATTAATTAAGCTACTTCATAGTAAGGGTGTTAGAGAGAAGCTATGGGTAGACAAACCTAAAATTGGTAAGGGAAAATCTCTGTATATCATTTATACTTATGTGGTTTCTCACCTTGTCTTGCATATAATAGGTGTTTTGTATCTGGATATGTGGGTCACCAAGAACACTCTTCATATGGTATGGCTGATCCTGGTCTGCCTAGTCCAAGGTAAGGGTGCATGGTTTATGACTAGGTTGCACACTTTGAAGAGGAGATACCCTGTTCTATGACTGAGGGTAGTGACCATCATTATAAGAGGAAGAAGATTCTCAATTATCTTGGCTCAGCCTAGTGCAATATAGCCTTCTTACAAGAGACACACTTATTATCCAGAGAGTCCTTTAATCTAGTTACAGTATGGCATGGGTTGGACAATAATTTTCAAGTCACTTCACAACAAAGAAGGAGTAACCCTTCTACTTAAGGAAACACTCCTATCATTGTTACTGAGATGAGAACAGACAAAGAAGGAATATGGGTTTTAGTTCAAAGTGTGATACAGGCTAAGAAAATCCTCTTTGGGAACATTTATCCCCCTAATCTAGATGATGCTGGCTTCTTCAGCCAGCTAACCCAACAAATCTCTTAGCTCAGTTTCCCAGACACTAGTATCTTTTTGGCTGGTGACTTTAACCTGGTGTGCGATCCTTAAATGGACAGGACTGCACAAGAACAAGGGTGCCCATTTCATGCACGGGGTTGGACCACAGTTCAGTAGATTACTAGACTGGATGAATAAACATGAAACTATATCTTCGTTGCAGTCTGGTTTCAAAAAAGGACACAGAGCTATTACTCAAATATATGTCTTGAACCATTTAGCGGAAAAATACTGTACAATGAAAAATCAGAAATTATTTGTAGCATTTGTGGACTTGAGATCAGCATTCAATTCTATCATAAGGGAATACTTATGGGTAATAATCTATGAATTATGTACAGACCCAAATGTAATAATCTTGATAAAATGCCTTTACACAAATACATGGACAAAAATACAATATTCGAACACTGGGGAGCTTACAGATAAAATTTTAACAAACATTGGCATTTGACAAGGCTGTGTTTTAGCGTTCACTTTATTTAATATTCACATCAATTAATTGATTATTGAACTTCCAAACTCAGACTTCCATTTACCAAAAATAGGTCATCTGTCTATTCCACTGCTGGCCTATGCTGATGATTTGGCCATAGTCTCATTGACCAGATTAGGACTTCAAAGGAGTTTAAATAAATTAGATACTGTACAGTATGTAATAAATTAAACCCCAAACCAAATCCACAGAAAACAAAAATTATGATTTTTGGTTCTAAAAAGACCTACAACAAACTTACCTTGGCAGGTGCACTGTTGGATTTTGTTGAAGAATTTACCTATTTAGGAGTTACTTATTCAACTAATTTAATGTGGAATAAACATATTACAATAGCTGCTGATAAAATGACTAACTCAGCTATAGGTGTAAAAATATTTAACACAAATTATGGAGGATTTTCTATTACTCCAATGCTGACAGCATTAAATGCCAAAGTCATTAGTCATGGACTTTATGCAATTGAGATTTGGGGCACTACTAACTCTAGAAAACTTGATACAGTGGTGAATAAAGTATATAGACAGGTTATTGGGGTCCCTTTCAGGACTCCAAATTCACTTGTCAGAACACAACTAGGTCAAATAGGTCTTCAAGAATTAATACATATAAGGATGACTAAATTTTGGCTAAAATGTAATTCTTCTCCTGAACAGTCACTATTAAAAAGAGCCCTCATGGAAAAGAAGGACTGTACTAAAATAAAGCTACTGGACTATCATAATCTTAAATATTTGAAGAACTGGCTGTATTTAAAAATGGTGATAAGCCCAGCATACCTTAAAACTGTCATGGATACTGTGACTAATAAAGCCAAGGAAATAGATTTACTGACAATTAAAATGATAAGTGGTTAGTGAACAATACAAAAGAACATAATCTAAAATATTATCTAACACAAATAAGCAATCCTGAATATTTTTTTGTTTTTGTTGACTGGGTAGGTGCATAAGACAAATTCTGCCTATTTTCAGGCACAACCCGGGGAAGGGGATGCAGATGAATGCCAACTGACCTTGAACCAGATTAAGCTGTTGGTGGCATTTTTTTAGTGAATGGGGGGAAATTTAGCCAGGGCACCAGGGAACATTAAGGTAAAAGATATGGTCATTCTATGGATTATACATCAACATGTGAGCCAGACATTTGGGGGAGCACCAGAAAAGATATTCCTGAGGCACAAAATGGGGAACTCCGTGCTCCCCCAGATTGATGGGATGGATTTAGCTGACTTAAATGCCTACATTTCAAAATCTGAAATAGAGTGGGCAATTACTACACTGAAGGAGGGAGCAGCACCAGGGCCTGATGGGATTCTGAGTGGTTTCTTTAAGAAGTTTGTTGATCCTTTACTACAACATTTGGAAGTAGTCTATAATGAACTTTTATAAGGCTTACCAGAGGGTACAAGTTTCAGGGAGTCCATAATGATTTTTTTGTATAAAAAAGGAAGTAGACAACTGTTAAGCAGTTGGAGACCTATAAGTTTGTTAAATACAGACTATAGAATCGTGTCCAAAATTCTCTGCGCTAGGTTACAGAAAATTAGTGCTGTATTAATACAGCCTGCTTAGACATGTTCAATCCCAGATCATAATATCACAGCTAATCTCACTTTCTTGAAAAACATATTTGAATATGGTAGGCAGAATAAGGTGACAGACTTCCTGACAGCTATTGACCAAGCTAAGGCATTTGATAAAGTGGAACATGACTACTTATTTTAAGTGTTGGAGATGTATGGTATTGAAGGAAATTTCATGCTGTGGTTGAAAACCTTATATACTGGTGCAAACATTATTCCGCAAGTGAATGACTTATTAGGAGAATCAGTAAAAATGAGAGTAGGTGTGCATCAGGGTTATCCGGTCAGCCCATTATATACACTTATGTGCTGGATCCAGTGGTTAGACTAATAATGATGAATACAAGAATTAAAGGTTTGTCACCTGGGTATGGATTGACTGCACAAAAAATAATGGTTTATGTGGATGATATCTGTTGTTTTGTTCAAACACCTGAAGAAGGACAGGAGTGTTTCAGGTTGTTAGAAAAATACTCACAATGGTTGGAAAATCAAATTAATAAAGAGAAAAGTCAGATAGTGCAGATACGGTAGAGGAGGGTCAGTGTCAGCATATGTCTTTTTTAGATATACCCATAGTTACAAACCCAGTGCCCATTCTTGGTATTTACTTTGGTTCAGGGAATTTACAACTGATAAATTGGGAAAAAAAATACAATTATGTGAAGCTAAAGTCCAGATTTGGAAAACATGGAAGTTTTCGAAACAAAAAAGGGTACTGACAATAAAAAAAATTATTTTACCTATTTTCACATATTTGAGTTCCCTATATCCTCCACCGACCAGTTTAGAAACCAGGCTTTTCAGTTGTTTTTTCAAATGGTTTGGGGGAGCAGACTTAATCCGGTTAAATGAGAATTTACATATCTTCCAATTAAAAAGGGGGGGTCTAGGAATGCTGAATCCAGTAGTTTTTTTTGTATTCCTTTTTTTTTTATTCCAACTATTAAACTAGTATGGGAAGAGAATCTCAACCCGAGACAAGAATGGACACATTATTTATTTATTAAATATTGTGATAAATGGGAGGGCATAGCACCTAAACTGTCAGGATTATTAAATGTCCTGGAGTATGCAAGTTCATATTTAAGAAAGCTTAGACAATGGAGCATTACTAAATACACTGGCCCGGATATTCAGAAGGGTTGTGCATGGCGGAACACTGTTGCACCATGCACAACCCACTGATGTGCCCTGGCGTGATATTCAAACGGGGATTGAGCCTGGCACAAATCCCGATGCGCCAGAGTGCATCAGTAATGTATGCGGCGCAGGTGGGAGGGCATGCCCATGCATAGTCCGCACACCCTGATATTCAGCCTGGGATGTGCTGAGCCCATGCATGCACAACCCCTACCTGCGCTGCACACAGGTGAGCCAGAAAAAAAGGAGCAACGGCTGGCCACCCACAGGTGAGCTGCCGTATTGCAAGGTGCAACACTGCAGCTGCCACTTGTGGGAGGCCACCCAAGCTCTGGCTGCACCTTCGTGGCGGCGCCCCCCATACCCAATCGCAGGAATATGTAGAAGAACATAATCATTCAATATCCCTGGTGGTCCAGTGGACCGCTCACAGCCCGATCGCAGGCATATGTAGAATAAAATAAACGTCCTATATCCCTGGTGGTCCAGTGGACTGCTTGCAGCCCGATCGTGGGCATATGTAGAATAATGTAAACGTCCTATATCCCTGGTGGTCCAGTGGACTGCTCGCAGCTCGATCGTGGGCATATGTAGAATGTAAAGGCTGGGAAAGAGGAGCTTAGGGAGTTGTTCACTTCCCTTATAAGTTTACTGTGTTGTACTGCACCTAATAACAGGGTTACCTGTTTACTGTGGGACTGTATCTAGAATTAGTGGGTGACCTGATTGGTCAGTAGGGGTGTATCTTGGACTAATGGGGAATGGTGGCTCACCCAAGGAAACCTACTTAGAGGGGGATAGGACCACATGTCATTAGGGCCGACATCTTTGGGGGGGTGGTGGGGTGCATAGGGTGTGAGGCAGCCATGATACTGGACTGGGCTTGGAAGTTCAGTGGTTGCCCAGTGTACTACCAGCTGGCACAGCTTAGGGAGGAGGTTGCTGGGATTAGGAAACAGCTGGGGGAAGGGGTGAGGTATGGTTGAGGAAGAGGGCAGGGGATCTCCAACAGGGCTGCACCAAGCACTAGGGGCGGGTGCATAGGGAAAGGAGTGCAGGAGAATACTCTGGGGTCACATAGGGACCCTGGCAGAGGGGGCCCAAAAGGAGGACACTACCAAGGAAGCAGGCAGGCAGGTAACTGGGGACCCTCACAAAGGGGGGCCAGAGGGACAACATTCTCAGGGAAGTAGGCAGATGGCTGGGGCTGGACAGAAGGAAGCAAGGTGGGGAGGTGGATCGGACCTTACGCTCAGTAACCGCTTCAATCCTCTTCTTCTGCCTGAGGTTGAGGGGGGTGATGTAGCCATGACAGGGGTGTTTAGAGATGGAAAGGGAGTGGAGGGCAGGAGGTGGGGGCTGGATAGCAGGAGGAACAGGGGGGAACCTGGAATGCAGGAAAATGGGTGGAGCAGTGGATCAGAGCAGGAGGGGAAGGGGGAAGAGGGAAGAAAGCACAAGAAGAAGGACCAGTTGGGAGGAAAGGGCAAGGAGAAGGACCAGAAGTACAAGGAGGATTCAGTAAAGGGAGCTGAGGGTTTAGGCCAGGGGAGCACAACAAGCAAGGAGGGACTGAATGGAGACAGGAAGGAAGGGAGGACAAGCCAGGCTAGTTTAGTGGATGGGGTAGAAGGACCAGTCGCGAGCAGTGAGGGGGGAGTTAGCGAGGCACAGAAGGATACTCGGGAAGAGGAGAGGCATAGGATCAGAGAGGAGGGGTGGCTAGGATAAATGAGGGGGTGGCATGTGGCACCCAGATAGGGGGAGGAACAAGGAGCCGGCTGGGTGGAGGGGCCGGTAGAAAGGATAAGGGACATGGAAGGGGGGAATGGAGGAAAAGGAGCAGTCAGAGTGCTCCTGTTGGGGGATTCTATGATCAGGGGTATCAAATGGGATAGGGAGGGGGAAGCCTGGCCAGTTAGAACAAAATGTTTCCCTGGACTAATGGTGCACAGGGCCAAGTACGAGGTATATCAGCTGGAAAAGGATTGTGGGGGTTCCCCGGACATACTGATCCACCTGGGTACGAATGACATTGAGGGAAATAGCGAGCTAGAGATACAGGCAAGGTTCAGGGAGCTCGCCAGGGTCTGTCATGACATAGGGTGCACGATTTCCTTCTTGGAAATCCTGCTGGTGCCAAGGGCTAGTGGGGAACACAAAAAGAAGATTAGAGAGATAAACTAGTGGCTCAGGGAGTGGTGTGAGGCTAGAGGGTATGGGTTGATGGGGGATTGGGGGGAGACCTGGGAGGATAAGGAGCTGTATGCTAGAGATAGGCTCCATCTCAATTTGGAGAGGAGGGGAATCCTTAAGTTGAAAATAGAGGGGTTCGTTGGTGAAAAGTGGGGTTTAAACTTGTGAAGGTGGGAGGGATGGGAGAAAAGGCTGTTGGGGGGTCCGATAAAGGAGGGATTCTGTCTCCACCCCTCTCCCCCGGGGAGCTGGAAGAATGCGGGAAAAGGCCGACTGGTAAAGTGCAGTCCAGGGGAAAATGGACTCCCCGTGGGAACACAAGCAGGGGAAATGGAAGTATAGCTAAAGGGTGGAAGGTAGTCCTGCTAAATGCCAGGAGCTGGGGCAATAAAATGCCTGAGCTCCAGGCGATGCTAACTGAGGGAGCGGTGGATGTGGCAGCGGTCACTGAGACCTGGGCCACCACAAGACACGACTGGGATCTGAACCTGGAGGGTTACACTATGTTCAGGAAGGACAGGGGAAGGGAAGGGGAGGAGGGGTAGCAATAATAGTCAAAAACTGCATTGGCATAGGGGGATTATAGGAGGCAGAGGGAACCGTGGAGGCAATTCGGGTTGCCTTGATAACAAGGGAGGCAAGAGAGTAAAAATAGGAGTGGTGTATTGACCCCCTGCGCTGGTAGAGGAGCTGGAGGAGAGTCTGGTGGCAGATGTTGGGAGACACTGCAGATTGGGCAAGGGAAGGGTGGTGATGTTGGGGGACTTAAACATGCCAGGAACAGACTGGGAGACTATGACATCCTTGGTGGCCAGGGAAAAGAGGTTGTTGGATGTCTTTCAAGATGCGTTCCTAACTCAGCAGGTGGGGGAACCGACCAGGGAGGCGCAGGTACTGGATGTGGTCCTGGCAGACAGTGACCAGATTGGGGGGCCTGGAGGTAGGGGACCCATTGGCAGGGAGTGACCATGCCACGGTCTGGTTCTGCCTGGACCTAGGAGGGGTAGAAGGCTGCACAAAGATGGAGGTAACTGACTTCAGGGGGGCGGATTTTAAGGAAATGGAAAGGATCCTTAAGGAGCATTTGGATGTGATCGGGTCAGACATGGACGCTGACAGTAGGTGGGAAACAATCAGGAGAGGGGTGCAGGATGCTACCAGCACCTGTGCCAGAGTAAGACGAAAATGTGGTAGGGTCCAAAAACCCTGCTGGTGGACCAGGGAGGTCCAGGAGGTGGTGCGGGGAAAGAAGGCAGCCTATGGGCAATTCAAGTGCTCAAGGAGTGAAAGGGATCGAGGGGAGTACGAACTGATGGCTAGAAGGGCCACTAGGGTGGTGAGGGCAGCTAAGGCAAGGAAGGAGCAGAACCTGGCCAGGGAAATTAGGAGAAGGAAGAAGAGGTTCTTTAGATACATTGGGCAAAAATGAAGGGTGAAGGGGCAGATTAGCAGGATTAAAACAGGAGAGAGATGGGCACAAGACCTGGGGGAGCAGGGTGAGGTACTAAATGAGTACTTCACCTCTGTTTTCACCAAGGAAAATGGGGGTGCTGCATCATACATGGGAGGAGACAGTGATACTGAGGAAGGGGAGACCCTTACCGATCGACCGGTCTGGGGAGGGGGGAGGCATCACTGGCAGGAGCGGGGAAGGCTAAGCAGGGAGAAGAGGTAGCGGAGGTGGAAATCACAGCAGAGAGAGTGAGGGAAGCCCTCAGGTCCCTTAAGATGCAGAAAGCACTGGGGCCAGATAAATTACATCCCAGAGTGCTGAAGGAACTTGCAGATGTCCTGGTGAAACCCCTGGCGGAGCTTTTCACCATCTCTCTGAGGACAGGATGGGTGCCCCAGGACTGGAAGGTGGCACATATAGTGCCTATCCACAAGGGGGGATCAAGGGAGGTGGCAAGGAACTACAGGCCTGTCAGCCTGACATCGGTGGTGGGCAAGGTGATGGAGGGCATTGTCAAGGAGAGGCTAGAGGGGACCTGGAAAAGTCAGGGTGCCTGGACAATAGACAGCATGGATTTGTCCCAGGGAAATCATGTCAGACAAACCTTGTGGAGTTCTATGACTGGGTGACAAGTGCCTTGGACCTGGGTAGACCAGTGGACGTCCTCTTTCTAGACTTCAGCAAGGCATTTGACTCTGTTCCTCACAAGAGCCTGTTGGATAAGCTGGGAGAAATGGGGGTGGGGAACCAGATGATCAGATGGATAGACAATTGGCTCCAGGACAGGACCCAGAGGGTCGTAGTTGGCGGGATAGTCTCATCCCCAAGGAGGGTCATTAGTGGGGTCCTACAGGGATCAGTCCTTGGGCCCCTCCTGTTCAACGCCTACGTCTCTGACATAAGGGCAGGTATCAGGAGTGAGATGAGTCTCTTTGTGGATTACTCAAAACTGGGGGCGGTGGTGGATGGGGAGGAGGGGAGGGTGGCCCTACAGGGGGACCTGGAGGCTCTGGAAAGATGGTCTAGAAAGTGGAAGCTGAGGTTCAATGCAGGGAAATGCAAGGTACTGCACCTGGGGGCCAGACACCAGGGCCAAGTGTACACCCTGGAAGGGGGGAATGCTACAAGTCTCGATGGCTGAGAGGGACCTGGGGGTGGTGGTGGATGTCAAGATGAACAACTCGGAGAGTTGTAGGAGGGCAGTAGCCAAGGCCAACAGGATGCTGGGATGCATCACTAGGATCACCTCCAGAAGGAGGGAAGTGATACTCCCTCTGTATAACTACTTGGTGAAGCCACACCTCGAGTACTGCATGCAGTTTTGGAGGCCACACTTAAAGAGGGACATTAAACTCCTGGAGAGGGTCCAGAAGAGGGCAACTAAAATGTTTTGGGGCTTGGGGGACAGGAACTATGGGGAGAGGCTCGAAGAGCTAAATATTTACACACTGGAAGAGAGAAGGGACCGGGGGGACATGATAGCGGTCTTCAGGTACATGAAGGGGGTAAATAGGGGAGGAGCAGTCAGGGTGCTTCGAAGGAAGAAGGAGGGGGCAACTAGAGGGCATGGGTGGAAGCTGGAGGGGGGAAGATTCAGGGGAGAAAGGAGGAGATGCTACTTCACTGAGAGGGTGGTGGAGCCATGGAATGCGCTGCCCAGGGGGCTGGTGGAGGCAGAGACGGTAGAGGGATTCAAGAGGGGGTGGGACAGGTACAGGTGAAGGGCTCTGGAAGCAAAATCCAGTGCGGCGAGAATATCCGGAACTGGGAAGAGAGAAGCCAGAGAAGGCGAGGGGAGCAGCAAGGTCAGCTCCCAGGGTAGGGGATGACCAAACGAGCAGACATAAAAGACAGTTAGGCCTATTCTGCTGGCATTTTAGTATGTTAGTATGAATAAAATAAACTTCCTCTATCCCTGGTGGTCCAGTGGACCGCTTGTAGCCCGATCGTGGGCATATGTAGAATAATGTAAATGTCCTATATCCTTGGTGGTCCAGTGGACTGCTCGCAGCCCGATCGTGGGCATATGTAGAATAAATGTCACATGTCCCTGGTGGTCAGTGGACCACTTGCAGCCAATGAGGGCATATGTGAGAATATGTAAACATCCTGTAGTCCTGGTGGTCCAGTGGACCGCTCACAGCCTGATCAGGCAGGCATATGTAAGAAGCGGTCAATACCCTGGTGGTCAGTGGTACCCCCTCCCCACCCGCCACTGAGCCCCACCTGCCCACTGAGCCACACCGCCCCCCAGGTCAGATATGTGAATGATTCTCTGACTGTGGTGCGTCAGGCTGCATGCTCATTGGCTCGCGCTGTGGACCAATGGCCGTGCAGCCCTACCGTATGGTGTCAGTCAGTGGGCGGGAGGGGCTGCAGGGCGGGTGGGTGCTGCCACCCGCTGCTGACAGGGGGTGAGGGCAGAGGGCTCAGTGGGCGGGTGGGAGGGGTTACCACTGGACCACCAGGATATTGGACTCTCCTTTTTATTACATATGCCCATGATCGGGTTGCGAGCAGTCCACTGGACCACCAAGGATACAGGACATTTATTTTACAACATATGCCCGCGATCGGGCTGCAGGTGGCCCACTGGACCACCAGGGATATAGGACGTTTATTTTATTCTACATATGCCCACGATAGGGCTGCAAGTGGTCCACTGGACCACCAGGGATATAGGACGTTTATTTTATTCTACATATGCCCGCGACTGGGCTGCAAGCAGTCCACTGAACCACCAGGGATATAGGACGTTTATTTTACAACATATGCCCACGATCGGGCTGCAAGGACACAGGAGCAAGTCACCAGGGATCAGTGCTCCTGCATGCAAATGGGGCCATAATGACATGCAAATGGTCCCATTTGTGCCTTGCATGCATTATGGCTCCATTTGCATATGCACTTTTGAATATCATGGTTGTTGTGCCTAGCGCAACGGAACTTGCGCTAGCACATCCTCCTGCTCCACTCTGGCCACTTGTGCTGGCGCAGTGCCACTGCGCCATGCACACTGCGGGTGGCCAGGGTGTGATATTCAGCGATGCTGTGCCATGGCGCAGCTCAGTTGAATATCACCCTGCCAATGCCCATGAGCAGCCAGGTTGCGCTGCGCCCAGGCTTGCGCCACAGCCTGGCGCAGTCTGAATATCCTGGCCACTGTGATTAGGTCTAATAGGAAACAGCTGTATATGGAAGTAATGTCTACATAATTTAGCGGAAGTATAGATTTCCCGGATTGTTTTCCATCTAAATATTCTAAAATATGGGGTTTATTGAACAATAAGAGAGTAGCAGTGAAAACCTGGGATGTAGTCTGGTTAAATTGCCATGGCAGACTGGGGGTCTGGGGCAACTTGAGACATAAATCACTAGAGGAAAGATATTGTTTGAGAGAGGGATGTGGTTTGATCTTAGAAACACAGAAACATTTGTTTATGGAATGCCCAGAAACATAGAGGTTGGTACAGTATGTGGCCACTAGATGGCAGTGGCCTGGACTGGCACATCTTTCATATGAAGCACTTACATTTGGGGATTATTAAGGGAGTCTACAACTGTTCCACCCAAGTACTTTGAATGTTATTTTTGCATGTCTCAAATTTTTTTTATGGCAACGTAGGTGTCAATTTTTAACACAACAGGTATTGACTATGCCATTGTCGTTCATGTTAATGATAGAAAGCACTTTGAGAACAGTTAAGCAGACTGATTATAGAAGGTTACCTAAGGTAGGAGCAGATGTTTTGTGGAGAAGGATTGCTTGGTTATAGTCTGAAGGGCCGGAAGTGAGATTTGGTGATGAATATGGGCAGCTCAGTTACATGCCTCCTCCAGGGAGGGTTAATAAAAATCTGAGGCAATGGAAAGAGATGTGCTTATTCTCAATTTCAGATGATAAATACAGCACATGATGACTGTGATGATGGATACTGGAAGGGGATTCTGTGTAATTCTGGTGGTATTATGGTGGCATGCTATGATTTAATAAGGGACATTTCTATTCTGATATACAGGGGGTGTCAGTGCAAGTTCTATGAAGTTATTCTTCTCTTGATTGTTGCTTGTGTGTTTCTTTTTTTTCTTTTGTATTTCTAATTTTGAAGATTACAAAATGTATTTACTTTTAGTATGGGGAAGAGAATGGTTGGGTTTTAAGGTTAGGATTCAGGTATGCGGTTCTGTATTGTTATGATTTTGACGTTTTGTTATTATTATTTAGTATGGAGTAATACCATTTTGTATAATTTGTTTTAAGTTTTGAATAAAAAATTCCCCTACTCACCAGCAGGGGAACCTCTGACTCGCAACATGGCTGATGACAGTCCAGGGAGGAGGTTGGAAGCTGTGGAGCTGGGAGAGCAGGGTCCCTCTCCTATCTCGTCTGTACCAGGGGCTCAAATGGTGAACAAAAATGGAAATGGAAGTCAAGGACCCGTGATAATAGAAAATGTATCTACTGAAGACCTTGTAGGAAACCCAGAGAATTTTGTGCAAAATCAAGATGAATCTATGGATACTGCTCATGACTCTGAACTTTCTGATGTGCCTGACTCTGTACAGCCCAACGGTGAACAGGACTCAGATGAAACCCTGGAGTTAAAGCGTTTACTGGAATCCGAAGAGCGGAAATTCATGATCAAGAAAATAGCATTGCAGCAGAAAATACGTCAGCTTCAAACTGGCAGTGCGGGTGATGCTGTCTTTACAATCCAGCTGAGAGCCCAGGATGACTCATCAAAGAAGCTGCCGTCTGCCAATGCAGACAGTAATTAGGATACCGAGCATACCTTGGACCACACTGAGAAACCTTCAGTAAGTATAATGCCTATAAATAATGTAGAATGGTCAAACTTAAGTACAGGAAGATTGCCAGAAGAAAAAGATAAAAGTGAATGTGCTACACAAGCATGGTCAGTAGAAACAGCTTTACTGGGAGCAGGTTGGGAAAAACAACCCGAAACAAATACCTGGGTTTCTGGAGGGTCTCCAGTTCAGATGCCTGCATTAACTGACTTCCCTGAATTGTCTCATACTACAGCCTCATTTTCTTGCCCACAAAATGAAGCACATGAGTCCAATCCCCTGTATCTTTCTGCAGAGCTAAATTTAACCCAAAACCTGATCCTGCACCTTCAGCCTACGAATTTAGCTCAGTTGCCAGCTACTGCAATACCTCCAGAGACATCAGCACAAGCTGCAGCCCCTCTAAACAGAAGGTCAGATGGACAAAAGAAAACTTTTTCCTCCCTCTTTCGTCTTCCTGCTCTTCCAGCCAAACGCCACAATGCCGTTTGATTAACTTACACGGGCGGCATGCCAGAACCCCCTGATCGAATTTTTGTGGTGAGAAACCTATTAAAGGACTCAATGAAGTTTTTCTCTCACAAGATATATGTGTTAATCCACATTTCTGGAGAGACTTCTTTTGATATCAGTTTTAAAACGACATGAGGCCTAGAGAGGTTCTGGTCCAAATATCACTCCCTTCAAAAAACAGCGTTATGGACTCCTTTTCTAGTTACACCTCTCACAAAACCTGCCTATAAATCAATCATTATTTTGTTCCAGAATGAAGGTGTGGACATTGCAGATGTCATCTACTGGCTAAAATTACATTGCACAGTGCTTGGTGAACCTGAAGCCATCCTAGATACCGAAAACTGGTGCAAAAATACAGGTTGTAAAAGTACTGCATACTGTAAGTGCTGTGCGAGACTACGCTCCTAGAAAGAGTAGAGAGGAGGAGGAAGGGGAGAGAGAGGGGGAGAGGGGGAGAGGTTACAAATGGGGGAGAGGCTGAAAGCAGGAGCAGGAAGGGTAGAAGGTGGAGTGTAGTATAGCGAGGATAAGAGCTGGGGGAGTTAAAAAAATTTAAGGTGGCTGGAAGCATACACTGGGATTTGATGCTTGTAAATATTCACTGTGGAGGTTCTTGAAACCCACATGGGTAGATGCTGAGCGTATGACTTGAGGGATAGAATTCCAATACTTGGGGGCAGTGTAAGAGAAAGCATGTGCACCCATAGCAGTTTTATGTTGCGGGACATAGAGAGGAGCTTGATCATTCGATCTGAGCCCATACGAGGGGGGTTGAGAGTGTAACAAGGAGGCAACGGATTGGGGGAGGCCTATTCTTGTTATACCATCGATGAGAGAGCCGTAGGACCAGAGTCAGTGAGCAGCAAGGCTGGGCCACTTTAGGTCAGCATAGAGCTGACAGTGGTGTTTATACCTTGGTGAGGCTGAGGCGTAGCAGCAAATGTTATTATAGGTAGTGTCCCTCTTATGGAGAGAGAGAGGTCTTAGTGGCACCTAAGTAGATAGCTGAGCAATAGGCCAGGGATGGGAGCAGGAGGCCTTGTGCCACAGCAAGCCTAACTGATGGGGTGAGGCCATAACTTGTGCGGTATGCCCCCTCCAATTTTCGCATTGACAGATTTGCAGGTAGTAGTAATGTGAAAGTCAAAATCCAGGGATTCATCGAGAAAAACTCAAGTATTTGAAGGAGCTGGTGTTAGCTACTGGGGGGCCATCAGCACAGGATATTAAGAGGGGGTTGCTAATCCCTTTTAGTCTAACAGGAGAGCCAAACAGCATTGAATGTGTTTTGCTTATATTGAGCACAAGGTTATTCTCAGTGAGCCAGGTTTGAATACTTTGGAAGTCAGAGGCTAGGAAGTTATTTAGGTCTGTGACATCTCTCGCACTGTGGTAGATGACAAGGTCATCTGCATAAAGCAGGGAAGAGCAGGTAGATGCTTGTGATGGAAGGTGATTTATAAAAATAGTGAAGAGCAAAGGGCCTAGTATGGATCCCTGAGGAACACCTATATGCATGGATGTAAGCTCAGACATGGCTAAGTTGAAAACTACAGTCTGCTTTCTGTCAGTAAGATAACAGCTGAACCAGGCAACTGTCTCTGCAGAGAAAGCAAGGGAGCTGAGTTTTGTAAGGAGAAGGGAATGGTTAACCAGGTCAAAGGCCTTGGTTAGATCAATGAAGATAGCACCTGTCAAGAGACCTGAATCCATGGCAGTATAGATATCATTGGTTAGTTTTAGGAGGGCAGTAGAGGTACTATGGCCTTTACGTAAACCATGCTGGGAATCAGAGAGGAGGTTATGTTTCAGTAGGTATGCTATATTCCGGGCCGCCACTAGTTTTTCCAGGATTTTACTTAGCACAGATAGGATGGTTATGGGTCGATAGTTAGACATGGCCTTGGGATCTCCTTTTTTAAGAATAGGGGTGATTCTGGCTATTTTCCTGGTGTCAGGGACAGCACTGTGGCAGAGTGACAGGTTCAAGATTTTGGCTAGGGGGGAGGCTATAAGAGGAGCAGCAACTTTGAGAAGAGAGGGCTCCAAGCCATCAGCACCAGTGCTGGTAGAGTCAGAGATGGCAAGTAATGATTTTAGGACTTCAGCTCTCGAGATGGATCGAAACCGGAAGGATGGGTGACAGAGCAAGGATTCCGTATCCACTGAGGGGACAGTAGGGTAGGCACAGGAGAAGGAGGCAGAGTAGCTAGATAAGTCTGAGAAGTGGCAATTGAAGGAGTTAGCAATGGTCAGTGAGTTATTACAGTGCATGCCATTTAGTAGCATGTCATTATAATTGGTCATATGGTTCGCTCCAAGGAGAGTTTTAATAGCAGACCAGAATTTCTTGGAGTCACCTGCAGCTTTTGTTAATAAACCTTTACAGAAGGAGCTTTTGGCTAATTGAGTATACCTTTTTACAGGCATTTCTCCTGGCCCTATAGTCATTGTAATCTGCCAGAAGACCAGAGGCCTTAAAACACAGCCAGCTTTTGTCCCTTGCTCAGAATTGTTTAAGGAGATCTTTGGTGAGCCACTTAGTTTGTGTATCATGTATGCGTCGGGTGACAAGAGGAGCATGGAGGTCCTGTAGACTCCCGAATGTCATGAGGAAGTAGTCAAGGGCAGACTGAGCATTGGTGGTGGTAAAGATAGGAGACCTGTCAATTATTTAAGCAATAAGGCACAACAGGGTGTGGGTTATTGGGGGATTTACCCACACCTTGTGTGGTGTGTCACGAGGCGCAGCCGAGTGACTTAACCACATAAGAAGTAGTTAAATCCTCCAATAACCCACACCCTGGAGTGCCTTATTGCAATTATACAATGAACCCATGTGTAAAATAAATTTTAAATGTGTTTAAGTATGTTTTTTATAAATGCCATTTCTCAGCCGTGGGGTTACTGCAGGATATACCACGGTCATGTGATGTATTTTGACCAATGAGGTTACAGGAGTTTCATACCCCATTGTATAATGAGAGATCATGCATAAACTGAGCCTGATTAAAGTTGGACAGATTACAGAAGGTGATAAGTTTAGGAGGCAGAGATGGTTGTCTAGTGGTACTCCAGATATAGAAAATTGGGGAGTGATCACTTATAGCGTCAGGAAGGGTACCCGCAGTGGCTATGCAATCCAGATGGCTCGTGAGGGCCCAGTCAATTAGAGTGCTAGATCGGGGAAGGGGCAAGACCCTAGAAGGATCTGAGATTAGTTGGTGTAAGTCATGACCTTGTACCAAGGTGTGAAAGGACTGACTTGCTTTACCAGTCCAGTTGAGGTTCAGATCCCCCAATATAAGGACTTCTTTGTATTCAATAACTAGGTCAACCTGGGAAAGGAGTTCCTCGAGACCAGTAATGCCACCTGCTGGAGGGTTATAGGCACATACTATGTGCAGCTTCTTAGTTCCCAGTTGTAGGGTGGCATGAAATGATTCACAGTGAGAAAGAGTAAAAGAGTGATTGTGGTGTAATAAGAGGTGAGCTTTATAGAGGATTGCAACGCCACCACCACGCTTGGATGTAGACCTGTCTTGCCTTAGTATTTTATAGTTTGGTAACTGACATAGGTGGTCAGGGGTGAAGGGTTTTAGCCAGGTTTCAGACAAGCAGAGAATGTCAGGAGTATATTGAGTAACCCACGACTCAAGTTCAATTAGGTTATGAGGAAGGCTCCTGATATTTAGGTGAACAATGCGCAGACCATTAATGTCCTTCCAGGTAGTATCAGTGTGCTCGACATTACCTCCAGGTCCTGGACTGAGTTCAATATCCCAAGCTAATCAGTGTTAGTAAGAGCAAGTACCACAGTTTCCAATGTGTAAAACTTAACATGAAAGAGATATGAATAGGTGAGTTATATAGTATATAGGCAACATGGTATTTGATTCTTCTAGAGATAAGAAGTGGTGATATGGCAGGGGGATACATGAGGTAGTGTAATCATGTTGGAAAACATGAAATAATCAGGGAGTTTATAGTGGTCATTCCAGGAGGGTGGGCAGCTAGCCTCAGGTATGCCTAAGAGAGGTTTGATAATAGAGACTATTAGGAATATTGCACAAGGAGTAAGGGCCTTGCTGGTGGACAATAAGATAGCCATGAGTATGGAGCACTGCAAGCACAGTTACGGCTATTAGAACAGAGTGGGACTAGAGTAGTGAAAAAAATATTGCCAGGGTACACTGGGAATAGTGGTGATAGGAAAACTAGGGATGCTGTATATAGACAGGTTGGAAGAGGGACACAGACGCCCTCTTGTGGTGGTGAACTATGAGCTGCAAATGAGAAAGTGAGGAGATGGTTAATTGGGTGTGCCTAGGCACTGTATAAAACAAATGCTAGCCAAGGGTGGGTGAGGTGGGGGGCTGGTGGGGAGCAGTCATGTAGCGGCTCCGGGTTATGCGTGTTGACTGTGGTGCACTGAATCCCTTAGAGGAAGGGCTGTGTTTGAATTTGGGTTGAATTTGAGTCTGGGTGTTTAGAATCACTCCGTACAGTGTGCGGATTAATTGTGGAGCAGCTGCCGAGCTGGTTAAACCACGAGCAAGGCACAGGTAAAATAAGCTTAAGTTTAAGGAAATCGCTTACACTTTGGTATTTAACCATAGGAATCATTCGATTTAAATACCCACCAATTGCTTAGGGAGATGTGTACAGGGCTTCAGTCAACACTATAAACTCAGAAGAGGCCCTGTGAGATCAAATCAAATGGCCCTAGTGACTAAATGACTAAACTCAGAAAAGCCCTGTGAGATCATATCAAATGGGCTCCTGAGATAAATGTTGGCTCTTGCAAGCAAAGGTTTCTGAATTCGAGCAAAAAAATCTCTTTAGTGAAGCAGCCACGCCGAGTCCTACGGCTTAGCCCCTGAAAGAGTCACGGACACAAAAGGTGCCAAAATTCAAATAGCGAGGAGACAAAGGCAGAGTTCATCTGCCTTGTTAATGGCATCCTGTATTCATACCTTGTCTTGCTGGTGTAAGTCTGCTCCAAGGGCAGCGGTGCCCTCCTCTGGCCAAGGCTTGTCTTGCTGGTGTAGGTCTGCTTCAACGGCAGCAGTGCCATCCTCTGGCCAAGGCTTGTCTTGCTGGTGTAGGTCTGCTTCAAGGGCAGCGGTGCCCTCCTCTGGCTGAAGTTTGTCTTGCTGGTGTAGGTCTGCTCCAAGGCCAGTGGTGCCCTCCTCTGGCCGAGGTTTGTCTTGCTGGTGTAGGTCTGCTCCAAGGCTAGTGGTGCACTCCTCTGGCCGAGGTTTGTCTTGCTGGTGTAGGTCTGCTCCAAGGGCAGCGGTGCCCTCCTCTGGCCGAGGCTAGGAGGCTATAGTTTTCCACTCACTGATTTGCAGAGAAAGACAATCAGTGTCGATAGTCTAATATTATCTCTATCGCTAACTCTATCTATGTAAATAAAATATATCTAAACACAGATCCTAAACAAAACACAATCTGTATAAAATTAAAGTCCTAGTCCACTTATGCCCACCAATACAGGTTCAGACGTTCACCAGAATTCACTAACGTTTATAGTCTTTTACAATTCAAGCTGCCATTAGGCATAAGGCATAACTTAAAAAATGAAATCTTATTTTAAAAAAAGCTCCATTTACTTCAGTTTCTTCCTCGTTTCTTCTCAAAATTTTCTTCAGGAAAGTACATATAAATACAAGCAAGTCAGATAAAACTTATCCAGCAGGTTAACAAAAACCCAGGATTCAGATAATTTTATAGTCGACCACAAGCAATTGCTACACAAGTCCTCGGCCAAACCCTCTGCATGGTTCTCTGTCTCTTTGTCAATGGCTTGTGGGCTATCCACCGCCGAAACTCCCAGGCAGACCTACAGTTAGGAACAGAAGCACAGAGGTATACAGAAAACCCAATTACGTCTGCACAAGAAAGTCTGGAAAGAGAAACTTACAGAGCTATTTAGGCAATGGTGTCATATCTGTTTAAAAGCTCAGAAGGCATTACATTTTTCCTGCTATTGTGGCTACTCCTCAGCACACACAGCATGTAGCAGCCATCTTAGAACCGACAGTGAACTCTTTTCCCCTTCTCCATGCACACATATGCAGATGATACCATTGTTTATGCATTTTGTTCCCCTGCCTCCTCAATTGAGGTGCCCCTCCAACAGTACTTCACAGCAATCCAAAATGGTTCACAGACACAGACAACCATATGGTCATGGACCAAACAAAGAAGGTGCCAATGCTGTTCAGCTGCAAGCAATAGATCAATTCCAACTCCCCTTCTCTGACCTTACACTCGATGAGTGGAGCTCATCTGGACTTGGTCACCACATATAAGTACCTCAGTCTCCACTTGGATCAACACCTTGATGACACCAATCACATTTTCCAGGTCATAGCCAAGTCCTTCACTAAGCGTGGTGCCCTTTACCATGTCATGAACTGTCTCCAAGAAAAAGTAAGGAAACAGATAGTAGAACAATCAATCCTTCCCCTACTGTACTATGGAAATGTAGTATACTTAGGCACAAACTCTACCTCCTTTGACATAAGTAGCACTTTTTTCATTGCACTGTGCAGATTCACACTGGACTGCCCCCCCCCCAACCCCCATATACATAACTGTACTGTGTATAACGAATAGAACTGGATCCCTCCCCACACAAGACAGATGTTGCACACTGTTCTCATGGGAGCAAAGTACTGCACTGGCAAACTACCCAAATACCTATCACACCTATTTTCTCCTTGCAAACTTGTTCAGATCTGAAGCAAACTGCCATCTCCACAACCCCTATATAACTGCAACCTAGGCCAAGCCTCCATTAGCTATAGGCTCCCCCTATATCTGTAACAGTCTGCCTTCCAAAGTCACTGCCCCTCCTTTTCTCAAATCTAGCAAGGCCCTGGTCAAGACCTTCTTCAAATCCTCATTGACCTGCTGTTGCTTTCAGGATTGCCCCCTCTATGCCTAGGGATCCCCCACCTCGAAGTTAAGCAGCCCTCCCCTGATTGGGGTCAGTAGACACACTTATTGCTGTCACGTGAAATGTTAACACCTTGAAACTGCATGGCCACTATATTGCACCATTGCCACTTTCTGTTATGATTGCTACCTTGAGTGGTGCCATTTGCTGTCTGTTATGGACATTGTTTGGCATTATACTGTTTGTTCTATGTATTTTATATCCTCTTATTCTCTATCTCCCCCAGGTTGCAACAGGAAACAAGCCATGGATGATGTGTGCTTACCTGGTAAAATATGTTTAAAATCAATCAATCAATCACTCAACTAATTCCCAGTGTACACTGGTACCCCCTCTGTAACCCTGTCCCAAATGATTAGTCCATGGCATTCATATGAACATATGAACATACGAATGTGCCAGCAGAAACAGACCACCCGGTCTACCTAAGTCTGCTCAAGTGTGCAGCCAACACCCCTAGTTTAAAGCTGCCCCAACCCTCCTCCCTTTTGTCATTGCACCGCCACCACCCACCCTCACTCTCCCCTGTTCCCTGTCCCATGCCCTTTGGAAGCTGTTCACAAATTTACATGATACCACCCATTCTGGTAGGGTGTTCCATTTTGCTACCACCCTCTCTGTGAAATAGTGTCTCCTCATTTCCTTCCTAAATCTTCCTCCCTCCATTCTTAGCCCATACCCCCGGTGACCCTCCCCCTCCTTAACTTAAAGACCCCATCTGCCCCATCCTTATTGATTCCCCTCAGATACTTGAATGTCTCTATCATGTCCCCCCTGTCCCTTCTATCTTCCAGGGTGTACATATTGAGGTCTTCCAGACCGCTGTCATAGTCCCTCCCCTCCATTCCACATATCATCTTTGTTACGCTCCTCTGCACCCCCTCCAGCAGCCTGATATCACGCTTTAGGTATGGCCTCCAAAACTGCACACAGTACTCTAAGTGCGGTCTTACCAGTGATCTGTAGAGGGGCAAGATCACCTCACTTCGCCTGGACGAAAACCCCCTCGCTATGCACCCCAACATTTTGTTCACTTTTGCAGCCGTTCTCCTGCACTGTGCAGTGTTGTTCAAGGTCCCCATTATTATTACCCCAAGGTCCTTCTTCTCCTCTGTGATCCACAGCTTAACCCACCCCCCAACCAGTATTCTCTCCTTGGGTTCTTCACCCCAAAGTGCATAACCTTACACTTCTTTGCATTGAACCCCAGCTGCTACCTCTCTGACCACTCCTCTAGTGACTTAGGTCCCCCTGCAGCTGCTTCCACCCCTCTTCTCCATCACCACTGCTCTGATTTTGCTGTCATCAGCAAACAGACTTACTTTGCTCACCACCCCATGTCCAATGTCTGATATGAAGAGCCCAAACAATACTGGTCCCAACACAGAGCCCTGTGGCACCCCACTTGTCACTGGCCTTGGAGTTGAGAGCTCCTCTCCCACCACCACCACCCATTGCAGCCTCCCACTCAGCCAGCTTGTAATCCAGTTTATCATTTTTGGCCCTACTCCTACACCAGTTAGCTTCCCCTCACGCCGCCCATGAGGCATCGAATCGAAGGCCTTGCTGAAGTCCAAGTAAAGAACATCCCCCGCATGACCCTTATCCAGTTCACCTGTCACCCAGTCATAATATTGTATCAGGTTGGTTTGACAAGACTTCCCTGAAACAAACCCATGCTTCCTCACATCCTGGAGGCCATTGTCCTCCAGGTACGACACCAGTCTTTCCTTTAGTATCGTTTCCATGAGTTTGCACACGATGGATGTGAGACTTACCGGACAATAATTACCCAGTTCATCCCTTCGCCCGCTCTTGTGTAATGGCACTACATATGCCATCCTCCAGTCCATTGGCACACATCCCGACTCCAGGGAGGTGCTGTACAGATCCACCAGTGGCTCTGCCAACACCTCCGCCAACTCCCTCAGCACCCTGGGGTGGATACCATCTGGGCCTGGTGCCTTGTCTACCTTCACTGCCCTCAGTCCCTCTAGGACTCTACTTGCCTCAATTCTTCCATCTGTCACCTCCTCTCCTCCTGTCCCCACCCTCCCAGCCCATGCTGGTAGTGGTCCCCCCTTTTCTTCTGTGAACACGGAACAAAAGTATTTATTCAGTGCTTCTGCCTGCTCCTCCCCCTTTTCTGTCCACTCCCCACCTCTTTTTTATCCTCACTATTATCTCCTTGCACTTTCTTTTCTCCCTGATGTATCTCAAGAAGTCCCCCCACCATTAATTCCCGGTGCTAATCTCAGCTCCCTCTGGGCCTTGGCTTCTCTCACTTTTTTGGTCACCTCTCTGGACCATCTTGCATATTCCACCCTGTCCACTTCCTTCCCTGTCCTCCTAAACCTCTGATGAGCCACTCATTTTGCCCTCACCACCTCCACAACTTCGCTGTTCAACCAGCATTGGTTTTCTTGCTCTGCTTCTTTTACTCTGTGCCTTGGTTGAGGCTTCTGTTGCCTCTGTAACCCCCCGTTTAATAATATCCCATTTCAGCTCCACGTCCATCTCATGCCTTATGCCCTCCAGTTTCCCTTTCAGTACCTCCTGCATTCTCCCAAAGTCCACCCCGCTGAAGTTTACCACATGAGTAACCGATTTCTCTGGCTCCCCACACATCGTGATATTAAACTACACTGGTGATCTCTGTCGGATAGTGGGTCCTCTACCTTTATTTCCCTTACTTCCTCCCCATTCAACAATACCAGATCTAAAGTGTTCTTTAGCCTAGTAGGTACAGTAACTAACTATGCCAGGAGACCATCCTGGATCACATCCAGGAGCACTTGCTCCCTAGCACTGGAGGTGACCAGAGTGCTCCAGTCAACCCCCGGCAAGTTGAAATCCCCCACGATGACCATCTTTCCTTTTCTACATACCTTTTTGATTTGTCCCGATAATTCCCTGTCAAGCTCCTCAGACTGGGACGATGGCCTGTATACCACCCCAAACCTTAGTTTCCTACCCCCTTGAGTCTAGGAGCTGCAGCCAGATTGCTTCTGTTCTCCTTTCTTCTCCCTCATCCCCTGTGCATTTGATCCCATCCCTCACATAGACTGCCACCCACCCCCTTCCCCTCCTTACGGTCCTTCCTGTATAGTTTGTATCCTGGGATTGCCAGATCCCAGTCCCGGTGCTCCGTTGCCCATATTTCTGTGACAGTTGCAATATCCACCCTCCACACTGCTAAGAGTGCCTGTAGCTCAGCGGATTTGTTTCCTAGGCTTCTTGCATTCAATGAGACCACCCTCCATCCTGCCCCCTTACCTTCACTAGCCTCCATCTCATCCCCTCTACTCCCTCCTTTTTTGGCCTCCCTGAGTCCTTCCCTGCTAGCCTGGGGGGTAGGCTGTGAATCCACTCTATCGGATCCATGCCTACCTGCTGTCCACTTGCCACCCCCCCATCTAGTTTAAATCCACCCTTGTCATAATATACCTCTTCAGTCTGCTTTAATACCTCCTTCCCCTCCCCAATCAAGTGCAGCCTATCCCTTGCAAACAGATTGTTATTATCCCAGGTACTGCCCCAGCTGCCCACAACCCCATACCCCTTAGTTCGACACCATTCTACCAACCATGTGTTCAACTCTCTAATCCTCTCCTTTCTCACTGTGCTTGCACAGGGTACTGGGAGTACTTCGGAGAAGGCCACAGATTTCTCAGTCTCCTCAAACAACCTTCCCACTTCCTCAGTCCTCTCTATTGTTACCTCCACCGTTTCCCCTGCTAGGTCATTTGTCCCCACATGTACCACAATATGTGGTTTCCTTCTGCCCTCTTTATGTACCTTAGGATTGCCTGTCCTGCCATGTCTGCCTTTAATCCTGGTATGGACTCCACCCATATCCGACTGTGCCTCTCCCCCTTGCCACCCCATCTGATCCCCTTGAGTATGGAGTCCTCCAACACCAGTACACCCCCCTCCTCTTTCCTTCAGTGGTATCAACATCTTTCTCACTAGCCCACACCACTAGTCCTTGGTATCAAGTGGTACTCCTCTCCTCACCATGTCCCAAAATATCAGGCCCTGGAATCCAGTGGTGCCCCCTTCACCCTGCACTGAAATATCATATTGTGGGATCCAGTGGCACCCACTTCCTCACCATGCTGCAAGGCTGCAGCCCTTGTCATCCAATGGTACCACATTCCCTCACCCTTTCCCTATAAACATTTTCACTCATGTTCTGGGTCCCTCCCACACCCCCGTTTATGTAAAAAAATAGTTTCTACAGGGAACCCATATCCAGTGGTAGATAAACTCCCCTTCCCCATCATCCTCCCATTCTGACATGGGGAGCCCACTTCAGTGTTGGAAAACAAGTACAGAATAACATGCCTTCAGAAACCCAACCATGCTGGCTCAACTTGTTCCTTGCTCAAATCTCCCCCCTGCTGGTGACACTGATACCCCATCCTAGGTGCCATCGAATATCCCCCTCCCAGATGGCAGCTGGTACAACCCAACCCTTACCTTCACAGCTGAACAATACCTTAGAAAATCTTATCACAGTCTTGTGATTTAACAAATACTCTTTGTTAAATCACAAGTTTGTGATTAGATTTTGTCACATGGGGATGAGAAAGGTGGGTGTTTCTGGACAACATCTGGAAGAATGATTTTTAGGGTGGCTCTGGGGATGAGGGTTCCAGTGTACCAGTAGAAGTGGAGATTGGGGAAAATAAACTAATCACACCACTGGGGAATGTGTTACTGGTGGCAATTTTTTACTTGTTTTCCAACACTAGAGTGGAGTCCTGGTGTTGAAATTGAAGGTTGGGACAGGGGATCACCAGAGATAGGCTCCCAGTGGCAGTTCGGGTGGGGGGGTGTTGGAAGCAGCAGGTTTCTGAGGGTTGGCTCCTAGTGACCACAACTATTATTGAAACAAATGTCTGACAACAGTGTGAAGCCTTGTTCCAATACCCTCCTCTATGTAGTTTTATGACTACTTCTAATCCACATCTGCAAACACATTTCTTTGCTTCCTGGTTTGACATGTGAGAATGGTTTAACTATAGTGTGAGCAGTGCAGCCAAAGTTTCATTGTGGCAACTCCATATGAAAAAAAGTAAGTTTTTTTTTCTGCAGATGCACAGCTGGCAGAAGTTTATTTTGTTTATACAGCATTTTTTTTTATTTAAATGTTTTTATTCCAAAAGCACCAAATGCACCATCCTTGCAGCAAGATCTAATGAACCTGAAAGTTTCATGTTTCAGATCTCAATCATTTTTAGTTATAGGTGAGCAAACTAAGCTTCTTAAAAAGGGTGTTTTAATGTTTTTGCACTCTAACTCAAAACAAGTTGTGTGTAAATGTGCCGGAGTTGGTAGATTGGGATATCCTGGCACAAAGTGTGGATTACCATGCCTATTCAGCCTGAACTATAGTGGTGTTACCGCACCACTGGAAAACATTCCAGGGTATTCTGTATTTTGTATAAAGAAAATCAAGTAAACAGAGTTAAACTGCTTTAAGACATCATCTCAGTAAGACAAATCTTTATGTCTAAATGGGGAATGTGTTAAACACAGTCACAGACTGCTTGTTATTTAGTTGTATGTCAGATGTCACTTTTAAGTGATCAAAGTACAGTATCCTGTGGCTGAGTATTCCAATGGAGAATAGGGTAGTTTTTTGTGGTTACCCTATTATAGCTGTGATTGACAGACCGATCACTCAACAGATGTTGTCATGTTCATATTCACTAGGCCTATGATAATCTGAGGCTGGTGCTTCAGCACCGTGAATGAAATGTATTTAGCTTTACTGACTAAAGTTTGTCTAAATGTGTGTGATAATAGTGTTGAATGGACTGGTCTGTAAAATGTCCTATGATGATTTTTTTCTTACATTAGGGGTGCAACCCTATTTTGCAAGAGGTCAGTGTTTATCTGCAGGGGCATTTTCCATGTAAGAAATACCACCTGGATTAAGCCCCATCTGGGGTAAGAGGAACTGGCTACACTGGTACATGATTTGGTTAGATCCAGGCTCAATTACTACAGTATAATAGTTTATACCTAGGGTTATCTGGAGAACAGGTGTATCCCTTGCAGTTGATGCAGAACACAGCAGCCAGGCTGATTGTCAGGAGAAAAATCTCTGACCATATCATACCAGTATTGTACGAACTGCACTGGCTACATATTCAGTGGCCCAGCACCTTCAAGATTACTTTGTTAGCGCACAAAGCTCTGCATGGTCCAGGTCCTGGCTACCTGAAAGATATCTCTTTGCCTTCTATGTTTTGGCCCAGGAGTGTAGCCAGCAATGTGCATTTTGTACACACACTCTCCAACTGCTACCCCCCCCATTAAAAAAATGTGCACATCCTCTCTAAGTGATGCTCCCATGATGAACAAATCTGATTGTTGTCAGATGACTCATACAATCTATAAACAGGTGGTACACATATCTATTTCCTAAACAATAAATGTTTAAACAGAGACACTGCTCAATGGCCAACACTAACTAAAATAGTACAGATTAGAATAATTTTAACCAAAAGACACATGATTTGGGACAGGCACTCATCAGAACTGTACACAAATGTGTACAGTGAGCATGTCTGCCTACACCCTTGCTTTGGCCTACCATCTCTGCTTCACCAAGGCAACTTTGATGGCTGTCCCACACTCACATTTGAAGGAGTAAAGGAGGCTAGAACCTTTCCTGTGGCTGCTCAGTCTTTCTGGAACACAGTTCCTAGCCAATTACAAGGATCTTCCTTGGTGGAGGTATTTAAAATAGGGCTAAAATCACTCTTTTCAGCTGGCTTTCAATTACATCAAGGTTATCATCTACTCCCTGGGAGAAAGGATTTTTGTTATTTTTTCAATTCCAGGATATGAAAAGCTACTCTCTTAACTGTAATTTATAGATCATCGTTGTCTTGTATTTATTTATTGCGTAGAATTGTTAATGTGTTAACTGTATAACACACTCTAAGCTTTAGGGACACAGTGTTTCATAAATAAACTTGCTTTGCCCTTCTTTAGTAATTATGCAAAGAAAAATAGCACGCTCGGATTCCAACTGAATGATCATAAACTATAAATGCAGTCTCTAGAAACATTTTCTTTGATTTACACTTGTCTTCTGAGACTATTAAATCAGGATATGCATGCTTATTATATTACATTTCTGGTTTCCAAACTGAAAAAACTGTTCTGCTTAAGGACACATGTATAATCATCTTGAAGATTTCTTAAAGGAAAGGTTTTGAAATCAATGTTTCAAATATTATAAAGCAGATGAAATACCATCAGTATTTCCTGTCATATATTACTGAGTTCTCTAAAGCTTTATATACAGTACATGGAGTGCCTCCATGCTTTTGGACTGAGTCCTATCCCCATGTAATAAAAGTAGAGCATCCCAGTTGGATGTCCACCACCCCTTAAAATATGTATTAATAAATGTAATTAGTGGGGAAAATATGACAACAATTTTTACCACATGTTGGCTATTTTAATCAGTGATTAAACTGGGAATCTTTAAGTGATGTAACTCTTACATCTACTATATTTTAGGTGAGGGAACTATAATATCTAGGTGCAGTTCTGTATGAGATTTTGGAACCGAGTTACTTTGGGTTGCTGCCCAGTTTAACCCCTAATTTTAATATACTTGCTTAAATCATGACAATTCTAACCAATTTGTGACTTGCTGCTCATGCCAGTGCTAGTTCCACTCTAACTAACTAAGGGTTAATACAAAGAAAAGTAGGTCTATGATCTTTGGCATCAGCCCAAAACTCACCAGACTCCCTGCTCCTCCTATTTCTCCACTCTGGATGGCACTCCACTTGAGATTGTCCCCTGTTTCAAAATTTTCAGTGTGTGATTAGATAGTACGCTCAACTTTTCTTTCAATATTGATGCCATCCATAAGCTCTGCCACAAACTTGGTACCTTCTACCACAAAAAAAGATGGTTTCTCAGCCCTAGTCCACTGTGAGCTGATCAGTAAGATGGTGATCCCAGTGTTTGTCTATCTGTCTATCTGTCTGTCTGTCTATCTATCTATCTATCTATCTATCTATCTATCTATCTATCTATCTATCTCTCTCTCTCTCTCTCTGTCTGTCTATGTATTTATTTGTTTGCTTATTTATTTATTTCAAAAGTTTCAACAGGAGAGACATACTAAGCAGAATAGCTAATTTCCAGATGTGTCCTGGGGGAAGGGACATGGGATCAGTAAAACAAAGGATAAAATACTATACAGTAATAAAATACAGTAGCATACATACATATACAATTAGATAGTGCAGTGCATTGTACATCAGGATTGTATGCATAATTAGGCACACACAATTAATCAAGATATAACGATAAATATCAAGGCCAGGGCTGGGCAGAACCCAAGGAGAAGGGGATGGAAAACATTGTACAAGAGGGGAAAGTTTGGAGTGGGGAGGAGTGGGGGAGGAAAGAACAGGGGGGGAAACAGGGGAGGTAGAGAACAAGCAGGATGGAGAGACGAGGAGAAGTGTAGCACTGGAGAAGTAGGGCAATAGAAGATGAAGGGGGTTAGAGGGGAAAATGAAAGAAGCTTGGACATTAGGGGAATAGGAGGAGGAGGGGAAGAGGAGAAAGAGGGGAAGGGGTAGGTTTGGGGAAAGGCTGGGGTAGTTGAGAGAAGGAAGGATAAGGAGTAAGAAAAAACAGGAAGGAGGCATAGCTGGACTTTAACTAAGGGCAGTTACAGGAGGGAGCAGTGTCTATGTGGTATAAGAAGGAGAGAGAGCATTAGGAAGAAGCTAAGTGAATAGTTAATGA
The DNA here is from genome assembly GCA_016271365.2 of Neoceratodus forsteri. Lineage (NCBI taxonomy): Eukaryota > Metazoa > Chordata > Ceratodontiformes > Ceratodontidae > Neoceratodus > Neoceratodus forsteri. The sequence continues at coordinate 431,779,776 of CM057450.1, read as the reverse complement.
GAGAGAGAGAAAGTTCCATATTTTAGGAAAGCTGAAAGAGAAGGCAACCTGGCCAGCAAGGGATTTACTAGAGGGAAGCTTGAGGGAGCGATGGCTAGAGTTACGGAGTGTATAAGAGGAGGGAGGCACAGGGAACAGGAGAGAGCTGAGGCAGGGGACAGTAATGTCAATCAGAATTTAGAGTTGAAAGAGGCACAGTGGGATAAACAAAGATGATTCAGGGAGGGGAAGGAGACAGCAGAGTACAAAGAGCAGTGATGAGTGTGGGGTGGGCAGTTCAGGGCAAAACGGCAGAAGACATGAAAAAGGGGGGTCCAATCCAGCCAGAATGGATTTTGGGGCAGCTCCATAGACAATGTTGCCATAGTCTGTAATGGGGATGATCATTGTAATGATGATGCCACAGCGGGCAGGTAGTGGGATGCAGGTATTGTACCTAAAGTGCCAAGCTTGGGGTAGAGTTTTTTATGGATGGCGTCTACTGTATGTGCTGTGAGAAGTGAAGTTGCTGGTCAAGCCAGACCCCAAGATACTTAAAGGATGCCATGTTGTCAATTGTGACTCCATCAAGAGTGCGGCAGGAAGAGATGGTTGGGAGCGTGGAGAGCTTTTGCCTAGTACCAAATGACATAGGGACTGTGTTTTATGTGGATGTGACATATGGCATCACCCCATCCTCCCCCCTTACCAGACTGGTCACACTTTGCAATGCCTTCTGCCATTTTACTGCTAATCCTCCTCATACTCATCACTGCATCCTTTATACTTCCCTTTGTATTTCTCCTCCTCTTTTCCATTGCCTCATGCACTGTGCATCCCTAGTTTCTAAATACTGGTTTTACTCTCTGTCCTCCTAGCTCTTGTCTCCCCTCTTAGGACACTTGGACATGCATGGTTTTAACCGGTGGAGGGGGCATGGTGTGTGTCGCCCACTACCCCTCCAAGCCACAGGTGATGCCTTAAAAACATTTTGCCTATACATTATATATTTTGTCTTCCTATTTCCTTTCACCAGGTCACCCCTGGAAAAAGTTTTGGCTCAGTGTGCCTTTCCCAGTTATCAATTTTCAGTAAATAAATTGTTGCAGGAAAGGTTTTTTGTGAAAGCTTGCAAATGGAAAGAGATGGTAGAAGACAAAAAGATGCCTACTATCTAGGGCTGTGTGGAATGCAGAAGTTCACTGTCAAAACTGCTGCAGAATGGTAATTCTGCTTCTGACATGCTTTACAGAATTTTTTAAATTCTGTGGGAGTCTGAAAAGCATTTGTGTGCAAACTTCAGAATAATTTTCTGTTGATCATGTAAACTGTGGGATAATTTTCTGTGGATTGTGAATAAACAATCTGTGGTTTATGTAAACTGTGGATTATTATTCTGCAAAACATGTTTTGCATGCAGAATGTTGAAATTCCGCAAATGATGGAAATCAGTGGAATTTTCTAAAATTCTGCAATGTTCTATTCCACCAGAAATACAACATTCTGCACAGCCCTACTACTATCTCAAAAAGGCATTGTTTTATTTACATAAAATACCATTTTATTTTAACATGAGATACAACAATGACAAAACAGTGCTGCAGATATCTCTTAGGTATAAAAAAGCAATACAGTTGTGCAAATTTTAACATAGTGCAAACAGACATAAATGTAGCAGCACATATGCCAACATGAATTATAGTAAGAAGAACAGTGATGAAATTGCGATGGGTGTGAGGCAAAGTTGGGGGTAGGAGTTAAGAGGCAAAAACACATGCATTATGTTCAGCAGATGACAATAATACAGCAAACCCCAAGCAACTGTAACAGATACACGCCCTTGAAAATGCACACAACTAACACTGATGCACTTGCACAGATCACTTCAGACACACACACAATTCTATGTGATAATCACATGCGCCGAATGGTGACTCGCATTATCACGATGTCAGGGTGGCAATAACAATTTCTCCACCCTGACATCCTCGACGCACAGAAGAATGGTGCCAGGGATTTAAATACTTTGCTTACTGTGGTGGGGCTGTGCACCCCCCCAACCCCTCAGACGGGGGGTTTCACCCCCCACACCCCCTACTTATAGATTCTCAACTCAAGGGGGGTGCAAAAGCAAAATAAATCAAAGTTTTGGGCCAGGCGCAACAACAATACAGCAGTGCCCGAACCCAGAACCCCACACACTGCAAGTGGAGGCCAACCCCTGATGCCACGATGCAGCTCAGCAGCTGACCACAGTACCACCCTTACACCCCCTCTGCCCCCTCCCAGGCCATGCTCACCATGCTCGCTCCCCCCCATGCGCGTGTACATATAGTGACACCATGTCACTAGGGTCACCCACAGCCCCACATCCGGTCGCACTCCCTGCCCCCTCGCCTTTCAGGCTTTTGCCCACATCGCGACACCGTTTCAGATGGCGCCATCTTTCAGGCACCCACCTCGCATGCTACACACACACACACACACACACACACACACACACACACTGGGATTATAGCCTTTGATGCAAAGCACTGATTTCTGTATTAGCAGTGTGGGACATATACAGGAAAAAGAAGACTAAAAAGAAGACGTTATCAAACAAGAACAGTAAAAGTGTTTAGAGAACCATAATGACACAGAGCAGGAAAAGGGGAGCCCCATTCACATTCACAATAGGAGGAAGCTCCATAACAGGCTTGCCATTGTGGAGTACCTTATTTCTACAATATGCAATTGTGGAGCATAGTTGTAGGGGGATGAGTCTCCCCTGCGACTGTGTCACAATGCAAATGTAACTCCCCCTTCAGGGTCTTACCTGTTTGATCCTCGCGGCTGTCTTGGTCTCCTGTTCCCCCCCCCCCCAGTGGCCCTGCTGGCTGGCACAGGTCCCCTTGTGTCCCTAAGCCTCTGTTGGCCTCTACATCTGATTTTAGCCCAAATTGAGGCCAGAGGAGCTGAGCCACAGAGCTGCTGTACTTCCTTCAGTTTTGAAATAGACAGTGGCCCACACATGCACAGTAGTGCATGTTGATTTTCTGACCACGACTGTGGAAAACAAAGCACCTCTCCGGTGGTCCCGGTCGCCTAGTTTGCAAGTACAGGGGCCAGAGACCTGGAGAAGGCACAGGATGAGGTGTGGATTTATTTAGCTAAGAAACGCCAATCCTGTTTAAAGCTATCTTATAAATATTAATGAGGCAATATGAATAATAATGCAGAAGCCTGACTAGTGCCTTGGGGCCATGGAAAATGGCACTAGCCACAGGTAAGCAGGCTAAATAAAATGTTAAATTCTGCAAATGTGCGAAAGGGCAGGGGGACTGCTGTATATTTGTGGGGGAGATAAATAATAAAAAGTTTTTTTTCAGCTGCACCAGGACTGACAAGTTGGGACACTATATGGACTGCAGTGGGACGGTTTCTTTAGCAGTGATGTTTGCAACTGTGTGCCCTTATTTTGTAGCCTTGTGACCTTATTTCAGCCAATCGGGATGCCAAGATTTGCCAAGAGACTCATGGGACTGTAAAGTGGACTTATTGGGGAAAAAGCTGGGGGAATTCTTGGTGCACTTTTACAGGACCAATCAGGAATCAAGGGAGCCTGTTACATATTAATGTTGAGAAAGGACAGTTGTTTCAGCCAATTAGGAGCTGCAAAGAGCTCCCAAAACCTAAGGGACTTTGGTACTGAGTTCAGTTTGGCAAGATCCCCTCCAGAGGGAGGGGGGCTTCAGCCTCTTTGCAGAAGGATAGGGCTGCAAGGCTTGGGAAGGGCCTGCCTGGGAGTTGCCAGTTGCCTGTCCCCCAGGGCCTGCGGTTTTGTCTTTCCCCATTTAGGAGAAAATGTTGGTCAAGGAATTCTGTTGTGCAACTTTCAGCTGGAAGAGAGCTGCAAGGCTCAGTAACATCCAACTAAGAGAGAAAGAGCTGCAAGTATGAGAGAGGGCAATGAAAATCTGCACTTAATTTTTTAGAAATTCTGCCAGAAGGTTCAAGGAGGTACTTAAGTCTGTTACCCTGTTTGACTCAACGTCACAAGTAAGGGAATGGACATTGGTTTAAAGGTTAAAGGAATAACCCGGGATGGTTTTGGCTAAAGGAATGGCTATGGATGGTTTGGTTTATGGAAAAATCATATGGGAGTCTCCCTGATTCATGAGAGCTTTCCAGTAAAGCCAGATTTATCTTCAGAAGGAGAAGACAGAGCCTCTTCTGTTCGTGAGCACCTGTACAGTGAAGAAAAATGATGTCTGGCAGCATGGGACTGCTCAAGTAAAGGTCTGCATCTCAGTGCCAAGTTCATGGTCCTCTGAGGAACCCAGGTGTGCACCCCAGTCTCACTGTGACTGTGTCTTCAGTGAGCACTTAGAGACTGTGTCCTAATTTGAAAGTATCATGGCTGCCAGGCCAACAGTGTGGCTGAAAATGCCTTTAGTATCCAGATGTGTCTAAACTTCAAGAGTAAAGTTGGCAACTTGGTCTGAAGCTAAAGGGGACTGTGGAGAAGGTCTGTAGAGTCCGTGACTGCAAGTTGTACAGCCGCATCTTGGAGCCACATAGGGAAACTGCTAACCCCTATCGAGTGTGGCAGACTGGGCCATAGGGAGCTATGGGCGCTTACCTGGGTTCTGGGCACTCTGGACCCATTTGAGGAGCTGGACTGTGGGGTCACTCCTGGGTCTGGGCCCCACTGTGGTTTAGTAGGCCTTGCATCTGTGCTCTGTAATCTGGCCTGTTTGGTGAGCTGAAGGTGACAAGCTGCTAGAATCTACAACCAAGTCAGAAGGTCCAGGCTGCAAGGTGCCTGCTTCACGTCTCAAGCTTCCCAAGATCCAGAGTTCTGCTGTTCCAACTACTCCAGAGCGACAGTCCCGTTGCCACCTGAGACTGTCAGTAGAACCATGAGTACAAGCAGGGATTGTCCTGCACCTGGGGACTGTAAATAGTTGTCTTCAAGTTATACCCAATGGCATAGTAAAATCCTAAAGTAGCTAATAGATGCACAGAAAAGTTCATCTCTGATTCAAGTAAGCGCCAACACTGGCCGACCTGGTGCATCCCAGGCCGGCAACAATAGTGTTGGGTACCCAGGGACAGACTATTGGGGGTTTGATCTGGACTGGGGACTGGTACCATTTGGGGTTTGTGTTATTATGAAAATCTAAGCAGCGAGTTAGTCAGAGGGCTAAATCAATATCCATCAAGAGGCTGGTGAGTGGCTTTCTTTAAAAAAATGTGTTTGAATTAAAAAATGCAACTGATTGCTTGCTGATGCCAGATAACAAGTGCCATTTGCCCAGTGTAAATGTTGCTTAACATCTGCATCCAATTTCCCTTTCCTAACCCTCCCCCTGTAAATAAATGGTGTTTAACTGTTTGGGAACATTTTGGCTTGTGAGCGTATTATTAGCGTAAGCCAAAAATTCAAAGTGTTGAAACTGAGGGTTGGGTTATGGTAATTCTATGTGTTGGGGTGACTGTGTGGGGAAGCGGGTTGGTACAGCATCCCAGAGGGTTGTACTGCTAAATATCAGACTCACTTAAAATGTACTCTGGGTGGAGGCACAGTGTTATTTATTTATTTATTTGAATTTATTGTTCTGTCTTGGGAAAGAAGCCCTGTAACAGCCAAATAGGAACCCAGGCCCCTCAACCTGGTTAGTGGCCACCCATGCAAGGGTAGCAGCCCTCAAATGAGGCTGACAAAGGTTACTGACAAGGCAAGGCCAGTTAAACTTTATAAAGCATCCTTTCTCGAAGGCTCATGGTGCAGTATTTAATGTAGCCGAATGAAAACATAAACAACATATAAACAAATAAGACATAGCAAGAATTAAAAAATCTCAGCTAATAAAATAGATAAAGTATTGACTGGCTAATACTAGATAGCTGGGGAATACCTGCTCAAACAAATACTTGTTAGTGATCTTTTGAAGCCCTGCAGCATGCACACAGAATTAATACTCCCCAGAAGGATCTGTCCCCGGATTGTCTCGAATTTGAAGAGGGGACAGTGAGTAAGCCCACATCCTGTGGAGCAGAAAGGTCGGGTTGGGAGGTAAGGAACCAGCAGAACATTCAAGTAGTGAGGTTCCAAACCACGCAGGGCCTTCCACGTTAGCAAGCATATCTTAAAAGTTATACATCACTGCATAGGCAGCAAATTCAGTGCATGTAGCATTGGTGGATGTGGTCCCTTTGAGAAGTTCCCATCACCAACCAAGCTGCAGCATTCTGGACTGGCTTCAGGCATTGCATTAAACCTTCAGATAGCGCTAAATAGAGACCATTACAGTAGTCCAACCTAGAGATAATGAAAGCATGAGCGATCCTCACCAGGTCAGCAGGACCTTGATGCAGTTTAATCCTAGTGATGTTTTGAAGATGGTAAAAGCCAAATCAGACCCCCACTGACACCTGCTGATCTAATGTCAACCTGCCATCCAAAATGACCCCAATATTCTTAACCACATTAATGGTAGCAAGAGATTTGGCCACCCAACAAAGGAAGTGCTTCCACACCTCCCATTACTGCTGCACCCCATCAACCTGGCTCGATAATCATGACCTCTGTCTTCCCTGGGTTGAGGCATGGCCAGTTTGAGACCATCCTGTCATTTATCTTGGCAAGATATCACCCTAGCACCAAAACCGCATGCTCTCTGCCAGGTGAACAAGCTAGGTACAGATGAGTATCAACTGCTTAGCAGTGAAACTCAACCCCATACTGTCAGCAGTGAAACTCAAACCCATACTATATAACGATCTCCCCCCATCTTGGGCTGGCAGTATAGCCTAGATGTTAGAGTGACGAGCTGTGAATGAGCTTAGTATATTTATTTATTTAGCTTTTGTTAACCAGTTAGGTACACTAGACAAGACAATTGCCTATTGTCAGGTACGACACGGGAGTGTACAGGAATAATAGATTTAGGTACATACAATGACATTGTACAAATTAGACATGTTACAGTTCATGTGAGGATACAGATTCAACACAGCATACGAAACATGGTAAGGCATAGATTATACAGTATTAACATAACAAAAATGAACACCTTGTGGGAGATAAGAGCAGTAATGTTACAGATTCAACACAGCGCATGAGCGTGGTAAGGCATAGATTATACAGTATTAACATAACAACATAAACACCTTATGGAAGCCAAGAGCAGTTCCAGGGGCACAGTATCAAAATCCTTCAGATGTGACACTATATACAGCTTAGCAACCTCTTGGAGTCTGGTCTTTTGTCCAGGAGTAGCTCCAGAGCAGATGAGTGCTGTGATGGATCAATTCACAGGGGTTTGGGGCAGCCACAGGCTGAGGCAAGTTTGAGATGGTTCCATAGGGAGGAACGGAGACACATCTATGAGTGCGCTGCACGGTCCTGGGCAGGGAAGGAGTTCCACAGTCTGGGAGCGAATGCAGCAAAGTCCTGCCCACCCATTTGAGTCCGCGTAGCCAGCGTCTTGAAGAGGGACTGTCCCTGAGACCTGAGGGAGTAGGAGGAGGAGGAGACAGATGGGACAAGAAATTTCGTAAGCCCTGGAGGGGTGCCAGTGCCATGGACCTTTCCGGTGAACCACCCTAAGACGAAGTCTATGTGGTTAGCGGTTGAGAGCCAATTTAGCCTGCTATAGAGGTCACAATGGTGAGTGAGATGGGGGGCAGACAGCGCAAAGCGGCAGACATTATTGTAGGCAGTGGACCACCTAGTGAGGTGGACTTTGGATGAGCGGACAAACAAGAGGAGCCCATAGCAGAGCGAGGGTAGGAGCACCCCTCTGGTAAGTGCAATCCGAGCTGCTGGAGTAAGATTACTTTTTGCTCTGTATGCCAGACCCAGTTTGCAGTTTACAGTCTTGCAAGTATTCTGAATGTGGTGGCCAAGGTCAAGCTGTGGGTCCAGCATCACCCCAAGGTATTTAAAGTTGTCAGTAACTGGGATCTTGACCCCGTCGACACCAGAAACACATAGTGGAGTAGGGGTGGCCTTAATCTTGGCCTGAGACCCAAAGAGCATGGCCTGGGTTTTCCTGAGACTTAGAACCAACTTATGTGACAATATCCAGGATTGGATGTTCCTCAAGTCCTCGCTCAGGTGGTGATTTATGACCCCTTTCTCTGGGGAATGGGTTAGGATGACTAGGTCATCTGCATAAAGGATAAGCTTACAGTGGATAGCAACAACCGGGAGTTTGTTCACGAATATGGAGAAAATCAGGGGCCCCAAGACGGAGCCTTATGGGACACCCATGGTAACAGGGATAGTGTCCAAGAACTCCTTCCCATACTTAATAAGTTGCTGTCTGCCACTTAGATAGTTGGAAAACCAGTTGAGCACCTCAGGTGATAGACCATAGGAGCTGAACTGGGTGGAGAGCACGATGTGATCAACAAGATCGAAGGCCTTAGAGAGATCTATAAAGATGGCTCCAGAGAGTTTGTCTTGGTCCATAGCCACTCTGATCCAAGATGAGACAGTGACAAGGGCAGAAGTTGTGCTGTGCCCTTTCCTAAAGCCATGCTGCTCAGGGGACAAAAGGTCATGAGACTGCAAGTACTCCAAGAGTTGCCCTGCCACAACCTTCTCGAGAAGTTTGCTGACCGCTGACAGTATGGATATTGGACGGTAGTTTTCTGTGAGTCTGGGGTTTCCTTGTTTAAGTATTGGGACCATCCTGGCTACTTTCCATACTTCCGGAATGACACCTTACAACAGGGACAGCTTCCAGCAGACAGACCTGGATTTGATGCCAACAACCTCCACTTGCATACTGTGTGACTCTGAGCAAGCCACTTAACCTCCCCAGTGATCCCAGGTCACCCCTGAAAACAGGCACATGTGCCTAGTGGGCCCTACCCAGTTACCAAAAGAACAAAAAAGAAAGGGCAACATGTACACAGAGAACAATGTACTGGGTTGAGCCTTGGGGAACCCCACAGGACAGTGCAGAAGCTCCAGAGAGGAAATTACCTGGGGCAACATGCTACATTCCCCCAGTTATGTAGGACTCAAATAAATGCAGGACAGTGCTGGTGAGACCCACAGGACCCCATAGTCAACCGTGTCAACTGCTGATGAGAGAGATCAAGGAGAACCAAGATGGAACATAGTCCTCGATCCCTCACCAGGAGGATATCATGCATCACCCAGCCAAATGCAGTTTCAGTACTGTGGTAGGGCTGAAAACCCAACTGAAGAGATTCGTAGATGTTTTAATTCTCCAGGCAATCCACAGGTTGGTCAACCACCATTTTCTAGATAACTTTCCCTAGAAAGGGATGGTTCAAAAGAGGTCTGTAATTAGCCAGAACATCAGAGTACAAGGATGGCTTTTTTTTGCAGAGGTCTAACCACTGCCTTCTTCAGAACAGATGGAAAATACACCCTGCCTCAAGGAACGTCTGATTATCTCAGCAATCACCAGACCATAGATTTGCTGCAGCTCAAAAGCAACCAGTATACAACAAGTGGGATGCAAATTAGAGATTACTTGGAGCACCTCATCCTCAAAAAGTGGCCAAAACTTGCTCCAGGTAGGCAAATGTACATTACAGCGTGTTGACCAGAACCGGCTCATGACAGGCAGCTTGAAGAGATAACAGATAACAGAGGACACCTTGTCAGAAGTAAATTTAATAATCTCCTTGCACTTTTCTTCTGAAAAAGCTGTAATGGATTGCAGACAGGGAGGATTTAACAACCTGTCTACAGTATGAAAGAGCTCAGCAGACCTATTTTTCCCTGCAGCTGTAAATATTGACAGGAATTCTACTTTTTTCATGTGAACTGCCCATTGATACCTACCATAATGAGTTTTCAACACCAAACTGTCCTTCTCAGATGGTGATCTTCTACAAGTCCTTCTAGAAGAACACTCTAACTTCTGTTCCTTAGTCTTCAAACAAGGCGGTTCATCACAGTACCATGGTTAGCTCTGATGAGATGTCAAGGGATGAACTTGATAAGGTGCCAGAGAGACTGAGGCAGCCACAAGAACCATGGGCACAAGCAAGCATCATACTTGAGATGTCTACTACCTCCTGAAGCTTGCAAAGCTCCAGTTTATGTTTCAGATGATACACACAATATACACAGAAGAGGTATTAAAACAATGGCCTCTGCAAAGGAATGACACTTCCTGATGGTCTGATCAAAAGACCAGATTAACATTGACTGCACTAGTGTCAAGTCCCAATGAGAAGATCAGGTCCAGAGTGTGGCCACGTTGATGCATTCTGGAGGCAACTACCTGTGCTAGTCCCAGTGAAGACATCAGCTGTAGGAATTGCTGTGCAAAATGTGAGGATTCATCATTGACCTAAGCACTAATAGTTTGGGGGTATACAACACCTGTTCAGCCAAGAAGTTTGCCAACTCCAGAAAGACATCACTCCCATATGCTGGGGGATGATATATGAGAATGATTTTACCATTAACACCTGGAGAACATCTTACGGCTACATATTCAAAGGACCTGAAAGTTTCAATGTGGAGTGCAGTGAGTCCCAAAGTAGATTTAGAGCACATGGCCACTCCCCCCCCCGCGATCCGTCCTCAGACAATGCACCATAGAATAACCCGGTTGGAGAGATGTTGCCAGAACAGGTCCACAGTCATTGCCCAGCCAGGCATTTGTGATGCAAATAAGGTCAGTTAGGGAATCTGTGATGACTCCCACCATCACTGCTGATTTATTCCTCAGTGACCTTGCGTTACAAAGAAGGGCCTGAAGAGGAGTAGAGCTGGCTGGGTAGACTACTTCCTGCTCACTAACATCTGGCAAGGCCCTGGGAAGAGGAACAAGACAGGGTGGACCCTGGTCCTGATTCCATAACCTCCCCAGGCACTTCCTGGATCTTCTCTGGAAGAAAACAAGTTTTTATCCGATAACATACTGGCTAGAAACACCCATGGAGGTCTGTGCATGGTGGTACGCCAGGCCCAGAGCTCATAGGCACCAGCACTACCACAGGTACCTTAGCTTCCACTCAATATATTTAGACTTGCTTCTGGTCAGGCGAAGTGAATATTCCTGGTTAGAAAATAGGTTTAACATTTTCTGATCTCTGATTGTCTGAGACAATTGTCAAGGGATACACTTACGTCCCAACTGAGACCAGGAAATAACTGGTGCTAACCCAGTCTGCCTCACTACAATACAAATCACTGTAATCCCAGTCAAATTTCAAAAACCTGAATGGCAGCCATTTTTTTGCTCAATTAGCGAGCCCCCCCCCATCAATACACCACTCTCAAGCAGTGTCATTTTTTTCTCCACTTCTACTCGTCTTACAACAATGAAGTCAATTTTTCAATTTTTTTTCAGCAGTCAAGCCAGTTTTTTAGTTTTCTTTTGTCTCAACTATGGAAGGACTGATGGCACCACTACACACTTGTGCTAGACTGCTACTTCCCATCAGTTCTTCACCATCTGCTGCAGCCCTGAGTTTCCCCAGTATCCAAACAGATTCAACATAGCAAAAACCTTCTATTTATTTTTTTAAACAAAAAATGAAAGTTTGACAAATCACAACAAGCTGATGGCAGTGATATTTCTGTGGTTGCATGCTTACCTTAGCGCTAGACACTCATGTGACTGTACATTTCAAACAGGCAGCACACTTTCTGAAACAAATCAGTGGCTCACATACGAAAAAGGATGGCAACTCCAGAATACAGAATCAGACTCACAAAAACAAAAACTGAACACTTCTCGGTGTTCATTTTTATCAGCGAGTGGGCAGCTGAGCAAGGGGGACGAGATTTGTCCCAATCACGATCGGAACAAAAGGTAGGGAAAAGAAGTCAAAAACAAGAGCAAATGATGGCAGTGTTCTCTTCTTGCAAGTGTAGCAGTACAGGAACTACTTTGCACCTAAATGTTTCTTCATTTTCTTTCCTTTCTGAACATTTTTTTTTGCTTTTAAATATTTTACTAATATACTGTTGCAACAAATACCCATTTTCTAAGTGCAAGAATACCCTCCAGGGTGGGTGGTATGGGCTATACATGCACTTCCAGAGGCTACAAGGCCCTCTACCTGCAGCATTAGGCCTCATTACACCCCATGGGCAGGCAGGTATATATAGAATAATGTATGGGGAAGTGTGTGTAATGAGGATTTGATGCATACCCGAGGTGTTTCAATGCCTTATAAACCCCAAGAGCTAAGCTTGAGGGGTTTATGAAGGCATTACACACTGAGAGGTGTGCATAAAATCCAAGTTGACACACACTTTCCCATGTTTTATGTTTTATAATAACTAGTTCCTTTAATTTTGTTTGTCAGAAAGGTACTTGTTGAACAGCTTAATGTCAGTCTTGTGTTTTCTTACAGTGTTTTTTTTTTCTTGCTGCTCTATGAATTTTTGTCTTTTAGGTCACTAGATTGCTGAAATGGTGATGAATTTGGCATTTGTTAGGTGGGTAGACAGACATTAGTAAACCACTGGTTATTTTTCATTTCTGTGAGAACTGTGTCTTTCTTCAGCTGCACATACATTAGATCCCTGTGCAGCGGTTTCAGTGAGGTTAGCACAGTCAAGTTGACAGTGCGAGCTGACAGCATGTGGAGCCAGTAGCACTAGCATCAGAGTGATTTTAGAATTTTTGCAAAACGTGCTTAATCAAACTCCGTTATACATGGGTGATTATACACGTATGTGTATAATTAATCTCTGTTTTACACAGGTGATTATACACATATGTGTATAATCAAACTCCGTTATACACGGTCATGTATAATCACCTGTGTATGATGGAGTTTGACAGCTTCTGCCCACAGTTAATAGTCATCACTGACCAGTTACTATAGCCCAATACCACCCACCCTGTTGGGTATTATTGCTTTTTGGTCCAGTGGCATCTTCTACCAGTTGCCTTAACCAAAATCAGTCTCTAGTTTCCCGAGGAATCCCCCTCACTAGCTTCATTCCCCATGTTCCTTCATTTTGCACTTGGTCATTTGACATTTTTCATCCTCTACTGGTACTTCTTAACCCCATCATTGTTTTGTGACACCTCTACCCTGTCTTTAAGAATTCTACAAACAGGGAATGTTGCAAAAATCTGTGATCAAGTTTTGAGGATGCACATGCTTTGTGCTTACCCTGTGGGTCACGTGCATGGTGTCCCCTTGCCTCTGCCTAGTGTTGTCACAGTGTGTTTTGCCACAGTGAAGGAAAGGGCTGAATGTAAGAGACTGTTGCTAACTCATCATCACTGTGACCAATTAGTGACAGTCCCTTGTAACTGTGCAAGGGGCCTAGTATGCCTTGTGTCCTTGGCACTTTGCATGAACCCCTACCCTTACCATGTCACATTGCATCCCACCATTAACCCCGTATTTAATCAGATTTCATTTAGCATATGTAGTCCATCTCTTTACCCTCAACAGCATACTTGAGGCAGCACCTTTTTGAGAAGAGAAGTGCCAATTTTTATTATCATGTGCAGTTTCAATAAAGACATTACAATTTGTAATTTTTCCTTACATTTTAGTTTCATTCAAATACTACTGCTCTTTTTTATTTATAAATTTTGTCAAGAAAGGCATATGGTGCTGTGACAGCTCATTTTCAGATGGGTCCTGATTGTGGTGGTGTTGGGGTTTGGGGGGGTACATGGAGCTGTTTAATTGACATGGGAATGTTGGTTAGGACACCAGGGAAATCTAGTATTCTTATAATACGTGCCACAAGAGCTTTAACTTCCACCTTGACAGTCACCAGAGATGAGAAGATGGGATCTTGGATTAATGACTTATCTGAAGGACAGTAACTCAACAGTGCAGTGTCAGTATTGGATAGTAGCCCAAATTCTTGGTTTGGGACTGGAACTCAAAACCTTATGATTATTCTGCATCAGAGATGAGGGTGGGACCTATTGAACCACAGACCCTGACGAACACTTTTATGGTACAAGGACAGTACATACAGTATATATTTTTTTTATATTCAAATTTATTGGTTTTAATGGTAAGAAAAACAGAGAAACAAGCCAATTTTACAATAAGTAGGAAACAATGATCACAATGACAGTCAAAATATTAGGCACAGTATGACTGCTACCTCCTGGAAATGACGTCTATGTCACCCAACATGTCAGGTGATTATGGCAGATACAAAAAACAATTGAATATTTAAACAGTCAAGACTAAGTGTGATCTATGAGGTCTATCACTATTATCAATTTACACTGCATTGTATCAAGAGATCATGGTATAAATGACAGGTGAAGGTCTATTACATGTAATGTCCATGGTTACCAAATGTCCATAAACTAAGGCAGGTGATTCATGGAGACATAGACTGTGTTGGCAGAAAATAACCTCTAAGCCCATCTAGTCTGCCCTATTTTCCCTGCCTAACACTACATGTTGGACTCTAATTGGTCACAAGTGTCCCTCCCTCCTCCCTAACCACTGTTCATTATACCCACATGTCTATCCCATGCAAGTTTGAAGCTCCCCACTGTCTTTGTCCCTACCACCTCTTCTGGTATGCAGTTCCAGGCATCCACCACCCTTCTGTGAAGAAGTATTTCCTCACATCCCTCTTAATCCTCCTTCCCAAGCTTCATAGCATACCTCCATGTTCTGGTGTTCTTCCTCATGTGAGAGAGACTCCTTTCCTACACCTTGTTCATCCCTGTGAAGTGGGGGGGGGGGATTATTTAACCAGGAAAGGCACGCTAAGCCAGAGCTTGTTTTCAGGTGCAACCTGGGAGCACAAGGAAGTTAAGTGACTTGCTCAGTGTCACACACACTACGCAATAGGGGCTGATGGGATTCAAACCCAGGTCTCCAGGTTTGTTGGTCAGTGCCCTTAATCACTACACTATACTTCCTCCAGTGAGGTACTTATAGGTCTCAGCCATGTCTCCTCTCACTCTTCTCTCCTTCAGAGAGTAGAAATTGAATTTCTCTCCTCACATGGTTTTTCGTGCAACACTCGCACCATTTTAGTAGACCTAATGCATCCACCCTGTTGATGTCCTTGTGGAAGTGTGTCCTCCAGAACCAGATACAGTACTCCAGGTAGGGTCTCACAAGCAAGTGATACAGAGGCAACACCACCTCCATTCTCCTGCTAGTGATCCCCCTCCCTATGCACACCAGCATCTGGCTCATCTTGCCTATCGCCCTGTTGCACTGCCATGTCACCTTGAGATCATCAGATATGATCACCCCGAGGTCACTTTCTTGCTTGGTAACTGTATGTGCCTTCCCCATCTTATACTCAGCCCCCAGTGCCCCTCCCTAGGTGCATGGCTTTGCATTTGTTGGCATTAAATCCCAGCTGCCATACCTAGGCCATTGCTCTAATTTCCCCAGGTCACTTTACATCTTCTCCACCACCTTCTGGGTGTTCACCCTTTTGCAGATTTTTGTGTCTCTTCTGCAAAGAAACACACATTCCTCAGCATTGCCACTTATGAAGACATTGAAGAGGACAAGGCCCAACACTAATCCCTGAGGAACTCCACTCATCACTCACTGGTTCTCCAAGTGACTGCCACTTACTACCACCATCTGCCTCTTACCTTCCAACCAGTTGACTGCCCAGCTTATTACCTTCTTCCCCATCCCTAGGCTGCTAAGTTTCTTTATTAGCCTTCTGTGTGATACAGTGTCAAAGGCCTTACTGAAGCCTAGATAGGCTGCATCCACTGCCCTTCCCTGATCCACCTTCCTAGTTACCCAGTCAGACAAATCTGTGAGATTCCTTTGACAAGAACTCCCCCTTGTGAAGCCATGCTGCCGGTGGGCCTGCAGCCCATCTATCTCCAGGTACTACATCAGTGTCTTCTTCAGTAGGGACTCCGTTAGCTTACCCACCACTAATGTGAGACTGACCACTCTGTAATTACTGCCCTCCTCCCTGCTGCCATTCTTCTGCTGAGGGATCACATTGATTCCTGAGGAAGAAAGTCAATTATTCCATATGATACAATCTATTAACAATAGCTACCCACTGTTGAAGTGTGTGAGCCTCCTCTCTAAGCCATATTCTGGTGATAGCTTTACGGGATGTGAGTGATAGCATATTTATCAAAATTCTAAAGTTGCCTCAGACCCTCAGTCCGCTATGAGGTATATTTAACAGAACAAAGCTAGCTGTAAAAGGAGAGTATATATTTTGGCTAGACAGTATTTGAGCTTTGTTGATTTTCTCTTGAAATTGCTTTATGCTAGGGCAATTGTGACATAAATCTTTAATTTTACTGTATCTAAACTAAGCTTCAACAGTGTCTTCAAGTAAGCACATTCTATAACGTTTGACAGGACTTGCTTCATGTAAACCCTGAACATATAATAAATATCACTAGAAAACACATAGCCTTTTTAGTTTGGGATGTTTAGGTATATACAGTAGTTTGTGTCATGTATATGCAGTCTGTATATTTGTTGTTTACTTGGGATCCCATTATACTGTACATAAGCTTGGCTCAGTCAGCGATTTTCCTTATAATTTTAGCAAATGCAGTTTACTACTACCACTTCTTTCTTGTGGAGAGAAGCAAACTTTTTAAAATTCAACAGCCTGACTGCTGTTTCTTACTGTAGATGTATGTTTCTGACATGAACATATATACAGTAGTTTGACAAAAGAAGATTTATCATGCTTGTATGTACGAGACAAGAAAAAAAGGATTTTTGACAGGCATTGTTAGCAATTAAACTCATTCATGCCATATTTTATTTGTAGCAATTACAGCGTTACTTGAGATCTACATTGTTTGTGAAGCACTACAAGGTGGTCTGAAAACTATACAATTCATCACGCTGTTCAACAATTCCATGGGCTTTAGGCAGTGCTACATTTATGTCATGTAAATAGAAGCTCCATGATTGGACTTTTGCACTTTCAAACTATTTAGACATGTTTATTCATGACTGAAACTCCATCACTGATAAAAATATCCTCTGCCATTTCTGTTATTACATGGCAAAGGTTCATAATTGCAATCATATTAAGTCAACAAACATTAGCGCCAAGTCCATGGTAAATACAAGGAGTTTTTATTTTGTAAATATACAATGTTTTTTGATTTTAGCATGCATGTTGCACAGAATAGAAGTCATTTTTTTTCATATGTATACAGTGTAATGAAACGTAAATATCAAATGCATTTTCTTATCAATGGGATTGCATTTTTAGTCAGTTGCTAGCCATGTTTGAGTGAAATGGATAATGGGAGGCAATATAACCTAGTGGTCAAAGTACTGAACTGTATAACAGCAGATTGCAAGTTTGAATCTTATCAGACTCATTGACGTACCATGAGACCATGAGCAGGTCACCTGACCTCACAGTGCTTCAGTGCTCCCAGCTGTGACATGATATATATAGCATGGGTCCTGCTTACCTGAAAGATCTTCTAACTCAAAATATGTCAATCCACTCTCTCTGCTTCACTGAGGCTGGCCAGGTAGCTGGACCTCAGCCCAGGTTAGAGCTGCTCAGGGACTGGGCATTTGGTGTTGCTGCCCCTCTCCTGTAGAATTCCTTGTCACCGCACATTAGTTCTGCCAGCTGACTGGAGGCATTCAAGATGATGCTAAAGTTCCACTTTTTTTTTTTTATCAAGCATACTGCCTGGAGTAATTGTTCCCTAATGCAATGTTATATTTACTGGTGTTTTATATATGTGTGTGTGTATATATATATATATATATATATATATATATATACATATATGAAATACAAAATCACACATGCCCACACAACGCAAAGCATCATGGTCTGCATATGCAAATCACCACAGAATATTATGCTGGTTCGACTTTAAGCAGAAATGCATAGTGCTGAAAGGCCTCTCACACAGTTTGCAAAGGGTGCCACAGAAGAATAGACACATGTTTCATCCTACCAGGACTCATCAGTATGCCTCATCTGTTTGACACCCCAATGGAATGAACCAGCTACCCTAAGATGGTCTATCTGGGTTATGTTGTGGTGAACCCAGTTAAAACAAAAACAATGTAAAAGACAAAGAACCTCTGTGGGTAAGCACTGAGGCAATGGTTACCCCAAAAGGCATTTGGCAGGGAAGCCAAGTTTCAAAGAAATACAAAATCACACATGCCCCCACAATATATATATATATAATCTATTTGCTTCTGATTCAGTTTATTACAATATGTTATATTTTGTATCATGGTATGGCACCCTGAGCCTCCAGGAAAGGGCACCTATCCAATAAACTTGCCTTGTCTTGCCTTACTAAAACAAAAATGTTGTATCTTAGCTGGACTATCTTCAGTTAATGAAACACAGGTGTAACTAAATAATATACTATTGAAAAATATGCAAAAGCCTGAGGCATAAATTCATTGGTGATGAACGTGATTTTTAGTTACAGAAACCTGCATGCTAATGTAAAAGAATCAACTAGTATTATCTCCTGATTTAGAATGAAAATCGAATGTTAATTATTTCAGCTCTGGTAAGGTATGCATGCATGCTGCAGACAGCTGCTTCTAATCCTACCAACAGTATTAGCCATTTTCATTCATTTGTCAAGTAATCCTCTCTGCTTTTGTGCTTTTAACAAAAACATATTCCCAGCTACTTTCTTGCTAAGAAGTCATTTCTAATTGCTACTGCATGCAGCAAACCTGGTCATGTTGTAATGACACCAGCTACAAATAAGCTTGTCTGCATTTCAAAAAGAATTTCAGGCCTACATTTATAATGTAAGGGTCAAAAGTGCCAATTGCCATCTGTCTACCTTAGTCCTTCTTAATCCTTCCCCAGCAATTCTGCCCTCCCATTACCTTTATCTCCCACCTAACCACATGGTTTTGATTATTTCATGTGTAGTTTAATCAGCCTTTTTCACTACTCCCCTCAAGTCTAGGTCAGTCTCCACTCATTCAGGCACTAAGCACTTTCTGATCGTGTCCAGTTGCACAGCTGATTTGTATGCTAATTTATTTATCCTCTGTTATATGCAACAATCATGTTCTCTTGTTTGTTCTGCACTCTGCTATTGCACTTTATTGTCATTGTCATTGTAACCTCATCATCTGACTTGCTGTAATCTTTGTAACTGTGTTCTCCCCTTCTCCTTTTCCCAGGTGGTACCTGGAAAAGAGGTGCGGCTCAGTGTGCCTCTCCCAGTAACCATTTTTTAAGTAAATAAATAAATAATAAATGAATGCTAGTCTGCACTTTCAAACATGTTTTGTATTTTGAGGGAGAGGCAGAAGACTTGATAGAGTCCCAGGAATACTGTCAAAATTTCCAGGTTATTTATTCTACACATGTCCCTTAAGTCTGTAGTGGCCCCCAGTTTCAAACCTGCATCCCTGACATATTTGCAGACATGCAGTAATGATTGCCAGTGACTAAAATCAAAAGCTTACTTACTGCTCAGAGTAGATCCAAAGTTATGAAGGATTTCTAGAAGAGAAGTCATATGAGGTATTGAGGTTTGTCAGTGAACTGCAAAGAAAAATAGCTTAGTAGCATGTAAATGGCTACATGATACGCCAGTCCTGACTTCATTTATCCAGAAGAAATGTGTTTTGCCTGCTGTATGGATAACAAGACAAGTGGCAGCTCCTGTTTGGGGTGGAAGGGGGGGGGATTTGGAGATATGGAAATGATGTTCAGATGGTAGCTGGAGTAATAGTATGGGAACCAACAATTACAACACCCTTTCAGAGAAGAGCAGAAAAGCAGGTCATGCACTTTACTGCACATAGCCTTCTAAGGTGTGTGGGTGTCTCTTTGAGAATAAGAAGAAACAGTGAATAGATAAACAGTCTGAGAGAGTGGAGATAAAAAAAACAGGAAATTATAATTTTTCAAAACTCATACAAGACTTCGGAATGCAGGGAGTTTTTGTGTCCATGATCAGCACTGCTAACTTGGTGGCTCCTGCCAACCGATACTGTCATTGTTCTTCTCACATATGTCCCGGATGACTTTGTTAAATACTGACCGAGCAAGTCCAAATTTTTAGTCATGTGCCTGTATATCAGTGTGGTATGCAAATGAGAAGCGTGACAGCACTGGAACTATCTATTCCTAGTTGCGAGTCCCCACAAAACTCCTTCACTAGAGCTTACAATGGCTGGAGGAGAGTGCGATTTACAAAACAAATAAAAAAATTAATTATAGTAAGATTCATTAGTTTAGTTACTTTGTTTGATTTATGTAATGTCAGGGTCCTTAGGGAAATGTTCCTCTTTAAGAAGAGATCAGTCAGGGTTCTTCTTTTAAGCAATAAAGCATGACAGGTTGTGTGTTGTTGTGGTATAACAGTACACTTCAGGAAGTGAGGCACAAAACAATGCCAACCACCTTATGCATCCAAGAAGTGCCATTATCTCACAACTACACACACCCTGGAGTAACTTACTGTGATTAAAAAAGATGGCTCCATTGATTTCTATTTTAAAAATTGATTAAATATGTTTAGAATGTTAAGTATTTTCATCTCTGCTGTTATGCTGGAATAATGCATGGCCATGTCATCACATCTGCCCACTCACAATGCTTGGTTTCTCTTATTCATTGTACAATTGGTCTTTAAGTCCAAAAGTGCTGGGGAGGCAGGCTTTCATTTCACACCATTCTGAGGACTGCTTATCAAGATCACTCCAAGCTATTTGATAAAGACATAGTCCACACCATTCTGTATGTTCAAGCAGTGTTGCGTTTTTATTTGATACAGTACAAATTGATCTTTCCATTTAAAGCTTATTAAACAACATTTTTGACACCATTTGTAGGGCCCATTATGAAAGCCACTTTTTGACTATTTCTTCTGACTACATATTGAGCAGTCACTCACTCTGAATACTTCACTTGGCCATGGGATCGGATTCATTGTATTCTCTTGTGCTTTTTGCACTACATCTATGACTTGTAGATGGAGGGACTCACATCCAGGTCCTTGGCCTAAGACAGTCTGTAATCCCCATACTTTCTTCTGCTGACATCATGGGAAGGAACCCTTCTTCAAGGCTGTGCTGTACTTTTGCAAATCCTGCATGGAACTTGGTGCCCTCTAGTGAAGCTGCTGTTGTACTTGAGTGTCTCTCCTCTCTCTTCCTGTGGCCCTCTGCTATAGTGTGAGGATGAATGCTTGGTTTATGTTACAACAATTTATATTCACCTCACGTTTATGTTGAAAGCCAAATAGGTCAGATAGGCAACCAAATTTAATTGGCACTATCCATTAGGAACAAAAGGAATCAACACCAAACCTCCAGTTGCAGCACACCTCATTTATTTAAAATGCAAATGCATTGTGCAAAATAGCCATAGTATAGTATGTGCAGACAATCTTGTGGCATCAATCACTCAACAGGTCTCACTGCTCATCTAAGCATCCTCAGGAGTACTGGATGTTGTGAGCCACATCTTTTATATAGAGGCTATCTTAAAGTAACAGTGCAGAAAAATGTGCAATAATGCTAACAACACCCCAAACATTAAAAACAGATACAAAATCAGATAGGGGATATACCTTTCATAGCTAGCTGCTACTTCATAATGAATTTAAGAATGAGTCACAACATTAATAAATGATATTCTAGCAACCAATATAGCAGTGCATTGAGTCAGACTAAATGTGGAATCACATCCACTGGGACAAATCACTGTAAGGAAACAAAAGACATTTAGCAATTAATAACAGCAAGCTAAGACAAGTGCTCAAGGCAGAAAAACACATTTTGTCATTTCATACCATCTTCTGTTAATAAATAGTGCATAATCAAAGTAATTATTTAGGCCTGGTGGGCACAGAGCACTCAGTTGCATCATCCACATTCCTTCCTTTTGCAGGAGTTTAGTTTCTAAGTCTCCACCCCTTCTATCAAGCATAACATTTTCCTCCCCAGAAATTTAAAACACATGATCTGTTGATACTGCTTGGGTGTGGATATGTTGTGCCAGTGCATTATTTTTGTTATTTTTGGCAATTGCCCTCAGGTGCTCACTAGTCTAAACCTTGAGGTTATGGCTAGGTTTCCCAACAAAAAATGATCCACACCCACATGTGGCTAAATAAACTACACTGGCACTGTCAAAATAGATGAAGCTACATATTTCAAAAGTTTTTTTTTTGGCATAATGCTTGTGAAACTGCTAGTCTTAACAATAAACACACAAAATTAACACTTACCATGTGTAAAATTATCATGTGGCAGGGGCAGTCAATTGGATATGGGGTTCCAAGAAACTGTCTGGAGGCTATGAACCAAACTGTCATCAAGGTTTCCAAAAGTGAAGGAAACAGCACACACACACACCAGATATGAGAAAATAAATATGTTTAATTTATTGGTGCAACACTGGAACATGAACAAAACAGCTCCCTATGTATCTTCATCCAAAGTGGCTTCATAAGGGTTGTGTGGCTGCTTCACCACATGTCCATTTAAATACCCCTAACAATCAATTAGTTACCAACATTTGTCCATGACTAATAGAAAGTGCCTTGAAAAGTGCTGTTGTACAATAGGCCTATATCCATTTATGTGGGTTCATATTGTATATGCTGTAATGTACTTTAGAATTAAGACACTGTCTCTTCAAAACACTTTTAGAACTGAAACTACAAAAAATAACCAGAATTGTTATACTGGCTAGGGTGGTATCACATCAACTCTGCACAAGTATTTCAGTGCGAGCATTATAGTGCAGCAAAATAAGCGTAAACTAATAGCACCAACGGTACATTTCAGCATAATGCATTGAAATTGCAAAAAACGATCCAAATGCACACCTGTTAAAGCCAAAAAAAAAGTTCCACTAAGTGCAATAACCTAGGGATTTTCAGAGTAAAACAGGCATAGTAACCCCGCCCCAAGGCAACAATCACATACCTTAATGAAGTACCATCGTAGACCACCTTTCCACTCCTTTCCACTCAGGGTTTGTTCCAGTAATGAATTCAGGTGCGGGCTTCTTGTCAATCCATTCAGCATCTATTAGACAAAATGGTACCAAAATCTTAAGATTCAATCATCACAGTATTAGAGTGAAGTTCAAACTGAATTACAACTGTAGATGAGGTGCTGGACACCAGCAAGAATCTGTTCTCTGCATGTGAAAACAGAAGCTTTTCCTGAAAAAGTAAAACTTGGCACATTGAATAAAAGCAATTCTAACATTGAGGGATCGGGTACATGACTGGGCACTAACTGCTGTGGCAGGGTGGTGGTTGTATAAGCTTGCACTACACAATAACTGTACTCAATGACTTGCTGTGCCATGCACCCACCCTCTCCGACCTCTCCCACAACACATTTTAATTCCTCATACACTATCTCTCCCACCCCACCTGCTCACTCCTACTGATCACAACTTTGTGATGAATTGACAAGTGGTAACAATGATTAGTGCCACCTTTGGTTGCACCAAAATTACCACACTTTAAATTGCTGTGCTGAATTTTCTTGCGCGCACTTGACATGGAACCGGCTAAGGTGGATCTGGTACATATCCAGATAAGGAAGACAGTTTTATAGAGCCAGAAAATCATAACTCTTAGAGAAAACTGGGTATCTAGCTTTCCATGACAAGAAGAGGTCAGGGGGATGACCTAGGGGTCAGGGGTTAAGCCAAATGCATGGACCAAATGTCACTGGGGTTGACATGGAACCACAGTGACACCTACAGGGAAAGGCAAACCATTGCAGCCCATCACACTGGGGGCGTGGCTTGAAGATGACCATCCTGTATGCATGAGACACACATTTTGAACTCAGGGCAGTTGATAAACAGTTTAGCTGGAAGTCAGACAGTCTGTCCAGCTGGCATATACTTGAGAACCAGAAGTATATGTGTAGGCCTAGAAAAATATCTAAAAGCAGACCTGAGTGTATGGAAAGTTTGACTTGTCACATACTGAACAGAAAATTCTGATTTTAAGTCAGAATTTTGGAAACCAAGACTTTACACCAAGGAGAGAACCTGAAGGTTTCTTTTTAAAAGGACATTCAGAGGAACTGACTTGGAATGCAACCTTTCTACAAGATTGTTGCTTAAGGACTCATCTCTACAAGGACATTTAAAATCTTGTCTGGACTCTAACATCAAAACAAGATATAGTTTAGAATACCAGTATCTAGTGTTTTCTCTAAACCATCAAGTTTTACTTTTGATATTGTCTGCATTTCAAAGTTCTTCCTAACTGTAGACTTTTCTATATTGCTTTTGTTTTAAGTAAACTTTTATGATTTTCTTATCAACTCTACCTGCGGGTCTGATTGTGTGATGTAACATTTTAACAGAAGGGTTTTGAAAAGACTGCGTGCCTTGAAAGATAGTACCACTTGGCTATTGTATAAAACTACTTAGGCAAGATGTAGCTAGTGACCATGGTGGGATTCAAATACTGAAAGTAGTGCAGAGTCAAGAGAACTCAAAACTACAGTTTCTATCCTCTCTCTGGGAAAAGGAAGGCTTGGTAAGTCTTCTGGATCCCCTTATTCCTGCTCATGAGTTCTTGAAAAGGGGGATCCTCTCTGTAAACAGGAGGTCCTACCCAGCTGACCAAGGTTTGGGGGCCAGGGGCTCATGACAGATTTGGTGCCAGTTGGTGGGATTTTGAATGATCCTGCAAAACCATCACATAATCAAGGGCAGAATTTGGAAAGGGGAAAAATAAATTTGTTTACAGACAATAGACCCTATCCTGTTTGAATTTTTTTTAACAGAGTAATGTAGATAGAAGAATGTCTGTTTAGTACAGCAATATGAATTTGGAACAACTAAGTAAGGTCTGTGTGGAGAAGGGCATCCCTAGTGAAAACAAAAATAAAAGGTAACTCATGGAGGCCCTTCTATCAGCTGAGACAGAGGAAATGCCACCCCCACTTAGTGCCAGAGGTGATGACTTTGGAGGTCCAGAGCCCAGAAGAGAAGGAGCCATCTACAGACCAAGAACTGGAGCTGAGAAGGCTGCAGATGCAGGAGAAACAGCTTGAGAATGAGAAGAAGAGGTTCGAGATGGAAATGGGGGAACAATGTCAACAGAGAGAGGCCAAAGAACTACAGCGCCAGGTGGAGGCTGATAAACAGCAGCGACAGAGAGAGGCTGAGGTGAAAGAAAGGCAGTGCCAGGTGGAGGCAGAAGAATGGCAGCACCAGAGGAAACATGTGCTGAAAGTTCTGATGCTCAAACCAACACCAATCCCTGAGCAGATAAGTGGTGGGGTTGGGTTGGAATCTCCAGAACAGGGGTACAAGTTAAATTCAAAATTGATGGCTGAGTTTAAACCAGGGGAGGATATGGACACATTTTTAAATTCATTTGAAAAGGTCTGTATCCAGGTCAATCTGCCCAAAGAGACCTGGAGCATTCACCTGTCTCCACTACTTATTGGCAAGGGTAGGGAAGCATTGGAGCAGATGGACAATGTTGAAAGTAAAGATTGTGACAAGTTAAAAACTGCTTCATTAAAAAAATATGATCTTAACCCTGATGCATACAGAGCAAATTTCCAGAAACTCTGAAAGGGGCCGGAAATGAGCTTTGAGGAGATAGTCACAAAACAGCATCAATATTTAAAACGTTGGTGGGAGGGGACGAACACAGATTCTGTTGAAGCTATTGGGGGTGGTATTGCTTGAACAGATTTATTGGATTTGCTCACCTGACTTAAAGCTATGGGTAGAGGACCGAGATCCTAAGACTGCCAAAGAGGCTGCAGACCTGGCGGATCACTATGCTAGAAGCATGGCTGCTCCCAAGAGGAATTCTGGGGTGAAAGGGAAAAGTGGACATTTTGGACAACCAAAACCACAGGGCCCCTGCAAAAAGAAGGAAATCCCCAGATGCCAAAAAGGGAGGTTGGGGACAAGAAACATGATGAATGCTGGTATTGTCACTAGATAGGCCATCTGTCTAGGCAGTGTCCTAAGAAAGCCCAGAAGGTAAAAGGGCCTGTGCAATCAGAGACAATAGCCCACTGTATAGCTGAGGCTCTCCCTGACAAAATGAGGGGGCACATTCACCCAGTCATGGTGAATGGGGTACAAACTAGGGGGCTAAGGGATACAGGAGCATCACTTATCCTGGTGAAAGGGGATTTGGTGGGAGCTGAACACATACTGCCAAATCAGTTTGTCTCTGTGAGTGATTACACAGGAGAAAGGAAAACTTTCCCATTAGCCAGTGTTACCCTGGATTGGAGAGATGCAGATGAAGGGGTAAGGAAGGTGGCTGTAGCTGAAAAACACATTATGGATGTTATTGTGGGGAATGATGTTCTACAGGGAGTGGTTTGTGCTGTGACCAGGAGCCAAAAGAATAGAGGCCTCTGTGATCTTCAGGATTCAACCAAAATTCAGACAGAATGGGTTGGGAGACAGAGCAGCAAACCTGTAGCTCTTGAAAAAGAGGGTAATGACAGGGGGATGGAACTTCCCCTAATGGCAGGTAACCCAACTGCTACTGAAGGGTGCTCTCAGGAGGGAGGGGTGTCACATAGTCCAGGGGTGGGGGAAGGTTGTGATACTTAGTCCCCTGCTGCCACAGATATGGACCTCTGCCTGGAAACTGATGGGGGCATGCCCCATGCTCTGGGTAAGTAGGAACATTTAGCAACAGCACAATTTACAGACCCTAGCTTAGAGAAGCTGAGGGCCTGTGCACAGTCTGCTGGGACTAAGGGAGGTGATGGAATGCATAGAGTGTATTGGGACAATGGACTGTTATACACACAGGACATCAGGACAGAGGGAGGGTTGATGGGCAGGTAGCTTGTTGTTCCCCAGGAGTATCGTCGGTTACTGCTCAAGGCAGCTCATGATAGTCCCATGTCTGGACATTTGGGCATTGCTCACACCATGCAGCACTTAGCCCACAATTTCTATTGGCCCAATATTACCAAGCAGGTGAAGGAATACTGCAAATTCTGTCACCGGTGTCAGGAAATAGGGAAGGCAGGAAGCAAAGCCAAGGCTGCCCTGATTCCCTTACCACTTGTGGAGGAACCACTCCAGAAGGTTGGAAAGGATATAGTGGGTCCTTTGAATATCCCATGTTCCTCAGGGAAAAAGGTATATATTGACAGTTGTTGATTATGCTACCCACTATCCTGAAGCCATCGCACTGTCCTCCACTGAGGCGGACAAGGTGGCAGATGAGTTGCTGGGGATTTTATTCCATGTTGGGTTTCCACAGGAGGTTCTCTCTGATTGAGAGGGTAACTTTATGTCAGACCTAATGAAGTGTTTGTGGGAGAAGTGTGGTGTTGTACAGAGGTGCACAATGCCTTACCACCCACAAGCCAATGGTCTCGTAGAGAGATTTAATCAGACCCTTGAAAGCTATGCTTATGGCATTTGCAGAACAGCATGGGTGTGACTGGGAGAAATACCTGACCCACCTGCTGTTTGCCTACAGGGAATTCCACAAGAGTCGACTTGGTTTTTGCCCTTCAAGCTCTTGTATGGATGCTGAGTGAGGGGGCCCCTAGATTTAATATGAGAGGACTGGGAAGGTAAGCATGCCACCCAAGGGACTTCCATAGTGGAGCATGTGTTAAAATTCAGGGAGATGTTGAGGGAGCTTATGGGTGTGGCACAGAACAGCCTGGCAACTGCCCAGCAAACACAAAAGACCTGGTACAATCGCAGGGCCAGAGCTCACTCATATGGGGTAGGACAGGAGTCAATGGTTGTGATCCCAGTCCAAAAGAACAAGCTGCAAGCTGAGTGGGCAGGGCCATATAAGGTAGTCTGGAAGGTAAACAATGTTAATTACATAGTAGTTACCTGACTGAAAACACACTCACAGGATATATCATGTGAACATGATGAAGTCATAGTTCAATAGGGCTGACATGGTGCTTGCGGTTTGCAGTCCTGGAGAGATGCTAGGTGGGGATGACCCCCTTCTCGACTTGTTAGCTGAGAGCAAGCAGGCATCACCTGTGGAGATCATCATGCTTTCACCCCAGTTGACACCTGGATAGGCCCAAGAATTGACAATCATTTTGTGAGACTTTGCCCCTTTATTTATGGCACAGCCTGGATGGACACTGCTAGTGGTGCATGACGTAGACATGGGGACCCAAGCACCCATAGGTAGGACAGCTTACTGGGTGTCAGAGACAGTCCTCAAGGACATTAGGAGGGAGGTGGGGGAGTTGCTTGATCTAGGGGTGATCCTAGATCCTAGGGAAGACCCACAGCCCCTGGGCCACACCTGTAGTCCTAGTACCAAAACCGGATGGGACTACATGGTTCTGTGTAGATTATTGAGGGCTTAACACCATCACAAAATCTGATGCCCACCCGATGCCACATGCAGATGAACTGCTTGACAAACTGGGAGGTGCAATATACTTAATTACAGTAGACCCGACAAAGGGGTACTGGCAGGTGGAACTGACTGACAGGGATAGGGAAAGGTCAGCATTCATCACCCCAATCAATCAGCCTATTTGAGTTCAAGGTCATGCCCTTTAGAATGAAGAATGCCCCTGCTACATTTCAGTGGTTAGTAAATCAAGTGTTTCAGGATACTGAGGACTTTGCAGTCACCTACCTGGATGATATTGCTATCTTCAGCAATTGCTGGGATAAACACTTGATACACCTGAGGGAGGTGTTGGGCCAAATACAGGCCACAGTTCTGATAATTAAGGCAGAAAAGTGTCAAGTGACCATGGCAGAGGTTGCTTATTTGGGACATGTGGTGGGGCGAGGCCAACTTCACCCAAACCAAGTAAAGATAGAGGCTATTATGTCATGGCCTACACCTGAAACCCAGAGACAAGTTAGGAGCTTTTTTGGGACAGCAGGGTATTATAGAAAATGTGTTCCCAACTATAGCTCCCTGGCCATTCCTTTATTTGGGTTGTTGACAAAGAATAAGCCTAGGAAGGTAAAATGGGACGAAGACTATGAGCAGGCCTTCATGCAGCTGAAAATCTCACTGTGTAAAGCCCCAGTGCTGGCTAGCCCAGACTACAACAGGCCATTTGTGGTACAAATGAATGCCTCAGATGTGGGAATAGGGACAGTCCTCAACCAAGTATCCAGTCAGGGGAGAGAGCACCCCATTATATACTTATGTAAGAAGCTGCTTCCATGGGAACAAGCCTATTCAACAGTGGAGAAGGAATGTCTTGCCTTAGTTTGGGCATTAAAAAACTGGAACCATACTTTTATGGGAGGCATTTTAAGGACCAAATGGACCACAACCCATTAATATGTTTGGGCCAAATGTGAAAAACAAATGGGAAACTTCTGAGATGTAGTATTGCCTTGAATGCTTATGACATGGAGCTTTTGCATAAGCCTGGATCTAAAAATGAGAATGCAGACAGTCTATCATGCATACTGGATCTATAACAGAACTGGGAAGAACTGCCTCCAATAGTGATGTGTCCCCCCAGGTTCTGTTTTAGGAGTGAGGAATGTTGCAAGATAGGCCCATTATCCATTTATGTGGGTTCATATTGTATATGCTGTAATGTACTTTAGAATTAAGACACTGTCCTTTTAAAAGGCTTTTAGAAATGAAACTACAAACATATCCAGAATTGTTAGACTGGTTAGGGTGGATCTGGTACATATCCAGATAAGGGAGGCAGTTTTATAGAGCCAGGAAATCATTGCTCTTAGAGAAAACTGGGTATCTAGCTTTCCATGACAAGAAGAGGTAAGGGGGATGACGTAGGGGTCAGGGGTTAAGCCAAATGCATGGACCAGATGTCACTGGTGTTGACATGGAACCACAGTGACACCTACAGGGAAAGGTAAACCGCTGTATCCCATCACACTGTGGGTGTGGCTTGAAGATGACCATCCTGTATGTATAAGATACACATTTTAAACTCAGGGCAGTTGATAAACAGTTTAGCTGGAAGTCAGACAGTCTGTCCAGCTGGCACATACTTGAGAGCCAGAAGTATATGTGTAGACCTGGAAAAAGATCTAAAACCAGACCTTAGTGTATGGAACATTTGACTTGTCACATACTGAACAGAAAATTCAGATTTTAAGTCAGAATTTTGGTAACCAAGACTTTTTACCAAGGAGTGAACCTGAAGGTTTCTTTTTAAAAGGACATTCAGAGGAACTGACTTGGAATGCAACCTTTCTACAAGATTGTTGCTTAAGGACTCATCTCTACAAGGACATTTAAAATCTTGTTTGGACTCTAACATCAAAACAAAATATAGTTTAGAATACCAGTATCTAGAGTTTTCTGTAAACCATCTAGTTTTACTTTTTTTTTTTGAACTCTGTATTTATTTATCTTACTGCCCCTACTCACCACTCAATCAGACTTCCTCTACTACTGCGTGGTCCTTCTTCTCCCCAGAGTCTGCCCCTAGAGTACCTTGGTGCCACATAGTCCATTTGATGCCCAGATTACCCCCCAGTGTGGGGTGGGGAGAGACCCTAACTCCCCAACTCTTGATTGTGGGCCTGTACAGTGGAGTCTGCCCCGACGATCTGAAGGCACACAGTGAGGAGTCATCATCTAGGCGAGACGGGGGGTGTTTTCCCATTACTCTTCCCCTGGCGTCGGCGTGCAATAAGGACCAATGAGTGAGGAGATGCAGTGAGATGCACCTCCTGCTCTGCCTCTCTGCTGACGTCTGCCCCATTCCCATGCTGCTACCTCCCTCTACCGCACCTACCACCCGAGCTCCCCCAGGTGGCGGTATCACGGCGGGAGCTTGCAGGTTGTCTCCCCCAGAGAAGGAGAGCAGCCGTCGGGTGCTCTATCCTTCTGTTCCTCAGCTGACCCCCAGCTTTCCGTGCTCATTCTCAAACACGGGTCGCCGGCATGGTGTGAGGTAAGGCATCCAGCACCTCAGCCCTCAACACCACTGGGCCGGCCAGTTTTACTTTTGATATTGCCTGCATTTCAAAGTTTTTCCAAACTGTAGACTTTTCTATACTGCTTTTATTTTAAGTAAACGTTTTATGATTTTCTTATCAACTCTACCTGTGGGTCTGATTGTGTGATCTAACATTTTAACAGAAGTGTTTTGAAAAGACTGTGTGCCTTGAAAGATAGTACTGCTAGGTTATTGTATAAAACTACTTAGGCAAGATGTAGCAAGTGGCCGTGGTGGGATTCAAATACTGAAAGTAGTGCAGAGTAAAGAGAACTCAAAACTACAGTTTCCACCCTCCCACTGGGAAAATGAAGGTTTGGCAAGTCTTCCAGAACCCCTTATTCCTGCTCATGAGTTCTTAAAAAGGGAGATCCCCTATGCAAACAGGAGGTCCCACCCAGCTGCCAGGGGTTTGGGGGCCAGGGACCCATGACAAGTGCTACCCAAGATAACTTGTGATAAATGATTAAAGCCAGTTTAGGAAGCCACTTTGGGAGGTGATACATATGGGCTGTTTTGTTCACATTCCAATGTTGCACCAATACATCAGATTTATTATTTTTCTCGAACCTGGTGTGTGCATTGTTTGCTTTGGGTTTTGGCTACCTGCAATTGTACAGCAGCATCTTAGGGACAGTGGTGAGTTGTCCCTTTCTTTGCACAATCTGTCATCAGGATTTGGCGATCTTTTGTACACTACCTTTGGAAGCTACTGGGTGTAGTTTCCTAAAACTGGATCTTGTAGTAGCCCAAGAGCAAATCTTGATCCCAGTTAATGAGACCTCACATACTGTATCTCATAAGTATGAGTTCTGAAGTTGAGAATAAATAAGAAAAATCATTTGATGCCAAAGGCTGAAAAATAAAGTTCAAGAGCATTAATCAGAAGCTTGGAGAAGTATACAAGCTAAAAAATTACTTTTCTTTGGAAACTCGTCAAACCATTTCTATGAGGTCACTTCTCCCTTTTTTATGTGTGCCCTTGTCCTTTTGAAAAGTGAACATATTGGTAAGATAGTGGGTTTTGAGAGGTGTGTCACTGTCAGTCTAATGCAGGGCAGTCTGCAAGGGCCTCGACAGTGTTAGATCAATCATCAGCCAGGATGATCATGACACTCTCCTGGTCTTGCTGTGCAGAAACACCATGTAGTTCAAAGGCTAAAAGCTCACCAAATCACAGAGTGGCTCTTTCCTTTGATCTGCATAGGCTGCCCAGCAAGCAGAGCTGATCTGCATCATGATCAGCCTGATGTGGACCTCTCCCCCAACATCAATCCCTCCCACCCTCTGCCAAGCATCGATCCCACCTCCCATTGCTTCCCCTTTCTTAATTTTCTGAAAATAGGGTGCCCAATCTCTGGTGCCAGCTAGTACCCCCACTTTGCCCACTTTTACTGTGCGACATCAGGGAGCCCACTCCTGGTGCCGCCAAACATAACACTAATGCTTGGGTGCCCAGTCAGGAGTGTCAGTACCTGAAATAAAGAAAACCATCCCTCATAGTCTTTTTTATTTTTATACTCCCCGTAAAAATGAAAACTAATCATTAATGTCTGTTGCCACTGCCAGCACACCACCACCATTACCCTCCCAGCTACCTGACCCTCCCACTAAGCACCCACCACCCTCCACACCTCCACCCCACCTCTTTCTTTTAATTTTACAACACTAACGTGCCCAGTGATGGCTAGTACCCCTCACCCCTGCCCATTTTTTTAACACTTTTTTTTCTTCTTTTGCAGCCACAGACCTGCTCTACATTCAGCTATCACTCCACTCTGTTGCCGACCCCAAAGCTCACATGCCCAACTGGCAGACACAACTACACCTGCGAAAGGAGCCCCCCATAGCCTCTGCACCTGGCAAGGAACCAGTACTAGCACATGCCTCCAGGCATTGTCAGCCGGTGGAGCTGAGGCCATCAAGCTGCCAAAGACCTGTGCTGCCATTTTTCCCCATTTTTCCCCCATTTTGGAATCGCAGACATAAAGTGACATCCACGCATATATGTGCAGATGTCCACCGTGGTCCCCCCTCAGTTACACCATCGCTGCGGTACCACCAGGTGTCCCCAGGGGTAGTCGCAGTGTGGTGTAGAGTCCCCAGCCCACCCCAGGACTGGGAGAGCTGTCTCCCAGCACTGAATCACAGTCTTCCCCTGCCAACCCCTGATGACCCAGGCTCGTTCCCGAATCTGGGTCACCGGCGTAGCGCGAGGTGTGGCGTTCAGTGCCTCTACCCTCAGGACCACCGGGCCGGCTCACCCCTGCCCATTTTAACTGTGTGACTCTGGGGAGTCTACCCCCAGTTCTGCCAGACATAACACCAACACTGGGGAGCCAAATCCTCAATGCTGGTACCTGAAATCAAGAAAACCGTCCCTCATAGTCTTTTTTTAATTTTATATGCTGTAACATTTAAAAAAAATACTGTCCATTGATTTCTATTGCTGCCCCCAGCAAACTGTCATCATTACGCTCCCACTCAGCATCCACCACCCCAACCCCCAATCCCTTACTAACCTACTGGGGGTTCAATGTCATAATCTTTTCTGGACCTGAGGCACGTCTTCGTTATTCAATGCTAGACCGGGAACTGAGGATATCAGGTATATGATTCAATGTATTTCAAAGGGTTTTGAACTTGTCCTCATTGTTTTGTAATTTTTGAATATTTTTTCCCCAAAATTTTTAACATGACTTTTTGGGACCCCACCTCATTAACAAGGGCAGTGAAATTATGCAACTCCATCCTGAAAGGTGATTTTGTGGTCACTGTGCAAAATCACCTTTTGGGTAGGATTTGAACATGTTCTCCACACTTGTTCATGAGGTAGGGTTATAAGAAGGCTGTGTTGAAATTTGATGTAAATATAAAAAAGAAAAGTATTATGCACGTACATTGAAATTTATAAACGCATGTACGTAACTTTGGTCGTTTTCCATATTTTAACCCAAAATTTTTAACATAGACATTTTTTCAAACCACCTCATGAATGTGATAGCTGTCATTTTTTTTTAATACTGGCCAAAATGGGTTTTCACACTTGTGGCACGAAATGACATTTTGGCCACTATTTTAAAGATCATGTGCAACGTTTTTTTATATATTTTTAAGAAAAGCTTGAAAAGCTGAAGTTCAAGTCACTGTGTCATGATTAGTGTTTCCTGAAAACATCATGCTGTTTGATTTTGTGGTTTTCTTTAAATCAGCATTTGTTAACTTGCTATACAGTGGCTAAAAACAGTGGAGTTATTTCTGTCCTCTCAGTCAAGCTTAGAGAGCGATGACATCATTTTAGAGTCCATTTCAGATTCCCAATCAGAGCAGCACTCTGTATAGTTAATGGTTTGCTGAGCTCTCCAGGTATCTTACAAACCCAGTCTCTGGTTTGTGTTTAAATAGATCAGTTTAAAATGTATCATTCTCTTCCTTTTAAAATGCTAATCATCTGAGTCTCAATGCTGAATTGAATTAGTAGAAATCTTTCTCTGCGGGAAATCAGCGTGTGTGTATCACAGCTCTCAGTTTATTCTAATCAGCTCTGACTTTTTTTCTAACTATATAACATAGGGTTGTTTTAATGAATATAAAATAAATCTAAATTTTGTTCATTCACAGAAACAGGTTGTCTTTGATGTAGCCTTCATAAATACATTCATGTAGGAACATTTTTTTTCATGTCAGATTGACAAACAGGTGCCTGTCACACTCTGCTACAGTATTTCAAGCACATGTACTGTCTGAACTCACACATTTCAGTTCCTTGGTGGTTTCTGTGTGAAAATATATCATGTATGTGTATAACTAGAAACACCATATGGCATCTCAATGCACCATGTCTCTGTCCCACAGTTGAGTAAGCTGCAGTCTATTACTACTTGTCTCCTGCTCCACATGGCTCCTGCCTTCTGCTCCACATTTGAGGCTGCTGCACTCTGCTGCCCATTGTCTTCTCCCATACAGTCAGGGATTGTGCACCCTGCTGCTTCCATCCCCTGACTAAAGAATCAGTTCTGCTGCACCCTGATATCCCCTGCCCAAACAGTTGGGGTTGCTGAACCCTGCTTCCTTCTCTCCCCCACCGTCACAGCTAGGAGCACTGTACCTGTTGCCCCCTGTTCCTGTCTCCACAGTCAGGGACGCTGTGCTGTGCTGTGCTAAGCCCAAGGGTGCCAGGTTCCCTGCCTCCACAGCTGGGGCTGCTGCACCATGCTGCCCTAGCCACCAGACATGGGACTTTTGCTGCACCCTACTACCCACTTCCATTGCCATAAATGGGCAGGGCTGCTGCACCACATGCACCCTATTTCACAGTCAGGGCTGCTGTACCCTGATTCCCCCTGTGTCCTGCACCACAGTCAAGACCTCTGCACCATGCTGTCCTGTATCCCCTGTCACCACAGACAGGGCTGCTGCACCCTGCTTCTTTCTACACAGTTGGGGTTGCTGTGGCCTGCTGTGTCCTAGAGTCCCATGCCTCTGCAGTTTGGTCTGCTGCAACATACTGCCACTTGCCACAAGATTCAGGGCATTTGCTGCACCCTGTTGCATACCTCCACAGTTGAGGCAGTTGCACCCTGCTGTCCCCCTGCAACCAGAGTCAGATCCTTTGCTATACCCTGCTGCCCACATCCCTTGTCCTAAGCAGGCATGGCTGCTGCACCCTGTCCCACAGTTTGGGTTGCTGTATCCTGATGCCACCCCATCTCCTGCCCGAACATTTAGGGCTGCTGCACCCTGCTGCCCTCTGTCCCCACCTCCACAGACAGGGCCATGGCACCCTGTTACATCCATTCCTATCTCCACAGTCAGGGCTACTGTGCTGTGTTACACCTTAGAGTCTCATGCACTCTGCCTCCATAGTTGGGACTGCTGAACCCTGCTATGCACTTCCATTGCCCCACATGGGCTGGGCAGCTGTACAATGTGCACCCTGTGCCATTGTCAGGGCTTCTGTACCCTGATTCCCACCTGTGTCCTGCCCCACAGTCAATGCTTCTGCACCATGCTGTCCTCTGTCCCCTGCCACCACTGTGCCCTGCTGCACCACAGAGCCCCTTGCCTCCACAGGCAGGGGACAGGGTGCAGCAAATGCCCTTATTCTTGTGCTGCACCCTTCCTGAACAGTTGGGGTTGCTGCACCCTGCTGTCCTCTCTCTCTCTCTCTCACCCTCACAGTCAGGGACACTGCACCTGTTGCCCCCTGTTCCTGTCTCAGCATTGTGTAGCAAAGGATCTGTCTCTGGTGGCAGTGGGACAGCAGGGTGCCACTGCCTCAACTGTGGAGTCATGCAACAGGGTGCAGCAAATGCCCTGAATCTTGTGGTAAGTGGCAGCATGGTGCAGCTGCCCTAACTGTAGAGGCATAGGCTCTGGGGCACAGTAGGCCACAGCAACCCCAACTGTGTAGAAAGGAGCAGGGTGTAGCAGCCCTGTCTGTGGTGACAGGATAGAGGACAGCATGGTGCAGAAGCCTCGACTGTGGGGCATGACACAGGGGGACGTGGGTAGCAGACTGCAGCAAAAGCCCCAAGTCTGGTGGCTAGGGCAGCATGGTGCAGCACCCCATCTGTGGAGGCAGGAAACCTGGCACTTTAGGGCTTAGCACAGCACAGCAGCCCTGACTGTGGAGGCAGGAACAGGGGGCAACAGGTACAGCATTCCTAACTGTGAGGGTGGGGGAGAGAGAGAGAGAGCTGCAGGGTGCAGCAACCCTAACTGTTTGGGCAGGGGGTGGCAGGGTGCAGCAGCCCTGATTCTTTAAGCAGGGGATGGAGACAGAAGGGTGCACAGTCCCTGACTGTGTAAGAGAAGACAGTGGGCAGCAGGATGCAGCAGCCTCTAATGTGGAGCAGAAGACAGGGGGCTTATGGGGCAGGGGACTGGTGGCAGTAGACTACAACTGCCTCAACTATGGGGCACAGACATGGTGCATTGGGATGCCATATAGTGTTTCTAGTTAAACAAATACTGTACATGATATATTTTCACACAGAAACCACCAAAGAACTGACATATGTGAGTTCAGACAGTACATGTGCTTGAAATACTGTAGCAGAGTGTGACAGGCATCTGTTTGTCAATCTGACATAAAAAAAAATTTCTTACGTGAATGTATTTATGAAGGTTACATCAAAGATAAACTGTTTCTATGAATGAACAAAATTTAGATTTATTTTATATTCATTTAACAGCCCTGTGTTATATAGTTAGAAAAAAAATCATATTTGACTAGAAAAAACAGAGCTATGATACATTCAAGCTGATTTCTCGCAGAGAAAGATTTCTAATAATTCAATTCAGCATGGAAAGCTCAGATGATTAGCTTTTTAAAAGGAAGAGAATGATACATTTTAAACTGATCTATCTAAACACAAACCAGAGATGTTTGTTAGAAACCTGGAGAGCTCAGCAAACCATTAACTCTACAGAGTGCTGCTCTGATTGGGAATCTGAAACAACAAGCTACTCCAAAATGATGTCATAGCTCTCTAAGTTTGACTGAGAGGACAGAAGTAACTCCACTGTTTTTAGCCACTGTAGAGCAAGTTAACAAATGCTTATTTAAAGATATCCTGGAAACACTAATCATGACACAGGGACTTGAATTTCAGCTTTTTAAGCTTTTATTAAAAAATATGTAAAACTCTTTGCACATGATCTTTAAAAATGACACCAGTCATGTTCAGAAGGAGTGGTCATAACAAGAGTATGTTGAAAATGTGGGGTCTAAATGTGTGAAAAAACAACTAAGGTATGAAGAGACACTGAATTTTTTCAACATTTACTGATAATGTATGATAATGGGTGAAAACCAGAGATACTAAATGAATACTTCTGTTCCGTCTTCACCGGGGAAAAGGATGGACCAGCGCCTTCAGGAGAGAAAAAAGGAGTGGAGGGGGAAGGGAACACAGATGTAGTGATAGAGGAGGATAGAGTGAGGAAGGGGCTGCTGGCACTGAAGGTGGACAAATCACCAGGCCCAGACAGAGTACATCCAAGAGTACTAAAGGAACTGGCTGAGGAGCTGGCAGGGCCACTGGCAGACCTATTTAACAGTTCACTAGAGTCATGCATGGTGCCACAGGACTGGAGAACAGCATGTGTAGTGCCCCTCCACAAAAGCGGTCCCAAGGATGACCCAGGGAATTACAGATCAGTCAGTCTGACCATCATTTTGGGCAAGCTCATGGAGACCATACTAAAGGAAAGGTTGGTGGAATATCAAGAGTAGCATGGTCTCTAGGATGTGAGGCAGCATGGGTTCATCAGTGGGAGATCATGTCAAATGAATCTGATTGATCTCTTTGACTGTGTCACTAAGGCAGTAGACATCTTCTATCTTTTTTTTTAATTGAACAAGTTTTATTGGTTTAACAATAAGAAACACATCTCCAGTTATTCAGTAAAGAGTAATGAACAGGACATTAACTACATAAACACCCTCCCACCCTCCCTCCACCTTTCTCCCTCCCTTCCCATGACTACACACGTTACCAAGTCTCCATCCATCCATCTTAAGGTAGACTAGGACCTCACGGCTTCCAAGCTGCCATGAGTGCCTCAAGAACGCCCCAAAGTGATGTGTATGCCCTAGTCCCACCTCGCATATAGGCTATCTGCCATTCCAATTGTAAAGCCAAGGTGCACTCCCTGTACCATTCCATCAAAGTAGGAACCTGGTCACTCACCCAATGCCTCAGAATTACCAATTTAGCTGCTGCAGCTATAAGTGACATGTGTGCCCTATTGGCTTTAGGCGTGCCAGTTTGAAAAAGACTGATCAAGCATACTCTGGGGGTAAACAAGGTTTCCAAGCCAAGGATAGGATCTAAGGTATTCTTAATAGACTGCCAAAAGGCCTGGACCTGGGGGCATACCCAAATCATATGATACAAAGTACCAGTGTCCCCTTTACACTTCCCACAAAGGGATGTGGTCACCGTCCCATATTTATACAGCTGGGAAGGGATACGATATATATATTATGCAATATATTAAAATGTACTGCCCTCAACCTATCTTGTTTTATAAATTTATACATTGAAAGCCAAACGTTCTTCCAGAGGTTGGGCTCCTCTGGGATTCCCAATTCCTTAGTCTAGTAATAACAAACCCCTACCGGCAATCTAGCATCCCATTCCTGAAGGGTTTGATACAAATTTGAGACTGAACGTGGCTGGGAGGCTATATGCAGAAGCGTAGCTAAACCTCTATCACCCCGCACTACCGGTGTAACCTGAGAGAAAAAGGAGGTTAGGGCATTAATGACTTGCAGGTACTTATATGTTTCCTTGGGTGAAACACTTAAGGGCACTTGCAGATGGCTGGGGGGAAGCAGCTTTCCATTCAACCAAACATCGGATACCCTGGAGCGATTTAACTGAGGCCAAAAAGTGGAAGACAACGGTGTGCCCCCAATCTTAAAATGCGGGTTGCCAACAATGGGCTGGTCAGTTGAGTGGTACCACTTTATTGCAAAGTGTTTTTGTATCTGATGAAGGGCCTTTAATGACCATCCCATGGGGTTATTTCTAAGCAACTTGGGGATAGCTGATGGGGAAGCATATAGGAGGGCCGACAGTGAGCATTTGGCTCGCGCTGACAGGTGCTGTTCTATGTCTAACCACAATGGTGCATATCCTGTGTGATTATTCCCTCTATCCCAATAGGCCAATTTGCTAATGTGCTGTGCAGCATAGTATAGAAAAAAGGAAGGGGCAGCCAATCCACCTCTTAGTTTTGGGGCTGCCAATTTGAGATAGGATCTACAGACTCTTTTCTGGTTCCATACAAAGCGACTGACTGCACTTTGCCATTTGGAGAACCATCCTTTCGGTAGGTACATACCTAGCATGCCGAGAGGATATAAAATCCTTGGTAGAACATTCATTTTTATGATGCTTAGTCTACCCCAAAAGGAGAAGGGGAGCAATCTCCACCTCTCCATGTCCCCCATTATCACTTTGATTAAGTTATCCAAATTATCCTTTCTTATGGGGTTCAATCCCTTGCAAACATTAATGCCAAGATATGTAAGAGACTTTGTTTCCCAAGAGAAGCCAAGAGGTAATAATTCAGCCTTATTAACCCTGCTATTCAAAGGAAAAATTTTTGTTTTAGCCCGATTTAACTTGTAGTAAGAGAGTTTGGAAAAGGCCTCAATCTCCACCAATGCAGCTGGAATTGAGACCCCAGGGTCCTCAATATGCAATAAAATGTCATCTGCATATACCGAATAAGCATATCTGGCATCCCCTATTCGTATACCCTTAATAGCAGAATTCACTGCAATCCTGCGCAGTAAGGGCTCCAGGTACAGGCTTGAAGAGCAGGGGAGATAGGGGGCATCCTTGCCTTGCCTTGTTCCCCAGGACAGCTGGAATAGCGGGGACAGCACCCCATTACACTTGACCCGGGCCGAGGGAAGCGAATATAGGAGTTGCACCCATCTCTGGAATTCCTTCGGCATCCCGAAATAGGACAAGGTGGCTAAAAGGAAATCCCAGGATACCCTATCGAATGCCTTTTCGGCGTCCAACGAAACCAGTACCATTGGCGTGTCAGAGTCCCTAGCAATTGTGATAAGATGTAGTAACTTCCTCATATGGTCCTGGGATAGTCTCCCCACCACAAATGCCACTAGCTCGCGACTAATAAGATTACTGACTTTGGAGAGCCTATTCGCAAGAACTTTGGCCAATATTTTAACATCTGTATTTAATAGGGAGATGGGGCGGTAACTGTCAATACTCAAAGGGTCCTTCCCTTGTTTTAAAATTAAGGAGATCATGGCCTCTTGGAAGGTGGGGTCCGAGAACCCGTTATCGTACCAGTACTGGAATACCTCTTTTAGGATTGGGGTCACTATCGAATGGCAAGCTTTATAAAAATTACTGGGGAACCCATCTGGCCCAGGGGATTTTTCTAGAGACATCTGCTGAACGGCCTGCTGTATTTCACAAATAGTAATTGGGGCACTCAAAGATGCCACCTCTATGTCTGTAAGCTTAGGTAGATTCACCGAGTTGAGATAAGAACTAATATCATCATCAGTGGGCCATGCAGCAGGGTCCACAGCATACAGTTCTTGGAAATAAAGGCCAAAGGCCTTCGCCATTTCCAGAGAATCAGTACAAACTCGTCCCTCCCTTCCCACATAAATTCCGATAATAAATTGCGATAAGTCTAGTTGATGGATGCACATAGCGAGCAACTTACTCTCCCTCTCCCCTGTTTCCAAGTACTTCAATCTGGTTCTCAGCAGGGCAAGTTCCGCCCTCTGAGAGACCAGGCTAACATATTTGGCCTGTAACTGATGGAGTCTGCCCCAACTCTCCTCCGAGGAGGTGCGAGATAAACTATGCTCTAATGTCTTAATAGAGGCTAAAAGGGAGTCCAGTTGGGCTTTTTGTTTCTGAGCTCTCTTAGAGGCCATTTTAATTAGTTCTCCCCTTAAAGAGCATTTCAGGGCTGCCCAGACTAAATCATATCTAGCTATCGACCCCTGATTACTGCTAAGGAACGAGGTAATAAAATCTATTATATGCCTCAGTGAGGCTTCGTCCTTCAATATCTGACTGTTTAGCCTCCATTGGGGTGACCTTTTGCTTCCTGCCCCTAGCCAAAATTCCAGATTAACTAGCGCATGGTCAGATAATACTCTAGCTGATATCTCTGCTTGCATAACTCCAGACATTGCAAAGGAGCTTATCAATATATAATCAATTCGGGAGTATGTCCCGTGTGCTGCAGAAAAAAAAGTGTATTGCCGCACAGTTGGGTTGATGACACGCCAGGCATCCACTAAGGCGGCATCTCTGATGAGCTCCTTCAGTGCTCTTTGTGCAGGAGACAGCCCTCGCTGCTCACGCCCAGATCTATCCAGGTCTGTTTGCAGTACAAGGTTCCAATCCCCACCTAATAGTGTGAGCTTCTTAGGATCAGATACCACGATGCTTAGCAACTTCACAAAAAGGCCAGAGAGTCACAATTTGGGCCATATACCGAGCCAAGTAGTATCGGATGGGATTTTAAAAGGCCATGTATGATAGTATAATGGCCCTCCGGGTTCCAGATTTCCTGGACCGGCTTAAAAGGGACATTCTTCGCTATAAGAATGGCTACCCCACCCCCGTTCATGGATATCCCTGCTCCCAAGGCCTGCCCAACCCATGATCTTCTGAAGAGAGTAACATCCTCTCTCCTCAGATGCGTTTCTTGAAGCAAAAACAATTTGTGCCCTTAACTGCCGTAAGTGCCTCAGTATGGTGTGCCTCTTGACCCTATCCTTGGCTCCCTTGACATTCCAACTAATGAAGTTATATTTGCTAGTCATGTCATTATACTAATATAACATGGACAGAGGAAGAGAAAAGATGTCCACAGTGGACTATACAGAAACCCCATTGAGTCATCAATAACTATTCTAACATTCGGTAACAGTAATGAACCCTGACAGTGTGTAGTCATGGGCCCCCCGACCAAAAAAATCCCTACCCCATGTTTCCAACTTACCAAACTACAGCCCCCCACCCCTACAACCAACTTACCCGGTTCAGATTAACCGCACTCCCATTTATCTCACGCCACATGATTAACATCACAGCAGACCATGCCAGATAACTATCGCCCCCGGAGCCCCCCCCTTACAATGAGAGACTACACATAAACCTGAGTGGTTAATACGAACCTGTGATATTGAGCAGTAAATAACTATGCTGCATGCCTAACCACAAATCCCTGGTGTACTCAGTGTCCATTCGTAAGGGCTTCAGATCTGTAAAGCCATCTATACACGGAGAGAAAAAAAAAAAAAGGGGAGAGATCCTGTTTATTTAGTCCACCATCTGGCCCAGTTAAATGTACTGGTAAAAATGTCAATCCATTGCATCATGCTGGGCACACTCCAGGTCTTCATACCAGATTCATTGGAAGACGGGCTGGAAGTCACAGTACCTTACATGTAGATTCGGCTATCAGCAACTTGAAGCATCCCCACTACCTGTTTCCAGCGTGGCCCTTATCCTCCAGACTTCACATTGCTCACCAATGATAGATGGCCAATGTCCAATTGCCACAATGTCATGCATCGCACTCAATCGCTCTGTTGTGACGGGCATAGTGGACGATAGCGATATCCTTCATCTCCGGGCCGGGGATGCTGGAGATCTTCACAGGCAACATGCATATAGGAAGCCAGATAATGTGCACCCACCTCAAACTGAATTACAGTCACAGGATCACTGGGGAAATCAAAATAAACCTTTGACCAGGCCCCCTAGACTGGGATTTTGCTTGAGTAGCCTTGATGTGATGATCCGGTGCAGAGGTACTATTACTCGAGGCCCACCAGGTCGCGATCCACTCCTGCAAATGTGAGTGAACTCCTCATAAATCAACTCTGCCATGGGGCTGTGCCCGAGGAAAAAGACAGGATAGCTGGTCTATAAGCAAGTTAATGAGATAGGATGTGTACCCAGGCATGCCATCCCCCCCGAGATATCATCATGTCCTATGCCCTTAAAATCAGTCTTTGCCGCTCACTTCCAAGTCACACCACAGCATATTCACTGCCCATGGAAGGCGCCTTCCTCTGATTACTTAAACAGGTCTGGGAGGATACTTTTGAGCTCCTGCAATGCTTGGGTAGGTGAATCATACGAAAGCCATTTGTCCTCATGTTTGACCAGCAGGATAGCGGGATACTTGACCCTGAACTGTCTGGAGGCTGCCACCAATTTGGATACCAGTGGGTGAAATTCTTGTCGCCGCACCCTCACCAAGTGTGGGAGATCCTGGGTGAAACGAATCTTCTTGCCCTCCCAGGTCATTTCGCTAATACCTCTAGTTTTGGATAGAATATGTTGTTTATCAAGGTAATTCAGCAATTTAAAAATGATAGGCATGGGTGGTTGGCCCTGGGCTGATGGAGGGCACAGTGCTCAATGTGCTCTCTCAATGATATATTCTCCTCCACCCAGGGGGAAATCAGCGATTTTATTACAGAGTTTCTGCACAAAGGGTATCATTGCACTTCCCTCCTCTTTCTCAGCAATCCCTATAATTATCAGGTTGTTCCACCTGCTGCACCCCTCTAAACCCTCCAATTTATCCTCTAATTTCTTCATCCTGCGCTTCATGCTAGAGAATTCCAACTCGAGCTTCTCATGTTTTCTTGAGAGAGAGGTTATTTTAACTTCCGAATCACCAACCCTCCTGGTCAGTGATTCTACGGACCCCTTGATGTCGTGCAAGTCCTCCGATATGGAGGCTATAGCAGTTTGGAGGGGCTGCATTTTCTCCATGAACTTCCCCTTCAAGAGGGCTGCTTCCACAGTGGGTGTTTTGAGCATCCCCGTGGCCTGCTGCTTCGGCCTTTTTGCGGCCTTGTCCTTCTCCGGCGTTCGCGGAGGGGAGTGCCTCGGGGGCGCCTTCTTCATGTATACCTCCATCTGGTTTCTGCACTCGGGTGTCAGTGGTGAGTAGATGCTATCAACTCTGATTTTAAGATATATTTTTGCAGAAGTTCGCTGATTTAAGTAAAAAATTCAGGAAAAGGAGAGCGGAGCTCCGAGAGGTCGCTGTCGTCGCTCAGGCTGCCATCACGTGACCAACATCCTCTATCTTGATTTCAGCAAGACCTTTGACTCTGTGCCCTGCAAAAGGTTGATCAGGAAGTTGGTGGATCTCGGGGTTGGGGAAGAGATGGCCCAATGGATGTAAAACTGGCTGAGGGACAGAATCCAAAGGGTCATTGTG
Source organism: Neoceratodus forsteri (assembly GCA_016271365.2). Lineage (NCBI taxonomy): Eukaryota > Metazoa > Chordata > Ceratodontiformes > Ceratodontidae > Neoceratodus > Neoceratodus forsteri. The sequence goes on along the minus strand of CM057450.1, from coordinate 431,735,181 downwards.
GGGGGAGAGTTATCTGGCATGGTTTACTCATAGCGCTTCAACAGTGATAGTGCTGACATCCCCTACAGTGACAGCTGCAATGCCGACTATCGGCATTGTAGCCACAGGGATGTCAACTCACACAATCAGGGGGCTGCGCCCACCCCCTGGTCACTAGGATTCTAACTCCGAGTCGGAGTTGGACCGGGGAGGGGGCAAACACCCGATGAGGCAGTCCCAATCGGCACACAGACCACCACAATGATGGGCGGATTTTGCCCGATTCCTGCCGCTGTGGTGGTCTTCACTGTGCCAGAGTCACTGTGGTAATGGTATACCATCTGGCACCAGAGAGGTAACCAGAGGGGTCCTGCAGGGCTCGATGCTGGAGCCGGTGTTGTTCAATATCTTCATCAATGGCATTGGGGATGGCATTAAGGGCAAAATGTGTCTATTCGCAGATGACACCAAGCTGTGCAGGAGAGTGGAGACAGTTGAAGGGATACAGGACATACAGAATGATCTGGAAAAGCTGGGGAGGTGGTCCAGGATCTGGCAACTTGGATTCAATGCCAAGAAATGCAAAATTATGCATATTGGAGTCAAGAATCCCAGGAAAGGATACTACCTGGGTGGAGTCTGTTTATCTGCATCAGAGGAGGAGGAAAAGGACCTGCAAAAGATGATGATCACTAATGACCTGAAACACTCAACACAGGGCAAGAAAGCAGCAGAAAAGGTAAACAAGATGCTGGGATAAACATCTAGGGGGATCAGTAGTAAGAGAGAGACGGTTATACTGCCCTTGTATAGGTCACTGGTAAGACCGCATCTAGAGAATAGAGTTCAGTACTGGTGCCCACACCTCAAAAAGGACATTAACCTGCTGGAGAAGATCCAGAAGAGGGCTACAAAGATTATAGCGGGTCAGCAGAGTAAGGCATATGAGGAGAGGTTGAGGGCACTGAACATGTACTCCCTGGTAGACAGGAGAGAGAGAGGGGACATGATTGGGTCCTTCAAGTACTTGAAAGGGATAAATAAGGTTGATAAGGAGATTCTCTTTAAGCTGAGTGGCAGCCATAACACAAGGGGGCACAGTATTAAGCTGGAGGGTGGGAGGTTTAGGAGGGAGGTCAGGAAGCACTTCTTCACAGAGAGGGTGGTGGACACTTGGAATGTTCTGCCGGAAGAGGTCATCTCATTGAAGAAAATGGGCAGCTTTAAGAGAGGCTGGGATAGGTTTAGGGAAGGTAAGGATCATGGGTAGGAAGGGTGGGAGGAATGGGGAAGGAGGGCAGGGACAGTAGCTCAAGATGTGGATCCTGCAATATGAGCAGACTAGATAGACCAAATGGTCTTCTTCTGCTGGCTTCTTCATATGTTCGTATGTAAAACAATACAGCAGCACTGTATACTTTGGTACTGAACAGCAAGATGGGCTATGTCATTAATCAGGTCAAGCCACTGTGGGGACCATAGGGTCAGCTTTCCAGCCAACTAATTAATTTAATTTCCCTGACTGCATTTTTTCATGTGGTCCTGGCAGAGCAAGCCTGTTCTAATCTATGCTGAGGAGACACGTATGTTTGCTGAAGTGCTCCTTTTTTGAAGTCTGAGTCTATAAGTAATGTCATCATGAACCAATAAATACATGTCAATTATATTATCGATTCTGACCAGAATTTTTTTTTTTACTTTGTCTGTTTACTTGAGTGTCTCTAGCAGCTTTGCTATAAATCCAATATATGGGAACTTTGTAAAGAAAAATGCTTATTAGGACAGTTAGTTCTATAATTTATTAATTCTCATTTTATAAACTACCTGTTTAAAGGTGACACTCGGTATTGTAACAAATGTGACTTTAAAACTTTTATAATCTCATACTTGGATGAGACTCTTGTTATATGAATCTCCTAACTGAAACAATATGGGACTTTTCAGAAACATACTGTATAAAAAATTTCTAGATGGTCTGTAAACAAATTTTCTAAGTCATCTTCATGTCTTGACATAAGACAGAAAACGTTTGCTCCATAAAATGTAGCGTATAAAAATATGACCATGGTGCAAGGGAGACATAATGGGCCCAATTCTTAAAGCCCTGCATCTGACGCAAGGTGCTTGCACCAAACAGATGTGGTGCAAGGTGCACCTTGCATCCAGGGCTGCCTCCATGCATTTCACAAAGGTGGCCTGCGTCGACCACAGGCCGCCTGCCCCAAACAGGTCCTGCGCCAGCCCTGCACCCTGCTGAGTGCTGCGACACAGCTGTAGGTGGACTGCATTGATGCAAGTTCCAACTTGCTATTCTCAGACAGCACCCAGTGGGAGATATTCTAAGTGCCCTTAGACCAACCAGGGCTGGTGTACTGGGACTTAGAATATGTCCCACTGGGGCAGTCATCCTATGTGCCATTGTATGCTATAATTGCCCCCCCCAGTTCGCTGATGGTGCCATGTCATGCCATGTACTGTCACCCAACCCCAATGTCACCACCCCATCCCCAATGCTGCCCGGCCCGCCTGTATGTGGCATGAGCATGTGCCCCCGATCACTGCAGTGCCCAATACCTGGTGGTCTAGTGGAACCCACCCCTTGGTGCCTGACCAGCTGCCGACTGTGGTCTGCATCAGCACCATACTGTACATATGCGCTCAGAGTCTGAGACTGGTGACAGTCACTGTGCACCGGGCTTGTGACGGACATCTCCCATGCACCAGGTGTTCGCCACAAGGGACGGAATGCTGCAAGTGTGGGGACTTAAACACCGGGACCCCTCCTGTACTTGAATCCAGTGAAGGGTCCCTGGCATATGGGGTTTTGGTGCAGGCTGCCATTTGTCGCAGCTTGCGCTGAATGCAGCCCTATTCGAGAATCGGGCCCAATATCTTTTGTCATTGAATGTTGTCATCACTAATGTTTCTGAACACCTACAGTAGGTACCATCACCAGAAATGGCATCATGTGAATATCTCAGTGTCATCTCCAGAAATATGGTATATTTTACCATCTAAGGTTGACATCACATAGTATTTTCCATCCTCTATGATGCAGTGGTGTTACCAGCAAACAGTGGGTTGGTCCTTAGCAGCCAACAGCAGTCTCCCGTGTCATCAATCATTCCTCAGAAGCCAGACAAGAGAAGCAAGCCTGTAGCAGCTCCAACCAGCTCCAAATGCCTACCACTGCATCAGACCAGAGAATGAGAGAGATACAGACAAAGAAAGACATAGAGAGAGAGAGAGAGAGAGACGGAAAAAGAGACAGAGAGAGAGAGAGAGAGACAGAGAGAGACAGAGAGAGATACATGGATATACAGACAATGTCAGCAGATGAGGGCCTACGGCCCAACCAGTCTGACCATTTGAGCTTGTAAGTTCACTTTATGTTTTCCTAGAAGTCTGTTGCCCCTTAACCCTGACCTCCAGATTTCCTTTATGTCTATCCCATGCATTCTTAAATCCCGTGAATGTTTCAGCCCCCACCACTTCCTCTGGCAGGGTGTTCCACTTGTCCACCACCCCTTCTGTGAAGAACTTCTTCCTCACGTTTCCTCTGAATCATCTTCTCTCCAACTTCATCCCATGCCCTCTAGTTCTGGAGAGAGAGAAAGAGAGAGAGCTGGAATCATGCCCTGGAAAATCCAATCCAAACTCAAATAACACCATTGATTCTTAAGTGGCTGCTCTTTCCAGTTTACAGCCTGACTAACAGCTTATAACTGGCAAGCAAGTAAAAGACTGTGCCAGAAATATACTTGGGGGTGGGGGGGGGGAGGATTAATCAATGGACTAAGCTATGCCCAGAAACATATCACTATGAACTTGTCTGTACTGAGTGTGTACCAACCTGAAGACTGAAGTGCTCTCATGAGTGTACAAGCAGAAAAGGGACATTTCAAAGACTCCAACTTCCCCAATCCCCCTGCCAGAAACAATGGGGAAAAAAGACTGCCACCAATACTGGCATCAAACAAGAACATAAAGGTACCAATGTATTTGAAAGACACTTGCCTTGCAAACTGCACACAGATGATATATTTTTGGCGGTATTGCTTTAATAAATGTGACTATATTTATTTATTGATTGATGTATTTATTTAGTTATTTAAATTTGATATCTTGGAAAGGAGCACTGGACCAACATGCCCTTTTTCAGGTCTGACCCAGTCCAAAGACACACAAAAGATGGTAGTCCAAAACATAATCAGTGTAATCAACAATGGTACAGAAAACATATAAAATCAACAACAATTACAAGTACAGGTCTCAAATAAATACTGACAATTTAAATCTGAATGAGTTAATGGAAGAAAAGTTAAGCAATGCAATAGGCAGTGCATTCCAAAAACCCTGAGCAGACACAGAAAAAGCCTTGGAGCCTTTTTTGTTTGTTTACACAAAGGAGTAACTAATTATAGTGTATGGTAGGAAATCATCATTTCCTAAGGTTGTTAACCATCATCTGTCCGTTCCAATGTTGTTAACCTATCGATGCTAACTCACTTCGATAGGTTAACAACAGGGATCACTGGCGCATGTGCCACTACAGACTGTTTCAGAAGGCGGCGCGGCAATGAAAGCATAACCGGAATAACGTGCGGCAGTGCCTAAATGTAAACAGTAAGGAGCCTGTTTAATTTTCAAAATTGAAATGTATGGCCATACACTATAAAATATAATGTATGGGCATACATCTGCAACCAGTTTGAACAACCAGCACAAGGTTCACTCTCGAGGTTTACATGGTCGCCATGGCAACCTCTTGCTGGTTAACAAGCCAGTTACTGATGCATGCCCATACATTATCCTCTATGTAAACACTCAGATGATCAAAGAGCAGAATCTAACTGCAAAACTTGAATTCCTCATGCGAGGATGAAACAGTTGAAAAACTGCTTTATGAAACCAAACGACCACAAAAATATTTAATATGTGACACTGGAGAAATCCAGTTTAGTTGGCAATAAAGAAGGCAATAATGAGTTCCGGATGGTGCAAGGAGGACAAAGCGACCTATATTATTATAAAGCTTAGCTAGTCCAGTAGTAAGAAACAAATCAGACATATAATCAAACAAGCATTTGTCAACACTGAATGCTTGCCACTTGCATTGTTGTTGTACCAGGTCTTGCTTATACACATGCTTGCTTTTTATTTTCCCAGGATAGGCTGCATAAGATGCAATATCTCATTTTCAGTGGTGTCCTGCTTTTATACATTTTTAGACTGAATTTACCCAGCATTGGCCAGCTAAGAAGCAATATCTAATTTTCAGTGGGCTCCCACATTTTGACCCCAAATTTCCAACAGTCTTTTTGATGACCTGATATTATGATCAAGACTGGTTGATTTTTTTTAAATCCCATCCAAAAGGTTATTTTACTGTGAGACAGTGAAAACAAGTTTCAGAGGGGATTTGCACAATGACACCTGTCATGTTCAGGAGGTGGGGTAACACAAGGGATATGTTGACCATTAGGAGCCAAAATATACAAAAATAAAGTTATACGAACATACGAAGAAGCCAGCAGGAGAAGGCCATTTGGTTTATCAAGTCTGCTTGTATTGCAGGGTCCGAAGCTTCAGCTAATGTCCCTGTCCTCCCTCATCACTCCTCCCATCCTCCTTACCCATGATCCTTACCTTCCCCCTATGTTTATCCTAGCCTCTCTTAAAGCTGCCCACTGTCTTCAATGAGATGACCTCTTCTGGCAACACATTCCAAGTGTCCACCACCCTCTCTGTGAAGAAGTGCTTCCTGACCTCCCTCCTAAACCTCCTACTCTCCAGCTTAAGACTGCGCCACTCAGGTTAAAGAGATTCTACTTATCCACCCATCTAGACATCTTTTCTCCAACCTTGAGATCCACCAACTTCTTGATCAACCTTTTGTGGGACAAAGTCAAAGGCCTTGCTGAAATCAAGATAGAGGATGTCTACTGCTTGGCCCCTGTCTGCTGTCTTACTGACACAGTCAAAGAAGTCAATCAGATTCGTTTGACATAATCTCTCCTCCATGAACCCATGCTGCCTCACATACTGGAGACCATGCTCCACTAGATATTCCACCAACCTTTCCTTTAGCATGGTCTCCATGAGCTTGCCCACAATGGAGGTCAGACTGTCTGGTCTGTAATTCCCTGGGTCACCCTTGAGGCCACTTTTGTGGAGGAGCACTACATATGTCCTGTGGTACCATGCCTGACTCGAGTGAACAATTAAATAGATTTGACAGTGGCCCTGCCAACTCCTCAGCCATTTCCTTTAGTATCCTTGGATGTACTCTCTCCAGGCCTTGTGATTTGTTCACCTTCAATGCCAGCAGCCCTTCCCTCACTCTAGCCTCTTCTATCACTACATCTGTGTTCCCCTCCCCCCCCACTCCTCTTTTCCCTCCTGAAGGCACTGGTCCATCCTTCTCCCCGGTGAAGACAGAAAAGAAGTATTCATTTAGTATCTCTGCTTTTCCCCCATTATCCTTCACCCACTCCACCTCTTTCTTAAGCCAAACAATCCCTTCCTTCTTGTCCCTTTTCTCAGTTATATAGCGAAAGAAATCATTCTCCCCCTTCTTAATTCCTTTAGCTATCTACAGCTCCTTCTGTGCCTTTGCTCACCAGACTTCCTTACTTGCCTCATTAGCCAACCTTAGGTAATTTTCCCTATCCACTGCTCTCTTGGTCTTCCTGAATATTCTATAGGCCAACCTTTTTTCCCTTACTGCTTTGGCAACCCCAGAACTGAACCAGCTGGGTGCTTTGGCCCTTGTGTTCTTCCCCCTAAGCCTAACACACTCATTTGTGGCAACCAGTATTTCTTCCTTAATGATGGACCACCTTTGGTCAACCCCATATCTGCTCTGATGCTCGCTGGATGACTCCTTAGCACTTCGCCCATTTTCCTGAAGTTCGCCCTCCTGAAATCCAAGATCTTGGTCTTGATCAGGATGCTTTCCCTGCCCATATCTAACTGGAACCACACTGTGCTTTGATCACTTCCACCAAGTGGCTCCCTGACCATTATTTCCTGTACATGCTCCCCATTTGTGAGCACCAGATCAAGAATTGCCTCAGCTCTTGTTGGTTCAGTGATGCCCTGAGTCAGGACCCCACTCTGCAGTCCTTTCAGGATCACCTGACTCCTAGCACATGTTGTTTATGGTATGCTCCAGTCCATCTTGGAAGGTTGAAGTCCCCCATAATTACCATCTCTACTTTTCCCCGCAGCTTCCAATATTTCTGAGCTCAGTTCCCTGTCCCTTTCCTCATCCTGATTGGGTCATCTATAAACCACCCCCAACCTCACATTTCTCCCTCTTTTGGACCTTAACTGAACCCATAATGCATCCACCTCCCCTTCCACTAACTCCTCCCTTGTGAAAGTTATTCAATCCCTGATATAAACTACCACTTCTTCCCGACTACCCTGTCCCTCCTGTACAGTTTATATACAGGGATTGCAGGGTCCCAGTCATGGTATGATGTTGCCCAAGTCTTGGTTACTGCAGCTATGTCCACCCTCCTGTCTGCTAACAGCACCTGCAAGTCATCCATCTTGTTTCCAAGACTCTGTGCATTCAGAGACACCACCCTCCACCTAGAATCTGACCTTCCTTCTCTTCACTCTATTCTATTCACATTTATCTCCTCTATGTGCACTCCTCCACATACCCTTGTTATGTGTTCCTCACCCCCTCCACCCTTTACTAAATGTGTTCTTGCCTCTTCCACCTCCTCCCTCCAGAACTCTTCCATCACTGTGGGGGTGGGGGGGGAGTTCACTGATCTTCTCCTCTCGGAGTCTGTGGGCCTGCACGCTTGCTTACCCCCCCCCAGTGGTTTAAATTAAGTGTAGTGGTTATATATTCCCCCAGTTTGTCCCTGAGTGCCCTCAAACCCTCCCTACTAAGGTGTAGCCTGTCTGGTGAAAAGAGTGCTTTTTTTGACCAGGTCACCTCGTAGTCCCCAATACAGATATACATCTCCTCCCTGCACTATTTCCTCAGCCAGTCATTAAAATTCTCTATTCTTCTTTTCCTGGCTGTGCTGGCCCTTGGTACTGGAATCACCTCTGAGAAGGTCAGTGAACTTCCTTTCTCCCTGCAGATCTTCCATAACTCCCTGCACCTACTTTGCACTACCTCAACCTCCTCCTTAGCTAGGACTTTGGTTCCCAAATGTATAACTAAATTCGGTTTTCCTCCAACCTCCCTTACTATTTCTCTTATTCTTGGGCCCACCTTCCCTGCTGTCATCCCTGGCATACAAGCCACCCTCCTGTTTGCATTTGGGTCCCCTTTCCTTCCCCAGTTAATACCCCATAATTATGGAGTCCCTTATGACTGCTACCCTTCCATCCCCTGCACCTGTGTTCCCTGTCCTTTCCTTTTTACCTTCACTACTAGCTGCTTCCCAACCTAATTGCTCCCTCTGCACCCTGGTGAACTTATCTCCACATCCACAATTTATTCCTTTAACTGTTTTTCCATCTCCCACTCTGCCCCTCCCCTTCTGACTATCTGTATCTACTTTCCATTTTCCCCCCCTCTTCCTTTCCTTTTCTCTCCCTCTCCTCATACTCGACTCCATTTTGGCTGCCTCATCTTCCCTGCCCACCCTGATTAGTTGCCTCTCCCCTTCCCTGTACTCCTACTCTCAGCCCTGGCTCAATCTGTCCTCCTACCTCACCTCCTGCTGCCCCCTCCCTCCTTTCAGACAGTGGTGCAAATCTATTCAACAAATGCACCCCTTAGAATTTTCCACCCTTGATGCTACTTTCACATTCCCACCTCTTTCCCTTACCACTTGCCATTACTCCACCCTGGGCTCCCTAGTCCTCTGAGGAAGAGATACTCCTGTATACTGGGTGCTCCTCCCCACTCCCATCCCCTGACTGATGCCCTCACTCCCCTGGGCATCACATCCTGCGTTTTCCTCCACTGCTTTGCTCCTCTGAGTTCCCACACCATCCTCCCCAGCTCCCATCTAAGCAGCCTTATTTTAGCCCTTAGCTGCTCCAGGCTGTTACACACAGGACACCCCCCTTTATGCCACATCACCCCCAGAAAGACTGCTGTCCCACAGCTATTGCAGTTTACCACTCTCCTGCTTCCTATACATGTACCTATTCCCCCACAGCCTTCCAGACCAGCTTCTCCTACCCTCCAGTTATGCATAACTATAAAATAACTATAACATTCACAAATATATAAATTTCTATCTCACTTTACCATCACAATGTAACAACAATCTCAATAATCTAGAACTCAGTAGGCTGCTACTTTCACTCCCTATAATCTGCAGTTGGTCCAACAAGGTCATCAAGCCCCCCGCCCAAAACTCATTTATCAGCATTGTCTAAAGAAGGGCTCCCTAGATCACGTCAAGGACTTCCTTTTACACTGTGATTGGTCACCTATTGATACCACTAGGTTAGTTGACAGTGCCCTCTCCCACTTCATCACCTGCTTCAATGTCACCTGCGATCACTTTGCCCCTTTTACTAAACTGGCAGTCAAAGGTCCCAATACCACCTGGATAACACCGGCCCTGCTTGACCTGGTGCACCTCCAATGATAACTTATGGCATAAGGCCCTCAAATCTGTCCATCCCACTGACAGGCAACATTATAGAGCTGCCAGGAATAAATGTACCTGGAAGATTCACAAAGCGAAGGCAACTCATTTACAGGAAGTCCTCTCTTCCTCTTGGGGTTCTGGGTGTAAGTTTTGGGAAACATTAAAGTAATTAATGGAAAAATGGTGTCCCTTCCACCATCGCAACTTGACATTAATGGTGCCACCTCACAGGACCCTATGGCCATAGCTAACATCTTAAACTTCTTCTCAAACTTTAGCAGCATCCTCCCATCTAATTTGTTTGACCCCCCACCAAGTCGCCTCCCCTCTCTACCCCTACTGATCCCCTGCTCTTCTGATTCAGGACTTTTTCACCCTCCAAGAGGCCAAACCCTACTTATCTAGAGTCCTGGGTAAGTCCCAGCATAGTGGGGACACTTTAGACCTAAAACTCCTTCACCTGGCTCTTGATATAGTCCTTGTCCCTCTTACAAAAATTCTTAACTTCTCAATCTGGCTTGGCCAGTTCTCCTACCAATGGAAAGTGAGTGTCATCATGCCTATCTTCAAAGGAGGGGACTGCACCTCTCCAAATAACTAATGCCCCATTTCTATTCTCCCCCTCCCCCCAAGGCCCTGGAGAAAATTGTCTCAGACCAGCTCACTGACTGCCTGACTAAATATAACCTCCTTTGCAAAGAACAGCATGGATTCAGGATGGGGCATAGCACCTCAACTGCACTGCTGGAATACACCACCTTACTACACAAAGCCCTAGACCATGGACATCTAGTTGGGTCTGTGTACATAGACCTGACTAAGGCGTTCAACACAGTCAATCACCCTCTCCTACTAGAGTATCTCCTCGCTCTGGGTCTTGCTTCCAAACCCATCTCTTGGTTCGAAAGCTGACTACGTGGTAGATCACAGATGTCAAAATAAACTCCACTCTATCTGACAGTCTGCCGGTTCACTCTGGCATCCCCCAGGGATCCATACTAGGGTCATTTCCCTTTGGCTTCTTTCTAAATTCTCTCCCAAAAGCATATTCTGGCCAAATGCTTCTATACGCGGATGATGCAGTTATCTTGTGCAGTCACCGTGACCTCCACCCCCTTCAGCTTGCCCTCCAGAGTCTTTTCTCTGAAATGGAAACATGGTTCTCTGCCAATACACTGCTGTTAAATTATAAAAAAACAAAGTCTCTCGTCTTCACTCATCATCAAAACAAATACAGGGGCACCCCCTGTGCGTACATAACTGTCAAAACTCACAGCTAGAACAAGTGATTTCCTTTAAATATTTGGGTGTTACCTTTGACTCCTCACTAAACTATTGTGAACAATTAAGGGATATTTGGAATTGCATAATCAAGAGTTAGATTAATTGAATTCTAACATTTTGTAAGCAATTAGGATTTTCAGAATTGAAGGTCAGACATCCTAGTTCCTTTAACGGTTCAAAAGCTGGACTCCTGGTTCAGCAAACCTCAGAAAACAAATATACTATAGTAAATGTTGAGAGCTGGGAGAGGCCAACATCCAATCATGGCTAAAATACTCATCAGAGATTGGATAGACAAGGCCCACTCACCAATAGATAAACTTTTTTTTTTTCATCAACATTTTATTAAGAGTTTAAACATAGTTCCATAAAATACAAAAAACAAACAATTCTGACACCTCCAGTCATACCTAGCCAGAGTAAAAACTCCATGGAGATACAATCTAAGTACCATAAGTAAATAACCCCCACAGATTATCAAAATCTCCCCTGACCCCACTGCCCATCCCACTCTCCCCCCAATAACTAATGCTAGAACCTTCTATAAAGGATCCACACAAGGTCTAACATTAGCCATCGACAGCCAGTCTCTGGAACAGAAGGACAGCCAGTAGCCTGCAAAACGTGAGGTACAGGGTCCTAATTACCACTGCTTTCACTTCCTCTGGGGCAGCCCCTTCCTCCCCAAATGCTAGTTGTCCTGGAACGTACTGAAGGGGGAATCCAGTTCCTCCCATGCAGGATAGAAATCTGCATAAATGCAAGGAAAGGTCCCCATACCTTTAAAAACATATCCGGTCTGTGCCCTGCAATGTACAACATTCTTTCAAAACCCGTTACCTTCAACATACATTCATACCATTCATCCAGGGAAGGAGTGTCTGGTCACCGCCATCTCTGAGGGATCAATCTCTTGGCCTCGGTGATGGCTGTGAGGAGCCAGGCCCTCTGACAGCTTTCCAGATGACCCAGGACCCCGGTATTCCCCCAAATCAAAAGAGATGCATCCCATGGGATCTGCTTCCATGGTACTGTCCCTAATATCTCCTGAACCCTCTGTCACCATCTCCTTAAGGCCAGATATTTCCATAATATGTGAAGCAAAGACCCTCCCTGACTATTGCAGTGCCAACAATTCGAGTGTGGGAGGAGCTGCATGTGAAACAGAACCTCAGGAGTTCTATACCATAATAAAAGAGACTTAAGATGCATCAACTTCCCACCTGCATCCCTGACCTGACCATAAGCATTCCTCCATATTTCCCCCACTCCTCGTCTTGAAGCTGTTTCCCCAGGAGGCCCTCCCATTTCCGTTGGATACCTGAAATAGCTGGTGCTACATAGTCTCGTACATTACGATAGATCAACACCACCTTTGGAAGAGTCCAGGGCCCCTGTGTCCTACCAAGGATCCCCAAAATGACCGCCCATCCCCTATTCTCTTCCCGATCTCCAGCACCCTGTCCTAAGCCATGTATAAAATGCGTAACTGGAGAAATTTCCCATTGATCCTCCTTGGACAGATCCGCTTGCTCTTGGAGTTCCTGGAAGGATTTAAAAGAGCCCGTCAGGCCTGAAAAAAGGTCCCACACCCTCGTCAACCCTCCCCCCAACACCTCTCCCAAAAAAGTGTCTGCCCCCTATGGCAACCCCCTGGTTGCCCCATAGGGGCCAATAAAATATTGAACCCCCCCCATTGGGAACCTAAAGATCTCTTGACTTGACACCTAATGCAAACGAGATAATCCATAATGGCCAGTCACGCCGAAGGTAGTTTGGTGCCCAACAAGCAAGACTCCAAGGGGTAAAGGAAATACTAATCCCACTCTAGCTTGAGCCACCTAATCTGATCTGTGAATCCTTCACCATGCATCCACAGCCAAACCAGCTGTAGCCCTAATATAAGATAATAGCCCTTAAACCAAGGGGCAGCAAACCCCACATCACCATACGGCACCATTAAATGGTCCCTAAATATCCAGGGTTTCTTCCCATCCCAATAGAAACCACATAAGACCTGGTCCAACTGTTTCCACCAAGATTCAGGAATTTTCAGAGGTAGGTAATGGAGAACATACAACACCTTTGGGGTAAACATCATACGCACTGCATACACCTTACCCCATAAAGACAGCTGTAGATGACACCATCTAGCCACATCCCCTTCAAGGAATCCGATAGGAGTAACAGATTGAGAGAGAGCCAGTCCATCAACTTAGGAGAGATATGTATCCCAAATATGTTATCGAGCCTTCCGCATACTTGAATCCACCTCCTAATTGAGGAAGATTCTGAGTACTTTGACCCATCGGGCCTATACAGGTCATTGCCCAGTTATTTTTGAGCCCAGATAAACCCTTAAACTACTGCAACAAGTGCGCCAAGTAGGGAAGAGAAGCAGACACGTCTCCAAGTGTAAGCAAGATATCATCTGCAAAAAGCATTGTTTTGTACACTTGAGACCCCGCCTGCATACCCACAGTCTCCTCTGTATCCCTGATCTTCTGGGCCAGGGGCTCTATGGCCAGTATAAATAGTGCTGGGGAGAGGGGGCATCCTTGCCGAGTCCCTTGTGACAAATCAAAAGCCGGAGATAGTTTGCCATTCATCAAGACCGAAGCCCTAGGATTTTTGTAATTGAGTCGAACTCAATGGATAAAGCTTGGACCAAAACCAAATTTCTCCAGAACTGCAAACAAATATGGCCATTCAATGGAAACAAAGGCTTTTTCTGTGTCCAATCCCACCACCGCAGAAGTTGTAGAGATTGATGGGGACACCCCAGAAAGATCTACCAAGCGCTACAGGTGATCCGCTCCATCTCATCCTCCAACAAATCTGGCTTGGTCCGGAAGAATGAGTTGGGATAAAAAGGGAGCAACTCGGTTAACCAAAACCCTGGCCAAGACCTTATAGTCCACATTCAGGAGTGATACTGGCCTATAATTCATACAAAGGAGGGGGCCCTTGCCTTTTTTAGGCAGAACCGAAATAACAGCATTATATATAGTCTGAGGAAGATGACCCCCCCATCCAAGCTTTGTCTGATACCACTGCAAACAGTGAGAGAACCTGATCCTGCACCACCTTATAGAATTCTACTGGGAATTCATCCGGACTCGTGCTCTTCCCTACCTGAAGCTGCCCTATCGCCGTTCTCACTTTCTGTTCTGATATCGGCTATTCCATAGAGTCTCTCTGGGCTGCCAACAGCTTAGGCAATAACATCGAATCCAAGAAGGCCTGGATTTCAGTATCCCTGTTGCCCGAGGATATTGAAAAGTACAGGTTCCTATAAAAGGTCTCAAATTCCTTGTTGATCCCCTCCAGATCCAGAACCAAACCCTGGGGCATTCGTATTCCCGGAATCATCCTATCCGTCTCCATCTTCTTGAGCCTGTATGCCAAGAGACGCTCCGCCTTCTCCACCCATCCCAGAATATTTGACAGGTATGATACAGGCCTAACTTGGCTTGCTGAGAAGTCAGAACATTAATCTGGAAACGTACCTCCCTCATTTGCCTGATCAGCAATGGTCCCACATCTTCTGCCTTATGCTGAGCCTCTCCAAAGTAGAAAGCTGGGCCATAAGAGTCCTCAGCTGTTCTGCCCTCTCCTTTTTTTTTAGCAGAAGAATAGGCTATTAGCCTGCCATGAATAAATGTCTTCAACCCCTCCCAAACTCACTGAGAAGACACCTCCCCTGTATGATTAGCTTGCATATAGTTAGAAACCTCCATCCAAAGCCATTCTCAGAAGGAGGATTCCCTTAAAAAGCTGACATTGCAGTACCACCTATTTGCCCTATTAATGTCCTGGCCACCCATACATGTCCACATCAATGGCGCATGATCTGAGATTACAATGGGTTCAATGGTACATTGTTGTGACCCTTGCAGAAGTGCCTGTGAAACCAACCATAAATCAATACGGCTGTACATCTGATGCACTGATGAATAATACATATAATCCAACCCTGCTGGGTGGTGTAACCGCCATACATCCCTAAGCCCCCTATCTACCCTCAATTGTGGCAAAGCCTTCGACCCTGGGGTGGCTGAGTGGGCAGACACTCCACTGCGATCCATTAGGGGATCAAAGACATCATTAAAGTCCCTCCCCCCACAATCACATAACCTTCACTCTTTACCAGTAATATCTGAGAAAGGCCATTAAAGAAGGAGGTACCATCCTCATTAGGTGCATAAATTGAGACTAAACTATATAGTTGTCCATCCAACATACCTGACACCAACAACCATTGAACCTGAGGGTCCCGTGACACTGACTTTGTTGTCCAATTCTGCCCATGGGCTATTAAAATCAGCACCCCCCACTTATTGGATGAGTAAGAGGCTGCAAAAACTGTACCCTTCCACACCATTTGAATCCTTGCAACATCCTTACTAAGGAGATGGGATTCTTGTAGAAACACAATTTGACCCCCTAAATGCTTAATATGCCCCAGGATCTTCCTTCTTTTGATTGGCCCATTCAATCCCCGCATGTTCCAGCGCACAAAGTGGTATACCACCATCCTAAAATCCTCTTGATCTTCTACCCTCTTCCTGCTCCTCCTGGGTTCTCCCCCTCTGACCCCCCATTCCAGAGACTTGGCCTTCCCCTGCTCCTAGTGTAAAATTTCACAACAACCAAGGCATGAACCAACAAACAACCCCCATCCCCCCTCCCTCCTACATAAAGAACTATGTACAAACCAAAGAGGGAACAATCCACCCCCGTTCACTAGCATGTCCTTTCCCAGTACTCTCTGAGCCATGTGCTCCTCACCTTTGAACCCCTAATTTAGCATCCGACAACTACTACTAATCCCCTCTCAAAATCACAGTCCCCACATAATAAACATATCATGGTACACCCCTAACACATTCAACATTACCCCTCCATCCCACATCATCCCCCCCCGACCCCCAATCTGCACAGTAGTGACTTGCAAAAGAGCCCCCTGAGATATCCAGCAAGGGAATACACCAAAGTTTGAGCCAAAATGAGTTAACCCCTGCCTCTCAGTCCATTCTTTAATATGTTGTTTTCCACTTCTGAAGGTTGCCTGTAGTGAAGAGTCTCACCACTGATCCCACATTGACCATCCACATCTGTGGAGAGAGAAAAATAGGAGACAAAACAACCTATCAGCCCCAACCCCTGCTAATAAACAATTAGACCCTTATATCTTCTCCCTTATGATTCCTCCAAACCCCACCGGAGCATATCTAAGAAGGCTGTTCCTGGGTCTTCCCCTTCCCTTCCTTCAAGTCTCTCCACCACCCTTCCCTATCAGTGCCATAAATCCAGCCTCTGGGCCTCAAATCCCATAACCCCGTAGTATCACTAGCCTCTCAGTCCTCTCCCAGACCCCTCTTCAGCCCTTCCCCATCCCTAGTCAAATCCACCCACGGTCAGACCACATGATGCAGGCAGCCTGGTGCTAGCTCCTTTTGGTGGCTCCAGCCACCCGACAACTTTTCTGTCAATTTTCTGAGCTTTCAAAAAATTACAAAAATTGGAAACTCTGCTCAGAAGGCATCTGAAGTGTCTAAGTATCTCCTGTTTTGGCAATTCCTTCATGGAGGTAGAAATGAGGAGATCTCTACCAAAACGCACCCCACCTACTACGCCAGAGAAAGGTCTGAAAAAGCATAGGGCTGCAAGTGCTACCGACACAGAGAGGACTGCTACCGCTGCTTCTGATCAGGAGCCTTTCACCCTAGCCAGATTTATGGCTGAATTTAGGCCATTTAAAGAAGAATTAAAATCCCTGACTATGGAGATAAAGTCGATGGCGCACGTATTAGAGGATATCTCTAGGAGAACGACTGCTTGGGAAGCTTGCATATTTTCTCTTGAAAAGCGCATGGATAAAGCAGATCTAGAGCTTGTGGCCACTAATCAAAAACTTGCCAGGTTGGAAAGCAAAATAAAGGATCTGGAGGGGTGCTCCCGCAAAAACAACGTGGTAGTGGTTGGGCTACCTGAGGCAGCTGAAGGGCAAGATGTCATTCTATTTGTCCAAAAATTCATCGAGAGTCACTGGTCCCAAGTACTTAATTGAGAGGGCACATAGGGCTCTCAGACCGACCCCTTCAGCCAGAGCTCCTCTGAGACCTTTAAGTTTTAGGTTATTGAGCTACTTGGAGCTCCAACATTTTCTAACTAGGTCCGAGAGTTGCAGGAAATTCGTTGGGAGGATGCCAAAGTGAGGATTTCTCAGTATCTCCCTGCTTCTGTCCGACTGCGTCGCAAGGCCTTTCATCCCCTTGTTTCTAAACTTATTGCCGCAGGGGTTCGCTTTCACATTAGCTACCTGACAAAACTGCAAGTTCTCGTAGCTGACACATGGCACGGGTATGAAGATCCAGAAGCAGCTCACACAGATCTCAAGTCCTTGCTGCCTGATCTCTTCCAAAACGCATAACTCTGCCTATCTCTGGTGACTTCCATTTTTCTGTCCAGTTCAGACAGCCTGGGATGTCCTGAAGATTACTTGGGATGCGGGACATACATTGAGTGATACCTCCTGGCTATTTTGTTATTGAGCACTCAGTTTCATTAATAGACTAATACTCTTTTGAATCTCTAGGTGGACTACTTATTGCTCCTGAGTTAAGGGACTTACTAGTTCGTGGCCACGGGTTATATCCAATTTGCTTTTTAAGGAGGATGAACACGATTATCTTTTGAAGCTTTATTGTTCACTCCAAACTAGTAAAGGCATTTAAAGAACTTTAAATCGGTATCTGCATACATTGGTTTGGACAGTGCCTTATTTTGTCCACTAGAGGGCTCTGAATGTCTATTATCTCAATAAGCAGAACTGTATATTTATTCCTAGAATCGTTAGTTTTATTATTTTTTTTTTTTAGCATCGTTTCTCATTTTAGGTATAGCCTTGACTGAATACAAATATTTTAAAGCTCATAGATTTGATGTTTTATGATAAGAATGTTGTGCAGGGAGCCAGCTGAGCTTAACAATGTTGATATTTTGAGGGTGTTCATGATGTTTAGGCTACAACTGCCCCCTTCATAATTCACTCAGTTTGATTCCTTCTCACTGGATTTATTTTATGTAATACCTAGTGGCTATATTTAGTGTTTTTTCAAGATGCAGACACAATTAGAGGTAATTTTGGATGGCTGGAGTGAGGGAGCTTTAGTGAGGGTATACTGCGGAACACAGTCTGCATTAGATTAGGGAGTGGGGGGGCTGGGAAACCTGTTTAAGTTAATCTCTACACTTAGTAGATGTAGGTTTTTGGGATTCAAGGGGGAATGGTGAGTTAATAGGGATAAGAGGGTGGGATGGGGCTTCAACAGTCATAAGGAGGGTTAGATCATTGGTATATTTTGGGAATATTCTGAACACTTTGCACTTACTCTTTTTAATGCGTGCGGCTAATTGTCTTAAGATTGCTACTTGGAATGTTAAAGGTCTCCGACAAAAACTGAAACAGTATAAGGTCCTCAAACACTTAGACCTGTTATCTTTAGATGTTATTTTGATACAGGAATCACACCTGTTGGAGTCTGAAGTGATGTGTATGAGGAGACTACAAATTGGGCATGTAATTGCTGCAGAGGGTTCTTCCCAAAGCAGGGGTGCTTTGATATTGATTAATAGAAGGATCCCTTTCTCACTCATCCAAACACTCAGAGATCCACAAGGGCGATTTGTCCTTATTCACTGTACTTTATATACTACGGAGATGGTGTTGGGCAGCCTTTATGGGCCAAATATAGACACTGCGGGCTTCTTCACACAGATGGTTGGAGTTTTATCCTCTTTTCTAGCTCTACCCATTCTTCTAGGAGGTGATATGAACATAGTTTTAGATTCCAGTATAGACCGCTCTACTGGCTGGTGCAAAGGGCTTTCACCTGCCCAACGAGCTTTTCGAGAGCTGGTTGACCAACACGGTCTATGTGATGTTTGGCGAATAATGCATCCCAATGAAAGGGAGTACACATTTTTCTCCCCAGTGCATGCCACAGCATCTTGTATTGATTATCTCTGTTTATACCATACTTTGTTGCCTGGAGTTTTAGATGCTTCCATCCAACCGGGACCTCCCTCAGACCATTCATTGGTAATTTGTCACTTCACCATGTCGTCTCTTCCCAAAAGAGTTACACAATGGAAAATTAACAACCAGCTGTTGAAGGACCCTGCAGTGATCTCTGTTCTTATTAAACATACTGAACAATTTATTGACATGAATACTGACTCCATCTCTAGACCTGACTTTTTATGGTGTGCTGTTAAGGCCTATATTAGAGGGTTATTAATCAGCCTAGCTACGCAAAGAAAAAACACCAAATAATGAATAATCTCCTCTCTCAAATTCATTCATTGGAAATGAATATGACCCCTAATTCATCTGATGTCCACCAACAAAATTTGGCTAAACTAAAAGATGCCTATTTAGAAACTCTGAGAGAAAAGGCGGAATTTGCTATATTACGATCAAAGGCATTATATACAGACCAAGGGGAAAAAGTGGGCTGCCTACTAGCACTCAGAATCAAGCAGCAGGAGTCTGCTAGGTATATTCCATCTATCCGCTCTCAAGCAAATGGCAGTTTAAAAACATCCCCTTTGGACATAGTGTCAGAATTTTCTAGATATTATACAGAACTATATAGTCCTATGCCCAATCCTTCTTTGGAACAAGCCCTGGACGAGTACCTGGCTACATCTGGACTACCTTCACTATCTGAAGCACAGCAAAATCCTCTCATATCTCCATTTTCTGCTAAGGAAATTTCTAGAATGATCCAAAGTTTACCTTCTGAGGAATCCCCAGGTCCAGATGGCTTCTCAGCAAATTTCTACAAGAAGTTTTAAAAACAATTAATCCCTCTCTTAATTCCCTTATTTCAATATATGGTATCAGGTGCAATGGTAGACCCTACTTTGCCCGAAGCCCTGATAGTCCTGCTACTTAAACCCCAAAAGAATCCTGAGTTAACTACAACTTACAGCCCAATATCTTTATTGAATAAGGATATTAAAATATTAGCCAAATTGTTTGGAAACCGAATTAATTTAGTATTGTCAGACCTTATTGGTTCTGAACAAGTGAGATTTATGAAAGGGCGCTCATCGATTGATCACCTTTGCACACTCTAGCATGTTCTTTTGGTCCCCAGAGATGCTCCTTATCCTGCTGCCTTGGTCTCTCTGGATACCGAGAAAGCTTTTGATCATGTTAACCGGAATTTTTTGTTTCAAGCTCTTAAGGCCTATAACTTTGTGTTAGAATTTCAAGGCTGGATAAAAGCTCTTTATCGTACAACTTTGGCCCAGATCACTGCTAATGGAGTGGTATCTAACCTCTTCTCGTTACACTCCGGTACTAGACAGGGCTGCCCTTTGTCCCCTTTGCTTTTCAATTTATATTTGGAATCCCTTATTCGCTGCCTGGTATCCTGTGAAAGCATTCAGGGCATTTTAATTTCAGAATTCAAACTCAAGGTCTCAGCTTACGCAGATTACCTTCTTTTACAGATATCTTACCCATTTGCCTCCATCCCTCCCATGTTATCCCTCATTGAAAAGTTCTCTCAATTATCTAATTATAAGTTGAATTTAGATAAAACTGTGATATTCCTTTAAACCATAAGGTATTTAAAAACACTGTTACCAATTTTGGTCTTTCTTGGAAGCAGGGATTCACTACGATACTTGGGGATTGTAATTTCCAGAAACCCGACTATTATTCAAAAATTAAACATGGATCTTTTGGTGACAATTATTGGTCAGGATTTAGATAGGTAGTCCAAGTTACCCATTTCCCTGTGGAGTAAAGTGAATTTGATTAAAATTAATGTTTTCCCTAGACTTTTTTACCCTCTTGAGCTACTTAATACTTGGCTACCCTTAGATTGGTTCAGCAAAGTGCATGGTCTCATTACTAAATTTATTTGGGCCAACAAACAAGCCAGGATTGCTTACTATAAGCTGGCCGCTCCCAAAGATAAAGGGGGTTTACGACTCCCCCATTTAACCCTCTATTATTGGTCGAGTCATGTAGCCAAATATATCGCTGGATGTCCCCTTTGGAAGAGGTGACTGCCTCTCCCACCACTCCTAAGTGGCTTAAACTAGAAATGTCTCTCATCGGAACTAGTGGTTTAATTCCGTCCGCACTTCTCCATATCAAATCCAGTGTTCTGCCTATTAGCTTAAAAGCAACCCCCATTGAAACCTCCATTAGAATTCATTCCCAGTTATGTGCTTTCCTTAACTATAAAAACACTCAGGACTTATCACGACCCCTTTGGGGCAACCCAAACCTAAAACTGGACAATAAATTAATACCGGTTGGATGGCCACCCCCTCTGGTCAATATATCTTCTGCCCAATTATTGTCAAAAGAGGACGTATGGCTCTCCTCTTCCGAGATCCTAAAAAACTTCAATATTTCCACAAACTATGTCTTTAAAATTTTTCAATTGCGGCACCTACTTATGCAAGTTTTTGGAGTATCCCCCCCCCCCCAGCAGGGCTTTGAATCCTTTCTTAGTTAATTGGGCCCTTTGGTTGATTCACAGCACTCAGTATCCAATCTATACAAAAAATTATATAATTGGGCCTACCCGACCTGTTTCGATCCTGTAACCTACTCGTCCTCTTTTTTCACCATCTGTGAATTAGATTGGAATTCCTTACAGCACAATTCTCACAAATATATCACCCAATATAGGCTCCGCCTTACTTAATTCCATATATTGCACAACCTATATTATACACCCCAGAAATTATTTAAGTTTGGTCTTATTCCGTCACCTGCTTGTAATCGCTGCGAGCAAGCAGAGGGTTCCCTTTATCACATCTTTTGGGCCTGTCTCAAGGTTACACCACTCTGGTCTACTATTCAACAAAACCTAGACCCCCTATTAGGTCTAGATAACCTCTTTACCCCAGAATTTGTCTACTTGGTGATCATAGTGAAATTCCAGTGCTCATAAGAAGATACTATATGGATCTTATATCCACGTCAGTCAAAAAGGTAGTTTTACATCATTGGAAAGACAGCAATGAAATTTCCTATTCTGAATGGCTTGCTGAGCTCCTGGCAAATCTCAGGACAGAGAAAGCTATAGCAAGCCTCAATAACAGACTTGGAAAGTACACATAAATATGGGAACCTCTGCATACTCTGTATTCTCTTTAGTACAATATCTTTAACAGGCGTTCAGTTCCTAGATTTTATTGGCTGTATTAACAGACTGTGTTGAAGAGGGAGGGGAAAGAGGGGATGGTTTGGATGTGTTATGATGGGAATAGTTGGGAGAGGGGTGATGGGTGGAGGGGGAACAGCGTCATTGCTTTTTGTATGTTATGAAAGTGTTCTGATGTCGACTGTTACATGGGGTCTGTTCCCCTATTGTTAAAAATTAATAAACTTTGAATTATAAAAAAAAATCCACCCACGATCCACATTCCCCTAGGACCTCCATCCTCAGGACATCCTTCTAAATGTCTCCCACCTCACACTACCCCGAGGTCAGTTCCCCTCACGTCCATTATAGCCCACACAGAAAAAAACACCTTCCATATAACCCCCCCCATTATCATATGCTCATATACTCCACTTATCCCCAGGATGGTGGTTTCCCAGGCAAATCACTCAGCATTCCTACATTCCCACCCCCATCCATTTGCATCCTGATGAACAACCCTGTCCCCCCAAACTCAACTTATTACTCAGTGTTGAACTACCAGGAAACTTGGCGATTCCCCAGCTCTAATACTCAATGTCACTGCAGCCCCCCACCCCCTGCTTATACCTTATTGCACAAACCTCTCCCCCAAAATTCAACTTAGTGATCATGAATTAAAAATTGAAAATTGAACTGCCCGGTAATTAACACAGCAACTGCCCTTACCTGGGTAAAGGAATTGAACCATAAGTTCAAGAGAAGAAACAACTCCACACCACTGTCAGTATTTCAGTCCATCGAATCCTCCTCCTGGCTGGTCAGTTGAGTTGCCTGGGGCCTGGTCCTTCTCGCTGCTGCCTCCTCTAACTGATCCCATCATTGTCCTATGTCTTTTCCCCTCACAGTTGATCCATTAAATGATTCCCTGCTTGGTCTCCAATCCAGGGGTCCTGATGTGTCTCCAAATTGTTGCAAACATTTCTCAGCTTCCCCCAGTGTCGAGAAAAAATGGGTCCCCTCACAGGCTACCAGTTTAAGAGTGGCCGGAGAACCAGGTAGGCC
Source organism: Neoceratodus forsteri (assembly GCA_016271365.2). NCBI lineage: Eukaryota > Metazoa > Chordata > Ceratodontiformes > Ceratodontidae > Neoceratodus > Neoceratodus forsteri. The sequence goes on along the minus strand of CM057450.1, from coordinate 431,712,086 downwards.
TTCAGGTTATATGCTCAGGCTGCATCAAAGGCCTTCCTGTGCTGCAGTACCCCCTGAGGGAAGTCTTGTCTAAACTGCAACCTCGCACCATTAAAACATATAGCCTTTACCTCTCTAGCACTCTTCAAAATCTGCTGGCAATCCGTGAATCATAGCAGCTTGAAAACAACTGGCCTAGGTCGAGTCAGGCTGTCATTCGGCCGGGAGCCTGTGGGAACCTGATGTGCTCGCTGAATTTTAACTACAGTCCCCAGTTCCCACATCAACCACATTGGAAGCTTCTTTTGGAGGAATCTTATCATACTATCCCTCTCTGATCTCTCTGGCAGCCCAAATAGTCACACATTGCTGCGCCTACTTCTAGATTCTAGATCATCTATCTTATCCCAAACTGCCCGAACATCCTTCTCCAAATGAGAAATGTGTATCTCTGCGGGGGCGGCCCAATCCTCCAGTTGGCCAACTCTCTTTTCCGCTTGATCTATACAAAAGGCCAGAGCTTCTACTGAGATTCTCACCACTGTTAACTGAACTGTGATCTGGTTAAGATCCCCCTGAATTCCTCCCATGAAGGCTTTTATTTCTGCCAGTTCTCAGGCTACAAGACTGGGGGTAGATTCTCTTTCGAACACCAGCTCCGCCATTGGCCCAGCATGCACTTCAGCTGGCGGTAACACTGAAAGTTTGTATTTCTTTTTTTCGCTGCACTCGCTTTGTCTTCTTCCTGGAAATTCGACTTCCTGGCACCCAATTACATTCGTTAAGTCCAAAAAACAACACTGGGCACTCAAAAAGAGGGTGTTTAAGCAGTTTTGTATGCCGGGTGAAAGGAGCTCCTGAGTCCTGCGCCTCTCTAGCTCGGGCGCATCATGTGACTCGATCAATAGAAAAACTTTTAATGTTTATTTAGTTAGTGACATCCAGACAAAATATTGTCCCACATTTCAGGTACACCCCTTCCTCAGGGAATCTGGTTATAAATCTATAAATATATTAAATAATAACTTAATCAAGTACTTTTATCCATCTGTCAAAATTTTTTAAGTAAAATACATTAAAGAGGAAAAGAAGCCACACTTACTAATTGTAGTCTTTCTCTCTTTAAGTTCATTAAATCTTCGTGTGAATCAAAACTCATTTATCTACAAATGTATAATAACATAATACATTTAATATCAGTTTTCATTATCTTAATAATACTAGCTTTATTTTTTAGACATTGTTTAAATCAAACTCACACCTTAAGGACAGCATATCTTTTTCATTTCGTACAGCACTCCCGTTTCTTTTCTTTTTTCTGTCAAGGCCTACAGTAACATGATTTAAACCTTTAAGTCTGCTTATATTTCAATATCAAATATAAAACTCCAAAATATATCAGCCAGGTTTACAAGTATCACCTTGCAAGCTATGACAGCTTATATCTAAGTACATATTCTTGTAATGTCCATCTGTCTAAAAAAAAAAAAAAAACAATACAGAATACTGTAAGTCCAAGATTACGGAAACAACATTCTTCAGTTTAGTTTTGCAAAATATTTTTGGTTGTTTTACCTCCAAGAGTGATATGAGTCCTTTACGGTGTCCGAAAGATTATTAAGATCACTGTGGGTGCCATAGACATCACAGGGCAATGTGGGTATCCTTACTAGATTCCAGAACACGCTCCACTACAAAAGGAGCTGCTTTGCCCCACTTCCTTACCCTTATGATTCACGTGTGCCTGCCCCGGGCATTTTTGAACCCCTCCACTGTTTTTGGCCCCACTACCTCTGCTGAAAGGCTGTTCCAGGTATCTAGCACACTTTCTATAAAGAAGTACTTCTTTTCCAGAATTTACCCACCCCCCATCTTCATAGCTGTCCTCTTGTTCTAGAGCACCTTTTTCCCTGAAAAATATCCCCCTCCTGTACCTTATTAACCCCCTTGAAATATTTAATGATCTGCATCATATCCTTCCTTTTCCTCCTATCCTCCAAGGTGTACATATTTATCTTTTTTAGCCTTCCTCATAGGGCTTTTGATGTAGACCCTGCACCCTTTTGGTAGCCCTCCTCTGGACCACCTCCACTCTGTCTATGTCCTTCCTGAGATGTGGTCCCCAGAAATGGACACATTACTCAAGGAGGGGTCTTACCAGTGATTTATAGAGGGGCAGCACCACCTCTCTCATCCTGCCGGTGATACCCCTTTCTATGCACCTCATCATCCCACTAGCCCTTCTGCCTGCCTTATCACATTGCCTGGCCACCATTAGGTCTTGCGATATGATTACTCCTAGGTCTGTTTCTTGCTTGGTCTTTGTCAATATCACTCCACCCATTTTGTACTCTGGTCTCAGGCTTCTATGGGCCAAGTGTTTTATTTTGCAATTTTTGCACTGAAACACAGCTGCCATACTCTTGACCACTCTTACAGTTTTTGCAGATCCCTGCCCGTCCTTTCCACCTCCCACAGATTGTCCACTCTGTTGCAGATCTTGGTGTCATCCACAAAGAGGCAGACCTTCCCTTCCAATTCCTCCTCTATGCCATTGTGAGGTTCCCCGCAGGTCACACTCCCTTCCTCAACAAGAGGGAGAAAAGCACAACAAATATATGTGCCTCAGTCCTCAGGTCTTGCTCTGTGTGGATCTTTGCTGGACGCAATGGCAGGGGGAGCAGCACTCAGGGATGAGGACCAACTGTGGGACCCAAAGAAAGAAACGGGTGATGGTTGAGGAACAAACAATTCTATGGGAAAAGAAAAACTGGATTTAACTGTGTGTAGAGTGGGTTCTTATTTAGGTCTCTGCTAGAAATCACCTAGTTTTATTAAAACATAAGCAAGATATTGTTTATAAGTGCAAAGCACCTTTTGGTATTTAAAAAGCTGAGATATCTTTTGCACTGTGAGTGCAACAAGGGACCTGATTTTCAAAGCCCTGATACTGACGAACTGTGCTTGTGGCAAGAAGAACTGACACAAGGGGCCCCCTGTGCCACACCGTGTGTCAGTCCTGAGTTTCAAATGGTGCCTGTGCTGACAGGGGGCAACAATATGCCATTGGGGCTTGAGCCATGCCTGAGCCATCCATAGGGCTATTCCACAGTGGAAAGGGGTGTTATGGTAGAACCCAGCTGCAGCATCACCTACTTTGGGAGTTTGGAAGCTCCACAAAAGCCGCTGCTCATGACAGTGCTTAGGCCGGTCAAGGCCAAAACAAAAGCCCTTATACCCTATGACTATATACTGGAAATGCTGAGCTGAGTTAGCCGATCTTCAAAGCAGGAAGTTTCAAACCTGTTTCCATCAATCCAGAAGCATCTGATTCTACTGCTGTAAATTCATAAGACTGTATCCCCCAAAATGAGAAAAAGACAACTACATTGTCAACACAGTAATATTGAAGACCTGAAAATAGCCAACTCCAAGCAAAGACTTGAAATAGTAAACTCCCTTGGCTTCAGTTTCAATGGGGCTGTAAGACTGATGCAAGCTGCAGCAAATGGCAACTTGTGTCAAGCCCGATGCACCAGAAACCCTGCACCCTATTCTGGTACAGGAGGGGTCCCATCACCAAACTCCACAAGGCTGCCACAACTGCTCTCCTGGGTCAAACAAACGGTGCACAGGAGGGGAATGATGAAGGCTGCTGGCAGACCCCAGCCTATGCGTATGAGAGGCAGCCACATGTACAGTGCCATAGGCATGCTCTGCCCCCCCTCCTGACTGACACCAGTGACCATTTCTGGTCATGCCAGCTGCACTGTCATATGAGTACCAAAGTACAGATGGGCATGGATGAGTTGTATATGAGCAAAATCAAGATGCAAAAGCATCTTGGCAGCAGCAGCTTGAACACCCTTGTGTGGGTGCCACTAGTGTCCATGACAGCACCACACCATAGCTGTCCAGGGAGTCACCCATATGCTTCCCTACCCTGATAGTGGTGGTGTAGTGCAGCTACACCATGCCTGCTATAGGCAGCCCCATTGCTGCATACCCAAGCAGCTCTGGTGGTCTGGTGCCAATACAGACATGACTGCCCAGAACCTGCCTGCCAGACAACTATGTGACATGGTGGTACAGAGCAGACACTCACCCTCTACAATGGGCAGCCACCATGCATCTGCCCAGCCTTGGCACATGCCCCCCCACTGAGCACCCACCCATCTCTGGTGGCTGCAGATGCTCCAGTGCAGCCAGTCGCAACTCCATGTGCAAGCCATCCATGCCAGGTGGTTTAAGCTGTATGCCCCTTGCTGCTCATTGTGTCTGGGAAGTATGGGCATGGGTGACAGTGCCATGGCTTCTGGCAGAAACACTGCCAGGTGTCATCAGTACCAGTAGCCCACAGTGGCTTTTACGTGCCTCATCCACTGCCCTAGTACTCCCTGGCTATTGAGGGATCCATTGGCCAGGGAGATGTTGTGGTTCTGGCCACACAAACCAGACCACCTATGGAACACCCAATGAGTCATGCTGGTAGATTGCCATGGCTTGTGGCAGGGAGGGGGGAGAACATGATGGCATAAGCCCTGTCCTGTGCCACATTCCAGGTGGCAGGTGGGGTATGCTGGGCCATGCAGGTAATGGATCACATGGCACAGCCTGCCTCACATTTCTGGACACACGCCTAATAGAGTGTGTGGACAGGTACCTATGGAGTGGAGATGATGGGATCTTAAAGCACTGGTGATGGGTCTGGGAGCCTGAACAGCAGGGTGTGGGGGACTGTTGGAGCTGTGCCAGATCTGTGTGGGACTGCATATGTCGGCATGCCCACAGACAACTGACAGTGCAGGGGCACCACTGCTGCACATGCCCACATGCAGCACTGTTGCTGGTTGGTTCTCAGTGTCTGGGAGGCATGAATGCCATTGGCTCTGGATTCAGTGCAATGGTCCTTAGACTAGCTCTGACTTCGGTATGACCCCCCCAGCTCTATCACCTGGATTCTCATAGGCTTACCAAGATAGAGTTGGTAGGTCCTCCTCCCACACACTGTGTACAAGATCCAGTTCTCAGGGTGGGCCATGTTGCTGGTACAGGGCCTATGAGGGGGTCAGACCTTCATTCAGCCTCTCTGACATTTTCCCCATTTGTCTCCTATGGACAGCGATATAAGGGAATGTGCAAGCTCAGGCACGCTAAGCATGCTGAGGGCATTGCCATTAATGTCTTACCTCCCTTTCAGTGGAAGCACGTAGGGAGAGTGACCCCCCAGCACTGACCCCACCAGAGTGACACACACACAACCTGACAATAGCGCACACAGTCAGCAGTGACACACACCCCACAGCGCACATTGACCAAAGTCTGTCCGCAGACAAGATCCACTGCATGGCACTTGAAGTCTACTGACAGCATGCATTGCAGGGAACAGAGGGGTCAATGGCACAGTGCAGAAGAAGAAGGAGGTGGTGGTGAAAAGGGGATGTTGAACTGGGGAAAGGTAGGCAACCAGTGGTGAGAAGGGGGTGCAGTATGGGTATGGGAGGGATATGCCAGGCATCCCGTATGGAGTCCCATATGCAGTGCGACAGTGCAGCATAATATCTGTCAGACTGCTGTGTCTGTGGATTCATCATTGCAGCCAGTACTGTTATTCACAGGTCCTATGCAACATAGCCACACAGCTACACTGTGCTGTTGGGAGGGGGGCTCTTGGCGGTTCGCTCCTGGGGGTGATTGCCATGTGGTGCATCGCTACATGGCCAGTCATGGTGGTGGCCATTGGTGTCCATAGGGATGTACATTGCCATGCATCGCTGTCCTGTCCATCGGGCCAGTGCGCATCGGGGTACTCTGCATCGGATCTGCGGTGTCACTGTGGGGAATGTTAGCGCTGTTCCTGTCACTCATCTGTGGTGCTTACCCTTTGAGTAACTCCAGGTGTACTACCAACTGGGGTCCTGCAGGTGGTAGTGGAGTACCATAGCTGGCTTCCCTCCCTTCCCAGAAAAGGATAGTGTCCTCTGGATACTCAGTCCTCCTCCCCCCACTGGCCCTTTGATGACTCAGGTTTGGGGCATGAACACAGTCACAGGCATCACAAGTGGTAACTCTACTACTGCACCTATGGGGCAGTTAATCTCCTATTTGTTTGATCTGACACCCTGATTTAATATAGCTGGGACATTTTACAAGATTAATACTATGCTATAAGTAAGTAACTTTTTCAATGAAAAATACCCATTTCTCTGCTGTTTGGCCATTTTAAAAGCAGCGTACCGTATGGGGACTGGGACCAGAATGGTATTAGTGGCAATTTGTTCTGAATACAGCTCTCTTGGCCCAATGTTGTACTCTGTATTTTGTGTCAAGTAATGCAGAATAATACATGAGATTACAGCAAAAATAACTGGCCATCACCATTAAAAAAACTGATGGCCATTTATTACACAGCTGATAGTGCTGAGTGAAAGGTACAGTACTTGACATTTCAGTCTGTTATTTCTGCAACCTACTTTTCTTGCTTTTATGCCACAAATGAAATAACTTATGTGTATAGACTTCATGCACCTTATGCCTGCACTAAGAACTTTAAATTAACAAAAATGAAATACATAGAGAATAATGGATAGGTAAGTGTGTGTTATTGATTTCTTTCACACACCTGAGGTGTATGATGACCCATAAACCTCCAAAGCAAAGCTCGAGAGGTTTATGTGGTCATCACACACCGAGGGTATGTGAAAACATTTCATAACATCAGACTTACCTATCCTTTATTTTTTTATAATTGCTGGTGTGGAGGTTTAGACTGTATTTCTAGCAACTTGAAGAAAAATATTTTTTTAGCTAGAGTGCAGTTTTATTTTTGAAGAAATTGAACTGTACATGAATAAAACACAGTTGAAAATAATGCTGTTGATATACTTTTTGTGAAACAATGGAATGCAACAGTTTCTTTGGGGAATGTCATATCAACTGGATTTCGGGTTATTCTGAAGTGTCATAGAAACATAGAAACATAGAATTTGACGGCAGATAAGGACTGCTTGGCTCACCCGGTCTGCCCATTTCCCTACCTGATGGATAAGCTGCAGATCCTAGTTAACCAGCAGCCTACTTCTTCCTACCCCCACCACCTAGAATTGCCTTATGACTGTCCCATGCATGCTTGAATTCCACCACTGTTTTGACTCCACAACCTCCTCTGGAAGGCTGTTCCATACATCCACAACTCCTCTCTGTGAAAAATATTCTTAAATTACCTCTGAGCCCCCTTCTATCTTCAAATTGTGCTCCCTTGTTCTTGCACACCTCATTTTGAAAGATGCTACCCTCTTGGACTTTGTTGATTCCTTGAGGTACTTGAAAGTTTCTATCATGTCCCCCTCTCCTCCTTTCCTCGAGGCTATACATATTAAGCTCCTTAAGTCTCTCTTCATATGTCTTCCGGTGCAGACCCTGCACCATTTTAGTTGCCCTCCTCTGGACAGCTTCCATCCTGTCTATGTCTTTCTTGAGATGGGTCTCAGGACACACGCAGTACTCAGATGTGGTCTCACCAGCTGTCTGTACAGAGGGATAATAACTATGTTTTCTACTGGTGATGCCTCTCCCTATGCATCCCAGTATCTCTCCAGCCCTCCTTGCTGCCCTGTCACATTGCTTGCCCACCTTTAGGTCATCTGATATGACTACCCCCAGGTCCCTTTCCTTTTTTGTTGTTGTTAGTATCTCACCCCCCATTGTGTACTCTTCCCCTGGGTTTTTGTTCCCCAGGTGCATTACCTTGCACTTCTTAGCATTGAATCTAAGCTGCCATACATTTGACCATTCCTCTAACGTTGCCAGGTCCCTTCTCATCCTTTCCACCCCACCTTGTGCATCAACTCTGTTGCAGATCTTTGTGTCATCTGCAAAGAGACATACTTTTCCTTCCAGTCCCTCTGCAATGTCGCTTATAAAGATATTGAAGAGGACCGGTCCTAATACTGAACCCTGTGGTACCCCACTGCTAACCCCCCTTTTTTCAGAGTGGACTCCATTTACTATTACTCTCTGTGTCCTATTCTCCAGCCAATTCTTTATCCAGGCTTCATATCATATCAACCTGATTTCGGGTTATTACTGCATTTGAAGCATAATAACTTGAATATGTTTGATATGCATTTTTAACAAAACAGTAATCTGGTTGATACCTATGGTCACCAGTAATTATATTATAACAAAAACTTTATGGCCCGGATATTCAAAAGGGTTGCGCTATGCGCAATAGGGTTGGGCCAGCGCAAGTCCGGAAATGCGCCATTCTGTGATATTCAGCGGGAGGCAGTTGCTCCACTGAAAACATGCTGAGCAACAGCACAATGCAAATGAAGGCATGCGTAACTGAAGGGGGTGGATCCATGCATAAAGAGCGCAATGCGATATTCAAAGGCTTGCGCAATGCGCAACAGTGGATCAGCAGAAGGTGCTGCCACGCGGAAATGAGCCAAAATAAAAGGCTCAAGGAAGAGGTGAAGAACCCGACAGGGAATGCTCATGAGAGCAGCAAGGGAGAGTAGGCCACAGCAGCAAGCCAGGGAATAGGCAGGACATAACAGTGGCAGCTGAAGGCGTGTGGGGCCACAGAGCACGGAGGCCGTCAGTGTACCCAGTGCAGTGGAGGTAGCAGTCAGGACAGCGGGGGGAACAGAACAACAACAGCTGGGGGGGGACACAGGCCAGGGAGATGGACAGTGCCACCTTCCACATGGAAGCTGTAGTGAGGGGGGTGAGAAGGCATGCTGCAGGGGGACATGGCCGTGGAAGGGCCCGTCGGCGGTACGCCCCCAACAGGCAGTACCGTGCCTGAATCAGCTTTGAGCTGTATTCAGATGTTGAGATTGTGGGCCGGTACTGCCTGAACAGGGCAATACTGAGGCGGCTCTGTGAGCTGTGCAGTGATATGACGCAGGCACCCTCACGATGGAGTCACGCTCTGTCAGTGGAGACAAAGGTAACAGCCTGCATGTGTCGGCTCGCCACGGGTACCTTCCAGAGGCCAACAGGGGACACTACAGGCATAACACAGTTGGCCACGTCATGCATCCTCACCCAATTCCTCAGCACACTGCTGCCACATGCTGCGGAGTACATCCATTTCCCCAGCACCGTGGCAGAGTGTACAGCAAACATGCAGGAGTTCCACAGGGTAGCACTTATGCCTGGCATGCTAGGGGCAATGGACTGCACCCATGTGGCTATTCGCACGCCACCTGGCCCCGATGGGGCCACATATCGCAACTGGAAGGGGTTCTCTAGTGTTAACTGCCAGGTGGTGTGTGATGCCAGTGGGCACATCATCAATGTCTGTGCCACACACCCTGGTGGAGCACATGATTCATTCATATGGTACCAATCTGCACTGTGCCATCGATTCGAGAGTGGGAACATCCCCACAGGACATCTAGTGGGTGAGTATGCATGTAGGAGTGGCAAAGTTGGGGCAAGGGTGGGAAAGCCACAGGTGCCACGGTAGTGGCACACAGGGCTAGGGGCAATATGGACCTGAACATGACACTACTCTCCACTATCTTCACACAGGTGACAGTGGATACCCACTCCATCCCTGGCTGCTCACACCCTACTGGCGCCCCATGACCCCATTGCAGCAACGCTTCAATGAGGCACATGCCGCCACACACAACATCATCGAGCGGGTGTTTGGAATGCTGAAGGCACACTTCCAATACCTAGACACCTCCGGCGGTGCCCTACAGTACAGCCCCTCAAAGGCCTGTGGGATATTCCTGGCCTGTTGTATCCTGCACAACATGGCCAAAGACTGTGAGATAGCCATACAGATCAAGGAGGGAGACAGCGATGGGGACGCCGGTGACGCCGGTGATGATGAGGATGAGCAGCCCCCCCTTGGACATCGTGACCCCCGACTGATCCGGCAGGCCCAGCTGCACCGGGACACCATCACAGAGGAGCATTTCACACAACACAGGTAAGTCATTTGACCATGTGCAACCAACACTGTCTAGGCACAACCCACATACACACAGGTTAACACACTAGGGGCGCATGACGGCAAGGGAAGTGGAAGGGTACAGGCACACAAACACACCTTCAGGGAGGGGTGAATAGTTACACGCTACATGGACACACACACACACACACACACACACACACACACACACCAGGCACACAGTGCACAGGGGCAGTTGCACAACAGAGCAGGAACAGACATGTCAAACACACAGATCCACAGACCACCCCCACCACTTGTACTGTCCATGTATGTGTGTCAGATGCTGGGCACCCTTGCACCTTGGTGTACAGTACAATGCAGGCATCATGCACTGCAGCACCTATGGACAGCGGTTGGGTGGGTGTGCAGGTGGTCCGTGTGTTGCGTGTTCGGCAGGGCATCCACCGGTGCAGTGCCCAGCAAGACACACATTGCACACAGGGCAGCACCAGACAGAGCCCGCACTGGGAGACAGGTCAGTCAGATGGCACTGAGCCACAGCCATCACGGATGCATGGGCAGCCCCGCCGTGACCCAGCCGCACTGGCAGGCTGAGCATGGGCCACATTGGGTGGCACCAATGGACCACCAGGGGTCCCACTGCGCGAGCGCGACCTTGTCTGCACAGGGGTCTGCAGCATGCCAAACATACCTGCACCAGGGGTGCTTGGGATGCCCACAGCAGAACCCGGCGTCGACAGGCTGGGTGTCACACAACACTGGGAATGGGGAGTGGAGAGCGTACTGCGTGGGGTGCGCGGTACAGGGGCACCTGACTGGGTGTCTAATGTGGCCACGACAGCGACCAATGCCTGGGTCATCCTGTCTATGGCTGCGGTCACATCCAGCTGCATTTGGACCATCTCTGCCAGGATCATTGCATTGTCCCTGCTGTGCCGCTCCACAGCCACACACAGTGCCTCCACGGACGTTGCAACCCGCATCTGCTGCTGTACTGATGCCCGCAGCAGGCGGGTGTGCTTGTCAAACGGGTCGTCTGCCAAATTGGTAACCTGTCCCCCAAGGGATGGAAGGGCCTGATGCTCAACACCCCTTGAGGGTGGGCACTGTTCACCAGGACCAAGTATGGGCATGTCAACAGGTGGTGTGCATACGCCACCGCTGAATCCTGTACCCCCAGACCCGGTGGGTGACTGCCGCTGCTGCTCCTCTGCCTGCTGTGCCCAAGGGACCAGTCCTTCCAATGCTGTGTCCGCAACAGTGCCAGGGACCTGCACAGCCACCGGTGCTGCCCCACTGGTGCTGACAGGCACAGCCTGGGACTGTGCTGATGTGCTGGCACACATGTTGGAACCTGCTAGGTCCATGGGCATGGGCTGTCCTGCTGTGTGTCCATTCTGTGACACACGCGTGTCACTGCCCATAGAGGCCATTGCATCATCAATGGTGCAGGTTCGTGCCACAGCCTCAGCCACAGCGTGCTGGCATGCTTGCATGCCAGAATGCTGGGACACAGGAAGGACACCCCCCACACCTGACTCACCGACATTGGAGCTGGCAGCCAGGCGTGCACACTGGTGCAATGCACACCGGCTACCAGCAGAGGTGGATGGACCCTCCTCCAACTCTGGCTGCATGTCCACAGTGCACGGGCCCACCACCACTGTCCCCTGCAGGCGCACAGGATCTGTAACAGAAAGTGAGAACAAGTTAGTGCATGGGATCAACCTCCCCCCTCACCCCCCACCATGTCATACCGTGCAGTGATGGGCTTCCACCTGTCTGGAAGCCACCACCTGGAATGCCCTCGATGGCACTGCGCTGCATGGATGCAGCAATACGGTCCTCCACCGGGGTCAGATGCGCCACCTCTGGCTGGCCCCCACCTGTGGCAGCACGTGCCGCCCTGAGTGCTGCCACCTTCTCCTTAACCCGTCTCCTGTCTGTCCCCACCTTCTTCTTATATTCCTGCACGGAGCGCTGGTGGCTTCTGTGCGGGTTCCGCGATGGCTGGTGAGCTTCGCGTTGCAGGTTCACGTTCTTGATACCCCCTCCCATGCAGCAACCTTAGGTCCTGAGGGTGCCCCTCAGTTCACTGAGTAGTGGCTTCTCATCCAGGTAGGCCTCATGAGGTGCCTCTGTTTCGCCTTTGTGAGTTGGGCCTCCTCTTCCACCCACCATCTTCCTCCTCACCCAGTCCTTGCTCGGCCATGTCAGGGTCTGTATGGGTGGAAGAGGACACCTGTGACTGTGCAGTTCACAGCATTTTCCCATGACCATGGTCCATAACATCAAACAGCATGCAACCCACCTATCACCTGCAGTAACCAGATGTGGCCACTGCAGATCACTGTCGCATTTATAGCGCAATGCATGCAAATCAGGAGTGGAGCAACTTTAATGGGATGCAAATCGCGCCACTGCGCCTTTGAATGGCTGATCAGCTGATTTGCATATGACGGCTGAATATCACGCTGTTGCGCCTTGCACAATACGGTTGGGCTGGCTGAGCCTATGGCGCAATTCTGTGACTGCGTAGTACACAGCACCACACATGCCCAGGTACCTTACGCAGGCATCTGCTGTGCTGATTACGTGCTGTGCGCGGTCAACTATTCATGACACGGCCACCATTGTGTCAGTGGCGCTACAGCGCTGGTCACCACATGGCGCTGTGGCACTACCTGGCACAATGTTCACTGTGGCACTGGCACGCAGGTGACTGCTCGCACTGGACATGTAGACGTCCGATGGCGCTGTGCGTGGCCTTGCGCCACAGACATGACCTTGTGCCCCGACCTTTGCCCCCTTGGCGCTGTACTTCTGGCATGTGTGCAGCTCTATTGCGCTGTTCGGTAACAGTGCAACAGGGACCGACAGCGCTGCCTGAACAGCATGATAGGGACAGATGGGGTTGTATTGCGTAACATTTCCACGTGGGTCTGCCGCACTGTGGAGCGCCATATTGCCTACTATCAAGTTGCTAGCATGGCACGCAGGAGAGCTCCCCAGTGGAGTAGCTTGGAGGTGGCCAACCTAGTGGCCGTGGTTGAGCCTCCACTATGGGCCACTGTTGGGGGAACCCCTAGACTTGGCCCACACCCAAGTGTGGCAGCAGGTGGTCACTGCACTGGAGCAGGTCACAGGGCAGCGCAGGACAGCAGAGCAGTGCAGGCACCACTACAGTGACCTGCGCAGGAGGAAGCAGGCACTGCTGGCACGCCTCAGGTCCCATGCCAGGAGGGGCATTGTGCCTAGGCCAGTTGGGTGACCCATCTATGCACCTGTATTGTCCGCAGGGGTATGACAGTGTATTGGGGCCAGAGCATGGGGGAGGGTTGTTCCATGGTTGGCTGTGTCAGTGTTTGCAGGTGTGTGATGCATGGGTCTGGCTGTGTGGGCAGGCACACTCATTGGTGCAGGGGTCTGTCTGCATTTGGATCTCACTAATGTGCTTCTCAACATTTGTTTCCCACAGGCATGGAGGAGCGGAGGAGGGCCCAGACTGAGTCGCACAGGGGTGCTGCAGGGGTGGCCGGTGGAGGAGGTGGCAGTATGGGCCCACAACAGCAGCAGCAGCATCATCTGCAGCAGCAGCCGCCACAGCAGCAGCAGCAGCGGCTGGATGAGGGTGAGTGTCATTACATCATGGATGCTATTGCGTGCAATGGGGGGGATGGGGCATGGCCACCATCCATGGATAACACTGCCATGCCTGCGACGTGTGACAGTCAGCACTGTCCAGTGGCACTGCGTGTCTGTGAGTGCATCACTGGTGGTCCATGCATGTACTGGGCACATGGCTGTGGCACTACCTTCCCACCACGTAGACATGTCACTGTACTGCCTTGGTTGTGCTGTGCTGGGCATGGGGGGGGCTGTCGTGGCACACATGGCTGTTGCTGCCTAGTTGGGCTTGGCCCATGCACGGTCACTGTGTGTGTGTGCAGTCCATCACAGGGGCAGGGCACTTGGCTGTATGCCATGCATACTGGGTAGGCTTCAGGGTTGTGTACAGTCCTAGCCATTGATTCTGTTCCCTTGCCCTAGGTGTACAGATCCTGCGCAGGATAGAGCAGGCCATCCTCCGCCTGATGGAGGTGTCGCAAGAGACGCTCAGCATACTCAGGGAGATGAATTGGAGGGGTGTGTGATGTCGGAGGAGGCCACAGGGTCCGGGCCATCCTGCAGATCTGCAGCCTGGGGGACAGTAGCTGCCCCACATCTACACCCTTTACCCTTCCCTCAAACTCTGCCTTCCCTCACGAAGTTCTTCACCCCTACCGCACACCCACCCCTACCTTGTACCTGTACCCCCACACCTGTATTTTGTATACATGTATATAGTGTTATTGTTGTTCCTGTTGTTGTTGTTCTTCTGTTTTTCATTGAATATATATATCTATTTTGTTATGAATACTGTGGTGGTCTCTGATTTGCAGCTGGCTATCGGTGCTCAGTTGCAGTGGTGTGCATGGCATCTGTGTGTGGTGTGGTCCTGGGATTGTGTGTGTGTGTGTCTGCGTGGGGGTGTCCCTGGTGTGGTGGTGGCTGTCAGCCGGTCTGGCCGTGTGCTGCCCCGCCACTGTGGGCTCCTGGTGGGTCTGGCTTGTATGGTTATGTGGTACACACGGTTTGCATTGTGCCAGGTGGGGGCATGGTGGTTCGGCAGTGCCAGTCACACTCACTGCTCATGGGTGGTGTCTTGGGGTTCCAGGGCATAGTGTGCTATGCACTGTGGGGGCTGTGGTACACCTGGGTTGTCCGGCCCCTTTGTGTGGCAGTATTTGCTTGCCAGTGGGTGTGCTGGGGCGCCGTGGCCCTGCTGCGCTTTGTAGGCTTGTCCCAATGGGCCAGTGGATTTTCCATCCCTCCACCGGTGATGCTGTGCTTCAGGTGTGTGGGTGTGTTGTTAGTTCTACACTGTGTTCCTGTGCCCGTCTGTGGCATGGGTGGTGGGCCCCTGCCTACCTCCCTGGTTGTGCAGTTCCATTGCTCTGCTGCTGGGAGGGCTCCCTGCTTGCGCTATGGTGCATCTAGACTGCTCAGCTGGGCTGGCCTTGTTGCGCTATGGCTTGACATATGTGCTCTGTTTCCCCTACCTGGTTGCACTATGGCGTGGGTTGTGCGATATTCAGACATTGGCTGGTTGCGCAATTTGACTTGCTCCACGTTTGAATATCGCATCTGTTGCGCGTGTGCTCAATTGACTTGTGCTTGCTCCTGCTGTTGCGCACATTTTGGGCGCAGTTTGAATATCTGGCCCCATATATTTATAAGCTTGACAGCACAGAACTTTCCAGGTTTCAGTCTGTTTATCAGAGAGACTGAATCTAGAAAGGACCTACAGTAGAAGCAGGTGATGAAAGCAGCAGAGAACAGCAGGTCTGCAACAGTACAGCAGGGCCAATACTGTAGAGATTTTGGGGCTGGGCTGCAAGAGTTAATCTATTTTGAGAGCATGTTTATGCTGGACAGTGCTGGATGGTGGGTCTGGATCGAAATGGAGATTGAGCCAGAGCAACATCTCCTGCCCAGCTGCAATGTAGCGTTGTGGTGTGGCTGACAGCACAGGATGAAGATTGGTAAAAATAAGCACGTGGCAATAGGTCAATCAAAGAAACAATATTTTGTTAACACAAATTAAGTAATATTGGTGGATTGATGGCTTATTTTTTTTCCCATAAAGTTTTTTACCTCATCTGGGATGTTGAGTGTCTCTCTCAACCTTGTCCCTGCTCCTCGAGGCTATCACATGCCTCTCTCAACCAAAGGTGAAGTCTCCCATGGATCTCCTACCCTCCCCATGGTGTGGCCAGAAAGGGGAGGGCTGTTCTCCCCCTGTCAACATATCCACGTCCCCTGAGCTGAATGGTGGCATAAGCCATGTGGGTGGGGGAAGGACTTCATTAAGCCTATCCTCCCACTTTTCCTTTTTCTCCCAGACTCCTGCCATGGTGACACATCAGTACATGTGCTGGAGGTGCACATGTCTGCAGAACTCAGACCCATCCTTAGAGCTGCTCATAAGCTGCACTACCACTGGACCTCCACCTGGTGGCAGTCAGAAGCAGAGAAGACTGCCCCCCCCCCATCAGGAGAGCAGTCCCTGGGATGCTCAATCCTATTTCATGCCACTGACCCCCAGTAACATGTGCTTGTTCCTAAACATGGGTTGCAGACATGGCAGGAAGAAAGGCGTTCAATGCCTTAGCCCTCCATGCCACCGGGTTGGCTTGATTGAGGACTTTCTTGTACTACTTTTTCTTACTGATGCTACATTCTTGCTTCAATTATATTGCATTATCATAAGTGAAGTTGACAATGTCTAGTGCACCTCTTCATCTTGCCAGATAATGTACTTATCTTTATGTTCCTTGGTCTTTTCTAATGTTTTCTGGATACCCATCACAAATACAGTATATAGAAATCTCAGATACTTGATTGTGATTAATTACAGATGTGTGCACTGGAGAAAGAGGAAGGTGGGACAATTATATCTGCATCCAGCCCTCCACCCCCTGACCAAGGAAACCAGCCACAAGCCCAAACCAGGCTCTCCACTTCAGCCGAGTGGCCCTGGTGCTGCTACCTGCTGGCGGCCGAGCCTCAGCATTCAGCCCGCCACCCCCTGACCAAGGAAAGCAGGTACGTTTGGTCAGCTCCTAGCTCGGAGCTGTCAGGCTTCAATCCCCGTAATTGGACTGGCTCCTGGGGACTGTGGCTGCTTCCTGACTGGATGCTGCAGATCCCCATTGAGAAAGAAAGAAAGAAAGCATACAAGGCACATTTTTCAAAACACAGCTCGGCCACTGCCTTGTTGTACTGCTCTCTGGACAATTTTTTCTGCTGAATTTACTGCTCATGTGGAGATAGATCTAGTGTGTACATGTGTGTGTATATATATATATATATATATATATATATATTTCTCTCTCTCCTCTTGGAATTTCTACTGTTTAGCCTGCTGTATTAGCTAGGCCTGACTACTATATAGCTTATGTCTTGATGCTGAATATTTTTACTGCTTAAACATTTTACCTTTAAACTATTGCACTGTATATGTAGGAATTGCCTAGCAGAGTATAGCAGAGTTGTAGCGAACTTTAACTGACTGCCTGACGTTTATATAGCTTACTGCCTGCACTACTGAATTCTTTCTGCTAATTGCCCAATATTGTAGAATAGCTAGAACTGACTACTGCCTGCTGTTTGTTCTGCCACATTGTTCCCATCACAGTTCCTCTCATTCATCCTCAGACTGCCTTCTTTGCTTCCCTCTTTCTCTTGCTTTTTTCCCTTTTGTATTTATTTCTCTCTATTCCCCACAATGTTTCTCTGCCATCTACTGGACCCCTGATTCCCTCTCCTGACACCCTCCTAAACCAACACATTCTGCAGATATTGCCTGGCATTTTGGACCATCTTCTCTACCCATTCCAGATTACCCTGAGTCCTCTCCACCACAAGCCTCCTTCCCAGCTCCCCTTGGTCTCATTCAAGGCCCCCCCAACCTCCTGAATCAGCCTTTTATTTTGCTAAATTCCCCACCTAGCACCTTTGACCAGACCTCTCTGCAGGAACCTTTTCTCTCCCACTATTTGCACCTACTTCTGCCCTGAGCATTAAATTGCCCAGGGCCCTCCTACCAATTTACTTGACCTTTGTCTTTGACTTTTTAACTAATGGCCAGCCTTTTTTTCTGATCTGTTTTAGCCACAAGCCCAAACCAGGCTCTCCACTTCAGCCGAGTGGCCCTGGTGCTGCTACCTGCTGGCGGCCGGACCTCTGCATCCAACCCACCACCCGCTGACCAAGGAAAGCAGGTATGTTTGGTCAGCTCCTACCTTGGAGCTGTCAGGCTTCAATCTCCATAATTGGACTGGCTCCTGGGGACTGTGACTACTTCCCGATTGGATGCTGCAGATCCCCATTGAGAAAGAAAGCATACAAGGCACCTTTTTCAAAACACAGCTCGACCACTGCCTTGCTGTACTGCTGTCTGGACAATTTTTTCACCCACCCCCCCACCTACTCCTCCCTCCTTTATTAAGTACACTTCCCCAGTGATCCCGGCCCCTGAGACCTCACACTAGTCAATTACAGGAACTCCTTAAAGGGGCTCTCCTTTCTATAACTTCTTAAAGAGGTGATCCTCTCTCATGCTCAAATAACTTATCATCCACAATGCATCTGGGATCAAGTGCATAGACACTGACTAAGGTCCTCCTCCTACTCCTACACCAGCCCCACCTTATTTAGGATGATCACCCTCTACGCATAGTACCCCCCTTATCTGCAACACCTCTACCAGACCACCCCGATGCTCAATCACCTCCCCCCCTTGGTACCCCCCACACTTCCACCCCTTCTACCTCTTACTTCCAACTCATACTTTGGCCACTTCTCCTCAATGCCTTTCCCACCCTTCATACTCAACCCACCCCTTGCACCCCAGCACCCGGCCCCGTGTCCAGTCTCAAGGGGAGATGCCACAATTGCTACCATGATTTGGTGTGCCTAATCACCCTCCTGTTGCTTCTATCAGGTAACATTCATCCAAACCCTGGCCCCATGCCCAGCCTTATGAACAAGCCTGCCCAGGTGCAAGGACTCTGCATAGCTTCTATGAATATCTGCAGCCTCTTTAAGAAGGCTGCTGCATTCCAGTGCTGGGTTACTCAGCACCAACCAGACATTGTCGCACTAGTCAAATCCTGGTTATCCAAATCCACCCCTGACTCCTTTGTCTCCCTTCCTGGTTACACACTTTTCAGGGAAGATTGGGTGGGTAAGCGTGGAGGTGGTTGTGCTGTCCATATGCGTGACTTCCTCCTTTGGCATGCACTTCCACCACCCAAGCTTGATAATGGGGCACAAGCCCTCACACTATAAATCTCCCCCAACCCTGGTAAGGGCCCACTCTTTCTCACCATTGCCTATCTTCCCCCCAGAAAGCAAGACTTTGCCATTCAGGTGCTTGCTGACTACCTCTCTGGCCTACCGCCCAAAATGGCCCAGATAATTGTTGGTGACCTGAATATCAACTGGCTTTCTGCCACGGCCTCCCAAAGCAGAGATATCTTTGCTGCCCTTGACATGTCCCAGCTTGTCACCACCCCAACTAGATTCAACCCCTCTACTGGCTCCAGCACCTTCCTGGATATCACCATTACCAACCGCCCCCGGAGGGTGCTCGATATCAGTGTACTTCCCAACTCACTTAGTGACCATTCCCAGGTGGTATTCTCTTGGTCCACTGCCAACGGCAAACCTGCACCACAAACTACCCAGTGACATCACCTACTCCCAGGTGGCCTGCATTGCCTTAAACTGTACCTCTCACAACTGGATTGGTCCTCAGTCAGGCTTGCACCACCCATAGATGAGGCATTGGATTTTTTCACTCGCATTTTTAACATTGCCTGTGACCTCTATTCCCCCTTCACTAGAAATCGCACCAAAAAGCAAAACTTGCCCTGGGTTACCCCCCCCTTCACAAACTTAAAATGAGAGAAAACCTATGGTACATTGCCATGGAATCTGGCAAGCCAGCTGATAGGCAAGCATACAGCACTGAGCGCAATAAGTGTACTTGGGCCATTCGACAGGCCAAAGCCCAGTACTACCAATCCGCTCTTGTCTCCTCCTGGGAGTCGGCTAGAAACTTTTGGGATAATGTAAAGGAGCTGAATGGAAAATCCCACTCCCCACCCCCCCCTCGCAACTCTTCTTTAATGGAACTGTCTGCTCTGACTCCCTTGGCATTGCAGACTGCCTAAACCACACTTTCTCAAACCTGAGTTCAGTCCTGCCCAGTAACTTCTTTGACCCCATCTCAGTAGCACCCCTGCCCACTCTCCAGAGACCTCCTTTCTACCTATGTGCCATCTCCCCTTTGGAGGCTAGACCCCTTCAGCAAAAAGCCGTTAGTAGTAACAATCCCGGCACCAACCTACTGGGCGGTAGGCTACTTCATCTAACATTGGATACTATCCTGGGTCCCACTTACCGAGCTGCTCAACTGCTCTCTGTGACTAGGCAGTTCCCCAGCACATGGAAAACCACCATCACTCCAATCCTAAAGAGCAGCGATCGAGCGACCCCGGGTAACTATCGACCCATCTCCATCTTCCCCCCAACTCTCTAAGGCCCTTGAAGAAGTAGTTGCCAACCAGTTTGCCGAATACCTGGCCATGCACAGTGTCCTGTATCCTGAACAGCATGGCTTTCATGCAGGTCACAGCACCACAACCGCACTACTTGAATTCTCCAACTTCCTTCACTCTGCTCTTGATGCCGGAAGTCCTGCCGGTGTGGTGTTCATTGACCTCTCCAAGGCCTTGGACATGGTTTACCATCCTCTCCTGCTTGACTACCTCTGATGCCTTGGTTTCTCCCCCAGTACCCTTGCATGGTTCACCAGCTACCTCTCTGCCAGAATGCAGTGTGTAAAATTCAATAGCACCCTAGCTGACACACAACCTGTCTGCTCTGAGGTTCCCCAGGGCTCCATTTTAGGCCCTCTCCTCTCCTCTCCTCTTCAGTCTCTACCTCAGCTCTCTCCCCTTGGCTTGCCCATGTAATATGCTCCTCTACATGGATGACGCTGTGCTCTTCACTGCTGACCCCAACTCCAGTACACTTCAGACCACCCTCCAACAAGCTTTTGATAGAGCTGAGCATCGGTTCACATCACAAAGGCTAGTCCTGAACCTAAAAAAGACAAAAGCTATGCTCTTCTCGCATCGCCAAAGCAAAGCCAGTAGTGCCCCTCTCGTGATACTGCCTAGCACAGTAAACCCCATTGAGCAGGTTTCCTCCTCCAAGTATCTGGGCATTACCTTTGATTCACACTCTCCTTCCATTCCCATATCAATGCGCTTTCTGCTGCCACCAATGTCAGGACTGGACTGTTATACCTCCATAGGGACTGCTTACCACAAGAGGCTCTTAGATTGGCAATCACCTGCTCTGTCCTGTCGCTAATCAACTATGGGCTGCCCATTTATGCTGCAGCCGATAACAGTGCACTTGCAAGAATATAGCTCTCTATAAACAAGGCCTGCAGGCTAATGCTGGGAGCACCTAGGCACATCCATACATGCCTGCTGTACTCCACCACCAACTTGCTCAACCTTGAAGAAAGTCTCCGCTTCCAAACCTGCCTTCTTGTAAAAAAGACCCTGCTAGGGCTCTCCCCCCCAGGGGTCACCACCTCCCTGCAGTGTGCCTCCCCCTCAGTCTCCAACCGCAGCACTGTCAAAACATCCCTTATTGTCCCCAGTGTAAGCACCTCTATGGGCCAGAGATCCTTTTGCTATCCTGCTCCCTCCTGGTTCAATTCCCTCCCAGCCAGTATAGCTGACTCCACTAAGCTTCGTCCTTTCAAGGTCTCCCTCAGAAGCCATCTGACAAGCACTCACTGCTGCAACTGCACATAATCCCCCACCTGACCCTTACCTTCACCCCTAGGCTGGGTCTGCCCTGTCTACTTTTGCTGTATATACCTGGGGCATCATGCAACATCTGCTGACTAATGTAATAAAATATCTGTGGTTGTTACCTGATGTGGTACTCGTGTACCTGCATTATGACTACTGTGATTTACCTATTACCAAGTGTGTACCACCAGTGAATGCCTCTAACACTGGTTGCTTTTTTTAATCTAAGCATTATGTTTTGTTTACTGTGATGTATTACTCTCTTGATGAGGTGCCTTTGTAAATGAGTCTATGACTCAAAGGTCTGTAAACCGATGATCTAATAAATAAATAAAAAATAAAAAAATAGTTTATAGCTCCCCTTCCCAAGAGCTTGGAGTACTTTTACAGAAAAACAAAACACAAATACAGTGCATACAGTAAAACCATATTAAAACAATAAATAATAATTAAAAATGTCAAACATTCAGATTTAATGAAAGCATAAGTACCGTTGGTCTCCACTGGTTATTAACATGCCAGGAAAAAAAGTTGAATAACTAGGTCTTTAGGTTTCCTCTTAAAGTACACAACTGGAACACACTTGCAGTTTCTGGTGGATGAAAGAACTCCTTGCTGCCAATGCAGCCAAAAAAAATCCTCTGTCCCCTGACAGCTTTGAATGGAAGTGAAGTATGGAAACCTTGGCAAGCAATAATATTTCGGTGGACCAAAGAATCAGGCTGGGGTGTTTGCCATCAGAAGATCCTTTAAATAGCTAGAATCCAAATTGTGTAGGTCCTTGAATTTCAGGAAGCAAACCTTGATGTTAATGTGCTACCTCACTGGTGGCCCATGGAGTTCACTCAGCACAGGTGTAATATGTTTAGAAGTTCCAGCTGACGATATTAGCTATGGTGCTGCATGTTTAGCTATGGTGCTGCATTCTGCATCAGCTCTAGGTGGTGCATTAAACCTCTAGGTAGTCCTAGGTAAAGATCACTGCTGTAATCCAAACAATATATCAGAGAAGCATGCACCAATGTGGCATGGTCCTCTCCCTTCAGATATAGCTTCAACCTGGCAAGATTCTACTGATGGAAGAAGCTACATCCAGCTTCAACTGCCATTAGTGATTCCTTGACAGTTTGCAATTGAACATGCCTCTCAGGTTTTTAGCTACATCCACAGCTTAAAAATGAAACTGTTTAAAAATGGAAGCATTTTCCCTATAGTCATTACTATTGATCAAAGGTCCAGCTCAACTCAACAATACATTTATTTTGCTGGGGTACAAGCTTGTTAATGTTGTGACCATCCTGTCATTTATTTCTGACAAATACTGGTTTATCAGTGCTGCTGAATCCATCCTGTCAGGTACAAATGTCAGATGCAACTGAGTGTCATCAGCCTGGCAGTGAAACTCAAAGATTTATCATCCAACAAGCTTGTCCAAAGGCAGGATATATATACTGTGAACAACATTAGATTAAGAATCAAGCCTGTAGACCTTGACATAGTAATCATTCATCATCATCTGCTACTCACTTTCTGATAGGAAGGATTGAAACCACTGCAGCACTGTTCAAGTCAGTCCTTTGTAGTGTTCAAGGTCATCTACTATGCCAGAGCCACACTGCAGCTACTCATAAAGGGGAATTTCCATTTCTCTTCAAAGATTCTCTGGACCCACTGGTTGCTTTTCTCTTGCTGCTATACCTCCTCAAAGCCTGCTTGTTTATACTCAACTCTCTTGTGCTTAAGGCACTTTGTGTTTTTGCATTAGGTCTTTATCTGGAAATCATGATCATATGTTGCTTTTCTGTTCTTGGCTACCTTTGAATGGACTTTGGAAGAGTGCCTGAGCATTCTCCCAAACCTGATGACTCTAAAGCTAGACTCGAAGATAAACTCTTTCATGAACCAGTATGAAATATGATACCAAGTGTAATAATAATAATTGTAATAAGACTACTGCTGCCACTGGTATCAAATCCACCACATGAGATGGTGTTTCATTGTTTTATTGTAAGGATTTGCACTTGTTGGTATATCACTGAACTAGAAGTAGGATGCTGGTCACTTCCAGTTGGGGTGCTTTATCTGGTCCCACATAGCGAGCAGGGCCAGATTTAGAAGCAAGTTGTAGTTGCCAGCCTCTGGTGAGAGGTACTGCTGAACCTGTGTCTTGCAGGTAGTGATTTTTAACATTTTACAGTTTCTCATTTAGCAGGAGGAGAGCCAAGATGGGGGATCCTGCCTCTCCTGCACAGTCATCCACTCGGATACCATCTAAGGGCATTGTGGTACACTGGAGGTCTGTCCCTGCCCCATTTGAACTTCACACCTACAGTAGGGTCTTGAGCCCTAGGGGAGTGTTACAGCAGACTACTGCTGCCACTGGTGTCAAATTCACTGCATGAAGTGGTGTTTCATTGTTTTATTGTAAGGGTTTGCGTTTGCTGGTATATCGCTGAACCAGAATTAGGAAGCAGGTCACTTCCAGATGTGGCACTATATCTGGTCCCACATAGTGTGCAGAGACACATGCAGAGAAAAGCACATCTGCTCATGTCTGCTGTGTCTGGTGGGGATGACTGGGACACGGGATCCACAAACTCTAATTACAGGTAAAAAGAATCCCCCTTAATAACTATAGCTGCTGCTAGTATAACCAAAATGGATATAAATGAGGGAATAGTTATGCTGAGCACAGAGGAGGTTGCTATGATCTGTGTTTTATGTAATAACTTCAGTCTGCAGACAGATACTAGTTTCGAAGGCCTAAAATGTAACCAGTGTAAGGAGATCGAGGAATTAAGGGGTAAAATCAGGGAATTGGAATGCAACACTACTGAGCTGCAAAAACCTAAAAACAGCAGCATCAATCAGACCCACAAATTACCCATAAGCACAGAAAGCTTAGTAACAGCCCCAAATAAATTAAATGAAAAGTCCTTAAAATGACATAGAGAAGGGGATAGTGGTGATGAATCTGAATAGAGCCCAGTCCACTATTAAAATAAGAACAAAAAGAGATGTACAGCAATGGAATTTAGCATCCCCCCGCAGAACACTTACGCCCCTTTAATGGTTCTAGGGTAGGATATTAATATTCTGGGCAAAGAACCAAGTCTGGATAGCAAACAAATAAGAAATGAATCTATTTCTATTTCTCAGGAAACATCTTCAGCAAACCCCAAGGCCAAGCATAAAAATACATATGTGATCACTGCCCAGGTTCATACTTGTGAAACTAATCAAAACAAGGTTAAACACCAGGAAACCTCTGTCCCTATTAATAATAGTACCAATGCCCAGAGTACTAAGTCATCTAATGAGCATGGTTTAACTAAAGAGAAAGGACATGTAAATGATGGAAACAACCAACAAAACCTTGCAACAGATATCACAGGGAACCCATCAATGGATACTGAGCAGATGGATGAAATCAATATTACAGACGATAGCAGGCAGGTGGTAGTACAGTACTTGAGGATTCCATCTTGAAATATACAGATGCATATATTTGCAAATAGGACAAACAGACTACGACATGCTTTAGTTTTAGAGGAGCATGGATAAGGGGCATTGAAAGAATGGCACCTAGCATTTCTCAAACATGCTGGCAGAAAACCATTAGTTGTCATACATGCAGGAACTAATGATGTCAATAGGTTTACATCAGTTGACATTCAAAATGATTTTGTATCACTAGTTAATACCCTGGAGAAAAGTGGATGTGAAGTGTGTATATCTGAAATCCTGCTAGTCCCAAGAGCAAATAGGACCAAACAAGACAAAATCAAAAAAAATAATGAATGGCTGAGAAAATAGACACTCAAGAAAAACCTTACATGCATTACTCACTGGGGGAAAAAATCACCAAAGATACAAGTTTATTCAGCTGAAACAGTCTGCATCTCAATAAAAAAGTAAGTCAAGCTCTTGGTAAAAGCACCTCTACAGTCATTGACAAACATTTTAACTAGATAGATGGGGCTATTGAGGCAAGCAACTAGTAAACAACCCAATGAAGAGTATGACTATAAAATCATAACAGGTAATGCAAGAAGCTTGAACATGTTAAAAACCAGTGAACTAACCAGTATCCTAGTCCAAAAACAAATAGATATTGCAGTTATCACCAAAACATAGTGGGATGAGGCTTTTTCATGGCATAGTGTGATACCAGGCTACACACTGTATCATAAGAATAGGAATATCAAAAAACGGGGTGGTGAATGTATTTATGTTAAAGATATGTTGGTATCTCCATAATTTACAGTAAACACTGAGCACTGGGCACAAATAGAAGGGACCTGCATACATGTGGAACATCATAAAGGAAAAAAAATAACCATAGGCAACTTCTATAGATCATCATCTGCAGATACAGAGTATGACCAAAACCTAATAGATGTGGTTACTGAATTGGAAAATAAATCAGATTTAGTTATGGTAGGAGATTTTAACTTGCCGGTCATTCATTGGAAAGATTTAACAGCTAATACCCATACTGAAGCCATGTTCTTGGACTCCTTCATTATGTTGGTATTAGAATAGATAGTTCTGAAGCCAACAAGGGATAGGAACATATTGGACATTGTTCTCACCAATCTACCTTCAGATATTTCTAACCGGGAAGTAACCAGTCCCATAGGAAACAGCGATCATAACTCAGTAATTTTCAATATTAGCAGACAGAAAGTAAACATAAATTACACCAGATACAGATATAACTATACCAAAGGAGACTGTGATAACATTAAAAAAGCCCTAAACAGCTATGACTTGGATTCATCACTATCAGACCTTCAAGTAAAAGAATGGTGGTTATTGTTCAAAATGATCATTCAAGAACTTGAAAATGGATACATACCAATTAAAAAAAACAGAAACAACAAATGTAAAATACCACCATGGTTAACACATAAGATCAGGAAACAAATTAAAAGGAAAGAAAGGGCTTTTTCTAAATTAAAAAGATTTAGGACTGAAGACGACAATAAAATCTCATATAAGAGGGAATTGAAAAAAACTAAAGAACTAGTAAAAAAAGGAAAGAACAAATTTTGAAATTGAACTGTCAGTTTCTAAAGGCAACACTAAAGCATTTTATGCTTATGTAAATTCAAACGAAAATAGTGACAACACAATAACATCTTTATCCAAAAAAGATGCAGAAATAAACAATAGGATAGAGACGGCAAATACCTTCAAGGAATTCTTTGGTTCAGTATTTTCAAAAAAGAAAAAAAATCCATTATAACTAACAAATGTACTTATATAGACATAAAACAGGAGGAGGTTAAAACTGCAATACAAAATCTAAAAAATAATTCCACACAAGGCCAGATAATATGAACACCTAGTTCATGAAGGAAACTATAGACCAGATAACACACCCTCTGACAATCATTTTCAACAAATCATACCATGAAGGGGTTGTCCCTGAAGACTGGTGAAGAGCCATGGTTATTCCAATACAGAAAAAGGAAAATAAAAAATGTACTGAAAATTATCGCCCCATAAATCTCATAACTACTGTCTGTAAAACAATGGAAACATATTAAAAACCAGGATAGGTACTGAAATAAAAAACAAAGGGATTAAGGATCAAACACAGCATGGTTTTGTCATAGAAAGCTCATGTACAACAAATCTGATAGACCTTTATGAAAATGTCAGCAATAGCACTGATAAAAATATGCCCATGGATATAATTTATCTGGATTCCCAAAAAGCTTTTGATCTGGTATCACACAAATTACTTGTTGATAAAATGATCAAGCTGGGATTTAATGGATATATAGTCCGATGGGTAGAAGCATGGTATTCAACAGAACACAGAATGCTAGGCTAGTGGACACTTTGTCAAATGAAATAGAGGTCACAAATGGGATACCTCAGGGCTCTGTCTTGGGCCCTCCCTGTTTGGAATTTGGTAGTGATCTACAAAACAGTGTCTTTAGCCAACTAACCAAATTTGCAGATGACACAAACATCTGTTTGGAGGTAGATACAGAGGTGAAAATAAAAAATATTTACACAAAATCTGTTTCATATTGAAAACTGGACAAAAAGTAACAATATAGAGTCCGATTCTAAAAGAGTTACACCTGGCGTAACAGCACTTGTGCCACAAAGAATGGCGCAAGTAGCAATTTATGCCAGCAGTTGCAATGTGTGGGATTCTATAATGTGGCCTGTGACATGTAGCTGGCCACTTGCACTAAAGAGCAGTTACGCCAGCAGTTGTGCCATAAACCCCCTGTGACATGGTGATAGGAGGTTTATGGCAGCAGTTGTGCCCTATTCTAGTAGGGCAGCAACAAAGTCCCCAATGTCAGGCTTCTACAAGAACCCCCGGAGGAGAACCGGCAATGTAAGTTACACCAGCCATACGTCTTCCGGGGATACTGGAGACCCACTGAACCCACTCCAAGATTCCCTCCATGCTCAGAACACTCCCATCAGTGTCCCACAGGGCAGCCCACAACCCCCCTAACCCCCAATCCCCCACAGAAGATGTGCCCAGCTGGGCAACTCTCATCCCCAGACCCCAGATCCCCAAACCCTCAATGCCCTGCAGGGCAGCCCACACACATCATGCCCCTGAACCCCACACTGCTTGTGTCCTGCAGGGCAGCTGTGTCCCTCCTATCCATGCCCCGACCCTATGTTGACGCAAATGTTGAAAAAGTAAAATCCCGAGATCCCTGGTAGTCTAGTGGCCCCCCACTCCACCCGGCCCAGTAGTGCTGCCCCCCACCCATCTTAGCCAGACTGGCGCACAGCCCACCTCTCACCTCCATGGCCAGCCACCGACTGAGCTCCACATGAGCTCTGCATGAGCTACTGTATAGACATGCTCAGAAATGAATGAGTATTCAGGTGAGAGGTGGGCTGTGCCAGTCTCCGCAGGGATGGTGGGGGATGATGGGGACTGGCACTGCTGGGTGGGGTGGGTGGAGGCCACTGACTACCAGGGATCTCAGGGTTTTGATATTTACACAGTTACGGCACAAAACCATGTCGGGACTGACCGGGGGTGACAGCTGCATGGTGGGGTGTTGGGGTACCACGCTTGTTGTTAGACCTGTGATGCCCTCAGGTATGCCCTAGGTTGGCATACCTGTCTGCATGTCACAAGTTGCGGGACTTAGCTGCGGAGACCCTTCCCCTTCTAGAATAGGGTGCAGGGTCCATCTCGCAATGGCATTTGGTGCAAGTCACCTTTGGTGGCGACTTACTCAAGCTTCTAGAATTGGGCCCATGACATTCAATGTAGACAAGTGCTTGGTTACCCATCTTGGATAAAAAAAATCTAAAAACAAAATATGTATTTTATGGGAACAATATCAAACTGGTAACTTTTGAGAAAGACCTAGGCATTGTAATTAACAACTTATTTACACCAGGAGAACAATATAGAAAAGTGGCACAATTTGGGAACAGAATTCTGGCAGCAATAAAGAGGTCATTCATTACAAGAAGTGAAACCTGTATTATCCCTCTTTACAAATCCTTGATTCGGTCACACACCAATTATGCAGTTTCTTTCTGGGCCCCTACCTAAACAAAAATAAAAAAGTTATTGAAAGTATTCAAAGAAGGACAATCAAGTTAATACCCAGGGTTAGTAAGCTACCATACCAAGACAGGTTGCAATCACTATAACTATATGATTTACAATTCTGAAAGGGACAGAGGTGACATACTATTGCTTTATATCTTAATGATAAAAACCTTATGACAAATGTAATATAATAATAGCAATCAAATCAAAAATCATAGGTGTCACAATAGAGAACTACATATTCCCATGGCAATATGAACAAATGTAAACATTTTTTCACAGTTAGATCTGCCGCACTTTGGAATTCGCACCCACAATGTATAGTCAATATTTATAATTTTAAGAGGTTCAAAAATGAACTAGATATGTACCTCCTGGAAAATGGTAACTAAATCTGCCCCACATGGTGTGGGGAAGGTGGTCTCGATGGGCATAGTGCCTACTTCCACCTTAAAAAACTGACTAATACCAAGTAATAGTAATATGAGATGGTTGCTAATGACCATTCAAGACAACACATTTTCCTTTGCTGGGAAGGCCTCAAAGTACTGCTGCTTCTAGTCTCAACTATTTTGTTTTCTAATGAATTGTGGCACCTTTGTATTACAGGGCTTTCAGGTGATCGGAAACTGTTTTAAAAACCCAAATGATTAATTGTTTCTTTCCATTCTTTTTGAACCTCTGAAATGTGATTGCTGTTTTATTCTTCCAAAAAGGATTTTTCTAACATCACATACTACTGAAATGTGCTTGATATTTTGCCTTTTCAGTGTTTTCATTGGTTGTTTCAGGGTTTCCTAGGCATTCTGTGATGTCAAGCACAACGGGACAGTTAAAAAGAATGCTTTAATGGTAGACAAATGGTGAGAACTGTTAATAAATGATAGGGCAGACTAGATGTATGCAAACTATTATTTATGATTCTGTGAGGATGTGTGTTTACACTTTTCCGCAGTGTAACCTAATTAGTATGGAACATTGGAAACTGGCAATCACAAAATATCCAGGGAACAGTGGAAGGTACAGTAAAAGGTATGAATCTAAAGCAATTCTTTATCAATCAGTCAATCAGCTGTTAAAGCTTTTATGTCAAAAACAATACAAAAAAGACACTAAAATTAAAAATTATAAACAAACAGCCTAATGTGACAGGGTTACACTTACATGTAAAAAACATTACCATATAATCACATACATGGGCAACAATCATTGGCATGACATTATAATATAAAGTACAAAGTTTTCAGTGTCACTAGACAATACATAGAAAATATAAAATTTAAGTAATTCCCATTAGATGGACCCTAATATTAAAATCTATAATACAGTAGATTTTTTTTATTGTCACTATCCGGTTTTCATACAAACACAGTCATGTTTAAACCAGTCTAGGGCAAAACGTTACCAACTATAAACCACATTATACAGTCCAGTGTTACATATCTCCAGTCCAGTTTGGACAGTTGGATTCAAAGGAAGATGAACATTAGATAATGCCCATGCTGTAATTATGGGTTTGAAATCCAATGTAATAAGGGTTCAGGGCTGGCTACCTACTGTACATTCCCCTGAAACTGAGCAGATAATGTCTTTACAAAATGGATGCACTCTAGGTGCCACACAAGTGGAGCCTTCTATGTGCCTAATTTATCAATTATTTGTAGATTGCAAATATTTTGACAAGTTATTAAGGATATCCAGGTCTGATAAAAAATAAAGAAAGACTACTGTTTTCTCTGGTTTCAAATATGTATTGGACAATTGAGGGGCTAATCTTGAATCCCAGTTTTTCTTTAAACAGGGGACAGACTACAGTCATATGCATTACATCATCTAGTATGTCCATCCCGCACCAACAATTTGGATATTTTATTCCTTGCCTTTTTGTCTAAAAACATAGTTTCCAGTATATAATTCTATCCAGAACCTTGCACTAATGTTACATTGAATGTGGTTTTGAAGAATTGTAAGATATGGTTCTTTGTCATGGAAACAGTTAATGATTTTATACCAATGATAGGCTTCTAAGTTGAAAGAAATGTCCTAATATATTTCTGTTTAGCCTTATATCTGTTTCTAACTTTGACCTTTTCCAGTATTTCCTTCTTAGGATGATTTATATATATATATATATATATATATATATATATATATATATATATATATATATATAAAGAGACTTGCAAGTCCTAAAGGATACACAACCATTTTAATAAATCGCATGCTTGGAAAGTCAAA
The DNA here is from genome assembly GCA_016271365.2 of Neoceratodus forsteri. NCBI lineage: Eukaryota > Metazoa > Chordata > Ceratodontiformes > Ceratodontidae > Neoceratodus > Neoceratodus forsteri. The sequence goes on along the minus strand of CM057450.1, from coordinate 431,680,927 downwards.
GCCATGTAAACTATATTTCAGTTGCTCTTCAAGACACATTCTAGATATCTCTTTTCTGGGATCTGAAATATGTCCAACAGAAGGATCAGTGCCCTTTTAACAATCAGGGTAGACAAAGGATATTGTCCTAGCTCAGCCTTTAAGACTGCAGTTGGTACTCAATTCAGTACTTGTAATACAGGGTATGTGCCTGTAAGCCTTGTTTAGGACTGCTTCCAAGCAAGAATTATCTGAAGAGCCCCAGATTTCAGCTGCATATGATGCTGAAGTCCTAAGTTTTACATTCAGTTCAGTTTACATACCATGTACAGTTCTACCACTTTTTAAGGCCACCAAAGTTGCATTCACTTCAATTTTTAAAAGAACAATATGTTTTCACCAGGATGTATTAGAAGCAACACTTACTCACAGATAATAATAAAAGTCCACAGATTTTGAAGGGTCTGCATTAGATGCAGTTTAAGTTTATGCTTCTTATTATATCCTAAAATTACTAATTGAGTTTTACTTTTATTTTAAGAGCATTTGAATTAGATGCAAAGCCAAACTTATTTAGCTATCTTTTCAGTCCCAGAAGGAATGTAGATATTAGCACAATATCATCAGCATAAGCCAAAAGGTTGATACTACTATTACTCAATTTGGATGAATGAAAATCCTACTCCTGAAGATCCAAAATGATAGGATTGAGGTACAAATTAAATAATAAAGGGTCTACAATACAACCTTGGTGGACTTCAAAATTGATGTATATTTTATCAATGTAGCTTCTTGGTCATACTTAACCATGTTAATGTGTGTAATCTTTTAAGTATATCTTGAAGGAGTAGGTTAATTTTTAATAATAGCAGACAAGTCCATAAAATGTACAGTATCTACTTATACTACTCATTCCTGCTTTGGGATCTGCAAGACAGCAAAATAGTTAACTCACTTTCAACTGTAAAATACTAAATACTGTAGATGATTTAAAACAACATGGCGGCATTAAAAAAAGTAATGAAAACCATGTTCTAAATAAAACAATGAACATTCATTTTCTGTCAGAACAATTGATGTCATTGAATGTCAGATACAAGAGGGTACCAAAAGAGATTATAAATAAAGGGATAAGGCAGCTTTTCTTCTCCAAGGGAGCAAGCACAGGTTATGTATTTTGACAAGAAATCAAATAAGGTAACAGAAAAGTCAATGAATGATGGAGCATTATTAATGAGTGATGGGAAAAAAATGTAACAATCACAAAACAATGTACATATTTAGGAGTTATAATAGATAGTGCCTTAACATTTTCTGACCATATTAATAATATTACAAAGAAAGTTAATAATAGAATCGGGGCACTGTGCAGGTCTTTTGGAATATTAAGTCAACAGATACGGAAGACAATTGCTATGCAGTTAATAATGCCTGTATTGGAATATGGTAACTTAGTGTATAATTTTGTGGGGAAAAAATGCCTGAATAAACTTGTCAAAACATATAACTGATTAGCAAGATTTGCCCTCAAATGTAACTTTCAACCCATCATTGCACCATGTATAATGACCTAAAATGGGATAGTTTACTGGTATGGTTCAAAAAACAATACTCAATATTCATGTATAACATAAATAAAGGGTTGATGAAAAGTGATATGGATATAAATTCTGGTTGTGAAAGCCACCATTATGCTCTAAGGGAGGTAAAACATAGGGGTCAAATTTTTCCAAAAGTTAATACAAAATACGGGAGCATGACATTGCAGGCTCAGGCGGCAAAAATATGGAATGAAATTCCCCCTCAAATGAGAAATCTGACAAAATTAACACAATTCAAATATGGTTTGGATGAAATATTTTATTCAGAATGTACATGCTTGAAGTGATGTTTTCTATAAGGGGGCATGATGTAAATTGCTTAATACTTAAACAGGGAATGAAGTATTAATTTTTGAAATTTTACTAATATTAGGTAAGACAGATGTTACATTTTTTGGACCTTATTGTATGTATTGAATTATGAAAGACTATTGTATGTATTGTAATGTATCTATGAATGATATGTACCCCATAACCTGAATGTTTGTATATATAGGACAACTTTGTAGGTCTCAGGACCTAAAGTTGTGTATATCCTGCCTAAAAATAAATATTTTTACTACTACTACTACTACAAGCACTGATTCTTGTATGGACTGGGAATGCAAGCTGAATAAAATTAAACTACTGCCAAAGAAAATGGTAAACACTGCAAAGTTTTGAGGCATCATTATCAGTCAGGTGTTCCATTTTCCATATTGCAGGAGCAGGTGTTCAGCAGACTAATGACAGCAGTGAATGTCCACCATTGGCATAAAACTCTGCCTTTATGTTTTAAACGTTGTGCAGAGGAGTCCTTAATGATCTCTATGGTCCATTATTCTCCTCCATTTTCAGGCTTACTGGTTCTTACTGTCTTTGACTTCTTGAATACAAACCATCATGAAGCCCTGAATAGGCTTCACTGGTCTGTAAAGAAGGTTCCTTTGGCCACTGTGGTGTTCAGTCTCTCTTTATGGTAGAGAAGCACAATCATTGAAACACCCAACCAGTGAGGGTCACCCAGATGGTGAAGACATAGGCAGAAGACCTGGGTGCAGCAGCAGGCCCAGGCCTCTGCTTGCCTTGCAGACCATGCTTGGGGATGCTGTAGTTGGCAGTGCTACATGGCTAGGAAAGGGAGGAAGGTGTCGCCATCTATTCCCACAGCAGCCCCTGTGTTAGGACTAGAAAGATTGTGTCCCTGCTTCCTCCCCAAGTCGTTGTGCTGATCCATAGGTGGGTTGTGGCACCTGTTGAAGGAAGAAAGGAAAATAGTTAGGTGAAAATGGAGAAGAAGCATCCTCAGTCAGCGGTATGATGGCCCTGATACTCTTAAGTCCTGCACCACAAAGATAAGCTGGGATGTCAGGAATGGGTCCAATAGGGTACAGCCAGTGCAGCAGCGGATTAAATACCTATGTTTAAAAGAGAAATAAAGATTAGAAAGCATTAATTCACACAGAGAGTACATAACATATGGCATTTCCTACCCAGTGAGGTTGTAGAAGGTTGCATCATTCAGACTTAAAGCAGGACTAGACAGATTCCTGAGAGGAAAATGGCATTGCAGGACACACAGCATAAAAAAGTAGCATTCTGGCTGTTAAGCTGTGATCTATGTCCATATTCAACACTACTGAACATCATCTGGGGTTGAGCTCTGTCATATATTTTATGGATAAATCTCAAACTGAATCCTCTTTGCCATCTGACTTTGTATTTGTAGCCTTGAATTTGATTCCGTAGATGAAATGTTTACATTCAAGTCTGATTTTATGTACAGATCTGTGGCACTGCCATGGGGTCATTGATACACTAACAGATGCATGTGTTGCTGGGAGGAAGTGGTCTTCTTGGACCTTTTCACTAACCCTTTCCTCAACAGGATTAAATACTGTGGTTGTTTCACTGACACTATTCTCTGTATTGGGGGGAATTTGTTAACTTTATCATTACCTAGGATTTGGATCTGTGGTTCATGTGTTCCACAAATTCAGAGAAAAGTATATGTTTTACCTGATGTTAATGGGTAAAGCAGATGGCGGGGTAAAGATGCTGATGTGTATGTCCCAGGTTACAGTTGTGATTCTCAAAGCAATAGTTTAAAGTGTTCCCGTGCTCATTTTTCAGTATAAAACATGCTATGATGTTCAGAAGAAAGCCTACCTTCAAGCCATATGTTTATCTCATAGTGTTTAAAATATGTATAACTCATGCATGCATGAGTTAACATCAGTTCAAGCCCATCTTATTCAGATGTTTATTCTTGTAACCTCAGAAATGTACAGAGCACTGGGCAGGTGGACCTACAGACGAGCTATGAGGTAAGATGCTCAAGCTGGGTAAATTCACATTTTCATTGAAAACTAACAATAAACAAATGAGCAATGCAATAATGGGCAGCCTAGATGCAATCAGCAAGCATGTAGTCTTTGACAGAAAAACTAGTCCCATAGGAACAAACATTACTAAGAAGAGCAGACAGTGCCCAGTTATGAACAGAAAATATAGCCCCCCCCACCAAGAAAAAAATGGGTGGCACTTTCCTGCTTTAGCAATTCAATTTAAAAACAGAATAATAAACATTAATAATTGGAGAAATTAAAATATGAGACAATTGCTAAAAGTATGCAGTATGTATGCACCAAGTCCCATTGTCATAACACAGATTTAGAATGCATATGTAACTGCTGCAATATCAATGCCCAACTATACAGCGAGTACCATCAAGTGAACATTGGCATTGACCAATGCATGTATCACTGTAAGGTTTCCTTACAAGTGTTTAATAAAGGGTATGTTGATTGTGTTTCTTGGAGACAGACTTCAGGACTATAGACTGCCTTGTATTGTCAGTACCTGTCAACTGTTTGTATGAGCTGCTGTCTTTCAGATAGTTGTTTAAGAGCAGTCTGCAATCTGGTAGCTTCTGCACACTGATGAAGAATTGATTTAATTCAAAGCACTGGGGTACAGTCTTGTGAAATTTCTCCATTTGTTCTGTATGCCACAATAATTTTTTTGCCATCTGGCTCCTGTTAACTTTATTGCATACCACTCCTGTTGCTGCTTTTGGTTTGACCTTTTCATTTAGTGGCTGTGTCATAATGTTCCTCTTGCAGTCAACATGTGTATATTTCAAAGCAGGCCTAGAGAGACTCTTGAGAGAAAAATGGCAATGAGGATGAGGATTACACAGCACAGGAATGGCAGCATTCTGGCTGAGCAGCTTGGATGTATGTACATACAGTACTCCAATTGGTTATACTCACTGTTGTGCAGAGAAAGGGATGGACAAGATAGACCATAAGCAGGGCCCCTATTTTTCTGCGGCACAGTGGGACCAAGTTCTGCGGCAAGACTAACATTTGCCGCAGAACTTCTTCGGAGGTGGTTTGTAATTTCTGCGGAAGTTCTGCGGCACTAAAACTACCACATCACAGTGTCAGCTTGTCATCCTGACTTCACTTTCATGGCAGTGGTTATAGCAATCAGGATGGTGGAAAGCACAGTAATACTAGTTCAAAAAATGACAGACTTATAAAAATAATTTTATGCCTAAAAAAGCAAAACAAATGTCTCTCCCTTAAGGTCCTAGCCTGTTGAATAAATGACATATGTAGAGGGGCTCTTATATGATAAATAAGGTATTTCTATATGCATGCTATCTATCTCACTAATGAGGTTTCCACTGTCTATCACTTATATATTTGTATGTGCTTTCTACACCACTCATGAGGTTCCCACTGTGTATCACTTATATATTTATATGCAATCTGTAACATACATACAAATGTGTGTGTGTGTGTGGTGAGAGAGACAGAGTTACTGTGTGTGTATGTGTGTGTGTGTGTATATATATATATATATATATATATATATATATATATATATATATTTATTTCCATGAACTTGCATCCTCATTCATACAGGTCCCATTGGAAATAGAATAGAGGAGTTATTGCAAAACTCATTTTTCATGTCAACCTGCTTACCCTGACACACTCGTAACACCATCAGGCCATGACATGCATGTATACCAATTGTGAGATAGAGCTCTCCAGCACATCACAGTGAGTCCACCATGTGACAGGACACTGCACCATACCTTCCCAGGCTCTGAGCAGTGATGTGTTCCACCAATCCTTGGGCTGCCCAGCCAGCTCCCAGAACTAATTTCTGAACCTGAGTTGCCGGCACGGAAACACAGCATGCTACCCTCTGGCCCAACAGCTGTCCCTGCACACAACATTTCTCCATAACTTTTAGGTGATTCTATCAACCAATGACAATATGTAATCAATAACCCTGGCAAGAATACCTGCAGTGCAATTATTTATTTAACAGATCTGTTCTTTTAACAGGTCTACACATTATTATATTCCACTTTTCTGGGCATAATTACTTTATTTTTCTTAAAAATGACAGTTAAATTCATTTTACCAGTTATTCATTTCAGATGGCATCTCTATACCTTAAAGGCACAAACAGGTTTGTACAAAGTGAGGTATGGACTTAACAAGTCTGTGCAATTGACAAGGTTTATTTAAGTTGGCCCTAGTACAATAATGTAAGACTGAAAATTGTATTAGGCTGTAGTGCAGGTTGAGCAAATATCACCATGCATGATGCACTATGCCACCATTTCTGGCAGTGGGAGCTGTGGTAGATAAGTGACTGTTCATTTCTGTTGCAGAATGCAGTCATTTCATTAGCTAATGTATGATGTTATAGCAATGATAACATCACATTATGAGCATATTGGGGGGTTTTGGATATAAAAAGAGGGGAAGGGAACCAGATTCTATGGATAAACAGAAATATTAATAAAAAATCACCAAGAAGAGTGAATTCTGCGGCACCGCAGAAGTTCTGTGGTAGATTGCAAGTTCTGCACAAAATTCTGTGGCCGCAGAATTCTAGGGGCCTTGACCATAAGTCACCAAATACATTGTTTATATTCAATAATGCTATGTTACTGTTTCAATGCTCCTAAACCTAAACCCACCTCCTCAGCCTTTGGCTACCTGTGAGTCCTGATATCCATCTCATATTAAGAAGCTTACCTCCCATGGATTATCACTATGGTGGGATAGTCAGGGCCCCCCTCAAACCTCTTCAAGGAATGGATTCAGTGCTTGTTTGGGTATGGTTAGTGGCATAGATACCGTTAGTAATATTAGTGCTATCCTTGGCATGGGAATTTGCTATTTTTCTTCACTTCCCTGGGGCATCAGTAGCAAGGGCTCACAGGCATATAAGTGCAAGCATGCTTATGTAGAGCTAGCCAACATGGCCCTGCACCAGTTGCTCCACCTGTAGCACCACCTATTGTTACCCAACTAGAGCTGCAGGTGGAGTTGGGCAGTCTCTTTCCTGAAGGAGAAAAGCACTGTGGGATTCTCATGCCTTCTTCCTGCCAGCTCGCTGGGATTCTCATGCCTTCTCCCTGCCAGTCTTCTTAGTGACCCAGGTTCATTTCTGAACCCAGAACATCAGCAATGCAAGTGGCAGAACTGCCACTGCAACAAAAGGTTGGTCACAACTCTTTGTGAATTGTTTCAAGCCTATTGTCCACAGGAAGTCAAATTTTGACTGAGAAATGTAAATGTGCAACACAAACGTGACTATGTCACTTCCATGAGTATTCTCTACTTGTGTAGGGCTTAGCCTCTGTCAAAGGCTGAGGGTGCCTTGCCACATACTAAAACCTCATGCAAGGGTGCAATCTACTCTAAAATGTATTTATTAGGTCAGCAGGATCATCTACAGATGTTATTGCTTAAGGTTATGAGTGAAAGTTACTGTCTCCAATGATACATCCTACATAATTTAAATTTTGTATTAAAGATATATTTAGTACACAATTATCTTTTGCAGTATGGATAGTTATGAACTGTTTTACTATTCCTAAAATAACAACTAAAGATTGTGGTGTGCTGTGTTAGCCCACAGAAAACCATTAGAGAAAGAAAAAGAGGATATTTTGTTAGATATATATGATAACTTTATTAGGCTAATTAAACGTTAATGATACAGGTTTTTGAGCCATAGTGCCTCTTCATTTGGAATGTATGGTGGCCTGAAGTGCGAAACACAAACATTTACAGTTTAAAGCAGCAGGCAAAAACTGAAATACAAACAAAAACTAAAAGCAACAAAACCAAATGTAAAGTGTGAATCCACAAAATAAAGTAATAAAACAAAACCAAATATAAAGTGTGAATCCACAAAATAAAGTAATAAAACAAAAACAAATGTAAGGTGAAACCATAAGAAAATGACACATAAAAATCAACTGCAAACCAAAACAGTAAAGTGCATCTAAAATGATAAATTAAAATATACTACAGCACAAAACTGAATACGAACAAAAAAGCACAACACAACAAAAAAAGTGAATGCAAACAGAAAAGCACAACATAACTGAAAGTTGAATGCAAACAAAATAGCACCACACAACTAAATGTGTATGCTGATAAAAAAGTGCAGCACAGCTTAAAAGTGAATGCAACCAAAAAGGCACTGCACAAAAAAAAAATGAATCCAAAGGGAATCAAAGTACCAATGTTACTAAAGGTGCCAAATAAGGTCTGTAAAGTGTGAATTAATTATGTATTAATTAAAGTACAATATACTGTACCTGGATTTAGACCACTAACCGTTTGCTTGTTTAGCGTAAACACATTCAGTGTGCGACTGAACCACAGGTAAGAAAATTGCAGTTACTGTTGTTTGGACATTGTCACAATCTTCAAAAAAGGTAAATGGAGATCTAATCCCTGCAGGTGATTTACCTTCACAAATGATTGTTTTTAGATTAATTTACTTGTCATATAATTTACCATTCAATTCCACACCACCATTAATTGTTACTAAACTGAGTTTCCAACTTACAATAAAATTTGAAAAAAATGTTTAAGTCCTTGCCAGGATTTGAATCACTGATCCTTTGCCTGTTAAACAAAAAACAAACATTCAGTGTGCTGCTGAGCTGTAGCTACGTGAGTTGCAGTTTGTGTGGTGTAGTGGTATAGCACAACCTGACAAACAGTTGAGTGGGGATCTAATCCCAGCAGGAGATATCCTTTCACAAATTGTTATTCTAATTACATATACTTTTCATATCATTTAATATTCCAACTGCACACCACCATGAATTGCCACTCAAATGAGTTTCCATTTTACAAAAAAAAGAAAAACAATTGAAATAAATGTTTAAGTCTCTTCCTTGACTTTGAACTGTGTCTACCTATATTTCAGCCACTGATTCTTTGCTTACTAAGCTCAGTGTGCCACTTATTGTAGCTTCAGGTAACCAAGTTGTAATTCCTATGATATAAAAGTTATGTCACAACCTACAAAACAGGCAACTAGGGCTCTAATCCCAGCATGCTATCACTTTCACAAATTGTTGTTCTTAGCTAAATTAACTTCTCATATAATTTACTACTCTACTCCACCCACCATGAATTGCTACTCAACTGAGTTTCCATTTTATGAAGAAAGTGCGTATGTCTCTACCAGGATTCAAACTATGGCCCAGTTATTCAAACTGCGCCAGGCTGTGGTGCAAGCCTGTGCGCAGCTCAAATTTGTTGTGCAGGGGTGTGGCCAGGGTGATATTCAATAGAGTTGCACTATGGCGCAACTGCTTTGAATATCGCACCCTGGCCACCCCCACTGTGCATGGCGCAGTGGCACTGCACCAGCGCAAGTGGTCAGTGTGGAGTATTGAGATGCGGTGGCACAAGTTCCATTGTGCCATGCACAGCACCTGTGATATTCAAAGGGTGACATGCAAATGGGGCCATAATTTATGCAAGGCGCACGGATGCCATTTGCATCTGATTACGGCCCCATTTGCATGCCATTAGCATGCAGGTGCGCCGATCCCCGATGACTTGCACCTGGCGCCCTGCCAGGCAGCAGCTGTCGGGGACTGATGCCCTCTGCAGCTCAATCGCGGGACCTCCCATAAGGGACAAAAAACATCTCTTATCCCTGGTGGTCCAGTGGACCGCGATGAGCCCGATCTCGGGCATCACTGTATCCCCCCAAAGTCCAATGTCCTTGGTGGTCCAGTGGACCACATGGAGCACAATCACAGGCATCAGACATCCCCCTCAAAGTCCAGTATCCCTATTTGCTCCAGTGGACCACATGGAGCCCGATCGTGCGCGGCATTCCACACCCCCCCAAGTCCGAGATCCCTGGTGATCTAGTTGACCCCACACCCCACCTGCCCACTGAGCCCCACCACCCTGCTCCCCCTGTCAGCCAGCGGGTGGCAGCACCCCATCCACCTGCCACCCACTGACTGACAGCTCAGTAGGGCTGCATGCCCGTTGGTTCAGAGCATGAGCCAATGGCGTGCAGCCCATACCATACTAGTCAGTCCAGATATGTGGATGAATTCATTCATATATCTGGATTGGATTAGTATGGGTTGCATGCTCATTGGCTCATGCTCTGAACCAATGGGCATGCAGCCCTACCGAGCTGTCAGTTGGCGGGCAGCAGGCAGGTAGGGTGCTGTCACCCGCTGGCTGATGGGGAGTGGGGTGATGGGGCTCAGTGGGTGGTGGGGTGGGGTCCACTAGATCACCAGGGATATTGGACTTGAGGGGTGCTTAATGATGCCTGCGATCAGGCTCCGTCGCGGTCCACAGGACCACCAGGGATACTGGACTTTGGGGATGTCTGATGCCCACGATCTGGCTCCGTGTGGTCCACTGGACCACCAGGAATATTGGACTTTGGGGGGGATGACTGATGCCCACAATCGGAGCATGGGGGGGCACCGCCAGGTGTGGCGAGAACAGCTGATGGCCACCCACAGGTGGCAGCTGCTGTGTTGCACCCTGCAATGTGGCAGTTCACCTGTGGGTGACCCTTGACTTGTTCCTGTTTCTTTTAGGCATAACTTTGTGCAGGCGCAGGTAGGGGTTGCGCCTGCATAACTCTGCACAGCCCGGGCTCAATATCAGGCTGTGCAGGTTTATGCATGGGCCCCGCCCCACCTGTGCCGCATACGATTACTGATGAACCTGCATCAGAATTTGTGCTATTACCTTTTCCTTTTAAATATCTCACTGGGCGCATCAGTGGGTTGTGCATGGCGCAACACTGTTGTGCCATGCGCAACTCTTTTGAATATCTGGGCCCATGTCTACCTAAATTTAAAAAAACTGATTCTTTGCTTGTGGAGCAAATACACATTTAGTGTGCCATTGACCGGCAGGTAAGTGTGTCATATTTCCTATCATGTGAAGGTTACTGTATGTCACAACCCGCAAAACAAGTAACTGGGGATCTAATCCCAGCAGATGACTTAACTGCACAAATTATAGTGTTTAGCTAATTGTTTTCTCATATAATTTACTATTCCAATGCCACAGCACCATGAACCACCACTCAAGTGAGTTTCCATTTTACAAAACAATCTTAATGTTCATGCCAGGATTTGAACCACTGATCCCTTGCCTACTAAGCAATCACACATTCTGTATGTTACTGAGCTGCTGGTAAGATGATGTAAAGGTTATATCACAATCTGCAAATCAGGTACTGGGGATCTAATCCCAGCAAGCAATTTACCTTCAAAAACTGTTGTCCTTAGCTTAATGTACTTATGTAATTTTCTATTTCAACATTGCACTACCATGAATCACCACTCAGGTGAGTTTCCATTTTACAAAACAAAAAATCAAAACAATGCTTAAGTCCAGGTTCAGATGTGAGGTCTGCAAGCAAACACACATTTAGTGTGTCATTGAACTGCAGGTTAGTGAGCTGCAGTTCCTATGATGTAGAAGTTATGCCACACCTGCAGAAACAGGCAACTCGGGATCTAATCCCAGCAGATGATTTACCTTCAAAGATTGTTGTTCTTAGCTAAATTTACTTCTCAAAAAATTTTCTATTCCACTCCACTCCTCCATGAATCACTACTCAAGTAATTTTCCATCTTAACAAAAAACTGAAAAAAATGTTTAAGGCCCTTCCTGGATTCAAACTGCAGTATGTATATACATTTAAACCACTGACCCTGTGCCTACTAAGCAAACACACATTCAGTGTTCCACTGAGTTGATGGTAAGGGAGTTTCATTTCCTATGGTGTAGAGGTTATACAACAAGCTGCAAAACAGACAACTGTGGATCTAGTCTTAGCAGATGATTTACCTTCATAAACTGTTGTTCTTATCTAAATTTACTTCTCATATAATTTACTGTACCAACCACCATGACTCACCATTCAAGTGAGTTTCCATCTTATAAAAAAAATTTGAGTCCCTGCCATGATATAAACCACTGACTTTTTGCCTGTTAAATAAACACACATTCAGTGTGCCACTGAGCTACAGGAAAGTGAGTTACATTTCCAATGGTGGAGAGATTATGCTGCAACCTGCAAACCGACTGACTCAAGTTATATTCAAACCTAGACAATCTCAGTCGGGACTAATTTAATTAACTACAACATGCTTTAGAAATAAGTTCAGTTGTCTGAATGTCTGATATTTAGCTCTGCTGAAATCCTTCACTACATCAGCAATGACATCTAATAATTTTTCTGATACAGCAAACACTGTGGTGAGAAAGAAAAAAATGTACAATACAGGGTATCAAATCAAGGTTTGGGTAGGTCTGAAACCCTATGCCTAGACCTAAAAACCCTATCACTGAAATCATCAATGACACCATCCAGCTGAACCACTCGCACTGAATGTAACCCTAAACTTCACTCAGTTCACAGAAGAGTATGCATGACCACAATAGGTGATAAAAGCTATGCTGTTGGCACCTAAAATGTAAAGCACAATTAAAAGTGAATGCAAACAAAAAAGCACAGTACAACAAAAAGGAATACAAAAAAAAAAGCATAGGCAAATGCCAATGATGTTTCATTAATCGATCATCAATCAATATTTATTAGAGAGCAAATCAAAAGTAAACTCTCTTTTACGATTGTGTCCACCACTGAAAAAACATAAAAAACACATATTAGACACAATACACATTTAAAATGAATTATATTATCACTGCTTTTAAAATGTGAAATACACAAAAAGTGGTCATTTTTAGCTTTTTCTGGATTTCATCCCATGTACATGGTACAGAAACTACTAGAGTAAATTCCCTGTATTTAGTTTAATATCTTGATACCAAGTACTGTGATCATTTTGCTGACCTGAGCTTATAGTTATCTGATTTAAGATGCAACAAATTCAGAAGGTAAAGTGGAATTACAGCTGTTACAAATCTGAATACAAAAGTATACTAATGCATTTGCCTCTGAACAGACAATGAGAACCACCGGCAGCATATCGGCTGCAGTGGTGGGTTTTGCATTGCAGACCTGTTATAAATCTTAGAACACTATGATATAAATGATCAAGCTCCTAACAATATTGATGCAGCATTTATGTATATACAGTCCCCATAGTCTAGTTGAGACATGAATAATGAATTCATCAGATGTTTTCAAATCTATAGGCTCACATATGCCTTATTTCTGAAAAAAAGCTAATAATCTTTTTAATGTATTTGACAAATTTTGAATGTGGGAATTAAATGTTAGTTGATCATCCAAAAATGTTACCAAATATTTACTTGTATCAACCCTGCTTATTTCTGTACCATCTTTTGATTTTTATGAGTAATTTGGCAGTGTCTGTATTCTTCTTCTTGTTAAATAACATTCACCGAGTTTTTTTACATTGAGTAACAACTTCAATTCCATCAATACCTTCTGTATCTTAATGAAATATTTTTGAATTGTGTCTACTGCTACAGTAACTTTTTTACGTTGGTATACAAGATTGTGTCATCAGCATACAAAAATAAGTTGGTAGTATAGGAACTACATTTTGGTAAATCATTTATATAAATTAAAAACAAAAGGGGTCCTAATACTGACCCCTATGGAATCACCCTATTAACACTGACCATGTCTGAGCAGTGCTCTCCTACCCTAATGCATTGCTGTCTTAAAAACAGATAAGAAGAAACTTGCAGTAAAGCATTCATAACAAGACCTGAGTCTTTGAATCTATACAGTAATATATTATGTTCTACAGTATTAAAAGCTTTTGACAAATCAAAGAAGATTGTCGGTGAAGCCATACCCTTTTCAAAATATCTAAAAATTTCATTAGTTACCCTGGATACTACATAAGATGTGTTATAACCTTTCCTGAAACCTGATAGATATTCTGTCAGAACATCAAATTTAGAAAAATAAAATAATTGTTTGTAAATCAATGTTTCAAATATTTTAATTGTAGGTGAGAGTATAGAGATAGGACAATAGCAACCAGGGTCTGCTACACCTTCTCCTTTGAATATTGGAATAGTATAAGTTGTTTTCTAATCTGGTGGTAATTGTAAAGTTCTTAATGAGAAGTTGTACAGGTAAGTTAAATGCTTAGCTAAAATTTGGACTGCTATTCTATAGAAAACAAGTTCTACTTTATTGAAACCAGCTCCTTTTTTAACATCCAGTTTAGTAAGTTCCCTTAATCCATCTTTTTACCTAATTTCAAAAAGAGTGAACAAAAGACCCTTATTTTTTTTCTGTGTAAAATCAGTATCCAAACTGTAGGTGACACGTTCAGATTTACTCTGTCAAATGCAGAACTAGCTTCTGAGAAAAACTTATTAAAAGTTGCAACTTGTTCTTTGGGATTATCTGTCACTCTCTTTCTTCTCTTTCTCTCTCTCTCTCTCTCTCTCTCTCTCTCTCTCTATATATATATATATATTCATTGTAAAAAAAAAGCTTTGTTAATGAATCAGTTAGAGTTGAAGCAACAAAAGTGGGGAAATGAGATGTTAGGGTTGACACTTAACACCAAACCTACACACCACTCTCTACCCACCACAGACCAACAGGTGATAGGGTGTGCCTTGGAGTCATCAGTCCTAACTCTTACCCCATTCCATGTGTAAAAAACCCCACATGATACGGTATAGGAGAAGGGTCTGAGAGTTAGGCCCAACAACCCCAAGGCACACCCCATTACCTGCTAGTCTGTGGTGGGTGTGGTGGGGTGGAAGGGTTTTGGGGTATTAGGGTGTGAATCCTAATGCTTATTCCCCCACTTTTGTCACTTCAACCCTAACTGATGCATTAACAAAGTTTTTTTAAATGAATTTCCTTACTTTTTGAGAAAGTGTAATGCAATTACTAATTGATATGTGTTGGTGGGAGTGTGGGCCCTCTGGGCCCCACGCTCCATTCAAGCTGCCCATTTTTGCATAGCGATATGTGTCTGTGGGAGCATGATCCCTCTGGGCTCTGCTCGCCCACTTACACATAACTAGGGAACCACAGAGTAGTCCTAGAGGGCTGAAAAGGAACCCTTATAACACTAATTTGACAATATCTCAGTAACTATAGCAGCTATGAAAATAAATTCCACTGCAGTTGTATTCATGACTTTAAAACCTCCACACATGCTCACCTAAGGGTGAACTAAACTGCCTGGAGCAAAAAATCCTTATCTCAAATCATTTTCAAGATACAGGCATCAAAAGGAGCTACGAGTACCACAGTATTATCCTATGGGGAATAGCTTAATTTCATTAAGGCATAGCTATTCAACTGATAAATTTTTTTGCACCTGAACAGCATAATTCACATCTGTCAGACACCCCCTTTTTATCCTGCAAATTTCAAGCCAAAAGACCAAATCATTTATTGGCAGTACACTAGGAACGTTTTTAAATTCCTTGTTCATGAGATGTCAAAATCACTGTTCGTGAGGTCAGTCCCCATTCATGAGCTGTCAAAATCCCTGTTCATGAGCCAAATCCTCTTTCACAAAACATACATATATTCCAAAGATTGAACTGAGCATGCTCAGAACTTGAAATTTCAAAATTGAATAACTTTGGAACGGATTTCTATTTTTTCACCAAACCAATGCTGACGTGTTCCTTTGGGCAACCATTTTCTACTCTGACAATTTCAAGCCAAAATTCTAAATGGTGTGGCCATAGTGTGATGGACAAAAAGCAGCAAAAAAATGGCAAAAAAAGAGGAAAACACACTTTTTTCACTATGCGCTGCACGGAAAGCACACATCCGATCAAAACAAAACTTGGGACATCAGGAGACCTTCCCCATGGGACAGACCATATCTAATTTCATGCAAATCTGTTGAATGGTTGCAAAGTTATTACAGTGCAAAATTTGGCATTTAACATTAAACTGCCTACTCAACCCTAATTATAAGGGTGTGACCGTGCCCTTATTATACATATAATTTCAGAGCTCCTCTTTGCATTAGGGCTTGTAATACACATAGTCAGCAGCTTCCCGTGGAGGTGAGAGGTGGGCTGTGCCAGTCGCCAACTGGGGAAGGGTGTGGGGGTGAGGGCCACTAGACTACCAGGAAATTGCAAATCCTTATGTATTTTATTATGATGGGGGGGTGCTAGACTACCAGGGATATGAAAATAATTGTAATGTAATACAGATTGGGGGGGCCACTAGACTATGAGGGATCTAAAAATTAGGAATATGTATAAAATACACATGGGGGGCCACTAGACTACCAGGAAATTGCAGATAGTTATATATTTTATTATGATGGGGCGGCCGGTAGACTACCAGGGATATGAATAACATTTATTATTTTATACACATCGGGGGGGCCACTAGACTACCAGGGATATAAAACAAAAACTATTTATGACATAGACATTGGGGGGCCACTAGAGATCATTATCTATTTTTTTATGATGCAGCGCTAGACTACCAGGGATATTTACAACATGATTTTTTTTACATTCAGATGGGCAAGGGCAAGCCCCTGAGGCAAAACCCAGCCCTCATTTAACTTTGTAGGGCAACCTGGGCTTGAGAAAATACATTTTAAATCCAGCCATCTCTATCCTCACTCTTTGATCGCGAAAAGCAATTTCTTTGATTGTGACCCTGCAAATTCTTTGATCGCAAGATTCTTTGATCGCGATCATGCATCGCGAGTGAGGGACGAGATGGCCAGATTAAAAAATCTATTTTCTCAGCCCAGGAGTGTCCTAGGAAGACAAATGAGGGTGGGTTGTACTCAGGGGGCTTCGTTCTGATGAACCATAGTGGTGGTTTACCACAATTCTTTGAACTTTTTTAATTTGAACAGTTTTTATTCTTTGTTCATGAGCCTGCAAATTCTTTGATTGTGAGCCTGCAAATTCTTTGATCGTGAGATTCTTTGATCGTCATCTTTGATCACGGGGGAGGGACAAGATGGCCAGATTTTTTATAATGGAATAGATAGAGAAATTTTACCAATGTTTAAGATTGAATATAGAAACATAGAAACATAGACTTTGACGGCAGATAAGGACTGCTTGGCCCATCTAGTATGCCCATTTCCCTACCTACAGGATAGGCCGCAGATCCTAGTTAACCAACAGCCTATTTCTTCCTACCCTCCACAAGAATTGCCTTATGTCTGTCCCATGCATTCTTGAATTCTCCCACAGTTTTAGACCCCACAACCTCCTCAGAAAGGCTGTTCCATGCATCCACTACCCTTTCTGTGAAATAATACTTCCTCACATTGCCCTGAACTGCCCCCTCTATCTTTAAATTGTGTCCCCTTGTTCTTGACATCTCTTTTCTGAAAGATGCTACCCTCTTGGACTTTGTTGATTCCACTGAGGTACTTAAAAGTTTCTATCATGTCCCCCCTCTCCCTTCTTTCCTCAAGGGTATACATATTAAGCTCCTTTAGTCTCTCCTCATACAGCTTCTCTTGCAGACCCTGCAACATTTTAGTTGCCCTTCTCTGGACTTCCTCTATCCTGTCTATGTTCTTGCAGAGATGGGGTCTCCAGAACTGGATGCAGTACTCCAGATGGGGTCTCACCAACTGTCTGTACAGAGGGATAATAACTTCCTGTTTTCTGCTGCTGATTCCTCTCCCTATGCATCCCAGTATACCCCCAGCCCTCCCTACTGCCTTCTCACATTGCTTGTTAACCTTCAGGTCATCTGATATGATTACCCTCAGGTCTCTTTCCTTTTTTGTTGTTGTTACTACTTCCCCCCCATTGTGTATTCTTCCCCTGGGTTCTTGTTTCCAAGGTGCATTATTTTGTACTTCTTTGCATTGAATCCTAGCTGCCATACTTCTGACCATTCCTCCAACCTTGCCAAGTCCCTTCTCATCCTTTCCATGCCTGCTTGTGTATCAATCCTGTTGCAGATCTGCAAAGAGGCATACTTTACCTTCCAGTCCCTCTGCAATGTCACTTATGAAGACATTAAAAAGGACTGGACCCAATACTGAACCCTGCGGTACCCCACTAGTAACCCCTTTTTCTTTAGAGTGGACTCCATTTACAATTACCTTCTGTGTCCTGTTGTCCAGCCAATGTTTTACCCAGGCTACCACCCTGGGACCCACTCCCAGGCTGGTTAATTTGACTATTAATCTTTTGTGTGGGACTGTGTCAAATGCCTTGTTAAAGTCTAGGTAGACCATGTCCATAGCCCCTCCCTGGTCTACTACTTTGGTCACCCAGTCAAAGAAGTCTATTAGATTCATCTGACATGACCTTCCTGCTGTGAACCCATGCTGCCTTGGGTCCTGTGCCCCACTGGCCTCTAGGTACTCAACTATTCTTTCCTTCAGAAGTGACTCCATGACTTTCCCTACCACAGTGGTCAAACTGACAGGTCTGTAGTTTCCTGCATCTGTCTTGGTCCCACTTTTGTGAAGGGGAATCACATCCGCCTTCCTCCAGTCCTCGGGTACCACACCATCCTCCAATGATTTATTAAAAGAGTAGCCAGTGGTTTCACTAGTTCCTCCCTTAATTCTTTTAGAATTCTGGGGTGAATTCCATCAGGCCCCATTGCTTTGTCCACCTTCAGTTTAGGAGTTCTTGCAGACCCTTTCTTCTGTGAAAGGACTGGGATCGACCCCCTATCAAGAGTGCTTCTGTTAATTGGATTAGGAACTTCCCCCTCCTCTTTTGTGAATACTGAGCAGAAATATTCATTCAGTATCCCTGCTTTTTCACTGTCCCCCTCTGCCCACCCACCGTTCATTCTATTCAGCCTCACTATCCCTCCCTTTGTCTTTCTATGCTCGCTGATGTACCTATAAAAGGTTTTATCCCCCTTCTTAACCGAGTTGGCTATCTTTCCTCAGTTTGGGCCTTTGCTATTCTGACTTCCCTCCCTGCTTCCTTCTGCCTTAACTGCTACAGCTCTCTGTCCTGCTCCTTCTGTGTTTCCTTATACTTCCGGAATTCTATCTTTTTCTTCCTGACTTTCACAACCACCTCTTTTGAGAACCATATCTTGGCAATGGTTTGGTCTTTTTACTTGAAATTTGGAGGGAGTTTACAGCATGCCTTGTATATGTGAATTATGGTGTTTATGTGTCAGATAAACATTTTTTGTGGAGATATTATATGACATAGTTTATGTGTTGCGGACAGTGTTTTGGATTGTGCTGGTGGCTTGAAATTGAAAGGGTGCCTAGCTTTGGTGTCATGGATGTAGTTTTCAGTTGTTGTGTTTGTTAAATGTCAATAGGTGTGGAACTGTGCCACTCTGAAATTTCAAATTTTGACATGTCATATCTCGGACATGATTTGGTCTTTTTACTTGAAATTTGGAGGGTGTTGATGACATGTGCCGTAGATGTCAATAGTCCTGTTTATGTGTCAGGCAATATATTTTTTGTGGAGATATTGTTTGGCGCAGTTTAGGTTTTCTGGACAGCATGTTCTATTGCACTACTAGATTAACATTTATTTGGTGGCTGGACTTGCTGTTGTCAATGTACTTTTTAATCATTGGGTGTGTAATGTGGCCCAACACTTACAAGTTGGTGGGAGCTTTCGGGACCCACGCTCCCCACCAACTTGCACAACTTTCTACTTTTCTATTCCTTCTTAAAAAGTAAGGAAATTCTATGCAAAAAAACTTCATTAATGCATCAGTTAGGGTTCTTCTACAGTGAAAAAAGTGAGGAAATTCGATTTTAGGGTTCCCACCACTTGAACCCCACCCCAGCCCACCCCACCAACAGGCATCGGGATGTGCATTGGGGTCATCTGCCCTAACTCTCACCCCATTCTCCTACACTGCACCACCTCAGCTTGTTTACACATGGGATGGGGTGAGAGTTAGGGCTGATGACCCAATGCACACCCTGATGCCTGTTGGTGGGGGCAGGTGGGTGCAAGTGGTGGAACCCTAAAATTGAATTACCTCACTTTTTCACTGCAGAAGAACCCTAACTGATGTATATATATATATATATATATATATATTCTATGGAAATAAACTTTGTTAATGCATCATTTAAGGTTAAAACACAAAAAAGTTAGGAAATTAGACCTTTAGGGTTGCCCCATCCCACCTCATGGACCTGCCCATCATCCTAAGATTGAAAGCTGATAAGGTGTGTTATTGGGGTTGTGAGACCTAAATGTCACCCCATTCCATCTGTAATCATATTCACAAGCCACAGTAAGGAAGAATGGGGTGACATTTAGGCCTCACAATCCAAATGATGAACCCCATCAGCTGTCAATCGTGGGATGATGGCGGACATCCCGAGGGAATGGGGCAACCCTAAAGGTCTCATTTCCTGCCTTTTTGTGTTTTAACCCTAAATGATGCATTAACAAAGTTTTTTGCATAGAATTTCCTTACTTTTTGAGAGAATAGAAAAGTAGAATGTTGCACAAGTTGGGAGCAGCATGGGCCCTTTGGGCCCCATGCTCCGATCATCTTGCAAATTCCTGCCTAAGATAAGAGTACAAGTACTGAAAATCATATGTATTGCTGGCAGTGCATATGGGTGGGAGTGTGAGGACCACCACCTTGAAAGAAACCAAAGTGTCAATTATCAAAGTGGCATAATTCAACACCTGTTTACATGTTAGACACCTAACCACTACAAATTACCTCCATGGCAGTAATGCTAGGCACCCTATAAATGTGAAACCAGTACCACAATGCAAAATGCCATATGCAAAACAAAGTGTGTCATGCAATATGGGTGCAGCAAATGAATTTTCCAACACCTCAACACCATAATTCACATGGACAGCACATCCCTTCAACACGCTCCAAATTTCAATGTAAAAGACCAAACTGTTTACGAGATATGAAATGTTAAAATTTCAGATTTTCATTTGTTGTACCAGAAGAATTCCACATCTATTAACATTTTACACACCTAACGACTGGAAAGTACATCCATGGCAGTAAGGCTAGCTACCCTAGTAATTTCAAGCCACTACCACCATAGAAAATGCTGTCTACAAAACATAAACTGCACCATGCAATATCTCCATAAGAAATTTATTGTCCAACACCTAAACTCTAAAATTCACATCTACAGGACATGCTGTCAATGCCCTACAAATTTCAAGTTAAAAGACCAAACCGTTTCCGAGATATTTAATTTGAAAAATTGTTAAAATTGTGCTAACTGGTCCCTCCAAATCTGGCCATCTAGTCCCTCCCTCACGATCAAAGAATCTTGCGATCAAAGAATTTGCAGGCTCATGATCAAACAATTTGCAGACTTGTGATCTAAGAATAAAAAATGTTAAAACTCAATTTTTAGAGAAAAATACATGAAACCACAGCCACGACTCGACAGAATGAAGGCCCCTGACTAGATCCCACCCTAGTTTGCTTTTAAAAGTGACCCCTGTGCTGAGAAAATTGAATTTTTCATGTGGCCATCTAGTCGTGCCCTCGCAATCAAAGATCGAAATCAAAGAATTTGCAGGCTTGCAATCAAAGAATTAGCAGGGTCATGATCAAACAATAAAAAATTTTAAAAGTCAAATTTTAGGCAGAAATGCATGAAACCACAGCCATGCCTCAATAGAACGAAGCTCCCTGAGCAAAACCCACCCTATTTTGGCTTAATAAGCCACCTCTGAACTAAGAAAATTGATTTTTTCAAGTGGTCATCTAGTCGCGCCCTCGTGATCAAAGATCACGGTTAAAGAATCTCACGATCAAAGAATTTTCACACTTGCAATCAAAGATTGTTAGCAAGCCATGATCAAAGAATAAAAAAGTTGAAACTCTATTTTTTGACCATTTTGAAAGAAACCACAGGCATGGCTCAATAGAGGGAAGACCCCTGATCAAAACCAACTGTAGTTTCACCTCTGAAGTCCCCCTGGGCCGAAATATTTGAATTTTTCCAACTGCAAACTGAAAACAAGATGGTGGCCATTGTGATCAAAGAATTCCTTGTGTTCAAAGATTCTTTGATCACAAGCCTGTGAATTCTTTGATTGTGAGGCGGGACTAGATGACCAAAACCCCATTCTTCTTTCGCAAAATAACCATATAAATGTTCCTATTGACTTATAATGGGAACTTAAAAATTTAATAACTTTTGAATGGATTAATATTTTTTCACCAAATGAAAAGTGGCATGTTCCTTGTCCCAAGCTCTCACAGATGAGCTAAGTTGCAGAGCAGTATACCACACAACGGCCATGCAGCACCACAGACAAAATTCAAAGAACCGCCCACATAACTGGCGAAAAGTGCATTTTTTCAGCATTTTGGTGTGCAAAAACTGTAAGTCCAACCAAAATGAAATTTAGCAGATCAAGAGATCTACCATGCTCTACCTTGCATACCAAATTTCATGCAAATCCGTTGAAAGGGTCCAAAGTCAATGCGCGAAAGTTTGAGTTTAACATAGAAGTGGCTTCATAGCCCTAAATATAGGGGCACGATCACACCCCTATAATATATTCCATGTCTGAGCATGTTGACATGAGACAGTAAAGGTGAATGGGGTGAGATGTAGGCCTCACGACCCCAATGACACACCCCGGCATCTGTCAGACTGTGGAGGATCGGGGTGGCGTGTGTGAAGAGGGTTAGGGGTTCAACCCTAATGTCTAATTTCCTGACTTTTTTTGCTTTAACCCTAAATGAAGCATTAACGCAGTTATTTGCATAGAATTTCCTTACTTTTTGAAAAAGTGTAATATAAGTAGTAAAAAAAACACATATTGGTGGAAGTGCGGAGCCCAGCTCCCACCAAGTTGTCTATTATTGCATAACAATATGCATCTGGGCCCACGCTCCTACTTGCAAAGCTTCGTAGTCATGCAGCAGCACTATAGGGCACCAAACCCTTGTAACAGTAATGTGTGCATAATTTGGGAACCGTAAGAGCTAGAAAAAAATTCTAGCATCATTGTAATCATGACAGTGAGTACTTCATGCAACATCGAAAAGACTGTACCCATATTTCACATCGTTTCCGAGCTATGGGCACCAAAAAGCACTGGACAGGCACTCTTTCAACCCTTGTGACAATAATTTCACAATATCTCATGAACCGTGCAACGTACAAACAAAATTCCACTGCAGGCTTACTCTATGATTTCAAATCTTTTTCCAATTGCTTAGATCACCTGAAGGTGATCTAAGCTATCTGTAGCGAAAAGTCTGTATCAAGCTTCGTTTCTGAGATAACGGTGCCGAAAGTCATGACACAGACTGTAATGTAATCCTATGGGAAAAATTTCAATGACATCGCTGAATATCTCTGCAACAAATTATTTCCCCAACACCTAAACAGCATAGTTCACATCTCTATGACATCCCCTCAACACCCTGCAAATTTCAATTTCAAAGACCAAACCATGTCTGAGACATAACATTTTAAAGTTTGAGATTTTCATTGGTGGGAGAGGTAGAATTTCACACCTGTTTACATGTTACACACCTAACAAATGAAAAGTATGTCTATGGCAGTAATGCTAGCTACCCTATAAATTTCAAGCCACTACCACAACGCAAAATGCTATCTGCAAAATGTAAACTGTGCCATGCAATATCTCTGCAACAAATATATTTTCTGACACCTAAACACCATAATTCACAGCTACAGGACATCCCATTAACACCCTCCAAATCTCAAGTTAAAAGACCAAACCGTTTCTGAGATATTTAATTTTAAAAGTTGCTAAAATTGGGCTCTCTGGTCCCTACAAATCTGGCCGTCTAGTCCCTCCTTCGAGATCAAAGAATCTTTGATTGTGCACCCGCAAATTCTTTGATCATGAGGTGGGACCAGATGGACAAAATCCCATTCTTTGTTCTTAAAATAACCATATATATTTTCCCATAGACTTATAATGGTAACTTAAAACTTTAATAACTTTTGAATGGATTAATATTTTTTCACCAAACAAAAAGCGGCATATTCCTTGACCCAAGCTCTTTCAAAATGTCAAGTTGCAGAGCAGCACACCACACAATGGCCACACAGCACCATGGACAAAATCTGAAAAACTGCCCACTTAACTGGCAAAAAGTGCATTTTTCAGTGTTTTGGTATGCAAAAACTGTAAGTACGACCAAAACAGAATTTGGCAAATCAAGAGATCTACCATGCCCCACCATGCATGCCAAATTTAATGCACATCCATTGAATAGGTCCAAAGTTAATAACATGCAAAGTTCGAGTTTAACATAGAAGTGGCTTCATAACCCTAAATATAGGGAGGCGACTGTGCCCCTATAATATATATATATATATAGATAGATATGATATACAATGGAGAACTGTCAGATAAATAATTTATCTACACAGTGCTGTTTGACCTTGGGTAACCTCACAAGTGGCATATGCCACGAGTGAGGTGTCCAAGGTCAAACAGCACAAGTGTACATAAATCATTTATCTGACAGCTCACCATTGTATATTTCATTTATGCAATAGGGATTCTTTCTGTCAGTGCAGGGAGATTTGCTTTTGATTGCTAATCTTGTTTTTGCATATGTTTGTCTAAAACGTGAACAAAAACTGCATTTTCTGCTCTTTCTTGCTAATTATAAAAAAATCTATAAGGTATCTATAAATGAAACACCACTCATTTTGTAGATAATTTTGTGCTGAACAACTTTCATGCTCGCAGTACCATGCTATCTTTTTCCGTTTTAAAGTTATTTGCATTTGAATATGGATAGTACTGCTACTGAGGCAGAACATTCTAAATGAGTTCGGGAATGATTGTGACATAGCTACTATATGGATAAATTTTATTTATTCAACAGCTGTGGAGATAAATGGATTTCTTCAATGGCTTCTGAGTCCATGCCTATTGCATGTATATATATATATATATATATATATATATATATATATATATATATATATATATATATCTAAAAATGTGATTTGCACATTTTTGGACACTATATCTCCATGTCCTTACATGCAAGTGAAACAAAACTTACAACTTCATGAGATGTCTGCTTCATGAAGGGGTATGGCAAATTTGATGCATATCACCTGAACCAAATGTTATGTGAATTGCAGGAACAGCTGTGAAGTTATTAATGCACAAAGTGAAACAATCAATGCAAGAATTTGACAAAACATGGGGATGTATATATTTATGGGACTGTATATCTGAGGACATGCACTCCCTCTCAGACTGAAGCTTGGCAGATCAAGATACCATCAATCTATGAGGGCACATGCCAAACTTCATGTAAACTGCTGAAACCGCTGCAAAGTTATTAATGCACAAAGTGAAACAAACAAAGCAAGAATTTGACAAAACATGTAGATGTACACATTTTGGAACTGTATATCTCCAGATGCACACTCCCTATCTAAATGAAACTTGACAAGTGGAAAGAACAATTGCCTGTGAGGATATATTCCAAATTTCATGAAAATTGCAGGAACAACTGCGAAGTTATTAATGCACAAATTGAATTAATGCACGGAGTGAAACGAAGCACGAATGACAAAACATCTGGATGTACACATTTTTGGACTGCATATATCCAGATGCACATAATCTATCTAACTCAAACTTAGCAAGTCAAAGGACCATTAGTTTGTGAGGGAACCTGCTAAATTTCATTTAAATTACATGAACAGCTGCAAAGTTTTTAATGTACAAAGTGAAAGAATCAAAGCAAGACTTTGACAAAACATGCAAATGTACAGAGTTTGGGACTGTATATCTCCAGCTGTGTACATTCTATTTAAACAAAACGTGGCAGATAAAAATATACCTTTAGTTGGTAAGGACACATGCCAAAATGTTATACAGATTGCAGGAGAAGATGAGAAGTTTTTAATGCACAAAGTGAAACAATCAAAGCAAGAATTTGACAAAACATCCAGATGTACACATTTTGGGATGGTATAGCTCCAGTTATGTACATCCTATCCAAATGAAACTTGGCAGATCAGTAGAACCTTAGTTTATAAGGGTACTTGCTAAAGGTCATGTAAATTGCAGGAACAGCTGCAAAGTTATTAATGCACAAAATGAAACAATCAAAGCAAGAATTTGACAAAACATGCAGATGTACACATTTTGGGACTGAATATTTCCAGATGTACACTCCCAATCAACCATAACTTGGCATGTCGAGACCACGAGTCTGTGAGGGAACATGCCAAATTTCATGTAAATTGCAAGAATAACTGTGAAGTTATTAATGCACAAAGTGAACACAATCCCCATTCGTGAGCTGTCAAAATCCACATTCGTGAGCCAAATCGTTTCACAAAACATACATATATTCCAAAGACTGAACTAAGCATGCTCAGAACCCACAGTTTCCAAACTGAATAACTTTGGAATGGATTAATATTTTTTTACCAAACCAATGTTGTCTTGTTCTTGGGGAAACTTTTTTCTACCCTGATAATTTCAAGCCAAAGTTCCAAATGGTGTGGCCACAGTGCGATGGGCAGTAATCAGCAAACAATTGCAAAAAAAGTGAAAAACACACTTTTATCACTATGTCCTGCATGAAAAGTACAGATCTGATCGAAACAGAAGTTGGCTCGTCAGGAGAGCTACCCCACAGAACAGCATATACCAAATTCCATGCAAATCTGTTCAACAGATGCAAAGTTTTTAAGGTGCAAAATTTGACATTTAACCTTAAACTGCCTACTCAACCCTAACTATAGGGGCACAACCATACCACTATTATATATATATATTTATTTATTAGAGGGGCATGGTCATGCCCCTATAGTTAGGGTTGAGTAGGAAGTTTAATGTTAAACCCCAAATCATGCACCTTAATAACTTTGCAACCATTCAATGGATTTGCATAACATTCAGAATGCATGGTCTCATGTGGTAGATTTTTTGATTTGTCAAGTTGTGTTTTTATTGGATTTACAATCTTTGTGTAGAGAAGTGCCCAAAAATTTGATTTTCACTTTTTTTTGCCCATTTTTGCTGATTTGTGCCCATTGAGCTGTGGCCACCCCATTTGGTATTTTGGTCTGAAATATTCAGGCTAGAAAGAGGTTTGCGCAAAGAACAATCCAGCATTGGTTTGGTGAAAAAATATTAATCCGTTCAAAAGTTATTTAATTTTGAATTTTCAGGTTCTGAGTATGGTCAGTTCAGTCTGAGATTTATATGTATGTTTTGTGAAAGGGGATTGGGCTCACAATCAAGGATTTTGTTACCTCGCGAATGGGGATTTATAAAATCCCCATTCGTGAGGAAAAATTTCTCTTTTACGAGCCGCCATCTTGTTTTCATTTTTCTCCACAAACAAAATGTTGTAGCTTGCCCCACAGATATGTTCTTTGGTAAATTAAGCATGGGTCTTGCTCAGGGTGGCACCCTTTGCAAACCCACAGCTTTGGTTTGCTTTGTTTTGGTCTGAAAATGGCTGTTTTAAATTTAAAACTTCTTCATTCATGACTTGCTTCTGATCCTCATTCAAAAGGTCACATAATCCCCTTTCATGAGCCGATCCCTTTTCACGAGCTGACAAAATCCTTGATCGTGATTTTGGGACCAGATGGGCCTATCTCATGAACAAGGATTGGATCATGAATGAGGATTTTGTCAGCTCGCGAAAAGGGATTGGTTCGTGAAAGGGGATTTTGACAGCTCTCAAAAGGGGATTGGTTTTTTGAATCCCCTTTCATGAGCTGCCAAAATCCCCTTTCACAAGCTGTCAAAATCCCCTTTTGAGAGCCAGTTTTTCCTGATTTTTGCCCATTGAGCTGCGGCCACACCATTTGGTATTTTGTCTGAAATATTGAGGGTAGAAAGAGGTTTACTCAAACAATCCAGCATTGGTTTGGTGAAAACATATTAATCTGTTCAAAAAGATATTTAATTTTGAATGTTTGGGTTCTGAGCATGGTCAGTTCAGTCTGAGATTTATATGTATGTTTTGCAAAAGGGGATTGGGCTCTCAATCAAGAATTTTGTTACCTTGTGAATGGGGATTTATAAAACTTTCGTTTGTGAGGGAAAATTTCCCTTTCATGAGCTGCCATCTTGTTTTCATTTTTCCCCACAAACAAAATGTTATAGTTTGTCCCACAGATGTGTTCTTTGGTAAATTAAGCATGGGTCTTGTTCAGGGTGACACCCTCTATGAGTAGGGGGTACCCGAGGGTATACACACTAATCAGAAGGGAGATTCTGTGGGAATGTATGGAGGGATACCAGAACAGGGATGCAAAGGAGTGACTCAGGGAAGGTTTATGAAGGGGATTAGCTTGCAGTACATAGGACCATGGGTAGGGATGGGGCCAATAATTTGGGGTCCACAAAGGGGAGACAGGGGATGGTAAAGAAAAAGATAGAAAAGGAGATAGAGGCAGGGAGGTTAGAGGGACCTTTTGAAGAGCCACCATGGGCAGAACTTAGTGGTTTTATCTTTGGGCCTGGTACAGAAGAAGAGGCCAGGAGAATATAGGCTCATTCATCATTTATCGAATCCAGAAGAAAGGTCGGTAAATGATGGTATTTTGGAAGGTGATAGGACAGTTTCATACTGCACACTGGATTAGACAATCACCTTGATCAGCACAGTGGATCGGGCCTGGCTAGCAAAGATGGGCATTGAGTCCGCCTTTCGATTACTGCCAGAGAGGAGGATTGGGATTTGTTAGGTTTTCAATTTGGGGGGAGTTTTTATTTTGACAAAGCCATGCAATGGGCTGTTTGGTGCCATGTACAGCATTTGAAACTTTCAGCACATGGCTTCAGTGGGTGTTTGGACACAGATGGGGATACAAGAGGGTGGTACACTATCTGGATGATTTTTTATAAGTGGGGAAGGGGAATGGGGGACCAGACAAATGTTGGGGTAGTTCCAGGAGATGTGCCAAACTTTGGGGGTACCACTAGCAAAGGACAAAATGGAGGGACCGATGAAGAAGCTACAGTTTTTAGAGACTGAGGTGGATGCAGAGAGAGGGGTGTTCAGGCTACTGGGAGACAAGGTGCAGAGGTTGAAGGGGACGTTGAGCTGGGTCATCAGCAGGAGGTGGGTACAGCTGTCAGTAGTGCAGCTACTGCTGGGTCACCTCAAATTTGCATGCAGAGCTGTGGCACTGGGGAGGGTGTTCATGTGGCAGCGAGCAAGGGCTATGGGATGGGCAAAACTGCCAACCATTGGGTGGACATCCAGAGAGGGGGGTGAGGGAAGGAGAACCTGAGAGTATGGGAGCAGTTCTTAGAAGTCTTTAATGGGGTGACATTCTGGCAAGAAGACTGGGGCCACAATATGGACCTAGAGTTGTACACTGACATGGCAGGAGCAAGTGGGATGTGGGCATACTTCCAAGAGAAGTGAAAAGCAGAGGCATGGCCAAGCAGATGGGAGAAGGAGGGGTTAGTCAAAGATATCACATTTCTGGAGATATTTCCCATCTGGGTATCGGTCAAGGTCTGGGGAGAGAAGTTGCGTAACCAAAACATTATTTTCTGGTGCGATAATATGGGGGTTGTAGAGATCTTAAATTGGCAGGGAGGTTCCACCAACAGAGTTAACAGGGCAGTGTGACAGGTGGTTTTGGAGGGTTTAAGGTTGAACCTGTCTTTCAAGGCAAAGCATATTGCAGGGATCCACAATGAGATAGCTGACAGCCTCTCCCATTTGTAGCTGCAAAAGTTCAGGGAGGAAGCCCCCGCCATGGCAGTCGAGAACACAATGGTACCCCCCTCATTATGGGAGACTGGGTGGGGACAGCCAGCATGCTGTACAGTGAGTCATGGTCAGCTAACACTTTAAGGACATATGATAGAGTGTGGCAGGTTTTCAGGACTTCTGGTAGGATGTGGGGTGGGGGCTTGAAAGGAAGGTGTCAGGACAGCAAGTCATCAGGTTCATGGTGTATAAATGGGATGAGGGGTTAGCACATTCCACCATGTGAATGTACTTAGCGAGCATAGGTGTAGCTTGTGAAGTGAGGGGGTGGGGGCCCCTGCCAGGTCCCTGACAGTTTGCAGAGTGCTATTGAGATGGCAGAGATTAAATGGGAAATGGAAGAATGGGAGGTGCCCCATTCATGGCAGGCTTTTTCTCAGGCTGCTGCACAGTTTGTGTAGTATTTTCAGGCTTGCATATGAGGAGACGGTATTTAGAGCCATATTTTTTAGTCATGCAACAAAGGGTTTTCAGAGTCAGCGAGGTCATTTTGAGCAGACAAGGATCTAGGCAGGGAGGATTATGGGGGGGACATATACTGGGACAAGGAGAGAGTAGAAATTCATTTGAGGAGATCGAAGATAGATTATGTGGGAGGGGCAGTTAGAGTCCATTTTCCAAACAGGGCAGATGGGATAGGGAGCATCTGCAGGGCCTTAGATGAGATCAGTGCAATAAGACCCACTCGGGGGGAGTGCATGGAAATGGGAATCTGGTGACAGCATACCCGGTATCGACCATCATCAAGAGAGGTATGACATTTGTAGGGGAGGACTCCTGCAAGTTTTCCTCACACTCATTCCGGATAGGGGCTGCATCAGAGACAGCAGCAGGGGGGTGCCTCGGTGGAGGCCCTAACAGAGAAGGGGAGACGGAAGTCAGATAACTATAAGTTTTATGTGCAGGAATAGTTGTGTTCCAGTTGTTTGCTCTTTTATTACAGGTGAGGGACACCAGAGGATGGTTTGTATCATAGGACAGTCCTTCATTTTTTGGGCTGAAAAGAGTGTCATCAACAGACTAGGTGGCAGGCTGATGCGGGGGTAGTGAATTTGATAAGGCTGCATTGGAAGGGAATACAGGGTATGAAATAGGGGCAATTGTTGCCACTTTTAGAAGAGTAAAGGATCAGGGTTCAGAAACAAGACCTATTAATTGTTCATTTGTGGGGGTAATGACCTGGGTCAAAGACCATAAGTGGACTTGTTACAGGAGATTCAGTGAAGTATGCGAATAATACAGTCTTGGTGGCCTGAGGTTAAGGTGGCTTGCTTGGAAATCATCCCTAGGAAGGTTTAGAGTCAGGCTAGGAATTTGATAGTGGTAGAGAAGGCAAGGAAAAGGATAAACAGGAGGATGGTGGCATTTCTCAAGGCATCACGTGGGATATACTGTACATTAAGCATGACATTGCTTACAATAGTCCAAGGGAATATAGACATGATGGGGTCCACTTGTCAGAGGTGGGCATGGCATTGTTCACAAACAAACTGGATGAGGCAATTGAAGGGTGGGCGGGAAAGGGGGTGTGAGAGGAAGCACACTCATCCAATCCAGAGCTGAAGGTGTGCTAGTGGAAGGAAGAAATGAAAAGGGGAGACATCAGGGTGGGGGGGACACTAGCAGCAGACCTGGCCTGGGTCTGCATCCAGGAGGGTGGGGGCACCTCCTGAGGACAAGGCAACATGATAGAGAGGAACAGAACAGGGCATTGGATGTGACACCTGAGTCACAAGATGAAAAGAGAAGGACAGGGGAAGGCATCTTAGGGCACCAGCTAACACACCCGGGCTTGAGAAGAGATTGAGGGGATTGATTGTTATGTGTGGTAGTATGTGTTCCTCATGTTGTGAAGAAACAATTTGGAGGTTTAACAGTTAAATAAATTTTGCCAATTGAGCACCCAAAATCATTTTGTGTGCGAGTTTTATTTCAGGTGGGGATGTCCCCTTGACAAAGTGGGTTGCCAATGCAAGGTGACCCAGGTTGTCAGGGGTATCCCTGCCTGGAATGTGAGGGGAGGGAGGGAAAGAGAGAGAGAGAGAGAAAAGGGTGAGCTGAGTAAGGGGAGGGGCCAGGGTGCTAATCAGGAGGATGGGGGCCAGGCGGTTAGCCAGAAGAATACTGGGAGTGGTCTCTGGGGGGTATTGGTAGGTGGCAGGCAGGGACTTGCCACTTTCTGTTGGATTTCTGAGATACTGTCTCTCCCGCCCTCAGTAAGAAGAGGGGGGTACCAGAAGCAGCAGGTGCAGGGATAGGGGTGCGGGTTGCCAGATGAGGGCAAAAATGGGTGGCCAGTCATCCAGAATATGGGTTGCTAACAGAGAGCAACAGGCAGGGCAGTGGAGTGTGGGTTGCCAAAAGAGGGCAGCAAAGGGAAGGAAGGAAGAAATGAAAAAGGGGGGAAGACTTCAAGTTGGGGGGGGACACTAGCAGCAGGCCTGGGCTGGGTCTACATCCAGGCGGGTGGGGGGAATCTCTTGAGGAGAAGGCAACATGATGGAGAGGAACAGAACAGGACATCAGGTGTGACACCTGAGCCACAAGACGAACAGAGAAGGATGGGAGAAGGTGTCTTAGGGCACCTGGTGACACATCTGGGCTCTAGAGGAGATTGAGGTAGTGATTGTTATGTGTGATATTATGTGTTTCTCATGTTGGGAAGAAACAAGTTGGAGATTTAACAGTTAAATAAATTTTGCCAATCAAGCACCCAAAATCATTGAGTTTTATTTCAGGTGGGGATGTCCCCTTGACAAGCATATTATGCAACAAATTTTGAATAGAAAATCAAACAGGGTTTGATGGATTAAAATGTGAGCAATGTTTGGAGATTCAGGCCTTAAAAACAAAAACAAGTGATTTAGAGAGCATTATTGCCAGTATGAAACAAACAAAAGTAAACTGCAAGATACCCATCAGGGCAAACACTTTAGACAACTTCAGATTAAACATGGTGAGGAATAAATCAATGGATGAATCCCAAAAACTCTCTAGGGAAGAGTATAGTACCAGTGAGACAGACTGGAGCCCTATGGATAATAAAAGAAGAAACAAACAAGGGCGTAGGTGTATGGAGTTTAATGTCCCTGTACATAATAGCTTCTCACCACTTGCTGAAGTAGGACAGGGTAACTCTTCAGACAAAATGATTAATGCTGAAGGATAGAATGATACCAGTTCTTCTAGTACCAATCTTATTCCATGACTTGCAGATGGGACAGCTCAGACAGAAACATGCACATCTAAAGAAATAACAACAAACAAGACAAAAGCTAAATTGGGTAACAAGACTAACTTTGTGGTGACCATTGCACAGGTACACATGGGGAACACAAATGTAGTGGGGAATACAAAAGTAGGAGTAGGTGATGATGATAATAATATTAACACTGCGGAAAGTATAGAGAGAACATATAACAACGACAAACCAATGAATCACAGGGTGTGAACTTAACCACAAAAGACCCAGTTACAAATACGGACAAGATAAGAAATTAGATACTAATGGATACAGTGCTAGCTGCAATCGTGAATGCAGAAGACGTGAACAGAAACATATTTGTATTAGGGGATTCCATTCTTAAGTACACGGATACATGGATACATGTATCTGCAAAAATGACAAACAGAATAGGACATGTTCAAGTTTTGGAGGGGCATGGATTAGAGATATAGATAGAATGACACCATCCATCCTAAAAAATATCTGCCATAAGCCTTTTGTGGTTCTCCACGTAAGAGCAAATGACATTAATAGAGTCTCCATAGATAGCATTCAGAAAAAGTTTGTCACTATAACATCAAATCTTGAAAAAATAAACTGTAAGGTGTGTATATTAGAGACATTACCGGTACCAAGGGCAAACAGGGCAAAACAGAACAAAATAAAACAGATAAATGCATGGCTCAGAAAATGGACACTACAAAAGAATATGACCTGCATAACTAACTAGGAAAAATCCTCTAATGATCAGAGCTTTTACAGTTGAGATGGCTTTCATCTTAATAAGAAAGGCTGTGCAGTACTGGGGAAAGGTATTGCAAAAGTAATTGAGGACTGTTTAAACTAAATGGAAGAGGGCAAAGGAGGCAGACACTGATTAAATCAGGTAAACAGAATCTTACTTACAAAATAATGGCAGCAAATACAAGAAACTTAAATGTGATTAAAATAACTGAACTAGCAGGAATTTTAGAACAAAAGCAGATGGACATAAGAGCCTTTTGTGAAACATGGTGGGATGAGTCGTCATCCTGGTATAACTCAATCCCCGGGTACACCCTATATTATAAGAGGAAAGAGAGAAACAAGAAGGGGGGAGTGTGTATCTATATTAAAAACTCACTGGCAGCATCAGAGTACCCAATGAAATTCAATGAAATGAAATTCAATGAAAAAGGCAAACTCAAGGGAATTTGCATCCAAATTAACCAAACTAATGACAAAAATGTATTTTTTGGAATTTCTATAGAGTTCCATCATCAAAGATTTCATTAGACCAACTCTTAGTGGAATAAATTAATCACTTATCTGGAATGTGTAGTACGGTACGGGCTGCGCCCATTGGCTCACGCTAGGACCAATGGGCGACAGCCCTACCTATGGTGGTGCCGGGGAGCGCGGCGGGGTGGCAGGAGGGTAGGTGCTGCCACCCGCCGCAGACCGGGGAGCGGGCAGTGGGAATCAGTGGGCGGGTGGGAGGGGGTCCACTGGACCACCAGGGATATTGGAATCTCTTTTTATACACATGCCCTCGATCGGGCTGACAGCGGTCCACTGCACCACCAGGAATATAGGAGTTCTTTTATTTTACAAATGCCCACAATTGGGCATGGGAGGCACTGCCAGGTGCAGCCGGAGTTCGGGTGGCCACCCACAGGTAGCAGCTGCCGTGTTGCGCCCTGCAATATGGCAGCTCCACTGGACCACCAGGGATATTGGAATCTCTTTTTTTATACACATGCCCACGATCGGGCTGAGAGTGGTCCACTGGACCACCTGGGATATTGGAATCTCTTTTTTTATACACATGCCCGTGATCGGGCTGAGAGCGGTCCACTGGATCATTAGGGATATTGGAATCTCTTTTTTTTTACACATACCCGTGATCGGGCTGAGAGCGGTCCACTGCACCACCAGGGCTATAGGAGTTCTTTTATTTTACAAATGCCCGCGATTGGGCATGGGGGGCACCACCAGGTGCAGCCGGAGCTCAGGTGGCCACCCACAGGTGGCAGCTGCCGTGTTGCGCCTGCACATGGCAGCTCCACCTGGGGTGGCTGTTACTGTTCCTTTTTGGGGATCAACTCAGCGCACAAGTAGGGGTTACGATGTACAGATTCTCAGCACATCCCGGGCTGAATATCAAGATGTGCAGAGTATGCAGGGCATGCCCTCTACCTTCGCCACATACATTACTGATGCACTCTGGCGCATCGGGATTTGTGCCCCGGCACAATTCCTGTTTGAATATCGCGCCGGGGCACATCAGTGGGTTGTGCCATGCACAACCCTTTTTAATATCTGGTCCAAAGTATTTTA
Source organism: Neoceratodus forsteri (assembly GCA_016271365.2). Classification (NCBI taxonomy): domain Eukaryota; kingdom Metazoa; phylum Chordata; order Ceratodontiformes; family Ceratodontidae; genus Neoceratodus; species Neoceratodus forsteri. The sequence goes on along the minus strand of CM057450.1, from coordinate 431,645,836 downwards.
CTATTTTCTGTGTGCTAATTAGAAGATTTTTCACCTGGCAGTACTGGGCTGATGTGTGGAGCAGGACTCTGTTTGGAGGTTAAAAAAATGTCAGTTCTGTTCCTTCCACTGCATCATCAGGAATGTGACCAAACACTTAGAAGCACCACAATCCTTGTAGCCTGAGCAGTGACTTTCACAAATTACCAATCAAAATGCAGGAAATTGTGACATCACCAGTAACCAGGAAGAGCCAGTCCCTGCAGTGAAAGAGAATAATCTGGCAGTAAGAAATGGTTTTCATTGGTTACTAATGATGTCACAGTCAGTGTGGTCACAGTATTGATGTAGTAGAAAAGAAATTACTTTTTTTAGCTTCCAGACAGAGTGCTGCTCCACACATCATCCTAGTACTGTCAGGTGGAAAATCTTCCAATTAGCAAACAGAAAAGAAAAAAATATTTGAAATATAAAAAGTGATAGCTGCCTACATCTGAAACATACAATTAATACCAGGCAGTTTCCAGGCTCTTTAAGTAACTTGCAGATTTGTGCCTATTAAGGATTCTTCATCTTTGGTCTCTGATATCCAGAAGCCACATATAACAAATATAAGACCAGACTTTAGCTCTCCTAATATCCCAGATAGCATGGTGAATTTTTAAAATAGAACTACTAAATCTAAAGCTGTAACAAATATAAGACCAGACTTTAGCTCCCTTAACATCCCAGATAGCCTGGTGGATTTCAAAAATAGAACTGCTAAATCTAAAAAGAAAACAAGCATTTGTCAATGCCGAATGTTGACTGCTTATATGTACTGTTTAGGTATTTGGAAGTGAAAGTACCATGCCTAAGAACTGTCATATGCCCCCCCACCCCAAGACATCCACTCTGTCTTTCGGTTCAGTATTCCCAGAAGAGAGGGAGGGGCAAGGCCCACAGCAGTACAGCAGTTGCAAAGGTGTGAAGAGGTGGACAATAGCCCATTGACAGGCAGAAGTATCCTGCAGGTGAGTAAATTGAAGGTGGACAAAGTGATGGGACCAGATGGCATACACCCAAGGATATTAAAAGAACTGTGAAGGGAAATAGCAGTACCTGTGGCAGCCATATTCACTGTGTCATTCAACACAGGGGTGGTACCAGAGAATTGCAGGAGGGCACATGTGGTCCCTCAATACAAATCCAGCAGTAGTGAGGAGGTGGGGAACTATAGGCCGGTCAGCCTCACTTCAGTAGTGGGGAAGATCATGGAGACATTGGTTAAAGAAAGGATAGAAAGGCATCTAGAAGCCATTGGAGCCCAGGGCCATAGGCAACATGGATTCACAGTGGGGAAGTCATGTCAGACAAATCTGGTTGATCTCTTTGACTAGGTGACAAAGGAAGTAAATCAGGGTGGGGCAGTGGACAACGCTTACTTTGATGTAAGCAAAGCCTTTGACACCGTCCCACATAGGAAGCTGATAAACTAGCTGAGTAGGCTGGGCATTGAGGAAAGGGTGGTAAACTGGGTTAGAAACTGGGTAAGAGAAAGGAAGCAGAGAGTGGTGGTAAATGGGGCACAGTCTGGGGAGAGGGGGTGACCAGAGGGGTGCTGCAGGGATTGGTCCTGGGGCCAGTCCTGTTTAATGTCTTCATTAGTGTCATTGTAGAAGGGCTGAAGGGAAAGGACTGCCTATTTGCAGATGACACCAAGATCTGTAACACAGTGGATACCCCAGAGGGGGTGGAGAAGATGAGGAGGGACCTAGGAAAGCTTGAGAAATTATCTGAGGACTGAAAACTGAAGTTTAATTCAAAAAAAGTGCAAAAGTATACACCTGGGACACAGAAACCCTGGGGAAAGGTACAGGATGGGGGGGGTGGTTACTGACATTCACAAAGAAGGAAAGGGACCTGGGGGTTCTTATTTCAGATGACCTGCAAATATCAAAGTGGTAAGGCAGCTGGGCGGGCCAGTGACATGCTGGGGTGCATAGGCATGGGTATCACCAGCATAAGGAGGGAGGTAGTGATGCCATTATATAAAACCATGGTCAGGCTTCACATGGAGTACTGGGTGCAGTTCTGGAGGTCGCACTTTCATAAGGATATTAACAAGCTGGAGATTGTCCAGAGAAGGGTGAATGAGATGGTACAGAGCTTGCAACACAAGACTTAAGAGGAGAAATTAAGGGACCTCAATATGTACTCACTGGAAGAGAGGCAGGAAAGAGGGGATATGATAGAAACATTCAAGTATCTCAAGGGTATAAATATAACTACTGAGAAGCAGGAGACAGCTGCTATAGGCATATTTGCCAGCTTCTGTGTGATATTCTTTTGTTCTTATAAATCTGTAATCTCCAGTATTTCAGTAACCACATGACCACACTGCCTTCTTTAGGCAATTTTATGCTGGTTGATGCCTGGTATCAGATGGCAGACAGAGGGCTTACCAGATTGTGTTACCATTTGAAAAACTTCATAGAATGTTCTTTTACTGGAAAGTGTTTTGGAAAACTGGTGAAGGTCTCACAATTTTTATTATGATTTTATCTCCTTATGTCTGTCCTCTTTGGTACCCCCATCCCCACACCCCAACAGTCATCAGTGGTCACAGCTGCAGCCCTCTTCTTGCAAGATGGTGGGTGAGAAACATAGAAACATAGACTTTGATGGCAGATAAGGACCGCTTGACCCACCTAGTATGCCCATTTCCCTACCTACAGGTTAAGCTGCAGATCCTAGTTAAACAGCTTACTTCCTCCTACCCCCAGTAGAATTGCCTTATGTCTGCCCGTGAGCAGCTGCCTTCACAGTCTGTGAAGTCTGACTACTTTCAGTGCCACTTATTGGTCATCTTCCAACACAGGTGAGGTGTTGCTAGCCCAAAAGTAACTCAGGACAAGCAGGTTTCAAAGTGAGGAAGAAATGGAGTGAGCAAGAATCAAGTACTCATTCAGATGCTGCGTCGATTGTAAGATCAACATACTGGCATGGACACTGCAAATAGAACCCCAGCTCTTTAAGCAGTCTTATGAAGAGTAAAGGCTTCTCGAAGCACTGGGTTTCTGTTTATTGTACTGTAAGTGGGCTGCATCTAATTTGGTAATTTACTGTACCTTACATCTGGATGTATGGTAGGCCCACCTTTAAATAAACACTGCACCTGAATTAACACATGATGCCACAGAAACATAGAATTTGTCAGCAGAAAAGGACCGCACAGCCCACCCAGTCTGCCCAAGTGTTCTCTACCTACTTGTAACTTCTGTCTGTATATGTTACTGCATGTCTTATTCTGCCTGTGTCCATCAGGACCTCCTTGTGAATAACCTTGCTTAATGGATTTTTCCTGCAATGAAGAACCTACTCCACTTCCATAGCCTTATTTATCTCCGTTGACCCCCTCCTTCCCCTTTTTCTAATATACCCCTATGTTTATCCCATGCATGCTTCATGTCCCATACCATTTTAGCTTCCACCACATCTCCTGGCAGTCTGTTCAAGATGTCTACCACCCTTTCAGTAAAGAAATATTTCTTCACATCTATCCTGACTGCCCCCTCAGCTTCACTGTATGTCCCTTGGTTTGGGTGCTCATCCTCATTTGAAGGAAACTCCCCAACAGTACCCGCTTTACCCCTGTGAGGTACTTTGAAGGTCTTAATTATGGCACGTCTCGCCATCCCCTCTTCCAGAGTGTACATGTTGAGATTCTTCAGCCTTTCATTGTAGGAATTCCTGTGAAAATTCTGAACCATTTTAGTTGCCCTCCTCTGGAAAACCTCCACCTTATGTCCTTTCTGAAGTGTGGACTCTGAAACTGGACACAGTACTCCCACTGGGGGTATACCAGGGAGTGATACAATGGCAGCACAACATCCCTCCTCCTCCTCCTCCTCCTCCTACTGGAGATGCCACTCCTTATGCACCCAATAATCCAATTTTCCCTGCCCATAGTCTTGTCACACTGTACTGCCATCTTGAGGTCCTCTGATATAATAACCTCAAGGACCCTTTCATGTCTCGTGAGTATCATTACCTCCCCCATCCTATACCCAGCATCAGAGTTCCTATACCCTAGATACATGATTTTACACTTGTTGGCACTGAACCCAAAGTAAGTAAGAAAATGGAATTAATTTGAATGAATTGCAGGCTTTTATGCAGCTTTTTGGGGAGCATGTATGTGTGTGTGTGTGGGGGGGGGCTCTGCTACTATAACTATTTGCTTTTGATTTGGTATAATGTGCGAACAGACTAACCCTGTTCCCCACTCCATGTGCTATATTGGAGATAAAGAGCCCAAATAGCATTGGGCCAAGCATTGAGCCCTGTGGCACCCTGCTTGTCACTGCTCTGAGTGCCGAGAGCTACCCCACCACCATCACCCTCTGCACCCTCCCCTGTCACCAGTTCTCTATCCATTTAGTCAGACCACCTTCTACCCGAACCCCTCCTTCTCCTCACTCTTCTCCTCCTCTTTGGCCTGTCTCCCTCCTCCTGGTAGTCCACAACCTTTCTCCGCCTTATTCTTACCGGGTGGTGGTGCCTTCTGTAATACACTCAGACCACTCTGCCCGCCCCCTTCCAGGGTTACTACGCCTCCGCCTTTACCTATATCTAGGACAGTGAGCTCATCAGGCTCCCCTGTCTGGACCTTTCTACCAACCTCAGTCTTTTGTCCACCCCCCCATTTGTTTAAATCCATCTTAGTAGAGATATACCCCTCTAATTCAGCCTTTTTTTTTTTTTTACATATTTTCTCATTGGGCTACGGTCGGCTTGGTCAACCCGACTGATCCCCCTAGCCCTGCCCCCGACATCAGACTGACCTGCTCACCTCCATGGGTTATCCCTGTGGTGGGGTGGTGAGGAGCTTCCCAGGTCAACCCACCGGAGCAGGATCCGGTTGAGGAGGCACCATTTGTGGTGGGCAGGATGGTCGGAAGCTCATGCTGCCTGACCGTAGTCCATTTTCCACTTTTCTCCCCTTTGCAGGGTGCGGGTGTGCAATTACACTTAGGCACAGTGTGCCAAAGTCTGCCACACTCCGCCAACCTTTACTACACTGCTGTAGTAGCGCCCGCGGTCATTACCAGGGGCCACTACAGAGCAGTGAGTCCTTTGGATCCCACTCTGTGATAGGAGAGCAGTCCTCTGGATGCTCAATCCTACCCCTCCCTTACCAACCCCTGGCAGCCTGGGCCTGCATCCGAACCCGGGTCACCAGCTTGGCATGAGGTGTGGTATCCAGCACCTCAACCCTCAGCACCAGTGGCCCAGCAGCAATGCTGCCTTTACTACTCCCCTTCCCTTCTTGCTCCAGTGTACCCTGTCCCCCCAGGTACAAGTCACTATTCCCCCCAGACCCTACCCCAGTTAGTCACTAACCCATAATGTTTCGTGTGGCACCAGTCCCTCAGCCACTCAAACTTCTGAAGCCTACCCTTCCTCCCCATGCTTGCCCATGGTACCAGCAGTACCTCCAAGAATGCCACGACTTCCCCACTCCCTCACATTGCCTGCCCAAGTACTCAAACCTCCCCCTCACTACTTCCACAGTGTCCCCCGCCAATTTGTTTGTACCCACATGCAACAGTAAATGAGGTTTCTTCCTCCCCCTTGCTGCACGCTTAAGCAGTGCCTGCCCTGCCCCTCCTGCAGTCAACCTGGGGACAGCTTCAACCCAAATATAGCTATGCCTTTCCCCCTTTCCACTCCATCTCACCCATTTCAGTATAGAATCTCCCAGGATGAATACCCCCCGCCCCTTACCCCCTTTCCCTTCTAATGCCCCTTCCACCACCCCAGTATTCATTCTTCCCTGTCCCTTACCCCTGCCAACTGCACCCTCTGTGACTTCTGTATCTGTACCCCCTACTTCCGCCTCACCCTTTTCTCTGCCTTATTCCTCCCATCCCCCTGAACCCCTTCCCAGCCTGACTACTTCCTACTGGGCTTCCCATGTCGACCTCCCCTCCTCCCCTGCTGATTTCCAACCCTTCTCCTAGAGCCGCTGTTGTCGATTTAGAGCCCCCATTCCCTTCTACTCCGATAGTGATGCCCCTCTCATCCTTCCCCCTTCCCATAGCCTTCTCTCCTTCAGTCACCACCCCCTCCTTTCCTACTAGCCCCCTTCTACCCTTTTGTCCTCACTATCTCTTCCCCTACCTGTTGCCATCCCTCTCATGCCCCACTTGTCCTCCCCACTTCATTATGTTCCTGCTCCCCCTCTCTGTCCCATAGCAGAGGTTCGAATCTATTCATAGTCAATACCTGTCCTATATCTCTTCCCTCTATCGGTTCCCCCTCCTACTTGCTCCCCTCTGTGCCACCCCTGGTCCCTCCCTGCAGCCATCTGCTCTCTCCCCCCGGTACTCCTAGGGGTCTCTTCCTCCCCCATCAGGAGGCCCCCACCCTCGTCTCGGGCACCACCTCCCTTCTCCTCCCTTTTCTGCTAGTACCTCTGATACTGGGGTCAGTTTCAGTCCTTGTTATTCTTCCTCCATCCCCCTTTGCTATCCCCTATTCCCCCCCTCAGGATGCCTACCATACTCATCTGCCCTGCCACATACACTCCTCCCTAACCTCCACAGTTCCTCCCTCAAACTAGCCAGTCATCTACAGACCATACATCCCCCCATCCTCCAAGCCCAGTCCAGGATCATGGCAGACCCACACCTTGTACACCCCTCCACCCTTCCAAAGATGCTCGCCCTATTGACATGTGGCACCTGCCACATTTTGGCCCCCATCTTATGTTATGGGTTCTTACTCCCAGGTTCAGTACCCTACTACAACTGTTACACCCCTATTTAGTCAAATTCCTGTCCTCATCCCCACACTAGTCCCCCTTCTGACCCCTTGCTGACCAGGATAATTCAGTCTCAAATCTCATCCATTAGATGCTGTATTACTGTAGCAATCCTAAAGACTCCTTGTCTGTTTTTCACCCCTCAGCTACCATTCTTTTTGTTCTTGGCTTTCATATAGTTTCACTTAGCCCAGTTAGAAATCCTATTGCACTGCTAGTATTACTCAGCTCAGAGAAATAAGCAGAACAAATAAATATGTATTATTACAGCAATCATAACAGTATAGCTCAGTACTTAGCTCAGTTAGAGAAAGAAACAGAACAACTAAATATGTATTATTACAGTAATCCTAAAGTATCCAATCATTGCTTTATCTCCACTCCAGAGACCCTGTTTTAATATAGGACCACAGAGGACCCTGGGCGGGAGGGTGTGCAACTGTAAAGTCCTGGCAGAGCTCAGTTGAGCTTGCTCACTCCCCTCTTTCACTCGCTCACTCTATTTCTCTAGACGCTGCAGGCTGCCCTTTTGTACTAGGCTCCTGCTTGCACTGGCACCTTTTTCTGCCCACTAAGAAATCTGCAGCAGTCCCAACACAGCTCCGTTGAGCTCGCTCACTCCCCCTCTCTCACTCGCTCGTTCTGTTTCTCCTGGAGCTGCAGGCTGCCCTTCTGTACTGGGCTGCTGCCTCCGTTGGCACCTTTTTCTGCCCACAAAGAAGTTCACAGCTGTCCCGACAGAGCTCCGTTGAGGTCGCTCACTCCACCTCTCTCACTCACTCACTCATTCTGTTTCTCCTGGCACTGCAGGCTGCCCTTTTGTACTGGGCTGCTGCCTGCGTTAGTACCTTCCCTGCCCACAAAGAAATCTCCTTGCAGTCCGACACAACTCCGTTGAGCTTGCTCACTCCCCCTCTCTCACTTGCTCGTTCTGTTTCTCCCAGTGCTGCAGGCTGCCCTTTTGTACTGGGCTTCTGCCTGCGTTGGCTCCTTTTTCTGCCCACAAAGAAGTTCACAGCTGTCCTGATAGAGCTCAATTGAGCTTGCTCACTCCCCCTCTCTCACTCACTCACTCATTCTATTTCTCTAGACGTTGCAGGCTGCCCTTTTGTACAGGCTCCTGCTTGCACTGGCACCTTTTTCTGCCCACTAAGAAATCTGCAGCAGTCCTGACATAGCTCTGTTGAGCTCGCTCGCTCCCCCTCTCTCACTTGCTCATTCCATTTCTCCCGGTGCTGCAGGCTGCCCTTTTGTACTGGGCTCCTGCCTGCGTTGGCACCTTTTTCTGCCCACAAAGAAATCCGCAACAGTTCTGATAGAGCTCCATTGAGCTCGCTCACTCCCCCGCTCTCACTCACTCATTCTGGTTCTCCTGCTGCTGCAGGCTGCCCTTTTGTACTGGGCCCCTGCCTGCATTGACGCCTTTTTCTACCCACAAAGAAAACTGCAGCAGTCCCAACAGAGCTCTGTTGAGCTCGCTCACTCCTCCTCCCTCCCTCACTTCGCTCGTTCCTGTTTCTCCGGCACTGCAGGCTGCCCTTTTGTACTGGGCTCCTGCCGTTGGGACCTTTCTGCCCACAAAGAAATCTTCAGCAGTCCTGACAGAGCTCAGTTGAGTTCGGTCACTCCCCCTCTCTCACTTGCTCGATCCTAATCTGTCCCAAGCACTGATTTCTCAAAGCGACTGCACTATTCTGCAACAGAAGTGTGAAAACACATTTCAGCCAGGATGTGAAAAATGACAGCTGTACTGTTCATAAGGAGGTGTGAAAAATGCCAGTGTTGAAAATGTAGCTTAAAAATATTACTAATTTGCAAAGTTACAAGAGTGCGTGGAAACTGCACAATGCACGCTCGTAACTCAGTCATTTTATGGACTTTCATCACAAAATTTTTAACATAGGCATTTTAGGACCTTTGTTCATGAACAGTGCCACTGTGGTTTTCTTAATGTGTCCCGAACACTGATTTCCCACAGCGACCGTGCCATTCTATGCCTGAAGAGTGAAACACATTTTGGCCAGGATGTGAAAAATGACAGCTGTACTGTTCATAAGGAGGTGTGAAAAAATGCCAGTGTTGAAAATCTGGCATGAAAATATTGCAACTTTGTGAAGTTATGAGTGTGCATAGCAACTGCACAACGCACGCTCATAAAACAGTAATTTTTTGGATTTTATTCACCAAATTTGCAACATCGGCTTTCTGAGAGCCCACCTCATGAACACTAGCACAGTCATTTCATTAATCAGTCCTGAAAGTTGATTCCACGCAGTGACTGTGAAATCACCTTTCAGGACCGAATAATGCCATGACAGTGGTTGAATTCATTAGGACGGGTCCCAATAACCCCATGTTGAAAATGTGGTGCCAAAATTCCCAAAAATATCTGTGATATGTAGCAACGTTGAAAAAAACCTATTCATGCCATTATACAGCTTACCGGCATTTCTTCAGTTCGCAGTCAGCTTTGAAGAGTGCAGACATGTTCCCGGTCCACCAAAGATCATCGCGCTGGGCTCTGGAAGTAAGTATGGGTGAGAGGGGTTTGGGAGGTGGGGTATGCAGTGGGTGGGTGCGGGTTGGTGGAGGAGCAGACAGCAAGGGACCGTTTTCTTCTTTACAGGGTGAAAAAAAAATAGACATCATGGGACTGTTTTCCCTTTTAGCAGGTACTTTTGGCACGCTGGGATGTGCTCCCAGTGTGCCACCTGCATGTTTTGGGGTAGGGGGACTGGAGCGATGGGGATTGGGCACCCGTCGGTGTATACTGGGGGGTCTCATGAGCCGAGGGGATTGGGCACCCTCGGCGCACAGAAATGGGGAACATGCCGATGGGATTGGGCACCCCCGTCGGCAAAGAAACAGGGGGAAGGGACATGATGCCGAGGGGGATTGGACACCCCCTCAGCAGACATCAGAAACTGATGGGGACTGGGCTCCCTGTCAGCAAACTGGGTCGGGGGAATGCAAGAGACTGCCCTGCAATGACGGGATGCTCCCTCATTGCAGCATAATGGCTGACACTGCAATGAAGAGGTGGCCCCTGATTGTAGCAGCTAAAACGTTTCAAGGTGGTGGCATGCTGGTTGAACCAGTGTCATCAGCAGCAGCATGCCACCCCACTGGGGAAAGCAGGCCAAGCCTCAAAAGGCAGTGGGGGCACTGGCCACAACAGTGCCGCACCTCCACAACCTGCTTCTGCAGCAAGCTGCCGCAAAATGTTTCTTGCGCATGTGCACAATCAACATAAAAAAGTGGCTCTTCTAAAAAAGAGACATACAGTGTAAAGGGCCTTGGATTACTACTTGAAAGAGGAGACTATAAAGCCAGAAGATCCAAGATTAGTTCCAAATCTTTTGACAGACCCTCCCCCTTCCTGCAGGCTTAGGTCGTGCAGGCACCTCAGACCTCGCAGCCCTCCCCTGTACCTACTCCAAGCCCTCCACAGTGGAACACAGACATCCCACTTGCAGATCTCAGCCGCTTGGGTCATGAGGGCATCTCGGAGCTCACAGCTGTCCCCTACAGGTACTCCAAGCCCTCACAGTGGAACATAGTTAATTTCTCCTCGGGAGACCATGCGATCAATGGTGTTTGGCGCCATGTTTGATCTGCTGACCTGGACTTATTGCTTTCACCTGCAACAGGTTTACTGTGGCCTTGCCTATGGTTTGGCCATTTCCCGCTGGCACTTTAATTAAACACTGTGCACTTCCTATTCAAATCTGCTATATTTCTACCGTTTTAGTTCAGTGCCTCCATTGCTTCACCTGTATATAGACATGGCTATTTTTCCACAGATTTAGCCCAGTAGCGTCCATTGCTTTCACCTGTATACAGACGCTGCTATATGTCTACTGTTTTAGCTCAGTGGCATCTAATGTTTTAACTGTTTACAAACACTGTGTTATTTCTACTGTTTTAGCTCAGTAGCATCGATTTTTTAACTGTTTACAGACGCTGCTCTATTTTTGCTGTTTTTAGCTCTGTATCATCCAGTGTTTTAACTGTTTACAGATGCTGCTTTATTTCAGCTGTTTTTAGCTCTGCAGCATCCAGTGTTTTAACTGTTTACAGACTCTCCATTTCTGCTATTTTTAGCTTTGTAGCATTCAGTGTTTTAACTGTTTAAGGACTCTGCTCTATTTCTGCTGCTTTTAGCTGAGTAGCATTCATTGCTTTAACTGTTGACAGATCCTGCTCTATTTCTGCTGTTTTTAGCTCAGTAACATCCAGTGCTTTAACTGTTTACAGGTGCTGCTCAATTTCTGCTGTTTTTAGCTGAGTAGCATCCAATGCTTTAACTGTTGACAGATACTGCTCTATTTCTGCTGTTTTTAGCTGAGTAGCATCCAATGCTTTAACTGTTGACAGACACTGCTCTGTTTCTACTGTTTTTAGCCCTGTAGCTTCCAGTGTTTTATCTATTTATAGACACTGCTCTATTTCCAGTTTTTGTAGCCCAGTATCATCCAGTGTTTTAACTGTTTACAGATGCTGCTCTGTTTCTGCTGTTTTTAGCTCAGTGGCATCCATTGTTTTAACTGTTTACAGAAGCTACTCTAGTTTTAAATGTTTACAGATGCTACTCTACTTCTGCTGATTTTAGCTCAGTATCATCTATTGCTTTAACTGTTGACAGACACTGCTCTATTTCTGCTGTTTTTAGCTGAGTAGCATCCAATGCTTTAATTGTTGACAGACACGGCTCCGTTTCTGCTGTTTTTAGCTGAGTAGCATTCAATGACTTAACTGCTGACAGACACTGCTCTATTTCTGCTGTTTTTAGCTGAATAGCATCCAGTGCTTTAACTGTGTACAGAAGCTGCTCTACTTTTAACTGTTTACAGAAGCTGCTCTAGTTTTAACTGTTTATAGACATTGCTCTATTTCTGCTGTTTTTAGCTCAGTAACATCCAGTGCTTTAACTGTTTACAGATGCTGTTCAATTTCTGCTGTTTTTAGCTGAGTAGCATTCAATGCTTTAACTGTTGACAGACACTGCTCTATTTCTGCTGTTTTTAGCTGAGTAGCATTCAATGCTTTAACTGTTGACAGACACTGCTCTATTTCTACTGTTTTTAGCTGAGTAGCATTCAATGCTTTAACTGTTGACAGACACTGCTCTATTTCTACTGTTTTTAGCTCAGTAGTATCCATTGCTTTAACTGTTTACAGAAGCTGCTCTACTTTTAACTGTTTACAAAAGCTGCTCTAGTTTCAACTGTTTACAGACACTGCTTTATTTCTGCTGTTTTTAGCTCTGTTGCATCCGATGTTTTAACTATTTAAAGACACTGCTCTAGTTCTGCTGTTGTTAGCTCTGTAGCATCCAGTGTTTTAACTGTTTACAGATGCAGCTCTGTTTCTGCTGTTTTAGCTCTGTAGCATCCAGTGTTTTAACCGTTTACAGACACTGCTCTATTTCTTCTGTTTTTAGCCCTGTAGCTTCCAGTGTTTTATCTATTTATAGACGCTGCGATATTTCCACTTTTTGTAGCCCAGTAGCATTCAGTGTTTTAACTGTTTACAGATGCTGCTCTGTTTCTGCTGTTTTTAGCTCAGTGGCATCCATTGTTTTAACTGTTTACAGAAGCTACTCTACTTCTGCTGATTTTAGCTCAGTATCATCTATTGTTTTAAATGTTTACAGATGCTGCTCTATTTCTGCTGTTTTTTGCTGAGTAGTATTCAATGCTTTAACTGTTGACAGACACTGCTCTGTTTCTGCTGTTTTTAGCTCAGTAGCATCCAGTGCTTTAACTGTTGACAGACACTGCTCTATTTCTACTGTTTTTAGCTCACTAGCATCCAGTGCTTTAACTGTTTAAAGATGCTGCTCTACTTTTAACTGTTTACAGAAGCTGCTGTAGTTTTAACTGTTTACACACACTGCTTTATTTCTGCTGTTTTTAGCTCTGTTGCATCCAATGTTTTAACTATTTACAGACACTGCTCTATTTCTGCTGTTTTTAGCTCTGCAGCATCCAATGTTTTAACTGTTTACAGACTCCCCTCTATTTCTGCTGTTTTTAGCTCAGTAGCATCCAGTGTTTTAACTGTTTACAGACACTGCTGCATTTCTGCTGTTTTTAGCTCGGTAGCATCCAGTGTTTTAACTTTTTACAGACACTGCTGTATTTCTGCTGTTTTTAGCTCAGTAGCATCCATTCTTTTAACTGTGTACAGACGCTGCTCTATTGTATGTCTGATGTTTTTAGCTCACCACTCACCTACCATCTGAATTTGGTCTGCAAAAAAATCTGCCCTCCTTCCAAGTACCTGACTTTCTGGGACTTTATTCAAATAAGATCCCTCACATCTGCACTGTGATATCATGTCTATAATGTCCCCCCTTTATAAAATGAATGATGTCTCCTCTGTACTCAGCTTCTTCATTGCTGCCCTCTCTAGTATTAAGGAAAAGTATTTCCCTCTCATCAAAAGGAGAGTGCAAGGGAGTGACACCTAATGGCTCACCAGGTACCTACTGAGACTGATGATGGAGTGTGATGCCAAATGGGCATTTTACAAAGCCTCTCTCTCCCACCTCAGCTATGGAACAAATACAGATACCTACATAACCAATGTAAAAGACAAATAAATTTCTGTAAGGCTGATTACATCCACAACCTGCAATCCCACAGTCTTGGAAACCCAAAACATTTCTGGTCTGCAATCTGCTCTCTACTTCCCCCTTATATCAGACAGCCTTCTCTCCAACTTAACACTCCTAACGGTATATTGACCAGTCCGGTTGAGACTGTAGATGCACTCAAAACCAAATTTCCCAACCTTGATGAATACCTCTCCAAGTTGCCCCTGTAAACCCCAGTCCTTCACCTCCAGTCCAGTGTATCTCTTATCCCAACAACCCTTCATTCTACTTCAGAGCTATTTCCTCCAGTGATACATACAAGATCCTTCTGAGCCTCCCCAACAAGGGTAGTGCTGGTAGTGATGGTCTCTCCCCCACTTCCTCAGAATCATGGCTCATGATATTGCCAAACTCCTCACCATGGTATTCAGTCTCTCCCTCACCGCTGCCTCAGTACCTTCTGCATGAAAACAGGCTAGGGTCATCCCAGTCTTAAAATCTGGAGATCACAGCAAGAGGGATAACTATTGTCCAATATCCATCCTCTCCCCTCTAAGCAAATTGCTGAAAAAGACTGTGTACCACCAGATCATGGACTATATGACAAAATATAACCTCCTTTGTCAACAACAGGATGGTTTCAGAAAAGGGCACATCACTACTAAGGCCCTGGCCCATTTCTCTTTCAATGTCCTCTGAAACAAGGACGTCAGAAAACTTACCAGAGCTGTCTTTGTGGACCTCTCTAAAGCATTTGAAATGATGAACCACAACATCCTCCTTGGCAAACTTGGTAGCCTTGGTTTGTCCCCTGCCAGCACACACTGGTTCCATGAGTACCTCTCTGGCTGTACTCAAATGATCTGTATGGGTGGTACTACCTACAGTACTCTTTATTGCCTGTCTCCACTGGTGTTCCCAGGGATCTATTCTGGGTCCCATTCTTTTCACCTTCTGTGTAAACTCTCTTCCCCAGGACTGTCCCTCCTGCCACTCTTTCCTATATGCAGATGATCTCATCCTCTACAAGACTAATAAATCCTGACCAGTCTCTTCATTTCACATACCTCCAGCTACAGTAATGCCTACATATGGTTCACTGCTAACTGATTGCTGGCCAACACCCAAAAGACAAAGGCTCTTTGGCTCCAAGCCAGGCTAGCCAAACTAACTCTAGCCCAAAACAGCCTCAGCATCCTCATCTGATAGCCTGCCCCCAGAGACTATAAATTCCTTCAAGTACCTGGGTGTCACCCTCAACCCTGCCCTTACTTTCTACAGCCATGTTGATATCCTAGTACGCTGCATAAATCAGAAACTGCGGATCAGCTACTGTCTAATTAATAACCTCTCTCCTGAAGCCTGGCTCACCATTGCCCAGTGTAACCTCTTCACTCTAATGGATTACTACTCCCTCATCTACTTTTAAACCTCCTTCACAAACCTGGTAAGATTAAACACCACCTATAACAATATCTGCCAATTTGCCCTTTGTGCCCCATACTCCACCCAGCACTTCACCCCCTATCAGGCCCTTGGCTGGCTCACCTCTCAATCTAGACATAGCTACCTCCTGGCTTGTACCATTGATAAGACCATCTGAAACCCTGTTACTTCCCTTCTCTCCTCCCTTTTTCAGCAAAAGTAATTTGGCCATGGCCTCTGCCTCTCCACAAGCCCCATGCTGGAGACCCACATATCTCCACCTGCATGGGCCAGAGGGCTTTCATGACCATGGCCCCAACCCTTTGGAATAGCCTGCCCTCCCCCCTTAGACCCCTTGACTCCCCAGGGCAGTTCTACTCTCTCCTCTGGTTACACCTTCAGTCTACTGTCACCTGATCTTGCTCTCCTGGTTGATCTTGTTATGTCTCCATTACTTTCTCCCTGCCCCCCCCCCACTGCTGCCTTATGCAACCCTGGACATTGTTAATAAACTGGTCCACTTGTATTGTGCTATTTTGCTATTTTGCTATTTTGTATTTATTATTAGTTGGCTATTTACTACCTTTGTAACATTTTTCCCTGTACTTATTTACCCAATGCTTTGTATGTCTCTCGTTGCTTTATATTTTCACTGTATTCCTGTGCCATCTTTATGGCCCAGGTCATGCCTGGAAATGGTCCTTGGATCAGTGTATCTTCCCGGTAAACAAATAGAAAAATAAAATAAATAAATACATACATACATAAATAAATAAATAAAGGTAATGGCCCTAAGTGGAGGCCCAATCAATTATGAGACTGTTAAAAAGGAAGATAAAGGTAATTCTGATGTGATTAATCAGGTAATGGATGCTACAGAGTCCCCAAACAACAGCTGGTTAACACTTCTTGGGTCACTAAGCCATACTTGATGTTTTATGCCCCAGATAATTGGCTAGAGTTTTCTGAACCGTGTTTGAAGACTCAGATTGTGCATCTAATAAAGGCACATATGGATCTGGAAATCTTGGATGATGATATCAACAAATCAAGGACTGCTCTATGTGAGGATTTGACCTTTGGGCCCCATACTCACCTACAGTTGCTAATTTTGTTTATGTAAATGTAAGATCCTTACTGCACAAGGAAATTAATATAATCTTCCCCAACAGAACTGAGTTTAATAGAGCTGGAGCCCTTTTGAGGGAGGATCTGGATAAACCAGTTATTCTTCGTCTCTTTGGAATGCCCGTGATGGAGAAGGAAAATAGGTTTAGATTAACTGGCTCTCTGTGTAATTTCCTTCATAATTATTTAGAATTCACCTGGGAAAAGCTGGTGACATAGGAGCTATATGGAGAGACAGTGATTGGGGGGGAGGCGTCAAATAGACATTACAGTTAAAAATAGGTTGATAACAGATACAATTTTACAAAAAATGTGATAAGATGGATAGTTTGGGTCTATACCTTGTGGGTACTGAACTGTGTGTGAAACCATAGATAAAGAAAGAAATCCCAATACTACTGATATTACAAGAGTGCAATTTAATCACTGCAGGCAACTGCTTCCTATTTCCACTTCAAATAAATTGTCAGCATTAGCAGGGTATGATGAGAGACTATTACTCCCCAATCTGAGCAATATAGTGGATGGCATAGGTAAGGATTCTGATAACTCTTTAGGACTAAAAGCACAGGAGGGTCATTTCCCCATTCTTCCCTTACAGAAATAATTATATGAAATGTTTTCATGCTGTGCACATGAAACTATCCATGCTGCAAGCATGATTTAAATGTTAAATTGAAACCATTTGCATGCATGTGACATGGATGCAGCAAGCAAGTGTGGAAATCATGCTTTTTATGTTAAATTGGAACAAATGCATGTGGCATGCGTGCAAAAAGCAAGTGGTCACTGATAACTTCACACGTAAAAGTTAAGTGACTTGCTCAAGATCACACCATATTCTATATGGGGGGGGGTTGATGAGAATCAAAACCAGGTCTTCAGGTTTTCAAGTCTCCTGGTTTATAGTTCAGTTTTTCTAACCACTAAGCCATACTGCCTGCATGCATATTGCTCACTTGTACTTCAATACAAATCTAAATTCATCTGCATGCATGTTGCATGCTTATAGCCACTGTTATATGTTTTAGTTTTCTTGTCTGTCCTCATCTCACCTGCACAGCTGAACTGTAGCACACATAACAATGGAAACACATGTGGTTCTTCCCATCCCCAATACACACACCTACCCACAAAAGTACATGATTATTTCTGTCTGGCCTGTAGTCCTACTATTTTCTCTCCATAGTTTTGAATGCTTCCATGCAAACAGACTTTAAGGGGCAAACACAAAAGTAGCAATAACTCAACACCCACCCACATGAGCAGTTAGCCCTCCTCATGCACACACACTGTTGCACATGCAGCCACGCTGCTACAGACAACCCATCAAGTATCGATATAAGTGAAGAGTCTCTTACCTCAGTACTAGGGAGCCAGAGGCAGGAGTCTTTAAAAGATAATGTCCATGGGTCAGGGTGCTAGGGTGTACCCATTGAAAAGAATGGAGTTATTTTTTATTACTATTTTATACATTATGATGGTGAGTTGGAGAACAATGAAGGCCACTGTTCTACTAACAAAGCACTTGTTAGTCATGCAGTAGCTTTCATTAATCTCCAACTCTCCATCAATAATGTATAAAATAGTAATAAAAAAATTTCCCCATTCATTTCAATGGTGCACACCCCTGCAGTCTCCCTTGCCCTATGTCATAATGTGCCTGAGCATGGGGATGTGGTGGTCAGTTTCACTGGGGGGGCATAAGCCTGACTATAGTGGGGGTCCAATAGTCTGCATACCATAAGGCTCAACTGTCCATGAATGCAAGGGACAGCCCTCATTTTACCACCAAAAACTGCTCTGCTCCTCATCCATCCCTCATGAAAAACATGCTGCTAACACAGAGTATGTCTTGTAACTTTAGACTTTATGACAGGGGCACCATTTCAGATTTTCAGCAGGGGGATCCAACAACCAGTGGAGGCCAGGTGCTAGTTAGCCCCTAAGTGGCAAGCTCTAGAATATCTGGAACATCTCTAAAAGTTAAAACTTATTTGCTGTGACTGAAAAGTTATATGTAAATCAGGAAAAATTCAAATATATAAGATTCATCTGTCTATACCCCAGAGCAGTGCACCAGATTTGGGTTTAAACCCACCCAGTTACTAATTAATTTTTTTTCCTGGGTGATGCTCTCACCTCCCCCCCAATTTTCTCTCCCCAACTCCATTCCATTCACTATCCATACCATATGGGTCATGAAGCCACCCAAAGGTGCAGAAACATGAAAAACGCATCAATATTTCAGTCCTTCCTCCTATCCCAGTCCCCCTGTATTTACTTTTACTTACCCGGCCATCTTGCCAGAACCTGCAGCCCTGCCCAGTGTGTCACCAGCCCCATTTTCAGGCCTCTCCTCCTCTGTCCTTCTGCCAGAAGCTGAATGCTAGAACCATCCATCCCAGGTCCCCTACATGGTCTGCGACCAAGTCACCTCACCAACTGAACCCACCCAACCTGTGTTGCTTGCTTCTTGTTTGGCTGCTGCCATAGCTGCTGCCAAATTGCACTGATCAAGGGCTATGAAGGCTGCCCACACTGCTGTCACCACTGCTGCTAGGCCTAGCTTGCTGCCATGGGGGGCCTGTGCTGCTTTTTTGTGTGAAGCAAACCTAGTAGATCAAGTAGATAGTCTAGTCTCAAGTTAGCTTCTAGCTCACCCTCTGCCCTTTCAGCCATCAGAGGAGACGGAGACTCACTAAGAGTAGACCAACAAAAATATGCTGCCACAACACTGCTATTGAGAGTTCAGTGCTCACTGAGTCCTCCAAGCTGTAGTGTGCAGCCTGTCTACTCTGTTATGGGAACGACAGTGTCACATTTGCATGACACATGTGCTCTTGCTTGGCAGGAGATTCTCCAAGTCACATGCAATGGTGCCTCTGCTAATAGGTGGAGAGAGTGGACAACACAATACAGACACTGTCAAATCAGGAGTGCAACTGCAGTGTGAGTGCACACAGGCCAGTGGGGCACTTATTGTACAAAAGATTAAATCCAAATCTGCCATCAACATCTATGTAACACA
This sequence comes from Neoceratodus forsteri, assembly GCA_016271365.2. Taxonomy (NCBI): domain Eukaryota; kingdom Metazoa; phylum Chordata; order Ceratodontiformes; family Ceratodontidae; genus Neoceratodus; species Neoceratodus forsteri. The sequence goes on along the minus strand of CM057450.1, from coordinate 431,626,864 downwards.
TGTAATGCTATTATTGCCACACCATAAGAACAACCTAGACACAAATGTGGGGGGGGGGCAACTGTCCCCCTCTGCCCTAACTAAATGGCATCCCTGCTTTATGGTAGAAATTAATTCTCAGGTACTAATATCGGTACAAGAAGGGAGAAAGGGAAATTGTTTTACCAGGAAAGGCACACTAAGTCAAAGCTTGTTTCCAGGTGCGACCTGGGAGCACAAGGAAGTTAAGTGATTTGCTTAGAGTCACACAGTATGCAACTAGGGGCAGTGAGATTCAAATCCAGGTCTCTAGGTTTTCCGCTCAGTGCCCTAAACCACAGCGATATACTGCTTCATTAAGTAAATAGCAAAAACAAGCAGGCAAAGCACTCACCAGTCCACTGCATAAAAAAAGATGGAGTATAAACGTATACAGTATATGCAAATTTCTCCACTTTTATGGCAGTATATTTTAAGTTTGTTAATGTGGAACACCACCACACTAAAACCCAACTGCTTCGATACTAGGTCTTCCTGAGGGGGTTCATTAAGTAAATACAATGGTTTCCACTGTGTTCTAATGTACCGTATCTCCATGTTTCAGGATGTGTCCTGATCATCATGAGGCTCATTGTCCCTCATTTTTGAGTATCCATGTCCCTCATTTTGAGTATCCATGTCCCTCATTTCAGTGACAAAATGTGAGGTATGGTGCATGCTTCCAAGACCCTATTCAGCACAAAGAGTGCTTGGCCATAGTGTATGTGCTCCATACAGAATGACAAAGGGAAAGTAAGTGAGCTGAAACAGTCATGAAAAACCACATTTGTAGCAGTGAATATGCATGGCCCAAAACAAATAGGTTGGGCTTCACAACACAGATGCCCCTCTTCACACATCTGGAATGGGGAATGTTGACTGAGTATATCCTAGGCATTTAATGCAATAAGCATACAATACTTTACAAATTAATGGCAATTTAATGACAAAAATCAAAAGTCCTTAAACAACTTGCAAAAGGATCAGAATTAATAAGTTTACTTAATTTTAATGGGAACTCAATGAAAATGTATTTTAATGGATCTAATTGCTAGCGGTAGTATAAGAAATAGAAACTGATGTGTTTTTTTGAGATGAGATTTGCACCAGCTTAGCTGCTGCACACATGGCAAGCGTGCAGCATGTGACCCTGATGTGATGTTTAAATGATATTCACACTAGCTTAACTGCTGCACTCATGTCAAGCATGCAACTTGTAAATCTGATGTAATTTTTAGAAGATGATTACACCAGCTTACCTGCTGCACACATATCAAGCTTGCTGCATGCTCACCTGATTTGCTTTTTAGACCTACTTCACTTAGGTTCACTTAGTGTATGTGAACCCCATGCAAACATTATACGAATAGGCATGTGGCATGCATTCTGCATGTACACAGCACACTTATATTTCTGTAAGGGTTAGATCATTGCAGGTTATGAAAAAAAAAATTGGATAATGACTGGGTTCAGTTTGTTACAGCCTAGGAGGTGATTTGCTTGCAGGAAACTTGGAATGATAAAGGTGGGGAGATTACATTAAATCGATATGAACTTTTCCATCTTCCAGGGAGAAAGGATTAGAAATATGGCAGGTGCTCAGGGGAACTAGCCTCCTATATAAAGTTGGATCTTTTATGAAAGTACAGGTTCTGGCGATCTCAGGTAATTTTATTATTTTTAGACAGACATGAGCTTAGGTTTTTGGTTTTTACTGGTTAACAGTTATGTGCTCCCCCCGCTCAAAGTTTTATCAGCAGGATATGCAACAGTCTTTTAGTACATAATTATAGCATGTCTATTTTAAGTTTCTCAACAGGGAAATATTAATTATGGGAGATTTAAATGCCAGGACAGGTGAAATTGATGGCTTGGTTGATAATTCAGTTCTCGGATATGTAAATACCTCACTTACTATTCCTACAGTATTATGCATACAAAAGACAAATGGGTGAATAAGGCTGGGACAGCCCTTACCCAAATCTTAACATAATTTAATCTTTATCCTCTGAATGGTAAATTAGAGGGAGATGGAAGGAAATTTTTCATATATATCAACAATTGCTATATACTGATCGCCCATGCAAACGGGTCATTTTTGGCCCATGATCCTATCAGTATAAATAAAACAAATAAAAAAACAAACAATGGTGCTTCACTTATTCACTTAGTTTTGTGATTGGGACAAATTCAAATATGGCAATATGTAAATATTCCTGTTGATCAGAAACTGACCATATTCCTTTTATTTTGAGAGGATTTTGTTCTAATCAGGAAGGTGAGAACAGATTAGAGCTCCCATTCTCAGAAATAGAGAATTATATTGGATTGTACCTTGGAAGAAACTATAAGGTAAATAATATGGGAACAATTAGAAAATAAGAATTGGATGGTTTTAAGACAATTTAAATTGGAGTTTTTATGGAAGGAATTCTCACCTTTTTTTGAGAAAAAAATTAGGGGTACTTCATGAAGATATTCAAGTTAATTATAAATAAAGGAGACAGCATGGGTGGTTTGATTCTGATTGTAGGAAATATATAGCTCTTCTTAAGGAAAATATTAAGAGCACTTCAGTTGGCAGCCGGCCGTGGTGGTGAGAGGAGGGCTGAGCCGGCTGCCGGCTCGATTCATGTATGTTGAGTGGGATGAGCGGGGGCATCATTACTGGGTGGGGGGAACCACTAGACTACCACGGATATGAATATGTGTTACTGGGAATGGGGATAGGTACTGGGGGGTTGGGGGACCACTAATTTACCAGGTACAATATCAAACTATCATGGCTACGGGGGTCGGGGATCGTGCCTGTGGAGGGTGGGGGAGTGGGACCCTTAGACTACCAGGGTGTGCAACAGGCACACATGACAACAGGGACCATGATGGCAGAGCGGACTGCCTGGCCCAGCCAGTCTTCCCAGTTCCCTATTGCATGGATATGCCACAACCCCCAATTAACCCACTGCCTATGTCCTCCCACCCCCACCATGCATGCCTTTTACCTGTCCCATGCATTCTTGGGTCCACCCACTGTGTTCCACCCACACCTGCCATGGGGTGCCTGTGTTGTACATATATATTATATATATATATATATATATATATATATATATATAGCTATGTATTACATAACTATCTCTCCCTCCCTCCTCCTCTCTCTCTCACTATATATATGTACTGTGTTGTACTGCTTGCAGTGCTGCATGGGCAGGTTGTCTGCTCTGTTTGAGCCTGCCAACACTCAGTTCCTGCTGCTTCCAGCCTGTGCTTCCATGCCAACCAATAGGGGACGCTGTGGGCATGCCTTGGCCTGCAGCATCCAGCCCGTACTTCCATTCTGACCAAAAGGTGGAGCTGTATGCTCCATGCAGTAGCACTGGGAAAACTGCATGGTAATGTATGCTAAGCAGCAGTTAATTAGATGCAAATGTACCTGTTTGCCCATAGATTACCTACGTAGGCTCATTTGCATGGGAGCTTTGAATATTACTCCCGTTTGCCCCAGAGTAATGTATTAGCACTGTGAACAAAAAGAAAGCAGGAGCACCAGGAATTGTGTGGTGCTATGTATTCCAAACGATCAAAATATACAAATAAGCACCCACACAGCTTAAAGAATGAAGGCCAAATGCTATAGAAATATTAGCGTTTAATATCCAAAGTGCAGCAATTACAAAACGGAGGACAAATGGACACATTAACGTTTCATCTAGTCTCTGCTAGGCTTCATCAGAATAAAATAGTGCCACAATTTTAAACCATTTAAATACTATTTCATGTGCAACCCTGTGACAAGAATAGGCCAATCACCATCATACATAATGTCAAGTTCATTAACCCATTCATGATTGACCTTTCAACTTGAGTAGTATATGTGCAAACAATGCATATCTTAAAATACATTTAAACAACATATATAAATATAAATAGAATGTTTCAGTAAGTTCAGAATATCTTCCCATGCCATTATTACCAAATCACTGTTCTTGTATATACTTAATATTCTATTTTACTTTCTAAATGAATATTTTATTACATTTATAAATAGCCAATCTCATATTAGCCCAAATGGCCATAGCCACAATCTTATATGCATGTCATTATCAAAAAATGAAAAAATGAATGTTTTTTTATATTCATGTGTTTATTTGGGCAGAGATTTATGCCATATTATTTTTTAAAAACAAATTTGCCAAAATGGTTATAGGCACAGAAAATGAACTTACAGGCACTTATCTTAAAAATTCACAGCATTGGATGGCTATAATAACAATTATTGCCTATTTGATACCAGGACGGAGAATAACACTAATATAAATAATAAAGGGAACCAACATTGTGTATCTAGAACACAACAAAAAGTAAATGAGATGAAATCCATTTACTTTAACTTTTTTATATTTTCGCAAGAATGCTGAGAGATCTGTATTGTCATTAAGTCCCTTACCAGTACAAGCTCCTAGTGAAAAAATCCAGAAACTTTCTCTCTGGCCTATTTTTTTGTTGATATCACCTCCCCGTGGGCCCATTTTCACTAGTTCCAAACCAAAAACTTGAAAGTGTGTTTATATGGCTGATTGATTAGTATATGCTTGACAATGGCATAATTTATATCACCCTTGTCAACTTGTTCACCAATTCTGACCTTAAATTTCTGTATAGTTCTACCGACATAGTAAGCTCCACATTCACACAACAGTAAGTAAACCACCCCAGTACTATTGCAGGTAATTAAGCCATTAGTTGCTATTACCTTTCCTGAAATTGGGTGTAGTATACTTTTACTGTTGTGTATATAACCCACAGTAGGTACAATTACCACATCTGTATGTGCCCATTGGTTTAGAAGCCAAAAGAGTCTGTTTCATTTCATGTTCACTTTCGGTACAATTAGACACTACATGGTCTTTAATGCTCTTACATTTACGAAAAATGACTTTCGGTCCCTTATTCACTATTTCATTTAATCTAGGTTCCAACTGTAAAATGGGCCAGTTGTTAGTAACAATATTTCTAATTCCATCAGCACAACTAGAGAAGTTAGTAACAAAGGGACACTGAAATTCCTTCCTTTTCTTAGATTCCCTCGATTTATATTGCAGCACTTGATTTCTGTCCATGGCATCTACCTGTCGAATGGCAGATGCAATGCTATGATGGCTATAGCCTCTTTCTATAAACCTACGAACTTGTTCCTTTTTATTCCTATCATATTCATGTAATTTGGTACAATTCCTTAATGTCCTAATAAGTTGTCCCTTAGGTATATTATGACGAGTGTGATGTGGATGACAACTCTCAAACCTCAATAAACTGTTTCTGTCCGTAGTCTTCTGAAACAAAGTGGTACAAATACCCCCCCCTTACCATCTTTGTATAACTTCAAATCAAGGAAATTAATACTAACTTTATTAAGTTCAAACTGGTATTGTAGAAGACTAGTGTCCTCCATCCACTTAACAAACAAAGCAAACTCGTCATATGATCCTTTCCATATGACAAGAATGTCATCTATAAAGTGCCGACACAAATCCAGATAACTAATATATGGATTTGTAGCGGAGCCATACAGATGGTCAAGTTCCCACTTGCCAACAAATAAGTTGGCATAGCTGGGTGCCATAGCTGTACCCATAGCAGTACCCCGTATTTGATGATAAAGTTGTCCCTGGAACAAAAAAACATTCATCTGAAGGACACATTCAGCAAGCTGTACAAGAAAAATAGTGGGTACTCCTACAAATTCTTCTTCACTCCTCCTATCCAAAAAATAGGAAATGGCCTCCAATCCTTCTTTGTGTGGAATCATAGGATAGAGGGAGTTAACATCAATGACTGCAAAGGACCAATCAGATTCCATACTTAAATCCTCGACTATCTGGACAACTTGAGTGGAATCTCTAAGGAATGATCTTAACTGCCTAACCATGGGCTGAAGGAAAGCATCTAAAAATAAAGAAACAAGCTCTGTTAACCAACCTTTCCCTGAGACTATTGGTCTCCTTGGTGGTTGTACCAAACTTTTATGTATTTTAGGTAGTGCATATATCGTGGGTGTTACTGGCCAATTAACAATCATAGTTCTGTACTCAACATCTGAAATATAGCCTTTAAAAAACCTTCATTCAAAATATCATCCAACTTATTTTTAAATTTCTTAACCACCTCTTGTGAAATCTTCTTATAAGATGATACATCATTAATTAACCTATTGACCTCCACGATATAATCTTTGGTATTCAGTACTACTACTGCTCCCCCTTTATCAGCGGGCTTAATTGTTAAGGACTTGTTTTCACTTAACATTTTTAAAGCAGCCCGTTCATTTTTAGTGCAGTTGTCCCAAGATTTACAACTTTTTTCGCTCTGTAATTGTTGTAAATCAAGTTCACATTTTTTTATAAATGTTGAAACAACAGGATTCATGGGAGGACAATATTCAGACCTGGACTGCAATTTTGATATATCATTTTTTTCTCCCAAATCATTTTCATCATGATCATAAATGCATTTAAATGTAAGGTTCCTCCCTAATTCAACACACACATTGAAAAAATTAATGTCAGCTGTAGGACAAAATGAGAGCCCCTTACTTAATACAGCATTTTCACTAGATGTTAAATTATGGCTAGATAGATTCACCACAGCCACCATATTATCATGAATATTTTGAAAAGATACTAGTTCATGAGAAAGATTTGTATTATCATGGACATTATCAGCTGCAATATGTCTATCCACATTTAAAATCACCTCACTTGACTCATTTATATCATTCCTATCTAAATAATCAAAGTCCTGCTTACTACCCAATTGGGATGTGGAATTAGTGGTTCTACATATATCATAACGATCAGTATCAGAGTCACTAATAAGTTCAACATGGGAACGATTTTCATTGCTAGACAAGGGCAGAGAAATTACTTTATTAAGGGAATTATATATTAATACTTGTTCTTGTTTCTTCTTCCATGCTGCCCCCCCTCCTTGTCCTCCTCTTTGGAACTGGACTGTTTGAAAGCGAGTGTGGCGTTGCCGCTGACTGCGCCTGGTCTCCTGGCTGTACATAGGAGATAGTCCTACTACTTGTTCCCCCATAGGTCCATTAGTTAATATTTCCGATTCATCGGTGTCAGAGGGGCCCGTCGTGTAATCCAGTAAGGTGTTATCTATAGAGTCAATGGAAGAATTACTTCCTTTTTTCAGACTGGATCATAACTCAGATCTTTTTGGATCTGTCCAATTAAAGACTCTATCACTTAAGTAGTCATTTTCATCCCTGATAAATTTTCTTTGCTTTTGCTTTTTGATCTTAACATCATATTTAGTGACCTTGTCCAGTAACAATTTATTTAGTCTATCCCATTCAGGAATTTCAACATGTTCTTTCAATAAAGTTTCAACCTCCCCAATCTGAACAGTTAATTCTTCCCTCACTGGTCGAGCAAATTCCAAAATGAGTTCAATATTTTTAAAGGAAGTCAATTCCATATTTTGGTACCATCTTTTCATAAATTCTGCATTATCGGTACCATAGGAGGGCTTTTGAGTGATACGAAGCCCCCGTGGAATTCTTTTAACCTGGAGATAAGCTTCCAGGGTCTGTTTGTGCCAGAACATACGTCATCCCTTTAGCACTAACTTCTCAAGTCTACGAAACAAAGATTTGGTGTCAAACTCACCACCACCTTGCGACATATGTTGTCTGGTTCCCAAAAAGAGATTCTCACCATCCTGTGCTGTGAAAACAAAATCCACAAAGCCTCCTGTAAAAACGCCATCATGCACGCTGAGTAATGGATTATGTTGTGCATCCCCTGATCTCTCCTTGGCGTGAGCCATCACGTGACAGAGTCTGGTCCACAAAAACTCCCTCCGGATTCTTGCACAGGCTTAAATAGTGCCACCTTGGTTCCAAGATAATATGCTCTCAAAGTGACCAACGACAGGGAATATGGCAGTTTCAATATGTAGAACAATGTTGCACTTACATTAAATTGTATCCCAACATATTTGTCAATGGCAAATATGTGGTTTTTTTTAAAAGCTTTTCACGGCGAATATAAATAAAGCCAACCTGTGCTCCGTAACGAATAACCAAGAGAACAAAAGGAAAGCAGGAGCACCAGGAATTGTGTGGTGCTATGTATTCCAAACGATCAAAATATACAAATAAGCACCCACACAGCTTAAAGAATGAAGGCCAAACGCTATAGAAATATTAGCGTTTAATATCCAAAGTGCAGCAATTACAAAATGGAGGACAAACGGACAAATTAATATTTCACCTAGTCTCTGCTAGGCTTCATCAGAATAAAATAGTGCCACAATTTTAAACCATTTAAATACTATTTCATGTGCAACCCTGTGACAAGAATAGGCCAATCACCATCATACATAATGTCAAGTTCATTAACCCATTCATGATTGACCTTTCAACTTGAGTAGTATATGTGCAAACAACGCATATCTTAAAATACATTTAAACAACATATATAAATATAAATAGAATGTTTCAGTAAGTTCAGAATATCTGCCCTATGGCCATTATTACCTGATCACTGTTCTTGTATATACTTAATATTCTATTTTACTTTCTAAACAAATATTTTATTATATTTATAAATAGCCAATCTCATATTAGCCCAAATGGCCATAGCCACAATCTTATATGCATGTCATTATCAAAAAATGAAAAAATGAATGTTATTTTATATTCATGTGTTTATTTGGGCAGAGATTTATGCCATATTATTTTTTAAAAACAAATTTGCCAAAATGGTTATAGGCACAGAAAATGAACTTACAGGCACTTATCTTAAAAATTCACAGCATTGGATGGCTATAATAACAATTATTGCCTATTTGATACCAGGACGGAGAATAACACGGGCAAACTACACATCAGCATAGCACAGTTCTGCAGTGTGTGGCTTGCTTTGTTGTTTGCAGTTGTTGTTGGTCTTCTCTGTACAATCAAACACAATGTTCTCCACCTGCAACACAGGCTTGCTCCAGGGTGTACTGGGCTGCAGTTGCATGTGCACTTCCCTGTTGCTGTATTCAGTGCCGTCTTATTCCTGGGCTATGTTTGCCCTGCACTCACAGACCAGTATTCCTGGCTTCCTTCGCATACTATATTCAGTAGGGTTAGCACAGGGCTATTCCTTTTGAATATGGCGGGCTATTTGGTCCAGGCAATGTTTGCACGCTGGGCAGTGCTACTTGAGTCTCGGGGCAAAGTATTGAATATCTGGACCTAAAAGAGTTAATTATTGGCTCCATATAAGAAGAATGTCCAAAGACAGAGTTCCTTTTATGTGCCTTGAAGAAAAAAAAAGCTGGCGGAAAATAAGATATAGTCGGTCCATGTGGTTCAAAGATGTATTATTAAAACTAAATTGGTATGATCTGACTGTAATGAGCCAATATTTGCAAAAAAAATGTGCCCTCAGTTTAAAACATAAAAAAGATATCAGGCTAAAGATTAATAATTTTTGGGCTAAGCTAGATTTGGAAATTATTACCAGATCTAGATATTCCACATGGTTTGTGGCCAATAATAATAACTTTGATTATAAATCTTATTTCAGTGTCCTCTCTGATGCCCATTTAAGGAGGGCCTTTATAGATGTGACATATTTGATACTAATGTGCTTGCAGTTAGCGACAATAAAAGTGTCTTCACTGTTACAAATTGTTTTTTGCCACCATGGGGTTGCTATCTGGAACTGTACTTGGTACAACAAAGCAAGGAACTATTGGCTTGGCCTGTGTATGCAATTCTGAAAGGAAATGGATATGGCCTTAGTTACCACTATTCTCAACGCTACAGAGAATGATTGCACTATAAAGAAATTAGCAATTTTTTTTCAAAGCCTAGTAAAGTAAGGGAAGGAATGGTTTCAAAATGAATAACCTTTTAAGATAGTTGTTCCCATGGCATTCCATTGAAACAATCTGCATTGAGCCATTGAGGCTTTGTATTAGAACTCTGAATTCTGTATTCTGTAATAATTCTGTGATCTGTAAAACTCCTATGCTGATTTTGTTCTTTTAAATAATTTATTGTATGTGATGTAATGTTTCATGTGTATTAGATGTCCATAGATCCTAGTTATTGTACTGATCTTCTTAATGGTCAAGCAAACTTGAACTTGAGTCCCACCACGCAGGGTTTGGGCTCCAAAACCATTACAAGCAATGTTGCTGACACTATGGGCCCAATTCATAAATAGCAGTGCAGGGCTTGTATGAAGCCCTGCATCAAATCTATTTTTTAGTGCAGCTGAACCAAACACTTTGTCACAAAATGCACCTGATTCAAGAAGATTGGGAGCATTTGCAACACTTCTCCTAATTTATGGTAGCTTGTGCCAAATATTTGGTGCAAGCAGCCTAAAAAGGGTACCTGAGATTGCAACAAGTTGGACCAGAAAAAGCTGGTCTAATTTGCAACAGTCAGTGCACAGGCTGGGGAATCTTGATTGCTGGCCAGGGAATGTTACAAGTCCCATGTGCCATATGTTCAATGCATCCGGGGCTTGTGGCATTCTTGGAACATTCATTATGAACTGACCCCTATGACTGTAATACTCAATCTGCCAATATAAAATCAAGGTCTTTTCTTTTTTTGCTGAGATATTTGGGATTGGCCTTCCTCTGCACCTGGGCCTGGAGTTCCTTACTCTTCTGTGATTGTCTCTACTGCTCTTTTTTCCCCTTTCCCTTTTCCCAGGTGGGATTTGATCTAGATGGCTTCTTTTCATGGAGGTACATCTCTTCTTTCCCTTCTTTCTCCTTCCACAGTCTAGCCCAGGAAAGGTTTCTTTGTTTAGCACTAGTAGTATCCTGTCTCATCCAAAGGTTCAAAACTTCTACGATTCAGTTCCCTCAAGGGCAGAGAGCTTTAAGACTAAGTAACAGGAGAATGCTTTCCACTGCACCTACTGTAGTTCTTACTCTTCATCTTTCCTGCACTGCACCCCTACCACATGCACTTTAAATATGTACATGCATTTCTTGCATGGATCAAAAAGGCATCTGTTTCTTCCTCCACCCTGTCTGCCTCCTTTTCCTCTGTCACCTCTTCTCTCTTGTCTCCTGAAAGTATATTCGGTTGACTAGAATACAAAACTAAATCTCACTAGTAAAATATTTCATAGAGTAACAGACTATTAACTCTTGCGGTACTACTTGGACTTATTACAGTCAGAACCGCCATAATCTTAGTTTGAGAAATACTCTCAGGATCTCATTAGAAACCTTTTGAAAGAGACAAACTTTATGACAGTAACAAATACTGTTGCTTAATAAACCACATAAGCTTTTTGAGCATCAGTCTTATGTTTAGAGCTGCCTGTGAGCTCAAATTAGTCATTATACCTAACAGCACCTAAAAGCTTTGTAAATTCATAGGAGCATACATGGACTTGTTTTGGGGTGCCAAGATCTTAATTGATTACATACCATGCAGCTTTGAATCCCAAAATAGCAATCACTATTAGCCTTATTCTGGAATTAGATTCATTTTCCTGCTCCTAAGATAGTCGAAGCTGAGAAGGTCTTTTGAGAGATACCTTCCTATAGTCTACTGTATGTTAAACTTTTATCTTTGATGCCCAGATGCGAAGGTCTTAGGCCTTACTTTGCATTACCATTTTGTTTGAAAAGTCACTTCATTCACATCCTGTACTGGATCAGAGAGGGTTTACAGATTACATTGCAGTGACAGAGTTATGGTTTGTAAAGAGCTACGAATCTCAACTCTGTTTTACTTCCATTAGCTACTAACTCATGTTGTTATGTATGGCTACGGCTCAGGTATTTTGGAAATATGAGTTGTTATTCTTGCTCCTCAGCAACCTGAACTCTGTTTTCCATATTAACTAGAGACGTACCTGAAATTATTCATGACTGAGGATATCCCTGACAAAGATGTGCATCTGTACATCATATGGCCTTAATTGTAATACCACTTGCGCACCTGGCTCAAGTTCATGATGAGAAGAATACTACTGGTTTAATTAAAGCCATTCCACATCTGTTGGGAAAATGCTTTATACTCAAGACAGGCAGTTTGCCTCTGGACTGTCCTATTACCTTAGCAGATGAAAGTGATTATATCTATTGGTGTTTGTGACAAATATGATAGTTTAATATTACAGTAAGGCTTCTGGGTCATTATTGTATAAAGAGAAATTGGATGTAATAGGCTGCAACTACTGGAAACTTAACATGTATTTACTGTGCAGAGAACTGTTATTTTGCCATATAAGATAATAGGTCCCCAAACATCAATTTAATAAACATAGGACTAAATATCAAAGTCGCAGTGACAGAATTCAAACTTCTTTGAACTTCTGTTTAAATGCATTTGTCATCTTGGTTTGGAATTATCTTTAGCCTTATGTTTTGATGCTTATTCTTTCAGGCAGTTGTTTCACTGGACTTGGTAAGGTGTCAAGTATAGCTTCCAGGGAACATGAGCCAGTCATTTGAATGTCAGTTTGAAGTTCTACCTCTGCCAGTCATTTGCTACTAATTAGTTTGGTATTGTTTCTGGCACTGGCCAGACTAGATGCTGAGAGAAGTTAGTTTGGAGGTGTGTAGTCTGCCCCCACCTCATTTGCATTTGAAATGCACATCTGTTTCCTTTCAGTTGCCGAATAATATATGTTTTCTTTTTTGTAATCTTTTGTCTAATGTCCAACTCCTTTTTCAGCTGATTTTTTTTGTCTACCGTTATAGACATGTATCAACAATCATATTTTTTGTTTAGTGGACCTGGAGTTATATGCTGCTGGTACAGTATCAGGACAATCCATAAATGTTAATGAGACACTGTTGTCTCATAGGAAGCTTTAGAAAGCAAATTTATATGCATTTCAGATTATATCAATTCTATTTTATGTATTTTGCTTCCTCATTTCAATTATTATAACTGTGCATATTACCATGTGTTTTTTTTTTTGTAAATGACATTTTATTGAATATTCCCCATAAGCAGACATGAATACACAACTGTAGTGGCACTGAAATAACATTGTAGTGGCATTGAAATAACAATGAAATAAACATGAAATAACATTTCTTAACAACCTTTCTTCCTCCTGTGTGCCAGGCTGGGTATAACCAATGGATTACAGACTAGCCATTAGTCACAACACAGTTTATAGATTTCAGGTTGATGAAGCTTCGGCTTATAAAACATAAGCAACAGAGTAAATTATACATTCCAGCATCCATATGTGTCATAAGTGAGGTTGAAACCAGATATTCCTTGATGAACCTGCTAGGCAGTTTTGTTGCATGCATGTTAAGTACGCTGGGGGGGGGTGCCCTCCTGATCCCTCTCTGAGGAGAAAGCGTGGAGGGAGAGGTAGTGCAAGGGCAATGCTCATCCCTTTGTGTGATTGGGTCTATGCGTACTCTCAGCAGTTCACTCATCATCAACCCCTGAGCTGCTACTCATTAAGGTAACAGGTGCTGGGTGAAAACTGGAGTTTGGCATCCTAAAATGCTTTGAATTTAAATATGGACCCCAGATCTCCAGAAAGATGTGTGCTCTGTTCTGAGTATTGAACATCACTCTTTCAAAACTGTCCACTTAATCTAGCTCTTCAAGCCATTCCTGCATGTTGTGGGGACTTGTATCTCTCCAGTGTCTCAGGAGAATTCTCTTTGCTGTTATTGGGGCTCCCAGAAGCCAAGACTTGTGAGGCTTTAATAGTTTGTTACCTTGAGGGGGGGTGGGGTCCTGGAGAACTTCCAGTGGCACTAAAAGGGGGTTAAGACTTATCTTGCAGCCTAGGATCTCACTGCATACTGAATGTTTCCTATCTCTTGTCAGTATGATACAAAGCTCTCACAGCCCCACAGTATGTGCAAGATGTTCCCCCTCAAACTGGCTCCTCCAACACTCGCCTTGGGGGATGAGGCCCCAAGCTTTCAGATTAGTGGGCATTCTGTGCCATCTGTGTGAAGTTTTCAGTTGTGTAAACCTATTTTGGTATCTTTTACAGCCACTTGCAGGTCCCGCCACCTTCTTTCCCACATATCTAAGGTGATTTCAGATGGGAGTTCTTCTGACCAACTGTGTCTTAGCCTTATTGACTCACCTGGGCTGCAACCCAGTAAGTGAGCATATATTTTTATTTATTTTATTTAAAATTTGGTTACTAGGAAAAGAACACTGAGCCATGGCTCATTTCCAGATGTGACCTGGGGTAGAGGGATACATAGGATACTGCTCATATACAATATATGAGAAATACAATTCAGATACAAATCAATATACAAATACAAAGCAGATATGCGGTATGCAATGCTATCTAAATTGGAAAAAGACTAACATTTGTACAAATGTTGAGTAGCTGCAGGGATAATAAAAAGTACAAAAATATACACAGTAATCTGAGGCCAACAATTTGGAAATACTGTATGTGCAATATATACATGCAGAAGCCTAGCTCTAGAGCATAAACAAAGCAGGGAACCTGCCAGCTACAAATAAACTGTGAGAAATAAATTGTTAGATATATATCACTACTTCTAGTGTGTCTCTCTCCTTCCGGCCAAAGGAGAGGGTCCAAAGGGTTAGTTTCATAGCCCACCAGTCTCTGTCCTAAGAGGCCCTGAAATGCATGTTGGAGTTGTAAATATCTACAGTGCTGCTGGTTGGGTAGGCTAAACTTGGTCCTAATTTGTTGAAAGCTCATGAGTACGCTCATTGCTGTGTCCATAATATCTGAGAGCAAGGTGATCCCAGCATTATCCCATGCCTTATATATTATTATTTTCCCATCAGTTAAGAGCCTAGGGTTATCCCATAGAGGAAGGAACTCCACTTTCTCCGGTTGCAAATTGATGAGTTTCAGTGTTTTATGCCAGATTTGGAAGGTGTGTGTACCAGTGGGAGGCAGAGAGGAGTATTTGAGGGGTAGGAAAAATAATGCAGTACATGCCAGGGACTTGCCTATTAAGTGGGCTTCACACAATGCCCACTTAGGAGTTTCATTCCCAGGGGCCATGGAGCCATCCGTGCCATTTTTCCCAGCGTGTGGGCTATTATTCAGAGATAAAAATCAGGCAATTTGAGCCCTCACCTGCGGAAGTCTTTTTCAACTTCTCCCAGCTAATCCTTTTGGGACCTGCATCCCAAAAGAAAGACCATAGTTTAGATTGTATAAAGTCAGCTAGTTTCTTGTCTAGGTGGATGGGGAGGTTGTCTAAGACATATTGCAACTTGGGCACTGCCATCTTGAAGTTTACATACACCTTTGGTGTTATATGCTTTCACAAACCCCTCAAGGTTCACTCTTGTGGTTTATGTAGCATATAACACCTCGGGTGTGAGTAAACTTCTTGTTACACACACTACCCCATAAGTTATTCTGTATTTAATGCATGGCCAGGTGATGTCTCTCTGCCAATGAAATTCTAGACTTTTTCTTGCCATTTTATAATAGTATATGATTTATGTTTATGTTGTGTTTTTATACAGCGCATCCCAAAGTGCTTTACAATCAATTTATTTGTTTGTTTTTGTTAACTGAAAAGGAGGGCTAGGAAAATACTTACTTGTTTCCCACTTTATCCCATGGTGATGACTGCAGTAGGGGGCAAGATACAGGCAGTACTGACTCATAATGAAACAGCTTAAACGGTTGATTTTAGTGCCTGGGGCAAGTTTTGTCAGGACACCTGAGAAATTCCCCTACTCTTTTCTCTAGCTTATGTTGCTGATGTCTGCCTATTTGTTAAGGATGTGGACTCTGGAATTGCAGCAATCATGGTTCTTTAACAATTTTCCTGTTATTTAGAGCTACTATAAATAATGGGAGAAGCTTAAGTTTCAGTTTAGGAGTCACTGCAGAAGCTGATATCATGAGTAGTTGTGTGCATAGCTGTAAAAATTTGCTTAGCAAATTAATTTGCAAATTGTCCCCAATTCACAAATCTAATTTACCTTGTGAAGTGTCTAGTCGCAGCGCAGGACCAACTTCGTGAAGCTGCAAATTTGCTGGTGAAGTTGACCCCCGGTGACGTTCACAATGCACCATGGCACTACAGGTCACATGGTACTGAAATGAGCTGCATGCTATGAGGAGACTGTGTTTACTGCAGTCTTATGAGAAGAGAGTAGGAGATAAGTCTGTCCCATGTTTTTCCTATTAAAAAGTTTTAAATACTTTATAACTCAGCTTTTTTTACTCCAGTCTTTCTTTTTCATTACTTTTTGGCTGTAGTCTGCAACTTTTCACTTTATTTCTGTACTTCAGTTTAGTGTGTTTAATTGAAGTATTTTGTCAGTCTCTTTTTATATCAGTTTTAGTTATTTATCTCTTAAAGTGACAGTGCCCTGAGGCTGCAGAGAGATAATGTGTCACTTGGTTGTGCTTACTTGTTAGTTAGCCCTGTCGTGTTAACTTCTGTCATGTTAAAACAAATAAACTGTATTACAAAAATTAAAATAACAAAAATAAATAATATAGTTTTTGCAGGAGGGGTTTACTAGCTTCTAGTTCAGTAAACTCATTTTCATCTCTTCTTTTTCAGACATCACTGCTGATCACTCAGTGGAAGTGTTGCCTGCTGCTGGTTAATTTTACTGCAGACTTTCTTCAATGTTATCATAGGTTCTGTAACATCATCAACATATTACATATATTAAAAAAAAAAAAGCATTTGTCAATGCTGGATGTTTGTCACTGGCATAAAAGCCCTGGTATACTAGATGCATTGTGGTGCACATTGTGGGTTATGCATTACCAGCATTAGGAGCCTACATTCATAAATTTCAATGCAGGCTCATAACTGTTATTTTTTAATATTTTTGCCCCAAATTGTCAACATAGCCTTCTTATGACCTGCCTCATGAAGAAGGGCAGAGAAAATTTTCAGCTAGTGCCCAAAAGGTGATTTTGCAGTCCTGATTTTGCATGGGAACCACAAAATCACCTTTTGGGATGCCAAAACACATTTTGGTCAGGATTCAAAAAATGGCAGCTGTCACATTCATGAGGTGCTATAAAGAAATGGCTATGTTGGGAGGTGCTGCTGAGCAGCCAATTAGGAAAGCAGCTTTCACTTCGAGCTCCCAGGAGATTTTGCGTAGTTATACTTTTATTACCTTTTTAGGCACCGTTATTGTTTTTAAGTATCTATAGTCTCAGGACGAACTATGGGGGAACCTAAGGGTGCTGTGGCAGCATCTACAGACTTTTTTTACCCCAAAGAATACTATGGATGTTGGAGGGCCCGGTCAGCTCCTGGATGCAAAGACCTCGAGTAGCTCCATCGGAGAAGAAGTAACACTGGCCACAATTAATGCTACCCTGGGCCAGCTGCTAAAGACAGTCTAAGAACTGGATTGCAAATTTGACACCTTAACACCTCCAGTGTTGGCACTGGAAACCAGACTGGACTCCATCAATCAGAAAGTGGTTAAAGCAGAATCCTTAGTGCTCAAGAATGCAGATGGGACTGCTAAACTTATTAAAGAAAATAGTCTTCCTCAGCAGAGACTAGAAACCATTGAAAATCAGGTCCGGGAGAGAAACTTGTGACTGGTGGGCTTACCAGAGTCAGTCAACGGGGAGGACAGTTTTGAATTTGCCAGAATAATGTTGCCTACAATTCTGCAGCTCTCTGAAAAGGATATTCAATTCTCCATAGAAAAATCTTATAGAATTATGCCAAGGCAGGCTTCTGCCACCTCAATCACCCGTTGCACCTTCCTTGTAATATGCACTGGAGTGAGGAATCATGATCATGCTTTACACATTGCCAAATGACATCGCAAGCTGCACTATGGGGAATCTGAGGTGTTCCTATACCCTGACCTGTTGTACAGCACCTGCTGTAGAGGAAAGCATTCAACAGGGTGTGGAACAGACTGCGACAGCTAACACTCCCACATTATCTTTTACTACCAGCTAAACTAAGAATTATCTGGAATGGCCAAACTAATCTCTTTAATGACCCAAAGAGGACACTGATAAGCTGGTATGCAGAATCGAAGATGACCAAGAGCTGGGAGAGGGTGGAGAATTATCAGACGAAGACTAAAGAAATGTATTTGAACTGCAGGTTTCTTTTTCTAACTAAATGGTTTTAAATACGGCCATTTGGCTACTCAGTATTTTAAAGGGATTTTATAGGAAGATGGAGACCATGCTTCACAATACATTGGACAATGTGTTTAATGTATTTTGATGCATGATTTCTTGTAAAATTGTGTTTGGCTCTCCTACCACATTATACTACTGCATATACCTGTTCATCTGTCTCTCTCCTCAAGGAGAAGATGCCCTCTTGACTACAGCCTGTTTAAGTCAGGCATTACTTTACAAACACTACATTTTTAAACAGTTAGTTTTCTCTATTTAAATAGTTCTGCATATTGACATGTTGGTTACCATTTTCACCTCAGTACAGTCTTATAGTTGATGTCAGGGACTCTTTTTACTAGTATGTTTAATATTGCCTAAACTAGTTAATGCCTTACAGGCAGCTGCATACAGTATCACTTGGGGGTCCGGGGAGGAAATCTTTGTATGATATATTTCTATTTGTACCTATTAGGGATTATGCAGGCATATTATCACTATGATAACATTGGCAAGGCAAGGCAAAATTTACTTAAAAGATGCCCAATCCCGGAGGCTCTGGGCACCGTACAAATTTAAAATAGCATTTAGAGACACAAACACACAAAATTTTTTTTATACAAAAATAAAGTAAATAACTCCAATAAAATCTCAAACTTTATAATAGGTTCTAATCTAAGCATCAGATGCTTGGGAGAATAGGAGTGTCTTCAGGCAGGCTTTAAAAATATCCACAGTGGGGGCTTTCCTGACCTGAGCTGGTAATGAATTCCATAGAATGGGAGCTGCAACACCAAAGGCTCTATCACCAGCTAATTTGAGCCTCGTTCTAGGAATGGTCAGGAAGCCACCACTAGAAGATCGAAGAGGGCGGGTAGAGAGATCAGGTGTCAGAAGGTCTGACAGATAACCAGGGTCCTGTCTGTGTAGGGCCTTATAGGTGAGAAGACCCACCTCAAAGAGGATTCTCCACCTGACTGGCAGCCAGTGCAATCCGCACAATACCAGTGTAATATGGCAGAATTTTTGCTGCCCAGTCAATAGCTGGGCAGCTGCATTTTGCACCAGCTGCAGTCTGCAGAGAGATCCCCCTGTGACCCCAAGATAGAGTGCATTACAGTAATCTAGCCTAGATGTAACTAAGGCATGTATCAAGGTAGGGAAGTCCAGAGGCGGAACAAGGGGCTTAATCCTGGCAATATTTCTGAGATGGAAAAAACAGGTACGAACCGTGGAAGACATTTGTGCTTCCATGGTTAGATCCCTGTCCAGAATCACTCCAAGATTTTGCACCCAAGAGGAGGCCTTCAATGACACAGCTCCAAGAACAAGTCCAGTTACTGAGTCAGAGGCCATCCTATCATGAACTCTGTTCGACTCCACTACCAATACCTCCGTCTTGTCAGGGTTCAGTCACAACCAGCTGGAAGCCATCCAGTCATTAATCTCAGCCAGACAGATATTTAGCACATCCACTGCATTGTATGTTCCTGGGGCAAAGGACAGATATAGCTGAGTATCATCGGCATAGCAATGAAAGCTCAAACCATACTTCCTAATGATCCCCCCCAAGGGCAGCATGTACACTGCGAACAACATTGGGGCCAGTACCAATCCCTGAGTAACTCCACAAGGAAGGAGACAGGGTATAGATGAAGAATTTCCTATCATAACCCATTGCCTCCTGTTGGTAAGAAAGGACTCAAACCAGTTGATGACAGTACCGGTGAGTCCACATAACTCCCTAAGGCAGACAAGCAACACACAATGGTCCACAGGGTCAAATGCTGAAGAGAGATAGAGGAGAACAAGAATTGTCCTGTCCCTCCGATCTCTAGCCCTGAGGAGAGCATTCTGCACCTGAACAAGCGCAGTTTCTGTGCTATGTCTAGCCCGAAAACCCGACTGGAAGGGTTCATACAGCTCGTGAGTCACGAGGTGCTCTTCCAATTGAAGCGCTATCACCTTCTCCACCACCTTCCCCAAAAATGGAAGGTTGGATATAGGACGGTAATTTGCCTTGATCTCTGGGTCCAAAGATGATTTCTTTAAAAGGGGTCTCACCAGAGACACCTTCAAGGCATCCAGAAAGACCCCCTCAGATAAAGAGCACTGAACAATCAAGGCAAACACCGGGCCTACACAGTCAACGCATCTCATTAAGAAATGCGTTTGCACTGAGTCCAGCTCACACAAGGTATGTTTCAAATTGACTGCCACCTCAATAACCTCACTAACCTCCACTAGTCCAAACTCCCCCCAGCTAGGCGGAGTACACTCAGAACACATAAGGTGACCACTGTCAGCTATAACACTGCTGGCTGAAGAAGCCACATGCCGGATCAAGGACACCCTGTCCAAGAAAAAACGAGCAAACTCCTCACAATCTATGCTGGAAAAAACCCTTCCAGGCTGCAGACAAGCAGGATGAAGAAGCTTATTCACAGCCCGGAAGAGTAAAGCTGGTCGGTTTTTCCCGGCAGCAATCTCCCTGGACAGGAACACCGCCTTCTTAAGGTTGATTGCCTCCTGGTATGCACGATAGTGCATACGCAGGACCAGTTTGTCCGCCTCCAGGCAGGAGTTCCTCCAGCAGCGCTCTACTCTCCGACCCATCTTCTTCATCTCCCTGAGATCCCCATAAAACCATGGGGACCTCAGGTATGAAGTTCTGGGTCGTACACGGACAGGTGCGAGGGAGTTGATGGTGTCAGATAACACCTTATTATAGGTGTCAACCCCAACATCAACACCTCCGATGCATGCAGCACCCACACTAGACAATTTAGCTGCCATCAAAAATTCCTCAGGGGTAAAAACCCCATAAAGGGTGACAGCTAATCATCTCAGCAGGGGAAGGGCTTATGGCGGAAGCTCCAAGCATGAACTGCACCGTGCAATGATCGGGCCAAGATAGTCGATCAATTCTGAGATCACTGATCTCAAGCCCCAGTGAGAACACCAGGTCCAGTATGTGGCCATCCTGATGGGTTGGTGCAGTAACTGCCTGAATCAATCCTAAGGAGGACATAATCTGCAAGAAATCACAGCTGCATCTTTGATTTCCATTGTTTACCCAAACATTGAAATCCCCCAGAAAAACACATCTGGGGGATTCCAATGTTTCGTTGGCGATGAACTCAGCGATCTCCTGCAGGAAGTTCCCCATCGGGCCGGAAGGGCGATAGATGAGGAAAATCCTGCAGCCCACGCTGAGTCCTCCATGAATAGCCACACATTCAAAGGAACCTGGAGTTTCCACTGGGTGCATGGTGAAGGTCAGGCTGGATCTAAAACAGATAGCTACACCGCCACCCCTGTGTTCCATTCTGGGGCAGTGCACCACAGTATACCCAGGAGGGACTGCAGCCTCAAAGATAGGGCCCGCATCATCTCCCACCCAGGTCTCCGTGATGCAAGCCAGATCGACCGAGGAAATCAAGGTGACAATAATTGCAGTCTTATTTCTAATCGATCTGGCATTGCACAGCACTGCCGTCAGAGGATTGGAGGGTGGTGCAGCCCCTCGGGTTACCTGACCACTCGGTCTGGTAGACTCCCTGGGGATGGGCACCAACCATGTCTGGCCTCTCCCAGATGCCCGTAGTAACCCAGGGTGCCCTCTGATCCTAACAACCTCTTTCCTACCATCACCCATACCTGGATCACCCCACTGCCAGCAATCAGCATGACCCCCTCCAATCCCCACTTCCCAACAGCATCTGGCAATAGTGTCTGACACTGGAAGGGGGACAGGAGGACGTAAATCATGTAGCAGTGAGCTCCCATAGGTAATCCTAGCCCCCCTAAATCCTCCCATATAACCTCTACACATTCCAAGCTATAATACAGTAGTTAACTATCAAACACAGTTTAAATAATGCCTAAAAATATCTGCCTGGCCTACTCAAACAGCAAAACTAATGCAATTACTTAACATTAAAACAGAACAAAAACTGGATCACAGTGATGCTCTGACTAAACATTTCTTACCACAGTAATAGTTTAAACAATAAATACAGACTATTTATCTTTTGCACTATTTAAACCACACAAAGGAAGAACCTGCCCGTTTTCTTTCTTCGGTTACTAAAACTTTTTCAGTACCAGTGGCGCACTTGACTGCCTTTCAGCCGCATGTGAGCAGCACTTCAATTTAAAGCGAGCACTGTCCCTGCCCCTCCAGCTCACAGTCTCGGCTCCCCCCCCCACTCACACCTCCAAACCAGTTGGGAAAATTGCAGAAACCCACTGCACAGCCTCTCACGCCGTGCAGGTCCTGCTGTTTAGAGGGCGATTCAGGCTTTCAATGCCCGCGAGCAGGGGAGCACAGACTCACACCTCCAAAGTTCGTGAAACAAGCACCCAGCCGCTTACAAGTGGCGTTACAGTTCCAAACGGACGAAATCCAAACACTAGGACAGCCGCTTGCAAGCGGCACTTCAATTTAAAGTGAGCACTGTCCCCGCCCCTCCAGCTCATAGTCTCGACTCTCCCCCACTCACACCTCCTAACCAGTTGGGAAAATTGCAGAAACCCACTGCACAGCCTCTCACGCCGTGCAGGTCCTGCTGTTTAGAGGGCGATTCAGGCTTTCAATGTGCGCGAGCAGGGGAGCACAGACTCACACCTCCAAAGTTTGTGAAACAAGCACCCAGCCACTTACAAGCAGTGTTACAGTTCCAAATGGGCGAAATCTAAACACTAGGACAGCCGCTTCTGAGTGGCGCTTCAATTTAAAGCGAGCACTGTCCCCACCCCTCCAGCTCACAGTCTCGACTCCCCCCCACTCACACCTCCAAACCAGTTGGGAAAATTGCAGAAACCCACTGCACAGCCTCTCACACCATGCAGGTCCTGCTTTGCATTGGTATACTTAATAAGCTATACTTATGGAACAATCTCTACAGATTTTCTGGGTAGCATGCAATTGAATGCTTTATACATTCTCTTACCAATTGTGTTACTTCCCCCATGCTGTAACTCTTGGGATGGTTTCTGCAGGCATCCTTTGTAAGCAAGGCTCTGTTTTTTGTTGAGTGCCATTATGTTATCCATCTGTGTACTGTGTTCATAAGATCTCTTGCAAAACTGGTACGGGGTCATAATGTCGCAACACATTATGCCGCGTGGCATAATCATGCTACCAATACAGCGTGATATTGCCGTGCAGCATAAGTCTTTTTCTGTGGGGGGTCAACTCACACTGATAAGGGGTTGACCCCGCCCCCCCACTAAAGATTCTCAACTCCGGGGGTTCCAATGGAGGGAGCTCACAATATGTGGTAAAAATAAAATGTCTGGGACCAGGAATCAGACCGGGTCCCAGATGCAGTGTATGGGTTCCTGCTGCTGTGGCTCTGTCCAGTGAGCCATGGCAGCTGCTCAGCAGAATCCACTCCCAGCAGAGGTCTTATCCTCTGTCTGGGAGTGTGTGAATGGTGCACTACCGTGTACAGCAGTATACGCGATATTGAACCATTCACTGTCATGGACAGCGTTGTTTCTGGTTAGCTATAATGTCATACACTATTAAGCGTATGACATTATGACCCGGTAGGTGCAAAACTCAATAAATAAATAAAAAAAAGAAATGGCTATGTTGAAAATGGGGAAAAATATTGAAAATTACCAAAGTTATGAGCCTGCATTCACAAAATTCAATGTAGTCTCTTACCGTTGTTGTTTTTTTAATATTTTTACACCAAATTTTCAACATAGCCTTCTTATCACCCCACCTCATAAACAAGGGTAGAGAAAACTTTCAACTCCTGCCTGAAAGGTGATTTCACACAGGGACCACAAAATCATCATTTGGGACAGATTTGCCTTATTTCATTTCAATTGTGCATGAGGTAGGGTCTCAAAAAAGGCATGCTAAAAGTTAGGGGGTAAAAATATGCAAAAATGGCCAAGTTATGCCACTAAATTCAATACCCTATTGAAATACATTGAATCACATACCTGATTTCTTCAGTTCGCTGTCCAACTTTGAAGAGTGAAGATGTGTCTGCAGTCCACGGAAGATTATGGCATTTTATCCCCAGTGAGTAAGTAAGGGCTTGGGGGTGGGGGTGAGTGGGTGCTGAGCAGGAGGGTCAGGTGGGGGTACAGTAATGGCCACAACAAACATCAGTGGATGATTTTCTTTTTACAGGGTTTATTTAAAAAAAAATCTATGAGGGAAGGTTTTCTTTATTTTAGGTTGCGACATTGGAGGAATGGGCACCCCCAGTGTCAGTGTTATGTTTGTTGGGGGATTGGGGTGGTGGGTGCTGAGAGGGAGGGTTGGGTGGGAGGGACAGTTACAAGGGCAGCAGCAACAGACAGCAACAGTGACACTGGGGATTGGGCACCCCAGTGTCACTGTTATGTTTATGGTGGGTGTATGGTGATGGGTGCTGAGAGGAGGGTTGGGTGGGTGGGTGGGACAGTTACAGGGTAGCAGCAAAAGAGATGGATGGACAGCTAATGAAACAAGGGGACATAAATTGGGGTATTTTAACTCAAGCTGTGATACTGGGCATGCACGAATGCATATGCATATTCCCGGAACATGCATATGCATTTGCGCACGCCCCATATCATGACTTGAGTTTAATACCCTGATTCTGATAACTCTAAGCCCTCATTTCATGTCAGTTGGAACTTTCCCTGAGTTCAGCTGAACTCGAGTGTGCTGAGCCATGAATGATCCTTCTGGTGCTTCAGCACCATTTAGAGATGTGACCATGCATTAGGAGCAGTGGGATAGCAGACCATGGGGGCTTCACTTAGGAGGTGGTGACACTGGAGGATTGGACACCCCTAGTGTGTCAGTTTTATGTTTGTGGGTGTGTGGGGTAGTGGGTGCTGAGAGGAAGAGTCAGGTGGAGGGCAGTTACAGGGGCTCCAACAACAGACATTGATGGACAGTTTTCCTTGTTACAGATGGCTTCTGCAACAGTGGGGCTATTCCTGGATGTTTCAAATTCCTCGGCAGGCTGTCATGACAGATCAGGTTGCTGGGAGGCGTAGATCAAAGGGAAGAGCCAACACATTGTTGAGTCGGCTTTTTCTTTCCAAGTACAGGATGTCTCCCACCAGCAAGCCAAAACTCTGTCATGATCAGCCTGGCTGATGATTGGTGTGTCACTGACTCACCCCTTAATCACTGCTCTGCATTGGACAGACAGTGTCATACACCTCAAAAGGCACCATCATAGCAAGATGTTTGCTGCATGCACATGCACATGGTGAACACAAACATGACTGGAAATAGATGTTCTGCTAAAGGAAGAGGTGCTGGGGAGGTTTCAAAGACATCAGGAGGTTTGGTCAGGCAAAAGGGTATCTGCAGCAGCCTGTTTTATGGCTGCAGATGGTAGCAAAATAGTGTTTGGTGCCAGTGGTGGCATTAGTGTAGCCACATTTTTATCAGCCATATCTATGGCATCCACACTGGTTGGGGCCAGGCAGACAGTGGCAAGAGAAACAGTACAACATGAGATGACAAACCTCAGGCTCAGGCATGGTGGTCAAGGAGGAGGTTGTTGGTGGAGTCCCTGTGATTGCTGTGGAGCTGGCTCTGACCCTGATGTTGATGACAGTGTCCCATTCCCCAATGAAAGTGTGGTGCTCTAGCATGAGTCAGAGGAGGCAAATCTTGAGCAGTCAGAAATTACTGAATTTAAAAATGTGGGTGATGAGAAATAGAGAGAGAGAGTCTAACAAAAGTGATGCTGATGATAACACAACTCAGGAGGAAGATATCAATGGCACTGAGGATGATGATGATGATGATATGGATCCCCTTGGAGGCTGGAAAAAATAAAAGTTGTGCTGCTGATGCGGGGGGTGGTCCACTTTCTATATGTGTACATTCAAATACCAACATTCCCCCTAATCCTACACCTGCTTTTTTTTCCTAGTGGAGAGACCATTACACCTGGAGGCACAAAAGGTTATGCTGAAGTTTATAAAGCATTACAAAAAAAGCTAGCTGCTCTAACAATCACATTCATTACTCCCCCTCCGCTGTTCCATTCCCATGATGTTAAATCAGTTGGCTCCAAATCCCTAATTGTTTTCAAGCTCGAGCTATCAGCTTGAACAAAGGGCAGCCACCTAGGCACTAGTGGTCAAGACACACACACACACACACACACACACACACACAAAATTCCAGCACTTATTACTCTGAACTCAACACCAGAAGCAAACAGGTGCAGGGAGACCCACATCATCAGCATTAGTCAAGGCAGTCTGAATTGGTATGGAAATATCCCAGGTTGAAAGAGGGGGTGGTGAGGAGAAATACAGAGAGGAGGTGGAGTTTTGGGGGACTACCTAGCAATAGGCATAGCAGCAGTGGACTGAGTAGTAGTAGTACCACCCCAGGAACTGAGCAACATTAACACCATTGCTGAAAACCTCAGAATTCACTATTTTTATTAAAACAGCAAATGTGAGTCTTCAGGAGTAAGATATTACCCCACCAATAATGACATCACAATGAGTTCAGCTGTTTGGCTCAACATCCAAAACAGCTCCAGCCACAGCATGTTTAAGTGTCACGCAAAATACTTATAAAATCATGTCATTGCATGTGACCTAAATGCAGCAACAGCTGAAATGCTGGCTATTGATCTCATACCATTCTCTTTTATTGAGAATGTTGTTTTTCTAAGGTTGATGGACCAAGCGTGCCCCAAATGGTAGGTTCCTTCCAGACTTCATTGCTCGATGTATGCCATTCCAGAACTGTCTGAGAGAGTGTAATACACAGTAATCCGTGCCCTGCAGCATTCAGCATTGCAATAAATGCATTGTAGTATGGCTATGTGGACCAGTCAGTAAACAGCTGGTAGCTCCTATCCATGCATTACAGCACATTGGGCACAAGTGCCTAGATAGTATTTTACTTGGGGCACAGGAGAAATTGCAGCAAGCCCAATAGAAATGGTAGCAACACTCTAGGTTGTTGACAGCATGCCATGCTGGTAATTAAGAGCGTCAGTGACTCACACAGGGGTCAGAAAATGTTATCATTATTCCTGACAGAGATTGATGAGTGGTTTTACCACTATTCACCAAACATGGGTTTCATAGTGAGTGATAATGGCTCCAATGTAGTCAAATGTAAAAGTGACAGTGGGTTTCTCAGTGTGCCATGCCTAGCACACTGTCTTAATCTTGTTGTTCAGGAGTTTCTACCTATCAAGAAGGTAAGTCAATATTCACTGTGGCTCATCACATCTGTGCCTACTTTGCCTGTTCTGGAAAGGCCCACAACCAGCTGTAGTACATGCAGATACAGAATAAACTGCATCAGCATGGTATGAAGCTGAAAGTCATCACGAGGTAGACCTTGACTGTACTTGGTAGAGCAACTGCACGAACAGTACAAAGCCATCTCAGAGTATCTGCTGCTACATACAAGCTGTGACAGTGCCAGTATGCATGACTCTCCCAACAGACCTGTAGTGACTATTGGATAGCCTTATCATAATTCTCAAGTCATTTGAGAATGAAACACAGCCAGTGAGTGGAGGCACTGCTTGTGTCAGTCAGGTGATGCCTCTTCTACATGTGCTGAGGTATGCTAGTAAATGTACAGCAGGTGTTGGAGGCAAGTGGTGATTAAGGAAGATATGCCTTCATGGAACACATGTTCTATATCTTAAACTGCAATATCCATATTTCCGGCATTCAGCAGTCTGCAGATTTTGGGATTGCCACTGTGCTGGACCCATAAATCTGTCACCTGAAAATGTTGGCATGTTAAAATTTATTAAAATGAATGTGGGACCCATTCACAAATCTGGACTGTCATGTACAGTATGGGCTGCACACCCATTGGCTCTAGCTCTGCACCAATGGGCGTGCAGCCCTACCGGACAGTCAGTCGGTGGGCGGCGGGCGGCAGGTGGTGGGATGCTGCCGCCCGCCAGGGGGAGCGGGTGGTGGGGCTTTGTGGGTGGGTGGGGTAGGGGACACTAGACACCAGGGAGATGTTTGGGGAGTTGTCACTGGACATTCTGCTGATGATCGGACATTACGGTCCACTGGACCACCAGGGAGATATTCGGGTTGGGGGTTGTTTTTACATTCTGCCTGCGATCGGGCATTGGGAGATGTTGGCGGGGGTTTCATGATACTTTCTGCCTACGATCGGGCATTGGGAGATGTGTGGGCGGGGGTTTCATGATACTTTCTACCACGATTGGGCATTGGGAGATGTGTGGCGGGGGTTCATGATACTTTCTGCCCGCGATCGGGCATTGGGAGATGTGTGGGCGGGGGTTGTTTTTTACTGCCTGCCCATGATCGGGCTGGGTGGGGGCACAGGGACTGAGTTGGGGGCCAGCCACGGGTGGCAGCTGCTGTGTTTCGCCCTGCAATACAGCAGCTCACCTGTGGGTGGCCCTCAACTGATCCTTTTTTTGGCTCAAAGTTGTGCAGGCGCAGGTTGGGGTTTGATGTTAATCTCTGCACAACCCGACTGAACATCGGGTTGCGCAGTTTATGCATGGTTCCTCCCCCTCCTGTTGAGCATGCATTCATTTGAATTGCGCTGTTGCTCAACCTGTTTTCAGTTGCTCAACTGCCTCCTGCTGAATATCGCAGAATGGCGCAATGTAGGACTTGCGCATGCGCAACCCTGTTGCGCATGGCTCAACCCTTTTGAATATCTGGGCCCCATCCTCCTAAGTTGAATCCTTTGTGATTCACATAATTTTTTATGACTCAATGAATCGTTTCTCAAGTTATGGTTCTGTTCCATATATGTGCATTACCATTTACCTGGACACTGGTTGATTCTCCTTTATTTTTTATTTGCAGTGTCTCAACAATATTTATTTACTCAGGGAACTTCGTCCAATGCAGCCATAATTTATTGCCTCTATGTGATGCCTTCAGAGAAACCCAGACTATTTAACACTGCCTAATTAAATGCAAAGAACAACATGGGCCACCACCTTCATTTGATGCCTCTATGTTTACTGCTGTGTGAACCTGCTATCATGCCTGCCACCACTGATAAGATGCTCCATTCTCTCCTGTGGTCACTGCCTCCATCGGATGCCTCCACAAACCCAGATGTAAACCAATGTAAATGCCAAACACAGTTCATGAGAACTCGCTGCCTTGCCTGCCCCATGCTGCATCCCCTTCTCCTCTGGCCTGCTTGGGTCCACATGTGCAAACAACAGCTTGGTCCACTGCTTCCACCAGATGCATCCAGACAAACCTGAGCTCTTAGCACAGCATGAATGCCAGGCAGACAATGCTTCCATCTCCAGCAAGCAAGGCACTGCCTCCTCTTCCTTCTCCAACAGGTAGGAACGGCAGGGAGAGAGTGGCCTAAAGTGTAAATAATGTTTGCCTTATGTTCACAGATCTAATCTCCTGGTGAGACCTCCTTAGCAGCAAGATAGTCACTGCTTCCACTCCCACCTCTGGGACACCATCATGCCAGCACACAGCATGACCACAACTAATGTGACAGTAAGTATCATGCCATGTTTTGTGTATTTTTTTGTTTTAATTTTCCTTTCACAGGCACAAATGACAGGTAGAAAGTCATCTAGAGTATAAATAATGTCAGTCATGTTCATAGGTATATTCTTCTGCTGACTCCTCCTCAGTAGTGAACAAGTATCCTCATTCTCTCCCACTTCTGGGTATCATTGTACCTGCACACTACATGGTCATCACTAATGTGATGGTAAGTATCTTGACATGATTTGTTTTCTTTCTTATTTTTACAGGTGACAGCTGGAGTGAACAACATGTACACCATGCAGCCATCGCACTGGTCAGTTAAAATAATGTCTCTCACGTCTTCATAGGTGACAGTTTGGAGTGGAAAAGGGATACGCCATGCAGCCACCATGGTGGACAACTGAGTTACAGTTATTTCTTCACAGGTGACAGCTGGAAGTGGAAAATGGATATACCATATGGCCACCATAGTGGCCAACTGAGTAAAAACAGTTCTCTCATGTCTTCACACACGGAAGCTGGGAGTGAAAATGGATATACCATGCACCTTGATTAAAGTCTAAATTATTTTTTTCTTGTCTTACAGGTCTCATGTCCTACTGTCTCCACAAGCAAGCAAGACTTCTCCTCCTCCTCTGCTTCCTGTGTCTGTGGTCACATCATGTCATTTCATGGCATGGCCATCACCAAAGTCATTGTAAGTATCCTTTCCCATTTTTTTCCTTTTACATTTTATTTGCATTTTCCTTTCACAGGTGCAATACAACATGGATTGGACTACAGCCTAAATCATTTCAGTCTAGTCTTCACAGGTTTCATCTCCTTCTGACCTGATGAATGACTCCTCCTCCTCCTCCTCCAAGAAGCAAGTCACTGTCATCTTCTTGGCCAGCTCATTGATGCAGTAAGCGTTGTAGAAGAGTATGTTATTTTCAATTGCACACCTTGTACTGTTTACTCACCATCCCTAACCCCCCCCCCAGGATCTGGAAATGAGTTGTTACCAGTTCAGTATGTCTTTCCTGGTAAACCTTTTGCAATAAATTAAATAATAAAATACTCATCAACAAAACAGAACTGCTGTAATTAATATTGTACACCCTCAACAGATGCAAAGAAACTGCCACAGATACTATATTAGCATCAGCACACAGCAGAACAACCCCTTAAAGCTTTCAGTGTACATCTTGTTGTCAATGCTACCTGTTTGGCTGCTATGCCTAACTACGCAAATAAAATTATCAGTGTCTGACACTTCAAGCAACAACAACAACATTCTCAACCTATACACTGCAGCAGCATCAGTGTATAGAAATATGTAAATAATTTGTGGTTCTCTTGAGAAAATGTCAGTAAATGACAATTTCATATATTGTGCGGTTATCTGCACTACAGTGCATTCAATACAAGTGGTGCTGTAGAGTGAGATGACACAGCACAGCAGCAACAGCATATAGCAGCACCAATAATTTCTGAATCTAGAGAACATTTCAGGAAATGACAATTTCATATGTTGTGCATTTATGTGCATTAAAGTGCTTTCAGTGCAAGCAGTGCTATAGAAAGAGACAGGCAGTGCAACATCACATAGTAGCATTAATAATGTCTAGGTCTTAAGAAAATATTGGGAAATGGCAACTTTATATATTGTGCATTTATCTGCACTAAAGTGCTTTCAATAAAAGTGGTACTGTAGAGGGAGACTGACACAGCACAGAAGCAGCATATAGCCACATCAATACTGTCTGGGTCTAGGAAGAAATATTAGTTTTTCATGGGGGTGTGGGGAGTGCTTGTACCCCTGAGTTCCCCTGCACCTTTTCTTAACTACTGGCACAGCACAGTGACTCCTCTCTCCTAATTTAGGTAATCTGACATTTATCCTTTTTTTTTCAGGAAGAGATTACCATCTTATGTTCATAACTCAGTGGCCCTAATTTGCAATGGTTTCAACTTTGTAAAGATTGGAATATTTGATTTAGAAGGACTGGCGCACTCCTGAGACTTGGTCCTATAGATCAAGGATGAAAAGGACCTCTAATACTGCTGTGCTATGGATGATTCCCCCATGGACTTGAAGAGTGTACAAATAGAGAGTTTATTTTTATTTAAAGAACTTTGCGCTAGCATTTGAGGTTTGATAATGCTTTAACTGAATGGCATCTGGATTGTTTTTGATATTTATTTTTATGTATCATTGCTAAGGGGTTACTTGCTTTATTTCTCCATTTTTTTGTGTTCAAGACATGTATCACACTATAGTGTTTATATTGTTTTTAAAATTAATAAACATTACAAATTTAAAAAAATAATTTCTGGGTCTTGAGAAAACGTCTAGATTTGACAGACTCATATATTTTGCATTTATCTGCACTAAAGTGCTTACAATACAAGCAGTGATGTAGAAGTAAATTAATGCAGCACAGCAGCAGCTTATAGTAACATAAATAATTTCTGGGTCTTGAGAATATTTTTGGAAATGAGGATTACATATACAGTAGTGTGATTTTATCTGCTCTTCAGTGCTCAACAAGAGGGGCTGTGGAGGGACTCAGTCTGAAAGGAAGAATGACACATATATAGCAGCATTGATAATGCTGGTATCTTGAGAAAATTTCAGTAAATGAGAAATTCATATATTTGGATTTAATTGGCACTACTGTACTTAACAAGAGGGGTTGTTGAGGGTCTCAGTCAGAGAGGGAGACTGACACTGCACAACAACAGCAGTAGTATAGCAAGAAAGCTTTTGGAGACACACCTGAGATCACGAGTGCAGTGCTAATGCAAGCAATAATTAAAACTCAATGAAAGCCAGCACTTGCTTAGTGTTTAGACTTATATTAGCATAAAGAAAAACAAGTATACCTGAAGTTGTAATACCAATTTGTGCTTGTGCTTCATTAAAGTGCTTCACATAGTGCTTCTTACTTTGTCCTTAGGAACTGGACATTTGGCTCAGTCTCTAACCTTTAAATTACCAATAATAAATTCCCTTTCCTGCAATGCCCATTTTGGTATAAGGAGCACAAGGATCTTGTTTGGACACTTAGCTCTATTTCAAGCCTTGAAGTTTAAGAATACTAGTCAAAAATAAGAAGTTTACAGATTTGGTATTCACCATCTCTTGTGGTTTTCATCATAATATATTTTTGTTATTTATTGTGGTGAAAGGTCTATCTGGCAGAGCACTCTTTACCGTCATGATGTTCTTAATATTGTTTAAATGTTTATGAGTCATTAAGAGTAGACCATTTAAAAGGGCAGTATTATATGAGCCACATCATCCTTTGATAAAGCGCATCTGAGTAAAACATGTCAGGCAATGTGGTTAGTTTGAATGAGAGGAGGGGGAACAGCAAGATACAAGCATTCTGTTCATCATTTTTAATATACTGCTGCTGTTTAACAAAGTAAGAAGCAGTATGTGAAGCACTTTAATAAAGCAGAAACACAAATTGGTGGTACAACTTCGGGTATGCTCGCTTTTCTTAATACTATTACAACAGTGTCAGCAACTGAATACAAGTCTCAACAGTAAGCAGGTGCTGCCTTCCATTGACTTTTAACAGCAGCAAGATATAGCAGCATAAATAATTACTGCATCTTGGGAAAACTGGGGGAAAAGAGAATTGTATATAGTTTTTATTTATTCTCTTTATGCTCCAATGGAGGCAGGGGAGCTTACCCCCAATATTATCCATTGAAGGACCCTGTTCAGGTTCATACCCCAACCCCTGGGATTGCCCTGCCAACCAGGAGACCAAGGCTTGCCCCCAATGGTGGGGCTGTCCCCCGGCACTGGACGGGAGGTAGGACAGAGATGTTAATCTGTAAGGCAGGCAACTGAGAATAATGGCAGGGTGGTGCTGGCAGTGGGTGCTGTCTTCATTGCCAGATGAGGAGAGACTGAATGATCTCAATATGTATACCCTGGAGGAAAGGAGAGAGAAGGAGGATATGATAGAAACATTCAAATACCTTACAAGTATACATAAACGTTCAAGAGGGAAGCATCTTTCAGGAAAGATGCTCAAGAACAAGGGGACGTGCTATGAAGCTTGGAGGGAGACTGAGGGGCTATGTGAGGAAGTGCTTCTTCACAGAACAAGTGGTGGATGCCTGGAACAGCCTCCTAGTGGAGGTTTTGGGGGCCAAAATGATAATGGGATTCAAGAATGCATGGGATAGGCATAAATGAACCTTAGATGTAGGGAAAGAGGGGTAAAGCTTGAGATCTAGTAGGGTCTGCGGTGTTATAGTAGGTAAGAAAATTGGGCAGACTAGGTGGGCCAAGCAGTCCTTGTCTGTCATAAGTATCTGTTTCTATGTTTCATTGTGCATCACCATAGGGTTTTTTCTCATAAAGTTCCCTTTGTCAGAATGGTCACACAATGATGTTACATCAGATATGTGTGTCCAGTGTAACGATGTCCACCACTCCACCAGCCCCAGCATATGCTCACACTTGACACAGCACACTGGCCCTAGTCACAGCTAGGAGCCAGAATGTTGCCTACACATGTTCCCTTCCCCTGTAGGAGGAGGAGGATAACTATCCATCAGCTGTTCTATCCTCCTTACCCTGCCTGACCTTCCAGTGCTCTGGGCTTGTTCCTGAACCTGGGTCATCAGTATCACAAGCGGTAGTTCTACCAATTGTGTCAACAGGCTGGATATAGAGTGTGATTTTATGTGCACTAATGTGCTTAGAATGAGAGGCTGTGAAGGAACTCTGACAAAGAGGGAGACTGACAGTACAGCAGCAGCAACAGACTATGGCAGCATTAATCATTTCTAGGTCTTGATAAAAATGTCAAGAAATTAGATTTTTATGTAGTGTGATTTTATAATAGAGATGCATAAGGTGTACATAGCACTGCAGCACACATCAAATAGGTTCATAGGTTATTTCTGAGCTTTATAGAGACCAAAGTCCATTATAGCACACTTGAATTCTAGGGGTACCCAGTAATGTTATTACTAATCGGGTAGGAGCCTAAGGTGTACTTGAATGCTTCCATGGTTTTGCTTGCCACCACTTCTACTGGGAGTTCATTTCAGATTTTAACCACCCTCACAGAGAACCAATGTTTTCATGTGTGTGTGTGTTATATCTCTCACCTTTTAACTGTAGGGGTGGGCTCTGGTGTTATATTTCTGATCTCTCAAGGTAAGTCCCAGCTGCTACCATAGATGTAAATCTGATAGTGGTCTAAAAATAAGGCACATGTCCCCCCTTAATCTGTGATATTCTAACTAATACAGCTCCAGATTTTGCTGCCTTTGTTCACTGTTTTGACCCTGGACCTCTTTAATTCTCCATGTGGCCCTTCTTTGGACTTCTTCCAGGGCTTTTATATCTCCCTTATTCCCAGGTGCCCAAAACTGGGCACAGTACACTGTGTGTGGGTGCACCAGAGAAGTATAGAGGGTGGTAGCCTGGGTTGCAAACTGGCTGCACAACAGGACACAGAAGGTAGTAGTGAGTGGAACACATTCCAAAGAAAGGGGGGTTACTAGTGGAGTACCTCAGGGATCAGTACTGGGTCCAGTCCTCTTTAACATCTTTATAGGTGACATTGCAGAGGGTCTGGAGGGAAAGGTATGCCTCTCTGCAAATGATACAAAGATCTGTAACAGAGTTGATACACAAGGGGGGGTAGAAAGGATAAGAAGGGACTTGACAAGGTTGGAGGAATGGTCAGACATATGGCAACTTAGATTCAATCAAAGAAGTGCAAAGTAATGCACCTGGGAAACAAAAACCCAGAAGAAGAGTACACAATAGCAGGGGAGGTACTAACAACAACAAAAATGGAATGGGACTTAGGGGTAGTCATATCAGATGATCTAAAGGTGGGTAAGCAATGTGAGAAGTCAGTGAGGAGAGCCAGGGGGATACTGGGATGCTTAGGAAGGGGCATCACAAGTAGAAAAAGGGAAGTGGTTATCCCTCTGTACAGACAGTTGGTGGGACCCCATCTGGAGTACTGTGTGCAGTTTTGGAGACCTCATCTACGCAAGGACATAGACAGAAAGGAAGCAGTCCAGAGGAGGGCAACTAAAATGGTGCAGGGTCTGCATCAGAAATCATATGAAGAAAGACTGTGAGAGCTTAATATGTATACCCTTGATGAAAAGAGGGATGGGGGGACATGATAGAAATGTTCATGTACCTCAAGGGAATCAACAAAGTCCAGGAGGGTAGCATCTTTCAGAAAAAGAGATGTGTAAGAACAAGAGGACACAATTTAAAGATAGAGGGGGGACGGCTCAGGGGTAATGTGAGGAAATCTTTTTTCATGGAGAGAGTAGTGGATGCGTGGAACTGTCTTCCTGGGGAGGCTGTTGAGGATAAAACAGTGGGGGAATTCAAACATGCATGAGACAGACACAAGGCAATTTTAGTGGGGGGTAACAGGAAGTAGGCTGTTGGTTAACTAGAATCTGCAGCTTATCCAGTAAGTAGGGAAATGGGCAGACTGGGTGGACCAAGTGGTCCTTATCTGCTGTCAAAATCTATTTTTCTCTGTTTCTGTGTAAACAAGACTGCCTTCCTTCTGCTCTTAATATGTCTGTGGATGCAGCTTTGGATACCGCTTGTCTTTTTAATCACCTGGTTGCAATGTAATTTGAATTTGGGGTCATTGCTAACCCTAATTCCCAGATCTCTCTCATCCTGTACTACCTTTAGTACCTGCCCTGCTAGTGTGTAGTTCATCAGGGGGTTGTTTTTCCCCAAGTGCATTACTGTGCACTTCTCGATGTTGAATAGGGAATTTTTTTCTTGGGCCCAAGTTTCGAGTTCTCCCAGTGCTACTTGTAATACTACTGCTTCTGTATGACTGTTTACTGGGAGACCTAGGCACATGTCATCATCGACTTTAGAAAGCCAAAAGTCAACCTGAGGTTTCATTGTTGAAATATACAAATTAAAGAAGCAGGGAACCAGCACGGATCCCTGGGGCACCCCGCTAGTCACATCTGCCCAACCAGAGAATTCACTCCTAATACACACCCTTTGTCTTCTTCCCGTTAACCAGGCCCAATCCATTGAGATATTTTTGGCTGGACTCCTAGTTCTTAAAGGGCTTCAACCTGAGGGACTTTGTCAAAGGCCCTGGTGAACTCCAGAAATACAACGTCCACCGAATTACCATTGTCTAGGGCTTTGCTGACTTTACCATAGAATTATAACAAGTTGGTTTGGCATGACCTGCCCCTTGTGAATCTGTGTTGTGTCTCATCCACAGCCCCCAACAGATCTATGTAGTTCATGATCGTGTCCTTAACTATGCCTTTGAATATCTTTTCAAGGACCGAGGTCAGACTGATAGGTCTGTAGTTGCTAACCTCCTGCCTGGAACCTTTCTTATGTATCAGAATAACCATGGCTTGTCTCCATACCTCCAAGACCTGTCATGTATCTAAGGATTTTTGGAAGAGGAGTGTAACAGGTCCTGCCAGACTCTCAGCAAGCTCTTTGAGTAATCTTGGGTGCAGGCTATCTGGGCCCTGTGCCTTCTTGTGGTCTAGGTTTTTTAGTCTTCTTGCCACATCTAGGAACTCGATTTGGGGTCCTACTGCCATTTGTTATTCAATGTTTGCATTGGATGCTTGTGAGCCTACATTGAAGACAGTGGAAAAATAGCTGTTGAAGTGATCTGTCATATCCTTATTTCCTGTTATTAGATTCCCAGTATTGTCTTTTAAGGGGCCAATCATCCTGTTAACTCTCTTTTTGTTATTAATATAGGCATAGAAGGACTTACAGTTGTCTTGTGCCTTTGTAGCTAGGTGGTACTCATGCTTATTCTTGGCCTTAGCTATAATCCTTTTTGTGTCTTTCGGGCATTGTTTATATGTTTCTCAACACCTGTTGTCTCCACTCTGTTTGGCCCTGCTATATGCCCTGTTTTTCTTTTTTTATTGCTTTTTTGACAGCAGGGGTCAGCCATGGGAGAAAGGTTTTTCTGTGCCTAATATATTTATTAGTGGACGGTATGTATGTGTGCATCAGGTTATTAAGTTTGGTGCTAAACTTATCCCACATATTTTGCAGTGACTAATTTTAAAATTCTGTTGCCCAATTCCATTTGGCCAGCTCGCATTTCATTCTATTAAAGTCAGCCTTATTATAGTTGTATATAACAGTGCTGCCAGTGTTGCTTTCCATGGTCCCCAGATATTTAAAACTAACCATGGAATGGTCGCTTGAGCTCAGGGGGGCCTCAACTGTACAATTGTGGGTGTTGTTTATCATACTGCTCAACACCACATCCAAGATGTGGGTACCCCTGGTGTTTTCTAGGACAAATTGTTCTAGGCCTGCTAGCATGAAGGCTTCTAGGTAACTAGCCTCCACTTGGGAATTCATTTTTAGTGAATCCCAATGAATTCCTGGGAGATTAAGATCTCCTAATAGGATAACATTATCCTGCTGTGTAATATGATTAATAAAATCTAATACTAGGCTATTGTTCAGGGCTGGGATAGTGGGCGGTCGATACACAATGCCGATATTAATATTTGCCGAGTGTGGGGGGGGGGGGTAACTTTTATCCAAAGAATTTTGGAATTGCCCCATGTAGTGCAGTCAATACTTTCTGATACAGTGTTGTCTAAAATATATAATGCCACACCGCCCCCCCACTTAGTATGCGACCTGTTCTTGTTGTACAGAGTATAGCCAGAGATCTGTTTATCCCAAGTGTCTTTCTTCCTCTACTGGGTTTCAGTGATAGCACATATGTGAATGTTTCATTAAGTAGTGTCAGCTTTAATTCATCCATTTTATCGTTAAGACTTCTGGCATTCAATAAAAGGAAGTTCCAATTGGACTTGAAGGTGTAGCTGGTGTTATTAATCCTGGGTTTTGTGGACCCCACATCCCCCCTTGCTTTGAGTTTAAATGGGTGTCAGCTAGTTGTTTTAATTTGCTGACAAATACCCGTTTCTCCTGCCTGTTGAGGTGTAGGCCGTCTTGTGCAAATAAGTATGGTGCCTGGAAATTCCCCCAATGATCCTCATAGGCAAGCCATTCCCTATAACACCAATGCTTTAACCACCCATTTTATCTTCTTATGACCATGTTTTGTGTCTGGCCATCCTGTGGACAGGTAAAATACCAGAGATGACCAGGTCACATCCTCGGCTGTAAGGGACTTCCCTACTTGTTCAAAATCCCACTGTATGCCAATAAGGCTTCTTTTACCCACATCATTAAGCCCAATACGTAAAAAGGTTAGTGGTTTGTACATATTCTTCAGTAGGCCAGGGAGTAGCTTCCTTATGTCTCCAATACCAGCCCAAGGCAGTGCACTAACTGTGGTGAGTTCCTCCCTACTCCTGCAAATTACATGGTCAGTATACCTGAGCATTGAGTCCTCTATAAAAAGAACGTCATGTGGGGCTTTCCCTACTTCCGCTGTTTCAGCAGGATCTGTAGGGTTATCATTTTTTATTGTTTCATGAGTACTTGATGGATTACAGCTGGTTACCCCAGGGTCATCTTGTGTTGTGGGTTCTTCCTCATCATTAGGGTTGTAGTCAGGTACTAGGGCACTGAATTTAATTTGGGTTAGTATATTAGAAGAGACCCTTATATTTCTTCTTCCCTTTTTCCCTTTTGATGTTTTGTGCACTATATACCAGTCATTTTTGTTGTCTAACTCATTTGTAGCCTCAGCTAGAGGTACAGGTGGGTTGGGTAGTGAGGAGTGCTAAGATTTAGATATGTCTTCTGCCATTGTATCTATTTATTGTTCAAGCATAGAGATATCAGCTTGGACCTGCACTCTATATTGCAGTGCCACAGTTTCTGCTTTCAACACCTCTATCAGGGTGCAATTGTACAATTATAAGGGTCCAGGTGACCTGGAAGTGCTCATAGGGGTCATTGGTCGCTCACAACACAAGTTGTAAAACAAGTATATGTTAGCTTTAGGCAATGAGTTACCTTCTCATCCAAGGTAAAGGCAGAGCAGGTTTAAAAGCACAAGCTTGTTATTTCAGAGCTTCTTTTTACAAAATCAACAATAGCCCTGTAGTAATGTACAGCCCCAGTCTAAAAGGGGACTACAGATAGTTCTCTGCCTATGTCCTTAGGAACTGTAGGACTCCAATAAAATTCAGTAGTTGCACTGCCTGAACTTTTCTGGCTCTATTTTGGAGTTAGTAATTCTGTCTGTTTCTCGGTGATACACCACCTGAGGTTGGATTGTAGGGGTTGGGGAGTAGCCATTGGTTTTAGATTGGAATTGAGCCTTGGGGAGGTGCCGGTGGTGGAGACCCGGTCCTTCGAATGTATCATTGGCACAGGTGTTTGGTGCAGGATTCTTCTCATTTACTGTCCACCTGGGGGTAAGAAGCAATTCCTGCAGGAAGTCACGGACTTCATTGTTGACATGGTATTGGAGTCCCCCAGATGGATGGTGCTGGGGGACTTCAATGCCTG
Source organism: Neoceratodus forsteri (assembly GCA_016271365.2). Taxonomy (NCBI): domain Eukaryota; kingdom Metazoa; phylum Chordata; order Ceratodontiformes; family Ceratodontidae; genus Neoceratodus; species Neoceratodus forsteri. Next base: position 431,586,787 of record CM057450.1, on the reverse strand, counting down.
GGTCGATGACAAACTCTTGCAGTTTAGTCAGGACTTCCTCCAGTTGATGAATTCACTGAGTTTCTCACAGGTGATTACCTCTGTGACCTATAGGCATGGTCACTCCTTGGACCTGATCTTCCTTCTGGATATGGAGACCTCTGATCTAGTGGTGGAGCCAGTCAGTTGGTCAGACCATCACACCATAAGGTTCAATTTCCAGGCCCCCCCCAGTATAGGCCTACCCCTACAGAGATGGTCCGGTACCGCCCTTTAAGGGGTTCATCCCCCAATGGCCTGTTGGTGGCGCTGGACCTATCGGTGCTGCTGAGGAATAGTGGTAACCCAGATGCCCTAGTCCGGGGTTATAATGACGCTGTGACTGGGGCTTTGGATTCTCTTGCTTCTGTTGGTGTTCGTCCCCTTACCCAGCACCCTGGGTCCCCTTAGTTTGATGGGACCTTGAGGGAGCTGAGGAAAGTGGGGTGAAGGCTGGAACATCACTGGTGAAAATTGGGCCTGGATGCCGACTGACTTAGATTGTTAACCCATTATAAGGACTAACAATGGGCTATCTCCCATAAGAAGGCAGAGTTCCTGTCCAGGGAGATTGCTGTGGCACAAAACTGACTGGCTCAGCTCTTCCAAACTGTAGACAGACTGTGTAATCCAGTCTGTCTGCAGTCTCAGAGAGCATTGTCACAAGGGAATGCAACAAATTTACTCACTTTTTTGCCAATAAGGTTGCTGACATCAGGTCTGAGATTCGCTTGGGATGCCCCAGTGGGGCAGACAGTGATCAGTGGGAGATGGCAGCTCCTCAGTCTGTCTGGTTTGACTTCAGCCAGCTGGCGATCGGGGATGTCATGAAGATTATCCAGTCTTTGCGGCCAACCTGCTGTGGTTTGGACCCTCACCCTATGCATCTCCTTGTGGGGTGTGTTGAGACTATCAGCCCGGTTCTTGCTGAGATAATCTGGTGTTCGTTAGATTCCGGGGTGTTTCTGGACCCTGAAGGAGGCGGTAGTGGTAGTTCTTAAGAAACCATCTCTCGATCCAGACTGTCTTGCCAACTACAGACCCATCTATAACCTCCTCTTTGTGGGAAAGGTTATTGAGAAGGTGGTTGCGCTGCAGCTGGAGGATCATCTGACCATCCACAGCATCTATGATTCTCTCCAGTCCGGTTTCTGGAAACAGTATAGTACCGAGACAGCCCTTGTTTGGATTCTCAATGATCTTCTAACAGCAAGAGATCGAAAAAGCCATTCCATCTTGGTTCTTCTTGATCTCTTGGCGGCATTTGACACTGTGAACCATGGGGTGTTGGTTGGGCACCTGCAGTCAATCTGTGGACTGTCTGGTACAGCCCTCAGATGGTTTCATTCTTTCCTCACTGGCAGATTTCAGAGAGTTGTATGTGACGTTTATTCTTCTGACAAGGTCTCCCTGCCATGTGGGGTTCCACAGGGCTCTGTACTGTCCCCCATGTTGTTCACAGTATATATGCTGCCATTGGGAGACACTGTAAGGCTGTATGGGCTGAGTTTTCACTGCTATGCAGATGACACTCAGCTCTCTCTGTCCTTTGAGCCCGATCGGGGGGGGGGGGCTGTCTCAAATTTTAACAACTGCCTTTCCAAGATTGAGGACTGGATGAGTGCCAGTTGGCTGAGGTTGAATCCAGACAAGACTGAGGTTTTGGTGGTGGACCCAGGCCATCGGGTAGAGGGGTCGTTGGCAGGGAGAGCCTCAGGGCTTTGGCTCTGTGATTGCCAGCTGACGACCTCTGAATGGGTGCGGGACCTGGGTGTGATTCTGGATGATGGATTGATGCTTAAACATCAGGTGTCATTTGTTATCAAGACTGCCTTTTACTATCTAAAGAATGTAGCCCTGATCAAGCATCTAGTTCCGTCTGATGACCTAACTGTTCTGGTTCATGCCTTTGTAACCTAACACCTTGATTACTGTAATGCCCTTGTACCTAGGGTTACCAGGGGTTGATATCCACCACTTGCAGCTGGTGCAGAATGCAGCAGCTAGGCTGCTGACTGGGCAACCTCATAGCTGTCATGTCACATTGGTGCTGCACGATCTGCACTGGCTGCCTATTCAGTGACGGATCACCTTTAAGGTCAGTTTACTGACCTCTAAGGCCCTACACGGACAGGGTCCAAGTTAAGTGCAAGATCTTCTTAATCCCTATTGCCCCTTGCAGCTGCTTCTCACCACTGATGAGGGTTTGCTAGAGATTCCCAGGTTCCTTTAATGCCATCTGGGGACCGTGCAATTGAATTTGTGGCCCCTTCCCTGTAGAATTCTCTACCTCACTGGATTCGACAGTGTCTGATGGTGGAGAGCTTAAAATCTTCATTAAAAACTCATTTATTTATTTTGGTGTTCCCTGATTTTATTTGGTCTGCTGCAACTGTTTTTATGAAGGTAGTCATTTTATGGTTATACTAGCACTATGGTTCTGGAATAGCACTATTTTATAAATAAATGATGACTGATTGATTGATTGATTGATACTTATGATGGGTTTACCCAGCACTCTGTCCCCTCTCATAGACAGTTTTGATTTGCTGCCCAGATGTACATGTGGGAAAAACATGGGACAAGAGAATGTTTGTATATTGTGCTTTTCACATGCACTTATGTGTGGTTCCTTGCTCAGTGCTTGTGCTACGTACTGTAATTGGATAATGAAGGTTTGTGCTTGGATACAGAGGCCAGATAGGTAAGTAGGACATGCTCTTCAGATATGTCCCAGTTTCAGTTGATCTGTGCTTAGGTACTTTGAACGTAGTTATACAGTCAGTGCTTATAGCAGGAGTGAGCTAGATAGTCTTGTACAAGTGCTTAGATGCTTGAGCTGATGAGTAACTTTTTATAACTTAGTTTGGTTTGGCCTTACTCTGTATCCCACCATAAAGAATACTTAGTCCAGTATCATGAGACCCCCCCAAAGAATTATGATATCAACAATTGTTCTGTATCCAACTGATGAAGTAGTCGAGTAGGAAGACACCCCAAGAATATGAGTAGCAGTATGATTACCTCCTCCAACTCTGGAGAGTGTGACCAGTAGCACGCAGGAGAGGAAAACCCCCCCTTGGGGGAAACCTCTAAGGACCCATAGCTACTGACCTGCCAGTTCTTCTGGGCATACTAAAGGAGAGTAATCCTAAATAATCTAATCAGCTAATCCAAACCCCAAAGATGTAGCACTCAATCCAGAGAAATGGAGAACTGAAGACGTATTGAATTGTGACATGTCAGGTGAATAGAGCAAGCATCCATCTAGTAAACCCCAAGTTTGAGAATCCATGAGCAGGTCAGAATGAAATAGAGTGGGATCCATGGTTGAGATGAAGTTGAAGTGAAGAGTCACAGGTGGTGAAGCATTCCAGCAGGTGAGGATGACTTTGCAGAGGAGATCCAGGAATCAAGGCGCCACATTCGTGTCAAGAAGGAGAACTGATGAGTCAAGTTCTGCATGGCAAGAGTAGCAAATTAAGGCCGTGGTGATGAAGCACAAGAACTGGAAGATGCTACGCAATAGGGAGGATGGAGCAGTAGGAACCTTCAATCCAGAGAGGGGAAGCAAGTATTAAGTAGGTAGAGAATGTAGGGAATACATAGAAGTAGGTCAGATGTATTTCCAGCTTACAAGGAGCGTAGGTTGTAATCGCATGTTAGTCAGAATGACCTCTAGGTCTAGTAAGGGCAAAGCAGGTAGTATGAGCAAGCAGTGTAAATAAGTGGACCTGTATGTAGGTCAGTTGATGTAGTAAGTAAAGCTGCATGAGCTGATGTAGTAGCAGGGAAGTAGTATTGCAAGATTAGGTACATAATAAGCGAATGGTACAAGTAAGGGAATCAGAGAGCTTTGTGGATCCAAATGGGTGCGTAACTATGTTGACATCTACATTTCAAGCCAGAATGATACCTTGGCTAGAATCGACTTGTGAAGAATATCCTGACAAGTCCTAAATAGTCGAGCTTAGGAGTCCTAGATGGCAATAACTAAAGAGGCTGAGTCAATGAAGTAGCATTGTCACAGGGTCTGAGAAGCAGTAGAGCATGAATCAGGATAGTGATGGTTTCAGGAGAAGCTCAACTAAGTGTCCTGGAAGGAGTGAAGCAATAGTAATTCCATATGGCTGAAGCAACAGGGAAAAGTATCCAAGAACAGATGGTGAATGAAGAAACATCCAGATGTGAATCCATAGTAAAGAAGCTTCTGGCTGGCTGACATGGCAGCAGATAGGCATATAGTAGAATGTGTGAATCTCTAGGCCCCAAGCTGGGTGAGGCAGCTGTAGAGTAGAAGTAGGGAAACCTCCCAGCCCGATGGGTGAAGGCAGGTCATAGAAGCAGGCGATAATGGTGCAGTAAAATATAGGTACAAAGGACCTCCAGGCCTGTAGGGGCACAGGTCTGACTAAATGCAATGGCTAACCTCCGGCCCTGTTGGGCAAGACAGGTTGCAGAGCAGTGGTAGATAATGCAATGGAAATGTCGAACTACGTGCAATGCAGAGGATCATGTCCTGGTAGGTAGAGATCACAGTAAATATGTAGACATAGGTTAGATTGATGCCAGCTCATAAGGAGTGCAGCAGATTGTAATGGCAGGTTAGTCATGAAGACCTCTAAGCCCTGTAAGGGCGAAGCAGGTAATATGAGCAAGCAAGGTAAGGAAACAAACCTGTACATAAGTTGTAGTAGTAAGCAAGCTGCATGATGCAGACATAGTAGCATGGAAGCAGGGCAAAAGCATCCAAAGAACCGATGATGAATGTCGAAACATCAAAATGTGAATCCATAGTAAGAAGTTCCTGGGCTGGCTGCCACGGCAGCAGGTAGGCGTATAGTAGGATAAGCGAATATTTAGGCCCCAAGCTGATGAGATGGGAGTAGAAATGGTGTACCCTTGGCCCGAAGGGTGAAGCAGGTCATAAAAGTAAGCAAAGGTGGTGCAGCCGGACCCCATGAAGTCAGCTGGTAATGTGAGCAAGGTGGCAGCTAGACCCACATAAGCTAGCATGCACAGTTGGACCCCTCATAGGTCCTTCGGTAAGGTAAGTAGAGTAGCAGCTAGCCTCACATAAGTTAGCATGCACAGTAGACCCCTTGAAGATCAGCCAGAAAAGTAAGTAAATTAGCAGCTAGCCCCACATAAGCTAGCATGCACAGCTGGACCACACGTAGGTTAACTGATGAGGTAAGTAAAGAGGCAATGGAGCCCCAACAAGGTAAGCCAGGATGGCCGGACAACACATAGGTCAGCTGGAAAATGAAGAAGGCAGGTAGGATGAGCAGCTGAAACCCCACAGAGGTTAGCAGAAGGAAAGTGCAGGTGGTGGCAGCTAAGCCCCACGAAGGCAAGCAGAACCGCAAACCTATACTGAGTAGAGAAGTGGTACTGCATAGCAGACTAGGAGCAATTGGTCAAATACGGTACAGTAATTAGCATGTCATAGCACAGAGGAGCTTCGATGGTGCTGCAAGTACCCAAGGCATGGATTTATGGGAATGGTAACATTACTTCATTGAGAAGTGGCCAAAAGAACTGCAGAGTCTTCAGGAAGCAAATAAATTCCCAAATGCATGCTATGGATTGCATGGTACAGGAAGATGCTAGTGTAGCTTCTGTAAAACTACGCCGAAGCTACAGGCATAAGGTGAGCAGTGAGCAGACCCACAAGGGCAGCAATCACAAACAAGGTGGGCATTATTGAGGTGGAGTACAGTGTTTAATACAAGCCCCCTAATTAGAGGCGTCCCAATCCTGATGGTTAGCTGAAGTCACTAGCACTGGCAAAAGTCTCGCAAACCGAGTAATTGTATGCAGAAAGCCCAAGTCAGTATGAATAAAGCAAGTAATTTGAAAGTATATGAATGCTAATTACTAGATGGCAATCCCAGGAAATGCTGCTGGACAGCTGAGGAGCAGCGGCTCACTGTAAGGAACATACAGAGGTCCTAGCATGAGGAAACGCTGAACAGCCGGGAGGACCATAGGAACATAAGCACAGGCTTAAAGCTGAAACGCCAATATCGGCATGTCAGTAGACACTCTGGCCGAAGGGAGCATGTGGCTGCTGAAGAAAGTAAGCAGTGGTTATAGCATGGCAGGAAAAGAAAGGGCTGGCTGCCATGAGTCAGGAGTAGAAGAAGTTGTTCCTCGGCTGGAAGGTCCAGGAGCAGTAGCCAGACTGGTGACAAGCTCAATGCAGTGAGCAGATAGTGCAGGCAGTCATGATGATGCCGAGTAGGCAGTGATGCATAGTGGCAGTGGGGAGGCATGGAACACAGTCAGCGGTAACAGCGGGGCTAGAAAAGCGGTCCATGAGCTAACAAACCTGGAGGAGAATGGAGGAGCGGGGGAGGACTGGGGCCTAAACCGGGCTGCTCGGAAGGGGAAACAGAAACACAAGGCAAGTGGACAGAAATAGTGAGCAATAGGCAGGAAAACAGCGCAGCACTGAAAAGTGAGCTACAAAATCCCCCCCCCCCAAAAAAGATGAAAACAAATGGATGAAAGGAGACACAGGGAGCAGGAGGAGAAGGGAGAAGGGAAGGGAAAGACAACAATAGGACAAATGAGTGGTGGTGGGGCGGAGAGAGCAGCCACGGACCAGCGACAACATGACAGCGAGTGCGACTCGCTCTAAGCAGAGTGGAAGTAGCCTGCTAACTTAAATAGGATGTGGGGGAGGAGCTTTTCCCACACATAACTTCAGGCGACGGCCTGTCATTTATATCACACTGCTTTACAACAAAGAAATTTGTCCGATTACCATCCCAAGTAGAAAATAAATTTCCCTGGTAGTCTAGTTGTCCCTCCCCCCAATCACCAATTGCTGTGCCTCAATGAACCAAAAAATGTTCTTGGTGATCTAATGGTCCCTCCTCATCCCAACTACTGATCACCATGCCGACAGTACAAAAATAAAGTATAGCAGTCCCCGGTGGTAGTTGTTCCCCCCACCCCCTCCTCCCTGTGATCGCCAATTGCCAGACCGATAGTCAAAAAAATATAAAGTCTGCCCTTGTGGTAGTGGTTCCCCCCATGATTGCCAGTCGCCAGTCCAATATGAAATATTATAAGTTCCCAGTCATCTAGTGTCCCCCACCTGCTGCTCACCATACCAAGCAAAATGACAGATTAATAGTACCCAACACTGGAGACCAGTGATCCCACCCCCACACCTAATCATCCACCTGGCATCCACATAATAGTCCCTGGTGTCCAAGGGAACTCCCCAGTCATGATTCCCCATATCAATACAATAATATTGCCTTGGTGTTTAGGGGACCCCCCCCATCTCTGATTCCCTGTTCAAGGAAACAAAACTTTACCTTGGTGTCTAGTGCCCCCCCACCCTGGCAGGTAAAGGCTGACCACCCTGCTCCTCCACAACTTGACACGAGCCAGTGACCAGCACAACCCTCCTCCCCCACCAAGACTGGCCACAGACTGAACTGTCAGTGAGCAAGTACAGCATACACTATGTGCTCACTGGTTGGTCAGGGATCACAAGGGGCAGGAGGGGGGAGAAACAGCTACAACCAGGGACTACTATACTTTATTTTTGTACTGTCTGCAGGACAATCAATGATTGGGATTAGGAGGGACCACTAGATCACCAGGGACATTTTTTGGTTTATTGAGGGATGGCAATCAGTGATCCGTGGTGGGGGGCAGACCACTAGACTACCAGGGAAATTTATTTTTAACATGGAACCATGATTGGTCAATGGGGAAGGGGGGAGGGACCACTGCACCACCAGGCACTATTCTGTTTTGCTGTTCCAGGGACCACAATTGGCAGTACCACAGGTAATCACAAGGGTTGCATGGAATACCACCAGGTCTTGGTCAGTAGTATTTTCTCCACATATGGAACCTCCGCAACTGGCCCTTGCATGGAAAAAAAGCTTTGTGTATTGGACTACACAGATATCCAGGTTCCCTCCCCCTCATTTTCATTGCAGATCCCTCAAACCTTTGCCCCGTTACAAACTCAGTTTGTGGGTGCAAACTGAGCTTTTGTGAATACCACATTGGGCAAAACCTAGTTTGCACAGCACAAACTGGCTTTGCAACAGGGCAACGTTTTGTGAATCTAGTCTCTGGTCAATAATATTCTTAAAAGCCAGTTCCTACATGTTAGGAGGAACTGTAGTGAAGACAGTACTTTTGAAAATAGAGTGTGTGAACTGAGAAAATGGTTTGAATCCTGGGTATACAGTGACAATGTAATCACTACTGCTTGGGACATGTACAATTGACTGAAGATGATAGGGATAAACAAATGTGGTTTATTACAATGTATTCAATACAGTCAAATGAGATTAAATGAGGTTAGGAATATTCTTGAAAAACATTGTCACATTGTAACCAGTAAATTGATGGACATTGCCGGTATGAGTGTCAGAATGATCTTTGAAGGGCTGAGAACTTGAGTGATAAATTGCTACACTCTTTTCACTGAAGTTATGCCCCCCAAAAGTTGCACTCCTCAGCCAGTACTCATGTTTGGTCAGATGCAAGATGGTGATACTCAGAGGTTAGCAGCACCACCTCCGCTGGCACCCTCTGGGTGTGCAACTGCATGCTGCACTACACGCTGGCTCCTTGATGGTTAGAGATTTCTCCTACCCTACACTGCCTGCTTTTTAAAGTTGGATCAGCTAAAGTTAGATATAAGCTGGAAGAAGGAAGGACTGCATGACCGAAGATAACACTGAAGAACCCTAGAACTAAACAGTCCAAGAATGCGGCTACTAACAAATCAGTTGCAAAAACTCTTAATCAATTGTAAATTCAGACCTGACATTGGGCAAACATGAAAATGAAATAATCCAGCACTGATGACAGAGTCCAGGTCATGATTTCAAAAGTTATGGGACATTTGATAAATGAGGTGACAAAAACAAGTTACCCCTCTTCACCTTTTGTAAATCCAACATCCACATTTAAAAATCCTGTCTCAGATTCAGGGGACCACAGTATGGCTTTGGGCAGTACTGGAGTGCCTCCACAGCAAACCTTTGATAGGGGCATCTGTCAAGATGATCTAGAAATGGAGACAAGACCATCAGAGACTTCCTCTCTAATGGCCCAGCACACCAGGCAACTGATGATGAGAAGCCCAACAACTGAGCAGTGTAAACCTGAAGCTAATTCAATACAGCAGCCTGTGGTCCAAACAACCAAAGTATGTTCAGTAGTAAACAAGAGTTTGGTTATTAATTCAAATCAGGCAAATACAGTATCTGTTTTAAATCTGTCTGCAGAGATGGATGATAGAGTCAACCTTAATAAAAGTATTACTGACTGTGCTTTATTGGAGGAGGACATCATAGTAAGTTTTGCTAAACCTAATCGGCAAGTAATTACTCAGCAAGAGGGTGATAAACTATACACCAAGTCTGCTATAGGTATCTCTGAGGCACAGGACTCTATGGCTATTGTTCCAACTGTTATGCCCCAGGACATGAGCTCTGTGGCAGGTATTCCAATGCTGGAGCACAACAATCCTACTTTAAGTAAGATGCTATCAGTGGAGGAACAGACAAAGAAGAAGTTAACATACAGGCTCTTGCTTCATGAAACTGACGACTATGATGAATCATAGCATTCAAATGCAGATTGGGAAGGTGACCCCCTCCACTGGCCAAATTGATGATTTTTCAGTTGTTTAACCAGGTATAGCACACTAAGCTGAAAGCTTTTTTACAGGAGCAACCTGGGAGCATAAGGAGGTTAAGTGACTCACGCAGGGCCACACAGTATGCAAGTGGAAGCTGTGGGATTCAAACCCTGGTCTGGTCTGCTGGATGTCACCAGATTTGCAGTTCAGAGCCTTAGACCACTGCACTATATTGCCTTCTTTATGGATTATGGATCAGCTTGCCAAACTATTGGAGGAAATGGATGAAAGGAGTACAGTAATGGAACATAAAAATGATGCTTTTCAGACAACTATAAATCATTTAGTAAAGGAAAACCAAGAGCTGAGAATGCGTTTACATGAGACTCAGAAAATAATTTTGGGACCTGGAAGATGATCTTTTGTCAATGAAGAGGCAAATGGCTGATTTGGAAGTACTAAACCAAGACTTCAAGTCAAAATTAACTGACTTTGAAGCTAGGGCAAGGAGAAAAAAATGTAAGAATACTGTGCATCCCTGACACCTGGGATAAAGACAAGCCACTTAAGGAAACAGTCAAGCAAATTATGGCAGCTTTTCTGAACTTAGAACCTATAAATGTACAAGTGGAATTTGATTGAGTGCATAGGGTTTTTTTGACTGGACTTTAACTCTCAGGGTCCTCTGAGACCCATAATAGTCAAATTCTTCAGATATGATAACAAAGAAAACTTAATGGCCACTGTCTATAAAAAAAAAATGGCGTTGATGGGTGCCAACATCTCAATATTCAATGATTTATCCTCAGACTTTTTACAGGAAAGAAAGAAGTTGTATGCTATAAGAAATAAACTTTGGGCAGCAGGGGGGAAGCCACTATGATTTACCCAGCCTGAATGCAAGTAGTTATAGAGGACACATTTTACAGTTATGATTCTCCTGAAGAGGCTGGAAAAGGTTTAAAAGAAAAGCTGGGAAACATCTTTTGAAAACTCTGAAGGGGATGTAACGGATATTATGATACCCCAATTCTGATGTATTATTTAAAACTTAAAAAAAGTATATATATATATATATATACATATTATACAGGCACGACCAGTTAGGGTTGAGTGTGCAGTTTAATGTTAAACCCCAAATTTTGCACCTTAATAACTTTGCAACCGTTAAATGGATTTGCATGAAATTTGGTATGTACTGCCCTGCGAGGTAGATCTCTTGATTTGCCAAGTTTTGTTTCGATCAGATGTGTGGAGTTTGCGCAGCGCATATGGAAAAAAGTGTGTTTTTTCTTCGCCAATGTTTCCTGAATTTCCTCATCGCCCTGCACACACACCATTTGGAATTTTAGCCTGAATATTTCAGGGTAGAAAGAGCTTACCCAAAGGAACAGACCAGCATTGATTTGGTGAAAAAATATTATTCTGATCCAAAGTTATTCGATTTTGAAAATTCGGGTTCTGAGCATGCTCAGTTCAGTCTTTTGGTTAGATGCACAGCTGCAAACAAGGAATTGGGCTCACAAATGAGGATTTTATTCTCACAAATGGGGATCCCTGTTCGTGAGAAAAAAAAAATCTGTTCATGGGCCACCATCTTGTTTTCACTTTTATCCCAAAACATAATGTTGTAACTTGCCCCACAGATACCTTTTGAAAAAACAAATGCATGGATTTTGTTCAGGGTGATAACCTCTACAAAACCGTGTGTTTGGCTTCCATGAGACAATTCAAAAAAGGTCAGTTTTCATATTTGAAAATCCCCGTTCATGACTTGCTTCCGATCCCCATTCGTGAGACTACCAAATCCCCATGCGTGAGCCAATCCTTATTCATGAGCTAGCAAAATCCCTGTTCATGAGAGGAAGACCAGATGGCTATTATTTCAAGAACGGGGATCAGCTCATGAATGGGAATTTTACTAGCTCACGAACAAGGATCCCTGTTCATGAGACAGGGCTATCTGGTCACATTCTCATGAATGAGGATTCTGAAAGTTCACAAATGGGGATTCGACTCATGACTAGGGATTTTGAATCCTGGTTCATGAGAATGTGACCAGATGGCCATGTCTCGCGAACACGAATCTCGTTCGTGAGCTAGCAAAATCCGCTTTCGTGAGAGGAAGACCAGATGGCTATATCTCATGAACAGGGATCGGCTCACGAACGGGGATTTTGTCACCTCACGAATAGGGATTGGGCTCATGAACAGGGATTTTGACAGCTCACAAACAAGGATTTGTAAAACTTTGTCAGTTCACTGCAAAGAAATGGTAAGGGCTTTTGGCTTGAAATTTGCAGGTGCAAAGGGGGTGTCCCACAGATGTTGCATATGCTGGTTTGGTGTAAAAATTGCATTAATTCCATACTTACGACTTTCCAAATTTGAGACATTTCCCATAGGATAAAACTGCGATGCCCATGATGTCTTTTGGCACCCGTATCTCAAAAACAAAGCGAGACATGGATTTTTTGCTTCCTACAGCTTAGTTCACCTTTAGGTGAACTAAGCTGTGGAAACAAGTTTGGAAATCATAGATTACACCAGCAGTGAAATATTTTTTCCTACATGCCACGGTCACAGAGATATTGGCAAATTAGTGTCACAAGGGTTCCAAGGGTGCATTTCCAGTGCTTTTTGGTGGCCATAGCTCATAAACAATACAAGATACAGGTTCAATTGTTCTTGTCATGTGCAGTACTCCCTGTCACGATTACAACAACACTTGAATTTTTTTTCCAGCTGCTACAGTTCATGAGATATCGGCAAATTAGTGTTATGAGGGTTCCTTTCCCTATGGGTCTGCTGTATGGCTCTGTAGCTATTTGTAAGTGGGAGTGCGGGCCCTCTGGACCTGCACTCCTACAGATGCTTATCGTTATATACAAATGGGCAGCTTGGTGGGACCAACAGATGCTACTTACTACTTATAATACACTTTTTCAAAAAGTAAGGAAATTCAAGGCAAAAAACATTTAATGCATCACTTAGGGTTAAAGTGACAAAAGTGGGGAAGTGAAACATTAGGGTTGAGCCTCTAACCTACCCACCACTTACCCCCCATCCTCTACAGACCGACAGATGCCGGGGTGTGCCATGGAGTTGCAAGACCTAACTCTCACCCCCATTCTCCTTTACTGTAGCATGTCAACCTGTGTACACATGGAATAGGGTGAGAGCTGGGCCTCACAATCCCATGGCAGTCAGTCTGTGGAGGATGGGGGGGTGGGGTGGTGAGTGGGTTAGAGGCTCAACTCTAACATGTTATTTCCCCACTTTTCTCAGTTTAACCCTAACTGATGCATTAAATTAAGCTTTTTGATATATATATATATATATATATATATATATGTAGATAGAGAGAGAGAGAGGTGCAGTTGCACCCCATAGTTAGGGTTGAGTAAGCAGTTTAATGTTAAACCACAAATTTTGCACATTAATAACTGTGCAACCGTTTAATGGATTTGCATGAAATTCAGAATGCATGGTCTCAGAGAGTAGATCTCTTGATATGCCGAGTTGTGTTTTGGTTGGATTTGTGGTTTTTGTGCAAAAAATGCATGTTTTGCATTTTTTGGCCCATTTTTACTGATTTCTGCCCATTGTGCTGCGGCCACACCGTTTCAAATTTTGGTCTGAAACTTTCAGGGTATAATGAGGCTCCCCCAATAAACAATCCAGCTTTGATTTAGTGAAAAATTTATTAATCCATTCCAAAGTTACTTATTTTGACATTTCAGGTTCTGAGCATGCTCAGTTCAGTCTTTGGAATATTTGTATGTATTGTAAAAGAGGATTGGGCTTATGATCAAGGATTTTGTCAGCTCACAAATAGGGATTTATAAAATCCCCATTCATGAGGAAAAATTTCACCTTTCATGAGCTGCCATCTTGTTTTCATTTTTCCCAACAAACAAAATGGTGTAACTTGCCCCATGGATGTGTTGTGTAGTAATTGAAGCATGGGTTTTGTTCAGGGTGATGCCCTTTACAAACCTATGACTTTGGTTTGATTTGTTTCTCTGAAAAAAATGGTTGCATTTTATTTTAAAAATCCTTGTTCATCACTCGCTTCCGATCCTTGTTCGTGAGGTGACAAAATACCCTTTCGCAAGCCGATCCTTGTTTGCAAGCTGTCAAAATCCTTGCTCGCAATTTCTAGACCAGATGGTCCTATCTCACGAACAAGAATTGGCTCACAAACAGGAAATTCGTCACCTCACAAAAGGGGATTGGCTTGTGAAAGGGGATTTTGGCAGCTCGTGAAAGGATATTGGTTTTTTGAATCCCCTTTCATGACCTGTCAAAATCCCCTTTCGCGAGCTGTCAAAATCCCCTTTTGTGAGCCGATCCGTTTTTGCAAGTTGACAAAATCCTTGATTGTGATTTCCAGACCAGATGGCCCATCTCGTGAACAAGAATTGGCTGGCAAACAGAGATTTTATCACATTGCAACAGGGGATCGGCTCATGAAAGGGGATTTTGACAGCTTGTGAAAGGGGATTGTTTTTTTTTTAAATCCTCTTTCACGAGCTGTCAAAATCCCTTTTTGCGAGTTGATTCCCTTTTGCAAGCTGACAAAATCCTTGATCACAATTTCCAAACCAGATGGCCAAAATCTGACAAACAAGGAATTCTCACGAAATGCAGATTTTGACAGCTCACAAACAGGGATTGACCTCACAAATGGGGATTTTGACACCTCACAAACTAGGAATTTTAAAACTGCACTGCAATTAAACGGTTTTGTGTTTTGCCTTGAAATTTGCATGGTATAAAGGGGGTGTCACAGAGATGTGAATTATGCTGTTTGGGTGCAAACATTTTCATTGGTTCCATAGCTATGCCATTATGAAGTTGAGATATTTCCTGTAGAATAACATTGCTGCACCAGTAGTGCCTTTCGGTGCCCATGTCTTGGAAATGATTCAAGATACAGATTTCTTCCTCCATGCAGCTTAGTTCACCTTCAGGTGAACTAAGCATGCGTGGAGGCTTTGAAGCCATGTTTACAACTGCAGTGGAATTGTTTTCGTAGCTCCTACAGTTACTGAGATATTGAGAAATTAGTGTTACAAGGGTTCCTTTTCAGCCCTATAGGGCTGCTGTAAGACTCTGTAGTTATGTGTAAGTGAGAGTGCAGGGCCCAGAGGGCCTGCGCTCCCACAGATGCATATTATAATGCAAAAATTAGCAGCTTGGAGGGAGCATGGGGCCCAGAGGGCCCATGCTTCCTCCAACACATACCAGTTACATTACACTTTCTCAGAAAGTAAGGGAATTTATTGCAAAAAACTTCATTAATGCATTACTTAGGGTTGAAACAACAAAAGTAGGGTTGATACCCTAACACCCCCATGCCTTATCACCTCACCCCACCCCACCCACCACAGATCAACAGGTGATGGGGTGTGCCTTGGGGTCATTGGGTCTAACTATCACTCCATTCTCCTATACTGTATCATGTGAGCTTTGTTACACATGGAATGGGTTGAAAGTTAGGGTCGGCAACCCCAAGGCATACTCCATCACCTGTTGGTCTGTGGTCGGTTGGGATGGGATGGGGTAGTAGGGCATGCTGGGGTGTTAGGTGTCAACCTTATTGCCTTATTTCCCTACTTTTGTCACTTCAGTCCTAACTGATGCATTCACAAAGTTTTTTGCAATGAATATATACTGTATATATATTTTTTATGTTTTTTATATATATATATATATATATATAAATATATATATATATATATATTCTTTTTTTCTTGTATAGTGTTTGTGGGGTATCTTGAAGAGGATGAATAATATCTGAACAAAGAACTGAGGATCATTTTTTGAAACTTCTGATGGAGAACTAATGGAACTTATGATACCCACATTCTGATTATTTATTTATTTTTTTTTATTTATTCAATCTTGGATTACAATACCTTTGAGCAATACAACTCTTTTACAAAGGTTCCACATCAGAAGAGTAAAACATAAACAAAATAAAGGTAATCAATAAGCATAGACAATAATTAACATCATGACAATATTTTGAGGCAAATAAGATGTACGTAATCAATATGAGCACTGTATATTATACTAAATAAAAGTAGATGGGGAATAACATAGAAATGTAAGAAGGAGGGCAGCCTAGTAGACCTTGTCAAGAGTCCAGGAGGATAGGTAAAAGGGAGTGGAGGGTGGGTGGTAGAGAGAAATGAGAAAGGGGGAAGAGTAGAGCATGAGGGGTCGTAGGGGTTAGAAAGAAAAAAAGGTGGAGGGGAAGGTGAAACAGGGAGGTGGGAGAGGAGGATGTGGGCAGGGTAGAGATAAAGGGCCATGGGGTGAGCTATAACTAAGTGTCGCATGAAGAGATAAGGCTGTTAGGGACAGCAGTCACAAATACTATTTGCCAGTAGATGCTGCTGGAGCGTGTGTTTGAAAAGGCCTAATTTAGCTTCAGAAGAGATGTCCTTATTTTTTATTTATTATTTATTGAGAATCTCAGATTACAACCTTTGAGTCAGTGACTCATTTCCAAAGTCTCCACGTCAAGGTACAATACATAACAATAAGCAATAATTATACAATATTACAGTGAGATAACTACAGTGTATAAGCAATATATTAAATAGTAGGCAGTATACAATATTACAGTGGAGGAAGGAGACAATATAACAGGGTATGAACAGTGTTGTTAGTCCTATACAGTAGGGTAGCTATACAAGCCCTGAGGGAGCTTGTGAACGTCAACAAACAGTACAATCAACATTATAAAAAGGCTCTGAGAAATGGAGCTTTCTGATTGGCTGCAAACATTCTAACAGCCTTATGTTAATCTTTTATTAACATACATGTAGAGCTTAGCCATATGCTGAACAAGGTTTAACACTGTTTAAAGACATTTTTTTTATTATAATAGCTATAAGGCACTCCCAGGGATTATGTTAATGGTCAGTTAATCACCCTCTAGGGGCATGTGGCACTAGACTGCACCTCGTGCCATAGTACACCCCTAGAAAGTGATTAACAGACCATTAACATAACCCCTGGTCATGTCTTATTGCTTAATTATGGTATGGCCTATATGCTAGCAGGTGGTGCAAGCTGCCGGGTTGCCAACATTGTCATTACCACATAGTAGCAACAGTGGGATAAGTTTTTCTTTAACCCAGAATCTCGCCATCCATAGGCAGATTCCAGTACATTTTAGGAACTATGGCAGTCATGGGTGGTGTTTATGTGTTTTTTAAGGGCTGTTTTGAAGAAGTCTAGTCTGGGTGTAGTGGTGATGGCCCAGGGGAGATCATTATACCAGGATGGTGCTCTGTAGAGGAAAGACCATTGTGCAAGGGTGGTTGTGACCCTGGGAACAGCCCACATTAATGTATCTGCCACGCGGGTGTTTGCTGAGGTATGTGCAGTGCGGAGGGTGGCTGAGACACCAGTGGGAGTAAGGCCTAGCTGCATTTTCTTAGTAAGGAGACATGTTTGATAACGTACTCTTTCATCTAGGGTGAGGATTTTTGTTTGTGCTTACAGGGTTCAGCAATGGGTGTGCTTATCTGCTCCAGTGAGGCACCTACAGGCTTTATTAATGGCTAGGTGGATTTTTTTTAGTGCAGTTTGGTCAGTGGCCGAGTAGATGGCTAGCCCATAGTCTACAAGGGAGAGAACAGAGGAGGTAATGGCAATGTGTAGGGTCTCTGGAGGTAGGCAGGTTTTGTGCCAGTACAGTAGTCCTGTGCATATATTTATGGCAGAGGAGAGATTACTAATATGCTGGTGGAATGATAGATTAGGATCACAGGTAATGCCTAGATATTTATAGGTGTGGACCTGTTCAAGTGGGAGGAGGGTTTTGGAGAAGATTGTTAGCTGGGTATTGTAGTCCTTACTCTGGCGATGGGAAAAGAGCATTGATTTAGTCTTTTTTATATTGACCACGAGTCTGTAGTCAGTGAACCAGTTTTCAACGTGGTTGAAGGCAAGTTGTAGGGAGGATTGAAGGATTGTGGGATCTGAGTGGGAGACATACATTACCGCATCATCTGCGTAGAGCAGAAGGTTACATGGACAGGACTTAGGCAGGGTATTCAGGAAGATGCTGAATAGCAATGGGCCAAGGTTGGAGCCCTGGGGGACTCCTGAGCAGACTGACAGAGTGGATGAGAGGGTGCTGTTTATCTTCACACATTGGGACCTATCTGTGAGGTAGCTTGTTAAAAGAAGCGATGGGTCCTGGGGACAGGCCGGTGCAGCGAAGAGCATTTAGGAGCAGGGTGTGGGAGACTCTGTTGAACTCTTTTAACAGGTCTATGAAATGTAGAAACATAGAAACACAGACTTTGATGGCAGATAAGGACCTCTTGGCCCACCTAGTCTGCCCATTTCCCTACCTAGAGGATAAGCTGCAAATGCTATTTAACCAACAGTCTATTTCTTCCTACCCCCCACAAAAATTGCCTTATGTCTGCCCCATGCATTCTTGAATTCTCCCACAGTTTTAGACCCCACAACCTCCTCAGGAAGGCTGTTCCATGCGTCCACCACCATCTCTGTGAAAATATACTTCCTCACATTGCCCCTGAGCCGCCCCCCCATCTTCAAATTGTGTCCTCTTGTTCTTGCACATTTATTTTTCTGAAAGATGCTACTCTTTTGGACTTTGTTGATTCCACTGAGGTACTTAAACATTTCTATCATGTCCCCCTCTCCCTCCTTTCCTCAAGGGTATACATATTAAGCTCCTTTAGTCTCTCCTCGTATGGCTTCTCTTGCAGACCCTGCACCATTTTAGTTGCCCTCCTCTGAACTGCCTCCATCCTGTCTATGTCATTGCTGAGATGGGGTCTCCAGAACTGGACACAGTACTCCAGATGGGGTCTCACCAATTGTCTGTACAGAGGGACAACAACTTCCTGTTTTTTGCTGGTGATGCCTCTCCCTATGCATCCCAGTATACCCCTAGCCCTCCCTACTGACTTCTCACATTGCTTGCCAACCTTAAGGTCATCTGATATGATTACCCCCAAGTCCCTTTCCATTTTTGTTGTTGTTACTACCTCCCCCCCCATTGTGAAAATGGCTCCCGTTAGCAGCTTCTTATCTAGGGCATTGTGCAGTGAGTTGGAGAACTCTATGAGTGCAGTGGTTGTGCTGTGACCAGCTCTAAAACCATGTTGTTCTCCACATAGGATGTCCTGCACAAGCAGGTAGTCTGTGAGTTGTGTGTCAAAGATTTTTTCCAGGGCTTTCGAGAGGGGAGTTAGTATGGAGATGGGCCTGTAATTATTGGGTATAGTGGGGTCTCCAATCTTTAGTACTGGTGTGATGGTGGCCACCTTCCAGTCAGCTGGGAACTGCCCTAGGCATAGAGAGAGGTTAAGGAGATCAGTTAGTGGGGAGAGCATGGAGTCCAGCACCAAATTAAGGATTTTCATGTCAAAAGAGTCTTTGCAATAGTTTGATTCCCCTAGGGCTTTTTTAAGGTATGGTCTTGCTTCATTCATAGTAACAACCCTGAGGTAGAAGGGGGGTTGGTATTGCACTGTTCTGGGGTCATAGGTGTGGGGTTGAAAAAGTTGTTAGGGAGAACTTTGCTAAGGTCAGAAAATGCTGCATTTAGGCCGCTGGCGATGGTGAATGGGTCTGAGATAGTAATATTGTTGACAGTTAGCTGGGCAGGGAGAGGCATCATGGATTTTCCGTTCAGTTCCTTTAGGGTGTCCCAAAATAACCTAGCATTTCCACAGGATGAGGCCAGGGTGGATTTGTAGTAGATAGATTTGGACATTCTAATAGCCCAGGTACACTTGTTGTGAGCCATTTTACAGGCCATCCTGTCTGCCTGCACACCAGAGGCAACTGCTTTGTACCAGAGGTCGTCACGGTTCTTTAGTTGCAGGATCAGTGCAGGTGTGATCCAGAGGGCATTTTGCTTTTTTATTTGAACCTTAGTGAGCGAGGCAAATGTATCACAAGCATTGTTGAATGTGTGGCTGAAGTAGTCAAGGGCTACATCTTTGGAAGGGGCACATCTGATGGGGGACCAATCACACTGGGCCAGATATTTCCTTAGCTTAGTGAGACCACCAGGTTGGAAACGTCATCGGGTAAAATTGCTTGGTTGGGGCAGCTGCTGTTGACATGACCAGGAAAAGAGGATGGGTGAGTGATCGCTTAATGAGTCTTGGAGTACAGTTAGGCTTGAGATTCTGTTAGGGTGATTGGTGAGTAGGAGGTTGATTAGGGTGCTAGAACCATTTCTGGGATTTAACCTGGTTGGCTGGTTAACTAATTGAGTTAGGTCTAGCACTGAAAGGGTGTCGTTTATCAAGGAAGCCGAGCTTGACAACCAGTTCACATTAAAATCCCCCAGGATAATGTGCTCTGTTTTGGGTGGGAAACTGCCAATATAGTCGGCCAGAGATTGAAGTGCTGAGGCTTGGTTCTGTGGCGGGATGTACACTACCATAATGGTTACAGGAGTTATCTAGGAAGTTGAGCCAGAGGGGAGCTCTATAGGCAAAATACCATTGCCTAAGAGTAGTGTGGCATCTGGGGACCGTAAATACCTGGGTAGCTGAGCTGCTAGTATGTTGCATGCCCCAACAAGGGCTATGGAGCTTTTGGACCCCAGGGGGTAGAAGACCAAGTTGGGCCTTCTTGGCTAGCAAGCAGTTTTGATATTGGACCTAGATGAATAATTGAAGTCATCCAGTTTGGGAGTAAAGGTCACACATGTGTGTGAGGCAGGCAGCTCCTGTCAGGAGTCTGCAAGCTTTATTTAGAGTGATGGTTATCCTACAGAAGGAGGAAGCTGAGGCAGAGTCATAAATGACCAACCCATAATCGATTATGGAGATGACGGAGCTGAAGATAGCTGTTCTCAGTGCCTGAGGAGTAGGCTGATTCTTATGTTGACCACTCAGGCTACGTTGTCTATATGCTGTGAGTAGGTTAGTGAGCTATTGACAGTGATCCTGAAATATCTGAAGGAGTGGATCTGATCAAGCGGGATGCCAGTGCTATTTGTGATGACAAAATGTTTGGACTTGTGTTTGTTGTGGGTGCTGTTGAAAAGCATCACTTTCATTTTTTTATAATTTAGCACCAGTTTTTGAGTACTGAACCACCTCTCCACTTCTGAGAAACTGAGTTGAAGATTATCCAGGAGGATCTTTGGGTCTGGGTTACTTGAATAGATCACGGCATCATCTGTGTAGAATAGAATCTGTTCTTTGCAGGTGCTTGATAGGTTATTCAGAAAGATACTAAAGAGAAAGGATCCCAAGATGGATCCTTGAGGCACTCCAGAGCAGACTGGCTTACTTCTGGAGAGGACATTGGTTATCATGACCTGTTGTGAGCAGTCTGCTAAGTAACTTTTAAACCAGTTGACAGCATCACACAATATCCCTGCAATGTGTTAGTTGTTCGAGTAGTAGTGAGTGGTTCACAGTATTAAAGGCCTTCATCAGATTGATGAAGGCAGCTCCAACCAGATGACCTTAGTCGAGTGAGGTATGTATGAAACCAGTGAATTCTAACAGAGTGGTAGTTGTACTATGGCCTTTCTAAAGCTGTGCTGTTGGGGCCATTGAATTTTGTATTTATCCAAGTATTCCACAAGCTGATCCACAATTATACACTCAAGGACTTTCAATAGTGCGAGAGAATGGAGATTGGCCTGTAGCTGGTGTGCTGAGCCCTAGCTCCACTTTTAGGCACCGGGGTCACTAATGCCTGTTTCCATTTTTTGGGGAATTGCCCAAGTCTTAGAGAGAGGTTCATTATCTTGTTAAGGGGTGTGACAGTTTTCTAGAGGGTGAGGGCAATAAGTTTGAGGTCTAGGTTGTCTCCACTGAATCTGGATTTACCAAGTACTTTCTGAATGTACTTTTTAGCCTCACATACAGTGACCGCCTTGAAGTAAAAGGGGGGGCCTGTTGCTGAACAGGATTGACTGGGGGGGGTTCTGGGGACAGGGATTGTGAAAAAAACAGGGAGCGGATACTGCTGAGGTTTGTGAAGGCATTATTAAAAGTGTTGGCTATAGTCATTGGGGCAAGTGTCGGGTTTCCATCAATATTGAGCATATTAGCTGCTCTCTAGGGATCTTTACTGGTAATATCTTTGATGTTATTCCACAAACTTTTATTGTCTCCCAAGGAATTGGAGAACGCTTCCCTATAGTATTGATTTTTAGGATGACGGATGGCTTTGGTGCAGTCATTTCTGGATTTTTCACATGCATGTATATCTGCTTGCTTGCCAGTAGCTTTGGCATGGTACCTTAGGTGGTCCCTAGTCTTCATGATTCCTAATAGTTTTGATGTTATCCAGGGTTTGCTGACCCCCTTGATTTTCTGCTTTTTTAAGGTGGTGTGGCTATCACAGGCAGTATTAAAGCAGTCAACGAAGAAATCAAGTTCCTTGTCGATATCTTTAGAAGAGTCCAACGGTGACTAATCCTGGCTTTGTAGGCATAATTTTGAGTGGCTCCAGGTGTCCTGGAGTTAGGATCCTACTGAGGGTCATATTTGGTGGTGGTTGGTTAAATTTATTAGACCAACAACATACTATGGGGGAGTGGTTGCTCAGTGAATCAGGGAGTACAGTAATGTTCTTGATGCACTCAAGATGGCTGGATAGGATTCAATCCAGTAAAGTACTGGAACCCATTCTATAGTTTATTCTGGTGGGGACATTGACAAGCTGACTAAGGTGCACAGTGGAGATGGCATCCTTGATGTGACCAATATCAAGAGAAAAGCAGTTTACATTGAAGTCACCCATTACTATAGTTTCGGTGTTCTGAGGCACACTCTGAAGATATTCCACAAGGTTATGAAGGCCAGTGGTAGATTTCTTGGGAGGTATATATACAGATAAAATGGTAAATGATTTGCTTTGTGCCCCAAGAAGTACCTTGATGGCCAGGACCTGCGAGGAGTTCCCAAAATAGGGGAGTTTTAGGGCATGACCCATAAGGGTGTCTTTTAAGTTAATAGCACAGCCACTACCTCTTTTAGTGAGCCTATCCTGCCTAAAGATAGAGTAGCCAGGAAGGGCGCTAGCAGAGTAGGGGATTTTGTGTGACAACCAAATTTCTACAACAGAGAGAATATCTGGGCTATGTTGTGTAATCCACACCTTGAGGCTGTCAGGCTTGCTAGGGAGACTACAAATATGGGCCGATGCAAGGGAGAGCACACCATGCTTATCTGTACAGTAGTGGACCATAGTTACAGCAGGGCCAGGGTTGGGGTGCACATTTCCAGACTGCAGCAAAAAAAAAAAAAAGGAGAGAGATAAGTTAGATTGCAGTAATGCAGACTAAGAGGGGGCAGCATGTACAGAGCAGCAAATGAAAATCAGAGGTGCAAGAGCAAGTGGGGGAGACAGCAACTGCAAGGCAGATGAGTTGCAGAAATGAATGCGAATGACTAAAATAAAGATTATTTGTTTGCAAAAAAAAAAAGGAAAAAAGAAGAAAATAATTGATGGGTCCTATTATACCCCTCAAATTTTGGGTAAACTTTCTAATAAAGGAGACTAGGCCTGTTGGCTCTCATGTGGGGACATAGCGAACTTAACTCATAGCTTATGGGACTGCCCCCAAATCAGACCCTGGTAGACACAAACCAGAGACATATTAAAAAAATGTTTAGATACACAGTTTTTCAGCCAGTTGCATTTATTGGTTCTAAACGATGCAGAGCAGCTTGGGATGAACAGGATTCAGCACAAGATATTTTGTTTAGGAAAAATGAGTACCAAGAGGTGGGTTTATGTGATAGTGGTGAAAGTCTAAAGGTGGTTTCCGTTATCGTGAAGTCAGAGTGCTGAAAATTTATTTCGCCACTTTGACACCCTGACGCACAGCAAAAAGGTGCCGGGGACTTACTTTAATGTTTTATGTGGGGGAAGGCACCCCCACACCTCCCTCCATAGGGTGATTAACCCCCGCACCCCCCCAATTAAAAATTCTCAACTCCAGGGGGGTGTATGCCGAGAGGGGGTGAAAAACATTTAAAAAAAAAAAGGTTCAGGCCGGGCTCAACAAAAACTCCCACTGCCCAGACCCAAACCCAGTACCCTTCCCACCAATTCTGCCAACCCATCCACCATGCCACGGAGTGGGCTCGGCAACCCACCACGGCACCACCCCTCACATCCCCTCCCACCCCTCGCTGTCCAGGCTCGCCCCCATGCGTCATATAGTGTCATCCCGTCACTATATTTGCCAACCCCCCCATCCAGCCACCCTACCCTACTGTAGCCCCAATGACATGCGCCGGGGATTGGGTCGCCATTATTGTAGGTGCCCAATCGCTGACACCCATGTCACGGGCTACACCAAGAGGCTTATACCTGAGCAATGGAATGCTCATGTTTTTCCTAATTTTCCTGTTAATAAATGGTGGTTAGGAGAAAGAGAAGCCATCCTATTTGAAAAACTAATTGAGGTAAACAGGGGTAAATGGAGAAAGTGACAAAGGCAAGAAGAACAGAGATGGGGCAAAAAGGAGTAAGGCCATCAGGAAATGGAGGGTAATGAGTACCAATGCCTGTAGTCTGGGCAACAAGCTCCCTGAGCTGGTGGCCTTGATGGAAGAGGGATGCCTGGATATTGTAGCAGTCACAGAAACATGGTACACAAAGAACCATGACTGGGATGTTAACATACCAGGGTACATAACCTACAGGAAAGACAGGCAGGGAGAAGAGGGGAGGAGTAGCTCTCATGTAAAGGAAGGGATAAAAGCAACTGAACAAAAGAGTAAACAGGGAGGAGGAGGCACTGTGGGTTACCTTGGAGACTGGAAAGGGCAGCACAATCCGCACAGGGGTTGTGTACAGACCTCCATGTCAGGGGGAAGGAATGGACAAGGATATGATAGAAGGCAGTCTTAGAATGGCAGAGAGAGGGGAGATACTGTTGATGGGAGTCCTGAATATGCCAGATGTTAACTGGAGCACATTTGCTGCAGCCACATCCAAGAGCAGGGCCATTCTTGATGCCCTACAGGTGGTAGGCCTCAGACAGCTAGTTTCAGAACCCACTCATGAGGGAGCAATCTTAGACCTCATACTCTCAAATGGGGTAAGTGAGAGGATCTCAGATCTAGAAGTGGGTTGCCATCTGGGAACAAGTGACCATAAAACAGTATGGTTCATGTTAAACTCAGCTACAGAGTCAAGCCATACAAAAGTGAGGGTACTGGACTTTAGGAGGGATGACTTTGGCAAGATGGAAGAGTGCCTCAGAAAAGCACTAGCAAACAGGCTAGAAGGAGGTGTGGAGCAACAATGGGGAATCATCAAAACTGCCATCACAGAGGCAACAAGCCTTTGTGTGAAGCAAATAAACAAATCAAAATGAAAGAAAAAGCCACTATGGTTCTCAAAAGAGGTGGCTGTGAAAGTCAGGAAGAAAAAGATAGCATTCAGGAAGTATAATGAAGCACAGAAGGAGCAGGACAGAGAGCTGTACCAGTTAAGGCAGAAGGAAGCAGGGAGGGAAGTCAGAATAGCAAAGGCTCAAACTGAGGAAAAGAAAGCCAACTCAGTTAAGAAGGGGGATAAAACCTTCTATAGGTACATCAGCGAGTGTAGAAAGACAAAGGGAGGGATAGTGAGGCTGAATAGAATGAACGGTGGGTGGGCAGAGGGGGACAGTGAAAAAGCAAGGATACTGAATGAATATTTCTGCTCAGTATTCACAAAAGAGGAGGGGGAAGTGCCTAATCCAATTAACAGAAGCACTCTTGATAGCGGGGTTGATCCCAGTCCTTTCACAGAAGAAAGGGTTCTGCAAGAACTCCTGAAACTGAAGGTGGACAAAGCAATGGGTCCTGATGGAATTCACCCCAGAATTCTAAAAGAATTAAGGAAGGAACTAGTGAAACCACTGGCTACTCTTTTTAATAAATCATGGGAGGATGGTGTGGTACCTGAGGACTGGAGGAAGGCAGATGTATTTCCCCTTCACAAAAGTGGGACCAAGACAGAGGCAGGAAACTACAGACCTGTCAGTCTGACCTCTGTGGTAGGGAAAGTGATGGAGTCACTTCTGATGGAAAGAATAGTTGAGTACCTAGAGGCTAGTGGGGCACAGGACCCAAGGCAGCATGGGCTCACAGCAGGAAGGTCATGTCAGACGAATCTAATAGATTTCTTTGACTGGGTGACCAAAGTAGTAGACCAGGGAGGGGCTGTGGACATGGCCTACCTAGACTTTAGCAAGGCATTTGACACAGTCCCATACAAAGATTAATAGTCAAATTAACCAGTCTGGGAGTGAGTCCCAGGTGGTATCCTGGGTAAAACATTGGCTGCACAACAGGACACAGAAGGTAATTGTAAATGGAGTCCACTCTGAAGAAAGAGGGGTTACTAGTGGGGTACCACAGGGTTCAGTATTGGGTCCAGTCCTTTTTAATGTCTTCATCCGTGACATTGCAGAGGGACTGGAAGGAAAAGTATGCCTTTTTGCAGATGACACAAAGATCTGCAACAGGGTTGATACACAAGGAGGCATGGAAAGGATGAGAAGGGACTTGGCAAGGTTGGAGGAATGGTCAGAAGTATGGCAGCTAGGATTCAATGCAAAGAAGTGCAAAATAATGCACCTGGGAAACAAGAACCCAGGGAAGAATACACAAGGTGGGAGGAGTAACAACAAAAAAGGAAAGGGACCTGGGGGTAATCATATCAGATGATCTTAAGGTTGGGCAAGCAATGTGAGAAGGCAGTAGGGAGGGCTGGGGTATACTGAGATGCATAGGGAGAGGCATCAGCAGCAGAAAACAGGAAGTTGTTATCCTCTGTACAGACAGTTGGTGAGACCCCATCTGAGTACTGCATCCAGTTCTGGAGACCCCATCTCCGCAAGACATAGACAGGATAGAGGCAGTCCAGAGGAGGGCAACTAAAATGGTGCAGGGTCTGCAAGAGAAGTCGTATGAGGAGAGACTAAAGGAGCTTAATATGTATACCCTTGAGGAAAGAAGGGAGAGGGGGGACATGATAGAAACTTTTAATTACCTCAGTGGAATCAACAAAGTCCAAGAGGGTAGCATCTTTCAGAAAAAGAGACGTGCAAGAACAAAGGGACACAATTTAAAGATAGCAGGGGGTGGTTCAGGGGCAATGTGAGGAAGTATTATTTCACAGAGAGGGTAGTGGATGCATGGAACAGCCTTCCTGAAGAGGTTGTGGGTCTAAAACTGTGGGAGAATTCAAGAATGCATGGGACAGACATAAGACAATTCTTGTGGGGGGTAGGAAGAAATAGGCTGTTGGTTAACTAGGATCTGTGGCCTATCCTGTAGGTAGGGAAATGGGCAGACTAGATGGGCCAAGCAGTCCTTATCTGCCGTCAAAGTCTATGTTTCTATGTTTCTAGGACACAACTAATGATAACATAATGGATGCAAGTATATGGAAAGAAATTGAGAACATGCTTCTACCTATGATGCCTTTATAACTATATTAGAATCTGTCTGCATGGTAGAAGGAAGGGGGATTGCTTTTTTCTTTTTTACACATGAAATTGTAGTGTGATGTATTGGGTAAGATATTCTTGCTTTTTAGGGTTTTTTTTTTGTTTCATTTGTTGTTGTTTTCCTTAAAGTGATCTACTATATACGTAGAAGTAGTCATGTTTTAATAAAATATTATATACTGTATATACAGTATATATATATAGATATATATATATAGAGAGAGAGAGAGAGAGAGAGCAAATACTCATGTTTGAGGCAAAGGAAAGTTTTGTTTGGATATCTAGACTGGGGATGAGTTTAGAGTCTGCAATGTGAATCCGGCATTTACAATCCATGACTGTATACCATGTAACTCTCAGGGTGTAACACACATAGCTACATGTACATGTAAGCAATTTTATGTGAGTAAAACAAAGAGAGTTTTTAAAATATGTATCAGTGAACATAAACAAGCAATTGAGAAACAAGATAAAGAGAACACACCGGCAAAGGGCCAAGGACAGCATTCAAATTCCAGTGATTAGAACAAATAAAAATGGGGACTCAAATAAAACCCTCTTGAAGTGAAAGAGTCTGTGGCAATATACATTAAAATTCTTGGAACACCCTGGGCCAAATTAACACTTTCAATTGGCCTCCTCTGCTGTAAATGGTAATTTGTACTTTGTGTAACTGATGCATAATATATTCTGAATATGTTTGTATGTTACACTATTTTTGCAATGTTTTATTACAGATGAGAGTGCCTGGCAGATGAAATATGACAATACGATAGGACTATCCATTAGGGCATGCTCTGATTGATTCATTTCAAGTGTGCAGCTGTCTAGAATATGACTTTTGCTCCATTTGTTTGTTGTATACTTTTGACATTGAGGATAGATTAACTATCAAAGTATATACTGTATGTGAGTAACATAACATTCAAATCCTTACCAGGGATTCATTGGACAAAGTAATTTGAGTCCCCCTGTATATGAAACATTTATTATGCACAGTGAGGGTATTGCTTTCCACATTGCTGTTTTTAACCTTTCCCTATTCTGTTCACTTCCCTTCCTTGCTTTTCCTTTCATTCCCTTGTGCCCAACTTCCTTCTCCTTTCCTTATCCCACCCCTTGTACCATTCCATTTCCAATATTTATCAGGGAGTTCAATTATTGGTGTGAATCACTTCTTTTTTTATAACTGTTGAGGAAGTTAGTTAGCCAGTGCAGGAATTTACTGACAGAATTGCACAACACATGTATTTATTTATTTATTAGCACTGTGCACTTTAATGAGCTCTATCACTTTAAGAGGGCTTTAATATAAAGGTCAAACTTCTGCTGTTCTCATTCTTCTTGAGAATACCAGGAAATGTCAGTGGTTTAGGGCGGTCTGTTTTTTAACTGTTGCTGTTACCATTGTTGGATTTTTAAATGTTTATGGTGCAATAAACCGACCTTGATGGATGTCTACAAAATTAACTTAAAGTTTCCTATCCGGTGTGTGTGCCTGACTACAATGTAAGTACTTTACTATTTTTGTCATGTGCATGGTGACTAATAGAGCAACCTTATAGTTTGTCCTCCTCTTCTTACAAATCTTGCAGTTCACAATGCTCTTGTTGGTAAGGTCAATGTCAAAAAAATTCCAAAGAGAATTATGCTGTCTTGAGGAGGTTGATATTCTCAGAGGCTCCTCATCCTCTTTATCATCTGGAGCAAGCAGTGGTTCCATTGGGTGGAGAGGCTGATCCTCTGAACTCTCTTCTGGCAAGAGAGATACTGGAACATTGGGAACAGCTGGAGGTGCCGTTTCTTGTTGCTGCTGCATTATTGGGGCGGTACATCATCAGATGACTCTGCTGCTGCACAAGGCTTCCTTCTGACCCCTTCTTGAGTGCCCGGTGCTGCTTGTGCCACCCATGCTGTTCACTTTAGACATATGGGATGCTGTGTCCCATATGTCAGAAGCATCTTTCTTTCTTTCTTTCTTTCTTTTCTTCTTTCTTTCTTTCTTTCTTTCTTTCTCTTTTCACTTCCAGTCTCACTCCTCCAAACACTCTTCTCTCCACATATATGAAACAGTAGAAGTAAACAGTAAACACAAAGAAAGTTAAGAAAGAAAACAGAAAAGAAAAGAAAAAAAAATCAAATTATTGAACTGATTGTAGGTGGAGCCATGGTTAACCAATGCAAGGAGTGACAACTGTCCAGGGAAAAACTCTTACTGCTGATTTTTTTTTAATTGATCCATTGTGTTTTCTCCCTTTCATGTCCATAGAGACCCAATTTTACAGCTTATTTTTTTCAGCTCCTCTGGTGAAGCAGGTCAAACTAACTTTGCAATGCATAACACCACTTATCTTTTATTACTAAGGGAGGGTTAAGTAGGTATTACTGAACCCTGTTGAGTTTTTTGTAGTATTTGTTTGGCTAGAAATTTTTGTCTGACTTTAAAGGATTCCACCAGATTTTGGGCTCCTTGGGTTCGCAAGTGGTTGGAACACTGCTTGCTAGGCTGGAGGTGAGGTTATTTTGAGATTACCAAGCAATTGCACTGCCCCTGCTTTGCCTGGTTATCTGCAAATGACCTTAGTGAAAGTTCAAAAATTGTGTCTTTCCCCAAACCAGTTCTGGACCAGTTCATGGAAACAGATTTGTCAAGGGGTCACAGACACAGTTTTAGTTGCAGATGTGGGGATCAACTCTCAAAAGTCAGCACAAGCCATGCCAAAGGTGGCTTGTGCCAATTGCCAGTGTGCCAGGGACCCTGCACCTGGTAGGGTCCCAGCAACAAAGTCCCACAGCTTGCTGCAGTTATAGCCATGCACCAAATAAAGGGTGCATCCAGACAGATTGCCATAAGCTGCAGGTGGCCATGTGGCAATGTACTTATTATTCTCTGGTGGTCTAGCAGAGCCCCAAGCCCCAATCCCCATTTATTAAATGAATCAAGTCCCTGGTTGTCTAGCGGTCCCCTACCCTGATCCCCATTTATTAAATTAATTAAATCCCTGGTGATCTAGTAGTCCCACTGCCCCAGTCCCTCATGTCATCTGTAGCTAATTCCTAACATTCCCTGGTGGTCTAGTGGGCCCCCCAAGCCCTGATCCCTTTATTCATAAAGTTATCAGTCCTTGGTGGTCTACTAAACCCCCTCACTACTGCAGTTAGTGCCCACCACACCACTCCCCCCTTCATAAACACAAGACAGTGACCAGCACAGCCCTCCTCTCACAATCACAGCTGGCCACCAACTGAATTGTCAGAGAGCAGGTATTGTATACAGTACATGCTTGTTGATTGATGAAGCTGTCAATCAATGAATGAGTACTTATACAATACATGCTCCCTGACATCTCAGTTGGCAGCTGGCCATAGTGGTGAGAGGAGGACTGTGCTGGTTTCCAGCTTGTATTCAGGATGGGGGAGCGGGATGGTGGGTACTAAATGCAGGGGTGGGGGGATAGGGTCCACTAGACCACCAGGGGCTGATAACATTATGAATAAGGGCATCAGGGCTTGAGGGCACCACTCCGAATAACCCATCATATATAATAGAGAGGGCTCACCGGTCATTACGACCCAAACCCACGAATGGAAGGCCTCCGAGACCAATCATTATCAAACTACTAAATTATCTGGATAAATCACATATTCTGGAACAGGTTAGGGGTCTGCAGCAGATTACTTGGGAGGGCCAACAGCTTCGTTTGGCTCAAGATATCCCTGCCACAGTGAGACAACGCCGCCCAGAATATCACCCCATAGTATCAAAATTAATTGCTGCAAGTATCAGATATAAAGTTCAATATCCTTCCAGACTGATGGTTATGCATGCAGACTCGTGGCACTCATTCGACAATGCACAGCTAGCTAGCTCTGCAATACATCAGATGTATCCTGACCTGTTTCCCTCGCGCTGAGGTCTCCAGTAACTACTCATTAATTCATGCCCTCTCAAAGGATGGGGTGTCTTAATAAAAATGAATGGATATGGAGCGTTGTACCTGAAGTGGATAACTACTGAACTGTCACTTAATACATTATTATAAAATTAGCAACTGCTTGAAAGGAAATCCCTGGTCTTTTGGCATTACCTAAAAGCACCGCACGAGGGCAATAGATCTCCACACTTAAGTATGAGAGCATCTGCAATCACTCAAGTGGAACCTAGACTATGTCTGCTGTGCTGAGAACTGCAGCCCCTTCCCCCCTTTTTTTGTATTAGAAGCTCCAGTTGAAGTGATCTGGAACGTTTCACATATGGGCATGTACTGAATACTTCTGCGACTAACGGAGATTAGAAGTGGTTATATAGAGTCAAGCCCTCAGCAACTATGACTATATGTGAGGAAGGATCTAGAGTTCCACATGTTATTACCTCAGTTGGTCCTGAGGAAGAGAATCGAAGACGTTCTACAAATAGACATGTATTAAATGCCTACGACCAGAGGGGAATAGGAGGGCTTAGACCCCCCTTTTTTTTTTGTTTTCCAGGACGCCTAATAGATGGGTGTAAATAGTGTTATATTCAGGTCACTGGGTTGGAGGACCGGAGCAGGGAGCGGGTAGCTCTGGATAGTCTGGCAATCTATTCAGTGCATCATGATCTGGCTTAGGGTGGGACATACGCCCACTGGGTTGTCAGGAGTTAGGAGTTATAATATTGTATTAATAATACTTCTTATTTATGAAGGATGAAATACCTTGGTCTATAATCTTGTTTCTTGTTCCAGGCATTGTTCTGATCTCGTAGTGGGTAGAGGGATCATATGGGGGGGGGTGGGACAATACAGAGGAAAAGAAAGTATTAAATTACTGGGAATGGGTGTGGGGATGAGTGGTAATTTTATACTTCAACCTCCTACACTTAATAATCTCTATGAGGTAATGTACAAGTTTAAGGGTGGGGGGCTGAGAATGAACAAATGGAGTGGTGTGGTAGGGAGGGAGGGATTTGGGAACAAACAAGGGGTAGTTGTAGAGAGGGGGGGAATGGTCTGGGGTTCGCCACTAAATAGGTATGGAATAGTACACTGGATACGATTCCCCTCTGGAGGAGGAATCAGATGATATTGGGCTTTTACTGACTATCGCTTGGTTATGGCAATTATGCTGAGGTTTTGCTCGTGGAACGTCAAAGGTGCTCAATCCCCTACCAAAAGGTCTAAGATTCTGTTGCATCTCCACAAACTTAATACGAATGTAGCCTTTATCCAAGAGACGCATTTATCTGGATCTCAAATTAATAGTTTAAGGAGAACATGGGTGGGACATGTATTTGGTAATGGGCAAAATTCCCGTAGAAATGGCGTGGCAGTATTAATTGCATGGCGTACACCTTTTCAGTTGTTGCAATCGATGGGTGATTCGCAAGGCAGATATATGCTCTTAAGAGCCATATTAGGCCATACCGAAATGGTAATAGGGTCTGTTTATGGGCCAGTCAGTGATGACCCCCAATTTTTCGCAGCTCTCATGTCTGATCTGGCACCATGGTCTAGCCTCCCCATCTTACTCTGGGGAGACTGGAACCTGGTCCTCTGTAACAGCCTCGATAGGTCAAAAACAAGGCACACCCCATACACCCCAGCTCAGCTGGCCCGCAAAGACCTTATGAACACTCTGGGCCTTGTGGATCCATGGAGGACTCTTTTCCCTTCCACCTGAGATTATTCATTCCACTCTCTCCCCCATAATACACTCTCAAGAATCGATTTCTTTTTGCTGGGGATTGAGCACCTCACGAGAGTTCAGGACTGTGCATACTCTTCCAAAGTGATTTCTGATCATCACCCAACTATTTTGCAATGGTCCACACCTCTCTCAACTAATTATTTTAAAATTTGGAGATTTAATCCTCAATTACTCAGATCCCAGAGTACAGTTGACCTCCTGCAAAATACATAACAAATTTCCTGGACTCTAACACTGGGTCCATGCCGAAATTAGATGTGCTTTGGGGGCCTTGAAATGCTCGCTAAGAGGTGAAATTATTCGACTGGCTTCCATTAGAAAAAGAAAATCTTATCAGTATCCTCCTCACTCTTGCAGCAAATTAGAAGTCTAGAGCAAACCCTATCCCCCCAGTCATGCCCCTCTGAATTTGAAAGGCTGGAAAGCCTTCGGTTCCAATACAATACTCTACTTGGAGATAAGATGGAATATCTCCATTTCAAAACAAAAGCTACTTACTTCGATCAGAGGTACAAGGCAGGGAAACTATTGGCTCTTAGGCTCAGATCGCAGGTGTCGGATAGAATGGTAGTTACTATACAAGAACCGAGGGGTAAATACCATACTACTCCTGAGGAAATTGTCTCGTGTTTTAAAGCATATTATCAATCTCTATACTCTTGTCCCCCTCAACTTTCTAACAATACCACATTAGACCGCTTCCTAAAGGATATAGATCTTCCGAATCTATCCCAGCACCAAATAGCCCTTTTACAAGCTACCTTAAATATAAGTGAAGTGCAGGAGGCTATTGATGCCCTGCCTGCTGACAAAGCCCCTGGGCTGGATGGCTACACATCTAACTTTTATAAAGCATTCAAAGCTCAGCTGAGCTCTACCCTGCTTGACACATATAACCATATTTACTATCATGGCCTTTCAGACCTCAGTCTCACCGAGGCTACCATTGTGGTGCTTCCTAAGCCAGACAGAGATCCCACCTTAGTATCAAGCTATCGCCCAATTTCACTGATAAATGTGGACATGAAGATTCTTGCCAAAATCCTATCTAATAGGTTGGCCAAGGTCTGGCTATCATTAGTAAGCCCTGAGCAGGTCGGATTTGTGGCCGGGCGTCTCTCATCAGATCACTTACGGAAAATCCTCCACCTCATTTCGGCATCAAGGGATTCTGATACCCCAGCAGCCTTAGTTTCCCTTGATGCCGAAAAAGCCTTTGATCGTGTCTCATGGGATTATTTATTCAAACTATTACCTAAATACAAAATCCCCACACAGTTCATAAGATGGATCAAAATCCTTTACTCCCACCCGTCTGCTAAGGTACTGTGTAATGGGGTCATATCACAACCCTTCCCTCTTCAGCAGGGCACGAGGCAAGGCTGTCCCCTGTCCCCCTATTTGTTTAATTTATTTTTAGAGCCTCTTATCAGGAGGATCAATCAATCCACTTTAGTATCTGGTATTCCGATTTGCCGATCTCAATACAAATTATCGGTGTCGCCATGATATCATGCTTCATGTCATAAATCCAGCTACGCTATACCAGCCACTCTTAACATCATCAGAGAATTTGGGAAATTTCAATTATAAGTTAAATGTAGCCAAATCGGAAGTAATGCCTTTAAACAACCTGCATTTAAAAACAGATTTGGAACACTCGGGCTTACTTGGTAAGGGATAAAATAAAATATCTGGGTATATTCTTGTCACAATCCCCAAGCAAAATGCAACAATATAACCTGAACCAGTTACTTATACACATTAAAATGGACCTTGATCGTTGGGCATCGCTCCCTATTTCTCTCTGGGGACGTATCAGTATCATTAAAATGAACGTCCTGCCCCGCTTACTGTACCCCCTTCAGATGCTAAATCTATTTCTTCCTCACTCCTGGTTTCATCAGGTACATAGTATTATCTCTAAATTTATTTAATCGCAATTGCCAAACTGCAGAGGGCCAAGGAGCATGGCGGATTGCAAGTCCCCAACATTTACTATTACTATCTGGCCATTAACTGTGCTATAGTCTCTCGATGGCTAAAACCCACAAAGGATCTCCCATTATGGTTACAAATTGAACAGTCAATATGCTGTGCCGCAGGAATTGATATCAAGTGCCTTCCCTATCTTACTGCTAATAAAGTTCCCAAATTATGTAAATCCACACCAATTATGACTTTGGTACAGATACACGCTCAACTAAATAAAACCTTCGGGCTTTTATTATCGAAGGATGTGTCCCAACCCCTCCTCAAAAATCCCAATTTCAAAATAGGGGATAAAGTTATTGCCGCATCTTTTTTGCTGCTGGATTGCGAAATCACAGTGGCCGACTTAATCGAAAATGGTAAGTTACTTAAATTCTCAGAGTTTGGTGTAAAGTATAAATTACCAGTTTCCCTTTGTTTTAAATACCTACAGATAGCCCACGTGCTAACACAGCACTTTGGTAATGGCCTCTGGAGTCGGTATATGACTGGCCCTATACTTAACTCACTTTCTGGGAGACCCTTGTCTCACTACATCACCTTCTATTATAAGGCACTTCGAATAAGTGGTAACGAACAAGTGAGCGGACAGCACTATACGTGGGATCGGTCCCTCCCCTCTGCCTCTCAAACACCCCGCCAATGGCAGCAAATCTGGAAAAGGTTGTACAAGGATATCAGGTGGAACCGATACAGGCTGCTCCAATTTTGTGTGTTGCATGACTTATATTACACTCCTGTAAAACTTAATAAGATGGGGCATCACACATCGGAACTGTGTACCAGATGTGGCTCACAAAGAGGTACACTTCTCCATATTCTGTGGGAATGTGACAAAGTCATTCCATTTTGGCTGCCATTAGATCTAAATTGAATTATGCTTGGGCTTCAAGATGCCTTTAAGCCCAAAATCTGTATTGTAGGTGACTCAGGTGACACTCTAGTAGGTAATCAAAGGAAACATATGACGTTGATATCTCTCTGTGCCAAAAATCATACTGCACCACTGGTTAGACCAGCAAATCCCCTCATACACGGAGTGGCATAAAGAGATATTGTTTGCTTTGCAAGCGGAATATTTTATTGCCAATATGTCTAAGCATAGCAAAAAATACCAGAGAATATGGGCACCTCTACATACCCTGTTATCCATATAGGAGCATCTTGGTCTGGATCTGATCTTGATATAGTTCGGTGATGGTCATCAGTTCAGTCCCCTCTCATTTTTCCTTACTTGGTGGGTGGCTGTTCCCCATGCTATTTCTGAAGGGAACTGTCTCCCTTCTACATATTGTAGTGGCGAAGAGGGAGGGTTGGGGGGAGGGTACATAAAGAGTTATTAGTTTTGTGGTTGTATTGTATTATACCAGTGGAGTCGGATACTCTTGTTAGACAAATGCAAACTTACTGAATATTACCTGTCCTTGGTTACTGAAGTGGGCAATTCTTGTTCCCTACAATCTGCGTTTTATCCTAGAAGTATATTGCCTTGAAATATATCAGTGGTTGTTTACCTAGCTTCTATACAAGAGATCTGCATACTGTATGGTAAATCCATTGTTTTTTGGAATGGAACAATAAAGTATACTTATTATAAAAAAAAGAAATCAGCCCTCTGGGTGAGTTTTGAGAATCCCAATGTAGGGGATTTGGCAGCCTGCATCTGCCACAAGCCCCTAGTGCCATGTCAAAACCCATTTTGTGGTGCACAGATGGCACAAGCCCCCTTTGATACAGGTAGCCTGTGGTAGATGCAAGCTGCCTTTGAGAATCACTCCTGGAATATCCTATGGTGCAATGGGCACTTTGCACTATTCCTTGTGGTGCAAGAACCTTGTGCCATGCCAGGAGCTTTGAGAATCTAGCCCATGAAGTTTAAGGCTTGTCACTAGGGGTAAGTGCAGACATTGGTTGCCCATTTGGTGGATAATTTTATTTCCATCCAAATGTGGGATGTGCTAAACTATAGCTATGGTTGCATGGATTTTGGGCCCTTATTATCAGTGGGGTGGGGGAATTGCCATAAAAGTATACTAACTGTAATGTTTCCTGTAATTTTATATTTGGTAGATCTGCTGTCAGTTTTTTCTATGGCAAAAGTATATATTCCAATTTAATTTCACTAGGGTAGCGCTAGACTATCTCTAGTCAATTTATCTGATTGAATGCCTCTCAATGCCATAACATCAGATGTTATTGTTTTGGAAAAACTTGGGTTACACACTGAACTTTAAGTTTGAAACAAGATTGGTGTCTCTTTGTTCTGTCATGCTTATTCACTCTGTATTAACTTTGTGTCTGGATTTGTATTCATTTGATCCTGTAATGTTGTTTAATAAGTATACATTAGTTTGTTTTTGGTATGTAGTTGATTTAAAAACGTGATTTTTTTCTTAGATTTCTTTTAACTTATTCAGGTCTGATATGCCTGTAGGTGGCGACTGAAAGCATAGCCACTCAGGCCAATAATGACTATAGACATACTCAGCTGACTTTCACTTAGGCCTGGAAACATTTAAGGCAGCCAGCAGTTTTTACCTAAATATTAAACAAACCGAATTGCTTAGAATTGATTGCATAGCACTGTTAGAAAGGTAAGTTTATGCTGAATAACTTTGCCACTGATACTTTGTGTCTATCATAGAAACATAGAAACATAGAAGTTGACGGCAGATAAGGACCGCAAGGCCCATCCAGTCTGCCCATTTCTTTTTCTACCTTATAAATGTACCATCGGCCTTTGCTCTGTCAGTGACCTATCTATTCATAGTCATTTGTATTGCTCCCTTATGCCTATCCCATGCCTGTTTGAAGCCCTGCACTGTATTCATAGCCACCACTTCTTGTGGTAAGCCATTCCATGCATCTACCACCCTTTCTGTGAAAAAGAATTTCCTCACATTCCCCTTAATCGGCCTCCCTCTAATCTCATGCTGTGTCCTCTTGTCCTGCTATTTTTCTTATATTTAAACATGTTAGACTCTTTCACCTTGTTTATGCCCTTAAGGTGTTTAAATGTCTCGACTACATATCTCTCTCTCCTCCTTTGCTCAAGGGTATACATATTGAGCTCCGTTAATCTGTCCTTATATGTCTTCTGATGCAGTCCCTGCACCATTTTGGTTGCCTTCTGGACTGCCTCAATTTGATTAATGTCCTTGTGAAGGTGTGGCCTCCAATACTGCACGCAGTACTCCAGATGGGGCTAACCAATGTCTTGTACAGAGGGATTATTACCTCCCTCTTACGACTTGTGATACCCCTACTAATACACCCTAACACCCCCTAGCCTTACCTACTGCTTTAGAGGTCTGCTTGATGATTTTAGGTCATCAGTGATGATGATGCCCAAGTCTCTTTCTTCCTTTGTGACTGCTAGCAACTCCTCCCAGCCTATAAGTGGCTTCAGGGTTTCTCTTCCCTATGTGCATGATTTTGCACTTCTTTGCATTAAATCCCAGTTGCCACTCTTCTGACCATTCTGCTAGTTTATCCAGATCTCTTCTCATTCTGCCCACCCCATCTGGATCATCTACTCTGTTGCAGATCTTGGTGTCATCTGCAAACAGACAAGCCTTACCCTCTAGTCCATCTGCGAGGTCACTAATGAAGATGTTGAATAGGACTGGCCCCAGGACTGATCCCTGAGGTACCCCACTTGTGACTTGCATCTCTTCTGACTGTATACCATTTACCACCACTGTTTTCTGCCAGTCAACCAGTTTGCCACCCAGTTGACCAACTTCTGACCCACCCCGAGCCTACCTAATTATTTATCAATCTTCTATGTGGAACAGTGTCAAAAGCTTTGCTGAAGTCAAGGTAGGCGACATCAACTGCTCCCCTGGTCCACCACTCTGGTTACCCAGTCAAAGAAATCTATGAGATTAGTTTGACAGGACCTTCCTTTGTAAACCCATGCTGTCTTGGATCCTGTGCCCCTATGGATTCCAGGTGTTGCACTATCCTTTCCTTAAGGTGCCCATAATCTTGCCCACTACTGAGTAAGACTGGCCGGTCTGTAGTTCCCGCCTCCTCCCTGCTACCACTCTTGTGGAGTGGGATCACATGAGCCTTTCTCCAGTCTTCTGGGACCTCTCCTGTGCTCAGAGACTCACTAAACAATTCTGCTAATGGCTCTGCCAGTTCTCCTTAGCTCCTTAAGTACCCCTGGATGTATGCCATCAGGTCCCATTGCCTTATCCACCCTGAGCTTATGAGCTCTTGTAGGACCCTTTCTTTTGTGAAGGGAGTAGTGCTCACCTCCCTCCCCCCTGTGTCCATGATGCTGAGCTGTGGGCCATGCCCTACCTTCTCTTCAGTAAATACTGAGCAATAGTATCTATTTAGGATAGATGCCTTTACAGGGTCCTCCTCCATCTATCCTAAATAGATACTTTTGCTCAGTATTTATCACTTATACTTTAGGAGTTATTTGGATTTGTTTAAGGTAAGGTGTGCATGGCTGACATTTGTCTCTCAAGCCTCAACTAAGCACTTTGAATAAATCCAAAAATAAACCCAGTTTTTTGGTATTTCAACTAGTATAAAATAAAAACCAAATTGATTACAGTTGATTGCATAGCACTGTTAGAAAGGTAAGTTTGTGCTGAACAACTTTGCCACTGATACTTTGTGTCTATCATGTATACTTTAGGAGTTATTTGCATTTGTTTAAGGTATGGTGTGCATGGCTGACATTTGTCTCTCAAGCCTCAACTAAGCACATTGAATAAATCCAAAAACAAACCCATTTTTTGGTATTTCAATTAGTGTAAAATAAAAACCGAAATGATTACTGTTAGAAAGGTAAGTTTGTGCTGAACAACTTTGCCACTGATACTTTGTGTCTGTCATGTATACTTTAGGAGTTATTTGCATTTGTTTAAGGTATGGTGTGCATGGCTGACATTTGTCTCTCAAGCCTCAACTAAGCACGTTGAATAAATCCAAAAACAAACCCATTTTTTGGTATTTCAATTAGTGTAAAATAAAAACCGAAATGATTACAATCAATTGCATAGCACCATTGGGAAGATAATTTTGTGCTGAACAACTTTGCCCCTCATACTTTGTGTGTAGCACTTATGGTTCAAGTGGTATTCACATTTGTTTGTGGCATGTTGATTATGGCTTAATTTTTTGTAGAAAGGACCAGGATGCAGCGCTAAGAGTATACAGGACACAAGTGATGAAATTCTCAAAGAGCTTGTGTGGTGTGAATGAGTTAACAAAAGTTTCCCTACTGTTTTTCATAAGTACCATGGGATCTGTAATATCCATCTCAACATTCACTAGAACAGGAAGGCATGGCCATGATTTAACATCTCATCTGAAAGATGATACCTCACAACAGTAGTGTCCCCCTAACACCATGCTGATGCATCAGTATGGTTACTTATAATCAAGCATGAGGGGCAATGCACTCTGCAGAGCTACCAACACCACTTCTGCAGCACCTGGTGTTTATTGGAGGTCTTCCATCAGGCAATAGACCAGACTTGGCTCTGCTTACCTTTATTTACACAGGACTTTCTGACTGAGATGCCACATCTAATTTCCATTGGGTCTTGTTTCTGTATGGGGCAGACTGGCACCTTTCAGTATCATTGACACTTTGATTTTTAACTATTTGTAAGCAGAGGTGGTGTTAGGCAAAAGCAAACCAAGTGGCTGCTTGGAGTGCCAGCACTGATGGGGGGGCACTAAAGTAGAAAGAATATGCAGACAGCAGCTCAAAATGCAACAAGTATCAATTTAAATGCAACATTATTATCGCTCTTGTATTCATAGATGCTTTAGCACTTTCTGAATGTTGATTAGGGCACAAGGGTGAAGAGGGGGCAGTGGAAGTCAGATCTATAGCTGGTCCTGTTTGTAAGCAACAATTCTACCAAGAGGTCAGGGAGCAAAGTGTCTTGCCTGGTAGTTTATGTTATTCACCAGAGATGTTAAGCAATTTGTATTCAAAAATAGCTAAGGATACTGATATGCAGTGCTGTCTATAAGGATCATGGTCTGTGTGAAATTTCACAGTTTGCTGAGTGACAAATTGGTGTAATTGCTACTGGATTACATTAAGTTCCTGCTGCATCCTGCAAGATATCACAGAAAAACCTATGATAACAGTCCTTGATCCTAGTGGATGGTACTGTAAGCCTGAGGATAGCCATATCACACCTGGAAATGAGTTCAGTGTGTCTTTCCTAGTTATCAAACTTTTAAATAAATAAAAATAAATTAAGAGAAGTACCTCTTTTTTATGTCAGAAGTAATAAAATGCCAAAGGAAGCTGCCCTGATGACCAAGTGGTTAAAGCACTTTCCTTCCACACAGGGGACTACATTTCAAACCTGAGCCTGCAGACCTTCTCTGGAGTGGCAGGCACAGAAACATAGAAACATAGAATTTGACAGCAGATAAGGACTGCTTGGCCCACCCAGTC
Source organism: Neoceratodus forsteri (assembly GCA_016271365.2). Classification (NCBI taxonomy): domain Eukaryota; kingdom Metazoa; phylum Chordata; order Ceratodontiformes; family Ceratodontidae; genus Neoceratodus; species Neoceratodus forsteri. The sequence continues at coordinate 431,545,516 of CM057450.1, read as the reverse complement.
TGTCCATTTCCCTACCTAATGGATAAGCTGCAGATCCTAGTTAACCAGCAGCCTACTTCTTCCTACCCGACAGGAGGGACAATCTGGCAGATGCTGTTTCCTATCAAGGGTGGGTCTCTTATATGCCTCACAGAGTCACTACTCCTGGTGGGTGAGGAGAATAGGGAAGTAAATCTCCATGGAATGGAGCTTAGTTGCATCCCATCCCAATGGCATGGAGTCATATCTCCACAAACAAAAAATGCACAGCAATAAATGCCACAAGGAAAACAGCAGCCTCACAAACAATGTTGGGTACAAGAGCGACCCAACAACAAGAGGTTAGCCCCATTAAAAACAATGGGACTTCTTTTTTTTGTGAGGGGTCCACCTCCCGTACCCCCCAACATGGGGTGCTTTACCCCCCACACCCCCGGACTTAAAATAATCAAACTCGGAGGATTGTGGATTTCAGGGATGGGGAGAAAAATCAGGAGGGGGGACAATTACTTTTTTTTTTTTTAAAGAAAGCTGCAGCAGGAGGAGACCTGCCAGGAACCAAACCACCATCCCAGGTCTCCTGCTTTGCCATGTGCTGGTGCCCAAGCCACTCCACAACAGGCTCAGCCCTACCAGGCACCCCAGTACACGGCAACTTGATCCCTCTACAGGAAATCCACAAAGTGGCAGGGGTAGTGGTAATTCCTTACGTCTATTATACTCCTGTCGCTCTAAATCCCTTTGCTCTTTACACAGCATGGTTCTTGGAGAGCTCTTCCTGGTGTGTTGTTTTGAGCCGGTACCCATGCCAACATTAAGTCAAGGACAGATGCATGTTGGTGAGAGGTTAAGGATCTACGAACACCTGACCCCAGTCCCATTATCTGACGTAGTTACCTTAACACCTGATCTTATTGCTGAGAGCTTTTGACTACTTCTTAGCCCTCTTTAGCCCCCTTCAAGACACTCATGCTCCCCGAGTCACCTGACGTATTTGTGGCACTCAGTCTAAGTGGTTAACAAAAGCCCTGCTAACTCAAATAAGAGCCAGGGATAAGGCATGGCGGTTTTTCAAGATCACAGGGATGCAGACAGACTATAATCTATATCGATCCCTGAGAAACTCATGCAAAAAAATATACGCTTAGCCAAAAGCTCGTTCTGCAAGGACCTCCTAATAAAAGCCTCCGTGACTCCAGGAAATTTTGGTCAACCATTAAATCACTTTGAGCTAATCCTAGGGCTCATACTAGTGACATGCTGTTAAATGGCATTCACTGCAACAACCAACAACCATAGCTAACTCTTTTAATCACTATTTTACAGATCTCTCAAACTACCTCAAGTCTTTCCCTCCTGTCCACAACTCTGTACCCCTAACGTCACTAGTCCAACAATCTCACACACCTCTTTAGGTTTCGGAGAATAACAAGAGGTGAAGTATTAGAACTGCTACGTACTATTCCTGACAGCACTAGCACAGGGTCTGATGGACTTGTACCACGGCTCCTAAAAGCTGCTGCTCCGCTCATTGCTTCTCCCATTACAAAAATATTCAACCTGTCTCTATGCCATGGCAAAGTACCTAATATTTGGAAATCAGCTAAAGTCACACCTATACCTAAGAAGGGTAACCCTAAAGAGATACAGAACTACCGCCCCATTGCAATCCTCTCTGTTCTTAGTAAATTGTTGGAAAAACTAGTGTCCACCCAAACCATTGAATACCTCCAAAGATATAACCTTCTCTCTAGCTCACAGCATGGCTTTCGCAAGGGACATAGCACCTCCACTGCCCTCCTCAAACTTACCAATGACATATATATACCTCTATGGATTCGGGCCTTCTAACAGGAGCAGTCTTCATTGACCTTACTAAAGCATTTGACCTGGTCAACCATACAATTCTTCTTACAAAACTACGCTCCCTAGGCTTCTCCAAAGATACAGTGGCCTGGTTTGGAAACTACCTGTCCGACAGAAAGCAAGCTGTAGTTTTCAACTCAGCCATATCTGACCCTTCCACTATTCAAGTCGGAGTACCCCAGGGCTCTATCCTTGGGCCCTTACTCTTCTCAATCTTTATTAATGACATCCCACTTCTTGCACCTATCTGTTCATGTCTGCTATACACTGATGATCTAGTTATTTACCACAGTGCCAAAACTGTTACCGACCTAAACCATCCTCTTGCTGTAGATTTTGCTAACATTCAATCATGGCTCATGGAAAACAGACTTATTCTCAGCTCTAGTAAAACCTACTCCATGCTCTTTGGTTCATCTGCCAGACTTAAAGCGAATCATACTGCCTTAATTATCCCATGTACAGATGGCTCCTCACTGAACAGCACTAACTCCTTTAAATATCTGGGTGTCACTCTTGACCAATCCCTAGACTTTGATCTACACATTACTACCACCTGTAAATCAGTTAATGCCAAAATTGGTAGTGCCTACCGAACTAGATATGCCCCTGACCCCATCTGCCAGACTTGCTGTGGCCAAGCTTTCCTCCCAGCCCTTCATATGGCTCAGTCACTTACCACTCTGCCTCTAAATCATCCCTCCATAAGTGGGATACCACCTACAACAGCATCTGCCGCTATGCCTCTGCATCTCCCCGTTTCAGACATCATTGCCAGCTCTACAGTGGCCTAAATTGGCTGTGCCCCTCCGCTCACAGAATACAGGCTTTTGGTTCTTTAATTGACTCCGTGGTTAGATCGGGCCTCCCACCATCCCTCTCATCCCTATTGGTCACACAGCCTCTCTCCTATGGACTGCGATCGACTGACCAAGCCCTTTTTCATCTTCCCAGACTCAGAACTCACATGGGTTCACACGCCTTTTTTCATGTGGCCCCTAAATACTGGAATTCCTTACCCCAAGCTATTCGACAAACAACTACCCACGCCACCTTTAAGAAACTTCACAAAAAGCACCTTCACTCTATAAACTCCTGCATCTGCTTTAACCCACCTTAGCTCCACTCTCCTTCCTACACTCTTCTTCCCCTGCACTGCTTTAGTCTACTTCTCTAGTTGTTTCTCTTCTCCACCTCTCTTACACCCTCATCCAGGTCATCTCCCTCCTACTCTCTATCCTCTCTCTCTTGTCCCATAATTTTCTCCTTATCTCTCCGCCCCTCCCTCCCTCTTCCTCTGCTCTCTCTCTCTCTCTCTCTCCCCCCTCCTATCTCACTCCCTTTCTCCCCTCCCCTTTCAACCACCTCTGTGTAAAATTTACATAATGTTCTATATGTATGCCCTTATTTTAATACTTATGTTCTTATTTAATGTGTTACCTGTCATACTGTTTTCTGCAACCTTATCATGCTTTTTACTTCCTCGCTTGTTACTGAATGTATCTCCCTATATCTGTGAGTTTTTTACTTGACTATGTATTGTACTGTTTCATGTGCTGCGACACATATACGACTTTGTTCTCCTAAAACTGTATTCTCCCGGGTCGTGCCTGAAAATAGGCATCCCTATGCCTAGTGCACCCACCCGGTTACCAAAAGCAAATAAATAAATAAACAAGCACAGCCTGTCATGTTGACCAAGTGTTGTTGTCCCTGCACCCTGGTCATCTCTGTTCAAATCCTACAGTGGTAATGTGTCAAGAAGAAGGGAACTGCATGGCCAAGCAATGCCTCTAAGTGTGCTCTACCCTGCTGAGAAGCTGACTGGTATAGTACAAGGAACCCCACAAACTAAATTATAGACAAGTTTACTGATGGACATGGTGTGACCACTTTACATAGGCAATCCCTGCAGGCTGACACTGGGATCTGAGGGTGAATGGGAGAAACTTAAAGAACGAGAATGACAAACATGTGTAACCTCCCTCTTCCATAATCTGGATTACTAGTGATTTGTGGCCAAGCCCTTTACTCCTGTTGCAAATTGGGGGATTGGTGGTTGCAGGGATAGTATCTGACTCTATGGAGGATGCCATCTTGTGACATACTGACATCTGGAATGGCCAGTCAAAAGAATTCTCAGTCTGAATATTGCCACAGGTGTTCTGGAAAAGGGTGGGACAACATATTAGTGCCTTTTAAAGACCCTGGACCAGAAATTCAAAACTTTGTCCCAGGGCTAAATTAGCACTTCCCGGCGTGCTAAATTAGCCCAGAACCAATAGCCCACTATATTCAAAAGGGATAGCACTGGTGCTAAACCTGCTGAGTATAGCATGTTAAGGAAGCCAGGAAAACTGGGCTGGGAGTGCAGTGCAAAAATAGCCTGGGAAATAAGACAGCTCTAAATATAGCAACCAGGAAGTGCAAACCACAACAGCAGTCCAGTGCACAGCAACGTGAAGGAAGATAAAGGTGAATCATGTTGCCAATGTGTGTGCCAGCAAAGGAGTAGATTCATTAAAGCTGCAAGCACCAGTGCATGTGAAATTTGGCAGAAATGTACCATGTTTCTGAAATGTTTGTGAGGCACAAAAGACGTTTGCATAGCACAAATGTTTGCCTGGGGCAAACATTTGCTATATTCAAAAGTGACATGCAAATGAGCCTACTTAGGCAGTCTCTGGGCAAAGATCCAGATTAGCATCTCATTATGTCCTGATTTGCATGCAGTTTGCCCAGCACTATTGCAGGGTCCCATAGCTCCCCCTGTGGGTCAGTCTGGAAGTACAGGGGCTGGCTGGGTCTGCACACAGCTCCACTTGTAGGTCAGTCTGAAAGTGCATGGTAGTAGCTGCAGGCTACATTTGTACAGGACCGCATAGAATATTGTGGTCCAGGGGACTACACAGCAGAGGCACAGGTGGTGGTGCTGCATGCAATTGTCAGACTGTAGTTCCTACTACAGTGCACAGCAGACACTACAGTAACACGGGGGTCTGCAGTGTGAGGGACACATCAGTGCCTATGGTGTGCACCTTACACAGTGGCAGGCCCATCTTTCAGGTGTGTGCTGAGAGTGGACATCACTGTTATGCTGGTGTGCAACCCACAGACACTACAACACTGGCATGGGATACTCACAGTGACATATACATGGCTGGCTGTGTGTGCTGTGGTGTCTGTACAGATAAGCGGTATGTGGCCGGGGGTGGCACATTCCACAGACAGGCACACTGGCATTGGGGTATTCCCAACACTGGACCAGTTACACTGCGTGGAGTGTCCCAGCCTTGTGGCAGCACTCAGTATGTGGTGCAGACTGGCCACCTGTACACCCTCCCCTCAACACCCTCCATGCCCTCAGTGCTGCATGTGTGTGCTGGATTCTGTTGGTGTCCACCAAAGGGTGATCTGCAGGTGTGTGCTGTATGGACACACTGCCATGGTGTCCACTGGGCCCCAGGTCACCATATACTGCCTGGCATGGCTGAGATCAGTGGCAAATGATGGCATCATAGGCGGTGCCATCTGTGTGCAGCATGTTTCTTCCATGTCTGGTTTCTTTCTATGTTTGCTATTTACTGGTTGGAGTCGCATAAAGCCACACAAAGGTCATGCAAAGCTGTGCAAAGCCACAAAGTTGTGCAAAGCTGGTTTGCCCAGATTTAAGTCTACCTTTTCCTGGGCAGTAATTTTCACCATGCAAAGTGTCGCTCAAAAAGACTTTGCTTCGCTCTAATGCACTGAATATTGCATTGCACCTGTATTCATGTACACACTCCCGCTTTTTGCGCCTTGCATACACTATACTTTTGCCTGGCACTAATGCAGTTTGCCCACACTGTTTGACCTTTTGAATATAGTGGACTCTCACAAATCCTGTGCAAATGGTTTGTGCCCAGCGCAAAGTTTTGAATATCTTGCCCCCTCTCAGGAGCTGGGGACTGTGAACGATAAGTGGTTGGGCCAATCTGTGTTGTTCTATCATTTCATGATATAAGTTGATCTGATAGGAGGAACTCGGATCTGTGAGGGATCCCAAAGGAAGCAGACTATTTTGCAGCCACCAGTAAATTGTCATTATGGGCCTTGTGTCTGGACTGCAGACAGAGTTCAAGTGGTAGTTGTGTGCTGGGCAGTATGACAGAAAACAGCTGAAATTCAGAATGCAGCCCTCGATGGAGAAGTACAGGCTTTGTCCACTGACCAGGCCGACTGATAGAGAGCGGGAAAGACTTGGCCTACTGGTGTTTGAACTGTCAAGTGTTATCTTGTTATGAGGTACCGTGAGTCCTGCAGGTACTGCTGGTGGACCAGCATGGCCTGCAGCACACCATGGGGTCATCTGGTAACCATGAGAATGTATGGGCCCAGCCCTTACCAATGAATTGTGAGGGATTACCGAGTTTGGCTTGCAAGTTGGCAGTTTGGCTGCATGTAGAAATACCTCACTTTCAGAGGGTTAATTGCTGTTTTAGCAATTGCAAGGCCTTTGGAAGTGTTATGTTGCCAGTTGCTTTGTAGTTGTTAAAAAGCGCACCAATGCTGGCTGACCCTTGGCTACATCTATGGGTCTGCCATGATCCAACAATAGGTACCCAGGGGCTGCTGTACAGTGAGTTCCTAACTGAACTGAGGGAAATCCTGATACTATGTGGTAGAGGGCAGTGGTCTCCAGTACAGAAGGTCTGATACTGTTCAGCAGTGCAACATAATATAATAATGGAAAAGAAGAGGTGCTCCTTGTTAGTGGCAGCAAAGGTATTGTCCATCATGCTACATAGACAATGATGGCAGAAAAATGGCCCAATGGCCCATCCAGTCTTCCCACTTTACCTAACTTCTCTGCACTGGCCCAGTTGCCATCCTTTCCCTTTGTTTCTGCTCACTCTTTCTAACTAATTCCATATACCTGTTCCATCCCTGCTTGAAGCTGCTCACTTATTTGGCCTATCCCACTTCCTCTGACAGCTTGTTCCACTTCTCCAGCTAGCTTTCTGTGAAAAGTTTTTTACAGACATCCCTTTTGAATCTCTACCATATAAGTTTAAATGAGTTCCTTCGTATCCCTGTATCTGAACTCAAGAAGAAAAGATCCTTGACATCCACCCATTTATGTTGTGTAGGTACTTCTATGTCTCAATCATGTCACCTCTTTCCCCTCCTTTTCTCAAGGGTGTACATGTTGAAGTCCTGCAACCTCTCTCTCTGCATATATTGCCATCAATCCATGGACCATCTTGGTTGCCCTGTGCTGTAGTACTTCAACCATGTCACAGTCTCTCCTCAGGTGTGAGCTCCAGTACCTTGTGCAGCATTCCAGGTGTGGCTGTACCTGTGACCTGTACAGTGGGAATATCACCTCCTGACTTCTACTTCTTATCCCCCTCCCTGTGCAACCCTGCATCCTGTTTGCTTTATGTAAATCTGTATTACTGTTTGCTATTGTTTCTAGGCTCACTGATGTCATGACCCCTAGGTCCTTTTCCTCTGTGGTGTGGTTCTTTCCAGCACCACACCCCTATTTTATATTGCACTCTTGAGTTCTTCTTTCCAATGTGCATACTTTACATTTTTTAGCACTGAAGCCTAGCCCCCCGGTTTGTGATGTTTGCGTATACCTTGCTACTCTGCCTCCCACCTTACTAGATTAAACTAGCTATATTCTGTACCCACCTGTTTCCTAGTACCCTCCTGCCCTCCTCATGTGAATGCAAGCCGACCCTTTTAAATAGAATCCAATACTGACCTGATCAGGTCCCAGTCCCTGAGGAACCAAAGTCCTTCCTCCCTGCACCAACCCTTTAGCCATGCATTGAACTGGAACACATGGAATTGTTCCTTCTGATTCAGGCATGGCCATGGTAGCACCTCAGAGAAGGTTACCACCCCTGCTCTCTTCATTGCTACCTTCCCCAGAGCACAGAACTCTGACTTCACCTGTTCCATGCTCCTCCTGCTATGACCATTCATGCAGACATGCAAAATTAGATCTGGCCTTCCCTCCCCATCTCCCATGAGTTCAACGACTCTGGCTATAAGTCTGTCTGCTGACACTCAAGGGAAACAGCAGACCATCTCTTTACCATGGGTTTTTTTACCCAGATCCCTCCCTGTGTCCCTTACAATTGAATCCCCCACTACACATACCTTACTCTTGTCCCCTTTGTGGCTTGGTTCAGACAATAGTATGCTCTCTGGCAGTGCCTGCCAGTTAAGCAAGTAGGTTTCCTCTTCACCTATAGGGAGAGACTACAGTACATCTTGTTGCAATAGGCAAACTTGTTACTTCACTGCCCCCTTCTTCCTTCCCCCAACTACTATCCATCTCTCTTCTCTGGCCTGTGTTTGCCTTGGAGAAGGCTGTGGCAGTAGTGCCACAACAGGCCAGGTGGATGCAGCTCTCAAGCAGCACATTTCAGCTATTGCAGCTTCCAGTTCCACTCTCGTGGCCAGGAACATCCTGCAGTGGAGACAGTGGAGGAACTCCGAGAATAGCCTCTGGTTCCTCACTGTCCCACACCCCCTGCACTCACCGTACATCTCACCAAGTCCCGGTACTGGGTCAATCTGCCTTATGTAATATGGTGTAGTCAAAACAGCACACTACATACAGTACGGGGGGAACAGAGTGACAGGATACAAAACACCGCAAAGAAGAAATGTTGCAGTCTCGGTTTTGTACCCTGTTGTGCATAGCTGGCAGGGAGTGATGCAGAGGATAAGACCACTGCTGGGGAGGTATTCTGCTGAGCAGTTGCTGTGCCTCAGAGGGCTGAGTGAGCCCTAGAACTGGAGGGAAGCTATGTGTCTGTGGACAGGGGATTCAAGATCATGACCCAGACTGCTTGTTTTAACTTTTTTTTTTAAAACAGTGTGTGCTATTTTTTATTCCCCCCTCACCCGTGTTTCCTCTCCATCCCTGTGTTGTACCCCACCCCCGGAATTGATTATATAAATGGGTGAGGGTCGGGGTGCAGCCCCCTGAAATGGGGGGTGCTGGTGGTTGAGCCTCCCCATAAAAAATAAAGATCTACTGCCGTTTTCTGCAAATTTACTATTTGGCTTTTTGTGTGAGTACTAGCAATGTACTCACTGTATTGACAGTGTGGTATATTGCTGCGCTGTTTTTGTTTTAGGCATAATGACCCCGTGCCCCAAGTCCCATCCACCCCACATCATGGTATGTTTGTATTGGATTTAGCTGTTCTACAAGATTAGTGTGTTACTTTGAGTACCCTCACAGAACTCATAATCTGTACACTGTTGTTTTTTCTAATTACACTTTTTTTCTGTTATGCTAGCCAATATAGGGTGTCCCTACAACCCCATACTCAGCCAGCCTTATTCAACTGTGATTAGTACTATAAGATTACCCCAGGTATTGTGTCTCTAGGACCACTTTACACATCTGCCTTGCCATTTAAAATTGTACTATGAGGTACCTATTCCACCTTCCAGAATTCCCTCAAGTTCCATGTCCTTAACTGTGGACACCTTCAGACGCCCCTTAGGAAGATGCCATACTCTTACGAAATGAGATTCCACGTGATGGGATGCTGGCAGGCATGGGGCTTAAATCTATGTTTCCTCAAAATCTGTTTCGACTCCACTCACAGACACTTGTTTCACAAACTGTAGTTCATGGCTCACATCGCATGGGACTGCAATTATTCTCCAAGCTAGGTACCCTCCCTGGCTAATAAGTGTTACAGAAATTTAAAGAACAACCCTCTTACTTCTGCCTATTCACTCTTATAGACTTTAAAGAACATGGTCAGGTTTTGTGGGCATTCTTTTAGAAAGTCCAAACTAGTGTCTTTTGCTATCTATGGATCCTATTCACTATGCGTAGACGCTGCTTAGCCTGAGCACCTAAGCAACCATATGCATGAAAGTTGTGCAGTAGGGGTCCCACGGTTCCCTGGTGGCATTCAGTAATTGTGCGCCAGCCAGGTCAGCACTGGATCCTCAGGCTGTGTGGAAAGCAATGTACTATGAGCTGTCCATGGGGAGTATCAGGGGCATTCCGGCACTCCGCGTGATTCACAAAGGTGTGAAATCACGTGGAGTGCTGTGCACTGTGGTGAATGAGATACAGCAGGAGAGGCCCTGCCATAACTGTGTTACATTTCCCCACCGTTGATTCCCCCATGCACACTCAGTCCCTATGCATGGATAGGGTAGGGTAGAGTTAGGAGAGGGAGTACTGTTACCCCACAGTCTGCATGGTGGGGGGTTCGCCACCCCTCATAGCCCTTACTGTCTTGTGGCAAGTATGTGTGGTATGTGTGGTAGAAAACAAAAAGAAATGTCATGTCATCCTCCCATCCCCAATCCCCTTGTAATGTGCCTTCAAATCCAGGCTCCATTACACCCTTGTCGTCTCCAGCACCTGCGACTGCCATGACTAATATTCTGCACCCATCCTCCTGTGCTCATCTATGCCTGGCCCCTTGCCCACTGCACTTGCCTTCCCAGGGCCACCTTTCTCTGTCGCATTTATGACTCTGAAAACGCCACCTGGCTGCCTCATACTGTTTCCCTGCCCCACCCTTTACCCTCCCCTTCCCTCCTCCCTTCTCCTTCTCTGACCACCTGCTACTGCCCCCTTGCTTTTCTCCCCCTGCGCCTCAACCTATCTCTACCTAATGTTACTTTTTTTGCAACCTGTGTTATCCTTGTAACCTATGATGTGGAACCTTTGTAAAAGAGCCTTGGGCTCAAAGGTAAATTGTAATCCTAGACTGAAATAAATTAAAAAAAAAGAAAATTTGATATCTATCTTTCCCTGGTGGTCTATCAGACCCCCCCCCCATCCCCAGTCCCCTCATAATGTGACATAGAACTGCTTCCCTTGTAGTCTAGCAGACCCCACACACACCCTTGCCCCAACAGGTATCACCCCACCACCCCTTCCTATCCCTGAGCTGGCCACCAGCACAGTCTTCCATGCACCACTGCAGCTGGCCACCAGCTGAGCTATCAATAATGAGCACATACTGTACAAGATGCTATAGTATGCACTCATTACTGACAGCTTAATCATCGGCCAGCTGTGGTCAAGAGAAGAGGGCTGTGCTAGTCGCCAGCTTAAGGATAGAAATGGGGGCAGGGTGGTGGAGAGGTACCTGTCAGGATGTGGGGACTGGGGGGTCTGCTAGACCAACATGGGAGTGATTCTATATCACACTATGAGGGGATCGGTGATAGGGAGGGGTGCTGCTAGACCACCAGGAAATGCTAAATACCACACTACAGGGGATCAGGGATTGGGGGGAAGTCTGCTAGACCACTATGGAAAGATAGATATCACACTACAGGGGATGGGGGACCACATGACACTTGTTTTGTTTGTTTTGTCCCTCACAGACAGCGGAATAGTGATGGGGGTGCTCCCTACAGCCATATAGGGGTGCACTACTGCTGTCTGCACTATCGGTCACCATAGACATGTATGTACTGGCACCATTACTTGGTACTGCTGATGCCTCTTGCAGTCCATCTTGTTCTGTGCCTTCACATGCACACCTGTATGGGTGTGTAAGTGATCCACTGTGTAGCCAGGGTAGGCATCTGATTGGATGCCTGTCTGGGTCCTGCACTCTGCCCACATGCAGCCCTGATCCAGCAACATGCAACTGCATGCAGGGTGTGAGGGCCACAGACAGGTGGCCGGCATTTCTGAATACCATGTGGCGTGCACCTGTCTGCGGGTGTGGTATGCTCCTTTGGCCAGTACTTTACACCTTTTTGTGAATAGGACACTATATTAGAAGTGATGGCACCTGTGGTGCATGATTTCAGTACATTTGTTATAAAATGCTGTTTTTTATTAAAATGTCCTCCCTCTTCAGTATGACCTTTCCCCTGCAGCCAGCTGCTCCCACATCTCCCCAAGTGCTAAAGGCATGTGCACTCCAGCACACTCATGCATGTGATCGGTTACTGAATTTTCTAAGCCTTATGAGTTATGTACATCATTAAACTCTACCTTGCCCACTGATCTCAGTAAAGTAAGCCTTTTACAAAGCCGAGGAGTATTTCTTGTAGAAACATCATTTTGAAATGTAAAGTTGTGACTGTATACATGTGCGTTAATAATGCTAACTCACTTCCTGCTGGGGTACTAAAGGAGATGACTTAAAATGGAGAAAAGAACATTTTACAAGACAGGACAAAAAGAGCAATCTAAAATAGGATAAAAAAGTGAAAATGCAACATTTTCAGCATAATATGTACTGCTGCCATAAAAAGTACCAACTGTGTTCTCTTTGGACCAACCTCAATCCTCAGCCCATGGAGCAAGCTTAACTTAAAAGGATTTAATTGGAAAAAAAGTGCATTTTATATTTTTTTCTGTGCAGTTTTGCTGGGCAGGAAGGGATCATAATTGTTCTCTGGTGGAGCCAGCCTCAGGATTCCTTTCATTTCCTTTTGTGAGCACCCTGAACAATGCTTTGTCATTTTGTAATGGAATAGATTACTTCACAGCCTTTTGGGTAAAATCATGTGTAGTATCTCACACTACCACTTGAGGTCCATGTCTTGAGGGTGGGTCCCTCTCGAGTAAGGGTCTTTCTCTTTCTGTTCTTCGGGCGATAAGGTCTTCTGCTCTAGGGGAGGTCTTTGCCCATGCAGACACCATCAGCGGCACCTCTCGATGTAGCATTTAAGACTTCAGCTGCTAAAGGGTGGGGCCTCCAAGTCACAGGGGCATCCTTTAGCTGTTCAGATGGAGTCAGCAGCACCATTGAAAGGTATTCTCCCTACAGCCACCCAAGGTTCGCCTGACTTCCATTCTCTACACTTGCTTGTCTTTACTGCCCCTCAGGTGTGCAATCCTCCTGTTCTTGTCTCTCAAGGGCCCAGCTCCTATGCCTTACCCCTCAAGGGTTTGGCTTCCTCTCTAGGCCTCCTTTTGTGGAGGCCAGGTGAGTGCTTTTAGTGGCTGTTGCTCTCCTCCTTCTGCCTTAGGGCTGGGCCCTGGCAAGATTCCCTTAAGCTGTACAGGTTATCTACGTGCAACACCTCATGGCTTTCCCATTAGAGTGATAGAGTGTGAGCCCATACTTAAAAAATATCCCCCTTATTTGGGTTAATAAATTGCAGTTGCAAGCCATCATTAATTTATCCCAAGCATGGAGGGAAGGCGACCAAGGCCTTGGAACCCCAGAGGTCCCCCCTCATAGGTTTTTTTTTCTTCTCCTCTGTACTGAAGGTCATAAAGGTTAGGTAGTCTGCAGAAGGTAGTCCTTAATTAATACATTTACATAGCACATGTTCACCCAGGTAGGTTTCCGCCATTGAGTTGGGGTTGGATGGTGTCCTTTTTCTTCTGTCATTCCCCCTCTCCTTACAGAAGCCATCCCATCTACTATCAACACTGATATCATCAGTCAATGCTCAGTCCAGTCAATTGCCATAACAAGTCAGTATTAGTTGTATTATAGCAGCAGTGCAATGAAAAAAGTTATTCCAAAAAGCTAATTTTATGCTATGGTTATGAAAAAATATTGGCAGAACTGTTGATTTGTGTATTCTGGATGTTTTTTATGCTATGTACTGTTCATTTACATTTTTGTCTGGATTGCTGCTCTCCTTAGGTTCTCAATATTATTTCTATACAAAAATGAGGCGGCCATCTTTTTTATTGAGAAATAATTATTTTAAAACTTTCATAAAATTCTTAAATGATAGCAGAAACTGAAAATTTTACCACCAAAATAAACTGGAAGACATCTGGCATCAATTAGGAAGAAAAAAAGGTGGGGTAAAATTTTAACCCATTTTTGTTGCACCGCTGCTTTAAAGCAAAAAAAGAAAGGGCGAACTGGAGCTCGTGGTGCTCTATGAGAATATTAATGTATAAGTCTATTCTCAACTTGGGCACTCATCACCCTTCTGAAGCAGTACCTCATGGCTCTTTTATTTATTAATTGGATCAATATTAGCTTTTGATAAAGGACTGAAGAGTCTGAAATGAGTCAGGCTAGGCCAGCATTTACCTTGTTCTTTCCAATAATGAAGTTTGAATAAAAATATTTTTTTTTGAACTCTCAATCTTTATTATTTTTTGCCAAACAACAGATACCAAAAAATAAAAATAAAAATGTCATGGAAACAACATAAAAAGAGCACTTACAGAAGTACAGACTTTCATATTTCATTCAGTACCTTTGTTAAAAGTATTCTAGATGAATTGTAGGGCTTGGCAGTCAAGGAACAAAATCTGAATGAAGGGGTGCAATGTACAATACCCATCTCCTCCAAAAATTCTCAAAACTAGCTTGAGATTTATTTAAAACAGCCGTTATCTTCTCCATTTTATAAATCTGTATCATTATCAGAGACCATTGGTCCAATGTAGGAGGCAGTGGGGAGAGCCATCTTTTGGTTATAGCTTTTTTGGCTGCGAGAGTAGCCAAGTTCAAAAATGTTCTCATCACCATGTCCCTACAAGTCTGAGGATACTCCCCTAGAAAAAAGAAGTAAGGGTCAATGATTATATCCGGAGAAATTATTTTTTGCAAGACCTCCTGAAATTTAGCTAGAAAAGTTTGGAGCACCTTACAGGACCTAAGTATGTGGCCCAGTGTAGCAGGGGCGTATCCACACTGCCTCCAACATGCCCCTTTAGAGGGGTGGTATTTCTGACTTATTACTGGGGGTCTAAAATATCTTACAGCCAGTTTCCATGCAAACTCCTTCCAGTGCCCTGAACTGATGCCCTTCCCCATTGTTTCCAAATGTCTTTCCCATTGCATAGAAGAGACCTTTATCCCAAGATCCCTTTGCCAGGTTAACCTGATCTTCATTATTGAGTCATCCTCTAAAGAACTCAAGGCCCTGTAAAGGGCAGAGATCATATGGGAGGGAATTGGGTTTTTATCTATTACCTTAATGAAGATTTCTAGGGGTCCGGGGAGAGTATAACTCCTCCACGTCACCTCTCCAAGCCTCCGAAGATAGTCCCTAGTCTGAAAATATCTAAACCTGTCCGCATAAGGAATACCATACTTCTGGGTTAATTCTGTTAGAGACAAAATCATTCCCTGCGGCATAAAATGATATACCAAATGTAGGCCTCTCTTCTGCCAACCGCAGAAGCCCACATCTAATCTGGTTGGGATGAAGGAGCTTGTGTAAGGCAGAGAAAATAATGTGGATCTCCAATCTGCAAGCTTTTTAGATGCCAGCACCCCCTGCCAGCATTTTAAAGTTGAGTAGGTGTATGGATTATCTACACTGTCCGACCTTATTTCAGAAGGAGAAGACAATAAGGTTTGGTATATATTTTTGAGCTCCCTCTCCTGGCCCTCCAATGATTTCTGCCTAGCCACATAAATTTCATCAAGCCAATATAAAGGTATTCTAATCTGAGAAGCTAAATAATACAATCTAAAATTCGGTAAAGACGTTCCACCTTGTCTGTTAGCTAGCTGCATTATGGACAGTCTTATCCTAGGTCTCTGATATGACCAGACAAATTGTGATATTTTCCTTTGAAGAGTTCTATAAAATGCCTCTGTTAACGGGATTGGAAGGGTTTGAGCTAGGTAAAGGAAGCGAGGGAGGACTACCATTCTGATAGCTTCGATTCTCTGATGCAGAGATAAGGGAAGCACTCTCTATTTCTTTAAGTCGGTTGACATCTTAACCAGAAAGGGGGAGTAGTTTAAGGTGAAGAGGTCTGTATGCGACCTTCCAATCTGTACACCTAGATACTTAATGCACTCCAAATCCCAACGAAAAGGAAATTTTACTTTCACCTGTACTGATGGGGCATAATTCAAGGCCATTACCTCTGTCTTAGAGAGGCTGACTCTATAGCCAGCTAAGTCTCTAAATCTGTTCAATAGCTCTCAAAGATGAGAGAGGGAGGCCTCGGGGTCCGTCATATATATTAATAAATCATCAGCATATAATGCTAATTTATGAATCTCTGTACCAACCTCTACCCCTTTTAAGCCTTCTTCTTTTCTCAATGCCTGGGCTAAAGGCTCCAAGTATATGGCAAATAATAGAGGCGACAGGGGGCAACCTTGTCTGGTGCCGTGAGACAATGAAATAGGAGGGGAAAAAGAGCCATTTATTCTGATATAAGCTCTGGGGTCAGAATACATTAACTTTATCAATGATATAACCAGTTGTGGTATGCCCATCCTCCCCACCGCTGCCCACAGGAAAGACCATTCAACCCTGTCGAACGCCTTTTCTGCATCCAACGAAAGGAGCAGAAAAGGCATCCGCAACTGCTCCATTCGGTGTACCAAATGCAGTGTTCTTTTGATGTTGTCCTGTGTTTGATGGCCTGGAACAAAGCCTGTTTGGTCTAAATGTAGTAACTGGGGTATAAATTTCGTAAATCTTTCTGCAAGAATGGAAGCAAATATCTTGTAATCTATATTGAGCACAGAAATTGGTCTATATGAGGAGTAGGAAGTGGTATCCCTGCCAGGCTTTGGTATACTGGCTATATAGGCATACTGCCATGAATCTGGGGCTGCCTTCACTTGCTGGACCCCTCTATACACCTCCAAGAGAGTCAGGGATAGGTCTTGTCTAAATGTTTTATAAAAATCACTTGAATAATCATCAGGGCCTGGGCTTTTACCTGTCTTCAAGGCCATAAATGCCTGGCCCATTTCTACAGCCAAGATTGGTTTTATTATGGCCTGTTTTTGTTCTTCCGTTAACACTGGTAAGTCAAGATCCTGCAGGAAGGCCCCAATCCCCTGGGAGTCTAATGTTTTTTCAGCCTGGTAGAGGGAACTATAAAAAGTTCGAAAAGCATGCTCTATCTGTTTGGGGAGGGTGACTAACTTATTTGAGATTGGGTCTATAATTTGGGTTATATTGGAACGGGTCTTATGTTGCCTAAGTCTGTGTGCAAGTAGACAAGTAGCTCTGGGGCCATCTTCGTAATATTTTTGTCTTATATACTGCAGAGCTTGCTTCGTGCGTATGTCTAGGATCCCCTGAATTTGTTCTTTCGTGGCATGCAGCAAGGGAAGAACCCCCTCATCTCCCGCAGCATGTTGGGCCTGTAGCTCTTGAAATTGATGTTGGAGTTTGTCTAAACGCAATTGCTGCTATTTTTTATGATGAGACGCATACTTTATTATATCCCCCCTCAAAACGGTTTTCAGGGTATCCCATAGGGTGCCCGTCGTAACCTCCTGAGTAGTGTTCTCTGCTAGGATCTGTTTGATTCTCTTTTGAATCATATCTCTAAAATCTTTCTTGTTTAAAAGGAAATTATTAAATTTCCATAAGGTATTGTTTTTCTTCTGTTCCCAACTCATTTTCAGAGATATGCTTGAGTGGTCGGATAACACTGTGGGGATTGTACACAATCCTGTACTCTATACAAATGTTCCTTAGAGACATGTATGTAATCTATTCGTGTGTAGACTTTATGGGGGGGAGGAAAAATGTGTGTACTCTCTTTTATTGGGATATAGGTGTCTCCATACGTCCACTCATTGAGCCGCTGAAAAATAAACCTGTGTTGCCTTTTGGGCAGAATTTTTCTTGAAGTTTTGCATGTTCGAGGTATCCAAAGGGAAGTAATCTGATTATGATCTCCTCCCAATACCAGTACACTCCTATGTACCTCCATGACCTTCTGAATTAGTAATTTACTTACTTCGGCTCCTGAACCAGGAGGGACGTATGGGGAGGCAAGAGTAATATCCTGGCCCTCCAGCTGCCCCAAAGCAATAGCAAGCCTCCCCTTAGGATCCGCATATGAGTTTGTCAAGCGGAATGGGACATTTTTAGGAACAAGAACAACAGCTCCCCTTCTCTTCCCTCTCCCATAGTCCGACGCCACTATAGTGGAGAACCCAAATTTAGAAAGCTTCTGATGTTCTTTTTTATTTAAATGAGTTTCCTGCAATAATAAAAATGCCAGTTTCATCTTCTTAAGGGAGTTAATTACTCTATATCTTTTTATGGGATTATTTAGCCCATTAACATTATGGGAGCAGATCAAAATCATGGCAGAATTATCCATTGACCAAAGGTTTATTGCTTAAAGCAGCCTGAAAGGAAATTGGTTGGGCAATACCTGTAGTGACCTTAACTTCTACAGCTACAAGGGATGCAGAAGAGTTTTCTTTCTCCTTCCGTACCTTAAGCCTACCACCCACAGCAGCCCACGGTTCCCATTGGTTGGCACTAAATTGTGACCTATTGAGGAGAGAATTGGCATTTAGAGTAAGTGCATCATTTAGTTTAAAGTAAAAAACAAGCAAACCTATAACAACTATCAACTTGAAGAACTTATTTACAATTGTACTTCCAAAAATAGAGGGTAACAAAAACAACCCTCCAAAAAAAGGAACCAGAGTCCCTATGGGAGGAATGGTGACCAAAAAATTAGTCAGGCCTCCCCGGGCCCTCCAAACATCAGAGTCGAATACAAGGTGTGTCTCCCCAAAAAGAGAAATCCGGGAGAATGGCATGAACCTTAATCCACCCTCCAGCACAACCCGATCCATCCTTATTATATATTCGGGCGTTGAGGGGGAAAGAGAGAAAAAAAAAAAAAAGGGAGGGAAGAGGGAGAAGGCTATAGTGAATCAGAATATCAATGGATCTGTTCAGATTTAGTAATGTTAAAGAAATACCAGAACCATATTTCATTTAACAACAGCAAGAGATCGATATGCCCCTCTAATGTTAAGGATTTCAGTACTTCTATACATTAGGGGGAGAATAGAGTGAGCAACGTCCATTTAGAGCAAATTCTCTGGAGTGAGGTGCCATGACAACATCTGGGGAAAACGACCCTTCATCGATATAGTTCTCCATGGTCCCCAGATGACAGAAGCATGTAACAGTGCATCTCCCAAGCCTAAGCCGGCAGTCCAGTTCAGGTATTCTGATCATCGGATGTTACTCTCTTGGTGGGGCTATGCACTCTCCACAAACTCTCCCTAATCTCGAGTAACGATCGGGGGACACCCAGTTGCCTGTTGGGTTCTCCCCATTTTTGTAGGTTCCTCTGCCAACACGAGCGAGGGGGGCAATTTTCCTGTAGCACCAGACCAGTCGTCTGGAAACTCCATCCCCAACTCTTTAGTTCCGGGTGTAACTCTTCAGGAGCTGTGTAAATTTTGCTGCCAGTGTCCCAAAATACCCATAAATTAGCGGGGTAAGGCATCTGGAAGTGGACTCCATGCTCTTTCAAGGTCATCATTATGGGTGCGTAGGCTGCTTTCCTTTTCATTATCTCTGTGGGGTTATCGTTATCAAACAGGAGTCTAGCTGTATTATAAGTAACTAACTTTTTGGTCCAGGCAGCTCTCAGAACCGTTTCCTTATCTCTATAGCTCGAGAACTTTAGGACAATAGATCTTGGTCTGGCAGATTTGTTTATTGTTTTTTGTGCCAGGGCCCTATGAGCTCTTTCAATTCAAAATTGGAATGTGGGTGGAAGATCTAGCACGTCTCTGAGCATATCCGTCAAAAAGTCTTCAATTTTGCCGGTTTCCGAGTCTTCAGGGAGACTGTATATGCGGATGTTATCTCTCCGTGATCGAGCCTCCAGATCCAATAACTTTTCTTGGAACTCCTCATGCTGGTCTACGAGAAAATCTACAGCTTGATGCAGGCTCTGGGTCTCTTCAGCCATCTCACCAGCCGCAGCCTCCAAACGGTCCAGTCTCTCCTCAACTTCCGATAGACGGGTCTGAAGTAAAGTGAATTCTTTTTCATTTTCCGCCTGGAACGCTCTGATTTCTGACAAGAGCGTCTCAAAGCGGGAGCGGGATAGCTTTTCACCTTCCCTGTCAGTGTCCTGATCTCCCGTCATGCTGCTCGCTGGTGATACACTGCCACTGGGGTTAGGCCTTCTATGCTATCTGTTCCCATCTGTCCACCCTCTATGTCTCCCTGAGTGTGATTTGGCTGAGTCTTTACCTCTGAACATATTCTGGCTTTATGTGACAGTTTTAATTCACTTTGCTCTGATTTAGGGGTTTTTATTCGTCGGGCTATGCTGGAGCTCATTTCCCAGGCTGCCATTCAAAGGGGTGATGTCACCGGAAGTCCCTGAATAAAAATATTTTTAACTGCAAAAGAGCCATGTGGTACTGCTTCAGAAGGGTGGTCAGTACTTAGTTGCTTCAATTCATGCTCATCCAGGTTCTGCTTTCACCACTTGCTGCTTGATACTTTTTTGGGGGGGATTCTTCCTAAGGTACCTTTAGCCAAAAGGAATTATCTTTCTGTGGCACCTCTAGGGGTGGAACCCTCTACAAGAGGGCTCCTTTGCCTTCATGGGTACGCCGAACGTGTGGTAGTTCCCTGTGGGATAGAAAGTGTGAACGACCAAAGTATCTGCAAAACAGTCACAAGTCATCATTCAAATACTATCAGACTATCTATGAAGTTGCACAAGCATAACTTCTCTTTCAATTTTATATGCCCATTGAAATCAAATGCTATAACTGCAGTTCAATGGGAGGGATCAACCAGCTATGCCCCCTGCACGAGCTATGGAAATCAGCTCCATCAGTCTCACTGAGATGCATTGTTTCTTTGTCCCACCATCCTCCCCTCCTCCTCCAGTGGTACACCTCTCTCCCTGTGGGGATTCTTCCTAAGGTAATTTTAGCCTGAAGTAATTATCTTCCTGTGGCACTTCTAGGGGTGGAATCCTCCTCAGGAGGGTTCCTTGGCCTTCACTGGTACCACAACAGGGTGGTAGTACCCCGTGGGACAGAGAGTACGAACAGCCAACGTGCATAACAGTCACAACACATCATTCAAATACTATCAGACAATCTATGAAGTTGCACAAGCATAACTCCACATTAAGTTATGTACACCCTTTGAACTCTCACTCTGTAAGTTTTGCTGGCAGCTGACAGCTTCAACATTCCAGGGATGAGATTTGCCTAGCATCATTCACTGAGACAAGGGCAGTCTGTAATAGAGAACTAATTTGGAGCTTAATGATGTATTTACATAGATGTGAGGTAGACCATCCCCCATATACACACTTATTTAGGGGACTGAAGTGAGTTAGGTTCAGTACATTTAAAACTATGAGGTCGGGTGGGAGTTGATGCTGGCAGGATAATGATTTTGTAATGATATGGGGACCAGTGAGAGGTTTGGGTGGTTAGAAGACCACTTTGGAGGATTAGGGGTGGCAGTGGGACTAACCTTGGTCCACCTGAGGAGGTGGAGATCTTTTAAATTCTTTTTATCCTTATAAGTATTTATAACATTATGCATAATCAACTGCCCTTGTCTCTTAAATCACTCCTTCAGCCTGCTCCTAATGCACATTCTTTGAGATCAACTGAGAATGTGTTGCTGTTCATTCAAAAAATGCATAGAAAATAAAGAGGCATGGTACTGGATTCACAAAGTGCCACTTAGATTGGCACAAGCTGCTGCAAACACCAGCTTGCACTGTTCACAGATATGCCAAGGAATCTGCACCAGATTCTTGAATGGGAGGGGTCCCAGTGCCAAGCTCCCACAGTTTGCAGCAAGCACTCCTATATGTCAAAGTAAAGGCACATGGGAAGGGAATGTCACAAGTTGCAGAATGACCCTACAATGATGCCACCAACATCTACAGTGTTGCCACAGTGCAAGGCCATCCATCATAGAGTGCTGTGACTGTTGCAAGAGGCAACAGTGCCTGCAAGGTGCTTCCATGGATGTGCCATGCAGGAGGGCATAGTGTGCAGTCATCGTACCCCAGCCACGGGTCGAGCCAGACACCATGTGCTGCCTACTAAGCTATTCATCCTCTGCTGGCTGTGGGTGTAGCATCCCCACAGGGCAGATGTTCTGGGGTCCTAACCTGATGGTCCAATGACCATTGGCATCTCTGGCATGCAGATGGGACATGTCAGCAATAACAGAAGTCAACCTGAGATGGTAGTGCTATGATCTGCCCAGACATCGCAAGCCAAGCAACCTGAGACATGCATCACAGCTCTTCATGCACACTGGCAGGATGGACAGTACCACTGCTGCATGGGGATGGCTCTTCCCACACAGTGCATTTTGTGACAGTGGTACATGGTCTGCAAGTCCACCTTCGGGCTGGTCTATGCCCTGGCAAGCCCTACACTTGGTGCTGCACCTCGTGAATCCCATTTATGGGGATACTGCAGCACCGCAATGGCATTTGCCTCCCTCTGCCATGGGACAGCCATGTGTCCAGTGCAGTTGGTACCCTATTTGGTGCAGGCTGTGTCTCTTAATTGGGCCAGTGCATGGGTTGAAGCAAGTTGCCCCATGTGCCATTCCCGGTTGGCATATGCACTCTTCTCCAACCATTGCCATTTGTGAATTGGGCCCATAGTGTTGTCCAATTTTGTCAAAATACTATGGAATGCTATTCTGTTTGAACTTTGTCTTTTCATGACAATCCATGCCTTCCATTACAGGTGCCAAGGATACCTATATAGTGAATTTACCTGCTCTTACTCCAGCTCATCCTGTCCCTCAAGCACCCTGGGGTAGCATAAGTCCCATGTCATTATTGTAAAGTACTCTGTATGCATTTGTGTCATGTGCAATATGAATTGTAATTTCTCTCTTCATTACTGATAAACTGTATTTATTATAACATCATATTATGTATTTATCATTACTGTTCTTTACTATACTGCTACTTTGTTGTAACTTCCCAGGTCATGCCTGAAAATATGCATTTGATTGTCTGTTGTACCTTCCCAGTAAATAAAAGCTAAATAAACACATTTTTGCACAAATACTGATTAATAAACACTCAAATATTTTGGTCACCAGGATACAAATACTCAGTGATGTGCTTGGGGCAGTTAGAGACAAAGAAATGGTGTCTGGGGCATAATGCCAGAACGATCAGTTATGTCAAAGTAGCACTGTCTTTGATTTCCCTCTACATGAGGTTGTAGTATGCTCTGTAGCATTTTTAAACCTTGGTTCCAAGGAACTTGGGCATCAAAAGAAGGATTATCATGTGATGCATCATAGATCAGAAGTGATGAAAATGGGTCACTCTTTAGTGTTTTGTCTAAAAAATCTAAACAATTACTAAATACAAAAATCTCCTCCACAGTGCTATCATAACTCTTTATTCAAACTAAGAAGCATTCAAAAAGGGTCTATGATGTCATTAAATTTGAGACACCAAACTCTAAGCTTAGCAATTTTCATACATATATGTCAGATATCAGGGTCAACATTTTCAAAAGACCCTGACATGGATGTAGATCCTAGTTATGTCTGTTAGGAACTGTCCTGCATTGATTTGACCAGACTCTTTCTTTTTGGATGCAAATTACTAATACTTAATGTATAATAAATGTAAGACCAGGTTAAACTTGATCTGGCAATTGTGTCCAGACTCAACTATATGTAAAAGCTAAGAATAATTAAGTCTGTTTTTAAAATTGTATAAAACTGTGTCCTAGCTTTTCAAACAGGATAGAGATGCAATTTGCTCTTACTGTACATCCCATTTTGTACACGTAGAAATGTGCATCTGGACATAGGATTTGAACCCCTCCATAGATGCTGATCAAGAAGCAAATGGTTTGATACCTTTTACTGGACCAACATAGATGCTACAAAAAGAAAACAATGTCTTAGCTTTCAGACCAGCTAAGTCCTTCCTTGGAGATTTATGACCATAGATGTTGGGCATCTGACATTGGCCTATCCCTAACTATATGGAAGACCCTCTATACGAGGATGTTTTGGGCAGCCAGTGGTGCTTTGGGCATTAGACAAAGTATTGTTATATTGAATGTGATTATAATGGTCTCCATTGAAGTAGGAGTCAAGGTAAACAGTAGCAGCCCTATTTAAGGAGTAGTGTTATAATGTAGATCTTTGTATTGAGGCATCAGAGTACATCATGCCATAATTTGGGTTGCATTAAGGCAAAGAGAAGTGTCAAACAAATATAGAAAAAGATCCCTTTCAGTCAATCTTAACACAGAGCTACTGCCCCATTATTCTTTGATAACAGGGCAGTAGTCTTAATAATAGGACTGCATGCTAATCCCCATGCTCTTATTGACTAAGACTAGAACTACTGCATGTCTGTGAGAAACTGCTGAAAAGTTTCAGTTTTCTCACAGATGTGCTTAAACTGTGGTGCTGTGTTTTAAAACTTTTTCTGTTTTTTTTCCTGGTACAGTAACTATAATGATATAGTGCACAGGGTTTTTCTCGACATTATTAACCAGCTTGGAGTGCAAAATTACACCTCGACCTTTGGCTTTAATGTTTATTCACCCTGGTCTGGTGGTTATTACCTTGTAAACCCCAACCACTATCCCATTACTGCTATAGAATATATATATAATAGATAACCCACTCTAAGGTGTGCGGTTGCACTCTGATATATGCACGCCTTGGTGTGCTACCTTGTGTGTTCAACCACCCAAGGTGTGCATATATCAGAGCATGACTGCACACCATAGAGGGGGTTATCTATCCTATAAAATGGCTACAAATATGGGGATGCAAAAGTAGTTCCTGTCCGCACAAATAAATGTTTAATTTATGGTAGGTGGTGTGGTTGATCCTACCATAATTGTAATAGGTTTTGAAGTTCTACTGTAGGTGATATTTATCTGCTTAATCCTGCCATGGTTTTTAAAGAGAACTTGATTACAAAAGGTATCTGATTGATCCTGTGTTTAATAACTTTCGTTTTCATAAATGTAGTATGACCGAGCAGTGTTCATAATGCTAATTGATGTGGTCATAGAGATTCAAAATAAAGCATCTTCTTTGCAAAAACTATGTAAAATCCATTTTTAAGTTAACATTATTTATATCTCTGTAAAACAACCTGCCAACTGCAAAGAGCAGAGGGAGTCCATGGCTTCAGTTCCCTGCTGTTGTGCAGCGTGACCAAATGGTGTCAATGGTGCTAAAGGATGTAAAAGTAAGTAAATTCCGTTTTTTACTGATGGTTATTTTGATTACTATAAAGAAAGCCACCAACTTAAGAGAGAGGAGTGTGTGCAAATCAGAAGCTTCAGAAGGGAAGATGCAAGCATGAGTGACTGTTGCTATAGCAACACTCACTCTCGCTTGCATTCTCCCTTCTGAAGCTGCCGACTCACTCGTTCTTTTCTCTCTAAGCTTGGTGACTTCCTTTACACAGATCTAAATAACCATGAATAAAAAAAGGACTTTACTTACTTTTTATTCCACAAGGTGCCTTGTTTTAAACATCTGCCACCATGTCCCTTAGCTGCACTGAAACCACTCGGCAACACCACACAACAGCAGTGGAACTGAAGCCATGGACTCCTTCTATTTTCTGCAGCTTGCTTTACAGAGATATAATATTAACTAAAAATGGATTTTACATAGTTTTTGCACATGAGATGCACTATTTTGAACCTCTATGAGCATATCAGTTAGTATTATGAACACTGCTCGGTCACTCTACATAACAACAATGAAAATGAAAGTGCTGAGGATCACAGGATACACCAGATAAGGTTTTTTTAAGTGACATTATGTTTAGATATTGCACATATGTAGCAGGATAAATGAGATTTATAGAGTGTGGGACAACATTATTGATTAAGTTATGGCTGATGGTGCCAGGCTGTCTATGCCAGGTGTGTATGTGTTGGGGGGCAGTCTGTGCCACGTGTGGAGTGATCTCACTGCTGGTGAGAAGGTTCTGAGGACTATAAAGTAGTTCAGGCATGCAGTCATACTGGGAGGCGTACAGTCATTGTGGAATAATGCACGGTCATGTGACATGTTTCATCCAATTAGATCCAATCAGAACACTAGATTTTCACTGATTTATCATACCCATTATATATATATGTATGTGTATATTTATATATACTATATATATGTATGTATGTGTATATTATATATATATATATATATATACACACACACACACACACACACACACACATATATATACATATATATATTCTATACAAAAAACTGCATTAATGCATTATTTAGGGTTAAAACACAAAAAGTCAAGAAATGAAAAATCTTTAGGTTGCTCCTCCCCCTTCATGGACCATGAGTCATCCCAAGATTGACAGATGATGGGGTATGTCATTTGGGTTGTGAGGCCTAAATGTTGCCCCATTCCTTGTGTAATCATATTGAGAAGCAACAATGAACAAGAATGGGCAACATTTGGGCCTCACAGCCTAATATTCACACCCTATCATCTGTCAATCTTAGATGATAACGAAGTCCATGAGGGGAGAGACAACCTAAAATTTTCCACTTCCTGACTTTTTGTGCTTTAACCCTAAATGATGCATTAACACAGTTTTTTGCATATAATTTCCTTAGTTTTTGAGAAAGAATAGAAAACTAAGCACTTGCAGAAGTTGGTGGGAATGCAGGCCCTTTGGGCCCTGCACTTCCACCAACTTATAAACATGTCTCTACCATCAACACCCTCCAAATTTCAAAGTAAAAGACCAAACTGTGTCCAAGATATAACATGTTAAAGTTTGAGATTTTCATTTGTCGGAGTTGCAGAATTCCACACCTGTTGACATTTTACAGACACAACGACTGAAAAATACACCCATGACACTAAGGCTAGGTAACCTATCAATTTCAAGGCACCACCACAATGCAAAACACTGTCCACAAAATGTAAATTGCGTCAGGCAATATCTCCAAAAAAAATATTTTCTCTGACACATAAACACTGTAATTCACATGTACAGGACATGCCATCAACACCCTCCAAATTTCAAGTAAAAAGACCAAACCATTTCTGAGATATTTAAACTTAAAGATTGTGAAAATTGGCCTATCTATTCCTTTATAAAATCTGGGCATCTTGTCCCACCCTCGCGATTAAAGATGGCGATCAAAAAATCTTGCGATCAATGAATTTTCAGGCTCATGACCAAAGAATTTGCAGGCTCATGATCAAAGAATAAAAAATGGTGAAACTAGAGTTTTAGGCAGAATTACATGAAAACACCGCCATGCCTTGATAGAACGAAGCCCCCTGAGCAAAACCCACCCTCATTTGTGTTCCTGGGCCACACCTGGGCTGAGAAATTTGAATTTTTCAAAGGACCATCTAATCGCACCCTCACAATGCAAGATCGTGATCAAAGAATCTCGCGATCAAAGAATTTGCAGACTCGCGAACAAAGATCGTTAGCGAGTCGCGATCAAAGAATTTAAAACTTTATAACTTTATTTATTGACCATTTTAGGTAAAACCAAAGGCATGGGTCAATAGATAGAAGCCGTCTGAGTAAAACCCATGCAGGTTTTACTTCAGGAGTGACCCCTGAGCTGAGATATTTGATTTTTTCTGACGGAATTTAAAAAACAAGATGGTGGACCTCGTGATCAAAGAATTCTTGGGGACAAAGATTGTTTGGCTCTGAGGCTGAAAATTTTTTGACCACCAGGCAGGACAAGATGGCCCAAACCCCATTCTTTGTTTGCAAAACAACCATATAAATTTTCCCCTTGACTTATAATGGGAGCTTAAAAGTGCCATAACTTTTGAATGCCTTAATATTTTTTCATCAAATGAAAAGCGGCATGTTTGGCCACTGAAGCTCTTTCAGATGAACCATCTTGCAGACCAGCATACCACATGATGACCATGCAGGGCCACAGGAAAAATCCCCCATACTGCCTCAAAAACTGGTGAAAAGTGCATTTTTCAGCATTTTGGCAAATCAAGAGATCTACCATGCCCCACCATGCATACCAAATTTCAGGCAAATCCATTGAATGGGTCCAAAGTTATTAATGTGCAAAATTTTGGCTTTAACATAGAAGTACCTTCATAACCCTAAATATAGTGGTGCGACCGTGCTACTATAATATATATATATATATATACACATATACATATATATAAAAATAGGGGATACACACTGGGCATGAGTGGATTATGGAAAATATTTTTCACTCCTGCAGAGCGAGCCTGGATATTTCACGAGTGCCGAAGGCACGAGTGGAATATACAGAGCTCACGAGTTATGCGTGATTGCGCAGCTTTGCACAGGTTTAGCACGGGTTTCAGGGGTGCAATAAATGGTATTTATTTTAACTCTGCTGATGTAATCAGGATTTATTTCACTGCAGTGAAAATAACATGGTTTATTTCACTGGAATATGTCTCACCCCCATTGTATAAATATATATATATATATATTCATTGCAAAAAAACATCATTAATGCATCAGCTAGGGTTGAAGCAA
The DNA here is from genome assembly GCA_016271365.2 of Neoceratodus forsteri. Lineage (NCBI taxonomy): Eukaryota > Metazoa > Chordata > Ceratodontiformes > Ceratodontidae > Neoceratodus > Neoceratodus forsteri. The sequence continues at coordinate 431,517,449 of CM057450.1, read as the reverse complement.
CAAAAGTAGGGAAACAAGGTATTAGACTTTTGAACCTTAACACACCCCACCCCATCACCCCACCTTCCACACACCAACAGGCATTGGGGTGTGCCTTAGGGTCATCAGCCCTAACTCTCACCCCTTTCAATGTGTAAGGAAGTTGAGATGGTACAGTATTGGAGAATGGGGTGAAAGTTAAACTCAATGACCCAAAGCACACTTGATGCCTGTTGGTGTGTGAGGGTGAGGGGTGAAATAAGAGGGTAGAGGTGAGGTGTTAGGGTTCTATACTCTAATGCCTCATTTCCCTACTTTTGTTGCTTCAAGTCTAATAATGCATTAACAAAGTTTTTTTGCAATGAATTTCCTTACTTTTTGAGAAAGTGTATTCTTACCCTTATATGTTTGTGGGAGTGCAGGGCCCTCTGGGCCCTGTGCTCCCATCAGTCTGTAGCATCTTGTGGTTGTACAGGGCCCTCTGTCATGTGGAGGACTCTGTGCTCCTATGTAACCATCAGTGTATAGACATTTTAATTACCCCTCATCTCACTATGGAAGCACAGAGCCCTTTGGATCCTGTGCTCTGATCACACTTCCATCACTCCATATTGGTATCTATTCATGAGTGCACAGGGCCTGTACATTGTCATGAACTGTCATCTCCCTGTGGGAGTGCAAGGCCAGAATGGGGCAGAAGGCTCCTTTCACTAAGCTGGGCATCCAGGATTTCAGGAGCCCAGAAAAAGTATTTCTGGCCATAATTATGCAAAACAGACACCAGAATCTACCTAAATGGGGCCCATTTAGCTACAGTAGGTGCTGGTGTTTGATTTGTAAAATGACAACATTTTAATGTATTTTCCAGACTTTTTAGTTGCTGGAAAAAAAACAACAAGATAGCGACTTGTGAAAAGGGATTTTGCTCTTGCAGAAGAAGAACGGTCTCATGAGAGTGAATCTTTTTTTGAAAGAGCAAATTCCTTAGTCGATTTTTCTCCCTCTATCCTGAAAAGTGCTTTTACCTTTGAAAACCATGGGAAATGAAAAATTGTTATAACTTTGCAACAGATCAATATTTTTTCACGAAACTTTGCATGTCTGTTCTGTTACCAAAGCTGGTTCTACCATAAAACAATCACACCAAAATTCCACATCATCTGGACACAGGGTGATGAGGAAAAAAATGCAAAAAAAGATGATTTTATGACTTTTTGCACTGTCCAGATCTCAGAATCTGCACATCCAACCAGAACAAAACTTGCCACATAACAAGATCTACCCCATGGGACAGAACATGTCAAATCTTGAGCAAATCCATTGATCAGTTGCAAAGTTATTAAAGTGCAAAATTTGATGTTTAACATTAAACATGCTACTCAACCCTAACTGTAGAGGCACAACTATGGCCCTGTAATATAGTGTATATACAGTAGATGGATGACTAGATAGATAGATAGATAGCTAGATAGCTAGATAGATAGATAGATAAAGTGATCTATATATCCTGATATTTGACTGGTCCAGAGCAATCACATGACATTGAAGGTTTTTAAACTATTGACCAGCTTGTCACCAACAACTGGATGACAGTTCTCAAAACTGATCAATAGCACTTAAAACTGGTCAATAGCTCACAAAACTGGTCAACACCATAAATGAATAGTACCCATTTATAACCCTTAGCTTCAAATGGTTTACTGAACTTACAAATTAAGTAATCTGTAAAACTTAAAATCAATGGATGAAACTTAATTTTAAGAAAAAAAACAATTTTAATTATTTGTGGTATTTTAGACTTCTGCCTAAGTAAAAGTGTATGACATGAACATGAACTAGCCCTTGATTAACACTACTGAGGGAAGGGCACATTTAAAATGATGATGGTATGGAGAGAGTTGTAAATGTCAGGAAGGAGGCATTGTGCAGAGTTCATAAGTAATATACAGGGAAACTCAAGATAGGTGTGAGTATGAGTTGCAAATTGTGGGAGGGCTGTAGGGTGCAAAATGTGGGATGGGCACTAGACAAAAAATTCAGCAGTGATGAAGACTAAAAAATATGGAAGGGATGTGAGGTATAAATGTTGAGGTGTGGGACACAAAATGTGGGTGGGGTGGGATGAAGGATGCCAGTTATGAAGGATGCCAATTTTGGGAGGTATTTAAAGGGCCAATTTTGTAATGAGTGTGGGGCAATAGCTTTGGGAAGGCCATGTGGTGCCTGTTTAGGAAGGGGTGCAATTGCAGATTTTGGGAAAGTGTGGTGCTCACAATTTGAGAGCGGTACAAGGTACCATATTTCCATATAGAGAAGCAATGATAGAGCAAAGGTACAGGACAAGCAGGAGTCTTTTTTTGAAAGATGTTATGCTGTCGGTGTTCTGCAGCAGTCTTGTAACATCCTTGACAGAGATTTCTAGGAGATATGGAGTTGTGGAAGATGTAACAATGCTTAACCTGTATTTTGGTGAGGTGGTGGTGGATTGGCAAAGGACTGTACCATACTGTACTGTTGTAAAGTGGCTTTGTCTGTGATGTCAGGAAAGCCATCATGACTATGGGCATAAGGACCAATGGCAGGTGGGTGGAGTAAGTGAAATACCTGTTATCGGAGACTACTTACAGACCATTACTATGTGTAGGGACATTCCTGTTGGGTAAAGTACTAGATATCAGACAAAGAAGTTTCAGAATTGATTTACCATTTGCATAATTGTGATTACAAGTCTCCCACTCCCTCATCTGACACTTCTTCTGTATCCCACACTTAAAATACATAATTGGTCAGTCTACTTTCTCTAGTCATCTTCTTCCTGAGAGAAATAACCTCCCTTTCCCTATGTGACTCTCAGCCTAGCTCCATTCTCTCAAACATCTCTTGCTGGCACACTTCTTAAAACCATTCACCTGCTGCTAGCCATATCCTGACTCACACATGTACCCTGCACCCTATTACCACTATTCTTTACTGTCAATGATGCTTACCCTTGAACAGTTTGCAAATTGCATAGTTTGCAGCTTTTTATAGGTGTAAATCTGTAAATTTATAAATCTGTATATTTTCTTTTTTTTTCTTATTTTACTGTTTTTGTATATGTACTGTCGGTGCTTTGACACTTTGTTTGTTGTATTCAATTACTTCCCAGCATCATGCCTGGAAATGAGTGCTGGTTCCATGTCTCAATCTTGATCACCAATTTGTTTTTTAAAAAAAAAAAGTACATCTAATTAATTATTTCTGAGTCTACTGTGCTTTATAGTTGGCTGCTGTCTGTGCATTGATCTTAGAGCTTGATCCTCATTGGTGATCACTAAATCTTCAAAATGAGAATGTCGCAGCTGTGGCTCAGCATCTCCCAACACCCATCTGCAAAGGGTGGCATCCTCAACCCCTGCATGCAGTGCTCTGCTTGTGTTGAGCCACACATTTATTTATTTCACAAGTTTAATGAAGAAAGACATATTGAGCTCATCTCCAGATGCATCTGGGGGGATACAATAAGGCAAAAGAATAAAAAGTACAGTAACAAAAATGCATCATTAAGTAAAAGACAAGCAATATTGTGCATCAAAATAGGACTAAAGTACAATACATTACAGATGTGCATACCAATATTCAATGCAGTGTCAAAATGGCATAATGCTAATAAACTGCACTTAGACTGGGGGGCAGACTCCAAAGCAAATCTTGGCAGACGTAAGCGGTGGGAGGGAGAAGTGGGGGGTAGCCTCAAGGTATGAGGTCCTACATGGTCACACGGTATGCGGTATACACGTGGGGCTGATAGGCTGGTGCTGTCCTAAACTCTGGACATCCAATCAAATGCCTATGCTAGGATCCCAATGGATCATTGCATGCATGGGGGGTGGGGAGCAGGGGTCAATAGGCTATGGAAGTCCTCTGGAACTGCTGTAGATGAATTCAGTAACCATTCTAGAAACTCACCTGACAGTGCTAGTGATTTTCTCAGCCTCCTGTGGAGGTTTCTATGGGGACTAGAGAAGAGGGGCCAATTGGTGCTGGACAGCTGAGATGTAGCCATGCAGATGGATGGCCAAGCAGCTACTGCTGCACCTAGATAAGCATTGTGGTCACCCCCTCTTTTCCCACCTTCCCTACCACAGAGGTTGTGCTGAGGATCAGGTGCATAACTGCTCATGGTTCATGGCCCACCATTATCCCACCTGCCCATGCAGTCACACACAAAGACAGGGATCAAGTGTTTAGTGGGCAAGCTTCTATCTCAGTGGATGCCATGAAGTGTCCGGAATGTGTGCATTCTGTGCCTAGGTGAGCACTCTATGGACTTGAAAGGCTCTTTGCATGTGCAGAGAGACCTGGAACCCTCAATGGATTAGATCATTAGAAACATCTGATACAGCTCATCATAGTGCTACATGTCATTGTGTAAAGCAATTCTTTCTTTTTAAAATGCATTTTTTCCTCAGAAGAAAGTGACTTATAATCACAATAACACCCTCACAAGTGAGCATTTGCAGGGGTGACTTTGTCTCCAGCCATCAACATTTTTCCATAGGGCATTTATCCCCATGAGAAAGCCTTCTCTTTTGGGTGTTACTACTAATGAAATGTCTACTTTGGAAATAAACATGCAGTTTCAATAGTAATCCTTTTCCCAACAAAGAAAACAACATATATCTTGCCAAACATTATTATCACTGGTGATACATAAATCTAAGAACATTTATATGGCCAGACTCAGGCTGTTGGTAAGTGGGGTTGTTCCTTGCTTATCCTCTCCTCTAGAAAGATAAGTCAGATTGTTGTGGAGAATGAGTGCCCTGCGAATGTGTGGTATGACTCAAATTCAAATGTTGTAAGGACTGAAATTCCAAGGTTAAGGTTTCAAAATATCTGATTTATTTGGATGGACTTTACCACTGTTGTAGTAAAGTGAGGCCAATATATCATGGCCTGTGCCACTTTTACAAGGAAGGGTGGCTGATTTTTTCAGATATATTTTCTTTAACCTACGGTTAACAGCTCAGATTACTTTCTTAATATACTTAATAGTTTGTAGCTTCGGCTTGACACCTTATTTATTTATTTAGTTTTTGTTGACCAGGTAAGTGCACTAGGCAAACAAACGCCTATTTTCAGGCACGACCCGGGAGATTACATACGAGAAAAATAAATCTAATTACAAGAAATGGTACAAGGCAATGACAATTCAGGCAGAGCAAGTCAACATACAATACAACATAAGTGGAAAACAGTATATAAAACATTAAGACATACACAAACAATAGTGAAGGGCTTCTATAACCCCACAGAGATCCAGGAGAGATAAGATACATAGCAAATATAAGCAGCCATGGTTTAACTGTACAAATCGAGTTAGCTATCATGAATAAGCAGACAAGAAGATACAGACAGTCGACAATACATCCACCAGATTAAATATGAATCAGGAGCAAGAACACGTAGAATTTTTTTTTTTTTGAGCAGGTGTCAGCAGGGAGAGGCTGTAGACTATGGTACCTTAGCTCTTAGATGCACCATTTGTCAAAGAAGTCTATCCAAAGTAGAGATAATGCTGAAGATGCACCCAACATTCAGATGATTTATCTCCATTTAGAATTCATCAGTGACTAAAAACAAATTTATCTGTGAAATGTGACTGTCACCTACAGTACATTGTATAAATATGGGATACACAATGATCTGAATCAAAATTCACAACTTAACATGAAGTGTAGACAGGCAAGACCAAATCCATGACTGACAAATCCATGAGGATGTTATGAAAGTCCTGCTTCATCACAAGTGGAGATAAATTGTTTATTTTTATTCTGGATATTGTGTATTCAAGTTATGACTTAAATCTGCAGTCTTTCTAAAGATTTAACAATTTCCTGTTGATTTCAGCTACTGACCTTAGTGCTGCACAGGGCTATTATGATGGCATTGGCATTATGAAAGCTGCTCTCTGATTAGTTCTTAGGTTGAGGATTGTGATTGTGACATATCTGACCTCTAGATAAACATTAATCTAGAGTTTAGATGGTGTGATAATTTAAGTGGGTAAATATATTACTACTGGTATTACAGTGTATACTGTATACATACAGAATGACTGGTTAGGGTCATTTACAACCTGAAACCAATACATCATACTCACCATGATAGATACTCTGTTATACACCAGTGTTTTATTTATTTGAACATTGGTGACAGGAAAAGGTGCACTGAGCTGAAGCTCATTTCCAAGTGTGACCTGGGGGAAGGGGAACAGGGGAGAACAGTAATACAATAAATGACATACTGCAGATGCAGCATAATGCAGTCAACTGTAACAACTAAAGGCTACTAGCATGTGTATCAGAGATTATGTCTCACTTGTGCTCACCTACTGTTGTATGTCCATACAGTTGTTTCTAAATTTCTCACCACACAGACTGTTTCAATCACTGTGCACTCTTTTGCATTTGTAAATCTCAGTCACATTTTAAAAATAAAATCAATAGAAACCACTCTCTGCAGGGCAAATGCTCCAAAAAGTAAAACTGCTGTTCCTGCCATTTTTCCAAGTTTTTTTTCAGAACCAGTAATAATAAAACAATTATATCTGGCAACAGCGTGTGAACTTATTTTTTACCCACCTATGACACTGAATAATTTAATATTCATGGTTTTTGTGGTACCACATACTTTGAGTGGGTAAAATAAATCATGACACACTGTTGCCTGTCCATTATCCTCTATACTGTATAACACTGCAGTGCGTTTTAAGTCCCTGTACCCCTATGCTAAAGATTGCGGTCTTCCAAACCCATGTCCAATACTTAATCAACAGCACATGCTTAATAAGCAGGTATCTGAGAAAACAGAAAGCTTTATACTATCATGTTTGCAACATATATAGTTAACTTCATATTTTCTAGGTTTTTCAATTTGCCCCATTACTGTGTTCGCAGTATGTCACAGGAAATTGTACCTACTTTACTATGTATTTCAAATACTTTACATTTGTGAGCCAACAACTATCTTTAAAAGTATTGTGCTTACGAGTGACATCATTGCCTCTTGTCACAGAAAGGAATGTGATATAAATATTTGCATTATGATATTACAAAATCCTGATTAAACTTTTTCTGCAGACTTTGTACAGGTATTTTATTATTTTGTGTTTCACTGCAAAACTATGTTGAAACCAAGAAAGACTAATTTTTCCAAAATAATGCATTCTTCAGAAATCTGTAAAAGCCAACTAGAATATGCAAATAAAGGTACATTCTGAAGTGGATAATTGCTCTCTAATACTGTATTGATCCTTTGGAGCAGCTGGTTAGAACTTGTTAATTATCTATCCTATCATGCTGTCGAGTTCACATCTGCAAGTTCCTCTTCCCTTGAGGCATTCCAGTAGGAATGGCAAGGAATGCACTAAAACCTGTATGGACATTTCCCAGAGTATAGTGAGAATGCCTAAGGCCGAGGTTATGCTGACTGCTTCTCCTTTAAGCAGCCACAGAGTTGACAGCTTCAGCTTCTGGCCCATGGGGAGGGATTTGGGGGGTCTCCCCAAGGTGTAAGCAAGAGATCAGCACACAGCTTTGTTTATTCTTCCTTGTGTCTGACTAATTAGATTCACAATACAGAACAAATCTGTCTCATGTTGCTCTGACTGACTGTAGAAACATGTTCTCAGGCAAGGGGCAGTCCACGTTGAGTGACATGATGAGCCATAGCATTCCCTCTCAGTTTGTTGCGTGACTAATCCCAGTGAAGGAAAGTAAAGCCAAGCTTACAATATAAAAGAAAGCAGATCAGAACATTAAAATGTATCCAGATGCTAAATATGAAGTAACCTTTTAAGGCCACGTTTGTGGCAACACTTCTGTTGCTCCTGTATTTAAAAAATTAAAAGTTAACAGTGCTAGTAAACCTCTGATGTGTACCTTTTAATGTTTTTGCAAAATGAAATCATTAGGGGTAATCTACTCAAGTTTTTGCATCCTCCTGTATTTGTGTCTCTTTTCCCATCCATGCTGCTCTCTGCCCTTCTACCCTCATGAACGGTGGCAGTTGTTCAGGGAGACAACAACTCGGGGGAGGTGGTAGTGGTAATGTTGGTGTTGGTGACGGTGATGATGAGTAACAGCTCAGTTCAGACTCAACCTGTCTTTAAGAAAATAAACATGTTGGACCTGACAAGGGTCTGTGCAGGGGATCATACAGAACATATAAGTTTAAACACATGAAACAAACATTGTTTTACATTTTAATTGCTAGCCTCTAAAGCCAGTTGTAACTACAGTATTTGTGGTTGGTTCATATTTTCCCATATACTGTGGACTGCCACATTACATTTCCAGTAACTATATATTCGTATCCTTCGTGCAATTGTTTTAAACAGCGAGTACATATAGTTATCCAGTATTATACATCCATTTACAATGATAGGAAAAAAACCAAAAATTAAACAGAGAAAACCCAAGCTTAAAGGGATTCACATTTTTTAAAGCTTGCAATAGTTATACTTAAACATGGAAGCAAGTATGGTTGCTAATATTGCAGATTTCAAACTAAACAATGTTTTATATAAAACTAGTTAAAGTGATCCGATTTTGTTAGCAGAAAACAAACTCAAAGAAAAACCCAACCAACGAAACCAAAACTCCTACAATCAGGTTTCCATATTTACTTTCAGCAAGAAATTAAAAACAAAAATGTTTAACTGCAAACTTTTACATCCTGAACAGGTATAGCTTCCAGACAACAAAAGAAGACACATACATTGTATGTGATCCATTTCACAACTAACAATACACTTTCACAGATTCAAAAGTCTGTTTAAATAGTTCCTTTCTACAAAGTGAATTTACATTTAAAGAACAAAGTGCAAATACTATGGTTGTTTTATTGCCTTTTGGGTGCAGAAATCTCTTGTAGGCAAAAGATCAGCCTTGAAGTTTCTTAAGTGTTTTAGCCTTGTTTCTGAGAGCTTTGCTGGAAAAGATAAAACAAGAGAAAGAATAATTACAAATTGTGCTTGTATGACAGGGTTGCTTTTCAAGCTAACTTTGTACAGATAACATGTTATGCTTTTAAAACAATGTCATTGCCTGGTTCCAGATGCCCATGCAGCATTGGACAGCATGTGTGCATGTTTTACAGTCATAACAAGGAACACAGAGAGACTATACATCTTGAGAACAACAATAGATAATTTGGCCCAGGAAATGCCTGCCCATTTTTCCCTCATCTTTGTTCTATTTGTATTCTCACTGCAGTCATTTATTCTTTCTAAAGGAGATGGCCTGGATATTTTTAACACATCAAAATCCTTTGTCTGGTGTTGGCAAAATTAAAAATATTCAAGTGTTTATTTGCAGAGTTCCATTTCTGCATTTGTGAAAAAATGCAGATTTTGTAGAAACATGTTACTGCCAAAACTTTCATTTAAAGTTGCAATAGCAAGATTCAACATCTAGTACCAGATGCAGAATTCAAAATTTGCAAGACGAAGTACACAACTTGTGGAATGTTGTTCAGAGTCTGTCTTTTGTTCAGCTCTTTTTTTTAATCATATCTGCAATCTGCAAAAAGTACATTAACAATTTGAATTTGTGTGCGTTTTATGAAACATGCAAACACAAACATATACAAGCTCACCCAGCCCTACCCTGTCACACCATTCCAGACATATGAGCTTTTGTATTGTGATGACCAGACAACTTTTGCTGCTGGTCTGAAATATTTTGTAAAATGCTATTATCTTTTATAGCAGTTGGGGGAGGGGGGGCAGGAGGCAGTGTTCAAAGGTAAGAAAACTGGCCTATTTGGGAGGTTCTCAATAGCCCAAAAGGGTTTCTTAAGTAGTGTCAACTTTTATTGCATTGGCTTCTTGGAAGGGGGTTAAATTCATTGGTACACAAGGCAATTGTAGATAGGCTGTCTCAATGGCATCCAAACATGTACATTCAGATGCTAACTAATCTGCAAAAAGAAACTGGGTCCCAGAGGCACCAAGGACAGATAGTACTGCAAGGTGGATATTACCCATAATTCCAGGCCAGAAGTGAATTCATCCAACTGGATGAACCTGGGTAGAGGGAAGTCAGTTGAGACAGAGACACAGAGACGGAAAGAGAGAGAGAGAGAGAGAGAGAGAGAGAGAGAGAGAGACAGAAGAGACAGAGAGAGAGGGAGAGAATTAACTCTTCACCCAGATAGTTTCTTCCTTGTTTCACTGGGGTTCCTGTGTGTCCAAAAAGAGAGCCAGACTGTGTGTCTCAGAGAGAGGTTAAAATATCAAGGCTACAGGATAGTAAGTTAAGAAGACTCTGTAACTTGCAGAAAAGATAGAGCATTTACCTGAACAAGTAGAGATGCAATGAAACTAAATTTCACTAGTGAAATTGCCGCAAAATCAGCAATTTCGCCAGGCGAAATTTTTATGCAAAATTACGGCAAAATTCTCACAATTTGCCCGCAGTTTCACCTGTCACCACCAGCCATCACAAGTCCAGTTGAACCCACCAAGCCTTCACACACACAAGTTACCCTGCACCCCCAGTTTGTTTTATTAAAAAAAAAAATATCCTCCACTCCCTGGTGTCTAGTGGTCCCCCTTCAGCCTTCGCTGGCTGTTATAATATTAAATAAGCACTCCCCAAGTTACCCTGTGCTTCTGTCTGATTTATATATAAAAAAATCACCCTCCACTCCCTGGTGTCTAGTGGACCCCACCCCATCAATAGATATCAGCACCCACCCAGCCCCCAGTCTAAATCTGGCCACACTGGCACAGCCTCCACTCACCTCCACTTTTATAAAACAGAGGCAGCAGGGTAATTTGGAGGGTACTTCTTTAATATTATAACAGCCAGTGATGGTCTGGAGGGGACCACTAGACACCCAGGGGAGTGGGGAGTATTTTTTAATTAAAACAAATTGGGGTGCAGGTAACTTTGGGGAGTGCTTAATTAATACTATTATAGCCAATGACAGCTGGGGTGACCACTGGACACCAGGGTGAATTTTGGCTAGTGGGCAGTGGCCACAACATTTCAAAGTGGGAGGCAAAATTACTCCTGCAGGTGTCAAAATTTCACCATAGGTGGCAAAATTTCACCCGCGGGTGCAAAATTTTGCTAGCAAGAGAAAATTCGCTGGCTTGGGGGTGAAATTTCGTGTCCAACTGCAGGCAAAATTTTGCATTTCGCCTAGTAAAATATTTTGCAGAATTTGCTAATTATGCAAAATATTTCACCGGGAGAAATTTTCCAGTTTCGCACATCCCTATGTACAAGTGTGCAAGCTTTCTTTTATAATCCTGTATATTTACTGTAATTTTACTATTTGTTAATAGTGTTATATCTGATTATTACTATCATGCTTACACAACCAATGTTCATTCATAAATGAGTTATTTTTCTGAAGACTGGAGTAACTGGTTGTTTGTGACTACATCTTTGAGGGAAGGGTACCTGGATAAAAGGAGTGCATAGTAAAAGGTCTTAGAGGTAGGGTGTGTCCTACAAAGAGCAGAGACCCTCACTACAGGGAGTTTAAAGGATATAAGGTGGCAGAAAAGGGCCATCATCAGAGCACTGAAGTCTGAACTCTTGCTAAAGAGTGGACATTGACAGCAGTAATGCTGATCCAGATTGTCTCAGTGCCAAAAGCCTGAGACAGAGAAAGATGCTCACTGTGGACTGAAGGCTGCTCTGGCCATTGTATGTATCGACACATTTCACCTTGAATTTCAAGTGTTAACAATGGTTTCTTCCTATTTATAAGTCATTTTCCACTGGGAGGAGTTTGTCTGGATCAATTTGATCATTCCGTTATTTGATAAAAACTTCAGTTAGGTCCCACAAAGTCTTTTTATTTCCATTAATGGCAACAATAAGCCCCCAGCCTTCCCCATCTAACTTAAATTGTTGAGACCTTATTTTTATATTTGAACAGTACATGGTTTATATGAGAGGGTTGAAATTCACATCCCAATGCGAAAGTGAGTGAGTTCACAGTTCAAAATATTTGCCTTCAGGGGCTTAAACCCTATGTTATTGTTATCCCAATTTCACAAATAAAGAATATGACTGATGGCAATGAGGTTGAAAATTGAGTAGCCACCTGGGTGAAAACTTGATTTAAGTGCAAAGGGGTAGCCGTCAACACACTTAACTCTTCGCAAGGGATGTGACAGCAGCAAGTAGGGTCTAGGGGTGCAGAGTGAGTTGGAGGACTTATCAGAAAGCTTAGCATCGGATACTCTGCACTATCAGAGTGATTGTTCAAAAAACAAAAGACAGACTAGCACTTTTCTGTAGAACAATCTTGGATGCATTATGTAGGCAGTAATACATGACCAGCTGTGGGTTGTTGTCTGATAAGAGCATGCCCCAGGTGTATAGTGAGGCACAAGATCCTTGCACTGAGTATCCTCAGCACTTGGGAAGCTGTCTTATCAGACAACAGCCAGCACACCGGAGTGTATTACTGCACTTATTAAATAGGTTAAAATTATTTTAAACACAAACATTGAACAAAATAATAAAACATCCAATATTTTTAAATCATACATTTAATGTTTTTGTGCCAAAGTATAGTATCTCAGTGCTGTTCCAATATAGTGGTGCTGTGAAGAGCATTTGGCAATTTTATTCCCTTGACTTGTATTATACTGCTACCTCAATTACCCCATCTGTGCTCTCAGAAACAGCTATTGGCTCAGCTCTCAGCCCATATGATTGTCTTTTGGTGGGGGGCTTACATACTGTATACGAGAGGAGTGGAGCCGGATGGCTGCACTGGTCATGTTGAGTTTGAACACTGTCGGCAGAAAAACACGATTGTGCTTTTTTTAAAAAAAAGTTAAACTTGGCATTACCCATTTGCCATACACTGAGAGTGTTGTAGGATCAGGAGCAGAGACAACTCCTTCTGGAGCAGTAGTACATTTCATTTACAAAAGGCTGCCAACTCCAGTCACTGTTTCTGATCATTGGCTCCGACAGCAGCAAGGGAAATTGGGTGTTGGTACTGTAAGATAAAAGCTAACCTTTTGTTTGCATTTTCACTCCTTTTACCTGCAGGAAGCTGAAAGGTAGGGTTGTGGGTCAGAGACTGCACTGGGGAGGAAGGATAGTCACAAGAGCAGCATAAGCCAATTGGGGCAAATCAGGAAGCCCAGGCAGTAGTGTGAGCATTTAGAAGCTCACTCGGGGAAAGGTTTGGCTGATCATTCATTCCGCCAGCAAGCTCCAACTGCAAAGGAAAGAGAGTGCTGGTAGAGTAACAAAAAAAAAACTAACCTTTTGTTTGCATTTTCTGATTCTTTTCCCTGCAGGACGCTCAGAGACTGCATCAGTGAGGAAGGAGGCTCACGACAGCAGCATGACTCAATTGGGAAAATCAGGAAGCCCTGGTAGCAGTCACTCCTAAAGTGTCACACACACCCCTTCTGGCACTCAGAGTGCTGGTATTATGGCACCGGGTAATCAGGGCACCTAATGCAGGGTGTTCCCCCCTTTCCCAAGGTCTTGCCACCCCTGGAGTTAGAATCTATAAGTGGGGGGGTGGGGGCATAGCCCCCACAAGGGGAAGTGCGGGGTGCACAGCCCCCCAGAAATGACATGATCAGTGACATTGCCAACTGGTGCCCTAATTGCCCGGAGCCGGATCGAGGGTGCATTCTGGTGGTGGAACTATCACAAACATGTTCATGTCCCAGCACATGAGTAAACAGCATAGGAATGGTGCAAGTGTAAAAACGGCATCTTAGGCATTGGCAGGCATGCCCACACAGGAGGAAACAGGGAGCAGGAGGCTCTGTTAGTCATCTAAGGAAAGGTACCTGTTCACTTATGTTGTAACACTCACAGCAGTGAAGGGTGGAGGGGCCAAAGGTGGGACAAAACTAGGAATAGGTGCAACACCCTATCTAGGAGAGGAGTGTAAAAAGATGTAAAGCGGCTATAGTGTAACACTGATAGCATCCTATCAAGAGTCAGGTAGCAAAGAGTTAGGGAAGGTAAAAATGCTGCTACCTTAGTAGGAAAAGGCAGAGAAAGGTGAAGGGGTAAAGGAAGAAGGAAATCACTTCATATAAGAGGGAACTACTTGCTGAGAGAGGTAGAAGGGAAAATCTTAACTAGAGTTATGGTACAAAGGAGCAAAGCAAGCAAAAAAGGGGAAAAAGAGAAACACCCTATTAGGGTATGGGTATAAAAGTATTTCCAGGTGACACAGGGAGAATAGGAATAGGTAATGCTGGAAGTGCTGCAATGCAGTGGTAATGAGGGCAGTTTTCAGAGAAATCTTCTGGAGACTGCAGTGTTGCCACATCTGCACACACCTCTCTGGGCTGAGGAAGGAGGTTGCTAGACTACAGGCCAAGTGGGCTAGGATTCAGGTGACTTCTTCCCCAACCAAGGGGCCACCATGTCTGCCACAGGTACCTCAGAGGATGCCAAGAAGGAGGAACAGCTGAACTATGGTGATCTCTGGAAGGGTTCCTATGCCATTCTGGTGAAGCGAGACTGCTGGAAGAAGGTTCCTGTGATAGTGACAAGGGAAGATCAATAGCGAAGACCTCAAGGAGGGTAATAGAGGACCACAGAGGATGCAGAAACAACTTCTGGTTGGAGACTCTGTTGTGAGTGGGATAGATTAGGGAATAGGAAGGGAGGGGGAGAGGGAGGTTAGGTGCCTACACAGTGCCATGGCCCAGAAGTATGGGAAGAAAATCCTGAGTATTGATAGGGTAGTAGGGTGGAAGGGAGAGCTAGATGTCATTGTCCACATGAGGACTACTGACCTCACTAGGGAAGTGGATGAGATAGTGCAAGAGGAATAAGAGTATGTGGAGGAGTCTTAGGTAGCGAGCTCAGCGGCTTTCACTGATGCATTGCTTGTCTATGATGTAGGAAAGAAAGGGTTTTCTTCATCAAGAATTTCAACTCATGGTTGAAGGAATGGTGCAGAGAGGAGGGAGTTGGTTACACTGGGGACCGGGAACCCACCTCAAGGGATAAGGGCCTATAGAGGGGTGATATCCTGCATCCATCCAGGAGGGGAACTACAGTCCTCAATGGATGGTTTAAATGTTACTTTGATGGACATTTAAACTAGATGAGGGCAGTGGCAGAAGGGCTTCAGGGAGGCATACACTGCTCCCCACTCCACAGACTGAACTAGAGAGTAGGCAGGACCCATGGAGAGATCAGTCCCCCAGGATGCAAATTAATGAAACAAGCAAATTGGTAGAAATCAAGGGGAATGAGAACAAGAGCATTAAGATGAGGGGGGGGGGGGATGGAGGGAGGGCATAAAGGAAAAAAAGGAGGTTAGCAAGTAGACTGGTAACAAAATGTGGAAGGTCATGTGTGTGAATGCTGGAAGTCTAAGAATTAAAATTCCAGACACAGAGGCCATCATGGCAGAAGCTGACCTGGATGCTGTGGCCATTAATACTCTGTTCAGGAAGGACAGTATGGGAAGAAAAGAAAGGGGTGTGGTGTTTTATGTAAGTAAAGGCATAAAAATGACAAAGTTACAGGGAATACAGGGGGAGCACAGAGGCATTGTGGGTTACCCTGCAGACAGTGGATGGAGCCATTATTCACACTGGCATGATGTACAATCCTCCAGCACAGGGGGAGGATTTAGATAGGGCACTGGTGAAAGCTATTGGCAAGAAGGCACAAAAGGGGGAGCTGCTGCTAGTGGGGGAATTCAGTCTGACCAATACAGACTGGAGCCTCCAAGCTGCAGCTTCAGCTAGAAGCAGGGACATCTTGGACTCCTTGCAGGGGGCATTCCTCAGGCAACTTGAAAGGAAGCCCACTCATGATGGTGCAGTACTGGACCTGGTAGTCACTAACAGGGCAATGTTGCAGATGTCAAGGTGGTAGGCCACTTGGGGATCAGTGAACACCAAACAGTGTGGTTCAACATAAGGATGGCCATGGGATTGAATCACACAAGGGCGAGGGTCCTGGGCTTCAGGAGGGTAGATTTTAAAAAGATGGGTGAATGTTTCAGGGATGACCTGGCAGGGAGGATGACCTGGGTGGGCTGAAGGAACAGTGAGTGAAGTCAAAAGAGGGCATAGTGAAGGCAAAACCTTTGCTTCAAACAAGTAAACAAAAACAGGAGGAACAAGAGACCACTATGGTTCCTGAATGAAGCTGCTGGAAAGGTAAATGCTAAATAGGAAACACTCAGAAGGTATAAGGAGACACAGAGGAGGAGAATAGGGAGGTGAATCAGGGGAAACAAAGAGAAGTAGAGAGCAGTAAAGAGCACAAAGGTGCAAACTGAGAGAGAGAATTGCTCAGGTGATAATGAAAGGGGACAAGATCATTTTTAGGTATGTAACTGAAAAGAGGAACACAAGGGGAGGAATTGTAAGGCTAAGAAGGGAAGGGGGTACTGTGCAGAGGGGGACCAGGAAAAGGCAGATATCCTGAACAAATACTTTTGCTCAGTGTTTACAGAGGAAGGAGAAGGGGAGGGGCCACAAAAAAGTAACAAAACCTTTGGAGGGAGGTAAGTGGCCCATAGTCCTTTTTCAGAGGAGAGACTTCTGAAAGGACTTGCAAATCTGAAAGTGTCAAAGTAATGGGGCTAGAATGGATGCATCTAAGGGTATTGAGGGAGCTCAAGGAGGTACTGGCTGCACCGATGACAGTCCTACTTAACAACTCACTGGAAACAGGAGTGGTTCCAGAGGACTGGAAAAGGGCAGATGTTGTCCCACTTCACAAAAGTGGTAGCATGGAGGAGGCTGTCAACTATAGGCCAGTCAGCTTACCATTGATGGTGGGAAATTTGATGGAAAATCAGCTTGAGAAAAGAATTATGGAATATCGTGATCCCAATGCGCTACAAAACATGGGCAATATGGATTCACAGCGTGGAAGGGGACAGGTCAGGTTAAATAATTTTGATAGATTTCTTTGACTGCATAACCAGGTAATTAGATCAAAATGGAGGTATGGACATGGCTTATGCAGATTTCAGTAAGGGTTCCAACACCATTCCATATAGGTGACTGGTGAGGAAGCTGTGCAGCCTAGGGGTGGGTTCAACGGTGGTAAATTGGGTAAGAAATTAATTAGGGGATAGGAGACAGAGGGTGGTGGTCAATGGAGTTCACTCCAGAGAAGGGAGGGTTATCAGAGGGGTGCTTAAGATATCAGTAGTGGGACCAGTACTCTTTAATGTCTTTAAAAGTGACATTACAGAGGAGCTGGAAAGGAACTTCTGCCTCTTTGCAGATGACACGAAAAGTTGCAATAGGTTGGAGTAGGTGGACACTCTGTGGTGGGGTGGAAAGAATGAGCAGAGACCTGAGAAAATTTGAGGAGTGGTCAAGGGTATGGCACCTGGGTGTTGATGTGAAAAAATACAGAATCATATATTTAGGGCACAGAAAACCAGGGGTAGAGTACAAAATAGGTGGAGAGGTAGTGACAAGCACCACACAGGAAGAAAACCTGGGGTTAATCATATCTGATGACCTAAAGGTGGCAAGGGAGTGCAACAAGGCAGTTGGGACAGCTATTAGGTTGCTGGGGTGCATAGGGAAGGGTATCACCAGCAGAAAGTGGGAGGTGGTGTTGCCTCTGTATAGATCACCAGTAAGATCCCACCTGGAGTACTGTACTGTGTCCAGTTCTGGAGAACACATCTCTGTAAGGGCATAAACAGAGTGAACCAGAGGAGGGCAACTAAAATGGTTCAGGGTCTGCATCACACATCCCCTACAAGGAGAGACAAAAGGACCTCAATATGTGCACCCTAGTTAAGGTCTGTGGTGATATTGTAGGTAAGGAAAGGAAAATGGGCAGACTAGGTGGGCCAAGCTGTCCCTATCTGCTGTCAAATTTTATATTTCTCAACTTGGCTGCGCAAGGGTGTAGACTGGGCCATGGCTCAGCACCATTGAATATCACACCCTGGCCACCTGCAGTGGCACTGCCCCAGCACAAGTGGCCAGAGTGGAGCATGGGGATGCGCTAGCGCAAGTTCCATTGCACCATGCACAGCAACCGCAATATTCAAAACCTGACATGCAAATGTAGCCATAATGTATGCAAGACACACATGGGACCATTTGCATGCAGGTGCGCCCATCCCCGACGACTTGCGCCTGGCGCCCTTCCAGACAGCAGCCGTTGGGGACCGACGCCCCCTGCAGCCAGCAATGTGCTCCACAGCCTGATCATGGGCATTTGTAATAAAAAAAACATGTTCTATATCACTGGTGGTCCAATGGACCGCTATCTGCCTGATCGCGGGCATTTGTCAAAACATAAATAATTATCTCCAATATCCCTGGCGGTCCAGTGGACCTGCAAGCCTGATTGCGGGCTAAGTACATATATAAACCCCAGCAATATCCCTGGTGGTCCAGTGGACCTGCAAGCCCGATCGCGGGCTAAGTACATATGTAAACCCCAGCAATATCACTGGTGGTCAGTGGACCCCCACCCACCCACCGGCCCACTGAATCCCACGCTCGCTCCCCGGTCAGTGGCGGGTGGCAGCACCACCAGCCTCACCGCCCGACGGAACACAGTTGAATAGGCTATCTCCATTGGTCCATAGCGTGAGCCAATGGGCGTGCAACTATCTATACTACACATTTCAGATATGTGAATGGATCCATTCATATCTGGAAAATGTACTACGATATGGGAGCTGCCGCCCATTGGCTCATGCTGTGGACAATAAGCATCCGTACCGACTGTTCAGTCGTCCGGGCTGGCAGGCGGTGGGTGTTGCCACCCGCCACTGACCGGGGAGCGGCAGTGGATTCAGTGGGCGGGTGTGGTGGGGGATCCACTGGACCACCAGGGATATTGCTGGGGTTTATATATGTACTTAGCCCGTGATCGGGCTTGTAGGTCCACTGGACCACCAGGGTACTGGAGATATTTATTTATGGTTTGACAAATGCCCACGATCGGGCACACAGTGGTCCACTGGACCATCAGGGATAGCGGACATGTTTTTTTTATTACAAATGCCCGTAATCGGGCAGATAGCGGTCCACTGGACCACCAGGGATATAGAACATGTTTTTGTTATTACAAATGCCCGCGATTAGGCAGATAGCAGTCCACTGGACCACCAGGGATACAGGACATGTTTTTGTTATTACAAATGCCTGCGATCGTGCAGATAGTGGACCACCCGACCACCAGGGATATAGGACATGTTTTTTTAATTAAAAATGCCCGCGATCGGGCAGATAGCAGTCCACTGGACCAGCAGGGATATAGGACATGTTTTTTTTTATTACAAATGCCTGCAATCGGGCATGGGGGGGCACCACCAGGTGCAGCCCGAACTCGGGTGGCCACCCACGGGTGGTAGCTGCCGTGTTGCACCCTGCAATGCGGCAGCTCACCTGTGGGTGGCCATCAGTTGTTCCTTTTTTTTTTGGATCAACCTTGTGCTGGTGCAGGTAGGGGTTGCTCATGCATGGCTCTGCACATCCCGGGCTGAATATCGGGCACTGCAGGGTATGCATGGGCACACCCCCCCCACCTGTGCCTGCATACATTACTGATGCGCTCCGGTGCATCAGGATTTGTGCTGCACACATTTCCCTTCTGAATATCGCACTGGGGCGCATCAGTGGGTTGTGCATGGTGTTACACTGTTACACCATGCACCACCTTTTTAAATATCTTGGCCTTATTGTTTAAGGGAAATATTGATTCACTTGCAGTTACGATACAGGAGTTTAGAAGTATCAGTTTCCAATGATGGACTGAGATAATATTCTTATACTGAAGTGTGAAGAATATTGATATATTGTCAGATCAAAAAGTTATCAAGTTTTAGCAACTGTGATTTAAGCTGAGCTGTTGGTACAGCATCGGCCATGTGACACCAGCAACACGAGTGCAGGATGATTTGGCAGTGAGCTCTGGCTGCTAAATCACCAGAGAGGGGAGGAGGTTTCAGCATCCCATACAGTGCTTACCTCCTCAGGGGCAGGGTCATGGGGGTTGGAGCACATCCAGTTCTGCTACAACAATGCAATATGGGGGCCCACCAGTGGAGCAGTTCAGCTTGGATGGTATAAGAAGGAGAAGATGCAGGGCCTTGACTGTTGTGTGCACATGTTATGTACTTTGTTGAATGCATTTACATCCAGCATCTCAAGAAGGGCATAACATGAGAAAAATCCTGGCCCAGTATAATGATGCCTCAGCATGATCAGGACCTGCCCCGGCTGTTCATCAAGCGTGAAGGGGTCCCTGCCCCCAAGAGGGGGATCACCCCCAAAGGGTCTAATGTAAAGTTTTGCTCACAGGCGAGGTAAAGTACTCCCTCCCTAGGGTGTAGGAGATGGTGATAGGGCCTGGCTGTAGCCATGTAGGCTTATAGGAGTCGTGGCTGTAGAGGGAAAATTATGCAGTGGTAGTTGTACAAAAGTTGATGAGGTACTGATTTACTGCTGAGTTATGCTGAGGTAGAATCACATTACAGCCAATGAAATTATAATTTGAGTGCCTCAGTATACCTCAATTTTGCCTCAGTGTTGATCAAATTTTATACATATAAATATATATATATATATATATATATATATATATATATATATATATATATATATATATATATATATATATATATATATATGTATATACAACATAGGCCCAATTCCAAAGCGGGTTATGTATGTGCAAAAGTGACTTATGCCAAACCCAATGCACTAAGTAGCACTTTGCGCCATGATTACGCCAACAGGCATTCAGAAGGTAGCCTGTGACATGGCGCAGACTGCCTTCCCAAAGGGTGCGCAACACCACCAGGTACACCATAAACCCCCACGACATGGCGCAAGGGGGTTTAAGGCAGCAGTTATGCCCAATTACAGGAGGGTGGCGGATGGAATAGCAAATGTGCTATTCCAAGACAGCCCCTGAAAGACAGTGGTCTAACTGTACCGTACATCCACCGTGGGAGCACCTCTGTGCCTGGTGCCCCAACAGTCACCCCCTCCACCATCTCACATAGGCCCCTACTCATCCCCCTGTGGCAGGGCAGCCCTCTGTCAGCTCCTGGCACCCCCACGCCCCATCCTCAGGTATGGCCCCGCAGGGCAGTTCACGTCCCTGGTGTACCAACATGCCACTATCGGCATGCATGACAAGCACTCCAATGTAGTCCTGTGGCCTCCCCACCAGCCCTGAAAGGCATTGTTATGGTGTCGGGAAGTGGGGCATTGTGGGGGTCATGCCATGCAGGACCTGCACCCTGTTGGAGTGTGGTAATGCAGCTTGTGGTACCCTATGTAGGTACGCCCTTTCTGTGGTGCAATGCTGGAGGTGCTGCAAGTCACAGGACATAGTCATTGGGGACCCTGCCTGTTCTGGAATCTGGCACAGGGTCCCCGGCATAGTGCCATGTGTCACAACTCATAAGCGCCAGCGAGTTGCGACATACGTCTTGGAATCAGGCCCCATATGTTTTAAGAAAACTGAGTTGATAAAAACTGTTATCTCAGGCATCATGAAAGAATATTAATATATTTTCCTGATGCATTATGTCATATCTTTCCTTGTTGCACTGTCATAGTGCATTCATAAATAGAAGAAGTAGCAGATCTCAGAGCTAGCCAAACCTAAATAAGCACATACAGGGTATACAATACTACACCTGGCTAGCTACTGAATTCTACTGCCCAGCTCCAAGCCCTACAGCAACTGTAACAGTAGTAGAAAGTTAGCCACAAATTGTCGTCACAAGCATTTTTAAAAATCCCCAGTCATATTTATCCCAAAGCATATGTCAGTATAAGCAGAACATACCATGGCCTGACCGAAGATATCTTATTTATTTTCATGGGAGGCCAATGTTATTATAATAGCTTATGCATGGCCTCAGCAGATATGAGATGATATATCAGTAGCCTCTCATGAAGATAATTAAGATAACTTCAGTCAGGCCATACAGAGCTGGGCAATTTCCCCATACAAAATACCATTGTTTATTTCCCTGTATACCTGTAACTAAATTATCAATTAAAACTATATGCCTACGATAAGCAAACAATTATAAATATATACCTACACTACATTAAACCCATTGGGACAATACTAATAATATATCTGGCACATCATTAGGAAGCTAGCCAAACCAATTATAAAGCTGCAAAAGAACTTGGGGAAAAAGGCACTTACACAGAATCCTCTCAAAACCCAGAAATCCCCCAAATTCTTACCTGCACTCACTACACACCATTCCCTCATTCCTGCAAGAGGCCATCAGGTGCCATAACATGATTGCTAAAGTGATCTGAATAAGATTGCCATCCTAATGTATTATATTAAACAAAGAATGGGTAAGAGTGACTCACTTGGAAGTAGACTCATCTTAGGGCTAATTATGACAATAAAGCCACTTGCCCTTTGGGCTTGTGGCCTTATAACCCTAATTAGCCCACTTGATGGGTATACATCCTTGTGTACTACCTTTACCCATTATGTATTCTATATATAAATTGTATATATACACTATGGGCCGGATATTCAGACTGCACCTGGCAGTGGCACAAGCCTGGACGCAGCGCAACTGGGATGCGCTGGGGCCAGGACCAGATGATATTCAACTGTGATGCATCATGGCACAGCACCATTGAATATGGCATGGACAGTGCATGGTGCAGTGGCACTGCACTGGCACAAGCCACAGATAGGGAGCACAGGGATGCTCCAGTGCAAATGCAGTTGTGCCGGGTGCATCACCTTGCAATATTCAGCAGATGGCATGCAAATGAGGCCATAATATTTGCAAGGTGCAACTGGGGCCATTTGCATGTCATTATGGTCCCATTTGCATGCTTTGCAGAGGGCAGACCAGCGAATTGCGCCTGGTGCCCTGCACAGAATGATGTGTGCAGAGGGGATCCCGGGGTATCCCCTGCCTGTAGCTGCGATCGCCAGTAATTGCCCTAAGAAAGTCCCTGGTGGTCTAGTGGTACCCCCCCTCCATTGCAGTGATCACCGGTGAATATTCTTACAAACTCCCTGGTAATCTAGTGGTACCCCCTGCCTCTTGCCCAGATTGTGGTAAATCGCCATATGTAACATCCCTGGTGGTCTAGTGGTACTCCCCCCGCTCAGTGCCACAATCACGGTGAATCAATGTCAAATAATTCCCTGGTAGTCTAGTGGTATCCCCCTCCCTCCCATTGCCGCGATCACTGTTCCATCCTGTGAATAAAATCCCTGGTGATCCAGTGGCACCCCCACCGACCCACACAGGCCCCCTTGTCCACTCTGGCCCCCCCCATCAACGGTGGGCATCTGCAACCCACCCGCATACCGCCTGGCCGCCCGCCAAATAACAGGTACAATATGGGCTGTAGGCCCATTGGTCCACAGTGTGAACTAATGGGCTTGCAGGGCATACTGTACTAGACAGTCCCAAATATGTGAATGCCTCCATTAACATATTTGGGACTGTCTCAATACAATATACCCTGCAAGTCCATACTATCGTCATTTGGTGGGTGGCCAGTGGTATCGCAGTGCAACCACCCACTGATGACTGGGGGGCAAGGGGTCCTGTGTGGGTAGGTTGGTGGGGGGTGTCACTGGATCACCAGGGATTTTATTCATGGGACGGAATGGCGATCACAGCAACAGGAGGAGGGGTACCACTAGACTACCAGGGAATTATTTGACAGTGATTGACAGTGATCAGGGCAACAGGAGGGAGAGGGGTACCACTAGACTGCCAGTGGGTTATGGGTGCTTGTTTAGTTTAGTTTAGTTTAGTTTATTAGTCTAGGAATTAATACCTTTGAGCCAGGGCTCTTTTACAAAGGTTCCACGTCACAAAGAACATTTAACAAAGCACGATACACATTACAGGTAAAACCAGACAGGAAAGTTACATCATAAATTTGCTATTAACAGTTTAAGGCAGTAACATTTTTAAGTTTCATAGAAAAACAAGCTATAACAGGTTCAAGGGAGTAGACAATTTCGAGGTTAAGGAAACTTCCAGGGAGAGGGTGATCATTAGGCGCCAAAAGGAGGCTAGAGATGAGGGAAAGGTGGTGAGCGGGAGAGTAAGTGAGAGGGGACAGGAAAAAAGGGGGGGACTGAGTTTGGGTGGGAGACAGGAAGTAGTAGAGGTACCAGAGGGTTCATTAGTCAGGGAGGTAGAGGCCTCAGATGTGAGGACGGACATGAGGAGTAGTAGTCTTTATCTAGCGCAATCACAGTTGCTAGTGGTGGTGAGGTGGGCATAGATCATGGATTTGAAAGCTTCAAGCGAGGTTGAGGATAGAGTAGGTGGACTAAGCGCATTGAACCATGTCGGGGCCCTGTATGTGAAAGATCTTTGTCCCTGTGCAGTCTGGCATCTCGGAACCAGGAAAGGTTGGCGTTCAGATCTGGTGGAGGGTCGTGAGCCAGGATTCAGTCGGAGTAGGTTTTGAATACATAATGGAGTCAGTCCCAAGACAGATTTTTTTGCCATTGTGCAGGTGAGATAAATAAGACAATTTGATAGGTTCAACCAGCCTGATTCATAGTACAGATCACACGTGTGAGTCAGTCTTTGAGCCCCCGTGAGAGCCGGCAGGCCTTATTTAGAGTGATTGAGATACTCCTTAGAGCAGTGGAGGTAGCTGAGCCATAAATAATAAGGCCATAGTCAATGATTGAGATTATGGAACTCTGTATAGCTATTCTCAATGCCACTTGATTTAGAAAATGACGGTTACGGAATAGTATTCCAAGGCGTTGGTTCACTGTTTTCGCAGTGTTGTCAATGTGGGTTGCAAAGGTGAGCCCTTGGTCCAAAGTGATGCCAAGGTATTTGAAAGTATTTACTTGGTCCAGCGTAATTCCATAGAGAGGTTTGTATGGTGAGTGGAGTATGCCTATTTTTGTTTTGGTGATTGAGAAGAGCATGGCTTTTGTTTTATTGTGGTTTAGCACAAGTTTACTATCCAGGAACCACCTTTCAACACTAGAGAAAGCAAGTTGCAGGCTTTTTCGTAGGGAGTTTGGATCCTTGTGGGAAGAGAGAATTACAGCATCAACAGCGTATAAGATTATTTTATCCTGGCAGATATCTGAAAGGGAGTTAAGGAACAGGCTAAAGAGGAGTGGATGGTGTTCTGGGTGGGCGGGTGGCCACCCATAGTTGGCAGCTGCTGTGTTGCACCCTGCAGTACAGCAGCCCACCTGTGGGTGGCCGGGAGTTGTTCCACCAATTCACGGGCTCAACTTTGAGCCCCCCAAGAGGCATAATGCAGGGTTGTGCCAGCATATGTGCCGCACATCCCGGGCTGAATATCGGGATGTACCGCATATGCATGGGCACTGAGCTGCATACTCTTACATTGTGCCCCAGCTCATCAGGATTTGTGCTGCACCAGGCAGCTTTTTCAATATCCCACCAGGGCGCAATGCAGGGTTGCACCAGTGTAGCTCTGTTGTGCCATGCGCAACCCCTTTGAATATCTGGGCCTATTTATACTGTGTGTATATATAGGCTGTATATATACAGTAGACTCCCGATTATCCGACCTCCGTTCATCTGAACTCCCTATCTAATGGACGTTTGGATTGTCCCCCACAAATATCACACTTAGACAACAGATCTAAAAATTCCGTGCTAAAGGTGCTGCAACCACAAGAGTCCTGTACACAGACCTCTTCAGGCAAGAGAGGGGGATAGTAAGCAGTGCAATGAAAACAATTTCTTGTCCTGTACAACTTTATTTTAATAATTGCAGTAAGGTCCTCCTGTTGCAACAGCTGTTTTTGCCTCTACGCTGAAAGTGTCAGAAAGGGGCTATACATGGGGCTGATGTGTGCTGGTGACCCGGCTTCAGGAGTGGACCCTGGGACACTGGCAATCAGGAGTAGGAGTGGCTGAAGTAGTGCTGCATGCGTGTGAGCTGGTGCAATGCTTAATGCTTATCACTGGGCGGAGGGAGTAACAGAATAAAAAAACATCCATGCTGTTTACATAGCAGCTGCTAGCACTCTTGTAGTCCCCCCTTCCCCAAACCATGATCCACTTGGATAGCAGTAATCGAACTGACTTCTCAAAATCGGATGGCTCTGTTTCCTCGTGTTGCCTGGCACAAAGCAGAGCATGATTCTGCAAACAACATGGCCTCTGGTACCCTGCTCCAAACCCTGCTGCCCTCTGAGTGAAATTTTTTCTCCTCTCATCCAGTTTGCAAATTTCTCTACTCAACTTAAAGCATGGCCTCTTCTGCTGCACCCCCACCCGAGTTATAACGAACAGGTTACATTTACTTGATCTTGCAATACTGTTTTGAACATATGCATGTGAGCTGGCTTAACGCTTAATGCTTAAGGCTGACTTCTCGTTTATCCGACCTCCCGATTATCCGACCATTTCAGATGTCTCCGAAGGCAGTCGGATAAATGAGAGTGTACTGTACTTATATATAATACATATGAATATATGTATATGTGTATATATATATATATATATATATATATATATATAGAATATATACACACACACACATATTCATTGCAAAAAAGCTCTGTTGTCAAGGTTGTCATTACAGTGACAAAAGTTTGGAAATTCAATGCTAGGGTTACCAACCCAACACCCCCCACCCTCTGCACACCAACAGGCATCAGGGTGTGCCTTGGGAATGTAAGGCCTAACTCTCATCCCATTCAATTTGTAAGGAAGCTGAGATGGTACAGTATAGGAGAATGGGGTGAGAGTTAGACCCGATGATCCCAAGGCACACCCTGACACCTGTTGGGTGTGTGGAGGGTGGGGGAAAAGGGTTAGTAACCCTAACATTGAATTTCCAAATTTTAGTTGTTGTAATGACAACCTTAACTGATGCATTAACAGAGTTTTTTGCAATGAATTTCCCTTCTTTTTGAGAAAGTGTAATGTTACTCTTATGTGGGTGTGGGAGAGCAGGGCCTGGAGGGTCCTGTGCTCCCATGATGCATACATTTTGTAATTGTCTCTGTTTTCATGTGGGAGCACAGATCCCGGATCTATACATAAGTGTACAGCTATTTTAATGATATCAGATCTCTGTAATGTAGGGCCCTGCACTCCCATTATTGCATAATGGGATCCATATGTGGGAGGGCCCTCTGCTCTCATCTACCAATAAGTATAGAGACATAGCTGTCACAACTGTCACAACTGAGACAACTGTCATAAGGGAGGCCCTCAGGAAGGAGGCAGAGGGCACCACAGGGAAAGGAAGCAGTTCCTGGTGGGGGACTCAATTATTAGGGGGATAGAACTGGGGGGAGCTGGGAAAACTGAAGTAAGGTGCCTGCCTGGTGCCATGGCTTGTAAGACAGGAAGCGCATCCTTAGGATCACAAGAACAGTTGCACGGGAGTCTGAGCTGGACGTCATTGCCACCTAGGGACAAATGACTTGGCTCATCATGAGAGTAGAGAAGTGCAGAAGGACTTTATAGAGTTGGGGAGGGGCCTAAAACAAGTAGCACACACAGTATCCTTCTCAGAGGTGCTGCCTGTCAGTGGCATGGATGAGGCGAGGGTACTTTGCACTAAGCAGTTTAACGAATGGTTGAAAAAATGGTGTGGAGCACAGGGGTTTGGCTTCATTAGGGACTGGGGTTCCACCTGGAGAGACACCAGCCTATACTGGCAGGATGGTCTGCATCTGTCCAGGAAGGGAACAAGTCTTTTGGGCAATTGGTTTAAAAGCGTCATTGGCAAGCTTTTAAACTAGTCAAGGGGGGAAGCACTGATAAGCAGCAGAAAAATCCCAGCCTCCCCCTACAAAACAGAGTACTAAATGAGAAAAAGACCATGGTAGAAAGGTCAGTGGGGGATGCTGCTACAGAAGGTAAAGCCATCAAAAAATGGAGAGCAATGAGTACCAATGCCCGTAGTCTGGGTAACAAGCTTCCTGAATTAGTGGCCTTGATGGAGGAGGAACATTTGGATATCATGGCAGTCATAGAAACATGGTACACACTGAACCATGACTGGGACGTAAGCATATCAGGATACACTATCTACAGCAGGGACAGGGAGGATAAAAGAGGAGGAGGAGTAGCTCTCTACATAAGTGAAGGAATCAAAGCAACAGAACAAAAGGGTAAACAGGGAGGAGAAGAAGCACTGTGTGTCAATTTGGAGGCAGGCAATGGCACCACAATCCACACCGGGGTTGTATACAGACCCCCCTCTAATGGGGAGGAAATGGACAAGGAAATGATAGAAAGTATACTTAGAGTGGCAGATAAAGAGGAGATATTGCTGATGGGTGCTCTGAATATGCCAGATGTTAACTGGAGTGCAGTTGCAGCAGCCACTTCTAAGAGTGGGGTTATTCTAGATGCCCTACAGGGGGCATGCCTTAGACAACTAGTGTTGGAACCCACTCAAGAGGGAGCAATCTTAGACCTGGTCCTCTCAAATGGAGCTGGAGAGAGGATCACAGATGTAGAAGTGGGTAGCCATCTGGGAACTAGCGACCATCGAACAGTATGGTTCACAATAAACACAGCACAGAGTCAAGCCATACAAAGGCAAAAGTACGGACTTCAGGAGGCTTTACTTTGCCAAAATGGGTGAGTGCCTAAGGAATGCACTAGCAAATAGGCAGGAAGGAGGGGTGGAAGAACTATGGGAAATAATAAAAACTGCCATCACAGAGGTAACAAGCCTTTGTGTGAAGCAAATAAACAAAACAAAACAATGTAGGAAACCACTATGGTTCTCAAAGGAGGTGGCAGTGAAGGTTCAAGAGAAAAAGAAAGCATTCAGAAAGTACAAGGAATCACAGAAGAAGCAGGACGGAGAATTGTATCAGTTAAAGTAAAAGGAAGCTGGGAAGGCAGTCAGAACTGCAAAGGCCTGAACTGAGGAAAAGATAGCCAACTCAGTTAAGAAGGGGGATAAAATCTTTTTTAGGTACATCAGGGAGCGAAAGAAGACTAAGGGAGGGATAGTGAGGCTTAATAAAGGGGAGGGGATGGGCAAAAGGTGACTATGAAAAGGCAGAGATATTAAACAAATATTTGTACTCAGTATTTACAAATGAAGAGGGGGAGGTACCTAAAACAAACAATAGAAACACTCTGGATACAGAAGTTGATACCAACCCATTTAAAGAAGAAAGGGTTCTGAAAGAACTCTTAAAACTGAAGGTAGACAAAGCAATGGGGCCTGATGGGATTCATCCCAGAATTCTAAAAGAACTAAGGGTAGAACTAGTGACACCACTGACTACCCTCTTTAACAAATCATGGAAAGATTGGGTGGTACCCGAGGACTGGAGGAGGGCAGATGTGATTCCCCTTCACAAAAGTGGGAGCAGGGCAGAAGCAGGAAACTACAGACCTGTTAGTTTAACCTCAGTGATAGGTAAAATGATGGAATCACTTCTGAAGGAAAGAATTGTCAAGTACCTAGAGGCCAGAGGGGCACAGGACCCAAGGCAGCATGGATTCACAGCGGGAAGGTCATGCCAGACAGAATCTAATAGATTTCTTTGACTGGATGACCAAAGTAGTAGATCAGGGAGGGGCTGTGGACATGGCCTACCTAGACTTTGTAAGGCATTTGACTCAGTCCCACACAAAAGATTAATATACAAGTTAGCCAGCCTGGGGTGGGTCCCAAGACGATAGCCTGGGTAAGATTTGGCTAGAGAATAGGACACAGAGGTAATATTAAATGGAGTCCACTCTGAAGAAAGGGGTTACTAGTGGGGTGCGCAGAGTTCAGTATTAGGACGGACCTCTTCAATGTCTTTATAAGCGACATTGCAGAGGGACTGGAAGAAAATATGTCTCTTTCAGATGACACAAGATCTGCAACAGAGTTGATGCACAAGGTGGGGTGGAAAGGATGAGAAGGGTCTTGGCAAGGTTAGAGGAATGGTCAAATGTATGGCAGCTTAGATTTAATGCTAAAGTGCAAGGTAATGCACCTCGAAACAAAACCCAGGGAAGAGTACACAATGGGGGGTGAGATACTAACAACAACAAAATGGAAAGGGACCTGGGGGTAGTCATATCAAATGACTTAAAGGTGGGCAAGCAATGTGAGAGGGCAGTAAGGAGGCTGGGGATACTGGGATGCATAGGAGGGCATCACCAGTGAAAACAGGAAGTTGTTATCCCTCTGTACAGACAGCTGGTGAAACCCCATCTGGAGTACTGTGTGCAGTTCTGGAGACCCAATCTCTGCAAGGACATAGATAAGATGGAAGCTGTCCTGAGGAGGGCAACTAAAATGGTGCAGGGTCTGCACCGGAAGACATATGAAGAGAAACTAAAGGAGCTTAATATGTATAGCCTCGAGGAAAGCTGGGAGAGGGGGGACATGATAGAAACTTTCAAGTACCTCAAGGGAATCAACAAAGTCCAAGAGGGTAGCATCTTTCAAAACAAGCATTTGTCAATGCTGAATGTTTGCTTGCTGGCATTGGCATTGGTAGTGTAGAAGTTACAGAGCTGCATAATAGGAATGGCAGCAGTATTGAACAAGCCAACCCCACCACCACCCTGCAGAGGACTGACAGGCATTGGGGTGCCTTGGGTTGTCAGGCATAACGCACTAATCTATTCACTGCACACCCTACCCCTGCAGACATCGAAGACAAGTGTCACGACAGCTTTGAATCTTTGCCTTATGCACACCCCATTCCATCAGGAAATATGGTGAGATGGTGCGTATAGCAGAATGGGGTGAAGTTTGGGCATGAAGAGTCTGAGGCACACCTTGATCCCTCTCACTGGCTGCAGGGTGTGGGTGGGGAGATGGTATGAGCATGACAGGCAAGAATCCCAAGTTACACCCTGATGCCTGTCATTCTCACTGAGGTGGGGCGTTATGGTCGAAACCCTAATGCCTCAGGCATTCGTTTGTATTTCTACCCAAATTTTCAACATGTTTTTTGTGACCCCCACCTCATGAACAGTGGCAATACCAGTTTGTTGGCCAAAAACTGCTTTGCACAGTGACTATGGCATTTGGCACCACAGGTGCAAAGCACATTCTGAACAGGATGTGAAAATGACAAAGCGTACTGTTCATGGGAGATGTAAAAATGGCAATGTTGAAAATCTCCTGAAAATCTTAAAAACTGGTGAAGTCAAGAGCAAGCGTGAGAAACTGTGCAACACCGTAATGTAACTAGTTTGGGGATTTTTTTCACAGCAGATTGCGACACAGGCATTTTGGGACCTCCGATCATGAACAGTGTCAGTGGGTTTTCTTTATCTGTCCGGACAATGATTTCACAGCGACCACGCATTTCTGTGCTGAAAGTGTGAAACACATTTCTCGCCACATGTTGTGGAAAAAGACAGCTGTACTGTTCATAAGGAGTGTGGAAAAATGCCACTGGTGAAAATCTGGACTGAAAATATTGCAAATTCATGAACTTACTAGGTGCATGGGAACTGTGCAATGCTCACTTTCGTAACACAGTCGCTTTATGGAGTTTTGTCACCAAATTTTCAACATAGCCATTTAAGACCTCTGCTCATGACCAGTGTCACTGTGATTTTTAATCTGTCCCAAACATTGTTTTCCACACCGACTGTACCATTACGTACGCTACATATGCGGAAACACATTTTAGGCGAGATGTGAAAAATGGTAGCTGTACTGCTCATAAGGAAGTGCAGTAAAATGGCACTGTTGAAAATCTAGAGTGCAAATATTACAAATTCACAAACTTGCCAGCTTGCATAGGAACTGCACAACGTGCGGTCCTAAAACAGTCATTTTTGGGAATTTTTTCACATAGTCATTTTAACACCTCTGCTCATGACCAGTGTCACTGTGATTTTCTTAGCGTGTCCCATACATTGATTTCGCACACCGACTGCGCCATTGTGCGCTACATGGGCAGAAACACATTGTGGGCGAGATGTGAAAATGACAACTGTACTGCTCATGAGGAGGTGTGGTAAAATGCCAATGTTGAAAATCTGGAGTGAAAATATTGAAAATATGTGAACTTACCAGTGTGCGTAGGAACTCTGCAATGCACGCTCGTAAAACAGTCATTTTTAGGAATTTTTTCACCAAATTTTCAACATAGCCATTTTAATACCTCTTTTCATGAACTATGTCACTGTGATTTTCTTAATGTGTCCTGTACATTGATTTCGCACACCGACTGCACCATTGTGCGCTACATGGGCAGAAACACATTTTGGGTCAGATGTGAAAAATGACAGCTGTACTGCTCATAAGAAGGCATGGTAAAATGGTAATGTTGAAAATCTGGAGTGAAAATATTGAAATTTCGCAAACTTACGAGTGTGCGTAGGAACTGCGCAATGCACGCTCATAAAACAGTCATTTTTAGGAATTTTTCCACCAAATTTTCAAAATAGGCTTTTTGAGAGTCCACCTTATGAACACTGACAGTGTCATTTCAGTAATCATTCCAGAAAGGTGATTTCATACAGTGGCTGTGAAATCACACTTTGGGCCTGAGTAACGCCATGACAGTGACAGCATTCATGAGAAGGGGTCCCAAAAACCCCATGTTGAAAATTTGGTGCAAAAATTCCAAAAAATGCCTGAGATATGCAATAAAGTTGAAAAAACCCTATAAATCCCATTATACAGCTTACCGACATTTCCTCAGTTCGTGGTTGGCTTTGAATAGTGCAGACGTGTTCCCGGTCCGCCGAAGATCGTCGCGCCAGCTCAGGAGGTAAGAAGTATGGAGTGAGGTGGGGAGGCAGGGTGCACAGTGGGTGGGCACGGGTGGGGAGACGACACAGCGGGGGACTGTTTTGATTTTCAGGTTTGGTTTTTATTACAATGGCGCAGGATGTTTGCCACGCTGGGGTGGGCTCCCAGCGTGGCAGAAGAATGGCTGGGGGGGTGTGGAGCTGACAGGGGATTGGGCACCCCCATCGGCCATGGCATCTGTTGCCACGCTGGGGTGGGCTCCCAGCATGGCACCCTGTACTGGGGGGGACACAGTGGAGCCAACGGGGGATTGGGCACCCCCGTCCACTATACGACGTGTAGCCACGCTGGGGTGGGCACCCAGCGTGGCATATGAAACTGTGTTTCGGGGGGCGCAGCACAGCCAATGGGGGATTGGGCACCCCGTCAGCTATACAGTGTGTGCGTTGGGGGGGCAGCACGCAGCATGCATGCATGTGTTTGTGTGTGTGTGTGTGTAGGGGGAGCGTGCATGAGCAGGCGATATCTGATTGCTGCTCACTGAAGCGTAGCTCCCCCTTTCAACTGTAAGCCACTGCATTTTGGAGCTGTCATAGACAGCTCCAGCAGGCATTGGAGAACTGCGGCCGTGCCTTTAAATACACTGACTGAATTGGAAGAGGGCTGACACACCTCTGAAAACTCTGATGATGGCACTATGTTTCTTGTACATGCGTGCAAGCAAACATAAAAAGAGGTGAGCAAGAACAAGGGGGCACAATTTGAAGATAGAGGGGAAGCGGATCAGAGGTAATGTAAGAAAGTACTTTTTCACAGAGAGGGTTGTAGATGCATAGAATGGCCTTCCAGATCAGGTTGTGGAGTCAAAAACAGTGGTTGAATTCAAGCATGCATGGGACAGCCATAAGGCAATTCTGGGGGGTGGGGGTAGAAAGAAGTAGGCTGCTGGTTAACCAGGATCTGCAGCTTATCCATTAGGTAGGGAAATGGGCAGACTGGGTGGGCCAAGCAGTCCTTATGTGCCATCAGATTCTATGTTTCTATAGCGCAGGCCTAGAGCCATTCCAGGTAACCCCTGTGCTGCAAAACTTGCAATATCTCAGTAACCCTAGGAACTTTGGAAAAAATTCCACTGCAGTTGTATTCATGACCTGGTCACCTCCATGCATGCTTATCATGGTGTACTAAGCTGCACTTTACGAAAAATCCATATCTCAAACCCGTTTTGAGATATAGGAGCTGAAAGGCACCATGACCACCACAATGTTATCGTATGGGAAAATTTGCAACTTTGGAGTGCTGTAACTATGGAACCAGTGTACATTTCTTCACCAAACCAGCAAAAGGCACATCTGTGGGGCTAAGGCTTGCCTCCCTGTAAATTTCAGCCCAAATGTCCTAAATGTTTTTTTGCTATGAAGTGGTAAAGAAACTATTTTTGGGGGGCTATTTACCTGTGGAACCTTTGCAAAAGTTCCTTGGGCTTTAGCAAAAGTACCATTAGTGTAGCTGGGGGAGCTTTCAAAAAAGTACTGTGGTGCTTTCACAAAATTCCTTCCATTTCAGATGCGGGACTTTCACGAAAGTTCTGCAGTTAAGATGGCAGAAAATTAAAAAAAACGTATTTCCAGGCATCGCAGCAAAAAAGTAAAGCCAGGGTCATGTTCCTAGGGTCCTGATTAGAGAAACCCAACTGCTGGTGTTTACTAAAGGGCCTTATTTTTTGAACTACAATGTTTTTTCTTCCTCACTAACTGAAAACAAGATGGTGGCAGCACAAAAGTACTAAACCCATTTGTGGCAGTAAATAGTGCTTTCGCGAAAGCAAAAAGTCAAGTGCTTTTGAGCATATCTTTTTTCCCATAGGTTACAATGGGAAACTTTAAACTTTAATAACGTTTGAATAGATTAATACTTTTTCACCAAACCTTCAAAAGACACTTCCCTGACACATTCCCCATATATCCTGAAAATGTCAGACCAGACAGACAAATGGTTTGGGCTGTATAGACAAGCAAAGAATCAGCCAAAAAGTTAGTATTTTTCACCCTTTTTGACACTTCACAGCTCTGCAACAGCAAATCCAGCTGGAATTAAACTTGCCATATCCAAAGATCTATGGTACCAGACCACGCATGGAAAGTTTCAGGCAAATCGGTCAAAAGGTTGCAACATTATTAAAGTGCAAAATTTGAGAATTAACATTAAGGTGCTTACTCAACCCTAACTAAACTAAAGTGGCACTACCGCCACTACAGTTGGGAGCTGGTAAACAGTTAATGCTATCCAAATTTTACACCTTAATAACATTGCAACTGTTCAATGGATTTGCACAAAATTTGGCAAGCTGTGTCCCATGTGGTAGTTCTCTTGATGCACCAAGTTTTGTTTTGATTGGATGTGCAGATTTTGTGCAGCGCATAGTGAAAAAAGTGTGGTTTTCGTTTTTTCTCCCATTTTTTCTGATCATGCTGTGTGCAAACCATTTGAAATTTTGGCCTGCAATTGTTAGGGTAGAATGAGCTTGCCCCAAAAGAACAAGCCAGTGTTGGTTTGGTGAAAATATATTAATCCATTCCAAAGTTATTCCATTTTGAAATTTCAGGTTCTGAGCATACTCAGTTCAGCCTTTTGGATAGCTGCACAGTTGCAAACAAGAAGTTAGCCTCATGAACAGGGATTTTTGCAGTTCACAAATGGGCATCTCTATTCATATGAAAAATGCTTTTTCGCAAGCCACCATCTTGTTTTCAAGTTTCTTCAAATACAAAACATTGTAACTTGCCACAGGGATGTCTTCTGTAGAGACTGAAGTATGGGTTTTGTTCAAGGTGATACCCTCTACAAACCCATGGCTTTGGTTCTGTTTAGTTTTGTCAAAAAACAGCCATTTTTAAGTTTGAAAATCCTTATTCATCATTTGCTTCTGATCCCTTTTCATAAGGTGTCAAAATCCTTGTTTGTGACCCGATCCCCTATTCGTGAGCTGTCAAAATCCCCATTCATGAGATGATGACCAGATGGCCCTATCTCACAAACAGGGATTGGCTCATGAACTGGGACTTTGACATCTCATGAATGGGGATTTTGACAGCTCACGAACTTGGATTATAAAAAAAAATCCTGTTCATGAGCTGTCAAAATCCCCGGTTGTGAGCCAGTCCCCATTCATGATCTGTCAAACTCTCCATTCGTAAGATGACGACCAGATGGCCCTATCTCATGAACAGGGATTGACTCACGATCAGGGATTCTGACACCTCACGAATGGGGATTTTGACAGCTCATGAACAAGGATTTTAAAAAGTTTGCAAGGTCACTGCTTAGAAATAGATAGGACTTTTGGCTTGAAATTTGCAGGGTACAAAAGAGGTGTTCAACTTATGCTGGTTTGGTGTAAAAATGTGCATCGGTTCCATAGCCATTCCAAAGCTGAGAAATTTCCCATAGAATAAAATTGTGGTGAACACAGTGCCTTTCGGTGCCTATATCATAAAAAAGCTTTAAGACATGGATTTTTTGCTAAATGCAGTTTAGTACACCTTTAGGTGTACTAAGCATGCATGCAGGTTACCAGTCCATGATTACAACTGCTGTGGAATGTTTTCCAAGGCTGCTACAGTTATTGAGATATTGCACCATTTGCAGCACAGGGGTTACTTGGAATGTGTCTAGGTCTGCGCTACATCTCTATAATTATAGGTAGGTGGGAGCAACCACATATGGATAACATTATGCAGTAATGGGACTGCTGGGTCATCCCTTATGCAATAATGGGAGCACAGGGCCTTCCCAAAAGTATATAAGGGTAAGATTACAGTTTCTCAAAAAGTAAGGAAATTATTTGCAAAAAACTTTGTTAATCCATCAGTTACGGTTGAGGTGACAAAAGTAGGGAAATGAGGCATTAGGGTTGAGACTCTAATAACCCTAACCTACCACCCCCCACCTCCACCTTCCACAGACCAGCAGGGCATGGGGTGTGTTTTGGGGTCATCGGGCCTAACTCTAGTCTCACCCCATTCTCCTATACTCTACCATGTCAGCTTTCTTGCACATGGAATGGGGTGAGAGTTAGAACTGATGACCCCAAGGCACACCCCATGCCCTGCTGGTCTGTGGAGGGAGGGGTGGGGTTGGTAGTAGGCAGGGCGGTGTAAGGGTCTCAACCTCTAATGCCTCATTGCCATACCTTTGTCACTTCAACCCTAACTGATGCATTAATGATATATATATATATATATATATATATATATATGGACTATTATATAAGAAAATTAAAATATGATTGAGGATGCCATTATTATACACATTAAATTGAATATGCTATTAAGGGGAAAACACTGTATGAATAAAGATGCTTGATAAAGTATTACTAATGGGCCTGCTATTACCGGTTTGAAATGATGAAGAAGTCTTACATTCAGGGTCTAACACAGTAATAATAAGTAGGGAAATTCAGTTAAATAGAATAGAAAGATTTGTACTTATTTTATTAAAACAAAACTTGAAGGGTAGTCTGTTAAGTTCCTTTAATTGTAAGTGCAGTGATGTTACTTGAACTGTAGTTTTACATCTTAACAAGAGAATCTATTTTGGAATTTTGCACACTGAATAATATTGTGTATACTCAGTATGTATTGTGTTATGTGTTGTGTGTTGTCTAAAATATGCATTGTCCTTCCTATATTGTTTATGTCCACAGGCATGGCTGAAAATGGTTCACTGATCCAGTCCACTTTCCTGGTTAAATTAAATAAATAAATATAAACACATGAGGGCCTAACAGCACTGTTCATTATATGTAAAATTTAAATGGATTTCAACTGGAACAAAACTTAATTTGATACTCAGAAAGTGTGATATTTATAGAATTCTACAATGCAACAAAAAGCCGCCCCAATGGCTGGGTGTGCTGCAGAGACCACTGAAGCTACATAAACAACTCACGCACCACCCACTGTGGAGAAAGCAAAATAAGCTCACATCACATTAAAGTGAATTGTAAATAAAAAGTTTATTTAATACATTTACCAGAGCATAAAACAGACCCTCAAATCCAAACAGGAGCACATACAGGGACCCGTAAAGCCTCCTACCGGTTTCTGCTCAGAGCGTCATCACTCTCTGATGGTCCCTCTGTGTGCTCCTGTTTGGATTTGAGGGTCTGTTTTATGCTTTGGTAAATGTATTAAATAAACGTTTTATTTGCAATTCTGTTTAATGTGATACAAGTTTATTTTTCTCCATAATAATATTGCTCTAGTTATTACAAATTCTGCCAATGAAACTGGTAAGTTATCTGTATGAATTTTTGAATAAAAAATAAAATACTGCACCTAATCTTTAAGCTCAAATAAGCAAATATTTATTAATTTACCAATATTTACAACGGCGATGGGCCAGTCATACTTCTTTTACATAGGTCCAAACATTTGGAAAAGTCTGCTAAATCACCTGAGCAGGAAGTATAGTTTCAAAGAGTTTAAAATGGGTTTGAAGGGATTCTTAAAGATGATGTTCGTTGAAATTTACAGAAATTAAACTGTCAACATCATTCATTAAATATTGTTATAACAACAGTGTCTGCCTAGTGTTTTATATGAAAATCTATCATTTCATATCATTTATAGTTATTTATTGTGTGGTCTGCTTCAGCAACACTGCTAGATGCGGAGACTTTCTGTTCCCTGTGGTAGTCGACATGTCTCCGCCCTGGTGATGTCATTTGGGGGACTATGCTCTTTCTTCAATACATAAGATAGGGAGACTGTCACATTGCTGAGGTCTGTAAAGACTTATTCCTTGCACTGTGCCTGTTGCAAGGATCTGAAAGCTGTTTGATTGTGGTAGTGTCATGCCCACTGCCAGTAATGCACAATAACAGTCTAAATTTCATTTTTTAACCTGTTCAGAAGTCAGGGAGTGTAGAACATTGATGTTAAAGTGATATTAGAAGGTTCTCCAAGTGCCTTTTTCACATAGTATGCCATTGCCAGCCATGCTTCAGATGTTGAAGATGCAGTTTATTTTGTAAAAGAAGCTGTCACTGCCATATTATTGCTATGTTTTATCAGCAGTTTGTTTCTGGATGCCTTCCAGTTTCTCTGTGTGACCACACTCCCAGAATGATGTCATACAAGGGAGCTGTCAATGTTTTACATACAGCAACAAGGAATTATGTGTAATTTATAATGTTGACTTAAATGTGCCTTACTCAGAAGTACAGTCTCATATGTTGCTAGTGGTAAGCACCTAATATGTAAATGTCCATAGCAAGGCATTGTGGGTACAATAAGAAGCTGATTTCCAAGTTCCTTACTGTGAGGTGCAGTCTTGTATTTCTATAGTGGCGTCAACAATATAAGCTCTTGCATGTATATTTTCAAAACAAGGCATTGTGCATACCATATCTAGCTTTAAGACTTCTTTACTGAGAGATGTAGTCTCCTATTTCTGTAGTGAGCACAGAAATATAATGATGCTATGATGCCAGTTTGACAACACTTTCATTGACCAGCACCACAGCGACGGCATTTATGTCAGCAGCAAGTTGCGGTTGACATAAACCCCTATTGTCTCCTAGTCCATGTTTCTACTGGAGGGCTTCACCCCCAAACCAGAGCCCCCTGCACCTCTGTTCTTATTATAATCAACTCCAAGTAGGAGTTGATTCAGGGAAGGGGTACAGGACTAGGAGACAGTGCGACACTGTTACAGGTGCAACAACACAGTGACCTGTCAATGAACTGTCGATTTTGTTGACAGTGATGTAGGTCACTGTGTTGGTGTCGTGGACCATGGCACATACCAAAAATAATAGCCTGCATACTAATTTACATAGTGAGGCATTGTGGGTACACTAGAATACACTCCTACAGGTTACTTCTCCCATTTTCTATGGCAAACCTCAATAAGTCACTTTAAAATGATCTTTTTACCAGAGCTAGCACATCCATCCCTAGTAGTAATTAGTGCAGATAAGGTCCCTATTAAATCTAAATTATTGTAAAGCAGACACTGACAAACAGCAGTGAAGTTACCAGCATTGTATTACTAGCAGCAATACAACTTTCTAACAGGCACAGTTAAGTACCACCCCAAATGGCATCAGTAGCCTGGAGACATGAAGGCTAAACATCCAGCAACCTTGGGAAAATGGACCACAACAAAAAGACATTTAAAATGCATTAATTTGTTGACTTTTGTTACAAAACCTGGAACACACATAGGTTTCATAGCAGTGTTTATTCAATGGTGCTGCCTCTTTTAGTTTTAAAAACCTTTGCATATGAACTTTAAGAGGGAAAGTTGTGGCTTGACAAAGTCATGAAGGCAGTTCCAGGAATTTCCTCATAGACATTGCATGTCAATGTGCTATTTTTCTTCTTATTACTGCAGATGGAAGTAATGTCCTCTATACAGCATTATTGCCTAATAGTTTTATTCTTGTATTATTAATATCAATGTTATCCATGCTCAAAAATATTCTTGGAAAAAAAAATAGTACATATGCCACAGTTGGAGTTTATTCTAGATCATGGCCTCCACATGGATGCACAATACAGTTTCTGCCTGAACCACTCAATCAGTATTGCTCTGCTCAAAGTAATGAATGAGCTTGTTTAACTACCCAGGATGAAGGACACCTTGCCAATGCCATCTTCAATTGATTGCACCAAGGCCCAGGAAACAGTAAGTCATGACCTTCTCTTTTAAAGCAACATGACTTTGGTTTAACTCACATGCCCCTGTCCTGGTTGACAAATTGCCTTTCAAGCTTATCTCAGATCATTAAATTCAACAGAGTAACTTCTCTTCCAAATCCATTCAACTTTGTCATCTCACTGGGGTCCATTCTTGATCCACTTTCCTTCAATCTGTTCATAAATGACTTACCTACTTTTTGCACAAACCTCCCACCTTTATCAACCTTTATACAGATGATACAGTAATATTTTCATTTATTTAATTCACAAGGAAAAAACTCTGCTGACCAAGATCATTTACAAAGAGGTCCTGGGTATGTGCTATCTACCAAAACTGAGTCAGTCTCTGAATTAAATAACACTCTGAAAGCTGCACTTTATTCACTGAAACTCAGACTTCAACGAAAACAAACTACCTGCTATTGAACAACTTAACAATAAAAAGTCATGCTGTTCAATGAAAGAACAGTGCCTTCCATGTGGCTACAAGTCATACCAACAACAAGGCCACCACTAGAAAATGTTCAGTATTTTAAAACACCTGGGTTTCTGGCTCAGTACTAAATTTTCCTATACAGAACATATACTGTAAATAAATATGTAAGAAATGCATGTCAGAAGTTAGAGCTCCTTAGTTACAACAAAAGCTGGACTAACCGAAGAACTCAAAACTTGCTCCTAAGGCAATCACTCATACTATCACTAGACAATGGTAGTAAAATCTATAGATTTGCTAATATCACAGCTTTACCCAAAACTGGCATTGCTTACAGTAGCATGTGCAGATTTACATTAGACTGTGACAAAACACCTCACCACTGCTTCACTTATAGTAGCCTTAAAGTTTTTTCCCTTGAAAAACAATAAGACCCCAATGAACAATTACAACATTCAAGAAAATGCATGATCTTTTATCTAAAGCTGTTACAGCTAAGATATGAGCACTCACTTCACCTCCCCCCCATAGCCTATCTAAGTAGACTGCTAGTCAAACTACATCAGAAGTGCCAACCAGTTTATTTTTCTGGTAAGCAAACAAAAACAAATTGAGTTTTAATAATCCCTCCTACTCCTGCTGTGAATTATTTAATGGATTTATTTTCAATTTGACCCATAGCTCGTATGCCGATGCCGCAGTGACATTTCAAAAATGAAGTACATTACAGTGGCAAGTCTCTGTTGCTACTGTAATATACCCACAGGACCCCATCACTGCTTTCTCTAGGTTTTGCCCCCTTCCTGAATCAACTCCAGCTTGGAGTTGATAATCCTAAAAACAGTTTCTCAATGGATTTATGTTGACTGCAACTTGCAGTCGACATAAATCTGCACTGTACTATTGCATCAAAATAAAGTTGTTGCTGCAGTGTCATGGTTCCCCCACAACTGACCTCAGACAGGGATATCAGGAAATTCACATAAACTGCAATCTCCCAGGTGACAGTGCAATGGCCTCCCACCTCACCACAGTGCCAACCATGCCGGGAAATTCTAGATACATTATCAGACTTTACCAAATTTAAATATTCTGATGTTACCATTACAAATCCCAAGCAGTCCATTGTTTGCAAAAGTAAAGGTATTTTAGAATTTATTGGGCAGACATTTTGCACCAACAGATGTTCTCCAAACCTGTACTATGACCTTTTGCTGTGCCGTTAAACGCTTCATGAACCTGAACTAAAGTGTGCCTTATCCACAACTGAAGGGGTAGAATGTTATAGAGTCAGAGATA
Organism: Neoceratodus forsteri; assembly: GCA_016271365.2. Classification (NCBI taxonomy): domain Eukaryota; kingdom Metazoa; phylum Chordata; order Ceratodontiformes; family Ceratodontidae; genus Neoceratodus; species Neoceratodus forsteri. Next base: position 431,475,340 of record CM057450.1, on the reverse strand, counting down.
ACATCTGACTAGAAAACAAATCCATTAAATAATCCACACCAGGAATAGGAAGGATTACTAAAACTCAGTTTAGGGTTTTGTTTTTTTGCTTAGCAAGAAAATAGTCACCATATAATTGTTTTCAATAATTTTTTTTTTCTGGAAAAAACTTCAATATACCCATTTTTCTTTTCATTTTCTTTTATTCCTGAGCTAACATACAGGATTTGAGGTTTTTAAAACTTCCTGTTCCTGTCCCATGCCCACCATGGCAAAATTAAATATCCTGATGTGGTGCTGTACTTCTTACTATCAGAAAAATGTGGCAACATCATCATAATACATCCATAGTATGACTATGGTAGGTACATCAAACAGGTAACCTCAATGAAAGAGATTTGTTTAAAAATTGCAGATAGCAGCCATCTTTAATGAGATCCATCATTAATAAAAAAAATGCTTTTAAAGCTGTTTTAAAAATATATGAGAAAACTAAAACTACATGGAGTACGAACTCTAACTATATGATAACTTTTATTTTTACTGAATAACAAATACTGCTGCTTGAACTCATTTACAGGGATCATCCTGGCTTCAAAGAGAGAAAACAACAACAAAAATTGACACAAGACATATTGTAAAATTAGTACATGTTATAAATGAATGTATTTATTTTATTCAAAACATTTAGAATTTTATACATCAAAATAACATAATTTAGCTACTTTCCATACACTAAGCCAAAGTAAGGAAGATGGCAAATTTACTGGTGTTGTGAATGCTGTGGAGGAGCAGAGCAGCAAAATACTGTAATTTTAGGCTTGACTGTGTTTCTCAGCAGGTGTGCCATCATTCCCTATAACACAACTCCCTAAATTACTTGAAGGTATTACTCTGAGCCTATTCTGCTCTGTAAAACATTTATGTTTTGTTTTACCCTCTCCCTCTGTACCTGCAGTTTTGCAACTTACTGTACAGTAAGGTCAGAGGAGTGGCTCAAGAATCAAATCATCACAGGTACCAGTGGAGCATGGACCTAAGCCTTCATGTGTGAATTGGGGCCATTGGTGGAGATGGAGCTGAACAGTGGGACTGGAGGAGGATTTGGAGGATGTGGCGGGAAGTTGTGGTCGAGGAGGAGTACAGACATGCTTGGTGCCTGAGTTCCAAGTGAAAGTAGTCTGAGTTTCTTGTGGTTTAAAGAAAACTGGGAAATCAGGAAGGTAATAGTGCTCAGACAAGGCAGAACTGCTTTCTACTAAGTGCACCCCAGTGGTAAAAAAAACTTTTTTTATAACTAATTTGTCCTGCTTTGAAGAAACTTTGGCTGCAGTACTCTCTGCTTACAGTACCTTTAGCAGTAAAACCTTTTGCTTCACATGTGAAGATTTGAATGAAAAAGGAAGAGACTCAGAAGAACTGCAAGGGTTAACCTGATGAGCATTTTAGGTTTCAACTAGCAGTCCTAGTGTGTATTCCTTTCTATGAAAATGTGGTCTTTCATCATATTTTCATTGTTAAGAAACAATTTAAACTATATTTTTAAATTCAGGAAACACCCAGTCAAATAGCTTACAAAAGGGTGAAGCCAGGCTGATGGGTTGATGCACCCTGACGTTACATGTTTTCAGGAAAAAAGCAGACTGTATGAACCTGTTCAGTAGGAGTCTGCACCTAATGACTGTGAGAGCAACATGCTGGCAAGGTGTTCCTGTGCTCTCTTTTCTTGGAAACTGGAACAATTATATTTTTTCTTAAGAAAGCTAATATTCAGTTCTTGGCAGTAACTTGATTCTATGAAATAATTCAGCAGTTTACAAGATGGTTTTGTTTTGGATGGTGCACATTTAAGTTTTCGTTCTACCCTTTTTCCAGTTGGCCACTAGTTCTTGTTTTACTTCATCCATATTTTACACCTGATTTAAAGCTTGAAATTTATGATTACTGCCTGAAATGAAAAATGTTGGCCTAAAATAAAAGGGGTGCAAATATAGTGACCCAGCTTTGTTTTTTTTTCTTTTATATATCTTTAGAAGATAATTGTGCTAAAAGCTGGGCTAATATTCTATAGTAATACTCAGATATTACTTTCAGGTATATCCCACTGACCCCACAGTGGTATTTGTCACTGGCAAAATAAAGTACAATCAAACAGAGAACCCTAGCCAGAATATAACCTAGAGTTCTTCTAAAGGCTAATGCAAAGAAGAAAACTTGAAATAATTGCAACATATTACATCATTGCTATTTTGTTAATCTGTCTTTTAGATGTGTTTTCCTTTTTGAAGTTTTGATTACTTTTCTGTTAAAACCATTCTACCTTTATGAAACAGAGTGGAACAATGGCATAAAGTGGTATGTTGCTCAGAAATGACAACGTGGTTAACTGTAAACCTGCCAGTTAAAGACAAAGAAAATAATTTACTAAAGCAACCTCAGTTATATAAATTAAGGAAACACTAATCAAAACCCTGAGTTCATCATCTCCAAAAATAACATTTGGGTGGGATTACAGAGGAGGAATGTAATTATCTATTATATTTAATGAAACACTTGGAAACCCAGTTGAGCCATGACTGAATACTGTAAGTCCATATCCTAGCTAGGACAATTAAAAGAGAGGTATAAGCTTCAAGAAAAATATGGATAGCTGAATTAAAGCAGAAGGAAGGAGAAATGACCAACATGAAAAACGCAGACTTGGCTATAAATATAGACTCCATGGAAGTCCCAGAGGATAACGCTTGCAGAAAATCCAGAAACAAATTACTGTATCTCTCAGAATGTGATGTGTTTTTAATGCCATAAATTAATAATGTCAAATCTGATCCCTCCTGAAAAGAGCAATATATTACTTTTGCTTGGCAAATACTTCAATTAAGTAGCCACCAATAAAAAAGAAAGTTCACACAAATGTTTCTGATAAGCAGGTTACCCCTCTTTGAAGTAGTTTGCTGTCAATTGAACACATTAATTGGAAAAAAAAACCTTCAAGATATCAACATTGCCCTACTTCAAAATAACTTTCTGTATAAGAAATACTAGCTGCAATAAAAAACAGAACAAGCATGTGAAGATGTGAAGGAGTCTATACAACCTTCACCTGGGGGACACCCTTTCCACTAAGATACTAGCAGAAGAACAGGGTGAATTTAGGGCCAAGCTCTGCTGATTTGTGGCCTGGCACTTTAAAGGAAAATTAGAACCTCATTTCTTGCCAGTTCAAATTTGGACACTCACCACCATGTGTAAAAGGACACCAACAGAACTGAAAGTTGAACTTCATTGTCTTATATTATTAAAAGACAATCCATTGTGACCATGAGACAAGCACTAAGTGCCCACCTGAAGTGTTTTGGACCACTGTCCTTTATCAATGGGTAAAGTAGTAAAATAAACAAACATCTTAAATAGTTGAAACCAAACTGACTTTATAATGACATCACACACAAAGATTTAAAATGATTGGACCAGAACAAATTGACGCGAGTAAAAATCAATTAAAACATAATTAGAATATCTGGAAATTGGTTAACATCAGTTATAACAGAATCTGGCTAGAGCTGATAGGGCTGCAGCTGAGGAATTTGAGGTAAAAATATTGTAAATTACCAAAATTACAAGCCTGCATTTGCAAAATGTAACACAGGCTTATACATGTGTTGTCTAGTAATATTTTTACACCAAATTTTCAACATAGCCTTGTTATGACCCTGCCTCATGAAGATGGACAGACACATTGTTCAACTCTGGCTAAAAGGTGATTTTGCACAGGAACTGCAAAATCAACTTTCAGGATGCCAAAACACATTTTGGGCAGGAGTTGAAAAATGGCAGCTGTCACATTCATGAGGTGCTATAGAGAAATGGCTATGTTGAAAATTTTGGGGTAAAAATATTAAATATTAACAAACTCATGAGCCTGAATTCAAAAAAATCAGTGTAGGCTCCTAACTTTGTTGTTTTTTTAATATTTTTTATACCAAATTTCCAACATAGCCTTCTTATGACCTCACCTCAAGAAGACGAGCAGAGGACATTTTCAACTCCTGGCCTAAAGGTGATTTCATGCAGGCACCAAAAAAATCACCTTTCGGGATATAAAATAAAATATTGGCCAGAATTTGAAAAATAATAGCTGTCACATTCATGAGGTGCTGTAAAGATTTGGCTATATTGTAAAGCTGGGGTAAAAATATTGAAAAGTACCAACGTTATGAGCATGCATTCACAAAATTCAATGTAGGCTCATAACATAATTGTTTTTAACATTTTTGCACCAGATTTTCAGCATAGCCTTCTTATGACCACATCTCATAAACAAGAGCAGACAAAATGTTTAACTGGTGCCTGAAAGGAGATTTCATGCAGGGACCATTAAATCACCTTTCAGGACAGTTCTGCCTAATGACAGTGACATTGCTCATGAGATGGGGTCCCAAAGAAGGCATGCTGAAAATGTGAGCCACAAAACTTTAAAAATGCCCAAGTTACAGCACTAAGTTCAGAACCACATTGCAATACATTTGAACTGTATACTTGTGTCTTCAGTTTGCAGTCTGGCTTTGAAGAGTGAAGACATGTCTGTGGTTCAGGCAGGATTATGACTTTAGACCCCAATAGGTAAGTAAAGTTTGGGGTAGTGGAGCTGAGTGGGAGGGGTTGGGTGGGGGTAAGGAATGGCTGCAAAAGACATTGGTGGACCTTTTTATTTTACAGGTAAAAAAGGACAGAGGATCCCGATCGTGACACTGGGGACTGAGCACCCCCAGTGTCACAGTTATTCTGGGGTGTGTGGGGTAGTGGGTGCTGACTGAGAGGGAGGGTTGGGTGGGGAGAAAAATCATTAGGTGAGAACATGAGCATGACACTGCAGGACTGGGCACTTCCAGTGTCATTTCTATGTTTCTGGGGTGGGGTGGGGTAGAGTGGTGGGTGTTGAGAGGGAGGGTCAGGTGGGAGGAATTTTCATAATATAAAAAATTTAAATAAATAAAATAGACGGTCACAGTGGCCCACTCCACCATGACCAAGATGGGCACCGCATGCTACTGCACATGCACAACTGCTAGTGAATGTGCAGTAGAGTGCGGCAGCCATCTTGGACATGATGGAGTGTGCCATGTTCTGCTGTGACCACCGGCACTGTAAAATAGTGCAGTGCTGCACTGGTAGGGATAACATGGGTGGACTGCTTCACGGATGTAGAGGCGACTGTGACCCAAGTCCAACATGTTGTTCATTACGAAGGAATGTGAAGTCCCTTTTTCTCATAGCAAAATGTCTGCAGGGCTTTACCCACTGCAGCTCTAAAAAGGATCTCAGAAATTCTGCAATCTGATTGGCTGTAAGGATTCTGACAGCCTTACATTAATCTCTGTTACACTGTCATGTACAGCCTGATCATCATGGCACGTGAATTCTTCCTGCTAATATTCCATCTTGTAGCACTTCTGAATGAGGGTAATAATGCATTTTGATTCTGAACCAGCATTCTTAAACTATTGGTGGAAGAACTATTTCATTAAAAATCACCCTTTTAATGAGGGGAAAACATTCATAAAGTACACGTTTAACACTTTTCTTTTGGAATAATTTTTATAACAGCAATAAGGCACTCTCAGGAGTTAGATTAACAGTCAGTTAATCACCCCTAGGGGAAAATGGCATTCAGTTGTGCCTCATGGCACATTGCACCCCTTGTGGGTGATTAACAGACTGTTACTCTAACCCCATGGTCATGCCTTGTTGCTTAATAAATTCCATGTTGGGGAAACATAAACAGAGAATGTGTTTTTAAATCTAACTCATTTTCTGTATTCCACCCCCTCCTTATCAATGTTCCCCATTCTCTTGTTATGTTTCCCCAACATGAGATTTATTGGTGTTAACAAACTTACAGAAATTCTATTCATGTTTTTAATTGATTAATACTCAATTTATTCTGCTCCAGTCATTTTAAATCTTTGTGTGTGATGACATTATACTGTCAGTTTGGTTTCAACTATTTAAGATGTCCATTTGTTTTATTGCCTTAGCCTTTAATTAAAGACAGTGGTCCCAAAATATGTCAGGTGGGCACTTAGTGCTTTTCTGTTGGTCACAATGCATTGTCTGTTAATAAAATAAGACAACAAAGTTCAACTTTCTGTTCTGTTGGTGTCATTTTATATATGGTGGTGAGTGCCCGAACTTGAACTGGCAAAATTGTGTATATTCTTTGTGATCACCACCTCCTCAGTGCACACATTTGTTGTTTTTACCATCATAGCTTGTAAATTTTGTTTCAATGTCAACAGACAACTCTTTTTGTGTAGCTGTTACGGATATATATATATATATATATATATATATATATATATATTTATATATTTGTTTCAGTTTATTTTCGTTGTTCATATTAGTCCCTGTAACCGTCCTTGGGTCTCCATTTTTTGGTTGTAGAAATCTCACTGTTCCTGACAGCTACATTAGTATGTGAAAAAATGATGTGCCTGTACCCTTTAGACTCAATAGTACATCAGTCTGCTTAATTAGAATGTAAACAAAACAAATGGCAGCAAGGTGTGAAACACCTCATTTACCTTCAATTAGTTTTACACACTGTTTGAGTTGTAATGCAGAGTTTTTTCTTTTAATTGGTATTCAGTATGTGTGTTTCCAGAAAGCATTTCCAGGATATTTGTACTTTCAGCACAGAGGTACAAGGTATAAATGGGTGGTGACACATCATGCTCTCATATGCTAATGTAGCTCTCAAGGACAATGAGATTCAACAACCATAAAATGGAGCCCCCCACCCCTCCAGGATGGTTACAGGGGGGCTAGCATGAACAGTGAAAACAAACTAAAGCAAACATGTATATCCTTAACAGCTACAGGGAAAGTTGTCTGCTAACATGGGAACACATCAAATTTACAGGATATGAAGTTGTAATTTTTCTTTAAAGTCCATATGCACTGGTTGTATCCAGGCTTGCAAATCCCTGTTGGAAAGGGTGCAAATGAGCCTCACTTGGGATGCATAAGAAGGAAATCAAACAGACCAAGAAGGAGGATTTGAGGGCTTGGGGGGAAGCAGGGCTGCTGTGAACTGGAGAACTGAATAAAGCTAAAAAGTATTTTGTTTTGTATTTGTTCTGCTAAAGTAAGCTGATTTGAACCATTATTTTGGTTCTGATGTAAAGCAACTTTTTGTTTCATTGAACTTTGCTTAGAGTTTTTTTTTCTGAGGGTTCCCGCAAAAGTCTTGGCTTGCTACAATGCAGTTACTTGTGGTTGACTTAAGCGGTGGGATCAAACTTTCCCTTGTCTGATTACAGGTTAGATAGACTTGGACAAAGCACTGAAATGGCTAGCACAACAGCAAGCACAACAGGCCCAGATGCAAAGGGTCGAGATGACTCAGCAAATACAACTGCAGGTTCAGAAAGCACAACAGCTGGCACTGAAATACCAACAGCTGGCAGTGAAATACCAACAGCTGACACTGAAATACCAACAGCTGGCATTGAAATACCAACAGCTGGTACTGCAAAACCAACAGACTAAGAGAGACCAACAACTAGTGGAACAGGTCCAGATGCCAAGGGACTGTATGGCCCACCAAGCACAATTGCAGGTGCAGAGAGACCAGCCATAGGCACAACATCATGCACAGAGAAATCAGCAGCAGCAGGAATTTATGAAGTGGGTGCTGCAAATGCAGAGAAACTGTGCCCCAGCTCTAATGTACATGGAATCCAGTCACTGTAGAACTTCACCCCATGTTAACAAAAATGGGGCCTGAGGGCAACTCCATAGTCTACGTTATGACTTTTGAGAGAGTTGCCAGTACCACTGCCTGGCCATGAGAAAATTGTCCTACTCACATTGCACCATATCTGACTAGAGATGCACAAGCTGCTTATCAGTGCCTAGGTGATGCCACTGTTGGGGACTATGACCAGATAAAGTTCATTATTCTTGACCAGACTGTGATAAGTAAGTGAGCTATCAATGGAACTTTGGCACATATTGTCTTAAAGCTAAACCTGTCCCAGGGTGATGGCTCAAAAATTGAAAGATTTGACTACCCAGTGGTTGAAACCAGAGGTACACTCTATAGAGGGCATTTTGAATTTAATTGTGTTGGAGCAGTGCTGGAGCATTTTGCCAACTCGAGTTCGAGTTCGTGACTGGGTGAGTCATCTAAAGCAAACCACCTGGCTGCTGCTGTCAAGATCACAGAGCATTACTGGAAGTGGAGAGACCAGAGGCCACTAAGAGGAGTGGAACCCACAATTAACCTCAGGTGGTGACCTGGTGGGGACCCGATGGGAGGATCCCTATAAAAGAGGGAAGAAGGGACAATGGAGGGATGGGAATAAGTGTACTGGTATGTATAAGTGTTCAAGTGGTGAAATAATGGTTACCCCACCATGCCCAAAAGGTATAACCACAGGATCTAGAGTAATTTCCTCAATCCTAAGACCCAGGTCTTCAGTCCCTCAAATGGAGGGGCACAGGTCAACAACCTGATAGTAACATTATATATTTGTGCTGTGGTAAAGTGTGGAATATGCATTATTTTTGTGGCAGTATGGACTATGACTTTGCAGAATGTGAAGCTACGGACTACAACAGTGTAACCCCATTCCAACCATCCATATATAGTCCCAGTGCAAGTAGGGGACCAAACAGTTATGGTTCAGGTGGAGCCAGGTTGTGGGCAGGTATTGATTAAATAATCTGTTGTAGGATCCAGTTTAGGCCAATGGGAAGAACCCATAAAAATTCCTTTGTACATGGGGATACCTGCACATATCCCACAGCCCAAGTGTGATTAAAAGTGGGTAATTGGAAATGAATAATAAAGGTGGGGATTTCAAAAATAATACATTGGCCAGTGTCCTAGGCTGACATTGCAAAGGTTTTCATGCCATCTTGCAAAATAATTCTGAAAGTGTATACTCATGGGAGGAGGTAAACCTGGAGGTACTAGAACAAATATTTCCCTTCACTGATGCTGAACAATTTGGCCCAGAAGTGAAGCCCAAGAAGTCCCAGGGGCAGACATGGAGAAGGAAAACCAAGGGAACCTCTATGTCCAATGTTGTAGTGGTTCAGGACTGCAAGCTCCTGAGTTCAAGGAAGGTCAGAAGTGACTCCAATGAGGAACTGGCATCCACATCAATAGGAGGTCAGAAGATACTTCTGGGGGTCAGGTCAAATATGTTTCATAATTGGGTCAATATAATTTCTGAACAAAGAAATAATAAGGTTGTTAAAAATGCTTATCAGAACTTAGCTGTAGTAAATGGTAATGTGACATAAATAAAAGGCACAGCTATTTCCAAGATTTAAACTGAAAAATGACATTTTGTACAAGGTGGAGCAGGAAAAACAAATGAGAGCTGTACACTATCAACTTTTTGTTCCCCAGTCTGCATGAAGGGAGGTATTATGACTTGCTCATCCCATACCTAGTTTGGGTCACTTGGGCAAAGAGAAAACTAAGAAGATATTCCTGCCCATTTTTTTAAGGCCAGGTATATGGCAGGAAGTGGCAGACTCTTGTGCTTCCTGCCCTGAGTGTCAGCTGGTTGTCCCCAGAAGTATAAAGCAGGTCCCATTGATTCCTTTGCCCATAACAGATATTCCATTTGAAAAAAGTGGGGTGACATGGTGGGAACCCCAGTAAAAAGTTCAGCAAGGTATCAGTATATTATGGTTATAATGGATTACGCCACCCAATACCCTGAGGCTATTCCCATGCACTCCTCTACAGCTCAGTCAGTAGCCAAAGAATTGCTAAAGGTATTTTCCTAAGTTGGGCCATCAAAGGAGATAATAACTGATTGGGACACCAACTTTATGTCAAAGCTTGTGAGGGAGGTGTGTGCCTTACTGAAGGTTAAATCAATCTGGACATCAGTATAATACCCCCAGTTGAAAGATTTAACAAATCTTTAAAGGGTATGCTGTCTAAATTTGTTTCAGCTGAGGTAAGAAAACTGGGATGAACTGTTACCATATTTAATGTTTGCAATTTGGGAGGTGCCACAGTTGTCCATGGGCTTCTTGCCTTTTGATTTGTTGTAGGGCGACAACCTCGAGGGATGCTGGATCTCATAAAAGAGATACAGGAAAACAGGCTCATAGCAAATTAGAGAAAGACTGGACACAATTGGCAGTCTTACCAGAAAAACATATTCAAAGCACAGCAAACTCAGGCAGGCAGAACACTATAGCCAAGGGTCCAGGCTACAGGAGTTCAAACCTGGTGGATGAGTACTTCTTCTGCTCCCTAGCTAATTAGAGGATGCTGGAGGGAATGGAGGAGTGGTGAGCGTCTCAACAGATAAGTGCCAGAAGGGGTTGTGGAGATCTGAGTCCTGTATTGTTACTGGGGGATTATATACTAAAAAAACAAGCTAAATGTTTTAAAATGAAAATGAAACTGGGAATCAGAGACTGTTGGGAGGAGGGTGGAAGCACCAGTGAGTGGGCTGAGGGTGGGAGATCAGTGACCATTGCCCTGCACCATTGGAGGTCCTATGAGACCTCATGGCTGCAGCCAGCCAATAGTGTGGCTATAGTCCCTATATATTACCCCAGAGTCCAAGCAATCCCTCACATGAGCAACCCTTAAGTGTGTGAGTGCCACGAAGCAGGAGTGTGGTGTCTGTCCTAGTGACATCTATGGGCATCAGAAGGGTGTCTGCAAGGAGGACTGTAGGCCACAGGCCATGCTGGTCACAGTAGGGGACTACAGCTGAACTGGGTTGGCCTACATTGAACAAAGCAAGAAGGAGAGAGGCCTGGGGGTACATAACAAGGTGAAAAGGGGAAAGCGGCTGATCCCTGTCTTGGGTCAGGTGTCATTTGGAATAAAGAGAAAAGGCAGGAGGGGTTAGCAGATAAAAGTGGACTTGGTGGGGGGACTGTAAACTGCATTGACTGGGCAACAGCAGAGGCACATAGTTGGGGCTGGGATAGGCTGAAAAGGGAGGATGTGGGGTAATAGGAGCTGGTACAGGAGGCAGGATATTTGGGAAGGGTGGGGTGGGGGAACATGGATATGTACAGGAGCCAGGATAGTGAAAGGAGGTTGGTAAGCTGTAATGGATATGGGATTGTAGTCTTTCTGGGAACTGTGTGATGAGTAGGGGCTGTCCAGTGTGCAGGAGTCTGGATCAGATCAAGGCAGAAGTAAGAATGCTCAGATGGGAGCTGGACAGGATGGGGTGGGGAGATGGGGAAACAGAGCAGCAGAGGAAGGATAGAGAGGGATAGCCCTGGGGAAGGGGGACAGCAGGCATGGGTTGGGAGGAGGGAGGATACCATGATGTCCAATGAGATCTCCTCCTCAAAAACACTGGGGGACTGGTGTGAAGGAATGGCAGGTGGTAAGGGGAACTGGTGGAAGGGTAAGAGGAATAGCAGAAGAGGGAAAGGGAGAGAGTGAGAGAGGAGGTATGGGGTGGGATCTGATGTTGGGTGCCCGTATTGAACAGGTATACAACACTGACCAGTTTGGGAAGGGGAATCAGATGATGGGGTGGAAGGCTGAGGTGGGCCAGAGTCAAAGGCTGAAGGTAAGATGGGGGAGAGGTGAATAGTATGGGGAAGCAGTGAGAAGGGTAGAGTATAAGATGGGGAGAGGGAGAATCAGGGCAAAGGCAACAGAGGGAAAAGATGCAGCAAGCATGATTAGCAAGGGAAGAAGAAGATTAAGGGGGGATAAGTGAATCAGATGAGGGGAATAGTGGTGGAGGCAGCAGGAAGTTAGCAAGAGTGGATAGGGTGCAGCCAATTAGAGAGGTGGCTGGTGTAGTAGGAGAGCATATGAGAGTGGAAAACACACTTTCAAGGGATGGCAGGGTGGTAATCATTGGCAACTCCATAATTAAGGGTATTCAGTGGGGTAGGAGGGGGGACCCAAAAGCAAGAAGGATGGGGGTCTGTATATGCCGGTGGATAACATCGGGGAAAGTGGGACCCAAAATCAGGGAAGTTGTATGGGAGGCTGGTGGAAAACCAAACTTAGTCATCCACCTGGTGACCAATGACTTGGCAGGGGAAGAGGTGGAGGTGGTTCAGGGTAGGTTCAGAGAGTTAGCAAGGACCTGCAAGGAGATATTGAGCTCTTTGACCTTTTCAGAAGTGTTACAAGTCCCCAGAGGCAGCACAATCGGGGAAAGGAGGATAGAGGAATTTAATGAATGGCTGAGAAGCTGGTGCTGGGAGGAAGGGTTCAAATATATCAGGGCATGGGGCACATGGTTGGACAAAACACTTTACTCAGTAGATGGACTACACCTTAGTAGAGAGGGCTCTAAAGTACTGAAAGACAAACTAGGGGAACTACATATCCAACAAGCTGAGTTTAAACTGCTGAGGTGGGGGAGGTGGGCCAGCAGGTCCAGAGACTCCAGAATGAGGTAGTCAATAGACTCTCCCCTCCACACCAGCAGTATCAATTGGGAGGGTGGGTGTAGAGGGAAAGGGGAGCAAGTAATTATTGGGGTTGAGGGGGAAAGTATGGGAGGAGAGCAGGTAAGGCAAAGCTAAGAAGGAAAGTGAGGTAGCACTGAGTCAAGATGGAGGGTGGTGTCACTCAATGTTCGTAGTCCTGGTAACAAAATGGCAGACATGCACGCACTTTTAGCAGAGGGGAAGGTAGACATAGCAGCAATTACTGTGTCCTGGGCCACACCACATCATGACTGGGACCTCTCGATCCTGGATTACAAGTTATATGGAAGAGTCGGGAGGGAAGGAAAAGGAGGGGGTGGCGGCTTGTATCAGGGAGAAGGATAACATGCAGGAGAGAGGAGGCAGAAAAGGAGTGGGTGGAAACATTGTAGATTCAGCTGCAGACCAATAGAAGGAGAAAGGCAAGGTTGGGGGTGGTCTACAGACCACACAACCAGGAGGAGGAAGGAGACAGGGATCTGAGTTCACAATTGCTGGAAGCTGCAAGGAAGGGAGTGGTGGTAATGGTGGGAGACTCTAATCTGCCTAAGGTGGACTGAGGTATACTGCTATGTCCTGTACCAGGAGTCAGGTAATCCTGGGTGTGATACAGAGTGAGTTTCTGACTCAGGGCATCACTGAGCTGATCAGGGAAGGGGCAATCCTTGACCTAGTGTTCACTAATGGGGATCACATATAAGAGTTAGTGGTCAAGAAACCCCTGAAAGGTAGTGACAACAACACATTGTGGTTCAGATTGAATATGGGCAGGGAAAACATTCCCACTAAGACCAAAATCCTAGATTTCAGGAGGGTGGACTTCAGGAAAATGGGAGAAGTGCTAAGGAAGTACCTGGAGTGTGCTAAAGTGGTCATGGGGTGGACCAAAAATGGAACATCATCAAAGAAGCAAGATTAGCTGCCACAGCAGAGTGTGTTAGGCTAAAATGAAAGAAATCAGGGGCAAGGTCACCCATCTGGTTAAACCCTGTGGTTGCCTGGGTGGTGAGAGACGAGAGGTTGGCCTACAGGAGATACAGGAGGACTGCAAGTGAGGTGGATAAGGAGAACTATCTGAAGTTGGCCAAAGTGGCATGCAAGGCAGTGCAGCAGGCTAAAGCACAAAAAGAATTCCAAATAGCTGAAGGGATTGAGAAGGGAGAGAAGGCCTTCTTTCATTACATAAGTGATAAATGGGACAGGAAGGAAGGGACAGTTAGGTTAAAGAAAAGGGATGACTGGGTGGAAGAAGATGGGTGCAAGGCGGAAGCACAGAACGATTACTTCTGCTCAGTCTTCACTAGGGAAAAAAGATGGACTGGTGCCATCAGGGGAGGGCGGGAGGGCACAAACGTAGTGATAGAAATGGATAGAGTGAGGGAGGGGCTGCTAGCACTAAAGGCAGGCAAGGCCCAGGACTGGACAGCATGCATTCAAGGGTGCTAAGAAAGCTGGCAGAGGAGCTTATGGGGCTAATGGCAGGCACTTTCAATAGCTCCCTGGATTCAGGCATGGTGCCACAGGACTGGTGAATGGCACATATGGTGCCTCTCCACAAAAGCGGTCCCAGGGATGGCCCGGGGAACTACAGGCCAGTCAGTCTGACCTCAATCATGTGCAAGCTCATGGAAAACATATGCAAGGAGAGGCAGTAAGGTACATGGAAGAGAACAGTCTCAAGGATGAGAAGCAGCATGGATCTGTTGGAAGAAGATCATGCCAAATGAACCTGATTGACTTCTTTGACTGGGTCACCAAGGCAGTCATGAGGGGCCAAACAGTAGACATCCTGTACCTGGACTTCAGCAGGCCTTCAAGTCTGTGCCCCACAAGAGGTTGATCAGGAAACTGGCTGATCTCAGGGTTGGAGAGAAAGTGACCAGGTGGGTAGAAAGTTGGCTAAGAGGCAGGACCCAGACAGTGATGGTGGGGAAGAGTTATCCCGCACGAGGGAAGTCACCAGCGGGGTCTTGCAGGGCTCGATTCCAAAGCTGGTGTTCTTAAATGTCTTTGTCAATTATACCATGGAGGGCATTAAGGGCAAAAAGTGCCTGTCTGTGGATAACACCAAATTCTGTGGGAGTGTGGACATAGTAGAAGGGATACAAGACTTGAAAGCCCTCAGAAACCTTAACAGATGGTCAGGGATCTGGCAACTTGACTTCAATGCCAAGAAATGCAAAGTGATGCACATTGGAGTCAGCAACCTAAGGACCAACTACTACATGGGGGAGGGGGTCCAAGTAGAAGCAATGGAAGAGGAAAAAGATCTGGGAGTAATAACTAGCAACCTGAAACACTCATTGCACTGCAAAATGGCAGCAGCAAAAGTCAACAGGATGTTGGGGGTGTATAGCCAAGGGGATCAGCAATAGGCAGAAAGAGTTTATACTGCCCCCTAATGGTTGCTGGTTAGACCACATTTAGAGTACAGAGTAAGATACTGGTGTCCATACCTTAAGAAGGACATCAGCCTGCTGAAGAAAGTCCAAAGGAGGACTACTAAGATGATCGTGGGTCAACAAGGTATGTCTTACAAAGAGAAGTTGTGAGCCCTGAAAATGTACTCCCTAGAAGAGAGAAGGGAGAAAGGGTACATGATAGAGCCCTTCAAATACTTGAAGGAGATAAATAAAGTGGATAGGGAGAGTCTTTTCAGGCTAAGGGACAACTGAACCACGAGAGGGCACGGTTAGAGGCTGGGGGAGGTTTAAGAGGGATGTTATGAAACACTTCTTCATGGAGAAGGTAATAGACAATTGAAATGCTCTGCTGAAGGAAGAGGTGTCAGCGAAGAGAGTAGGCAACTTTAAAAGGGTCTAGGATAGGCATAAGGGTAACCCATGGGACCTGTGGGGGCAGATGGGATGGAAGGGAAGACTGGGGGGGGCAGGGTCAGTGGCATGAGCTAGGAACCCTGCAATATGAGAAGACTCAGTAGACCTGATGGCCTTCTTCTGCTGCTGGCTCTTTCATATGTTTATATGTTCATAACACTGAAAGTAAACTGCTGGCTAAATGGCAAGGACCGTATGAGGTCCTGAGAAAAGTGGAGCCAGTTGATTATGAGCTATTACAATCCCACTGAAAAAAGGAAAAACAAATTTATCATGTTATTATTTTGAAACCCTGGAAAGACAAGGAGGTTTTGCTAGCTGACCCAGAGGAACCAAAAGGGGGCCCTAGTCAGGTGATGAATAAGGACGTTGAAGATAGAATCCTTGATTTAGGTCCTAATTTATAAACAAAAATCAAGCCCTGCCCCATTGGATGAATTGCTCATCCTGAACCAGAGAAATGAAGCTGAGCAACTAGAAGGAACTTTTGCAGATGTGTTCTCCGCCAAACCAGGATAACACATGTGATCCAACACCATAGAGACACAGATACAGGTATCTGGATCTGCCAACAGCCATATAGGCTCCTGGAAAAAGTCTGAGAGATAATACAGGAACAGATCCATTCTTGATTGATACTATGAGTTACTGAGGAATCCCAGAGTGACTGATCTAGTCCTATTGTATCCAAAGTCAGATGGGTCCACTTGGTTTTATATTGACTTCTAGAAAGTCAGTGCAGCCTCCAAGTTTGACGTATATCCTGTGCCTAGGGTGAATTAACTCTGGATTGACTAGGTAAGGGCCACTACATTAGTGTCGTAGACGTGGCCAAGAGGTATTGGCAAATCATGCTAACTTCTGAATCGCAGTAGAAAATTACCTTTGTCACCATATGTGGTCTATATCAGTTTACCATGCTCCCCTTTGGGTTGCATCATACACCAGCTAAATTTCACAGAAGGATGGACTGAATCCTCATTTCCCATGGAGTATACGCAACAGTGTACCTGGATGATGCTGTCATATATAGCTTTGACTGGGACACTCACCTGCAGGATGTGGCTATGATATTTTAGTTACTCAAGGAGGCAGGACTCATAGCTAATGCCACAAAATGTGCCACAGGAAAACAGGAAACTAAATACATCACATGCATGGTTAGGAATTGCATTGTATATCCAGTTGTTCATAAGGTAAAAGTCCTTGTTGACTGCTTGACTAACTACCAAAAGCAAGTTAAGTCCTTCCTTGGCCTAGCAGGTATTATAGTTGTTCAGTCTGTAGTTTTCAACACTTGCTGCCCTACTGACTGATCTGACTAAAAAAGGCTGCCCCAAATAAGGTCGTTGGCCCTATAAGTGTCTGCAGACCTCCTAAACTATCAAAAGAGTGTTGTGTAAGGGACCTGTCCTGATTTTAACTGTTCATTCATTTTGTACACAGAATCCTCAAGATTAGGATCTGGGGGCTGTCTTGTCAAAAGAGTGTCATGAATTTCACCCCATCCTCTGTTTTTATAGAAAATTGTTTCCCAGGGAGCAATGATATGGCACACTAGAGAAAGCGTGTCTGGCAGTGAAGTGAGCGATAGTAGCCCTGCACTACTATTTGTTAGGAAGATGCTTCACACAGCCCTCAAATGGTTACATGCAATACAGGTCATTACTTCCAGAGTCACCCAGTGGTAGGTGGCTCTGCTGCTTTTTTCATTCCAGGTGCATCAGAGGTCAGGTTCTCTGCATAATAATGCTGACTTTTTCACCTCGGAGGGCAGCTTGTTGGTTACCAGTCCAAACATGCCATAGGCATAGCTCTGAGAAAGAGGGTGTGTGAAAGAATCTATACAGCCTTCACCCAGGACCCCCTTTCAACTAAGATGTTAGCAGATGAACAGAGTAAATCGAAACCAAGCCCTGTTGATTTCTGGCCTAGCTCTTTAATGCCACAAGCACTGGCTGTGTGCACACTTGGAAATCCCTGCAGGGGAAGGGCATAAATGAGCCTCACCTGGGAGGCATAATGAGGAAAACAGACAGAGCAAGAAGGAGGATTTGAGGGCTTGACAGAAAGAGAGAGATAGCAGGGCTGCTGTGAGCTGGAGAGCTAGATCAAGCTGAAAACTATTTTGTTTTGTATTTGCTCTGCCAAAGTTAACTGCTTTGAACCCCTATTTGGTGCTGAAGTAAAACAACTCTTTGTTTCATTGAACTTTGCCTGAAGTTTCTTTTTTTATTCTGAGGATTTCCCCAAAGGTCTTGCCTCACTGCAACACTGTTACAAAGCAGAATGCAGAATTAATAAAAATGCCAGAAATAGTCATGGTAATACTGCAGTAAAACAACCAACAGAAAAATAGAAAACAAGTAGTGAGAAAAATGAGGATGGGCAACAAAAAACAATAAAGGAAATACCAGATGACATCATTAGAAAGGAACAAAAGGAAATTCTTAAGATAAAACAGGAAAATAATTAAAAAAAAGGAATAAAGAATCGGGTGAATTGAAAAGTGGGACTCAGAAAGTTTGTGGTGTGAAAACCAAAAATAAACCTGTTCAAAAGTGAGTTTGGATGAACTCAACTCAAACAAAAATGTAAATCATTTTTTCTTTTTATTTTGCATTTCACTAAACATGGGCGACATGTTTCAAGGCCACGCCACTTTGTCAGGCCCTCAGTGATACACCTTGCTTAAAGTAAATAAAAACATTAGCATTTCATTTGCATATGCTCCATACCATTCTTTACGATTTCCTATGCAGGAAGAGACAAGAAGGAGTAAAGACAAAAAAGTATAACATAGAATAAGGAAGTGGAGTTAAAAGCATTTCAGAATGAAGGAATGACAAGCAGCATTATAAAGTGTGTGTATGTATAAAAAGTTACAGAGCTTGACTACTTAATGAAGAAAGGGAAAGAAGTCATAAAGAATAGTATGAAGCATATGCAAATGAAATGCAAATGTTTTTATTTATTTTAAGCAAGGTGTATCACTGAGGGCCTGACAAAGTGGCATGGCCATGAAATGTGTCACCCATCTCTAGTGAAAAGCAAAATTAAGAGACAAAAAGATTTACATTTGTGTTGGAGTGGAGTTCATCCAAAATCACTTTTGACCAGCTGGATTGGTCGTCTTTACTGGATGACCCAAGCAGCATATCAGAAAGAACTCCATTAAGGGGAAAGGCATCCTGAACACAGAACCTTTCAAATAAAACCAGAAATAAAGCCATTTAACAATGCCAAATTAAAAGTATAGTACGATATAGAGCTGGAAAATAAAGTTTCCCATAGTGAGGCAAAAGAAGATGTGGACTCACAAAATGATACAGAAGCACTCCTGAATAAAAAAAAAATGGAAAAAGCATTTAATAAGAATACTAAAAAAAAACATCTTAAGGAATTGCCAACAATTTACCTGGCTGGGGTACCAAACCCCCAAAATGAATCTTCATATCATTTAAAGATTACAATCTTTTCACTCGAGAAAGATGGATTTACTTGGGAAGATATCCAGTTGGTGTACAGATACAGAGTCAAGCCAAATAAAGGTCAGATCTATCTAGTGATTAACAAAGGCAGTGTTGTTTTTTATGTAGGGGTCATCATTTGAAAAAATGTGGTGTTGAACTGAATACTACTGTATATGGTGAGGCTAAGGGCCCAAGTTAAAATGAAGTCTCACAAAAGAAAAGATCACAAAAGAGTAGTAAGAAACCCAAAAATGACCAAACTGATGAAAAGCAACAAGAAATAACAGAATTCCTGGCCAAAAAAAAAAAACAGAGATACCATTAGGAGGAAGATCAGAGGATGAAGTATTTATAAGAGGAAGTAAGAAAAGGGGAGTCAAAGTAAATACGAGCATAATTCTGGATACAGAATCAAAAGACAGAATATTCAGGAGACTCAGATGATAGTGATGTTTGTACAGAATTTTAAGAAAATCTTACAGTAAATAATAGATTCAAGGTTTTGAAACAGAATTCAGATTGACACAATATAAACGGTAACCAGTCCATTGATTCAAAACCCATCTTCACAGTAACCTGGCTGGCTTAAGATCTAAAATAAATGACAAATCCTAGTAAAGCTTTAGACAAAAAATGTATATTATTCTTCTACAGAAAACATGAGATTCTGGTACAGTGGCTTCAAACCAATGTGATTCCAAATTATGTCGATGTTTGGAGAAAGTTAACATTTTCATTTATTTATTTATTTATTTATTTCAGTTTGGGATTAATACCTTTGAGTCAAGGACTCATTTTCAAAGGTTCCACGTCAGTGCTGAATAAACATTACAAAAATACAAGGTTCACAGAGAAAAAAAAAGAAAAACATTGAAGCATATATACAGGTAAAACATTGAAGCATATACACAGGCAGTAATAGTAAAATTTGAACTTATACACATCAAATTAGTACATATTAACAGATAGACTGATTAAATAAGAGGGGTTGGGGGGTCAACCGGAGGTGGCATCGTCTGAGGTGGGAGAGAGGTGGAGCTTTCAAACAGGTGAGGCCATTGTAAGGTAATTGGGGGTAGGGGAGCGAGTTAAGAAAAAAGTGGTATATAGCAGAAAGATGTAGAGGGGGGTAGGTAAATGGAAAACTGGGGGTGAGGTACTATCACATTACGCAAGCAGGTACAATTCATTTTAGAGCCAATGAGAGATTTGAGCCCAGCTTTGAAGGTACTAGTCTTGGTAGTATCAGTGAGGTCAGCAGGTAGATTATTGTACCATATCGGTCCTTGATACAGGATGGAGTTCTGGGCAAGTTTCATACTTTTGAAGGGAATCACCATCTTGTCAGCGACTGCACTATGGGTAGATTTTGTTGGGATGGCCAGCTTAAAGTGTCCGCCCAATGTGGGGGATGTCAGTCCAAGTAGTACTTTTTTTAGAAGTAGGCAGGTTTGGTATTGCCCTCTAAGATGGAGTGGGAGCCACCTAGTTTCAGTGTACAGTGAGCAGGTGTGAGTGTTGACAGTAGCCCCCAAAGTAAGAGGACAGGCCTTATTGAGGAGTGTGTTGATCCTGTTAAGAGCAGTATTTGTGCCCGCCCCATATATAAGCAACCCATAGTCAATAGTAGAAAGTATTGAGCTACTGGAGGCTAGTTTGGGAGCATCCAGTGTCATTGAATGTCTGTGACAATAAAGTACACCAAGTTTTATATTTGCAGTCTTGATAACAGAGTCAATGTGGTTTGAGAAGGTGAGCATGTCATCAAAGGTAATGCCAAGATATTTGAAGTTAGATACTTGGTCTAGGATCTCACCCTTTTGGTTATGAATACACGGGCACAGGTATTTCCTTTTGCTTTGGGAGGTGGTGAAGAGCATACTCTGTTTTTTATGTTTAATAGTAGCTTGTTTTCTGTAAACCAAGATTCAAGTTTATGGAAGCTGCTTTGGAGTTCAGTTGTGATGGATTGTTGGTCTTTGCCAGTGACTGAGATCACTGCATCATCAGCATAGAGAACTGTGCTTGATGAGCAAGCCATTGGGGCAGAGTTGATGAAAAGGCTAAAGAGTAGAGGACCGAGGATTGACCCCTGTGGAACCCCGAGGTGCACCTCCTTA
Organism: Neoceratodus forsteri; assembly: GCA_016271365.2. Taxonomy (NCBI): domain Eukaryota; kingdom Metazoa; phylum Chordata; order Ceratodontiformes; family Ceratodontidae; genus Neoceratodus; species Neoceratodus forsteri. Next base: position 431,454,472 of record CM057450.1, on the reverse strand, counting down.
GCTGCGGATAGGGTATCACCAATTTTGACTCATTGCGATCTGTTAGAGAGGTAGCTGCCAAACTATAGTACCATATCTGGGGATAGACCTGTAGGCAGAAGGCAACTTAGGAGGAGGTTGTGAGTAACAGAGCTGAAAGCCTTCGTAAGGTCGATGAAGACTGATCATGTACATGGTATGATAATGCATGTTTTGTTGTAAAGAAGAATGCGAATAAGGTTGGTAGAAAATCATGTCAGACTGCAGGATTGTCATTTAGGGAAGTACACATTAACATTAAAAGAGAATACTGGGCACTATTATCATTTACCTATCCTTGGTCTTCCTGGTTCCCTTGCAGACTCATCCCCTCCCAGGTGTTATTTCTCATTCGCTCCCTCTCACTATCCCTCTATAATTACAATGCCTAACCGCAGGAGGGTTTACAATCACCTGAACTTCCCTGCCATTTCAGGGTTCAACACACCCTGAAGGGTTCTATTTTTTGGTCAGGTCTTATTTCCCCTCCTAGTTGTTAATCACACTTACTCCCTTTCTCTCTCCTTCTCTAATCCCATCTCCAATCCCCTGTCCCCCTGCAGGGTTCCCCACATCCTGAAGGGGTCTCTCTGGGACATGACTCTGCACTATCTGTCATCTCATTCTCTCTCTCTCTCTCTCTCTCCTTCAGCCCTTATTTCACAATAGCACTTGTTCACTTATTACCATTGCACTTATTAATTATTCTCACTAATTACATATGTATGCAATACTGTTTGTAACAACTGCCTTAAGTAATTGTATGCTGTGTTGATCCTTGTAACTTGAATGTAAAATGTCTGATCCCTATTGTACCCTTTCCCTCCAGGTCATACCAGAAGATGAGCAACCCGTTGCTCAGTGTGCCTTTCTGGTGAAACATTTAAATAAATAAATAAATAAAACTATTAGAGTTGAGAGAAAAATATTATAAAGGCAAGTTATAGTCCTTTGTTTAGAAAGTTCTAGGGAAAAAGATACTCACCTGTTGTGCTGACTTATTGCATGGTGGGGGGTGCAGGGAAATAGGATCAATATCAATGCCTGTATATCACCCAATCAAAAAAACAGGAAATTGATCCGCGCTCATCCTATGCTGGCTGGTGGTGCTGCTGTGGGTATTAGTTGTACTCAAAGTCACAAATAAATAGGAACAGCACACTCAAAAGAAAAACAAGAAAATGATCAGCCAAGGTACAATATCCAAACCAATTTATTGTCCAAAAATGACAAAACTGGTATCACAAACATTGCCAGGAAAATGCCGCCAGTGCTTTAGACTATTACATTTGTCAAGGGGCCCTGTGATGAACATAATTGACTGAAGCACTGGGGTATTTTCCTGGCAGGATCTTTGTCATTTTGGACAATAAATTGCATTGGATATTGTACCATGGCTTATTGTTTTGTTTTCCTGTTTACTGTTATATCACTCAATAGGTGGATAGATCATTTCTCTAGTATATTTAAGAAGAGAGCTTGGATGTGACCTGAAAGTGTAAAGGGGGAAAAAAGGGACATAATGTATGTAAGAGGAAGGCAGATTCATTGTGGTTGAGGAAGTCATCAATGCCATAAGAAGGCAGAAAAACAATAAGTCTCCAGGGATTGATGAAATCCCAGCTGAATTGTAAAGGTATCATGGGGAGTTGTGGGCTGAGATTTTTAACAAAACTATTTAAGTGTAAAAATTGGCTACAAAAATCCCTGTTGGATAGAATGTATCAGAAATTATACTCATTTACAAAAAGAGATTCCATGGAAACCCCAGCTCCTACAGACCATTCTCCCTTCTCAGTGTATTCCAGAAAATATTCATTAGGATTTTGTTAGGTTACAGGAGTAGCTGGAGACTGACAATGTTTTAAGGAAAATCAGTTTGGTTTTCATTCCAAAAGACCTATAGTAGACTGTATTTTTATAATTGATTATTTCATATGCAAGTATGTTATGTAAAAGAAAGCCCCTTGTTTATGGCCCTTTTAGATATTAAAGGAGCATTTAATAATTGGAAGCGTGAATTACTCTGGAATATTTAACTGATAAAGGAATTGATAATGAGTTCCTTTAGCTTGTAAAAAATATTGCATACAGATAATATTTTAAAAGTATGCTAGTCACAAAAAGGAAACTTAACAGATGAAGTGTATGTAGAAAAAAGATTAAAGCAAGGACTGTTACTTGCTCCAACCTGTTTCAATATTTATATTAATAAATTAATTGAGGCCTTAATATTGAAGGATTGTGACCACACGCACACACACACAAACACTTATAAATCAGCTGAATGCCAGCATTTTACTGTATGCTAATAATACTGTGGTGAGCCAATGCCTCACAAAAAGCTTTGGATGCAATAAATGAAACTAAATTATTTTGATCTACAATTAAATACAAGAAGTACAAAAATAATGCAACTGTCAAAACAAAAATGCGAGCATTTAAGTTGGACATTTCCAAGGACTAAAATTAAGGAAGTGGAACACTTCAAATATTCGAGAGTAACTGTAGGCAATATTAGGAATTGATCACTTTATGGTGAGATAACAAAGAAAGAGATAAGACAGGCAAGACTCAGAATCTTCAGAATCAGAACATTGTTTGCCAGTAATTCCATTCCAGCAATGTTACAAAATGTTCAGGCTAAAATTTCTTCAAGTATTGTTTATGCTGTGGAACTGTGGGGTTTCCGTATTGAAATTAAGTTGATGGAACCTATACAAAATGTGTTCATCAGACTATCCCCAAGACACCCCCTCCAGGAGAACATTGTGCACCTGCCCACACTGGGTACTTTCAAAATGAACTTGAGGCTGCTTATGATATGCAAATCTTGATGTGCCTGCCATCGCTAGCACTACCTTTCCACCCTATCACTACTTCCATCCCCTGCCCCCTCAACCTTTCCCTCTCTCCCCTGAGTAGGCCCTACTGCTCCCACCACACACCTAGCACCCTCTCCCTCTGCCTCCAATCTAGTCACCTCCCTCCAACCCCTACTGCTATACTGATATTACGCTCTCCTTTTGCACATTGCACTTGGGCTCCTCCCCTTCGCCCCTTTTTATGTTTTTCTTTAGCACTTAGCAACACTTCAAATGACCTTTTGTTTGCTGACAACTGCTTGGTTTCACCGTTGGGCACTGTAAATCGTCAGTTTTTCTGTGACCTGTATTGTGTTTGATATATTATCTTTGATATATAATCCTGTTTGTTTACCTTTGTATTTCTGCAATCCTTTGTATAATTTCACCTTTCTATTGTACTGAAATGTCCTGACGTGGAACCTATGTAAAGAGCTCTGAGCTCAAATAGTTTTCCGAGTACTGAAATAAATAAATAAAAATCTCAGCAAAGTTTTATGAGGTTGGAAACTGGTGCACTTTCTTTAACAGCCTCAATCAATATTAGAATGGTACATAACTGGCAAAAAATTACAAATTACACTGACAGTGCACTGTTCTATCATGCTGGCAAGAAACCATAATCCACAATGTTGAAAGAATTAACTGTAAGTTTCAGTTTAAAACATGGGCTGTTTATTGACACCAACTTGAATAGGATCTATATTTCTGGTCAATCAGTAAGTTTGGAGACTTTCAAGAAAAGATCTATTCTAAGGTTGGATGTGAGCGCTTTCAAAAGAACAGCGCTCAGTGATCACGCCACTCACCTCATAAAACCAATAGCTGCACTGCTTATTTGCATGCAAATAACCACAATAAATTAAGAAACTCACACTAAGAAACAAAAATGTCAGAGTGACAAACAAACCAAAAGGTACCTATGATTACATACAAAACTGGAAGTAGCAATCATCATTGCTCAAGCCAGCTCTGGTACTCGGTAAAAGTTCACCCCCTCAAAAAAAAAAAAAAAAATGAAACAGTCCCAGAGCAGTGGGACTCGGTGAATAAAACTTTTCCTGCAGACAAAAGTGGCACATGGAGCTGGGTGGTGAAGGTAATGGGGAGGAAAAGAAAGATAGCAATCCACAGAATAAAACAGCACCACCTACTGGACAGCAACATTACCACAGCACTATTTTTTTTCTTGAAGTATACTTACCCATTCAAAAATAAGGTAAAAAACAACAATATTTATAAAGTATTATTTAATCTTTTTTATTGGTATAAACAAGCCATTGTATAATAGCAATAAGGCACTCTGAGAATGTGTGTTATTTTGTAGCAACATCACTTCTTGGGTGTTGAATACACCTGGCCTGTGGCCTTGTGCTTCAACCACCTGAGGCATGATGTTATTACATGATAACACACATCCTGTCATGCCTTATTGCTTAATTATGATATGAAAACATACTGTACTTTAAAAATTGTGAAAATGGCAATCATGTTAAATTGATGGCCACATTATGTTTTGAATGTAACTTTGGTACTACTATAGCACTGTATATATAAAGTAAAATGAGATAATGGTAGGAAGACACTGCCCTGGTGGTTGTAACAGTAGATTGATAACACCCCATATGTCAATAAATTGTGCCCGACTGACAAAGTGCAGAAGAAAATGGAAAATCCTTTGTTAGCAGGAAAGGCATTAATTGATACACACTAAAAGAAAATCTTATAGTGTATGTTAGAATGCTATAATCTCCAAAAATCTAACATTTACCAGTTTTTTTGTACCATCGATGTGACATAATTTAGCTGTTGTACCATCATCAGTATGTCACAATGATGGTACAACTTGGAACATCCTTGCACATGTGCATTAGGAAATGCTCAGCTCCTGTGGAAATGGCTGTGGTGGTCAGTTCTATTCTGATCAGGATGTGGAAATGGCCATAGCGGTGAGATCTCTGCCAAAAGACATAAGCACTGCTAAAAGGTGCGTGTTGCTGCATTTTATTTAAAAAAGCTTGTCTGTGAGAGGGGGAACATGGAATGAGCAGGGCTTCTTCCTGTTGGGGGGGGACATAAGCAGCACCACAGCATTCTTTAACTTTGTGAGATATTTACAGCAGTGCTCAAGAAACGTTCAGTGTGGTTTAGTTGATGCCCATACACTGTACAAGACAATGGATGGGCATCAGTTAAACAACAACATTGTATTCACTTTTTGAGGTTACCTGACAACTGTAAACTGCTTGAGCCTTGCTCTCGAGGTTTACTTAGTTGTCATGGTAACCCCTTGAAGTGAATACAACAGGCAGAGACACTAGAAGGAAGGAGCTGCTGTTATTATAACTAAACTTCTCTACTGGGACTAAAAAACTAGAACTCTACTACTGGGACCTTCAATTTAGGGTAAAAACAAACAAACAAACAAAAAAAGTTAGCACTGCTAAAAGGTGCGTGTTGAGTTGGCTGAAGTGAAGTGTTATCTGTGCAGTTATCTAGGTGTTTGTCTCAGGTAGCAGAAAGAAATTGTTATCTGTGTCATTAACTAAGTGTAGAAAGACTTGCAAAGTAGGAGGAGTGGCTTAGCTAGGAGGAAGCCAAGTTAAAGCCAGATTTAAACACTGTCCTAGATAGCTTCTGCCAGAGAACAGGCAGAGACATCAGGAGGAAGGAGCTGCTATAATTATAACTAAAATTCTCTACTGGGACTATATTGCCCTCCTTCCCTCCCCAACACCCTAAACCAGTTCTAGTTTTATAGGCACAGGATTTGACTGACAACAGGAACTTTCTGTTTGGGAGCAGGAAGTGAGTGATCACAGAGCCACCGAAGACTCACCATCCTCGAAGGAAGAGTAGCTCTCTGCCCCCCCCAGCTGCTGGAGGTCTGACTATGAGCTAGGAAGGAGACTATTGAGAAATAAAGGAACTTCTTGTCTCAGAACAGGAAGATCAGGAGCTTAAAGGGCACAGAGGCAGTAAGTAAGTAGGGAGAAAAAAAAAACAGAGAAAAGAGTAAGTATTCGATACAACAGTTAAGGGGCCAGAAATAAGACATGATAGGAGTGGTGCAATGCAGTGGCTGTGGAGCAGCAGTCTTCCGGGAGATGTTCTGGAGGATGCGGTGTTGTCCCATCTGCAGGCACCTCTCTGGGCTGAGGGAGGAGGTTGCTCATCTCCAGGCTGAGTTGGCCAAGATTTGTGGGACCTCCTCTCCCACCCAGGGACCACCAGTGCCATTGCCGTTGCCTCAGAGGTTGCCAAGGAAGAGGAGTGGTTGGACCACAGTGGGCTCAGGGAGGGTGAGGGTGGTGGAACAGAGGCGCATCCCTCCAGTTGTACCTCTCTACAATTCATATACCATTCTGGCAAAGTGTGGTTCCTCTATGGAGGCACCCACAGTGGAGACCAAGGAGAATGCTGGGAACTTCCACAAAGGAGACACACAGAAGGGTGGCATGGGACCCCACAGGAGAAGGAAACAACTCCTGGTGGAGGACTCCATTGTTAGGAAGGTAGAACTAGGGGAGGAAAGGGAGAAGGAGGTAGGGTGCCTGCCTGGTGCTATGCCTTGGAGGTACTGGGAGTGAATCCTCAAGATTGCTGGAGCAGTTGCACAGGGGAGGGAGCTGGATGTTATTGTCCACCTAGGGACAAATGACCTGGATAAGAAAGGGATCAGAGCAGTGCAGGAAGAGTTTGTGGAGTTTGGGAGGGGCCTTAGACAAGTTGCATACACGGTACCCTTCTCGGAGGTGCTGCCTGTCTATGGCATGGGTGAGGCTAGGGTGCGCCACACCATGGAATTCAATCAGTGGTTGAAAAACTGGTGCAGAGCTCAAGGATTTGGCTTCATTGGGGACTGAGGGTCCACCTGGAGGGATGCAGGCCTATACTGGCGTGATGGTCTGCATCTGTCCAGGAAGGGAACCAGGATCCTAGATGGTACGTTTAAATGCTTCATTGGCAAACATTTAAACTAGCCAAGGGGGAGGCACTGGAAAGAAGCAGGGAAATCCTAGCCCCACCCAAAAGAGCAGGGTAGTAAGTAAGGTAAACACCAAGATAGAGAAGTCAATAGGGAGAAGGGAAGGGAAGGGGTAAATGGAGAAAATGACAAACACAGTAAGGACAGGGATGGGGCAAAAAGGGGTAAGGCCATCAAGAAATGGAGAGTAATGAGTACCAATGCCCGTAGTCTGGGCAACAAGCTCCCTGAACTGGTGGCTTTGATGGAAGAGGGATGCCTGGATATCGTAGCAGTCACAGAAACATGGTACAGAGAGAACTATGACTGGGATGTTAACATACCAGGGTACACAACCTACAGGAGAGACAGGGAGGGGAGATGAGGGGGAGGAGTAGCTCTCTATGTAAGGGAAGGGATAAAAGCAACTGAACAAAAGAGTAAACAGGGAGGTGAGGAGGCACTGTGGGTCACCTTAGAGACTGAAAATGGCAGCACAATCTGCACAGGGTTTGTATACAGACCCCCATATCAGGGGGAGGAAATGGACAAGGATATGATAGAAGGCATACTTAGGATGGCAGAGAAAGGGGAGATACTGTTGATGGGGGACCTGAATATGCCAGATGTTAACTGGAGCACCTTGGCTGCAGCCACACCTAAAAGCAGGGCCATTCTTGATGCCCTTCAGGTGGCATGCCTCAGACAGCTAGTTTGGATCCCACTCATGAGAGAGTAATCTTTGACATCGTACTCTCAAATGGGGATGGTGAGAGGTTCTCAGATCTAGAAGTGGGTAGCCATCTGGTAACAAGTGACCACCAAACAGTGTGGTTCATGATAAACTCAGCTACAGAGTCAAGCCATACAAAACTGAGGGTTCTGGACTTCAGGAGGGCTGACTTTGGCAAGATGGGAGAGTGCCTTAGAAAAGCACTAGCAAATAGGCTAGAAGGAGGGGTGGAACAACAATGGGGAAACATCAAAACTGCCACCACAGAGGCAACAACCCTTTGTGTGAAGCAAATAAACAAATCAAAACAAAAGAAAAAGCCACTATGGTTCTCAAAAGAGATGGCGGTGAAGGTTAGGGAGAAAAAGATAACATTTAAGAAGCATAAGGAAACACAGAAGGAGCAGGACAGAGAACTGTACCAGTTAAGGCAGAAGAAAATAGGGAGGGTAGTCAGAATAGCAAAGGCCCAAACTGAGGAAAAGATAGCCAACTTGGTTAAGAAGGGAGATAAAAACTTTTATAGGTACATCAGGGAGCGTAGAAAGACAAAGGGAAGGATAGTGAGGCTGAATAGAATGGATGGTGGGTGGGCCGAGAGGGACAGTGAAAAAGCAGGGATACTGAATGAATACTTCTGCTTAATATTCAAAAAAGAGGAGGAGGGGGAGGTGCCTAATCCATTTAACAGAAGTACTCTGGATAGGGTGGTTGATCCCAGTCCTTTCACAGAAGAAAGGGTTCTGAATGAACTCCTAAAACTGAAGGTGGACAAAGCAATGAGAATTAAGGAGCGAACTAGTGACACCACTGACTACCCTTTTTAACAAATCATGGGAGGATGGCGTGGTACCCGAGGACTGGAGGAAGACAGATGTGACACCCCTTCACAAAAGTGGGAGCAACATAGAGGCAGGAAACTACAGACCTGTCAGTTTGACCTCTGTGGTAGGGAAAGTGATGGAATCACTTCTAAAGGAAAGAATTGTTGAGTACCTAGAGGTCAGTGGGGCACAGGACCCAAGGCAGCATGGGTTCACAGCAGGAAGATCATGTCAGACAAATCTAATTGATTTCTTTGACTGGGTGACCAAAGTAGTAGACCAGGGAGGGGCTGTGGAGATGGCCTACCAAGACTTTAGCAAGGCATTTGACACAGTCCCACACAAAAGATTAATAGTCAAACTAACCAGCCTGGGAATGGGTCCCAGGGTGGTAGCCTGGGTAAAACATTGGCTGGTTAACTAGGATCTGTGGCCTATCCTGTAGGTAGGGAAATGGGTAGACTAGGTGGGCCAAGCGGTCCTTATCTGCCGTCAAAGTTTATGTTTCTATGTTGGACAACAGGACACAGAAGGTAATTGTAAATGGAGTCCACTCTGAAGAAAGAGGGGTTACTAGTGGGGTACCGTAGGGTTCAGTACTGAGTCCAGTCCTTTTTAATGTCTTTATAAGTGACATAGTAGAGGGACTGGAAGGAAAAGTATGCCTCTTTGCAGATGGCACAAAGATCTGCAATAGGGTTGATACACAAGGAGGTGTGGAAATGATGAGAAGGGACTTGGCAAGGTTGGAGGAATGGTCATAAGTATAGCAGCTTGGATTCAATGCAAAGAAGTGCAAAATAATGCACCTGGGAAACAAACACCCAGGGGAAGATTACACAATGTGATGCGGAGGTAGTAACAACAACAAAAATGTAAAGGGACCTGGGGGTAATCATATCAGATGACCTTAAGGTAAGCAAGCAATGTGAGAAGACAGCAGGGAGGGCTTGGGGGGATACTGGGATGTATAGGGAGAGGCATCACCAGTAGAAAACAGGAAGTTGTTATCCCTCTGTACAGACAGTTGGTGAGACCCCATCTGGAGTACTGCATCCAATTCTAGAGACCCCATCTCCGCAAGGACATAGACAGAATGGAGGCCGTCTAGAGGAGGTCAACTAAAATGGTGCAGGGTCTGCAAGAGAAGCCATACGAGGAGAGACTAAAGGAGCTTAATAGGTATACCCTTGAGGAAAGGGGGGGGAACATGATAGAAACTTTTAAGTATCTCAGTGGAATGAACAAAGTTCAAGAGGGTAGCATCTTTCAGAAAAAGAGTTGTACAAGAACAAGGGGACACAATTTGAAGATGGGGGGATGGCTCAGGGGCAATGTGAAGAAGTATTTTTTCACAGAGAGGGTGGTGAACGCATGGAACAGCCTTACTGAGGAGGTTGTGGGGTCTAAAACAGTGGGAGAATTCTAGAACGTATGGGACAGACATAAGGCAATTTTTGTGGGGGTGGGAAGAAATAGGCTGTTGGTTAACTAGGATCTGCAGCTTATCCTGTAGGTAGGGAAATGGGCAGACTAGGTGGGCCAAACGGTCCTTATCTGCCGTCAAAATCTATGTTTCCATGTTTCTTGTTAACTGATGCCCATCTATTATACTCTATCTGCCTGCTAAATAATAAGGAAGTGTTTGCCTAGTACGCCGTAGTGAATTTTGCACACATTTTTTTTGCACATTCTTAAATCCAAGCAATATTATGCCTTTTGTAAATTTTTTTGCTGGATAACATGCTATTCCATATGTCTACTGTAATGTAATTCCTTTCTTTCCTAATTTTATCTATTTTTTCTGTCTGTTTATGTGTACCTTTTAACTTTATGTCAAACTATAACAGTTTTAAGCATACTTCTTTGTTAATAAACCAAACTGAACATTTAGGGGAAATACTTTTTTTTCAAGAAGGTCCTCAGGGTCCTTAGGACAGAGTCAATGCTTAACAATAACCAAAAGATTTGTACTTTTTAAGGGCAAGAGATCTTTAATCTGAGAGTCTAGTTGATATTTCTGATGTGGTTTGACTATCAATCTGCTTAGATAGGCTAGCAGGAGGCCATGTACACTCTTGAATACTATAATTACATCTTGTCGCCCCCCCCCCCCAAGTAGTTCTGGGAGTCCACATTTGTACTGCGGGTCCAATAAGGTGGCAACTTTGTATTGTGTGAATTCTTGGATGGATTGTAGGAAGGTATTGTTATCAAATATTGACTACATGTGTTCCATGAGTGTAGTGCAAGCTGAATCATCACTGACTTCCTGTTGTTGATCCATAGCAGTGTCAGTGGCTCAGTAGGTAGCACACATGCCTCTGAGGCTGGGAGATCAGAGGACTGTGGGTTCAGTTCCCACATCTGGCACTTGGGTTAATATCCCAGTACTGACACTGTAGTGCAGCATGAGAGGGGTGCTGCACTTCTGAGGTGCCATCTTTCGGATGAGATGTTAAACCAAGGACCCATCTGCCTGGATTGGTGGTAGTTCAGGTGGATGTTAAAGATCCCATGGCACTTATTGAAAAGAGTAGGGGAATTTCCCTGGTGTCCTGGCCAAATGTCCCTCATTCACTAAAAATACCTTGTTCAAGGTCAGTTGGCATTCATCTGTATCCCCCTTCCCCGGGTCGTGCCTGAAAATAGGCAGGATTTGTCTAGTGCACTTACCCGGTCAACAAAAATTAAATAAATAAATATTCCACAATGACAGCCTCAGCACATGCAGAAAGTTTGACTACTTTGCTTATAGATGCCATGTGGCCACTTTCTGCCTGTGTGGCATGCTCATGGAAGCTCCTGAGATATCAGTGGGCAGTGTGAATGAGCACATAAGTAGACAGCAAATTGGAAGAGATCTTCAATCATGTAAAGGGTGGCATTCCACCAAATGACTACTTCTTGCTTCATGTAGTTGTGAAGCAGACTATTTTTGGTTTGTACAGTAGTTTGCACAACTGCAGTTCTGAGTTAGATGAGTGGGTAAAATGACCAAAATGTAGGGGGCACCCTTAACTTTTCTTTGCACTAGCCAGCAGGACAAGTTGATTCAAAATTGCACAGCCCACAGATGGTTGCATTAGCCCACAATTGTAATGGTAAATTTTGATTACTTATACAGGAAAAAAATGCAAGCCAAGAAAATATTCTGATTGTTGCAGATTTATCCTGCTGGCATGGTCCATTTAGAAGAGATGGGGCCCCCTTCACTTGGCAGTAATGGCAGCAATTGGTCTATGGAGAGTCATATCAGAGTATGGTCTATAGTGGTATCCAGGGAAAATACAGAGATGGGAGATTTGAAAGGGAGCGGGAACAGCTATGGCGAGACTGGGATAAAACCCAACACCTGCTGAGCAGTCCCTGTATACTGTATTTCTTAGCATTTTGTCACTGAAATGCTGGATACAGACACTCAAAATGTAGGGAAATAAGGGTCACTGATCTTAATAATGTTGGACAAACTGTCAGATAGAGCCAGTCAGAAAAATAGAAGCTAGTGACATAACAGCTTCTACCCTTGATCGTACTCTGGAGACTAGCTGAAAGTTCTAAATCTGGAGTGATAATGACTCACAATGGCCCTTATGCATGAGTGGGGCAGAAATATGGGTGAAATGTGCATACCATGCCCTCGTTGGTCTGCACCCATGGACAGGTGCACACCGACTGTTATGCACTCTGCAGGGCAGCCAGGGGGTGGAGTCACTGTCCCTGGTGGGCATCCAATGGGATGCTCAACCTAGGCCCAGAGTGGATCCCTTGTGCCCCTGAGGTGTTAGTGCATGTGCTGTGTATGTATGCATGGCACAGTGCTCAATCTTGCCAAAAGTTAGTTTAACAATATTGTTTCTCTGGCACACTCCCCGACAGCTGCCCCTGCCCACACTCTTCGACCCCGTACTAGGGTGGCTCTGGGGGGGTTGATATCTGATCCCACTACAATGTCCATGGGGGCACGCATGTGGTTATGGCAGGGTCCCAGCTGGTAACCTGCACCCGCATGCCATCATGAATGGCACTTACTACAGCCATGCCTCCAACGTGCCCCTGTCTATCCTAGTGCATTGCTGTCTGTGCAGCCGGGGGATCGTGTGCATGCCAGCTGCATGCCCCTGTTGTGAATGCTGCACGATGACTGCTCTGCAGCATTCCAACTTTGCTATGCCAATGCGCCTGGTTTACGTGGCATGTTGGCATAGTGCATAGGACCCATTGAGTCTTTTGCAGGATCCCTGTCTTGAACTGACAGATAAGTGCCACTCTTATGAGGTGTCAATCACACCAGGCCATTTGGAACACAGAGAGATTAGCAGAGCAGTCATCGTGCAGCATTCACAACAGGGACAAGACTGTTTGTCAGGCTTTCTCTACACTGCAAAAGTATGAAAAAAAAACATTCAATTTGTATATTGGCAGATTGCTATTTAAAGCAGATCACCTGTAAATGAGAGCTCCAGTGTAAGTATGAGCCTGAAATGAGATATTGTACAGTCTGTACTTTTTATATTGTCTTTTATAGTGATTTTGTGTTGGGCATGTCTTTTTGATATGCACATACTTTAAAAGAATGTTTTGAAGTCAAGTAATTAATTTATGCACTGGTCACATGATTAAAAGACTTTATAAAAATGTTTAGTTTTTCTCCACTTACAGCTCCCTAAGAGGCAGGGCACTTCAAAGAGCAGGAGTAGGGTCACTTTGTGATTTCTCTGACTTATAAATTTTCCATGTAACTCCAATTATTAGACTAAAAGTTTTGTCTCTTTCAGCAGGTTTGCCCAATGGGCTAATATGAATATGGAATACATACTGTAGAATTAAAAATCCATTGCTCCACATATCGGTGGTCAAGTGTATTGTGTCAACTGCTTAGTGTGACAATGCATGCGACAGACAACATGTAACAGCATCCCTGAGCTAGGGCGTAGGCCAGTTGAAGAAATGTGTATAAGAAAGAACTTTCCATTTGGTAAAAGCCTTTGGCATCAGCTTCCTAAAGTCTGGATTCTCTATGAAAGAGCATGGCAAGAGCTCCAATGTGAGCATTTCTGCTGCTGAGGCTTTAAGTGCCCTGGATACTGTATGATTATCGGTTTACGTTGAGAAATGTATCAATCATTATACCATTTTGGCTGTTGAAATAATGTTTTCTGATCAGAACTTTTTTGTTACCACTTTAACAGCAGTGGTATGTGACTGAGGACTGTAACCATCCCTGAAAGGCAACTCCTGTTCCAATTACAAAAGAGAGAGGATTTAGTTCCTCAGTTTCTCAGAAGTGCCAGTTGAAGTAGTGTTGCCTCTCTTATCAAGTTTCTCCTCCTCATTCTCCTTCTCTTCCTCCTCCTCCTCCTCTGCAGTAAATGACAGATGCTTCAGATACTTTATCATCACCATTATGGTGTTTTGCTTAGATTGACAATTAATTTTGTTTAAGGTGGGTTTGCTGCCCACTAGTGCCAAGATGGGATATCGTTTACCATAGCTGACTTGTGCCTGGTATACTTGGTATATTGTCCAATTGTCATCAAAATGAGCAATAGTAAAGCAGTTCCACATAAAGGAGTGGTTGAGTGGCAGTAACTCATTGTGGTGGGAGTGAGGGGTGTGGCTCCTCAGTTAATTTCTCAGGATGTGTGGCTTGTGACTGCCCTTTGTGTTTGTGGACATTTTTCTTTGTGGGAGGGTTTTCCCACCATATTGGTGTCAGTGTCAGTGTCACCATTCCTATGTTGGCGTCTTTTAGCCCAGTACTGTAGTGGGATCAAATAGTTTTCATCCAGATCATCTTTGTTAACTTTATATTTTTTGGGATTGCGGTTTCAGGGAGTTTCTATTACATCATCATCATCCCACTCAATCGGCTGTACTTCTTCACTGGTCTCCACAGACTTACCCCCACCCCATCCTTGGCGACCTTTTTCTCAACTGCCTCCCTTTCCTAGATGTCTGGACTGCTGTGGGGAGGGCTGTGGTTTACTCTTCCTACCTTCCTCATGTAGAATCAAATCCTGTCACACTGCCTCCAGCTTGTGATGCTGAATAATGAGTGCTGGTACCTACCCTTTCTGGTACCGATGATGTTTGCTTTTCATTCTCCTCATCCCCCTCCCCCCATTTCCCAGCTCTATCTTTCCATTGAGTCCCTTTTATCAAATACCACCAGAATCCATATTAAATAATTTAAACAAGCACTGAGACACACAACAGGGATGTTGTGCCACAGCCCAAAATAACTGACTGTCGTCTCAGAGTCAAAAATAATTTTTTTTCTATGATGTCTTAGATTGAAAAGAATCTGTGCTGACTAAGCACTGAGGTGCAAAACAGGACTGCTACTTCACAGCTCTGTACAAATAACTCAGCATTTTTTTTTTCTAATATTTGCAATTTAAAAAAAAGACTCACTTCAATAATTGTAGATAAGGTGGCCACTCACAATCATTGGTCATCATAGATCAGTATAAGAAAAAAGATACACTAGTAGAATATTAAGCATTCAAAACACTGAGTAAAACACTGAGATGAGAAACTGTCTGTGCCTCTCCACCAATAGATTCAACTCAAATGCAATGTCAGAATACGCACACTAAAACCCATCAAAATATGTGCAAAAATGGGTTCTAACTAAATGAAAGCTATTCAGATCAAAGCTATTAGAACAGACTGGCATACTGGGGGGGGGGTTTGTAAAATATGACCTTGATAAATATGCGGCTGTTATTATCGATTCATCCACAGCACCAAGACAGTTTGAATGCCTTATGCTAAAGCTGTTTCTATCTCTACATGAGTCTATACTCATTATAGGGTGTTATATAGAATACCCACAGGGGGGACTGTAGTTGTTACCCCATCTCCGTACCTTTATGGATACTTATACTACAGAGACCTTTATCTGTGGTGACTTCATTCTAGACTGGCATACCCCGAGCTCAAAACCTTTGAAAGACCTATGTGATGCACTTGGCCTCATGCAGCTCATTTCTGAACACTCTCACCCAAATATCAAAATCAGGCAAATATCTGTGGCAGCCTCCTTGATCTAATCCTCATATATAAACCTTATAAAATATCTCATATTGGGGTGTTTCATAATAACATTAGTGACCACAGGGTCATTGCTTGTGTGAGAGCCTCACCAAAACATGCATCTGCCTCTAGCATCATATACAAAAGGAATTTCTGTATTGTTAATTTCATTAACTTCTTGACTGGCCTGAGCCTCATAAAATGAAAATAATTCTATCTTGTACCCACAGTCACTGAGGCCTGCACTCTTTTTCAAAGTAATATTCTGAATGTGCTGAACAAACACTCCCCTTCAGTGAAACTGCAAACAAGGAAAGGGGTCTGCCCTTGGTTCACCAGAGAACTAAACACTTCAGTACAGGCCAGAGACGTACTATGGAAGAAGGCTCAGAAATCCAAACTTGTGACTGATTGGAGAGCATTCAGGGAAGCAAGAAATCACTGTACTACAATAATAAGGTCTGCTAAAGCAGAGTAATTCCTCTAAAAATAATGCCAAAAAATTCTGGCAAATCTTAAGAGAGATTGACGGACATAGCTCACCCCCACTAAGATTGTTTCTCCTGGAGAAACCATCACAAATAAGAATCACATCTTAGAGCAATTAAATAACCACTTCACCACAGCAAGACTTGCATTTGACATGTCCCCAGCCAACCACCTTCATACACAGCCTTCCCCACTGATATCCCCCATCCACGCCATCAAGCACTCAGCCACGTTCTGAGTTTAGCTTCAATCCTGTCTCTTTTAAACAGGTAGGGACCTTTTAATCACATTATAAAGAAGTGCTGGTGCAGATCAGCTTGAGCCTCTTTTTCTTAAACTGGGCCACTCCTACCTTACAGCATCCATCACCAACCTATTCAATTTGTCTCTTATGCATGGGGTCCTTCCGTCATCCTGGAAAATAGCACATATAATCCACCTCTTTAAGTCAGGTGATCCCTGCGACCTCAACAATTATTGGCCCATATCACTTTTACCTATTCTTTCTGAATTACTTGAAATATTAGTTTATACTCAGCTAAGACATTAACTGGAGGCCTCCAACCTTCTCAACCCTTTAGAATCTGGCTTTAGCCCAAAACACAGCACCATGTTTGCTCTGCCAAAAGTTACCAATGACTGGCAATCTGTACTTGATGCTAAACTTTATATCAGTGCAGCCTTCCTGGACCTGAGTAAAGTCTTCGATACCGTTAACCATACACTTCTTCTCTGCAAGGTAAAGGACATTGGCCTAGATCAGTGGTTCTCAAATGGTGAGGCCAGCCTCCCTTGGGAGGCCCCAACCTGTTCCAGGGGAGGCTCAAGCAAGTCTGAAAAAGTACTGTATTTACATTTTGAGTTTTATATATTTTGTGTGAAGAGATGAAGCAAACTGAAAGAGGATAATAGTAGGCAAATTCTATGTATTTATTTACTAATAGGTGACAAGGGAAGGTGAATGAGCCAAGGCTCATTTCAGGTGTACCTGGGAAGGGTAGGAATGAATACATTTCAAAGGTAACTGCAAAACAATCAAAAATACACAGTAAACAATAGTGCAAACAAATATAGACAATAAACATATAATGAGTGGTGGTAATTGATAAATTTGTAGATTGATGGTAGAACAGCCCAAATACAAGGGCTGAGCATATAAGTGCTAAGAGCAATAGCAGGAAGGAGCAAAGTAATCCCAGAGAAGTTGTTTAGGAGCAGAGAAGGAGGTGGAGCGGCAAAGTATGTAGGAAGGTTATTTCATATAGAGAGGAAACAGAGAAAGTAGTCTGACCCATGAAGGTACTGCAACAAGGGGTAACAATGGTTCAAGAATGAAAATAGTGGAGCACGTAGGCTGGCCTGTGGGGGGAGGGGTTACAATAAACTTAATAATATTTGTTTATTTTATTTATTTGTTATTCAGATAACACCTTTGAGCACAGAAGCTCTTTTTCAAAGGTTCCACGTTAATATAAGACAAATAACTGAATGTGAGCCAAGTACTGAAAGGGGTTTCAATTTATTAATGGTGTACTGCACAAAGTACTGTATGTTATTTTTCTTTGGGGAGGCCCAAGATTATTTCAGTTTTTGGGGGAGGCTCAAAATCTTTTCCATGGATTTGGGGAGGCTCACTGTGACAAAGTCTAAGAACTATTGGCCTAGATGATATCACTAAGCAATGGTTCTCTTGTTATCTCACAGACAGACAGCAACAAGTCAAGGCACAAGGTGATCTCTCCCCTGTAAAAACTTTGCCCAGAGGATTGCTCCAAGGGTCCATACTTGGACCCTTACTGTTTGTAATTTATATAAACAATATTAACACTAACATCAGGATGGTTAATGTGCATTTCTTTGCTGATGACACAGTACTATATGTCACCAGACCCTCCCTTGAGCTTGCCTGTGCAGACCTGTAACATGACTTTAACTTGCTCCAACAAAATCTTTTCCAAATCAAATAACTGTTAAATGCAAAAAAAAAAAAAGTCATGTTTCTTTCCCTGCCCAAGCAACAAATGCTTCTACTACCTGTCCCCTTTTCAGATAATGACCCTCTTAGAAGAGTTACTTGAGGTAATGGACAAATGTAAATATCTGGGGTTCTGACTTGACTGTTGGCTACCATTCGCAGCACACATTGAGGAACTCTCCAAGAAATTAAAACAGAGGCTATGCATTTTCTTTAGAATCAAACACCTTCTTATCTGTGAAGCAAAAATAGGGCTGGTCCAGATCACCTTCTTCCTTCATCGATTATGTAGATTTCATCTATAGTCATTGTCCTAAATCACCCTTAGTAAACTGGACACACCCTATCACAGAGCACTAAGGTTCATTACTAATGCCCCGTTCATAACTCACCAGTGTGCTAAATCAGCCCTTAGTAAACTGGATACACTCTATCACAGAGCACTAAGGTTCATTACTAATGCCCCATTCAGAACTCACCAGTGTGCTCTTCACGGCCAACTTGGCTGGCCCTCGCTCCACACTAGAAGGCTAAAAAATGCCACATTATGATCCTACAGAGCTATCCTAAATAAACTCCCTCCTACTGTATATTATAGAATTTGTCAAGTGCACTCTAGGTACCTACTCACTGAGGAGATACGCTTACATGTTATTAGATGTACCAAGGGTAGGGTCCCGTTCTGGCAAATCAGTGGTTAGCCATGATCTGCCAGCTTTGTGGAATACTCTCCAATGGCCTCTGAAACTTACAAGCATAATCTGTCTTCAAACCTGTAAATCCTTATTGGACCACTTTATGCAAGAGACTTGTATTTGCTACTCATAATCTTTTTTTCACCCTCCTGTCATGTTATATCCTTACACGGCTCTCACTGGGGATGTCTATTTCATGTATCACTGCCTGTATAGCACTTTCATCTTATTAAATAACTTTGTAAACAGCGGATTGTAGTTTGAAATGTACTTATTTTTCTTTCTCCTTCTCAAGTAGATATGCTATATAGAAACCTCCTATATAAATCTAATTTTGTATCATATCATCTGACATGCTATTCTGGACCTTTTGGTTGTAATGTGTGTATTGTTACTTGCATTGTACCATGTATGTATTGTATTTGTCCTGCTTGTGTCCATCCAGGACCACTTTGTAAAAGGGCCTGCTCAATTGTGCTATTCCTGATTAAGTAAAGATTGATTGATTGATTGAAATCCTTTCTAGAAAGTCTCAACACTCAAATCAAGCAAAGATTTCTGCACTATGAGTTTTTAAACCCAATAAGCCCGATTTTCTTTCAGCATTAGGAGACATACCATACTTCTGTTCCAGCTCCAAGACTACAGATTATGCTTAGGTTCCCTTTGTGAATTCCGGGTGCAGCAGATAAAACATAACCATCATTTTGGACAGAAAATTAGTTATGTGACCTGCTCGCTGGTGTACACTTTGCAAAGTATGATGGACTTTGACAGAAAACTTTCACCATTGTAGACTATGAAAAGTCCCATCCTTCCACTGCTTTGTGGTTAAGGCTATGCAAAAAAGCCTAATTGGTTACTTCACCACCAAAACTATGTAGACGTCACCAATCCCTACTGGCCTGCATATTTTAGTAATGCAAAACTGTTGATGTTTCTAGATATTGTGAACCAAAATAATGACACTGTGAGTTGCTGATCTAAAATACAGTGCAGTGAAATGGCTGGTTACCTGATGATAGAATGTTGTGCTACCATACCAGTGACCCCATTTTCAGAGAGAATTCTGAATACTGGCAATGAAGCACCCAGGTATAGGAGAGGGCTGTTGGACAGCTTGTCAAGGCCAGAGAGGGATGGCACCATGTTCTGTATCAGCAGTTACTCCTGCGGGGGTCTGTGGAGCTTGCTCCTCCACATGGAGTATGCTGGCCATGTGTTCTGTCTCAGCAGTTACTCCTGCGGGGGTCTGTGGAACATGCTCCTCCACATGGAGTATGCTGGCCATGTGTTCTGTCTCAGCAGTTACCTCATGGGGGTCTGTGGAGCTTGCTCCTCCACATGGAGTATGCTGGCCATGTGTTCTGTCTCAGCAGTTACTCCTGTGGGGGTCTGTGGAGCTTCCTCCTCCACATGGAGTATGCTGGCCATGTGTTCTGTCTCAGCAGTTACTCCTGCGGGGGTCTGTGGAGCTTGCTCCTCCACATGGAGTATGCTGGCCATGTGTTCTGTCTCAGCAGTTACTCCTGTGGGGTCTGTGGAGCTTGCTCCTTCGCATGGAGTATGCTGGCCATGTGTTCTGTCTCAGCAGTTACTCCTGCGGGGGTCTGTGGAGCTTGCTCCTCCACATGGAGTATGCTGGCCATGTGTTCTGTCTCAGCAGTTACTCCTGCGGGGGTCTGTGGAGCTTGCTCCTCCACATGGAGTATGCTGGCCATGTGTTCTGTCTCAGCAGTTACTCCTGCGGGGGTCTGTGGAGCTTGCTCCTTCGCATGGAGTATGCTGGCCATGTGTTCTGTCTCAGCAGTTACTCCGCGGGGGTCTGTGGAGCTTGCTCCTTCGCATGGAGTATGCTGGCCATGTGTTCTGTCTCAGCAGTTACTCCTGCGGGGGTCTGTGGAGCTTGCTCCTCCACATGGAGTATGCTGGCCATGTGTTCTGTCTCAGCAGTTACTCCTGTGGGGGTCTGTGGAGCTTGCTCCTTCGCATGGAGTATGCTGGCCATGTGTTCTGTCTCAGCAGTTACTCCTGCGGGGGTCTGTGGAGCTTGCTCTCCACATGGAGTATGCTGGCTATGTGTTCTGTCTCAGCAGTTACTCCCAGGGGGTCTGTGGAGCTTGCTCCTCCACATGGAGTATGCTGGCCATGTGTTCTGTCTCAGCAGTTACTCCTGCGGGGGTCTGTGGAGCTTGCTCCTTCGCATGGAGTATGCTGACCATGTGTTCTGTCTCAGCAGTTACTCCTGCGGGGGTCTGTGGAGCTTGCTCCTTCGCATGGAGTATGCTGGCCATGTGTTCTGTCTCAGCAGTTACTCCTGCGGGGGTCTGTGGAGCTTGCTCCTCCACATGGAGTATGCTGGCCATGTGCAGCACAATTGGGGTTGTGGGAGGGTTGGGGTTCACAGATAACTCAGGAGGAAAATGGTGGGCACTAGGATAATGGTATTGACACTCTCAGATCCCACACTCCCTGCCAAGGTCCAAATGGCAGATAGTATACTAGACTGGTTGGATGCCTCACTGGTTATCCCACCACTGGAGGGCAAATTGAGGAGGACTCTCAGAGCAGGTAATAGAGAATGTTGGAGATGGGAGGTAGCCGACGGGTGGTGGGTGTCTGGCATGCAGGTTGAAGAGCAGTTACTGAAAAAATACATAGTGCAGTGAACCAGCTTGTGCAAGGAAAGAAAAGGTATTCTACACAAACCAAACCTAATGTAATATGGGTCTATGTGATAATGGGGATCGCGGAAAGGCGATCACTGTTAGGGTGAATGTACATCGGCGAAAATCAATATTGCCGATGTACACTCGCAGTGCAAACCAAAAGGTAGCCAAAAGGTAGGGTTTTTGTTTCAGGGGGGGCTTTGCCCTTCACACCCTACTAAATGATTCTAAACCCAGGGGGTGCATGTCATGAGAAAACAAAAAAAAATGTTTGCGGACTGGCGCAAAACTCCTAAAGTGCCCAGCACCAAATCTGGCACCTTCCAACCCTTGCCTGCTACAAACCCACCACACCACATGGCCAGCTTGGCAACCCACCATCGCGCTACACCTAGCAAACCCTCCCTACCCTTCTGCCCATGACACGGCGTGCTCGCTCCCCCCGCATGCATATACATATAGCGACAAGATGTCGCTTTACCCGTATTCACCTCCCTGTCCAGTAGCGCTGTGAACGGGTGCCGCTATTAAGCCCTCCTTTTTGTAAGCGCTCAGTAGCGGATGCCCTTATCACAGTATGCCACGTAATATACATTAAATATGAGGCCAGAAACACCAACTACAAACAGTTCATTCTTTTATAATTTACAGAAAATATATACCTGAGCCTTATGTTAGCAGAAAGTAGGAAATAATCTGAGAAAATGAGGTAACCTCTATTGGCTCTCAAATCACAACTCAGAACTCATCTGTTTGCCTCAACCTCTGGTATCTGATGCATCTCCATTAAACAAATGTTCATAAATAGACATGCTGCTATTTTGAGTACTTTAATTTTTAATTTTTACCTGGAATTGTATACTGCCTGTCATTGTTTTATTTAGTTTTTCATTTCATTATGCCATTGCCCGTAACAGCACTCTGATCCTCCTGGGACAGGCATTATATAAAGACAGTTGCTTGGATTGGATTCAGAACCAAAGAAAAAGCAAGTCTGTAGAACAAATGTAAAAAAACAAACACTTACCCAATACACAGTGGCAAAGTGTGCTGGCATACAAAATTGGGGGCAAACAGTCGCTCTACTGTGCCACCATACTTTGGTGCAATACACAAAAGTGGAGTACCCCTGGTGACTAAATTGCTATGTAAATTACTCCACCAGATGTTAGTGAGTGCCAACAGGATTCTTACCCACTAACAGGCAGTTGCAGTACAGTCATAGTGTTACAGCATAGAAACATAGAAACATAGAAGTTGATGGCAGATAAGGACCACAAGGCCCATCCAGTCTGCCCATTTCTTTTTCTGCCTTATGAATATGCCATCGGTCTTTGCTCTGTCAACGGCCTATCTATTCATACTCATCTGTATTGCTCCCTTATGCCTATCCCATGCCTGTTTAAAGCCCTGCACTGTATTCCTATCTACCACTTCCTGAGGTAGGCAGTTCCAGGCATCCACCACCCTTCCTGTAAAAAAATACTTCCTCACATTACCCCTTAATCGGCCTCCCTCTAATCTCATGCTGTGTCCTCTTGTCCTGCTACTTTTCTTATATTGGAACATGTTAGACTCTTTCACCTTGTTAATGCCCTTAAGGTGTTTGAATGTTTCGATCATATCACCTCTTTCCCTCCTTTGCTCTAGGGTACACATATTGAGTTTCATTAATCTGTCCTGGTATGCTTTCTGATGCAGTCCCTGCACCATTTTGGTTGTCCTTCTCTGCAATTTGGTTAATGTCCTTGTGAAGGTGTGGCCTCCAGTACTGCATGCAGTACTCCAGATGGAGCCTAACCAGTGTCTTGTAAAGAGGGATTATTACCCCCCCCTTATGACTTGTGATACCCCTACTAATACACCCCAACATCTCTCTAGCTGTACCTACTGCTTTAGTGGTCTGCTTGGATGATGTCAGGTCATCGGTGATGATGGCGCCCACGTCTCTTTCTTCCCTTGTGACTGCCAGCAACTCCCCTCCCAGCCTATAGGTGGCTTCTAGGTTTCTGTTCCCTATGTGCATGATCTTGCACTTCTTTACATTAAACTACAGTTGCCACTCTTCCGACCATTTTACCAGTTTATCCAGATCTCTTCTCATTCTGCCCACCCCATCTGGATCATCTACTCTGTTGCAGATCTTGGTGTCATCTGCAAACAGACAAACTTTACCCTCCAGTCCATCTGCAATGTCACTGATGAAGATATTGAAGAGGACTGGCCCGAGGACTGATCCCTGAGGTACCCCACTTGAGACTTGCATCTCTTCTGACTGTATACCGTTTACCACCACTCTCTTTTTTTCTGCCCGTCAACCAGTTTGCCACCCAGTTAACCAACTTCTGACCCATCTCATGACTACCCAGCTTATTAATCAATCTTCTATGTGGAACAGTATCGAAAGCTTTGCTGAAGTCAAGGTAAGTGACATCAACTGCTCCCACTTGGTCCACCACTCTGGTTACCCAGTCAAAGAAATCTATGAGATTAGTTTGACAGGACCTTCCTTTTGTAAACCCATGCTGTCTTGGATACTGTTCTCCTGTGCATTCCAGGTGTTGCACTATCTTTTCCTTAAGGAGTGCCTCCATAATTTTGCCCACTACTGAGGTAAGACTGACTGATCTGTAGTTCCCTGTCTCCTCCCTGCTACCACTCTTGTGGAATAGGATCACATCAGCCCTTCTCTAGTCTTCTGGGACCTCTCCTGTGCTCAGAGACTCACTAAACAGTTCTGATAATGGCTCTACTTGTTCCACCATTAACTCTTTTAGTACTCTGGGATGGATGCCATCAGGTCCCATTGCCTTGTCCACCCTGAGCTTATCGAGCTCTTGCAGGACCATTTCTTTTGTGAAGGGACTAGTGCACACCTCCCTCCCCACTGTGTCCATGGTGCTGAGCTGTGGGCCCTGCCCTACCTTCTCTTCAGTAAATACTGAGCCGATGTATCTATTTAGGATAGATGCTTTTACATGGTCCTCCTCCTCACATGCCCCCTTATCCCCTTTGATCTTAGCAATACCCCCTCTGGACTTTCTCCTTTCACTAATGTATCTATAGAAAGTCTTGTCACCTTCTTTTACTGTTTGTGCTAGTGTTTCCTCGGTTAGGGCCTTCGCCTGCCTTACTGCCTTCTCTGCTTCCCTTAGGGAAGTTTGGTATGCCTCCCTATCTTCATCCTGCTGTGTTCCCCTATATTTCCTGAAGGCCAGCCTTTTGGCTCTGACCTTTTCTGCAACTGTTTTTGAGAATCAAAGTGGTTTCCTTCTTCTGTTGCACTTCCTTTTCTCTCTAACACAATGGGATGTTGTTTCAAGTATTGCATCTTTAATGCTTGCCCACTTTGCCTGTACCCCCTCACCTGTATTTCTTTTTGCCAGGGCTAGCTTAACTCTGTTCACCATCTTATCAAAGTCAGCTCCTCTAAAATCCCATATTTTTCCCTTGGAATGGGATGGTTTAGTTCTAGTGGCCAAATTGAACCATATCATGTGATGGTCACTGGCCCCCAGGTGACCTTCTACCTGGAGATATGTGATCCTTTCCCTGTTAGTCAGTACTAAATCTAGGCTAGCCCTGTCTCTTGTGGGTTGTTGTACCAGTTGTTTGAGTCCCTCCCCCTGCAGGGAATCCACCATATGTCTAGTTCTGGCAGATGTTCCTGCTGGTATTGACCAATTTGTATCTGGCATGTTGAAATCTGCCATTATCAGAACTTCCCATTTAGCTGTCATGTTTTGTATATCTTCTAACAGTAATGTGTCTATGTCCTCCCCCTGGTCTGGAGGCCTGTTTACAACCCCAGTTCGTATGGCTGTCCCATTTCCTGTGTCCAGGGTGACCCACAGTTTTTCTGGCTCCTTACATGTATTCTGAATTTCTTTGACATAAAGGGCCACTCCACCCTCCCCCTTTTTGCAACTCAGTCTCTTCTGAACAGTACATAGCCAGGTACTGAAGTCTCCCAAGTGTGGTTACCAGTAAACCATGTCTCGCTATTGGTTACTATGTCCTGTCATTGTTGCCTTCAGGTCTGGGATCTTGTTTCCCAGACTGTGAGCATTTTGTGCACATGATTTTCCATTGGCCAGATTTTGGTGTATTAGTTGTTGAGCGAGGTCTGGTGTTTCTCCTGTGTGTTGTATGGGAAGCCGGACCTTTTTCCTTACCTGGGGATGCAAATGAACTACAAACATGCTGAACTCCTGTTTGACCATTAGCTGAGGGGGGAGGGGTGTTCTTCCCATTCGACGTATCAGGTGCTGAACCCCTCTCCCCATTTGCTAGTTTAAATATTCTGCAAAGACGTCAAACTTCTGCCCCAATGCATTGACTCCCTCCTTAGTCAGATGCAGTCCATCAAATTTAAGAACTTTTGTTCCCAAAACTGTTTCCAGTTCCCTACAAATTTGTGTCCTTTTTCCTGGCACCAGCCTTTGAGCCACATGTTTAGCTCCCCTATCTCCCCTTCTGTGACCTTCCGTCCATCTGCCCCCCTCTCCCAGACTGGCAGGATCTCAGAGAAGGAAATGGCAGATGAAATGGATGATAGTTTGTCACCCAGCCTGGTCAGGTGTTCCTTGGTCTCCACAAGTGACCAGCTGGCAAGATTGTTAGTCCCTATGTGTACCAGGATGTCAATGTTTTCTTCTGCTTCCTGAACAATTTTAGCAATGCGGTCAGTGTCTCTCCACACTGATGTACCTGGGAGACATCTGACCATTAAACCTGGCTGGAGATACGTATCAACTCCCTGAATCATGGAGTCTCCTATGATCAGAAGTTTTTTGGATTTCCTTTTTGCTTTTTCTGTTTTGGTTCCTGTTTTAGGTGAGTTTTGTTGTGCTAGCTCCTGTGCTGCAGTGTCCTGCTATGCAGTGTCCTCTGCCCCTTTGTTTGATTTCGGAGACAGAGGCAGATACCTGTTTGTAGTTTTTATATGGTTTGTGGAGGTGATATGTTGAAAAGCACTGAGTGATGGGGCACCCGATTTGCCCCTCCTAACCACCTGCCAACTACCCTCTGAGGTCGAGGTGCTTCTGTTGGATGTTGGGGAAATGGTGGGTGGGTCTTATAATACATTTCCTGTTGAATATGCAATTTGAGATGCGCAATCTCTGCCCATGCTGCCTGGAGCTGAGCCCTTAGACCTCCAATGGCTCAGCACGTAGGGCAGTGTCCTAAATCCTGTGAAACTGCCCTTCTGAAAAGTGTTCCGCAGTACCTGCAGTTAATGATATCCATTCCAGATAAGTTGCTGGGTTTATAAGCTGGTCAGAGTAATTAGAAGGAAGAAAATGAAAGCAAAAGTTTGATTTTGTGTTTTGTTTGTTTTTGTATAACTTGTTAAAACAAGTTAAATTACTAGTGCCCCTGTAAATGAAGTCACTGTGTGCACAGCCCTCTGATCCTCCCCTTCCTGCTCTGCTACAGGAAATGTCACAACTGTGCCACCTTATAAAAGGCCCTTCCCCTGCCGAAAAAGAAGAACCATGGATGAAAGAAACAAGGAGGTAAGAGCAGAAATAATCAGCCAGCAACAAATGCAGTAGCCCTGAAAGCTTATCCTAATGATAGATAAAACTGTGAAACCTGTAAAGCACCACCTGTAATAATTTCACAGAAGATATACCCTGTAAGAAACACTTTGCTACAGAGAAAATAAAGCAGTAACAGAAGATACACCTTGCAAAAGACAATTTTAATCAGAAGATTACAGCAGTAAACCATAAGCACACACCTGTAAGCACACCCTGTAATAATGCAGCAGAAGGTATACCCAGCAACAACAATTTGAATCATAGAAAAATAAAGCAATAAAATGTTAGCAACAAACAGTAACAATCTGTGTGAGTACAAAATAAAAATAACAACACACAGTAAATCTTCCTAGCCAAAAGAAGCCTTAATCCTTTTCCTTGCTCTCGTAAGGTTATTTGCTCTGTCCTTTCAAGCAACCTAGAAGAAAAGAGTTGAGGTGAAGCTAGGTGCCTTGGCCAGCAAACCTAGTCTTCCTAGCATGACATAACACTAGTCATATGACATTATTTATTTATTAGCTTTTGTTGACCAGGTAAGTGCATTAGGCAGTAGCCCTGCCTATTTTCAGACATGACCCGGGAGAGTACAGGAAATACAGTTATTACAAACAAATACTCAGGCACATTGTTACAGTCTTAAGAAAAACATAACAAAAACAAAAATATACACCAGATATCTACGCAGGGATAGACAGATTTGTACATCAAGCAGGACCATCCACACAGAGATGAGTTAGGCAAGTCAACACATGAAAGGTAGTCTGCACAGTAGTTGAAATGAGGGGTAAAGGCAGTCAGGATAGGGTATGGTTAGGTGCAGTCACAAGTGTCAAGTGCCAGTAGGTGAGAAAATGGCGCAGTTTTGAAAGATGGATGGTACAAGGGGCCCTTTAAACAAGGGGGGAGGGTATTCCAGAATTTAGGGGCAAAATGTGTGAATGATTGCTCACCTATTTTAGTAGAACAATGCAGGACAGCAAGCAGAGGGGAAATAGAAGACCTTAGTGGACGGTTGTGTAACACCAGGCTGAACATAGCTCTAAGAGCTTGAGGGCAGGGAGATCTGGTCATAGAATCGATGAAGCAGCCTAGCAAGTAGAGGCAACAGGATTTAGGTGACAGCCATTGTAGGGTAGAGTAAAGAAGACAGTGGTGGGTCAGGCGAGGGGCAGACAGAGCAAACCTACAAATATTGTTGTACATGGTATCCCACTTCCAGAGATTTGCAGCAGAAGTGTGAGAAAGGACAGGGAGAGCATAGAGGAGCCTTCAGAGCAGGACACCTCTGGCCACAGAGACCCTGGCAGCCAGGGCTAAGGAGTGGCGAATGTGGTAGGCTGCCCCTATCCTCATGTTAATGGATCGACAGATTTCATTAGTGTGAGCGGTGAAATCAAGTACAGGATCAAGCATCACACCAAGGTACCTGAAGGAGCTCATGGTCGGTACACTTGACCCATCATGACATAGCACACGAAACCTAGGGGACAGGGTCTGAGTTTTCCTAGCTGATCCAAAAAGCATGGCCTGGGTTTTAGGAAGGTTGAGGATTAGGGAGTTGAGGGAGAACCAGATCTGGAGCTGTTGGACCACTGAGGTGAGGTGGTCATTAAGTTCAGTGATGGAGTGAGAAGCAGAGCAGAGTACAATGTCGTCGACATGCGTGATAGAGTTACAGTGGAATAAGGAAGTAGGAATATCATTAATGAATATGGAAAAGAGTAGGGAACCAAGTATGGACCCTTGTGGAACACCAGAGGATACAGAGGCAGGGGATGAGAGAACATTGCAAAAGGATACAGTTTGGCAATGGTTTTTGAGGTGAGGTAGCTGTTGAGCCAGACCAATGTAGGTTCAGATGCACCGAGAGACCGCAACTTATCTGGGAGCAATGAGTGACTAACTAAGTCAAAAGCTTTTGTTAGATCAATGAACACAGAACCAGTGAGTAGACCTTTATCCATGTTTGATTTTACCTCACTGGTGAATAGGGTGAGAGCAGTGGTGGTGCTGTGTCCAACTCTGTACCCGTATTGAGCAGGGGATAGTAGGTTGGAGGTAAGTAAATGAGCTGAAATCTGGAGGTGGATAAGTTTCTTCAATAACTTACTGAGGACAGGAAGTAAAGCGATGGGGTGATAGATAGGATTCTAGGGTCCCCTTTCTTGAACACAGGTACAGTTCTGGCAGCTTTCCAGGCTGAGGGTACTGAGGAGGTGCTGATGGATAAGTTAAACAGCCACGTAACTGGGGTGGCTAAAAGAGGCGCAGCAAGTCTGAGGATCCTGGGTTCAAGTCCATCCAGCCCAGGGTTTCCATGAGATGGAATGGTATTTAGTAACTTAAGTACCTCCCGCCAAGTGATGAGGGAGAGTATCAATGAGGGAGATGCCCCTGGAGGAGATGGAGGGCAGGGAAGGGGGGCCACTAGATGCAGGCGGGACATTGTGCAGCACCTTGGTAAAGAGGGTGTTGAAGGCATTGGCAATAGTGAAGGAGTTGTTACAAAGGATATCATTGATAAGCATATCATTTGGCGCCTGTGGCTTGGCATTCCCCAGGATCTCATTAATCTGGTTCCAGTATATCTTAGGGTTAGAGGCAGAGGAGTTCAGGAGCTCATGGTAGTATGCACTTTTGGCTGCACGTATCTCCTTCTTACAAGTATTACGTAGTATATGATACTCTTGAAAGTCAACCTGGAGAGAGGAGGATTTCCATTTAGATGCGAGTTTGTCCCGGCACTTAAGTTGTTGTAGTAAAGGCCTCTTGAGCCACTTGGTCACTTTACCGCTGACCCTACGCAACGAGAATGGTATGTGCTTGTTTTGCAAGGCAAGTACAGTTTTAATAAAGTACTCAGTGGCTAGATTGATATCCGAGGTAATAAATAGTGGAGACCATTCAGTAAGCTTCAGTTCATTAAGAAATGCTGTCTGTTTGGAAAGGATAAAACTTTGGAAGGGTAAGAGGGAGTAGAGGCACCCCTCACGCTGTAGACAGGGCAATGATCACTAATCTAGTCGGGGCAAACCCCTGTGGGGGAGTAGCAATCTTTCCAGTTAGTGAGGATCCAGTCAATCAGAGTACAGCAGGATCCATTTTGTGAAATCCTGGTAGGGGAAGAGATAAGTTGGCAGAGGTTGGACTTGTTGATGGTAGAGGCTAGGAATGAAGAGTTAGGCCCAAGCCAGTCTAGGTTAAAATACCCCAAACAGATCATTTCATTTTTCTTGGATAACGTAGGAAGAAGGTCAATAAACTCTTCAAGGCCAAGTTTGCTATTTCGCGGTGGAATATATATCCCAAAGATGTGCAGCTTTTTTGCACCCCCAAGTAAGAGGAGAGAGTGTAAAACCTCGCCATTGATTAGAGAAGGAGTGAGTAGAAGACAGACACACAGGTGAAATTTATAGTAGAGAGCCAATCCACCCCCCCCCCTTTTTGGAGGAAGGTCTATCAGCCCAGTACATATTGTAGCCTGGTAAAGTGCAACTACGTTCTGATACCGAAGATTTCAGCCAGGTTTCTGAGAGGACAAGTATGTCAGGGTTTTTGATCTGAACCCAGGCTTCAAGTTCAGGGACACTGAGCATGAGGTTTCTAATATTGTGGTGGGCAAATGTCAGGCCCATGGCCTGAGGCAGGAGAAGACTGGAGTGACAATTAGTTGGGTTGAGATCGACCGCTGGGCCAAGGTTTGGCTCAATAGCCCCAGTGAGGGTAAGGGATAGCATTATAACCCATAGCATGACAACTGTAATGGGCCAGTATAGGCATGGGGGATTTAAGTGTTCTATATACAAGGAACCTAAGCAGAAACCCAGCGAGTTTGCATGTAAGGTACCCTTGAGACATAGGTGAGGAAGAATTTTTAGCTAGGATGTTGGAGAACGTGAAATTATTAAGAGCCCCCTCAAACCTATGTGAGGGGGTCCCAATGGAAAGGGCTAGAGAGTCAATGGCCAGAAGGGTGAGTAGTGCACCTAACAAATAGACCAATGTCAACCTAGGCATTTTGCTTGGGAGGCAGAGATGGGGTGCAATAATAAGATAGAACAAGTGATAGCCAATCAGGGAGATAGAGAAGTGGGGGATGGGGGAGGGAGGGAGGATAGAGTGCAGTGCCTGAACAAAAATAGAATAAGGATAGGAAGGAGCTGTCAATGACTCCATGAGGACAGAAGTAAGGGAGAACAGCAATAGAAGAAAGAGGGTATAAGCTTGAGTCTGAGACCAGACATCAGAGAACACAACAAGAGAGTGCTAAGTTAGCTGAGTAGGAGTGGCGACCTCTAGAAGAGGAAACTTATAATCTGCAAATGCAAAAGTGAGCAAATAGAAAAAAAAAAGAACAGAACAGGTATAACCCACTTGATAGTCAGACCCGATATAAACAAAGCTGGATAAGGGTGGGAGGGTATTGAGGGTGGGCGGGGAAGTAGCCATGTAGCAGCTGTGGGGATGAGCCTAGCTCCTGCCCTGTGATCCAGTATATGCAGTCCCCACTTTAATTATTAACTACGCTGTACAGCAAGCAGCACAATACAGCAGTTATCCTGATTATTTAAAAAAGCCTTAGGAGGTGCTGACTACTGTGCTAATTCGGCTCCAGAGCTGGAGATTCTATTTCGTATCAGACCCAATCCTGAGTGAAGCCAACAGGATAGGCAGAAATAGTGCCAGGTTTAAATAAAAAGAAGTTGTCCAAAGCTGTGTTTCCCACAGTGTGCGTACCTTGTTGCAGATCCTTGACCCCCCCCCATGCAGCTGCTAGGGCAGAAGCCCTGTGGAATAGGGATGGAGGAGCTGTGGAGAAAAATAAAATAGGTAGGCAAAGAGCTATGTAACACAGTGGGTGGTAACTGGGGGGGGTGGGCAAGCTACAGGAGTCAGGTAACAGGAGTAATGGAAGAGTGATTGAGAATGGGGGAAGGAGAGCTGAACTTATGAGGGGTGAGTGAGTGAGGGGCAACCACGTCTCAAGGAACAGAGGCTGTAGTCAGTTAAAGGAAGCATTCAGGGGCCACAGTGGTTGGGGAGTGGAGTTAAAATAAGATAGCAGAGGTAGGAGGGAGAAACAGGGTAAAACACAGAGAGGGGACAAAAACGGGAGTTTCAACTCCGAGCACAGGCTGAAACTGCATTAACTCAGAGTAGGGACAGAATCAGGATATAGCCTTAGAGCAGGGACAGAGACAGGGTTTTAATTCGGTGTGGGTACTGTAGAGGGATTTAAAGATGAAGGCAGGATTTTAGGAGACAGTGGTCAGGCTAAGACAATAGTAAGCAAACACTTACAGAATTCATCCAATAAACAAAACATGTAGTGAACTCCTAACTATAAACTTCAACTATACGATAATCTCGGCTCCACAGGCAGAGGGAGTGCTAAGCTTTAGGCATTTAAAACATGGCAGAACTAAATAATTAACTTAATGCACAGAGTACAGATTAGTATCACAGTTGGCAACCAGCAGAAAAACTACTATGCCACATGAGGCGTTAGCCGTTAGAGGGTTCTAGAGAAAAAGGCGCCAAGATTAAACAAATAAATCTGTGTCCACTGGAGAGCTGCCTCTGGTATCAGCATAAGCTTAAAATACCTACAGTCCCACTGGATCGAGCCTAGCTCCTGCCCTGCAGCCTAGTATATGCAGTCCCCACTTTAATTATTAACTACGCTGCACAGCAAGCAGCACAATACAGCGGTTATCCTGTTTATTTAAAAAAGCCTTGGGAGATGCTGACTACTGTGCTAATTCAGCTCCAGAGCTGGAGATTCTACTTCATATCAGACCCAATCCTGAGTGAAGCCGACAGGGTAGACAGAAATAGTGCCAGGTTTAAATAAAAAGAAGTTGTCCAAAGCTGTGCGTTTCCCACAGTGTGCATACCTTGTTGCAGATCCTTGACCCCCCATGCAGCTGCTAGGACAGAAGACCTGTGGAATAGGGATGGAAGAGATTGTTGCAGATCCTTGACCCCCCACGCAGCTACTAGGGCAGAAGCCCTGTGGAATAATGTCTTGCTGCAAAGCTTTATTGACCTGCTGAGTCACTAGGTAGTTTGCTCCATCTTCTGTCCCTTGCTAAAGGCTCACTTCTGGGTAACTGGGCAATCGATTTATTAAGTGAATGACTGTCAGTACCTGGTAGTGCAGTGGCCACCTCCACCCACTCCTTGTAACTATTCACACCTTGGCATATAGTGGTACCGCTTCACTAGCCTCATCCTCAGGCAGCAGGCCTCCAAATGAATTCTCCCATGCCAATCTCCATCTCATGTCAGCTCCCTCCTAACCTGCTGTTGAGTTGCTTTTTTAATGGCCCAGTGGGATACTGCACAAGAGCAAATAACTAACAAACATGAGCAAAGCAGTCCAGGTAAAGAGTCACTGATGCCTCTGGGAAAGCTTTGCAAAACCTAATATAATGTGTGGGGAGCCCTCATTACTAACTGAAAGTAAGCAGATTACAACCTTGTTATGCCATCGATATGACATCACTGTGTTGTTAACCCTTCTTGAGTATGTCATATCAATTGTATAACAAAATGAAATGCTCACAACATTCAATCTTCCGCTTTGAGAAAAATGTTGGTATTAAATTAATTGATTTGCACCAGGCTGTACCAATGAATAATGCTGCGAAGAACACACACAATAAACATTGTTGACAAATCTTCCTGCATGATTTCTGACTGTTTAAAGTAAGAATTACTCAGAAAAGTAATTAAATCCAAGATTACACAATCTCGGTAGCCCATACACTATAAAATATAGTGTATGGTTCTTTGGTTAATAACTACACTGAAAACATTTATCGAGGTTGCCATGACATCTGAAAACCTCTCGAGCTACGCTATTGAGGTTTTCAATGATGTCGTGG
Organism: Neoceratodus forsteri; assembly: GCA_016271365.2. Classification (NCBI taxonomy): domain Eukaryota; kingdom Metazoa; phylum Chordata; order Ceratodontiformes; family Ceratodontidae; genus Neoceratodus; species Neoceratodus forsteri. Next base: position 431,420,761 of record CM057450.1, on the reverse strand, counting down.
CAGCCTCTCACAGTGTTTACAACCTGGTTATTAACCGAAGACAAAAAAATTATCCTCTATATTTAGACACTTTTTAGAGTGTATTACATATATCTTTCTTAGATTTCTCCTCCTCCTTATTTATTGCTGATGAAATTTGCACAAAACCAGAATCTTCAACCCTTAGAGTTCATTTGCCCTCACTATTTATTCTCAATTTAAAGTCATGGGGCTCGATTTTCAATCGAGATGTGGTGATGCACCGGACCTACGGCAGGGTGTGTGATGCAAATGGTGACTTGTGTCACACCTTGTGGCAAATGCAATTTTTGAAGATGTTTGCCACAAATGCCATCCACAAGACTTGAACATGGGATGCATGGAGTTAGCTCAGCTACTGTCTGGTCTAGCTTTGCAGCTGGGATCATGGCGCCTGTGCCAGCCCTTTGGCACAAGGTGCCATAAAGTGGAGATAATGTTGCAAAAGAGCCACCCCTTTGAAAATTTGACTGCTTTGCATCCAAGGGTCTTGGTGCATCTGTGTGCCCCTTTGCATTGGACATAGGCCTTGATGCAAGCCCTGCATCTGTATTCTAAAATCAAGCCTATAATCCTCTATTGTTACATCACAGTCTGTTGCCATGGGAATAATTGTGCTGTCACAAGCAGTGTATTATGTCATCAGGTAGAAAATAAGCACTAGGAACTGATGAACTCTCAAGAACAGTACCATAACAACAAATAATGGTAAGGGCAAATACAGAGCGAAATAAAGCTGAATTCTGTCCAAGTATTATGTTTTCAAAGTGCCCCTGGAGGCACCAGCTGCTCTTTAAATGTGTATACACCACCAAATGACTAAATACCATACCAAGAAAGGACTATTTGTTTAAAATTACATCTTCACACCAAAAGCAATTTAAAAAAAATACTTTTTATGATTTATTTTAAACATTTGCCCCCAAAAAAATAAGAAACTATTTCATAATCATAATATTGACACCCAGGGTTTACAATGCACTACTACTACTACCACTATGACTACTACTAATAATAATAAAAAAGGTAACAATAAATAGTATTAGGAAAGGGGAGATTGTTTAACCAGGAAAGGCATGCTAAGCTGAAGCTTGTTTCCAGGTGTGATCTGGGAACACAAGGAAGTTAAGTGATTTGCTTAGGGTCACACAGTATGCAAAGGGGGGCTGTGGGATTCAAACCCAGGTTTCTAGGTTTGCAGCTCAGCATCCTAAACCTCTGTGCTATACTGCTTTCTATTAGTTGAGTGTCTTACATTAATTTTAATGCTCTGAACATCAACAGCAGACCAAATGAAAATATTATAATGCTGTATGCACCACTTATACTATCCACTGATGAGGCAGACAGCCACTTTTACCAGATGGAAACTAAAAACAAATGCCTTTTCCCTTTGAAACCTATATTATTTGTTGACAATACATAGTACCTTGTATTCCACTTGTAGCAGCCACCAGCATCCTTAAAGGAAAACTGTGTAAATTCGTGGCCCCCCACCCCTGAAAAGCTTACCCCCGATCCAGCTTTTTTATGAAACGCATTTTTCTCATGTTGCTAATTACTTTATTTTATGCAAAAGGTCTCGAACAAGAAATGGCGGACACTGGAGACTCCATTTACTGTAGCGGCACAGCGCCACACCGCTCGCCTCAATGCATTCGAGCAGTGTGGCACTGCACCTTTACAGTAAATGGAGCCCCCCAGCATCTGCCATATTCCTGGTTCATGGACTTTTTGCAATACAAATAAAGTAAGTAGCAACATGAGAAAAATGCACTTTTCTACATAAAAAGCTGGATCGGGAGGGTAAGCTTTTCAGGGGCAGGGGGCCATGAATTTACACAGTTTTCCTTTAATAGCTTGTTAACTTCAGTTGTGATTTGTGGTTTACAGTGTGTAAGTTACCCACTAATTGATACACAAGGTGTTAATATATGAACCTACTTAAGCACTGCTGACTGCCTTGGGTCATTAATTCTGTCTTTTGTGTGTTCTGGGTGCTCACATCCAACATGTCTAATAGCCCTTTTACACGCAGTGGTCTGTGTCCGAATAACCAGTACAGACACACTGTAACATTACCTGTTTTGCCATACAAAAGCATTCTGTGCTGCAACCAAAGTGAATGCTCCCTTAAAACGTATTCCCTGTTTTCCTGGATTCCCAGGCTTCTGTTGCGTTTTGACAAGCTGTGTAATCATGCTGTGCTTGTCATTATAATATATTTGCCAATCTCCCTAATGCATTGTTGCTGTGCTGGCACACTCTGGCAAATGCAGGAAGGGTAAACACATCAAAACACACTGTGTGTGTAAAAGGATTAGATGAATGCCGCACATGGAACAGAACAGACCGGTAACGGAAAAGTAAGTGGCGTGTTAAAGTACTATAAAAAAATTGGATTACGTTGGCCTGAAAGGTTGAAATCCTTTCAGAGTCTGACTGTCTACCAAAACTGAGTTTAAGGGACATGTCTGTTCACTTTGCTATCCAAAAGTCTACCTAGAATGGCCTTATATTAGACAGGGTAAACCTCACTGATAAGTGGTATTCCAACAAAAACTCTGAACAGAAACGTAAGACAGAAGACAAGGACAGTAAGGTAGAAGATACCTTGGTTTTTGAACGCCAGAGGAAAGGAGGCTTTAATCAGTGGTCCCCTACTTCTCAAGAAAGCACATCAACTTACAGCTGCCCTCAGAAAACTAGAGTTCAAGCCGTCTTACATGGAGAGTGACCCAGTGGAAACAGAGACACAACATCAGGCTCAAATGAATCCACGAAGAGAAGTTAACTGCTGATTCTGCAAGTACTGATACCTAGTTAAAGGATGTCGCGCCTGTAATTTTTGAGGGGTATGCAGCACATAATGTTTTTAACACAGATGAGAATGGACTTTTTTTTTTTCAGTGAGTTGGCTATGGCACTCATTTTTAAGTCAGAAAGTCTGATAGAGTTAAAGCAGGTGAAGAATGCATTTCAGTGTTGGTCACCTGCAGTATGGCTGGTATGATGAATAAAAAGCTCTTAACGGTCGGGAGGTCAGCAACACCTAGGTGCTTTAGGAGTGTGAGATAATTACCTGTGCAGTATAGAAGCATTAGAAATACATGGATGGTCATGGAGTATGGTGACATTTTTATAGAGTGGCTCATAGAATGGGATCACAAGTTAAGAAACAGAATGATTGCACTGATCCCTGATCATTTCTCTGGCCACCCGAATGTCACTGGTCTCAGAAACATCAAGTTAGTTTTGTTTACCCCAAACACAACCTGTAACATGCAGCCACTTGGACCAGGGGATAATTTATAGTTTTAAATGGCACTTCATCTGTAAAATGAGACAAAAGATCCTTAATGTTCTTGACAGTAAGCAAGATCTCACTGCTAAAATCTGCATAAAAAAATCAGTCTCCTCGATGAGGTGCAGTTAATGCACACAGCGTGGGATTGTGTTTTAGAAGAAACAACTGTGCAGTACTTTAGCAAGGGGGGTTTACCTGTGGCACTGTTGGTATGCCTGAAGTCAATGGTGATCCTGTTGATCCTGCCAAACATGCTGAACCACCGCTACCAGGTTTAAAGCACTTGAGTTTGATGAGCTTTGCAACTTAGGATCCAGACCAAAGATGAGTACAACATCAAGTCGGTGATTGGTGCATTGATACAAACCTCTAACGACACACAACAGAACAAGAAAAGGAAGAGCATGAGACTGAGGAGTGACTAGATGTTGCAGTGTCCACTGCCGATGACAAAAATGATTACTGGCTCTGCGGAGTGCTAGGGAACAGCATGACAGCATAACCCCAGATTGGTCACTGTTGCCATGAATGGAGGCTGGTCGGTACAAATACAGGAAATGCATACAAAGCCAGACTACAATAGCCACTTTCCTTGAACCACAAGAACCATGCTGATACCCTGAAGACCAGAAATCAGAGAAGTCAACTACAGTGTTTTAAAGGAGAGTTTTTAATTTCTCTAAATAAAGAGCACAAAACCCAAACAAAAGCAAAATGGCACAAAAAGAGATGTAATCACTAAGAATGTGTCAGAGTGTGTATGGCTGTGCAAGTGTGTGAGTGTGAGCATCAGTGTGTGAGTAAACATTTTTTTCCTGTCTATGATACAACAGACACCAAGTATACTAGACAAAATTTGTTTTGACAAACTTGTTTTGGTAGAAGTGGAACTGACTATACAAGAATTTCTTAAATAACAACAAAAGCTGAAGAGTACAGTAGAAAATGTTTTTCAGTTTTCATTTGAAAGTCTGTGTGTGCAGGAAGCAATGAAGATAAGAGTGGAAGATAGTTTTAAAGGGGTTGCTGTACAGTACAGTGACTCTTCTCAGCAACTGAAAGCACTCAACTGCAGCTCATGCTTCACAGTTCACTCAAAATATGCTGTTATCCCACAGTAGTGCACACCCTTTCTTGTCTATTGCTTAAATAGTGAAGCTGTTAATACTATCCATTCACCTTAAGGAACAGCTCACCTCAAAGACATTTGTGAGTTTCTGGGAAGCTTACTTTCTTGAACTCTAGCTACGAATGTTTGAGTGTTCTCTATTTTCTCATCCTTTATAGGGTCATAGGTCTCTTGGGTATGGTTAAGGATTGATTGAAGACTGAGTAGTGTGTGGTGCTAGTGCAATTGTGTACTGTGGCTTACACAATCTTTGTCCCTGCTATGGGGACAATCACCCTATTGGAGTGTCATATAGGCACAGGAACCCTGATGCAGGGTTAAAACCCCCAGAGGTGTTGCAGGGATGACATCCCAGGACCAAAAGCACCTTAGGGAGGAAGGCACGACCCCAACGAAAGAGGTGCAGCAGGAAGAGGAGGGAAGAAAGTTGACAACTGAAAAATCTGCACATCCAAGGGACGCTTGGACATGTGTGGTTTCTATACCACATGGAGGGGGCATGGCATGTGTCACCCATTGTCACTCAGAGCCAAAGGCAAAGCCTCCTAATTCATAGGGTCATCAGGTTTTTGAGTATGGTTTAGTATTAATTAAAGACTGAGTAGTATGTGGTCCTAAAGCAACCTACACTCTCTGTCCCTGCTATAGGGATGACAAACCTGTTGGGGTGTCACAAGGATAAAGCAACCCTGATAGATTCCAACCCCCTCAAGGTGTCACGTGAATGAGGTCCCAGAACCAAAGGCACCATAGGGAAGAAGACACAAAAGCGCAATGGAAAACAGACAAATACATTCTTCCCGAGGAGAGACGTAGCCAGACTGAAACCCAGACCTGAAGACCACCAGCTGACTCCAACTCCTGCAGAAACTATCTTTTAGAACCTTCAGCATAGAGGATATGAAGGAACCCCTTTTAAAATATGTAAACCTCTGTGGATCCAAGGCCTAGGTTGTCTTCCCTCCAAGCTAGCGTTAGGATTAGTAGCGGCTGAGCTGCTGCAATTTAAAGACCCAGTTTAGGTGAAGTAATTTAGAAGAAGGGCTCTCACTTTATCATTCTAATGGGAACCCTGTGAGGGTGCTGATCTCTACAGTAAAGGAGGTTCCCCATAAAGGAGGCCCAGCTCCCACGGTGGGAAGAAGGAGAGCAACGACTGCTGAGAGGCATTTACCTGGCTTCCAAATGGAGGTGACACCTAGAGAGGAAGCTAAACCCTTGAAAGGTAAGACATAGGAATTGAACTCTTCAGGGGCAGAATTTTGAGTTGCTGTATAAAATTGCCATTTTAGGGGCAGAGAAAGGGAAATTGGAGAAGACCAGTTGAACCTTTGGTGACTGTGGGAGAACAGCTGTTGAAGGTGCTGATGATATGGACTGCATATCTAAAGTAACCCCCTGAGGATATAGAGGCCCCACCCTCTGATAGCTGCAATCTTAAATTCAACATCAAGAGGTGCCACTTCATTGATCTGCATGGCAAAAGTTTCCCCAGATCATAGGCCAAGTTCTCACCCAAAGGGAAGAAAAAGAAGGATCTCGCCCAAGACAAGAGACCCACACTTGAGATGTGGACTTAAAGGAAGCAGAGGGAGACCATTGACTTTCAGGGTAGGGAAGTCCTGGATGTTAAGACAGGGAAATGGCTGGCATGTGCCTGAGTGCAAGGTATGCAGGAGGATAAAGGTAAAGCCTGATGGCTATGGAGTACGATGCGATAGCAATGAACAAAGGGAAAGATGAACAACTGATTAATGGCATGAACTGCTGACTAAATGTGAAACTGAGACTGAATGATATGAAAGAAACAATGATGGCAGATGCACATCAACCAATCCCAGAATGGGCTGCATGACAGAACAGCAAAGGAGATACAGAGGACTGAGTAATGCTGGTCAACGCAGTGGTTACTGAACGATGGCCATGCAGTAGATATGTGGAGTTTTGGGCACTAAACCAAATGCTGAAAACTATTTCTTTGAGCTAAGTAGAGAATGTCCTGCTACAAAGAGGAGAGCACTAGGAACTAGAAGTGGTAGAGCCTGGAGAAGCAGCCACTAAAAAGCTGAGTAAAGAAAAATGAAGTGTAACTCTGGTATCTGAGCAAACTGGATGTTTTAGTATCCTGCAAGCATGAGACTCTGGACACAGGAAGGAACTCTGTCAGTGACAGACATCACATGCCTGCAAGGGTAGGTGGCAGGAGTGAACACACTGTGGAAAAAAATTAGCAATGAGTGAACTCTGTTGCATACCACCCAGAGAACCAGGAACCTAAAAAGACATGAGGAACTAGTCAGCAGTGGCTAAAAGGCCATGCACAACCATGGGGAGAAGGAGTCAGAAACAGAAGGGATGCCTTGAGGGAAGGTGTTTATAAGCAAAGGTATGGGAGGAGCAGGAAAGGATAGAACAGCTGTGTCGCACAACCCAAAAAATCGAAGTATCTGAGAGATGCTTGAGCACACACAGTTTTATACAGAGTGGGAGGGGCATAATGTGTTTTACCCACTGCCCCTCCAAACCACAGGCAAAGCCTTCTAATTACTTCATGACACTGTACATTGCTTGAATCTTCAGTAACTCCTACTATGGAAGTTTAACTATTTCTTTTGCCATGCATTAACAACACAACAAATAACTGTGGCTGTGTCATAGTTAAAATGTGACCATGTTTTCTGTTGTTTAGACTATACAAAGTGCTTACAGAGTCGCCACTTATGCTGATTCAAAGATCTACAGATTTTTGCTATCCTCAGTAATGAGTGTGATTGAGAGGTGTTTTAGTAAAATTTATCATCTTCAACCACAAAAGCAAACTCTCACCAGAAAGAAACCTTGAAATGTACTGAATGAGAGAAGAGTATTAATTACATTGGTAATGACTGGGTTAATTAAAGGAAAGGTACACAAATTACCAACACTGTGCTGGTTCAAGTCCTATCTCACAGGCAGGATACAAACAGTAGTGATGGGAATTGTCTCCTCCTGCTCAATGCTCCTGTCCTGTGGGGTCCTGCAAGATCTGATCCTATTGCACAAGCTCTTCACAGTGTACAATGTATGCTGCACCTGGGAGACATTATTAGACAGAACAGCATGGGTTTTCACTGCTATGCAGCTGTACATGTCTTTTAGACCTGGGCAACAGAATGCTGTCTCTGTATTTAATTCCTGCTTGGCCAAGATCCAGAGCTGGATGTCCTCTAACTGGTTAGAGCTCACCCCAGACAAGATGGAGGTGTTAGCAATTGAGCCTGGTCATTGGAGGGATGCTGGAGTGATTAGGGACAACTCCAGTCTACTACTCAGTGGCTCCTGGTTGGCCACCTCAACTAAGTAGAAAAATCTGGGTGTTATCCTCAACAGTGGTCTGAGGAGTTTCAGGTTTCAGCCATTGTTCAAAGTGTTTTTTTTTTTCCTCTTCAGAAACATCGCCCGGATCAAACCTTTTATCCCCTCCTGATGACCTGCCCTCACTGATACATGCCTCTGTGACGCTCAGGCTAAATTACTGCAATGCCGTATACCTGATGCTAACTGGAGGCACTCTACATCCCCTACAGCTAGCACAGAATGCAGCGGCCAGGCTGTTGGAGGGCCATCCTAGGTCCTGCCATATAATGCCAGTCCTGAGTAGTCTTCACTGGCTGCCAGTGAGGTGGTAGATTGTCTTAAAGATCAGCTTGCTGATCTACAGTATAAAATCCTGCATGGCCTGGGGCTTAGCTACCTGCAAGATCTTCTGTCTCCGTAACAGCTCCCCCCCCACCCTCTCTGTTTCTCTGAGGAGTGCCTCCTGGCAGTTCCCCAGGTCCAACTAAAATCATTTGGTGAGCATGCTTTCTCTGCCACTTGTCTGACCCTGTGGAACTTGCTTCACTGATATTTAAGAGAAGTCCCCTCGGTGGAAGCCTTTAAAAGGGGTCTGAAGTCTCATTTATTCAAGGAGGCATTTTCCCTAGACTATTGAGTGCTTAAATATTTATATGAGATTAAGTTAAATTAGATTCTGTAAAATTATTTATATTTTATACTTAAATTTTATTCCATCTTAATTCTATTTCAAACTCTGACCATGCATTTTATTGTATTTATTTATGTGCAGTGCCTATAGCCTCTGGGAAAAGTACGCTTTATAAATACATTTACTGACTACTAATGGAAATTCACACTACTAGGTCTGCTACTAGTTGACAGTGCACATATTAGGCTCATTCAGATGACAAGAAACTTGGATTGCCACCGTGTTGATCATTGAAGCCAATCTCTCCGAAACACTGTGGAGCAGCGTTCAGACAGTATAGTTCCAGAGTGTTGTAGATGCCCCAAGTGACATTCTGCCATTTTAAGGAGGGTTCCTGTGGGGTTGGGGTGCAGTTGATGATGCTGCAGTGCCAGAAGGCTGGATGATGAGTCTTCAGACCCGAGTTCAGCAGAGGTTTTTTGGTTTTTGTACTTTAAACACAGCTGAACTCAGGCAAGTAGCTCTTTTTGCAAACTTAGGGATGTAAGTTGGAGAAAACACAGTCCCAGAGTGGATCCATGACACTTGGCATGTGCATATGCATACGCGCGTGGCCAGTGTCATGGACATTTTCTGAGACAGAGTTTTCTCCAACTTATAGCCCCTCAGTCTGCAAAAAGAGCTTCTTGCTCAAGTTCAGCTATGTTTAAAGTATAAAAACAACCTTCAGCTGAATTCGGGTCTGAAGACCCACCCTCAAGCCTTCTGGCAAAAGCCTAGCTCAGCATTCTGGGTGGTGCTGGCTGTTCACACAGGCAAGCAACTGGTGCAAAATGCACACACCGCTACACAATCCCAGGAAAAGTGACACAGTGGGCACAATGAACACAAGTGGAAAACGGCAAAACGGTGGCGTTCAGATGTGCACTGTGGCACCAATCTGGCCGCTGTGCACCACCACCACCGACTCAGAATTGGCCATGTGAATGATCTTTTAGATCCTGTCCACACTACAGAACAGTTTTAGAACTGGTTTAGTTAACAGATTCAACAAGCAGTAACTGTTCTGGCCACATTACTGCTGCTAAACATATTCTCCCTGGGACCAGTTTCTGCTGAACTCTGGAAATGTTATTTTTCTATGTATTACATAATTCATTACATCTACCTCAAAAGCCTTTTGGCTGTCACTGTCATTGTAAATTGTGAATAACACAGATGGATGCCTCTGATGCTGTGCTGTTACAGCATTTCAACTGATGTTGTTTTCTAAAAAGAAGACAGCAAATGCACAGTCTGGCACACATGATTAGTCATAATATTGAACTCCAAGCCCCCCAAAATAAACAGGCAGATTCTGTTATTATTATTATGTTAACTGTGGTTCAGAGCTCAGTGCTTATGTTACATACTGTAGCTGGATGCTGTAGGTTGTGCTTCGATACAGAGGCCAGACCAGAAAGTAGGATAGGCTTGAAGGGTACTAGTAATATGAAATGATTCATGCTTAGGTACTTTAGCATAGACATGAGCAAGTCAGTGATTATAGTACATGTGAACTGGATAATATATGCAAGGTGCTTAGATGCTTGAACTGATGAGTCACTTATTGTGATATGATGGTTTTGGCCTTTCTCTGTATCCCACCTGTAGGGATGAAGCTTAGTCCAGAATTATGAGACCCCCCCAAAAAGAATTATGATATCGACAATTGTTCTCTATATCCGACTGATGGAGTTGAGCAGGAAGACACCCCCAAGAATATGAGTAGCAGAAGATCACCTCCTCCAACTCCGGAGACTGTGACCAGTAGCACGCAGGAGAGGAAAACCCCCCTTGGGGGGAAACCTCTGAGGACCCATAGCTACTGACCTGCCCATCCTTTTTGGCATACTAAAGGAGAGTAATCCTAAATATTTTAATCAGCTAATCTGAACCCCCCAATAGTAGAACGCAATCCAGAGAAACTGAGAACTGAAGACGATGGGAATCGTGACATGTCAGGTGACTAGATCAAGCATCCAAGTAGTAAACTCCAATTCCGAGAATCCATGAGCAGACCATAAGGAAGTAGAGTGGAATCAAAGGGTGATATGAGTCGAAATGATGAGTTGCAAGTGATGAAGCACTCCAGCAGGGAAGGAAGACTTCGGAGAGGAGATCCAAGAAGCAAAGGTTCAGCATCCATGTCTAGAAGGAGCAGAGTACATGCGTAGGTGATGATGTAGAAGGCAATGGTCGAACAGCTGAGCTAGAATCTAGGCAGGCTGTAATAGTAGTAGCAAGTAAATGCACCAAGTCAGTCAGTTGATGAGTAAGAGAATGTGGCAGTTAATCCCTCGGCGGGATGCATAGCTTATCCATCAGCTGGAGAGATAAGCAGGTGGGGGCTAGCTCCAATAGCATGAAATGCAGCCACACCTATGGAGGTCTGCTGGAAGGAATAGGATGTGGCAGTTAGTTCCTCCGCGAGATGCGCAGCTTATCTGACAGCTGGTGAGGTAAGAGAGAGGCGACTAACTCCAGGTAATGGGAAGCACAGCCAGACCTACAAAGATCTGCTGGTAGTAGTAGGATGTGGCAGCTAGACCATTGGTGAGATGTGCAGCTTATCCGTCAGCTGCTGAGGTAAGAGAGAGGCAGCTAGATCCAGATAACAGGAAGCACAGCCAGACCTACAGAGGTCTGCTGGAATAACAGAGCATGGCAGCTAGTCCCTCATTGAGATGTGCAGCTTAACAATCAGCTGGTGAGGTAAGGAGAGGCAACTAGCTCCAGGTAAAATGAAAACACAGCCAGACATTAGTAGGTCTGCTGGTAAGTAAATAGAGTGGCAAGCGAATAAGTAGTAGAATTGGATAAAGGAGACTGAGGAGAAGCTTTGTGGATCCAAATGGTTGGACTTGAAGAATATCCCGACGAGTCCTGAATAATTGAGCTCAGGAGTCCTGGATGGCGATAGCCAAAGAGGCTGAGTCGAAGAAAGTAACGTTGTGACAGAGTCCGAGAAGTGGTAGAGCAGAAATCAGGATAGTGAAGGTCTTCAGGAGAAGCCCAACTAAGTGTCCTAGAAAGAGCGAGCAGTAGTAATTCCATACAGCTGAAGTGGCAGGGCAAAGCATCCAAGAAGATATGATGAATGTAGAAACATGCAGATGCGAGTCCATAGAAAAGGAGCTCCTGGGCTGGCTGACATGGCAGCAGGTAGGCATATAATATAATGTGTGAATCTCCAGGCCCCGAGCTGGGCGAGGCAGGTGTAGAGTAGAAATAGATAAACCTCCCAGCCTAATGGGCGAAGGCAGGTCATAGAAGCAGACGAATACGGTACAGTAATATATAGGAACAAGGACCTCCAGGTCCGTAAGGTGACAGGTCTGACTAATTGCGATGGCTAACCTCCGGCCCCGCGAGGCGAGGCAGGTTGCAGAACAATGGTAGATAAAATGATGGAAATGTCAAATTGCATGCAATGCAGAGAAGTAGTGAAGTAGCGAGGAATAAATTGCAAATGGTATGTAACTGGCATATCCTGAATTAGTTTAGTGTGGAGTAGTACTGTAGTTTAAAGGCAGACTTATGAGAGTAGAACGGGCTTTAGACTGTCATATCTTGAAGATCGAGGATGGTAGGGATTGGAGTGAAGAGACCTCAGTGGAAGAGTTGGTAACTTGATGAGGCAAACAGCATCCTGAAACTGTAGTTATTCAAAGTTCGAGGCATTACAGTAGTTCAACCGAGGAAGATGAAAATGGAACAAGGTCAGCAGGGGAGTCTTGGCAGAGATGGTAGTAGGAACTCCGGGGGAGTTGAAGAAGCATGGCGAGGGCAGAAGCCTTAGGGAGCACAATTTGGAATGGTAGGTTTGAATAAAAAGCAGCTCAGTAGGAAGCATCCATGGAACGAAGGGGCTTAGCCCAATGAGATAGAGATGTGCGGCGTGACCAATGCAGGTCAGCCGATGAACCATAGATGGTACAGATGAATGAGCATGTCAGCCGGTGAGTAATAGAAGTAGTAGCTAAACCCAAGAAGGCTAGCAGGCAGCTCAACCATGCGAGGTCGGCTGGTAAGGTAAGTATAAAGAGTGGCAGCTAGCCCCACGTAAGCTAGCATGCATAGCTGGACCACACATAGGTCAGCTAGTAAGTGAGGTAGTAGCAAAATATTAATGAAGCAGAGCAAGATAAGCATCCAGGGATAAGTAAGCACAAGTCATACTAAAATAGATAGTCTACTTAGGAGCGCTGAGTAATCTAAGATGGATAGAGGGGGAGAACAAGCAAGTTGATCCGTAGCATCTGGAACTCGATGGCAAAATGAAAGGGAGTCCTGGAGTATCCACTCTTGATGGATAAGCCTGGGCAGAGATCTGTAGGGAGAAACTGAAGCAGGCTGAAGCAATATGGATGCTTGGCTGAAATACATGGCAGGAATGCCCGGGCCGAAAACGAGGCAGCAGCCAGGCCCATGTGAGGGTTGGCAGGAGCTGCCGGACCACACATAGGTCAGCCAAGATTGGAAGAAAGGTGGCAGTTAGACCCCATGAAGGCTAGCAGAACCAGAAACTCGAACGTCAGGCAGGAAGGCAAGCCAGCCAGACCAGGAGCAATGAGCCAGGTTCAACAGAGGGAACAGAAAGGCTAGCATGGATAACATCAGTGCTGCAATGCCCAGTATGTAATATAGGATATGGAAACATAGTGTCAGTAAAGTGGTCTTCCAGATACAACAATCTCCATTTATGCATGAAGCACATGTTCTGCGATGGTAATGGGGACTGGATTAACAGACAGTGCAGGTAGAGTACAAATGCAGCGTAGTTCCAGATATGAGGTGTAACAGGAGACATTTAATCCAAGTAGTGGTATTTTGAGACCCAGAATAGAGCAGGAGAACAAGCTGTGTTAAAGTAAATAGACAATCCTAGCAGGAAATAAGGAGTAATGTCCAGAACCTCCTTAGGACGAATGTAGCTAAAAGTACTATGCATCCAGAATGTGCTATAGGAGGGGAGGATGAAGGCATTACATTGAGTAGGCAGAGTGAGTCTCCTCAGTACTGCTTAGTGGAGCAGAGTAGGGGAGAGCGGTGCATTGTTCCAAGTGTACACAGCTAGGTGTAAGGCAGATCTAAGGTGTACGAGTCCAGGTGAATGGCAGCTCCGAAACCGAACAAGTATGTTTTAGGTGCAAGGCAGTGCTGCAGTGGAAGGTCCATGAAGCAGCCGCCAGGCGGAGCATGGGAGTGCTAGCTTGGCTAGGAGAGGTCTGCAGCACAAGTGTGATGGTGCCGATAGGTGGCAGTTCATGAATAGGCAGCAGCGGGGATGAGTAAACCCCGCGGGCCGTAGCAGTGAAACCAGGGAGGAAGCCGAGCCTCCAGCAGAAGGGGAGCAAAGCGGCAATGAACTGGCATGGAGCCGGGCTGCTCGGAAAGAGATGAGGGGTGAGGGATGAGGCAAGAGCAGAGGTAAGCAAGCGTAGCGAGGAGCAGAGCGTGAGACTGGGAAGGAGCATGCAGGAACAAACAAGGAACCCCCCCCCAAAAAGAAAAGACAAAGTACAGAAGGAAGAAACAGGGAACAGAGGAAAAGGGGGGACCCACAAAAACAGAGCAAGGCAGACAACACGGGGAGGGGAGATGAGACAAAGAGCAGCCACATACCAGCAATGGCATGGCAGTGAGTGCGACTCACTCTAAGCAGGGCGGTGCGCCACCTGATGATTTAAGTAGATTGTAGGGGAGGAGCTCTTCCCCCACTTAACTACGGGCATAGCCCAACATTTATCATGAAAGAGAGTCCCTGCTTAGTGCCTCTGATCCCAAGTTCAACAGCTGGAATATCTTTACATGTCATACAATAATGAGTTACAGTATAAGTGTTATCTATTGGGTTGTAAATATATGTAATGTTATAGGGAATAGTGATCCTGTCCTGGAGCTCAGCTAGCTAGGGGTGGGGGGGATGTTGACAGCTTGCCCTTGTAAACCCACCCAATTAGGGTGTGAAGATGGAAACCCAGTTTTGAATCCCCACCACTCCAACATCATTTGATTGCTTTTGACTTTATGCTTTCCATTTTTTTTTGGTGTGGGGGGTTAGTGCACAACACTGTGACCCTGCTGGATTGTTAGCCAGGTGACTCATGTCTGACTCCTCCTGTTGTCCAGTGACACTCCCTCACCCTGTAGCATGCTATGCACTACCTGGTGTTTGATGGCATGCCCCTTCCTCCCCATCCCATGCCAACCACCGCCTAGTATTTGGTGACATGCCCTTACTTCCTTATCTCATAAAAAGCACTGGTAGGTTTCTTGTGGCATGCACCTCCCTCCCTCCCACCGTGAACCATGCCAAGCACTACATGGTGTCCAATGGCAATCCCCCCCTCACCCTATTCCAATGCTAAGCATTACCTGCTGTCCAGGGGTAACCAATCCCTGACCCCATCTGAGTGTTAAGCATTCCCTGGTGTCCAGTGGTAAAGGCACTGTCAGCTTTTATGATCATTTCTAAAGTGTCTATGATCAATGTTTTTGGAACAAGAACTAGCAATCTAAAATGCATAGATGTCAAGAGATTTGTACACTAGTGCAAGATACTTATTAATTTTGTGAAAACTATATTGTTACCTTCCTGACCGAAGTGTCCGTCGTGCACGTCCATAAGTTAGCATGGTGCCAAGCTGTGGGTAAACTCATAAATGAATGAGTTAGTGATTTTTTTTCATGTATGAGGAAAAACTTGTACATCTTACTGTTGATGCTACTATTTTCTGCAAAGGGATTTCTGTTCAAAAATGAGTTCATATACAAAATAAATCTGGTTAGAGCACACATTGTTGAGTATGAATCCCTTGCAGAAATCAGTAGCATCAACAGTAAGAGGTACAAGCTTTTTCTTCTACATGAAAAAAAATCGTTAACTCATTCATTAATGAGTTTACCCACAGCTCAGTGCCATGCTAGCTTGTGGACGTGCACGACGGACACTTCGGTTGGGAAGGCAACAATATAGTTTTGACAAAAATAATAAATATCTTGCACTAGTATACAAATCTCTTATCGATGCATTTTAGATTGCTAGCTCTTGTTCCAGAAACATTAATTACAGACTCTTTGGAAATGGCCACAAAAGCTAACAGTGTCTCTTTTAGCATTCCCTGGTGTCCACTGCTACCACCATGCCAATTGTCACAGTGTGAAATGACACTTCATCCCAGTTTTAGACTGCTACTGGCAAAGGTCTCCTCCCACCTCCTCAGTCAGCCACCGTCTGACTGAAAATAGCATTAAGCTGATATTTGTCCTAAACTGCAGTTAGGTGCTATTGTCAATCAGACAGTGGCAAGCCAGAAGGTGAGATGAGGCTGTGCCAATCACCATCTGAGGCAGGTGAGAAAGGTAAAATGGGGGGATGAGAGTGGCACTTAGATGTAAGAAGGGCACTAGCACCAGAGATAGCGGAAAACATGGTCAACTCTTTTATGTATGTTTATGTGTATGTATGTATCAATTAATTTGTTTATTTTGTTATTTTGTTATGTACATATGTATGTATGTAAGTATGTATTTTTAACAAATAAAGGGTTGGCAGGGAATAATAAAGGGATAAAGGGACAAACAGTTTGGATGGTGGAGGAAGGATAAAATGGTGGGTGGGTGGGGGTCTTATGGTGCCATGGCACCAGGAGCCCCTTTGGACTTTTTTATTGAAATGGCTGGTGGAAGGGTGAGTACAGAACCAATAAGGGGGGATGAATTGGCAGCCTGTTTCTTTGCAGCAGATCTGAAGGTCTGAATTCATCAATCCCTCACTGGCAAGATCCATGATTAGCACAAGGCAACATTAGTTTCACCCCATCGAGGGCAACCCCTCCCTTTCCCAATCCCAATCCAAGCTTTCTGTGATGTCCAGTGGCACCCTGTATATCTTCCCATTCCAGTTTAAGCTGTCCCTAGAGTACAGCAACACCCCCCTTTTCTATCCCAGTCTAAGCTTTCCCTGGTGTACAGTGCCATCCCCTCCTTCTCCCTTTCCCTGTCTAAGGTGATCCTCTCAGTGCAATCCCATCCTTCCAGACGGTGTCTGGTACAGCTCACCACTCACCTCCAAAGCAGTCCGACAACTGAATTGAAATAATGCTAAAGTGCAATATGCACTTTTACACTTCATCAGTATTTGAATTCAGACAGTAGGCAGCTGATGAGTTGAGTCAAGTGGTGGACTCTGCTGATCACTGTCAGAGATATGAGGCAAGGTGAGTGGTGGTAGTGTGCATGATTCTTCTACCCCTTCTGGCAGAAGCAGTAACCAGTGAGGGTAACACATGGGGCACATTTTTGTCATTTACAAGGGCCCAACATCTCGAATCTACTCTCTCCTTGCTGTCAGGAGCTGGGACAGGCAAGATAAAACACATGGGGGCACATTTATTTTATTTAGAAGGCGCCCGATGTCCCAAGTCTGCTCTCCTCTTCCTGGCAGGAGCTGGGACCAGAAAGGGTAACATATAGGGGCACGTTTTCTATTATTTCAACCGAACAGTAGGTGGTACAGTACAATTCGTTAAGCTAATGTATTGTATGATAGGATGTTAGGATGGTGGGAATCATTTGTAATAGGGTTCCAGTATGTAGATGAGAACAGATGAAGTGGAATGCTTATATTGCAAGGATGGTTTGTAATGTAAGGCTTGGTACATGGAATGTGTGGGCAACATTGGTTTTGGTGTACAGTATGCTCTCTTTTTGTGTACTAAATGGACTACCACACCTTTGAGGTCCTGCAAGGACACAAGAACCTTCTGGAGGCAGGTGTCTCCCCTAGAATTGCTGAAGGGGACATGACTCCCTACGACTAAGAGTACCTTAGGGAAAATGATCCAAAAAGGCATAGAATGAAGTTTCCAAGCATGACATCCCATAAAACAAGAGAAGAATGGTAGCCATGAGAAAGAAAGGTGAGACTGGTAGCACCATCCAGTCCCTAGCCATGCGAGAATAAGGTCCTGGGCCCACCATCTAGTTCCAGAATCTCAGTGGAAATTATTTACTTAATAATAGTGACTTACCTATTATAACCTTCAGCTCTGAGGAGAGGAACCCCTCCCCACAGAGGAAATGTCTGGGGAACCAAGGCCTAGGTTGCCATCCTGCCAAACTTAATAGTACTGCATTACTATTACCCACTACACCATGGACCTGCAATACTACTGCACAAGATGACAGCTGTCTATTATATGGCAAACCAGGGCATTTCACTGAGACTCTTGGATGAAAGAAATGAAGGAAAAGAAACAAAAGAAGGAGAAGGAGGAGGAGGAGCGGGAGGAGGAGAAGGAGAAGGAGAGAATACATGCAAAAAGAAGATGAAGCAGCTAAGCCCTTGGGGGCCGAATAGTGCAGCATGAGCTAAAAAGCCAATGTACTAGCCCTTGAAAGGCTCTATTTTGAATGAGGGAAAGTACCCATAATTGATGAACATAATAACTATAGTCATAATGAGCATGCATTGCATAGCTGGTTATAATCATACTGGCTAAGCTTGAAGTATAGAAGGTGTTTGCCCAGTATCATTGGAGGTACTGGGAGCAGGCCTGCCTCTGATAGCAATAGCATAGAAAGCAGAAATAAGCCATTGTAGGAGAAGAAGAAGAACCTTGGAAGGATTGGACAACTGACTTGAGCAGCTTGGATAGGCAATGTATCAAGGTCCAGCACATAAGAAGGCATCCTGGGCTGGTACAGCTGCACTTGGGCTACAGCAGGACATATTGGGTTAGACACTAGGCACTCATGCTAGACACGTAGGTTGGATAAAATGGAGTACAGCACAGTGAAGAAACGGACTATGCTATCCTCTGCCAGCTAGACTCTATGAATAGTCCCTAGTCTACTAGGCCCTACTCTAGTCAAGGAGAAAGTCACAAAACCAACAGGGCAGGATAGCCACATAGCCAAACTCCAGAAGGCAGAAGTGGAGAGAAGGGCCTGCAGAAGCACAGCCACCTGAGTGGTACCCACAGGGAAAGGCAGAACAAAATGGAGGGGAGGCAGCAAGCACAGCTGCATAGCAGAAATAGAGCCAGGAATTAATCTGGCAGTATGGCACCAAAGATAAAGGTAGGGAAATGAGCTGAGGGAAGCAGAGAGATGCTCAAGGCTGCAACTGTGGACACAGAGCAGTCAACTGAACTGGCATACAGAAGAACTACAACCATGGTTGCAGCAACAAATAAGAGTATTCAAGGGATGTTTGTGTATGCATGGTTTAAGTAATGCTCAGTGGGCACATGAAATAAATTGCCTGCTACGCCACTGAACCATAAGCTAAGCCTTCCAACTGGAGGAGGATGGGTGTGTGGGGGCGCTGACCAATCCTTCTTCCCTTGCTGACAGAAATTGGGACCAGTGAGGGGAACACAGTGGGGTAAATTTTTTATTTCATTTACAATTTATTAAAAATTGGTAACTGGGAAAGGCACACAGGGCCAAGGCTCATTTACAGGTGCAATCTGGAGGGAGGTGTACAGGAAAACAAAGCATACAGTCGCAATCATTTCAGTTAATATATACAACAAAAATAATGTAAAAAATATGTATAACCAATGGTGATCTATACATTGTGACAGCTACTGACAATGGTCCGTGTGCACTATTGAGGCGGAATGGCTATACGCGCATATCTGGGGTGCGTAGCCACTCTGCACCCACTGTGCCCCTGCACAGCATGCTGAAAGGGGGGGATGTGCTGACCCACTGCACACAATCCCCCATGTCTGGGGACAGCTCCATGCTGGGGCATTCCAGGGGCATGTCAACACTACGCGGTAATCACTAAGCCGAGTAGCACAGGCTGCATGGATGTGGAGGGTGGCACAGGGTACACCAGGGTAGATCCTGCCATAACCCACTGCATTCCCCCACAGACACAGAACTACAGTCACTGGTGGACTGGGAAAGGGCACACCATGCTGTTCCTGACCACTGGGCAGCAGGAGGCAGCAGGGACAACTGGATGGGTGAACACCTGGCAATTTTGGTAGTGGTGGCACTGGGACAGGATGGTGCCCCGTGGGTCCGGGTGCTTGCAATTGGCATGCACAGCCCCTGACCAGTGCCTCCCTATGCATGGAATCCACTCAGGGTCCCAGGGGGGAGCATCCCATTGGATGCCTGCCCGGGATGGCAACTCCTCACCCAGCCACCCTGCAGAGTTCTATGTGCTGGGGGGGAGGAGCCATGGACAGGGGGCAGACATTTGTGAATGCCAGTATTGGCACACCTATATGCGGGGTGCAGGGTTGTGGGTGGGGTATGTGGCTTTTGCGTGTACCCCCACCTACTTACTGCATAGGGCCTACTGTATGTTGAAAATTAGTATTTGCAGTATCTACAACAAATGAGGCACAGGTAAGACTGGGTGCAGGGGACTACCTAAGAATTATCAGAAATAAAGCAGGCTATCGGGTCACCAGGCTAACTAAGCAGGGTAACTAAGCAAAGGTAAGCAAAGGCCCGATCCATGATTACTTAAAAAGGAGATGAGAACTAAGGCCTCAGAATGAGACTCTGATAGGTGCTGGCCTAGTGGCGCTGAAGCTTGAGGTGCTGGATGCTATAGAAACATAGAATTTGAAGGCAGATAAGGACAGCTTGGCCCACCCAGTCTGCCCATTTCCCTACCTACTGGATAAGCTGCAGATCCTAGTTAACCAGCAGCCTACTTCTTCCTACCCCACCCCCTAGAATGGCCTTATGACTGTCCCATGCATGCTTGAATTCCACCACTGATTTTGACTCCACAACCTCCTCCGAAGGTCCCCATGCATCCACAACCCTCTCTGTGAAAAAATACTTCTTAAATAACCTCTGAGCTGCCCCCCATCTTCAAATTGTGCCCTCTTGTTCTTGCACACCTCTTTTTGAAAGATGCTGCCCTCTTGGACTTTGTTGATTCCCTTGAGGTACTTGGACACTTCTAGCATGTCCCCCTCTCCCTCCTTTCCTCGAGACTATACATATTAAGCTTCTTCATCTCTCTTCATATGTCTTCTGGTGCAGACCCTGCACCATCTTAGTTGTCCTCCTCTGGACAGCTTCCATCCTGTCTATGTCTTTGCAGAGATTGGGTCTCCAGAACTGCACACAGTACTCCAGATGGGGTCTCACCAGCTGTCTGTACAGAGGGATAATAACTTCCTGTTTTCTACTGGTGATGCCTCTCCCTATGCATCCCAGTATCCCCCAGCCCTCCTTGCTGCCCTCTCAAATTGCTTGTCCACCTTTTGGTCATCTGATATGACTACCCCCAGGTCCCTTTCCATTTTTTTTGTTATTAGTATCTCACCCCCCATTGTGTACTCTTCCCCTGGGGTTTTGTTTCCCAGGTGCATTACCTTGCATTTCTTAGCATTGAATCTAAGCTGCCATACATTTGACCATTCCTCTAACCTTGCCAAGTCCCTTCTCATCCTTTCCACCCCACCCTGTGCATCAACTCTGTTGCAGATCTTTGTGTCATCTGCAAAGAGACATACTTTTCCTTCCAGTCCCTCTGCAATGTCGCTTATAAAGACATTGAAGAGGACCGGTCCTAATACTGAACCCTGCAGTACCCCACTAGTAACCCTCCTTTCTTCTGAGTGGACTTCATTTACTATTACTCTCTGTGTCCTATTCTCCAGCTAATTCTTTACCCAGGCTGTCATCTTGGGACCCACTCCCAGGCTGGCTAACTTGTATATTAATCTTTTGTGTGGGACTGTGTCAAATGCCTTGCTAAAGTCTAGGTAGGCCATGTCCACAGCCCCTCCCTGATCTACTACTTTGGTCACCCAGTCAAAGAAATCTATCAGATTCGTCTGGCATGACCTTCCCGCTGTGAATCCATGCTGCCTAGGGTCCTGTGCCCCTCTGGCCTCTGGATACTCGACAATTCTTTCCTTCAGAAGTGATTCCATCATTTTCCCTATCACTGAGGTTAAACTAGCAGGTCTGTAGTTTCCTGCTTCTGCCTTGCTCCCACTTTTGTGAAGGGGAATCACATGTGCCCTTCTCCAGTCCTCGGGTACCACCCCATCCTCCCATGATTTGTTAAAAAGGGTAGCCAGTGGTGTCACTAGTTCTACCCTTAGTTCTTTTAGAATTCTAGGATGAATCTCATCAGGCCCCACTGCTTTGTCCACCTTCAGTTTTAAGAGCTCATTCAGAACCCTTTCTTCTGTAAATGGGCTGGTATCAACTTCTGTATCCAGTGTTTCTACTGTATGTTTTAGGTACCTCCTCTTCATTTGTAAATACTGAGCAAAAATATGTGTTTAGTATCTCTGCCTTTTCACAGTCTCCCTCTGCCCACCCTCCCTCCCCTTTATTAAGCCTCACTATCCCTCCCTTGGTCTTCCTTTGCTCCCTGATGTACCTATAAAAGGTTTTATCCCCCTTCTTAACTGAGTTGGCTATCTTTTCCTCGGTTTGGGCCTTTGCTGTTCTGACTGCCTTCCCAGCCTCCTTTTGCTTTAACTGATACAGTTCTCTGTCCTGCTCCTTCTGTGATTCCTTGTACTTCCTGAATGCTTTCTTTTTTCTCTTGAACCTTCACTGCCACTTCCTTTGAGAACCATAGTGGTTTCTTACATCTTTTTGTTTTGTTTATTTGCTTCACACAAAGGCTCGTTACCTCTGTGATGGCAGTTTTTATTATTCCCCATTGTTCTTCCACCCCTCCTTCCTGCCCATTTGCTAGTGCATTCCTTAGGCACTCACCCATTTTGGCAAAGTCAGCCCTCCTAAAGTCCAGTACTTTTGCCTTTGTATGGCTTGACTCTATTGCTGTGTTTATTGTGAACCATACTGTTCGATGGTTGCTAGTTCCCAGATGGCTACCCACTTCTACATCTGTGATCCTCTCTCCATCTCCATTTGAGAGAACCAGGTCTAAGATTGCTCCCTCTCGAGTGGGCTCCAATACTAGTTGTCTAAGGCATGCCCCCCTGTAGGGCATCTAGAATAACCCCACTCTTCAAAGTGGCTGCTGCAACTGCACTCCAGTTAACATCTGGCATATTCAGATCACCCATCAGCAATATCTCCCCTTTTTCTGCCATTCTAAGTATACTTTCTATCATTTCCTTGTCCATTTCCTCCCCTTGAGAAGGGGGTCTGTATACAACCCCTGTGCGGATTGTGGTGCCATTGCCTGTCTCCAAATTTACCCACAGTGTTTCTTCTCCTCCCTGTTTACCCTTTTATTCTGTTGCTTTTATTCCTTCCCTTATGTAAAGAGCTACTCCTCCTCCTCTTTTACCCTCCCTGTCCCTCCTGTAGATAGTGTATCCTGGTATGTTTACGTCCCAGTCATGGTTTTGTGTGTACCATGTTTCTGTGACTGCCACGATATCCAGATGTTCCTCCTCCATTAAGGCCACTAATTCAGGAAGCTTGTTACCCAGACTACGGGCATTGGTACTCATTGCTCTCCCTTTTTTGACGGCTTTACCTTCTGTTGCAGCATCCCCCACTGACCTTTTTGCCTCGGGTCTTTTTCTCATTTAGTACCGTGTTTTGTAGGGAGAGGCTGGGATTTTCCTGCTGCTTATCTGTGCCTCCCCCTTTGACTAGTTTAAAAGCTTGCCAATGAAGCATTTAAACTGATTGCTCAAAAGACTTGTTCCTTTCCTGGACAGATGCAGACCATCCTGCCAGTATAGGCTGGTGTCCCTCCAGGTGGAACCCCAGTCCCCAATGAAGCCAAACCCCTGTGCTCCACACCATTTTTTCAACCATTCATTAAACCGCATGATGCTAATTACCCTCGCCTCCCCCATGCCATTGACAGGCAGCACCTCTGAGAAGGATACTGTGTGTGCTACTTGTCTTAGGCCCCTCCCCAACTCTACAATGTCCTCCTGCACTGCTCTAATCTCATGATGAGCCAAGTCATTTGTCCCTAGGTGGACAATTACGTACAGCTCAGATTCCCTTTGTTCTCGTGATCCTGAGGATGCGCTTCCTGTCCTCCCAAGCCATGGCGCCAGGCAGGCACCTTACTTCAGTTTTCCCAGCTCCCCCCAGTTCTATCCCCCTAATAACTGAGTCCCCCACCAGGAGCTGCTTCCTTTCCCTGCGGTGTCCTCTGCCTCCTTCCAGTGGGCCTCCCTTGTGACAGTTGTCATCAGTCTTCTCTGCGGGTGCATCCATAAGGGAGCTATGCTCCCCCAGAATGGTGTATGGATTGTGGAGTGGAACAATTGACTGGATGTGCCTCTGTTCCACCATTCTCACCCTTCCTGAGCCCACTGTGGTCCAACTGCTGTGCTTTCTTCACAACCTCTGAGGTAGTGGTGGTGGCGCTGGTGCTTCCTGGATGAGAGCACCAGCAACTCAGGTTTGGGAAAGACCTTGGGTTGTTAGGTGCAAGTATGGAGGGAGGGGCATAGCAGGATTGAGTGCCTAATGGCAGCTTTCCTCTCCTGGGTTGGTTGTCGCCCTC
The DNA here is from genome assembly GCA_016271365.2 of Neoceratodus forsteri. Taxonomy (NCBI): domain Eukaryota; kingdom Metazoa; phylum Chordata; order Ceratodontiformes; family Ceratodontidae; genus Neoceratodus; species Neoceratodus forsteri. The sequence goes on along the minus strand of CM057450.1, from coordinate 431,396,844 downwards.
CATAGTTTCCGCTGCTACTGAGTGGAGATCTGGTGGCAGCGCAGTCGGGAAAGGGTGGCAAGTCAGGAAGATATATTGGATTGCAGCATGTACATGCTGCCACATATGCGTGTCCATGACTGGGAGTGGGTGAAAACAGGAAAAAACACATAACATACATAATGAAAAAAAAAAGAATGAGATTCTGATAGTGGCAACCTAGAAAATGGAGGTACGTACCAGATATTAAAAAACTGGAAAAACTATCAAGTGCAGATTTTGAGGTACAGAGGCAGAGACTGATGACTGGATGTAACAGGCCCAAGTCTGAAGGACTGGACATAGAAAGACAATGTGATTAGTCTAATCCACTGGAAACTATTCAAACACTGAGCATCCCTGTCAGATTTTGATGCGGATTCATTTCACCATTTTTCAGACTCCTGGTAAAAAGCCAGCATGACAGCAAACTGGGATCTTGCCAAGAGGCAGTGTTTGTCTTGGAAGAACACTGGAACTGGGAAGCTGACAGCTTTACAGACATTGAACAAGAAATAATCTTCTGCCATGCTTGACAGTACTTGTGCAAATGGATGAAAAGCCTTCTCATATTCAGAACATGCAACTAGTCTATGAGAAATAGTCATATACTTATGTCCTGTTACATCACAGCTTGGTCATATAATAAAATCCAGCAAAATCTGAGGATAAATGAGTGGGTGCCCTTGGGAAGAAGTAAACACAGTATAGCTGAACTGATTATTTAAAGGCATTTTCTGGTTTTCAGTGAAAAGCAACAGTTTAGATTAGCCAAATTCACATGCACAAAATTCCCTCAAAATTTGAATATCAGGGCCTTTCATTCGAATGGGATCTTGTTCAATAAAATTCAAATGCTCATATTACTTTTACCTGCTGCGAAGTCATAATCTGCTGACAACATTATACAGTAACCCGTTTCCAATAAGTGATCCTAGTCACTTAACTTCCTTGTGCTCCCAGGTCACACATGGAAACAAGCTCTGGCTCAGTGTGCCTTTCCTGGTTAAACAATTTCCCCTTTCCTTCTGCAACAAGAAAAAGACTATGGGGGGTCAAACATGCATGTGGGACTTGATCGATAGTTTATGCATATCCTTGATGCTTCCACTATGCAGTTAGATGACCTAATAGTGAGTCTAACTATGGGACACAGGGACACCGATATTCAGAAATATGCCTGGCATAGGTGCAAGTGTTGGCATAGTGCAACAGAGTTGCACTGGAGCAACAAAGGGAGATATTCAATAGAAATGTGCCATTGCGCATCTCTGCTGAATATAGCACAGAATGTGCAAGGCACAAATACAGTGCGCCGGCCTATCCCCCAGACAGGTCTGAATACCAGGAATGGGAATGCTCCAGTGCAACTGTAGCTGCGCTGGGCTCAATTCCCAGATATTCAGACCTGGATATGCAAATTGTTCCATTATGCATGCAAGGTACAAATGGAGCCATTTGCATGTCATTATGGCCCCATTTGCATGTATTGCACAGGGTTGGCCAGCAGAATGCGCATGGCACCCTGCACAACATGTGGTCCTTGTACCAGGGACTGCAGTAGTATCCCCACTCCATCCCATGCCACTGAGCTCCAGTAGTATGATGTCTACATTCCCTGGTGGTCCAGTGGGGGCCACCGCCCTGCCTGACTCCCCGATCGCCCTAAATATGGTAAATAATAATCTCTGGTAGTCTAGTGGCTCCCCCCTCCCTGCCCGTAACCCTGATCACCCAAAATACAATAACAGTATGTCCCTGGTAGTCTAGTGGTACCCCCACCATGCCAGTAAAAGTGATCACCCATGATGTAATAATCTTATTGCCCCGGTAGTCTTGTGGTACTCCCCACCCCCCACACAGGACCCCCAGGCTACCCAGCTTCCCTCCATCATTGGTGGGCAGGAGCAAACCCACCTGCATACCTCCATGGCTGCCCGCTGAATGACAGCATACAGTATGGGCTTGCACTGCATACTGTAATAATCATTTACAAATATGTGAATTAAGTCATTCATTCACATATTTCTGAATGGCTATTACAGTATGCACTGCAAGCCCGTTGGTCCACAGTGTGGACCAATGTGCCTGCAGCCCATACTGTACACTGTAATTGATGAGCAGCCACTGAGGTATATGGGTGGGTTTTCGGTTGCCTGCCCGATGATGGGGGGCTGGGTGGGGCTGGGGGTCCTGTGGGTGGGGGTTGGGGAGTACCACTAGACTACCAGGGCAACAGGATTATTTCATCATGGGCAATTGGGTTTTCCGGCAGGGCAGGGGGTACCACTAGACTACTAGGGACTTAATAACACTTCATTATGGGCATTGGAGCAATGGGAGGGGCAGGGGTGACTACTAGATTACCAGGAACTTAACAACATTTCATTATGAGCATCGGAGCAACGGGAGGAGCTGGGGATACCACTAGACTACCAGGGACATGTTATTTTATTTTCGGTGATCAGGGTTACGGGCAGAGAGGGGGGAACCACTGGACCACCAGGGATGTTTTTGGGTGCTTGTGCACAGTGTACTGTGGGGGGGAGGCCACTCACGACTGGTGGCTGCTGTGATGCACCTTGCATTACGGCAGCTCACCTGTGGGTGGCCACAATTTTAGCCGTATTTTTCTGTCTCAACTTTGTGCCCTGGTATGCGGTGCATCTCAGGGTTGTGCCAGCATATGTGCCACACATCCCAGGCTGAATATCGGGATGTGCTGCATATGCATGGGCATGCCCCTGGAGATGTGCCGCATACATTATCTTTGCACCTCGGTGTATGGGAAATTGCACTGCGCAATTTCCCCTTTTGAATATTGCCCCAGGGTGCATTTCTGGGGTTGCGCTGGTGCAACTCAGTTGTGCCAGGTGTATCTCCTTTGAATATCTAGCCCAATATGTACAACTTTCTGTACTATATCAGATGCATGCATCAACATCTGATGCTTGCTTATGTTTTTAACCATAAAGCAGGTAAAACCTGAAAATCTATCATAGTCCATAATAGAAACTAAAGGTTTTATGCATTTATCATTAGGCATGCTATGCCCAAAATCACAACCTGCACCTGCATCACAGTTTACGGACCATAAAAAAAATTGTTTTCATGTAAATTTCTTTTATTTACCCCCCTCGCAGTGACATTTCGCCAGTAAGGTCTGCCACAGTGACTACAGTGCCGAGCCGCAGTGGGAGACCCGCTGGAACCTGACACTTCCTGTCAGGGGTCCTGCACCCCTCCAATCAGCTCTGACTGGAGTTGGGAATCCTTAGGTGGGGGTGCAGGGGGTGCAGCCCCCTGTTTGGGGGGTGCGGGGGTGAAGCCCCCCTAAGAAAACAAAGAAATCCCACTTCTGACAGTATTTTACATATGAAGAGAGACTTAAGGAGCTTAATATGTATAGCCTCGAGGAAAGGAGGGAGAGGGGGGACATGATAGAAACTTTCAAGTACCTCAAGGGAATCAACAAAGTCCAAGAGGGTAGCATCTTTCACAAAAAGAGGTGTGCAAGAACAAGGGGACACAATTTGAAGATAGAAGGAGGGCAGCTCAGAGGCAATTTAAGGAAGTATTTTTTCACAGAGAGGGTTGTGGATGTATGGAACGGCCTTCCAGAGGAGGTTGTGGAGTCAAAAACAGTGGTGGAATTCAAGCATGCATGGGACAGTCATAAGGCAATTCTAGGGGGTGGGGGTAGGAAGAAGTAGGCTGCTGGTTAACTAGGATCTGCAACTTATCCATCAGGTAGGGAAATGGGCAGACTGGGTGGGCCAAGCGGTCCTTATCTGCCGTCAAATTCTATGTTTCTATGTTTCTAATCTAAATCAATATCGAACCGGCAGCCGACTGCAGAATGCGGTTGACCTGCCGGTGTCACTGACTGGGTGTTTGACAGAAATTCTGTTTCACTCCTGTCATGGATCCAATTTCTTTCATTATACAGAATGGCGTATCCTTAAAATCACGTTTTGAAATGTTATGATATTTACATATTGAAATGGCCAGAGGTACTCTAGCTATTTTATAGGAAACTGAAAAATTACTGTAAAGGAAGCAAGTGTCTTCTTAGAAACATGATTGTATCTCATGCATGAAATTATGATTTATTTCATACAACAGCAGTGGGAAAAAATAACAAGTGATAACTTTGTTGATGACATATCTAACATTATGATACTATGATATCTTTGCTGTTGGGCAGGTCACAATTAGAGACATGTGAAGTTTGGGAACTTCACTATGCAAAGAACTTTGTGAAGTTTCCCAACATAGCAACCTCACAGATCATCAGCAGATTAATCCTGATGAGAGAGACTGTGTACTGTAAATGTACGGAATGCAAGAGTTTTACTTAGCTAGACACACTTGATAATTAACCCCCACTACATGGCTGTCAAGTACATAAGGTATGCTGAAGGAAAAAGATGTTTTACTCTGTTAAGGAGGGCTCATGGAAAACAGGCTAAATATGTTGAATGAAAGACTAGAACTCAGTTTAGGTGATTTACAGCAGACAGAGATAATATACATTTATAGAATTTGAGACTAGGGAAACTCAGTTGAGAGTACTCACAGAGGAGAGAGTTTACAAATGTACAGAAATTGAGATGGTTAAAGATTAGGGCTGTGCTTTAGACATTGCAAATTTTGGAGAAAATCATGAAATTGTCATGTCAAAATAATAGAAGTTATTGAAATCATAATAAAAGTCATAAAAAGTCATGGTTCCAGTTTGTGGTAACCAATCTACCTCTGCTTTGAGAAACATTGGCAAATATATCAATGTTTTCATAATTGCATGTTTGGGTTGTCCCAGTTGCAAGTGCTTTGTACTTCCATTTGGGAGATAAGGGTTTGCATGTGACACCCAAACCCCCACACAGTGGCTGCCTGAGACACATGTATGTCATAGAGGTAAGACATAAAAGCTTGTCCTATCAAAAGCAAAATTGCAGCAATTTCATGGAAAATGCTGCCAGTCATGGTACTGTATTGTCATGACAAGTAGCAACGTCATGGTGCCATCATGGAAAATGCCAAAGGTCATGGTGTTGTCATGGAGACTGCCAAAGGTCATGGTGTTGTCATGGAGAATGCCACAAAACATGACATTTTCACAAAAAATGGGAAAATCATGGTATCCATGATTTTTCTAACATCTGTAACAAATTTACATCCCCAGAGATTAAATACATGTATCGAATGTGAGAGAGGTTGTATTTGACTGGATACAAATATGTACAACACTAGTACACCCATGGCAGAGGTGCAACAACAATGTTTAGTGCTGTACAGTCTGCACTTAACTGACTTGAGCTTTAATTTGAACTGTAAATATGCTCACTTCAGAAGAAACAGTAGGTGCTAACTGAGTTGTCAATGCAGTGCAACACATTTTTCTTTTTGCAGGCACTGGATTGCAAGTGATTCATTAACAAAAGTACTGCAGGCACAAATCACACGAGTGTCCTTCAAAATTATTGGGATTGTGCCATTTTAGAACAAATAGTCAAGGGAAGCAGAAATGGTATAAACTGCTGCTTGTGTGAAAATGCCATTTTTTGGATAACAATGCACAGAAACACAATTTCCACCCAATAATTGCAGGTTTTTGAGTGTGAATTGTGATTTTTCATACATTTATTTTCTACACATATAGATGATTGACACGGGATGTGATATTTTTAGTGGAAGTAATTTTCAAAAAATGTGCAAAGCAATTATGACCGGCACTTATTTGACAAAAAATGTCTGGACATAAAAGGTATGCCTGTATTTTGTCTTTTTATTTTAAGACTTATAGTTGTCACAAATAGCCAAAAGAAATACACCATTAACATTTCCCAACAGTAATTTTTAAGGCTGTGTGACTACCTTTTCCCAAATTTTGGCCAGATATTCAGTATTTGGCAACCAGATATTAAAGTAAAGATAAAAAAGACCCCTCCCCCTGTTGTAAATGCCCCAATGTTGCACCCTCTTCTCCCAGCCCAAACCTGGTAAATAATATCACCTACTGCCCCACCGCCTGGCAGCACTCCGGTCCCACCCTCCTTCCCCCATCACCCACAGTGTTTTGCTTACTCCAGAACTGGCCGCTGTCTAATGAATAGAAACATAGAATTTGATGGCAGATAATGACCGCTTGGCCCACCTAGTCTACCCATTTCCCTACCTACTGCTTAAACTCTAGATCCTAACTGATCTGCAGCTTACCTTCTCTTTCCTATCACTAGGGTAACCTTCTGTCTGTCCAATGCATTCTTGAATTTGTTTATCATTTTTGCCATGAAAGCACTCATGCACTTGCTCTGTAATAGTAAAATCAACTGATTTTATGGTTACAGAGCAAGCAAGTGCATGCATTCATTCATTAGAGTTTAGACAATGGCTGGCCATGGAGGAGGGCAGGAGAACTGGTCACTCTCCATGGAACCAAAATTGGATGCTGGGGGTGGGGGTGGGATAAAGGTGTTGCCAGGGTGGTGGAACAAGAGCACATTAGGGGTTTCATTCTTATTGCAGCACCTCGACCGCAGAGGGTAGTTGGTCTCAGAGGTTGGCAGGTGGTTAGGAGGGACAAATCCGGTGCCCCATTACTTGATGCTCTCTAAAACATCATCTCCACAAACCATATAAAAACTACAAACAGGTATCTGCCTCTGTCTCTGAAATCAAATAAAGGGGCAGAGGACACTGCAGAGCAGGACATGGCAGCACAGGAGCTAGCACAACAAAACTCGCCCAAAACAGGAACCAAAACAAAAAAAGCAAAAAGGAAATCCCAAACACTTCTGATCAAAGGAGACTCCATGATTCGGGGAGTTGATACCTATCTCCAGCCAGGGGTAATAGTCAGATGTCTCCCAGGTGCATCAGTGTGGAGAGACACTGACTGCATTACTAAAATTGTACAGGAAGCAGGAGAAAACATTGACATCCTGGTACACATAGGGACTAATGATCTTGCCAGCCATTCAGTTGGGGAGACCAAGGAATACCTGACCAGGCTGGGTGACAAACAATCTTCCATTTCATCTGGCATCTCCTTCTCTGAGATCCTGCCAGTCTGGGAGAGGGGGGCAGATGGACGGAAGGTCAGAGAAGGGGAGATAGGGGAGCTAAATATGTGGCTCAAGGGCTGGTACCAGGAAAAAGGACACAAATTTGTAGGTTACTGGCAAAGGGTGTGTTTCCACCCTGGAAACAGGAAATGGGACAGCCATGAGAACTGGGTTGTCTACAGGCCTCCAGACCAGGGGAGAACATAGACACATTACTGTTAGAAGATATAAAAAACATGATAGGTAAGGGGGAGGTTCTGATAATGGGAGACTTCAACTTGCCAGATACAAATTAGTCAATACCAGCAGGAACATCTGCCAGAACTAGACACATAGTGGATTCCCTGCAGGGGGAAGGCCTCAAACAACTGGTACAACAACCCACAAGAGACAGAGCTATCCTAGATCTAGTACTGACTAACAGGGAAAGGATCACAGATCTCCAGGTAGAAGGTCACCCGGGGGCCAGTGACCATCACATGGTATGGTTCAATTTGGCCACTAGAACTAAATCATCCCATTCCAAGGTAAAAATATGGGACTTCAGTGGAGCGGACTTTGATAAGATGGCCAACAGAGTTAAGCTAGCCCTGCCAAGAAGAAATACAGGGGAAGGGGTACAGGCAAAGTGGTCAAGTATTAAGGATGCAATACTTGAAGCAACATCCCTTTGTGTTAGAGAGAAAAGGAAATGCAAAAGAAGAAGGGAAACTCTTTGGTTCTCAAAAACAGTAACAGAAAAGGTCAGAGCCAAAAGGCTGGCCTTCAGGAAATATAAGGGAACACAGTGGGATGAAGATAGGGAGGCATACCAAAGTTCCCTAAGAGAAGGTAAGGGACCCGTTGGCGGGGAGTGACCATGCCACGATCTGGTTCTGCCTGGACCTAGCAGGGCTAGAAAGCTGCACAAAGATGGAGGTAACTGACTTCAGGGGAATGGATTTTAAGGAAATGGGAAGGATCCTTAAGGAGCATTTGGATGGGATTGGGTCAGACATAGATGCTGATAGTAGGTGGGAAATCATCAGGATAGGGGTGCAAGATGCTACCAGCACCTGTGCAAGAATAAGACGAAAATGCGGTAGGGCCCAAAAACCCTACTGGTGGACCAGGGAGGTCCAGGAGTTGGTGCAGGGAAAGAAGGCAGCCTATAGGCAATTCAAGTGCTCAAGGAGTGAAAGGGATCGAGGGGAGTATGAGCTGATTGCTAGAAGGGCCACTAAGGTGGTGAGGGCGGCTAAGGCAAGGAAGGAGCAGAACCTGGCCAGGGAAATCAGGAGAGGGAACAAGGGGTTCTTTAGATACATTGGGGAAAAACGAAGGGTGAAGGGGCAGATTAGCAGGATTAAATCAGGGGAGAGATAGGCACAAGACCCGGAGGAGCAGGCTGAGGTACTAAATGAGTACTTCACCTCAGTTTTCACCAAGGAAAATGGGGGTGCTGCATCATACATGGGAGGAGACAGAGATACTGAGGAGGGGGGGACCCTTACCGATCGGTGGGTCTGGGGAGAGGGGGAGGCATCACTGGCAGGAGGGGGAAGGGCTAAGCAGGGAGAAGAGATACTGGAAGTTGAAATCACAGCAGAGAGAGTGAGGGAAGCCCTCAGCTCCCTTAAGACGGAGAAAGCACCGGGTCCGGATAAATTACATCCCAGAGTGCTGAAGGAACTTGCAGATGTCCTGGCGAAACCCCTGGTGGAGCTTTTCACCATCTCTCTGAGGACAGGGTGGGTGCCCCAGGACTGGAAGGTGGCGATATAGTGCCCATCCACAAGGGGGGATCAAGGAGGTGACAGAGAACCAAGGCAGGCCTGTCAGCCTGACATCAGTGGTGGGCAAGGTGGATGGAGGGCATTATCAAGGAGAGGCTGGGGGGGGACCTGGAAAAGTCAGGGTGCCTGGACGATAGACAGCATGGATTCATCTTGGGGAAATCGTGTCAGACAAACCTTGTGGAGTTCTATGACTGGGTGACGAGTGCCTTGGACCTTGATAGACCAGTGGACGTCCTCTTTCTAGACTTCAGCAAGGCATTTGACTCTGTTCCTCACATGGGCCTGTTGGATATGCTGGGAGAAATGGGGGTGGGGAACCAGATGATCAGACGGATAGGCAATTGGCTCCAGGACCAGACCCAGAGGGTCATAGTTGGCGGGATAGTCTCATCCCCAAAGAGGGTCATTAGTGGGGTCCCACAGGGATCAGTCCTTGGGCCCCTCCTGTTCAACGCCTACGTCTCTGACATAAGGACAGGAATCAGGAGTGAGATGAGTCTCTTTGCGGATGACTCAAAACTGGGGCGTGATGGATGGGGAGGAGGGGAGGGTGGCCCTACAGGGGGACCTGGAGGCTCTGGAAAGATGGTCTAGAAAGTAGAAGCTGAGGTTCAATGCAGGGAAATGCAAGGTGCTCCACCTGGGGGCCAGAAACCCGGGCCAAGTGTACACCCTGGGGGTGGGGAATGCTACAAGTCTCGATGGCTGAGAGGGACCTGGGGGTGGTGGTGGATGTCAAAATGAACAAGTCAGAGACTTGTAGGAGGGCAGCAGCCAAGGCCAACAGGATGCTGGGATACATCACTAGGGGGATCACCTCCAGAAGGAGGGAAGTGATGCTCCCTCTGTATAACTGCTTGGTGAGGCCACACCTTGAGTACTGCGTGCAGTTTTGGAGGCCACACTTAAAGAGGGACATTAAACTCCTGGAGAGGGTCCAGAGGAGGGCAACCAAAATGATTTGGGGCTTGGGGGACAGGACCTATGAGGAGAGGCTCGAAGAGCTAAATATGTACACATTGGAAGAGAGAAGGGACCTGGGGGACATGATAGAGGTCTTCAAGTACATGAAGAGGGTAAATAGGGGAGGAACAGTCAGGGTGCTTCGAAGGAAGGAGGAGGGGGCCACTAGAGGGCATGGGTGGAAGCTGGAGGGGGGAAGATTCAGGGGAGAAAGGAGGAGGTGCTACTTCACTGAGAGGGTGGTGGAGCCATGGAATGCACTGCCTAGGGGGCTGGTGGAGGCAGAGATGGTGGAGGGGTTCAAGAGGGGCTGGGACAGGTACAGGGGAAGGGTTCTGGAAGCAAAATCCAATGTAGCAAGAATATCCGGAACTGGGAAGGGAGAAGCCAGAGAAGGCGAGAGGGGCAGCAAGGTCAGCACCCAGGGTGGGGGCTGACCAATCGAGCAGACTCGAAAGACCATTAGGCCTATTCTGCTGGCATTTTAGTTTGTTAGTATGTTAGAAGCAGGGAAGGCAGTAAGGCAGGCAAAGGCCCAAACCAAGGAAACACTAGCACAAACAGTAAAAGAAGGTGACAATACTTTCTATAGATACATTAGTGAAAGGAGAAAGTCCGGAGGGGGGTATTGCTAAGATCAAAGGGGATAAGGGTGTGTGTGAGGAGGAGGAGGAGGAGGAGGAGGAGGAGGACCACGTAAAAGCATCTATCCTAAATAAATACTTCTGCTCGGTATTTACTGAAGAGAAGGTAGGGCAGGGCCCACAGCTCAGTACCATGGACAAAGTGGGGAGGGAAGTGTGCACTAGTCCCTTCACAAAAGAAAGGGTCCTACAAGAGCTCAATAAGCTCAGGGTGGATAAGGCAATAGGACCCGATGGCATACATCCCAGGGTACTAAGGGAGCTAAGGGTGGAACTAGCACAGCCATCATCAGAACTGTTTAGTGAGTCTCTGAGCACAGGAGATGTCCCAGAAGACTGGAGAAGGGCTCGTGTGATGCCACTCCACAAGAGTGGTAGCAGGGGAGGAGGCAGGGAACTAGAAACCAGTCAGTCTTACCTCAGTAGTGGGCAAGACTATGGAGGCACTCCTTAAGGAAAGGATAGTGCAACACCTGAAATCCATAGGAGCACAGGATCCAAGACAGCATGGGTTTACAGCAGAAAGATCCTGTCAAACTAATCTCATAGATTTCTTTGACTGGGTAACCAGAGTGGTGGACCAAGTAGGAGCGGTTGATGTCGCCTACCTTGACTTCAGCAAAGCTTTCGATACTGTTCCACATAGAAGATTAATTAATAAGCTGGGTAGGCTCAGGGTGGGTCAGAAGTTGGTCAACTGGGTGGCAAACTGGTTGACGGGCAGAAAACAGAGAGTGGTGGTAAATGGTATACAGTCAGAAGAGATGCAAGTCATAAGTGGGGTACCTCAGGGATCAGTCCTAGGGCCAGTCCTCTTCAATATCTTCATCGGTGACATTGCAGATGGACTGGAGGGTAAGGTTTGTCTGTTTGCAGATGTCACTAAGATCTGCAGCAGAGTAGATGATCCAGATGGGGTGGGCAGAATGAGAAGAGATCTGGATAAACTGGCAAAATGGTTGGAAGAGTGGCAACTGGGGTTTAGCGCAAAGAAGTGCAAGATCATGCACATAGGGAAGAGAAACTCTGAAGTCACCTATAGGTTGGTAGGGGAGTTGTTGGCAGTCACAAGGGAAGAAAGAGACTTGGGCATCATCATCACAGATGACCTGAAATCATCCAAGCAGACCACTAAAGCAGTAGGTAAGGCTAGGGGGGTGTTGGGGTGTATTAGTAGTGGTATCACAAGTCATAAGAGGGGGTAATAATCCCTTTTTACAAGACACTGGTTAGGCCCCATCTGGAGTACTGCATGCAGTACAGGAGGCCACACCTTCACAAGGACATTAAACAAATTGAGGCAATCCAGAGAAGGGCAACCAAAATGGTGCAGGGACTGCATCAGAAAACATATTAGGACAGATTAACGGAACTCAATATGTACAGTATACCCTGGAGCAAAGGAGGGAGAGAGGTGATATGACTGAAACATTCAAACACCTTAAGAGTATTAACAAGGTGAAAGAGTCTAACATGTTTCAATATAAGAAAAATAGCAGGACATGAGGACACAGCATGAGATTAGAGGGAGGCCGATTAAGGGGTAATGTGAGGAAGTTCTTTTTCACAGAAGGGGTGGTGGATGCATGGAATGGCCTACCTTAGGAAGTGGCGGATATGAATACAGTGCAGGGTTTCAAACAGGCATTGGATAAGCATAAGGGAGCAATACAGATAAGTAGGAATAGATAGGCCATTGATAAAGTAAATGCCGATAGCACATTCATAAGGTAGAAAAAGAAATGGGCAGACTGGATGGGCCTTGCGGTCCTTATCTGCTGTCAACTTCTATGTTTCTATAACACACACTTTTCTTTACGGAAGACAGCAGGCAGCTAAGGAGATGGATGAGTTGTGCCGGTCACCCACAGGGACCAAAATATTAAACATTGTGGATGCTTGGGGGTGGAGGGTGAGATCAGGGTGCTGACAGGGTGGGGAGATTGAGGGTGTATTGTTTTTCTGGATCTGGAGTGGAGGGTTGGATATTAGGAACTGGAACATAAGCAAGTGTAGGGATGGGTTAGGGTTACCACCTTTTAAGAAGCCCAAAGGGGGACATTTCTTACTGAAACATTATTTTTCGCAGGACAGTAAGTAGCCTCAACTGAAGCAACAGACTTGTTTTCTCTATATAATCAGAATTAAGGCTAAGTGCAGTAGTTTCCTAGTTGCTTCTATTGTTTCTTATTATTTTAGGATATTTTAGTTAAGATATTGTAGTTTTCTGAAACATTTAATGGAAAGTTAGAAAATACTTGTTCTACGATAAAATCAGGGCATTTAGTATTTTTCATTTTTTTTTTTTTTGCAGGACACAGCCACCCAAATCAGGACTGTCCTGTGAAAAGCAGGACAGGTGGTAACCCTAGGAAGGGTTTCCTTTAATTTTTGTAGTTCAATGACCCAGGGGTTTGGGGTGGGAGGAAAGGTTGGGTGCTATGAGGTTGGGGGGGGGGGAGAAGGGATCATTTATATTTTAATTGTGAGGGTGCAGAGGGTGGTGAAGCTGTTTCTTTTATTTTTCCCCCTTCATCTGTTTGACAAATAAAGTTCCCGAGAAAATGAATAGCCCCCTATTTGTTAAAGGCTGCTAAATAGTTAGGAGTCCTACTACTCATGGAATTCAGGAAACACTATTCGGTCCTTCCACAGCCCTAGTTGTTTGTTGCTTCATCAGGATAGCAACTGTGTATCTTAAAGGCTAGGGGCAACCAGCCTCTCAAAGTTTGATTAAATCTAATGGTACTCATGCAACTATTTCAATAAGAATATATTTTCTTTATGCTGAAACTTAATGTTTTTTATCAGTTTTATTTGGTGGACTTCTCCCTTTGTATCTTATTTTTCTCTTGTGTCTGTGGTCTTTCCCTTCCAACAGAGTCAAATACACTTTGCCTAGTGAGGCTGTGCTTGTTTGGGCCAGACTCCTCCATGTGTTCTATCTTACAGGGTTTGTGGGCCAGGATGGATTACGTGATTTCTGACTAGACCTTGTTAGCAATCATTAACAATGAATCTGAATATTCTCAGCAGTCTGTTTGAAAAACATTTGGCCCAATATTCAAGGATCAAGGATAACACTGTGCAATGTTCCATCTGCTAGTACTATTTTGTGCAGTTCACAAAGGGTGGTATAGCTGTTGAAGTGCAGAACACTCTGTGAGTGTGGAAAGCAAGTATGAATACATCCTCTGCACTCTAACACAAACCAAGACTCAAACAGGGTTTTGCAGTCACAAAGAACAACACCCTGCAGGCTAATGAAGGGCATGACACAGAACTGAGAACAGGCAACCCAAGCACAAAGTATGAATCTGCGCACCCCAGACTTGTTCACATGGTCTGCGAATGTGCTATATCTGAACATTTGAACGTCCCTATGCAAATGAGCCCCTTCCCCTTTCAAAATGCTAAGTTACCAGCTCATTATGCAGCCATTTCAATCTTATTAACAGGACTTTTCTCCTTGGAATATGGGGAAGATAAGCCCAGTGAACAGATAGAAACATAGACATAGACTTTGACGGCAGATAAGGACCACTTGGCCCATCTAGTCTGCCCATTTCCCTACCTACAGGATAGGCCGCAGATCCTAGTTAACCAACAGCCTATTTCTTCCTACCACCCACAAGAATTGCCTTATGTCTGTCCCATGTATTCTTGAATTCTCCCACAGTTTTAGACCCCACAACCTCCTCAGAAAGGCTGTTCCATGCATCCACTACCCTCTCTGTGAAATAATACTTCCTCACATTGCCCCTGAACTGCCCCCCCCATCTTTAAATTGTGTCCCTTTGTTCTTGCTCGTGTCTTTTTCTGAAAGATGCTGCCCTCTTGGACTTTGTTGATTCCACTGAGGTATTTAAAAGTTGCTATCATGTCCCCCTCTCCCTTCTTTCCTCAAGGGTATACATATTAAGCTCCTTTAGTCTCTCCTCATACGGCTTCTCTTGCAGACCCTGCACCATTTTAGTTGCCCTCCTCTGGACTGCCTCTATCCTGTCTATGTCCTTGTGGAGATGGGGTCTCCAGAACTAGACGCAGTACTCCAGATGGGGTCTCACCAACTGTCTGTACAGAGAGATAACAACTTCCTGTTTTCTGTTGCTGATGCCTCTCCCTATGCATCCCAGTATACCCCCAGCCCTCCCTACTGCCTTCTCACATTGCTTGCTAACCTTAAGGTCATCTGATATGATTACCCCCAGGTCCCTTTCCTTTCTTGTTGTTGTTACTACCTCCCCTCATTGTGTATTCTTCCCCTGGGTTCTTTTTTCCCTGGTGCATTATTTTGCACTTTTTGCATTGAATCATAGCTGCCATACTTCTGACCATTCCTCCAACCTTGCCAAGTCCCTTCTCATCCTTTCCACGCCTCCTGTGTATCAACCCTGTTGCAGATCTTTGTGTCATCTGCAAAGAGGCATACTTTTCCTTCCAGTCCCTCTGCAATGTCACTTATGAAGACATTAAAAAGGACTGGACCCAATACTGAACCCATGGTACCCCACTAGTAACCCCTCTTTCTTCAGAGTGGACTCCATTTACAATTACCTTCTGTGTCCTCTTGTCCAGCCATTTTTTCCAGGCTACCACCCTGGGACCCACTCCCAGGCTGGTTAATTTGACTATTAATCTTTTGTGTGGGACTGTGTCAAATGCCTTGCTAAAGTCTAGGTGAGGCCATGTCCACAACCCTCCCTGGTCTACTACTTTGGTCACCCAGTCAAAGAAATCTATTAGATTTGTCTGACATGACCTTCCACTGTGAACTCATGCTGCCTTGGGTCCTGTGCCCCACTGGCCTCTAGGTACTCAACTATTCTTTCCTTCAAGTGACTCCATCACTTTCCCTACCACAGAGGTCAAACTGACAGGTCTGTAGTTTCCTGCCTCTGTCTTGGTCCCACTTTGTGAGGGGAATCACATCTGCCTTCCTCCAGTCCTCGGGTACCACACCATCCTCCATGATTTATTAAAAGAGTAGCCAGTGGTTTCACTAGTTCCCCCTTAATTCTTTCAGAATTCTGGGGTGAATTCCATCAGGCCCCATTGCTTTGTCCACCTTCAGTTTTAGGAGTTCTTGCAGCACCCTTTCTTCTGTGAAAGGACTGGATGCCCCCATCAAGAGTGCTTCTGTTAATTGGATTAGGCACTTCCCCTCCTCTTTTGTGAATACTGAGCAGAAATATTCATTCAGTATCCTTGCTTTTTCACTGTCCCCCCTGCCCACCCACCGTTCATTCTATTCAGCCTCACTATCCCTCCCTTTGTCTTTCTACGCTTGCTGATGTACCTATAAAAGGTTTTATCCCCCTTCTTAACCGAGTTGGCTATCTCTTCCTCAATTTGGGCCTTTGCTATTCTGACTTCCCTCCCTGCTTCCTTCTGCCTTAACTGGTACAGCTCTCTGTCCTGCTCCTTCTGTGTTGCCTTACAGTATACTTCCGGAATGCTATCTTTTTCTTCCTGACTTTCACAGCCACCTCTTTTTTCTTTCATTTTGATTTGTTTATTTGCTTCACACAAAGGCTTGTTGCCTCTGTGATGGCAGTTTTGATGATTCCCCATTGTTGCTCCACACCTCCTTCTAGCCTGTTTGCTAGTGCTTTTCTGAGGCACTCTTCCATCTTGCCAAAGTCAGCCCTCCTGAAGTCCAGTACCCTCACTTTTGTATGGCTTGACTCTATAGCTGAGTGTAACGTGAACCACACTGTTTGATGGTCACTTGTTCCCAGATGGCAACCCACTTCTAGATCTGAGATCCTCTCAGTTCCCCCGTTTGAAAGTACGAGGTCTAAGATTGCTCCCTCACTAGTGGGTTCCAAAACTAGCTGTCTGAGGCCTGCCACCTGTAGGGCATCAAGAATGGCCCTGCTTTTGGATGTGGCTGCAACAAATGTGCTCCAGTTAACATCTGGTATATTCAGGTCTCCCATCAACAGTATCTCCCCTTTCTCTGCCATTCTAAGAATGCCTTCTATCATATCCTTGTCCATTCCCTCCCCTGACATGGTGGTCTGTACACAACCCCTGTGCGGATTGTGGTGCCCTTTCCAGTCTCCAAGGTGACCCACAGTGCCTCCTCTCCTCCCTGTTTACTCTTTTGTTCAGTTGCTTTTATCCCTTCCTTTACATAGAGAGCTACTCCTCCCCCTCTTCTCCCCTGCCTGTCTCTCCTGTAGGTTATGTACCCTGGTATGTTAACATCTCAGTCATGGTTCTCTGTGTACCATGTTTCTGTGACTGCTACGATATTCAGGCATCCCTCTTCCATCAAGGCCACCAGCTCAGGGAGCTTGTTGCCCAGACTATGGGCATTGGTACTCATTGCCCTCCATTTCCTGATGGCCTTACTACTTTTTGCCCTATCCCTGTCCTTCTTGCCTTTGATGGCTGTAGCAAATGCAGAACAGCACAGCACCAAGCAGCACTACAGTATATCACAGGTAGACTGTGCTGTGTCTTGTATGGGCTGTTTGAAAGTGTCATCCATACTGTGCACTAAGCTAAAACATTCTTTCAAATATACTGATTTGCAAAATGCAAAACTACCCTTAGCACCATATTATACCAAAATACTTTGAATATAGCCTACTGAGTGCACTGTAAGCAGACTTGCCACTCATCTTCATGTGTGTACAATGCCTTACTTTGAGCTGCTGCATAGTTGAGCATGCAACGTGCAAGCTGATACTTAAAACATAGGAAGCACCATGATAAGTCCAGACAAGATGCAAACCTTTGTTTATGTGGGGTCAAAGTCATTTTGTGTTGTGCAAAAGCTTTGAATATCTGGACCATTTTCTCTCCTGTCTATTAACGACTTGTAATGCATTCAAAAGGTACTTAGAATAAATGCAGCCTACACAGTGCAGAATTATTGACTGATGTTACTTAGTTGAGTGGATTCACAGTGAAAATGTACTACACTAATATTCTGAATGTGACAATGGTGGCACCAAAGATCTCACAGTAGCCAAGCAAGGCTTCAGCTGTTAAAGCCTTACAAAACAAAAGGAAGGAAAGGAAAACATTTAGTCTTATGTAGTGTTGTTCATGCCTGTTGTATCTCAAAGCATGTATGCTATGAACAGCAGCAGCCCAGGGAGTTTACCAAAGACAGAGGTACAGGTCACTGGTGAGACCACAGCTGGAGTACTGTGCAAAGTACTGGAGTCCGCACTCTGTGGAAAGAGTGCAGTAAGTGCAAGCAGTACAGTGAAGGGTAAACCAAGATGGTTCAGGGTCTGCAACATGACATAAAAGGAGAGGTTGCAGGACTTAACCATGTACACCCATGTGGCAAGAATGGAAAGGGGCAATGTGATAGAAATGTTCAAATACCTGCAACGGATAAATAGAAGTGACTTCAAGGGCATAGTTTCCTTAAGCACAAGTACAGGGATGAGGAGGAATTTACTCAAGCTAGCAGGAGTGAAACTTAAGAAAGTTATCCCCAAAATATTTTTTTTATCAGTGAAAGAGTGGTGGACAAATGAAACAGGCCGCCAGAAGATATAAAACAGGCCAAATCAGTAAACAGTTTTGGGGGGTGACAAGCATATGGGCTTAGTTAATGGAGGGAGGGCAACATTTTTAGTGGGATGGCCACTAGGGACTGAGCAGAGTAGTTAGGTAGGATGGGCACACTGGATGGCCTTGTCGGCCCTTATCTGCTTTCAATGTATTTGTAACTACAGTACATATCTTTGAGAGAAAGTAAAGAGAGGTTAAGCACAGAAAAATAATTACAGTTAAACAGCAGAAGGTTAAGTTATGTGATCACTGTCATACAGCAAGTAAGTGGTGGTGAGATTCTTGTGCCTCCATGATCAAAGCTCTGCACTCTATTCACTACTCTAAGTTCAAGTTATTCTCATTAAACCTATAATAACCTCAAATAACAGCAGGCAGAATATGTAATTAATTTTTATGTTGGCTTGCGCGCACGCACAAGCAACATCTTGTGGTGGTAGCACAAACGCAGAAGTGTGTCAGTGTTGGGAAACTTTAGTGGGTGTGTCCCTCAGCCACCAATCAGTGAGCATGCTGCCAATGACAGCAGTTTCAAAGAGAGCCATGGAGATTAAACAAATCTGCCACTGCAGTCAGAGACAAGCTTGTCATTGCAGCGGCAGATGGCACACCTCTGTTGCGTGCCTTTCCTGGTGAAACATTTCAGTAAAAATGGTAGCTCCTGCCATCCACCACACAATCTGCAGAAAGCTGACATCGGGGTGCCCAATCCCTGTGTTGGCATGTTTGCAGCTTCTGCTGCCTGCCACACCACAACCTCCCACTGCTGCTGCCCTCCCTGCTCCCTCGTTTCCCTGTCCCCCGACAGATAATAAAACCCTCCTGTAACCTCCCACTGCTGCTGCCCTCCCCACTCCCTCCATTCCCCCCCAATTTGTGGCACAGTGGGACCCCACCCCAGTGTGCCTATTTTATTTTTTTGCTTTGCTTCTTAACCTACAAATGAAGAAAACCTCAGGATTTTTTTAAATTTTTTCCCTGCAAAGAAGAAAATGGTCCACCGATGTCTCCCCATCCCCCTTCCCCATCCCCATCCTCCATCTGCAAACCCACCTCCCTGCACCCCCCCTCACCCATACTTACCGTCTGGAGGTTGGGAGCCATGATCTTCTCTGAACCGGAACACGTCTGCACTCTTCAAAGCCAAACTGCGATGTGAAGAAATGACAGTAAACTTTATAATGGTAAGCAATGGGAGATTTCAATTAGGTTGATATCTCAGCAATTATTTTGAATTTTGGCCACAAATTTTCAACATGAGGTTTTTGGGACCCCACCTCGTGAACTGTCACTGCCATTTCATTTCTCAGGCCTGAAAGGTGATTTCATGGTCGCTGCACAGAATCACCTTTTGGGACTGATTAATAAAAATGACACTGCCACTGTTCATGAGGTGGAGTCCCAAAAAGCCCATGTTGCAAGTTTGGCTAAAAAATTCCAAAACATGACTGCGTTACAAGTGTGCTTTGTGCAGTTTCTATGCCACGCATAATTTCACCACTTTTTAATATTTTCACTCCAGATTTTCAACATTGCCATTTTTTCACACCTCCTTATGAAAAGTACAACTGTTATTTTTCATATTCTGCCCAAAACTTGTTTTCACACCCGTGGCACACAATGGGTGTGGTCACTGTGCGAAATCAACTTTTGGGACAGATTAACAAAATCACAATGCCACTGTTCATGAGGAGATGTCCCAAAATGCCCATGTTAAAAATCTGGTGAAAAAATATTCCAAAAAATGATCGCGTTATGGGTGTGCATTGCACAGTTTCTATGCACACTTGTAAGTTCATACATTTTTCCTATTCTCTCTCCAGATTTTCAACATTGCCAATTTTTCACACCTCCTTATGAACAGTACAGCTGTCATTTTTTTGCATCCTGCCAGAAGTATGTTTCCGCACCTGTAGCTCCAAATGGCATAGTTGCTGTGCAAAATCACCTTTCAGGATTGAGTAACCAAATAATAGTGCCACTGTTCATGAGGTCGGGTCTCAAAATGCCCATGTTGAAAATTTGGAGTGAAAATACCAACAAACGTCCAGGGTGTTAAAGTTTCCAAACATACACCCATCCTGTAGAGACTGACAGGCATTGGGGGCGTAACATGGGTTCGTTGGCTGTAATGTTCATGGCATTCTACCCTCACCCTACAGCCACTGACAGGCAGCGAGGTGTGCCTTGGGGTCTGCCACCCTAACATTCACCCTATTCTCGTATACTGCACCCATCTCAGCTTATTTCCTTATGGAATGGAGTGAGCATAAGGGCCACAGACCCCAAAGCACTATAAAAACATAGAAACATAGAAGTTGATGGCAGATAAGGACCGCAAGGCCCATCCAGTCTGCCCATTTCTTTTTCTACCTTATAAATGTGCCATAGTCCTTTGCTGTCAGTGGCCTATCTATTCATACTCATCTGTATTGCTCCCTTATGCCTATTCCATGCCTGTTTGAAGCCTTGCACTGTATTCATAGCCACCACTTCCTGAGATAGGCCATTCCATGTGTCCACCACCCTTTCTGTGAAAAAGAACTTCCTCACATTACCCCTTAATCGGCCTCCCTCTAATCTCATGCTGGGTCCTCTTGTCCTGCTATTTTTCTTATATTGAAACATGTTAGACTCTTTCACCTTGTTAATGCCTTTAAGGTGTTTGAATGTTTTGATCATATCACCTCTCTCCCTCCTTTGCTCTAGGATATACATATTGAACTCTGTTAATCTGTTCTCATATGTCTTCTGATGCAGTCCCTGCACCATTTTCGTTGCCCATCTCTGGACTGCCTCAATTTGGTTAATGTCCTTGTGAAGGTGTGGCCTCCAGTACTGCACGCAGTACTCCAGATGGGGCCTAACCAGTGTCTTGTAAACAGGGATTATTACCTCCCTCTTACAACTTGTGATACCCATACTAATACACCCTAACATCTCCCTAGCCTTACCTACTGCTTTAGAGGTCTGCTTGGATGATTTCAGGTCATCTGTGATGATGATGCCCAAGTCTCTTTCTTCCTTTGTGACTGCCAGCAACTCCTCCCAGCCTATAGGTGGCTTCAGGGTTTCTCTTCCCTATGTGCATGATCTTGCACTTCTTTGCATTAAATCTCAGTTGCCACTCTTCTGACCATTTTGCTAGTTTATCCAGATCTCTTCTCATTCTGCCCACCCCATCTGGATCATCTACTCTGTTGCAGATCTTGGTGTCATCTGCAAACAGACAAGCTTTACCCTCTAGTCCATCTGCAATGTCACTAATGAAGATATTGAAGAGGACTGGCCACAGGATTGATACCTGAGGTACCCACTTGTGACTTGCATCTCTTCTGACTGCATACCATAAAATGTGACACCTGTCTTCAGGGTGGGGTGAGGTGGAATGGTGTAAGCGTTATGACTGACGACCCAAAGCCACACTCCCAATGCCTTTCAGTCTCGGGGGGTTGGGGGGTTGGTGTTAGTTTAATACTTCACTGCCATTCCAATTGTGCATCTCTCTAACTCCTGAACTACCAATGCCAATGCAGGCAAGTCAACATTCAGCATTAACAAATGCTTGTTAAAGTAACCCCTTGTTGCTTTTTACTGTTGTAATATTGTATTTTTCCTTTAGCACATTAGGAAGCTTTCTACCTGATATTATTCATCATATTAACAGCAGTACTTTAAAGTACTAGGCTCATTTACAGTTGCATCCAATACAGTTAAATAACACGTTACCTAAGTAACACTTAACATGCAAAGACAAAAACCCAGTTGATTATATAATGATGATGCTAAGGCAAAAGAGACTCCTAAAACATTCATAGGGGTGATACATGGTGTTGTAAATTAAATATAAAAGTTTTGTTAGAGTGATCAAAGATCACAGCTTCAGAGTTTACTGTAAAAGAGTCCATGAATGGGCAAGGTGAAATTTAGAAGAGGAGAAATTAGCTTTAGTGTTTAGTGTTAAATGTGTACTTTTAGTGAAGGCTGATGTACATTGTTCTATTCCACTTCATGCTTCAACAGCATTGTAACGATGGTCATTGTGACACCACTAGTGATCAGTCTGGAAGAAGATGAGTGTCTTTTCTTGGCTAGTTGTGATATCAGTCAGTGAGGTCACAGTGCTAATGAGGTATGAAGAAGAATAGAACTAGATATGTCAACTGCCAGGCAGAGTGCTGTTTCATACATGATGTCCAGTAGAAAATCTTTTAATTAGCAAAAGGGGGAAAAGTGTCTGAAATATAGAAAGTAACAATTGATTACATTAAATTGTTAATATTAATATCATATCGTGAAGTAGCTCTGTGACCATTTTAATTAGTGAGATCTTTGAAAGCTTGAAGGCTTGACTAAAGGCAGTACAGAGGTAGAGATTGTGACAGGCAGCCTTGATGGAGCAATAACAGAGTCCATATCAGTGGACAACGAATTAGAGAAACTATCTGAATAATAATGGGGGACACAGAATTGGCACTGTTGTGTCCTTGCCTATTACAGTACTGAATCTGGCAGTTAAATGAGTGGGTCCCATTCTCAGTTGCAGAGGGTGGCACAAAATGGAGATTTATTGTCACCCCAGAGTATTGCAACCCATTTGCATTGTATACAAACATGTTTACATAATGCAATGCAAATAATAAATCCAAATGTTCTGAGCACAGTTAGAGTTTGCAGCTGCAGTGGTGCTGGTTAGCGACAGGCATCAAGTTGCAGCTTGGTGCAACAACTGTCACATGGTACTATGTCATCATGCTGAGACTTACTCTCAATAGTGATCTCACCCCAAAATCTTCTTGTGTTTATTTCAGACAAGTGGGTTAGTTATTCTGCTACTCCTTGGCCTAATGGCCCACGTATCTAGCAATCCAATGATGCCACTCTCTCCCCAGTAGTCTGAGTAGATCCTTGCCAATCCAGTGTAGCACCCTCCCTTCCTGAAATCAATATGCTAAACAGCACTTCTGCAGCATCCTCCAAGTCCTTCCCATGCTGATGGTGTGCTTCAAGGTTGAGTACTGGGCCTACAGGTAGGGATAACAGGAGAATGCAACCAGAGCTGTGTATGCAACCTACATTTGTGAATGGCTGTGTTTCATATGCATGGTTGTCCCCACTCCCTTTCCAATATTATCATAAAGACTTCTGCAACCATGCAGGAAAGGGTTGCAACCTCTATTGGGCATAGCTTCATTGGATCACATAGTCACTGGTGGTGACAAGTGGTTGCAGCAGCCACTCAGCACTAGTATTTGTAAGTAAGTATGGGTCCCATGAAGTTCAAGTGCCCATCTATCCTTTCATCCTGTGGGGTCATTTTGAAAAGACAGTTTCTTTATACTTTAACAAAAACGCATCACCCTAAACCAGTAATAGGTAAACATATTTACTGGCAACAATCAACTTCTTCAGCAGCCCTGCTGAAGAGTTTGCTTATTTGTTACCAGTAAATATCTTCATGTCTTACTGGTCTGGTGTGATATCTTTTTGTTTTGTTTGATGCAAGTGGATAAAACTGGCAGTAGCATGCATATCCATCCTATTTCACACCCCTTTGTCATGTGTTTCATTTCTTCAAACTTACTATGGGTTTCTGATCTGTCACAATAAATTAATTTTACTTGTAAATAGTAGTAGAAGTGTTACACTGACCAAACAATGGCAGAGAGCTCATGGTTTTATATATATATATATATATATATATATATATATATATATATATATAGATAACTTGCTTTCTGCTTGTATATGAAATATGTCTTTCCCTTCCTCTCTTTCCCTCTGATTTTCCTTACAGTATAAAGTTAAGTATCATTGCATATGAATTATAATATACAAAATGTTTGCTGTGCATGTACAAATGTTAGTGTGCACAGTTCAAATGTCATAAAGAGTTGCTTTGTATTGGTATCTCCCATTAAGCTTCCTGAAAACATAATAATGTATCTTTAGTGTATGACTATGAGCGATGAAAGGTAGGTGAGAGGGAGAGCAGATGGGTCCAGCTCACTACTGTATATAAACAGAAATTTTCACTTTTGACATATAGTAAAGCATATACTGTACTACCAGAAATAAAACGTGGGCACCAACACCCAGCCCAGCTTGTATTTCTATCTCAGGGTTAACATGACATCATGGACCTTTTGATCTTTGCTCTCAAGGTCCATATGATGTCACCTCAACCCACTGAGGGAAACACAGCCTTGTGTATGGTTCCCAATGCATTATTCTCTATATTGCTTCTGATAAGGCACATATCCAACAGCCATGTAGGGACATCAATATAGAGAGTAAGTAGCTTATGGAAGTTAGGGAAAGCCATACCACAAGAAATGGTTAAAGGTGACTTGAAGTATCATAAGGCATCCTCAGTTTCACTAGGCCAACTGAAAAATATAGGTCTGAAGCAAGTAAAGCAGTGGAGCAGCTTTATGGGGAAAAGTAGGCGCACATAATCTAGAATAGGAGCAGAGACCTACTCTAGGGATGAGCATATAGTATGTATATTGTATTGCATGGGGTAGATCAATCTTTAACTCATTTGGAGTTCTTTGGATCTAGATGAACACCCTTGGCAGAAGCACACACCCCAAACACCAATATCCTGAGAAAATCATAACTTGCCATAGTTTTTTTCTAAACAAGTTCTCTGAAACACCAGAAGATCTCTTTGATGTTAGCTAAACTGTCAATGAAATTCTGACCATAAACAACACCATCCAAGTAGACTACACATTTTGCCAATGTAGACCTTATAGTACAAGTTCCATGAGCCACTAAAGGTGGATGATGCATGAAGCCCACTGGGCACCATCTTAAAGTTATATAAGCCATCCCCAGTGGTGAAGGCAGTTCTCCTGGTCTTCCTCTGACATATGTAACACCCAACAGACACTTAATAAATCAAGTTCACTAAACAGAACAGTGCCAGTCAGGGTTTCTAAGGTATCATCTAACTGTGGAAAAGAATAAGTATCACCAGTGGTAACAGCATTTGATTTTGTGTTAGCTAGTGCAAAAGCTACACCTCCCATATTTTTTGCACAAAAGCAATAGGAGAGAATCAGAGATTACAGCTGTGCTCAGTCACATCTTCCGATAATAGCTGATTGACCTGCCTTTGGATTTCTGTACAGAACCTGCAGGTGGTACTTAAAGAGCACAGGAGATGATGTGTAATTCGCAGCTGTTCATAATGTTCATATTGGGCCCTATGCATGAAAAGAGAAGTTGCCTATGCACCACGTATCTGAGGCACGTAGGCAACCTTAAGAGTGAATGCCACACAGTAAGGGTCCTGTGGACCCCCAGCAGCATTCACCAAGAGCGTGCAAGGCACAAACATGCCTGCAACCCATGCCTCTTATGGAGCAGCATGCTGGGGGCATGTTGGGGGTGTGTCTGCACTACACAGCATTCACTATGCCACATAGTGCCAGGCTCAGGGGTGCCTGGTATGTCAGCCGAGACCAGATGTAACCTGGTATGCACCTCTGTGTTCTCTGGCCGCCGGGCATGACGGCACTGGGTAATGGACACCCATGCTGCCACAGCCCACTAGACTGCGGGGGGGATGGGGCAGTGGCATGGACGGGTGCCCGGAGGTTGTCCATTTGTTGCCACTCTAAGTGGCTGGCCCCTACTCTGTGCACCCACCACATGGGCACAAGGAATCTATTAAGGGACCCGGTATGGGCATCTGACTGGATGCCCGCCCCGGGTCCACGACTCTGCCCTGATCACCTGTACCACCCTGTATGTCAAGGGGGGGTGGCCATGGACAGGCACCATGTGGGTGCTAGCAGTCATGCATACTGCACACACTGCGCCTGTCAGGGGCCATGTAGGTACACAGGTGGGGTACATGCCTCAGGCGCATATTACCCACCCTTTAGTGCATAGGTCCCATTATGAGAGGTTATTTTCATACTCCAAAAGGATCCTTATGTAACTGTACCTGAATTAAATGTGATTTGAAAAACTGAATTTTGCAATGTCTTGTTTTTGTGGGCAGCATTCCGTTACAGTTCTCTTCATTGAACCAGTGATATGGAGTTTTAATTATGTAATGGTCTGTGCACAGAACTCTAAGCATGATTCTGATAGGTTAGCAGCTCATGTTTAGCATTCTGTACACAAACTGTGACATAGTGAAAAATTGGAATTACTAGTTCCATAAAGGGAACAGTGCAGAATTTTGTCCATAAAAAGAAAGCAATTGAAAACACAGGTTTTTTTTATATCACTGATTATTCAGAGTCAGTTAAACATGGGTCAATGGGAGCTATGAATTTCATTTTTATAAATAGGAGCATCACTAACTGCTACCAGTTAGCACACATTTCCTCCCCCTTTTAATATATATATATTTTTTTTTTTTGTAAAATGGATAGGACCTCAAGACTTTCCATGGAATGTTTCATTAAACTGACTAAACCAAAAAATACAGAATGTCTACTAAAGCTGTCAGGGTAGTCTGTGCGGATTTGTTTAGCTAAATGTAGTTGCTCTGAGGAGAGCAAGGCATTAGTAACCTTAATTAGAGGAACATATTTTAAAGATTGATTAGACACCGTGTGCCTATCTGTGACCTCAATTGACCTGTATTTATCTCCTCCAAATATATGTGGCTGATAAGATACGTAAATGTTATAGGGCCTTCACATAGCTCAAAGACCTTAACAGAGCATAACACAAGTACTTTCTTGAATACCCATACCTCTGGTCATCACTCTACATAAACCAGAATTATTGGGTCTTAAATTATTTATGTCCATTTTAAACCCTTTTGCTGAGCTAAACATCACATTCTAATTCATAAAATATCAGGACAGTAGCACTGAATTCAGAAAAACATACAAAAACGTACTCATCAGGTTATACAATCAAAACTATTCCAGTATGTTAACTCCCATCGGGAGACATAGTACGGTTTATGTTGCACTTTTAAGTAAGAGCCTCTGCAGCAATAATGAGCAGTGCTCATTTAACAGTCCCAGGTCTAGCCAACACCTGCAGCATCTTGTTAAATCTCTCCCCTTCTGTGTATCAAGCTCATCTAAATCATTTTTCCTCAATGAAGTTGGATAGTTTGCTTCAGGCATCTTAAAGTCCATGAGATCCTCTTCTAACTAAAATCAATGATTGTACTAGTGCCTTCTCTCTTAGGTTCCACAAAGCCCTCTGCAGTAAAGGCCACAGACACCCATATGGATAAATTGTAAAGAAGCACCCTTGTTAGATTGGCATTCTCAGTAGTGTCTATATATATTCCTTATATGGGTCCAGGAGCCCAGTATCATGAACCTCAGCTTGGGGCTGTCCTCATTTCTTCCATTCACCAGATGTCCCAAGTGTAGACACATCCAAATCCGCACTCGGTAACAGTTTTCAAAAAAAGTACAGAGTCTCACAGTTCGGGCACTGGGACTGTGAATCAATGCAGCAATGGTTGCTTACATTTCAGAAAGAAAACTTCAACTTGATACAGGCCTCCAAGTAACAACAATATAGTAACATCACTATTCACCGGGCCATTAGTGCCTCGTCAGCTGTAGCCACCCTTATACCTTTAGTCACAAGATAATTGGTAAGTGAATAAGTCATGGCCCTTTCAAACAAGAAAAGTACATTTCATGAAATGCTGTCATTTAGGGGATGAGAATATGCTCAACACTGAGGCACATGGACATGCATGAGTTCCTTTGTCCAATCAACAGTTGATAAACCTACAATGTTTGCATGCAAAATTGATCTCAGTGCTGCCTCTACCATATTTATGTATTTTATTCTGTCCTCTGGGGTGGAATTAAACTCTTGGATGCTAGTAGTTAAACAGGGCTTAGCATTTCTGTTCTTTGGGTCAAGAGCCTAGGGTTTATAGGTGTAATAGTTATTGGATTTCAAATGGCATATGGTGGCTACACAGAACACTGTTCTTTTCAGAGGAAGGACCTACAGGTGCTGCCATGCATGAAAATGTACTGTGCTTACAGTAGTGCTTGAAAATATACCCTCAGTGACAGAAGACCCCATTGTGGGCTTGGTGGCTATGATAGTTTTACCTGACTGGGCAGTCACTTGCTTATGACAGCTGGATTTAACGTCAGCTAATAAAATGCTCCCAGTTTACTTCCAGGTCATAAATGCATCCCTCAGCATCAATGACTCTGTTTGCAGCATAAGGTTTAAGTAAACAGGGGACATAAATCTGAATTCATGTTGTCATGAATCAAGGAATGGTTTATTTACAAGTTGTATACACTGATCTTTAGATGTGCTCACCATGCAGATTGTATACAGTCAACATATTTGACGATGTTCAGGATTCTGTACACTCTCTCCATTAGGAGCATGGCTAGCCTCAGACTACAGAGTCCCCACTCCTATTATAGGCTACACTTGCAGCTTCAGTAGTCACTGCAGATATTCCCTTCAAAACATCTATTATTGGGCTCAGGGTGGACATACAACCCTTTTCTTTATCCATGTGTCTAGCTGGGGAATTAAGAATTAGCACACAGTTAGGGCTACAGTTTGCAGATTGTATTGTTAAATAACAAAGCCTTTATGAGAATTAAATCTTTATACTCAGACTAAATTATTCTGTACCTGTTTTGCAGCAGATTTTGCCATTGACACTTGTCTTTCCATTTGGGAGACTGAATTACGCAGATACCTTTTTGTCTTCACGCATTCAGAGGGAAGTACCTGAGCAACTAATTGATTGAATAAACTGCATGTTTCTATGATATCCTATGACTCCACAATGATGTTCTTACTGTCCTGGTAATTATGGTGCTGACCTATCTTCCAGTAAAAAAGGAAAGAAAAACTGGCAACTCCCCCCCCCCCACACACACACAGACAATTCTTATCAAATTAATTTATGGAAATGTATTTCTTTATTTATGCCACCCTGTCTGAATAAATGTGTTTTGAAATAACTTGCAGTCAGTTCATGCGCTTGATTTTGTTTGCCTTTCTGTAATATTTAATGTCTCCTGCTATGTTTCTCAAGCCTAACACTTGGATGTAAGTGTTACATTTATGACATATAGGATAGGACATGTAGGACAAGGGGTATTGCCATGTCATAGTCTTGTATGGTTTCTTGTCTCATTTAGTGTGATGACGGCAACAGCATGGGGGTATGCCTGCCATGGTGATCTGGATTTCACAAAATCTCTGCTACTCCAGTGCTAGTGTTTAGCAAGTTACTTTTAAAAAGTAACAAGTTGTAGTTTCTTGTTACATTCAAATATTTGTAATAAATTTCAGTTAAATTTTATGTCTTCTACGGATGTAAATTTGATTTTTACTTTATAAAGCCAAATTATTTGGGATCAATATATCTTGACTATTGTCTTCTATGTAAATAGTCACTTGTGTCCATAGGCCTTCCATTATTTTATTTATTTTCTATCTGTTTATGCCCCTTGCTCTCTGATGCCCCCCCCCATCTGCTGGACCCAGACTCAGCCCAGCCACCCTGGCATCTCCTATGTTTTACCAGAGCCTCTCCATGTTCCCCCAGAGTTTTCCCTTCTGGTGGAGGAGGTGGTGGGCCCCCCTTACCTCCATTGCAGAAGGATCCAGTGTGGTAGACAATGTCTAGGTAGCCAGGTGCAAGGCCCGAGAGCTGGTTGCTTCATCATGCCACTTGGGATGTTTCCACGTTTTTCCCAGTTTCCCCAGAATGCTGGTATCAAGGTGCACCAAGGAAGTACCAGCACCAGCGTGTGTCATGCAGTGCCTGCTAAAGTCCTCACACCCATTGGCTGTCCACCTACACTGCCACCTGTGGTCACCCAGTGGCAGCAGAGCTGGCTGCCCTCCCTCTCCAGAGGAGGAGCGCATCCTCTGGGATATTCTGTCCTCTTCCTCTCGACCTGCCCTTTGTGGCCTGAGCTCATTCCTGAACTCATATTGCTGGCATGGGAGTGGGAAGGCACGAGGCACCTCAGATCTCTACGCCACCATGCTGGCTATAGGCCTTTGATTATTAATAAATGCAAATGAAATGACAATTGAATATTGGAATAGTAGATGAATCTAAGCCCCAGATTTGTCAAATTTATGTTTGGCAAGGATAACATGCATAAGAATATAGCAGTAGAAGGACAACTGATTGCATTTTCTCATAACTAATAATTTATATTACACTAACTGGTTACTTTAAAGAAAAACATTATGTTGTTCTAGTTAATTGTTTCTTTTTTTCTTGAAAGTAATCTACTACTCTTATTAGTTTCTAAAAAAAGTTATACTACATTGACTAGTTACAAATAGTTATTCCTCAATACAGTTCATTCCTATCCCTCTAAGTGGGATCCTTAAAACATAAATGCCAAAGACATCCTTTGGTACAATGTTATTTTAAGATATTAAAGCATTCTTAGCCCTTAGTTTTCCTTTAAGGCTAATTAGCATTGTTTGAGCATTCTGGTTTAGGCAATGACTATGCATCTCCTCTAGGTGACAGTGAATGTGCCTTTAATTACACCTAAGATATGTAGGAGGTCTATGGCAAAACCCACAACTGCTGTCAAGTTTGCCTTAGGAGGTGTACATATCATATCAAACAAATCATACTTGACAAATTGACTAGTAACAACAATGAGGATAAAAGCTATGCCTCTGTTTCTATAGTAATTGGTAGGCTAAGACCATTGATTTCTGCTGTGGCAGAACTGTTTCATGCTTAATTAATTTATCTCAAATTCCTACTTTGTCATACAAATTTTGTTTATAACTGGAAGCCTAAAACCTTGGGTGTTCTTGCTAATTAGCCCTCAGCTGAACACTGTTTTGAAGTGGAAAATATTGGTTGCTGCTCCTACCGAGGGTACAATCCGTTAATTATGGATGGACAAAAACTTCAACAGTAATTAGCAGGTAAAGACATTCAAACACAGCCAAATTGCTGAACTACAGCTGTCAAATGCTGATACTTTTTTCCAGCTGCAATGTTTCTGTTTCACATGACTAAAGAAGAGAGGTGTTAAGGTGTCTCATGGTTAGAATTCATAAACAGTCCACATCATACCAAGCAAAGCTCAAACAGAAGTAGTTCATGGCAAGCTGTGGGTTGTCTTGCACTTTAGGCTACTAACAAGTGAAAATAGCACTGAAATTCAGCATGAAAAATAGAGAACTGCATCCCCTGACTTAAGAGTCCATACCCCCTACAACCAACCCCATACCTTTATTTGTTAGGGGCGGTCTTTCTGGTCCTCCACTCTAATTGGCTCATGTTCATACCTTCTCAGACAGTGGGATCCAGTTTGAGTGCATTGGTGGGCCTTCTAAGGGCCCTGGGTTCTTCAGTGCCCTGCCAATACCTGCCCTGGCAAAAATCTGAATGATACTGTACAGTATATAATCAGAGGGTTTTGTTATTGTCCGCTTGTACAACCATGATCCGCAGCTTTACCCTTGCAGGCGGGATCCTGGAATAGCAAACATCATCTCCAACCCTGAAAGTGCTCTACCAGCATTACTCTACCTCATAGGAAGCCCTGTTAAATGCCAGTAGAGTACAATCTCAATGTAACAACCTCCTGTTATCCACACATTCCTATTTAGTGAATTGGTAGCATGTCTCCAAAATTAGTATTACTCAGAATATTTTAGTCTCAGATATACAAACTCCTGATAATGTAAACTCATTTTACCTTGCCCAAGCAATCTGGATAACAGAGAGTGTACTATACTTGAAAATATGTATGCATACCAGCATTTGACAGTGTTTCATTGAGGAAGGCGTGCGACTGTGTTAGTGGATTGTGGAGACAATTGCTCCTCCACAAATTATTGTATTGGAGTCAAAGAGGGCAGTGAATGACTCACGGTCAGTATTAGTGGCTCAGCAGGTAGTACACTCACCTCTGGGCTGGAAGATCAGCTGGTCATGGGTTCTAGCTCTAGACCAGGAATTTGGGGTGATACCCATAACCAACACTGTACTGCAGTATTGGGGGGGGCTACACTAGTGAGGATCATTTCTTTAGATACGATGTTACACCAAGGTCCCTTCTGCCCATTTCTAGTCACTGTCCAGTGGAAGTAAAAGATCCCATGCAACTTATCGCTGAAGAACAGGGGTATTTTATTACAAGAAAACAGCAGCCATAAAAAAAACGGCATGATAAATCATAAAGAGAAAGCAAGGTACAGAAAACATACAGAGGAAAGAAACAACAACATCATATGAAACAAAAAGAGAATCCTCTTTTTTTAAAATAAAATAAAAAACAATCAGACATCATACAATTAGTACATCTGTATCCCTACCTAGCTTAAGATAGAAACAAATATCTCATGTTACAGTCCAGTATTTACAGCTACCACCAAAAGGATTTCCAGTTTATCTACATGTGCAACAGAAAACATGTTACATTTCCTTCAATTTAAGTATATGCATAGCAGCACTAATTGGCATCATGCCTGCCACAAATAACATTTTAGACAAAGAAATAAAACAAAGTGCTGTCATTATGGGCTCTGAAGTGTGCAGAATGCCACCCATAAATAATGTTTTCATTCAAGAGTTTCTCCAGCCATGGCATTTCCATCGTAGTGCTACACAGGAGTAAAAACTTTAAACACAATTGCATTCCAACAAAAAATATTCCATAGTTTCCAGTTGGTCAGGACATCTAGGACACATGCGTTCTCCAACCCTTGTATGTTTATTATTTCCTCTCCTTGATCGTCTCCCATGGCAGCAGTGCCAGTTCACATCTTACATCTGCTGTGGGACATGGGAAACTAGCAGTTGTGCTACTGCTAGTTGGAACCTATCAGATGTACAGTGTTTGAAAGTTGGTTCAGCCCAAAATTTAGTATACACAATCTCAGTAACAAACAGCAGCTCTAAACAAAGTCTGAGCTTTGTGTCTTATCAACTTCCAACTTCCCATTTTCCTAACTGCTGGTAAAACATAATCTGGAAGAAACAATAATTAAGTCAACTTTAGTGTATATATTACTCATTTTAATAAAAAAAGTTCAATTACCTCAGATCACCAAGGAGACCATGTACTATTAAAAGAATTACCTGCTGGGCAAAATGAGGTTGTAGGACATAAAGAATGAAAAAAATATTAATGGATGAAGCCTGTTAAGGCCTCCTTCTTTATTTGGCAGGTATGTCACCTCCC
This sequence comes from Neoceratodus forsteri, assembly GCA_016271365.2. Taxonomy (NCBI): domain Eukaryota; kingdom Metazoa; phylum Chordata; order Ceratodontiformes; family Ceratodontidae; genus Neoceratodus; species Neoceratodus forsteri. Next base: position 431,363,662 of record CM057450.1, on the reverse strand, counting down.
TTCACACTGGATTCAAATGGTTGCCCCACAGTGCTTGAAAAAAAACAAAACTCATTATCTGTGGTTCAGCTGTAGTGGTCGGGGCAAAATGTCGGACAGAACAAAAGAATAGGAAGAAGAAACTTTTTAATTAAAGCCACTCTTTTCAGTTTGGACAGTGTCCAACTTTTCCATTGTTGGACTTTCCTATTACAAATATCCAGCCCCTCAGCCTCATATTCTTGGGGTAGATTTTGTGGACCTAAAAGAATACCCAGGACTTGTGCTGGTCATTCAAAAATTTGCCTGCAATACTTTCCTGAGTGGATTGGGTACAACCTCTCCAAAGCCCAGGACTGTTAGATTTATTAATCTCACATCCTGAAACATTTGTGAATTTTGACAAAGCATCCATAGCTTCCACTACTGATGCTTCCTCCCCCCAAAAAGGCAAATGTCATCTGCATGAGCCATTGTGGTTAATTGGGTCCGATCTGCAGGGTGCAGAATGCCTTTTATGTAACCACACTGCTGCATATACTTAACAAGTGGATCCAGACAAAACACATATAGCAATGGGCTAAAGGGACAGCCCTGTCTGACCCCTCTACTGACTGCAAGTTCTTTTTCCTGATGCCCCTTAATAGTAGAAACGGTAAGAGCATTAACATACAAGGTCCTAATCCACTCAATAAATTCAGCTGGAATATCATAACAAGTTAGAACAGAAAAAAAGATAATCATACCATATACTGTTAAAAGCTTTCTGCTGGTCTAAATGACAAAATCCACCTAGCAATTGTCCTTTGTTTCTCCAGTTCTACTACATCTCTAAGAGCATACAAATTCTCATATATGGACTCCCTGGAATGGAACGCGTGTGGCCTGACCTTATCAGATGGTGAGCTACAGCATGGAACCATTTACGCAATGATTTTGTCAGGATTTTAAAATCTGAATTCAAAAGATTAATAGGTCACCAATTTGTCAGACATTCCCTGTTCCCTTTTTAAATAGAAAAATCATCATATAAATACCAATAGATGTACTACAAGTCCCAAAGTCCAGAATATATTGAAAAACAATAGCTAAAAAGTTTGACAGAATATCCACAAAAGAAACATAAAGTTAATTTGTTAACCTGTCTTCACCAGGGGTCGATAGACAACTTAAGCTTTTAATAACTTAGTGACTTCAGAAATGGAAATTGGCCCTAATAGCTTTATTTTCTGATATTCAGATATTATGTCAACAGAAACAGAATTCAAAATGGTATCCATAAGTTCTTTAGAACAATATTGAGGTTTCATAGACAGAGTAAGAAAATGCTGAACATCTGGTATAATATCCTGAATCCCAGATACCCTTTTACCATCACTATAGTGTAAACTTTCTATTCTTGTAGTGTGCAACGATGCTTTACAAGCCTGAAAAGGATCCCCACACAGAGATCTTCTTAAACCATATTTTTGTTCTGTGGCAAGAGAGACTGCCTGATCATGCTGAAGATTCCTCAGTTCTTTTTTCAAGGTTTAAATCTGGGAAGAATCTTTCTCTTCTTGCCATGGTCAGGCACAATAGTTTGTAAAGTCTGGACAACAGCTAAATATCTTAAGTATTTTTTTTCTTTCTTTACACATTCTCAAATATTTAAAAATTACTTAAAGATTATTTTTAGTATCCTCCCACCACTCCAGAAGTGATTCATACCCACAAAACAGATTTCCTATCCTCAAATAAGTCATGTATTGCTATCTTCAGATAATACATTACATTTAATTTCTAATGATTCACCGGGGCACTGTAAAAGTGCCACAAAGGAAAAAAATCAATTTGTGTAGATAAACTTCCCTACAAATAGGTAGCACCCCCAGTTCAGTGTTGTTTTCTATATACATCAATTAAGCCGGCAACATTAATCAGTTGTGTCTGAAAATTTAAATCACAATTTTTTAATTAATTGAAGTTCCTTGATACCATCAATTGAGCAATTAAAATCCCCACCAAAAGCTGCCTGCCTCGAGATACACAAGTATGGTTGAACTACTTTAGACAACTCAATATGACTAGATTTTTTTTGTGGGGCATACATATTTATCAAACAGTACTGCTCTTCGTGTAAAGCAACATCTAATAGGAGGACCCTCTGTGGACATATATACATAGTCTATCTATATAAAACTGTAAGCCCTTAAAAAGTATCCCCACCACATCATTTCTGTCCTCCCCAAATGTCCAGTATGAGGGGCCCCATATCCAATCTTTGTGTGATTGTTTAATATCATATAAGGAAGACAGACATGTGATTGTTTAATATCATATAAGGAAGACAGACATGTCTCCTGTATAAAAATAAATACAGGGCCTGCTCTAGAAAAGCTTAAGTAACCTGCCTTTGTCTCTGACTTTTTATGCTACAACCATGTAAGGAGGCAACATTTATAGCAGTATGGGGGCCCTGAGACATAATGTTATTTTAGTGACAGGTCATTTATTTTTACTTCCCTGTATCCCTACAGACATTCTGTTTGTCCTCTTCTTTTGCCCCTTGGTGGGTTTCTTCTCCTCCTCTGTTTTAGAAAACACCAGTTTCTGAGATGATCGAGATGATTTAGTTGAAGAGGCATCTACTCGATCCCATCTGCAGAATCTCCTTAATCTTTGGAACCACATAACAGCTGAAAGTAATTTTCTAAAGGAATAGAATTTATTGAAATCTTACTCTTATTTTGTGACAAGGCTGTTTGCCCCTTAATGTTCTTCTTCTGTACACACAATCATGTCATCGGGGGTGAGGGGGGGCAGCATTCTCTCCTGATCCTGGTCCTGATTCTCCATGGGCACCATATCCTCATCTCTTGATGGTATTATGGCCTTTTCCTGGTAGGACGTAGATGGCTTGGAGTGCACACTGTCCTTCAGTGCAAGCCATTGGTATAGAATATTCTGGAGCCAGAACCAGATCTTTCTCTTGGGGTTCCATTGTGTGAGTTACATAAGGGACACCAGACTGCAAAAGATACACAGAGGTCTGACCAGAGGAATTTTTAGGGACTGAGGTATCCAAAGGACCATCTTGCCCAGGCACAACATGTACTAGAGACTGTATGGTGTTAGTGGCAACAGAAGGCAGAATAGGGGGTCTTGATCACTCTGAATCTCCACTTGTAGGAAAAGATGATTGACATCTCAAGTCTGCTGGAGCGATCTCAGGTCTACAAGGAGGTTGTCATGAATCTTGCCCACCAGCTACTTCCTTTTGTGCCATATTCGATATGTAATCCTGCTCTATATCAGCACCTTCTTCTCTGTTTCTAGTAGCCCAGAGTCTATGGTGGAAAGAATGCCCTTTCTCGTCACAGAGGTTACACCAATTTTTATTTTTACAGGACATGCTAACATGACCAAATTCCACACACAGACCATAATGAAGCTGGTCACAGGTGCTGCTCAGATGTGTTTGAGCGCCATATTTATAGCATGCCTTAGGCTGTCTGGCATAGAAACCAACTCATCTGTCACAGCCCAAAAAAGTCATATTTGGCAAATGAAGTACCCCTGTTTCAGTAGTTCTTGGCTTAACTTTGCAATGCCATTCCCCTGTCCTTACATGTGCAGTGTCCATAATGGGGTCAAGATGCCCCATGACTTCATACCCCCATTTTAACTAGAAGGAACTGTCTCCCACATTAACTCCTTCATTCTGAAACAGCATTGCAACATTTTTAATCATTGGTTTGTCAGTGGAATTGCTACAAAAGGTGCCTACAATGGAGCGTCTTTTAACTGATGGTACTGCACCCAAAAACATCCCAGTGACTTCATCATTTTGAATATAATATCAAAGATATTCTCCCATGAGATATGAATTAGGGCATACAGTTCAGAAGACAAAAAATGCACAGATTTTTTTCAAAAGTGTGTGAATCACATATATACCCTATCTAGGTGTTCTTGCAAACCACCCTTGTACCTAAGCATAACTGCATTCCTACATTGGGTGGGTTCAGCTCAGCACTGAAACATATTAGCATAAAATGATCTATAGTTTCCTGTAGCACCAGTGCTGGGTTGGTCCAGGTGTAGCAGAACTGGTCCTAGGTCCTGGTTCAGAGTCATATGGACCAATGTCCATCCCCTTTTCTTATATTGTCCCCTGCTAGAAAGTTCAGTGTCTGAGTGCATATTATTACTAGCTGGAGTTTGTTCCTCTTGTGGGCTGTCAGTATGTACAGTAGCCAGAACATGAGTACAAGAAGAAGGGATATCAGTAGGTTGTAAGGTGGCTCTATCAGACCACACCTCATGTGCAGCAGAGTCACCAACATTTGATAAAAGTGCTGAGACCTCAGGGTGACCATGTTGACCTCCTCCCAAAATCCAACTGGGAGAGGAAGTCTCAGAAGAACTGCCAGCCTCACCTTCAGAAATGAAATGGTGTCCATATGACACTGTGACAGTAGAACCAGCTCCAATTGCAAAGGACATTTGGGGGGAAACAAGTGTCTGGGAAGATTCTGAATGTAGGGCCATACTGGGAACTCTAGGACACTGAATTCTAACTTGTGGCTATTCCTCTGAGTCCAGTGTAGCATTAATAACAGAAGGACCCATATTCTCACCTGAACTTGCAAGGCTCGTACCCCCGGTGTTCTTATTACACACTTCAGAATTTTTCATCAGTGCAGAGAGGGAGTGCATCATCCTTGAGCTCACAGGACCCGCTGTCTGCAACCTTTCATATAATGCACTTAGTGGGGAGTTCTGTGACAATTCCCAGGCCAGATCAAGACATCATTTACCAGCAGCATTTTGTTTACAACCTGCTTGTCTCAAAGCTCTTGCTGGAGACCAGGGTTTTGGGACTGCATTTTCTTTGACTCCAAAAGCAGATGCCAACCACTGTCGGGCTGTCAAAAGTTTTCTATGAGCTTTTTGGCCATGCAGTTATTTGTCATTACTTTGGCCGGCATTCTCAAAATCAGAAACACTGGCATGATATGAATGGCGCAGCAAATCCACAGATTCCTGGACCATCCGATGTTTTAAGTACTTTTTCAGTTTATAGTATCTCTCGTTGTTATCAGCCATCAGCTGCAGAAGATCATTTTTTCTGCGCTGCCATTCTGCAGCTAGATATTCTTCGGCAGCCCAGACCTCCATAGCCCTTGACATATCCTCAGATAAAGAACCCATATTCTGCTCCAGTTTAGTAGCAATCATATCCACTGTATCAGGTTTTTCTGGCATAGCATTATCACCTAATACTGCATCAGTGAGTATATCCTCTTGCTAAACACCAACTGCAGTTGAGGACTGACCTCCAGTCAGCTCCCCATTCTCCTTCTCCATACTACCAGGATAATTTAACTTGGAATAAATGAGCCAACAGCGTCCCCTTACAAGAGCAGGAGAATTTCCTTGGTGCCAAGGCTAGCATTCCCCTGTCAATAAAACAGGTTCATGCCACCTATTCCCCATAATGCACCTGGAAAAAAGCTATAATAACTTAGTATGTCTTTCCTGGTCAAATATTACAAAATAAATGATTCATAAATAAAATGATCACACAAACAAATGTATTGTGGGTACTGGAAGGAAGTTTGGTTGGTGGGGTCATTGAAAATATCTGTTCAGTTACTGTACTAGCACATGTTGTTAAAAAAACCTGTGTGAGAGAATAGGAGAAGGAGTGGAGGATGGGAAATGAATGGGGTGAGGAGAGGTAGTTAAGGAACTATTTCTGGCAACTTAGGGATGACTGTACTTTTTTTTCAGAGTTCATTAGCCGAAGTGCCTAGAGAACATTAAGCTTACTTTGCACAACCATAAAACAACAATTTTCAGTAGTTACACCAAAATCCACTTTGGCATTGCCCTTCCCTTAGTTAGAGTAGACAGTGTCAGGTGGAGGTAGTTATGGAGGCATTTAAAAGGCCATATAATTTTTTAAAGAGCTAATGTATTGCTTAAAATTAATATTCATTTTGAAAAGCATTTAACTATCACCTTTTATATCTAAGGTGCTTTTTCTTTTCCCTTTTAGTAAGTAGAAGATTTTGCACCTGATGTTAATAGGTGTGGCCTGTGGAGCAGCGCTTTGCCTGGCAGCTAACCTATCTAGTTCTATTCCCTTCACTATATCATCAGCATTGTGACATCACAGCTACTCAGGAAGAGCCGCTCCGTAGCTGCCATGACAATCACCTGTGATGTCACAGTCAGTGAGGTCACAGTACTGATGATGTACTGGGGGGGGGGGAAGAGTAGAAATAGACATGTCAGCTGCCAAGCAGAGGGTTGTTCCACACATCCAGCATAATACTATCATAAAGAAAACTTCCTAATGAGTAAACGGAAGAAGAAAAACATTTCAGAAATAAAAAAGTTACAACTGACTACTTAAGATGTGTAATATTTTCCTGTCTGCTAGTTCTGTCTCTGCTAGCTCTTTAATGTTCTGCCAGAACTGGCAGCAGCTGGGCATGTAGGATGCTGAGAGGATAACTGAAGGCCCCCACCCCATTGCTCTTAGCTATTTCCCATTGTCAGGGCAGGCAACAACAACTGGATTAGGGTGTGGGGGCAGTGAAGGCCCTGCCAGCATTTAAAAGTATAGAATTGGGGTTGGGTGGGGGCTGCAAGGGAAGAGGGTTCTATTTTTCTTTGCTTTCTTTTTGGTAGCGGGGAAGACATTTTGGAGTTTGAGATCCATAAAATAAATACTCACAGATAAGTTCAAAATTCAGTGTTCTGAGTGATTTGACTGGTTTACCCAGGTCAAACTAGATTAATCTTTAGTTTTCATTTTTGTACATTGTTTCATTTGGTTCGAATACATCCAATACCCCTGAATATTGAAATGTTTACAGTCTTTTCTCAAACCAAACTTGCAGTTCTACTGAATAATACGGTATATGTGGAGGTTTCAATAACTTAGCAATGTTTTACAGGAAAAATAGCTGGTAAATGGCCAGAAATGGTCACACATGTTAGAGTTTAAAAAACAAAACTCTAACCCCTGCAAGTGGCACAAATTACTGAAAAATTACCTGCCTACAACAAAGTGAAACTGTGGCCCTGTCTCACTAAGTGGCAGAGTTGAACTGCTCTTTGTTCAGCCCAGGAAGGTTTTCAGTTAAAGAAAGACTCTCGTACCATGAGAAACAACGTTACAAAATTATAATATTTTAACAAATGTCTAACTGCCATCAAATGTATTTTGCATTTTTCTTTCTCCCCCTCACATTATCATATTAACATTGCTTGAGCATGCATGGCACAATCCAGTTTTTGTGACATCACAAGCACTTTCCATCACCAAAGGCTGTTATGTCATAAATGCAAGATCATACTGGAATTACATACTGAAGCAAGAAGAATGCTGTACATCGGTTGTGAGGGAGAAGTGTTTACATTCAACTAGTTTAATAATAATGTTAGTAAGGAAATAAAAAATAATTGGGCACGACTTAAACATTGTGGGGCTGATTCTAGAAGCACCCTTATGCATGTCACAAGTTGTGACATGCAAGGGGTGTAGTTGCGCCAAGGACTCTGCTCCCAGTTCTGTAAGGGACCGGGTCCCCACGGCTAAGTCCTGTGACTTGTAACAGTACTACTGGTATGCCAAATGAAGGGCATACCTGAAGGGTTTGTTGCAAGCTGCAACCCTGGATGTGAAGAGCTCAAGTGCTCCCCATGCCCTGATCCCCCAATAATAATCTAAAAGCACCACAGGACTTGCTCATGCCCCCTGATCCCCCAATAATAAGTAAAAAGGCCCACAGGGCTAGCATATGCCCCCCCTTCCCCGATCCCCCAAATTATAGCACAAACATGCAGATCCCTTTATCCCAGGCAGTCTAGTGGCCCCCCACCTGGCAGTGCCTGATCACCCTCCCCCCGACCCATTTCAAGCCTGCAGCTGGCACAGCCCACCTCTCACCACCACAGCCAGTCACCGACTAAGCTCTTCAATAGGCATATAGTGTATGGAGGAATGCGGTTGTGTATGGAAATCCATACACCGAAAAAAGTCATTCTGCTGCAGTAGTGACGTCTTCACTAACGCAGAACGACTTTTCGTTCTGCGTTAGTGAGGATGTCATAATACAAGGGACTACAGCAGATGTCCTGATTCGTCCCTTGCTGTGTGAGAGGGGCGCGCGAGTGTGCTGGGCAGCAGCAGTTGTGAATCAAGGGCCTCAGCAGAACTGAGTGAAAATATGGAAAAGTGAGTTTCTTTTTGTCTTTTTTTCAGGCACCATACACTATAAAGAACAGTTTATGGCTACCCATACACTACAAGGCTATTCTTTCACCTCGTAGACACAATGCTGACTTGGAGACCTCTCGGGTTTCACTCTCGAGGTCATCAGTCGGCATTGTATCCACTCGGTGGAAGAATAGCCTTGTAGTGTATGGGTAACCATACACTATACTATATGTACTGTACATAGTACGTGCTCAGTAAATGACAGCTGTCATTCACTGAGCATGTACTATGAACAGTATGTGCTCATTGAAGAGCTCAGTCGGTGGCTGGCCATGGTGGTGAGAGGTGGACTGTGCCACTCGCCAGCTTGAAACAGGTTGGAGAGAGTTGGGTAGTCAGGCACTGCCAGGTGGGGAGCTGGGGGGCCACTAGACTACCAGGGATAAAGGGATCTGCATGTTTGTGCTATAATTTTGGGGATCAGGGATAGGGGGGCATGAGCTAGTCCTGCAGGGCTATTTATTTATTATTGGGGAATCAGGGGGCATTGACAAGCCCTGTGAGGTGTTTTTGCTTATTATTTGGGGATTGGGGATATGAGTAAGCCCTGTGGGGCTTTTATAGTATTATTGGGGGATTGGGGCATGAGCAAGCCTTGGGTTTTACTTATGATTGGGAGATCGGGCGTGAGCAAGCCCGGCATGGCTTTTTTAATTTGTTGGGGGTTGGGGGCATGAGAAAGCCCTGCAGGACTTTTCAGGAATATTGGGGGATGGTTGGGTGCTACATGTACTGTGGGATGGCCGGGCAGCACATTGGCACAACCCCCGATGGCCGTAAAGTACACCTTTGCCAGCTAATAGATGGTGTAACTGTACTTTTGCAGATGTCCTCCAGGGGTTGTTCCAGAATAGCAAAATAGGGGACATTGCAGCTGCCCTTTCAGAATAGGGCGCAACTGCTGCCGTAAACCTCCTAGCACCATGTCGCAGGGGGTTTATGGTATAACTGGTGGCGTAAGTCCACTTTGGAACAAGCAACCTGTGACATGTTGCAGGCTGCTTTGCAGAATACTGAATGTCACAACTCCTTGTGTAAATTGCTTTGAGAATCAGGCCCTATATTTTTTTTCACATTGCCCAGTTGTGAAAGTCCCCCATTAAATATCACTGACCTCACTATCCTCTCTTCCTCTTTCCCATTTTCATACTCCTTTTGCTCCTTTGATACTAGAACCTTCTTCATCCACTGCTTCAAATTCTCTGTTGGTCACTGCAACATCTTTGTCTACCTCCCCAATCTTTGGAACAACCTACCTTTCCCTGTCCCACTCTTACCCTCTCTCCTCTATCTGAAATCTCCTCTTAAAGCTCATTTCTACTTCTCCTATTCCTGTACCTAGCTTAGCAACCCCCCCCGTCATGTACCATTTCTCTGATTTAGCTGCTACTGCCATCATGACTTGTTTGTTGCCACAATTGTTTTGCATGCACTTTATTTCACCTTTAATAGCCACTTTCTAATTTTGTTATCTTGTGAGATACAACCTTGCCTGTGTTGGGACTGCTGCACGACTATGATATCTTTTGCACCTTTATGTTTTTTGTATGCAGTTCAGAATTAACTTACCTTGTGCCTTCCTCTGTAATCCCTTACCCAGGATCATTTCTGGAAAGAAGCTTCTGCTCAGTGTGTTTTACCAGATCATCAATTTTAAAGAAATAGTAAACTATTGCCATGCATTTTCAATAGTTAGCACAGTTTATATAGGATAAGTGGTAGCCATTTCGTCCTCAGGATGCAGCTTTCATGTTTATTTCAATTTGCTCAGCTTGTGCATATATAACTTTCACTAATGCATGCCAGCAAACCCACCTGCTTGGTAGCTGAAGTGCTTTCACCACTGTTTCTAGGTGCTGTTTGGGGGAAAAAAGAGTATTTAATGAAAGATGCAATGATATATTCTGAACTTATGTTACACTAGCAACACTTCAATGTTGTCAACACTTAAATGTTTTTATTAGTGACTGAAAGCAGCTTTACCAGACGAAGTCATAACACAATGTTTGAAGCACAGAATGGTCACTGAACACCCATAATTATCCAGTGGTAGTGAATGATAACTGAAAGTAAAGCTGGAATGAACACTGGGGGAAAACGGTAAATGTCTGAAAGCTAGAATCTGGACACAGCTGAAGCAAAGTCAGGAAAAAAAGTGCTGCTGTTCAACCGTGTCCTTTTTTCTGTTGCTTCCCCCTTTTCCCTTTATTCTCTCTGACAATCATGGCTGCCATAACTCTTCCCATGGCCAATAGGAATGTTGGAGCAATGCTGCCCAATGATTCAGAGGTAGCACTTGCACTCTGGCAGGGTGACAGGGGATTGGGCACTGGCCTGTGTCGCTGGGGAATGGGCAGCAATGGTCAAGGAGGCTGCCCAGCACAGCATGCCGCACAACTTGGGCAGGGTGGGGGTGTTGAACTTTACATCTATAGCAACCCGTGCAGCAGGTCACAGAAGGGGGTCAGCCTCCTCTACAGGGGAACTGTTGTGAATCCATGAGGCCCCCAGAGTGCATGGCATGCTACCATTGAGGAGGAGGGAGGGAGGGAAGAAAAATGGCAAAAACTCAACCAGGCCTTTCAAGTGACAGCTGTCAATAGTTTTAGGCCTCACATCACTTAGAGCAGGCCTTACAGGCCATCTGGTTGAGGGCTAGGAGGTCACTGGAGCCTGATTATGGTTTGCAGGATTCTGGTGTACCTGAAGAAAAACCCTGGTTATAAAAAAATGTAGAATGCCATCTTTACTTGCCTTCCTCTTCTTCTGAGAGGATGATTACCCATCATATCATCTTTACTGTTTTAACAAGGTGTAACTCAGTTTTCAAAGGAATATTTATGTTTCAATTTGAATAATTTCCTAAGATGTTAACATTTGGGAAAGCTGTTGCACTGAACTTTATCTGACAATACAGAGGCAAGAGATTACAAGCTCATACCCACTGAGGTGCAATAGGGACATAGTACTTGTACACTGCCTGGTGAGTAAAGACACAACTCAACAAAACAGTTTTGAGTGGCTACAGTTGTTCCTTTTGCCTTACCGTCTTCCTTAGTTACTCCAAGGCAGCCCATTAGCTCCTGAACCGATAAGGACTTGTCGTTATTCACATCACAGTAGTCAACAAACTTCTTGACGCATTTCTTTGGCTTGGATTTCTTACGTAGAAACCGCTTGAAGGGTTTAATTTCTTTCTTTCCAATGTCTCCACTAGAGTTCTTATCTAGCTGTTTGAAGTACCAGTGGACCACTCTTTCTTCCAGTGTGTGATTGGGGTCTGGTTCTGAAAGCCTATTAATGAGACAAAAACAAAAAAAATCAATCAATCAGTCAATCAATTGATCAAATCTAGATATTCAGCAAAAGATCAACCTGGAAAGTTATGAACCACTTTTTCTTTTTACCTCCCCCAGTGACCCTTCATAGCCAGGGGGAGTTCTGCAGAGATTACTTTATCTACAGTAGCAGCAACCTCAGCTGCCGGAGTCACAGCATGCATTCCCCTTTAGGCTAATTTTATGTCTGGCCTGCAAAGAAAGCAGATAGCAGGTGATTTTGTTTAAGATCTCTGAGACTTCTAATGGAAACAACTGTTAAGGAAAAACAGAACCTTTCCTGAGGTTCACACCACTGTTTAATTCAATATTTCCTCACCTTTCACCTTTCATAAAAATCAAGAGTTTGTTTATGAGAAACAGATTTCCATATCTTGCCTACTCAAGGTTGAAATGAGGCAGCTAAAACCTCCAAGTACTGCATGCAACAGTAGCTTAAATTTCAGGAAAAGGCCTACTTTTTCATGTGTCTTGCATTAATGTCATTAATCTAGTTTGTTGATTCATTTTTCCTCCTATACCAAGAATGCTTTCAATTTTTAATTCCCCACCTTAGACTTATGAATCTCAGTGGAAGATTTTGCTGCAATACAGAGTATTTTATTTTTAAATATACTTTTTTGTAGTTCTGAAGTGTAAATAGTTTTGTTTCAGATATATTATTTATATAGTCTTGATATAGTAAAATAAGACCCAGCAGGTACCTGTAATAGTTTATACTGCTGAGTACTGTCAGGGTGACATCTGTTTGTCTCTGTCAATTAATGTATGCATGCATGCATACTTGTATGTATGTGTACAGTATATATGTTCAGTATGTGTATGCATGTATGTACAGTATACCTAGAGCATGCGTGTGTATGTATATATGTATAGTATGTAAATATATATGTACTGTATGAATGTGTATTTTTTTTTTTCCAATTCTCTATTTTTGTCCTGCATCCCATGCTGGGACCATCTGCCAGGTTATGGACTCTGGCTGTGGCTGCTCACATTAGCCGTCCTCCCTGAACCCCCTGGCTTGCCCCCCAGGGCGGGGTCCCAGTGCCTTGACCAAGGGCTCTGCAAACTTTGGAAAGCCGGGTGTAGGCCTGAGAGCCTATGCAGCCAGAGCGGACATCATTTAGGCAGTGGAAGCAGGTTTTTTCCCCCCTTGTTGTACGCAGGTGGCAGGGACGTGCAATGACATCTTGCATCCACCCCGCTTCCTGAATCCTGTTGCGCGTCAGTAGTTGTAGTACCCCCGGCTTCCGCCAGGAGTCCATCAAGCACCGGGCGGTATCCCCACCCTCCCGCCAGAGAAGGAGAGCAGTCCCTGGGATGCTCCATCCTTCTCTCCTGGCTGGCCCTCCGGTGACCCGGGTCCATTCCCGAACCCTGGTCATCGGTGCCGCAAGCAGAAATCTAAGAGCTGCGCTGGTGGGCCAGCATGAAGGTGTATGTTTATGTACTGTGTGTGTGTGTGTGTGTGTGTGTATGTATGTGTACAGTACATATGTATATATGTGTGTTTATGTATGAGTATGGCATGTATGTACTGCATGAGTATGTACAATATGTGGGTGTGCAATATGTACTATATGTATATATGTATGTATGTACTATATGTATCTATGTGTATGTTTATGTGTGTGTATGTATGTATGATATATATAAATATAAAATACATGAATGGGACATGTGTCCCATTCAAAAGCCCATCATCTATTTCCCCACATATCATGCCAATTAAAGACAGATACCATGGGTCATTAAAGTCATATACCATAGGTAGCCATGGTATATGACTTTAATGACCATGGTATACGACTTTCATTGCCAGTATACACTGCTTTGGCCCTTCAGCTCCAGTCTTAGTCCTCCCACACTCCCCAAACAAAAATGACCCTCACTAGTGCAGTAAGGCCTGGTCCTCTCTCAGAAAATCCCTTCTTTTATTTTAGCACTAACATCACTCGCAGTAACTCTGGCTACTCACCCATGCCTGCCACTCTAATATTTCTGCTGCCTCCATATCTCTCTGCTGCTCTCACCATGCTTCTTATGACTGCCACTCCTGACTGCTGAATCACTACTCCAAATTGCCGATCACCACACCAGAACAGCAGGCCGACCCAGCTATATGCCATTCTCGAGCCACACCAAAAGACTCTAAAGAACCATCCAACCTAACAACACCTTCTTATATCAGAAGATCCCACACTATAAAACTGGGCCAAAACAGTGTCCAACACAAAAACACCACTACACTATGTAAAAGTGTGAGGGACAAAAAAAAGCAAAGACAATTCCAGAAATGATTGCAAATGCGATTTAAACAAAAGAAAACTATCATAATGTATTATATAAAATAAATGCTACTGTAGGTATGTGTGGTGTATGCAGAAATTTACCATGTTGAGGGGATAATTAGCTCATAATCCCACTTACCCGTCAGGCTCATTGGTTATGATGCAAATTATCTCCCTTCGATGGTATATTTCCCCACACACCACACTTGCCTAGCATTTATTGTCTGTATATACATATACATGCAGGGTGGGATATTCAAAAGGGTTGCACTTGGAACAACAGCGTTTGTGCCATACTAACTACCAATGCCTGTGGCGTAATATTCAAAGGGGCATGTTGCGCTGCGAACACCTGATGCGCCTGGGTGCATCGGTAATGTAGCGCGCGCGAGTGCGGCGGGGTGTGCCATATGCATATGCAGCACATCCCGATAAGCCCGGGTTGCGCTGCGCATATGCTGGCACAACCCCACCTTGTGCAGCTCAGGGAGGTGCAAAGTTGTGCCTGGGAACACCAGGAGCAAGTACTGGCCACCCACAGTCGAGCAGCTGTATTGCAGGGTGCAACACGGCAGCTGGCAGCTGTAGGTGGCCACCCGCCCACACAGAACACTGTCCAATAGCCCACTGCCCTGGGAGAGTTGTGTCCTCCTCCCCGCCCGATAGCGGGCATGTGTAAATATTATCCCTGGTGGTCCAGTGGACCGCTCCCTAGTGCCCGATTGTGGGCATATGTAAAAAGTATCCCTGGTGGTCCAGTGGACCGCTCCCTATCGCCCGACCATGGGCATATGTTAAATCTATCCCTGGTGGTCCAGTGGAACCCCCCCAGTGCCCAATCATGGGCGGCAACCACAATTGCACCCCTGGTGGTTCAGTGGTACAACCCTCCCCACCCACTCACTTTGGTTCCCCGCCACCCAGCACCCCCCCAGTCAACGGCGGGCGGCAGCACTGCCTGCATGCCACCTGCCAACTGACAGCGTACAGTACTGTCAGTATGGCTATTTGTCCACTGCACGGGCCAATGGGTGTACAGACTATACGGTACTACACAGGCCCAATATGTGAATGAATGTGTTCATTCACATATCAGGCCTGTAGTACAGGCATGATCTGTACACCCATTGGCCCATGCAGGGGACCAATAGGCATACTGACAGTACTGTACGCTGTCTGTCGGTGGGCGGCTGGGTGGCATGCTGATGGGCTGCTGCCACCTGCCGCTGACTGGGGGGGGTACTGGGTGGTGGGGGACCACAGTGGATGGGTGGGAAGTGGGGTACCACTAGACCACCAGGGGTGTGATTGCGATTTCCATCCAAGATTTGGCCCTAGGGGGGTTCCACTGGACCACCACAGATAGTTTTAACATATTCCCAGGATTGGGTGATAAGGAGTGGTCCACTGGACCACCAGGGATTATTTTTAACAGATGCCTGTGATCAGGCGTATGGGTGCAGGTCTGCCAAGGGACTGCAGGGCATCGGTCCCCGGTGGCTGCAGCCTGGCAGGGCGCTAGGTGCAAGTTGCTGGGGATCAGTGCACCGCATGCAAATGAGGCCATAATGACATGCAAATGGCCCCATTTGTACCTTGCATGCATAATGGCCTCATTTGCATGCCTGTGCTGAATATCGCGGATGATGCGCCTAGCACAACCGCATTTGCACTGGCGCATCCACCGTCTCCCCTCCTGCCACTTGCGCTGGTGCAGTGCACTGCGCCCTCAGTGCCATATTCAACAGTGCTGAGCCATGGCACAGCACCATTGAATATCACATGGTCCATGTCCTGGCGCTGCCCAGTTGCACTGCACCCAGGCTTGCGCCCCTGCCCAGCACAGTCTGAATATCCCACCCACAGTGTATATTCTGTATACATATCCTATTTACTATATATATATATATATGTTTATTTTTTTGTTTGCAAAAACTTTGTTAATGCAATAGTTAGGGTTGAGGCAACAAAAGTAGGGAAATTTGGCATTAGAGTTTCCAAACCTAAAACCCCACCCCCACCATGCACGCAGCAACAGGTGTGAGGTGTGCCTTGGGGTTGTCAACCCTAACGCTCACCCCATTCTCATACACTGTACCCATCTCCACTGATTCACTCAAAGAATGGGGTCAGCGTTATGGTTGACAACCTGCCTGCGGGGCACACATTCACTTTTTATACATTCAGTCTTCATGCATTCACTCTTCACACATTCACCCTTAACACATTCACACTTTATTTTTTATTTAATGTTGTCCCCAAGTTTTTAAGATAGCCATTTTATGACTGTCCTTATAGACATGTCATGTACAGTAGCATTTATAGTATATTGTCTGAAATGTCGTATGTTCATAATGCAATGTTCAGTCATAACCAGGGAATTTTACTGTATTTGTACACCAGATTTTCAGCATACCCTTTTTATTACCCCACTTCATGAAGCAGGTCAGTGAAAAATTTTAAATTCCCGACAAAACGTCGTTCCATGCCACAGGTATGAAACAATCATTTTAGCCAGGATTTGAAAAATGACAGCTGTCATGTTCATGAAGTTGTATGAAAAAATGGCTATGTTGAACATTTGTAGTGAAAATATTTAAAATTACCAAAGTTATGAACGAGTGTATAAAAATTTTATCATGCACTCATTGTTACATATTTTGACCCCAAATTTTCAACATAGCCTTCTCATGAACAACAATGGTGAAAATTTTCAAATCCTGTCCAAAAGATTATTTTGCCAAGTGACTGCAAAATCACCTTTCAGGCCTGATTTGCATAATTCTACCACTATTGGTCATGAGGTGGGGTCCCAAAAAGGCCATGTTGCAAATTTGGGGTGAGAATATGCAAAAATGACAAAATTATGCATCAAAGTTAAAAACCTTATTAAAATACATTGAACCACACTTACCTTAGTTTCTCATATCACAGTCATAGGTTCCAGCAGCAAGAAGTGCCTTTGATCAGAGAGTGGATCTACACCATGTGACGTGTTCAGGTGAGTGAGTGTGTGTGTGTGTGTGTGGGGGGGTGGTAGCGGTGGAGGAGGTGTGGGGTGACGAGTGCTAAATGGGAGGTCAGGGTGGTGGGGTCAGATCAGTGAGGGAGCATTTTCTTTTTCACTGGCTTGAAAAAAAAAGAAAACATCAAGGGATGATTTTCGTTATTACAGCTGAGATTCTGACACTGGGGCTGGGCTACACTTTGTGGAAGGGGGGTGTGCAACCTGGAGGGGAGGGAGGTACAGAGAAGTGGTACAGGGGACGGATACCACAGTCTGCTTATGCATCACAAAAATAAGCATTCAGAACGGCTGGCGTGTGACCAGGATGGGAGTGGGGAGAAAGAAGTGGTGCCAGTGGTGGGCACCTCAGTCTGCTTGATAGATAGACAGACAAACAAAGAGAGATAGAGACAGACAGAACAGGAGATAGGTGGCTCACTGCTCTCACCGCAGCCCACAGCACAGCACAACTTCCAGCTGTGGCTGCAGAACTCAAGAAAGTCCCATTGTTTTTATACAGAGAATGCAGGTGAATGGTTTCTCTTGCTAAGCTGGGCACCCTGAATTTTGGAGTGCACAGAAAAGGTATTTCTGGCAAGTTTTAAAAAACAAACAAACAGCAGAATCTAGCTAAAAGATCCCGTTTAGCAATATTTAGGTGTTTGTTTTTTAAAAAGAGATCAATTTAGTACATTTTTAGGAAAAAATCAGGGTTTTTTTCTGTTTTTTTTGTCATCACCTACAGCACAGACATTTTGGAATTTTGTTCTGAAACTAATAGGGTAGAAAAGCTTGCACTAGAATGGTGCCTTTCATTAGTTTGGCGACAAAATATTAATCTATTCCCAAGTCACAAGACTTTGTAATTTCAGTTCTCAGCATGTTCAGTAGGGTATCAAACATCTATCCAAAAGACCCTACTGCCTAGGCTGGCAGTATAGCCTAGAGGTTTGAGTAATGAGCTGTGAATGAGCTTGGTACATCCAGCAGATCTGGGTTTGATTCCCACAGTCTCCCCTTGCATACTGTGAGACTCTAGGCAGAAGGCATGAGACTCTGGAGTGTAGCACAGCACAGCAGCCCTGACTATGGAGGTAGGAACAGGGGGCAACAGGGTGCCATGGCCCTGGCTGTGAGGGTGAGGACAGAGGGTAGCAGGGAGCAGCAGCCCAGAATGTTCAGGCAGGAGTGGCATTAGGATACAGCAGCCCAAACTGTGGTACAGGATGCAGCAGTCATGCCTGTTTGGGACAAGGGATGTGGGCAGTAGTGTGCAGCAAAGGATCTGATTCTGGTGGCAGGGAGACAGCAGGGTGCAACTGCTTCAACTATGGAGGCATGCAACAGGGTGCAGCAAATGCCCTGAATCTTGTGGCAAGTGGCAGCATGGTGCAGCAGCCCCTAACTGCACAGGTATGGGGCTCTAGGGAACAGCAGGCCACAGCAACCATAACTGTGTAGAATGGAGCAGGGTGCAGCAGCCCTGTCTGTGGTGACAGAGGATAGAGGACAGCATGGTGCAGAAACCATGACTGTGGGGGGCAGGACATGGGGACATCAGGGTAAGGCAGCCCTGACTGAGAGATGGGGTACACATGGTGCAGCAGCCCTGCCCATTTGGGGCAATGGAAGTGGGTAGCAGGGTTCAGCAAAAGCCCCACCTCTGGTGGTTAGGGAAGCATGGTGCAGCAGCACCAGCTGTGGAGGCAGGAAACCTGTCACTCTAGGGCTTATCACAGCACAACGGCCCTGACTGTGGAGATAGGAATGGGGGCAACAGGTGCAGTGTCCCTAAATATAAGGGTGGGGGAGAGAAAGAGCATCAGGGCACAACAACCCTAACTGTTTGGGCAGGGGGTGGCAGGATGCAGCATCCCTGATTCTTTAGGCAGAGGATGGAGGCAACAGGGTACACAATCCCTAAATGTGTGGGAGAAGACAGTGGACAGCAAGGTGCAGCAGCCTGTAATGTGGAGCAGAAGGCAGGGAGTTTGTGGGGCACGGGACTGGTGGCAGTTTACTGCAGCTGCCTCAACTGTGGGGCAGAGACACAGTGCATCAAGATACCATATAGTGTGTCTAATTATACACTTACATGATGTACTTTCACACAGAAACCACCAACAAACAGAAATTTGTGAGTTCAGACAGTACATGCGCTTGAAATACTGTAGCAGAGTGTGAGAGGCACCTGTTTGTTAATCTGACATGAAAAAAAAAATGTTGCTACATGAATGTATTTATGAAGGCTACATCAAAGACAAACTGTTTCTGTGAATGAACAAAATTTAGATTTTTTTTATACTCATTAAACAGCCCTCTGTTATATCGTTTGAGAAAAAATCTGAATTTTGATTAGAAAGAACTGAGAGCTGTGATGCATACAAGCTGATTTATCACAGAGAAAGATTTCCATTACTTCAATTCAGCATTGAAACTGAAATGATCAGCTTTTTAAAGGCAGAGAATGATAGATTTTAAGCTCATCTACCTAAACACAAACCGGAGACTGGGTTTGTAAGGTACCTGGAGAGCCCAGCAAACCATTTACTCTGGAGTGCTGCTCTGATAGGGAATCTGAAACACCAAGCTACTCCAAAATGATGCCATTGCCATCTAAGCATGACTGAGAGGACAGAAATAACTCCATTATTTTCAGCCTCTGTAGAGCAAGTTAACAAATTCTGATTTAAAGAAAACCACAAAACCAAACCATGAAATGTTCATGGAATGCTAATCCTGACACAGGGACTTAAATTTTAGCTTTTCAAGCTTTTATTAAAAATATGTAAAAACCATTGCACATTATCTTTAATCTCCCCAATTCTCCAAGTTGTCTCTAAAAACAGACACATGTGCCTAGTGGGCCTTACTTGGTTACCAAAGAAGAAAAAAAAATCTTTATGACTTGGGAACAGATTAATATTTTTTCATCAAACCAATGAAAGGCAGCATTCTGGGAAAGCTCTGTCTACCATGAATATTTCAGACAAAACATCCAAACCAACTGGGTGCTAGGCAATGGCACAAAAAAAACACACACAAAAAAACCCCAATTTTTCCTAAAAATACACTATATGGATCTCGGAATCTGCACATCTGACTGGAATGAAACTTGGCAAGCAAGAGACTTTGACCCTCTGTTGAATGGAGGCAAAGCTATTAAAGTGCAAAGTTGAGGTTAATCATTAAACAGCCTACTCAACCCTAACTATAGTGGCGCTACCGCGACACTATTATATATATCGTATATGTGATTGATCCAGAGCCAGACACATTGTCTTGACAGTTTTGCACTATTGACCAATTCAAAATTGAACCTGGTCAGCAGTTCACTTTGCATCTAATCCATAGTTCACTAGACTGGGCAATAGTCTTTTGAACTATTGATCAGTCAGCTTGTCAATCACCATTAACCATACTCTTCTGTGATCTGAAGCTGCCCTCAGTTCCATATTTGTACAATTGCCTCTGCTGTCTGCTCCTGACTCCCCCCCATACTGTATAAATCCTTTTTTTAAGTTTGTTACACAAAATCAGCCGGTGACTCTAGAATGTTGCACAACAACAGAGACGGAGGCTTTTGCATGAAACAGTGATGCGTGAGGAAAGGAATGCACACAAATTGCTGCTTCTGTGGTGAGCAGCTTTTTGAACCACTTAAGAAATTGCGAAAGTATTTTAACTTTGTATTTTAACTCTCAGTTCCTCCACTCTCAGTTCCTCCCCCTCTGGCTCCAAAATCACATTTCCTTGTGCCTGTGGTTCCCCATCCTGATTTTCAGGCACTACAAGGACACCGAAAATATAAGAAGGTCCCTGGCCTTCCATAACTGTCCCCAGTGTCAGGCAGACCTGCTGTCGAGTGCACAGGACAAATTAAAAAAAAAAGTTGTTTTTTAAATTAAACCTTGTGCTCTCTTTCCCGCTACCACCTCTGCCTCTACTATTTTTACCAGAGCTGAAGCGTGGATGAGAAGGAAGTGCACACACTAGTATGCCCATGGGGCAGTATGTTATTACAAATGCTGCACAGTGCACATACACATACATACTCTCTTTTGTGCTTGCTATAAAACAGCAGTTACATGATGCCACACATCTCCTTTACCACAATAGTGGGGTAAATCAGTCTACTATGCCCTCCAACTGGGCACAGCCATGGTGGGATATTTGGGCTACACACAGACCTGTCTGTTTTCAGGTGGGTAGCATGACTGCAGGGAAAGAGAAGACAGAAGAAGAAAGGAATGCAGATGTACAGTATACTTAATAACCACACTAAACCAAGAAAATAAAGATAAGAGTAAGACAATACATTTAGTTGTAGCTTGTCTGTAGGGAGTGAAAAGGATGGAGCACATAACTTATAAAAGGTTTTATAAAACACATCTTGGCCAGAGTTGCCATGGCTATAGTGGGGAAATCTTGACCCCTTGGGATGAACTATTGCCTGATGATTGTCATATTGCCTGAAGCCAGGAGAGGTCACTTGATGGCTGCCTGAGCAGACGTATTCTGTATAGCTTCCACTCTTCCACCCTCTTTTAGTGCCTTTTCTCCACTAACCTGCACTGTTGGTTGGTTTTGTGGATGTCCCTGGATACCTGCCAGTTGAAGTGTTTCTCTGGGTGGCAGATTTTCCCCAATATGGAAGCTGAGATACGTAAATCTTTGCCTTGCTATACCCCGCCACCTACACTGACACGCAACAAGACATCTAAGCAGGCTAAGGCACAACCTGTCAGCGCAACCATTATTGCCACCCCCCAGGCCACTCATACAGAGGAGAAGTTTCTGGATGGCCAATTTCCCCTTAAGGCCATGCTGGAAACACTGGTGGCTGATGTTCGAACTATGCAGTCCTCTCTG
This sequence comes from Neoceratodus forsteri, assembly GCA_016271365.2. Classification (NCBI taxonomy): domain Eukaryota; kingdom Metazoa; phylum Chordata; order Ceratodontiformes; family Ceratodontidae; genus Neoceratodus; species Neoceratodus forsteri. Next base: position 431,341,894 of record CM057450.1, on the reverse strand, counting down.
GAATTTCTCACGCAATGCACTGAAGACAATGAAGCCAGAATTTCTTCATTGGATGACTGGCATGCACGTGTGGAACCAGACACATTTAAACTGCGGCAGAGAGTGAAAGTGATGGAGAATAAACTGGAAAATCCAGAAGGTCACTCCCACAAGAATAATTTGGTGATCCTCGGGCTGCCAGAGGGGGAGGAAGGATCGACGGTGATACTTTTTGTGCAAATGTTTTGTGAAAAAATAGCCAGTCTTTCCCCAAACGGATCTTTCTGTATCATTGAGAGGGCTCACAGGTCACTTCAGCCAGCTCCTCCACAGGGCTCTCGAACCCCCAGACCTCTAATCTTCTGTCTACTAAATTATCTGGATAAACAGCATATTCTGGGGAAAATTAGAGTGGTGCGAGAGCTACAATGGGAAGGTAAACGGATCGCACAGGATTTGCCATATTCTGTATGACAAAAGACATCCGCTTTACACCCGACTGGCACCAAACTCAGAGATGCCAGCATTAAGTACAGAGTTAAATACCCTGCAAGTCCACCACAATGGTCAGTGGCACAGCTTTGAATCCATGGATCAAGAGGTGATGACCCTTAAATCCTGCTTTCTGGACTTATTCAAGTGACTGCTATATGCTATGGGTGACCGCCTGTGTTGACAGTACAGATTAGTAACTCGGTGCTGGATTTATGGGACTGACATCTGTTGAACTGTTTGGGGACATATTATGCAGTATTATTTTGCAACAATATGCACCAGTATCTTTCATCAGCAATGTAAGCCTCTTTGGACTTTTACCTACAAGTGTCCTACGGCGAGGCTGCTCCGAGGAATGGTACTGCATGAAGAGCATCTAGTGCTGTGTCTATTTAATTTTGCTTTGGACTTTCATAATTTGTGTTTTTACTCTTTATTTCTTTTTCTCAGCTGGAGCCTTTTCTTTTAATATGGGACCGATTCCTTAGTTAATGGCTCCACCTAGTGATAAATGCAGGGTATTGCTGATTCCTTACTTTTGTTGGACAATACCTGAGGTAGCAGTGGGCTGTAATCTTATTTGCCAGGACTGAGACAGCTGCATGATGGCACACTATATTCAATTACTCCTTCTATGTTGAGTTGAACTTTCCACGTGTTCAGAGTGTGAACTAGTATGGCCCCTTCCTCGTCACTTGCTACCTCGTTTAACTTTGGCTTCCTTCCATTATTTTTTGAATATGGACACTCATGCTAGACTGGATGTGCTCATTATTTTTCTGATTGTTTCAGCTAGTAATATTAAGATGGGGCAATCTGATGTGAGCCATTTTGAGGTTGTACTGGGGACATGGTTATACTTATAGTGGCACCTGTTTACTAATCCTGGACATCTGTAGAAGGTCCTAATTATTGATTTTATTAAGTCTGGGAGAGCTTGAATGGGTATTGACAATAACACTACTGTTTTAAATTTGTTCTGGGTTGGTGGTTAAATCATTTGAATTCTAGTGTAATCTGGGGGGGATATGGATGTGAGGTGGAACAGGAATATCATATCCCAAATGTACTTGTAGGGTCAGCCGTTGGACTGGGGGATGTTGTCATTGTGACTTGTCTTTGGGGGGGGGTCCTCTAATTTTGGTGACTTTTTTGAGGGGTTGTTTGGGATTGTTTGAGACTTCTTCTGGGAGGAGGGGCACAAACTCGACCTCCTTTGTAGGTTCCCGGTTGTTTAGCTTCAGTTTGTTACCCCTGCATATCTGTTATTTAGTGAACCTTTGTTGGATTTTCGTAGTTTGCTATTTTACTGCCCTGAGGTTGATATAGTGCTATGGGGATTTATGTTTCTTTTAACTCCGTAAGAGATATGGGATCCATCCATTTCAGCACACATTGACTGACATGTGCGAGCTACTATTGATTCTGTTGTTAAACTTGAATAGGTTATTATGAAATATGTCATCTGGAATGTAAAAGGGGCTCACTCCAGGGTAAAATGCTATCAAAATTTAAAACACCTCCAATTACTTAACTGCCAGATTGCTTCTCTTCAGGAGACCCATCTTCTCTCTGCAGAAGGACTTCTCTTCCATAGATTGATGGTTAACCAGGCATTTGCAGCTGGGAATTCTACTGCTCAAAGAGGGGTGGTAATTAAAATTTTTAAAGGGACCAATTTTCAGTTGCAAAACTGTGTGAAAGACCCTTTGGGTCACTATTTGTTTATAAAAGGCATGTTGGATCACTCCGAGGTTCTTCTTGGTTGCATTTATGGGCCCAGCACTGATTCCCCCAGCTTTTTCACTGACTTGCTTACTGTAATGGCCCCTTATATGCATATCCCCATAATTTTTACTGGAGACTAGGATTTGACCCTTATATCAGACCTAAATAAGTCTGGTAGCTGAACTCTGGGTTTATCCCTTGCCCAACATTCAATACATGAGCTGATGGATACGAGTGGAATGTGTGACCCTTGGAGGGTATTATGCTCTTTGACTCGAGTATATACATTTTATTCGCCAGTCCATAAGTCCTTTTCTTGACTGTATTACTTCCTAGTCAGTACAGCTATTCTACCAGGGGTGGTGGATGGAGGAGTCTCCCCCAGAGTTCTTTCTGACCACTCGCTTACCTGGTTGGAATGTACACTGTACCCTAATCTTCATAGAGATACCATCTGGAAACTTACTATGCAGCTCCTTAAAGAGGACATGGTTCTCTCCATAATTAAGGTGCTTATAATTCACTATATGGAACATAATGAAGGCTCCATACCTGATACGGATAAGATTTGGTGTTCCCTCAAATGAGTATTACATGGGGAATTTATCAGATGGGCCTCCATGTGAAAGAAGAAGTGTGAGGCTGCTCTTCACCTCCTCTTAAAACAGATTTGAGCCAAAAAGAATAGCCTTTCATTGGCAACATCTGAAGAGAAACAGATCTCTTTAGCAATTTTGAGAGACTGCTATGCAGAGAGCCTGAGAGAATGAGCTGAATATACCCTCCTAAAAACTCATTTGACCTATGCTGATCAAGGGGGACAAGGCAGGTCATCTACTTGCTTTGCAGTTAAAGAAACAAGAAATGTCTCATTTGGTTGTTTCTAATACTTTTCTGGCTGATAGTTCCCTTAAAATGCCCCCCAAAGATATTGTTTGGGAGTTTGAATTGTATTATCATCACCTGTATAGCCTTCCTGTAAATCTACCTTCTATCCCTGACATCCAAGGGTATCTCTCCTCTGTTTCACTCCCTAAGCTAATAGTAGCCTCAGTAATCTGTATTGGGGTGTCCCATTTCTCTTCAGGAAATTGTAACTGCCATTCAGTCCCTCCCCTTGGACAAAGCCCCAGGGCCAGATGGCTTTCCCCTTAATTTCTACAAGGCCTTTTTCGCAGAGTTGGCCCCAATCCTGCAACAAATTTATATCCACTTCTGCGACAAAGGCCTCTCTGACTTCTCCTTATTGGAGGCCTTAATAGTTTTACCCAACCCAGATAAATCCCTAAATAAGGTATTCAATTATCGTCCCTTTTCCCTTATGAACTATGATGTGAAGATTTTTGTTAAAATTCTAGCAGGCATGGGAGGGACTGATTGGTCCAGAGCAGGTAGGTTTTATGAAGGGTCGTTCGTCGGTGAATCATTTGCGACAGTTATCTCATTTTTTCTTTGCATCCAGGGGGACCAATCAGCCTATGGCCTTGGTCTCCCTGGACATGGAAAAAGCATTTGACAGGGTCTGCTGGGCTTTTCTGTTTCTGGTTTTAGATAAATTCAGCTTCCATTCTTCATTTATTAAGTGGGTTTGTGTGTTATATTCACCACCCAATGCTCATATTTATTGCAATGGAGGTGCTGTCAACCATTTTTGTTCTTCAGTCAGTTACTCATCAAGTTTGTCCCCTATTCCCTTTGTTGTTCAACCTCTACTTGGAACCTTTATTGCAACTTCTTCAGACTTCACCCCTTATTCGGGGGATTCCGGTCTGCCAGTTTGACCTCAGGCTGTCCGCATACACAGATGATATTTTGTTGCATTTATTAGATCCAGCAGCCTCTGCGCCTGCTGTGCTGGATATTATCTATGATTCTGGCAAATTTTCCAACTATAAACTTAACACTGATAAGATGGTAGTAATGCTCCTCACTCCAACTGTCTCGCCTTTGGAGCTTGCCCATATGGGTCTTGTCTTGAGGAATAAGCTTAAGTATTCAGGCATTATTCTTTCCCAAAGGTTTACTTTGATGAAGAAGTACAATCTAGATGACTTGATTACTACTCTTCGGCAGGATAAACATAAATGGGCATCCCTTCCTTTATCCCTCCAAGGCAGGATCAGTATTATTAAGATGAATGTCCTTCCCCGCCTGTTTTATCCTCAACACACATTAAACTTCTCACTCCCAATTAGATGGTTTAAAAAAAATCATGGTGTTATTTCCCATTTTTCATGGAAAGGTAGAACCCCACGTCAAGCCTATTCCTGCTTAGGGACACCAAGAAGTCTTGGTGGGCTTAGGCTAACTAATTTCTTTATATATTATTTGGCTGGCCATATTGCCAAATATATTAGGTGGCCTCAGGCTCCATTACTGTTGGATCCACCCTTGTATACCCTGCTGTGGCTCCAGATAGAGAGGCAACAAATTGCAGAGGCAGGACTTTCACCAGAAAGCTTATTTTTTATTCCACCAAAGTGCCTCCCTCCACAACTTAAGAACTCGGTTATTTTTACTTCCTTGAAGATTCATGCCCAACTATGCAAAACCATGTGGTATAGCAACCTTACAGATATTTCCTAACCACTATGTAACAACCCTAATTTTAAATTGGGAGAACAGGTATTGACCCTGGTAGGGTAGCCTTGGCTAAAGGATAAGAATGTGTCCGACCTTCATTCTGAGGGCCATATTCTTAGTAGCCCAGAACTGTTGTCATGTTTTAAATTACCGAATACGCAGGTATTTAAAATTTCCCAACTTAGACACCTGTTGATTCATTGGTTTGGAGTGGCTTCTTGGACTAACACTCAAGGTGACTTCCTTCATCTTCTCCAAACTTATGTATGCCAATCACATTCAGTCTCTCATCTGGCTTCTCTATTATTTACTAAACTCTTCCCAGAAGTTTCAGGCTGGTCTGGGTATTGGTCCTCTGTTTCTCTGATGCTAATTTTAATTGGGACAGCATTTGGACAGACATGTGCCACTACTTAACCAATGACAAGCTGCAACTTACTCAGTTTTATATATTCCATAATATCTATTTCACTCCTGTCCATTTAGCAAAGATGGGGAAGCTGACATCCTCCCTGTGCTTTAGGTGTAGGCAGGTGGAAGGCTCCCTACTGCATGTATCATGGGAATGCCTGAAAGGTGTTGTCACTATGGCACAATATAAAAACCCAGATGGACCCTTTACTGGGCTTATCAGAATATTTTACTCCCGAAGTATGCCTAGTGGGGGACCTTTCTGGTGTCCAGGTTAAGGAAAGAAGATACTATTTATCATTAATTTCTCTTTCTGTGAAGAGGGTGGTACTGTGCCATTGGAAGGATCAGACTGCGATCCAATATTCTGAATGATTTAATGAATTGCTCTATAACCTAAAAACTGAAAAGATGTTAGCTAGTCTCCGGAATTGAATGGTGGCGTACAACAAAAAATGGGGTAAACTGTATACTTTACTATCACTGTCATCTTCCCCTTGAGTGGATTTCTGAAGCTTTCTTAAAAGTTTATGGTCTTTTAGATGGTATATCAAGTTTTATGTATGTAGCAAGATGTGGATGTTTATTGCTCATCTGCTCATGCCTTTTTCTAAAAGACACTGTGCATTTTTATTTTGTTTGGTATCTCCGAAGAGTCGGTGGGGGGGGGGGTATGGGTTTTTTTTTGTTTGTTGTTTGGATGATTAACTGTGTGTACATTTTGAAACTTTAATAAAGTATAGTAAATTTAAAAAAATATTACCCAAAGCCAAAACTCAAGGCCTATAACAATATTTTCCTACCATAGCCCTCGACTCCAGAAAATATTTTTGAATAATAAATATATACAGTAAACCCTGTATGTGTTTATAAGTGTATGTTTATGTATGTATGCATGTGAACTGTATGTATATGTGTGTGCATGTATGCGTAGAGTGTCTATGTACTGTATGTATATGTCCAGTATGTGTGTGCAGTATGTATGTATTTACTGCATGCATCTATGTGTATGTTAATGTGTGAGAGAGTATGTGTGTGTGTGTGTGTTTTTGTAGGTATGTATCTTCATATACAAACACAGAATATATATATATATATATATATATATACTTTTATATATTGTTATATATATATATATATATATATATATATATATATATATATAAATATATATATACACACACACACACACAGTGAAGCCCACCAGGATGAAGCCCAATTTTGCAGAATTTTACAGTACAGTTACTGCAGCAAACAATGCAATTTCATTGGGAGTTAATCCCTTTTGTGATGCAGGAAACTTGCGACACTGTGCTTCATCCTGGTGGGCATATATATATATATATATATATATATATATATGCACAGTATGCACAGTTGAACCACTATAGTTAGGGTTGAGTAGGCACTTCAATGTTAAACTCGAAATGCCCACCCCCAGTGTGTTAATACTTGCTGACATTAGGGTCCTCTTTCGCAAAACAGGATTCTAAATCATGCTGATCCCATTGTAGCCAAGGCAAAGCATGATAAAGGATCTTTTCTCGCAAAACAGGATCCTATTTCATGCTAAAATCATTGTAATCAATGGTAAAATGTATTCTCTGGTAGTCTAGTGGTCCTTCCCTCCCCCATGTCCGATTTCCATCCCTGCATAATATAATATTTCTCTGGTACAGTACTGGTCCCTCTCCCTCCTCTGTTCACCCATGGCCATCCCAGTATAAAAAAAAGTTTCCTGGTAGTCTAGTGGTCCCTCCTCCTCCCCAGATGTGTGATCATTGTTGCTATATATAAAAAATTTCCCTGGTAGTCTAGTGTTCCATCCCCTCCACTGATGTCCGATCGCTGTCCATGTTTAAAAATCCCTGGTAGTGTATTGGTCCCTCCCCCTCCCCAAGCTTGATCCCTGTTCTGTTAAGCTGCATAAAAAATATTACCCTGGTAGTTTGGTGGTCCATCTCCTCCTGATGTTCTCATTGTCATCCCCATTTAAAAAAAAATATATATTTCCTAGTAGTCTAGTGGTCCCTCCCCCTTCCCTGATGTACAATCGCATTCCCTGTATAATAAAGAATACCCCTGTAGTCTAGTGGTCCCTCCCCAATGTCCAATCACCATCCCCATATAAAACAAAAATTCCCTGGTAGCCTAGTGGTCCCTCCCCATCCCCAATCCTTGTCCCATGAAAACCCACTCCCATCCATGATGGTCTAGTGGCCCCCCATCCCCTCACCCTGTCAAGTAATCACCCACCACCCTGCTCCTCCACATCCTGAGTCCCAGTTGGCAACCAGCACAGCCCTCCTCTCATCTCCATGACTGGCCACTGACTGAGCTATGAATGAGCACGTACTGTCTAACACATTAACATAATTAACTGGTTCCAATAACTTTTTAACTCTACTACACTTAAGCTTCTGTGAGAGAGAGAGAGAGACAAAACTGGGGCATAGACTCCCAAACTGTTACTGTCTGTATTTTCTTCTGGATTTATGCACCGAAGACTCTTTACCATACTGACTGTTTTATATTTCATTGATTACTTCATTGCTTAATTGTTGCTTTTATTGTGTGGGGATATGTGTGTGTAGGAAAGGAGTGCATGTGTTGAGTAGATTAATAATTTATTACAGTATAACCTCGATTATCCGATGCCCCATTATCCGAACCTCTGGATTATCCAAACTCGTACCATGTCCCCCGACCTAATAGGAATATGGTGTGAGGGACCCTCAATTTTACAAACCCCTCAATTATTTGAACTACTCTTATGTCCCCCAATGATTTCTGATAATCGAGGTTGTACTGTCTGGATGTGGATTAAGTAAATGCTGCTAATTAATTATAGTGTGCATGTGTGTTGTGTCTAAGAAGGGGAGTAATTGTGGGTTGTAAGGTGGGAATTTGTGGTTTGCTGTGGGAGTGTGGTCATGGGTTGGTGAATGATTTATTTGGGGTTGGATGGCTTTTGTAGCTGGAATCTGTTTTGGGCAGGAGACCTGTAGACTGAGTTACCACTCCCCTTCATGACCTGCACCCCACTCATGACCTCCCCGCCAGGTCTGCATACCATCACTACAGGGAGGTGGGAATTGCAAGGATGCATGGTGGTTGGAGGTTAGGTTCAGGAAGTATTGATGGAGAGAGTGCTATTAGATTTTAAATTACAAGGGTGCGGTGTGTTCATTTATGGAACCAACACAACCAGAACAGAGAAAGAAATAAGTGCCATAACTGGGAGTTGAACCCAGGCCACAAAAAATACTGTACTATTCTGGATGCACTACCAGATGCACCACCAAGGCAACTGGAGACTGGGACATCCTGAAGCAGCTTACTCTTTCTCTAAAGCACAGCCTGGTGCTGCACAGAAACTTACATTTTCAGTCTCAAGGATGTGGTGTGTGCATTTATGGAATCCAAACAACCAGAAGAGAAAGAGAAATAAGTGCCTTAGCTGCACCAGGTGCAGAGTGCTATTAGTACTATGTGGACCAGGAGGTGCCCTGGGGCTAAAGCGGGCACAGAGAAAGGTCAGACATGTTTAGTTCCCATATCCAGGGTGCTTGCCAGACTGAGTGGGCAGTTAGTCATAGGACCTATTGACTCCTCTTCTCTTCTTCAGGCAGTGCAATGCAATGCCAGATCGATTAGAAATAAGACCGTTATTATAGCGGATGTTGTGTCTGATTCCTCAAACAATCTGGCTTGCATCAAAGAGACCTGTCTGAGCGACAAAGCAGGCCCTGGGTTGGAAACAGCCATCCCAACTGGATTCTCTGTAGGGAAGGATTGTGTGGGAGAGATGGTCTTCTGTTTTAGATCTGAGCTAAACTTGGGAGATACCTCATCATTTGAATGTGTGGCTATGCTTGGTGTCCAGGTGGAAGCTAAAGGATTCTCCTGGTGTACTGGCCTCTGGGGCATGAACAGGAGTTCCCCTCAGGAAATTGAGCACTTCACTGCTGACAAGGTGTTGGAGTTGTCCAGATGGTTCATTTTGGACAACTTCAATGTCTGGGTCGATGATGAACTCTTGCACTTTGGACAAGATTTCCTCCAGGTAATGGAGTCCCTGGGCCTCACACAAGTACTTACTTCTGCAACATGTTCACACCTCGCACTTGTTATTTTCCCTGGGGTTTAAGGTGGAGGGTCTCATGATTGATCTGGTCAGTTGGTCAGATCATTGCACAATCCAGTTCTCATTCAGGGCTACCACTTGTGGTCTATCCCCTTTGGAGATGGTCCAGTATCACCCTTTAAGAGGGCTTCAGCCCGAAGGACATCAGGCAGTACTAGACATCTTGGGTGTGATGTCAGCATGTTCTGTGGGGTCAGGGGAAGCGGAGGTGACCTATAATAGGGTTATCATGGTGGTCTTTGATCTTGTGGCACCTATTTGTTTATGCACCCTTGTTTCAAGCTATGACTCACCATGGTACAATGGATAACTCTGGAGATGAGGGCAAGGGGGCAGAGGTTGGAGTGTTGTTGAAGGAGATATAGGGCTAAGGAGGACAGACTGGATTTGAGTATTTAGTATGGTGAGTACCAAAGGCCAGTCTCCCAGAAAAAAGACAGCCTTTCTGTGATGGGAGACTGCTGCTGGGAAGAATAAACTTGCTCAGCTATTGTGAACTGTAGATAGGTTACTCCATCTTAACTGTCTGGAGTCCATAAGACTTTTTTCACCCACTAAATGTGAGGAGTTTGCCAAATTATTTTTGGACAGAGTGACTTTCATTCAAGCTGGGATCTTGGGGAGTGGGCTATAGCAACCCAGTGGGGCTGAGTCAATACACTACAGATGCACTCAGCTGTCATGTAGAGAGTTTAAACATGTGACAGTGAAAAAGGTGACTGGGGTGATTTCAGAGCTGTGACCAGTTTATTGTAAACTGGATCCTGACCCAATGCAATTACTAGTGGGTTGTGTCAGGCATCTGGGCCTGGTGTTCAAAGGGATTGTCCAGTGCCCCTTGACAGAGGGGGTTTACCCAGCTTCATTGAAGATGTGTTGGTGAGACCCCTCCTGAAAAAGCAATTTTTGGATGACAACCTAGCAAATTACTGACCAGTCTCTAACCTGCCCTTTTTTTGGCAAGGTTATTGAGAAAGTGGTTGCATCACAGCTTGAGACACATCTCATAACCTTCAACATCTATAAGACTCTCCAGTCTGGGTTCAGAGCTAAGCACAGCATGGAGACTGCACTGGTCAGGATGCATAATGACCTCAGGTCAAGTGAAAGAGGGCAATGTTCAGTTCTCATCCTTATTGATCACTCTTCAGCTTTTGACACTGTAGACCATGAGCTGTGATTGGATCAGCTGAGGGAATACATAGGTCTCACTGGTTGAGTCATCTGCTAATTTGAGTCCTATCTCAGGGACAGGACACAGACTGATGCTGAGGAATTTAACCTCACCTCCAGTGTCTTTGTTTTGTGGTGGTCCCTAGGGTTCAGTCCTCTCACCCATGTTGTCTGCAGTGTGCATGCCAGGTTTTCACTGTTATGTAGATGATAATGCTGTACCTTTACCTGTCTTTTGCACCCTGGATGCCTGGTGCAGTCAAAGTGCTTAATAAGTGCTTGTCTGAGATCCAGGACTAGATGTCATTGAGCTGGTTGAGGTTCAACCCTGACAAGACTGAGGTTTTGATGGTCAAACCAGGTTGTAAGGGGAAGGTGGTGGCTCCCAAGAATAAGACTGGGCTTTGTCTGAAATCATTGAGGCTTGTGGCTGCCACCAAGGTGAGAAAGGTCATTCTTTTTTTTATATATAGCTTTTTACCACTTGGGGGCTAGCAGGCAGGCTCTGACTCTCTCAGAGGACTTGATTCACCCCATGGCACACCTCCCGATCCAGTCCCCCACACAGGCAGATTCTCCCATGGATTTCCCCCCACAGAGGGGCCAGGGAGGGGAGGGGAGGGCCCCCTACAAAATAATCCATATTGCCTGGGGTGATGCCAGAGTTGGGAGCATGGCAAGGGCTCCGTGAAGCCTGCTAGCTCTCTTTTTCCATTTTCTTCCTTCCCCATTGTTGGGGAGCATATGTCAGCATGTGCATGTGGAGGTGCATGCATGCTGCAGAGTCCCACAGCACCCTCCCATCATAGTCACCCCAGTCTTGTACTACCACCAAGCCTCCAACTGGTAGCAGTCATTCAGTGGGAATGATGAACCACCCACCCTGGGAGAGGAGAGGAGAGGAATGCAGTCCTCTGGATGCTCAGTCCTCTCCCTCCCTCCCCGGCAGACCACCAATGACTCGCATCTGCTCCTGAGCATGGGTCACTGATGTGGTATCCCTCCACATCACTGGACCAGCTTGAGAGGTCATTCTGGATGAAGGGCTGACATTTAAGGCTCAGGTGTTGGCTGTTGTCTGGAGTGTCTTTTATCATCTGAGAAACATCAGTAGGATTAGATGCCTTAGTTTCCACTGACCTGACAACACTGATACACATGTTTTAGATGTCTTAGTTTGACTACTGTAATGCCCTGTACCTTGCAGTCAGTGGAGGTATGCCACTGCACATGCAGTTCATGCAGATCTCAGCTGCTAGGCTGTTGACAGACCTTATCGAGGTTGAGTCATGTCCCCTGGCACTGCATGAACTGCACTGGCTGCCAGTTAAGTGGCATATTTCCTTTAAAGTTGGTTTGCTAACTTATTAGAAAAGTTGGGTCCTGGTTATTTTTTAGATCTCCTGCACCTCTATGTGTCCTCATGCTCTTTTCACTCCACTGAGGTGGGCCTCTTAGCTGTACTGAGGGCCAGGCTGAAAACCTCAGGAGACTAGGCCTTTGAGGTGGCTGACCCAGTCTTATAGAAGTTACTCCCTAGGGCCCCTCAGAGAGGCCCCCATGGTGCAGGCCTTTAAGACAGAACTGAAGACCATTTTATTCAATCAGGCCTTTTGGGGGTTGATCTATCTTCTCATTTAAGCCCCTCCCACCATATGTTTTATGAGTTTTAATGGTTCTTAATGTGTTTTAATTGCTGATTTATTATATATGTTTGTTTATTTATTAATTGATAGTAATGTCTGCACTTTTGTAAGTGCCCTGGGCCTCTGAGGAAGGGCACTGCTAGAAATACAACCTACTACTACTAGAGTACACACTGTTACATTCCTAAAATGCACAGTTCTTCAAACAGAATCTTTTTTATGTAAAATTGCAAACTTTCAAATATACTGTACATTCAAACTCCAAATTGTGCATTTTAAAAAAACAACTGTTTTTCAGAACTTTTAAGTAGGTTGTGTGTCAATTCTGGGTATGACCCCAAGTGAAAGGAGAGAAATTACAAGGTAGAGGTACCTGAGTGTGAAAACTAGACCCTCGTAGTTGGAGGAAGTAGTAGCGAGGGCAGGCACTGCGGTGCTTTGTACTGGGCAATTTCAGCCCATCTTGTGTTGACTAGACTGCCTTTTTAAAGGCAGTCTATATACATTGCCCTACACTCAGGGAGGTAATCAGTAGCGAGTGTCAACTAGGAAACGGGTGACGTCAGCTGGTAGGAGGTATAAACCACTCAGCTCTAGCGAGCAGAGCCGAGCATGGAGTGGAGGCGACGCGGGCAGAGGCCAGTGGCATCTGATGGCTTCAGATGGAGAATAGGTGTGTAGGGTCTGTAATTTATGTTTATATTGTATTAAGTAACCTGTATTGAACCCATGCTATACGTTAAGTAGATTTTGCAAATAGTTACTGATTGTTGCACAATAATAAACCGTGAAGCTAAAACACTATATAGTTTAATTAAAATAGTAAGCAATAGCGCCCTGTAGTTTCAATTAGAGGTTAAAGGCTAAGTTTCAGGGCTAGATAGAGTGACTGAAATCCAGCTGAAGGTATTAGAGTGATAAACATACAGGTGGAAGGAGGATGGCTTGCATATCTAAGAAATTACTGCAAAAGGAATAGTAAATCGTGAGTGACCTATACTTTAGGCTTAAAGCAGTAGTATAAGTAATAAGAAATAGTGAGAGACACTGGCTAAAGTGTCAGATGTGTTTGGAGTGAAGACAGAGAGAGGAAAAGAAACTGGGAATAAAAGAAACAATGATGCATGCTAGGGATAGGTGTTCATAAGTACGTATAAGACAAGGAGTGTTCTGAAAACAAACAAATGATTTGTAGGATATATTAAAATATTTAATTATGGATACAAATATGGTTAGATTGGAAGGGGGATAATTGGGCTTAAGATGTTTTTTAATGTAAGAAAATATCAACAGAAGTTGTAAATGAAGTATTAGTGTACACATGTCAGGAGTGTATAATAATTAAAGAACTAAGGCAACTAATTTTGGATTTGGAAATTAAATTAATATCAATACAACAGCAGAAAATAATACAACACATACAAGAAAATTGTTATGAGCAGGAAAATGGAGTAGAAAATAATGAACAACTAAAAAAATATGAAAAGAGTGAGAAACACTGATGAAGAAGGGTGAGAAATAGAAAATAGAAAGTATAAGAAAGGAAGAAGAGCTATGAGATTTACATTGGAGACAAATAATAAATATGAGCAATTGATTAATCTAGATGAAGACATGAGGAAATAGAAGAAACACAGATAGAATCTGATTCATGTCGCAATGAAAAAGAACAAAGATATAGATAAAAACAAACAGATAGACATTAAAAAAATAAATATTGATGACAGGAAAAATACAGTCGAAAGATCAAGTGGAGAATAGAAAAAGATAGACAGGAAGGAAATGATGAGAGTAGAAAAAGGAAAACAGGAATGAATAAGGATGTAGATGATATATGGCAAAATACAGAAAGTTCTCCTCAAATAAACAATCAAAATTTACTACAGGAAAGTATAGGGCAGAGAGAGGAAGAAGAATCCTACATAGAAGAAATAATAGAGACAGAATTACAAGGAGATGAAGAAATGACAACAGATTTAAAGAAACTAACAAATGCTTATGTTCTAGGTGACTCAATAGTTTAATACACAGACAGGTATACATCATTTGGGAATAAAGAAAATATAACAACTAGCTACTTCTCGGGAGCAAAAATTAGTGATGTGAAAGACATGTTAACCAATATAATAAAAAATGAAACAGGTGAGAATTTATTAATCCTTCATTTGGGAGTAAATAACATTAAACATCAAAGCATAAATAGTATCAAGGAAGAATATATGAAAACAAGAAAGGAAGCAAATAGATTAGGATGTAGGGTTTATTTTTCAGAGATACTACCAATCCTGAGAGAAAATCAGGATGTTCAGAGTTAAATAAAAGAAGTAAATAACTGGATGAGACTATGGACACTGAAGGAAGGGATAGGTTATGTGACTCACTGGGAACAATTTATAAATGAACCAAGTTATTTTTGTAAGGATGGATTACATCTATCAAAAAAAGAAGTAGAAAATTAGGATTAGAATTAAAAAGGTCTTGGATACTAATTTAAACTAATATTACAGGGGAGAAGAGGAAGAAAAGTAAAGTTTGTATAACCGGATGAATTAAAAAAAACAAGAATGAACAACAAAAAGAGGTAGAAAGTGGAAGGATAAAAAGCTTATTAAAAAATGGTTTGAAAATATGGTCCCTGAATGAGAGAAGTTTAAATTTAATAAAAAAAACAGAATTGGAAATAAGACTCAAGATGGAGTCAATAGATATATGTAATAGAACAGAAACGTGGTGGGAGAAAGACTCAAAGTGGAATCATGAAATAGAAGGATATAAAGTGTATTCAAAAGAAAGAGAAAATAAGAAAGGAGGGGGTATTGCCATGTATGTGAAACAGGAAATTATGAGCACTCTGTACAATAAATATGATCATCAAGATGAAATAGAATCATTATAGGTAGCAATACAACAAGTACAAACACAAAAGAAATTATTGTTAGGTCTATTTTATAGACCACCAAATACTAATAGATTATATGATGATTATATAAATAAAGAGATCAGACAGATAGCAATGCAGGAGGATGTAATTGTAGTAGGAGACTTTAATTTACCAGATATAAATTGGAACAATAAAACTGCTAAAGATGTTATACATAGAAGATATTTAGAAATGATGGAGGAAGTAGGATTAAGTCAATTAGTATACAAGCCAACAAGAGGAGGTAGTATATTGGATTGGATTATAACAAATTGTGAAGAACAAATAAATAAAATTAATGTTATAGAAAATTTAAGTAATAATGATTATGGAATAGTTCAATTTTTTATAAAGAGCTATAAAGGAATGCCTATAAAAGGTAGTACAATAATAAGAAATTATAATAAAGTTAAATTTCAAATGATAAAAATGAAATTGGAAAAATGGAATTGGAAGAGTACATTTAAGAATAAAACAGTGGAAGAAAGCTGGAAAATATTAAATAATAAAATACAAAAGTTGGAAGACAAATATGTACCAAAAAACAATTATGTACTAAAAAGGGAAAAAAATCAATGTGGTGTACAAAGGCAATAATAAAATTATGCTAAAAAAAAAAAAAGAAGGCTTATGACATTATGAAACAATTGGGGACAGAAGACGCCATTAAGGAATATAAAGAAATACTGAAAAAGTTAAAATCTAAAATAAAAGAAGAAAGGAAAAGATTAGAAATAAATTTAGTATATAGGAAGGATAATGGAAAGGGACTGTATTCTTATATAAATAATAATAAGAAAATATCAGAACAAATTGGAACTTTGCATATAGAAGGGAGTGAAGTAACTGAAGTAAAGAAAATTGTAGAACATCTAAATGGATATTTCTGTTCAGTTTATGAACAAAAAGTAAGAGAAGAGATATAAATTAATAATAAAATTAATAAAGAACTAAGGATGGAAGTAACAACAGAAGAAATCCATAAAATTATAAGTGAGCTAAAACTGTTTAAATTGGCAGGGCCAGATTTATTACACCCAAGGCTATTGAAAGAAATTTCGATACAGCTATCACCTCCAGTAGCAAATATAATAAACAGGTCAATAAATACTGGAGAGATACCGGATGATTGGAAAATAGCCACTGTGATACTGATCTATAAAAAAAAGGGAACAAATACCTCTATGACAAATTATAGACCAGTAAGCCTAACAGCAATTCTGTGTAAAGTAACAGAGGTGATTTTGAGAGATAAGTTAGAGGAACATTTAAAGAAGTTAAAAGTGAATGATGAGAAGCAACACGGGTTTAAAAAAAATAGATCATGTCTATCAAACCAACTCATATGCTATGAATATATCAATAAAACAACATCGAAAAATAAGCTGGTGGATATTTTCTTCCTTGATTTTCAGAAAGCTTTCGATAAAGTGTCACATAATCAACTTATTAAAAAAAATGATACAAATGGGAGTGGATGGTAGAATAACTAGATGGGTACAGAATTGGCTGAGAGATAGAAAACAGGCAGTACGGATAAGAGGCGTAATGTCAGGTCTAGAGGAGGTTACCAGTGGAGTTCCACAAGGGTCGGTGCTAGGTCCTATATTATTTTCACTATACATAAGAAATATACATTATGGTATCCAGAACCAAATAGTGAAATTTGTGGATGACGTAAAATTGGGAGGACAAGTGATTTCAAAGGAAGAAATTAAACACATGAAGGAGGATTTAAAACAAATAGAGAAGTGGGGTAAAAGAAAATGGAATGACATTAAGTATGGAAAAGTGTAGAGTTATGCACGTAGGGAAAAATAATCAAAAGCAGTTATATTACTTGAATGGAAATAAAATGGAAGTGATAACCAAGGAAAAAGATTGTGGAATAATAGTCGACAATGAAATTACTTTCAAGGCACAAAGGTCAGAAGTCATCAGGAAAACAAATTATATTAAAAGAAATATAGGAAAAAGTTTTATAAATAGAACTAGACAATGTCTAGTACCACTGTACAAGACATATGTAAGACCTTATCTGGATTACGGATCACCAGTATGGAGTCCATATATGAAAGGTGAAAAAAATAGATTAGAAAAAATTCAAAGAACATACACAAGGATGATATCTACAGAAAAAGGTAGAGGATATGAGGAAAGACTGGATAGACTAAAAATGTTTACATTGGAAGACAGAAGAAAAAGGGAGGATTTACTAAAACTATTCAAGATTATGAAAGATCCAGAACTATTGGAAGGATTAGGAATAGAGATAGTGGATAAACCAGAAGGATTAAGAAATCATAAGTACCAAATAAAAATAGAAATGGTTAAAAGAAATTTTAGATATTATTCTTTTGTACAGAGAACAGCTAGAGTGTGGAATGCACTGCCCAATTACATAGTAAATAGAAAAAACTTGGAACAATTCAAAAAAGAAATAGATAAGTTGATTTGTTTCAGGAATTGATGTGCCCGCTCTTTGGGGGATGGTTTAATGGGCCTTGAGCCTTCTTTCATTCTATCACCTAGTATAAGATCTAGTATACCTGTTGGGGAGCTAGAACCATAACATTTTGATCTTCTGGCATGAGCATGGTACCTTCTGAGCCAATGGGTTTCAATTCTCAGTAGTTTAGATTGCATTAACTGGTTCAAAAGATACAAAACAGGTATAATTGGGTTCAATTCTCAGCCACTAAAGTTTTTCCTCTTTCCACAAAGAACTGAATCCTAAAAAACAACTAACGAGGAGATTTATTTTCCTAACCAGTTATTATGGCTGCAATATACTGTAAACATTGTTTTGATAGAAAACCATTTTATAATTGATTATAATAAGGTCAATATGGATTAAAAGTCAAATGCTTTTGGGTGGCCTGCTGGCCCTTGGGCAGCGCTGCTGCTTGTGGTGCCAACGATCTTGGTTTTGCAACCAGAACTCGGAGCATCAGAGGGCCAGATGAGGAAGGAGGATTGCACATCCCATCGGATACTCCCCTACTCTGGAAAGGTGGGTGTCTTGGCCTACTGTTCTACAACCAACTGGGTGACCACAGGCAGAGGTGCAGTGAGGCCTGCTCTGGCAGCATGGAATGTTGGTAGGGCTGATGTGACACATAATGTGTGTGTAATGCCAGCATCCAAGGGAGGGAGGGAGGGAGAAACAACAAGGAAACTGTTCAGGATGCATTGGAGTACAATTGGTATATTCTGGCCCACCATTGCTGACCAACCTCCCTGCTGATACTGCACACAAGGGAGCTTCACCTACTCAGGAGTTCCATCATGGAGGACAAGTCCTGGAGAAATGGAGGTGAGTGCTGAAGATGGCCAATGACTGGGATGGCAGGGAGCAGCTAGGATCTGGGCAGCTCTGGTGTCTTGGGAAAAAGTGAGTTGCTCCATACAATGTTTTTTTGTACTTAACCTGTCCACTGTGCACAACAGACATTCTGAGTGTTAAACAGTGAAAAAATTCAGAAAATCGTTTCATTCTGGACAGCCCCATTAGAGATCCAATAAGACTGTCAAGCTTTGCCCTTCTGAGTGACATGCTTCATGAAAAGAAAGGTTACAACACATCACTAGTCAAGTAGGAAAAGGTTGGACACTGTACACCAATTAAACTACAAGCAAGCACAGTGACCTTTGACCAGTTTGACCTCTTAGAACTCCGTTCCTATACAGTGCTGCAGTAGATGGATTTTCTGCATTCTAAACGAATATAGGGTTTGTTATCTGCTGCCCACTGACTTCACTGACTGAAAAAACACACCTGCTGGTGGTGGATGATGGATCAGACACTGCGTGCACCATGTCTGTTGACAGAGCATCTAGGACACTGGTCAAAAACTCAGTCTTCTTGGCTCCTGGGCAACCTACAAAATGAAAAATAGAATCTCTTAAAAAAATTACTATTAGAAATATAATTTAGTTCCCAAAACATCTCAGTAGGGATCAACATCTCCTTTTTAAGAACACCGGCATTTCATGAAGGAAATAACACAACTGAAACCCCCCAGACAGCTACACAATCAACACTTTAACAATGGCTTATGATTAAGGCTGCTGGTTTATGGAGTCTGCCAGTAAAAATAATGGAACTGTGTAAACCAAATTGATCCAAATTTTCTTAATTGGAAGGCTGAATGTGCATGAAACCACCGTGAAAGAGATGTGAACCTTTCTAGGATGTGCAGATGGCAGCAGCAGTGCGAGTATGTAGGTGGGAATGCCTGTACAGTCAGGGCCCTGAGCCCCAGAAGGCTCCCTCAGTTGGCAGCAGTTTAACTGTAGCAAAGCAGACTGGAATCAGCAGAGCAACAGTGCCATATGTCCATCTCACTCCCTTCCACTGCCACCTTCAGTCATGTGACCTGCTGGTATAGTGCTGGTGAGGCTGTACTCTGCTGTTGTCCACAGCTATTTCAAGCCCAGTGTGGATCTCTCAGTCAGAAAACCCACATAACCAGCTTCAATGGGTACTGATGAGAGCATTAGCACAGAGTCTGTAGCAGAGAGTTTATCAAGCTGCAAATTGTCCAAATCAAATGACAGGAGGATGGACACCACTGCAGCTTGAAACTACGGATTCTGTCTCCTGCAGACGGAAACAAAAGGTCATATTTAACATTCAGGATCATCTCCCCTTGGATAATTTGCCCCAGATAATTTGCCTCTGAACAATTTGCTTTGGACAATTTGCCCTTTGATAACGTACCCTCTGACAATTCATCACAGCTGCAGTTCATACCAAAACAAATAAGCCCCAGATAACTCACCCCGATATTTGTTTTATATTCATCATTTGAACTGGGGATCATGAATATGTGAAGCTGATTGGCCGAGAGGTTTTTGAAGCTGTGATGATATCGGGCTACATCATCACGGCTTCAGAAAACCTCCGGTCACCAGCCTCCTCACTGACCACGCAGTGTTCTTAATCTCCCGCAGTCTGGAGCGAGTCAGACTTGTAGTCAGCCGCTATTTAAAAAAAAAAAAAAAAAGAACTCTAGTTACACTGAATGAATGATATTGCCTGCTCTCTCTGAGACCCACAACATTCAGATGGACATTAAAAACATTGTGAAACACATAAAACCAACCTGCTGCCACTCGCAAGCTACACTGAGCAGTCTCGCAGGCACATGCAGATTCAAAACAGGATCGCTAGACACACTTGTCCTCTCAATCCCACTGCTTCCTAATCCAGTGATATTGCTCATTGGTTTCATTTTCTCTTTAGAATCTCGTTACCACGATCATCTACTGCGGGGGGGGGGACAGACAAAGACACTGTTGCAGAGGTCACAGTTCATACCATCACAATACTGTTACCTCTTCTGTCAGCTCCAACTACAACAGCGTCACCTGCTGTCTTCTAGAACTATTTTTTTAAATGTATTCCTACACTACCAAAAAAGCTTTTTTTAACAGGTTTAAAGGGTGTTTTTTTTAATCTTTTATTTATAAAACCATTACTCCTGTTCATAATAGCAATAAGGCACTCCAGGGTGTGGTATATCATGGGATATTGTCACTTCTCAGGTCATTGGACGCACTCGGCCTGCAGCCTCATGCTCAACCACCCAAGGTGTGGTGATATCCCATGATATACCACACCCTGTCGTGCCTTATTGCTTAATTATACAATGGTACATTTAAAACTTGGAAGCTCATTGGCTGACTGGGTCTTTTATCTGTGAGTAAATTCCAGTATAACTCATGGATAAAGATCTAGTCAGCTGCATCTGAGTCACCCCGTTTTAAAATCCATCTGACCCCCCAAACATCGGAGGTGAAAAAAAAGCCATATTAACTCCCCACTTAGCCACCAGTGAGCCCTGATGCTAAAGTGGGAATTTTAAAATAGACTGCTGTTGTAAATAAAAACTGTGCAACCACACCAGCCCAAAACCCACTGTAAATACCACAAAATGTTTTTTTTTAAATAAACAGGGAGCAGTTTGGAATCTCCTCAAAATATAGACTATGTGCATCTAAAAGGTAATGCAGGCCAAAGTCAGACCACAGCTTTCACTGTACTTCATCCTGCACTCCCCACAATATCCTCAGCTGCCAGCTCCTGTGAAGCTCACTCCCTCTCTCCTGCTTCCATGGCAGTTATTACACCAAGTCCTGCAACACTGAGTTACTTCCACCTCCATTGCAGCAGGTTTAGCTCTCCGGTTCCAGTAGAGAAGTGTAATGGTGTTCCAGCCCTTTAAAAAACTCACAAAAAAAAACCCTCAGCTCCCAGTCGAGCTGGATGAACACTGATACTCACTCTCCTGCTCTCCCTCACCCTACAGTATCCCTTTTACAGTCTGCAACTTGCTCATCTCAGCTGCCACAGATGTTGTATGCATTCTGTCTTTATCTTGCAGAAACAAAGACAGTTGTAGCAAGCAGATACAGACATGGAGATGAGGCTCTGTGTGTGTGTGTGTGTGTGTGTGTAGGGGAGGACTGCCATCACATAGGAAGAATATTCTAACTAGCAACAGGGAACTTTTTGGCATTCAGAGGAAGGATATTACAGAAACAAAATCACTAATAAACAGTTTTCTTTAAGTAAAACTACTTTAATCTTAAAAAAAATATTTAAAAAAGGGATGTTAGAGACTGCAATAAACCACTAGGTGTGGGTTACACTGATTTACCTACTTCGTGTGGATTTGGTCATTCGCCTGCAGCCTCGTGACCAAACCACACCAGGCGTGGGTAAGTCCTAGTGTAACCCACAGTCTGTTGTGGTTTATTGCTTAACTATAGTAGCCCCTGTCATTACTGACTAGTAGTAATATAGTTAAAGTGGAATACATTATCTAATTTATGCAATGTTTAGTTGGTGAAGATTTAACTACAGGTGTTGTATAACTATATTTGCAAAACCAGGTAAAAATTAATAATCCTTTATTTGATTATTTATTTACTGTTTTCCTCCAGAAGATCACAATTCACAGAAGCTCTTTTGCATGTGCAACTGGGGAGGTGAGTGCATTAATATGGGAGATAAAAGCAGAGAATACACAGTGCAAAAAGAAATACACTAAAAACTAATACAAATAAAAAGCAAAGAAGAGATAGATGGGCATTTATTACAATGTGATACATAATACAGTGAGGCTGCAAAATCAGGTAACAAGCAAAAATGGGAACAGGTATTGTTGTTCTTTGAACAACCACCAGTATCTTCTGCCCATTGTATCCATTCATCCATTCTATCTGAGTTCTTCCATTTTTTATGTTAAACTTTGTCTGTTTTATAATAATACCATATTGCTTTTGTGACAGGTTTGAATAAGACCCTGTCCCATTTGTTATGTAGAAAGAGTTAAACACAAGGATCTGTTCTATCCTCTCCCTTTCTGTCTCTTGTCTGTCTGATTGTGCAATCAAATTTTCTTGTGAGACCTGGAAATGGAACATTCTGACTGTCTTGCGATACCCCTCCTGCTATCTCCCTGCCTTCAATTGCCATTTCATACTGTTCCTATGTTTTCTTCCCACTTGCTTATTTGTGGTTATAAAAATATGTTATTCTTTATGTGGATCTGTGTGTGAAACAGGGATCCCTTGGTTTTCCTATGCTTTCTGACCTATGCTTTGATAACAAATAGATACAAAAAAGAGAGACAGAGAAGCAGAAAAAAGATGAGATGTAGAATCAGGAGCAGCGATGGCTGGATACATTGCAAGCTGTCAAAGCTGGAGGATCTGGAACAGTTTCAGCAGAGCAACAAACCACAAACAACTTAAAAGACATCAAAATTACAAAGTTGTGTGCCTCAGATGATATCAAAGCATACCTGACAGCTTTTGTAAGGGTTACTGCAGCCTGCTAGTGGCCAAAACAGCAACGAGCAATCAGGCTGGTACCTTACCTGACAGGTAAAGCCCAGCTTGTCTACAGCAATACGGACACTGCACAGTCAGAAAACTATGACCCTGTGAAAAGAGAAATCCTGAAAAGATATGACATAGGACCTACAGGCAAAGATTCTAGTCCCTGAAGTACCACTTAGTTGACGTCCTTGAGAAGCCTTCACCAGACCCAAAGAACTCCTCACTAAATGGCTCCAACCAGAGGGCAAAAGAATCCAACAGATCATTGACATACTTGCAATGGAGCACTTCTTCAACATCCTGCATACAGATGTGAAGCTTTGGGTAAAATTATAGTGACCAGAAAGTGGAGAATAGGCCATTTCTTTGACCAAGGACTATCAGATGGCCAGACAGACACCACAGCAGCGAAGTAACAGTCAAGGACTGGTAAGACCCTGTTTTCCACATTTTAACTCCAGGTCAGCTAAAAACTCTGGTGGGGGTAACAAATCTGCACCCAAAGACTTTATTTGCTATAACTATAACAAGTCGGGCCATATTGCAAGAAAGTGCCATAAAAAGAAAGGGATGTAAGAATAGGCCTTGATTTCAGGAAACTTAATTGTGTCTGAATTTGATAGATATCTTCTGGATAGGATAGATGACTTGGTGGACAGATTGGGAAGTTTATTACTGATTCCAGATTTAAACATAGTTGTGAAAGAATTTATAGAAGACTTAATAGCTACAATTGATCAACATGCCCCAACAAGACAAAAGAAAATAAATAAATAAATGATAGGGAAGTGCCATAATTAACTGAAAAACTTAAGACACAGTTGAGAATAAGAAACCATCTGTGGAAAAAAGCTAGGTGAACACAAAAAAGGAAGATTGGGACAATTTTAAAAACTGGAGAAAAAAATGTACAAAAGCAATTAAATTAACAAAGAAAGTATACTGTCAGAGTAAATTAGGACATGTGAAAGACTCCAGACACTTTTGGCAAACTGTTGGGGACCTACAGAATCCTATTAAAACAAACAAAAAAAAAAATATTTCCCTAACAGAACAGAACAAACCGATAGATGACCAAACAAAGGTGGCTGAGATCTTAAATGATTACTTTAATGAATTACCAGATTTACATATACAGGATACAGTAACAAAGATTTCATAAATAAATATACAGAATTTGATAAAGGATGCATTGAAAGGAAGAGAGGGACAGATAAAGAAAAATCAGGGGACAGAATTTAGGTTTAAAAAATTAGAAGTAAGAGATGTTGAAAGAGACTTAAAAAATTGAAAATACATAAAGCAGCAGGCATTAATGGTTTGGAGAATAGATTTATAAGACTAGGGGGTGGAAATCTTGGCACCTTTCATAACCTACATATTTAATTGAAGCATATCTACCTCATATTTCCTCCAAATATTGGAAGGTGGGGAAAATAGTACCCATCTTCAAAGGGGGGGGGACTGACTGTGACACTCTGCCACCTGCTTCTGCTTATTGTTATATGTATCATATTTATATGTATTTGGGACTGTCTACTTGGCACACAAGTAAGCCAGTGTGTAAGAGGTGTGACCTTTTGACCTCAAAGGTGTCAGTGTCACTAAGACAGCTGGCTGTCATAAAAGCTGGCTGGGGAACACTAATCAAAGGTTTTCTGTCCTGCCTTAACAGAGGGCTTCCTGCCATATGTCAAGAGATAAGACTTTGTAAAATGTTATGACCCTGCAAGAAGAGACAATTTAGTTACAGATTCTTGTTGATTTCGTAAACCTAAAATAATTCTTGCAAAACAGTAAACCAGCAGAGAGATCAAAGGAGAGTCTTCGATGAAGGAGACTCATATTTTAAAAATTGCTAACTGTTGATTTCCACGGTAGAAATTAAGTACGGGAGGATCTAACTGTGACCTCACCAAGGGGGTTGGGAGATGGATTTTGAAAGGGTCAAGCATCTAGGAAAATATTGCTTTTTATCTCTGGACTTGAGAGGGGTGAGACGTTTGTCTCTAGACTTAAAACAGGCACTTCTGGTAACATCTAGCTAAGCAAGAAATTTTAAGTATTTTTTTTGCAGGCATCTTTTTTTGTTCTGTAATTTCCCAGTTATTTTATTGACTGTAAGTTATTGATGTATATGTTCTGTGTTTGATATTTTACCTATTTTACAATTTTTAGTAAACAATATTTTCCTTGAAATTATGCCTGTGTTTTCTCAGTTTTCTTTTGCATGTGAATGCTGAACCAGTGTTTAATTCTGACATCTGTTGAGAGCTCAACCAGCTGTGTTACTATTTGGCAAAAAGGTAAGAATATACTTAGGTCTCATATTGAGTCATAAAGGTACATTTTGGGAACCTGGCTGGGTGCCACTGGGCGAAGGATTATATTGCATTTCCCTGAAGAGAACACATATCTGAGCCTGTTAACTGAGTATGCTAGCATAAGGTTCACATTTAACCCCCAGGACTCGAGGCTGGTAGGTGTTTCAGACCCAAAACAGACAGGAGGGTTACCCTGTTTGTCTCCTGTTCACACTATTGCACCTCAAGGTTGGCACTGTGCTAGCAGAGGGCCTGATCTGTGGAGAGTGTTTGTGACAGATTTGGTTGGCAGCGGTGCGATTTAAAAGTATTTGATAACATGAGCATTAACAGTCCAGTGTGTCAGATTAATACTGTACAGCTCACATGCAAAATAAGGCAGTCATTTTTTAAAAAAAAATAAATAGAACTATATAATTGTGCTGTTACAGTCCAAGTTCCTTACCTGTTTTATTTTGTTTTTGGGTGCAAGTTAGTATAGCCGTAGTTAGGGAAGAAGATGGCTTCCAACTACAGCGAACACACTGCAGACCAACTGAGGCAGTTGTGCCAAGAGAGAGGAGTCCAGCACAAGGGCCGAGCCAAAAACAGCACCTCATAGAGGCTTTTGTGGCAGCCAATGCCCAAGACCTTGAGTCATAGTCTGTGACTGGGAAGGATCAAACCTTGAACATGGAGGGGTCAGGGTCCAGTGCAGTGTCCAGATCTGGTGAGGAGGACAGCAGGATCAGTGCAAGTCAAGGGCCACAACAGCAGCAGCAGGGGAAGGTCACCACCATTCTGGAGCCAGAAGGGATTCAGCTACAGATGGAGTTGTGGAGAATGGAGCTAGAGTTTGAGAGAGAAGAGACGCAAGAGCAGCGAGCCACAGAGGAAAGAGAGTGACAGCTTCAGCAAGAGACCAAATGAGAAGAGCGTGAGTGCCAGAGGCAACATGACCTGGAGAAGCTATAGCTCCAAATACCAGCACCAGAGTAGGTAAGTGGCTTGGGTTTAACTGGAACTACAGGACTGGGTTACAAATTAAATTCTAAATTGATAGCTGAATTTAAAGAGGAGGAAGATATGGATGCTTTTTTAAATTCCTTTGAAAAGATATGTATTCAGGCAAATATTCCTAAAGAGTCCTGGAGCTTCCAGCCATCCCCCCTTCTTACTGGGAAAGCTCAGAATGCATTAGGTCAAATGGACAATGAGGACAGTAATGATTATAGTAAACTGAAAGCTACATTTTTAAAGAAATATGACTTAACCGCAGAAGTACAGAGTTAAATTCCATAAGCACAAGAGAAACCCTGACATGAGCTACGAGGAGCTAACCACTAAACAACATCAGTTTTTAAAATGTTGGTGGGAAGGAATTAAAGCAAACTCTGTAGAGAAAATTAAAAATGTCATACTTTTGGAGCAGTTTTTTTGGGCATGCCCAGCAGAACTGAAAACCTGGCTGGAGGACCGAGATCCAAATACAGTGCAAGAGGCTGCTGAACTCTCAGACCATTATGCCAGGAGAAGACCTGCTCTGAGAGGGAATGGGGCTGGCGTGGCAGTGCAGAAAGGGGAAAGTGCACCTTCAATGCAGCTAAAGCCCTCTCTGTCTCCACCGAAACCAGGCAGCTCCAGGTTACAAAGAAAAGATTTACCTGAGAAAAGAAATGAATGTTGGGTTTGCAAAGAAACTGGACATATGGCCAGGCAATGTCCAAAAAGGAAAGAGAGTACACAAAGTGGTGCTAGGAAAGAAGTGGGTTGTTTGTGTGTCCCTGAAAGCATGCCAGTAAACATGAGGGAACACATACACCCAGCCACTGTGAATGGGGTACAGACAAATGGACTAAGGAACATGGGGGCGTCCCTGACTTTGGTAAAAGGGGATTTGGCAGAGACTGATCAGCATATGCCCAATTAATTTGTGACTGAAAGGGGATTCACTGGGGAGGAGACAACACTGCCACTTGCTAGTGTTCTCCTACACTGGGTTGAGATGGGATACTCTGCAAAAGGTTGCCGTAGCAGAAAATTTGGCTGTTGATATAATTACTGGCAACAATCTCAAAAAGGGGATAGTGTGTGCAGTTACCTGAAGCCAAGTAGCAAAGGAAAATCGTAGTTCCCTGAACCCCATAGAAGCCCCTGTGGAAACCACTGGGAGGCTGGTTCCCCAGCCTGTGTCTCCTGATATGGAGGATAATGAAGGGGGTAGAAATTCCCCAGGTAGCAGCGAACAGAACAGCTATGGAGGGTTATTCTGAGGATGGAGGGGTGACCCATAGTCAGAGGGTTAGGGATGGCAGTGATCCTGA
Organism: Neoceratodus forsteri; assembly: GCA_016271365.2. Taxonomy (NCBI): domain Eukaryota; kingdom Metazoa; phylum Chordata; order Ceratodontiformes; family Ceratodontidae; genus Neoceratodus; species Neoceratodus forsteri. Next base: position 431,314,334 of record CM057450.1, on the reverse strand, counting down.
ATGCTCTGATGCTAGAACTAGGGACCCTAGTACAGAAACTGAAGGGGACCTGTCCCATGCCTTGGGAATGTGTAAGTAGTATGCAGCTGCTCAGAAAAATGACCCTAGTTTAGGGAAGCTGAGGGCTTGAGCAGACTCTGATGGAGCACATGGAGGTGACGGGAAACATAAAGTTTATTGGGACAATGGACTGACGTATACACAGGATGTAAAGACAGAGGGAGGGGTGATGGGCAGGCAGCTTGTTGTTCTCCAGGGGTACTGTGAGCAGTTGCTCAAGATTGCACACGATATTCCCATGTCTGGTCATCTGGGAATCACAAGCACTATGCAGCAATTGGCCCAGAATTGCTATTGGTCCAACTTCACCCAGCAGGTGAAGGAGTATTGCAGGTCTTGTCACCTGTGCCACGAAATAGGGAATGGTCAGAAAACCCAAGCTGCCCTAATTCTTTTACCAATAATGGAGGAACCATTCCAGAGGGTAGGAATGGATATTGTGGGGCCTGTAAATACCCCCAGCTCCTCTGGGAAGAGGTTCATCCTAACTGTGGTGGATTATGCCACCTGGTACCCAGAGGCAGTCATCCTATCCTCACTGAGGACAAACAAGGTGGCAGATGCCTTACTAGGGATTTTCTCCTGTGTTGGGTTTCCACAGGAGGTTATCACCGATCAAGGGGGTTCCTTCATGTTAGACCTGATGAAATGTTTGTTGGAGAAGTGTGGGGTGGTACAGAGATGCATGACACCTATCACCCACAAGCCAATGGTACCCTTAAGTCAATACTCCAAGCGTTTGCTGAACAGCATGGGAGGGACTTGGAGAAATACCTTCTCCACCTGTTGTTTGCTTACAGTGAGGTGTCCCAAGAGTCAACAGGGTTTTCCCCCTATGAGCTCTTATATGGACACCAGGTATGTGGGCCCCTAGACTTGATCTGGCAGGACTGGGAAGGCAAGCACTCCATACAGGGAACTCCCATAGTGGATTATGTCCTTAGGTTTAGGGAAAGGCTAAAGGAGCTTATAGGGACATCCCAGAGCAACCTGGCAGCTGCCAAACAAAAACAAAAGGTGTGGTATGACCACAGAGCAAGAGCTCATTCGTACACTGTGGGTCAAGAAGTCATAGTCCTAATCCTGGTCCGGAAAGACAAGCTGCAGGCCAAGTGGGAAGGACCGTACAAAGTAGTCAGACAGGTAAATTATGTAAATTATGTTATAGAGCTAACTTGACAGAAGACATACACAAAGAATGTGCCATGTCAACATGATGAAGCCATATGCAGATAGGGCTGACATGGTGTTTGCAGTGTGTAGTTCTGGGAAGGGAATGGACGAAGGAGACCCCCTTCTGGACTTGCTGGAAGAAAGCAAGCGGGAGACCTCTGTGGAGTCAATTAAAATGTCACCCCAGTTGACCCCGGAACAGATCCAGGAATTAAGGGAGGTTCTAGCAGACTTTGCCCTACTGCTTAGCACCAAGCCTGGATTAACCCCCTTAGCAATGCATGATGTGTAGACAGGGACAAAGGTGCCCAAATGGTGAACAGCATATTGGGTGTCAGAGGCTGTCCAAAAGAACAATAGGAGAGAGGGGGAAGGAATGTTGGATTTAGGGGTAATTCAGAAATCCCACAATCCATGGGACTCACCCGTGGTCCTTGTTCCCAAGCCAGAAGGCTCTACTCATTTTTGTGTTGACTAGCATGGACTCAGTGCAGTCACAGAGTCAGACGCTCATCCAGTGCCACCAACGGACAAACTCCTAGACAAGTTGGGAGGGAAAACATACCTTACAACTATTGACCTGACAAAGGGGTATTGACAGGGAGAGTTAACTGCCAGAGCTAGGGAGAGGTCAACCTATATCACTCTGATAGGGTTATTTGAATTTAAAGTAATGCCTTTCGGAATGAAGAACGCCCCGGCCACTTTCCAAAGGTTGGTGAACAAGATGTTAAATAGTGCTGAGGAGTACGCTGTGGCATTCCTGGATGACACTGCCATCTTTAGTGCCAGCTGGGAGGAACACCTCTCCCACCTTAGGGAAGTGCTGGCAGGATACAGGTGGCCATGGTTGAGGTGGCATACCTCAGACACATTGTAGGCCAGGGACAGCTCCATCCTAAACAAGTGAAAATAGATGCAATCAAGGCATGGCCCAGACTAGAAACACAGAAGCAGGTCATGAGTTTTTTAGGGACAGCAGGGTACTATAGGGAATTTGTACCCCATTACAGTGCCCTGGCCACTCCACTATCTGGCCTGTTAAAGAAAAGGATGCCTAAGAAAATTACCTGGGAACCAGCCTGTGAACAAGCCCTTACCAGACTGAAGGAGGCACTGTGCAGTGCTCCTGTATTGACAAGTTCAGACTATAGCAGACACTTTGTAGTCCAGACTGATGCCTCAGATGTGGGTATTGGGGTAGTGCTGAGCCAGACATCCAACCAAGGGAAAGATCACCCCATTGTGTACCTAAGTAAAAAAGTACTTCCCAGGCAGCAGGCTTACTCTACTGTGGAAAAAGAATGTCTTGCCATGGTGTGGGCACTAAAGACGTTAGAGCCATAGCTATACGGGCAACATTTTGAGGTACAAACTGACCACAACCCCCTGGTTTGGCTGGCACAAATGGATAAAATAAATGGTAGACTGTTACAATGGAGCCTTGCCTTGCAAGGGTATGACATGACTGTCTCACTCAGGGCAGAGGCAGCAAATAAAAATGCAGATGGACTTTTGTGTCAATTTGAGCTATAAACTAACCTTGGGGAACTCATCCCATTGCAGGGGATAGAGCCCCCAAATTCAGTATAGGAGGGGAGGACTGTGATGCACTGCCTGTGTTTTCTCAGTTTTCTTTTGCATGTGAATGCTGAACTAGTGTTTAATTCTGACATCTGTTGAGAGCTCAACCAGTTGTGTTACTATTTGGCAAAAAGGTAAGAATATACCTAGGTCTCATATTGAGTCATAAGGGTACATTTTGGGAACCTGGCTGGGTGCCACTGGACGAAGGATTATGTTGCATTTCCCCAAAGAGAATATATGTCTGATCCTGTTAACTGGGTATGCTAGCATAAAGTTCACATTTAACCCCCAGGACTTGAGGCTGGTAGGTGATTTGGACCCAAAACAGACAGGAGGGCTACCCTGTTTGTCTTCTGTTCACACTATTGCACTTTGAGGTTGGCACTGTGGGAACAGAGGACCTAACATGCTGAGCACATTTATGACACTGATAAAGTTTCAAATTACTGGCTGATTGCTCTGTTACCAGTCTTGTCGAACGTTTTGGCAAAACAGATCCACAAACAGCTCTATGGTTATTTAGAACAACAAAATATGCTGAGTGAAGCCCAGTATGGATTTAGGATGGGAAGGCCCATGGACACTGCCCTAGTGGATTTCCATAACTTAGTAACAACTTCCCTGGATTTGGGCAGGAATACTGGAGCAGTGTTCATGGACCTTAGCAAGGCTTTCAATCTTATTGACCATGGCACACTTTTGACAAGACTATACATGAGTGGTGTTAATGAACAACCCTTAGAATGGTTTCACTCATATCTTTCTAACAGGCAGCAATGTGTAGCATGTGGGGGCTCAGTGTCTGGCCTTGGGGAGGTGAGGAGGGGGGTTCCTCAGGGTTCGATACTGGGACCCCTAATGTTTAATGTATATGTTAAGATATAGCAAGAAGTGTTGTTCACAGTAGTGTGAGATTATACGCTGATGATATGGTATTGGTGGTCTCAGCAGAGAATCAAGTTATTTTAGAAAAAGCTGTTTAGGAATATGTCTATCTCTTAGAAAAATTGTTCGAGCATTCAAACTTATTAAATGCAAAAAGACACAAAGCATGTTATTCACTGTAGCTACACAGACCAGACAGGCCCCAGAATTAAACATCTCTTTGATAGATGGGACCAAAATAGCTGATGTTAAATCATATAAATATCTAGGGGTGCAGGTTGATAGTAGACTTACATATTCCGAACATATAAGAATACAAATTAAAAAAGTGAATCAAAAATTAGGGGCTCTGAGAAGAGCCTCAGCAAGCTTATCAACAGAGGTAAGGGGACAGTTGATGGGTGACCTGTTGTTGCCCAACTTGGAGTATGGATCATATCTTTACATGAATTCTTCAATGGGTGACTCAAAAAAGATCAATCAGACGTATTATAGGCTGTCTAAATTTGCTACAAAAAGTAAATATGGGGTGCACCATTGTAAAACTTATGCCATGTTAGATTGTTTACAACCCGCACAGAAAAGAAATATTTATGGCTAACTTGGTGCCACAAATTAATAAGTCTATCTGACAACCGTCCACTAGGTAAAATGGTGATGTTAAAATCACCAAATGAAGCAAAATATAAATTGAGACTAAACAGCCTGAAAATCCCAACTCCAAAGGCACACAGCAGGATGGGGTAGGTTACTTTGCAGATGAATGTAGCCAGATCCTAGAATTCTTTGCCTAATGAACTGAAAATTGTACAATTTACTGATGTTTTTAAACAAAAACTGAAAAGCTTCTTGCATCAAAAATGCATCTGTTTTTAGTTTAGTAGTTTTTTTATATTTCTTTTTTCCCCACCTACTACGCTCTAGAGCCACACCTTTAGAAGTCGCCCATTCAGCTTGTCCCTACCAGTGCCTTAGCTGACAGCCCTGATCTCTCATCCCTCAATCCAGCCTCACAAACCCCCCTCCATGTGGGGCAGGGTAGGGAACAACCCCCGAATCTTGCAGTCATAGTCAGGGTCCAAGACTGCAGGCAGGCACTGGTACATTGGGACCCAGCTTGGTGCTCTGTCTGCTTGGCTCTGGTGGGGGATTTTTCCCATGTTCTGAGGGACGTTGCATGCTCTTGTATCAAGGCATGCATGCAGATGCCCGCAACATCCCTCTCCCTCCTTCCACTAAGGAGCTGCCCCGGAGCTGACTGGTCCCAGGCCTATGCCCCTGACCAATCATGCCCCAGTAACTCCAGCTTGCTGTTACACCCCCAGCCTCCACCAGGGGTCACTGCTTACCAGACTAGATGGCCCTCCTCCCCCAGAGAAGGCAAGCTGTCATAGGACGCTCAAGCCTTTCTTTCCCCGGCCAACCCCTGGTGGCCCGAGTTCGCTCCTGAACCAGGGTTGCCAGCATGGTGCGAGGTGTGGCATCTAGCACCTTAACCCTCAGCATCACCGGGCTGGCTTAGTTTAGTAGGTGTTTTATATGGTAACATACTGTGTTATTTAGGAATGAATTACTTTTTTTTCCTTTTCTATGTGCTGTTGTAAGTGTAAATGCATGTATGTATATGTAATTAAATTGTGTAAAGTAAATTGCTGTGATACACCAAACAGGACATTGTTGTAAATAGGAATGAAAATCCTAACAATAAATCCTGTATAAAAATAAAGTGTTATCAATAAAGTGCGAAGCACATCAGTGCTCTCAATCTCATCAAGGGTTACTGGCAAATTCTCCTAGCCAAAGAATCCAGAGACAAAACTGCATTTGCCATTCCTACTGGATTATATCAGTTCACCACCATGTGTTTGGTTTACATGGTGCACCTGCTACATTCTAGCAGAACATGGATGTCATTTTAGTTACTCACACTGGTTATTGTGCTGCATAATTGGATGATGTCATGGTGTACAGTCTAGACTGTAAAAGCCACCTGGAACACCTACGAGCAGTTATCCAATCTATCAAAAATGCAGGTCTGACAATTAATCCTACCAAATGTGCACTGGGCGTGAAGGAACCTAGGTGTTTGGGATATGTTTTGGAAAATGGAGAAATAAAGCCAGCAATTTCTAAGATAGAAGCTGAAGTTAATAGTCCTATCCCTAAAACAAAGGAACATGTCAGGTCATTTTTAGGGCTGACTAGTTACTATTGGAGATATGTTTCTAAACGTTGTCCAGTTAGCTACTCCTCTCACTGAAACATAGACTTTGATGGCAGATAAGGACCACTTAGCCCACCCAGTCTGCCCATGTCCATACCTATTGGATAAGCTGCAGATCCTAGTTAACCAACAGCCTACTTCCTCCTGTCCCCCACTATAACTGCTTTATGTCTGTCCCATGCATGCTTAAATTCCCCCACAGTTTTTCACCCCACAGCCTCCTCAGGGAAGCCATTCCATGGATCCACCACCCTCTCCATGAAAAAATACTTCCTCGCATTGCCCCTGAACCATCCTCCCTCTATCTTCAAATTGTGCCCCCTTATTCTTGCACATCTCTTTTTCTGAAAGATGCAACCCTCTTGGACTCTGTTGATTCCCTTGAGGTACTTGAAAGTTTCTATCATGTCCCCCTCTCCCTCATTTCCTCGAGGATATACATATTAAGCTTCTCTAGTCTCTCTTCATATGGTTTCTTGTGTAGACCCTGCACCATTTTAGTTGCCCTCCTCTGGACTGCCTCCATCCTGTCTATGTCCTTGCAGAGATGGGGTCTCCAGAATTACATGCAGTACTCCAGATGGGGTCTCACCAACTGTCTTTACAGAGGGATAACAACTTCCTGGTTTCTACTGGCGGTGTCAGGCCCCATTGCCTTGTCCACCTTCAGTTTTAGGAGTTCTTTCAGGACCCTTTTTTTGTAAATGGACTGGTACACTGAACTCACAAAGAAATTGTACCCAAATAATGTGAAATGGACTGCAGAGTGATGAAACTTTGTTTCAGGCCATCAAGTCTTCATTATGTTCAGCCCCTGTTTTACGAAGCCCAGACTTTTGAGAATCAATTTTTGTTACAGACAGATGCATCAGTGGGAGGCCTAGGTGCAGTCTTGAGTCAAAATATAAATGGGAAGGAAAATCCCATTCTATATACCAGTAGGAAGATGCACAACAGAGAGAAAAGGTACTCCACCTTTGAAAAGAAATGCCTTGCAGCAAAGTGTTCCATGGTGTCCCTTATGATTTATTTGCTAGAAGCTGACTTTGCACTTATAACAGATCACAGACTTCTCTGTTGGATGAACCAAATGAAGGAGAAATATTCCATAATCACAAGGTGGTACCTGGCACCACAGCCATTAAATTCTAAGAGATACACAAATCTGGAAAAGAAAATGTCAGTGCTAATTTACAGTCAAGATATGGACCAGGAACTGAGAATTCTGAAGGCTGAAAAAAAAATGTGTGAGTTTAAACTTCACTGTTTACTGTACTGGTTGTTATGGAAAAAGGATACTACATGCGCACAGAACTGTAAACATGAGGCAATGTTGGAAGAGACTTGAACATTTTAGAAACCTGTTTTTTTAAAAACAGGTTCCTTCTTAAAGAGGAGGGTATGTGACAGGGATCCCCTGGTTTGAAAATGTATATAGTTATATTATTCAGATGATTGCAAAAAGCTATTTCGAACTTAATGGGTTGACTTTGAGATGCAGTTTGACCTCCACAAATTATTTTGCAGAGTTGTCAGCAGTAGTTTAGTTTTAAGACACAATATTCTATTTTGTTCACCTGTAGGAAAGAAACTGATGAGACCTCTGATATATTTTGTGTGAAAATAGGATATCTCTTAACAAACTCAGGATGTAGAAATGAATTGCCAGGCAAGGACTTCTTATAAAAAGAGCAATCATTTGTTAGAGAGAGAGAGACAGAGAGAAAAACTACAATTTTGAATTAGAGATAAACGCAAAGGAAGAACTTTGTTCTGTTTGAACTACCTGTGTTAAAAAAAATGCTGCATGATTTTTATTTTTATTCTATTGTTATTAAGAATAATAAAATCCTACTTGTGAATTGTATAACTACTCATGGTTTTCCTATGCTTCCTGACCTATGCCCCAAGACAGCTTTTTCTACTGAGATTTATTTTGCAATTTGTTTAAGCAGGGCAACCTTACTGAAATTGCAGCCCCAGTTTCTGTCTGTTTTTACATCTATAACAATTAAAGCACAGAGAGGTCAAGTGACTTTCTCAAGGTCACAAATGCTGCAAGTGGCTGCAGTCTCCTGGTTTGTAATTCACTGCTCTAACCTTTAGGTCCCACAGCCTCCACCAGTGCATACTAGTGCACCTTAACTGAGCTTTACTGAATTGTGGGTATATGCATTACTTTTGTTCATACTATTTACTATGTATCAGTAGTACTGAGAAATAATTTTAATGTGCTGATACAGGCCAGGTCTATCTGTATCAATATAACATGTTCCTGAAAAACATGTATACCAATACTAATTTTTGTGCTTTTTAAAATATAGTATCAGTGTTACTTTTTAACATTGATACTGGTAAATGTTGACTATTTTCATGTACATTACTGGTGTTTATAAGAGATACTTAACAGAGACCTGTGGAATACATGATTTATTTTCACTAGAGCTGTTTGACCTTGGGTAAACACACGAGTGGCATAAGCCATGAGTGATGTGCACAAGGTCAAACAGATCATGTGAAAATAAATCCTTTTAAGCAATAGGGATCCTTTAGGATAGTGCAGGGAGGTTTGTATTAAATTGTTTATGTAATTTTTATTGTGAACTTACATGGACATTTTGTGCTTTTCCCAGTTTAGCTCCTCTTAACAGAGTGGTTGTCATGGATAATCAAGCTTTACATTACGGCCAGTACATAATGAAAAGTGTAATGCACAATTCTTTTATTTTGCTTTGTGTGTGTGTGTGGGGAGGAGGATTTGTTCATCAAAAAGTGAATAAAATTTAATTTTCTGCCATTTTTTGCTGATTATAAAAAATTAAAAAGGTATCTATAAATGAAACACCTCTCATTTTGTAGATAGTTTTGTGCTGAACAACTTTTGTGCTCAAAGTACCATGCTATCATTTTTCATTTTAAAGTTATTTACATTTGTTTGATGAAAAAGTGCAAAAAAAAGAATGTTCTGCAGTTATTTGCTGATTACAAAAATACTAAAAGGCATCTATAAATGAAACACCACTCATTTTGTATATATTTTTGAGCTGAACAACTTTTGTGCTCATAGTGCCATGTTATTTTTCGTTCTAAAGTTAATTGCATTTGAATATGGTTAGTGTGGATAAATCGTCTGATCACATCACAACTATATGTATAATTGGCTGAAGACATCACAACTGTGAGTATAAATACATTTATGTACACAGTGACTCAGATACTTGGATTTATCCCACTCTGTTTATGCAGAAGCCTGTTACATAAAAATCAATATAGTAGTAATATATAGTACAGCATTCTATGTATTGATACTAAAATAGTGAGACAGTTTAAAAAGAATATTTTTAGAAATGTTTGTTTTAATTCTAAATATTTCTGGTTGTACTATAGCCAGTGTTTTGAGGGACTGTGCTGGTCTGAACCTTCTAAATCTTATTCTGAAACCCTATATGGCATCACAAAAATTTCACTTTTTACTCTATTATAGATCAAGGAAGCACTCCTGACCAATCAGAGTGCTGCTTTCCTCTGTGTCTGAGACACTCTTATTCTATGAAGAGCATCTCAAGCATATGCCCTGGAAATGGGCACTTTTCAGGACAGTTTAAAAAAAATCACTGATCGCGCTCAATTAGTAATAAAGTAATATGTCCCCCATCACCACTCATCACTGGATGAGAGTGTTTTCATCTGCATTCAGCTCAAGCCAAAACAGCTCAGCTTCACTGTTCTCTCTGGAGCAGAACATGTGCAAAATCACTCCTTCCCAGCAAGAAGCGGCAATGGGGGACATATTAGTATATAGTAAACTTTACGCTACCTGCTTCTCACAAGCTTTGGCTGCAAAATCTGTGGAAGATAAGTAAGTGATAACACCCCACAAGGCAGACATTTACAGTACTAGAGAATTAATGCATGCTCAGGATGCATTGTAAGGCACAAGACCTTCAGCTTCATGCCGTTCATGCACATAGGCACAAGTCTATTCTGTAGGGAAGGAAGAAAGGAAAGAAGGAAGGAAGGAAGGAAGGAAGAAAGAAAGAAAGAAAGAAAGAAAGAAAGAAAGAAAGAAAGAAAGAAAGAAAGAAAGAAAGAAAGAAAGAAAGAAAGAAAGAAAACACACCAGTTGGGTGCTCCATTTATTTTTCATGTCTTGACTTTATGTCTGGACAGAAGCATCTCTTGGGGCAAATTGTGTGCGGTTCTTTGTTATTTTCAAAAAATTTATTCTGTGTATACACATGCTATGGAGTGGGTTAGTGTGCTTATAAAATGGGGCAAGTGTGTTGGAGTACCGTGCAAGAATAATTGATTTAAATGTGTATACACTGCATAAATGTATACAGATTCACTAGGCCTGAAAAAATAGTCTTTGTAACTGGATGGCTGGTGCAACCCCCAACCCAACTGTCTGTAACAGCACTAAGTGTTCCTAGTCTGAAATAGAGAACCCTCCACTCCCACCCATGTTAGCACTACAATCCACCCCATCTATCAGTTAAAGCTGCCAGTCATGGCGTGGTGGTGCTGAGGGTTGAAGCGTTGGATGCCTCACCTTGTGCCACACCAGCGACCAAGGTTCAGGAATGAGCCTGGGTCATTCGGAATTGGTGGGGGGGGGAGGCCAGGAGCTGGACTGAGCAGTTGCTAAGCAGCTCTCCTCTCCCTGGGAACAGGCCCAGTCACTTTCACTGCAGGGCTACCCACAGGTGGAGGCCCATGGGTAGTGCAGATGAGAGTGGACAGAATAGGGAGGGGGCCATGTGTGCGCATGTCTCCACCCATGCCCAAGCAACTGCAGTAAGGAGAGGGGAGAAATGTGGAAAAATTGAGCTGGCAGGCTCCATGATGGCCCGACAGCACCCACACCAGACCCCCAGAGTGTAGATGCTGGCTCGGGGAGTTAATGCTCTCACCCCGGCCCTACCACGGGAGGGGGCACACCTGGAGACTTTAAAGGAGGGACTGGTGCCGAGCGCTGGAACTAGAGAGAGGTGAGCCCTCCAAGGAGGGGCTGGAGCCACCTGCTAGCCCTGTAGGGAAGGAGGAAAAATAATCTGTATAGAAAAAGAAAAAAAATGCTGCCAGTCATTGCACAGATTTTGTGACAGTCCCTTGTGACTGAGCAGAAGGTCACACATTATTCTGACACCATTCAGCGCTTCTCTTACATTATTTTCCCCATTTGGCTCTACTCATTCTGTGTCACAGAGGACATTTGCATGAGAAATGAATCTGTGCCCCTTAGATTGCAACAAAGCCCTCTGCTTTTCAGTTTGCTGGAGTCATAATCCATCATTTGTGGCATTAGAATATGTTCCACAACATCAGACTGTGATGTAACAAACAACACTAAGTATCAATTCAGAAATTATGGAGAACAGATAAGATCTATTGGAAACACCATTCTATTTTCATGCAGATGTTCCTAGTAATAAAGAATGACTGGAAATTAATGAAATATAATTTATTTATTTACCAGGAAAGACATACTGAGCTGGTACCAGCTCATCTTCAGATGTGTCCTGGGAGAGGAGCAAAGGTAGGAACAGAGGAACACTAAGAACAATAAATATGCATACTACAAATAGATAAAAAAAAACATTGTAAATAACAATTATGCAATGACATGGATCCTGTGAAAGTAAAATACACGCTACAGTACATTCCAATAAAATTCTGGATGATAACAAGTGCAATGTGCAGAAGGCAAATTGAGTTCACAGAGGGAACAATGGCTGTGGGAAGTGGAGGGTGGACAAAGCAACTGCAATAGTGTGAGTGCAGGGTATAGGGGATGCAGGGGTTGGAGAGCTGTGGGCAGCAGCCCAGGGTCTAATATCAGGGGGATTTGCAGGATTCTGTCTTAATATTGCAATTTAAAACATTTTATTGTATCTGAAAACATTTTCCTGGATACTGGAAGATCTTTTAAAAGCAGAACACTTGAGTATGACAGACAGTGGCTCTTAAATACAACATTTATGCCATATGAGAAATGTGCCTTTCAAAACAAGGCCCATGATATCAATGTTACAAAGTATTCTACTCTCATTTGGATGATAAAGATTTGATTTTATGCAGTGCCTTTCATTCAAACTGTATCCAAAAGTGCTTCACCATCCAGGAGAGGGTTGGAAGAGAATACTGTTACCAGCAGGTGCACAAAGAGAGTCAAAAAACACAGAAGTAAACTAGAGTGAAAGTACAAGGTTAAGCACTGGTTCAATAGTGGTCTGCCCAGGGTGAAATAGGTTAGCAGTGGTAGTGACTAACATCTGGGTCTACAGATTCAGAGCTCTTTACTCTGACAGGGTCAATCTCAAAGCCTTTTTCAAAGCAATAACTTATATAAATACTGGTATTTCAAAGTCTGTATGCAATGTGTATGTAGCAATTGCTGAGTGTGCTAATACTGTACCATACAAACAGCCCCAGTGCCTTGGAACCTGTGTTGTGCTAACAATAGCACATGATAGGGTGTGTATTGTGCAAGAATGCTGCATGCCCCAGGTGCATTGTGGGGTATGAGGCCACAGGATGAATGCCTTCCACCACCCAGGAAGTGCAGTGATCTACCACAACACACACCCTGGAGTGTGTAACCGCATTTGTACAATCGCCTTCTTTTTTATTTTTTTATAATTTAGTAATTATAGTAGTCATGAATAAATATGTAAAAACTGTAAAACATTACAAGAAATACTACTCAATTAGTCCCTCCACCTGCTGGAATTGCTTTGCATTTACAGCTTTGCTTGAGGACATTTGTCCTAAGAAGGCTGCAGTACTTGTAGTTTATGTAGCTTTTTGCAGCAACCCCCTCCCAACAAAATGCTTCCAGGGTAATTAGTAAAGCTGAGATGACTTGGATGGAGATATTGTAGAGTAAAGGTATGATTTTTTTTCATTAAAAGCTGTTTCAGTGGACTGGAGCACTTGCACAGCGCTTATAGTGGTTGTGAAAGTGAAAGTGTGAGCGCGATCCACTCGCATGTTTCTGAGTCCCAAAAACACTTTTAAATTCAGATTAAGTAATTGTGTTAGGAACTATTAGAGCTGTCTAGGTGTTTTTGAGAACTGGAGCACTTCTACAGTGCTTGTAGTGGTTCTGAAAGTAATAGAGCAAGTGCAATCATGCTCGCATCTTTCAAATGGTTAGAAAAGGAAATCATTTTAAACAAAAACTGATTCTAATAGAAAGTATGACACAGATCACTGAAAAACAGTGCAGTCAGCCTAGCACTAACTAATAGTGCTGCTGGCTTATGAACTGAGTGTAAGAGCAAGGGGGCAGAAATTGTTTGCGGTAGGAAAAAAAAATGACTGCCAGTTTATTGTCTGTTATGAGCTGGCAAATGGATATCTAAAGAGGCTTCATACCAGGCTGACAGTGTGGTGAGTAATATTTCTGCACAGTCATGTGACCGACTGGTATTAGCCAATGAAAGTATTAGATTGTTTCTTGCCATTGTATAATAAGCTATGAAATTTTCATCAGTATGCTATCGATAACTCCCAAACACTTCTGAAAAGTGCCATGGGATCTTTAGCTTCCACCTGGGCAGCAGCAAGAGATGGGCAGAAAGGACCTCAGTTGAGCATCTCATTTGGAGCAATAAAGCAACACATAATAAGGAAGCTCCTATAGATATTAAAAGAATGAAAATACTGGAAAAATTTTACAGTTGCAACGTAAATGGTCACCTGGCCCTGATGCCTTATCCACTGACTTACCAAAAGTGATCAATATCAAAATTATGGATCACACGTGTCTAATATAGTATAATATGACAGTGATTTTGCTAATAGTAACACCTACTGGCTGAGACCTTAGCCAATGAGGTTTTACTATAGTATTACCAAAAATGTCTTTATTTGGGTTGCTTGAACTACCCAAAATCCAATCTGAGCTAGGGTAGTCACATATTAGGAAGATAATCTGTATCTCAGTCTGACATCCAATCCTAGCAATGGATAGCATTTGATTAGAATACAGGTATCATAACATCCAACTATCTTAATTATACTAATCTAGTTACCCCCATCCTATAATTAAATTTTGGCCCCCACCCAAACCATCCTGGCAGCCACCTCCCTCCTCCCCCAAGCCCAATGCATCCATTAATTGTCATTCTCATGCCTCTCCTGTAAATGCCACTATTTAGCCAAAATCATTAACCAAGTCCCCCGACCCTCAATACAGTGGACCCCCCACCCAATGCACCCAGTAGCACCCACCTCCCACCTCCCGAAAAATGCTTACTGCATCTATTTTTTTTTACTTTCTTTGTGCCTCCTACTCACTAGTCTCCTGGCCTCTCTCTAGCTTGGTCTCTCAGGTACTGCCTTTCTCCCGCACACCTGAAGCCCCCCCAACAAACTCCTGGTTTGGGTGCATCTTCACTCTGTCTCCTCTGGCCACCAAACCCCCCTGGAGCAGGACCACTGACTCCTATTGTTACTCTATCTAGAATCTAGAAGAGTGACCAGGAAGTGGACAAAGAACCAGTCGCCGGCCAGCAGGACCCAATGCTGTACATGGGGGCCATCCCACTGGATCCACTTTTGCCTGCCAGGTGACCAGGGCTTTTCCGCTTTTCTGCCCCCCCCAGGTTCTGCAGTGCAGTGCATACAAGTGTGAGATGTGCGTGTTCCTGTGCACGTTCACAGGAGTGCCACCACAGCCAATCCCCTTACTAGAGATCCCAACTGTTGGTGAACCCCCAGTTTCTACTGGGGGACGCCAGACAGCAGGATCTGCTACCCCCTCCTCCCAGAAAAGCATAGTTATCCTCCTGATGCTCAATCCTTTCCTTCCTTACCAAACCCTGATGACCCAAGTCTGGTATCAAACCCAGGCTGTCAGCATGGCACTAAGTAAGGCATCCAGCACCTCATCCCTGTGTGCCATTGGGCTGGCTACCTACTGCATCTATTAATTGTCTGACTGTCTTCAGTCCTCACCTCTCCCCACCAGTGCAAGTTATGGCTCTTCAATAATAAAGTTTAACAAAGGACTGGTCATTAATGCCACTGCTGCACTCAGTCAAAAATCATCACCTGAAACACTGGAGCCTGATGATGGAGCCAAATACCAGCGGAGAGAGATGGCATGAACAAAATGTAAAAATAAAATATGTTATCTGATAGAACATTCTCAAGCACTGCATCCTGGGAGTCCTGCCTGGGTTTAAATGAAAGATATAACTGAGTATTCTATGCATATCATTCAAAATCCAAGGTATACTTCCAGATAACCTCTATGGATGGAAGTGAAAACACTGCAATCAACAAGGGAGACAAAATACAGCCCTCATGAGGGGAAGATCTAAAATTCCCCAAATCAAAGACTGGTTATGATTGTGAAGAATAGACCAGAACCAGCAAAGCACCATACAAGCCATGCCATCAATACTCTTCATATGCTTCAGAAGCTCCAAGCATTCTACGGTGTCAGAAGCTGTCAAAAACTGAGAACAAATGCAGATGAACCACAAAACAAATTCTCCACGGTTCCCCATGAAGAGGAGATTATTCAAAAAAATTTGGGCCTTTTGAAGGGGCACAGAGACCCATATCGCACCACCCATCCTTTACCCCTCATACTTCCTCTAGGCACCCCACATTTACCCTTCCTTTTCCATCTCATCTTCTGGGTAATCACAAAATCTTTACATTTCTTCACTACCCTCTCAGGGATTCAAGTGGTGGAGGTCCTTAATAGGGCACAGCTACCTTAGCTACCTAAGCTCACTGGGAGTGTAGGTCAGTATCACATCAACCTTACATATCTTATAAAATAATTGCAAACTTATGTGTACTCCAATAATACAAAGCATCATTGGAAGCATTTGTAAACCACCATGAAAGAATTTAGCCTGGTTCTGCTTTAAGCAAGAGTGCGTGGTGCTGAATAGCCTCTCACACAATCTGCAAAGGTTGAAAACAAAAGAAAATACTTGTGTTGCATCCTTCTCAAGACTCATCAGTGTCATTTTGTCTTTCTTTGATACTGGCTTTATTGTCAATGTACATCCCAACTAACCCTCACATTAGTACTTTTGTGCTGAGGTTCTTTGTCTTTTATAAAATGAATCCATATCCTACACTCATACCACTCTCACACAGAAGCAAAAAAAGAATCTAACAAAGTTAAGATAAATGATAAAAAAACAAATGAACCACTCCCAAATCACTCAAAAATAATAAATTCAACATAAACAAAAACTAAAATAAACTAAAATAAAAAGTCCACTGATAGAGTTTATCAGGTCCAACTGAAACCTGGTTCAATGACAATCATGTTTGGGACATGGCAATACCTGGCTCCAAACTATACCGAAGAAAAAGAATGGGCAAATGGGGTGGGGGGGGGGCAGCAATGTACGTTAAGAAGCAAATAAATTCAACAATGACTCAAGGAACCATGGTGGACACAGAGACACTATGGATCACCCTAGAGATGAGAAATGGGGAAGCTATATGAATGGGGGTGATTTATAGGCCACCCACGCAAAGGGAAGAAAGTGACAAAGAATTAGTGAAAGCAATCCTCAGATTGGCTGGTAAAGTGGAGGTGATCCTGCTTGGGGATTTCAACCTCCCAGCTGTCAACTAGAGGTCATGGATGGCAGCATCTGTAAGGAGCAGGAACTTCTTGGCAGCCCTGCAGGAGGCAGGCCTTGGACAGCTAGTAAAGCAACCCACAAGGGGTGAGGCTGTTCTATACCTGGTACTCACGAATAGTGATAAAGGTATGGATGTGGATGTGGGGAGCCACCTGAGATGCAGCGACCACAAAATGGTGCGGTTCAAGGTAAATACGGCGGAAGACAAAAGTAAATTAGGGTTCTGGATTTCAAAAAAAGCTGACTTCCCACAAATGAGGGAATACATTAAGGGGAGTCTAAAACATGGGTTGGGTGCAGGAGTTGAGACATGTTGGACTAAAATAAAAAAGGAAATATCAAAGGTCACGAGTATGTGTGTCAAACATGTTAGCAAATCCAAGAAAAGGAGAAACCCACTGTGGTTCTCCAGGGAGGTCTCCAAAAAGATCAAGGATAAGAAGAGAGCAATTACTAAGTATCAGCAAACTAAATCTGAAAAGTACCTGGAAACTTATAGAGAGAGGCTAAGGGAAGCGGGCACAACAATCAAGGTAGCAAAGGCATGGATGAAGCAAGAATAGCGCAGGGTGTCAAGAAGGGGAAACAAGACCTTCTTTAGGTATATCTAGGAAAAAAGAAGAACAAGGGGGGTCATCAGGCTGGAAAAATGGAGGGAGGTCATGTCAAGGGGACAGGAAAAAGGAGGAGGTCCTCAATGAGTACTTCTGTGCAGTATTCACAGTAGAAAAAGAGGATGCAGGTCCAACACTGCGCAAGAGGTATCCCATCACTGGTGAAGTGAACACCAGTCCTTTCTCAGAAAAAAAGAGTACTGGAAGAGCTCAGCAAATTGAAAGTGTCCAAGGCTATGGGCCCTGACAGCATCCAGCCAAGAATACTAAAGGAGCTGAGAAATGAGCTAATGAAACCTCTGGTAAAGATTTTTAACATGTCCCTTGAGAGTGGGGTGGTCCCAGAGGACTGGAGAAGGGCAAACATGGTCCTTATTCACAAGATTGGGAGTTAAGAGGTGGCAGAAAAATACCGCCCGGTCAGCTTGAGCTCAGTAGTGAGCAAGTTAATGGCATCCCTTCTTAAGGGGAAGATCTTAGAATTCCTTGAAACTAGCGGTTAGCAGGACCCAAGACAACATGGCTTCACTATAGGCAGATCTTGCCAAACAAACTTGGTGGAGTTTTTTGACATGGTGACCAGAGTGGTGGACCCGGGGGGGGTGGACATAGTTTAGCTTGACTTCAGCAAGGCTTTTAATTCCGTACCTCACAGGAGGTTGATCAGCAAGCTGGAGAACCTGAGAGTGGGAAAGAAGATAGTGAAATGGGTGAGAAATTATTTATATGGTAGAACACAGAGAGTAGTCATAAATGGCAGCTTATCAGAGGAAAAGGAGGTGACTAGTGGAGTACCTCTGGGGTCTGTATTGAGCCCAATAGTATTCAATGCCTTCATCAATGACATTGCAGAATGGTTAAAGGGGAAGGTGTGTTTGTTTGTTTGCAGACAATACAAAGATCTGCAACAGAGTAGACTCTGATGAGGGGGATAAATCAAATAAAGGAGGACTTCAGAAATCCAGAGAAATTGTCATAAGACTGGCAGCTAAAATTCAGTTCAAAGAAGTGTAAAGTCATACACATTGGGAGAAGAAACCCTGGAGTGCAGTACTTCATGGGGGGAGAAAAGTTGTCTGCCTTAGAGCAGGAGAGGAACCTAGGGGTCATTATATCCAGGGTCTTGAAGGGAAATAGGCAATAAAAAAAGCTGCATTGAGGACAAGTGGCATGCTGGGGTGCATAAGCAGAGGCATCACCAGTAGAAGGAGGGAGATCATATTGCCACTGTATAGGACCTTGGTAAGGCGTATCTGAAGTTTTGTGTCCCGTTCTGGAGGCCACACCATAGAAAGGACGTAAACAGACTAGAGACAGTCCAGCAGAAAATGACAAAGAATGATCAAGGGGCTGCATGAGAAACCATAAGAAGAGAGGCTGAAGGAGCTTAACATATACTTCCTCGAATAACAAAGGGAAAGAGGGGACATGACAGAAATCTTTAAGTACCTCAGAGGTATTAACAAAATGCAGAGACATAACCTTTTCCAGATCAAAAATAATAGCAAGATGAGAGGGCACAGCATGAGACTAAAGGGGGGAAGTTCAGGGGTAACACAAGGAGGTCTTCTTTATAGAGAGGTTGGTGGATGCATGGAACAGCCTCCCCCAGGAGGTGGTTGAAGCCACAATGATCAGTGCTTTCAAGAGAGCATGGGATAAACACAAAGGTATCCTAACTCCTGCAGAGTAAGGGGGGGGGGTAGTTTATTGGGCAGACTAGATGGATCAGGTGATCACCATCTGCTGACACTTTTTCTATGTTTCTGTGTTTCTATGCAACATATGAATGAAACCAAATCACTCTGCTCCCACCAGAGTGGCTTGACATCAACAGAGTCAGTTTCATTAAGTCCAGAGTAAAAGTTATGAATGTACTAAACTTCCTTCTAGATTTGTAGATAAAGCAACATCAGGTGACCCTATGGATTCTGATGAAACCCTACCAATTACCCACATCTTTAACCATCCCTTATCACTGAGTCTATCCCTGAACTATGGAAGGTTGCCTGGGTTGTACTAGTTGTTAAGCAAGGCGATCCAAAAAGCCTTGAAAACTACAGACCTATAGCTATCCTATCTGCTATTAGCAAGTTATTAGAGAAAGTGGTAGCGTCCCAACTTACAGATTATATTCAGAGTCATGAACTACTATCTTTTTTTTTTTTTCCCCGATTGTTTAACCAGGTGAGACACACTAAGCTGAAAGCTTGTCTACAGGTGCAACCTAGAAGCACAGGAAAGTTAAGTGACTTGATCACGGTCACACAGTATTCAAGTGGGGGATGTGGGATTCAAACCCAGGTCTCCAGATTTGCAGCTCAGAGCCTTAAACCACTGCACTATACTGCCTTATATCTTTGGTACAACATGGCTTCCATATGAGTTACAGTACTTCCACTGCACTTGCCAAGGTCACATCAGAAATCAGGACTGCCACAGACCCTGGTAAAATGACAGGAGTGATCTTTGTAGATCTCTCAAAGGCCTTTGATTTGGCTGACCATACTCTCCTGAGTTCAAAGTTTTGGTCTTCTGGCCTGTCAGCCCCTGCTTTGGCCTGGTTTATAAACTACCTACAGGGAAGGCATCAACTTGTCAAGCTTAATAGGATTTTCTCTGAGCCCATTTTTGTCAAAACTGGGGCCCCACAGGGGTCCATTCTGGGGCTCCTTCTCTTCTCATATTTGTTAATGATTTACCCCTGATACAGCCACCTTATATACTGTTGACCTGGTGATTCTGATTCATTCACAGGACATTAGTATCATTAACTCCCGCCTAAAGACTGACTTTTGTAATATACAATCCTGGATCCTGGTCAACATACTAGCCCTTAATCTCAGAAAAACACAGACTATGCTCTCTGGATCCCTGGTTAAAATAAAAATAAACCCTGAGCCCCTGAAAATGGCCAGTGTTGATGTTTTTTTTGTGAGGGTTGCTGACTCCCTTAAACATCTGGGAGTCACCCTCGATCTTCAGCTTGACTTCTCCCTGCATATTTGAAATGTGAGTAGGGCAGCAAATAATAAGTTGGACTTGGCTATAGTCTTACACTTGCAGTGCGTCTTGCCCCGACAAAAGTAATACTCCTCCCCACGCTCAGTTATGGGCTAACAACCTTCACCCATGCTACCAAATCCAGTCTACCAAAATGGGATGTTGCCTACAACAACATATGTCACTTTCCCCTCTCTGCCCCATGACTCACCCATCAAGGGGAATTATATAACAAACTTGAATGGCTTTCTCCAGGAAATCATCTGACTTTTGTATTGGGCTGCTTCACTGACAAAATAGTTAGAACCACTACCCCTCCTGTTCTAGCAAAGCTATTCAAGCTGCTAACTCAACGGACCTACTTAGATCCAAAGACTCTTCTGTGTTCTTTGTTCCTAAAACCCATTCACTGACGGGTGTCATGGGCACTTGCTGTATGTGCCCGTCGGTTATGGAACTCCCTTCTTGTATATGATCGGAGTGCCACCTCTCATATCAGTTTTAAAAAGTCCCCCTGAGATCATTTGAGGTTAATCTCAGCCTGCAACTGTACCTGAGAAGTAGTGCCCCCCTCCCCTTACAAGTACTGCACCTTACTGTTCTGTCTGGTCTCTATCTTAGCAGCGTCAGTGGCTCAGTAGGTAGCACACTCACCTCTGAGGCTGGGAGATTAGAGGGCTGTGGGTTCAGTTCCCACATCTGGCACTTGGATTAATATCCCAGTACTGACAGTGTAGTGCAACACGAGAGAGGTGCTGCACTTCTGAGGTGCCGTCTCTCAGATGAGACGTTAAACTGAGGTCCTGTCTGCCTGGATTGGTGGTAGTTCAGGTGGATGTTAAAGATCCCATGGCACTTATCGAAAAGATTAGGGGAACTTTTATTGAAAAGAGGACTCCAGACAAGCAATGAACCAATTACAAAAAAACAAATGCATACAAAAATGGATCAAAGAACAATACAACATAAACAGTATAAACAGAAAATAAAACATTCAACACAGCCATTTGTCACAATTCACCCATAAGAAGAACATTTCACTTGGCCATAGATCTTCATATCAGAGTCATGAATGTTCTGCAAAGTAGTCGTTATATTAAAAAAGAGTTCATCAAATGAAACTATGCACTGCTGAGTAGACCAAAAACATCTGGATTGCCAAATATAAAATCGAATAACAAAAAAAACTAATAATAAAGTGTCAGCAGGATACATGGACCATTCACCCCTATTTGTACCATACATTAAAGTTTCATAGGAAATCGATGTAAATAAAGGCTCTTTCCATCTAGTTGCCAACCGAACCAAAAAGGGTTTAATATAGGGACAGTCTAAAAAAAGATGTTTCTGTGTTTCTAACAAAGAGACACATGTCTCTCGTGTACACCATCTATCGCGAAGCTGTTTGTGTTTATGCGTGTTACCTACAGGCAATCTACCATAAGAACTCAACCAAACACCATCCCATAGAAAATCAGGTAAGCGTTTATGTGAGAGCATCATTAGAACCCTTTCTTGGGACTGAGGAGGACAATCAGGAAAAGCAAAGTATCTGAAAAATCAGATAAAACAATAGAACTATACAATTGCTTCCTAGTCATTGTTTCCAAATGAGAAACTGTAATTTTCCATTTCAACAAAAGACGAAAGGCCTCTATACCATACTTAGGAAACCGGGGAATCCTAGTAAAAGAGGATGACTTGCCCTGCTTCCATAACGGTAAACCTAACAAAAACCATAATCTAACACAAGGGTACCAAACCTTCATACCAGGTCATAGAAGAGGACTGAAATTGTAGGAAATAAAAACACTCAGAAAAAAAGCTACTGGGTGGATCATACCAACCCCACCTTGTCGTATACTCCTATAAATGAATCCCCTTTTAATGGGATTCAATCTACTACCCCAAAAGGCCTGAAAAAATATACTATATAAGGAAGTAAAAAGAGACATCGGAGGTGGAAACACATAACTAACGTATAAAAAAATTGGCAACAGCAAGGATTTAATAAACAATACACTTTTCCGTTTGGCTATTTGTTTACCCTTCCATCTTGCTACCAGTGACTGAGCTGTACTTAATTTATGAAACCAATTTGCATACATCATATCTCCATCACAAAAGTCGATTCCTAATATAGTTATTGGATCCTTAGAAATGAATACACCAGCAAGGGTACCAGATTCCGGGATCAGAGAGGTACCAAAAGGGAAACCTCTACTTTTCTCATAATTTATCTTTGAACCAGAAACGGTAGAAACGAATCTAACACAGTACTGAGTGTGGGCCCTTCCGCATCTTCTGAAAGACAAACAACCAAGTCATCTGCGTATGCAAGAATTTTTATTGGTAAGACCCTATCAGCAAGACTTACTCCTGCCAGACCATCATGAACACTAATCATACGAATAAATACATCAATAAAAAGCACATATAACTCCGGACTCAAGGAACAGCCTTTCTGTACAGCCACAGGTGTACCAAGCCATCCTTTCACGTTCGGAAGAAGAGAAGCCGAGTGATATAATAACTTTATCCAATCAATAAAACTCTGTGGCAACCCATAAGCATGCAACACAGAAAACAGAAATTTATGAGAAACATGATCAAAAGCTTTTTCTTGATCATTACTAAGCAAATAACCTTTCAGGAAACCTGACTGTGAAGCAGAAAACAGTTCACGTATTAACAATAAATTATCATACTGGGTTCTACCCGGTATAGAACAAGTTTGGTAAGGGCTTATCAAGGTATCCACAACAATAGTTAATCTATGCAATAAAATTTTACTTAAAATTTTTAAGTCCATATTCAATAAACTTAAAGTCCTCCAATTACGCAAATCAGTTTTCAAACCTTTTTTATAAAGCAATACTACCAATGCTTGATTCATTGAGGGGGCTAACCGGGCCGATGACAACATAAGGTTAAATAACTTAGACAAAAGAGGAACCAAATCTTAATGAAAAGTCCAGTAAAAGGCCACTCCAAAGCCATCCGTACCTGGTGAAGAATCTACATTCAATAAAAAAATGGCTTCTATTAATTCTGATTCAGAAATATCACACAACATCTGTTGGCTGTCTACTGCATTTAATTGAGGTATTTGTAAACAATTAAAGTCTATTAATCCACTCTGAACATCTTCATCTTTCTGATATAAATTGCCCAAATAACGTCCAACGACCTCAAGTAGAGCTGAAGGAGTCTTTACTAAGTCGCCCGATTCATCTGTTAATTCTGTAATAACACATTTACCTACCCTGTCTTTACAGTCTTGAAAAGGATCCAACGCACCCTTGTGCAATTTCAGACCAAACCTGTGTTCATGATCTAAAGACTTAGCTCTATCATATCTATATTCCAACATTCGTTTTTTTACATTTCTAATTTGAACACTATAATCTAACCCCTCAGTTTCAGTTAAAGAAATTAACTTTTGCAACTGTGCCCTGAGATTTAAATACTCTAAATATTGTGAATTAATCCTGGAACAAGAATAAGTCTGAAAAAAAGTTTTCCAGTCCTTCTTAGTATCCTTCCACCAAGAAGCTGCATCATCATAAAAATCAAAAACCGAAAGCCTTGCACAAAATTCTGACTTCCAGGCTAGTTTAAGAGATTCATCAGTCAATAAGGAGGAATTCAACCTCCACAAATTCTTTTTACATCGAGGAGTACCCTCCCACGTCAAGCTAACTGTTAGAGACTTGTGATCAGAAAATTCCCATACCCTTAAATTAACCAAGGCGACTTGTAAAAGAACAGAAAGGAAAATAAAATCTATCCTGGTAGATAACGTATTTTTAAAAAATGTCCTACCACCCTTAGAATGGATACTACGATATGCATCCTTAAGTTGAGCAGTATCTAATATTTGTATCAACTTTTGAGAGTCGCAAAACAATTTAGACATCTTCATACCTCTATCATCAACACTAAGAGCACAATTAAAGTCACCAGCCCAAACAATTAAACGAGAAGTATACAAATAGGGTTGAATGTCATTTAGAAGTGCAACCCGGAGTGCTTTAGTTTGCGGAGCATAAATATTAATTAAGCAAAATCTTTCACCCCCAAAATTAATATTGAGTAGTAACGCATGACCTGGACAAACGTCCACCATCCTGGAAACCTTTAACGCCAAATTAGTAAATAAAACCCCAACCCCTTCACAAGGGGATTCCCCAATCGACCAAAAAGACATTCCCGAAGACCATAGGTTTCGAGCACGTTGCACTTCACAAATAGTTTTCAACCTCGTATCCTGGAGACAAATCACATCACTGCATAATTGCTGCAAACAGGACATAGTAGTGAGCATCTTTTTGTGACTTTTTATGCTATTAACATTAATTGTGGTAAACATTAAAGAAGCCATAATAAAGGTGAGACAAAGAGAAATAGGATGAGAACCCGTACCCATTCAAGAATTAACAAATAATCAAGTGACTTTAGAAACCCGTCTATGCTGACAGCGTCTAGGAAGACCTTCAACCTGTACCACTTCACCTTCATCACCCTCAGAAAAATTGTCAGTAACCACAGAAGCTCTGGAAGAAAGGTCTGATTCTTCACCATCAGAGTCTTCCTTAGACCCCAAAACAGCAAAGCTGTTGCCTAGTTTCCACAACTCAGAAGTAACACCGCTGGCAGAAGCCATGGGTACCTGCTGAAAAGGAACAGGCTTTCCTGATCTATGACTTTTTTAGCCATAACCTTTTTAAAAGGTATTACTTGAGATGGAGGAGGAGGCATCTCCGGATCATCAGATTTATCATAGAAAGGTAAGTCAGACGTAGTGGGCAAGGAGACTACAGTGGGAACTACTACTACCGAGGAAAGCTGGGTCTTGGTAGCTGGCAAATCAACCAGAACTGAATCACCTAGACTTGTGCTTTCTACTGAATGAGAGGATACACTAGGGAGTGGTGACCGAGGGAGTGAGTGTCCATTAGAAGGGAGTTATATTGGAACAGAGTCAGCTTGCTGAGCAACCACAATCAATTCTTCATGTGAAGGACAATCATCCCTATTATGGGATGCCCAAGGACATTTGGCATATCCATGGCCGGTCTGTTCACATAAATTACATTTAAATAAATTCAGACACTTAGCAGCCAAATGCCCAAATTTGAAACAATGGGAACAATGAGGGGTATCGCAGGCTGTATTGAGATGAGTTCTTGAACCACAATTAAAACATGACTTTGGCTGACCAACATAAAACAAACTTCCCCTATCCCTACCCAAGAAAAAACTATTGGATAAATGCTGAGGGCCATTATTGGAAGCAAACAGTTTGACCCTTAATTTCCAACCCCCATTCCAAATTTGCTCACTATCTAGAATTGGCACAGGCTTATCCAGAACTTCACATCTTCTACACAACCAAAAGAGAATGTCCTCAATATGTACCTCCTCATTACGAAACAGAATGGTAATCAACTTAACAGACGGTTTAGTAAGGGGCACAACAAAAAGGTATCCAGAGAGAGAATTCTTAACAACCTGGAAAATTGTCCAAAACGTTCCAGACCTGAAGGGGTTTTGAAGCTAATATCATAATTAGAGTTACCCAAATGAATTAGTGCATATATATCTGCAGACAAACATTTCATGGAGCCTTTAGCAAAACTTTAGCAATATAAAGTCTATCAGGCAGATCTTCTAAGCCACCTTTATAAATTAACCGAACAGCATTCCTACGGGGAGCAGGTTCACTCTTATTAGAAAACAAGTCTGAAAGTTTAAATTGGGGGGGGGGGCCCTCATCCACCTGCACAGGATCCAAAACTTTCATTTTAGAATTTACACTCAAAGTAGATAAGTGGTCAACCGTTGTAGAAACTGAAATAACAGGTGCAGTGGAAGTAGACTGTTGTATAGGTACAGTTACAGAAGCAGCACTATTTGAGGAACAAGAAGCCACTGAAGCACCAACAGGTGAATGAAAATGCTGCACTGTAGCATCTGCTGGATCTGGAACCCAGGTACCATTTGGGTGTTGCAGCCATCCCGCAGCCGCTATTGCTGTTTCATGTGACCAACCTGAAGAATCAGTACTAGTCATAGAGGGTCTGATACTCTGAACTGCTGGAGTATGCTCAAGTGCAGGGGACACATGTGAGACAGGCACTTCTCTAGGTGTCTCATTGCCCTGTATAACTTGTCCCTCACCCATATGCTCTGTCCTTCCCCTTGCATCCGACACCGTTGTATCACTATGCATTACCTCACCCTGCAATACAACATTAGTCATACCCAGCCGTTTTATCGATAGCGTTGCTGCTAATGGTACCAAACCTCGAGGATCCGTCTCTCCCTCATTCCAACCGCCAAGTCCAGTATCTTGAACCAAAAAACAAGCAGGGTCAAACTGAGACTGCAAACTAGATCTGGACTGCATCCGAGGTGTATGAAGGCATGGTTGAGCTTCAAAGGCTACGTCACTAGATCGCGACCGGGAAGTATGGGAAGCCGGAGTGTCCAAACTTGGGGTAACTGAACGCAATGCAGCAATCTCATGCATCAGCTGTACTTTACGATGCGTGCATTGCTCAGCTGTAGAAAGCACTTCGTGGAGCAAATGTTCCTTCTGAGTAAGTACAGTATTCGGTTCCATCGTTGCAGCGCATAATACAGGATTGTCAGTTACCTCAGCTTATACCTCCTCACGTGAATCAAAAAATTCCATAGGCAAAGAAGCATCCTGGACAACAGCTACCAAACTCTCAGGATCTGATTCCACAGGAGCAGGGGGAGGAGGCCCACTCCCCTGTCTCAGCCACCTCCATCCCCTCCGAAGTCTGAGCAGAAGTGACCATCTTGCGTCCGTCCACCAAAGGTTCCCCCTCCAAAGAGTAGGGGAATTTCCCTAGTGTCCTGGCCAAATTTCCC
This sequence comes from Neoceratodus forsteri, assembly GCA_016271365.2. Lineage (NCBI taxonomy): Eukaryota > Metazoa > Chordata > Ceratodontiformes > Ceratodontidae > Neoceratodus > Neoceratodus forsteri. The sequence continues at coordinate 431,287,257 of CM057450.1, read as the reverse complement.
TCATTCACTAAAAAATACCACCAACAGCTTAATCTGGTTTAAGGTCAGTTGGCATTCATCTGTATCCCCCCTCCCCCGGGTCGTGCCTGAAAATAGGCAGGATTTGTCTAGTGCACTTACCCGGTCAACAAAAAATAAATAAATACCTAGAGTCCGGTGTCAGTATAGGTTTAATTTAACTGTGAAACTGTTTACATTTATATGTGCTGTTAACCTTTGATTCACTGTAAAAAACCCTGCATTGTCTTTGTTGGTATATCTTCTGGTAATATTTGTAAAAAACCTTGCACTGTCTATATGTTCCTTTGTAAACTTCTGCGTCATACCTAAAAATAGGCATATGCTTGTCTAGTATGCTTACCTGGTTGACAAAAGCAAAATAAATAAAAGATGTATCCTTCTATATTACCACGTAGTCGGAGTTACTTTTTTAAAATCAGACCCTGCGATATGGATAAACAGAGGGTGTCAGTTTCCACTGCTGTCAGTCTGGCACCTTTCATTAGCACTAACCAAAGTTAAGTACAACAAATACAGAATACTGTTCAAAAACAATTCTGGCCCTTCATGTCTCCTCCTTATACCCTTTATACTACTGTATAACATACACATGCAAGCAGTTTTTTTGTGGAAAATTCCAGAGATGTGTTTAATTCTTGAGGTTTATATGGATATGTTTTCTATGGATTTCAATTGACATATGATGTGATTTATGAAGGACAGTGAGATTTAGGCACATATGGCATTGGTTACAACTTATTAAGGCTTATGAATTTCCATGGGAGGTGAAGTAATAGATAACATCTTATCTCCTGTCAAAGCACTGCAGTGAAGTTTTCAATCTGTCAGCATTGCCTTAGGGACTACCCTCACCAGTCGTTAAAATAATGACAAATTGGAGTCCTGGAATGAAACAAAATAACAGGTGTTGCCCATTACTATTCCTTACAGGGACTGAACTTATGCCTTAAAGACGTGACCATCCAAAACAACAGTAAAATCCAGGGCAAATGATCAAAATGCCATTTTAGACCCAACTAAGTGGCTTTAAGACAGATTTGAAATGATACATAGGCCTATTGATTCCTGGGATGACCTTAGCACTTCTGTTGGAACAGGTAACTATCAATATATCATGCAGAGCATTTCTGAGTTCTCACTACACAACAAAATAGTCTGCTATGAACTGAGTTCAAATCTTGCTTGATTCAAGACAGTAGAATAAATTTGGCCAAAAAGATAATCTACAGATCCCAAATTATCTTTCTTGTAATTATGTATCTCTCTGTCCATCTGTCTATCTGCTGCATCTATTTCCTATATTTGTCAGTGTTTCTGTCTGTCCATCCATTAATCAGCCTTTTAATCTGTTTGTACAACTCTGAGACATTATTTGATGTTTTTTGTCAACCCATTTAATAAAGAAAATGTTCACTTTCTGGGGAAAATTCACTATCAGCAGTTCTCAGTTTCTTAAAACTCCAAATAAACTAGAATTTCTGGACAGTGCATACTTCCATTGTTTACTGCTAAAGACATTTACATTAAAATACAAACTTCATATACAATATTGCATCTGTTCCTGTTGCTTATACCCGCCCTAACCTCATAGGCCCCAATATTCAAAGGTTAGTGTCCACGTTAATCTGTTTTTGCACACATGCTGCTGGCCGTACCATGTTCAGAGGCCTCGAGAGATCCTATTAGGTCCAGCAGCACCAAAGAACTAAAATACTGCTGCACCCATGCAGATGAGGGGGTCTGCTCATGAATTCCAGCACAGCAGTATATTCAAAGGTTTGCAGCAGAGGTAAACAGCCTCCCAAGCAGAGCTATTTACTGCTGCCAAAAAAATACATCTAAACATGGCACTAAGCCTGTGCTCCCATCCCTTGATGACAGGACCGCTGTACTGTTGCCGCCCAGCCTTGTACCCACCCAGTTCAAGCTTTGGTAACCATCCCTTAGTGTTCAGTGTGTCCCCACACCAGCTATCGCACCTCTGAGGTGTTAGTAAAATACCTTGGTAGTTCAGTGTGTCCCCCCAACCCCTGACTGCTTCTCTGTGATGCCAGTAAAATACTCTGGTGGTTTAGTGTATCCCTTCACCCCTGATCATCTGATCACACTGTTCACAATGAGTCCCTGGAGATACAGTGACACCCCTACAGACCCCCACCTGACCCGCCTGCTGACATCTCATTTGTCTGTGCCCCAATCAACCTGGTGACCAGTGCACCTCCCCTCTTAATATGGTAACTGGCACAGCCCTCCTCTCACCTCCATGGCTGGTAGCCATATGAGCTGTCAGTGAGCACGCATATTGTTGAACAGCTGAGCTGTCAGTGAGTGCACATACTGCAGAAACAACTGTCTACACATGGTCACTGACAGCTCATACAGGGTTCCATGTCAAAACTGTGCCTGCAAAACCATGCAGGGCAACATTGGTGACTCCAAAACAGTGAGAGCTACAATGGTGCATTGCAACACAGTGCTTAACAATGACAGGGGCAGCTGTGCAACATGCAAATAAGTCCATAATGGGCATGGAAATGGCCCCTTAATGTCTTGCATGCCCAATGGTCTTATTTACATGTTCTGGTTGAATATAGTTCACAGGGGTCTTAGCACTATCTCATTTTGGGCAGCACTATTCCATGTAGGCTATATACAGCCCATGTCTGTTTTAGGGCAACACAGTTGCACTTTTAGCTCTGTGCTAACACAGCCCAATATTCAGATGGACAGCGCCACTTGCTATCTGACTGAATACTGCAGCAGCCGAGGCAAGCATAGGTGCATGCACAGCACAAACGTTTGTGCTGAGCTTGAGCTTTCATCTGAATCTAGGGCTAATAGTCTTCTGCTCATGACATATAGAATAACAGATTGTATGGTGTGCATTATGAGAATATAATACACACCCAAGGTGTGTGATGCCACATAGACCCCAAGAGTGAAATTTAAGGGGTTTATTCAAGCATCACATGCAGAGGGTGTGGATTAAATTAGAGCAGAGAACACCATTTCATAATTTATTTTCTATAATCCTGACCATTAATTTCTTTCCTGTTCCCCTATAAAAGCTGCTTTCACTTTCAAACATGTTTGGCAATTGATCAAATTACCTTTTGATGTGGCCAGTGAGGATTTTATATTTGTTTTCAAGTTACTTTATTTTATTTTATTGATAAGCTGTTGACAGATGTGATGCAGAATCAGGAGTTACATGCTGGGGAGGGAGACACCATCTGAGGCACTGCTGCTCTCGAGACAGAGATACTCAGCAAGTCTCCAGTGCAGCTCAATTAAGTGCAAAAAGACATTTGGTGATCTTTTTTGTGTGTGTTGTGACAGTTTTTTTTTTTTATTTTGTGTTTTTGTAGGATACTGTGTTACTTATCATGAATTTGTTCTGCTGCTTAGTGACCGAGATGTGCACACATGTCTCTGTTGAGAAAAAAAAGGCTGCTGTTTCTGTTAGAACTGCGCTCGAGATAGACAATTCACTCGTGCTTTGGTTGTGGGTGTGTGTTTGCTATAATAACCAACCAGTTATTATGACAAAGAATAACTGCCCCTCTCCATTGAAAACAAAATTATGCCCACTTATTATATCATAATGATGTTTAATCCTTTGCTGATGATATTACATGCTTAGTTACTATATACTGAATAGTACATGGGGTGGTGTGTATAAGGGAAGATAACACACTAGAAATGTTGGATGCTTCATAAACCTCAACAGTGAAGCTCAAGGAGTTTATACAAGCATCCAACATGGCAGGTGAGTGTAAAATGTGAGTTTGACATACTACCCCATGTCTTGTCTTGTACAGTTGCTGTGAAGTGTTTTTTCACCACGGCAGTTATATAAATATAAGTCAGTTTCTACTGTGGTTTGATGCAGTTGAATTAAAATGAAGAAATGATGCACAGTACATTAGATTTACTCTCGTTGGGCCCTAGGCACTAAGCGGGCAGGGGTATGCGGAAAAGTCGTGTACTCCACCCATGACCCCACATCCCGCAGACAGGTGCACCCATACTGGCATTCACGAATGCAAGCCTCCTGTCTGCAGCTCCTCCACCCAGCATGCATGACTCCACAGGGTGGCTGGGGGATGAGTCATCGTCCTAGGTGGGCATCCAATGGGATGCCCCCCCTGGGACCTTTAGTGGATCCCACGCATAAAGAGGGGTGGGTTCTGGTCTGTGCATGCCGATTGCAGGCACCAGGACCCACCCAACACCATCTCATCCCAGTGGCACTGCTCCCAAAATTGCCAGGTGCTAACCCGTCCAGCTGCCCCTGCTGCCTACTGCTGCCCAGTAGTGAGGGGCAGCATGGTGTGCCTGTCCCGGTCCCCCAGTGACTGGAAGCCTGTGTCCATGGGGGTGTGCAGTGGGCTATAACAGGGGCTACCCTGGCATACTCTGTGCCACTTTCTGCGCCCAAGCAACCAGCACTACACGAGTTCATGACTACCGCGTAGTGCTGGCATGCCCCCGTAACACCCACAGCATGGAGCTGTCCACAAATGTGGGGGATTGGGTGCAGTGGGTCCATGCACCCCCTTTTCAGCATGCCGCTTGGTGGGCCTAGTGGGTGCAGAGTGGCTATGCGCCCCAGATACACACGTGTGGCCACTCCACCCCAATAGTGCACAGGGCCCATTGTGTTTATTTATTGCAGAGTTAACATTTTTTAGGCTGACAGGCATAAAACGAGCAGCTATAAGGCAACAGTCACAACTTGATCTCCAAGCCAGTAGCCATGGTCGGGCTGAAGCACAGTCTAAACTATTCCGTTGTTTTTCTTTTTTCACATGACCAAGCAGACAGAATTCATAAGCGAACTTCAACTTTCAAGACAAGTAAAACAGGTGAAAATCACAAAGTTTGTGAAACTTATCCCGTTTTTCTATCAGTTCAGTTCAGTTGCCAATGGAAGTGTGTGCACAAGGTAGGCAGTGTGCACATGTGTGGAGTGAGGGAAAACTGGCACATGTTCGCCATTATAACCAGCTGGTTATATTACCAAATTATAGCCGGGTTTCCCAATGGGAGAAAATGCTCCACAGTTATTATATCTCCATCATTTTGAATCCTCTGCTGATGGCATTACAATCGGCTGTCACAACAATTATTCTGTGGGTATAATCAGTGGATTATGACTTTAGGACAGTAAAGCAGCAGGGACAGATTAAGCCTAAGAGGAAAATAACCAGTTATCTTGCAGATGTGTTTAATAATAAAGAAGGGAACATCCTGAACTCAAGTTATTTGGGAATGTGATGAGACTTGAGTCCTGCTGATGTCAACAATAATTTATTTGCCAAAAACTAGAAAATCACTTTAACCAATTACAAATGTGCAGTTTAATTACTGTTATATTTATAAAAATGTAACATACCCTCCCGTCTGCTCGGGGAGGGCTTGTGTTACCAGCTGCCTGTTGTTTTCTTGACATGAAGGGCTAGTTTGAGAGAGTAATATTTTTCAGCCTGCTTGGGAGAAATTTGTGCAGCAAGTTGAGACCTGCCCTTGTAGAGTTAACAAGGTCGGCCCAGACAAAGGTTTCTTATCTGGTTAATTACAAAACATTCTGAACATCTTGTACTGTTCAGAAAAAAAAAATAATAAGGTGTCCTGTTAGGAAATGGATTGAAGTCCCAAGCAGATCTGCCAGGGGTTTTAATTTTGGGGTAGAGTTTCAGTCATAAGAAGGCCCTGCTAGGAGGTTCTGCATTTTTTTGCCCTTTGAGGCTCTCTAGGCTTGTTCCCCATGGGCTCCTGCCCTAGCTGAGGAAGGAGCAAGGAAGAACTTTAAGGGGCTTCCCATCAAAGGAGATGACCTAATGGCCTCCAGGACATAGTTCAGGGGAGACAGTGGGACGCTCTGAGAACCCTGTGGTTACTCAGCAAGAGGAAATGTTTGTCAGGGAAGACATTGCTGAGCAGAAAGCACCTGTTTCAGAAATATTTAGTGAAGGCTTACAGGCCTGGAACATAGAGGAGAAGGTAAATGCTTAAGCAGTGGGGACTTGTGTAAAGCTTCTCAATGAAGCACAGTAAATACAGGTAGATCTTAATATCAGGACTACATTGTAAATCAGTTAAAATGCAGTTTTTCAAATCTGCAGAAACAGTAGGATCAAGTGTATAGCCTGTTATGCCCTTTGGTGTATACCAATGTGGCTTAAGTGTATAATCCCCCCCCTTTGGTGGGGCTTACCTAAAATGCCATCCATGGCCTATCTGGACTTCAGCAAGGCCTTTGATACTGTGCCACATAGAAGACTATTACACAAACTGGGGAATATGGGTATGGGCAGGACAGTAGTGTGGTCGGTAGGTAACTGGCTGGGTGGCAGGACACAGAGGGTGGTGGTAAATGGCTGTCACTCCACAGAGGGAAGAGTGACCAGTGGGGTACCACAGGGATCAGTGCTGGGACCGGTCCTATTCAACATCTTCATCAGTGACATTGCGCAGGACCTAGAAGGCAGAATTTCACTGATCGCTGATAACACAAAGCTCTGTAACAGAGTAGACACACCAGAGGGTGTAGACAGAATGAGAAGGGACCTGCAGAAACTTGAAGAATGTTCAGGGGTTTGGCAGTTGAAATTCAATGCAAGGAAGTGCAAGATAATGCATATGGGGCACAAAAACCCTGGCACAATATATCACTTGGGGGGTGAGGATATAGCATGCACCAAGCAGGAAAGGGATCTTGGGGTTATCATCTCTGATGACCTCAAGGTAGGGAAACAGTGTGAAAAGGCAGCAGGTAAAGCAAATAGGATGCTGGGATGTGTAGGCAGGGGCATCACCAGCAGGAAAAGGGAGGTCATAATTCCACTATACAAGACAGTAGTGAGGCCCCACCTGGAGTATAGTGTACAGTTCTGGAGACCATACCTACGTAAGGACATAGACAGGGTAAAGAAGGTTCAGAGGAGGGCAACAAAGATGGTGCATGGATTGCATCACAAGTCCTATGAAGACAGGTTGAAGGAACTGAACATGTACTCCCTGGAGGAGAGGGGATATGATAGAGACATACAAGTATCTTACAGGGAGGAACAGGGTGCAGGAATACACTATTTTTAAGTGAAAAAGATGTTCCAGGACTAGAGGGCATGGGATGAAGTTGGAGAAGGACGATTCAGAGGAAATGTGAGGAAGAATTTCTTCACAGAACGGGTGGTGGACAAGTGGAACACCACCAGAGGAAGTGGTGGGGCTGAAACAATCACGGGATTTAAGAATGCATGGGATAGACATAAAGGAATTCTGGAGGTCAGGGGTAAGGGGCAACAGACTTCTAGGAAAACATAAACTGAACTTACGAGCTCAAATGGGCAGACTGGGTGGGCCATAGGCCCTTATCTGCCGACACTGTCTATGTACCTATGTATCTATGTATCTCCTAGCTGCTCACCACCACCAGCCCTGGACCTGTGTGCCTGGTCTGTTGTTCCTGATGCCCACTAGTTGGTAATTCTGTGGGGGGGACTGAAGGAGTTGTGACTCTAAACTGCCAGTGTGGCGGTACTGCAAAGCACCACGCATCTCTGTTCTATACATGTTTGAACTGCCTGCTTTTCCTGCTTGCACTCTGCATAGTACTGTGGTGCTTTAAACTAAAGCTATTCCTGTGGCACTGTACTTGTTCTCCTCCATGTGCCTGGAACCCAGGGAAGCTAATTGGGGTCCAGAGACCCACAAGAGGAGGGAGGGAGGGAGGGAAAGTTGAGGCTGATCATTTGAAAATGGTAAATGGGTGCTTGCCCCTTTAAAGCAGCCAGGGTTGCAATGTTATTACAGACAGTAGCATAGAAAAAACGTCACGGACAGAAGTAGTATGGGTGCAAAGCAGGGGCGGCTACCCCACACAATAATTTACTGGAGACAGCAGTGCACTCTCAGATCACTGAAGAAATCAAGCAGGCAGAGGTTCAAATTAATGTGAATTCATTGTGGTAAAGTGAAGGCACACTGGCTTGAATCCTCAGCCCCAGTGCGTCAACCTCAAGAGGGTCTTCATCATGGGGTCGGGTCTAACCCACGTCGTGACATTGCACCAATTTATTTCCGTTCCTTAAAGTAATACACTCCAGCGATACTAATTATGTGCTATGGCGATAAAAACATTGGTAAAAAATGCAATAAGTAAGAAACATTCAATATATACCAAAGCCTATGTTATAAATATGATGGTTGACATCAACTAACATCTTACATATACAAAAATCTCAGTCTTTTATGTATTACTAAGTACATATACAACTCATCACATGTAATGCTTTACTATATTAGAGGAAAGGGGAAAAATCAGAATTAATGAAGTTTGTGTTCTTGTGGCTGGATCTGACCCCTTAGAATTACGCACTGCCATTCTTAATGTTGTCTGTATAGAGATATAAATTTCTAACAGATGTAAAATAAAATAGACACATTCTTTTGGGGGCTTATCCTATAAGCCAAAGTAACTAAAATCCTTCATTATTTAATCAAATAGATCTTCGATCTTTAATTTATTTTCATTCCCTTTTCTCTAATACAGTCAAGCTTTACATGAGCATGACTGGAGTTTAAGAAAAATCTGAATGGTCATACTGGATTTAACAGTTCTTCCTATTGTCACAGTACATGCTGAAGTATAGCAAAAATAGTACTGTAAGCATTCATGTATAAGGCCATGTGATACAGTAGTTAGAGCACAGGTTATGGAGAAGACGACCCGGGTTCAAACCCCACCACAGTATTTGGTTTACTGTGTAACCCTGAGCAGGCTATTTGATATTTCTGCACTTTCAAGCCTGCATAGTTGTAAAAATGTGTAGAGGCAGGTCTGCAGATTTGTGATGAAAATGAGATACAGTACTGAATCTCAGTTGGAGTACTGTGCTGTAAGCCCCCACTTGCATACTGTGAGACCCTGAACAAGTTAATCAAGCAGTCAATCACTCAGTCAATCAAATCTTTTTTTTCAAGCACTATTCCAAAGATCATAGCACTGTACGGTAAATTATAAAACAGTAAAATCAATAAAATAACACATTTTAAAACATAATCCCAATGTGACAGGTAGCAATATGCTGACCAATGCTTGCATCAGGAAATGCCAAAGAGAATAAATATGTTTTCAGGGCAGATTTAAAACCCTCGATGGTCAGCGTTCCACAGGGAAAGGGCCACAAAAGCAAAAGAGCGGGCCCCTGCCGAACCCTGGGAACCTCTAGCAATCCCTTGTCAGAGGAATGGATTGAGCAGAGGTGGCAGTAGAGATGGAGAAAATCTTGCAAGTAACGTGGTCCTTGTCCATGTAGGGCTTTATAGGTCAGTAACCTGACCTTGAAGGTGGTCCACCAATACACTGGCAGCCAGTGCAGCTCACTGAGCACAGGAGTGTCATGGCTAGATCGTGATAAGCCAGTCAATAACCTGGCTGCCACATTCTGAACTAGCTGTAGTCAGTGGATATCAACCCTGGGTAGCCCCAGGTATAGGGCATTGCAGTAATCAAGGCACGAGGTTACAAAGGCATGAACCAAAGTTGGAAGATCACCAGGTAAGATTAGGCACTTAATCCAAGTGATATTCCTGAGATGGTAAAAAGAGGTTTTAATGACAGCAGACACCTGAGATTTTAATGTCAGGATGCCCAGAGGTAAGCAGCTGGTCACCTCCAAGCCAAAGCCCAGAAGGCAGGCCTGCTGGCAACCCAGGACTTTGGTGACCTGGGTCCACCACCAGCACCTTGGTTTTACCCAAATTCAACCTCAGCAAGTTGGCAGTCATCCAACCCTGGATCTCGGAGAGGCAGCTGTTAGAAAGTGAGACTGCTCTACCCTGTTCGGGCACAAGGGACATGTAGAGTTGAGTATAATCTGCATAGCAGTGAAAACTCAGCCCATACTGCCTTATAATGTCTCCCAATGGCAGCATATACACGGCAAATGCAAACAACATGGGGAACAGCACAGAGCCCTGGGGAACCCCACATGACAGGGGAGAGGGGCCAAGGAATAAATTCCAGACCCCACTCTCTGAGTTCTGCCAGTGAGGAATGATCAAAACCATCTGAGGACTGTACCAGACAATCCACAGAGTAATCTCAGGCACTCCAACTGCACTCCATGGTCTACAGTGTCAAACGCTACTGAGGGATCAAAGAGAACCAAGATGGAACAGCTCCCTTGATCCCTAGCTATCAGGAGATAATTAATTACCCAAACCAGGGCAGTCTTGGTACTATGCGGCTTCCTAATCTCGGATTGGAGAGGATCATAGACATCATGAGATGATAAATGTTCATCCAGCTGCACTTCAACCACCTTCTCAATAACCTTGCCCTCATAGGGCAGGTTACAGACAGGTCTGTAGTTGGCTAAGCAGTCCGGGTCAAGGGATGCTTTCTTCAGAAGAGGCATTACTACTGCCTCCTTCAGGGGGTCTGGAAACACCCCCGAATCCAACGAGTACTGGACCATCTCAGCAAGGACTGGACCAATGACTTCAATGCACCCCACTGGGAGGCGCATTGGGCCTGGGTCCAAACTACAGTTGGTTGAGCACATACTCTGGATGACCTGCACAACATCTGCGATCACCAACTGGCCAAAATTGGACCATAGAGGCTGAGGGCCTGCAACCTCTTGCCTATCATGGCGATATCCACCATAAGGCACTAAGTATGTCTTCAACCTGATGGTGACAATCTTATCAGTGAAGAATTGAGCAAACTCATCATACTTAGCTTGTGAAAATGCTTCCTGTGGCTGAAGACAGGCTGGATTGCACAGTCTGTTGACAGTCCAGAAGAGCTGAGCAGGTCGACTCCTCACCACAGCAATCTTCGTGGACAGGAATTCTGTCTTCTTTCAGGATTGTCAATTGACAGTCTTTATAATGAGCTATCAATTTAAGTTTATCAGCTACCAGGCCAGGTTTCTACCAGCGCTGCTCCAACCCTTGACCCCTACGCCTCAACTCCTTCAAAGACCCATCAAACCAAGGGGACTTTGGGTGAAGAGTGAGAGGTTGAACACGTACAGGAGCTAGGGAGTCGAGGGCACCTGTCACTGCCTCATTATAGGCTAGTACAAGTTCGCCTGGCTCCCTGCTTACACTTGGCATACCTGATAGGTCCAGTACCACCATCAGACTGTCTGCAGTCAAACACCTTAAAGGGCAGTACCGGACCATCTCCATAGGAGCAGGTCTATTTGGGGGGCCTCAAATCTGAACCTTTTACAGTAGCCCTCTCTATAATGAATGGCTTGGGAGCCATACCATATGTTCATTATAGCAAGTTGCTTGTTAAAGTGAGGGATACTGTTTTTGTTTAAGTTTCTGCAGTACTGTTTCATGTGATCAGACTGTTTTGCTCACTATGCTCAACATAGGGGTGAATTACTGCTAAATGGATTTTGAATGAAACAGATGAGTTTGATGGTAATGGATTTGTTCAAGATGAAAACCTAGTTATTGAAAAGTTTTGTGAGTTTGTCTAGGGCATGTCACATGTTGCAGCCAAAGGGGAGGGGGGGGTCCATTTTTCTCTACCCCTCTAGATTACCCTGGAGAACCTGAACCCAAAGATACTGATGGAACCCCTTTAAGGCCAAAATGGATTGTTCTGAACTGAATACTGTGGAGCCAAGGCAGGTCAACTGGATAAAGGAGTCAGACATCATCAGGGTCCCAGCTCAAACATCACCAGCCTCAACAAGAAACCAGCTATGTGCAGCAATGCAGCAGAGCAACGCAAAGGAGATCAGCCTCAGCAGGACTGAGCGGAGCAAGGAGAGGAGCTGAGTGCAGGCCTCTAAAGGCAGCTCAATCTTCAGGATGTGCCACAACTACCCTTAATCTGATTTATGGCCTAGGGCTAAGATGGAAGGGAGGCCATAGCATAGCATGTTTGGTGGGAGGAATGGCCTAGCAGATCGATGATATCAGCATCAGATGCAGGCCCTTATCAGGGACAGACTTAGGGAAAGCACAATCACACACACACAAAGAAAAGGGAAGGGACAGAGATAGCACTTGGCTGATGGTACACTAAGACTGGGATTATAGATACATCCAAGAGGCTGGCAATACTTACTGTACTGGTTTATCCCCAACACAAGAGGGAAAACATTTTTATGCAGAATTTGGATTTGCTTCCAAAAAACGCTGACCGGGCAGATCGTCCGGAGCAGCAGAAGCTGAAAGTAAGGGGGTGCGTGTGTGGGAGCCATGATAAATGTTTGTTATAACAGATTGTTCATTATAATGAGGTTCATTATAGTGAGGGACTACTGTAATATGATGATCTGACCACCAGACTGATTCCACCATCAAATCAGTTATCTCCATCCCCAGAAGGAAGACCAGATCCAATGAATGCCCATGATAATGGGTAGCAGAGGTAACTACCTGTGTCAGGACCAATAAACTCATCAGTTGGAGGTAGTCTTGTCCAAAATGTGAGAGTTCATTATCGACTCAGGTGTTGAAATCCTCAGAATTATCCATCTGGGGGAGTTCAATACCAGATCGATGATGAAGTCTGTAACTTCCTGCAGGAATTCCTTCTCACCAGCTGATGGACAATAGATGAGAAGTATTCTGCAACCTGCACCTGCACCCACAATATATTCAAAGGATCTGGTTGTTCTCACTGGGTTGTCTACAAGGCCTAGATCCAATTTAAAACAAATGGCTACCCCCCCTGCCCCTATGATCTTTTCTTGGGCAGTGAATCAATGAGTACCCTGCTGGAATTGCTGATTCCAGTACTGTATCAGCATTCTTACCCAGCCAAATCTCGGTGATGCAAGCCAGGTCAGCTGAACCAACTGAACCAACACGATCAGCAATAATCTCTGTCTTGTTTTTAACTGACCTGGCATTGCACAACACTGCCCGAGTAGGATAAGTAGACAAGGTAGACCAGGCAACTTGCCCACTCAAGGTGGAGTCCTTGGGTATGGGAACCAGACAGGGAGGGACCCTTTCCTGGACCCATTTCACCCTAGGGCGTCTCCTCGTCCCTACCACTCCAATCCGCCCACTCCACTCCACAACCCCACCAGGCAAAGGACCAGTTTCTCACCATTTTCTTCCCCTCCTAGCTACCCCCTAATGCCTGACAGCACCCAAACACCTCTACAGGCAAAGGGGGATAGTCAAAAGGATAGAGGTCCCTGAGCCTGGTGAGAGAGTAGCGCATGACCGCCGTCAGTCCCTGCCAATACACAATAGTGCTGAACTAACTAGTAGCAATCAGGAATAAATAAATGACAACAACAAATAGTAAACACTCACACATACAGTACAGACACACTCACATCCACAACACATGTGCCATCCAATAATACAGAAAGAACCCTACCTAATACACCCTAAAACACAATTTCTAACACAAGAATTATCAAACTTGGGCTCCCTGGTCACACCTGGAAACAAGTTCTGGCTTAGTTTGCCTTTCCTAGTTAAACACTTTTCCCTTTTCCTCCTTTCTTTAAAGAAGAGATGAAGCATTAAAACAAAACAAGGTGTTAGCAATAGCCTTTTAGATAGCAAGGTAATAACTCTGCAAAACAGACCTTTACACTGTCTACAAGGGTTCTATGTGGTAACAGTGACTGCCGAAAGGTGAGCTGTGTTATCGCGACGTCAGAGCGGCAAAACATTTTCAGTGCTCTGACATCCTTGGTGCATGGAAGAACAGTGCCAGGGACTTATGTTTTTGGCCCCCACAACTCTCACTCCCTTACTAAAGGATTCTCAACTCCAGAGGTGCATGTCTGGGGGCGGCATGAAAAATAAAGTTCGGGCTGGGTGCAATAAAACTGTACCAGCACCAGACGGAACCAGTACCTCACCCACTGCAATCGAAGGCCAACCCCTGATGCCACAGCGCAGCTTGGCACCCATCCTGATGCCACCCCTACATCCCCTCCACCCCATCCCAGCCCGCGCTCGCTGTGCTCACTCCCCCATGCGTGTGTACATGTAGCGACATCCTGTCACGGATTCACCCACCCTCCCATCTGGTCACCCTACCCTCCCCATCGCCATTCGGACTTTTGCCCATAAAGCATCGCCATTTTGGACGGTGCCGTAATACAGGCACCCACATCATGGGTTACCGTCTAGAAGCTGTAAATGTTCATTACCATAATAAGTAAAAAAATGTCTAAAGAAATGACATAGTTTTTATATTTCACAGTCAAATATTAAAACTATACTTACTTTGTAGAAATAAATAACAGGAGGTTAACTTTCAGATAACATATGCCGTTCAAGGCACAGTATATTTTTATTGGTTTACTCCATAGTGAAGGGTTATTCTTTGAAAAATCTATGTAACCATTTCATTTCAAAGTGATGTGCTTTCATCTTCCAGTGCAACAGTACCCCTTAAAGTAGAACTGCACTGAATCTGTAAGGTTCTGTTTCTGGAGAAGGTTTTCTTTTGTTAATACTGGTTTCAAGTCTGTTATTGTTCAAGCTGTATAGGCCTTTTAGTAAACTCAGTTGGTGTTTCTGATTTGCACACTGGTGGTATAATTTTTAAATTGTATGGTGGAAGGTATGCCCTTCGCAATCATAACGTTCTATAGTAGAACACAAATACATTTTGGCAGCAATGTAAGAACTTAAAAAAGGCATGAACTATGTCATAAACTTCTAAAATGGTCATTTCCAGCAGTGTGCAAAGTAGAAACACCCAATGAGTTTACTAAAAGGCTAATCAAGATGGAACATCAAGAATGGGAACCTTTATTTGAAACAAAGCTTTTACAGAGAACATAGGTTTACATGTTGAATACAGTTATCATTTAAGAATACAAAAGACTCAGCATTCAGAACTCCAGCTTCCCAGGTCATTAGCTATAACCTGGAAGAAAGGGGAAAGTTAGGAAAGAACTGCCGCATTTGCTAACCTTTCGAGAACAGGAACCTCTGTTACATGTATCAAAGCAGTAAATGTGGCTGGAAAGAAAAATACCTCAGTACAGATAAAACCACAAACCTATTAAGGTTACAAATGTTCCACCTGCCTTAATTATAATTCCCACTGACCCGTGTTCAGTTACACAGTAATTACTGGATAGCAAAATCTCTGTTCATTGCTGGCGTTGACAGCTTGAAATGATTCTCTTGGGCTAACTTAACACTACAATTTCACTCAACCTAGGGATAAAATAGCAGAGCTGGGGGGAGCACTTACCTTTGATGGTAAGTGAATAATTGGTTCTTCACAGAATGTGGACTAAAAGTACGGCTTGTCTGTAAAGAAAGGTTTAATAGTTCTCACTGCTTGCCTACTTCAGTTTCTTTTTGTGTGGCAGCCGATCTTGTGTGGCTTTGACAGCTTATATAAATAATTTGTCATTAAATGGTTGGAGTTGAAATTACACATCACTGAGCCACAGAGTTAGGGTTGTAAATAACACAGAACTTGAACGTTTACTTTTCGGATAGTTTTACCCAGCAAGTATGCTCTTCATCTATTCATAGAATAGGTTTTCGAAACCTGACACCAGCAAAAACCAGTTATGACAAGGACTTATACAAACACTTTTAAATGAATACATGTTTGCATAGCAAGCTCACCCTTACCTGAGCACAAAGCAGGGGGGCGGATGATGAAGGACGTACACTAGAGTCCCGTCTGATCTTTAAAGTACTATGTTACAGTATTATCTATTCATTACACCTCACTCCAGCAAGAGGCCCAGGCCTCTCAACAGAAAACCACAGAGGACATCAAGAATGAGTCCCTAACCGAAGCTTGGTTTCATGGCAGAAAAGCAATGAATAGCAATAGAAAAAAGTATAAGCCAAACTCACAAACTCATTAGCCAGAACATGAACAGCATGCCATCATCACTGTTTGTTCTCAGAGTTGCAGCAGTTCTTACTCAGCAATGAAAAAAATACAGTATCATCAGAGAGTTTTCATAGTAATAATGTCTTTCTGCCCCCCCCACCAAAAAAAGAAGCAATGTACCCATCTTTCTTTTCATTTTATACTATCTGTGAATTGAGATATGGGATTTTGAAGCTGATAAAAGTTTCTGCTGTCTTGCCACACCCACCAGTGAAAAAAATTAGAGATCTTGGAATGGTGCTGTGATGTTTGCTGTAACAAACATGAGCTAGCACCATCCAAATTTGTACACCGTATGAACCAAGGAACCGATCCAATTGGATCAGATTTGCAACAAAAACCATTTAACTCATCTGCATAGCTCCATGCATCGCAACTCCTGTGCACATCACCCAGTTCACAACGGCAGTGGGTCGGACCAGCAGGTTTGCAGGGCAGTCGGTACACAGAGACATGGTGAGAGTATGGTCTGGATCCACAGATGGAAGGGCATTCATACAGAATGCTTTTTGACCCCATCATATAAGAAGCAGAATGCCCCACTTGAAGCAATGCAAAATGTCTGGTGAGTACATGGTACTGAGGATAGTAAACAGATTATGCCCGAATTATATAAAAAAATACAGTTAAGACTTTCATTCAGAAATCCCAACAATCACAACACTTCAAAATCCTACCTTACACAGGCTAACCCCTGAAGTTAGTACAGGCCTTCAAATACCTTATGCTGTGGCTAGCCTGCAAACTCAGCTTCACTGATGTCATCAATAAAATATTTAGCAGTGTATGCCAAGCAATGAAGACAGATTACCACAGCCACACCTGGCTCTTGACAAGCACAAGAAGTAAGCAATAACCCACGACAGAGTGTGCAGTTATTGGGGATTAATCAACACCCTGGGTATGTTGTGAGGCATGAAGCTGCAGGCCGAGTGTCCTCACAGCACCCAGGGTGTTAATTCCCAATAACTGCACACACTGGAATGGGTCATTGTGCTTATAACATGGGGTACACTGAAAACAAGGAGAAAACAACATAAAGGGGTTTCTCCCTGTTTAAAAGCCAAAAAAAAAATGACTGTATCCTGCCACCTAGTCAAATAGTCCCCAACGAATACTCCATATGTCACTGCTTTTATAGAAACATAGAATTGTGCAGGCAGAAAAGGACCCCTTGGCCCATCTAGTCTGCCTATTACCCCCTCTCCATCTGGTTTATCTTACTTCCTTTATTCAATGCCATTGTTACTTTATTTAGCCACATGTAGTTGTCCCATGCCCTCTTGAATTTGCTCACTGAATCCACCCCACCACCCATTCTGGCAGCCTATTCCAAGGACCCACCACTCTCTCAGTGAAGAACTGTCCCCTCATATTTCCTCTAAATCTGCCCCCCTCCACCTTGAATGCATGTCCCCTAATTGATTTGTTTTCACTCATCCTGAATATGCTTCCTTCCCTCACCTTGTTTATTCCCTCTAGATATTTAAAGGTTTCTACCATATCTCCCCTCTCCCTCCTTGTCTCCAGTGTGTGTATAATTATAGTTCCTCCAGTCTTTCCTTGTATGACTTCCTGTGTAGTCCCTGAACCATTTTGGTTGCCCTTCTCTGGACCCTCTCCACCCTGCCTTTGTCACCCTGTAAGTGTGGTCTCAGAACTGAACCCCTTATTCCAGATGTGGTCTGACCATAGTTTTGTATAATGACATGATCACCTCCTTCCTCCTACTTGTAATGCCCCTCCCTGTGCATGCCAACATTTCCTTTGCCCTCCCCACCACCTTATTGCATTGGTTCCCAACATTCAGGATATCAGAAATGATGATCCCCAGGTTCCTTTCCTGCTCTGTTGCCTCAAGTTCCTCCTTTCCCAGCCAGTATTTTGCCCTTGGGTTCTTACACACTATGTGAATAATGTTGCATTTATTTGCATTTAAGTGCAGTTGCCACTTCCCTGACCACACCTCCAGCCTAGACAGATCCTCCCTCATTCTTTCCACCCCTCCTGGTGTGTCCACTCTGTTACAGATCTTCATATCATTTGCAAATAGACACAGTTTCTCATGTAGACCCTCTGAAATGTCCCCAGTGTATCTGTGTAAACAGTGTGGGACCCAACACAGACCCCTGGGAAACCCCACTCATCACCCACCCTTCCCTGGCATGCACCCCATTTACCACTGCCCTCTGAGTTCTATCTACCAGCCAGTTCTCCACTCAGTTTGTTAGGTTGCTCCCTACCCCTAAGTTGCCTAACTTGCTTACCAGTCTCCTGTGAGTGACAATGTTGAAGGCCTTCCTGAAGTCCAGATAGGCCATGCTCACTGCCCCTCCCTGATCACATATCTCCATTACTCCATCAAATAATTCAATCAGGTTGGTCTGACATGACCTTCCACCTGTGAACCCATGCTGGTTGTTGTCTATGAGACTCCCTCCCCCCTTCTCCAGATATTGTACCAGCCTTTCCTTTATAAGTGCCTCCATCAGCTTATCCACCACAGATTTAAGACTGGCTGGACAATAGTTGCCAGGCTCCTCCTTCCCATCTCCTTTGTGCAATGGCGCCACATCAGCCCTTTTCCAATCCCCTGGGACCCTCCCCTTGTCTAGGGACAAATTAAATAACTTTGTGAGTGGTGTCACAAGTTCCTCCCTCAACTTCTTGAACACCCTGGGGTGGATTGCATCAGGGCCCATTGCATTGTCTGTCCACAACTTTCCAGTACAGTATTTTCCATTTTCCAGTTCTAGTACTGACATGATTTCTGACATTTGTTGTACATAAAAGACTTTTTGCTACTGGCAAAGCCCTGTACTGTACCCCCCCCCCCCCAATGCAGTATGCTTTGCACATACTGAGAAGTGCTGCAAAGTGAGGGCAGAGACAGAGACAAAGAAAGAGAGAGACACACACACACAAACACACACACACACATTCACCACTATCATTCCCGAACTCCCTCTCAATGTAAGTGTGTGTGGAGCAAAAGTTTCAATAAAACACTCTCTGGCTCTTTGTTTCTCTCTGCATGAAATACTCTGTCTCTCTCTGGCTGTCTCTTTCCGGTGACCGAGTGTAATGCGTGGGGTCAGAAAAAACATCACCGGAGAAGGATGACTATGGTTCTCAATCACTTCTCCCTACAACTGCCATACTGTCCCCTGCATCTTGCTGTCTTGGGTCTCTGGTCCTTGGTCTGTGCCTCTCACTGTCTCTTTCACTATGCATGCTTCTGACAGCCAAATACACCTGAACAGTGAAGTCAGAGAGAGGGAGAGAGAGAGAGAGAGAGAGAGAGAGAGAGAGAGAGAGAGAGAACAGTGGTGCAGAGCACACAAACCGGACCTCACAGAGTGTGGCTGAAAACTGTGGATCCTCAGTCTGTGCCTCTCACTTTCTGTTGCTCGGTACACTGCCAACTGGAACAGCAGTGGTGGAGAACACAGAAATTGGGCCAGACAGACTGAAGCAGAGACACAGACACACACATGGGATATTGCCACAACTTTCTCTCTCTCCTGCATCTGCGAACATGATGTCTCACAGACAAGGAATGAGAGGATGAGGACAAACACTGTCAGCTTCACTTTATCTCTCAGTGACAAGAGATCACTGGGGCAGGTGGGTGAGGACACACATAACTGGAAACAGAGAAGGAATGGGACATCTACAAGTCTGTGCTGCCTATCTCGTTGCTTGCACTGTGCACGGTTGGGAGGTGAGGGGAACCTGAAGTGCCAGGGGTACACAGGCATGGGGGACCAGAAGTGGCATTCAAGATGAAAGAGAGAGAGAGCAAGAGAGAGAGAGAGAGAGAGAGAGAGACAGTCTCAGACGGCAGGGACTCAGGGGCTGCTCTGAGTATGATGGAGGAAGCAGACTTTGGAAGGAGGGCTCCCTGGCAATAGGCACCAGATCTCTTGTCTTTGTCTCTCTCTCTCTCTCTCTCACTGTCTGGGACTGATGGGGAATACTGCACAGGCTGCAGCTGCTCCTGTGCGGCTGACAAACTTGGAAAACACAGGAGTGGGGACTTCTTGCCTTAAGTGTGTGGGGACGGTGGATGACGCTGCCTGCAGGAGGACTAACACTGTGTGTTACCTCAAAGTGCTGGCAAGCCACGCTCTCTCCTGACTCCAAACACACACGGCAAAAAGTATAGCAAGTTACCATCACTGACAGGAGCACAGGCTGCCATCAGGAAAATGGTGGGGAAAGATTGGCCGGGACAACTGCTGCTGTGGGAGGAGATGGGAGGGAAACCAACAGTATGCCACTTCTTTATGCAGCATGGCATGATTCACTGGCAGATGCCCAGAAAGAAACTCAATCTGTCCAATCCAGTCCAATCTGGTGAGCTGTGAATGCCTCTCTGTGTAAGCAAGAGGATTAATGACTGCCTGCAACAGTGGATTTAGCCCATAATAACAAGGTCAGAGCATTGCTTGATCTTCTCCCTGGGCCCCTTCACCACTTGCTGTGCGGTTAACAGGGATTAATGAATGGTCAGGTGGTGGCTGTCTGTAAATGAGGTACCAGAATTCTGCTTGCCCATGTTATCAAGCTGATTATCATGCTGTCCCTAGTCCTAGCTCTGGAATATGGCATTGACATCTACAGGACTGCTACAGCTTTTTTACAGCAAAAAAATCACCACAGCATATCACAGTACATTACTTGCAGATTTCTGCTGGCCTGTCATAAAAGAGTTCTCTACTGTCTCCTCTACAATAACATAGAAACATAGACAATGATGGCAGAAAAGAAAGACCAACAGTCCATCTAGTCTGCCTGAATTCCCTATCTAACCCTGGGACCTACTCTCTATCCATGGTCCTGGCCCTCCCCTTCCACCTCCTTATTCTTCCCAAGTCTGTTACCCTGGATGACTACAATACCCTTCACTCTGTCCCAACTGTGCTTGAAACCAGCAACTGTATTAGCACCCACCACCTTGGCTTGGAGACTGTTCCATGGATCTGACACCCTTTTTGTAAAATAATACTTCCACATGTCCCTCCTGAACCTCCCTCCTATCAGTTTCCATTTATTGTCCCGTGACCTCAAACTAGCATTCAAGCTAAAAAGTTCCTCACATTTCACCTTGTTTATTCCCTTTAGGAACTTGAGTGTCTGTATCATATCTCCCCTCTCTTCTGGTCACTAGCTAGTACATGTTCAGTGCCTTGAGGAACTCCTCGTAAGACCTGGCCTGTTGGACCTGAATCATTTTTATCACCCTGCGCTGTATTGTCTTCCATCTGTCCTTATCCTTGCTGAGGTGAGGGCAGCAGAACTAAGTGCAGCTCTACAAGCCTGACTTCATTAATGATTTATAAATGGGTAGAACTACTTCTTTCCTCCTGCTGTCAATACCTCTCTCTATACACCCCAGCACCCACCTTGCCTTATCATTGATCTTGTTTTGCTGGCTCAATTGTTTGAGGGTGTCACTGATGATAACTCTCAGGTCACGTTGCTCAGCTGTAGTACGAAGACTTACCCCACCCATCCAATACTCTGTCCTAGGGTTCTTATTCCCTAGGTGCATTACTTTGCACTTTTGGCATTAAATTTCTGCTGTCTGACATTAGACCACCCCTTTAGCTTTTTTAAGTCACTTTGCAGTTCCCTGAGTCACTCATTGCTATCCACCCTCCCACAGAGCTTAGTGTAATCTGTGAAGAGACTCAGCCTGCCACAAATATCAGTCAATCAATCAATTAAAGTCTTTATTTATACAGGCGAACATCGTTGAGCAAGCTCATTTACAAGATGGACCTGTTACACAAGGTGACAAAAAAGCAGATACAATCCAAACAATGTAATGATGCACGGTTATGAACATATAAGGAACAAAAGTTCAGTACAACTTTAGCAATAAGTGCTCGAGTGCAAGTCAACATGGACATGGCTCCGTTTGGAGATGATCAATACAGACATAACATAGACAAACTGGTAACACATACACGATCAAAAGATATATAGGAGACCTACTTGTTCTCGTGGGCCCAGGAGGGCAGGAGATGGGGGGAATAAGAAATAAAATAGGGGCAGGATGGCAATGGGGGGGGGGATAGGGAATATGGCCGGGACAGCACTGATACAGATAAGAGGGATATACCTGGACAAAGGGCCACTGACAAGGCCCATCGCAATGAGTGTGTAGTGCAAAGGTGAGCTAGGGGAAATACTCTCTCCAAAGTCACTGATGAACATATTGAACAGGACTAGGTCTAGGACAGATCCCTGAGGCACCCTGCTCATGGCCTCCCTGTCTTTTGATTTGACCCCACTGACCTCAGCCCTCTGCTGCCTACCCTTTAACCAGTTTACCACCCAGTTCACTATGTCCTTAGATCCCCTATTTTTTCAGCAAGCTTCTGTGCAGTACCGGGTCAAAAGCCTTGCTGAAGTTGAAATACAGCAAATACAAAACATGGCTGCTCTCCAGTTCCCTTCTCACCCAATCAAAGTGAACCATCAGCTTCGTCTAACAGGACCTCCCTGCCATGAACCCATGCTGTTTACTATCCTGGAGACTGTTGCTCTCTAGGCAGTCTATGAGGTCATCCTTAATCAGTGACTCAGCTTCCTTACAAGGGAGGTCAGACTGTTAGATCTGTAGTTCTCTGCTTGTTCCCAGTACCTCCTTATGGAGTGAAAATACATCCACCACCCTTCAGTCCTTCAGAACTACCTCGTCTGTAGTGAATGGCTGAATAGTTCTAGCAGGGAATCAGCCAGTTTCTGAGGCTGTTTCTACTGAGTGGAAGTCTTTTGGAAGAAAGTTGGAGCTATTTGGACTAGTCAGCCCCTGCTTTGCACCACACCACCCCAGATGTCCGCAGTAGTTCATTTAGAATTTCAGTTCCCCGGGCATCCTCATATGCAACCCATCTTGTCCTGGGGCCTTATGCCAGCCATTTCTTGACTCTGTCTGTTGTAAATATTGGCTGTTTCATCACTGGGATCTCCTTATCAGCTGCTTTGATGTCACTGTCAGGCAAGTGCCCACCTTCCTCCCTGGTTAAAACTAAGCAGAAATAATCATTGAGTACATCAGCCTTTAGCTCATCCTCTTCCATCATCCTGCCTCCCTCAGACAGCTTAATGGTTTCCCGTCCTTTCTTTCTTTTTTCCTTAATATAGTGGCAGAAATGTTTTTCTCTGTTCTTGACCCCTTCAGCAATTTGTCGCTCTCTGCTTTTGCACCCATAACTGCCCACTTTGCTTCCTTGCTTCTCAGTTAATACTGACCCCATTCTTTGTTCCCCTTCTTCTCCTTGTACTTGTAGAAGGACTTTCCCTTAGCCATCACCAATTCCCTGTTTTTTAATGAGAACTATAATGGGCTCTTGAACTTATTCCTTTTGGTTACCATTCTCATGCATAACTTAGATGCCTTGAGAATAGTTCCCTTCCTTACCCCCAGCTTTCTCTACCCCATCCAAATTGTCTACCCTAAGTTTGCCCTGACCAGTTCCCTCAGCCTGCTGAAGTCCACTGTTCTAAAATCAATGACTTAAGTTCTTGATGAGGGCTTTCCAGCCCCTAAGGCCAGTTCAAACTAAATAAAGCTATGGTCACTGTTCCCTAGTGGTTCCCCTACTCTCACTGCTCCCACCACCTCCAAGGTGGTAAGCATTACATCAAGGGTGGCAGTCTGCCTGGTAGATTCCTTAATGAGCTATGTCAATAGACAGTCCTGGATTTCATCCAGCAGTACCTGACGTCTGGTGCTCCTGACATCCCAATTGATCTCTAGGCGGTTCAGATCACCCACTACCAATACTCCCCCCTTTGCTGCCCTCTTTCAAGCTCTTCTGTAAGCTCTCTATTCTTCTCTTCCCTTGCCCAGAGGGTCTATAGACCACCCCAAGTGTAGTTTCTTGCCTGAGGCTGTCTTGAGATGCACACGCAGTGACTCTGACTCATTATTACCCCAATGTACCCATCATCCACCACCTTATCTCCATCCCTAACATAGAGGACTACCCTTCCCCCTACCTTTTCCTCTATCCCTCCTGGACAATGAGTACCGAGGCACCATCAGGTCCCAGTTGTTATGTTCTGTTGCCCACATTTCCATAATGACATTAAGTTCCACCTTAGTGTCTGCCATAAGTGCCTGTAGCTCACTGATTTTATTACGTGGGCTCCGGGCATTAAGACATACTTCCTTCCATCTGACCCCTGAATCCACTTTGCTATTCCCTATCTATAACCCTTGTGTTTCCCTTGCTCTCTTAACCTCTTGTTTTCCCTTGGTTTTCACACACTAGGCATTCCCCCTCTTTATTTTCATAGTTGCTGAGCTGCTACTAGCCCCAGATGTTGGGAAGTACTACCTAGGATTCTGTTCTTCTCATCTGGTCTCCTTGGCACCCCTAGCCCCAGTCTCCCCCACAGTCAGTTTAAATATGCAATGTAGATGTTAAATTTCTGCCCCAGGACACAGTCCCCTCCTTCGGTTAGGTGAAGTCTGTCACACCTGAAGAGTCTTCTATTGCAGATGTCCTTCCAATTCCCCACAGAGTGGTACCCCCTTTTGCTGACACCATCCCTTAAGCCAACCGTTAAACTTCTCTATTAAATGACCTTTTATCCCATCCTGCTTTCCCTCCATACAGTATACAGAAAGGGCTTCAGAAAAGGCCAGGGAGGCTGAGTGTACTGCCAATCTGTTCTTCAGTCTACAGATTCTCTGCTTAATCATCTCCACTGGCTTGTTTGTCAGACCATTGGTACCCAGGTGTACCAGCAGCCCCAGCCCTCCCTGCTCCTTCTCCACCATCCTCCTTATCCTGTCTATATCCCAACTGTTGCCCCAGGAGGGCAAAGTACCATCCCCCTCCCTTCCAACCCCCCTCCACCACCCTGTCTCTCTCTACCCCCTAATCATTGAGTCCCCAACCACTGAACCTCTGCTGGTAGACTTGCTTCCCTTCGTGTCATCATGTTGTCCTACCCATTCCCAAGTTGGAGCCCTCTTCCAGTGTAGTCATGTGTCTGAACCTTTTCTAGGGCTGTGAAAGTATTCGATATCTGGAAAATGTTAGGGTGAAAAATCTCTTTATGGCTACCCCTGCCCCTTTCTCCTCCTCCTCCTCCTCCCCACCTCCCTCCATCCCCCTGGACAAGTGGGTCTCTGGGGGAGTGGAGGTATGGGGCGTGGGTGCCACCTGAGCTGAGATATTTTTACTTTTGTGGCCACCAGCTGAGCCTGCAGCATTGCCATGGTCCTGCAGATGTAGCAGTTTTCCTTCCTTCAGAGCATGTCCCTAGAGAAAAGCACCCCACAGTCACTACAAATGACTGCCTCACCTTTGAACACCATCCTCTTAAAGACTTGTACTGATAGAATACTAATTTAATTTAATAACTTCAGTCTTGGTTGTGGGGCCAGACCATGATGGCGTTTCAGAGCTGAACAGCTGCAGCATGGAACTCATAGCTCTAACACAGATAACACATTGCTCTAGTCAGAAATTTCTCCAGGTAAAATTCATTTGAACAAGGTAACTCTCATTTTATTATAGATGGCAAATTGTAAGTAAACCTTCCTTTTGCACAATGATAATTTATGGAGGCAATGAGTAGCAGACCAAAAAATGTAAGAGAAATAAGGATGTGTTTTGCAGAGAATACAACAAAGAACTTACATGGGAGGAAACCACCTAATCCCAAAATGTGCAGTGCTCCTAATTCTCCTGAAAGAGGCATGTTTAATGCGGAAGCAGAAGTATTTGTCCCCCCGCTCAGGCCACAAGGTAAAGGTTGGGCAGGGTGTTGGACATTAAGAAAATGAAGATGTTTAAAAATCCTCCTGACATACAAATGCACCATAAAGTTGGGAGTGTGAGGGACAATACTAAGATAAGCTCTGGTATGATATTACTGGCATACACATTCGGAAAACAGCGGATTGAGGAAAATAGAAAAAACACCTCCTTAACTGAGCCTCAATTGGAGGAGCAGCCCCAGTTCCAGATTTGGGTCATAAGGTGGGGGAAGGGATGGAGTTGGTGCAGCAGGACCACCAGGGCCAGAAGAAAGCCATGTTTGTGGTGGATCAGAGAGTGGTGTTGCGACAGGGGTCTCAAGGAACGAATGGAGGAGCAGCAATCTTTGTAAGGTGGGCCAACTCGTGTTCTGATGAAACAGACAAGGAGGAAGAAAATGATGTGAATACACAAGCAAAAAAAGCTAAACAAAAGCTAAGGTGATGGGACCGCTCTGACTAGGGACTGGGATTTATGGATTTTAGCGTAGCAGAATTCTCTGAAGAGACACAAGATCAATTTCCTTGTAATGCTAGTTGTCAAAGTAGGGACATACCTACTATAGAAGAGACCCTGGAAGATGGAGAAATAATACAAAATGAGACTGAAATAATCAAAGCTATAAGTACACCAGCAGAAATGTATCAGGAGCAGAATTCTCAAATGAAAAACCTTACAGAGGTGGCAAACATGGAAGGTTCTGTGTCAGTAGCCCCAGCAGATAGTGGCATTCAGTTAACTCCCTTAGCCCCCCCTATAAAAAATCAACAGATAAGGATAATGAAAAGATACCTCTTAACAAAGAAGATGTGGAAAAACTAGGAGCCGGGTCTAAAGAAAACAAAAAAGAAAATAAAAAATCTAATCAGAGCTCAGAAAAACCTGGGGAATTTCCTGGGGACTTTTCAAATTATATTTTGCAAGAGATTAGAAACAAATTCTCTAGACTGGAAGTTTAACTATCAGGAGTCCAGGAAGACATGAAAGGCATTAAAAGGCATATTCATGGCTTAAACAAAAGAATTACAGAGAACGAGAAACACACTTCAGATATGAAAGATACAATGCCTGGAATCAAAGAAGTCTTACGATTTCATAATGAAGAACTGAATCCAGGACATGATTACAGATTTAGAATGGTGTTCCAGAAGAGATAATTTAAAAATCTTAGGTCTTCCAGAAGGGTCAGAAAAAGATGATATCTTGGAATTTTGTGAGAAATGGTTTACTGAAACTATGGAAAAGAAATACCCAGAGAATGAAATTGAGCTAGAGAGGGCTCACAAGTCATCAAATATGCGGAATTCAAATGCAAGATACCTCAGGATAATGTATGTGAAGTTTCATAAATTTCAAGAAAGAGAATGGGTTTTGAGAGAAGTGAGGAATAAAAAAACATTAACTTTTCTGGGGTCTTAGGTTTCTATTTTTCTAGACATTGGTACAGAGTTGTAAAAAAAAAGGAAAAGAAATGCCTTCAAAGAGGTAAAATAAATACTATGGGAAAAAAAATTCCCTTTCTTCACCCATCACTCTCCACGTTAAAGATTACTTACAGAGGGACTGCAAAAATTGTACACTCCCCTGAAGAAGCTAAAGAATATTTACAACATATTTTGTCTGGGGGATTATAAAAATATGAATGTTAGAAGGAAGACACAGAGAATTAAATGGATTTAACTGAGATTTTTTGAAATCTGGAAAATGGAAAGGAGGATTAATATAGAGACTAAGGAAGAAGACAAGTGGAGGAGGAGATGGGAAAGGGAGAAGAGAAGGAAAGAAAAACCTTTTTCTGCTACGCCACACTACTGCTCTATAGGGAGAGAGACAGTTAGTGAAATCTGGAAACATGGGAGATAGTCTTTAACTCTTAGGAGCTATGACTATTAAGTTTTTCTATAAAAAGTAGGGCTTGGTCACGGCTACAGATTGGGAAAGTAGGACACAATTTTGTTTGGAATTTAACGTGCTTGGGTCTACTATAGAATAGAACAAGGGATTGCTGTAACTGAGAGAGAGAGAGAGAGAGAGAGAGAGAGAGAAAGCAGCCATCAGCTTCCTTAAATCAAGAAGTACTTTAACAGACTACACTGAACTGAATTATTAATTTTTTGGCTTGTGTAAATACTGTAAGTAGGAGTCAGTGTTTTGATTTTCTGTTTTTGGGGTTGACTTTTCTTAGTTTAACTTTTATTTGCCAATGAGGAAATCTAGCTAGGAGATATTTGCAGTCATTTGTGATGAGACCTTTTACTTAACCTCTGTGAAATAGGTGTCTTAAAGGAAGGAAAGCACTCCCCAGGGTGGCAGGTCAGAGTTGTAGTTGATTGTTTCTGGAGGGCACGGGTTTACTCCAACCCACCCCACCCCTCACCCTACCCACCCCAAGAGCATAATTTCCTTTATATCAGTGGTTCTGACATCACTTCCCCAAAACTGCTAAGGACATACACCTGTTCATATCCTTAAAGGCAAAGCACACTGAATAGGGGTAAAGGCACTCATAAGCTTGCACACACTAAAACAAAAACAAAAAAAGAATAACATCTTAAACAGAAAGGGAGACAGACATGTGGGGAGTGGTGCAATGCACTGGCTGTGGAGCAGCAGTCTTCTGGGAGACATTCTGGAGACTGCGTTGCTGCCTTATTTGCAGACACCTCTCTGGTCCGAGGGAGGAGATTGCTCATCACCATGCTGACCTGGCAACTATTCAGGAAACCTGCTCCCACACCCAGGGACCACCCAGGCCACCACCACTGCCTCAGAGGTTGCCAAGAAAAAGAAGCAGTTGGACCACGGTGGGCTCAGGGAGGGTGAGGGTGGTGGAACAGAGGAACATCCCTCCAGTCGTTCCTCTCCACAATTCATTTGCCATTCTGGTGGAGCATGGTTCCTCTATGGAGGTACCTGCAGTGGAGACCAAGGAGAATGCTAGGAACCTCCATAATGAAGACCCACAGGAGGGTGGCATGGGACTCCACAGTGGAAGAAAACAACTCCTGGTGGGGAACTCGGTCATTAGGGGAGTAGAACTGGGGGAGGGAGGGAAAAGGGAGGTAAGGTGCCTGCTCAGCACCATGGCTTGGAGGGACAGGAAACGAATACTCAGGATTGTGGGAGCAGCTGCATGGGGGAGTGAGCTGGATGTCATTATCCACCTAGGGACAAATGACCTGGCTTGGAGTGGGATCAGAGCAGTCAATAGGAGTTTGTGGAGTTGGGGAAGGGCCTTAGACAAGTAGCACACATGGTAACTTTCTCAGAAGTGCTACCAGTCTATAGCATGGATGAGGTTAGGGTACTGCACACCATAGCATTCAATGACTGGTTGAAAAACTGGTGCAGAGCTCAGGGCTTTGGCTTCATTGGAGACTAGGGCTACACCTGGAGGGATACAGGCCTATACTGGCATGATGGTATGCATCTGTCTGGGAGGGGAAGCAGGTTCCTAGGTAATATGTTTGAATGCTTCATTGGCAAGCATTTAAACTAGCCAAGGGGGAGGCATTAAAAAGGAGAATGGAAATCCTAGCCCCCCCCCCCAAATCAGGGTAGTAAGTGAGGTAAACACCAAGATAGAGCAGTTGACAGTGAGAAGAGCAGGCATAAATGGAGAAAAAGACAAAGGCAATAAGGAGAGGGATGGGGCAAAAAGGAATAAGGCCATCAAGAAATGGAAGGTAATGAGTACCAATGCCCATAGTCTAGGTAACAAGCTCCTTGAACTGGTGGCCTTGATGGAAGAGGGATGACTAGATATCGTGGTAGTCACAGAAACATGGTACACAGAGAACCATGACTGGGATGTCAACATACCAGGGTACACAATCTACGGGAGGGACAGGGAGGGTAGAAGAGGAGGAGGAGTAGCTCTCTATGTAAGGGAAGAGATCAAAGTGATGGAACTAAAGGGTAAAAAGGGAGGAGAGGAAGCACTGTGGGTCACCCTGGAGACTGGAAATGGCACCACAGTCTGCACAGGGGTTGTATACAGACCTCCCATCTCAGGGGGGGAGGAAATGGACAAGAAAATGATAAAAGGCATCCTTAGGATAGCAGAGAAAGGAGAGATACTGCAGATGGGGGACCTGAATATGCCAGATGTTAACTGGAGTACCTTTACTGCAACCACATCTGAGAGCAGGGCCAATCTCGATGCCCTACAGGGGGCATGCCTCAGACAGTTAATTTTGGAACCCACTGGAGGGAGCAGTCTAAGACCTGGTACTCTCAAATGGGGATGGAGAGAGGATCTCAGATCTAGAAGTGGGTAGCCATCTGGGAACAACTGACCACCAAACAGTGTGGTTCACGATAAACTTAGCTGTAGAGTCAAGCCATACAAAAGTGAAGGTACTGGACTACAGGAGGGCTGATTATGTTAAAATGGGAGAGTGCCTCAGAAAAGCACTAGCAAACAGACAAGAAGGAGGGTGGAGCAACAATGGGGAAACATCAAAACTGCTATCACAGAGGGAACAAGCCTTTGTGTGAAGCAAAACAACAAATCAAAATGAAAGAAAAAAACACTATGGTTCTCAAAAGAAGTGGCGGAGAAGGTTAGGGAGAAAAAGATAGCATTCAGGAAGTATAAGGAAAAACAGAAGGAGCAGGACAGAGAACTGTACCAGCTGAAGCAGAAGGAAGTGGGTAAGGCAGTCAGAATAGCAAAGGCCGAAACCAAGGAAAAGATAGCCAACTCAGTTAAGAAGGGGGATAAAACCTTTTATAGGTACATCAGGGAGCAAAGAAAGACTAAGGCAGGGATACTGAGGCTGAATAAAGAGGAGGATGGTTGGGCAGAGAGGGACAGTAAAAAAGCAGGGATACTGAATGAATACTTCTTTATTTATGTTTTATTTATTTAGTTTTTGTTGACCAGGTAAGTGCACGAGACAAATCCTGCCTATTTTCAGGCACGACCCAGGGGAAGGGGATACAGATGAATGCCAACTGACCTTGAACCAGATTAAGCTGTTGGTGGTATATTTTTAGTGAATGAGGAAAATTTGGCCAGGACACCGGGGAAATTCCCCTACTCTTTTTCGATAAGTGCCATGGGATCTTTAACATCCACCTGAACTACCACCAATCCAGGCAGATGGGACCTCGGTTTAACATCTCATCTGAAAGATGGCACCGCAGAAGTGCACCACCCCTCTCATACTGCACTACAGTGTCAGTATTGGGATATTAACCCGAGTGCCAGATGTGAGAACAGAACCCACAGCCCTCTGATCTCCTGGCCTCAGAGGTGAATGTGCTACATATTGAGCCACTGACACTGACAAATCACAAAGGAAGAGCAGGGGGAGGAACCTAATCCAGTTACTAGAAGCACTCTGGATGGGGGGGGGGGTGATATCAGTCCTTTCACAGAAGAAAGGGTTCTGAAAGAACTCTTAAAACTGAAGGTGGATAAAGCAATGGGGCCTGATGGGATTCATCCCAGAATTCTAAAAGAACTAAGAGGAGAACTACCCTTTTTTAATAAATCATGGGAGGATAGTGTGGTACTAAGGACTGGATGAGGGCAGATGTGATTCCCCTTCACAAAAGTGGGTGCAAAACAGAGGCAGGAAACTACAGACTTGTCAGTTTGACCTCAGTGGTAGGGAAATGATGGAATCACTTCTGAAGGAAAGAATTGTTGAGTACCTAGAGGCCAGTGGGACACAGGACCCAAGGCAGCATGGGTTCACAGCAGGAAGGTACGTCAGATGAATCTAATCAATTTCTTTGAGTGGGTGACCAAAGTAGTAGACCAGGGAGGGGCTGTGGACATGGCCTACCTTGACTTTAGCAAGGCATTTGACACAGTCCCACACAAAAGATTAATAAACAAATTAACAAGGCTGGGACTGGGTCCCAGAGTGGTAGACTGGGTAAAACATTGGCTGGACAACAGAATGCACAGGGTAATAGTGAACGGAGTCCACAGTGAAGAAAGGGGGGTTACTAGTGGGATACCGCAGGGTTTAGTACTGGGGCTGGTCCTTTTTCATGTCTTTATAAGTGACATTGCAGAGGGACTGGAAGGAAGGGTATGTCTCTTTGCAGATGACACAACGATCTGTAACATGGTTGATACACAAGGTGGGGTGGAAAGGATGAGAAGGGACTTGGCAAGGTTGGAGGAATGGTCAAATGTATGACTGCTTAGCTTCAGTGCAAACAAGTGCAAAGTAATGCACCTGGGAAACAAAAACCCAGGGGAAGAGTACACAATAGGGGGTGAGATACTGACGACAACAAAAATGTAAAGGGACCAGGGGGTAGTTATATCAGATGACCTAAAGGTGGGCAATCAATGTGAGAAGACAGTAAGAAGGGCTGGGAGCATACAGGGATGCATAGAGAGAGGCATCACCAGTAGAAAACAGAAGTTGTCCCTCTGTACAGACAGTTGGTAAGACTGCATCTGGAGTACTGCATGCAGTTCTGGAGACCCCATCTCCGCAAAGACATAGACAGGGTGGAGGCTGTCTAGAGGAGGGCAACCAAAATGGTGCAGGGTTTGCACCAGGACACATAAGAAAGAGAGACTAAAGGAGTTTAATATGTATAGCCTTGAGGAAAGGAGGGAGAGGGGGGACATGATAAAAAACTTTCAAGTACCTCATGGGAATCCGCAAAGTCCAAGAGGGTAACATCTTTCAGAAAAAGAGATGTGCAAGAATAAGGAGGCACAATTTGAAGACAGATGGGAGGTGCGGCTCAGAGGTAATGTGAGGAAGTATTTCTTCACAGAGAGGGTTGTAGATGCATGGAACAGCCTTCCTGTGGAGGTCGTGGAGTCAAAAACAGTGGGGGAATTTAAGCATGCATGGGACAGACATAAGGCAATTCTAGTGGGGGCAGGAGGAAGTAGGCTGTTGGTTAACTAGGATCAGCAGCTTATCCATTAGGTAGGGAAAAGGACAGACTAGGTGGGCCAAGCGGTCCTTATCTGCCATCAAATTCTATGTTTCTGTGTTAAGGGGAGGGTATTATTAGATAAGCAGGTTAGGCTAGTAGGGGAGAGGAGAAGTATAGGTAATAAACTTAGAAGAGGGGATACCAGAGACAGGAAGAGCAAATTCATTTATCAAATGCAGGAAATGGTCTGGAATCAGACAAACCCTGTGCCTATTGATTATAAAAAGCTAAGGGGGCTGTTTCTTTTAAAGCAAATAAAGCACTCAAATGGGGGGGTAATATTGTATCATGGAATATAAATGGGGTTAAGAACTCATAAAAAGAAAACCAATAATTTCTTATATTAAAAAACTTGAAACTGATTATTTGATTTTACAAGAAACTCACTTGACAGAGACAGAATAAAAAAAATTGCAAATTCTGGGGTGGAGAATCCTTTCATATGGGTTCAAATGGAAAATCCAGAGGGGGTTGTAATTATCTTTGCTAAGAAACATAAAATTGAGGTATTAAATCAATAGACCCCAATAATAGATATTACATGTTAAGTTTAACAACGATAGACTGACACTTGCGGGGTTGTATGGCCTGGACGAAGATACACCAGGGTTTTCTGTGGAGTTTTTTACCACACTTGTTCAACTTCCTCATCTAATGATTTTAGGGGGTGCCTTTAATACAGTTTTAAATCCTACTCTAGATAAATCTGTCTCCCACTCGGCCCTGTCGAAATCCATGGGGGTTATACTAAAAGTGTGAACGCTATGGGTCTTTTTGATATCTGGCGGTAAAACACTCATGTTGTAGAATTTTCTCACTTCTCACATAGACTTCAGACATATTCCAGGATAGAGTGGTTGATTGAATCACATAATATTATTCCTAAAACAAATAAGATAGGTTATGAGGGAATTAATTTATCAGATCACTCAGCATTATTCTGCTCTATGGAGTTAGAAATGAATCCATCAAGCACTAGGCAGTCTATGGACCCTCTTCTTGTAAAGATCAAAAGTTTGCAAAACATATTAAAGAGCAGTTGGAGGTCTTTCTGTCTTTTAACTGGAATATAGATACAACGCTGAATAATATAAGCTCTGATGATGGAGATTTCTTTCTCCGAAATGTCAGCTGGTTAGTATGTGTCATCAACACCTGATTTGTTGTTGCACCGAGGAGGCTGGGCTGTTCGAAGTAGGAAGAAGCAGGAAGAAGGAGGCAATGGCGAAAGTAAGCATTTAGAGTGCTAACTGGCGTCTCCCAAATTTTTTCCTGCACCATTAAAAATAAGAAACAGCACTCTGGATTTCGGGCTTAAAACAAAAAAAAAAAAGGTGTTGACAGAGAAATACTTTGAAATGGACCTTGGGTGTGGAGAGGAATAGATACTTGCGCCAAGAAGACTTGAACAAACTGAAATGCTATTGTGAGCATGTGGACAGAGAAACGAAAACCTAAATAAGTGAGGTAAAGTATTGAATTGTAATACACTGAAAGCAACAACTTATTATTATTGGAAGCAAGCAGTAGAACTTTGAAAATGCATAGTAAATGACTGAATTTTTACAGATGCTCATGATTTAAAAAAGATGGTGAGAAATAAAGTGTTTTAATATAAAAATCCCAATGCATGAAGTTCAATCAAAAATGGAACTAATTACAAACATTGGAAGGGGAGTGCAGGTGGACAGCACCCAGAGGCTAAGGCGGTGTGCATAACAAACATTAAATTACCCTACCACAATTGCACTCCAGAACCCCTTAGTAGTCCATTTTTAAAGGAAATGAGCTACACTGACATTGTTTAGTTGAAATTTATAATATACGGAATGATTTAAAAGCATCCATGTGAGGATATATTATTAAATATTAGAAAATAGCAAAGTAAATCCTAGCCTTTCGGTTGGCAAGGAGACCAACATTAGCGGGTGAGTATTTTTTTGATAGAGTCCACTAAAAACAAGTACCAGTTCAGGGTACCCCATTACTTGGGATATCATTGGGCACCCTGAGTTTTCAAATGGACCAGCCACCATTTTTTGTCTCATGTTTAGCAAACAAACTGGCAGCTAGTCCCCACCCAACCCCAACCCCAACCCCAACAAACAGCAACAAAACACAGACAAGGCACTTTTTATTTTGTTTTGTTTTATAAATGAAACCAACTACAATGCAGCCACAAAGTGCTGGTAGCCAGCAGCGCATCTCACAACCTACAAACCCCCAACCCCTCTCAAACAACTCCAGCAGCTGCTCCATTCAACTCCCCCTCCTATCTTCTGTCAGTGTGGTATGGGAACATGCTCTTCCATCAAACCTGCACAAAATAACTCCCCCCCAAAAAAATGCTTTTGTAAGGAAAGAGCGGATCACTTACAGTAAAGATCACTGCCCCATCTCACACGCCAGTAGCCAGCAGCATCTCACAACCTATGCTTTTCTGCCTCACTCACATAACTCCAGAAGCTGCTTCATGCAACTCCCCCTCCTATCTTCTGTCAGTGTGGTATGGGACCACGCCGCTCCCTCAAACCTGCACAAAGTAACAAGAAAACAGACTTTTGTCAAGAAGGAGTGGATCACTTACAGCAAATTTGTCAGTCACCAGAGTGTTCTTCTTTTGTCGGGACCACACTCCTCCTTCAAATATGCACAGAGCAGACTAACACTAAGTACCTAATTTAATAAAGATACAGTGGCTCACTTATACTAAATTTCACAGTCACCCAAGTGTTCCTCTTGCACATAAAAAAAAACAGACCTGACTCCACCACTATTGCAAGGCTACACCTGTAGTTCAATAAGCAGAGCAACAAACCACGCCCCCGTCAGGCCTTAAAAGGTCACTTTTCCTGGCTAGTCCAGAATCATTTTTTTTGTTTGTGACTGGAGATGCCACTCTTTCAATCTCCTCTCCCCATTTCTCTGCTGTTGTTGTGTTTTGCTTTGCCTCCAGTCAACGGCTCGCTGCCTCCCCCACCCCCTACCTGCCGCTCATTCAGCGGCCATTTTATGCTCTTGCAGACCTACCTGTCCAGTGGTTCTACCGTGTCCTGGACTTTTCAGTTTTCTGACCCTCCACCTGCAGCTGTCTGTCCCATTTCTCAGCCCTCGTTGTTTCCAGGGTTTACTCACCCTCTCTCCCTCTGGTATTCCCTGGACTTCTCATGTCAGTGACATGGGGTGTGACGTCACCCACCGGCATCTGGCTCATCACTCTGCACCTTCGTTTCCCTGTTTACCATTTTGCTTATTATTTTCTTTGCCATTTTGGGTGTGGGGGAACTCTTCAGCTGGAGCTCTTTCCTGGTGAAATAGTGCTCTGGACTTCTTCATTGGGCGCTCCTGCTGATTCCTGCATGCTTTCTGGTGGGTTTTCTGACCCTGCTCCAAGCCTCCCCCTTCCCTCCTGCCCAGCCTTCTGGCATTGCCTTGCTCGGCTACTTCCTTTCTTTCTTTCTTTCTTTCTTTCTTTCTTTCTTTCTTTCTTTCTTTCTTTCTTTCTTTCTTCTCAACCATTGGCTCTTCTTAGTCCTCATTCTGTCATCCCTGTACCTTGCTCTCAGCTCCTCTTACCTACCATCTTACCTAGCTTTCCCATCCCCCCCCGTGCCTGTCATTTTTCCCATCTGCTGTGTTTCTGCTCTGACCACCCAGCATTGGACTCACCTCTGCTCTTTGGCTGTTCATTTCTTTTGGGGTTTCCTACCCTATCGACCATATATCATTCCAGTCATCATTTCATGCTGGTCTTATCTGGGACTCCTAGGCACTGGGTACATTCGTACAGTCAACATCTCATTACCTGCTCATAACTATGTTCCTGCCTATGATTGTTTCACCTCCAAGGCATGTCAGCCCAGCTACTCTCCTTTCATCTGTTGCAGCCGTCAGTGCTTCCAGTACCTGTGTGCATTCCAGCCTTCATGGTTACTGCACTCCTAAGTTCCACCACTCCCTCGACCCTTGCTTCTTCTCCTTCCTTGTCCCGTGCTTTCTTTTGGGGATGTTTCCCTATCCTACCATCACCATACCTATTTGTATCCTCCTCTTACCCTAGCCCTACTTTCTGGACCACTCAACTCGTATGTCCGCCACTCCATGTCAACCTCCATCATTACTGAACCTCATCCTTCCTATACCCTACTTGCCATCTTACCTACCCTTAACCATACCAGCCTTCAAGGCTTTAATTCCATTATCTTACATTTTCCATTTCATACTGCACCTTAACCATACCAGTCTTCAAGGCTTTCACTCCATTATCATACATTGTCCATTTCATACCTCACCTCAACCATTACATCCTTCAAGGCTTTCAGTTCTCCATCATTTTTCTTTCATTCATTCTCGACCATCCTCTCAACCTGTATTGACTTCTCAACTCATCACAGGCTGCGAGCTTCACCCAGCCATCATTGTCTCTCCCCCTCGTACCGTTCACTCCCATTCTGTTGTTCCATGCATGCCTTCAAGGACTCCCTTCATCACCATATCTCATATATTCATTATTGAACCTCCACTCATCCATTCTGACTTCATAGTTCCTACCTAACTACTCCTGGTACTTTGTATCTAACCCTTCAGCTGTGGGTTTCACCCAGCCATTCTTGTTTCTACCTTCATGCTGTTCGATCCGCTCCTAATTTGGCTTCTCAGTAGACCCAGTTGGCATGCACTCCTGTGGTTACTAATCACAATCAGCCTCCTGTTGGGTATTATATGCTAAGTCAATAGTGAACAAGAAAAGAAAAAAAAAAGCCGACAACCTAGAAAAAGAAATAAAAAGGGCATAAATGAAACACATAAACACCAAACAGGAGAAAGGCATATTTTATTTGAGCAATTTAAAACAACAACATAATATATTAATGAATGGAAAAATGGAAAGGACAATTCTTAGAACTACAGCAAAATATTATGCCCAGGCAGATCAATCTGGAAAAATACTAGCCTACTAAATTCAGAAAGAGAGAACCGAGAGACAGATAAAGGAGATCTTATAGGATAGCATATTAGTGAATGACCCAAAAACTATTAATAAAGAATTTGAAAATTTATATTCAGCTCCAGATACCTCTGAAACTAATAACAACAGCAAATATAATCCCTTTCAGATAAAAATCCCCCAAATTAGTGACTCTCATAGAGAAATGCTTACTCAATCTATAAATAAAGAAGAAATTAATGAAGCTATTAAAAAAATGAAAACAGGTTAAGACCCCGGGTCCAGACTGACTACTTATTGAACTGTATAACATTTTAGGAGATAGTATTATTCTGGTATTGACAGACTTAGTCAACTCATTTAATCAATAAAAGTAGATACCAGACACATTCAGGGAGGCAGTAATAATAGTATTTCCTAAGGAGGAAAAGGATCCCAGACTCTGTTCATCATATCACCCAATATGTTTTCTTAATGCCGATTACAAAATCTTTACAAAACTTTTGGCATCAAGGTTGGAGAAGGTTATCCTTTCTGTGGATCACAAAGATCAGACTGGCTTTGTGAAGCAGAGGAGATTTAACAATATTAGAAAAGCTCTGTATGTTATTGAAGGCTATAAAAACTCAGACACTGTACTACTTTCCTTTGATGCAGAAAAGGCTTTTGACAGGGTCAAGTAGGAATACCTGTTTAAGTATTAGACCTAGCAGGGGTAGGGGATATGTTCTTGGAGTGGATTAAAATGTTGTATAAGAATCCCATGGCTAAAGTAATAACAAACCAAAACAGCTTTCAGAACTTCAACTTTTATAAAGGAACTAGACAGGGGCGCCCCCTATCTCCTTTGCTCTTTACTCTGGCTATAGAAACCATGGAAAATAAAATCAGACCAATACAAGAGATTGAAGGGGTACAGATCAAAGGTAGAACCCTGAAAATGTCACTCCATGCAGATGATATCATGTTATATCTGACAAATCCAGTAACCTCAATTCTTAAGATTATGGAAGTCATACACTATTTTTGAAATGAATCAGGTTATACAATTAACTGGAAAAAATCAGAAATATTAAGACTAAATTCTAAAAAATATTTACCACAGGAATTTAATACTTCTGCAACTAATACAGAAAGAATTAAGTATTTTGGGTATACTTAACCAGAAATATTTATATGGATATGGGATATAATATTAATTTATTATTGGAAAAAGTAAGACAGGACCCAGAAAAATGGATATATTTACCAATAACTTCAATGGGAAGAGTCCGGGTAATTAAAATTAACATCTTACCTAGGATTTTACATATTCTGCAATCAATTACAATAACAATGGCCACAAAAATATTAAACAGTTATAAAAAAATCATAGAAAGGTCCTTGTGGAAAAAATAAAATGCCAAAGCTCACAATTTTAAAACTAATGGATAAAGAAGAACTGGGGGTGGGGTGGCTAAATCTGCCAGATTTCAGGGCTTATCAATATAATGCAATATTATCTCACACCTCAGAATATTATAATACCCCTTCCCTTGGTGGGTGGAGTATGAAAGGCTCTTCTTTAATAGCAGATAAAATTGCCATCATTTGTATGAAGAATACAGTAAACTTGAAATAAGAAATATAAATAATATCTGTATTAGATCCACTCTTATAATTTGGGATCTGTATCATAAAGAATTAAAATAAAGTATTAGAAATAATATACACAGCCTCATCAAGATTAGGATGGAAGAATATGGAAGGGTACAGGGTCTGACAAAGGAAATAAATCCATAGGGGAAAAATAATATCCATGATATAGGGGATCTTTACAGGAGAGACAATTTCTTAATGTTTGTAGAGTTAAAACAGTTATTTCATCTTCCTGATACAGAAAACTTTATTTCAGAATTAGGGCTTGTCTTGTTGAGTGGATGGAAAGATATGTGTATACTCCAAAATTAACAACTTTACAAACTTGGATCTCTATTCAAGACCAAAATAGTAAACTCATCTCTAAAATATTCATAAGCTTAGGTTCAGCTCAACATCAGCAACAAGCCAAACTTAAACAAAGCTGGAAAAATAATTTTTTTATGAAATATCTGAAAGTAGATGTCTAGAAGCTATTAAAATGCTGAGGCATGCAGTACTATTAATAGACTGAATCAAATTCAGTTCACTATAATACACAGAATATATTACATACCCCATCTGCTCAACAACATAAATCCTATGAGTCCATACGCCTGTAACAGATGTAAAATGTAGAGGGGAACTCTAAAACACATATTAGCCACATGTAAAAAGATAAAACCCCTATGGGGAAAAAGTGCTTAATACAGTCAATAAAATCCTGGGGGTAGATTTAAAATTTGAAGCCAAACTGTGCTTATTGGGATCTACCCAATATCAAAAACTGACATCTATGGAAGGTATTAAATATGGGATTAATAAACATAAGAAGATGCATTGCCAGGCTATGGAATAATGAAGCCCCACCAGAATATACATTATAAAGAATGTATTTGTAGAATGCATATACCTTGAAAGACAATATAGTTTGAATAGGAAAATGCTGGAAAAATTTAATGTATTCTGGGCTCCAGTGTTAGACCTGATCAAAACACTAGAAAATGTAATGTTCTAAAGGGGGAGGTTAGGTTTGATAGAGACAGGAAGTTAGATAGTAAGCAGGTTTAGAGGGAGGGGGAAGGCACATAAAACCCAGGGTAAGGATGTAATACAGCCTAACATGAAGGTTTATCAGAAGGGTGAGAGCAATCCATTGCAAACTAAATCATTTTGGAGACAGTGTATTCTGAGCCAGGGAAAACAAATAATCTCAGTATTCTTGCACCACAAATGAGGTGTGAGCTACTGTAAATGGTCTTTGATTTAAAAAATATCTTAATAGAATATATCCTACCTACCTCCCTCAGCAGCCTTCTGCAACTGCTTAACTCATTGTATATGCTGAGATCCTAAAACAAGGTCCTCATTTAAGTGAAAAAACTGAAGTTCCATTGGATCAAAAGCTTTTATAACAGCTGCACCAACCACTTGGAATGCTCACCCCACTAGCATCAAAGAATCACCAACTATCAAAGCCTTTACTTGTGCCATGTTGAACCATCACAGTATACCTTGCAGCTGCCCTGTCCCCCCAACCCAGCTGTACCTGCTACAATACCTAGCTCAAGCAGCTAACCATTCTCTCTTTTTTCACTAGACAAGCTGTAAATCATCTAAGCTCTGGAAATATATTTATATTGCAATATATTTTATTGTAGTATTACAATTTAATCACCTTTACAACCTGCAAAGCTTTGTCATTTGATTTACTGTAGCCTGTATAAATGATCCTATTATGTAATTTGTGTATCATCCCTGCTGCTTTCTGTCCCCCAGGGTCATCTTGAAAGCTAGGCTTACACCCTAAATATGGATTTCCCAGAGGGCAGAAATTCTAAACAAAGTATGGTGATAATCTGAGTCCCAACACATCCAGATGAATGGCCTTCTGATGGACAACCATATCAAATGGCATCACTGGCAACAGTCACACAGCAGCAGCAGAGGTAGGGGAAGGCGCTGGGTGGAGATTTCCCACCTGGGTGAATACCCAGATGCAAAGGAGACAGCAAATCATTGCATAGAGGTGGAGCAGTTACCAGACCCTGACTAGAATTAGTGCATTGAGGGGCACACCAGTCCAAAAGTAGGTAGTGTGCAAGAAGCTACAGACTGTCATCAATGCAGCTGGTAACAACTGTCTGCACCATCATGGCTAACATGCACAAGTGGTGCAACCTCCATATCATCAATTTTGTTTTCTATGGTGTTTTTTCTCCTGGTCACTTTCATCCGTCCAGGGATATACCTTGATCCCAGGGAAGTACCCCATGAGGTTCAGAGCCTCCTTGGCCTCCACTAACTCAGTAACCCAACAGTTATCCTCATGGCTTGCCCTCCATGGCAGGAGTGCAAGGGGAGCCATCCTTCCCCCCCAAGGAAGTCCATTGTATTAGTACTAGTGCAAGCAGGACGTAAGACCCAGGCGAGTCACCAATGCTCAGATGATTGTATAGTGCAAATGGAATTTTTATTCCTCTGGCTGGTCCCTCCCCTCCCCTGCAATAAGCAGAGCCTATGACCTCACACATACACAGGTGACCCTACAGCAGAAGCAAGCTCCAGAGCACAGCAGCAGGAGTCACTGTAGTGCCTGAGTTCACCCCCAGCTCTCCCTGGTGGAGGTGCATTGCCATGCAGAAGCTGCCTTTGGCCCAGCCCACCTCCCAACATGGCAACCTGAGCTTACTCCTGAACTCAGGTTGCATGCATGACAGTGGGATGTGCTACCACTCAGCCAGTGGGGCAGCCCCAGGCATTGCATCATAATTAAAAAGTTTTGCCTTCATAGCCTGGCCCAACTGGGCATTAGTGGAGGGGGAGATGAGGGAGTCCTTAACCTATCTCCAGTGGAGGACATAGTGATAGACACACTTAGTCAACTGTCTATCAGTGGATTGGATAATGGGCTTGACATCATTGGTGGTATGCAACACTATAGATGTGTGCCAACAATTTGACCAATATGTGATATGCAAACAACTGACCTTTCTAACCTCCCTCAATAAATTGCTCATGTTTAGATCAAATGATTTATAATAAGTTAAGAATTTGTTTTTCATTTTATTGTACTGTCCTCCCCTGGCACATAGTGAAGAGCTCCTTCCTGGCACTCCTACATGAGAGCACACTGTACTCAGAATAAGAGGTAAAGTGGCTCTGGGCACTTATTGGCTGAACTTGCATATAATCAGTTAGAAAATGGGGAAAATAAAATGGGCTTTCTGATTGGCTGAAAGCACCAATTAGCCAGTCTGGTATGAGGCAACAGAGACAGGGAAATGACAAGACCCAGTCTCTGTTTGCCTAATTTGTTCCAAGGTTAATTACTGTCTATAGAAATTTTGAAAAACTAATCCTGCCATGTTTTTTTCTAGTTTAGCGAGTGAGAGCCTTCCCTGCTGACTCACTTTTATAAAATGTCCATCTTGCCCCAGAGAAATACTTTTTTTTATTAATTATTAGTGGTGCTTACTCACACTGTGCAACACCACTGTGACCACATTGACTGTTCCATTCCCCTGGAGTTCCCCGAACTGCAATCAGCACCACAGCTAAAAGCCACTGTGAAAGTTTTGTTGTGTAATACAATTTTTTTTAAACAAACACACTACCACCAACACCAAATCCCTAATATTCCCCCTGTCTCAGTAGGTAGCACACTCACTTCTGAGGCCGGGAGATCAGAGGGCTATGGGTTCAGTTCCTGCATCTGGCACTTGGGTTAATATCCCAGTACTGACACTGTAGTGCGGCATGAGAGGGGTGCTGCACTTCTGAGGTGCTGTCTTTCAGATGAGACGTTAAACCGAGGTCCCGTCTGCCTGGATTGGTGATAGTTCAGGTGGATGTTAAAGATCCCATGGCACTTATCGAACAGATTAGGGGAATTTTTTATTATAATAACATCAAAAACAAATAATTACAAACAGTGTTAAATCACACAAACCAATATACTAATTATAAAGTGAAAATACCAAATATATACAAAACAGTGTTAAGGCACACAAAAAATACCAACCAAAAAAAGAATCAAATGAGTTTTACAAGCAAACATTTTCTAATAAAAAAGGAAATATAAACCATATTAAATCATACAAACAAAAATTACAATTTCTAAAAGATAATTAAATCAGATCAGTATTATGTCATACATGCAGCACAGTAATATAAAATGAATATATTTGTCTACGTCCCCCCCCACCTCACAAGAAGGGGATGTTTTTATTACACCAACCCCACATTTTATCAAAACTATGTGAAATTATACTAAAGATAATACAAGCCAAATATCAATTAACACAAGAAATGCAGAAGTATTTAGAACTGCACAATACAAAGGTACAGAAAATATACTCAGTATGAATTCATACTTTGATAACCTATACTCCTATCACCAATGTACTGTAACCCTTTTCCCATTCTCCTTCTGTATAATCTTGACTCTGTTGTATGATCAAGTCTCAACCCGCATCCTTAATTCATTTATATTTGATAAAACAAGTCAATCCTTTCCACCAATTATTAACCTGCCTGGTGGATGCAAATCCAACATCCATCAAATATACTCTCTTCAAAGCCCTGCTAACCAAGCAACATACTATCTCAACGGGCATTTGCTTCTGATATAGTACCCATTGGCAGCGAGCCAGCCACAAGTAATATATCAATGCACAGCACAATAGACGTAAAGTCCCATTATAATACCTTGACTTTAAATGAGCAAAGTGACCCAAAACCAAAATGTCATAATCTGATGTACCTAACCACTTCATTTTCCACTGTACAGCTAGGAATTTCCAAAGAGACTTTGCATAGGAACAGTCAAATAAAAAATGTTCCATTGTTTCTTCTTTATTAATACAGTGTAAATAAGGACAATTTCATTCAGATCGAGCCTTATATTTTGCATTGCCTCTCACCCCAATCCTTCCATATACAGACAACCATATAAGTTCCGACATATAAGGAGGTAACATCAAATTATTTAACCTCTGAAGCACTAATTTAATGCTTTGTGATGGACAATTCTTGAAAGCAGGTTCACTTGGGTATAACTGCAACATTACCTTGTTATATAATATTTTCCCTGAGCATTCCCATACTAATTTCTCCGATAATTTCATTTGAATAATTTTTTAACAATGGGTAAAAAAAGGCTAGGAATAAATAAAGTGGGAACAGGTTTAGGGGGAT
This sequence comes from Neoceratodus forsteri, assembly GCA_016271365.2. Classification (NCBI taxonomy): domain Eukaryota; kingdom Metazoa; phylum Chordata; order Ceratodontiformes; family Ceratodontidae; genus Neoceratodus; species Neoceratodus forsteri. The sequence continues at coordinate 431,242,871 of CM057450.1, read as the reverse complement.
CAATCAACCAAGCCTTAAAGTACCTATACAATATCATAGAAAGTAATTTCCCATCATTCATAGGATACAAATCCCATCCACCCTTGAAATTTGAGGAAATAAATAATGCTGAAAAAAGAATAATCGGATCAACCATACCCAAACCCCCATTCTGTTTTGATAAATATGTGTACTGACGTTTGATAGGATTAAGCCTATTTCCCCACACCATCTGAAAAAACAAGCTATATAGTTTAGTTTCTAATTTGGTTGGGATCGGAAATATGTGAGCAATATATAATAGCATTGGCAAAATAAATTTTTTGAGGACTGCCACCCTCTTTAATTTGGGTAATTTCCAATGTTTCCATATGTTTATTTTACTTTCAACAGAATGCAATCCTTTCTCCCAGTTCAAAGAAGGTAAATTCTGAGCCCCATACCACAACCCCGAAATCTTGATTGGTTCAGAAGAAATATGTAGGCCCTGGAAAATTAAAGGCTCTGGAAGTTGTACATCTATAAATAATCCCTTACTTTTAGAGGGATTGAGCAGTGAATTGGAAATCCCAGAATACATCCTCATAAAGTCTAGAAATATTTTTATTTGATAATAGAGCATAAAAAATAAACACAAATCATCAGCATAAGTCTGAACTCTTACTTCCTGTAACAAAGGAGAGGCCGTAATCCCATCACATAATGAATTTTGTGATAAATACTGAATTAACACATCTATTGTATAAACGTATAATAATGGGCTCAGCGGACAGCCCTGCCGCACCCCTGTTGGAATATGAAACCCTTCTCCTATTACAGTTTGAATAATAGGATGAGTAATATTATTTTCATACATTACTTTAATCCAATCTATAAACTGTTGCGGTACCCCATAGTGGGTTAATACCAAAAATAAAAATGGGTGATACACCCTGTCAAGTGCTTTTTTCTGGTCAACAGACACAATACAGCCAATTAATTTATATATATTAATATATTCAATCCAATCTCTAATAATTCTGTGTGCCTGAAATATAGTTTTCCCTGGTAAACCACAAAATTGATTAGGAGATATAACATCTATTGCCACTGTTTTTAACCTGGTGTTAAAGATGCTCATTAATAGCTTGTAATCCGAATTCAATAACGTAATTGGTCTCCAATTATCTAATGAGTATCTGTCCCCGGATTTAAATAAAAAAATTAATAGACCCTCAGAAAACCACAACGGGAATGTTGCAGACTCGAGAAAAAAATTTTAAACCAATTCCAAACATGTTGCAAGACAGTCAGGAAAAGCTTTATATAATTCCATCGACAACCCATCTACCCCTGGTGAGATTCCAGATTTCAGCTGCTTAATTGCTGCAATAATTTCCTTTTTTGAAATAGGTAAAACCATAGCCCCTATATTACTAGATTGTGTGGGTTTATATAATTGTGCCAAGAACTGTTTTATAAGTGGAATGCTAGGTGGATTCTCAGGCACATGGGCCTTAAAAAATTGTTTAATCATTTGTTGTAATTTTTTTGGTGCTGTGAAAATATTACCGTCATCATCTTTAAGTGCATCAATAGTAGTATTCATTTTATATTTTTTAAAAGCTTTGTAAGGGTCTCCAGCCAGACATTTTTTATCATAGTATTTGAATAATGCTTGAAGAGTTTCTGCCCTATTATACTCCCACTCCTTAAGCTGTTGCTTAATGTGCGAAATATGCATAGAATTATCTATTTTAGAAGTATTTGCCAGTGAAATTAAATCATATGGGCATTGTCTTAACTTAAGATAATGTAAAAACTTCTCATTACTCCTTGTTTAGGCAATATTTAAAAAAAAATTTTCAAAATCATGTTTCGAATCCCACCACCATTCCCCTAAATTATCGTATAAAAAAGCCACTGACAATCTTGCCTGTAATAATACATTAAATTTATCTCTAACCTCGAGACAATGTAACAATAATGCATTTAGTTTCCATCTGGCCCTCATCTGCGCTGGCAACCTTGAAGGCCCAATCTTACACAGCAAGAGCAGATGATCCGAAAATGAAACAGGAACCGTAAAAATTTAAAACGACAAAGAATCTGATAAAAACATATAGTCTACAGTGGAAGTATAATGGTTCTTTCGATAAGTAAATTTTACTCCTGCCTGTTGCCTACTACTACCATTAACAAGGCCAGATGCTTTTATTAATTGTTCCAATGCATTAGAATCACAATACACCTTTTTTTGTGTCTTTTCCCCAAACCTGTCCTCCCTAATTTTCTTTTTGAGCTCAAAGTTAAAGTCACCACATAAAAAAATATTATGTGAAGTGAATAAATATGGGTTTTATTAAGTGAAATAGTGCTATCCATTCAGTTTTGATTTGTGAACAATAGACGTTAATGAATCTACATGTCAAGGACTTCCAAACCCCATCAAGAATCATTAATCTACCTGTAACAATGTCCATTAACTTAATTAATGAAAAATTAAATGAATTGAATACAAACCCTATGCCATCAGCTGTTTCCTGGCCAAATGACCAGTAGGAAGTCCCCCAGCACCATTCTCTTTGCAAAAGCCTAGTTTGTTCTAGAGAATACATCCAGGTTTCTTGTAATACACAAATATCTAAAGCCTGAAAATGAATGTAATCATAAATTACCTTCCTTCTTTTAAAATTCAACAGGCTATGGACATTCATAGAGCCAATGTTAACAGCCATTCAGGAAAAGAAAACCCTTCATCCATCTTTTTCTCCTTTTTCTTTTTCCTTTATATCCTTCATTAACTTCGTAAGGGAGATGGAGGGCTATCCTGTATGGGTTGTGAATCTAACTCCTGACCATCCATTTCTGACTCACCCCAAGAAGTAGCTAAAACAGAAAAAGGATTGTTTGATTCCAACTCAACTGGGCAAGGCCCCATAATAGATTTAGTATTCCGGGACGACCTTCGTACCGGAACCAGAACCAAAGGTCTTGCTACCGCACTGTTTCCTATCTCTTCCTGTACCACAACCTCTCCTTGAATCTCCTCAGTAGGTAACTGTGGCAGCTCTTCTGCAACCTTATTTTGTCCCATTTCTACAACTCTATCTTCGTCCTGAGTACCATGTTCCAGTACCATCTCTGTAACTGGTACAACAGAGGTTATTACCTTATCTTGTGCTTCCTGTATCAATAATTCAGGACTACCAATGGATGCTTTATTTCTTGCCACCCACTCACATTCTGCAAAAACATGCCTGGTCCCATCACATAAGTTGCACTTTGTGAAATTAATACACTGAAAAACCCCATGTACTATTTCACCACAATTGTCACAATGGGGTTTATCACAAGAGCTTGACAAATGGGTTCTAGCCCCACATCTATAACAAGCTCTGGGCTGTCCTGCATAAAAGCACACACCTCTATCTCTCCCCAAAAGAAAAGAGTTAGGGATGTGCTCGATTCCTTTATCTGTTTGCCCGAGTTTAACTTTAAATTTCCAGCCCCCAGTCCAAAACTGCTCTGAATCATGAATAGCCTCCGGGGGACTTAAAACTTCACATTTTTAACCTAGCCAGTATGAAATGTTATCCACGTGTACACCTTCATTCTGAAACATCACAGTAACAAACTTAATTAAAGGTTTCATCAATGAAATCACAAAAAAAGGTGTCCACATGGGTGAGAACTTCACCTGGCTATATCTTTCCCAAAAAAGATCAAGTGCATATGCTGATCGAAAGCTAACATCGAAATTGTCCTCACCAGATATGTTAATAAAAGCGAACACTTCCCTAGGTGAGAAGCGCAATGAATCTTTTAATAAACATTTCCCCACATACACTCTATCTGGCCTTACTTCCAATCCTCCTTTATACCTGCTGCGTACTGTATTCCTACGTGGAGCTGCCTCTTTTTTTGTTCTAGAAAATAACTCCGACATTAGAGGTTTTTCTAGATTCAGAGTATGTGCCATATTCACCCCTGGCTGTACCTCCTCTACCAAGAGAGCAGAACTTGAGTCATCTAAAACAGAATCCTGCTGTACTGCCATCATCACATTCCCCCACCTTCAACCCTGACCACTGGTAAAGGCACATTAGATTTCCACCCAGGCTTGTTCTGAGAAAAATTAAGTTTAGGATCCCAGTCTGGTGTTGGGTGCCATGACCCTTTATTTAATATCCAGCCTGCCTCTTGCAATGCTTTTTCTGGGGACCAATTTTCTACCCTTGGGGCTTGCAACACAGAACTTTGTCCCGTCGGCAGTTTCACATGTGTTTTTACCTGTGCCGTCACAGTTTTTTGATTGCCTGTTGGTACCTCTAGATTCCTTTTTGCAAACAACACTGCAGTCCATTTGTCTTTCCCATCGTCTCCGATTTTGTCCAAGCCAGGTTCAGTGCATTTTGAAAATGAAAATTCTGAAACCTCTTCCTGCTGAAAAGGGTCCGTTTGGTAAATACAGGGCTGGTCAGTCATTCCAATTGTATTGCCTCCTCTAAAAATGAAACCTGCCGCTTTTGTGAGTGCAACCAGGAGCCCTGAGGACTCAGCATTGCTCGATGCTTTCTGGTGCACATCTGGGTCACCTGTAGCTGCCATAGAAACTGACTCGACGCTTTCCTTCAATACAGAAGACATTAAAGGTGCCACACTGTTTTATTGCAACTGTTCCTGTTCGTTACTCATCCAAATCTCTTCTAGTGAGGAACTCTCCACCTCTCCACGACTCCCACCATTTAGTGGTACACCCTCCTCATTCACCGCCATACCAACTACTGGGCTCTCTGGTGTCTCTGCAACACACTCAACATTCCCCTGTAAATCCACCGGTCTCTCTGCTTCCAGTGCCGAAATTTCTTTTAAAACTTTATCTTGCTCCATTTGCAGAGCGCTGAGCTTCTCCTTTAACATTAGATGAAGTGGTGATATGTGTCCAATGTTTTCAGAATTAATATGAACTCCTCCACCAGACAACTCCATATCAGACGACTGAATCACATCTCCATGTTGCAAAGGAACAAGTGCAGACTGCACCCGCTCTAGCTGTTCCAGCCAGTCTTCAATTTGAACCTCCCTTAGAAAAACACTGTCTGCAACCTCCTCCATTGTGGCCATCCTCTCCCAAGTCTGACCTTGACTGACCAGACTTGCTTCCGTCGCTAGCCCCCTACTGTCAGCAATGCAGTAGGGGAATTTCTCCAGTGTCCTGGGCAAATTTTCCTCATTCACTAAAAAAAATATCACCAACAGCTTAATCTGGTTCAAGGTCAGTTGGCATTCATCTGTATCCCCCTCCCCTGGGTCGTGTCTGAAAATAGGCAGGACTTATCTAGTGCACTTACCCAGTCAACAATAAATAAATAAGACATAGTCTCGAAGCACCAGGGCAAGTGGTGTGTGTATGTGAACCAGAACAAGGTCTGCTGCAGGAATTACCTGCTGAATTTTCTTTGCTTTGAATTAAAAAGTTAAGAGCTTAACAAGCTGATGGATCTGGATACTTTATCTTCTGTGAGTGCTCCTCCCATTTACTTGTTTTCACTACCGCCAACAGTTGGAGTCAGGCTATGTGCTTACCTCAGTCATGTAAACTTCAAACCAGCAATATTTCACTTTCTGTTTTATGTGATTTTCACTGAAACTGACATGTGCTGCTGAAAATAAAGGTAGCCTGCAATCAAACTGTTTCTCAATCGCAGTGCTTAGTTTACCAGAGCAGACTGTGCTTTGGGGGTGGGGTGGGGTGCATCTGTAGAAGACACTGTGGATGTGTGCCGGGGGGACAACAGTAAATGGCACAGCAAACAAACAACAGCACCCTTTACTGGCAGATGCACAGTAGAGGGACTACTTTTTTTTATTCATTTTTAAAGTAATTTTTATTTTGATATTTTAATATTTAACTTAAAGTTACAGACATACTCATTCTCTCATTGTCTCTCACTGTTGGGCCTCACTACACCCCTGTGTGGTCTGGTATAGGCCAATGCCACCCACCCTGTCAGGTATTATTGCTTAAACATATAGGACTGAGGAAGGCTATATTTCTATCTTAGACCATCAAATGATAATAGTGACCCCTCCTCACATAAATGTACCAACCATACCATACGTTACACTTCACCCGTCATACAGAAAACAACAGGATCTTGTAAAAATCCTAGGATACATAGGGTTGTCCCACAATGGAGTCAAAACAGTGTCCAAACAATTCCCATTTCCTTATGTACATTTTGCCACACTCCTAGCAAATGTTGAATAATGGGTTTACCCTGAGCAAACGTGATGTTCCTTTTCATGCATCCTTAACTCAAGTCTGTCAGCCACTCTTGCCCAGATATTGCTCTCTCTCAAAAAAAACTTTTGCTAGCATTTGAATATTGTGCCACTGCTGAAGTCCTGCCAGCTGAGCCACCCAATATCTTTCAAAACTCAGTACCCCAATGCCACTTTTCTCTGGCACCAAGGCCGAGTGATCCAACATGATATGAGGTCATGTTGAAGCCCTTAGGAGGGCTGACTTTGCCAAAATGGGTGAGTGCCTAAGGAATGCACTAGCAAATGGGCAGGAAGGAGGGGTGGAAGAACAATGGGGAATAATAAAAACTGCCATCACAGAAGTAACAAGCCTTTGTGTGAAGCAAATAAACAAAATGAAACGAGGTAAGAAACCACTATGGTTCTCAAAGGAAGTGGCAGTGAAGGTTCAAGAGAAAAAGAAAGCATTCAGGAAGTACAAGGAATCACAGAAGGAACAGGACAGAGAATTGTATCAGTTAAAGCAAAAGAAAGCTGGAAAGGCAGTCAGAACAGCAGAGGCCCAAACCAAGGAAAAGATAGCCAACTCAGTTAAGAAGGGGGATAAAACCTTTTATAGGTACATCAGGAAGTGAAGGAAGACCAAGGGAGGGATAGTGAGGCTTAATAAAGGGGAAGGAGGGTGGGCAGAGGGTGACTGTGAAAAGGCAGAGATACTAAACAAATATTTTTGCTCAGTATTTACAAAGGAAGAGGGAGGTACCTAAAACAAACAGTAGAAACACTCTGGATACAGAATTTGATACCAGCCCATTTACAGAAGAAAGGGTTCTAAAGAGCTCTTAAAACTGAAGGTGGACAAAACAATGGGGCCTGATGGATTCATTCCAGAATTTCAAAAAGAACTAAGGGTAGAACTAGTGACACCACTGACTACCCTCTTTAACAAATCATGGGAGGATGGGGTGGTACCTGAGGACTGGAGGAGGGCAGATGTGATTCCCCTTCACAAAAGTGGGAGCAAGACAGAAGCAGGAAACTACAGACCTGTTAGTTTAACCTCAGTGGTAGGAAAATGATGAAATCACTTCTGAAGGAAGGAATTGTTGAGTATCTAGAGGCCAGAGGGGCACAGGACCCAAGGCAGCATGGATTCACAGCGGGAAGGTCATGCCAGACAAATCTGATAGACTTCTTTGACTGGGTGACCAAAGTAGTTGATCAGGGAGGGACTGTGGACATGGCCTACCTAGACTTTAGCAAGGCATCTGACACAGTCCCACACAAAAGATTAATATACAAGTTAGCCAGCCTGGGAGTGGGTCCCAAGATGACAGCCTGGGTAAAGAATTGGCTGGAGAATAGGACACAGAGAGTAATAGTAAATGGAGTCCACTCTGAAAAAAGAGGGGTTAGTAGTGGGGTACCGCAGGGTTCGATATTAGGACCGGTCCTCTTCAATGTCTTTCTAAGCGACATTGCAGAGGGACTGGAAGGAAAAGTATGTCTCTTTGCAGATGACACAAAGATCTGCAACAGAGTTGATCCACATGGTGGGGTGGGAAGGATGAGAAGGGACTTGGCAAGGTTAGAGGAATGGTCGAATGTATGGCAGCTTAGATTCAATGCTAAGAAGTGCAAGGTAATGCACCTGGGAAACAAAAACCCAAGGGAAGAGTACACAATGGGGGGTGAGATACTAACAACAAAAATTGAAAGGGACCTGGGGGTAGTCATATCAGATGACCTAAAGGTGGGCAAGCAATGTGAGAGGGCAGCAAGGAGGGCTAGGGGAATACTGGGATGTATAGTGAGAGGCATCACCAGTAGAAAACAAGAAGTTATTATCCCTCTGTACAGACAGCTGGTGAGACCACATCTGGAATACTGCGTGCAGTTCTGGAAACCAATCTCCACAAAGACATAGACAGGATGGAAGCTGTCCAGGAGGGCAACTAAAATGGTGCAGGGTCTGCACGGAAGACATATGAAGAGAGACTTAGGAGCTTAATATGTATAGCCTCGAGGAAAGGAGGAGGGGGACGTGATAGAAACTTTCAAGTACCTCAAGGGAATCAACAAAGTCCAAGGCAGGTAGCATCTTTCAAAAAGAGGTGTGCAAGAACAAGGGGCAGAATTTGAAGATAGAAGAGGCGGCTCAGAGGTAATTTAAGGAAGTATTTTTCACAGAGAGGTTGTGGATGTATGGAACGGCCTTCCAGAGGAGGTTGTGGAGTCAAAAACAGTGGTGGAATTCAAGCATGCATGGGACAGTCATAAGGCAATTCTGGTGGGGGTGTAGGAAGAAGTAGGTTGCTGGTTAACTAGGATCTGCAGCTTATCCATCAGGTAGGGAATGGGCAGACTGGGTGAGCCAAGCGGTCCTTATCTGCCGTCAAATTCTATGTTTCTATGTTTCTATGAGGTGGGTTGTTTTACCAGAGCCAAGAAGTTATACAAGCCCTGAGTTGCTGAAAATAATGACAGGGCACCAGTAAGGGCAGTGCTTGAAACAAATATAGAAATCAGGGCAACAGCAACATTTTACATGCTTTTGCCCTTCCTGCAAAGATGAAGATATAGGCAATGCCCTTGACACAGTGTAGAACTCCAGGGTACTAGCAAGTAAAAGTGGGAAGTTAATCTCAAACATGTGTGGAACCTTCAGTCTATTCCTCAACCCTAAATACCGAAATCCTTGCTTATTCCACTGGAATGATACAGAATCTACCAAATGCAAGTGTGGTTAATTAAACATAGGCATGACAACAGACTGTCTAATTTATCTTATAGCTGGCCATTGATCCAAATTCTCCAGTAAGCATCAAAAGGGAAGGAAGAGAGCCAGTTCATCAGCACAGTGATAGTGCTTCCACTTGCGATGCTGGCAACCAGAGTTTAGGTGTGAGCCCTGGCCCTCGGGGGCTGGTTGGGGGCAGGATGATCTAATATTCCAAGGGATGTTCTTCTCCTCTGCAGAGGGTGGGTCACTGTCCTCACTGCAGTACTGCCGCGCAGTGACCACAGTTGGCAATGCATTTGAGGATGCTTGGAAGGGAGTGATGCAAAGCTGGGGACTGGGGCAACGCATGCTCAGCATGCACATGTGCTTTGCTCCAACCAGGAGCCTGTACTCAGTTGGAAGAGAATGGGAAAAACAGAAGGAAACACCCTGACCATCCAGCATGACTCACCACCTGCCTCGCATGCTCCACACCACTGACTGGGGCAGCTCCATGTTCCAAGCACTGGCATGAGTTGCCTCGAGGTGTTCCATTGCACACGTGGGACCCTGATGAAGGAACTCCACCATGGGGTGTAAGCCATGGGGTTACTAGTGCTGGAATGGTAAGCCCCAGGGCTGATGGGTGATGGGGTTGGGGGTGTGGACAGTAGAGGATGGGGGCTGGTTGAAGAGAATGGAGATAAAGAAAGAATAATAAAAAAAGGCAGCAAGTGACTGTTTCAGGTTTCTAGCAAATACAAATAGGTTCTTCACATACTGTATAGTAAGACTGTTGCTACAGCTGGCAGCAAGTTAACAGCCGTAATAAGTAGATGTGCTTTAATTGACAAGGCTAATGGTTCTAATACCAGATTAAATAATAACAGAGATAGGGGATACACTTGCCTGATGCATATCACTCCCTAATGGGAGCTGCTCCAGCACCCAAAAAATAATTTTGTAATGTGGCAGCATGTCAACAATAAACCGTCTGTATCCAGTCCAGGAAATTGGCACCAAATCCATACTCTTCTAGTGCTCTAGAGGTGCTCCCACGCTAGTCAGTCAAATGTTTTTTAGGCATCTAATGAGACTTTGACTGGGTAATCCCCCAAATTTGTTGTTCCCAGACCAGCACCTGCAACAAATTTCTCATATCTCCCCTTTCCCTTTGACAAGGCCAGATTGGTCAACTGATACTAACTAAGGTAGTACCTTTTCTAATCTCACAAGCATAGTTTTTAAATATACATTAAAATATGCATTAAGCAGAGAAGTAGGTTGATATGAGAAGAAAATCTCCTTCAGATTTTAGGCTTTTGCAAGATAGTGAATCTTGCCTATGCAAATACCTCAGCAAATTCCTGGACTCAAAATTCACAAATAACAAATCAAGTAGAGGACTCATTAAAACTGGTGTTAATTTTTTTTTGTATAAATCTAATGATCTACCTGCTGACAACACCCCCTTCCAAACCTCTAGTGGCTCTTGCTTTTTTAAGTTGGCAGTATAGCCTAGAGGTTATAGTAATGAGCTATGAATGAACTTTGTTCATCCAGTAGACCTGGATTTAATTCCTACAACCTACACTTGCATAGTGTGTGACTCTGAGCAAATCACTTAACCACCCAGTGCTCTCAAGTCACCCCTGAAAACAAGTGGCATTTAATGTGCCTAGTGAGTCTTACCCAGTTACTAAAGGATAATGCCTGACAGGGTGGGTGTTAAGCTGTGATAACATCCCACCTCAGGTGGTTGGGCCAGAAGCCACTGGCCAAGGGCATCCAACACCCAAGAAAGGATGTTATCCCAACATAACACCCACCCTGGAGGGCATTATTCCTATTATACAATGGCTTGTTGTTTTATACAGAATAAAAAAAATAATTTTAAAGAATGTTTTTGTTAATGTGTAAAAAATATTTTTGTTTCTTAAGAGAAAATCATGCAAATCATCCAATAAATACAACAAACAATCAGCAGGGATGTTATGCCAGGATAACATCCCTGCTGTGATGGCCAACTGACCAATCAGAAAGCAGGATTCTTTATTGCCATTGTATAATAAAGAATAAAATAAATAAAAATAAAATAAGAAGCCATCCAGGATATTTCAATCTTCCTCATGCAAAACTGGCAAATGTGCTAAATACAAGATGCTGTTTCAGACTGCTGGGGTCAGGATTTCATTTCCCAGAAGAGACTAAATCCCTTAAATAATTTACAAAGGCTCTTTTAATATAATGTGGCCCACTTGGTAGAGACCCCTCTAAGTTCAGATTAGTTATATGCCACAAGACCTCTTTCCTTTTTAGTTAAAATGCCAAAATTGTACTGCATTTATTCCCAGACTCATAGAATTAAGCCTTTTAAAGAGCAAGAGTCTGCTCTACCTGATGGCAACTTAGTTAATTAAATTCCATTTTAAGGAGTCAACCGATGATATTAGACTGCATCATGAATGACCTAATAAGAGCGCTGTCATCTGAATTTTGGCCTCTAACTAAGTTAACTTTGCCTGATTGTCATTTTTCAATTTAATGGCGTTAGTTATCACTCTCCCCCTTAAGAAGGCTTTAAGGGAGTCCCAAACCACTCCCAAGTTCTGCACCATACCTTTATTAATGTCCTGAAACTCGTTCATTTCCTTCTCGACCTGCTCCAAACACTCTTGTTAATTCAAAAATAAGGGCTCAAGCAGCTGCCGTACTCTCTGGGAATAGAGTGCTTTGAAATCTACCTCCCACTTCAGTTTCAGAGGGTCATGTCTCAAAATTAATATGGCTAAATACGATAACTGGAAGACCCTACCCAGACTCTCCTGTAAGGTAAAAATGAAATCTATACATGCATGTGACTGGTGGACTCAGAGAAGAAAGAGTAAATCCTTAGCTGTTCGATGGAATGCTGTCCATGTGTCTCTGTCAATCACAAATCCATCTCCTGCTGCTTAAGCAGGAGGATGGCTTTAGTAAGCTGATATGGGCAAACTTATCAAACATTGACTACAATACCATATTAAAGATCCCCCATATAACTGAGCCCTGTGCCTGAATTAGTAAAAGAAGAAAGTCCTGGAAAAAATGTCAATCATCATAATTAGGGTCATAGATATTAAGAATTTCAATGGCAGTATTATACAGAACACCCCGTATCAACATTGCACAGTCAGAATGATCACATTTGGTAGCTATCACCTTAAATGGGATATGCTTATGCAACAATATTTGAACCCCTTGAGCATATAAGGAAATGAAAGAAAAGAACAGTTGCCCCACCCACTCTTTACAGAATTTTTGGTGTTTCATTTTTAAATATATGTCTTGTAGATATGCAAGGGCTGCTTCTTTTTTAAATAGTTCAACACCTTTTTTTGTTTAATTAGGGGATTTAACCCTTTAACATTCTAAATGATAAGACATGTTGATTCCCATATTATATCACCATATGTCAATACCACAGTGTGAGAAATGCAGAGTTAAAATTTATTTTTTATCTTTTGTGAAAACTAATGTTTCCCAGCTGGCATCCCACAGATATTGGAAAGTCAACGGTTAATGGCTAGCATATTTACACCCTGGTTAGAAAGTAAAGACATTTGTCCCTGTGTATTTTACAACAGGAATTTGTAAGCTACTTCATCACTGTGTATTCTGTTTTGAAAACAGATGGCCAACCATATTTATTTGCATAATAAATGCATAACTCATTTTTATATGTGAGAACCAGGTACTGTTTAGGACTTTGAAAACAGATTTTTAAACAGACAAGAGGCAGTGAGCTTAAAAAGACTGAGTCCAAATAAAAAAAGGGAGAGAGATGGGTCTATTTGTTGTTGTAACATGGCAAAATTAATAGTGCAGAAAAGGAGCAAAACAACTGGTGAAAAGCCATCACGTGGTACATGAGCAACACGGCATTATGGCACTATAATGCTGTGTTGCTTGTAAAGTACAGCAAGTAGCCACAGGCGAAAAAGTAGCAGTGTGCAAAAAAACGAAAGTTAAAGAATGGTAGAAATCAATTTTAGTAAGAGTAAGGAGGTAGGGTATAGGATCAGCCTGACAAGTTTAACAGACGCACAGTACAACAAAATGTGTAGGAGTGAAGGGGAATGAGGTAGAAATGGAAAAAAGGCTTAGTAAGGTTCAGCTTATGTGGAACCAGAGATATGGAGCGATGCATAGAAGAGAATTTTGGCAAACAAGTAGCCCAACAGCAGAAATTGAAATAGTCAGAACCAGAGAACGTACAATAGTTGAGCGAGAGAGATGTCAGAAACCTGTTACAGAAGCAGTGAGGCACAAGGGATCCGACTGAAAGGAACACAGAGGGAGAGAGTGAGCAACCAGAAGCAGATTTAATTTTGAGATGTTCAACGTATATGGGACACTAAATTGCAATAATGCAGCAGAATCCATCGAGAGGGAAAACAGAGAAGAGACTGGGAAAATGTAACAGCTGTAATGCAGCGACTAGTGCAAAGAGAACAGCGACAGATAAAAAAAAATGTAATATATGGATACAAACCACTGAAATTTGTATGCAAATGAGACAGAGAACTTGATGGCCAATGAATAAAATGAGGGAATCGCAGTCCTTCTAAGAAGCATAATAAACGAACAGCTGTTAGAAAATTAAAAAAATCTATCCGAATCGTTAAGGACAATAGTAATGTAGTACTGTGCAAAAGTATGAAAAAAACATATATGTATGTAAGAGAGCATAGCAGTAAGTGTTAAAAGTAACAGTAAACTGAACTGTATAACTTGAATAGTGTCATGGTGTAATTTATGACAGCAGTACAAACACATCTGTGACATCCAAACCCATAGCAAGATCATGTTACAAGTGTATTAATCCACTCAGAAGGTGGCATCTAATGGGGAATTAATGCATGGTTGGTCCATTATAGGCACTCGGCCTGTGGCCTTGTACCACAATGACCCCAACCATGCATTAATTCCCCATTAGATGCCACCTTCTTCATGGATTAATGCTTACATGTACATGCTGGCTCTTGTGAGATATAGTGGGGAAGAATGTTGATGTCTTCAGAATACTCTAAAAGTAATGGATCTGTTAATGTCCTCAAAGGTACCATTTGTTGTTTTTCACCTTAGATAATACCTAGCATAAGGAAAGCTAAGTTTTGCATTATTTTATGATTATCTTTCTTTTTTTCAAGATTTTTTCCTGTAAGCACTTCTGTTGTAATTCTTGCCAGTACTTAATATAGTATGATGATAAAGTAGACTTTTAATTATCATAAGACACTGACTGGTGGTGAATTTTAAAGATGGCACTGTATTGTTTTAACTCTATGAGGTAGCCATCATTCTCAAATGACTCGCTATCCTATTTTAAGTGATTGGAGAAACAGAATCCTTTCTGATACAGAAGGTGATTATGGCAAAGTGCGATAAGACAAACCCAAACCCCAGCTGGGGCTTGAGTGGTCTGCCTTTACCATACTAAAAGGGCCCAGGTGTCTTGGGTGTGTGACGTTTGCAGAGAGCTGAGTGCATGCACAGGACACTGTTAGGGTGAGCCAGAGTGGAGGTCTGCAGCAGACAGGAGTGAGAAAGGGCACAGACTGTTGTGTGGGTTGGGAGTTTGTCACAGTTCACAAGTACCTGCCAGCAGTTGAGTACTGTACATGTATTCCTAGAGAAATTCATCAGAGATTGCCCTAAATACATGACCAAACCTGAAACAGAATAATGAAGTGCACAGGAAAAACATTTTCTGTTGTTGTTTATCACCTCTACTTCCAGGTGCAGTATGTGGTGAGGATCATGGAGGCAAAAGTGCCAAATGATTATGGTGAACTCAAATCAAAACAGCTGTGAGTTTTATGCAGAGAAAAAAAAACAGAAATATAGACAATGACAGCAGAAGCCCACACAATTCATCCTCCATGCTCCCTACTCTACTGCTACTGCCCTGAGTAACCATTAAGCCTTTCACTCTGTCCCAGCTATGCTTAAAAGCATTCCTGGTTTTGGCACCCACTACATCAGCTGACAGTCTGCTTCATGGCCCAACCTCCCTGTCTATAAAATAACACTTTCTCACATCCATCTTGAACCTCCCACTGACAGTTTCCACTCATGCCTCATGCTCTTTATCAACTACTCAAGCTAAGTACTTCCTCACTCTTAGTCTTGTTTATTCCTTTCAGGAACGTGAAGGTCTCTATCCTATCACTCGTCTCTCACCTGGCCTCCAGTGAGTACCATTCAGTGCCTTGAGCAAGTCCTTGTAGCATCTGACCTCCTGGTTCTGAATAATTTTGGTCACCCTATATTGCACTGTCTCCAGCCTGTCCATATCTTTTCTCAGGCTAGGACTCCAGAACTGGGCACAATACACCAGGTACAGCATCACCAATGATCTACAGAAAGGTAGTAACACCGCTTTTCTTGTGCTGTCTTTCTTATTCACTTCATCATCCTATTTGCTTTACTGTAGGACATGTTACACTGGCTTGATTGTTTTAGAGAGTCACTAATGATGACTGCTAGGTCTCATTCCTCAGAGATAGTGCCCAACTTTATCTCTCCCCTGCCTGCATTGTGTTTGAATAGCCCTCCCAGGGGTTCAGCTAGCTATGATGCCAGTTCCTTAAGCACCCTTGGATGCATCCTATCTGGTCCTCTTTACTGCTGCCTTAATGGCACTCTCTAGCAGGGGCCCGCTGTCATCCCTTGTGAACACAGAGCAGAAGTAATCCTTAAGGATGGCTGCTTTATGCTCATCCTCCTATATTATGCTATGTCCATCTGATAGCCTAACATTACCCTTCCCTTCTTTCTTTTTCTCTAATATATCTATAGAACTATTTTCCGTGATCTTGACCCAGCCTGCAATACTCAGCTCAGTGTCTGCTTTGCTTCCCTGACTGCCTTCTTGGTTTCCCTTGTTCTTTAGAACATTGACCATGAGTCATATACTTTAATAAGATGCAGCTCATAGAGGTCCTGGTCAAAAAAGGATCAGTAAGAGCAGGGTGTTTCCTCTTCTTCCTAATTCAAGTGCTTCCAGTTCCTATACCCTGGATACATGTGATCCATCCAGTGAGCTAAAGGCAAGTCCTGTGCATCTAATGCAAACATCATAACAACAGCTGTCACAGCCATCTGTGCATGGGAATTGTCTACAATTGCCAGTCTGCTCTGAACCACTGTATGATGCCTCCAAATCACCCATCAGTAGCAGCACCACACAACCCAGTGCTGCCATTCAGTCATCACAAGTGGAAGGTAACATTGATTCTGGGTCTGGCATATACACTACTGTTATATTGCCACCAAAGAAAATGTACAAGTGGGCAGGGCAAGGTATACCATCTCCACAATTCTACAAAAAATTAGTAGCACCACCAGCAAAGTAAGATTTAATGGAGTGGTCCAGTGAAAAGAATATGGAAGTGGACCTACCAGTGCAGGGGCATGAGTCTAAGGTGGTAGAGGAGGGGGAAGCACAACAGGAGGAAGAGGCAAAAGGGCAGGGGAAAGCACATGATGAATGTGAGGGAAAGGAAAGGTGTTGAGGAATATGCTTGGGAGTCTGGTTTATGGGCTTGGGGAAGTTAAGTGCTACCCCCCACTCCAAAACATCATGCAGCTGAAAACATTTTTCTTAAGTTCTTGCCATTTTTATAGTACAAAAACAGTATTGGTTTATGGGCCATTTTCTTTCTATTCAATATGCTATACTTTTGTAAAATGAGGTCCTATCTTTTACTAATATAAAATATGTGTTTCTGGCACTTACCAGTACAGATAGAATTTCTTACAAAACGGTGCTACGTTTAACATAAAAGAGACAATAAGTGTAAAAAAATTAATACCTCCTAGACACCCTAGACACACCTTTGGGCCACAAGAACTGGAGGCATGTTCCAGCCTACAAAGCATCCAGGACTGCTACACTGGTGCAGGGCAGAGCATTCACATACTTCCTGCTACCTCCCATAGCAGTAAATGACTCTGTGATTTTTTTATACCTTATCATTTTTTGCCACAGCTCTGGTTGGCCTCCTTCCCCTGGCTCTGTCCCATCCCCATCCATGTATATCTCTACCACATATTTCCCTCCACTTACAACTCCATGGGCTCCCCCACCCCCCATAGTGGAGGATGGCTAGGCTGGACAAACACCTCCCATCTCCTTCTGGGTGTAGACAGAAGTTCTTGGAGTGATGAAGGAGAGGTCAGTAGCAAGGGTTGGGCCAAAGCATGCATGGAATCATCCTGCTCAACCATGGTGATTTTACTTGTTCTTGGTGCCACATCCTGTGGGAAATCAACTGATTAGGGGCTCCATGCTGGCACATACCATGCATGCTAGAGTGGAGCCCAGCCAGCATCCCCCTCCCCAACTGGGCCTCCACTATGCTATCACCTATGGTTAACCAGGTATCAGTGGTATTCTCATTCTTCTTGTTGAAGAAGCAAACCCCATTATAATGTAAGTGAACTCCAATTTTAATAAATGTTTGTATTGCCACAGAACTTGCTGTGAACAAAGGGAAGGACTACAGTCAAATGCCTGATCCTGCAGAATTCTGCAGGAACAGTATAATTCATTAGCTCTTGTGATGCATGAAGCTGTGACACATTAAACCCCTTTACACACAGTGCTCTGCACAATTGTGAGCAGTGCAAAGCAAATGCACCGTTACCTTAGCTGATGTGTAACTGCGAGCTGCAACGCATCCAAAGTGAGTGTTCTCTGTTTTCGCGTTTCCTAGGTTTGTGGTTTCTTGTGACAGTTTTGCACCACTGTCTAATCAAATGGCAGTGCTCACATTGATCTAGAAGAGCCTCTTGTGAAAGACTTCTTGATCCGTGATGATTTCCCAGGTTTCACTTCTGTTTAGTAAATATATACTGAGCTGGAAATCTTCCAAGGGACAGCGTGGTGCAAGTTCGCTTTTTTCTGTCATTTTTTTAATTTCACATATTACTAATCCGGGGTGGACAATTCAAGCAGACAACTAAAACTGACTTGTATGCCCATAGATTTCCAATGTGCTAGGTTTTGTTGGTAGGAGGTTTGTATCAAAGAAAGAATTGCACACAGAACATTTCTGTAGTCAACTCTGCATCTATACATTTTTTTGTCACCACATCAAAGAAATAATCTGATTAGCTTGTCAAGATTTCCCTAGATGGAATCAATGTTAACACTACCATATTTACTTTTTCCAGATATGTAGTAATTCTGTCTTCATTTTTTTTCTGTAATAGTGTTATCTGGAGTTGACTTCAGACTAACCTGTCCATAATCACCTGGGTTTACCTCTTTTTTTAAAGAGAGGGATAGCATTTGCCAGTATTCAGTCCTCTAGTACTTTCTCCATTCTCCATGAGATTGCTAATATCTATAGGTCTCTATCACACCCCTACTCTCAACTCCACCACCATATCTGAGGCTCTCAGCTGACAGAAAAGATAGCAAAGATCCTGGAAGAGCCACGAGAGCTATGCAGCAGTCCTGTGTGTAAAACAGAAAGGCAATGGTCCACAAAGAGCAGAGTGAATGAATTGAAACTGCAACAATGCGAGGCAGATTCCATGTAAAAGGGCCTATTGTGACACTGCATCTGATTCAGGTGGACACCACTGCATGTCTGAATGCTGTCACCCTTATGGAAATTTTTAAATTAATGTTTCCAGTTTTAACTCAGTTTTATAACATGCAGCAAGTCAGGATGTTTCTTGTTTTTGTAAGGCTGTCATATTCTTGTCTGCTTTAAGTTCCTTCTATAGTGATTAAGGAGCAGGACTTTGAAATAGAAAGGCGAGAAAGCAATACCAACAATGGTTACAGCATTTGTTCATAATTATATTGTTAATAATTATATATTTTATTTACTTTGCCATATTTATGTCTAAATTCTAGTAATAGAATTATGTGGACTAAAACAAGAGTTTGCTAGTGCCAATAATGTCTTAACTGGTGCATTCAGTGGATTGATATGCATGCATTATGTTGTACTTCCCCCTCCCCAACATGTTGTTTTACTAAAATATTCTTGAAACCCTATTGTCGTAGGAATATAATACTGTACACACCCAGGAAGTAGATTATCTTAGAAACCTGTTTTGGATCAAAAATGATGTCTGCACAAAGCAGCTCTGGAGAAACTTCAGCAGGAAGTGAATGAGAATCCCTCTTTATTGGTTTAAATTGGAAGATCTGTTATGCTAATAAACACATCTTAAGCCCGCATTACTTCTTAGGCATGTGTGTTGTTTTTCTTATATTTTGCCTCAATACATCTTTCTTGAATTTAAACCCAGGTATCTTGGGTTGCTTGCTTTCTATATCTGTGACTTAACCTGTAAGCCACAGAGGCTGCCATTTTCAGTACTTTAGTAAAGCTCAATGGTGCTATGAATATGTGTACACTGAATCAATAAAGAGACAATGGGTCAGATTTTTGCATTTCTAACACATGACCAAGGCTCAAAGCTGGGCAGGTGCTTTTTTATTTAATGTTAATGGTAAAGTTCACTGGATTTCAAGTTTATGGATGTGAGAAGTTAGTTTCAAGAGTTACTGTAGTGACGCCAGCCAAGTTAAAAAACAAGATGCTAGAAGAAGCACCACTATAACTATTTGCAAAGGACTATGCTTGTCGGAAAAGCTAGGGTATTGGCAAAATAACTCTTGGTGAGTGAACTTTACTAGTTTACTGTTTCTGTAAAACTGTTGTCCTTCTAACATCAGATACTGAAAACCATTGTTACAGGTATTTTACTTTAAGAATTCTTGTCTGGGAATGGTACTTCTGAGCTGAAGCTTCTTCCTGGGTGTTACCATGGGAGGGATCAGAAGAAAAGGAAAAGAGAATAGCACCAACAAATAAAACAGTTTAAGGGGAACATATTCTGTAGTAAACAAAGTTTATGTTTCACAAATATTTGCACAGTGGTAGAGCAGGATATGTATCTACAATGTTCAAAATAATATTTGTCAAGAAAGGCACTTTGAGTATCAAACTTCACTAATTCCTAGGTGCATTACAGAAGTAGGTACATCATAATAGAGAGTCACAGTACTGATTCCTGGCAACTTAGATAAAAAGGAGCTTCTGAAGACAGTACCACGGTGAGTATCTGTACAAAACTACATCTGTTTGGAAATAAGGAGGGTCCAGCTGCTTCTCCCATGCTGGCTCGCTGGTTTGGGACAACCTACCTCTTGGCCTGCACCCACCCAGTCCACACCCCCATCACATATGGCCCAATATGAAGATGGCACATTCTGCACTGCCTACAGCCTAGGTCCTGCTGTAAGGAAATGCCACAGTATGGGTGACTGCATCCTATACTGACCAATGCTGTATGCTTAATCAGATAGGGTTTTATCTATTCGTGTTAGACATGTGTGGACGGTAGCTATAATCTGTCGTAGTCTAACAGTTGGGTACTAACTACTACAGTAAGTGCCTCTCCACTTGTGAGGGAAAAGTGTCATGTTAAATATTCTTGCAAATATGAAAATCCATGTTTGTACTCAAGCTATAATGTATAAATTGTACCTTTTCCAAATTGTAACCAGTTCCTGCTGCAATTGGAAGTCATTGTAATGGAATCCTTGACTCAATGATGTATATGTTTCTCATGAATAATAAAATTATTATTTATGATTAAGTCCATGAATTTGAATATTTTAGTACTTCTGTAAAGATGTAGTCATTCTAATAACAGATAAAGAAAACCAAACTACTTTAAGAGAATGATACAGCCAAAAATGAGATAGTACAGAATTCAGAGGTTAAATGGTCAGTGTTTACATTGGTTAGAACTTTCATTAATAATTATATTACTAAAATGTGCATTTCTTAGTTTGCAGTGCACATATCTAAATTCACATCAGTATGCTTGTACATTAAAGTAAGATTTCTAAGGCTAACAATATCTAGGTTAGTGCATTTTCTTGAGTCCCTCAAAAATGTATTGAAGTTGTACAGCCCCCTTCCTATGCACACGCGCGCACGCGCACACACACACACACACACACACAATAATTCATTTGGTCAGGGGCACATTATCACCAGTTGTGTCTTGCATCTTGTTTAACATGGCCAATTCCCATTTTTCATTTGTAACTTAATTTTTTTATAGACTTGGAGGAAACTGTTGTTAGCCATTTCATTCACTCATGCAAATAAAATTGCCATGGACTCTGGAGTAGCAGCCTGGGTGTGCTCTCCAAGCATTTCACATCCCAAATGTGTTCCATATTTATAGTAATATATCACATATTTTTTTCAACTAACTTGTCTCTGTCCTTCATTTATTCTCTTTCCTGCCTGTGTATGGATGGCTTTTTTCCTAACTTGGCTGTTATGCACATTGTAACATGTTTTTAATGATATGAGTTTTTACATTAAAATCTCTCAAATGGGCACAACACCTTCTCCATATGGGAGAGAGGGTTCCTGCATAGTGATACTGTCCATTCTAATGTGGGATAATTGAGATGTATGCAGGGAAAGAGGGTGACAAAAGGTGCCCGCATCTCTGTGACAGGGAAGGAAAGAAGTACAATAAAAAGGCAGGACAGGGGACAGAATTTCTTTTTATCCTTGTAATGACAAGTTGAGGACAAAAAGTGACCATCTAGGGTCTTTTTCCTTTCAGAAATTACAGTACATAAGCCCTTAAAAGTATAAAATTAAACATTTTCTGTGGGCCTTGCTGGCCCCCAGACCCACAGCCTATTATGTTTTATTAGCTACCCCAACTAAAACTTTGACACAGTGCCCATGACTTTAATGGCAACTGATCGGACTCGATGGACTGAGGGTATTTTTCTGTCTGAAAAATTTTACGTGTCTAGATTGCCTTACTACATTGTTTTTGGTTACAGCAAGAGAACTTTGAATTCTTAGCATTTCACAAACTCAGCTCACCACTGATCAACTTTAACTACATACTTGACTGTTCATATGTCCAAAAAGGCATTTCTACTATTCCCTGTCCCACACTTCCTGTAAGAAAGTCTCTTCAGAGCCCACTGGCACTGACACCACTGACACAGCCCTGCTCACCACTCCCAGCACCAGCACAAGGACTCCTCTGATATATATTATGGTACTACTGTAATATGACTATGATGTTGTCGAAGAAAAAACAACAAATATGTTGCAGGTGATACCTTTTATTGGACTAAAGACTAGCTAGAGCTATACTCTCCTCCTCAGGTCAGTAAAGGCAAAAACATGATATTGTCATCACCAACTAGCTCATCATGATGCGTGCCACACAGAGGCATCATCAGTAAGACCCCATCATGAACATCATGAGTGACCACACACACGTAACAGCTCCTTTTTAGTGAGTTAACTACTGCCTTACATCTCTGAAATTCCTGTTTCTCTTCATCCTCCTCTACAACCATCTGTTGTATTCGATATAGAAATGAAACAAATAACATATACATTCTATGTATATATATATATATATATATATATATATATATATGCAGAATATAACAAAC
The DNA here is from genome assembly GCA_016271365.2 of Neoceratodus forsteri. Lineage (NCBI taxonomy): Eukaryota > Metazoa > Chordata > Ceratodontiformes > Ceratodontidae > Neoceratodus > Neoceratodus forsteri. The sequence goes on along the minus strand of CM057450.1, from coordinate 431,220,396 downwards.
AATTGCCTTTAAAGTACAATGAAATACCTTCGAGGGCAATAACATTTGTTTTTATTTGCTTTGTATATTTCTTGGTTTATTCCTTTGAAATAGGATATTATTGTATCATTTGAAAATCTATGGGACCATGTCATGCTGAGCTCACCCTCTTGCCCCCAATAACATGTCACACCATGCACACTCCCTTGTCCCCCCCACACCCTCTCATGCCATGCCCACCGCCTTTTTCTCCCCACACCGTGTTGCAGAGCCCCCATTCCTCCATGGTACTGAAATGCATGCACAGTGCATAGCCAGGGGGATTGTACAAAGGCACACAGGCCAAAACAGTCAATGCCTGATAAGTTCTGCTGTACCAGCCTTGGGTGGTTCCTTATTGAACCACACTGTTCCAATAACATCTACATAACAGTGTTCTACTCTCTCCAGACCACCTGGATGACACATGTCCTCTTCAACACAGGCATCCCCCCTTGTTCTGAATAATGGTAGTTCCTGCAGTACCTTTTCTACCATCAGCTGTGTCCAATGACCTCAGAAAGCCTGTAATTAGAGGTACACAACATAGTAACATCCAACATTGTGAACTAGATGATGCTTTGATAACAAGATGTACACAGACCACCACACACACACACACACACACTCAGTTTTGCAGACTCAGTGACCAATCACAGTGTGCCATCATTGTCCTTGAACAACAGTGTGTCCTCACTGTCCAGGGCATATTTCAACCACGTGTGCTGTGTCAGCATTGTAAAGGCCAGCACTACCAGCATCAACAGTACTTCCCGCCTCCTCACCAGCCATGCTGCAGAGTGAATAGTGATAACAGTGAAAGCAGAGATGCTACACACACACATGTGTTTGCACACCTGACACATGACACTGGTGCCCATAAAGGGACACACACACAGCAGGCAGCATTACATGATGTGTTAGACTGTTTATAGGAGTTGACTAAATATAAATGACTAATGCAGTCCCAGTAGTAGTCAGTATGCTGCATTTGCATCTCCAGAATAGCAGACCTCTAACACTGGCAAGCATTAGCTGCTCATGCAAAGCACACCTACATGTGACCTACAAGAGCACACTCCAGCATACATGATGGCATAAAACATGTGTTGCGGTGTGGTGTGATGTGATGTCATAATTGTGTGTACATGCAGCAGCAACACAAACAGCAGGATATGTTTATCTCTGCTGATGCATGTTCTGCTTTGGGAGGCTGAGGTGGCAGTTGAAGATGAGTAATGTGGTAGTCCAAGACCACAGGTATCCGGGGGTAGCACCAGCACAGGGATCTTCTGGAAAGAGAAAACAGAGAGCTGAAATCACTTTTTGAGCAATCGCTCACATTTTGGCTGTTCTTGTTTCCCCACAGGCAGGACAAGTAAACAATGCCATTTTCAGCAAGCTGCCTGACCCAAGGAACATGTGACCACCCTCCTCCAATCACAGCTGTGCATGAAGCTCACTGTGCTATATAACAGGAGTGACAGTATTCTGTTTGAAGCACTTTCAGCAGCTGGGGGTAACTCCAATAGTGGGATCTGCTAGAAAATGAAAACAGATGGGTAAAATCACTTTTTGAGCAATAACTCACTGTTTGGCTGTTGTTGTCTCCCATAAGCAGGAAAAGGAGACCACACCATTTTCATTGACCCGCCTGACATAGGGAACACATGAACACCCTCCTCCGATCAGAGCTGAGCAGGAAGTTCACTGAGCTGCATAAGAGGAGTGACAGTGTTCTGTTTGGAGTGCTTTCAGTAGATTGGGGGTAGCACCAGATTTGGGATCTTCTAGAAAGTGAAGATGAATGACTGATATTACTTCTTGAGCAATAGCTCACTATTTGGCTGTTTTTTTCTTCTCCTACAGATAGGAAAAAGAAACCACAACATGTTCAGTTTCCTCCAATCACAGCTGAGCAGGAAGCTCACTAAGCTGTATATGAGGACTCCCTCCCATTGTGTTCTATCACACTCATTTCCCAGAGCATGAGCGGCACAAAGCAGGAAGGAAACATCCATCTCAAGGTGTCTTCAGGCATCTGCAGTCTGCAGGGACTCTGCAGGGAAGACAAGAAACTAAAGAAACTAATTTTTATTTTATTTTAAAATTTAACCGGGTTAAAAAAGCACTGGGGCATGTGGCCCTTTTACAGGCTTGACCTGGGAAAATACATACATTTGACAACATTACAAACAAACACATGTTATGCATCAAAGCCATAAATATAACATGATTTGAAAATATTTATACTTTGTAGGGTATATAATTCTTCTGGTAATCCATTCCATGTTTTAATCGCAGTCTGTTTGAATGATGTCTGTTATTTTTTGTAGTTTTGCAATATGGTATAACTAATGAAATTGTGTTTTTTGATCTTAGTGATGTGGGGCTTATTTTTTGTTCAAAGAATTTTGACAATGGATTGTGTTTTTAACAATGGAGTGCATTACAAACAAAACAGGATAGTTTAAATGTATCCCTATATCCTATTCATAACCACCCTAACTCATTGTATAGGTTACATTGATGCTCCCTAAAACTGGCCCTTAGGGCAAATCTGCATATAGTATAATATAAGCAATGTCTATGTTCTCTGATTTTTTCAGTTACATCCCCTAAATCAGATGTCCATAGTCAAGTGTTGGCATCAGGCACATCAAGGCTATTATTCTCCTTGTTTCATCAACTGAGTAGTCCCTAACTGTATATAGAGCTCCTATTTCTTATGAAGTTGTTTAGTTATATTGTCAATAGGTGTTTGGAAATTTAAATGACTATCTACTGTAAGGTCACTCCCAGATATCTGAAGTCTAATACACTTTCTACATTTGCTCCATAATTTGCAGTTATTACAAAGGGTTCTGACAACTTTTTTATTTTGCTATTAGTACAGAACTGAATTCCCTAAGTTTTTTTTCCTATTCAGAACATGTCATTTACCCTCTAACCACCCTATCAGTTTATAATATTCATTTTCCAGATTTTGTTGAATCAATTTAACATCTTTATTGGCTGTATATAATACAGCATCGTCAGCATATAGGACCATACAGGACCCAGAGCAGATTGATGGCAGTTCATTTGTGTATAAGGAAAACAACATAGGCCCCAATATTGAGCCCTGGGGTACCCGGTAGTCTACAGACCTAGGATCTGATAGTGTTCTGTTTACACAGACTTGCTGTTCTCTACCTGTCAGACAGCATGAAACCACTTCACTACAAGGTCCCCAAAACCAATATCTGCCAGTTCTTATTTCAGTAGGGGTGGTTCATGAGATTGAAGGCCTTGATCAGGATCACAAACACTACACAATATACATTCCCACATCCATACTTTCTTGCAGGTCGTTTGTGAATCTGACCAAGGCCATCGCTGTGCCACACCCACTCTGGAAACCATGCTATGCTGTTGTTAACAAGCCATATTTATTTAAATACTCCATGACCTGTAAATGTAAAAGCCTTTCCTGAATGTTTTGCCTACTATTGACAACAGAGAGATTGGTCTATAGTTCGCTGGGAACTAGTTTGTCCACATTTGAAAATTGGGGATACAAAGCCTTTTTTCCAGATGTTCGGTACTATTTTAGTGATCAAAGGCTTATTAAAGATGATGTGTAATGGATAACTGAGTTCCTTTGCTGCATATTATAATATTGTTGCTTCCATTTGGTCTGGCACAGGCCCTTTTGTTTCATTAAGTTGTTTAGTCCTGTATAGACTTCCTGCCATGTTATTTTTTTTAAGTAAAATTTTGTACTCATGTGGTTAGAGTCAGATTTAACTTGCTTTTTTGTTTCTTTGAAATTATCCAAGTACTCAGATAGATTTGTAAATTTGTCATTCAGATAATCAGCCATATACTTACTATCTCTCACTTCTTTGTTATATTTTATTAAGCTGGCAATGTTATATTTTTTTCCCCTTGGGACTAGTAAATGGTTTACACTCTGCCAAACGTTTTTTAATCCTGAAATGTAGATATTTGTTCATTTTACAAAAAATGCCACTTTTGCTTTTTTATTTCTTTTTTACACATTTCTTAACTGCCCAAAATGATTCCAATCCCTTTCAAACCAAGGTAAGAGGTAATACACTACTGTGTATGGGTATACTGAAAGAGACAGTTTAAGGTTAAGTAACTACAGGCAGTGGGGCAACAAAAAGGGGTTAAGAAGTAGTAGGAAAGGGGAAATTGTTTAACCAGGAAAGGCAGACTCATTGGTTTACTTGGTAGTGCTTGGCAAAAGGAGGCCATAAGGCCCATTTGGAATGCCTCACATGCTGTGTGGAGAGATTAGAGTAGCCCCTGGTTTGTTATTATATAATCATCTGTACCCTGTTTAAAGATATGAAATGTAGGTTTGTTTACCAATACTACAGGAAGTTTATTGTATAGTGTGGCCACACATATAGAGTAAAAGTTTTGTCTCGTATTAACCCGTGGTACCAATAATTGTTTGTCATGAGACCTTAAAGTTGTAGTCCTATCTTTAAACTTTAAACCATACTGGGTCATTTGATCCTGATTTTTAAGGTATTGTATAAGTGCAATAAATCCCCTCTTTTACGTCCATTTCCAAGTTAAATAAATATATTCTCAGTCTCCCACAGTCAATATCCTTTTCAACCAGGGCTCCAAAGGGTGATCCAAATCAAGATGTGGACCAACAAAGGTTTTATATATAGGTAGCAAGCCTTGTTTATTCCTTGAAACAAATGAGCATTTGATTGATCTTAAGAGGACATTAGTTTTTTTAGAGACTTGTATTCAATGACCTGAGTGAGACAATTTATTGTTTATCATTATACCCAAGACTTTCTTTGTATGCGGTATGTAACTTGGTATTATTCATAAAGTAAGAATAATTGGGGTTATTCCTACTGAAATGGAATAGGCTGCATTTTTTGGGGTTATACTTCATCTTCTTCGAAATCATCCAGTCTTCTATAGATTTTAAATCTTTTGTTCGTGAGTTAAATTTGGCTGTTGCATCCACTCCCCCCCAAGTTTGTATCATCCACAAACTTTATCAAATTATTTGACACAATTAGGTTTATCTCACTTATAAATAAACTAAACAATAATGGACCCAGTACCAAACCCTGGGAAACTCCACTTCCTACTAGGCCATTTGTTGAGGTTACTCCATTTATTTTTACCCTTTGGGAGCAGTCAGATAGCCACCCAGCAATCCACCTAAGAAAGTGCTTAATCAGGCCCAGTTGACATAGCTTAAAATTAGGAGATCATGTGGTACCAAGTTAAATGCCTTTCCTAGATCCAAAAGGATCATGTAAACAGGGATGCCTGCGCTCAAACTAGTGCCAACTTTATTATAAAAGGCAATTAGGTTACTTGTGCATGACAACCCCTTTTAAAATCATGTTGTGTAATATCCTCTAAACCTAATGTTTCTATGTCCATATCTATGATTGCTTTTATTAACCTCTCAATAGCCTTACTACAGAGAGAGAAGTGAGGCTAATAAGCCTATAATTAGAGGTAATAATTTTAGAGCCCTTTTTATGGAGTGGTATTATTATTGCCTCCCACCAGTCTGATGGGACCACTTTACTTTCCAAAGATTTATTAAATAGCATAAGGGGGCATGCTAAAAATTTGCTAAGTCTCTCAGAAATCTAGGGTCTTTGTAATACAGCTAAGACTTCTGCCTGGGAGAAACGCTGAGTGGCTTCACAATATATATTGCCTAATTTAGGTTTAGATGTACGGAATAGTGAACAAAATTATGAATGTAATTGGTTTGACATCTCTATATAGCCAACAAGCTACCTGCCCAAGCCTTCGGAGCTCCCTCCAGGAGCTGAAACACTCGCGGGTGCACAGAAGAGGTAATTTAAAGAACCTCTGCCAGCACCCTTTGTGAGGGGGTTAGCCCATCAACGCACTGCGCACGTCGACTGCCCCACCCACCCAGGGTCATCCCTTGCTTTATAGGCCCTGCCTGATGACGTCACTTCCTGCTATTGGAACTACTAAGTCCCCATTTTTCCATTTGCAGGTTATACCTGCCAGCCACTAGAGGGACCCATAGATCCTGCCTCTAGCTCTTCTATTCTCAGAAAGCCTCCCTCCTGTTTTCCCTTTATCCCATTAACTACATATCCTCCCTCTCCTTCTCCTTCAGCTACCTCGCCCACACCACCTCCCACACCCAACCCTGAAACCAACCCACTCCAGATTCCCCGCCCCTCACCCCCAAGCCCCTCGCTGAGTGACTTCCTCCCCAGATTCTTTCAAACTACCCCCTTCCTGTCCTCCTCAACCACAGATATCCTACCCTCCCTCCCCTCTTCTTACTTGGTACTAAGCCCTTGCCTGGACCTCCTGCCATCCAACTGAGCCTGCACCTAGTGACCACTAGGAGACACTATTGTGCACCCCATTTTGGTCCTAAACATACCCTGTTTTCTACCCTCAGAACATGGAGCACGGCTCCCACCCAGGTCCCTTATCCAACTGCCTTAAGCTGGTCTTGAACCAGGTACCCTGTCCACCAGAGTCCATGGCACTACCACTAATCCAAAGTGGCATCCACACTTTGCTGAGGGACACACAACAACTTCGACCCACCACACTGCTGCAACCACTAGCATTACGTTAGCCCACCTCCTACTAAAATGCCTCCCTCTCATCCTTACTCTGCCGCCACTGTCCCACCTACCAGATACCACTTCAGACACACTGGCACCTGATCGTACTATTGTTCTGGAGCCAGTACACTCCCACCCTACTCTCATCAGCTGCCCCAGCCTTCTACACTCTGCCCCTGTCAGCCCCCAACAGTCTCCTCAAGTGCTCACTGGAGACTTATCATCCTCACTTTCACAGCTTGGAAAACCCTGCCCACCCCCTGTGCCCAGAAGCACCCCTTCCCCCATGACATACTTATCGAAAGCTCACCTTCTACCGTCCCCTGGCCAGGGCCGTGGTTTTACTGCTACTCCTGACAGGAAATATACATCTGAACCCTGGCCCAACCCACTCTAGCTCACCTACAGTGTCACCCGGGCTCTGCATAGCATCTATGAATATATGCAGCCTGCTGAAAAAATTTGATTCCTTCCAATGTTGGGTCTCTTTGCATAGACCAGATATCATCGCATTGGTGGAGATCTGGCTATCAAAATCCATTCCAGACTCCTATGTCTCCATTCCAGGGTACTCCCTTGCCCGAGAGGATCATGTAGGTAGAAGGGGGGGCCTGTGCGATATACACCAGGGACTCTCTCACTGGACAGACACTCCCTGCCCCTATCCTCACTTTTGGGGCACAGGCCCTACCCCTCAAACTGACCCCTGACCCCTCCAGGGGTCCCCTTCTATCTCACCACTGCATACATTCCCCCTTAAAACCAAACTCTTTCACTGGTCTCGCTAACTGATTATCTCTCAACCCTACCTCACTCAACTGACCAAATCCTTGTGGGTGACTTGAATGTGAACTGGCTCAGCTCATCTGCTTATACCACCTGTGACTCCTTCACAGCCACTGTCATGTCCCAACTAATTTCCCAACCCACCAGAGTTAACAGAAGGATGGGTACCAGCACCCTAATGGATGTGGTCATCACCAACTGCCCTCAACAAATACATGATTCCCAGGTCCTTCCTGACTCTCTTAGTGATCACTCCCCTATCCTTTCCATTGGGTGACCCCCACACCCAAACCCAAGGCCCTTCCCACTCTACAATGGCGCCTCAGACCAGGTGGACTAAAAGGCCTTAAGCAGCTTCTTGCCCAAATTAGCTGGTCTCCTATACACCATGCCCCAGATATAGATACTGCCCTTACCTTCTTCTCCCAAACCTTCAACAAAGCCTGTGACATTTTTGCACCCATTCCAGCAGTCCATGCCAAAGTTTGTAATGCCCCCTGGATTACCCCATCCCTGCTGCAACTGCTCAAACACAGGGATAACCTGTGGCACCTGGCCTCCGAAACAGGCCGTTCAATGGACAGACAGGCCTACAATGCTGCAAGAAACAAATGCACCTGGGCCATCAGGAAAGCAAAAGCTGATCACTATCAGGCTGCGCTTACCTCCTCCTGGGGGAATGCGAGAACTTTCTGGGACAACATAAAACAACTAAATGGGAGCATGCATTCCCACCCCCTCTCAGATCACCACTGATGGCTCTATCTCCACTGACTCTGCCCGCATAGCCAACTTCCTCAACTCATCCTTCACAGACCTTAGTTCAGTCCTCCATAAAGACTTCTTTGACCCCTCTCCCTCCCTACCTGCCCTGGTCCTTCAATATCCTAGCTTCCACTTACACAGGGTAACTCCCCAGAAGGTCAGGCCTCACCTGCTGAAAGCTCTAAAGAGCAATAATTCTGGCAGTGACTCCCTGGACCCAAGTATCCTCCGCTGGGTTCTGGATCAGGTCCTTATCCCACTAACTAGCTTGCTCAATAAGTTCCTCTGCCTGGGGCAATTCCCCTCTACCTGGAAAACTGCCACAGTTACACCCATACACAAAGGAGGTGACAGGCACACAACCGGAAACTACAGGTCAATCTCCATCCTCCCTCCCCTTCCCTCTCCAAAGCCCTAGAAAAACTGGTGGCTACCCAGATTATGGACTACCTGACCAAATACAACATCCTTTGCTATGAACAGCATGGTTTCTGTGCAGGTCACAGTACCAGCACTGCCCTTATTGAGTTTTCAAATTTCCTGCACTCCTCCCTGGACTCGGGCTCACTAGCCGGGGCAATGTTTATTGACCTCTTAAAGGCTTTCAACACTGTCTCCCATCCCCTCCTGCTGGATGCCCTCAGCCGCACTGGCTTTGCCACCAGCCCAGTCTCCTGGTGCTCCAGCTACTTGTCTGACCGCTCTCAGCATGTTAAAATTACTGGGGCCCTCTCCAATACATGTCCCATCCGATCGGGTGTCCCCCAGGGTTCTATCTTGGTCCTCTTCTCTTCTCACTCTACCTCAACACCATGCCCAAAGCCTGCACTGGTAAAATCCTGCTGTATGCAGATGATGCCATCATCTTCACCTCCCACCGTAACCCCATCTCCCTTCAAGACACATTGCAACTAGCCTTCAATGATGCTGAAGCCTGGTTCAGAGAGCACAGACTAGTAATCAATCTAAAAAAGACCAGAGCCATGCTCTTCACCCATCCCCAAAGCAAATCCAGTAATTTCCCACTCCGCAACCTCCCTAGCTCCAAGCATCCTCTCGATCAAGTCTGCTTGTACAAGTACCTCGGGGTCTCCTTTGACTCAGCACTCACATTCCACGACCACATTGATACCCTAGCCTCAGCTACAAATGCACGGTTAGGTATCCTCTACCGCTACAAGCACTGCCTCCCCCCCGATGTCCTCTGACTAGCAGTCACCTCCTCAATAATGTCCCTTGTGGGCGGGGGTCATGTGATGAGCTAGTGGGAGGCAGACATCTTCGCCAAGGCTCCCGAGTCCTGGAAGCTATTAAGTTTTAAAACTCCTTTTTTTGGGGCTTCCGCAGCTGAATAGGAGTGAGAGGTGTCCTGTTCAATGGGTCTGTGTTGCTGGGAATCTACCTTGGGTTGGGTTGGAGGCGAAAAAGACTGCAACAGATTGAGGCACTTTGGCCGCATGAAATGGCCAAGAGAGACTAAGCAGCCCCAAGCCCCTCCAGGCGAGAACGCCCGGCGACTACATTCTAAAGCCCCACTCCCGGTCCCAGACGAGCCTGAGGTCAGGAAAGGAGGCCAGGAGGGTCAGTCAACCTCGGAGGACATTTTAGAAATCAAGCAGCTCCTGAAGGGGCTAGTCGCCGATTTTACCATTTTGAAACCGGCATTACATGCTCTCACTCAATGAGTGGGGGATTTAGAAGTCAGAATGGTCTCACTGGAAAGAAAATCTGCAACAATGGACCAGGATATAATCAACATGAAAAGGCAAGTGAGAAAACTGGAAAATCGCCTGGAAGATCAGGAGGCAAGAAGTCGGAGGAATAATTTAATAATGGCTGGGCTGCCTGAGAAAACGGAAGGCTCAGACTGTGTTGCCTTCATGCAGGATCTTCTTTTCAAGCTATTTGGGCCCACGCCATTTGGCGAATCCTACAATCTTGAGACAGCCCATCGGGCACTGAGAGAACCCCCCCCGGAGGCGCGGCCGTGAGTAATTATAATGCGATTTCTAAACTACAAGGAAAAAACCCATGTCCTAATGAAAGCCAAGGCCAACAGAAATCTGCATTGGAATGGGGCTTGATGTGGTTGTTTCAGGACTTAGTCCCTCGGTGAGGAAAAGCAGAAGAGTATGTGGACATTAAAAAATTGTACATGGTTGGTTTGAAATTTAGACTGCAATACCCTGCTACTCTGGTGGTCAAGTTGGTGAAAGGGGACAGAAAATACCTCTCGGCAGAAGAAGCCTTAGAAAGCCTTAAAGTGGAATTACCTGATTTATTTAAATCAGTGACCTGAAAGCAAAGGCGAGACTGGAGAATGTATTCAGGACAGTGTCTAAAGTGTTTTAGCTACGCTGTGGGGAAAAGGCATTAGAAGATTAACTTGTTGTTACTGAATTGTTCTTCCTTCCCCTTTTTGTATTTTCCACCTAATGATTATGCAGATTTGAGAGTTCTTCGAAGGGGTTAAACAAAGCCCCCCCCCCTTTTCCCCCTTTTTTTTTTTTTCTGCTACACAGGTTGTGGTAGCGGAAAGCCATGAAGACAATGGCTTAGGCGATGGTGATGTAATCTCTCCCATTAATAATTTAATTGTGCTGGTTTAGTGGTCTCGTCTGAACCAGAAGGTATGGGAGAAGGCTACTAAGGATTTATATAGGGACTGGGGGGCGAAGGAGACATCGTGTGAGTGGGCTCGTACCACGTTCCGGACTGATTTAGGAGGCGATAGAGGATGGGGAGTAGTATGTGGGGAACATGGGGAGGGTAGGAAAGAGAGAGAAATCAAGCCATGCGGTACTAAGGAACTTAAAAGCCAGACAGGGAGGTTCCAGGGTGTGGATGTGGTAAATGGGGTCACTTAGAATTCTATCATGGAATGTCAAGGGTCTCAGGGGAAGGAGGAAAAGATTGGTTATCCTTAGATATATTAATCAGATGGGGGTTCATATAGCCGCACTTCAGGAAACCCACTTACTGACTGACGAACTGCACTTGCTTAAGAAAGGATGGGTTAGTAAGGTATTTGAATTGGAATCGCTAAGGAGTCGGGTGGGGTGGCATTATTAATTAGGAAGGGATTCCTTTATGTGATTGAGAGCTTTAGTTCGAGGGATGATGGTAGGGGAGTATACATAATGGGCTCATGTTTTGGATGCCCATTGGTGTGTGTCTCCATTTATGGACCCACTCCAGCTAAATCAGAATTTTTTGCCTCATTGGAGGCTGATATTGCCACTGTCCCGCAGGGCTCCTTTATTTTGGCAGGTGACTGGAACACTTGCTTAGACAATAGGGTGGATAGGATTCCCTCTTCCAACAAAGCTCTTAATCTTCCCCAGGTGGCACTACATAGATTCCTGGAGGGAACTGCCTTAGTGGATCCATATCGGATCTACAGAAAAGGAGAGACTGAGATGACCTTCTATTCAGGAGGGCATAAGGTTTATACTAGGCTCGACCTTTTTTTGGTCAATCGGGAGGTCTTAAGGGGGGTCACAGGTATGCGCACTTTCGAGAGGATCCTTTCTGATCACTCCCCAATACAATTGGTATGGAGGATAGATAACATTCCCCCAAGCTGGTTCACTGGCACTTGGATGAAAGGGTGTTACTGAACGATAAGACTCTAGCCAGGTTGGAGGGCAAACTCAAGGAAATTATCCAGACTCAAATCCCAACTCTTGAAGATAGGAACTTAGCCTGGCCTGTTTGCAAGGTGCTGTATAGGGGATGGGTCCAGGAATACTCTGCTAGGCAGAATAAACTGAATAGGGCTCATGAGGAGTTTATATTAGGGGCCATCAAATCACTGGCGCCACTAGAGGGCTCCTCCGAAGAGACAGACAGGGAGCTAAGAGAGTTAAAGAAGGAATTTAAGGGTATACTTAATTATCGGGTAGATTCCTGGCTAGGGAGATTGAATGCAAATATTTGTTGCAGGGGACATGCCAGGTTGGATATTGGCCCATAGGATTAAGAGTGGGAGGCGGAGAAGCGATCATGGCAGTGAAATTCGAGATGAGTTCATCTCGGATCCAAAGGTTTGGCAGATGCCTTTGCCGACTACTATCGCGACAATATACCAAGAAGGGACACAGTGCACAGTGACAGAAATTAAGGGTTCTTGGAGGAAATATCCTGCCAAGACTGAGTCGGATCAGGCCGAGCCCTGGCTGCCCAATATCTGAGCAGGAAATTTTGGAGGTTATTATGGATCTGCCTAATGGGAAGGCACGGGGCCTGATGGTCTCGGCCAAATTTACAAAGCTCATGCAGAGACCTTAACACCTCTGCTGAAAGAGCTGTTTTCAGTTATCATGCAGGAAGGGATTGCCCACCCTCCACTGTATCAGGCCTATATCACTTTGATCCCTAAACCAGATAAACCCAAGCATTTGCCAGGTAATTATAGACCCATAGCTTTAATAAACCAAGACATCAAGATCCTTACCAAGATAATAGCTAATAGGGTTTTGAAAGTCACCCCACGATTGATCAGTCAGGAGCAAGTTGGGTTCATGCCAGGGAGGCGGGCCCCGGACGCATTAAGGAAACTTCATCATATTTTAGAGAGAGCGGCTCTTTAGAACTCGTATGGCATTAATTGCATTGGATGCTGAGGAAGGCGTTTGACCGAGTTTCTCATCAATTCTTGTTCCTTACAATGGAAAAGATGGGGTTTCCAGAGGAGTTTTTAAGTGGCCTTAGAAATCTCTATGAAGCCCCTACTGCCAGAGTTTTCTGCAATGGATATCTCTCTAAGGAGTTTCTTCTTAAGAGTGGAACAAGGCAGGGGTGCCCCCTTTTGCCAATTTTATTTAATATATATCTCGAGCCTCTGTTAAGGTCCCTTATGAAGGATACAAGGGTACAGGGGATTGATGTTCTGGGGTTAGAGCTTAAACTATCGGTCTTCGCCGACGATATTTTATTACACTTATGTAATCCATCTGAGAGCTTTCAGTGTGCCTTAGAAATTATTGGGAAGTTCTCCAAGGTTGCTAATTACAAGTTAAATTTGGCTAAAACCCAGGTCCTACCACTCACAGTGCATACCCATAGGGCAGATTTTGAGCATTTTCAACTTAATTGGTCCTCAGAAAAAATTAAGTACCTGGGGATCTGGATTATGGCTAGAACAGAAGATGGGGTGGAGAGAATTTGGGTAATATTGTGGTCAAAATTAAGCAGGATATTGAAAGATGGAGGCTTCCCTAAACTTTACTGCTAGGCTGGGTCTTATCAAAATGAACCTTTACCTCGACTACTATACCCTATTTGTCTGTCTCCCTATTTTATCCGAAGGCTAGATTTGTCAGCATCCAAAGGATCATCTCAGATTTTTATGGGATTCAAGCCCCCTAGGAGGAAGTATAATATTCTATGTCTTCCCTACTCAAGGGGTGGAGTGAAGCTTCGACTTACTAACATATTATGTAGCTAGGGCAACTAGGATATATGGTGATGGGATGTAGTCTCTTGAGATGGGAATACACTCCAACATGGCTCCGAATTGAGCAGTTGCTCAGGAAAATACTAAACTCCTGCCAGGGCATTAATACATGTAGACCCAGAGACTCTGCAGGGCATAGGAAAGCATTCTCCGATATACAAATCAGTCAGGGCTTGGTGGGAGTGGCTGACTCCAGCCCAGAAAAAAAGCTCAGAAGGGGGCGGGAGAACAGCCCTTAGTGGGGAACCCTGATTTCTGCCTGGGAAATAGCATTTTGAGGGGGTCAATGGGTATCATTATTGCAGGATTCCAGAGTGGCAGACTTTATAGTTTCTGGCAAAGTTCTCTTACCAATACAGGCTAGGGAGTGGGATTTCTTTAAAAAGATTCAGATTACCAATTTGCTTCAGAAGTTTGTGTGGGACTATAAGGATAGGAGAGAAAATTTAGTGTTTACATGGGATAAGCTAAGGGAAATTGATCTTTCACAGCACCCCCTATCCAAAGTTTATAAGGTGTTAATAGACTATGTGGGTACAAATTTTGAGTCTCGTATTGTATATTGGGAGAAAGCTTTATCCCCCCTGAGACCAAACTGGTCTGAAGTTTGGAAATACATGAAAGATTTGCCTATACTGAAGTATAATATGATGCAATTTTTCATTTGTTCAAATATTTACTACACCCCTACCAAGCTATGCTCTAGAAAACTCAGACAGACAGACCTATGTTTTTGTTGTGGCTTACAGCCAGGTGACCTGTTGCATATATTCTGGAAGTGCTTTTGAATCCAACCACTCTGGGGTCAGATTGTTAAAAAAATGGACCCAGTTTTGGACTATTTGGAATACATTAGTCCAGAGATATGTGTTCTAGGGGATTTGGGGAGGATTATGGTGGGTCAAGCTAAATATCATATCTCCCTGAAGTCAGCTGTTGTTAAAGCATTTGTTCTAAGACATTGGAAGGAGGATTTAGTTTACAACTATGATCAATGGGTGAGGGACCTTCTACAGGTCGTAGAGAGAATTAAACAACACATGCTGATGGAGGGGAAAGAGGAAGTTTATAATCGGAATTGGAGGACTTTAGAGGTAGTTTATGCAATCCAGTTAAAAAGTCCTAGGGTTCGGTCTGTCTGTCTGAGGGTGAGTAGTGGGACAAATGCCTATTATATAAGGTTTAATGGGGTTTGTTGGTGACTGGACCTGGTTGACGACTGTGTAATAAGTTTTGTATAAACTCAGCTAATACCCTCCCGTGAGAGGCTTACTTAACTGTAGAATTTATTTGTTTGGCTGGGCATATGGGGTTTCTCTCTTTCCTAGGGACACAGTTACCTTGAGATGGGCTGGAAAATCTTTTATTTACAGATTGGGCTGACAATTAAAATTGTTAAACTGGGCCAGAATTAGAGCCCGTGTAGCGTAAACATGAATACTGGATTGATAGTCTATAACAGTGAGATGTGGAGTAATAGGTATGGGGATTGGAATTGGTAACTGTGATTGTATATAGTTATGGGGATGTACATAGTTTCTGCATCCAGTTTTGGGATGTGGGCCTGGGGTATATCCGGGATATATGGGTGTATGTGTTCAATTTTGAAATCTCAATAAAGAGGTTTAAAAAAAAAAAAAATGTCTCTTGTGGACTATGGTCTGCCTATGGTGCCGCAGACACGACCGCCCTTAATAAAACCCGACTCACCCTGAATAAGGCCTGTAGATTAATTACGGGAGCCCCTAGGCTCACTCATACCTGCCAACTATATGATGAGGCTAGGCTGCTTAATCTGGATGAATGGCTTAGGTACCAGACCTGCCTCTTAACAAAGAAAATACTCCTTGGAATCTCCCCACCAGGACTGACAGACTCTAGCCCCATCTTGCACAACCCTTAGTCCAAACTTGAACCTCCTCTAAGACCACCCTGCTAGTCCCTAGGTCCAGGACCACTCATGGTCAAAGGTCCTTTTGCTACATAGCTCCCTCCTGGTACAATACTCTTCCCTCCACCATCTCCAATACACCTACAATTGCCTGCTTCAAAACCGCACTTCGGAGTCAGCTATTTAACATGCGTAGCTGTGCCTGTCCGTAGGTGATCTAGCACACCCTGCCCTTACAAAACTCCCTCAACAAACTAACTGACAACACTCTCTGAGTGGCTCCCTGCCCAAACTTTTCACCAGCTGTGCCCTCACCACCTGTATTATTTACGTCCTGCTGTTTCCATTTCTAGGCTACTTGTCTGCACTATCAATGTATGTTTATCTCTCAATCTGTTCCCAATTTCTGCAATAGCCTGTGAATACCAAACCTGTAACACTCATATTGTAACAAATAAATAACTGCATATACCTACCAAGACTGTAACCCCAATGTTGAAAATACTCTAATTGCAATGTGTAATCTAAATGTTGTACTGTATGTGTCCTCTTTGTGATGAGGTACCTTTGGAAATGAGCCTCTGGCTCAAAGGTTGTAAACCAATGTACAAATAAATAAATAAATAAATAAAAATAAATTATAGTTGTGCCATCTGATACAAGGGACCTACTGACCTCCAAGTAGTCTTATTTTTATTAAAAATAGGAATGAAAGATTTGTTATTTTCCTTGGTATGGGATAGCCTAAATTCCGGTTTATAGTTCTCCTTCCTTATCATTATTTTAAAATGTTTTGTTCAGTTTTATATTTCTTTAAGGCTACTTCAGATGGCTTCTTTTTATATTTTGCAAAGGCCTTTTCTTTACAATTCATTTGTTTTCTTATTTGGTGGTTTAGCCACAAGGGAATTTTACCTTTCTTGTTGCATTTTACTTTCATAGGGACATATTTAGATTTTAATTCCCAGATAGTAGTTTTGATTTTACTCCAACTATCAACAGTATCCAGAGTCAGTAATAAAGAGTCCCAATCTAAGGATTTTAGAATGTGTTAATAGCATCTCAGTTGGCACGGTTATAATCGAAGAAGGTGCTAGAGTTTTTAGGAGTAATTTTACAATCAGAAATACTACAGGTTACCATCTGGTGGTCACTAGAGCCTAATGGAAGCATTACCACCAGATCTGAAATGATACCTTAGATATTAGTAATAATTAGATCTAAGACGTTTCTACCCCTTAAGGGGACCTTTACCAATTGCTCCATTGAATTCATGGTAAGAACATTCAATAGGTCTCTTTCAAATTCAGTGGACCCCACATTGGTTTCCCAACAAATTCCTGGTGCATTAAAATCACCAAAAATTATGCAATCTCCAAGCACTGAAGCTGAGGTAATTTCTTGTAATAACACATTTTTGTAATCCCCGCTGCAAGACAGAGGCCTATAGCAGATACCTAATATGATTTTTGGTCTGTTACTAAACTGTAGTTGTAGCCACAGGGATTCCATTTGTATTGTGGAATTATGGAGTGGAATTATTTGTGGACATCTGATTTCATTCTGTATATAGCAGCAAACCCCTCCTCCTCGTCTAACCTGTCTAGTCCTATAAAATAATTGGTAACCATCAATATTACACATCCAGGTACTGCTTTTGTCTTGCCATGTTTAATTTACAACCTCAACACTTACCTTTAGCTCAGATATAATAACTGCAAGTTAAGATATTGTTTTCCAAATTTAGGCTTCTAGCACTAGCCAACAGACAAGTGCACACAATATTGTCAGTGTTAGAGTATACATCATTTCATGACACCACAATATTGTCAGTTAGAGTATACATCATTTCATGACACCACAATATTGTCAGTGTTAGAGTATACATCATTTCATGACACCACAATATTGTCAGTGTTAGAGTATACATCATTTCATGACACTTGTGCTCCTATGTCTCCCTTATCTATAAATTTAAAGATTTGGAGATAATCTGTTCAGATTTTCACCCCAGTACATAACTGCCTCTGTGGCTTAAATGAAGGCCATCCCAGATAATGACCCCAGAGCAGGTTAAAGTTGTTCCCAGTGGGTAATGCAGTGATAACCTTTTGTCAATGACCACTTCCTCAACCATTCATTTATTGTTTTAATTTTGTTTTTCTTATGGTAGTTTGCCATGGGAACCTGTAAAATTACAGAAAAATTAGCTGAAGCTTGTTTCCAGGAGTGACCTGGGAACACAAGGAAGTTAAATGACTTGCTTAGGGTCACACATTATGCAAGTTGGGGCTGTGGGATTCAAACCCATATCTCCAGGTTTACAGCTCAGAACTCTAAACCACAGTACAATACTGCCTCAGTAGACCTCAGGGAAAGTACCTCCTGATAGGAGGTTTGAAAAGAGAAAGCAGGAGATACCCTATCTTGGGTAGAATAACAAATACATTTCAGACAAGTAAAGGAAATGGTTGGAAGTCAACAGGTGTAAAATGGGGCCAGAAAGGTACAGAGAAGATTTAAAAGACAAAATGGTAGAGGAAACAATGAGTATGGAACTGATGCAGTGCAACAGGTGTCAAGCCACAGTCTTTTGGGACACATTTTAGAGAATGAGGTGCTGCCCCATTTGTACTCACCTCTGTGGGTTGCAGGCAGAAGTTGCTGAACTCCAGGTCAAACTGGCAAGAGTTCAGAAAACCTTCTGCCACACCCCAGGGTCACAAAGTCTGTCACCACTCCAACAGAGGATGCCATGGCACAAGCAGAGTGGTTGGACCTTGGTGGGTTCTGGGAGGGTGGGGGTGGAAGAAAAGGTACATACAATTCCTATGCCATACTGGTGTGACAGGGCAGTCAAAAGGAGGCACCCACAGCACTGGGTAGGGATGAGGTGGGGGTCTTCAGAAGGAGAGTCCCCAAGGATGTAGGAAGAGTTCCCCACCAAGGAAAAAGCAGCTGCTAGTGGAGGAATCTGTTGTTAGGGTGATAAACATGGGAGTAGGGGGAGGAAGGGAGAGGGAGGTAAAGTGACTTCCTTTGCTTTGGCTTGGAGGAATGGAGAGCAGATCCAGAGGGTCACTAGGCCAGCAGAAGATGGGAGGGAGCTAGATGTCATTGTTCACCTGAGAACAAAAGACCTGGTAAGGCATAGGTTGGGATAATGCATGGTAATCTTAAGGATGTTGGAAGGACATGAAGCAGGTAGTACACACTGTGACATTTGCCAATGTGTTACCAGAGTATGGCCAGGGAGAAAAAAGTTCAATCTGCACCAGGGCTTTTAACAACTAGTTGAGGGCATGATGCATGAAGGAGGGCTTTGGCTAAATTGGGAACTGGGGACCAGCTGGGAAGGATGTGAGACTCTATGAGGGGATGGCTTACATCCTTCTGGGATGGGGACCATAGTCCTTAGTGGGAGGTTTAAATGTACTTGGATGAGCATTTAAGCTAGCCAGGAGAGAGAGGTTGTAATAGTAATGGAGACAAAAATATCCCCCCAGATGACTAAGCAACACAGAAGTAAGTAAGTAAGTAGGTAAGTAAAATTTATTTTTAAAGCACTTTTCAAAACCAAAGTGCTGTACAGATAAAAACAATTAAAATACATACATATAACATACAACAACAAATAACAATATAATTACAGTAAAATCACTCTCCATATGCCTGTTTAAATAAATAAGTTTTTAATTCTAACTTAAAACTCTCAACGGTCAGGCAGCCTCGTATCCGATGAAGTAGAGAATTCCACAGGGTAGGGGCAGCATAAGAAATTGCCCGAGCTCCAGAAGTTTTTAAACGGACCCTGGAAACCTCTAGCAATCCCTCGTTGGTGGAGCAGAGCGAGCGAGAGGGACAGTAGGGAACAAGGAGATCTTGAAGAAGGAGGGCCCAAGGGAAAGCAGTTCCCCTATGGCAGGGGAGGAGGAAGAGAGAGCTGGAAGAAGGCAGAAGAAAAGGGGGTATTAATCAAGAAAGCAAGAAAAGAGAAACAAAGGAGACAGCTAATGGTGATAGCAGCAAGGGAACAGGGGGTCAGGGGAGCTTCAGGGAACAGCACAGGCAGGAAGAGGGGGGAGAAATCAGGGAGACAGGCAGGATGTGAATACAGTATGGAATGCCATGTGCACTACTGCAAGATGTCTGGGAAATAAAATTCTGGACCTGGAGGCTATCATGGAGGAGGCTAGCCTGGATCTGGTATCCAAAACAGAGTCATGGTGTACTGACAGCCATGACTGGGATATGGGCATACCAGGTTACTCTCTATTCAGAACAAACAGGGAAGGGGAGGACTTCCAGATGGGATGGCTGCCAGCTAGTGACACTCTGCATCGCTCCTCTGACTCCCTGCTTAAAAACTACATTAATCAACCCAAATCACAGTAGTTCTTACTGGCAACAGAACAAAAATGAATACTCTGCTCTAAATCGTTCTCTCAATTATGCTGACCAGAAAGATTACCTTGCGTATGGAGACAGAAATGAAGCCTCAGTGACCCAGACACATGCCGCCACCATCTCCTGAGAAGGACAAGCCAGTAAAACATAACAAAGCAGGCAGTTCAGGGGACACTCCATCCCCTGCCCCTCTAACCAAAGTGATTTGTTTCAAAGGACTGGCACCTATTAAAGAATTCCTACAAGCAGTGGTAGGAGATCTACAAACTTTAAAATCCTCAATGGCCGAATTAACAATTTGTACAAGTGACAATGAAGCTCGGATCTCATCCTTAGATGACTGGAGGGCCCAAATCAATCCTGAGGTTACATCGTTACGACAAAGGCTCCGTATGACAGAGGATAAACTAGAGGACTTGGAAGGAAGGTCATGATGCAACAATTTAGTAATACTGGGACTTCCAGAAGGAGAAGAAGGGGTCAACCCCATTTCATTTGTACAAAAGTTCTGTACTAAAATAGCTGGACCTTCTCCTAATGTCCCAGCATATATTGTAGAGTGGGCGCACAGGGCTCTGAGGCCCACAACTCCAATCGGATCACCCCTGCAGCCTTTGATATTTTGATTATTAAATTACCTAGACAAACAGGTAATTCTGGATAAATTGAGAGAGTCTAAAGAAGTCCAGTGGGACAATAAGAAAATCAGGATGGCACAAGATCTCCCATTAACAGTGTGGCAGAAACGCATGGAAATGCATCCACTGGTCACCAAGCTGATAGCTGCAGGAATTAAATTCCATTTGAAATACCTAGCCATGTTTCAGATTAACAAAGAGGGACATTGGATTTCCTTTGATACGCTCAGTTCAGCTACCATGGAACTTAAAAATCTGTTCCCAGAACTCTTCAAGTGAACAAAGGACTATCGGGAGAAAGAGCAGTTTACGAATATCAACCAGCAAATGCTCTGAAGAGTTATAAAGAACACTAAGCAGACTCTTGATCTAGCACAAGTATCATTACTTTTTTATGTTAAAATCATGTCTAGAGGGACAAGATTGCAAGAAGGAAGCCTCATAGAAAACCAGAGATCTTTGTGCATTATATAAGGGCTTTATTGGTATCCTTTTTCTCCTTTTTCTGCTTCTGTTTGTTTCATTTCTGGGTTAACTACACGGTTACCAAGCAGAGAAATAACTTACTTTATTTAAGGCAGATTAGTTTTCATTGCCATACCTTGTTACATTACTTAAACAACACAAATGTTGTGTTTTGGAAACTCTATTATTATATTACATAATGAACTGAATAATAGACAGAAAAGAAATAGAATTATGGGTTTAATAATATAACTGTGGGACTATCCAAGAGTAGGGGAGGGAAGAAGGAGGGTGGTGGACTCTCTGGATGTCAGGAATGATCACAGCTGAATAACTTAAAGTAGTACAGTCGACAGGACTGGGGTTTTTTGTTTCTTAGTTGTGAAGAGAATGGTTTTGTTTTTTGATTTAAAGAAATTGCACCTCTTTAACAATGTTTTACAGAGAGAATTTGTAAGAATGGCAACTCTTGAGAAGGGAACAAGTCGGTATTCCAGCCAAAACATAATTAATCATATTCTATATATAAGTGGGGAAATGCCTAAAGAATTCCACTTCCAGATTAGATATATGCTTTATATCTAATAATTGTTTTTTTCTCTAAGACACGCAAGGATAATCTAAGATGACAGTAAGATTTGTATCTTGCAATGTAAAAGGAGCTTGTAATCGAATTAAGAGATATTACATTTTTATAACATCTAGAAACCCTGCAATATAACACAGCATTTCTTCAAGAAACACACCTAGTAGAAACCGAGGGAAATCTTTTTAGATGACAAATGGGGCAGGCATATGCGGAAGGTAATGCAACAGCACAAAGGGGTGTGGCAATCCTCATCACTAGGGCAACACAGTTTAGGCTCCAAAAAAGCCAGGTTGATGTGCATGGTAGATTTATATTTTTGCAGGGTTTACTGAACCATGATGAAGTGATTTTGGGATCAATATATGGACCCAATATACAATCAATCAAATTTTTTGCATCACTTACGACTGCACTGACCTCCTTTCCCCACTTACCCATTATTCTAGCAGGGGATTGAAACTTAGTGTACTCACCAGAACTAGATAGAACAACTTTTAAAGATCCTAACCTTTCATCAGCCCAGAGAGCCTTGAGAAAATTTATGGCAGATTACAGCCTTAGTGACCCATAGAGATTATTACACCCAAACATCTGGGGCTATACTTTTTATTCTCCAGTACACAAAACGTTATCCCAGATTGATTATTTTCTAGTGAACAATATCATTTTGGAAGGCTTAATAGGTAGTGGTATGGCTCCATGAACTATTTCTGATCATGTACCTATATGGATGGTAGGTACAGTTACTGTCCATAAAACCAAAAGTACTATTTGGAAACTGAACGTGCAGCTTCTTCAAGAGGAACAAAATTAGTTGTCCTTAAGAACACAATTGAGCAATTTCTGTTGCACAATCAGAATACCATAAATCCAACTGATAAATTGTGATGTGCCTTGAAATGTAACTGGGAATGTATTAGACTATCTTCCATTCAGAAAAAAAAAAGAGAGAGGCACTTTTGTCCTCCCTCCTCTCCCAAATTAAAACCCTAGAAGATAATCTATTATCCTCTGATAGTGAGGATATAGCAGAATGTCTGGCCAAGCTAAAACACCAATACATGGAAACTCACAGAACAAGCTCAATATGCCATATTTAAGACCCAGGCTAGATGTATTGAACAGGGAGACAAAGCTAGCCACCTATTAGCCCTTAGATTAAGAAAACAAGAAGAATCCAGAATAGTGATAGCTCTTAACTACTTTAAAGACAACTCTCTTCTTACTACTCCAAAGGAAATTGTGAAAGAATTTGAAAATTATTATTGATCCCTCTATTCTCCCCAAGTGCCCTTCCCTCAGATAACGGACATACAGGCATATCTAAATAACCTTCCACTTCCTTCTCTTTCACAGTTACAGACAGACATCCTTACAAATCCTATTACCCAGCAAGAATTAATGGAAGCCATTAATTCATTACCAGATGATAAAGCCCCTGGCCCAGATGGCTTCCCACCCCATTTCTACAAAGTATTTAAGGACCAGTTTTCACCCCTTTTGTTAGGAATGTTCAGCTACCTGTGTGAATTCGGACTTTCTGATCCCTCTCTCCTATAAGCCCTAATAATCATACTTCCTAAACCAAACAAATCTCCACAATTAGTTACCAATTACTGTCCAATCTCTCTTATGAACTATGATACCAAACTTTTTGCCAAAATTTTGGCTAACCGATTAACAAAAGTATGGACGCCATTACTTAGTGCAGAACAGGTAGGTTTTGTTGCAGGTCAATCCTTTACTGATCACCTCAGGAAACTGTTTCATATCTTCTCTGTATCCAGATTGGCACCCTACCCAATGGCTATGGTGTCCCTGAATGTGGAGAAAGCATTTGACAGGGTGAACTGGACATTTTTATTTGAGGTTTTAAAGAAATTCAGATTTCCCCAAAAGTTCATTAGGTGGATACAAATTCTCTATACTTTCCCTACAGCCAAAATGTATTGCAACGGAGCTTTCTCAGAATCATTTCCCTTATATTTCGGAACATGTCAGGGATGTCCTTTATCACCACTACTTTTTAATTTATACCTAGAACCACTATTACATCATCTAAAATCTTCCCCTCTAATTAAAGGAATTCTGATAGATGAATGGGATTTATGTCTATCGGCGTATGCCAATGATATACTGTTACATGTTACTGATCCCTTGACTTCCCTCCATGCAGTAATTTCCATCATAGAATCATACGGAACTGTATCTAATTATAAACTGAATATAGAAAAATCTACAATAATGCCACTAAACTCCCACACTTATAGATCACAGGTGATAGACCTGCCATTAAATTGGGCTACCAAACTTAAATATTTAGGCCTAACTATTACACCAAACTTGTCACAAATAAACAAATTGAACTCTGATGATTTATTAGGAACTATACAACAGGATTTAGACAGATGGACTCCCATATATGTTTCCTTACAAGGAAGAATTAACATAATTAAAATTAATGTTCTTCCTAGAATATTTTATCCCATGAATATGCTTAACTTTTATCTTCCACAATCATGGTTACAGAAATTACAACAAATTATTTCCAAATTCATATGGAAGTCAAAACCACCGAAAAAAACATATACCAAATTTGGAGCAACTAGGCAGAGAGGAGGACTTAGACTTCCAAATTTTTTCCATTATTATCTAGCAAGTCATATGGTAAAATATTTTCGATGGTTTCCCCTGAATAATAATATGACAGACCTGAATTATGTACCACTATGGTTACAAATTGAGCGCCAAGTAATTGCACAAACTGGTATATCTCCAATTAGTTTATTATACATCTCCCCTAAAATGGGCCAGGCCATTTTGAAAAATTATCTAAGTCATATGTCATTGAAAGTACATGCCCAATTGTGCAAAGCTCTCAAATATAATAATGGAAAAGATATTTCCCAGCCTTTATATTTAAATCCAAATTTTATGCTAGAAGGTAAATACCTAAAACCTAAAAAAGGTTCCTTTGACACTGAATTAAAGATATCGGACCTATTAGAACTTGATAAAGTTAAATCTACCTCTGCATTATTACTTGCTCTACATCTCCCCTCTAGCCAGATATTCAAGGGCTAGCAAATTAGACACTTACTGGTCAGTAAATTTGGAACAGGAATCTGGGATATAGACCACACAGATCTACTTAACATGCTCAGTACCCTGGCATGGAGTTCTCATGCTGTTTCAAAAATTACAGCAATACTATATCCAACAATTTACCAGGATATCCTGGGTGCATCATCATACTGGGAGGCTCAGTTTCCAGATTTAGAGCTACTTTGGGAAAGAATATGGCAAGCATCATATTCCTATACTTCCAATGATAAACTTTGCCTCATGCAATTTTATATATTGCACAATATTTGCTACACTACAGCTAAGCTGGCAGCCATGGGCAAACTGAAAGACTCAAAGTGCACTAGGTGCGGTATAGGTAATGGTACTATTTTTCATGTCCTATGGGACTGTCCTTCAATCATACCCTTATGGCAAACAATTAGAAACAAAATTGATCCTCTACTTGGTTTGGATTACCTTTTTAAACCCAAAATATGCATTCTGGGAGATTACTCCCAAGTTCCAATACAAGAAAGAATATATGCTATGTCGCTTATCTCCCACTCAGTAAAAAGATTAGTATTAAAGCACTGGAAAGATTATAAACTCATTTCCTACTCATAATGGTTAAATGAGCTCCTGTTCAACCTAAGAACAGAAAAGATGATTGCGAACCTTAGACATTCCCCACTATTGTTTGATAAAAAATGGGGCAAATTATACACTTTGACCTCAATTACCCAACACTAAGGTTAACACAGAAATGGTAAATTTATAATCGATTTAATCGCCTCAAATTAGAAGAATGAACCTTAACATTTATATCTATCACAGATCTATAAGTAACCCTTTCTGGAATCCGACAAGTTCCCTTACTCTAATAAAATGTGTTGATCCTGTTCATAGATAGGGGCTGTTATATTTAATGATTACCAGAATAAAGAGGTGTAAGAGGAGGGAGGTGGTGGGAGGAAATTTAGGAGTAGCATCAAAATAGTTGTAAAAGTTATAGTATTTGCTATTATTGAGCCAATGTAACCCTAAGGCTTTAAAGTCACATTTTGTCCATTGTATTTTCTATTATATGCCTGATACCATATATGTACAACTTAAAAATGAATAAAGTATATTGAATTTAAAAAAAAAAGAACAGACAGGGAAGGGAGGAGGGGCTGCACTACATGTGAATGAGGGAATGAAGGCTACTAAAGTACAACAGCACCTGTGAGAAATGAAGGACTGGTGGCACTGTAGATCATCCTGGAGACAGGTGTGGGGCAGTATACTGATCTCACACAAGGAGAGCAGTTGGATACAGCACTTAGGGAACACATCATCAGGATGGCAAATAAGGGGAAGGTGCTGCTAGTTGATGACTTCAATCTACTAGAAGTGGATTGGAGTCTTCCAGCTGTAACTCTAGCAAGGAGCAGGGCCATTTTGACTTCCTACAAGGGGCTTTTCTCAGGGAGCTATTCCATGAACCCAATAGGGATTCGGCAATGCTGAGCCTGGGGGGCTAACAAATAGGGATGTAATTGCACACATCACAGTGGTTTCACATTAAGATGGGAAGAGAGGCAAACCACACAAGGATGAGGGTCCTGGACTTTAGAAGGGTATATTTTAATGGAATTGGGACTACCTGAGAGACTGCCTAATAGGGGGTTGCCAGGGAGGGGTAGTGGAACAGTGGGCAAAATAAGAGAGGGCATAATTAAGGTGACCACAGGAAAAAGTCCTGAAGGGACACGCAGCTCTGAAAGCGAATACGGCTATGGGAATGGATAGATACACCCCAGAGCACCACAAGAATGCAGGGAAATGTTAGCTGCCCCACTGATAGCCTTATTCAACAGCTCTCTGTCTCATAAAAGGCGGCATGGATTTACGAGGGGAGGTCAAGCCAGACAGTTATTTTACAATAAGGGCTGCAAGGGTCTGGAACACTCTACCCCAATATATAGTGAATTTAACAGATTTTGATAAGTTCAAAATAACTTTTGACAAGTATTTGAACAGCTTCAAGGGGATATAAGCCCATAAGGTGGGAGACAGTCTCGATGGGCTTCGGCCACCTTTTGTCTATAAAACTGAGTAACTGCACAACACATGAATCTAATTGATTTCTTGACTGGGTGTTCAGGGACCTATATCAGGGGAAGACAATGGATGTGGCCTATCTGAATGTTATTAATGCCTTCAACTTTGTGCCACACAGGAGACTGATTAAGAAACTGAGCAGTAGTCTAGGGGTGGGATCCAAAGTGGGAAATTAGGTCAGAAATAGGTTAACAGATAGGTGACAGAGCGTGGTGGTTAATGGCACTCACTCTAATGATGGCTGACTGACCAGCGGGGTGCCGTAGGGCTCAGTGCTGGGACCAGCCCTCCTCATGATCTTCATAAGTATCATTGTAGATGGACTGGAAGGGAAGGTATACCTTTTTGCAGATGATAGCAAAATCTATAATAAGGTTGACAATCAAGAGGGGGTGCAAAGAATGTGAATGGATCTTGGGGAACTCAAGAAGTGGTCAAGAGCATGGCATTTAGGACTGAATGCAAAAAAAAGTACATGATCATGGACCTAGGACATAGGAACCCAGGAATTAAGTATATGATGGGGGAGGGTACTGCCAGTTACTAAGCAGAAAAGGGACCATAGGATATTATATCTGATGACCTCAAAGTGGCAGGGCAGTGTGACAAAGCCATGGGTTGGGCCAGTGTGATGCCATGATGCTTAGGGAGGGGGATTTTGTCAGCAGGAGGATCAAGGTGGAGTTGCCATTGTATTGTTTACCAGTGAGATCCCACCTGGAGTATTGTGCTCAGTTTTGGCAGGTGCACCTCAGAAAGGACATGGACAGGGTGGAGGCAGTCCAGAGTATAGCAACTAAAATAGTGCAGCTATTGCAGCAAATGCCCTATGAGAAGAGGCACGGGGACCTCAACATGTACACCCTGTAAGAAAGGATAGCGAAAGGTGACATGATAGGGACCTACAATTACCTCACGGGGTGAACAGGATACAGGAGGAGAGCCTTTTTCAAATGAGGAAGAGTGCCAGGACCAGAGGGCATATGAGGAAACTGGAGGGAGGGGGACTGTTTAGAAAGGATGTGAGGAGGTACTACCTCACTGAAAGAGTGGTAGATGCCCGGAATAGACTGCCAGCAGAAGTAGTGGAGTCAAAAAAGAATAGGGGGCTTCAAGCGTGCATGGGATAGAAATAGGGGAATATAAGTAAATAAGCAGAAAGGAGCAACAGTCGCCATAGACCAATTATGATCTGTGGAAACAGACCAGACAGGGACATCTGGGCAAACTGTGTGGGCATTGCAGTCCTTTTCTACCAACAAATTCTATGTTTCTATGTTTATCTAGGCCCTCTTGACTCCTAGACAGCATGAGGGATACATATAGCCTGAAGCAGTGTATGTTCAATCATGTCACCATATATGACCTGTGTGATAGGCGAAGAGTCCAGCTATAGCAAGATAGTTGCATGCAATGTTGATGGAAATTAAAATAAAGTGTTCACTGGCATATTGTACCACTGGTGCATTTCAGTGGCTGGTAGTGACATGACAGGGGTCTGTGTCCCATGCCGTGTGGCAAGAGACCACTGCACTGGTCACTCACGTGGATGACTTCATCATGTTCCTATTACTGAACAGGACCTACAGAGAGTGCAGCAGGGCTTCTATGACAAGTATGGCTTCCTCAGATAATAGGTGCACTGGACTACACCCATGTGCCAATATTGGTACCACACACCAACAAGTAGGCATATAGTAATTTAAATGATTACTATAGCATGAACATTCAAGTGGTTGCCAATGCTGAGGGCCTGATTACAAATGTGTCTGTCAAGTATCCTGGTGGTGCTCATGAGTCTTACATCCTCAGGCAGTCCAGGATTAAGAGGCACATGGCTGGACCTGTGGGCTGATACAAATGGCTGTGCACTACACAGGATAACATGTTTGATATGACTATCGAGTGTGCTGTATTTTACAACACTGTTATTTACCAAGAGGTAACAATGGATATGCCCTGGAGTCATACTTCATGTGCGCATGTCCTTTTATGGTTAGGTCAAGGGGCAGTACATCGGATTCTGCACACCCCTTTTAACATATGTACCTGGAAACATGCAGCTGCATTCATGCTAACAATTTTCAAATGATAACACACACTTTTCCTGCATGCTCAGTTGGATGTTGCAAATTTTCTAGTCACATAATTGTGCACAGGGCTGATATCTCTTTCTGCATAGTCAAAAGCATCTCATTCCACATAGTCAATTCACCATTGGGCATAGGGCTCATAGTTATTTGTGTTAACTGTAAATCTATTGTGGCTTTTAAACAGCACTGTACACCACACAGCTGAATACAACCAGTAAGCCCTAGGTCTGATAGTCCAGTTAGGTGAATTCACCTTTTTAGATGTTCTCATCACTTACACGTGGCTATGCATTGAGTCTACCTTCCCTCTACCCATGGTCAACTGTAACTTAAAGACATAACAGTGAGGCATTTATTAAAACACTAAAATTAGTCTTCTACCATGCAGCAGAAAACAACTGTTATGACCATGGAATTCCTATAAACAAGGTTTTACTGTAGAATAATAAACACAACATTCCCACTCCTCTAATAAATCAACACCTCTGAAATGACCCTTGCTTAAGCAGCCACCTGCTTGTGTCAAACTAATTAACAAGCTTCCAAAATAAATATTGCAGTGGAGAACAGGGCTCTTTTGTAGTCATACAAACACTGTAAATGTCTGGAGTGTAGTAAAAATGTTTACAAGCCATAAAGCAGGCAAGTATGTAAACATGCAGCCAGTGTGCTGCGTGCCCTTATCCTGGAAGGCCTATTAATCTCTTTACAGATTCATCTGTTAGGTTAGCACACTATTATAAATAACAAAACGGAGACACTCATTAGTCTTCATCTGTCACTTTGATACTTTTACTGTCACACTCATGAGATTTTTCAACTTGCTTCTGATCATTGCTCAAATATGTAGCATTCTGCTTCTCAGCTCTTCCACATGAGGAAGGACAGACACCCTTCTTTTGTTCACTCATTGCCCTAGATCTGTTTCTCATATTGTATACTCAGCTCATAATGAATTAAAATGCATTAGAATTATGTTACTTGAAAAACATTCATTTTTATTACTTAACATAATTTGTTTTTTCTGTTTGCTGCACTTCTGTACATGATTTAAATTAAATGGTATACTGTATGAATGTAAAACAACTGACTAGTGGAATCCCACAAGGTTCTGTACTTAGAGATGGGCAAAACTGCAACGTTTTGTTACGCAAAATATTTAGTGAAATTCATGCATTTCACAACATTTTTCTTGGGTGTGAAATTTCACCCACGGAGTGTGAAATTTCACCCATGGAGCATGAAATTTTGCCATTTCACATTTTGCAGGCAAAATTTTGCAACTTCGCACCCACAAAATATTTTGCATAATGGCGGAAGTTAGCGAAATATTTCACATGGTGAAACTGCAGATTTGGCAGGAATTTTGCTGGCGAAATTTAAGTTCACCACATCTCTATCTGTATTGGGGCAAACTTTGTTCAATACCTTTATAAGTGATCTGGAAATGGGCACCAGTAGCAGGTTGCCAATGCCCATCTTGCTGATGAGATTAAAATAGGAAGAGTAGTTGTACTTCAGCAGGGGAAGAATGAAATGCGGAGGGACATAGAAAAGCTTAGGGAGTGAGCAGAGAAAAAGCAGCTGAACCTCAACATTGAAAAATGCAAAGTTATACATCTATAGCCAGCAAAAGGAATAACAAGAGAGTACCAAGGTAAAATATAGTATCAAGCAACATTCATGGAAATTCATGAGGAAAAGGACATGGAGAGTAATAATCAGCAACAACTGGAAATGGGAACAACATTGTGGGTCTGCAGCTAGCAAAGCAAACACAATCATGTTGTACACCAAAAGGAACATTGTAAGTAGATCAAAGGATGTTCTAATGAATCTGTACAGATCACAGGTCAAACCTGATTTTGAGTATTGAATACAGTTCTATAGTGTATAGTGGAGTGTTGTTCTGTACAGAACTCCATCCCTTTCAAAATGCTGTTGTACCAAAGTTCATGGAATGTGATTCCACCCTACTGTGGTAGAACAGCATTCTGGAACCTCTAGAGACCACATGAGTCAGTTTTATTTTGAAAGCAAAATAACTCACAAACACATATTTCACACAGTACTATGCACTATAAAAAATACAGGATGAGCAACTCTGTGCACAACCAGTGTGTTTTGCCACCTCAGGGTTCTGATTCCCATGGACCTCTCGAGCTTTGCCCTTATGGTCAGAGGGAATTGGAACCCCTCTGTGGCAGAACACACTGGTTGTGCACAATTGCCCATTCAGCATTCTCTATGTTGCCCATATCTGAGGAAAGGTAGTAGTAGCAACACAATTGAGGAGGTGCAGAGGAAACTGTATGATGCCATACTGGAAGAACTGAGATTATTCTCCATGGAAAAGAAAAGAAAAGAAAAGAAAAGAAAAGAAAAGAAAAGAGGGTGACATGATTACAGTATTCAAATAGTGGAAATGGATAACCCCTTCAGACCAAATGGAGATCTTCTGGAAGTACTGTTTACAGTAATTATTTTCAATTTTTAACCATAAACACACTGAGCTAAGACAAGGGTCCTGTCCAGCTGTGTCTTTCAGGGGTAGGAATCACATGGACCTGTTTTATTGACAGGGAGAACATTTGTTAAAGTGCCAGGCAAAATCCCATGCTCTTTTGATACATGTCATGGGAGCTTTAACTTCCAAGTGACAATCACCAGAGATGGACAGCAGGGAACTCAATTTAATGTTTCAGTCAAAGAATGGTACTTCAACAGTGAACCATCTCAGTGCTGCACTACAGTTTAAGTACTGGGTATGACCTTCTGATCTTCCAGCCTCAGAGGCAAGCATGCAACCTACTGAGACACTGACACTGTATTACAACAAATGGACAAGTGAACCCTCACTGTCATTAAAAGAGAAAGAGGCCTAGGAGCTATCAGGAAGAATTACTTCACAGAACAAGTGGCAGACACTTGGAACAGATGTCTTAAACTGTTGATGTCAACCAACACTGTTTCTAATTTGGAATCAAGCCTGAGCCCTCCCTTTTTGCAAAGGGGTTGATGCTACCTCTATAGTGAACTGCTAGCTTATCTTCTGTCTCCCTGCACTGGCAAAGTGCAAGAAAATCTTATCCTCATTTAACTCTAGTTTCTACTTAACTCATCGTCCTTCCTTCCCTCTTCCTGCCAGTTGTTCATAAATCACACTGCACAATATCCTCCCTCCTATGGGTCATTGACTCTGTTCTTAAGAGGAAGGACTAGGGCATAATCACTTTTCAGTTTCAAATACAATCCATCTGAGGAGCTTTTTCAAACCCACTAAAGCTCACTCAGGAAATCTCCTGACTGTTACATTACCCTCTGGTTTTCATGGAAAGCACACTAAATATATATGACTGTAGGCATTCTCCTTACTGCAAGCAAATAAATAATCACCAGACTTTGGCTCACTTAACGTCTTATCTCTCTTTCAGATGAGATGTTAAACCGAGGTCCTGTCTGCCTGTTCTGATGGTTGTTCAGGTGGATGTTAAAGATCCCACGGCACTTCTCGAAAAGTGTAGGGTAATTTCCCTGGTGTCCTGGCAAAATTCCCCCCTTTACTTAAAAAAGAAATGCCACCAACAGCTTAATCTGGTTCAATGTCAGTTGGTTTACACCTTTATCTCACCCCAGGATGAGACTGAAAATAGGCAGAACTGCCTAGCCCTGCTTTAGTGGTCAACAAAAAACTGACTAACCCCCCCCCACTCCCCCAAAGATTGGTGCCTGGTGGACTACAGAGATTTAAATTTATAAAACTGAAAAAATTGCATCTTCACTAAATAATAAGACAAATCCCTGTGCCACCAGATGAACCAGCTGCATAATGTATGTCATTAGTAAAGACAGGGGGATGGATTCTCAAAGCATCAGGAACGATGTAAGGTGCTTGCATCAAAGAAAAATGACACAAGGGGCTCACTGCACTGCACTTGTGTCATTCCTGATTCTACATCACCACCTGTGCCAGTTGGGGGACTGCCTGCAGCAGCCAGGCTTGCACTGTCCTTGCAATCGGTGCAACGAGGCACCATAGTGGAAGGGGGCTTGCTCCAGGGCAACGGTGCAGCATCCTCTTCAATGGGATTCTGTAATACCCCTCTAAAGTGCACAACATCTGCTTCAGTTAGAACAGCCAGAGCTGGTCTAATGGCCCCTGCACCACCTCCACCATCCAGCAGAAAATCAGGGGTGGGGTGACCGAGGGTTTGTGTCTGGCACAGGAAAACACAGGAATACATTACTACTGTGTTGAGGTGCATTTTACTAAATACAGCTATGATTGTATATACAGTAGTTAAAGGGGCTGGGAACATTGCCTGTGCTGAATATAATGGTACTGTTAGGCCCCACATATGCAAAATAACTAATATTAGAAATGTTGTTAGTACTGTTGACCCAGGTTTGTTTTTTATCTGGTTCATCCTGTAGCATCCTACCTGCTAGCTCAAGAATGACTCTTCATCCTGCAGGATATATTCAGATCTATTGCACTCCCACTCTGTGGCCCCTCCCAGGCACCTCCTATAATGCTGCTGCCCCTTCCACACTGTCTGTGCACCTGCGATGGACCCTGCACTGTCCCTGACCCACTCTGTGGCACCCACTACCTCCCAATCCACTCCACCTGTCTTGAGCATCCTCTGCTGACCTTCAGGGCACACAGTCAGTGGGTCCTTGACACTGGCTGACATGCCCCAGGGCTGTTCCACAGCTTGCAGCCTTCCCCTGCTGTGCACCGTGACTTTGATGCATGACAGCTGCTGCTGCAAATTGTCAGAGTTTGGCACTGGGATGCTGCCCATTACAGAACTGAGTGAAGGGTCCCTGACACTTTGGAGATTTACACAAGCTGCTGTTTGCTGCAGCTTGCTTGATCTAAGGGCTGCTTTGAGAATCCGGCCCGGGGACTTTGTCCCCTGGTTTCCCTAGCCCAGTATGTAATAGTTAACCCCATTCCCATATACCGAAGGTATAGCTGCTTATCCTTTAGACTAATAACTATTCACAGCACATTTGTCACCTGTTTGGGGGGGGAAATGCATGAAGCTCTGGCCCGCCCCCCACCATCACTGCAAAAAACTGGGCCACTACCCTCTGAATGCTACTTATTCTGGAAAACTGTTCATTGACCAAATATTATTCCGTGGAGCCCCCTCCCACACTTTGCCATAAGAGGGGATACTCCTAGATACCTTCTATACAGTACTGTGGACTTTTTTAACTGTGCTCATTGGGGCTGCACCCATGTAAATCTTCTGTAAAGTTTGTATTGCCAGCAATATACATATCATGTATCATCTGAATCTGTTTAAAAAAATGATCTTGACCAAAATAAAAATCCATTTGAATGAATGGAAGAAAGTATGGACTCAATGCAAATGAGTGCATTCTGCTTATTATATATTCATACTGAGGCTGAAAGAGGTGGTGAGAGGCGGGTCTGTGCCAGTAACCGCTCCTCATCTAGAATGGATATGCTAGTTCTGTTAGAGTTAGTCAGGACTTCATGGGGGTGGAGGGTAGATTGTTGCTGCAGTGGGTGCATGTAAGTGGGGATATCTTCTAATTTTGGCATGATGGCTAGAGACAAGGAGGTTGGGAATGCTACTGGGTTTGAAACTGCATTTAAGTGAGAAGGGTTCTTTTGGCCATGGTGGGTGTGAGGGAGGAGGCTGGTGAATACTGCCGCAGTGTGTGGGGGAAAGGGGAATTTTTAATTAAAACTGGGTTGGACTGAATGGGAAGAAGGGTTGTAGGGTACTTCAAGATGGTGGAGGTGAGGGGAGGGAAACTTAACAAAACTGAGGTGAAAGAAAGCACTCCATGAAGTTGCCCTTTGCATGCAAAGTGTCACATCCTGGAGTCTTCACCTAGTGAAGTGCTATGTGAACTGGCACTTCAAGAGTGAAGTGTAACTTTGCATAGTCTTTCCTTGGTGAAGCTGGTATTTCACCACATGGCGCACTATGTAAGAGGCCACATGAAGCAGCAGCATTTTATATGGAGCTCCTCATAGTGAAACTAATATACTTCACACACACCTCAAATTAAGATGATCCAATCAGTGTCTGACTATGTAGATATAGGGCTAGATTTTCAAACTGTCAGGGACCATGTCCCACTCTGCAGCTACCAATGTGGGACAAAATCTCCACATCTGGGGGGATTTGTATTCTCAGCCGGAGCAGCTGCGGGGGATGTTACACCTAATCCCACCAGGTGTAAAATTTTGGCACATCTGCACTAAAAAAAAAGGCAGCAAGCAGCCATAAATTGTGGAGTTGGTCATAAACTGGCTCCACCTTGGAAGATACAGCAACTGTGGGTAAAGCTGCAGCTCAGCAAGTGGTGTCCCACTTGTACCTGTTTTTTCCCTGCAGCTGTAGGAATCTTGGTGATTCTGAAAATCTTGCCCAGATCTACAGTGACTTGTCCTACAGTGCTACCCCAAATAAACCCCTTACCTGGCTCAACCCCTCTTTGATTCTTTTTACGCTTTGAACTGTACTTTCCCCATCACAATCAGCACTGGTCCACTTACTATAATCTTTCTCTCCCCGTGGATAAGGATAGGCACCTCTCCCACATCTGCTCCTTTCTTACCAAATACTGTTTTTCTTTCTTTCACTTCTGCCACTTCCCTGCCATCTTGCACTCTCTTTCCTCCTACAGCATTTCTCCATTCATCAGATACCTACTCCTCTATCCCCTGCTGTAAAACCTCCACTTGTCAATCTGCCTTCTCCTCCTCCTCCTCCTGCCTCCCCTGCCTCTAGAAGAGCCTCCCCCTCCCTTCCTCCTCCTTCTCCCTATCTCTCTCTCAAGGTTCAGCTCTAGCATCACTTTGCTCCTTCTGTACCTGCACACCCCTTTCTCCTTCCAGTAAACTTTATGGTGTCTTTCAAGAGAAACTGTACTCATAGCACAGCCTGTGCCCCTTAATTATTCCGTAACCTCTTTGTTATCCCCCATACACACTTCTAACCCATCTCACCATAGTCCCCTGCCTACAGCTTTATTGTATATAGCATTGTTTAAATATTTGTATTTATCATTGCACTTTCTTCCCTTGAGTACTGCTGTATGCTCAATTCCTTTCTGTAGGCTGGAATAATTTTGTAATTTTCTCTCGACTGTAAATTCAAACAATTTTTGAAATTGGTATCTTACTGCCTTTTGTTATCTTTCTAATTTAACACCTCCCCAGGTTGCACCTGGAAATGAGCTCCAGCTCAATGTGTAACTGGACATTTTCAAATAAATAAATGAATAATTACTTTCTCAAACTGGATAAGTACATGAAAGAAAAAGGTTTTCAGGGCATTACTACTTGGTTGGATAGGGTAGCACTCAATGGGCCAATGGTTTTCTTTTTTTTTTCTAAATTTGTATGTTGATAACTGATTTGCAGATGTTAATCCTTTTTGTTTTGGCAGTTTCTTGTAAAGTGCTTTGGAATTGTGCCATGAAAGAAGCTACAGTATGAAAAATAAAGTTGTACTATATTGGATTACGTTGCATCGTATTACACTGTTTTGTATGTAAAGATATTATATTATATTATATTATATTATATTATATTATATTATATTATATTATATTATATCATATTATAATGCATCAGTCAATAACTAACAAGTGTGGCATCATTTCAAATCTCATAATTTTCAGTAAATCTCAGAATTCATGGCCAGTCATGAATTACAAGATTTAGCTGTCAAATTCTCACAAAAACCTTGTGCACTAACATTGTGCTCTGCAATCTTCCCAGTCCTGGAAACAAAAACAATCATGGCTCCATTGGCCACTTATTAAAGTTCTGAGCAGGCATAGCATTTATACCCTGGGTGGGGCAAAAGTAAGAGGGCGTCGTACTAATAGGAAAAAAACTGTCAGAAGCTGCCAGTGAGACCTCCACTCCCATGGATGTTTGCCACACCTCTCCATAATTAAAGTATATGAAACTGCCAAAGAATATACTCCTGTAACACAGATTAAGAATTCCAGCTCACAACACCTAACTTGCCAGCTGTTGCATCAGTAGAGCAGCACCCATGCCTATGTAATGGATTTGCCATATAATACATAAAACAGAAGCTACTTCAGCTATGAGTCACAAGAAAACCATTCAATCTGGTGGTTTATGAAAATTCCAAATCTAGCACACTCCACTCTCATTTAATTAATAGAGTTCAAATCACATTTCTCCTGAGGTATGCTGTTGGTTTTGTGGCATATAGCAACAAAAAACAAACAGAGCCCACTGCACCCCCCCATAGTAAATCTTTGAAAAGTTAACATTTATTTTTGCCTAACTTGGCTGTTTTCTTAATTTTTCTCCATGGAATATGGATTTTCTTTGTCTTTATATTAGAGCTGCAATCTGCATAATGCCAGACCACTAGAGACCAAGGTGGTACCCCATAAATTGGTCCTAACTATGAAATGCCTGCAGTGGTTACTCATGCTGTAATTAGAATGTATGGCCTAAATTGGCTCCTATAAACTGCTTCCACCTAGGAAATTTACACGTGATCAAAGGGAGCATACTACAGGAGTACCATACACCTCTGAAATGCTTAACAAATTTTAAATCTAGCATGGTCTTCCCTGGTCTCATTCACAAAGTTCAAAGCACATTTTCATGAAGTAGGCTACTAGTTTTGCGACATGTAACAACAAACAAACAGAGTCCAGTGCACATACACCTCCTCTGGTAAATCTTTGAAAAGTTAAAATTCCTTTCTGCCTACGTTGAATATTTCTAACTTTATCTCCATTAAATAAGGGCTTCTTTTTGTCTTCGTGTGAGAGTTATTGAGGGTATATGGATCATGTAAATCACTAAAACAACACTCTCATGGTTTATTGGGTTCCATAAACCCCTTTAGTTATTCTTTTGTTTGTAACTCCCAGTTGCCTTTTATATGTAAAGCATTGTGCAGTTTTACATTTTCTCCATGGACTTCATCAAAGTTAAGAAGCATTGCCCACATTATGGAGTTTTTATGTCCTGACAGTATGTGATCCTGTCTCTTCAAGACAGTGTAGCAGTCTTGTGAGCTGGAGATCTGCAGATATTTTATCCATGAGAAATAAAGTATCTCCCAGAATGCTTTCTTGTCTATTGTTTCTAGATCTTTATACTAACTGAATATTATTGATGTCCAGGAACTGCTGATATATATGTACAACTTTAATAAATGTGGTACATCCTTGAGTATCTAAATCACTGTGTGTGTCATTTAAAAAGACATAAAAAGGATATGAGAAAGAAAAGTTATCCTAATTTGCTTATATTTGAATGGTGACCTACAATGCTAGTTTCACAAACTGTAGATTTAATTGCCCTCTGAAGACAAAAGGATGCAAGTAACTGAATGTTCCATTCCATGAGGAAAACTATTTTCTCAAATGCAGTAAGGAAGTTCTGATCTACAGATACAATACCAGGCATTTTAGAAGAAGTTTTTATTATTTAGTTATACCACAGTAACAAAGAGCTTTTTGTCAACCTTCCTGTATCACATAGTTACAGTAGTACATAAAAGCACCCAAACCCATTTGGAAAACATATTAATAATCTCCCCATCATGTCAGGAATGCACTTACTGTAGCAATAAACTAGTATCCATATACAACTGGGAATGTGACGTTTGACCTCATGAGGACTGACTTCCTCAAACATAAACCAAGAGACAAATCAGTTGTAAAATCATACCACAGCGAGACTTTATGTAAAAAACAAACCTCTCCATTATCAAATCTTCTGGGGGAAATCAAAAATGCAGTATACCTCCACAAGATACAGTTATGTAGTTTAAAATCCTAAGACATCCTAATCATGTATGGACTTTCTAATAGCTGGTTTTACAAGTTTTCAACAGGGGTGTCTAATCATAAACCTGAATGAGAATAATGTAGGATTAAATTTTAAGATGGTAATATACTGCATTCCACATTTTTATTTCACAACTACCCTGGGACTGGTTGATAACAATGTGGTGCATTTTTGAAGCAAATCACCTCATCTTTATAGAAAGGTAGAGTTTGTCAGCCTAATGAGCAAGATGGAAAGGGGCTGGTATGTTGAAGTCAGTGAAAAATGTCCATTGCTTCATTCTAAAAAGAAATCTAGACACAGCTTCACATTTAATTTAAAAATAAATTAAAACATCTTTAGGAAAATAAATACACGTGTAAGAAGACAAGTAGAGTGTAGGCAACAACATTTTGTTACAAGCCCTTTCTGTGGCCTTTTGTTAATAACAAAACTGAAAATGGCAGTTAAGTAAGGCACTGGTTAAAGGGGGGCAGTGCATAAATGGTGAGAGTGGGCAGTATAGCCTAGAGGTTAGAGTAATGAGCTGTGAATAAGCTTGGTAAATCCAGAAGACATGGGCTTGATTCTCATAACCTTTACTTGCATACTGTGAGACTCTGAGAAAGTCATTTAATCAGCCCAGAGCTTCTGGTTCACCCTTGAAAACAGGCACTTGTACCTAGTGGGCCTTACCCGGTTACAAAACGAATAAAATAAAAAAAATGGCACACATATGGGTAATGCAACTTACGTACAGAAATCAATTTACTTGAGAATATGAAGGCCAGTCTAAACAATAAATTAAATAATTTTGATAGAAAATGGGGGAAAACAGTATAGTATGGAAGGTTCAGGGTCACCCCAAATTGGACAGTGACCCAAG
Organism: Neoceratodus forsteri; assembly: GCA_016271365.2. Classification (NCBI taxonomy): domain Eukaryota; kingdom Metazoa; phylum Chordata; order Ceratodontiformes; family Ceratodontidae; genus Neoceratodus; species Neoceratodus forsteri. The sequence goes on along the minus strand of CM057450.1, from coordinate 431,180,782 downwards.
TGTTTGATATTATCTCTTCTGCTATGAATTAGAGGGTACTGACTCATACTCAAATAGGGCAAATTTCTTTTTGCCTTTTTTCTTCCCCATATGTATACTGTACGTCGTGTTATATGTTATGAATGGAATTAAAAAGACTGTTGATTATATCTTTCTTATGTAGTTGTGAAAGAGATATTTTAACACTGAGTGAGGAGATCACTAATAATGTACATTTTAATCTTAATAAAGATGAATGGCAGGCATTAAAAATGCTAGGAAGTAATGAGCTTATTACTATTAAACAGGCAGACAAGGGTGGGGCAGTGGTTGTATTAGACAGCGATGAATATGAGAAGGAAGTGTACAGACAACTGAATAATGTGGAATTCTATGAGAAATTGAGAAAAGAACCAACAGTTGATTTAAAAAAAGAAACTGACAAATATTTGTTAGAGGTCAAAAATGTGGGTTTATTTCCATCACAGGTAATTGAATATCTCTGGTATGATCACCCTGTCTGAGCAACATTCTACTATCTGCCAAAAATACACAAACATATGGTGAATCCCCCAGACTGACCAATAGTGTCAGGGAATGATTCCCTGACAGAACCCCTTGCAAAATATATTGATTACCATTTGTTAGAATTGGTAAAGCATGTCCTATCATACATAAATTATACCTGAGAAATCCTGAGAGTGTTGGAGGATATAGCAATAGAGGAAGACAGCTTATTGGTTACACTAGATGTCACCACTATACACTGATATACCCCACAAAGAGGAGGTGGGGGCATTGAAAGTCTTCCTCAATCAGAGACTTACATTAGAACCACCTACAGCAGTGTTGACAAGATTGGCAGAATTGGTTTTGAATTTCAAAACTTTCTTTTATAAGAAAGATTTTTTTCTACAAAAAAAGGGTACAGCAATGGGTGCAAGCTTTGCACCAAACTATGCTAACTTACATATGGCCAAATGGGAACATGACTTTATTAGATGTACCGATAATCTATTTCTCCACAAAATTGATTTTTGGAGGCACTTTATTGACAACATCTTGATAATATGGAAGGGGACAGAAGATGAACTGTTTTACTTTGTTACATACTTAGAGAACAGTAATTCAGACTTACAGTTTAGTATATCCTTCAGTCAGAAAGAGATCGGCTTTTTAGATTTGATTATTATGAAGGATGGAGTAGGAGAGGTAATTACTGACATTTTTAGAAAAGAGACAGATCACAACACAGTGTTGTTAACAGATAGTCATCCTGGTCATGTGATCAGGGCTATTCATAAGGGACAGTTTATTCAAACAAGAAGAAATTGTAGTACCAATGAGCTATTTGATAAAAGGGCAGGTGAACTAACAGAAAGATTGATGGGGAGGGGATATAATGAGGTGCTTGTCTCGAATGCCAAAAACATGGTAAGAGAAATATCTCATAAGAATCTCCTACAAGAGAAAAAGAGAGTCACATACAGACCCTCAGGTCACATTTGTTAGCATTTATAACCTACTATCTGCTGGAATTACAGAGATTGTAAGAAAACACTGGCTCATGGTGAAACTGGACCAATGGCTTAAAGATATGAAGGAGAAAGGCCCCAAAATTGTTTTTAGAAGAGGCAAAACAGTTAAAGATTTTGCTGTACACTCCATGCAGCCAGAAGTGACACAGAATAGAACGTGGCTACCACAGCGAACAAACAGTTGTCACAAATGTGGCAACTATAAATATTGTAGTAAGGTTAAGAACACTAGACCCTTCAAGAATTTTTGTACTGGCAGGGACATTGAAGTTAGGGGATTTATAACATGCATTACATGTGGAAATGTTTACCTTGCTGAATGCAAATGTGGTAGTTACTATATTTGTAAAACTAAACGGGTGTTCAAAATTAGAATGGGTGAGCAAGTTCAGGCCATTGAAAATGGTGATGTAAAAAATGCCTTGGAAGTACACATACTAAAATCAAGAAAAAAAGAGGATCATGATTTTACCTTTATAGGCATAGAAATACATGTGATGTCACAGAGGGGAGGTGACTATGATAATTTGTTGTTGAAAAGTGAACAGTATTGGATACATGCATTGAAAGCAATGGAATGCCCAGGTCTGAATGACAGGATAGAAATCAAGCCATTTCTGAAAAAAAGAAAATTAATTTTGCTTGCTCTAAATTTAACATATACATCATTTATATGTCTTAATGTTTATTTTGTTTATTTTTTCAGATTTGCACCAGCAATCCAAAGAAGAATGCTGGTAAGTTTGTGTCCCAGATCAAACTCCGTGCAATCTTTTCTTTGTTTCTTCGTTAAAGTAGTATGTATGTTATTACTTATTGCCTGGTTTTAGTAGTATAAACAGTAGTGCTCTAAGATATAAATATATCTGGTTAAGCACCTGTTGTGTAAATAGTTGTACTTAAGATTGCAATTTTGAGTATCACATGCTGGTTGCAAGATGGGTGAATTTGTTACTGTCACTTTAAGTACCAGGATTACTTAAGAGGAGTGTCTAGCAGTAATTGGTATCCTTTGAGAAAGCACTAACGTGCAAAACATGTTAGAAAGCCAGTGAGTCTACACACTCATTTTGTACCTGAGGGAGATGTGTGTGGCAGCATTGCATTTCATTGAATCGTGTGTTGTGCTAATTGTGAATTTTATACCCTGAATTTTAATGGATTTTACTCTGGAATTTCAATAAACAAAGAACTGAGTGGAGATCATCTAGCTGTGGTGTTTATATTGATGCTGCCATTGGGGAAAGTGTTACATTGACATTTCCTGGCCTTTAGCAGGCACCAGCATATAAGGTACTGTTTTTTACTTGATTATATCTTTTACCTACAGTGGGGAGTGAGGCAGGATGTGTGGGGTGTACAGTAAGTTTGGATTGTATTTGGATTTTGTGTGTGTGTATGTGATACCAGAAATTAAAATATATACAACCCTCCAGCCCAAATAGTGGGCTTACCTTTGGTTCCCTGCCTGGGAGTGCTCCAAGATTTCTATAGCCTACAACCCATAGCCAACTACTGTAGAATTGAAAAATAGCGCATTCGTTTAATTTTGCGGTCTGAGACTATGTGACTTGTTAGCTGCAGTTAAGGTTCACTGTCCTGTACGTCTGTATAATGAGTTAGATATAGATAACTTATTTACTGTAGCTGTTCAATTAATTTAGCAGGTCTCTGTCTACATGAAACATAGCAAGACTTTTTTTTTTTTTACAGTGAAATGAATCAGTTCTACAGTATGTCTCTCTTTATGCACTGGCTGAACCGCATATCATTCCACATTCCTTTTTTTTTATAATTCAATAAGCTTTATTTATCTTTTTTCCTTATGATTATTATAACAATCGTAGACAAAGATGTGGGTAGCAGTAGGACACTCAGGAGGAGTACCCCTAATGCAATGTAAATATCAATCAAGAATTACAATAATGGAATAATATACAGATCCGTGGTAAACCTCCCTCCCCTCCCTTCCACACCATCCACTTTAACCCTCTAAAATCTCCCTCACCCACCTCTAATCAAGTGTGTACATCCTCAATTAACTAAATATACATATGCAGAACTTATTATGAGTTGACCGGCTATGGTTTCCAGGCAGTAAGTAGGGCATCTAGTGGACCCCATCTAAGATGATAAATATACGACCGGTTATTCATAGTTAGGATATGCTTCTCTAATTGGAGGGCAAATAACAATTCCTTATGCCATTCCATAACTGACAAAACTGCATTATCTGTCCAGTGTCTCATGATAATTAACTTGGCTATGGCAGAAATCAGAGCCAAGTGTGCTTTTCTAAGGTTAGGAGTACCTTTTGGAAAGTGATATAATAAACAGACCTCTGGAGTGAAAAAGGAGTCAAGACCCAAAAAAGGGCCTAGTATTTGTCTAATGGATTGCCAAAAGGTCTGGACCACCGAACAGGTCCATAGCATATGATATAGAGTTCCAGTGGAGTTGACACATCGAGCACAATCAGGGGAAGACAGATGACCCAATCTGAAAAGTTTAAGTGGTGTAAAATATAAATTGTGCATAATATTAAAATGTATCAAATGCAATTGTCTTGTTTTACAAATTCATATAGTGACTGCCATAATTCCCTCCAAAGTTCAGGTTCAGTATTAAAAGACAGCACTTGAGACAAATAGTAACAAATGCCCTGAGGTAGGCCAGGATCCACTGATTGGATTTCTTTATAAATTGCAGACACTGCATGGGGTTCCCTAGCCATCTGCAGGAGTCTGTTAAAAATATCAGCAAACTCTAAGTGTATCTCTCCACTACCCATTTGGGCTAAAATGGTTTCTCTAAGCTGTTTATATTAGAAAAAAGCTGTTACAGGCACTTTATATCTTAGTCTAAAGAGGGAAAAGGGGAGTATTTTATCTTCAGAATATAGGTCAGAGACCCTCTTATTGATCAAAGGAAGGACAAAAGGTCAAAGGAATGGGGTTATGCCCGATTTTAAAATGGGGATTTCCCCATGATAGATTGATCCAGTAAAAGGTGCCAGTTATGTGAAAGATGTGTTTGCAATTGCTGTAAGGCTCTAATTGACCAGCCCAATGGAGTATTCCGAAGAGTCTTAGGAAGCACTCTAGGAATAACATATAGGAGGGCAAGGAGGGTGCAATGATGCTGAGCCACTAGGAATCTTCCAATATCTAGCCAAAAGGGGTAGTAAGCCTGCAATTCATATTTGACATCTCATTTGACCAATAAGATAATCTACTGAGATGGTGGACACAATAGTAAGAGAAAAAAGAGGGTATAGATAACCACCCCTGCAGTTTTGGTGCAGATAGTTTCAAGTAGGAATGTCTAACACTCTTGCCCTTCCAGAGGAAGGCCGTTAATATGGCTTGCAGCTCAGAAAACCATTTTTTAGGGAGAAACAAACCCAACATCCCAAGGGGGTACAGTACATGGGGCAAAACATTAATCTTTACAGTATTTATTCATCCTCATAAACAAAAAGGAGGGTCTCCCCATCTGTCCGGATCAGCTTTGATTGTAGTCACTAAATCTGTAAGATTCAATTTAAGCATAGTAGGCTTTTCTCTGGTAACTTGAATTCCAAGATAAGTGAGAGACTTGGGTTCCCATAAAAAAATTAGTATTGTTCAGCACTGACTGAGGGATTTTATTATTCAAAGGAAAAGCGTTAGCTTTAGACTTGTTAAGCTTATAGTGCGAGACTGCTGAAAAGCTGTCAATCTCATCAATAAGAGTGAGAATACCAGTTAAGGGGTTTTGAAGATGTAAGAGAAGGTCATCTGCATAAGCAGATAGGGTGTAATGTTGGTCCCCTAACCTAATTCCCCGAAGTTTTAGGGAGGCTATCAATCTTCAGATCAGGGATTCTAGCTAGAGGTTAAACAATAGTGGGGAAAGGGGTCAACCCTGTCTGGTCCCCCTCTGAAGTGAAAGGGGGTCAGACAGTACACCATTACACCAGATCTGGGCCGATGGGGAGGAATATAGTAACCTAACCCATCTGAAAAAGCTCGAAGGGAGACCAACATGGGTCAGAGTTGCAAAAAGGAAATCACAAGAGACCATATCAAAAGCTTTCTCAGCATCCAGGTATATCAGTGCTGCGGGGAGATCTGAATCCCTGGATGCCAAGAGAATATCCATTAATTTACGCATATGGTCCACTGATGACCTACCTGTCATAAAACCAATTTGCTCCCTTCCAATAAGATTGGGTAGCACAGGTCCCAATCTAGTGGCCAGAATCTTGGCTAGAATCTTAACATCAGTATTAATCAATGAAATGGTATGGTAGCTTTCCGGATGTGTGGGATCCTTACCAGGTTTGGGAATAAGGGTGATTAATGCATTAAGAAATCTGATTCAGACATACCCTCAGAAAACCAATAGTTATATACATCCACTAGAAGGGGAGCAAGCTCCTGTATACATGCTTTAAATATGTTATTAGAAAGCCCATCTGGTCCAGGGGATTTATCTAGGGAAAGCTGTTCAACTGCAGCAAGAACTTCATTTGTGCTGATCAAGTTACCAAGTGAAGCCGCTTGTTGAAGTGATAATTTGGGGAGATCAATAGAATTAAGATAACTAGAAAGAGCTGCATTTGCAGGACTTCAGCTTGGTCTTCAGAATAGAGTTTCTGTTAATATGTTCTTAAAACCTCAACAATCTCTCTAGGTGCAGTAACCAGGTGGTCATCAGTACCAGATTTGATACATGGGATAACATGGGAAGCTATAGATTGCAGAAACCGAATGGCAAGTAATTTGCCTGCTTTCTCCCCAGTATCGAGATACTTCATTTTAGCACGTCTCAATGCGAGTTCCAATTTTTGATACATGAGGGCCGAGTATTGGGCTTCCAAGTTATGTAAATCTGCCTAATCGGCATTGGGGGTTGCCGGTTAAGAGTATCGTTCCCCATTCCTGAGGACTGCAGCTCATAAAACAGGCAAAAAGTAGAAGACAACAGGCTCCTCTTTAGTCCTCACACCTGCTGGCACATATCACTGTTGTAGCCATAAGCTTCCTGCTTGGGACAATAAACCATCCAGAAGGCATGATGTGGTAACACAGAGACAATTACAAAAATAAAAAAGGACTTGACCCCTTGCAAGGAGTCAGCAAGAAAAAGACTCCCCTGCTCCTCAAAGTAGGGGAAAAGATATATTCATTAATTTTGTAAACTAGTCTTATTGTATGTACCTCACTCTGTATTCTTTGTGTATCCTGGACAATATGTCACTCTGCACAGTATTTTGTAACTTGGACTCTTGTATATGACTGGTGTTGTGCATTACTATCAAATATTGTACTTTTACTCTATTGTGATCTCCCACCTTGTGCCTGAAAATAGGCAACTTTTTGCCTAATGCACCTACCTGGTAAATGAAAACTAAATAAATAATAAACAGCCTCTCTAATTCCATTTATAACATACAGCAAGATACTGTATACAGTACACATATGGAAAAGAAAAGACAAAGATGGCCTATTTGAATATGTCATTACCCTCTAACACATATCAGCAGAGATCGTAGACTAGGCTGAATAGCACAAGGCAACAGGGTCCTCTGTTGTCTTTACACCTGCAGGGACATACATACTACTGCTGTGGCCACAAGCCTTCTGCTCAGGACACTAGACCATCCAGAAACCATGATATGAGAACACAGAGTAAATTTCAAAAATTAAAAAAAGATTGACTTCTTGCAAGGAGACAGTAAGAAGAACTGAAAGCCACTGGATGGGAGAATACAATAGCACTCATGAACATTTCCTCCTCTGAGCTCAGCCACAAAAGATGGACAGGCGGTTGGGTACCACTATGCACTGGCTAGAAATGCTTGTTTAAATGCCAATAGGCACACAAAGATCACAAGAAGTCACACAGAGGAATGCAAATTGAATGAAGTAACAAAGAACGTCCCAGACACTGCCAGCCACTTTACCTCTGACCCTACAGGACTGTGGAAAGAGGACAGAGTTAATTATTATCCTACACTGTGGGGAGGCTGTCTGAAGGCCCTCATGGCAGAAGGACACATCTCCCCATGGCAACAACCAATGAGTGAGATAAGAGTGCTTTGCAAAAGAGGGGCTGTTAGTCCATTGAATGCAATACAGGAAGGGTTAAAAAATTGGATCAGTGAGATAACTTTTTTTTTTAAGCCAGGAGAGACACACTAAGCTGAAAGCTTGTTTACAGGTGTGATCTAGGAGCACAAGAAAGTTAAGTGACTTGCTCAAGGTCACATAGTATGCAAGTGGGGGCTGTGGGATTCAAACCCAGGTCTCCAGGTTTACAGAACAGAGCCTTAGACCACTGCGCTATATTGCCTCTAATTACTTACAGCAACATGTCATTATTCTTGAAGATTATTTAATTTTTGATAGCAGAATTCATTTGGATCTGGTAAGAGATGTTGGTGCCCTAGTAGATTTCTCAGTCCTGATTTTCATTATTGCTCTGTCTGTCTGTCTGTCTGTCTGTCTGTCTGTCTGTCTGTCTATCTATCTATCTATCTATCTATCTATCTCTTCATTCATTTATTTATTTATTTCAAAGGTTTTACCAGGAAAGACATACTGAGCTGTATCAGCTTGTTTCCAGATGCGTCCTGGAGGAAGAGGAAGAGAGGAGATGATAACAGATACAAAACACAGAATATGAAATACATTGAATGGAAATAAATATGACAAAATAAGCAGGACAAAATGCTAAGAATAAATTGACAATCGGTAAGTTACCATACAATAAAATATGGAACTGACAAAAGAACAATTAAACAGTAATCAAATAACAAAATAAGGAACGGGGTAATGACTGATAGTGGTGAACTGGGGAAGAGCTGAAGGTCATGTGAAATTAGGTGAGTTACCGGGTGAAATAAGTAAATCCAATCTCAGAAGCAACTACAGGAGTGAATACAGAACTCACAGAGAAGAGATTTAAGAATAGTAAAGGAAGGAGGAAGAGAACTCCCTAGTTTAGAGAAACAAAACGAGAAAGTAGCTTGACCAGCAGTAGAGTTCACTTGAGGGAAAGCAACACATTGAGAGTAAGCATTGTGAAGAGAGTAAGAAGACAAAGGGGGAAGGAGAAGGTAGAGGCAAGATATAATGGGAGAGAGATAAATCAAAATTTGGAGATAAAGGAAACGCAGTGGGTAAAATGCCTGGCATCAAGAGAGGGGAGGTGAGGGACGAATACAAGGTACAATGATGTCTATGCATGGGTTTATCAAGGGCAAAGCGACAGAATGAGTGACAGATAGGATTCAGTCTAGCTAAAGTAGACTTTGGAGCAGCACTATAAACAATAGGCTAGATTCTCAAAACTTGGCACAAGCTGCACCAACGGTGGCTTGGGTAGATTGCCAGTACACCAGGGACCCTGCACCCGATACTCTATTGGGTAGGGTCCTGGCAGCAAAGTCCCACCGCTTGCAGCATGCATGGCCAAGCACCAAACAGACAGGGCATCTGGATTGTGTGCCGACAGCTGTGGGGTGACCATGCCCCATTCTAGGACATCCTTGCTGGCTAGCAGTCCCCCCAGCCCTGATCCCCTTTTTATTAAAAGAATCACATCCCTTATGGTCTAGTGGATCTCTTCAGCCCTGATCTCCTTTTTATTAAAAGAATTACATCCCTGGTGGTCTAGCAGACCCACCCCAGCCCTGATCCACTTCTTTTTTTTTTTATTTTATTTTTTGTACTTGCTGTTTATGCTCCACCCTACTCCCCAAGCACTGCTTCTTTGGGAGTTGCCTAGGCATCTGCCCCATCCTCACTGTCTGGAGCCCTCAGGTGACCCTCCCATGGAGCCATGGCTATTTCCCCAAGGCAGGGATGAGGTGGAGTCCGTACATCTCAAACTTCTAGTTTTGTCAGGGTCACACTGTTTGGGACAGGCAGGGAATGTTGGGGTTTGTGCTGGGTGCTCTGTCTACACGGTGCTTCAGGAAGCTGTTTTTTGATTTTCTAGTGTAGCATGACATGCGCCCTGACATCTGGGCATGAATGTGGATGTCCGTCATGCATCCTCCATTGGTGTGGCTTGGTGCCAGCTGCATCTCGGGCCTCCACCAGAGGTCAGTCAGGCACCAAGCCTCATCCCCCCCTCCCCGAAGAAGACGAGTGGTCTTCCAGTGCTCAAGCCTCCTCCCCCAGTAGGCCCTCTGTCTCCCAGGGCACATTCCTGAACCCGGGTCGGTGGCATCATGAGCAGTAGTGCTATTGCTGCACCAATCCCCTTTTTATTAAAAGAATCAAGTTCCTGGTGGTCTTGAAAGAGGTGTTAAAAAAGGGAAAGGCTAAAAGGGTAGCATTCAGAAGGTATAAGAGGAGGCAGAGGGAGAGGATAGTGAGGCATATCAAGGGAAATGGAGGGAAGCAGGAAGACCAGTAAGGAGAACAAAGGCACAAGCTGAAGAGAAAATATCCCAGATGGTAATGAAAGGGGACAAGACATTTTTTAGGTATGTAGGCGAAAACAGGAAGACCAGAGGAGGGATTGTAAGGTTAAAAAGGGAAGGCGGGACTCTGTGCAAAGGGGGACAAGGAAAGGCAGATATCCTGAACAAATACTTTTGTTCCATGTTCACAGAGGACGGAGAAGGTGATAGTCCGCAAAAAAGTAACAGGAGCTTGGATGGAGGGAGGTGGATACTAGTTTGTTTTCAGAGGCAATAGAGTCCTAAAGGTACTTGCTAATCTGAAAGTGAACAAAGCAATGGGGACAGACAGGGTGTATTCAAGGTGAGGAGGGAGCTGAGGGAGGTGCTGACTGCAACTCTGACAGTCCTGTTTAATAGTTCATTGGAAACAGGACTGGTTCAGGAGGACTGGAGGAAGGCAGATGTAGTTCCACTTCACAAAAGTGGTTTCAGGAAAGATGTTGGCAATTATAGACCTATCAGCCTGTTATCAGTGATGGGAAAGTTAATGGAATCACTGCTGAAGGAAAGGATTATGGAATATCTTGAATCCAATGGGTTACAAGACCTGAGGCAGCATGGATCTGTGGATGGCGGTCATGTCAAATAAATCTGGTACTTTTCTTTGACTGCGTGACCAAGGAACTAGATCAGGTGGAGTGGTGGAAATGGCCTACCTAGATTTCAGTAAGACTACTGAAACTGTTCCACACAGGAGACTAGTAGGCAAGTTGGGTAGTTAGGAGTGGGTCCAAAGGTGGTAAACTGGGTAAGAAACTAGTTAGAGGATAGGCATCGGAGAGTGGTGGTTCAGCAGAGGGTGGCGGTAAATGGAGTTTACTCTGAGGAAGGGAGGGTGACCAGCAGGGTGCCTCAGGGATCAGTGCGAGGACTGGTCCTCTTTGATGTCTTTATAAGTGACTTTGCAAAGGGGCTGAAGGGAAGGTCTGCCTTTTGTGATGACACCAAAATCTGCAAAAGTGTGTACATTCTGGGGTGGAAAGGATGAGCAGAGACCTGAGAAAATTTGAGGAGTGGTCAAATGTATGATGACTGGGTTTCAGTGCCAAAAAGTGTAAAATGATGCACTTGTGGCACAGAAGCCCGTGGCAGAGTACAAAATGGATGAAGAGGTACTTGTGACTATCATGTAGGAGAGAGAGACTGGGGATAATCATATTCAATTACCTAAATGTGGCCATGCACTGCAACAAGACAGTTTGGAGGGCTAGTAGGATGCTGGGGTGCATGGGGAGGGATGTCACCAGCAAAAAAATGGAAGTGGTGTTTTGTATAGATTTCTGGAAGCCCCCCACCCTGAGTTCTGGAGACCATGGAAAAGAACCACACATGGATGATGGCTGTGGACTTTAGAAGTGCAGATTTAAGAAAAAAATAGGTGAATGCCTCAGAGATGACCTAGCAAGTGGGGATGACCTGCATTGGGTGGAGAAATAGAGGGCTAAGCTAAGGGAAAGCATATCATAGGATCATAGGAATCATAGGAAGCCTACAAGCCACTTAGCAAATGGCCTTTGAGACTCACCATTTCTCTGTGGTATCCAAGTCTACCCTTTTATTTCAGATAAATATCCAGGCTTTCTTTGAAAGTATAAACTGTCTTGCATTCAACTTCATTTTTTGGGAGTCCATTCCATACTGATACTATCCTCTGGTTTATCCATGTACCACTCTTCTTAGTCTTATATAATTCTCCTTATAGTTGTTTCTTGTTGAATCTACTGTCCCATGGTGTTTCCTTAGTTTCCAAGTCAATACAGTCCCATAGATCATTGCCTAGATGTGCTTTGTTTATTAGATGTATAGCAAATCCCCCTTTATCCTCTTGTATTCTAGGGGATAGATGTTAGGCTTTACCCTTAATACTTTTAATTCCTTTATTCATTTGACTGGCCTGTCCACTCTTCTCTGTACACCTTCTAGCCTTTTAATACTTCCCTTTTTATAAGGGGCCCAAAACTACCCACAATACTCCAGGTGAGGCCTGATCAAGGCACCATACAGGGGGATGATTACCTCTCTAGACCTACTTGGTATGTTGTGTCCTACGCAGCCCACGATTTTATTACATCTTTTTGTAATTTCATTACAATGATTGTCAAAGGTTAAATCATTACTGATTAGGACTCCCAGATCTTTTTTTTTTCAATTTTCTGTATTTCCTTGTCCATCAAGTAATAACTTGCCCATTTATTCTTTGTTTTTAAATGTACGCTGCGTTGTTTTGCATTAAGTGCCAAATTTTCTATTGTTGAATCAAATTTCTTGTTTTGCCGGTTCCTGCTGAAATTCCATAATGGCCTCCTCATTTTCTACTATCACTCCAATTTTTGTATTATCTGCCAATTTACATAACCAGGTGTTTCCATTTTACTGCATAGATGGTACATAGATATTAAAGAGCTTTTACTCCAGCACCGACCCCTATGGCACACCGCTGGTCACCCTACCCCGTTTAGACACTGATCCCTTAATACTCAAACTTTTCTTCCTTTCAATCAGCCAGGATGCCACCTGATCTGCAAGTTTTTTTTATTTATATGCAGTTCTAACAGTCTGTTTATTAGTTCTAGGTGAGGTACTGTACACTATCAAATGCCTTGGATTAGTCAAGGTAGACCACATCCACTGGTAGGCCACAGTCACTGATTGATTCAAAAAAAGTATAGCAAATTAGTCTGACATGATGTTCCTCCTTTGAACCCTTGTTGTGTATAGTCCTTCAGCCCTCTATAATTTATACGCCACTCAATTTCTTCTTTAATAAACTGCTCAAGGATTTTGCCAATAACTAACGTTAGTCTCACTGGTCTAGTTCTTATAATCAGATCTGGTGCCTTTTTTCACAATGGGTATTACAGTTGCCTCCCTCCAAGATAGCCCCTTCATCCAATGATTCTCCAAGAGATCGAGAGAATGATGGGAGCCACGCTGGACTGCTGTCTGTAAGCTCCCTAACCATTTGCTAAATTTTAGGAGAATTTGTTTATTTTATTTTATCGTTTAAGTCCTAGTCCTAAGTTTACTGTTTACTGTGTATTGTTACGGTCTAAAGTTTAAGTCGACTGTCATTTATTGCGTCTTTTGGAAATTTAGTACCTGTAGAGACTGGCAAATTGGAGCTGTGGGAGGTCGCTTCTGCTTGCTGTGTGTTCGACTGCTTGCTCGATTCGACGAGGGAATTCTATGGTTGGTGGTCCAGTAGAGTTGTTTTGAGGCTGTGGAGAAATCGGAGGAAAGGTGAGGTGGAGTGGTGGTTTCTGTATGGGATGGGAACACAGCCAGACTGTACGTGGAGGACGTGGCCGGGTGTCTGTGTGAGAGGACCAGCTGGAGGAAGAGGAAGCCCTGAGAGGGGGTGTGCATAGTGTGCAGCGAGGATCTCTGCGCATTTCAAAAGAGGTTGGATTCCTCGGTCCGGACGGAGGGACGGTTGTCACTGCCACTGGAGGGTGGTGGTGCTAATCCAGTTCCTTAGGTGGAGTAGGGGGACCACCGAAGGGTGATCTAGCCTGCCTCACCGTGGTGAAGGATCGGGTTGAGCTTAACCCGAAGGTGAAATTTATATGCTGCCTGCCTGCCTGCCATCGTGAAGGATTCCTAGAGAGGAAAAACCACAACGTGGGAAGGAAAGTGGGATTCCTGGACCATCTGTTTGGTGAAGTACTCTTAATTTCTGTTTTTGGGCCAGCGTTTGCTATATCTTCTGTAAAGATCAGAACTGTGTTCTATGGGATTGTTTCAGCCTCGTGAGAGGAGGCTGGCCTAATTCTAAATTTCCCATCCTAAAGTAGTGAGAGCACATGGGTGGGGACATTAAAAGACCTTGGAACTCTCGTTTTAATTTTCAAAGGAAACTGTGGTATTGGTTATTGGATGAGGAGGCCTTCTTTAATATTAAAAGCCAGCTTTATGTTAGGGGCCTGTATAGTTTGGAATAGCTCCTTTCCCCTGCAGTGGTGAGAGCATTGTGGGTGAGAGCAGAGAGATAAAATGAAATCTACAAATTAAAGATCTGAAGGCACATTTTGGACACTCAATAACACAAACTTTGATAGGATTTATTTATTTATTAGACATTTGAATTAAGGGGTATAGATTTGTTAAATAGATATTATATTTTATATTTAGTTTTAAGTTACTTGGTTATTTGGTTATTGTGTTTATTAGATTTATAGTTTATTAAGTGTATGTTATTTATTGTAGAGTAGTTGTATTTACTCAAGTGTTTTGAGGGGGGGTTACTAATTGTTAGATTGTTTATTGTAGTGTTAATTATGTGCTAGGACAATAGTAGGACAGTCGGGTACTATTCCCCCTCCAGGCTCAGGGACCTTCATCCTTTCTCCTGTCCCTCCCATCGCCGGAGGTCTATAAAAGATGTGGGGCTCTGGGGATTGTGAGGAGGAGGAGGAGAGCTGGTGCTGGGTCTGGAGGAGGAATGGAAAGGAGTGGGTGGATAGAGATAGTGGGGACAAGGAGACGCCCTGGGGCGAAATGGGCCCAGGAAAGGGGACCTCCCTGTCTGGTGCCCATACCCAAGGGTTTTGACTATAATCAGCAGGTAAGGCGGTCATCTTCGGAGGCTCATCCTACTTGGGCGGTGTTGTGCAACACCAGGTCTATTAAAAACAAAACGGCTATTATAGCTGATTTTGTTAGGTCATCTGACCTGGTGTGCATCAGCGAGACCTGGCTGGATGAAAATGCTGGACCAGTTTTGGCAGCAGCAGTTCCAGCCGGTTACTCAGTGATACACCGCCCGAGGCTGGATCGTAGGGGCGGGGGTGTTGCCATCTGTTTTAGAACAGAATTGGGCCTAGTGGAGGTACCAGTGGGAGTCACCAGGTCCTTTGAGTGCATCCTAGGCGAGGGTGTGGGGTGCAGGATACTTCTTGTATACCGTTCACCAGGTGATGAGAATGTTTTCCTGCTGGAAGTTGCAGACTTCATTGTCGACCTGACATTGGGGTCCCCCAGATGGTTGGTTCTGGGGGACTTCAATGCCTGGATTGATGATGAACTCTCACATTTTGGTCAAGACTTCCTCCAGTTGATGATTTCACTGGGCTTCACATAGGTTATTTCCTCCTTGACACATATTGGTGGGCATTCATTGGACTTGGCGTTCCTTCTGGGGATGGGGATATCTGACTTGGTGGTGGAACCGGTCAGATGGTCGGACCATCACTCCATTGGGTTCAGTTTTGAGGCCACCCCTATTAGCTCAGCCCCTACAGAAATGGTCCGGTACCACCCATTAAGGGGTGTTTCCCTGGATGACCTGATGACAGTGTTGGACCTATTGGGCCTACCGATAGATTGCTTGGATCCGGGAGACCTGGTACGTGCCTATAATAAGGTGGTAACAGGGGCCCTGGATTCCATTGCACCTGTTCATGTTCATCCTCTCACTCTACATCCCAGGTCTCCTTGGTTTGATGAGACCGTGAGGGAGTTGAGGAGAGTTGGACGAAGGTTGGAGAGGCGCTGGAGGAGGTCCGGTCTGGATGATGACAAACTTAGTTTTATGAACCACTATGTGGTCTATCAATCCGCAATTTCTCATAAGAAGGCAGAATTCCTGTCCAGAGAGATTGCAGCTGCATAGAATAGACCAGCTCAGCTCTTTCGGACCATGGACAGACTGTGCAATCCAGCCTGTCTTCAGCCCGGAAGAGCCTTTTCTCAAGAACGGTGTGAGGAGTTTGCTCTCTTCTTTGCAGATAAGGTTGCCAAAATCAGATCGGACATCCGCTTGTCCCTCTCCAGTGGGAGTTGTCATGGTCGGCAGGAGATGTCGGATACCCAGTCTGCATGGTCTGACTTCAGCCTCCCCACAATCTACGACATTGTGATGATCATCCGATCACTATGACCGACTAACTGTGATTTGGACCCTGGTCCCACGCGTCTTTTAGTGGACTGTGTGGATAAAATCAGCCCAGTCCTGGCTGTGATAGTCTAGCAGTCCTTGGAGAGGGGGATCTTCCCAGATCCTCTTAAGGAGGCTGTAGTTAAGCCTCTTTTGAAGAAGTCCTCCTTGGACCCGGATTGTCTAGCAAATTACAGGCCTGTCTCTAACTTACCCTTTGTGGGTAAAGTTATTGAGAAAGTGGTTGCAGCGCAGCTGGATGATCATCTGACCAACAACAATGTCTATGATTCTCTCCAGTCTGGATTTAGGAAAAGGCATAGTACTGAGACAGCACTTGTTTGGGTACTAAATGACCTCCTAATAGTGAGAGATCGTAGGACCTGTTCCAGCTTGGTACTTCTTGATCTCTCTGCAGCATTTGACACTGTTGACCATGGTGTGCTGTTGGAGCATTTGCGGTCTATCTGTGGATTGTCTGATACAGTCCTCAGGTGGTTTCGATCTTACCTTGAGGGTAGGACTCAGATGGTGGTGTCGGGAATTTTTTCTTCAGCGTCAGTCTCCATATCCTGTGGGGTACTGCAGGGTTCCATTTTGGCGTCCATGTTGTTTGCAGTGTATATGCTACCATTAGGAGTAATTGTTAGATGATCCAGTCTGGGTTTTCATTGCTATGCAGATGATACCCAGCTGTATATGTCTTTTGTGCCTGGCCAGGATGCTGCCATTTTGGTATTTAACAACTGTCTTGCTGAGATCCAAGACTGGATGAATGGGAGTTGGCTGCGGTTGAACCCTGAAAAAACTGAGGTGTTGGTCGTGGACAAGAGTCACTGTGAGGTGGGTTTGTTAGCTGGCTCGCCCTCAGGCTTATGGCTTGGGGGTGTCCTGCTGACGACCTCAGACCAGGTGCGGAATCTGGGTGTAGTATTTGATGACTGTCTGACTTTTAAATCTCAGGTGTCAGCGGTGGTCAAAACTTCCTTTTACCATCTGAGGAACATCGCCCGGTTGAAGCACCTGGTTCATCCAGAGGATCTTCCAACATTGGTCCATGCATTCGTTACCTCCTGCCTTGACTATTGCAATGCCCTTTACCTGGGGCTATCGGGGGTTGAACTTCGCCGTCTGCAGCTAGTGCAGAATGCGGCAGCCAGGCTGTTGACTGGATCTTCTAGGTCTAGTCATATAACGCCTGTGCTCCGCGGACTGCATTGGCTGCCAGTTTTCTGGCAAATCACCTTCAAGGTCGGTTTGCTGACCTATAAAGCCCTACATGATCAGGGACCTACTAACGTGAAAGAACTCCTTTGTCCCTACTGTCCTCCCCGCTCTCTCCGATCCACTGACGAGGGATTGCTAGAGATCCCCAGGGTCCATTTAAAAACTTCAGGGGCAAGATCGTTTAGTTTTATGGCCCCAACCCTGTGGAATTCTCTACCTCATCAGGTGCAAAATTGCCCGACTGTCCAAAGCTTCAAAGGAGCTTTGAAGACATATCTTTTTAGCAGAGCTTTTAATGATTTATGACAGTTTTAATCTTGTTTAATTATTTATTGTTTAATGTATTTGTACAGGCGCTTTGGTTATAAGAAAAGCGCCTTATAAAAATAAAGAATGAATGAATGAATGAATTTTTGAAAAATGTTTGTTGTGGGACTTTCCATTACCTCTGCCATTTCTTTTAGTAATTTCGGTATAGACTGTCTGGCCCTTGGGATTTGTTTTAATTTAAATCTTTCAGCTTCTTTTCACCTTCCTTCTCTTTAATTTTCATTGTGTTACAAGAGTTATTTATTCCTGCTTTTTTATTTTTTATGTGCACTTACCCGGTTAACAAAAACTAACTAAATAAATAAATAAAATAAAAAAATGTTGCCACATTAATGATGCACACCACAGAAAAAAATCATTAAATACCTCTGCCCCATCCATACCACCTGTTAGCTTTACATCATTCTTCACAATGGGCCCAGTCTGCTGACTTCCCTTTTTAAGACTGTTTATGTGATTGTAGAAAGTATTTTTTTTATTATCCTTTACCTGTATTGCCAGTCTAATTCCAGCTTACCTTTAGCTGTTCTAATATGTCTCTTACAACTCTTCGCTTTATTCTTATACATGTCCCATTTTTTGACGGTGTTATTACATTTAACCGTTTTGAATGCTCCTTCTTTCTGTCCGATTAATTTTTTGATCTTCTTAGTCTACCTTGACTACTTCAAGGCATTTGATAGTGAACCTCACCAGGAACTAATGAACAGACTGTTGGAACTGCATATAAATAAGAACATCGCAGGCCGGGTGACTTCCTGGTAGAGTGAAAGATACGAACATACAAACATATGAACTTGCCAGCAGATACAGGCCAATTGGTCTATCTAGTCTGCTCGAGTGTGCAGCATGCTGTTTAGTTAAACTGCAGCTGCCCCCCTTCCTCTAGCTCCCCCTTCCCACTTAGTGCCCCCCACTACTGACTTCCTTTCCCCCACCCTCCCCACTGTTTTGACCCTCCCTTTGATCCTGCCAAAGTTTGAGGATTAGGGGATCAGTGTCTAAATGGGGTAGGGTGACCAGCGGTGTGCCATAGGAGTCGGTGCTGGGGCCAGTGCTCTATAATATCTACGTATCATCTATGCAGTACACTGGAAACACCTGGTTATGTAAATCGGCAGATGATGCAAAAATTGGAGTGATAGTAGAAAATGAAGATGCCAGTATGGAATTCCAGCAGGAACTGGCAAATCTAGAAAGTTGTCCAACAATAGAAAATTTGGCACTTACTGCCAAACAATGCAGCGTACATTTCAAAACAAAGAATAAAAGGGCAAGGTATTATTTGATGGCTAAGGAAATACAGAAAACTGAAATAGAAAAAGATTTGGGAGTAATAATCTGCTATTTGACAATCATTGTAATGAAATTACAAAAAGATGCAATAAAATGTTGCACTGCATAGGACACAACATATCAAGTAGGTCTAGAGAGGTGATCGTGCCACTGTATGGTGCCTTGTTCAGGCCTGACCTGGAGAATTTTGGACAGTTTTTTGCACCTCATAAAAAGGGATGTATTACAAGGCTAGAAGTGGCTTCAGGAAGAGCCATAGCATATCAACTGCCTTGGTCAAATTGACTGACAAGGCCCTGGATGGTGGTAAGCTAGTGGAGTCAGTTTTTGTTGACCTCACCAAAGCATTCGACATGGTCAACCACTCCCTTCTTACTCAGCAGCTGCAGTCTCTATGTCTATCAACTACCTCTGTATGTTGGTTCCATGATTATCTTTCCCAGAGGGGCAGCTGCCTCCATCGCTAGAGAGATCTCCCTGGGTGTCCCCCAAGTGTCCATACTTGGACCGCTGCTTTTTAGTCTATTTCTAAATGCATGTCCTGAAGCATGTACTAACAAAATCATACTGTATGAGGATGATGCAATCATCACAAGTTGCCACTCCCAGCTTGTTCTACTCCAACAAGATCTCCAGATCACCTTTCACCAAGTTGAGGACTGGTTTTGTAAACAAAAGCTTCTACTCAACTACAAAAAGACAAAAACCATGCTCATCTCAAGTTACCAGCACAAGATAAAAAAAACATTATTCACCATCACAAACAAAAAGACAGTCCCCCTGAAACAAGTCGACTATTTTAAGTACCTTGGGGTCCTGATAGATGACACCCTATCCTTTACAAAGCAGATTGAACAGGTGATAACAGCTGTCAACTTCAGACTTGGTATCTTATACAGACACCGACAATACCTTACACCCACAGCCCCCCCCCCCCGCCAGCTCAATCCTATCAATAATTGATTACGGCCTGGTAGTGTATTGTGCTGCATCAGACACAACCCTAAAATGAGTGGCTAAGGCACTCAATAAAGCATCTAGGCTAGTCCTTGGGGCAGATAAACCCACTCACATATGTGCCCTGTATGAACAAACAAACTGGCTTAATCTTAGAGACAGGATCACATTACAAACTTCCCTATTAGGTAACAAAGCCAGACTAGGTCTATCACCCCCCTGCATTCACCAAATCATACAAGCAGCTCACTCACAACATAACACAAGACCATGGTTAAATGCACACTCAGCAACCCCTTTAGGAGGACAGCTCTCGGCCAGCGCTTCTTTGCCTATAGGGCTCCCCTCTGGCTAAATGAGCTCCCAGTCACAGTAAATAATGTTAAGAACTTCCCAACCTTTAAGAATGAACAGAAGCAATTTCTGGTCACCAACAGAACCTGTGAATGTTGACATGCAACAGGCACTCTCACCCCTCTAAAGGAAATCACTGACCCCATAAGTACACCTTGGTGGGCTAAATGGACTCTGACTCCTCTCTAAATGATAAAAACTCCCTTGTTAACTAGCTCATATTCTTACACATACTTCTTGCCCTTCTCCACTGCCTTCCTTGCCCTAAACTCCAATTATTCCTATTCATGTATGGGACTCATATCCTGCTCTTACCCACTACTTCCCTCTCCTCCCTACTAACTGTTTCACCACTCTAATCCTGCCCCAACCCCATACATACCTTTCCCTTAATTTCTCCTCTCACCTGTTGCTCACCTGCTTCCACACCCCTTTCTTTTCTTCCCCCACTGGCAACCATTAATAAAGCAACTGTACTTATTTCAAGTGGCAATGTCTGGTTCCAGGCAGCTTTGATACAGTACCTCTTAAACATGCACTTAGCAACTGCTTGTAGCCAACTGCTTAGCAACTGTCTTGTCTACCTAGTATCCCAATGTTAGATACTTGAATCCTTGTTTTTGTAATTTCTGCCAATGTAACTTTTTGTAATTTGTGCCATTGTAACTGTTTTTCTGCCTCACAACATGGTACCTTTGTAAATGAGCTCCACGCTCAAAGGTGAATTCTGAAGAGCAAAACAGATAGCTAGATAGATAGACAGATAGACAGATAGACAGATAGATAGATAGATAGATAGATAGATAGATAGATAGATAGATAGATAGATAGATAGATAAACTACCAGGTTGGGATTCTCACCTTATGGTTATTTTCGTTCGTTTCAGAAATGTATTTTGACACACATTCTTGTAGCTTTGAGTTAAATTTATCCCACATTTCATCCAGATTTAACCCATCTAAATCCTTCTTCCAGTCACCTTGCTTTAGTTGGTTCTTTATTGCAGAACAGTTGACTTTTCTGTGATATTTCACTTTAGTTATACCTGTCTTCTCTGCCCAACAGTTTACAATTTCAAACTGAAGCATCTTATCATCACTGCCACTAAGCGGCTCTCTTACATCACAGTTTCTTATTTCCTGTCCCATATTGCCAAGGATTAAATCAAGGGTGTTTCCTCCTCTTGTACTTTCTCCCACATGTTGTTCCAAGTCGAGTGCCTCAGCAATATCAATAAATTTGTTTCCAGTTGTGTGCCTCCTTTACCCTGCTGCCAGTTTATATTGGGCAAGTTGAAATCTCCTAGTAGTATAATTTCATTTTCAAACTCTAGATGCCTGAGGTTAGCCATGACTTGTTCATCTTGTACTTCTGCTAGTGGAGGTGATCTATAACAGGTCCCTATTATTATTTTTTAATATTGAAGGGTATAATTTTGACCCAAACTTGTTCTGTATTTGCACCATCTTCCTTTGTTATTTGTATTTCATAGGCTCCAATATTATTTTTGATAAATATTGCAGTGGTCTCCCCTTTTATCAGCCCTATCTTTGTGGAAAACATTGTAGCCTACCATTATCTTCCCCATCCATCTTTCTGCCAGAGGTTTCCATTATTGCACATACTGGTACATCCTCCTTTTTCATTGTATATTTCCACCTCATCCTTTTTGTGGATCAAGCTTCTGGCATTAACCAGTAGCACCCTTAATTTCCACCTTAATCTTTTTTACCTGATCCACTTTCAGTATTCAAATTTGTCTTTGGAGTATATTTTGAATTTCCTTCCTCCCTCCTTCCCTCCTCCCTCCTCTCTAGTTTAAAACTTTCTTAGTGGTGTGATTTATTCTTTCTGCTAATAACTTTGAGCCGACTCTGTTTAGGTTTGTTCCATCATTCCCGAAGAGCCTTAAGTCTCCATCAACCCGGTCCCATTTTAACTGGTAGTAAAACCCTTCCTTATACACCACCTGTGTAATAACTCATTCAGTTCTTTTATTGCTCCTATTTTATACTCTCAGGACAGGTATAATTTCAGATATTGTAACTCTGCAATTGCATTGTTTCAGGATTTCTCCTGCTTCCTCAAAGTCTCTCTGTATTGCTAGTTCCCTCCTTCTGATGACATCACTTGTGCTAATGTTTAGCACTACCACTGGGTTATCCATAACCTTTACTATACCCTTGATGTTGTTTTAAATCCCTTATTGCAGCCCCTGACAAGCTACTGACAGTGGTATTCTCTTTTCCACCTTTACAGAGGAGCTTGCCTGTAAATTTTAACCTTGAATACCCCATCACTATAATATCACAGACTTGTTTTTGTGTGTGACTGCTGTGTGCTTGAATGTACCATGCTTTCTGCTGTGTTGGTTGGTTTCTTTTTTTTAAACTTTGTTTATTCTCCGGTTCACCAAGGCATCTCTCAGAGGTGCCCACTTGACTCTAGCCCTACTACACACCACCGTGACAGACCACTCCAGTTCACCCTCCCCTCGAGGGAATTCCAAATGCCCCAGATCACCCCCGAGGCAGGGACCGCCCTCCCTTGGCTGTGTCTTTCTGAAATTTTATTTATTTATTTATTTAGCTTTTGTTGACCGGGTAAGTGCACTAGACAAATCCTGCCTATTTTCAGGCACGGCCCGGGAAGCGGATACAGATGAATGCCAACTGACTTTGAACCAGATTAAGCTGTTGGTGGTATTTTTAGTGAATGAGGGAAACTTGGCCAGGACACCGGGGAAATTCCCCTGCTCTTTTCGATAAGTGCCATGGGATCTTTAACATCCACCTGAACTACCACCAATCCAGGCAGATGGGACCTCGGTTTAATGTCTCATCCGAAAGACAGAAATTAGAGGGTCCATTCCTCTTGGGAAGTAAGCCATGAATCCCTGGTGTGGTCTGCCCGGTATTGGGGTTGAGAGGGAGGTCCCTGAGGCCCTCATCACCTCCTCGGCAAACTGGGGTGTTTCTTTGTTATGCCCCAGACGTAGGACATGCAATGTCACCCAGCCCATGACACGGATGCTCCCACCCATGTCAAGAAGGCAGCCACCCGACATCTTACCCCTGCATGCTAGCCTTAAGCATTGTAGTGCCCCCAGTCTCCACCTGGGGCTGCTGCAGTGCTGGGCTATCCTTGGATCCCTACCCAAGAAAGGAGAACAGTCCTCCAGATGCTCAATCCTGTCTCTTTCTCTATCTCCCCCCGCCAACCCCCGGCAGCCCGGGCTCATTCCTGAACCTGGGTCACCGGTGTGGCGCGAGAGGTCGCATCCAATGCCTCAGCCCTCAGTGTTGCCAGGCTGGTGTGTCAGTTGGTTTCTAATCTCCCCTTTTCTCTACCTGGGATATGTGGTTATCCAAAGCAATGGAGTGTCTGCTAGTGTTTTCAGTAATTTTGTCCACTACTTGCACCCCTTTATTCATTTCCTCAGTTTGTAAGCCCCTAAATCTCTTGGTGATAGGAGTTTGTTGGAGACATTGCTCCCTTCTTCTTCTTCTTTTACTCCCTTCTTACACCAGGCACCACTAGAGTTGGACTGGCCCACCTGGATACCTGGAAATTTCCAGGTACACCTCTCCACCTCGTTGGGTACCTGGCCACCTTCAAAACTCTGAAAACCTTTTCATTTGTCATCTATTTCTAATTAAATGGGGTATTTTGGGCACTGCATGTCATTAAAAGAAGCAAACACACAGCTAGTGTATTAAATCAAAGTGGAATACTGATATGAGTGTGTCATACTGGGCCCTCCCCTATTGATTTTCCAGATGGGCACCTATATCAGCTTTCTGGGTGGGCCCCCTCTATACTCCAGTCCAACCCTGGGCACCACTCATTCCCTTTCAGCTTCCTAAGGTTACCATCAGACTCATTCCCATAATTTTGTTTCTTTTATCCTTAGTGAAATGATGTACGCTAGCCCCTGTATTATTTTCTACTCTGGCCACAACTTTCTCATTTTCCAATAATACTCTACCAGTGCTGTAAACAAACTGCTCAGTCTTACACAGCTCCACCTGGAATTTCAATTTTCTTTTAAGGTTTGTGATCTCCCCCTGTACTTTCTCTATATATACACATTTGTCACATACAAGCTTGCTGCTGTATGATGTATTTTGAAATAGTTTGACATTGTAAACACTCCTCCCAGCCTTCTCTTTGGCCTACCACACCTGCCATTATGTTTTATTCTTTTGGTTCCCTGTTTCATAGTCTCTGGCTCCTCTGTTCCTACTCTCCTGGATGACATGGCAGACACTACACACAGTACAGAGATAGGGAGATTTAGAGAGATGCTATTTTCTTTGTTTTTAAAATTGTTAGGCAACGGAAAGATCGAGCGAGAGAGAGAGAGAGAGAGTTAGTTCACCAACACAGGATGTACAGTACTGACAATGGCCTCTATCATGTCTGCCTCCTCCAGTACATACCATTGGCTCAGAGGGGTTCTGAATTTGTACCCTGTGACCCAAAAGCACTTCAAGAGGTCACCCCAGGAGGACTGCTACAAAATGCTATTTCAAAATTGTTATTTTAATAAAATGTAGACTGAAAATCTGCTTGCTTAAAAAGTTCCCTTTGCGACTGAAGGGACCATTTTAAAAGCCAGGCATTTACCCTGATGCAGCCCAGCCCATCTGTAGTAGTTCTGCAGTGCTTCACACTACCCAGAGTCCTTTGCACCAGTCAGTATAGAGATAAAGAGAGATGGAGAGCTGCTT
Source organism: Neoceratodus forsteri (assembly GCA_016271365.2). NCBI lineage: Eukaryota > Metazoa > Chordata > Ceratodontiformes > Ceratodontidae > Neoceratodus > Neoceratodus forsteri. The sequence goes on along the minus strand of CM057450.1, from coordinate 431,156,031 downwards.
TTTTATTTGGTTTTAACTTTTTTGACAAGACATAGAGAGAGAGAGAGAGAGACTTAGTTCACCACCACAGCATCTGCTGGCAATTGTCTCTGCCCTGTCTGCCTCCTATATTATTGAAGGCAACAAACCTCTGCACAAAGGAAACATAGATGTTGTTGGCAGATAAGGACCTCTTGGCCTATCTAGTCTGCCCTATATTCCCTGTCTACTGTGCCTACTTGATCTCCAGTCTTCTCCCCTGGCCTTATGTCTAAGGTCTTCTTGTGTCTATCTCATGCATGCTTGAATCCTGTTACTATTTTAGTACCTACCACCTTAACTGGGCGGCTGTTACAGGTGTCCACCACTCTCTCCGTGAAGAAGTGCTTCACATCTTCTTTTAGTAAAAACAAGAGACCACTATTGTTCTCAAAAGAACAGATTGAAAAGGTTAATGATAAAAAGAGGCATTCAGGAGGTATAAAGAGATGTAGAGGAAAGAAGGCAGGGAGGTGTGTCAAGATTAACAGAGGGAAGCAGGAAAAGTGGTGAGGAGTGAAAAGGTTAAAACTGAGGAAAGAATAAACCAAAGGGTAACAAAAGAGAACAAGGCATTTTTTAGATGCAAAAGTGAAAAAAGGAAAACTAGAGGAGGGATTGTGAGGTTAAAAAGGGTAGGTGGTGGCTGTGCAGAGGAGGATAGGGGAAAAAGAAGATATCCTGGACAAATACTTTTCTTCAGTCTTCACAGAAGAAGGGGAAGAGGATGGGCCATATAAAAGCAATAGGGACACTGGAAAGAGGTAGATAGAAATAGTTCCTTGTACAGAAGTGAAAATCCTGAAAGGACTCACAAATCTGAAAGTGGAGAAAGTATGGGGCGAGACAAGGTACACCCATGGGTACTGAGGGAACTCAGGGAGGTACTGACTGCACCTCTAACAGTCCTTTTTAACAGATCACTGGAAAAAGGAGTGATTCAAAAGGACTGTAGATGGGCAAATTTAGTCCCACTTCACAAAAGTGGTAGCAGGGAGGAGGCTGACAACTATAGGTCAGTCAGTCTAACCTCAGTTGCAAGGAAGCTAATGGAGCCACTGCTAAAAGAAAGGAGTGTGGAGTATCTTAAAGTCAATGACTTACAAGATTCGAGGTAACATGATACGTGGAAGGAGGTCATATCAGACAAATCTGATAGATTAGACTAAAAAAAGAAGAAAAGTGCACACAGTTAAGGTTGGGCGCTGTAAAATGAACAACTCAATTAACAAAATACACAGCCCTCCAGGCTAGCATTCAAAAATCTTTATATATTAATGAAATGGAAGTGTAAATAAACCAAGTACATTACATATTTAAGTACATATTGTAATGGTTCACATACCAATAAAGTATAAACAGCCCAGCGCTTTAAGGCCACCACGACCTCTTCGTCAGGGGACCCCTGACAAAGAGGTCCTGGTGGCCTTGAAGTGCTGGGCTGTTTGCACTTTATTGGTATGTGAACCAATACAATATGTACTTAAAAATGTAATGTAGTTTGTTTATTTATGCTTCCATTTCATTAATATATAAAGATTGTTGAATGCTAGCCTGGAGTGCAGTGTATTTTGTTAATTAAATAAATCTGATAGATTACTTTGATTGAGTGACCAGGGAAATAGATGAGGGTGGGGTGGTGAATGTGGCCTACTTAGATTTCAGTAAGGCTTTTCACACCATTCCACGTAGAAGGCTCATAAGGAAACCGAGCAGATTGGGGTGGGTCAAAAGGTGACAAACTGGATAAAACTGGTTAAGGGATGGACAGCAGAGGGTGGTGGTAAAAGGAGTTCACTACATGGAAGGGAGGTTTACCAGTGGGGTGCCACAGGGCTCAGTACTGGGACAAGTCCTTTTTAATGTCTTTATAAGTGAAATTACAGATGAGCTGGAAGGGAAGGTCTGCCTCTTTACAGTTGACGCTAAAATCTATAATAGGGTGGACACTCCACGGTGGTGGAAAGAATGAGCAGAGACCTGAGAACTTGAGAAGTGGACAAGGACAAGGCAGATGCATTTCAATGCAAAAAAAGAAAAAGCAAAATTGTGCATTTGGAGCACAGAAACCCATAGGCAGAATATAAAATGGGAGAAGAGGTATTGACAGTCACCAAACATGAAAGAGACCTGGGAGTAATCATATCTGATGACTTAAGGTTGCAAAGCAGTTTCACAAGGCAGTGGGTAGAGCCAATGGGATGCTGGGGTGTATAAGGAGGGGTATCACTACTAGAAGGAGAGAGGTGGTGTTGCTATTGTATAGATCTCATGTGAGACCCCAACTGGAGTACAGTGTTCGGTTCTTGAGACTCCATATAAGGAAGGATATAGACAGAGTGGAAGCAGTCCAGAGGAGAGTAATTAAAATGGTTGAGGGTCTGTTTCAGAAGCCCAATGATGAGTCTGTTAAGGATCTTAATACATATACTCTGGAAAAGAGAAGGGAGAGGGGAGAGGGGATATATGATAGAGACCTACAAATACCTCATAAGGGTAAATAAGGTACAAGAGGGAATATTTTTTCAGAGGAAAATATACATGAGAAGAAGAGGACATGCAATGAAGCTGGAAGGGGTAAATTCAAGAGAGCTGTGAGAAAGTACTTCTTCATTGAAGGCATGGAGAATGCCTGGAACAGTCTTTCATCAGAGGTTGTTGGGTGAAAACAGTAGTTGGCTTCAAGCATGCATGGGATAAGCACAAGGGAATCTTAGAGGTAAACACAAGGGTTGAAAGGAGCCAGAGACCAAGTAGTGCCTGTTGAGACAGTACTATGTTTAATAACTTATATTGTTATAATTTAGCAAATGCAAAATAAGGTAACGAACCAGTTATCATCAGACTGTATGACTGAAACAATCCTTAGAGAATACTGTACTATATATGCAATATGTTGTTCAAAACCGTGATTTACAATAAGGATAATACCAAGAATTTAAACTAATTTACATTTTCAGGACTTCACCATTGACATGGTTAATGCTTAGTTTGCAGCATGACTGATTCAAACATTGTTACATCCAGTTATCATTGTTATGGTGATATACAGTATAGTACACTCATTTGTTGGCCACACCAGTTTTGAAAGGCTATCAAAGACATCCTGTAATGACACATTAATCTGAATGACTTATTGAGCATCTCACTATATGATTGCATCATTGGCATACAACTGCAAAGAAGAATGTCACCGTCTTTGTCCCTGAGAGTTCACTTACAGTTCAGGGTGAGCCTGGAGTTGATGTCATAATGTTTGTTTGCAGCATCGCAGTGTAGTGCTCTGGAAATGACTCACGAGCTGGGCATTATGACTTGAACTCCAGAATAAGTTTCAATTGTAGCTGAACTGTAAAGGGAATGCCTCTACCTTATATATGTATACAATGCTAGTAGTGGGGTGTCTGCTACTGTACAAGAATGGTATATTTTGCTCATTAGGCAACATGACCACAGTGGGAAAGCTGAATGGTTCTGCCAGCCTAAACAGTCTGAGAAAACATTATTATGCAGTAAGAGACAGCCCTTCTAGCACTGTATATATATTACAAATCAAAGGACATGGATAAAGATTTGGAAACAAAAAGCAGTGTTGTAAAAATGATTTATTAATTAAACTTCTTACATCATTACCCATAATCGTCACCTCATAAAAATGATTTATTAATTAAACTTCTTACATCATTACCCATAATCGTCACCTCAATCATTGTTATGGTCCAGATCAGAGGATCATCAACATTAGTAATTGTGCATGGGCATGGTTGTTTAGTTGAGTGTGCTTGCCATAACTAAAATTTATTGCTGATAGTTTCCAGTTTTTTTTTTTCATTTATAGGCTTTGGTTGCTTACAGTGATAACAGATGAAGCAGCTAAAAGAAAGTTCAGTGCTACAGCTGCAGCAATGGTGGGAAAAGTACAAAGAGGCATCGGTCTATTTACAATGGAAAGTGGGATTAAGCACATTACTGTGCTGGCATGAGATAACATTATACCGAGGAAAAGAGGTGAGCCTAATCTTAAACATGATTGCTTAATAGATACCTATTGATCTATATTCATGAAAATACAAGCAACATCTTAACCTGATTTAATATGTCAGTTTACATCTGTATCTCCATCTCTCCCCCCCCCTCCCCCATAGGACAAGGCTGAAAAAAAGTCAGAATTGCCTATCCCTCCTTTCCTGGTCAACAACAGAAAACAAAATAAATAAAAAGTACTTTAAGTACTGAAGCATTAGGTTGCCTAAATTTCAATGGATTTTGTTGGAATGTGATGCAACTAATCCCTAAAGATGCCAGCTGTGATTTTTTTTGTTCAAATGGCTGGACCCCCTCTTTAATAAGTTACTGCAGGTGTATATATTGAATAATATACTGCAGTGAGACAGTGTGCTTCAGGACCAAAGCCACCAACCAAGTTAGAAATCAACTGAGGTTGCTGCAAGTTTACATGTCTTCATATGCCTGACAAGGGGCTACTCCATGGCTGCATGCATGGGAGATACTATATTGGACTAGGAATCTGAAACAAATCTCACTCTTGCTTACATCTGAGGGAGGTTTTCTTACTTTACATTCTTACATTGGTATTGCTTTGTGTTTAATTATTTTAGGTTTTAAATCAGGAAGGGGGTTTTCAAAACTGCTTATCTTGTGAGTAACTTCAGAAGGGTTGAAATAACTGCATATTTGATTTTCCTTTGTGGGTAATGTAACTGGACTGTCTACTAGTATTCTGTGACAGTTTGCATCAAAATATTTTGAAATAATTTACTGGTGGTGGCTGTTTACATCTAATAGCAAAGGCTACAGTTTGTAATTTGAAGCCAGACAGTGCCTCAGATGGGGGAAGTTGTCTTCACTAATTAGGGATGCCTGCATCATAGCCAATTGTTCTGGGTGGAACATTCCAGCATTGATCAATTACTATAAACTACTGGTGTGATCCAGTTTCAGATCCAGGTGTTGGTTGAATTACTGTAAAGAAGGGCAGTACTCACCAGGGTGGTGAAGCAGTGGTGTGTTTGACTGTTTCTAACAGTCACTGGTGGTTGTGGACTACCCACCCACCCACCCTTTCCTCACCCCACCAGCCCCAGGCATGGCATTTCTTTATAGCCAAAGTTCTGACATCACTTCCTCAACAGGTCTTGGGACAGAACTGTCATATTCTTAATAACTCAGCAAGTGCATGAAGAGTAAGTACACACCAAAATATAAAAAAAAAATTATATATTACATATTGTAAGAGAGAGAGACGTGGGGAGTGGAGCAATGCACTGGCTGTGGGGCAGCAGTTTTCTGGGAAACATTCTGGAAACTGCATTGCTGCCCTATTTGCAGGCAACTATCAGCTCTGAGGGAGGTGGTTGCCCATCTCCAGGCTCAACTGTCAAGGACTATGGAGGTCTCCCCCACCCAAAGAGCACCAGTGCCACAACAACTGCCACAAGGTTTGCCAAGTATGAGGAGCAGTTGGACCACAGTGGGTTCTGGGAGGGTGAGTGTGGTGGAACAGAGGTGAATCCCTCTAGTTGTACCTCTTCACAAATCATATGCCAGTATGGCAGAGCAAGGTTCCTCTACGATGACACCCTCAGTGGAGACCAAGAAGAATGTTGGGGACATCCAAAAGGGAGACCCACAAAAGGGTGGCAAGGGACACTACAGGGGAAGGAAACAGCTTCTGGTATGGGACTCAGTTGTTAGGGGGTAGAACTGGTAAAGGGAAGGGAGAGGGAAGTAAAGATGCCTGCCTGGTGCCATGGCTTGGAGGGACAGGAAGTGAATCCTCAGAATTGCAGAAGCAGGAGCACAAGACAGGGAACTAGATATCATTGTCCACCTTAGGACAAATGACCTAGCTAGGCATGAGATCAGGGCAGTGCAGGATGAATTTGTGGAGTTGGGGAGGGGCCTCAGACAGGTAGCAAGCATGTTAACCTTCTCAGAGGTGCTGCCAGTCTATGGCAGGGGTGATGCTAGGGTACTGCACACCATGCAGTTTAATGAATGGTTGCAAAACTGGTGCAGAGCACAGGGCTTTGGCTTCATTGGGGACTGGGGGTCCACCTGGAGAGATGAAGGTCTGTACTGGCATGATGGTCTGCATCTGTCCATGAAGGGAACCAACCTCCTTGGTGGTAGGTTTAAATGCTTCCTTGGCAAGCTTTTAAGCTAGCCAAGGGGGGGGAGATGCTGATAGGAAGCAGGAAATGTCAAGCCTCCCCCCACAAAACATGGCAGGTAGTAAGGTAAACACTGAGGTACAGAGGTTGACAGAGGGCTGGACAGGGGTAAATGGAGAAATAGACAAAGGATATAAGAGCAGGGATGGGGGAAAAAGGATAAAGCCAACATTATATGGAGAGCAATGAGTATCAATGCCCATAGTCTGGGAAACAAGCTTCCTGAGCTAATAGCCCTGATGGAAGCGGAACACTTGGATATTGTGGCAGTCACGGAAACATGGTACATGGAGAACCATGACTGGGATGTCAACCTACCAGGGTACACAATCCACAGAAGGGACAGGGAGGGTAAAAGAGGAGGTGGAGTAGCTCTCTACATAAGGGAAGGGATCAAAGCTACAGAACTAAAAAGTAAAGGGGGAGGACAAGAGGCACTGTGGGTTACCTTGGAGACAGGAAATGGCATCACAATCCACACAGAGGTTGTATACAGACCCCCATTTCAAGGGGAGGAAATGGACAAGAAAATGATAGAGGATATTCTCAAAATGGCTGAAAAAGGGGAGATACTGTTGATCGGGGACCTGAATATGCCAGATATTAACTGGACAACATGTACCGCAGCCACATCCAAGAGCAGGGTCGTTCTCGATGCCCTACAGGGGGCATGGCTTAGACAGCTAGTGTTGAAACCCACTTGGAAGGGAGCAATATTAGACCTGGTACTCTCAAATGGAGAGAGGATCACAGATTTAGAAGTTGGTAGCCATCTGGGAGCAAGTGACCACCACACAGTGTGGTTCACAATAAGCACAACCATGGAGACAAGCCATACAAAAACAAGGATATTGGACTTTAAAAGGGCTAACTTTATAAAATGGGTGAGTGCCTAAGGAATGCACTAACAAATGGGCAGGAAGGAGGGGTGGAAGAACAATGGAGAAAAATAAACTGCCATCATGGAGGCAGCAAGCCTTTTGTGTGAAACAAATAAAGAAAACAAAACGGAGTAAAAAACACTATGGTTCTCAAAAGAGGTGGCAGGGAAGGTTAAGGAGAAAAAGGCTGCATTCAAAAAGTATAAGGAATCACAGAAGGAGCACAATAGGGAACTGTATCAATTAAAGCAGAAAGAAGTGGGGAAGGCAGTCAGAACAGCAAAGGCCCAAACTGAGGAAAAGATAGTCAAGTCAGTTAAGAAGGGGGATAAAACCTTTTATAGGTACATTAGGGAGCATAGAAAGGTTAAGGGGGGAATAGTGAAGATTAATAAAGGAGAGGGGAGGTGGGGAGAGGGAGACAGTGAAAAGGCAGAGATACTACAGTAAATGAATACTTTTGCTCAGTATTCACAAAAGAAGAAGAGGAGAAGTTACCTAAACCAAACAATAGAAGCACTCTGGGTAGGGGGGTTGACACCAGTCCATTTAAGAAGAAAGAGTCCTGAAAGAACTCCTAAAACTCAAGGTGGACAAAGCAATGGGGCCTGATGGGATTCATCCCAGAATTGTAAAAGAACTAAGGGGGGACCTAGTAACACCACTGACCACACTTTTTAACAAAATCATGGGAGGATGGGGTGGTACCTGAGGATTGGAGAAGGGCAGATAATAATAATAGTTTTATTTATAAAGCACCTTTCAGAATGTCAAGGTGCTGAACAATTTCAAACAATCCAAAACTCTAAATAAAAATCATAAAACATCCATAAAATCAGCATATCATCCAAATATCATATAAATAATAAAATCAAAAAATTAATACAATAACTTAATTATCTAAAAAGGCCATACTCCATAAATATGTTTTTAAGTCTTTCTTAAATAACTCCATGGAGGTGCACTGCCGTAACCGGCATGGTAGAGAGAGTTCCAAAGAGTGGGTGCAGCATGCGAAAATGCTCTGCTGCCAGAAGATTTTAAACTCACTCTTGGGATCTCTAACAACCCCATGTCGGCTGAGCGGAGTGATCGGTCAGGGCAGTAAGGAACCAGAAGGTCTTTCAGATAGGCTGGACCCTGGTCGTGAAGGGCTTTAAAAGTCAATAAAATGACTTTAAAGGTGATCCGCCACCGCATAGGAAGCCAGTGCAGTTCGCGCAGCATGGGAGTAATATGACAGGACCTACTTGTCCCAGTCAATACCCGGGCTGCAGCATTCTGCACCAGCTGTAGGCGATGGATTTCAACCCCAGAAAGCCCAAAGTAAAGGGCGTTGCAATAGTCCAGATGTGAAGAAATAAAAACATGGACCAAGGTATGCAGGGAGTCGGATGGAACAAGGTGCCTAACCCTGGCAATGTTCCTAAGGTGATAAAAGGAAGTCTTGACAACAGCTGACACCTGAGATTTGAGAGTCAGCCTGTCATCAAGAATAAACCCAAGGTTACACACCCGTTCAGAGGACGGAAGAGATACACCACCGAGAAAAATTCCAGATGGTGCACCAATACACGGCCTCTCAATCCGACCACCTGGGTCAACTACCAGAACCTCTGTTTTCTCCGAGTTCAACTTTAGCCAACTAGAATCCATACAGTCTTGGATCTCCCCCAGACAGTTATTAAACACCGAGAGAGCTCCATCCTGGTCGGGTGCGAAAGACAGATAGAGCTGGGTGTCATCTGCATAACAGTGAAACCTCAGCCCATATCATCTTATGATACCTCCGAGGGGTAGCATATACACTGCAAACAACATGGGTGATAGCACAGATCCCTGAGGCACTCCACACAATAAAGAAATTGGGTCAGAGGAAAAAATCCCTGACACAACTCTTTGTGATATGATTCCCCTTCACAAAAGTGGGAGCAAGGCAGAAGCAGGAAACTACAGACCTGTTAGTTTGACCTCAGTGGTAGGGAAAATGATGGAATCACTTCTGAAAGAAAGAATTGTTAAGTACCTAGAGGTCAGCAGGGCACAGGACCCAAAGCAGCATGGATTCACAGCGGGAAGGTCATGTCTGACAAATCTAATTGATTTCTTTGACCGGGTGACCAAAATAATAGACCAGGGAGGGGCTGTGGATATGGCCTACCTAAACTTTAGCAAGGCATTTGACACAGTACCACACAAAAGATTAATAATCAAGTTAGCTAGCCTGGGAGTGGGTCCCAGGGTGGTAGCGTGGGTAGCAAACTGGCTGCACAACAGGACACAGAAGGTAATAGTGAATGGAACTCATTCCAAAGAAAGGGGAGTTACTAGTGGAGTACCTCAGAGCTCAGTACTGGGTCCAGTCCTCTTTAACATCTTTATAGGTGACATTGCAGAGGGTCTGGAAGGAAAGGTATGCCTCTTTGCAGATGACACAAAGATATGTAACAGAGTTGATACACAAGGTGGGGGTAGAAAGAATGAGAAGGGACTTGACAAAGTTGGAGGAATGGTCAGATGTATGGCAGCTTAGATTCAATGCAAAGAAGTACAAAGTAATGCACCTGGGAAACAAAAACCCAGGAGAAGAGTACACAATGGTAGGGGAGGTACTAACAACAACAGTAATGGAAAGGAACCGGGGGGTAATCATATCAGATGACCTAAAGGTGGGTAAGCAATGTGAAAAGTCAGTAAGGAGAGCTGGGGGGATTCTGGGATGCATAGGGAGGGGCATCACAAGTAGAAAAAGGGAAGTGGTTATCCCTCTGTAGAGACAGTTGGTGAGACCCCATCTGGAGTACTGCGTACAGTTTTGGAGACCCCATCTACGCAAGGACATAGACAGAATGGAAGCGGTCCAGAGGAGGGCAACTAAAATGGTGCAGGGTCTGCATCAGAAACCATATGAAGAGAGAGACTGAGAGAGCTTAATATGTATACCCTTGATGAAAGGAGGGACAGGAGGGACATAATAGAAACTTTCAAGTACCTCAAGGGAATAAACAAAGTCCAGGAAGGTAGCATCTTTCAGAAAAAGAGATGTGCAAGAACAAGGGGTACAATTTAAAGATAGAGGGGGGGATGACTCAGGGGTAATGTGAGGAAATTCTTTTTCACGGAGAGAGTGGTGGACGCATGGAACCGCCTTCCTGGGGAGGTTGTGGGGTCTAAAACAGTGGGGAAATTCAAACATACATGGGACAGACATAAGGCAATTATAGTGGGGGGGTTGCAGGAAGTAGGCTGTTGGTTAACTAGAACCTGCAGCTTATCCAAAAGGTAGGGGAAATGGGCAGACTGGGTGGGCCAAGTGGTCCTTATCTGCCATCAAAGTCTATGTTTCTATGGATAGGATCCCTCTTTAGGGGAAAGTATCCTCACAATATTGAAAAATAACTTACAGCTGGAGTAACAATTGCTATGACTATCCTAAGGCTCCATTGCAGAAAAGCAATACATACAGAGGTACTGCCATCTAATTCCAACAATGACTATTGCTATGGCTAAAAGTGTGATGAAACTGCTAGCAGAAATTGAGGAAGCAGGGGTAAATGGGGACAAAACAAATGGGAAGGGCTTTGACTAATAATCTGGAATGCAGAAACAGTGTGGAAATTGTGAAAGGCAAGGCAAGACAATTTTATTTATAGGGCACCCAATCCCTGAGGCTCTGGGCACCGAACATAAATAAGGACATACAGCAGTACATGAAAACATAATAAAACCTCATTAAAGCCATATCAAGATTAAAATTCAGTAAAATAGAGGTTTCCAAAAGTCAATCTTCAGGGGACTGGCCAAAACTAAAGAAGGTGTCAGCAGTCAAAGGCCAGGCTGAAGAGGTGGGCCTTTAGCCTTCCCTTAAATACCTCAATCAAGGAAACCTCCCGGATTGCAGGTGGAAGTGAGTTCCATGGGGTCAGCCCAGAGACACTAAAAGCATGATCTCCTGAGGTCTTGAGCTGAACCCTGGGAATGTCCAGGAGGCCCCGTGGGGAGGAGCGGAGGGAGCAAGCAGAGGACACCAGTGTCAGGAGCTCAGTCAGGTAACCAGGACCCAGCCCATATAGGGTGTTAAAGGTGAGAAGACCCTCCTTGAAATTCATGGGTGACCATGAAAATGGTTTGCAGGGCCCTACAGAAAGGCACTGTGGCCTTCACAAGATTGGATTCATCCTACTTCGATGCCCCATCTCCAGGATTGCCACTTGGTAAAACCCGGTGGTAATAGGGAGAACATCACTATAATCAAGTTCAATGGACTGATGGGTACAGGATAACTTGGGGGACACCTATACAGAAAGTTGCACCAGTAGAGTATTAGGCTAGGGAGTGGTAATCACTGGAGTGCCATGGTGTTTGGCATTGAATGGCTGGGTGAGTGATGGGGGAACACAGGATTATCAGAACTGTTGTCCACTGGGCCAAGGACTGAAAGAACTACAACAGTTTGAAGGGGAGGATTAGAAAGGGAGAAAACTTCTGGGCAGGCCACCCAGTCATTGTCATCTTGCAGCATGGCATTGCACCATATCACCGATGAAACACAGTGCTGCACCCTGGTTGCAGTTTGCATTGTGACCTAGTCATATGAGGAACTATAATTGTAAATGGTGCCACATGACATTTATTTCTGTTTGCTGTCAGAGAAGTTGACAGTGGCCTTGCACAGAATTTGCTTTTCCTTATACTTTGCGTTTTGAGTAAAGCAATGAGGATCAGTTTGATTTCTGCTCTATAATAAATTTTGTTAGCTACTTCTTTTTTTCTGGTTTGTTAAAATTCATAAAAGAGGACTGTCACAGGAAAAATGATATAACCCATAAATGATCTCCAAATGACTTGAAATTGATGTTACATACCAAAACAAAATGTTGTCCATTGGGGTTTAAGCCACTGGTTGATTTTAAACCTTAGGTAGTCTAAAACAAAGATATAAGTGGCTGCAAAAGTGTTTCAATAAGCAGAAAAAGTTCACATATCAGCAGGGTGGAGGGGAAAATACCCCAGTGCTTCACATCTTAGAACGTGACTCTTTGTTATTTTTTTTTAGATCCATATCTTGCATCACACTGGGCTGCCTAACCTGATTCTCCTCTGCATTAATCCTGCATGAAGAAAGCTAAAGGTATCAGTGGTTATATATCTTTCTCCAACAGTATGGAAATAAATTGTAAATAATTACATTAACACATCTCTTAGGGTTGAAGAATCACAAAATTTGGAAATGAGTTGTTAACAGTTTTCAACTCTTCAGCCCAAGCCCCACCTTCATGACCCAAGTCCAAGCTACAGGTCCAGCCTGAGGCCATGGCCCATAGGTGTCATATTTGATGTTGGGCCATACAATAAATACCAGAGTTATGGCCAGTAGAGATACAGCAAATGTAAAAGTCACAGGCAAAGTGAATGCAAAGTAGTCACTTCACGTTTTCATAACGCTACGCGAAGTGACCATTGAAAAGTGCTCACTTCTTTATGACTTCGTTGTTATTCCACCTTAATGCAAGTAAGGCAGAATGACAACAATGTGGGCACTTTAGGCAGCCCCCACACACCTCACATGGCTTACAGTACTGTAAGTCACATGCTTTTAGCCAGGCAGGAAGGAAGTGAATCATACAAGCAGATACTGTACTTTCACTTTCTCCTTTGCAGAGGTAGAAGGAGGAAGCATTTTGTGTAGGAGAGGAGAGTTCGTTGTTAGTTTCTTTCTTGAGCAAATTTCAGAAAACCCAAAAGCTTTTTTAAAAGCTAATTCTTTAGTTTTTTGTACAGTTTTGTCAGTTCTTTTTGGTGACTGATTTCTTTGTTTTATAAGTTTTGTTTTGTGTGTGTGTGTGTGTGGACTGTGATTGTGTGTGGTCACTCATCGCATTATGCGTTGGAGAGGGAAAGAGTGTTTTGTGAGATGGACATGGGACAGTCTGTGACCCATGGCCAGAGGGGAGTGCACATGCGTGGGTTGCACCCGGGCGTCGTTGGACTGCTCCAGACTGTTTGGTCCTACCTCCCCCTCTCCAGAAGCAGCAGCACCAACAGTGCCACCACCACATCCACCAAGTCTGCCACCACCACCACCACCAACATCACCACCAGTAGCAGCTGCAGGAGCTCCAGCAGCACCACCTCTACAGCAGCAGGTGGAGCCCCCAGTGCATGACAGTGCTGCCGGCACTACATCTGCCTCTCCTGTGCCTGGTCTCCCCCCTGCAGCTCCACAGTTTGGCAGTTTTTCAACTGTGTTGAGGGGGACAGCAGCGTTGTTGTGTGTCTGCTTTGTGGTGTGCAGGTGCACCATGGCCACCAGGGGACACATCTGGGGACTGGGGGCCAGCATACACATATGCTGAACCACCACAAGGTGGAGTGGCAGGCTGCCACCAAATGGGCCAGGCCTCCACCTGCTGGCCCTTCTGTGGCAGTGGCAGAGGGTGCTGCTGTTGTGCATCACCACAGCAGGAGGAGGGTCACAGCAGCAGCTGCTTCACCAGTACCCTCACCACCACCACCACTACCTGGTTTCCCCCCGCACCAGTGGATCCCACCACAATGCCTGCAATGCAGGCAGACATAGCACTTTTGTGGGCTATGGTGGAGGAAAGTAATGAGAGGGTGGGTGCTGTCCAGCAGCAAGTGCAGCAGATCAAACAACACCAGCTACAGATTGTGTCGATGATCCATCTGCTGCTAGAACATCATGGGATCCCCTATTAGCTTTTTTTTCTGCACAACTCCTCCCCCACTGCTGTAGTGTTTTGTCTTTCATTTATGTTTAATAACAGACAGAGGGAAGGCCACACAGTATTAGTTTAAAGGGAAGCAGTCAGCAACAGGAAGTCCCACCCCCTGCAAGGCTTACCCTCCGGTTAAGCCTTTTAAGTATATTGCAGTGTTTTTCTCACACCGCAACATACTTTATTTTAATAAAGAAAAGTCAGCTACCCAGAAGTATGGCAGATGCTATGGGGGCTCCATTATGTGTAAAGGTGCAATGGCGATGCACCATGTGCTTCAATACAAAAGTATTGAAGCGCATGGTGCATCTCTGCCGCACCTTTTCTTTACACACAATGGAGCCCCCATAGCGTCCACCATCCTTCAAGGTCCCTGACTTTTCTTTACTAAAATAAAGTATGTTACAGCACGAGAAAAATGCTGCAACATACTTAAAAGGCTTAACCAGAGGGTAAGCCTTGCAGGGGGCAGGAGCACCTGTTGCTGACTGCTTCCCTTTAAATATATACATACACATACAGTTATACATGCTCCTTATTGCCCTGTTATTATAATCCAGTGCCTCAGTAATGTTTACTTTCTGTTGTGGAGTGGTTGTGGAAAAGCTGGTGTGAGCAGTGCAAGCATGATGTGCTAAATTGCATGTGTGCAGTCAGTGTAGTTTCCTGTGTGTGTGTGTGTGTGTGTGTGTGACATCAGATGTTGTGCAGCTTCTTGTAAACATATATTGCTGACTTGTTGCAGTGTTTATGGTATAAAGAATAGCGAGCAGAATAACGTGTATTTTATTGTCACCATCATCAGCGGACTAAGTGATACGATACTTTTTCAGAGGTGTCTGGCCAGAGTGCACCTTAGTCATATACTGCACACATGAATTTTTAGGAGAGCATGTGTTTTTTGTGCTATGATCTCCGCGTAGCCATGCGCGCACTGTGAGTGACTGAGGTGCACAGTGACCTGATACCTCTGAAAAAATATCATATCACTTACTCCGCTGGTGCTGATGATACAAATAAAATATATGTCATATATTCTTTTTTATCTTTTACTTGAAGTACTGCAACAAATCACACCATATATATGTTTGCACGAAGCTGGACAATGTCTGCACACACAGGAAAGAACACTGATGGCATGCATGCAGTTTAGCACAATATATTTGCACTGCTTAGTCATGCTTTTTACAAAACACTTCAAATCACAAGTCCTGATACAAAGTAAACATTACTGAGGCTCCAGAAATATTTCTTTTTTGAAATAGACATTAAAGAGATTCACCAAGTTACAGTATCGCACCCGATATATGGTTGCCTTACCTCCATGGGAATCTTTCTTGCTCCACATGTCCTTACATAGTGCAATACTTTTCTGGCAAAAACGCTCATAATTCTGGTAAACTGGGTCCCAGAGGACTTCCCGTTCTGAAGAGTCGCCCAAGTTCTGCCCCCCACACTCAGCAACATTATGACATGATGCCAGGGAGAGCGCGGGGGCGCGCTCCATTATAGTGAATGGCCAGCAGCTTTCTGAATGTTTCTTTATGTTATAATGGTCAGTTTGTGGTGAAACATGGGCACGTTTCCACTAACAAGGCTCTTGTTAGTCTACAAGTAATGCATAGCAAATTGAAAACTTCAGTAATATACCACATATTTTAAACAACCTGAAATTATGAACTGCTGCACCAGATCCACACAACAGACAATCAGCAAAAAAATTCCAAAAATTACTGTCAATATTACTGTGTGTACATTAACACATTAAGTTATACAACAAAAATATAACCAAAAAACAAAGAACTCTCTATTTCTCCAACTTAAATCTACCTACACCAGAGATACTCCCCTTCCCAAAGCACAATTTCACTGTCTCTTACTACACAGACTCAATGTTGTACATTAACATTCAAAGTGCACACACAAACAGTAAACACTCGATGATATGAGCACATGAGGGTTTTCTACAATTGATGAACTAAAGTTTGAGCAAAGAAAATTACTTAAAAAGGCATTTTTCAGTTTTTAGAAGGTTTATATCACAGAAAGCTCTCAGAGCAGACTGTCTTCTACAGCTTCCTACACACACTACTCTGAACTGAGGTTGTACAGAACAATATAGCACCCACGTGACCTGAAATCCCATGAATCACTGCAAAAGTCATCTTTGGAGTTTAAAAACAAGGGAAGTACATTGTTCTCAATGCACTTCACCTTTAAAATTGGTGGAGTAGTGGTCTGGGAAGATGGAGTAATGTGAAGTCATTGTTTTCAATGGACTTCGTGTTACCCATCATAATATGAATTACTCAGTTTCGAGGTTGCAGAGTACTCTGCGAATTCACCTTCACTCCGCAAATCACTTCACAGAGTGAATTAAGCCCACTTCACCCACCACTAATGGCCAGACTGGAACATTTCTTTTGAAAAGTGCTCATTTGGGGCAGACTGTGTAGCCTCTGACCAACCAAACCTCAGCAGGCATAGCCTTTTAATTCACTGGTTCAGCTGGCAACTTATCTGTGTGAAGGAATGGTTATGCAATGAACCCTTGGGATTTATACCTTTCTATGAGATGTGGTTCACATGATCAATGAGCAACTTATTATATGAAGAAATGGTTATGCAATATAGATTGAATGCTTCTACAGGAAGACTTTATGGTTTTCTTTCTCTGTCCTATCACAAGAGGAGACTACCAACATTTTGAGGTACACTTGAGCTCAGTCATGCATCAAATGATCCCATCTGGAGGAGGGTTTGTTCCCTAGAGGTACAGTAGCACCCTATAGATGATGGGTACCTTGCAGAGCACAGTATTAATGCACAAAAAGTCAAAGGCGTAGAAAGCAGTGACATAATTGTAATGTTTTTTCCTTAATAAGAGAGGGAATAGAACTAATGATGGGTGTATTAGGCTGATGTAAATACTATCCAGGCCCCAACTCATGGTGACTAGTATTTCATTACCTATGGCACAGAAGAAAATAATCCTTTATTTACAGGTAACCTCTGCAAAGCCAGGGACTAAGGTTGCCATCACTCCAGGCTTAGTATCTATTATTTAGAATTCCTCAAAAAACAAACAAACAAAAAAATACTGTGACCACTCAGCAGAGCTGGAATAAGAAAATTAAATAACAGCTTGATTAATGATTGAAATTTGAAAGTAAACAAGCTTTTAAAACTGTTAAGTAATCTGTAATAAGGAGCTACTAGAAATTGCATTGTATCCCTCAAATAGGACAGTCACCCTTGAATGTATCCCAGAGTTTGTTGCTTTGACTAAAGAAGCCCCAAAAATGGTGAGGAACCCTCCCTTGAAGGGTGAAGGGCCTAGACCTGACTGCATAACAAACATGGATCCCACTAAGGAAAGGCAATAGCTGCTGTACTGGAGAGATAGCTTGCCTTTTGCCCACAAGGATGCCTAATCTACAACAGGTGCCACAGAGGTTGGTCAGCATGACTAAAGAATCCTCCAACCTGATAAGAGCTGCAACCCTGGTGAACAAGGGACTCATTTCTGCCAAAGGAAAAGGAGATAGATCAAGACCATGCATGACTACTGGCAGGCAGGTTGAAGAATTTAATATCAAGCACTGAGTGAGACTGTAAATGACTCCATAGCTCTAGGACAGGTTGGCTACAACTTAAGCTACAAGTCAACTTTGGGCAAGAACTTGGGCTGCAGGACAATTTGAGTTACAACTCAGACTACATAACAATGATACCTTTAACCACAGTTAGGCCATATAGAAGCTAGGCCCTACTTCAAGTCAGGCCCTAAGCTAAGTATAGAAGGAGTATGGGAGATGCACCTAGATTCAGTACCTGCAGAACATGAAAGTGGGTATACCAAGCAGGGAATCCCATATGAAAGTTGGTATCTAACTCTGGCTGTCAGGAGTGAGTAGCCCAAGTTATGATATTCAAGGGTGCTTTGAGCCCTGGACATGACACAGCATATTAAAGAATCTAGTCCGGAACTTATTCAGAGCACAGACTGAGAAGCAATCCACTCCTGAATTCACAATAGTCTGAACTGTGTTTTTGCCAAATGCAGCTTAGCTTCTGCAGGTCAGTAGCTTAACAGGAAATACACTGAACCAAGCTAAACAGCAGCACAGAGGAGCTGAATATGGGAAAAGCAGTGCAAGCAAGCACAAGTGAATTCACAGGACACTTGATTGACCAGTGAAGCCAGAAAGGCCACACATGAAGACACAATATGTAGCAACACATCTTGTTACAAAGTTTAGTTAAAAAACTAGAGAATGACATGAGAGGAGACAATTAGGGACTCACATTTCCTGAAGAAGTGAAGAGTGAAACAGAATGAATCTCAAAATATATAAATGATATACAGTAACATGAATGCAGAAAAGCAAGAAAAGCCACAGGTCAAGCAGCAACCAGGCAGAGCAAGAAAATGTGTGTCTGAGGGAAGCTAGAACATGCTCTTTAACTATTGCTTGGAGGGGTTGGGGCACATAGACTGCCGGCCTGCAGAACCATAAAAACAGCCTTTTTAAACATTGAGCTATGGTCATGACAAGTGACCATAGCTGCTTTTCTTATTTGTGGATAAAATTAAAGCCTCATTGTTGCTCATTGCTAAAAACATTCATAGTGTTAGACTTCTGCATATGTACTTTTTTGACAGATTAAATGATAGTTTTGACGTTTTACCTTGTGTCAAAGGAGGACAACTCTTTCCAGTGATATACAGAATTAACAGTAAAATAATTTTGCCTTAAAGATGCATAGTGGCGGGGAGGAATTTTCCTGTTATCAACATTCGTCAGAAGCCTTGTACTTTCTTAAACAACATGGCTATGCCTTGCGTAACTTAAGTTATTTTTTTTTTCAGTAAGACTAAGTTAAAGTGCTCTGCACTGTTTCCTTCATTTATCTATTCTGCCATGTCATTTCCTCCGTTATTCATTTTCATGACCCCACACAATGAGCACATCCAGTACAAGCAGCTTCCTAATTAATCAGACCTTAGCTTCTATGTGCCAACTGCATGTCTGGAGAAAGCATGTGGGAGGTACACTTACCATACAATAAACCACATAATAATAAAGGACATTCTTATACATAACAGAGATTAATTATTCACAATCTCCTTCCTGGGTCTTCCTGTAAAATTTTCTGCATGTCACTTTAACACAACTGTTCTTGTTTCATCTTTAGCAGAAGATGATGGATTACATCCTGCATTCCCAGAAAATGTCACCAAAGAGCTAGGGCCCTAGAGCTAACTAATACAATGCAGTGCATCAGACCTACAAAGCATTCACCCTTGTATCCAGTTCATATTATTCAGTCTTTGCTTCTGTATGTAACAGAGTGTTTAGGAATGCTACATTGTAGACTTAAGATCAGCATATTGCATAACTGGCAAGACAAAGGCTGTACTGAACTTCAAGTCACTGATAATACAATCCTGACTAAGAAGAAATGTAAATAATTCTTTGCCTGGAGTACATGATTTCAGTCCATGACAGATTGGCTATAACACAGTCTAATACAGTCTCAAGAGGTAAACGATCAGGGTGTTAACAGCACTACTTGGGTCCCATAGAAACTGAAACATTTACAGTATTTGCTTTGTTCTTGGTACCAGGCAAAACATGTGTGCTTAACTGTAAGGATGGGCAAAATTAGAAAATTCAGCTTTTTTGGAATTTTTGTGAAATTCTGCAGAATTTCATAAAATTTCATGCAATTTTTTTTATCAAAACATTGACATCCTTTTAGCTAGATTAAGCATCTGCATTCCAATGAGTGTTGTTATCCCTTTATGCATCCTTGCTCCAACTGGGGGTTAACTTGTGCTGCCTAGCTCTACTGGTCTTCACTTGGTTATCCCATGTATCAAATTCATGACACCGATGAACTCCTGCAGAAGCTGCTTCTATGTCCTTTAATTTGAATCCCCTGACTGCCTGTCCATTGATATGACCAGTACCCTGTCCTTTTGACACACCTACAGCCCACTTTGAGTATGCAGTTATTCCTTGCCACAAAGTGTTTTCTAGGGGCCTAGAAAAAGAAGACCTACTTATTTCAGCAGATTCCTAGCAAGAGTTAGCTTGTGTAATAGCCTGCTGTCATTCATCAAAAGGCCACAGGGCCACAAGGACCTTGGAGAAATCCCTCCAGACATCATTACCCTTGGGAACATTCCAAATTCTATAAACCACCTACTGATGTCCTAGAACTTGTTTTTCATACCCAATACAGACAGCAGTCAGCTCCGTCTTCTAGCTGCAATGCTTGCCTCTGCATGGCACTCATTTGGCTTTTACTGCAGACCAGCAAATTGCCATTCCTAGACTGGTATTGTGGCCCTGCAATGCCCCTCCAGTTCTCCTGTTACGTCTACTATGGAGACCCACTATTAATGTTTCTTTATTACCACTCTACAGAGCCTTTTCCTTCCTACTCCATGGCAGATTGGATGTATAGCTTGGCAAAAGTTATGAATATAGCTCCCACAACATTATCAAAAAATTCCACAATTTCCCAAAAACTCATGAACTTTGACTTTAAGTTCTGATGTTATTTTGCACATTTTGGCTGTTTATAACTTGGCCATCCTTACGGAAAGAGATTAGAATGTTACACACAAAGCTTTCTGTTTAGGGTCCATGAATGTGCTAAATTTAGTGCCATTATGTTTTCTAGTTTTAATGTTACAGGGGCTTAAAAGTTTACAGTTTAAGCACTTCAAAAATGTAATTAAAAATGTATGAATGTTTAACTACTTCTAAAATTAATTTTCTTTAATACTAGGGATCTGAAACATAGCACACTTATCTCTACTGTAGTAGGAATGTGACATACCAGATTAGATAAAATATGGATGGAAATAACTTAAAATTGAATTGCAACAACATTACAATTATGTGAAGTCACTATTGACATTTTACAAATTTTCATGGAAGCATAATTATAACTGTGCCAGAATACCACTGGCAGATGTTGAATTCTTCCAACCACTAAAACAAGATTTTGTTATGTTTTTCCTAAGGAAAGCAGTGATAATGACACCTACAATTAAAATGTTCCCACACGTGTGTCAGAAAGCTTGGCAAACACCTCAAGAGCCTACTGCAGTGAACAAAAAATGTTTGGTTGTATTAAGAATTGTAGCATCATTAGGTTTCAGTTCTTGCCAAGTCAGGCAAGGAAGGAAGTACAGTAGTGCTCAGACAGGATTCCCAGTTGGGGTAAGGAGCAATAAAAGAGGCACTCCAGCCACCAGCAAAACAAAATTGAATTGGCATCAGTAGATAGAATCCAAATAAAGAACATTTGAAAATGTAATATCCTTCAAGACATTTATAACTAAGGATGTTTGCATGAAGGCAGGATCTTTATGCTTGCAAGCTCAACTACTCCTAATGTTTCATTCCTTAAATAATGTACTGCTCAAAATATCAGAATCTGTTGCTAAAGAAATGACAGATGTCACACAACTAGGAGATTATGAATTCGGCTATGGAGTAGCCAGCAGCAGTGGATGGACTCAAAGAGACAAGTATATTATTTTGATGAAAGTGCTCACAGTAACAAAGATTAGAATGGCCTGACATTCTGATTTTATTGTGATGTTTGAAGGAGCTGATGCCAACTCATATTCTACAGTATTTCTGCTAGTAGCAAGAGCACCTCTTGAAAGGCTGAGGTCCAAGTGTCCCCACATACTCTAATTGAGCATACAGACTGACAGGGCTCTACTGTAGGATAGGCTGCAGTGATACCAGAACTCATCTGTATTGTTGGGTGTTGCTATTAGGGCTGTACAGAGCCACTCCATAGAACTTCTGATAACTTGCAATCCTTAGCACTCATGATTTGTTATTTAATGACTTAAAAATGCTTTGAAATGACTGTACAGTCACAGCCAAAGACATGGTCAGATATTTCCTGACATTTCTGTGATATTTCTAGAGAAATCTCCTGCTTTCTGCATTTACACAGTTGGGGCAGCAGAGAGAAACTCTTTAGAAATGTTGCGAAATATCTGACATTGTCTGTGGCTACAACTGTATGGACCATGTAACAGCTTGGTTCCAGATGCATCCTTTGGGATGGTGAATGGGGCACATTACAATGCAGAGATAAAATCAATAAAATAAAGGCATATAGCATCTAAATTTTAAATGCTGCAGGTACTGTAGGCTAGAGTTCATAAGCGGGTCTCTACGGGCCTCAAAAATTCAGATAGTATGGGTCAGATGCAAAATGATTGCCCACTATCTGAACCCCCCACAAAAGTTACTTGGGGAAACTTCAAAGACTTATAAGATTTGAATTCCATTACTATGGAAAGGATTTCCTCTTTACCATACAGTCAGCTGAATTCACTCTGCTTCTCATAGAAATAGGATCTGAATCATGCATTCAGAGAAATCATTGTTACAAAAATATATATAGAATGTCTAATTTGGATAATTTAGGTGGTTAGTAACAGCCATGGGCTTCTATGGTCACTGTAAGAGCTAATAGCAGTTATGAAGACTCAGAATATTTTTGGGGAAATAACTTTCATTTTATAGCATGACAAGAAGCATGACAACAATATTCAAAGGATTTCCTGTCTGGAGGAGTGCAACAAAGATGATTAAAGGTCAATAAGAAAGGCCATACGAGAAGAGGCTGGAAGCCCTTAGCATGTTCTCTGTGGGGGACATGACTGAGACCTTTAAGTATTTGAAAGGCATAAACACAGTTGACAAAGAGTGCCTCATCAGGGTCAGTGGAAACAAAAACATGAGGGAGCATTGCCTTAAGTTGAAGCGGGGAGGTTTAAGAGGAATTCCAGAAGGTACGTCTTCATGGAGAGTGTGGTGGCTAGATGGAATGAGCTCCCACAGGAAGTGGTATCGCTTGAAACAGTGAATGACTTCAAAGAGGGATGGGATAGGGTAACAGGAAAAGACAGGGCCAAAAGGGTACTAGCCAGAAATGAGGGGGTATCAGTTTTTTTGGGTGGGGGGGGGCAGAGTCCTTAGCTGCCACTGGGGACTCTGCAATATAAGCAGATTTCATAGAATGCAAGACCTTATTTTGCTAGCACCTTTCACATATTAATATAACAATAAACACGAATGCTCACTGCATTTCAAATGCTTTATTGAAAGCCTTTTGATGCAATGGGCAGACCTGCAGACAAATCACATACCATGCTCAGGAAGTGACAAATTTATCAAAGCAACTAAGATTTCTGCTTTATATAGTTCCCCACCAAATAAGTGTGAATTTGCAGGACATTTGTTCCATCCTGCAGTCAAACTTTATAAATGAATCATTTTAAACCTCACGGAATGTTCTGTGTGAAGAACCACATAATTCCTACAGCTCCCTATTTCACTTTATAACTTGGGTCAAGGGTTGTGTGGTAATTTGTGTAATATGATTGACTGACAAGACCATGGCAGGTACATGATAATCTCCAATGATCACACTCTTGATCTTATTAGCTTCAGCACATCACTTGAATCCCTACATACTCTCCTTAAGAATGCTAAAAATGAATTTGGTAGCCATGTTTTTATTCAAAGGCTATGACTGTAGTTCAATGGAAGCGAGCAACCAGCCACACCCCCTCCCTGAGCAATTTAAGTCAGCTTCCCTGCAGTCTCAGTCAGATGCATTGTTTCTTTGCTGCAGCTAGAGTCTCTGCTGTAGTCTACCCCCACCACATACTTTTTTCCCTATGTTTGTCTCCTGCTTCCTCAAGCTTTGGGGATTTCTGCTGCTTTGTACCTCCACTTTTCTAGGTCTGTATTTTGTTTCTTGTCTTCTGGCTGCAGTTTTTCTTTTTTTATCCTCTATTCTTGCTGCGCTTTACTCTCTGTTCCTTTGTTTGTCTCTGCTTTTGTTTTTTGGGGGGAGTTTCCCAGTTGTTAGCATCCTGCCTTTGTCATTGTATTTTGCTCTGTGCTTATTCAGGCTCTAGAGCTGGCTGTTATTGCTGTACCAATTGCAATCTCCTGCTTACCTATACTGTTTTTGCACCATTTTCAGTCTCCTGTTCATCTAAACTCCTTAATTGCTTACACCTGGCTTGTAGCCTGGCTACCACTTTTGGGTACAACGGTTTTGTTGTTCTTTTCAGCAGCAGACTGCTCCCTGGTTTGATTCCCCCTTGCTGTGCATTCCCTACCAATACTAATTGTTGTTTTTTATTGCTCCAGCATGCTATCTCTCATCATACTCAGTGCTACCAGTTGCAGTCACCTCATATAGCTGATGTACTAAGTGCTACCTGATGCTTTCCAACTGTGCAGTACTTTACCATATTTTGTGCTTTCAGTTGCTCTTCCCTCCTGCATCTCTCACTGTTCTTCGTCTAACAGTTGTACTCGGTGCAGTCAGAAGATGTGGCCATGATCGCTTATTTTATTTTTTATGCAGTCAAAAGATGCAGCCGTTATGTCAGGGACATGACCCTGTGCAACCATGCTTCATGAATCTGGAAGCGGAGATCCAGAGTTGTGCTAATAGACTGCATCGCTATAAGTGCTACTATTTTTTATTTCTGTTTCACTGCAGTGGGCTTCTTAGTGAGAAAGGAAGATTTTTCTTGTACAAAACCAGACATACAGCAGTCCGAGGACTTCGTAGGGGTGGGGTGGGGGCAAGAGTCACCACCTGAGTTGCTCACTTGCTAAATGACAGAAAAAATTGCATTTTTTAAGTTTGAATTTTGAACCTGGCCCAGGGATTTCAGTAGATAATCGGGCATTTGGCCCTGGGACCTGTTTTAGGTGGCCATTGTTGTCTCATAAATGCCCACCTAAACAAGTGTCTCAGCCAATTAGAATCCTCCAAGTGTTCAACCCATTATCTAAACTCTAATATTGGCACCCTCTATGTGTGCATTGTTATGTTATCATTTTATTTTTTCTAACAAGATATTGCAAATATTAGGGTAACACCAACACTGCATCGCATGCTCTTTTAAACCATAATTTTGACCCCAAACTCCTTTTTCTGTCTGCACCTGCCATTACCTGCCCCTTACTGGCTTTTTCAACCTCTCATTCTGCCTGATCCTAGTTTCTTGGAAGAAGACTATAGTTATTCCCCTTCATAGGGATGATGAACCTTCCGATCTGGGTAGCTAACACCTTATTTTCATTCCCTCTATCCTTGCTAAGCTCCAAGAATGCCATGTGTGTGTGTGTGTGTGTGTGTGTGTGTGTGTGTGTGTGCGTGTGTGTGTGGTCATTTGTTTGTTTTGTTTTTTTAGCAGAAGTAGTCCATGGGATTGGGGAAACACTTACTGGTATTTAAGTGGCACCCCACTCCCTCACACCCTCGTATGTCAATTACTCCCTGGTATTTAAGTGGCAACTCCCTCATATCATTATTTGTCAAATTCTCTCTGGTGCCTAAGTGGCATCCCTTTCCTCACCTCATCTTCTGCCAGATTCCTCAAGTGTCTAAGCTGCATCCCCTACACCCAGTCCTTCTACCTCTGTCCCACAATGGTGACCTCATCAATCCTCCATTCATCCTCTTGGCCAGCCACCATCTAACTGAAAGCCTCACAAACTGGTAGATTGCTGTAGCAGAGAATATCAATATAGCCATTTGTGAGATGTAGATGGTGGCCAGCTCAGGAAGTAAGTGGATGGTTGTACCAGCTGCCATCGTGGGACAGGGTGGGAGGGATTGGGTGTCATGGGGTGTCACTTACACACCAGGGAGAACTTGGAGAATTTGGGGTGAGTGAGGTTAGTGTCATTGAGACACATAGAAAAACTGAAAATGTAAGCAGAAAAATGTTCATAATCCATCCATTTTGTCAAGTGATCCTATCTTATTCCTTTTGACCTATTGGGGTCAAGATTATTTTTTACCATAGATGTGTATTTCTCCCTTATTCCAGATGCCACCCTATACTATCTGCTGCCACCCTCATTACCCCTCCTTTTTGCATTACCAGCTCTCTATATCTGTCCCACCTGTTTTTCAACCCGTTAATAGACCCTTACCACTTCAATGGGTTATCTGTTCCATATTTCCACTACCGTCTCAGTAAAGAACTTTCTTATAGCCCTTTTAAATCTCCTACCCACATGTCTCCACTCATGCCCTCTTGTCTCTGCACTTCCACTCCTGGTGAGCAAATCCTCATTACTCACTTTGTTAATCCAATGTGTGCATGTTTAGATTCACAAGTCATTCCTCATATGATCTGCCCTATTAGCCTTGTATCATCTTGGTGACTCCACACTGCACAGTCTCCAGCCTTGATCTGTCTTTCCTGCTGCGGGCACCAGAACAGGCACCAGAACTGGAACATTACTTCAGGTGGAGCCTCACTGGGACCTGTATAGGGGCACTGATTGTTTGGCTAACAAAGGGAGCACCATGTAAATGTTGGTGGTGTTCCTCTAGTGCCCCAGGCAAGAGAGAGCATTTATTACTCGGAACAGCAGTGCTATTGACAAGGGAAGCAGTGTCTGGTTGCTAGGCAATGGCATCAAGGCCATGTTGGGAGCAGTAGTTCTCAGGCAGTAGGAGAACTGGAGCATTCAAACAATAGCAACAGCACTTTATTCTTTGGTCACACCAAAAAGGAGGGACTGCTTTATTCTGTTTTAAGGAGCAGGAGAACAATTTCTATCTGCACAGTTTTAATTTTGGGCCAGTCATCACCTAACTTGGGGTCACATGACCAGGGGATACTTCCAGGTTTAGGAGGAATAAATCTTGCCTGTTTTGTGACTGGGGTGAGCATGAGCAGGCGAGGACATGGAGACCCAGCGGGGACAAAGGAATAGAGGCACAGATAAACTACTAAAACTCTTAGACAGTATTGGACTACAAATATTATCATAAGACCTGAGGGGCTAACTAAGACATAAGTAAAAGTACTGCCTGTGAAATCACTGCTATTAGTAAACATATATACAATTCTAACAAGTGGAATGATGGAGGAAAGATCTGTGAATGTATATCATGCAAAATGTTTATTAAGGGAGGTGATGCCCCTGATTTTGTATGTGATAAATGGTATGCTTATACAAATACTACAAGGGGAGACTGAGGAGTTAAGAAAGTGACTGAGTGTCCAGCAGGAGGTCAGTGAGTTAGAGAAATTCATCGATGTAGCAGAAGCAAACCTGAATATAACAGGTAGCTCATGACATGAAACAGGTACCAGCACTGGAAATAAGAAGGAGGTAGGAGGAAAAGAACTGGAACGGAAGTTCCAGTGATAGAGGGAGTGCCTAAAGAAGATGAATGTCGTATGGTACAGAAGGGTACTAAAAGGAGGAGGAGAAGGCATACTCTAGGGCAGGTCCCAGTGGAATTAAAAAACAGATACTCAGTGTTACAGCCAATTAACCATATGGAGCATACACAAACAGAACCAAATGGGGGACAAAGAGATACAACAGGACAACAGATAAACAGTCATCAGATATCACCTCAAGTAATAAACAAATAATGGTAATCGGGGATTCTATTTTAAAAATATACTGATGAAGTGATATGCCAGGGAAGGAAGTAAGGAAGGAAACATCAATGGTTTGCTCACTCTCTGCAGCAAGAATAAAGGATATAAGGAAGAATATACGGGGGCTTTCTTAAAACTGATTCAGATCCCCTTATTGTGTTACATATAGGCACTAACAATGTGGGCAAAAGGAAATTAATAGACATTCAAAGAGACTTTGAGGAGATAGGAAATAAGATAAAGACTGTAGGTGGTAAGCTCATTATATCTGAGATCCTCCCAGTTCCCAGGACAAACAACCATAAAAATTAGGAAATTAGACACCTAAATGGTTGGCTGAGGAAGTGGTGTGGCCTTCAGGATTTTGAATTCCTAATAAATTGGGATCAATTCAGCATGGACCAGGGCCTTTATGCTTGTGATGGATTTCATTTGAGCAGACACAGAACATGGATATTAGCTAAAAGAATAAATGAATCCATCATAAAACATTTAAACTGACAAGGGAAGGGATAAGGGAGGAAAAGCAAAAGGTGCATATACAGAAAAAAACAGTATCCAAAAATACGACCCCCAAAAAAGGTAATAATGACCTGAGGGTAATATTGACCAATGCTAGGAGCCTTGTCACCAAAAAAGAAGAGTTGGAACACACGGTTTTAAATAACTGATTAGCAGTTTTTTCTTGGGACAATGCTAACTGTACAGAAAGTATTCATATAGGTTTTCTAGAAGTGTTATGTTTGTTAAACACGGTGAGGCAAATGCTATGCATTTTCACAATGTTTTAGCACTTTTATGAGCAAAACGCTAATCAATTTTTGAAGTTAAATAAATCCCTGGAACATATTATGATAAAAGAGGATATCCATCTATGTGCAGTGACTGAGGCATGGTGGAAAGAAGCAGATGGATGGGACAGGGATATTTCTGGCTATACTTTGTATAGTAAAGAGAAATGTGGTGGGGGGGAGTAGCTCTATATGCCTCAAATGACTTAAAGGTGGAAAATATAGAGATGGATACTAAGTATAATCAAGAGCTGGAGCAGGAGCAGGTTTGGCTAAAACTTATACCAACTCTGGGAAGGCAAATTTTTATCAGTATCATCTCTCACCTACTCTCTATCCTCCCTCTTGCATAGCCACTCCTCCCACACCTGCAACTGTAACCTGTAACCTTACCAATTTTCTTCCCTATATCCAGCCTTCTCCTCCCCTATATCTTACCCTCCTTCCTTTCTCTATACCACTCCCTCTTCCCTGTTTCTCCTCTCCCTTCTCTCACAATCATATCCCATTCCCTCTACTATCTCACCCTACCCCCTTCCTCTCTACCCCTTTCCCTACTCCACCCCGTCTCCTCTCCTTTCCTTCTCTACCTCCTCCTCCTCCTCCTCTCATAAGCCTTTCCTTACTCCTAATCCTTCTGCTCATCTACCTCTTCTTCTCCAAACCAAATCCACCCCTCTTAGTCCTTGACTGTAACTCTGTTTCTATGTTCCCCCTCAAGCCTGTTCCCCATTGTAACATGTATTGTTCTACTACTAGCCAGTGCTGGCACACATTCTGCTTGCAGCTATAATTTTCAATGCAGTGGTGCATGGTTTTCGAGTTCTCACACTGTTTGATTATCTATTTATTCATGTGCATAGGTTAAATCCATGTACACAATTTTCTGTACATAGTTGTTTTCTTATTTATTTCTCTGCTGTTAACAGTTGTAGCATGTTATTTTTGACTCTAGTATTTTCAAGTGTACTTCCCCCTCCCCCGATGCATCTGGAAACAAGCTCTTTTAGTTCAGTATGTCTTTCTGGTGAAACTTTTTGTAAATAAATAAATCATCTATAGACCCCCAGCAAGTAGTATGCAACTAAATGAAAAACTGATTGAGATAATAGCTAGCTTGGATCCAGATGACAGGATACTAATACTTAGGGATCTGAATATGCCAGGGATTGATTGGGACACCATGGAGGGCAAATCAGTTGTTGAAAAAGAGATTACTGGGGTTATTAATTGCCTCAGTTTGGAACAGCATATAACATTCAACACAAGAGAAAACAATATATTAGATGTAGTATTAAGTAACTTGTGGGACAAGGTGACAAACTGTAGACCGGTGGGATCACTATGTGGAAGTGACCATGAGGTGGTACAATGTGAGGTGATGCTGGAAGACATAAGGAACATTCTAAAATCAGATGTTATAATAAGAAAAATTATGAAGAAATGAGACAAATTCTCAATATATGGAATTGGAAATACAAATTTAAAGATAAAAATATAGATGAAATGTGGGAAACTCTGGAAGGAAAATTATAGGAATTAATAGAACAATACATACCAGTTAAAGCAAAATATAATAAAAAAGGGAGAATTCAAGGATGGATGAGTAAAGCAGTCAAACATAAAATCAGGAGGATGAGGAGGGTATACAGAAAAGCAAAAAAAAAGTCAGGCAGCATGGGATGATTATAAAAAGCACACTAGGGAGTGTAAATGGGAAATTAGGAAGGAAAAAAGAATCATGAGCTTAAACTGGTAACTGAGGTTAAAGACAACTATAAAGCCTTCTATAGTCACATAAACAATAAACATGGAGGTAGTACACAAGTGGGACCCCTAGTGAATAGTGAAGGACAAATAATAACTGATGAAAGGAATATGGCAGAAGAATTAAATACATACTTTTAGTAGTGTTTTCAATAAGGGGACCACTTCTGGCAGTTCTGTAATGCCCACATCAAGTACATCAACTAATAAAATACATATTAATGATGTGTACACGAGGCTTACACAATTAAATCCTAACAAAGCCATGGGGCCAGATTCATTGCACCCAAGAATTTTGAAGGAATTGGCAAGGTAATTGTCAGGCCCAGTGGCAGAAATCTTTCAGAAATCAATAAGTAGTGGACAGACAGCACATTGTTGGAGGGAAGCTGGGTGATTCCTATATATAAACAAGCATTTGTCAATGCTGAATGTTTGCTTGCTGATATTAGCATTGGACGTGCAGGAGTTAGACAGATGCAGAATAGGAATGGCAGTGAAGTACTGAACTCATGCCAACCCCACCTCCACCCTGCAGAGATGGACAGGCATAATGCTCAAGGCATTTCACCTCATCCTATCCTGTAGACACTGACAAGTGTTGAGGTGTGCCTTGGGGCGTTCAGCTTCACAGTCACCCCATTTCATAAGGACATACCCTGAAATGGGTGCAGTATAGGAGAATGGGGTGAAGTCTGGGGCCGAAAAGTCCAAGGCACACCTCGATGCCTGTCACTGGCTTCAGGGTGGGGGTGGAATGGCATTAGCATTACAGCTGGCAATCCAAAGGCACGCCTCTGATGCCTGTCAGTCTATACAGGGTGGGATGTTATGGTTAGAAACCCTAATGCCCCAGTTGTTTGTTGGTATTTGCACTACAAATTTTCATCATCACCTTTTTGTGACCCCCACCTCATGAAAGCATTTGGGACCTCTGCTCATGAACAGTGGCACTGTGATTTTGTTAATGTGTCTCAAACTTTGATTTCCCACAGCGACCATGCCATACTGTGCCAGATGTGCAAAAACACAGATTGGGCAGGACGTGAAGAACAGCTATACCATTCATAGGGAGGTGTGAAGAGATGGCATTGTTGAAAATCTGGAGTGAAAATATTAAAAATGCTCAGACTTTCGAGCGTATGTGGAAACTGTGCAGTGCATGCTCATAACACAGTCATTTAGAGTAATTATTTCACCAAATTGTCAACACTGGCATTTTGTGACCTCTGCTCATGAACACTGTCACTGTGATTTTCTTAATCTGTCCTGAACACTGATTTCCCACAGCAACCATGTTATTCTGTGCCGGAATTGCGAAAACACATTTCGGCCAGGATGTATAAAATGACAGCTGTACTGTTCATAAGGAGGTGAGAAAAAATGGCAGTGTTGAAAATCTGGAATGAAAACATTACAAATTTGCACAGTTACGAGGGTGCATGGAAACTGTGCAATGCACTAGTGTAACACAGTCATTTTATGGACTTTTGTCACCAAATTTGCAAGATAGGCTTTTTTGAGAGCCCACCTCATGAACAGTGACACTGTCATTTTGTTAATCGGTACCGAAAGGTGATTCTGCACAGTGACTGTGAAATCACCTTTCAGGACTGAATAACACCATGACAGTGACTGAATTCATGAGAAGGGATCCCAAGAACCCCATGTTGAAAATTTGGTGCCAAAAGTCAAAAAAATGGCTGAGATATCCACATAAGTTGAAAAAAAAACATTTATGCCATTATACATCTTACCAGCATTTCTGTAATTCGTGGTTGGCTTTGGAGAGTGCAGACATGTTCCCAATCCACTGAAGATCAATGTGCCGGGTTCCACAGGTAAGTATGGGGGGGTGTGTGGAGGTGGGGTGTACAGAGGGTTGGTGCAGGTTGGGGGAAGGGGCAAGGGACTCAACGAGGGACCATTATCTTTTTAACAGGATTAAAAAAAAAAAATACAACGCAGGATGCTTTTGGAATGTAGGGGTGGGATCCCAGCATGCCACCTGGGTGTTTCTTGGGGGGGTACTGGAGCCGATGGGGATTGAGCCCCTGTCAGCCATACAGTGTGCTTGGGGGGAAGGCACATGAGCCGAGGGGAAATGGGCACCCCCTCAGCACAGAACAAACTGGGGGGATCATGCTGATGGGGATTGGGCTCTCCCACTGGTGAATGAACTGGAGAGAGAGCATGCTGACAGAGGGGTTGGGCACCCCCATCAGCTTTAAAAGGGACTGTGAGAGGTGGCAGCTGTCTGTCAGCTTCATGGGGACTGTGAGAGGCCAACGGAGAAGCTGTCGCCATGTTTATTGAAAGGGGACACTGGACAATGCAGCTGTAATTGGCTGCTGCAGTCAGAAACTGCCCTGCAAAAACAGCTGATTGTTGATGACGGGGTGCTCCCTGATTGCAACAGCCAGTTTGTTTCAAGTTGGTGGCAAGCTTCACTATTGCTGTCATGGACAGCGTGATCCTCTATTGGTGCTGCACAGACTAGTCCCAAAATGGGCTGCCTGCATTGGCAACAACACTGCTGTGCCTCCACAACTCACTATTGCAGCAAGCTGCCCCAATATGTTTCTAGCACATGCATGCAAGAAAACACAGAAAGGTGATAGGAAACTGTCCAAGATATATAGACCAGTCAGCTTGGCATCGATCCTGGGCCAAATGATGGAGGGAATTATAAAGGATGAAACTGATAAATTCCTGGAAATAACAGATCAGCGGGACACTCTATGGTGTGGTTTTACAGGGGGAAAGTCTTGCCTGATGAATTTATTAACTTTCTATGAGCCAGTTGCAAGGGCACTGGAAGGTAAAAAGGCTGTTGATGTGGTATTCTTTGATTATAGTAAAGCCTTTGATAAGGTACCACATGATGGCATTATTCTCACATTACAAAAAATAGGATTGAATGATTTAGTAATAGCATGGATAGAGTCCTGGTTGACCAATAGAAAGCAACGAGTAACAATACGGGGAATGTCCTCTGGGTGGACACCGGTTACAAGTGGGGTGCCGCAGGGATCAGTGCTGGGACCAGTTCTTTTTTATATCTATGTAACATCAATGAAATGTGAGGATGTTTGGATGGTAAAATTCACAGATGATAGCAAGATTGGAACTATGGTGGATAGCACTGAGGATGAAGAGAAATTACAGAATGAAATAAATAGATTGGAAAGCTGGGCACATAAAAATAATCTAACCTTTAACCTTGACAAATGCACTGTGATGCACATAGGGACAAATAATAGGTGTGAATCATATTTTTGGAGCGGACATAAACTCAGAGTCATGACAGAGGACAGGGATCTGGAAATAGTAATGTCAAATGATCTGATCTCAAAAAAAACAATGTCTTGCAGTTACCAAAAAGGCAAATAGTGTCTTGGCATGTAAACAAAGGCACATCATGAGCAAGGCTAGAAAGATCATTATGCCCCTGTATGGCTCACTTGTCAGGCTACATTCAGAGTATTGCATCCAGTTCTGGGCACCTTATAAAAAGGGAGATGTTAGGTTAGTGGAGGGGGTGCAGTGTAGGGCAACGAGGATGGTCATAAATCTATGAGGACAACAGTATGAAGAAAGGTTACACAGTCTTGGTCTCTATACACTGGAGTATAGGAGATTAAGAAGTGATATGTGCCTGGTGTTCAAGGCATTTAATAATGGGAAGTTGTGGGATTGTCTGGAGGTTGAGATGAGAGACATGAATAGAGATATTAGAAGGCATGAACTGCAACTTAGAGGTGAATTAAATTATACTAAAAGAGAGTGGTGTCCCTCTGGAACAGTTTACCAATCGAAGTCATAGGCTGTACAGCTATGGAGACTTTTCAGCTTAGACTGGATGAATACTCTATCAAGAACTCTATACTGGGATATACCCTTTGAGAAAAGGGCAAGCAATCAAAGGGCATTTTTGCCTACAATGCTCATACAACTCTATGAACTCTATGAAATATCACCACTCTCCTCATTCAGTAGCATTCTGTCCCTATACATCCTACCACTCTTATTGCCTTAATGTATGCTTTCTTGAACTGCCAAGAGGATTTGAGGATGTCGCTGATGATATCCCCTTGGTCCCTTTCCTCTGTCATTGTGGCTAACTGACCCTGCCACCCCCCCCCCCAATCAGTACAAAATGTGTTACTTCTTTCATCCAGTGTGCATAACTTTGCACTTGTGGGCATTGAACCTCAGTTGTCAAACTCTGGACCACCTCTCCAGCCTCTCCAAATTTCACTTCAATTCCTTCACTCCCTCCTCACTGTTCATCCTGCCACAGAGTTTTGAGCTGTGTTCAAAAAGACACATCTACCCAGGATACCCTATCCTATGTCACTAGTGAATATATTGAGCAGTACTGGTCCCTGTACTGACCCCTGAAGCACCCTTCTGTGACCTCCCTATCATCTAACTGAACATCATTTATTCCCACCCTTTGTTTCCTTCCCCTGAACCAGTTCCTGGTCCACCTTATGAGACCCTCCCCTTCCCCAGATCTTCCAGCTCCCTCAGCATCTTCATGTGGTGTACCAAATTGAAAGCCTTACTGAAGTTGAAATAAAGCAAAATTATGACTTGCCCCATATCTATTGTCCCTGTGACCCAGGAAAAGAACACTAACAAGTTGGTCTGGCATGATCTCCCCCCCCCAACAAACCCACATTGCTTGCAATCCTGCAACCAATGAACCTGCAGGTATTCTATTTTATGCTTGATCAGGGTCTTCACCATCTTACCTACACTGGTGGTACAACTGACTAGCCTGTAGTTATGTGTCTTCTCTTTCTCTTTCTCTCCTCCCTTTTGTAGGGAAATCACATCCGCTGACCTCCAGTCCAGTGGCAGTTATCCTGTTTTCAGGGTGCATCCAAACACATTAGTTATGTGCTCTGCCAGATGTGGTCCCAATTCCTTGAGTACTCTTGGGTTTAACCTGTCTAGTCCCTGTGACTAGTCCACCCTAATGATTGCTAGCACATTCCTCACTCTGTCAACCATGATCCCTCTCTGCCCCATTCCTTTTACACCGCTTTTAGATGCCTTTACATTGCTTTCTGGCAGTGGCCCCACATCTTCTACCATGAATACCAAGCAGAAGAAATTCTTCAGTACATTGGCCTTTTGTCCATCATTCTCCACCAATTTCCCTCCTCAGATAACCTAACAAACCCCCCTAATCTTTCTGTTTTCCCTGATATACCTAAAAAGCTTTTTATTCATCCCCTTTTACCCACTCTGCTATGCACATTTATGTGTCTGCTTTTGCCTTTATGAACAGCTCTGTTGCCCGTTTAAACTGATAAACATCCCAGTCTTCTTCTCTCCATTGTTCTTTGTACCTCTTGAAGGCCCTTCTCTTGGCCCTAACTGCCTGCCCACATCCTTGGAAAACCAAATGGGTTTTCTGTGTTTATTCCTGTTAGTGACATTCTTCGTGCATGAGTCTTTCACCTTTACTTTGGCCCCTTTTTTATCTATCCAATTTTACCTCAACATATGTTGCCCCCCCCCCACCAGCTTGTTCCTGATCAAGTCCCTAATCTAATCAAAGTCTACCCTCCTAAGGTCCAGAAGCAGAACTTTTGATGTAGATCTACAGCTTCCCATGGATCTCTGAAACAACTCAGTGTTGTGGTCACTGGGCACTAGTGGTCCTCTTCATCTCTACTCCTCCCACTGTCTTCCAGTTGTATTGTATCAGATCAGGGATAGCTCTCTCTGGTTTGCTACTTGACCTTTTGTAACAAGAAGCAATCCTGAAGTACTTGGTATAGGATGGAGAGGAGAGGAGAGATGGGATGCCATTTTTGCTGTTTTGGAGGTTGTTTATTCTATACAGTCTGCTATAAATTTTACAAATTTGGCCTACATACAAGAATATCTGAATGAAGAGTACATCTGAAAATGCTGCAAAGTACTTGTCCAACATTTATCAAAAACAAAATTGCTGTATTTTCACATCCCTGCAAATTACCAAGCATCAGGAGGCAAGCACACTCCTTGCCTCTGTACTGTTTATCCCAGCTAGCAACAGTATCCAACGACTAAAAAGTCCTTATCTTCTCTCTGCCTCAGCCATGTTAGTTCCATTAGTGAGACATGTGGTCTCCAAAACTAGACACAGTTCTTCAGGTGGGGTGTCACCAGCAATAGCCATAGATTTCTCTATGCCATACATAAGCATTAGATAACTAGTAGCAATAGACAGGCTTTCTGGTGGAGCTACAGTATAACGGATACTCTAACCAAATAAAGAGCTGCTGACATACTGCACAAGCTTATGTTTCATAATACATGGCTTCACAACTGACAACACTTTCACTTTCTACAGTGATGGAAAATGCAGATGAAAATGACAGTCATAGATCTTAGAGATGAAATGAATGGTGTTCTTTCAAATGTTATTGTATAAACAGCTTACATAACAAGTTACATGGGGAGATAAATAAGCAATAAGACATGACAAGGTGTGTAATTATGAACAAATAATCTCATGCCTGGAGTGTGTTGATAGGGACAAGATGCAGACAAAAGTCTTTAAACACTGCTCAGAAATATAAACATTGGGTAGATTTACTCATTGCTGAAGTCTCTTCTTGCTACTGATGTCTCTTTCGCACTCATAAAAAAGCTTTAAAAAAATAAAAGTTGAAAAACAGATTAATACGAAGTAAATTTTGGTGTTTAAAGAGGAAGAGTTTTTTTCTTTTCTTTTCTTTGTGATTGATTAGGAAATCCCAGCCTCTGTAATTATGATAAGATAATTATATAGGTTGGAAAATTCAGCAGTTAATCAAATTCTTCTGTTCATCTTTGCCCTTTTATAAATATGACTATCACAGTGCAACACATTTAACATCAGATGTACATATGATGGATAGACAGAAAGGCAGAGGGGGCAGGCAGGGAAACATAGGCAGGCAGACTGACAGATAAAAAAGGATAGACAGATATAGATACTGTATAATTCATGAAGTTGTTTGAATTATTAGTAAATAAGTTTAAATTATTCATAAGCCCAAACATGGTCAATTGAGTTAATAAAAGTTTCTTTATTCTTGAGACAATCTTCAGCAGTGGGTAAATTGTAAGATAGCTTTCTCATGAAACATAGCAACATAGAAACATAGAAATTGATGGCAGATAAGGACCGCAAGGCCCATCCAGTCTGCTCGTTTCTTTTTCTGCCTTATGCATGTGCTATTGGCCTTTGCTCTGTCAATGGCCTAGCTATTCATACTCATCTGCATTGCTCCCTTATGCCTAAACAATACAGCTTCAACAAACTTTGAATAAGATCAAACTATTGGATGCATTTTTTGTTAATATTTTTTTTAAAAAGAGATACTCATGTCAGACTCTCCAAACAGTTAAGAGCTATATGCTACAATCAGGTCATTTTCATTAACACAAAAAAGAAGAACACTGTTTCTTTTTGTAAGTCTCTTGTCCCATGTATTCCAGATTTATCAGTTTTTAAACCCAATGCCCAGCCAAAGCAAATCTAGCAGCTGGAGTTGGCATGACAGCTCATTGGGTTTAATCATTGATTCATTCTGAATCCAGGGGAGCAGAGACTCCTGCAAAAGAAAAACATTTATTCATGGCATTTACATATGAAGCACTTACTGAGTAAAAGTTTATTTTAAGTAAGTACACAGCCCAAGTCTTAAATCACTGTTTTTACATATCAAGCTGAGTAAACTCACAGCATTCTGCATATACCGTACACATACAAGGGCTATAGCTAATAAAAATACATTAAATGTTTTAGCACTAAAGTGTCAATCAGGACCAGCATAATAAAGTTGAAATCTCAATAACATTTCAACTAATATTAATACTGTATTTGAAACGTAATTCATATTCCGAAATACTTATTCTTGCTGTTTGGACTGGAATAGTGCCACACATGAGTCCTGTCCATAAATTGCTTCTTCCATTCTCTCCACATGATCAAACTCTTTTGAGAATGGGGCTAATGGATGACAAAAGGTTTCTAGAAGATGGAGACAGGAAAGATGACATCTTATAGACTTGGCTATGTCCTTGAATCATAAAGTGCTGGTATTTGAACACAGATTTACAACTTAATGCATTAACATAAAACTTGTCAGGCTGACAGCAAACTGTGTATAAATATGCAACCCACAGTAAGACCTATAAAACCATTATTCCCAAAAGGCACTTTTAGAGAGCTTAAAATCTTTGCTAACTGGCATGTTTGGTGATTAAAAGTCTCAGAGTTTCTCATTTAGACAAATTAAATTATTAAGTTAATCATCCCTAACAACAACAACCAGAAAAAGAGAAGATTTGAGGGTTTTGGCAAACAAAACTGGCTGTACCTTTACAGCTAAACTGTTGCATGTCTGGAGTTGTACCAGAGTAAACATGATCTGGAAAGTTTCAAAGTTACAGGTAGTCAAAGTGAAGCATTTTACACTGAAGCCGCACACCATCCTGACTACAGAGAGAACATTATATCTTGCACTGGATTGCAGTGGGACATACAGTACTGCAGATGCCCAGATTCCAATTAAGGGCTTCCTTACTGAGTAGAATTAAACCCATATCCCTCTGTGGCCTCTCATTATGTTATGTTTGTCTGGGGATCAAAACAAATTTGCATTTATCTTACACTTTCAAACATTTGAGATTAGCAGCACAACTTCTGAATTGTGCAAGAAAAAAATCACTATGTGCTAGTTATTTACTGGCACAAAGCCTGCAACAAATGCTCACAACTCAAGAAGTTCTGCAATGAGGCTGGCTTCACTCAACTGGTGTCAGAGCACACTCATCCAAACCCCAAAACACCCTCAAATGGGTCGCTGAT
Organism: Neoceratodus forsteri; assembly: GCA_016271365.2. Lineage (NCBI taxonomy): Eukaryota > Metazoa > Chordata > Ceratodontiformes > Ceratodontidae > Neoceratodus > Neoceratodus forsteri. The sequence continues at coordinate 431,117,285 of CM057450.1, read as the reverse complement.
GGACCTCATTCTTACAAACAGACCCCATAAGTTCACATACTTAGCAGTGTTCCACAATGATGTCAGTGACCACTGTGCTGTGGCCTGTGACAGAGGGCAGCAACCACTCAAGTCGATAAATAGATTCATTTGGAAAAGGGGCTTCCGCAAGTTCAATCTACCTCATTACTTAGTGGACCTCAGAAACATAGACTGGACCAACTTTTATCTAGCCACAAACATCAATGATGTGACCACCCTCTTCAACAACACATTAGGCGCTATCATCAATAAACACACCCCTATGTTAAAATGTAGAACCCAGAAGCACTCTTGCCCATGGTTCACCACTGTCCTAAAGGCAGCATTAAATGCAAGACATCTCCTCTGGGCTACAGCCAGAAGGACCAAACCCCCAGCAGACTGAGCAGCCTTCAGAGCCTGCCGAAATGAGTGCACAAAACAGATCAGGGCCACAAAAGCTTCCTACTTCCTTGCTGCTTTGGATGCTGCAAAGGGAAACTCAAGCAAATTCTGAAGTATCATTAAAGCAGTGGAAGGCAATAAACCTTCCTCCACACTACCCGGTAAGATCTCTATAATGGTCAGACCCTTTCTGATAAACCTAGCATACTATGCAATTTTAAAAATCACTTTTCCACTGCCAGCCTTGCTTTTGACTCTTCAAAAGTAGCCGCTCTATCATCCAGCATATACAATCACCTCCACTGCAAGCAACATCTTCTTCTTCACTCCCTTCCAGTTCAAAGAAGTAGAAGACCTCTTATTTCAATTAGATATTAACAAAGGTGCTGGTGCTGATGGTATAGGCCCTTCATCAAAGCTGGCGTCCACTTCCTAACAGCCCCCATACTGCACTTGCTTAATATGTCCATCTGCTCTAGCACCATGCCCAACCTATGGAAAACTGCCAGGTACTTCCTCTGTTTAAGTCAGGCGATCCCACTGACCTAAATAACTACTGCCCTATATCCATCCTTCCCTTGCAAGCTAAACTACTTGAGAAGTTGGTAAATGTCCAAATAAAACACTATCATGACAAAAAACAACTTAATAACTCCATACCAGTCAGGTTTCAGACCAGCCCACAGCACCACATCAGACCTAGCCACAGTAACTAACAACTGGCTCATGGCCATGGATAAAAAACAAGTCACAGGAGCAGGTTTTTTTGGACCTTAGCAAAGCATTCGATACTGTTAATCATGCTATACTCCTAGACACACTCCAACAGCATGACATCTCTGGACCCGCACTAGCATGGTTCAACAGCTACTTGACAGATAGAATGCAACAAGTGAAAGCAGGTGGTTCCCTCTTCCCACTCCTTCCTCTCTTGAGAGGTTTACCACAAGGCTCGATCCTTGGTTCCCTCTTGTTTATGATATACATCAACACCATTGGTGACAGCATAAACAAAGCAAAGCTGCACCTTTTCGCAGATGACATGGTAATATATACATGCAAACCTTTGGCACCTGAACCCAACTTGGAGCTCCAGTCAGAATTTGACCACCTCCAGCTCAGCCTTGCTCAGTCTAAACTTCTTTTAAATGCAAAAAAAATGAAGGTCATGTGCTTCCATTCCAACCTTCAAACTACCATTCAAAGGGATCTATTATTCCTGCCCCCTATAAAGACCCTTCTTGAAGACAACCTCGCGGTAGTTAGCAATTTCAAATATTTAGGCTGTGATCTAGACCAACATCTAACATTCTTTGTAAATATCACCTACCTTGCTAAGAAATTAAGGCAGAGACTTGGATTTTTCGATAGAATAAATCTCTGTTTACTATTGATGCCAGACTTTGACTGGTCCAGGTAAAATTTGTGCAGCTACTCGACTATGCAGGCATCCTTTATGGCCATTGTTCAGGCTCCCTCTTTCACCAGTTGTATACACTGTACCACAGAGCAATATGTTTCATTTCAAATGCTCATTGTTGCACTCACCACTGCGACCTTTATGCCTCACTGGGCTGGACATCATTAGCTGCTAGACTGCTCTCTCACTCCCTCACCTGGCTATATAAAGCCCTCTTGCTAAAGCCCCCCTCCATATTTAAACAAACTGTTCCAGTGAACTACCTCCATATACACACTCCATAGTACCACTTACATTACGCTGGAGGTCCCTAGCATCCGCACCCATGTTGGGGGCTTGGCCATAAGTCATGCCCTACCAGTGGCCTAGAACAAAGCCCAGTCTATCCTCAAGCTGCATCAGCTACTCCCACTGAGCAGTTTCAAAAAAAAACTACTTGTTAGCAAGTTACGTGACTCCTGTCAGTGCTACCTACTGTTATGCTCTACACTGTCAGTTTGCCATCACCCTCTCTCATCATCGTCACTTAAGGTCCCCTCCCCATATACTTACCTTGACTCACCTACCCTCCCCCTCTCCCCATCCTCCCATCTTACCAGAACTACACCCCCATGCCTCAATCTCTACTTACCTGACCACTACCCTACTTGTCTTCCACACTATTCTTCCCTATCCACCCTTACCACAGCTACCCTACCTAGCCTACTTACCCACTCCACCTCCTCTCCACCATTCAGGGCTGTTGTCCTCCCCTCCTCAATCTTCTTGACAACACAGGCTCCCCCCTCTCTCCACTATTATCCCTAGCTGATCTACCTTCCTCTCCACCTCCTCCCCATTACTCATGGCAAACTCCTCCTTCTCTTCCCTCCTATAATCCCATACCCTCATTTCCAGGTTTTCTCATTGCTACTTTTATTATTGGATGTTTTAATTACTGCCCACTGCTAACCATGCCATCTACCTGACTGTTTATGCCTGACTGTGTACCGCAATGTCTTAACCTTGTAAATTACCCTGATCCATGTATATATTTTCCCTTGTGAAGCTGTATGCCTGACTGTTGTTCCACAATGTCTTAACCTTGTAAATTACCCTGCTCCATGTATATATTTTCCCTTATGAAGCTATATGCCTGACTGTTGTTCCACAATGTTTTAACCTTGTAAATTACCCTGCTCCATGTATATATTTTCCCTTGTGAAGCTGTATGCCTGACTGTTGCTGTACAATGTCTTAACCTTGTAAATTATCCTACTACATGTATGTATTTCCCTTAGAATTAGAAAACTGTATGTTAATGTATATTGCCCTTTATATTCCTGTTATATGTTTGGCCTTGGCTTATTGTACATGCATTGCACATTACTTGTCTCTCAGGACCTCCTTGTAAATGAGCTTGCTCAATGGAGTTTCTTTCCTGCCAATAAAGTTTGACTTGACTTGACTTTGACTTATTTGTGAATGAATACTATACATGATGCATGGAGGGCTGCAATGGTTATCTGCACAGTTTATGGTGTGTGTATCTATATGTAGTGCAGCATGACCAGACATACTGTAAGTACTATAACTACTATATATTTAACCAACATAAGACACTGAAATTTAAAACACAAGCACCTCAGAGAGAGAGAGAGAGAGAGAGAGAGACTGGGAGGGAAGGGAGGGAGAAAGAGAGAGAGAGAGAGATAACTATAGTATTCCAAATATGATAGTGGCAAACACAGAAAAAATTCTTGTCCTTCTTAATGTGTCCAGTCTTTACCTTCAACTGCCCCAAAGAGCAGGAGACCTGAGTTCCCACTTCCTAACCCTGGGTCACTTGTGTTGCAGCTCAGTATGCTACTGCATATGTTGTGAGCTGGATCACAGGGCCCGATAGTCTAATGACTCCAGTTTCTTATCTTTCACATCTCATACACTGGCATTAAATATGACCCCCAAATTAAAAATTAGCCATGGTAAAAAGAAAAGGGGACTGAATACTAAGATTGCCATAGAATTCAGACATTTATAGTTATGGCATGTAATGACAAATGTCAGAATTTCTGTTACAGTATGTAAGTGATGACACACAACCTTGTGTGTATTAAGATAAATTATACATGCCCCGGGTGCAGAGGCATGAGGCATGAAGCAAAGTCAAGGGCTTTAAGTGCCTGGGAAGAACATTAATTAACTTAATGCACACCCTACAGTGTATTATTGCATTTATTATTTATTTGAAAACAGTCCAACCAGGATAAGCCCATGAGATGCCACATCTCATTTTCATGGGGTTCTGAGGAAGGACAGCAGCGGTCAACAGGCCAACATAGTCAAGCAGGAATCGTTACATGCAGGCTAAAATATACAAGGCAAAACAAACTATAAAGGTAAGTTAATACAAACAGTAATCAAACCAAGCTATCAAAGTATGGTCATAGCAAATAAAGAGCAAGAACTTTGTTATGTAACATGATCCCAGCTGGGAAGAAGGTGTCACTTATAAAATGTCTCTTCTTGCAGATTAAGGTTTACTAGTTATTTAAAAACTGAATAATGCCTTAAATCAGCAGTATTTGTTAGCAACAAAAGACATCATATAGTTTTTTTTTCAACAAATGTGTTTCCAGCATCCTAAGATTCCCACTCAGTATATTTTTAGTTTTCTCAGATATTGCTTAAGAAGTTTTTACAGCTTATTTTTATAATTAATGATTCATCATCAAAGATGGCCACCACTCGCAATTTTTAAAAAATCACTTCCACTGAGGTTACCTGTTCAACATACATGCTAAATGCATACTGTAGACTCATTAGGATGTTGCTACCATGTTTCTTTTTTTATAATGACATTTTTATTAGAAAGGCAAAATTATAACAAGCTACCACCTGTTTCTGATGGTAAACAGCACAACACTGTGACAAGATATTTATTTTTTTCCTGGCAGACATGGCATGGGAGTGAGGATTTTTAGAAGCTTCAAAATCCTGTATCTTGGTTCAGGAATGAAATAAAACAAAAAGGGAAAAAAGCGTATAATGATATTTTTGCCAGACAAATTATTGTTCAAAAAAACTATGTAGTTACTAACAAATACTGCTGCTTTAAGTAAGAATTAAGACATGACAAGGCATGCAATATGCTGATCTAACCATATGCCCAGGGGTGTAGTGGGGCACCATGGTAAAGGTGATGTGCCTTCAGCCCCTGGAAGTGGGGTTAGATCAGGATAATGCCCCATTCCCAAAGTGCCTGTGCTTAAAAAATGAGTACACTGAGAACACTTAAAAAATGCCAGCTTATTTCTTGTATTAAAAACAGATATTGGTGGTGGGGGGGCGCTGTGGAGCCCAAGTGATATGGACGTGGTTCTTTAGAGTTCCAAAATCCAGCTTCATAAATACAATTTATTGATTATCGACAATCGAATTTCGATCAAAACAGAGAAATATTGTTTTGGAAACTTCAAATAATTAAAATGCCACATCCTCGGAGAGACAAAGGACAAGGGGAAAGAGCAATTACCAAAAATGTAGTGGGAGCTCCCACCATGCAGGCGGCACAGGCCTGAGACCAAGAGCAAACTGAGGAGACTCTAATGGAAATGCTGCAAACCTTAGGGGCTAAATTGAATGTACTAATTACATCTGTTACCTGTTTGTCAAACAAGTTTGATGCCCTTACTCACAGGGTTACAGCTGTGGAGACCCAGATTGAAACGATTGCTACCACATCTTTAGAGGAAGAAAAGACAGCGAAAACTGCAATGGGTACAGCAGTCAAGACAATAAAAGAAAATTCCCATCTATGGTCTCAATTACAAACATTGGAAAACCAAGCGAGATCCCACAATTTGCATCTCATCAGATTGCCGGAAGGCTGCAAGGGAGATCATCTTCTGATGTTTTTAAGAGACCGGTTTACTCAGCAATTAGGAGAGGAAGTGCTTCTTGAAGTACAGCACTTCCAAAAAGCTTATCGCATCACTCCGAGGGGTCGACCTGAAAATCCAGATGCCCCAAGGACAGTAGTGGTGGTTACGGATGGAGTGGGCTCGAGAGATCATTTGTTAGCCCTGGCCAGAGTCAAGAGATCCTTACTGCAGGATGGCCTACAGATCAAAATGTTTCCCGATCTAAGTTGTGCCACGCGACAGAAGCGTAAGGGCTTCAATGGGGTCCGAGCAATACTGAAAGAGGCCGGAATCTCACACGGCCTAATCTTTCCAGTGAGGCTGCGTATTGCCCATCAGGGGAAGGTTTTTGTCTTCACAGATGTTACAGATGCCATGAAATGGGCCCAGAGGAACACCCAAGATCGTAATCATAGGTGTCAGGATGATGAATCGGGATCTGAAGAGGACAATCAAACATGAAGTACCTCTATAAATGTGCTGAGCTGAGTCAGGTACTTTTAAGGACAGAGTTTTCCCCGATTGAACTTTTTTGTTAAAATTCCCTTGTTCTACTGAACAATCTAAAACAACCTCCCTGAAATTTTTGGAGTGTTGGATGTTCGTATTAAGTTTAAAATTAATACTAATTGTAGCCTGTTGCTGCACATAGGAGGTAAGAGGGCGCTTTTATGGCTCGATAGTTAAAATGTTGCTGTTTAAAGATTTCTCTGCTTATGCCACTTCGGATAACATTTTGTTTGGGGATGAGACTGGTTAGCTTGGAGCCTGTAAGACCTACGGAGGTCAAGTAAGAGCAACAGCTCTAAGGTGAACACCATTCTGGTGTACTAATTAGGAACTTACATGGTGAATATAAGTATTCATACCCTCTGGTAGGGTTAGAAACTGGAGACTTTGCGAACAATATTACTTTTAAAGTATCACCATGCTGCTCATGGGTTCTGTAACAGCTTTTTGCTATAAAATGTTTGCTTTCTTCTTTAGAATTACTCCCCATTGATGTATCTCATAACTTTCAATTTACACATCGATTGTATTAAGAGAAGTGGCGCACTCATGCTTATTAATTTGAATGCTAGATTGATTGTTAGGAAAATAATTGTATGTTCCTGTGAAAACAATAAACATAAAGGCCCAGATATTTAAAGGGTTGTATGGGGCAACAGTGTTGCCCATCGCCATACAAATCGCAGTGATATTCAAAAGGAAAATGCGCGAATTTTCCGATGCACCGGAGTGCAACAGTAATGATGCAGGTGCAGGTGGGGGGTCGTGCCTATGCATACTCTGCACAGCCCAATATTCAGCCCAGGATGTGTGGAGCCATGCATGAGCAACCCCTACCTGCGCCAGCTCAAAGTTGATCCAAAAAAAAAGGAACAATGGATGGCCACCCATGGGTGAGCTGCCGCATTGCAGGGCGCAACACGGCAGCTGCCACCTGTGGGTGGCCACCCGAGCTCCGGATGCACCTCCATGGTGGTGCCCCCCATGCCCAATTGCGGGCATCAGTAAAAAATAGATCAATCCTATATCCCTGGTGGTCCAGTGGACTGCTGCCCGCCCGATCGTGGGCTTAAGTGTGTAATAATAGATAACGCCTATATCCCTGGTGGTCCAGTGGACCGATGACTGCCCTATCACAGGCTTAAGTAAAAAAGAAACATGGAATCCAATATCCTTGGTGGTCCAGTGGACTGCTGCCCACCCGATCGCAGGCTAAGTAAACAGTGGAAGTAATTCTATATTCCTGGTGGTCCAGTGGATCTTTCTGCCCGATCACAGGCTGAATTAAAAATAATGACACTATTATCCCTGGTGGTCCAGTGGACCCCACCCACCCACTGATCCCCACCGCCCGCCCCGGTCAGCGGAGGTGGCAGCACCACCCACCTGCCACCCCACCACCCACCGACTGACACGTTGGTAGGGCTGTATGCCCATTGGTCCATAGCATGAGCCAATGGGCATGCAGCCCATACCATACTACACATTCCAGATATGATCCATTCACATATCTCCATAGCTCCAAAAACAAAACCGTGAGTAGTGCTTTCTTTTTTAAAAACTATGTGTATATGAGATGGGGAATATAAAGGAAAAGAACATTTAATCAATGTAGTTATAATTTTTTTAGTTATGTTTATTTTGGATTTTTATTTTTAGAAGAAGAGGAAGACAAAGAATCATTATTTATATATGACTTTTCATACACATTGTATCCCAAAGGGCTTTACAAATAATGAAAGACTGGAAGTGAAGTGACTCTATCAAGTGACAGCTCCTCCCACACCCTACAACAGTCCAAGTATCCCTGGCATCCAGTGGCACCCTATCCCACACCCTACCCCAATCACAGCATCCATGGGGTCCAGTGTCATCCTTTCACCACCCTGTTCCAATCAAACTAGCACTGGCATCCAGGGGCACACCTCCCTCACACACTTTTCCAATTAAAGCATTCCTGGCATCTTGCGGCATGCCTCTCGCACCCTGCCCCAACTGAAGCATCTATGGCATCCAGTGGCATCCCCTTACACCCTGCCCCAATTTAAGTGTCCCTGGCATTTAGTGGTATCCCCCCACACCCTGTTCAAGTCCAAGAATAGCTGACATCCAATACCCTCACCTGACAGGGACTGGTAAAACCCTTACCTCATATCAACAGTACAGCTAACTGTCATCTGGGCATTGTAGGTTTTTTGGTAAGTATACCAACACAGAGGCTGGGCTTTGGTTATCAGAATCGGGAAGGGAACAGGGTACAGATGGCAGGAGTGGGCACTGGGGATATACTTCTGGTTGTTGCTTCATTAGTTTTCTAACATCTAGTTTGGCCACTGGTGTTGGCATCTAGTTTGGGGTAGCAGTGGCTACCAGAGATGGGCTCTTGCTGGCCACATCACTTTTTATTCTTCCTATACCGGTTTGAGCTTCCAATGTTCTGCACCTGGGTGGCTGGTCTACTTTATTTTGTTCATAACTTTTTCATTGTTAACTGTTTTATTCTCAAAACAGCAAAAGCATCATCTCTGGGCCAGTATCTAGCAAACCTATAAGAATGTGAGAACATAAGAAAAGTGTCGGCAGATGGGGATCGTGTGGTTCATTCGGTCTGCCCAAGATGGCTACCCCCTCAAATATATTTTTTTCCTAAATTGCCCACATTGCCTGTCCCAAGCAAGTTGAAATTCCCTTACTGTCTTCAATGCCACCACTTCTGGTAGCAGGCTGTTCCACGAGTCTATCACTCTCTGTGTGAAAAAGTACTTTCTAGAGTTGCTTTTAAACTTGCCTCCCACCAGACATAAGTTGTGCTCTCTTGTACACGCCACCCTGTTTTCCTGGAAGAGATTTTCCTTTTGAGTTATGTTAATTCCCTTGATGTACTTAAATGTTTCTATCATGTCCTCTGCCATTTCTTCTCTGTTCCAGAGAGAATAAATTCAACTGTTTGAGTCTTGTCTTGTATGGCTCATGATGCAGCCCCTGCACCATCTTTGTGGCCCTTCTCTGCACCGCCTCAAAAGGGTTGATGCCCTTTTTCAGGTGAGGCCTCTAGAACTGGACACAGTACTCAAGATGTGGCCTCACCAAGGATCTGTAGAGGGGCATGATAACTTCCTGCTTTCTGCTCGTAATACCCCTTCCTATGCATCCAAGGATACCACTTGCCTTCTGTGCTACTTTTTTGCATTGTTTTCCTACCTTTAAGTAGTTGGTAATGATCATGCCCAGATCCCATTCCATATTTGTCTCCTCTAATTGATGCCCTTCTAGTACGTACTCTTCTCTTGGGTTCTGCTTCCACAGGTGCATTACCTTACACCTCTTTGCGTTAAATTTGAACTGATAATTTCTGGGCCATTCTTCCAGTCTCCTTAAGTCAGCTTCCATACCTAATGCCCCCTCCAGTGTATCCACCCTGTTGCAGAGCTTTGTATCATCTGTGAATAGGCAAACCTTCTCCTCCAGTTCATCAGTAATGTGACTGATGAATATGCTAAAGAGGACTGGACCTAACACCGATTCCTGTGGAATGCCACTGGTCACACCTCCTTCCCTTGATAATGCCCCATTGACCAAAACTCTCTGGGTCCTATTCTGCAGCCAGTTTCTAATCCAGTTTACTAGTTTCTGTCTGACTCCTATGTGTTCTAGACTGTTAGCAATTATCCTGTGGGGAACGGTGTCAAAGGCCTTATTGAAGTCTAGGTGCACATGTCCACCGCCCTACCCTGGTTCACTGTTCTGGTAATCCAATCGAAGAAATCCATCATGTTTGTTTGGCACACATGTCCTGCTGTGAAACCATGCTGTCTGGGGTCTAGTTTTCCAGTTTCCTTTAGGTAGTCACCTATTCTCTCCTTTAGTAACGTTTCTGTACTTTTTCCCACTATAGAGGTGAGGCTGACTGGGTGGTAGTTTCCTGCCTCTTCCTTGCTTCCTCTTTTGTGCAAGGGCACAACTGTTTCCCTTGCAACAGTTTTTCCCCTGCACAAAACTATAAGTTTCACATTTCAGATAGCATCAGTTTGTTAATTACAAGTGAGCAAAATAACAGCATTATTAAAATGGATATTTGGGGGATTGTTCACCCCCCGTGCCTTTAAAACTATGGAACTGATTTCAACCAAGTTTAAGTAGATTTGAGATCCTCCATCAGATGATGTACATTACAACTGACAGTTTTGTTCCTAAAGACAGTTACATTATAAGCTGACAAAAATCGTAATTTAACATTTAAGTGCATACTCAACCCTAGCTATTATGGTATGGTAAATTACATTTTCTCTGACCATATGGCTTGATTCATATATTCTGAGAAGGTCAAAGGATTTTAACATTGACACAAAATCCAAAAAGCAGGAAAAGTTGCATAGGCAGCATGGTACTAGGCACAATTTGAAACAACCCTGGGGTGGCCCAAAGTAAATTTATAGGTAGACAAATTGTAGAAAAAATAGACCATCTTGAACAATTTTCTCTTGATGAACTAGTCTTGTAAAGTCAGTTTTCTTGTTTCTCCTATATAGGGAAAGGGAACATTGTTTAACCAGGAGTAGCACACGAAGTTGAAGCTTGTTTCCAGATGCGACCTGGGAGCACAAGGAAGTTAAATGACTTGCTCAGGATCACACAGTATGCAGCTAGGTGGCTGTGGGATTCAAACCCAGGTTTCCAGATCTGCAGCTCAGAGCCTTAACCCACTGCGCTATACTGCCTCCTAAATATAGCAGCCTTTCTACAAATCAAGCCTTCACCCCAGGGTGTTTCCAGTTGTCTCTAACAGGGAGATCTTCTCATAGTTGCATTTTTATCAATGGTATATTTTATCAGCTTTCATCATTTGATGGGAGAGGGAGTGGGATTTTGGAAAAAAAATCAAACTAACAGATGAGCTGAATTTTTCTTGAGCATTGGAGCAGTTTAGCAACTTTTGTAGCAGAGTAAAGGTTTTGCAAAACACAGCTGAGGCAACAAGGTTTTGAGGTCAGTTCCACAGGAATAGTGCACTCTACAGATACTCTGGACACTGACTTTAAATAATCAAATTAGTTATTATTACTGACAAAATGCCTGCCAGCATCACACTTGCCCACTGGCCTCTCTAGGGGCTAGAGTGGCCAGTGGGCAAGTAACACTGGCAGGCCTTTTGTCAAATTATTTAAAGTCGGTGTCCAGGGTATCTGTGGCATGCACTATTCCTGTGGAACTAGACATTTTTGGGGGTTGGGCAACTCTTTTGATTTGCACCCACCCTCTACCGCAGCTCATAGCTACTAACCTTAGACTAAGGTTTTTAGGTCACTCTGCCCCATTCATACTGTGTCCCAGTTTTGACCCCAATTCCTAAACCACATACACCTGAATATTTGCAAGAAATGCATGGCAGTTTGCATTTTTGGCAACTCGTGACATGTTTACAAGATTGGTTCTCAGTAACATAAGGAGATCTTTTGGGTGCCAACTTGCCTTTTAGTTGAAGGGATTCTCTTTTAGTGTTAAATGCTTCTACACCATGTGAGGATTGTACATTAAGGCACCATGTATGGGATGGATCCTTTAGAAGTAGTGTTTTGAGTCAAACTGAAACATGGACGCTTGCTAATCTGAAGCAATTTATGGTACAGTGCCATTTAATGTACATGTTGGCAAACAGAGATGGTGTTAGGTAGCTAGGATTTTACTTTACCAAAAGGCACCCATCCTGGTAATATGTGCATGAAATAAATGCAAACCTTAAAGGGTAACTGGGGAGAGATGGCACAGACCCATCTTTCTACATTGTGTGCAAGAAGCCCATCATTACTGCCCCACTTCTACCCCCTGCCCTCTGTCCAACACACACTGTGTGCTGCCAGGATCAGAGGCTGGGCATACCAGTAATTGACAGTAACAACTGTGTCTGGCACAATGTCCTAAATGCAGAATGTATCCAACACATGAGCTGCCACAAATAAATTAATTCAATGTATGCCTTAGGGCCAGAACAGGTTTACATGTCTAGGCTGGATATTCAGATGGGTCATCATTATTATTATTATGATATAATGTAGTCTGCTTCTCTCACTGTGGATTCAACAGCACATTCTGTATTTGTTGGAGAAGTTACCTCTGTCTGAGTAACCTTCTCAGTACTTCTCTTAAAACTGCCCAAGGTTATGAAGGATATTTGACTGACGTCTGAAACAGTCAAACAAAGCAGTGCTAATAACTCAGCTCAAACCTCCCAGGGGCACCTAATTAAACCACAGAGCCCTGAAGCAGCAAGTATAGCAAATCTGTCATTTCCTTTGCTTTTAGAAAAATACTGACATCATAATGAAAAGTCTGTCACAGCTCAAGTGAGAAAATAAAAGTAATATTTTTCACAATTTATTTTCTAGGGATAGCCCAGCTAAGATGTAACTTCTCATTACAGAGGGGTCTTGCATTTACCCATTTTATAGCAAGTAACATAAAGATATAGTAAATAGTTACAGGAGGGATTTGAGGTCAGTCACCTTTACCCCTCCCATCTTCCCCATGGCAGTTACTATACTTTGTGTGTGCATATACACACACATACATATCCAAGAATTCAGCCCAAATACTACCCTACTCATTCCATGTAACCTGTAATGCCTTTCCCCCTGAGAAATATGCATAATCCTTTTTTGGAAGTCTAAACAGTGCTAGTCTCCACTACCTCACCAGGTTGGTTATTTCACATTTAACCACCCTCAGTGTGAAGTAATGCATTCTAAAGATTACCCTTATCCTCCTTCACCTCCTCCTACCAGCAGAAAGCTGGCAGGGACTGAACTGCAGGGAGCACAATTGACTTGCTCGTGGTCACACAGTGACTTTGTGGCTATGGTGGAATTTAAGTCTGGATCTCTGACTCCACAGTTCTGGTGTCTAATTACCATACTACAATGACTGTCTCCTGAAAAATAAATGGCAAATCAAAATGGCTGCAGATTATCTATCTATCTATCTATCTATCTATCTATCTATCTATCTATCTATCTATCTGTCTATCTGTCTATCTGTCTATCTCTCTATCTATTATCTATTTACTGTATATGGGATGCACAATGATAAGACTCAGAATACACCATTTATCATCATGAGTAAGGGGGCAGGACAATTACTCATGAGTAGCAGAGCCACTTGTGTAAGTCTTGTCACATTGCACATGATGGTAACTGTCATATTCTAAGCCAAGCCATTATGTGTCCAATTTGTACCATACAATGTATTTAAACTGTAAAGCATTTAAATGTGTTCTTTTTATGAAGATTTAACTGTCTCAGTTTGATTTCCCTGCTGGTTTCTGTGTAACACAGGCCATTGTGGTGTCATCAGGTGTTGTGCCATCTGCTCTCCCATTGGTTAAGGGTTCCTTTACTATATGATCTGTCTAAAATGAGGATGCATGGCTAAATGAAGATAAAGGATTTTTCTTCAGTAGCAAAATAAATTATCTGTCTGGTCTGACTGAGATACACTTTTACAGTTTTCTAGAATGCGGGCCTCTATTTTTGCCCTTGCCATATAATGGCAGAAGTACTCAGGAAACTTGGACCCTTATGCTAACTTATTATATTCTGCCCCCATGTATTTATCATTTTTGAAACAAAGCAGGTGTCCTTATTAATGTGATTATTAATTTCAGTTTTTCCACAGCAACAACAGACTTTTTAAGGAGGAAGTTTTCAACAATGGACATTTCTGTCATTAAATCTTTTGAGTGAAAAAATAAACACCTGAAGCTCTGCCCAGGAACTAGCAAGTTTTTTTTGTTAATCCCTTACCTTGTTACATCTATCAGCTTGTGCATGATGTGGATAACCTAATGTCACCTAGGCAAATATTTTTGTTCTTTGACTGACTGCAGTACCAGGAGGGCGAATTAGTATGAAAGTCTTGTTTTCAACTACAGTATGTCTTGGGGCAAGAAAAACAGGGCATCATACAGATGAAGACAAAGTAAGACATAACAGATAGATGTTAAGATAAAAATGACTAAGCATATGGTTAATTTATTAAATTTAAATTTATAATTTTTGGCCAGGAAACACACACTAAGCTGATGTTTGTTTCCAGATGCATTCTGAGAGCATAGGGAAGTTAAATGACTTGCTCATGGTCACATGGTATGCAGGTGGTGGCTGTGGGATTCAGACCTAGTTCTCCACACATGCAGCTCACTGTTCTCAAGTTCAGCTACTAAACTACAGTATGCTGCCTCTCGTAGCAATGCAGTTAATAGCAATGGCATTCTTTTAAAAGTCCTTACATTAATCAAAGAGTTCTTAAACATGAGACCAGTCCATTCAAGAGTTAAGGTGTGTATTGATAACAATGCCCTGGCACTGGATCTAGTCTTTGCTGTGGGTAAGGAGAAAATCAGGACAGTCTGGAATTTTAAATAATACCAGGCATTCAACAAGATGAGTGATTTTAGCCAGGGCTATAGGAAGACCTTTAGTAATTCCATTAAATATCAGCCCAGTGCAAATATTGGTGCAACTAACCTGTGGTAGCATGATAGTCATCTTTAGGGCCAGTGAACTCCAATGGATCCTGAAATTACCACGTTTTTTACCAAAATTACTCTTCAATTCCAAAATCCCTCCATGCCCTCTGAAAGTCAATTATTTTTTCTGTACCTTACTGTTTAAGCAGTCTCACTGACAAATGTGCAAAAAAGGCAGCACACCCTTACCACAATGCAACAAACAGCCACAAATAACGAGGTGGAGACTCTCCTGATGCTGATTGCATGGGGGGGGGGGAGATCCTCAGGGTATTATTGTTTTAAACTGAGGAATCACATGATTGTTGGGTGGTGGGGACACCAAATGCCTCAGCTCACATAGTTGAAAGGGAATTCCAGATTAAAAATATGCCCTTTATTTTTAAAAAAGCATGCATTTCCATGTGAGCTGAGTGCCTCAGCTCACAAAAATGCCCCACAATTAAAAAAGATACTGAACTCCTAGCCAACCGCATGTGTTACTACCCCATCACATAGTCAGATTGGTGTTCGTTTTAGCTCAGCTCATTGTTGGAAAAGTAGTTCCTTTAATTGTTAAAGCCTCCCATCAAACAACAAAGGATGCTACTCATGATGGGGGAGGGGGTGCTACATTGAATGCCTCTGCACCCAATCTCACCCTCCCTTCATACAGTCAGTTTGGCATTTATTTTAGCTTGGCTTTTTTTTTTTTACTTTCATTGTTAAAGGCTCACATCAAATAACAAGGTACTACTTATGGGGAGATTATGCTGAATGCCCCAGCTCACAATGCAGCTCCACAAATCAAAAAGGGCACCAAACACCAATCAGAGCTTACAGATGGAGCAATATAGTGTGTGAGCGTGTGTGTAAGTGGGGGGGGATCGTTCAAAGACATCAACCATGTGCGTTCATCTGAGCATATCTTTTACTATCCATTTGTCAGTTTCAGCAACTGAAGGTAGCTGACAACAACTGCTTACGGGGTGAGGGAGAATAACATGCTTTTTTATGGAGTAGTTGTTTGATGGCTCTCAAGCTCTGTATCTGTGTAATTTAAACTTCCAAGGTCTTTTTATGCTAAAGAGTGTGTGTGTGTGAGTGTGTGTGTGTGTGTGTGTATGTGTGTGTGTGTGGGGTTCACATGTAGCATCTCATTTATGTTACATTTTGTTTTTCTACAACCTATCAGATACTATACAATTAATTGCATCCAGAATCATCTGAAATTGGTTATTTTTCATCACTGAAACTGGGACAGTTCCATATCTGAAAAACATTGGCCCTAGTCATCTTGAGGTATTATTTACAGTGGTGGGTATGAAATGGACACAATACAGTAAACGTTATGTTCAAAAATATCTTATAACAGAAAGTTACCATATTCCAGAACAGTGAAAAATGAATGCCATGCAGTCATTTTTCTAGCACAGTTAGTTACAGTAGCAGTACTTGTTACTAAGCAAGAACATGGCATCATATATTTTTGAGGGGTAATAATGGATTTCTGAAAAATTTGATTAATTATCAGTATATTTTTATTTCTCTCTGATGTTTTTAAAACAGCTTTCTTGCTATTTTTTTAACTTAAATGTTATTTATCTTTTCATCAAGTCATATATAACACATACACAAAAGACAACATATATACATTTAATGCATACTGTCAGTAATTCCAGTATCAACAACTTCCAGCAAGAATAAGCAACTTATCACGGTCAGTTGCATACCCCTCAACAACAGGGATGGCCATGACATTAACTGTGCGGGTGAGGGATTTGAGTCGCAACAATAGTTTGACAGGGGTAAATTGATGGATAACTCTGTCTTGGGGCTGGGCAAAATTAGCAAATTCCAATTTCCCAGAATTTTTATGAAAGTCCACTAATTTTGCAAAATGTCATGAAATTGTGTGAAATACTCTGAAAATGTTAGTTGGTCATAACTCATTCAGTCTTCCTGCTAGAGATATGCAATGTGGCATGCATACTGTTTGGATGAGGCACTAAATAACTGCCAAGTCGCATGACATTTGGATGAGGGGCAGGGACGATATAGAGGTTCAAATTCTGGACATTTTTTATTTATGTAAAATTTCTGAAAATATTTCTGTGCTTACAACTTAGCCACCTTTGGAGCAACATAATTGAAAATGTATATGCATGCTTTCCTGGAAGAGTCTTAGAAACTGCTAATTAGAGGGGTAGCTGGTTACGTAACTTGTAAGTTATAGGAGTTAAAGATTTCACAACTTCATTATTTGTTAAACTTTGTGAAAATCTGCAAAATATTTGGATACTTATGGATCCACTACTATTGCAGGTATACACTCAAGATGCATACCAAAGTAAGTGTGTCCTGAAATCTAATTAAGCTGGATAAATGTGGCTTAGTGGGTTACAATTTATTGTGGATTCTTTAGAAATTACTAGTTGGCAACATTTGTTTGAAAATTCATGGACACACAATAGGTAATGCTAGTAGAATTCCACTTTTGGAATTTAACTTTCACAAAGCCCTCATCACCAGGGCCACTGGAAAATTGCAGAAAAGGTTACCAAAAATTGCAAAGAGTTTTACAAAAAGTGAGAGAAATTGTGGGGGTTCTACTATAGACCTGGAGTGCTTCACAAAAAATCTTTTAATGTTTTCTGCAGCATATATTAGTCAGTATAAATTGCTAAATGAATACACTGACACCTGAATATGTTTAAAACATAAAGAAAAGTTTATATTCCTAAAATGAATACTAAACTGATAAGCTATCATAAGCGTTGACTATCTTTCAAAATTTAAAAGCATCTGCCTCATACAGTGCTAAACGGATTCTATAAAGTGAGCCACAGCAAATCAATATTAAATAAAGCCAGAATAAAGATGTTTTATGCTTCTGGCTGTAGGACAATGAAGCCTGATCAACAGCTATTTACAGTGCCCTGTCAGCTGTTTACCCACTTTGGTACAAGAAAAAATAAGCAGATAGAGTGGTGATTAACTGACTTTTATTAAAATGTTGTTGAAGTGTTTAATGGTCATAATTTGTACTGTAGGTACTGTACACTATTTTTGAAATCACATATTTAAACATTATATCTGGGGGTTATTTAGTCTGGCAGTATAGTCTAGAAGTTAGAGTAACACACTGTGAATGAACTGTGGACACCTAGCAGACCTGGTTTGATTCCCACAACCTCCACTTGCATACTGTGTGATTCTGAGCAAGTCACTTAACCTCCTCAGTGCTCCTGGATTGTACCTGAAAACAGGCAATTGTGCCTAGTGGGCCTTAAGTGGTTACCAACAAATGTAAAAAAAATAACCAATATATTTTTTACTGCATCATACAGTAGTCAGGGTACCCTGTAATTTACCTTTGTTTACTCTGGCTGCAAGGATTTTTTTTAGTTACAGATAAATGTTCAGATTCATTTTGTGTTTTATAAGTTTGTTTTTAGACTTTAGTCAGGTTTTTATTATAGTCTTTGCATGTGAGCATCTATGGGGTAGTTGCTAAGAGTTTAAAATCAGCAGTGCCATCCAAAACTCCTCAGCTGTTTGAATCAAAACTAGTCTGAATGAAAGTATGCTCGCAAGGAAAAACTTGCCATGCCACTTACAAAAAGGCTTCGTAGTTAGCACCCCATTTAAGTGAATAGGATAATTTGCACCTTTTCTCCCATCTTTTATTTCCAGTCTGTGTGGCAACAAAATGTTTTCTGATAGACTGCTTCAACACAAAACAAATGTTAAGTGTTTAAGTGTACTTATGCTTGGCCAGTGGATTTTGAAACCAAACAAGGCAATGATTCAAAAGAAACCACTGTCACATAAAACCCTTGCCCTACCTTGCACTGCATTGTTTCGGCCAAACCCAAGTCTGCATGCAAAATTGTCAATATATTTGAGATTATTTTATTAAAAATGTTAATACTTTTTACACAGTTCAATATAAAAACTAAAAAATTGCAAAAAATTGCAGAACATGTCAGTTTTTGCAGAGAATAGTGAAAATTGCAGATTCCGCAAAAAAATTGCGAGCGCAATTTTCCAGTGGCCCTGCTCATCACCACTGAATCACCTTACCTGCATTAACATCATGGCCCTGCAATGCCTCTCCAACACTCCTGTGACAGGGATGCCCAGCATCACACTCCATCATGATTAAAGATATCCAGATACTTCTATCACAAAGGCAGAAGTTGCATCTAATTATAGGGCTTAGCATCGCTTTGTCCCACTGTTTTCAGATAGTGAAAATATACATTGTTATCCATAGGTTTGTTAAAGAGTCAGCAGGTGGCATCATACAGAAACAATACTGCATGTGCATGTGCTTTAACAAGTCATTAAGTCATTGAGCTCTAGTGGTTAGCTGGCATATTGCAAGAAGACAGGCTAGTGAATAGTGATGTCCATGTCTATTCTTCATGGTTCATCACTCAAGATAGTGGACATCACACTTAGCACCACTATACTTTCACTATGGAGCCTCCTATGTATTCTACCTTATGAGTATGACCTCTTTACTCAGCCTTAGCCTTCCTCTACAGTGGCAACTTGTGTATGACTAGGCAAAATGTATGCACGATGCTTCAACAGATGCATCACAACATTCCACAATTTCACAAAAGCTCATGAAACCCAGCTTTAATTACTGATGTTATTTTGGAATCATTGACTGCTTATAACTTGGCTAGCCTTTGAGCAAGAGATTAGAGAGTGGACACACACAGCCTCTTGTTTTTCCATATTGTTTTTTCTCACAGTCTGCAGCTCATCTATCAAGGGTATACTCTGTTCAGAGGGATATACCCTGATCACCCTGATCATGCAGAACACAGTCATCATTCAGTTAGTTTCTGGGTTTCTCTCCCACACTGCTTCCCTCCTACCTCCCCTGGTGGGGGCATTGCTTCTGTCAGCGACATACAGCCATCGCTTCCCCTGGGGTGGAGGTAAGCTCCCTGGTCCAGTCATAGGGGTTACTGTGTTGGGGGAAGCCACTGCCAACCTCCCTGACTGAGATGCGCTGCCAAGCAGCAGCTGTCTTAGCCATGGCCTGGTTCCTGTCATAACTTCCTGGGCTCACTTCCAATCCTGGGTCGTCAGCATGGAAGCACAACACTCTGCTGCTGGCCCCTGGGGATGGCCTCAAAGTCTAATATTTAGGGTCAGTGGACCTGACAAAATTGGTGCTATTCAATTCTTTAGTTTTAAAGTTATACTGTAGGAATTTTACATTCTGTAGTTTACTTAATAGCAAAATGTAATTTTAAAATTTCTGAAAGTTTGGAGGCCTATAACTTAATCACCTTTAAAAATAGTGCTTTGCAGCATCATACTCATCTGGATAGAGACTAGTAAAGTCAACTTATCAAAGTTGATGCAGTTTAAATGAATGCTTGTTAACTTATATGCAAATAACTAAAAACAATTTTGGTGAAATTTCACTAATGTTTTGTGGACGTTTCATGAAATGTCATGGAAGTAAAGTCAGAATTTTGCCAGAATTTCACTGGTGAAAGATAAATGTTGCCCAGCCTTCTTCTGTCCTGATTTCAATGGGGTGCTCTTTGCTTGAAGGAAATATCAATCACCAGTTTGCTAGTGCAACAAACATAGGTCTTACTTAACACAAAAACTACAATTAATATATGCAACAGCATTTAAGCTTAACAGGTTACATTATCCCATGTGAGTTAATGATAGGTACACACTACTGGTTCAGGCAGTAAACCTGCAGTTTAGGAACCCTACACTTCAGCAGTTATTCTTAGAATCTGGCTGCACATTACTTACCAGTATTTGTATTGGTCATAAAGAGCTGGCATTTATAAACTTTGGGAGTTGGTGGTGGGCATCTGGAAGAAGGAGGTACAGTAGAGAGCTAATGTTGAATATGTTTCCAGGTGATTCATTGGCAATGCAAGAGGTATTGGCCTGAATTAGTCCATGATAGTTAAAAGAGCCACTAATAGGCCAGATTTTCTTGAGTATGTCTTAGGGGGATTTCTATGCCTGTGGGATATTCTTTCTAGTCTCAGGCATTCCATTGCACTTGGCAACTGTTCTATGTAAGCTGAATCATTTTTGTTTAGCCAGGGGGTGCAGAATTTGCCTCTTGGCTGTTTTGGCAACAAAATAGATCACATGTTGATTACTGACTATCACATCAGAGTGATTCACATTGCTGGTGATGCATATTTCTTGGGTAAACAGATCACGTAATGCCAATTTTGATTATATGTTATTTCAGTAGTTTTGTATGAGCAGGCATTCCCATAGTAAGTATATAATTGATTCCTCTGTGTAGGTGTATTTACAGAATTTTGGAGATAGGATGAAACTCATCTTGAAGTTTTGTGGGAGTATAGTATAGATTGTTTAGTATGTTTATATATATATATTTATATATACACTTCATTTGTCAGCATCCCGGGTCTCAGCAGTGTCCCCCAGACCCATCACTAACCCACCTTGGGGACATATCAGCTAAGTACCAAAGTGGTGAGCCCTGTAGGGTCTTGCAGAGCCTGTGTGGGATACTGAATGGACCAGGGTGTGTTCCTCTGACAGTTTGTTGCACCCCCCAGCGTATCGACATGCCATGACATGCTTGAAAACATGGTGTGGCATGTGTGCATGTCATATCTGCCAACACCCTGCTCATTATGCCATCCCCATTATCTTTGCCACCTGCCTCTGGTACCAAGAAATCCTCAACCCAGATGGAGGATAGCTGTCATAGGATGCTCAATACTCCCTCTTTTGGCTGACCCTTCAGCCAACTGTGTCCATTCCCAAACCCGGGTTTTCAGTGTGGCTGTTGGTGTGGCATTCAGTGTCTCAAACCACTGGTCTGGCCTGGTTGCTTATGATTTTAAATTATTGCATTTTTAAATCACTCAGAGTTGTAGCTTGTCCAGAGAATTAACATAGCTGGTCCTAGTCCCATCCAGTGGTATCAATGCCTAATTCTGTGGGCCACCATTGTAGCTTCTCTTCGGCTCTCACATGCATCTTCACCACCAAACGCCAAGTAATTTACCATTGCAAGATGGAGGATGGATTCTTATGGCTAAGCATGATTTCCTCTTCCCAGGTGGTGCTCCCCACCCCCATAGTACCACGTACTTCCAGTGGCGGGACAGTGAGTAATGTAAATGCAAAATGTGGTAGGCATCTGCAGGTTGTTAGTTGAACTCTTGCTGTATCAACTGGAATGGTTTGCAGTTGGTTGCTGAAGTGAGTTGGTTGACACTTACAATACCTAAGGAACTCCAGTGCTGAAAATGCACCTTTCTGTCATGGATTATAAAATGGTTGCCCAGATTGGTTGCTATAGTCTATAATTCAGCAAGATGATGTAACTCTTAACATCTTAGTTAAGGGGGTGAGTAAACAACCAAGACAATAGTCTTTTACTGAAGGAGGGGGCAACCCATACAGGATAGTTCATGTTATAATGAATGACTCAAGTCATGAAAGATGGCTGCTATTAGCAACTTTTAAAAATACCTTCCTTGGAGGTTACTTTTTGACTTTACATACTGAATTCATACTGTGGATGAATTAGGAGGGTTTCAGCATACATTTCTGATGGTAAACAGCATACAACCACACCCAGATGTTCAATTTATTCATAGTGGGCATGCCAAAAGAGTTGATACTTTTAAAAACTTCAAAACCACAAAGTTCAATTCAGGTATGAAATACAGAACAATAAAAAGAAAACTGGATATGTTTTATTTCCAGAAATACATTATTACTAAAAATCTATATGTTGAACTTTTTTTCAACCAACAAATACTGGTGCTTTATGTAAGACTTAATTTGATTCTATGCACCCACAGTGGTTTATTGCTTATAATCTTGGTAATGTGTTTTATTTGCTCTTCAGATGTTACTCTTGGGTCAAAGCACATACCCAAGTATGTATAGTTTTACATCAAAACATAACATATCCAATGTACTAGCTGGAGTGTTAATTTAGATTTGAAGTGAAATAGTAAAACTTGCTTTGACAAAGTAACAGGTCTCTATAAATGATTTAATTCCAAAAGTCCATAAGTCCCAGAATTGGAGTATATGCTAAATATGAGAACTACAGTAGCTGTGACTTCATAGTAAATTACTATATCTTCAGCATACTGCACATTTTACATCATGATATACTACTATTGGGAAAGATATTGATAAATCAAGAAAATGGTATGGGTCCCAAAATGTAATCCTAAGGGACTCCAAACTTGGTGATACAATTTCTTTTAGACACACTGGCCCGGATATTCAAAAGGGTTGCGCCATGCGCAACAGGGTTGCACATGCGCAAGTCCAAAAATGCACCATTTTGCGATATTCAGAAGGAGGCAGTTGCGCCACCGAAAACATGCTGAGCAACAGCACAATGAAAATGAAGGCATGCGCAACCGAAGGGGGTGGATCCATGCATAAAGAGCGCAATGCGATATTCAAAGACTTGCGCGATGCGCAATAGCGGCACAGCCAGAAATTGCGCACTAGCGGAAATTAGCCAAAATAAAAAGGCTCAAGGAAGCAGCGCAAGAATGCTACAAGGCTGCCAAGTGGGGAGAGAGAGAGAGAGAGACAGACAGACAGACAGAGACAGGCTAGGGCAGGCAAGGCAAGCATGGGCCATAGGCTGTAGAGGCCAGCAGGGGTGCCCGGTGCAGTGGAAGTAGCAGTGAGGACAGCTGGGGTAACACAGCAACACCAGCCAGGGGGGTCGAAGCCAGGGAGATGGACAGTGCCAGCTTCCACATGGAAGCTGTAATGAGGGGGGTGAGAATGCATGCTGCAGGGGGACGTGGCCGTGGAAGGGCCCTTCGGCGGTATGCCCCCAACAGGCAGTACAGTGCCCGCATCAGCTTTGAGCTGTACACAGATGTAGAGATCGTGGGCCAGTACCGCCTGAACAGGGCAATACTGAGACGGCTCTGTGAGCTGTGCAGTGATGTGATGCAGGCACCCTCACAACGGAGTCACGCTCTGTCAGTGGAGACCAAGGTGACAGCCTGCATGTGCCTGCTCGTCACGGGCACCTTCCAGAGGCCAACAGGGGATACCACAGGCATCACACAGTCGGCCATGTCATGCGTCCTCACCCAATTCCTCAGCGCAATGCTGCCACATGCTGCGGAGTACATCCATTTCCCCAGCACCGCGGCAGAGCATACAGCAAACATGCAGGAGTTCCACAGGGTAGCACGTATGCCTGGCATGCTAGGGGCCATAGACTGCACCCATGTGGCCATTTGCAAGCCACCTGGCCCCGATGGGGTCGCATATAGGAACAGAAAGGGCTTCTCCAGTGTCAACTGCCAGGTGGTGTGTGATGCCACTGGGCGCATAATCAATGTCTGTGCCACACACCCTGGTGGAGTACATGATGCCTTCATATGGTATCAGTCCGCACTGTGCCATCGATTCGAGAGTGGGGACATCCCCACAGGACATCTAGTGGGTGAGTACACATGTATGGAATGCAAACTCGGGGCAAGGGTGGGAATGCCACAGGTGCCATGGTAGTGGCACACAGGGATATGGGCAATATGGACCTGAACATGAGACTGATCTCCACTATCTCCACACAGGTGACAGCGGATACCCACTCCATCCCTGGCTGCTCACACCGTACCGGCACACCATGACCCCATCACAGCAATGCTATAATGAGGCACATGTTTCCACATACAACATCATAGAGCGGGTGTTTGGGATGCTCAAGACATGCTTCCGATGCCTAGACACCTCCGGCGGTGCCCTACAGTACAGCCCCCAAAAGGCCTGTGGGATATTCCTGGCCTGTTACATCCTGCACAACATGGTCAAAGACTATGGGATAGCCGTACAGGTTGAAGAGGGGGACAGTGATGGGGACGCCAGTGTCGCCGGTGTTGATGGTGATGAGCAGCCCCCCCTAGGACGGCGGGACCCCCGACTGATCCGGCAGGCCCAGCTGCACAGGGACACCATCACAGAGGAGCACTATGCAGAACACAGGTAAGTCAAGGGGACATGTGCAACCAACACTGTCCATGTGCAAACCACAGGCACACAGGTAACACACCAGGGGTGCATGACGGCCAGGGAGTGGAAGGGTCCACGACACAAACACACCATCAGGAGGGGTGAGCACTCATATGGACACACACACACCAGGCACAGAGTGTACATGGGCAGATGCACAGCACAGCAGAACTCGAGATTGTTAACACACAGTATCACCGACCACCTCACCACCTGTACTGTCCAAGTATGTGTGTCGATGCTGGGCACCCTTGCACCTGGTGTACAGTACAATGCAGGCATCATCATGCACACGCACCTGTGGACAGCAGTTGGGAGGGTGTGCAGGTGGTCCGTGTGTAGGCGTGGTGAGCAGAGCACCTAGCAGTGCGCTGCCCACCATGACACACATTGCACACATGGCAGCACCAGACAGGGCCCGCGACTGGGAGACAGCTCAGTCATGTAGCACTGTCCCACGCCACCGCGGATGCGCAGGCCCGGCCGCGACCCAACAGCACTGGCAGGCTGAGCAGGGGACACATGGGGTGGCACTGTTGCACCACCAGGGTCCCACTGCGTGAACGCCGACCTTGCTCGGCACAGGGGTCTGCAGCATGCAGAACAAACCTCACCAGGGTGCTCGGATGGTTACAGCAGAACCGGCGTTGACAGGCCTGGTGTCGCATGACGCTGAACGGGAGTGGAGAGTGAACTGTGGGGTGTGCGGTATAGGGACACCTGACTGTGTGCCCAATGCGTCCATGACAGAGACCACTGCCTGGGTCAGCCTGTCAATGGCGGCGGTCACATCCGTCCGCATACAAACCAGCTCTGCATGGTCCAGAGCACACTCCCTGCTGTGCCGCTCCACAGCCACAGACAGTGCCTCCACGGACATTGCAACCGGCCTCTGCAGCTGTACTGATTCCCGCAGCAGGCGGGTGTGCTCGTCCAATGGGTACTGTGCCCCAACGGCATCCTGTCCCCCAGGGTGTGGAAGGTCCTGATGCACAACACCCCTTGAGGGCGGGCGCTGTTTGCCAGGACCAGGAATGGGCGGATCAAAGGGCAGCGGACATGTGCCACTGCTTGACACTGTACCCCCAGACCTGGTGGGTGACTGCTGCTGCTGCCCCGCCAACTGCTGTGCCCCAGGGTCCACTCATTCCACCGCTGTGCTAGCAACAGTGCCAGACACCTGCACAGCCACTGGTGCTGCCCCACCAGTGCTAACAGGCACAGCCTGGGACTGTGCCAGCATGCTGGTACACAAGTTGGAACCAGAAAGGCCCAGGGGCACATGCTGGCCTGCTGTGTGTCTGTCATGGGACACACACCTATCACTGCCCATTGCCGACCTTGCATCATCAATAGTGCAGGTACATGCTACAGCCATAGTCACAGCGTGCTGGCATGCTTGCATGCCAGACTGCTGAGACACAGGCTGTGCACCCCCCGCACCTGAATCACCGACACCAGAGTTGGCGGCCCAGCATGCATGCTGCTGCAGTGCCTGCTGGCTGGTGATAGAGGTGGATAGACCCTCCTCCATGTCCAGCAGGTCATCATCACTGCCTGGACCCACCACCACCATCTCCTGAAGACGAACAGGATCTGTAACAGAAAGAGAGTACATGTGAGTGCATGTGAACAACCTTCCCCCAACCCCCCCCAACACCACCACCATATCATACCGTGCAGTGATGGGCTTCCACCTGTCTGGAATCCACCTCCTGGTACGCCCTTAATAGCGCTCTGCTGCATTGATGCAACCAGTGTCTCCTCAGCCGGGTTCAGCTTCAACACCACTGGCGGGCCCCCGCCAGTGCCAGCACTGCCGCCCTGAAGGCTGCCACCTTCTCCTTCAACCTCCTGCGGTCTGTCCCCATCTTCTTCTTGCATTCCTGCACGGAGCGCTGGTGGCTTCCATGCAGGTTCACGGCCCGAGCTACCCCCTCCCATGCAGCCGCACAGGACTGAGGGGTGCCCCTCCGTCCACTCAGTACTGGCTCCTCATCCAGGTAGGCCTGGAAGAGGGCCTCTGTCTCTGCTGGGGTAAAGTTGGGCCTCCTCCTACACCCACCATCCTCACCCTCACCTTGGCTCTGCTCGGTCATGGCGATCTGTATGGGGGCAAGTGGACACCTGTCACTGTGCAGTCTACAGCATTTTCCCATGACCATTGTCCAGAACATCACACAGCATGCAACTCACCTCTCACCTGCAGTAACCGAATCTGGCCAGCGCAGCCCAATGTCGCACATTTATAGCGCAATGCATGCAAATTAGGAGTGGAGCAACTATAATAACATGCAAATCGTGCCACTGCACCTTTGAATGGCTGATCAGATGATTTGCATGTGTCGGCTGAATATCGCGAATTTGCACTTTGTGCAATACGGTTGAGTCGGCTGAGCCAATGGCGCAGATCTGTGACTGTGTGGCACACTGCATTGCGCATGCCCAGATAGCTTACGCAGGCATCTGCCGTGCTGCTGACGTGCTGTGCGCGATCGGCAATTCAGGCCATGGCCACCATTGTGCCAGTGGCGCTACAGCACTGGACACTATATGGCACTGTGGCACTACTGCGCATAGTCCACTGTGACACTGGTACGCAGCTGGTCGGTCGCGCAGGATGCGTATACGTCAGATGGTGCTGTGCGTGGCCTTGCGTCATTGCCCATGACCTTGTTCGACCTTTGCCCCCTGGCGCTGTTCGGCTGCCATGTGTACGGCCCTAGTGCGCTGTCTGGTGACAGCGCTATGTGAAGTGACGGCGCTGTTCGAACAGCGCGATTGGAACCTGTGGTGGTCTATTGCGCAACATCTCCACGTGGGGTTACGGCGCAGTGGGGCACCATATTGCCTGCTGTAAAGTTGGTACCATGGCTCGCAGAAGAGCAGTACAGTGAAGCCCTGTCGAAGTGGCCAACTTGGTGGCCCTAGTGGAGCCCCACTATGGGGCACTTTATGGTGAGGCGCCCCTCACCATTGCCAGGACGCAGGTGTGGCAGCAAGTGGCCACTGACCTGGTGGGAGTCACTGGATGGTGCCAGTCAGCTGAGCAGTGCCGGCACCGGTACAGTGACCTCTGCCGGAGGGATCCGGATCTTCTCAATCGGCTGCAGTCACGTGCCAGGAGAGGCGTGGTGCCTAGGCCAGGTGGGTGTACCATCTATGCACCTGTATTCTCTGTAGGGGTGTGAGTGTGTTTTGGTGGCTGTGCATAGGTGATGGCTCTGCCATGGTTGACTGTGTCAGTGTGTGCAGGTGTGAGATGCATGGGTCTGGCTGTGTGGGCAGGCACTCTCACTGGGGCAGGGGGAAGTCTGCTTTGGAGTCACACTGATGTTTGTCTCAACATATGTCTCCCACAGGCCGGGATGTGAGGATGCAGGCACAGGGTGAGGAGGGCCGTGCCAGGGCCCCGGTGCCAGTGGGTGTTGCACCCCAGCAGCAGCAGCAGCAGCAACGGCAGACCCAGCTGCTTGAGGAGTGTGAGTATCATTACTTCATGGATGCTATTGCATGCTGGGGGGGGCAAGACCACCAGCCATGCACAACACAACCATGCAAGAAAGGGGAGGTCATAATTCCACTATACAAGACACTAGTGAGGCCCCACCTGGAGTACAGTGTACAGTTCTGGAGACCATACCTACGTAAGGACATAGACTGGGTAGAGAAGGTTCAGAGGAGGGCAACAAAGATGGTGCATGGATTGCATCACAAGTCCGATGAAGACAGGTTGAAGGAACTGAACATGTACTCCCTGGAGGAAAGGAGGGAGAGGGATATGATAGAGACATACAAGTATCTTACAGGGAGGAACAGGGTGCAGGAAAACACTATTTTAAGCTAAAAGATGTTCCAGGACTAGAGGGCATGGGATGAAGTTGGAGGGAGGACGATTCAGAGGAAACATGAGAAAGAATTTCTTCACAGAACGGGTGGTGGACAAGTGGAACACCCTGCCAGAGGAAGTGGTGGGGGCTGAAACAATCACGGGATTTAAGAATGCACGGGATAGACATAAAGGAATTCTGGAGGTCA
Organism: Neoceratodus forsteri; assembly: GCA_016271365.2. Taxonomy (NCBI): domain Eukaryota; kingdom Metazoa; phylum Chordata; order Ceratodontiformes; family Ceratodontidae; genus Neoceratodus; species Neoceratodus forsteri. The sequence goes on along the minus strand of CM057450.1, from coordinate 431,088,457 downwards.
GGGGTTAGGTGCAACAGACTTATAGGAAAACAAAGTGAACTTACAAGCTCAAATGGGCAGACTGGGTGGGCCATAGGCCCTTATCTGCCGACACTGTCTATGTATCTATGTATGTATGCACGACACAGGTGACATGCATCACTGTCCAGTATCACAGCACGTCTGTGTATGCGTCACTGGTGGTCCAGCATGCACTGGGCACATAGCTGTGTAACTGGCATCGCACCACATTGCCACGTCACTTGACAGCCTTGTTTGTGCTGTGATGGACATGGGCAGTGTGTGTGTGCAGTGGTGCACATAGCTGGTGCCACCTGTTTGTGATGGCCATGTGCATGTTCACTGTGGGTGGGTGCATGCCATCACAGGTGCGGGACATTGGGCTATATGGCTTGCAGGTTGGGTGGTGTTCAGGGTTGTGGTCAGTCACAGCCATTGACTGTGTTCCCATTTTCCTAGGCCTCGCAGTTCTCCGGAGGATACATCGGGACATAGGGGCCTGACACAGGTGTCCCTGGATAACCAGGCCATCCTGGATTCCATTAGAGACATGGCCTCATGGAGGAGGCATCGCAAGGAACAGCAGCACCAGGCACAGGATGACCAGCCAGCTGGGCCTTAGGCACATTACCCTTCCCACTTCACCCATCCCTACCACCCTGCCTTCCTCTCCAAGTTGTTCATCCTTACCCTTGACCACCCTACCTTGTACCCATCCCACCCCCTCTTGTAAATAGTTCTTGTTTATTGTTTTGTAATTTACTCTTTGAAAATTTTAAAATACATTTATATTTTGATATGAATACTGTGTTGGTCTCTGATTTGCAGCTGGCTATGGGTGCTCAGTTGCAGTGGTGTACATGCCATCTGGGGTGGTATGGTCCTGGGTATGTGTGTGTGTGTGTGTGTGTGTGTGTGTGTGTGTGTGTGTGTGTGTGTGTGTGCAGGTGTGTGCGCGTGTGTGTGCATGGGGAGGTATCTCCGGCATGGCAGTGACTTTCTGTTGGTCTTGCCGTCTGCTGCCACCCACTGCTGGGTGCACAGGGTGTGTCTGGCTTGTATGCTTCTCTGCTGCACGGGGTTGACGTGTGCTGGGGGGGATGCATGGTTTCCTGCAGTGCCAGTCACTGCACATGGGTGGTGTCTTTGGGTCATGGTGCAGGGTGTGCTGTGCGTATGGGGGGCTGATGTGCACTGTGGTTGTCAACCCCCTGTGTGTGGCACTCTCAGCCTGCCAGTGGTTGTGCTGGGGTGTCATGGCTCTGCTGTGCTTTGTTGGCTTGTCCCCATGGGCCAGTAGATCATCCGTCCACACCCCAGTGATGCTGTGCTTGGGGTGTGCAGGTGTCTTGTTGGTTCTGCAGTGTGGTCCTGTGCCCATGTGTGGCATGGCTGGCGGTGGGCCCCAGCCTGCCTCCCTGGATGTGCAGTTCCATTGCTCGGGGGCTCTGCTTGCGCTATGGCACCTCTGGACTGCTCAGCTGGGCTGCCCTGGTTGCGCTATAGCGCAACATTTCTGCTCAGCTTCTCCTTCCTGGTTGCGCTATGGCGCAGTTAGTGCGATATTCAGACGTTGGCTGCTTGCGCAATTTGTTCTGCTCCATGTTTGAATATCGCACCTGTTGTGCATATGCGTAATTGGTTTGTGCTTGCTCCTGCTGTTGCGCACATTTTGGGCACAGTTTGAATATCCGGGCCACTGTTTACAACTTTATACCATCTAGGTTTAGTTACAGAGGTAATATTACAGTGTATAGCTTTCACAAGGCAAAAGTCAGATAACTTCTTTATTAGGTAAGGAGTGAGACATAACAAAGTGAGTGTTATATCCTGTTAACCAACCAAGTGATGAGTTAATTCACAAGGTGATAGGCCAAGGGAAGTAATCAACATGAGATACTGTATGTTGACTGGATATTACACCCCCTCTGGAATGTGTCATCCCACCTGTAAAATTGCTGGACTGTTTTATGGCTACTCTAAAATGTTACTGACATGAGAAACACATCAGTTTTCTAAAGTCAGGTTGACAATTATTACTGCTTTAAGAATTGTGCCCAATTTAGAATTAACTTTAGAGGTGCAGCCTTGTTAAAGGGCAACTCTGCACATTAGGGTGTGCTTTCATAAATAAGATGTTTCAGCTGTTGCAATTTACTAGACAGTACATTTTTTCATTTTCAACATTCCTTTCCAAGATTTAAATCACATCTTGGTTGTCCATCTAAAAAGTTTGTATTGAAAACATTTAAAAACATTTGCCTCTCCCCTGTTAATCTCACAGGGTCTTTGTACAGGACACATAGTGTTCACCATGGCAACAGACTGTGATGTCACAAACAGCAATTGTGTTGCTAATAAGGGAGAGTCAGATACATTTTGAAAGATCGAGTGAAATAATTGCTGCAGTAGCTACAATATTTAGTAGACCAGCAGCAGGAGAAAGAAAGAAAGAAAGAAAAAGAAAGAAAACTACAAAACAATAATGTTAAAACATAATTGGTGTAAACCTAGCATTTTTATGCTTTTTATTATAACAGAGAATTGCTCTTTAAGGGTTCCGTGGAGCTGTAATGTGCCATTGGAAGTGTTTTCCTTTCAGGAGTATTCTCAGCTGGCAGTTCCCGATGCTGAATTAGAGTTTCAATATGCTCCAGGGGATCCCTGTGTGGAGTTTCTGTTTGGCTCAATCTGGTAAAATATTTAAGCAATAAGGCATGACAAAGAGTGTGTTATGGTAGGATGACAGCCCACCTCAGATGGGTTGAAGCATGAGGGGAAGCCGAGTGCTTCCACCACCCAAGAAGGGCTGTTATCCCACCATAAAGCACCCCTAGGGTTCCTTATTGCAATTATGAAATGGGTCCCTATTAGTAAACTGTACACAGCATTTTAAAATTATTTTTGGATTATTACAATTAGAAAAAATATTTAAGATAATGTAAAATAAAAGTTTACAAGGAAAAAGTAGTCCAATCTAAACATTGCATTTTTTTTTTCATTGCCAGCAGGTGGTGCCAATGCTGCATATAAGCAGTACGAATGGCAAAGGGAGGACAGGTAGTGGCTTTAGCTGTTAATGTGTCCTGGTAGAGGAGCTTGAATTCTCTTGGGCTGTTCCTCAGTTCGGGGCACTAACATAGTGTCAGTGTCAAGGCAGGGCCGTCTGCATTCACCTCCAGTAAACTGTTTTAGGAGGCAGCAGTTCGATTGTGGCAAAGTGGCTGGCAGATTTATGAATTAACAGCCAGTGTGGGATCAAGCCTGTTTGTTATTTAAAAAAAAGAAATGAAATGATAATCAGTGGCTCCTATTGGTGTGGCAGGCGCAAGACATAAATGCAGCCATGTAGCTGTTGCGCTTCATGAAAACTAGGATTTCAAATAACAAACAAAAAAAAGAGAGGTGTCTGGCAAGTGGGAGCAACAGAATGTGCAAGACTGGGGAGACAAGGGCTGGGACATCGCTTTCAAGAAAGATTAGGTATGGCACTTTACCACAGAAACATAGATGCTGATGGCAGATAATGAACCCATGGCCCATCCAGTCTGCCCATTTCTTTTTCTACCTTATGAATGTGCCTTCAGCCTTTGCTCTGTCAATGGCCTATATATTCATACTCATCTGTATTGCTCCCTTATGCCGATCCCATGCCTGTTTGAAGCCCTGCACTGTATATATATCCACCACTTCCTGAGGTAGGCTGTTTCATCCATCCACCACCCTTTTTGTGAAAAAGAACTTCCTCACATTACCCCTTAATCGGCCTCCCTCTAATCTCATGCTGTGTCCTCTTGTCCTGCTATTTTTCTTATATTGAAGCATGTTAGACTCTTTCATCTTGTTAATGCCCTTAAGGTGTTTGAATGTTTCGATCATATCACCTCTCTTCCTTCTTTGCTCTAGGGTATACATGTTGAGCTCCGTTAATCTGTCCTCATACGTTTTCTGATGCAGTCCCTGCACCATTTTGCTTGCCCTTCTCTGGACTGCCTCAATTTGGTTAATGTCCTTGTGAGGATGTGGCCTCCAGTACTGCATGCAGTACTCCAGATGGGGTCTAACCAGTGTCTTGTAAAGAGGGATAATTACTCCCCTCTTACTACTTGTGATATCCCTACTAATACACCCCAACATCCCCCTAGCCTTGCCTGCTGCTTTAGTGGTCTGTTTGGATGATTTCAGGTCATCTGTGATGATGATGCCCAAGTCTCTTTCTTTCCTTGTGACTGCCAGCAACTCCCCTCCCAACCTATAGGTGGCTTCAGGGTTTCTCCTCCCTATGTGCACGATCTTGCACTTCTTTGCATTAAATCCCAGTTGCCACTCTTCCGACCATTTTGCCAGTTTATCCAGATCTCTTCTCATTCTGTCCACCCCATCATGATCATCTACTCTGTTGCAGATTGTGGTGTCATCTGCAAACAGACAAACTTTACCCTCCAGTCCATCTGCAATGTCACTGATGAAGATATTGAAGAGGACTGGCCCCAGGACTGATCCCTGAGGTACCCCACCTGTGACTTGCATCTTTTCTGACTGTATATTGTTTACCACCAGTCTCTGTTTTCTTCCCATGAACCAGTTTGCCACCCAGTTGATCAATTTCTGACCCACCCAAGCCTACCCAGCTTATTAATCAATCTTCTATGTAGACACAGTATCAAAAGCTTTGTTGAAATCAAGTTAGGCAATGTCAACTGCACCCCCTTGGTCCACCACTCTGGTTACCCAGTCAAAGAAATATATGAGTTTAGTTTGACAGAACCTTCCTGTTGTAAACCCATGCTGTCTTGGATCCTGTGCTTCTATGGATTCCAGGCATTGCACTATCCATTCCTTAAGGAGTGCCTCCATAATCTAGCCCACTACTGAGGTAAGACTGACTGGTCTGTAGTTCCTTGCCTCCTCCCTGCTACCACTCTTGTGGAGTGCAATCACATGAGCCCTTCTCCAGTCTTCTGGGGCCTCTCCTGTGCTCAGAGACTCACTAAATAGTTCTGATAATGGCTCTGCTAGTTCCACCCTTAGCTCCTTTAGCACCCTGGGATGTATGCCATCAGGTCCCATTGCCTTGTCCACCCTAAGCTTATCGAGCTCTTGTAGGACCCTTTCTTTTGTGAAGGGACTAGTGCACACCTCCATCCCCCCTGTGTCCATGGTGCTGAGCTGTGGGCCCTGCCCTATCTTCTCCTCAGTAAATTCTGAGCAGAAGTATCTATTTAGGAAATATGCTTTTACATGGTCCTCCTCCTCACATGCCCCCTTATCCCCTTTAATATTTGCAGTACCCCCTCTGGACTTTCTCCTTTAACTAATGTATCTATGGAAAATCTTTTAACTTTCTTTTACTGTTCATGCTAGTGTTTCCTCGGTTTGGGCCTTTGCCTGCCTTACTGCCTTCCCTGCTTCCCTCAGGGAAGTTTGGTATGCCTCCCTATCTTCATCCCACTGTGTTCCCTTATATTTCCTGAAGGCCAGCTTTTTGGCTCTGACCTTTTCTGCTACGGTTTTTGAGAACCAAAGTGGTTTACTTCTTCTTTTGCACTTCCTTTTTTCTCTAACACAAAGGGATGTTGCTTTAAGTATTGCATCCTTAATGCTTGCCCACTTTGCCTGTACCCCCTCACCTGCATTTCTTTTTGCCACAGCTAGCTTAATGTTGTTGGCCATCTTATCAAAGTCAGCTCCTCTGAAGTCCCATATTTTTGCTTTGGAATGGGATGATTTAGTTCTAGTGGCCAAATTGAACCATACCATGTGATGGTCACTGGCCCCCAGATGACCTTCTACCTGGAGATCTGTGATCCTTTCCCTGTTAGTCAGTACTAGATCTAGGAGAGACCTGTCTCTTGTGGGTTGTTGTACCAGTTGTTTGAGGTCCTCCCCCTGCAGGGAATCCACTATGTGTCTAGGTCTAGCAGATGTTCCTGCTGGTATTGACCAATCTGTAACTGGCATGTTGAAGTCTCCCATTATCAGAACCTCCCCTTTAGCTGTCATGTTTTGTATATCTTCTAACAGTAGTGTGTCTATTTCCTCCCCCGGTCTGGAGACCTGTAAACAACCCCAGTTTGTATGGCTGTCCCGTTTCCTGTTTCCAGGGTGACCCACAGTTCTTCTGGCTCCTTATGTGTATTCTGAATTTCTGTAGCTTTGATATTTTCATTGACATAAAGGGCCACTCAGCACCCCCTCCCCCTTTTTGCACCTTGGTCTCTTCTGAACAGTACTTAGCCAGGTACTGAAGTCTTCCAAGTGTGGTTACTGGTAAATCATGTCTCGCTAATAACTACTATGTCCAGTTTAGCCTCTGTCATTATTGTCTGCAGGTCTGGGATCTTGTTTCCCAGACTGCGAGCATTTGTGTACATGATTTGGGATGTGGGAGGATGAGCAGACGTGTCTTTTATGGGAATTCTTTTCTGAAAATGAGATGAGGGATATTTCTTACATTCTGAGTCCTGACAGTCAGGAGCTACTTTCAGCCAGGCAGTTGTGCTGGGATAATGTCCTGGCTAAAAGTAGTTCTGGACTAATCACAATCCAACATTCTCAAAACCCATTTTATAGTTGTGAATATTAGCACAATTAGAGAAATTTCTGTAGAATTGTTGGTGATATCTGAATTGCTGCATCTTTACATGTGTTTGCACTTGAATGAAATTGTATTTCTGGATGATTTCTATGTTTTAATTAGGTGTATATTTTTGCTTTACTCTTTTTGTCTGTGAAAACTTCAGAGGCAATTTAGGGTTTGATTTTCGATAAGTAACCTTTTCTCCCATACCCTGGTTGTCCCCCACAGATCCACCCAAATCAGCCAATCCGGTTACTCTCACTGCCTCCCAAAAATTTAGAATTCTCTCCCACCTCAAATCTGGAACTCATCCTTTGCCTACTCCATCAGCTCTGCCCTCAATAATTACCTTGCACCTAGCTGCTCCTGCCATGTCCCTCCCTAATTCCCTCCTCTAAGCCCTGGACAAACCCTACCTCTCTACCCTCACCTTCATTTTATCCTGTGCACACACCCCCCCCAAATCTCTAACCCTCCTTCCCCAAAATTGCTCCCCCTTATGACCTCCCTTGATCTCTCACAGAATGTAAAGGACCCAGAATGCTCTCCATAGGTCTCTCTCCTACTCCCAAGGGGCTTGTATCTCTGATCTATTCCCTTCCCCCACCATCCTAAAGGAGTCTCTCTGGGACACTGCCTTATCCTCTTCTCTCTGGTCCCACCAGTCCCCTTGCAGGATTCCTCGCATCCTGAGGGGTTCTTTAGGGACACGACTCTTCCCCTCCCCCACCTCACCCTTCCCCTTTCCCTGTTTTCTTTCGGGGTAAGCACTTGTTTACTTATTAACCCAGCAATTATTATTGTCCATTCTTTCTACATGTTATGCAGAACTGTTTGTAACACCTGCCTTACAATTGTATGTTAATGTTGATCTTGTAACTTGAATGTTTAATGTCTCATTCCTATTGTACCCCTTCCCGCCAGGTTGCACCAGGAGATGAGTGACTTGTTGCTCAGTGTGTCTTTCTGATGAAACATTTCAATAAATAAATAAAAAAGAAGGTTTTTAGTTTTCTTGGATGGATTTCAGTTTACTTAAGTTAGACAGTGTGTTCTCTGCTCTATGTTTTGATGCTTCACTTTGCAATAGATAATTTTTGAGATTTTTGTGGGGGGGGATACAGGTTTATTGACTCAGTGGCTATCTTTATTTTCTCAGCAGTGTTTCTTGACATTTTTTATTTGCAATGTATGATTTTCAAGCAATTTTGTGCATGCTGGGATGTTATGGTATTTTTATGTTGTTGTTTCATTTGGATAATTTTTTTGGTTGTACTGTATGGCAATGTGTGTCCTGGGGTTATTTTATGTGCATATTAACTTTGATCCTGTCAGTTTCTGGTCTTGAACACTGCACCCCTAGGTGGTGATTACTGAAAGATTGAAGTTTAATTAATATACTCCATGTGACAGGGTTTTGACCAATGAGGAGGCAGAATTAGCTAGATCTCATATGATAATTCTGAGTGACTGGCTGGGAAGATAGCTTTGGTAAAGTTAATAAACATGGCTCCCAGTAGTTGTTCTTTATCAATTGCAAATACTGTAGAATGTTGTTAGTAAATTATTAGGTGTATAATGCTCTGTGTCCTACTCTAAATCTCTACTGGCATTCTGTGTTTTAGTTTAGAAAAGCAGGCTAACAGCTGATTCAGGATTAGCTTTTCTTCTATTTTTTTAGAGTTGCAAAGTTACCTTTTGGATTCCACAGTTTTGAGCACTAAAAGAATCCTTCAAACAGAAGGAATAGTAATCTAACACCATTAAGAAATGAATCAAGGCCATGCTCCACATACTTAGGGAAGGACTTCTGAAGTATTGTACAAAGTGAAGAAAACATCTGAATGTACACCTCAGGTATTTTATTTATTTAGCTTTTGTTAACCAGGTAAGTACACTAGACAAGACAATTTGCCTATTTTCAGGTACGACCCAGGAGAGTACAGGAAATTACATACTTACACACTTGGGACAACATGGTACATAATTAGGAAAAGATTACACATCATGAGACAAGGTACAAGTTAGAAAAAACAAACTCGCATGTCACATGTGAACATCATAATGTAGAATACACAAAGTACAAGGTATATGAGGCACATTTAGTTAGAATAGTTACAGCAGAGTAAGTGGTGTGTGCCAGTTTTGGAGCAATACAAGGTAAGGATTGGTAGCAGCAAGTACAAAACTATCATCTTAAGGCCCAGCTGTTATACATGAGTGCTAAGTGCTAACATATGTCACGGGGGGTTTTGGCACCTGCAGGCCGATTCGAGTTTGAGATGGTTCCATAGGGAGGAACACAGGCTGCTCTGAGAGGGGGCAACACAGACCTGGGCTGGGAAGGTGTTCCAAAGTTTGGGGGCACATGCTGCAAAATCCCTTTCACCCATTTGAGTCCGAGTCACAGGAACCTTGAGGTGGCAGACTCCTGAGACCTAAGGTGATAGGACGAGGGAACAGTTTGGGCCAGCAAACTTGCCACCCCTGGAGGGGTGCCTGTGTTGAGGACCTTTCCTGTGAAGCAACCAAGGACAAAGTCAATGTGCTTTGAGGGTGAGAGACAGTTTAACTTATTGTACAGATCACAGTGGCGAGTGAGCCGGGGGGCTGCTAGGGCGAAGCAGCAGACATTGTTGTAGGCCGTCGACCACCTAGAGAGATGGGCCTTAGTGGTGCTGGCAAACAACAGGAGCCCATAACATGGTGAGGGGAGAAGCATAACTCTAGCAAGAGCAATATGTGCAGCCGACGTGAGGTTATTTTTTGCCTTTTAGGCCAGACCCAGTTTACAGTTGACAGTTTTGCATGTCTTCTGGATATGGTGGCCAAGGTCAAGCTGTGGGTCCAACGTTACACCAATGTATTTGAAATTGTCCATGATTGGAATCGGGACATCTCCCTTACCAGAAACACAGAACAGCACAGGGGAGACCTTAATCTTAGCCCGGGACCCAAAGAGCATGGCCTGGGTTTTTTTAGATTAAGGACTAGCTTATGCTTCAGGATCCATGTCTGAATGTTTCTTAGGTCATCACTCAGGTGGTTGTTAATGACCCCACCTCTGAGGAGTGAGACCAGATGACCAGATCATCTGCATAGAGGATTGGTTTACAGTGAACAGTGGTTGTGGGGAGATTATTAACGAAAATGGAGAAGAGCATTGGTCCAAGGACGGAGCCTTGGGGGAACCCCATTGTTACTGGGATGGGACCCAAGACCTCTTTGACATATTTAACCCACTGCATTCTACCATATAGGTAGTTGGAGAACCAACTGAGAGTGGCAGTGGATAGTCCAATTGATCTAAGCTGTGTTGATAGCATGGCATGGTCGACCAGGTCAAAGGCCTTCGAGAGGCTATAAAGATAGCCCCCAAGAGTTTGCCTTGGTCCATGGCCTCCCTAATCCATGATGAAACAGTAACTAGGGCTGAGGAGGTACCATGCGCCTTACTGAATCCATGCTGTACAGGAGACGTTATGTCATGTGACTGTAAGTACTCTGAGAGTTGCCCTGCCACAACTTTCTCCAGAAGTTTGCTAACCGCGGATAGGATGGATATGGGGCAATGGTTATCTATCAGTTTAGGGTTCCCCTGTTTAAGGATTGGAACTACTCTGGCAACCTTCCATATGTCTGGGATAACTGCAGTTGACAGGGACAGATTGAAGATGTGTGCCATCAGAGGGGCAAGCCAGGGGGCACCGAGACTGAGAAGCTTTGGTTCCAAGCCATCTTGGCCAGCACTTGAGAAGGGGGAGAGTCCAGCTAGCAGTTTCTGCACCTCTTGAGCCACCACTCCCCTGAACAGAAAGGGCGGGCGGGTGATGATGGTGCTATGGGCTGGTTGCCACTGACACCACCACCATTGGGGAATGTTGAGGTGTACTCGGACAGATCAGAAAAATAATGATTGAAGGAGTTGGTAATGGTTTCCGAGTTGTTGCAACTGGAACCTTCAATTATCATATCAGTGGACTCAGCACTCTGTGTATCACTCACAACATGTTTAATATTCCTCCAGAACCTCCTTGGATCCCTTGCCGAGTTCAGTACTGCAGATTTGCAGAACTCACTCTTGGCTATCCTTATGTTCTTTTTGCACTCATTTCTGAGTTTTCTGTATCTCTGAAAGATAGCCTGGTCATCCGTGGCCTTAAACTTGGCCCAGCACTTATCTCTGGTGTTGAGGAGGGCCAGGAGACTACCAAGAAGCCATTTAGTAGCCATTCCCCTCACCCTCCATCTGATGAGGGGGGCATGTTTCTCCTGCAGGGCCCTTAACGAGATGAGGAAGTGACTGACAGTGGATGTAGAGTCCTGAGCATCTGAGCATTCTATACTGCCGACCAGTCAGTGTACTTGATATCATTTTGAAAAGAGGACAGATCAAACCTAGAGTAGTCTCTGATCTGGATAATTTTATGGGGTATTTTCAGAAGTGGGATCCTCCAGACACAGTATACCGGGGAGTGATCAGAGATAGAATCAGGCAGGATACCAGACAAGCTGATCCTATCAGGTCTATTTGTCATGATCCAGTCCAGGAGGGAGCTCTTACCAGCATTTATAGAGCATCTGGTAGGATCCTTGAAAAGCTGTGTCAGAGAGAGACCGGCTAGTGACGGTTCAAAGGCTGTGGTGTTGCCACCCAGCCAATTGAGGTTGAGGTCACCCAGAATGATAAGCTCATTCTGCCATGTTACTGCACCAGCTGTGTCAAGCAGGCCAGTCAGTCCCTCTATGCCTCCCTTTGGAGGATTGTAGGTGTATACAATGTGTATCTTTTTTGTCATCCCTAGTACCGTGTGCAGTGTCTCACAGTGGGGGGACTGTTCTGTCTGTTGATGAGGTAGGGCAGATAGGTTAAGATGGCTCCTGTAGTAGACCAGGAAACCACCACCTCTTATTCTTCCCAGACAATCATGATGGATGAGGTCATAACCAGGGAAGGCACATACAGAGTTTGGGGTGGAAGGTTTCAGCCGGGTTTCTGGAATGCCAAGAATGTCTGGACTATGACAAGTTACCCAGACACGAAGTTCCGTCAGGTTTGGCAGTAGACTTCTGATATTAAGATGGGCTACCTTCAGCCCTTTTACCGCCGACCAGCCCGCCAGTGTAGGAGTCGACTGGAGTGACGGTCCTGGGTTTAGTTCTATGTTCCCTGCTAGCACAAGTGTCACCAGCAGGAGCCAGAATAGATGCCTTAATGGGGGAGATCTATCCTTGTTCTGTGACTTCCGGTCATAACGCCTGACCTTTCGGGCAGGTCTCAGAAGGCTCTTCAGGTTAAGACCACCAAGGACCCCAGTCAGGGGTGAGCCCTCTGCTAGAATGTTTGAGAAGGTGAAGTCAGACTCCACCTGTTGGACACACGTACACCAGGGGTCTCTTTTCAAGGGGTCACCCACCCTTGAGATCCAGGGGATCCATGATGCAGTAAGGATCACAGTGGCGATAGTGCCCAGGAGTAACTGGCACAGGACTAGCTTTGATGGAAGCTCAGGGAGTCCCATGATTGCCCCAGTACGGTTGTCTGGCTGAGACAGGAAGAGGATTTCCACCATAGGTCACCAATGGACACAGGACAGTGCCAAACGGGTATTTAGTAGCCTGGCAAGTGGTGGGAAATAGATTTTTTGTACCTTACTGGACACATCTCAAGAACAACTAGCGTATTATTTTGTGATAAAGACAATTAGCTGACTAGTAGAGCCATAGTGCTAGTATTAATCATATGGGAGACGTCAGACATAGGTTTGGGCAGGCATGTAAACAGCTCATTGGGTACAGTGCCATCTTTCTGGCATGTGTCTAGTTTGCCACCAAGAGACCAGAGAATTACCCTGCAGGTTTCCCCACCATGAGACTAGAGGATACCATGCAGGTTAACAGTCTAGAGGCAACTAGATTTATTTCGCATTCATGAGATAGGCAGATAGGAATAAAAATTATGCTGGCGGTGATTACTTCCGCAGGCATGAGTTAGGCTTAACAGGATGTAGTTATACTGGTACACAGCAGACAAACTGGATTGAAATATATCAGTTACAAATAATGCAATAAGACAGGCTATAGGTAGATTACACTGGCAAGAGGAGATCACCACTGCGAATTTTATCACAGGGTTCAGACTGTCAGACAGTTAGCAGTCTAGGTGAGTAGGCACTGCGCTGTAGCCAGAAGGGGAACACCCAAGAGACTACAGGGCGGTCCTTAGACAGCTGCTCTGTACCGCCCTAACTCAGTTTAATTGGCCAATGTTAAACTGAGGGCGTGGCTACTTGGCATTTAATGGGAGGAGGGAATGGGGTGGGCAGGTGGGCTGAAAAATCAAGTCCAGTAGAGCTCCTGTGTGCAGCTCCCAGCCCCTCCACAACCCCTTCAGTCCCTGACTAATCAGCAGAATTGTCCCACCAATTACATTCATTTTTTTCTGTCTGCAGGGGAGGTCCACCCGGTTTCCCAGCGCCTCAACCCCGTGGCGTGCAGCTTCATGGATGCAGGGGGCCAGAGCCTCCCACTCCCTACACAAGTTCCAGTCTATTGTAAAATCAGCAGCAGTCTGCGCTGCTTTAAATCTCCTTAGCCCAGCGTCAGCAAATGTTTTGTGGCCAATCGGCGCTTCTGCCTTTCAGCTCAGCAGAAAATGGCACCAGAATTCAAACTGCAGCAGGGGTATGGTCTGAAGTTACCAACAGCAGGCAGGGAGGTCGCACAGCAGGTAAGCGACTCGGGAAGAAAGGAAAATCAAGTCCAGTAGAGCTCCTGTGTGCAGTTCCCAGCCCCTCCACAACCCCTTCAGTCCCCGACTAATCAGCAGAATTGTCCCAGCAATTACACTCATTTTTTTCTGTCAGCAGGGGAGGTCCGCCCAGTTTCCCGGCACCTCAACCCCGCGTCGTGTGGCTTCGTGGATGCAGAGGGCAAGAGCCACCCGCTCCTTACACAAGTTCCAGTCTATTGTAAAATCAGCAGCAGTCTGCGCTGCTTTAAATCTCCTTAGCCTAGTGTCAGCAAAAGTTTTGGGGCCAATCGGCGCTTCTGCCTTTCAGCTCGGCAGAAAATGGTGCCAGAATTCAAACTGCAGCAGGGGTACGGTCTGAAGTCACCAACGGCAGGCAGGGAGGTCGCACAGCAGGTAAGCGACTCGGGAAGAATGGAAAATCAAGTCCAGTAGAGCTCCTGTGTGCAGCTCCCAGCCCCTCCACAACCCCTTCAGTAGCAACATACAATCCAAACCTGGGAAAACTACTGAAAACAAAATATTTCAAGCCCTTATAATACGAAGATGAAATTCTCACAATATATTTCCTATACCACACTACTTGTCTTCTGCAAACCACTAAAACTGAAGCAGAAACTGGTGAAAAGCAAACCTCCTGCAGAACCCTACCATTGAGAGAATGGTACAAAACCATGTCAAACACCTCACAGCAAATTATTAATGGACATCTTTCCTAAGACATCTGTCACTCACAGGACAAAAACATTCAAAATTCCAAACTCCCACTCCTGGTTTTCTAGTAGTATTGTCTATAAAAATACAGTGCACAAAATGTGAGGATAGCTGTTATATTGGTGAACGTGGACAAAAGCTAAAGGCAGGAATAAATCACCACCAATATACACAGGTGGGGGAACATTTCTCAAGACCAGATCACCCCATCAGTGACCTAACTGTCAGAGTATTGAATGACAGGCACTTGAACTGAAAATGATCCAGCTGTTTGACACACAAGAATGATAAAGATGTGGACTTTCTGGCATGTTCCAAATGATAAATGTATCTACAACCATGAAAAAAATTAAAACATTTGGATATTTTTTTCTTTCTCTTTCAGCCTCAGACCATATCATCAGCACTTCCCCTGGACATGAGCACTGTTACTATTGTCCCGATAACTCTCTCTCTACAACAGATAGACTGTCTTCCTTACTGATAATTGAATATTCTGCAACCATCCTGTCTGTTCTTACCACTTGGAGTATCACCTTTCCTCCGTGTGCTTTCTTCCCCCAAGTCTGTTCCAGCTTTAAATTCCCCTGGGCAGTTTTTGCTGATTGAAGTGTTCTAAGGTCAAATTTTTATCTCAACAAATTTGAGCTTGAGGCATGTATTGTATTGTATGATATGAGTTAATCATTTTGCACAGGAGTGACAAAGAAGAATTTGTATGTGTTTTAAATAAATGTTTGTTTGTTATGCTACTAAACTTTACGATGTAAGTGTTATTTAATTTGTACATATTCATGTCTTTGGAAAGGGTTTTTGTATTGTATTAACTTCAATTAACTTTTGTAGTTGCAATTTTTAACTAACAAACAAACAAACAAGCACTTATGTACAGTATGACTCATATATACTGCACTGGTGCTGGTGCATTTCTCCCTAAATCTTGTAATACCCCACATTGTCAAAAGCATTGCTGGAGTCTGGATTGCCAATACCTATGCCTGTACCTTTATCTACCTCCTTGGAAACATCCTAATAGAAGGTGAACCATAATATTTTTCATGATCTTCCCCTCATAAAGCCAAGCTGAGAGGGGGTGAGTACTTCAGCTTCAATCAGTTGATCCATGATTCTGTTTCTGATAAGTTTTCTGGACCATGCATAGCACTGATGTCAAGCTAACTGGATAGCAATTGCCTGGGTCGGTCCTTACCTTGTTCATTTTTCAAATATATCATTCTTCTCCTCCATCCCCTGATCCCTGCAGTACTACTCAGCCGCATGATTAATCATCTAATGGATTTACTTGTTATCCACCCCTTGTCCAGGATCATGTATGGTGGTGGGTTGCCAGCCATATTGCCCCAATGCCTGGGGGGGGGGAGTTGCTGGATAGGCCAGGGCATTTTCCTCAGTTTTGTTCTCCAGGGTGCAGGTGTGCAATGATGTCCATGCATGCATGCATTCTGGAATCTGTCAGCAACGCATTCCTTTCTGGTACGCTGTCATGCACTACCACCTGGACTCTACTGAGAGGCAGTTTCACAGTGAGACACAGAGTCCCCCACACTAAGGGACATGCGCTGTCCCTGGGATACTAAATTCTCACTTCCCCAGCTGGTCCCAGAAGACACATACTCTTTTCCAAACCTGTGTCACCAGCATCACAAGCACTAGACTTACCACTGTACTGATGGAGCACATCTTGCCCCCTTCTTTAAGAAGGAGACCATACTGGCCATGTTTTAGTTCTCTGGCACCTCAGTTGTTGTTATAGACTCATGAAAGATTGTTACATGTGACCAAGCTAATTGTATCACAAGCCCCACTATGATCCTAGGATGTGTTCTGTCCACCCCTTCAGACATACCTGTCTTAATCTTTACCAGACTGTCAGTTAAAATGAGGGTATGATGTCCCTCAAAGTGTATCATGGCAACCCCCTGATGACATGAGCCTTCCTAAGGCATACCCTCCCCCTGGGGCCCACTGATAAACACTGTTGCAAAATATTCATTCAGAATCCCAGTCCTGGCCCTTTGCTCTTTTATAGGTTTCTCTTCCCTCTCCCTGTTTTCTGGTGCTCAAACCCCTCCTTTACCTTTCTTTTTCCATTTATGAGCAAAAGGAAGGTATCAGTGTTGTTTGCAGTGCCTACTGCTGTCCTGGCTTCCTGATCCTTCTTGCCTTTTTTAGTTCTGGTCCTGCAGTCCTTAGTTCTGCTCTGGACTTACAGTACCTCTGGCCAAAAGGAAGCCATTCCCTTTATAGTGATCACAGATGCTCTTTTTTCAGAATCAGTTGCCTTTGCTCCCTGTTGACCTGGGGGGGGGGTCACTCCTTGGCTTTCTTTCCTTTATTGACAACAGGCATGTAGACTTCTGTGGCTTCTTTGTGCACCTTCTTCAACAAATCCCACATGTGCTCTAAATTACTAGCCTCACTAGGCCCTTAATCACCATTCTCTTCATCTTTAATAATAATAATAATAATAGTTTTATTTATAGAGTGCCTTTCAGTTTTCAAAGTGCTGTATAAGTTAAAACAATACAAATCAAACATTAAAACCCAATATTAGACACAGATAAAAGCCATAATATAATCAAAAACTTCAATACAGTCAGTTTTCCAAGAAGGTCATTTGCCAGAAGTGGGTTTTTAAACCCCTCTTGAATTCCTCCATGGTGGTGCACTCCTGTAACCGACAGGGTAGAGAATTCCAGAGAGTGGGCGCAGCATAAGAAAATGCTCTACAACCTGATGATTTAAGATTCACTCTTGGAATCTCTAGCAACCCCTCGTTGGCCGAGCAGAGCGACCGGACAGGGCAGTAAGGGACCAAGAGTTCTTTCAGATAAGCTGGACCCTGACCATGAAGGGCTTTGAAAGTCAGCAAAATGACTTTAAAGGTGATCCGCCACTGTATAGTCAGCCAGTGCAGTTCGCGCAGCACCGGGGTAATATTACAGGACCTACTTGTCCCAGTCATAACTCGGGCCACTGCGTTCTGCACTAGCTGCAGGCGGTAGATTTCAACCCCAGAAAGCCCACAGTACAGGGAGTTGCAGTAGTCCAGATGTGAGGATACAAAGGCGTGGACCAACATTGGCAGTGCATCAGATGGAACAAGGTGCCTAACTCTGGCGATATTCCTAAGATGTTAAAAGGAAGTCTTGATGACTGCTGAC
This sequence comes from Neoceratodus forsteri, assembly GCA_016271365.2. Classification (NCBI taxonomy): domain Eukaryota; kingdom Metazoa; phylum Chordata; order Ceratodontiformes; family Ceratodontidae; genus Neoceratodus; species Neoceratodus forsteri. The sequence goes on along the minus strand of CM057450.1, from coordinate 431,071,227 downwards.
ACTTGTGACTGCAGTGTCAGACTGTCATCCAAGATAACCCTCAGGTTACACACCTGTTCAGAGGTTGGGAGTGAAGCGCCACCTAGAAAAATTCCTGAGGGCGTACTAACAAATGACCCCTCTATCTGACGACCCGGGTCCACGACCAATACCTCTGTCTTTTCTGAGTTCAACTTCAACCAACTAGAATCCATCCACTCCTGGATTTCTTTCAGACGGTTGTTAAACACTGAAAGAGTTCCATCCTGGTTGTGTGCTAAAGACAGGTATAGCTGGGTATCATCTGTGTAGCAGTGAAACCTCAGCTCATACCGTCTTATAATATCTCTGAGGGGCAGCATATACACCGCGAATAATATGGGAGACAGCACTGAACCCTGAGGCACCCCGCACAACAAAGACGTTGGGCTCGAGGAAAAAACCCCAGACACAACTCTTTGTGATCTCCCATTGAGGAATGAGGTGAACCATTGAAGGACGGTTCCCGATATGCCACAAATCTGCCTCATGCGTGCTATCAACACCACGTGATCCACGGTGTCAAAAGCTGACGAGAGATCAAGGAGAACCAAGATGAAACATATTTTCTGATCTTTCGCCCTCAGAAGATCATTAAGCACCTGAACCAGTGCTGTCTCGGTACTATGTCTTTTACGAAAACCAGATTGGAAGGATTTGTAGATGTCATGGATGGTTAAATGGTCCTCCAATTGGGCTGCCACTACCTTCCCAATAAAGGGTAGGTTTGAGATGGGTCTGTAATTTGTGAAAAAGTCTGGGTCCAGGGTAGCTTTCTTCAAGAGAGGTGTCACCACCGCCTCTTTCAGGGAGCTAGGGAACTCACCCGACTCCAAGGAGCACCAGACTATTCACACATGGACTGGAGTGATGATATCACTACAACCCAAAATTAGGGAAGTTGGTCCAGGGTCCAAACTACAGCTTGTAGGGTGCACACTATGGATAATCCACATGACATCCATGAAATCAGGTCAACTGAAGGAACTCCAAGAAAACTGAGGTACTGTGAACTCACACTGTTCAACAGCATCCCCCCTAGAGAGTGCTGGTCTCAGATCCATCCTGATGTCGGCCACCTTAGTTGCAAAGAATCAAGCAAGCTCCTTGCACTCTAATTGTGAAAAGGCTTTCCAAACTTGCAGACAGGCTGGGTTGCACAGTCTTTCTACAGTTTGGAAAAGCTGAGCCAGTCAAGTCCGAGCAACTGCAATCTCCCTGGACAGAAATTCTGCCTTCTTATGGGTGATTGCAGATTTATAGACTAAATAATGGTCTATCAATCTAAGGTGGTCGGCTTCAAGGGTGGACCTGCGCCAGCACCACTCTAACCTTTGCCCCTGTCTCCGCATCTCCCTCAATGTCCCATCAAACCAGGGGGACTTGGGGTGAAGGGATAGGGGCACACATGGACAGAAGCAATAGAATCCAGAGCTGCTGTAACAGCCATATTATAGGCCGACACTAGGGTCTCTGGATTATTGCTTGCCAACACGGGGGATGAGAGGTCAAGGACCACTGCAAGGCCTTGGGGAGTAATATCCCATAAAGGGTGGTACCTAACCATCTCCACAGGGGTAGGCCTTCTCAGGGGGGTGCAAAAACTGAACCTCATGGTGCAGTGGTCTGACCAGGCGACTGGTTCCACCCCTCAGATTGGATGTTTTGATCCCTAGAAGAAACACTAAGTCCAAAGAGTGTCCAGATTTATGGGTAGCAGTGGAAACCACCTATGTAAGGCCCAAAGAAGTCATTAATTGAAGGAAGTGATTACCAAATTGTGATAGTTCATCATCGATAAAGGTGTTAAAGTCACCCAGAACCATCAATCTGGGCGACCCAAATGACATGTTGATGATGAAGTCTGCTGCTTCCTGTAAGAATTGTTTCCCATCCCTGGGTGGACGGTAGATGAGTACGATTCGAACACCTTCACCTGCTACCACTGTGCACTCAAAGGACTCAGTCTCTCCCACTACCACATTCGTGAGGCCCAGTTCAGTCTTGAAACAGACTGCAACCCCCCAACCCCCACCCCTGCAATCCAATCTCAGACGGTGTATCACCGAGTACCCAGCCGGAGTCATAGCCTCTAACATGGGGCCTGGATTTTCATCCAGCCAGGTCTCAGTGATGCAAGCCAAGTCCACTGAACCAACAAGATCAGCAATGAAGGCAGTTTTATTCCTGATGGACCTGGCATTGCACAACACCACCCGAGTTGGATGAACCTGGGAGGCTGTCGGGCCCATCTGCCTACTGAATTCAGTAGTGCCCTTAGCAAAGTCTACCTTTCTGAAGTTCCAGGTCCTGGTGGATGAGGCCTGACATGTCAAAAAGGCCTCTTCCAAGGTGTAGTTTTTTTACTTAGAACATTTTGATTCTGGTTAACGTTAAGCTTTTTGTAAGGGACTCATGAAAGTGAATTTCTTGAGAACAAAATTCCACAAATTATGTACTTTGTCACTTGCCACTTTGTGAAGTTTTTTCCATAAAGTGTGAACTTTGCACAAAGTGACCCCTTTGTGGAAAACTCCATGAAGTATGAACTATGCACTTTGCCTCCAAATATAAAATGTTCAGGCTCTCTACTCACAGCATACACGTTTTTCAAACAGCAAAACTGCTAAAATTCAATACTCAGGTAGAACAATATTTAATTACACAGAAGCGCAAAAAGTCAATTCAATAGGTTTGTTGTGGTGCACATGCAGTATGGAATTATGTTTGAAAATCAGGCCCAAGCTCTTTACCAAGGTGCTTCTCCTACTTACCTTTTTGCTCTCCCATCAGTGCTAGACATTTTGCAAACAATCTGTGACAGACACCCAAACTCCACTAGGACAGAATCATGACCAGCTGAATGCCTGCTTTTGGGCACTTACAATCATGTGTGCTTGAATAAGCTGGGGTGTGCAATATACTGTATGTATTTGCTATTTGATTTAAAGAGTTATTCACACCTTAAGAAACATTTTGCAAGTGATAGCTTTTAGGTGCAGGTCTGTGAAATTGGTAAACATGCCAACATTTTGTGAAAAGAATCATTATGCAAAAACTGCCATTTTTAAGCAAACATCAATTTTTTTTTACACAATATTGCTGTTTTGTCTGAAACCCCATGATTTGTTTGTGTGTAAAAACAGTAACTTCACTTGAAAAATAAATATTTTCATGCAATTTCACTGATGTGCAAAAGCAGCAAAATCTATCCAAAATTGGCAAGTCTCTTTATCATGCAAAAATGGGGGTTGTGTGATTTTCACACAGGAAAAAAATGTCCGGCCCTAATTTCAGTTTCACTCAGTCTGTATCATCAATGACAAAAGTAAATAATAAGTTCTTCCAGTACCTGTAAAATGATTTAGCCTTGCATGTTCTCTGGACATAAAGTCCATTGTTTGTCAAATCACAACCTGCTGCCATGAAAATGACTACAGAGTCCCACGCAAATGATTATGAATTGCCCCTAGTCACAAAGAATAAGAGTGAGAGAAATACAGATGATATACAGAATAGAAGGTACACCATGTCTACAATTCGTATTTTTAGAGGTCTCCCTTTAGGCATCAGTAGCACTGTAAAACTCAGCCCTCATTGAAAAAGAAGAGTTCCAAATGCAACAGGAAAATAATGAAGCATAATGATATCACCATGCAGAATTTTGATATTACACTGCAGTCGCCCCAAGTCCTGTAGTAAAGCCACTGCATGTAATGGACTCTGATGCAAATGTGTATCACATGCCTTCAGAATCTTAACTTGAGGCCATAGATGCCACTGTCTAAAAGGATATAAAGATTTATACTGACTGCTCAAGAACCCACTGTTTCTGGTACAGGTTATCGAGAACAGTACCCTGAGATCTCAGGATCTCATCAGAGCTTCTTTGAAAACCCCGAAAAGAAAGTTATGAGAGGACAAAAGTGATAGAAGCAACTGGATGAAAGCAACAGAAAAATATGAGCAGCAAGATCAGCATCAGCAATTTGCACAGATATAATAAATTAAATTATGCAATGTCAAGAAAATTTCCCCTATTCTGATTGGACAGTGTGTGCTTGGACCAGTGGTGTTATTGAACAATAACATCACTGTATGAAATTCAGTCACACAAGCAACCGCAGTACAGTAACACAAATCCCCCATCCCTCCCCACACAATTCACTGGGAAACCAACAGTGCCCTGAACTATAAAAGTTTAACTGCTCACCCTTTCACAAACACAAATGTTCCTTGTCTGCCTGCCTCAGTCCTTCAGCCAACAGAAACAAAAGCCACATTATTCAGACTAAATGTCTGTGTCCGATATCCTCTTTTACTCCAGTCCCGTAGTTCACTGTAACTTCCTGAGTCTTTCAAACCGCACGCGTTCGGCCATTTCCATACAGAAAACGGAAACACACTGGCAGTTACATTTAACCCCCACAGCAGTTTCTGAAAACCACGTACTTTGCCCCTTCAAAAAAAAGCAGTTTCTCAAAATAAACAGAAAAAAGACCTGTAACTTACAGGTTCCGATCAATGTCCAGTTAGTTAGTGGGACCAGGGAACCAGAAGTTACCGATCGGCTACAATCTCGTCTTTTTTAATGTTCTCATAGTTCTCACAAAGGAAACAAAACTAAATAAACATTTTCAACTGCTCCCAGTCATAAAAAAATGCGAGTGTGTTGGTGTGGGGGCGAGGGAACCATGCACAAAAAAAAAACACAGTGTTACCAGCAGCACCACCTACTGGACTACTTTTTCTTTTATTTCAAGAAAGATGCCTCTCATTAAAAAAAAAAAAAACACAAAGAGTACAACAAAGCTTGTTTTTTAAACTTTTTAATATTATTTTAAAATGAGCCATTGTATAATAGCAATAAAGAACTCCAGGGAGTGTGTTGTTGGTATTAACATCACTCTGGGTGCGGAAGCACTTGACTTCTCCTAGTGCTTCGACCCACCCCAGGAGTGACGTCATTACACAATAGCACTCACCCTGTCATGTCTTATTGCTTAATTAGCACATTGATTTCAACCACAACAGTTCTTATCATAGTAAATTCTGGACTGCAGTTTTGTCTCATCTGAGTGTCCATATTTGGACAACTTTGCAAAACACAATACTTAGACACAATTCAGCTTATATTTTATGCAGTTTTTTTGTATTTCTATTTCATTTATTCTGCAATATCAGATATATTTAAATAGAAACAGGATCCATGTCCCCTAGTGTAAATCCACATCTGCTGTTTAGTGCTTTGCTAAAGACAGAATTCTTTGTAACATCATAATAACAATGAACTACGATGACACAGTCAAGAATTGTGACTTCAGCAAAGGTTTAAGCAGCAGATTCAGAAGCACTCAAGGGGACAATGATCCTGTTTCATGCAAATTAACCTGGTGATGAAGAACAAAGATATATAAAATACATACTTTAGGGGATATGACATGGCCTGAATTAAGAAATCATGTTTATCTTCATGAGAGGGTATTAGTCTGTTGATATCTCAATCGCAATAACAAATGAAGTCAGACAGCATACTGTATACCATTTTAGTAGGGCTGCATTGAATGTGGAATTGCACCATCAGAACTGGTACAGATTGGCAATTCTGCTTCTGAAATACATTGGAGCCCAACTGAATGAAGCGCAGTATCACAATTTCATGCATGACAAAAGGATTAACTCCCACTGAAATTGCCTTGCTTCCTGCAGTTTCTCTGCTGCAGAACTCTGCTGAACTGGGTTTCATTGTGGCAGGCTTCACTATACCTTTTTTACATTTTTTTTTTTATTCTGTGGAATTCCAAAAAGTATTTCTATGTAAACTGTGGAATATTTTTCTGTGGATAACGTAAACTGCAAAATAGTTTTTCTTGGATTATGGAAAAAGAATTTGAATTTATGTACTCTGTGAACACCAAATCACATGAAAAAGTCAGAATTCCATGGAATTTTCTAAAATTCTGGGGAATTCCATTCTGTTGGAATTTTAGCATTCTACATAGCCCTATATAATAACAGAACTGTGTCTAGATATTACGTTTTCCAATGTTTTCTCAAAAGTGACAAACACTTTCTAGTGGAGAAAAGGGGGTTGCCATTTCAGGGCAATCTGAATTGTCAGGGGGTTTCCCAACGGAACTGGCAGGGGGCTTCTGGTTGGTGAGGATATGGGGATGGTAGGCTAGACAGAAGGAGGGGGAATGGGGGCCAATGAGATCACAAGGGAGTAATATGATGCAGGTAAAAGGGGGGCAAGGTGACTGGATGGGGTGCGGAGCAAGCTCAGGGGCCCTTAGGGCTCCTAGTGGGTTATAAAGGTGGCTGCATGAGAAAGGATCCTCCTTCTTTTGCCAGGATTGAGCTTGAAGTCCACCAACCCACCCAACCTAAACTGGGTGATAAGCTGATGGAAGCATATACCCAGAGAGAGAGAGGGCTGAGGGTCAAACAGGCAGACAAGAGTTGGACCACTTTGTGAGGGTGGCAGGACAAGCATCAACCAAGAATATGGGTTGCTGACAGAGGGCAATGGCAAGGAGGCTCAAGAGCAAAGTACTGCCGGACAGAGGGCAGCGGAAGGTTGGACAGGTAAGAAATCTGGGCATGGCTTGCTGAGCAGAGGGCAACTCAGTGATCAAACTAGTGGAAAGGCCAGGGGGGATATAACAGGGGTGGGGGAGGGAGGAGAAAAGGAGGGTGGGTGGTGGGGCACAGTGAGGGGGAGGGTTGGGCATGGGGAGGAATCAGGCATGGGCCGGGGTCAGGGGCATCGGGCCATGGCTGCAACATGAAATTTCCCTTAGTTTCTCTTCCTTGTGCTCTGTCTTATAGCCTTTTATGCTCTTGTGTCACAGTATGTGTATCCAAATCACAGCTGCCTTGCATCATATCAGTCTTCTTTGGCTGCAACCCTCACCACCTAATACTTAATTGACTTCAACAGTTAATCTCTGTTATTTATTACAAACTTAGAAACAGAATGTGTTGGCAGAAAAAGATCTAGAGGTCCATTTAGTCTTCCCAGATCCGAGATACAGATAAGTGAGCTCTGAAGCTGTTTGTTTTGTGCCATTAAAGGTTGTAATATTTTACTGACAGTTCTACTTCAAAAAAAGCAAGAAGCCAAATCTGTGTATTAATGGTGAATGTAACACTATGAAACTACCCATTTACCAGTTTGATGTGTGTTAACCTCTTGTTTTTGTTTAATGTGGCAACTAGTCCCCTCTAATATAATACCATTTGCCATAGTAGTGTGCTTGGGGGGGGGGAAGGATGAGGAGCAGTATAGCATCCCTCATGATTCCAGGTAGACAAATCAAGCAGTCTGCCTAGTGTAATTAATGACCAAGACTTATCCCCCTCCCTGCATGCTGCTACCACCTGATGACTGGGTGTGTCATTACTGAAAGCACACTGTGGTTAAGGAGGGAGGCTGACTGACTAGCCTAAATTTTGAATATTTGCCCCCCCCATCATAGAGCAGCAGTCATGAAGAGCCCACTTGTAATGAATGGCACTTTGAAGTGGAGGGGGGTTGGGGTAAAGATGGGAGAGACACTACAGACATGGTGTCTGCTCCTGTTACAATGCCAGGAACATGCAGCTTTTTTTTGAACAATCTGTGGGTGGGAAGAGGAGTGGTGGAATGTAGAAGATGACTAGTGGTGGGGGAGTGGATGGCAATGAATCTAGATTTGGCCACCTGGGGAGAGCTGGGTTTTTTAATTACTTTTTTGTTTCTTCCATACGAACATACGAAATGCCAGCAGAAACAGGCCTCATAGTCTATCGGGTCTGTTTGATTGTGCAGCTAGCCCCTCAACTTGTAGCTACTCCACCCTCCCCTTCTCATAAGCACCTCCCTACTCTGTCCCACCCTCTCTTAAATCCTCCCACCATTCTACACGATACCACCTCCGCAGGCAGAGTGTTCCACTTATCTACCACCCTTTCTATGAAAAAGTGTCTCCTGATTTCTCTCCTGAATCTCCCCCCTCCAATCTCAGCCATTCCCCTTTCGTGTCCCTCCACCTTCTGATCTGAAGAATCCCTTCTGTATTAATCCTGTTAATACCCTTTAGGTACTTAAAGGTTTCAATCATATCCCCCCATCCCTCCTCTCTTCCAGGGAATATATTTGCAGCTCTCCCAGACTCTTCTCGTAGGATTTTCCCTCAAGTCCCTGTATCATCTTCTTTGCCCTACACTGCACCCCCTCCAGCAATCTGATGTCCCTCTTCAGGAATGGACGCCAGTACTGCACTCGGTATTCCAGGTGCAGTCTGACTAGTGATCTGTACAGGGGTAGAATCACTTCTCTGTGTCTGGAGGAGGTTCCCCTCACTATGCACCCCTGCATCTTGTTTGCCTTTGAAGCCGCCTTCCTGCACTGAGCTGATTGGTTCATAATCCCCATTATTAGTACCCCTAGATTCTTTTCCTCCACTGTGCTTTCCAACTGTACCCCTCCAAACTGATATTTCCTCCCCTGGTTCTTTGCTCCAAAGTGCAGTACCTTACGCTTCTTGGCATTGAACCTCAACTGCCATGTCTCCTACCATTCCTGTAGTTTGGTCAGGTCTTCATGCAGCCCCCTCCACCCCTCTATGTCATCTACCACTGCACCGGCCTTAGTATTGTCTGCTAACAGACTGATCCTACTCTGGATCCCATTTGAGATAGCAGCTATGAATATCCTGAACCGCACTGATCCTAGCATTGAACCCTGGGGCACCCCACTCATAACGTCCTTTGGTGTTGGGAGTTTCCTCCCACCACCACCCATTGCTGCCTACCCCTCAGCCAGTTGGTGATCCAGTTGACCATTTTTTTCCCTTCCCCAATGTATTCCAGTTTTCCCTCCAGCCTCCCATGCGGCACCAAGTCAAAGGCCTTGCTAAAGTCCAAATACAGAATGTCCACTGCATAGCCCCCTCTCCAGCTCTCTGGTAACTAAGTTGTAGTACTTCACTAGGTTCATCTGGCAGGATCTGCCCCATACAAAACCATGCTGATGGCCGTCTTGCAGCCCATTGTCCTCCAGAAAAGTCACCAGCATCTCTTTTAGGACTGACTCCATGAGTTTTTCCATGATTAAAGGGAGACTCACCAGTCTGTAGTTGCCTAGATCATCCTTCGGGCAACTTTTATGACTGGGCACCAAATAGGCCATCCTCCAGTCCTGTGGCATGCATCCTGTATCCAGTGATGTACCGAACAGGTCTGCCAGTGGCTAGCTCCCTAAGTACCCTAGGGTGAATGCTATCCGACCCCGGTGCCTTGTCCACCCTCAGTGTCCTTAGTCACTCCAGCACCCTGTCCTCTGTAATTCTGAAATTAGTCGCACCTGCCCCCCCCATCCATACCACCCTTCTTATGGGGAATCTACCACTCTCTTTCCTTCATAAACACAGAGCAGAAGTACTCATTCAGTGCCTCTGCCTGGTCCTCCTCCTTCTCCACCAACCCCCCCATCTTTCTTAATCCTCACAATCTTGTCTTTGTTTCTTCTTCTCTTGCCAATGTATCTGAAGAAGTCCTTTTCTCCATCCTTGATTCCCTGTGCCGGTCTCAGCTGTCTGGAAGCCTTGGCCACACTGACTAGCCTGGTAACCTCCCTGGACTTCTTCGTATACTTATCTTTGTCCCCGTGCTGTCCCAATTTCCTAAGCCTCCAGAGTGCTTTTCTCTTGGTCCTCGTCCCTTCCATTACCTCCTGAGTCAGCCATCTCAGCTTCTTTGCTCTCCTCTTCTTGCTCCATGTCCTGGTGCAGGTCTCAGTTGCCTCTGCCAGCCCTTTGTTAATGATATTCCATTTTTGGCTGGCACTCATGCATGTCTGAATACCCACCAGATGCTCAACTAAAATTTCCCCCATACTTTTAAAGTCTGCTGTCTTAAAATCAATCACCCTGGTACATGTTCTTCCTGTTACCCTTCCCATATTGAGTGTGAACCACACTGTATGATGGTTGCTTCTAGCCAGGGGGTCCTCCACTCTCAGATCCCTTACATCCTCCTCATTTGTTAATACTAGGTCCAGAGTGCTACCCTCCCTAGTCGGCTCACAGACCAACTGCACCAGAAAGCAGTCCTGAAATGCATCTAGTAATCTCTGCTCCTTTACACATGTGGTGGTTGGGGTGTTCCCGTCCACCCCAGGGAGGTTGAAGTCCCCCACCACTGTGGTGTCCTCCTTCCTAAAGACTCTTCTAATCTGTTCAGCCAACTCCATATCCAGGTCATCCCCCTTGAGCTGGTGGTCTGTACACTACCCCCATACTCAGTGTCTTTCTTTTAGAGTCTTGAAACTGCATCCATAGGGCCCCTGTCCTGCCCTCCACCCCTCCTCTCTCATACACCTTATCTCCTCCATCACGTAGATGGCCACACCCTCCCTTTCCCCCTAGTCCTGTCCTTTCTGAATATCCTGTACCCTGGGATCATCATATCCCAGTCCTGGTTCTGGGTGGTCCATGTCTCCATGATGGCCACAATGTCCACCCTCCCCACAGCCAAGAGAGCCTGTAGTTTGGCTGATTTGTTACCTTTGCTTCTCACATTCAGTGAGATCACCCTCCAACCTGTGTCTTTCTCCCAACCACCCTGGTTTCCACCCCTCCTTATCCCTCCTTGTGTCCTCACCTCAAATACCTCTCTGATAGCTTGGGGGTAGGCACGCTTGGCTCCCCCCCTCTGGGATCCCTGCCTACTAGCTGTCCTCCCACCGCCCCTACCTAGTTTAAATCTCTCCTTGATGCTATGCGCCCTTCAAACCTCTACTTAAATATCCCTTTCCCCTCACCACACAGGTGCAGTCTATCCCTTGCATATAGATCCTTATTTTCCCAGGTACTGCCCCAGTCCCCCACTCCCCCATACCCCTTAGACTGACACCATTCCCCCAGCCATTTGTTGAACTCCCCAATCCTCCCTTTCCTTCCCATACTCACACAGGGTACTTGGAGCACCTCTGAAAATGCCTTCATTTGTGTGCTGAATGGTGAATAGCCAAATGTATGGGGTACTAAGTAAATATATTCACTGAGAAGTTGAAACAGGTGCTTGCACACTCCTTCCTGACATTAACAGTGGAAAACTCAGAGTGGGATGCCTTAGCTATACATTATTGGGATAGATGGAACCCTTGGAATGTCTTTTATGGTTATTACAGCGTATCATGCACAGTTGCAGGGAATTGAAACTGCAGACCAAAGAAGAGCAGTTCTAGCACCCTACAAATGCCAAAAAGACACTCTAATAGACATAAGAGGTATCCTGATCACCCCTATTAATGTTTTATAAATTTACAAACCATGATAACATAATAAATGTAAAATTTAACAATTGTTTTATTCTAAACAAGAAATGGGAATCCCTGTTTAAAAAGTGGAACATACCACTTTTTCCAATGCTTCACATAAGGCACTCTTATGGTTCTACCCATGCAGGAAACTCCTCAACACTGATTGGTTGAATCAGTGCTGATGACTGAGTGTTTCAAATAATTTCATAACACCATTCCATCATTTGAAGTTGTCTGTTTGCAGGAGCTGTTTAATTTTACTCTCACAATGGTTTTCATAACCTTTTCCTCATTCTGTGAATGTGGTTTCTATACCATTTGAGGACATGATGTCCCTTCATAAGGCCCTTTAAAAGTGTTATCCCTATCTTATCAGTTAATCAAGATTTCAGTTAATGAATTTTCTTGTTAGTGCCAGGGGCTCTGTAGGCTGCATGTTTGCCTTAGGGGCAAGAAGATTGGAAGGTTGTGGATTCTAGTCCCACACCAGGAACTAGGTCTAGGTCTTTCTGGGCAAAAGAAGGCTATTAACCCATTGAGCTTGCCCCCACACCTGTAGGACATTTACACCAGTACATGTTGTGTAATAGTAACCATCTGGTGCTTTTTAAACCTTGGGCTAATTCCCATTACTGACACTAGTACAGCATTCCATTGGTGCTATGCTGCCCGGGTGCCATCATTTGAATGAGGCATGAAACCTAGATCCATTCTGCCTGTCTCTGGTGGTTGCTTAGGTGGTACTTAGAGATTCTATGCCACTTAGTATAAGAGAAAGGAGTTTCTTTCTAGCATATCTCTCAACTTTTAATCACCCAGACATGTGACAAATATGCAAAATTATTTTTGTAAATTCTGTTTATTAGAAAAGTGGTTGAAGGCACACTATATTACGCACACATGGTACATTTAATATGCTGGAATGCAATTAGCCAGATAGCAGGAACCACCCCTACATTGGATACTCAACTCTTATAGTACAGTGGAGCAAATCAACATTACTGGACCATATATTTTTCACAGTAGACCAGATATGGCCCCAGTAGGTATAGGTTCATACATCTGTAATATGTTTTAGAAGAGCCCCTAGTGGAAACAGAGGAGCTTTAGCTCAAACATGAAACAACAGTAGGATCTTAATCACTGGGGAACCAAGGTGCCTTCAAGGCCAATTCCAATGGTACCCACATATTGTTTCTTATTCTGACAGTTAATTAAGCACTGAATATTGAGTTTTCTCAATTTTCATGCTCTGTAATAGTGAGGAGACCCAATGTGAAATGGTAGGGGGCTTACCCAGTATCAGTATTGTGCCACAAGTTGTTTACCAACAGACATCTATAATTTCTAAAGTGGGTGGTGGTAGATTTTGCCCTCAGGACCCCCCTGGAGGGACCCCAACAATATTTCCTCTGCAGAAGGAGCATATGGGAACCCCAGAAACTTAGAAATTATTTCTGTGACTTCTGTAAATGCCTTTGAAGGAGAGGCTTCATTTCCCTGTGCTACTGTACGTATGGCATACAAACTCCTCTATGCCCCCTACAATACCTGGTTGACATTATGGACCTGAAAACCACCAAGAAGGACTTTTTGATCCACTGGACAGAAACTAGCAACCATGCTGCAAGCACTGTCTTGCAGCTACTGTACCTAAGCTGTGGAACAATCTCCTACCCCAAGGAAATGGAATACCAGACCATTGTGTACTTTAAAACTGCTTTGAAGGCGTATCTATTTGAAATTATATACTGTGCCTGTTTCAGCAAATTGATTTGTTAATCTGCAATGCTGAATTTTTCTATGCACTATGTTCAAGTTCTGATAGATAGTAAAAAGTACCCAAGAGTATTTCTCTGTATCTAATAACTGGACCTGATGCATATGTTTTTGCAACATAAATCCCTTGTATTTGCTGTACTTATGCACTGTATATAATTAGTATATATCTGTAAACTGTCTATGTGTGCCATGTAATTAATTCTGTGTCATTCTTAAAAAAGAGACAGCTTGTTTCAGTGAGCCTATTTGGTCAAAAATCCAATCAATCACTCAATCAATAAATGGGCAGACATTGCAGCACCATATGGATAGAATTACCTTCTGCTACCTAACATCTGGGGCATCTATCTATCGGTGAGTGGTCAATCAAATCTTCCAGGGCAGGGATATAATAACTTCAATGGAGAAAACTGAAGTGGACTTGCCAGTCAGTTATTTATCAAGCAAGACAGAATGCTTTTCAAAACCAGATCCTAATCCCCATCTTTCCAACCAATTCCACCTAGGTCTATCTACCATTTTGTACTCACTATTCTCAGAGGTTTTTGTGGGCTTCCCGGTAACATATTATAAAATTGTTTTATGGGCTTATTTAAAGCTCTAGTACACAATTTGATTGCTTTCCCTGGGGATCTGGCCAGAGTAGAAGAGAAAGTGACTGACTGCTCTTTTCAGTCCTAGAATGCACCTGATGGAAAGTGAAAAATCACAGAATCATACAATGTGATGGCAGATAAAGATGGAGGGTCCATCCAGTTTGCCATGTTTTGTACTGCCTATACTCTGGACCTACCATTTATTATGGTCTGTGTTGATAATACCTTTTACTCTATCCCATCTACCCCAACCACACCTGCTGGTAGGCTGTTCCAAGGCTCATTCATTCTGTAATGAAATACTTCCTCACATCTCTCCTGAGTCTACCTCCTACCAGTTTCCAGTTATGTCCTCTAGTCAAGGAGTTGAGAGTCCTAGTGAATAGCTCCGCACAAAGTATCTTGTAAATGCTACTCAGGAATTTGAATGTCTCAGTCATATCATGTTGCTCCCTTTTAGTCTCCAGGGGGTATATGTTTAGGTCCCTGAGTCACTTTTCATAATATCTGTCTTGCTAGCCTGAGTCATTTTCTCCTCTGAACTGTCTCTAGTCTGTTTTTATCCTTGCTCATACAGGGGTTCCAGAACTGGGCACAGCACTCCAGGTATGACCTTTCCAAGGACCCTGTAGAAGAAGAATATCATCTTCTTCCTCCTGCCATTAGTGCCTCTTCTTGTGCACCCCTACTTTCTACCTGCATTACTATAGGCCTCGTCACACTAACTGGACTGTTTGAGAAAGCTGCTAATGATATCTGTCAGGTGTCTTTCTTCCAAAGAGACTGCCAGTCTGACACCCCCCCCAACCAGTAATCTGTTCTGGAGTTTCCCTTTACTCAGGTGCATAACCTTACACTTCTTACATAAAATGTAAGCTGCCAGACCATGGACCAACTCTCCTGCCTATCTACATCCTTCTTCAGCTCCTTCACCACATCTTGGTTATCTACTCTGACACACAGCTTTGCATCATCTGCAAAGGGGCACAACTTTCCCTGTATTGTTTCCCCAGTGTCACACTGTCACTTCATCTTTGGAGTATAGGCTAGTAATTGATGAAACCCAGGGTGGATAATCTTCTGGGGAGATAAACCCCCGAAAACTTCAGACTAGCTACTGATTGCAGCATAACCCATGACAGCTGGAGGCCAGTCATTCACTGGTAGCCCAGTTGATTTTATGTCTAGGGGGAGCATAGACCTGGAAGATGTTCATCAGGGCCTGTACCACTGTCTGAGGGTTGCCAGGTACAAAAGGACATCATCTGGAAAGGGAGATATTTTGTTATTAATCCCTTTGAAGATGAAGCTCAGAATCACATGGTTCTTCTAAACTGCAAGGGGTTTAATTTTTTTTTTTTATTTATCAAGTCTAGGATTACAAATACCTTTGAGCCATGGCTCTTTTACAAAGGTTCCACATCAGAGAAATATAAATTATGGGGAACATCAAGACAGGCATTACAACAATGTGGACATTGCAAACAGAGTACAGATTAATACAGTTCAAGGGTAGCATTGTAACAAGGCAGCCAGCGGCATTTGTCAGAGAAAATAGACAACAGATAAGAAGTGCCAGAGTCATAGGGAGAGGGAAGAGGGTAGGGGTGGGAGAAGGAATGTAGGAAGGGTGGCAAGAAGGTGAAAAGTGCAGCATTGGGTATACCAAGATGTGAGGGTAGAATCCAGTGAGGAGGGGAAGGGGGGACAACTAGAGCAGAAAGGGAAGTGGAGAAACAAGGTTAAGTTGGGCAGTCACAGGAGCTGTTGGTAGTGAGATAGTCCTGGAGCCTAGTTTTAAACATACCAATAGTTGGGGCAGAGGAGATGGTTGGGCTGAGGCCATTGAACCAGAGTGGCGCTCGATAAGCAAAAGAGCGTTGTCCCTGTGAAGTGTGACAGTGGGGGACTTTCAGTAGCTGTAGCATGGATCTCCTAAGGCGCCATTTGTTAATTCAGTGTTGTAACAGAGTTGAGACCCCAGAAGGTGCAAGGCCAAGGTAGATTTTTTTCACCATGGAGCAGGTGAGAAACTTTATGCTGTTTGATAGTTGGAGCCAGCCGGTCTGAGTGTACAGGTCACATGTGTGGGTGAGACGGTGAGCACCAGTGATGAGCTGACATGCTTTATTTAAGGTAGTTGAGAGGCATCTAAGGGTTGTGGTTGTGGCCGAGCCATAAATGATGAGACCATAGTCTATTACAGAGATCACAGAGCTCAGGACTGCAACCTTCAAAGCTTCTGGCGTGAGGTGTGGTCTGTGTTTGTAGAGGAGACCAAGCCGTGTATTAGCAGCTCTAGCTACATTATCTACATGAAGTCCATAGGAGAGATTAGGGTCAAGCTGTATCCCTAAGTATCTGAAGGACCCCACCTGATCTAGAGTGTTCCCCTGGGTGGTGGAGATAGCCAAGTGGTGTAGCTTGTGTGGGTTATGAGAGCTGCAAGACATAGATTTGGTTTTCTTGTCATTGAGGACCGGTTTATGATTAAGAAACCATGTCTCTACAGAACTGAAACCAAGTTGAAGGTTGTGTTGAAGAGTTGCAGGATCTTTGTGAGAGGAGAATACAACAGCATCATCGGCATATAGTATGATCTGCTCAGAGCAGTGATAAGGGAGGGAGTTTAAGGAAAGGCTAAAAAGGAGGGGTCCCAGTATGGATCCCTGTGGGACACCCGAGCGAACAGGCAGGGTGTTAGAAAGAGCGTCCGCCATTTTTAATCTCTGTGACCGGTTTTCTAAGTAGCTTTTAAACCAGAGAGAAGAGTCAGGTGATAGCCCGGCATTCAGTAGTTGGTGTATTAATAATCCATGGTGTACTGTATCGAAGGCCTTGGAGAGGTCGACGAAAACGGCCCCTGTGAGAAGGCCATTGTCAAGGGATTTGTGCAAAGCTCCAGTGAACTCAAGAAGGGCTGTGGTGGTGCTGTGACCTTTCCGGAAGCCATGTTGTTGTGGACAAGGTATATTGTATTTATCCAAGTGGTCGGTAAGTTGATCAGCCACGATGCGCTCAAGTGCCTTAGAGAGTGGGGGCAGTATGGAGATAGGGCGATAATTTGAGTGAATCGTCTTGTCCCCACTTTTATGGATGGGTGTCACGGTGGCTGTTTTCCATAGGTCTGGGAATTTTCCACAGCTGAGAGAGAGGTTTAGGATTTTTGTTAATGGATGAATTACCTCATCGAGGGTGAGCAAAAGAAGCTTAAGGTCAGGGTGTCGCTACTAGATCTAGATTTAGAGATAGCTGCAGTAATATAGCGGGCTTCATTCAGACCTTACCTTCCTGAAGTAGAAGAGGGATGGTTAGACTGAGGCTGAGGTATTTGGGAGTAGGCCCTGTTTTCAAAAAAGTCATGGGGTAGAACAGCACTAAGGTCTGAAAAAGCCGTGTTAAAGATGTTTACGATCACCTTGGGGTCAAGGGTTGAGGATCCATCAACCATTAACATGGCCGGAGAGGTTTTTGGCTGCTTCCCTGTGACATCCTTGATATTGTCCCAGAAAGCACGACCATTTCCCCATGTATTGGTGAGATCATCTTTGTAATAGGTGGATTTCATTAGCCATATGGCTTTTGTGCAGGCATTTCGTGCTTGTTTGTAATTTTGGATGTCCAGTTGTTTGCCAGTGGCCCTGGCAACTGCCCAGAGGTGATCCCTTAGTTTCAGCTGTGAGAGAAGAGCCGCAGTGACCCATGGGTTAGAGAGAGATTTTGTTTTGCGTCTTTTAGCAGGGGCAAAGAGGTCGCAGGCTTTGTTGAAAATTGAGATGAAGTGATCAAGAGCCAAGTTAACATCTGTTGCTTCATAGATGGGTAGCCAGTCTTGTAGAAGCAGGTGTTGTTTGAGATGTGGAAGTTTTCCATGAGGAAGGACTCTGCTAGCGATAATTTTGGGAGGGGGCTTAAGGAATTTGTTAGACCATGCACACATGACTGGGGAGTGGTCACTGAGTGAGTCTGGGAGAATGGTCGTACGAGAAATCCTTGTGGGGTGAGTGGTGAGGACCCAATCCAAGAGGGTACTGGTGCCAGTCTTGTAGTTAATCCTAGTAGGGGAGTTTACCTTTTGAGTGAGGTTAGCAGCTGAGATGGAGTCTTTATAGGCACTGGCACTCGATGCTAACCAGTTTATGTTGAAATCCCCTAGTAGAATAAGTTCAGTTTTGGGAGGATGTGAAGTTGATAAAGTTTAGGACGTCATTGAATCCATGTTTAGGGTCCCTGGGTGGGATATATATGGAGACAATAGTCAGAGCTTTATGATTGGGACCTAGGATGATTTTTATTGGCAGAATCTGGGCTGAGGCAGAAAGTGATGGAGTTGCTACAGGGTGCCAAGAAAGGGAGTCTTTGTTACAGATTGCTCAACCACCGCCTTTTTTGGATATCCGGTCCAGCCTGTGAACATTGTAGCCCTGTATTGTTACTGCTGAGTCAGGAACTTTAGGTGTCAGCCAAGTTTCCACCACCGCAAGGATGTCAGGGTTGTGTTGGCATATGAAGGCTAGAAGTGCATCCAGCTTTGGTAGTAGGCTGCATATATTAATGGTTGCAAGGATAAGGGCACCTGGAGTTTGTGTGTGGCCTGAGCTTCTAGGGCCAGGATTGGGATGGACACTGCCTGAGATGAGAAGGAGGAGGAGCAGGAGTTTTAAGGAGCAGAGTTGCAGCTCTTTGAGAGATAGTTTTGATTGTTGTTTCCTGGAGTAGAAGTTGCAAGGTTCAAGGTGGTGTCCCATATGGACTGCAAGGTGGTACAGTGTAGAGAGGTGGCCACACTTGTTGAGAGTAGTGGTCATGTTAAGTAACCAGGAATATCCAAACGGTGCACCAAGCACAAGTCTCGAGTGGAAGTGGAGAGTTCCCTTGGAGTTGCAGTGGAAACCAGAGTAGAGGGTGGCGGGGTGGGGTGGGGTGGGGTAGCTAGGACCAGGGAGAGAGAAGAGGGGGGCCAGGGCAAGGAGGAGGAGAAGAGGCGAGAGAAAGGCAGAGAGAGCCCACATGGCTTACGTACTAGATAAAGAGATAGAGATATAGCCCTCTAGTGGTGCAGGGCATCCCAAGCAGATCTTTTGCTTTCATTATTTGTAACATCCACCACCCACAAATTAATGTTTTGTGGCCAATGGCCTCTCTTTCAGAGCGAGGTGATTATTGTCTTGAAGGCACTTCCTTATTGCTTATTAGCACTTGAAATGGCATCTGTAATTGGATTGCTAGCTTATATAACCACTCCTTATAACCACTTACTTAATAGTAAGACCATATATATAACCACTTACTTAATAGTAAGACCATATAGCAAGGGAGAGAGGGGAGACCCCTGCCTCGAGACCTTTGTAAGTGATAGAAATAAGATAGATGGCCATTGATGAGAACCTGGGCTCAAGGGGAGTGGTATAGAGCAGCAGTACAGGAGCAGATCTTATGTCTGAAGCCAAAATGTTCCAGTGTTGTGAACATGAAGGGTCACTCAACCCAGTAGATGGCCTTCTTGAAATCCAGGGCCAAGAGACCAGGCAAGCAGCACCCCCTGGTTCCATCCACATTATGTTCAAGGACCACCTACTGTTGTGTTTAGTTTACCTGCCCTTAATGAACACCCCTGATCTGGATGTATGAGTTTTGGTAGGATACTGGGTGATAAGAGCCACACTGGATGAGGTTCTTGCCAGGTTTAGGGGATCACCACTATGGTGGCCAGACACTGAGAGTGGGGCAACACGCCACTATCCAGCATCTGCAATGTTATATCCTCCATCGGTTCCTGGAGAATATCCCCAAATTCCTTATAAAATTAAGCAGAAACACAAAGACAAATTGGATCAGATTCCTTATTCTTTGCTTTTGTTTTCATTATTTGTAACATCCACCACCCATAAATTGATGTTTTGTGGCCAATGGCCTCTCTTTCAGAGCGAGGTGATTATTGTCTTGAAGGCACTTCCTTATTGCTTTTTAGCACTTGAAATGGCATCTGTAATTGGATTGCTAGCTTATATAACCACTCCGATTCTCCTTCACTTAAAGTCCCCTTCTGGGTTTTTTGTGCTTGATTCTTAGCAGTGGCCATATTCCACAATACTGGAGCATCAGAATTCAGAAGGCAGACCATCCAGTCCTGGTGCCTTATGCGATGTGATAGAAGGGATCGCTCCATGGAGATAGCCCTTGAAATGGTACAGTCCAGGGCATCCCAAGTACAGTAGTACTTGACAGGGCAGGAAGAGGGAGGGAATCTAAAAAGGTGGCACAAGAATGGGTGTCAGCAGTTATTTTGGAGTTGTAAAGGTTTGAATAGAATGACTAAAAACTCAAAACAATGTCCTGTTGTTTGGATGATACAGTACCATTAGGAGTTTTAATACTGGAGATGGTTTTGTCCGCCTCCAGTTTTTTTAAGGGAATGTGTACCATGAAGGCTCACACTGTAAATAGGTGAGCCTTGCATGGTCATCCATTACCACATGAGGAAGACTGGCAGTGCTAGTGACTCTAAATTTAGTTTCATTAACCAGACACACACACCCTGAAACACAGTGCCAAACAATTGTACAAACAAGGTCTCTCTGTGACTTTAAAGTCAGTGTTTTTCAGAGCCCCGTTTCTGCAGTCTGCAGGTCCCATCATGCTCAGCCTATGCTTGCAGCTAGTAGTGTGTGTGTAATGGAGCGGATTTTGAAAAAAATGTAAGCACCAGGACATTTATGTCTGTCCTGGAAAAGGACAGCTATATGAACCCATGGCATTTGTCTGCTGTAAAATAGTGCCATAAACAGCTTTATAACTATTTTTATCTCAGTGCTGCGAACACGTGGGCACACTAAGTGGGCCAAGCAGTCCTTCATACTGCAAACAAAGAGCATGGACATTGGTATGCAACACAAAAATGGTCATGTTGATGGGGACAGTGGACCAAACAGAGCACCTTTGTTAACTTGAACATTTTCAAGTGAATTTTACAATTTTTAGCAGCTGTCTACTTTAGCAAGTTCATTTTTAGTATTATATTATTACTGTAGGTAGGGCTCTTTTAGTCAGATATTACAGGGCTGTTTATTTTTTATTTTTTGTACTTAGATATACAGTAGCCTTTCTTGACTAGAGATGTGCTGAAGTTTTAATTCACTGATGAAGTTACCGCGAAGTGGACGACATTCACATCCTCGGAGTTTTGTTAAGTTTCCCCTGTCCTCAGCAACTTTGATTATGCCCCAAATCGCAGAGGTTTTCAATGTGAATTTTGGAATTTCACTGCAAATTCTGCCATTTGTGGTGAAATTCTGCCATTTGTGTGTAAAATTCTGCACTTCACTGATCAATCCAGACTCCTCGGAATTGTGTTAACTTTGCAGATTCATTCACAGAGTGACTTTAACCAACTTCACCATCTCTATTCTTGAGTTGGCATCTTGCACATTCCTGCACATGTTCTATGTTCAGGTTAGTGGTTGGTCAGGGGTTCAGTTAACTGCCCAAACTTTTCTCCTTTGGATTCATTGATTCTGCTGAATTTGTTTCCTGCTATATTCCTTGGAGGAGCTTAGGTTCAATTTCTGGGTGTTCTGTGGTCAGTGCCCTACCTGGAAGAAACGGTTGCTCCTGGTCCCCAAGAGTTTGGTGACTTGTAGAATTTTTGACTTTGGACTTCCAGTACCCGTTCTGGAGTATGTGCTTTCTTGGTGGAATGCATAGTGTTCATTGCAGCTGGGTTGTGGCCATGGCAGTGAAGATTCAGTGAGCTGAGCTGACTTGCCTGTCTTTGGGGGTGGTTTTGCACTGAAACAGAGTGGCAGACCTTCAGTGAGGGGCCAGTTCCGAGTTTTGGTTTCAGATCCTGCCGCAACTTTCTCCCTACCCCCTGGCTCTTGGTGAAAGTAGAGCCAGTGGAACTTCCTTGCTTGGTGGATTGTGCAGCAAAACAATTGCTTGCTTTCTTATTTTGCTTGCTTTTGTACTTTGGACCCATGATGATGCAAACCTATAAGATCACATAAGGCTAGTTTGTTTTTTCCCCTATGGTGAGATATACAGTAGATGAGGCACACTGATGAGTCCTGTGTATGAAGAAATGAGTGTTCAAGTCTTCTGGTCTCAGCCTTTGCAGATTGTGTGAGAGACCGAGGCTCTTTGGCACCATGCATTCCTGTTCAAAGCAGATCCAGCCTAAATTTTCATGGTGAGTTGCTTATATATTCCATAATCTTTTGCATGATGTGGGTATGTGTGATTACTACTGTGTCAGTGGCCCGTGTGAGAGATGGGCCGCCAGATGCTTTCTCCCCTTTTTCTCAGAACTGCTGCTATTTAGGTATTATCTCTGGATTCTGTTATCTGGACCACAGAATATCCTCCTTTGGGATTTGTCAACTACATTGTTTTGTTGATGGATCTTTTGTTTTAGGTGTTGTAGGGATAGATAGGCATCAGTGGTGCTTCCAGTCTACCTTCCACTATACATAACAATACTAATGAATTTACCATCCCACCTGTTCATCAATATGTCCAGCCTACTTTTAAAACAGTCTACACTTGGTGCATCTGTTGCATCCTGTGGTAGACTATTCCATATATTAACCACTCTCTGAGTGAAATATGCCCCTTTCTTGTTAGTTTTGTATACTGTAACCCTAATGTGTTCATTACTGCTCCTAGTATTATGCTATGTTTCTCATATTGAATCCGATGTCTACAGGTAGGTAATCATTTTTTATTACATTAAACTTGAATATCAGGCCACCTCTGATTCTTCTCCTTTCAAAGCTATGTAAGTATAGAAGTTCCAGTCTTGATTTTAATCTTTGTCACCCATACCAGTTACTACCTTTTTGACTCTCCTCTGGACCATTTCCATCTGCTTGTCCGCCCAGTTGGTATAGTGACTAGAGATGTTGCAAAGTTTTAATTCACAGTCGAAGTTAAGACAAGGTCAGCCAATTCGCCTCCTTTGATCATTTTGCAAAGTTTTCTTATTTAATAGGAAATTTATCATTGGTAACTTTGCCTTGCAACTTTGCCTGTAACTTCTCCTTGTGGTACAAAGAGGTGATGTTAGTCCAAAATGACATCCACCACTACTCCTTTTGTTGTGTTTTTTTTAGGCATAACTCGGTTAACTTTTGTCAAATTTGTTTGAAACTTGGAATGATTGTAGTCCAAGAGGATATGCATGTTTGGTGTATTGTTGATGATTATCTGAATCAAATTGTATATTTAGCACTATGGTCAAGTTGGAGGTGATTTGGAGGAGTTGTGCACACCCCATGAATTTTTCCAGGAGCATTGTGTGTTACTATTGTAGTACACATTGAGACCCTTGTTTGGATGTATAGAGTATCTCTTAACTCCAAAGACTAGTGCAGTTATGGCTTTTTAAAGTTGCAATGTTATCCTATGGAACATTAGGATTAGAGTTAGGGTGGTCATGTGCAACCTATGCAATAAACATATCCCTGTGGTAATGTGGTTGTTAACTTCTGCTTCTCATCACCTCCCACATCCCTCACAAGCATGGATGCCACAGATCTGGCTGAGAAAAATTTTGCTACACTAATGCCACCACCACCAACTACTCCTTTGCTACTGCCAGCCCCGGAGCCCATAGAATATGCTGCCACATAGTTGTTTTTTTTTTTTAACTGGAGCACTGTTTTGACCCCCAGATTTTGAACACTTCTTTTCTGCCTCCCCGGCACCTGTCTCTTTAGTAGACAGTCTCTTCCCAGTTATTCTTATATGCTAATTGTGACTTGATTTGGTATGAAAAATTTCAAAATGTAAATAAAGCCTGGGCCGGTCCTGTGGCACTAAAGGTTGAGGCGCTGGATGCCTCACCTCGTCCCACATCAGTGACCTATGTTCAGGAATGAGCTTGGGTTGCTGGGAGTCGGTTGGGGAAGGAGAAGATCTGATGAACTGCTCTCCTGTCCCAGGGAGGGGGATCGGCCGTCTCTCTCCTTGGCTGCCATCTGGTGGAGGCTGAGTGGCAACACTGGAGTCTGAGCAGAAAGCAGGGTCTGTGGCTATATAGTGCATATGTGCCTCCACATGAGCACACTTACAATCACCATAACATGAAGAGAAAAAATGGAGGAAAATGGCAACCATGGGCTACATGAAACCCTGCCTGCTCTCATCCTGCTCTGTCACTGGCTAATGGATACCCCAATCTGAATTGTGGATTACAAAGTGGAGGAGGATGGCCTTCCTATTCCCAGCTCTGCCACATACAGAAATCCATGGGAGAATGGGGTTTGGCAGAGTCAAAGGAGACAGCAGACGGACCTGGGAGGCAGGGACAGGGCTGAGCTCAATCACCCACAGTGCGTCCAGTGGAAAAAGCCTATGTCAAAAAAATTAAACAAAAAATAAAGCCTGCAGTACATATAGGTACTAGGAGCAGACAATGCCTCCACCTAGGGAATCAGGGCTGAGCAGTGTGATCTGAAAAAAGTGAAACACAAGAGGGATTAAGACAACACACAAAATGGGATACAAGGGTTAAACAAGTTATTAACTACTAGCAGCAGACAACACCTTCCCTAGAAAATCTGGGATCAGCAGTGTGATCTGAAAAACTACTACTAAAAACAGCCAAATTTAATTTTTTTTAACAGAACAGAGATTAAAACAACAGGGGTGATGGGAAATATAACATTAAGTATAACAAAAAATGATAGAACACTGTCACTTTAAGAAAAAAATAACTAAAAAGTTACTAAAACTGATAGAGAAAGACACTGACAAAATATTTTACCTTAAACACATGAAACTAAACCACAGAAATAAGCATGAGTCACTGAAGATAAAAAATGATGAACAAGAAAAACCGAGACAATAAAAATATAACACAAATCTCCTGCTTAGACAAAAAAGTTCCAGATCTTTCTGGGCTGCCCTGCTTTACATTACACACTCTCCCCCACACCACTGCTTTACAGACTGACAAAAAGAAATCATCAGAAAAATAAAGAAAGACAACACAAATCTTACCGCACAAGACACTCTAGAACAATTTGTGAGCAATTTTTTTAAAATTTAAAAATGAATTGTTTAATAGTTTGTATTTTTTATGTATGTGTTTTAAATAATGTATGTATGTAGAGTGCTATTATGTTTGTTTATATTAGTTATGTTAAATGTCAGTTGTTAATTGGTAATTGTATTAGAATCTACATGCAGGACTTTGTTGTAAACTTGACTTTGTCCTAACAAATGCATTTCCTGTGAAAAAATAAACTTTTAATCAATCAATCAATCAATCAATCAAAAAGCTTGGTTTTGAGATGAGTTTTAAAAGTGTTTTTTCTCTGACACACACACATAGACTTCTCTTCTACTTTCTCTTCAGAAGACTGCACTAAAGACAGTCTCCTTGTAGCATACAGCTTGTTTCAGCAACACGACCTCTAATACCACAGTACATTCCAAAGTTCACCTCTGCACCAAACTTCACTGGCAAAGTTGCCAACTTTGCATTTTCAAACTTTGTCTCTGTGCCAAACTCTGCCAGTGAAGTTGCCAGCTTCACATATGAAAGAGTTATCAATTCACCACAAATTTGAACTTTGCATGGTGGATTACCTTCATAAAATGAGGCAAATTCATGAATTAATCAGTGAGGTGAAGTTTCCAACTTCACACATCTCTAATGGTGACCAGAACTGGGAACATTCGTCCAAGTGGGGTCTAGCTAGTGACTGGTATAGTGGCATCACTTTATCTTTATGATGGCTAATAAAGGTTTCCTTAGTACATCCTAGAATTCTTAATGCTTTTGTTACTGCCAAATTGTTTTTGTTTTAAAAGCTAAAATGGACTTTTTATAACCCCCATGTCTTTTTCTTCTGATACTGCCTGTAGTTGTGTCTCTGAACTTATATTTAGTGTGTGGAGTATTGTTTCCCACATGGAGTACCACACATTTTTCTGGGTTACCTTTCATTCCCACTCATTATTCAGTTTGCTTGGGTTGTCCAGTCCTGACTGAATTCTATTAGCATCTTCAACAGTTAGAACAGGCCCCCTATTTTAGTGTCATCAGAGAATTTAATTATGTAACCAGAGTCCATTATACATGTCTTTAAGGCAGAGTGTGAACAGGATCAATCCTAGCACTTAGCCCTGTGGCACCCCACTGGTCACTATGATTTCACTTGATATTTCACCCTGCACTCTCACTCTCTGTCTCCTGTTGTCCAGCAAGTTTCTAACCCAGTTCACCAATCTGCTATCAAAAGTCATACTGCTTAATTTATGTATAAATTTCCCATGGGGCACTTTATCAAAAGCCTTCACGAGAGCCATATAAATGATATCACTAGGTATATTTTATCAAGCAGGTCATTGATGAGTTCATAGAAGGAAATTAGGTTAGTGAAACAGGAATGGCCTTTTGTGAATCCATACTGGCTGTTGTCAATTACCTTACCGCATCTATACTGATGCTATATATGAAGTAATCTTTTAGCGTGGATTCCATGACCTTACTGTACCTATAATTGATGTTACACTGATAGGCCTGAAGTTTGATATTATTATTTGATTATTTCCCTTCTTATAGGTTAGAGTAACAACAGTTTCTTTTCAGTCTGCAGGGACTGTTCCTGGTATTAGAGACATTCTAAAGAGGTCGTTGATCAGGGCTGCTACTGCTTCTGATAGATTTCTTAATAGTTGGGGATGGATTTTATCAGATTCTGATGATTTGTGTGAGTCAGTTTTACACATTTCTTTTTTCACCCTATCCCTGGTAAATAGTATATTTTCCAAATCAGGGATGAGTATTTCTTTTTTTGATAACAGATCCCATATGTTAGTATCTTTGTTAAATACTGAGGTAAAAAATATATTAAATTCCTTGGCCATATCCCTTGGATGTTCAACAACTTATCCTGCACCTCTAGGGGGCCAATGACCATCTCCCTACCCTTCAGTGAATTAATGTTGCCAAAGAAGACCTTTGGGGATTTTTTGTTCCGTCATTGTCTAGTTGTTCAAATTTTCTCTTACTTTTCTTTGAAATGCTCTCAGATCTTTCTTGTAAGAGTCCCTGCATATATTCACTAAAAATACCACCAACAGCTTAATCTGGTTCAATTTCAGTTGCTTACTATCTGTATCCATCCCCCCCCCCGTCACCCCTGAAAAAGGGACTTCTGGGCCCAGTGGGCTTACCAGATCAACAAAATTCAGTAAATAAATAAATAAATGATATCACTTTGAACATTTGTCTACTGTATATAAGAATGCTATTACCTATTAATCTTTCGTTTGATGTCATTGGTTGTCCATTCTGGCTGTATTATTCTATTGACTATTCTACTTTCTGGTACCCATTGTTCCTGTAACACTCTCAGTTTTAAATGACAGAATTCCATTTTTCATTAGAAGTCTTCTGAGTAAATCTTTACTCCCAGTCCCATTCCCTCAGTCCATTATCCATTGCTTCAAAGCTGGCTTCTATAAAGTTATAAAACTCCTGTTTGTATGCAGTATTCCTATGTTTCTAATCCACTGACACCTTATTCATTCAGTGGTCATGGTTTCCCAATGGCTTCATCACTGTACATGTTGTATTATAAGACATGTTAGTGAAAAACCAAGTCCAACATATTATTAACCCTAATGGAAGCATCACAAGCTGATTAAGTTTGCACTCAACCAAAATGTCTAGAAGTCTGTTATCCATGCAACTACTGAAAGTTACATGTTCTCAGTTAATACTGCTTATTTTGATGTGTCCTGGTATTATTACATCCTTATTTGGATGTTTTATGTTTTGAATGTTACGAAATATTTTACGTGTATAGTCATTGTTACTATCTAGTGGTCAGTAAATTGTTTCTGTTACAATACATTTTGGTTTAACTGTAATTTCTGTCCATATATTTTCTATGTGTGTTTCATCCTCTTGCCTTTTTTTCTGAAATTAACTTACTGCTTAGTTTATTGTTTACATTTATAGCTACACCCACACCTCTTTTTCCTCTACTGTTTGAGTTATATAATATATACCCTTTCAGTTCATGACCCCAGTCCTCTTTGTCCTTCCACCAGGTTTCAGTTATTGAAATTAGATAATTCTGTTGGTCACTTTTTGTAGCTTGCAAGAAATTCATTTTATTTTTTAAATTCCTAACGCTCACTGTTAGAATGTTAAATTGTTTAATGTTCTTCCTCTTTTGTACAGTTTTACTTGCAACGTGATTTTCTTTAGCATTATGGCTTCCCTTGGCATCTGTTACTGCATTTACTATTTTCATATGCACTGGGAGGACTTTTCTGGTAGTGGCTGATTCCTTGGTGTGCCTGCTTGACATGGTGGCAACAGGTGCAGTTTGATGCATCAGAAACTGTAATACATCTGTGACCTATTCTGCTTGTGCAGGACTCTTTCTCTGTCCCTTTCTCTTTCCCTTTCTCTTTCTCTTCTTGTCTCTTTTTTATTTCAAGAATTATTGTTGCTGTTTTGCTTGATGTGAGTCTGGAGCATGATTGGCTAGGGTTGTGTCACTTTCTTTATTGAGTGACTTGGGGTATGTGTGCTTGGGGCAGGAGTTTGTTGGTTGGGTATAGTTTTAAGTCTCCAACATGGCACACTCTGAATTTATGTATTGCTGAAGTGTTGGTGATGTTTTTGTAGCTATTCTCATGTTTGATTAAAGTTAATAATATACAGAGATGCATTTCTTGGGAATTTGTCTGACTGTGCTGGTGCTGGGGATTGTCTTTTTAAGTGGATCCACTGCTATTCTTTAGTTTTAACTCTATTTGTTGTCAAGTAACATGTGTTATGGTAGGTCACCTGGGAACATGTCTATTTCTTGAACCATCTTTGGCAGCTCTGCCCCATTGAAGGATACTCTGTTGGATTGTCTGCAGTGGTGATAAACTGCTGCATGGCCCAAGGGATCCTAAGAGGTGAAGCAATGGTCGAGGTTTGGGGACAGAAGAGGGCATTGGAGAGGGTAGGATTGAAGTAGTGAGCTCTTGCAGATGCCTATGAAGATGTTGGGTCCGGAATACAGGTAATCCCTTCCTGATTCCAATATTTAGGGCTTCACCAGAAAACAACAGGCAGGAGATAGTCAGACAAGTTGGCTCTGGCCTTCCTTTTCAAGTCATGCTTTGTAATGCTAGGCTTCTGAGGAATAAAACCACAGTGATAAAAAGTTTAATTGCAGACTCCTAGGATGACCTATTTTGTGTCATGGAAGCCTAGCTGGGGGATGACTCTGGCCCTGTGCTGGGACATCTATTCCCAGATGAGTATTCTCTGGTGCATTTCCTGAGATGGAAGCACAGAATGGGCAGGGTGGCTAGCTGTTTTAGATCCATTTTGGGACTCAAGGCACCCCGATGGGAGTGATCAGGTCATTCAAATATATGGCTGTTAGGGGTGGGCCAGGTGCAGGTTGTCAGATTATTCTTGTGTACTGGCCTCTGGAAGATGGGAGAGAGTTACTGCAGGAACTGATGAACTTTGTCACTGACTTGGTATTGTAGACTCTGAGACTGATTGTCCTAGGAAACTTTAATGCCTGGGTCAGTGATAAAGTCTCATCTTTTGTTCAGCAGTTCCTCCAGTAGATGACACAACTGGGCCTAGCACAGGTTGTTGCCAGTGGAACCAACTAGCATAGTCAGGCTTTGTTACTTGGTCTTCTCATCAGGTTTTGACATTAGCAAAGTCAGCGTTGATCTGGTCATTTGGTCAGATCATCATGCCACGTAATTCTTCTGTGGAGACACACTTTCCCCAGTTTAATTCTCCCTTTGTAGAGATGATCTGCTACCATTCTAAGAATAATTTGAAGCCTTGCAAACTCTTGCCAGTTTTGAATCTATTGTGTATGAAGTCATCTTGTGCAAGTCAGCTCAAGGGTACAGTAGAGAGCTATAGTATGGCTCTTACTGCTGCCCAGACTCCAAATCACCCAACAGTGTCCATCCCTTTATTTTCTGATGCAGGTCTTTGTAATACTGTGATGAGCTCAGGCGGTTGAAGATTAAGGATCATAGGTTGGAGTGTTCATGGCAGAGATCCCACTCCCTAGAGGATAGATTGGCTTTGAAAAGTAATTATGGTGAGTATCAGAAGGCAATCACCATGGAAAAGGCAGAGTTCCTGTCAAGGGTGATTGCTGCGGGGAAGAACCAACAAGTTCAACCTTTTCACACTGTGGAAAGGTTGATTACCCTCCTACAGTCCAAGAAAGTATTTTCTGCTGAGAATTACTAAGAGTTCATGTCTGTTCTTTCTCTCCAAGATATGATACTTTTAGAGTAGAATCTGTAATGGCCTGCTGTTGTCTGCATGCAGTACCAGTCCTGTTATAGTCCAAGGGAATCAGTCATTATGGGCAAAGTTTTGCCCAGTTTTGGATGAGAAGGTATTCCAGGTGATCTCTGGACTGCAACCCACTTAATGTCAATCGAACCCAGGACCCACCCAGCTGCTTGTTGGTTGTGGGGGGTCCTGAGTCTGATTATTACAAAGATTGTCAGGTTATTTCTGAAGGGGGGGATCTTGGCAACTCTGAAAAGGACAGTGGTAAGGTCCCTCCTACAGAAACCATAGTTGGATCCTAACATTCTCTTGAATTACAGGCCTGATTGAAACCTTCCTCTTCTGGGGAAGGTGATCGAGAAGGTGGTGGGGATGAAGTTGGAGCTTCACCTGCAGAGGTATAACATCTATTAGCCTCTCCAGTCAGGGTTTCAATCTCATAACAGCACTGAGACAGGACCCATCAAGGTGTTCAGTGATCCCCTCATAGCAAGAGATAGAGGGCATCATTCTATTCTTGTCATTCTTGACCTCTTATCTGCATTTGACATGGCTAACTATATGGTGCTTTTGAAATATCTGAGGCAATATGTGAGTCTCACCAGGACTGTTTTGCATTGGTTCAGTTCCTACCTGTCCAGGAATATGCAGCAGGTAGTTTTGGGTATTTCTATCTCCAAGACTTCTGTGTTGGACTGTCTGTGGCTTAAGGTGAGATTTTTGCCATTGGGTGAGATCATTAGATGGTATGGATTGCAGTTTCACTGCTATGCAGATGATACCCAACTACACCTGTCATGTGCACCTGATGAGACAAATGTAAGTTTGGTGCTGTTATGTTTCCTAACAGTGATCAACAACTGAATGGCCTCCAACTGGTTGAGTCTTACCCAGGCAAGACTGAGTCGATGATTGTCGAACTTGTCCAATGGAGGTTGGCTATGAGATGAAGAAAACCTTAGCTGCCATCTCTAAATAGAGCTGCCCTTGGAGCTGTGCATATAACAAGGAATCTAGAGTTTACTATGGAATCCAAGCTGGTCTTGGATAGTCAGGTGCTGGCAGGTCTTTGCAGTGACTTCTTCCATGTTTGAAAAATCCTCCAGATCAAACAGTTTCTAGCACCCGGTGACCTGATGATAATAGTCCATGAATGTGTGACATCCAACCTTGACTACTGCAATGCTATCCACCTAGGGTTATTTGTGAGGCTGATGCACTGCCTGCAGCTGGGCCAGGACACAGCAGCTCATATGATCTAATGGACCTCTGTAGAGATCATAACACTGTACTGCTGTACGAACTGCACTGGCTGCCTGATTGGCGGAGTGTCAGCTTTAAAATATGCTTGCTGGCATACATTAGCCAACATGGTTTGGGTCTTGACTATCTAAAAGATCACATGATCTTTACCTCTGTCTATTCTCCTTACTCCACAGTACTGGTCTACTGTTGGTTCTGTGGTCCTGTGAAGCTTAGCCAGTAATAGATCATTTATGATGCTTGCACCTGTCTTGTGACATACTTTACCTGCCCATATTAGAGCAGCCAGTATGGTGGAGGCCTTCAGAGGGGCTCTGAAGTATCATCTTTTTAATCTTGCTTATTGCCTGAACTAATTTAATTTATTTAATGTATCTAATTCAACTAATTTATTTAGTTATTTATTTTATTATTGGAGTTAGCTAGCAAAAAAATATGTTGTTTGATGGGATGATTTATTTATTGATCACTAAAATTTCACTAAGTCAATTGTGTTTTGTCTATTCTGTAGGTGACTCTGAGCTGCAGGGAAAGGGTGCTTAAGAAATAAAATGGTCTTGCCTTGCCAAAACAAATACAGGGAGTTCTAAGGCGGCTGGAAAGACTTGACTTAAACACTTGCAAGTTAGAAGCATTCCTCAGCTGGAGAGGTTCAAGTTCAACTTAGTTCAAATTCAAGTTATTTTACTGCTTAAAAATATATAAAACCACAAGTTTATTACATTTAAATACAGTATTCCATCTATCGACATGAACATGACCTATATCAATACATAGATCATAAAAAAGAAAAAGACCAAAAAATTTAAATAACAAACAGCAATTAACAAATATATTAACAAATATATATTAACAAATAGTATACAGTACATTTCCTAAGAGAAAAATCCAGCAGCAAAGCCTTAGCATAGACAGAATTTTACAATACAATAAATCAGTTTCACTGAATCTAATTTTAAAACAGATTTTTTATATTCTAAAGCTTGTGAAGGGCAATACATAGGCATCAGGGAAAGAATATATTTTTCTCGATCTTGTGCCCAATTTTTACATTCAAACAGTATATGCAAAATACCAACCTCTTGTTTATCGATACATTCACAACTACCTCTAAACTTTTTGCAAAACCAGTTGTTCAAGTTATGATAGGACTTACCTAAGCTAGCCAATCATAGTCTACATAGAATATTCCTATGTAAACCGTTTTCACACAGTACCAAAAATGACTCCTTTCCCCAATTAATCTTTATAGAAGAATAAAGACCCCTTTGATCCAGATCATGAATATTCGTAAAATCCTGTTGGACAGCTATATCCTTTAGCCTCTGGACAACTTCATTCACAAAGCCATCTGTATTAGCCAAAACATATGTACTCCCAAGGTCAGCACACCCAAATTGTCTTAGGGCTCCATTCAGCTTAGAAAACCAGGACCTAAAATGCCCACTCAATCCCAATTTATTAATCCTTTCAGCCGAGCACAGCCAGGGGGGGCTGTTATTGTTTAACATCATCAACCTACCCCAATACTTCATAGCCCTTATCAAAATTCTTATTTTAACCTGAATCATCCCAGCCTCCAATCTTAAAAGCAAGAGAGGCAATCACGAGGGAGATTTAAGGTAGATCTTAAAAAAATATTCTGTACACTCTCAAGATTGGCTTTGTCCAAATAGAGACCCCACAATTTGCTACCATATAGCAATTGATTCATTAGTTTAACTTCAAATGTTTTCTTTAGAGAGACAAAAGAATTGTTAGCAAATTTGGCAGCAAAATTACAAACAGCCCCCATTGATTTAGAGGCATTGTGCTTAACATCTGCCAAATGGCTAAACCAGGGCAAGTTCTGATCAATCAATACTCCTAAATATCTAAACTCCTTCACTACCTCAAAACTACATCTGTCAATTAGCCATGATTTCTCATTGGAAAGTCCAAATGCCAAAATTTTAGATTTATTAATATTTAATTCAAAATCCAGCTGATGCAGAGTCTTCATAACATTAGACAATGCACGTTTAAGGCTTAATGGAGTTCTGGATACAACCAAGGCATCATCTGCATACAGCATCAATTTAACTTCCTCCTTATTTAGAGTTGGGGCAAAAGTATCAATTTGACTAATATTTTTAATTAGAGCCTCAATATATAAATTAAACAATGTTGGGGCCAATAAGCAACCCTGTTTTACTCCAGTATTAATAGACAATTCCCTTGACAATGCACCATCTCTCCCATAACGTATCTCTATTGTAGTGTTTGAATGTAATAATTTCTAACAGTTGGGGATCGATACTTAGGTCAACCAGAGAGTCCCATAACTTTACTCTATTTACAGAGTCAAATGCACTTTTAATATCCAAAAAGGCAACAAAGAGATTGCCCTTTTTGTGACCTACATATTTCTCCACTTAAAAGTTTAAAGAAAAAAGCCGGTCAAGAGTGATATGACCCCTTTTGAACCCCCCTTGAAATTTTGAAACCAACACATTCTCTTCAACCCAGGCAGTCAGTCTATCCAAGATTAATCTTGAATAGATTTTTTGCAAAACTGGGAGCAAAGTGATGGGTCTATAACATTTTGAGTCACACCTGTTTCCCCTCTTGAACAGGGGGACAACCATGCCCTTGTTCCAGCTTTGTAGGACAATTAGATAGTTGCTTATCATAGTAAAAAATGGGGTGCAAATAGACACCCAAAAAACTGGACCATGTAAAAAAACCTCTGCAGGCAAACCATCTGGCCCTGCAGCTTTATTTCTTTTCTGTGCCCGTATAGCCTTCTCAGCTTCATTGGGGGAGAACTAAAACCTATCTTCCACAAACTTACACTGAGGTGTGTAACAGTCCTCCTCCAATGCCTTACTT
The DNA here is from genome assembly GCA_016271365.2 of Neoceratodus forsteri. NCBI lineage: Eukaryota > Metazoa > Chordata > Ceratodontiformes > Ceratodontidae > Neoceratodus > Neoceratodus forsteri. The sequence goes on along the minus strand of CM057450.1, from coordinate 431,037,089 downwards.
GAAACTTGAGGCATTTTATAAACCTCGCTAAAATGTTGCATCCACATTTGTTCACTAATCATCCCCAATACATTATATGAGATATTGTTTTCATTACAACCAAAGACAACCAAAGTCCAAAATGTCTTAGAATCTTTTGTTATTATACTTTCCTGTAGTCTAACCCACAACGTAGCCTCGTAATTCTTTTTTTTCCTAATCAGCATTTGTTTATATTCTAATTTAAGTTTCTTGAAAGCACCAAGAACTTGAAAGGACTGTTCTTTATTCCTAATTTTTCCAACCTTCTTAATTTCTCTCCTCATACAGTAACATTCATTATCAAACCAATGCTTATCTAAGTCAATCCCATCTTGTTTCCTAATTCTCTCCTTTTTTTACTGAGCTCAGAAGAAATGGTAGTAATTAACTCATCAAGTTCCTTGATTAATAATGTCATTTCTGAAAGGCTACTATCTTGAATTACCTGGCTTCTAGTTCTAACGTGCACATTACCTATGATGTTATCCAATACATCCCTCGAAAATGAGTCTCACTTAATTCTTTTCCCATATTTAATGCACATATGGGTATTGGCTTTTACCTCTTCCTGATGGTCAGGTAAATGTTTTTCAAAACCCAAATACACAGAACACAGAACTGGGTAGTGGTAACTTTCCCAAGATTTAATAACTTTAAATAGCTTTACCGCTGGGTAATCAGTAGCCTCTACAATACATAAATCTAAAACACCTCCTCCATTACCAGTTGGGAAAGTGCACTCCCCCTCCCAATCACCAACAGAGTGACCATTAAGAACTCTACAATTATATCTTCCCAAGAAATCAAGCAAAATTTTCCCATTTTTAGAGGTAGATCTATCCTTAGACTCTCTCAATTGAATATTCACAATATCATCAATACATCAATCATCTGAAAACTCCTCAATTAAGGAACCTATATGTACATTGAAGTCACCAGCCAAAAACATTTTTACCTCAGGAAAGCTTGATTTTACAGAGTCAATACTACTACCAATCATGACCATAACTTTCTGACAATTCACAATATTTAGGCCAGGTGGAATATAGATATTAAAAAACAACCATTTAGTAGCACTGTTTGCAATCACAATGTATATAAAATACTCATTATATGAACTTACTTCTATTAGGCTAAAATCCAATTTGATGTCCACATAAATTACTAAACCCCCTTTAAATCAGCCAAAACATGTATCCTCGTAGGCAGGTGAAACCCAGGCTGAATAACCCTCTAACATTTGTTCATAGCTATTGTTAGCCCAGGTTTCCTGGACACAAAAACTTGAGAAGGTCTTCAACCAATTCAAACATTCCTTATCTAATAATTTCCCCTTCAGACCAGCAATATTCCAGCTCAGGATATCAATTTCCCCTTTATACAACTTCTGCCCTGTCTTTATCTGTCAAACAGAGTCATCTCCTAGGTTGATAGTGCTATTTGTATTTTGCTCAGAGAGCAGCACACTTTCCTTCACAGAAAATACTGAACCCAATGAACTACTGCCTTCCTCCATTATAATACTGCTATTAATTCTTACCCCCAGCTGTTTCCAGCCTCTTCTAAATTTAGTCATTTCCTCATCACCATTTAGATTGTGAACCATTTCACCTGGTTTAATAAATGCTGTTATCTGAGGTTGTTTGAGTGCAGACTTACCTCGAATAACAGACCCTAACAATTTCCCACAGTTGTTCTTAACTGGGCTTTTTCTTTGGTTCATTAATTGCTTCCTTATTGTCACATCAAGTGTGATACCAATATCCATAAATTTATCTTTAATGGCAAAAATTCTAGTTCTCACAGATGCATTTCTAAATACCACACACATCCAGCCTCTATGTATACCATTCCTATATCTATAAGTAGATTTAATGTCCTGCCAACCAATTTGTGAACCTTCTAAGCCCTTAATTAAGTTATAGGTAACCAATTTCAAGAGATAATTCTTTTCTGATCACCCCTTAGGGAGACCATTAATAAACAAAGTTGGCAGCATATCCCCAGCTGCAATTGAATGTTCCTTAATGGCATCTCTAGAATCAGGGATACTTTCTTTATTTATCAAGTGGTCTATTTCAGATATTTTCCCAAACTTTACCTTCTTATTTTTACTACCATTATAATTCTTTAGCAAAACTTTCTGTTTGTTCCCACATATGACATTATTTTCTTTTTCTCTAACAGGAGTATTTCCAGAGCTACACTTTTAATAACACCCTTCACTTTCATTTTCATTTTAGGGGTCTTTATCTTCAACTTTTTAGCATTATCAATGTGAAGCTTTCTTTCTTCTAGTTCCTTTATTACGTTATCTATTTCTAATATCTCTCTCTGTGATATTTCATCCGTAATAGTTCTAATACTTCTATTATCATTTTGAGCCAACAAAGAATTCTTCTCCTGGAATGCACTATTAACATCCTCAGGTTCAGAAAATTTAGGATTATCAACCACCCGGTCTCTATTGCTAATTTCAGACAAGATTTTGGACTGCTTATCAGGAACGCTATTTTTTTTTGTTCTCTAAATAGCCCACTTTTTCTTTCACAAAATATGTTATAAACGAGCTAAACATTGTGACCAATTCCATAAGCTGCTCATTCCCAAATTGGATTTCACTTTTTAATTCGTAGTGAATACTCTTTAAGTTCTTATTGGCCAAACTTGGATTCTCAGGCACATTGTTATTTTTATTTACCACACCACCCTGAGATAAAAGACTGTTGAGGTTTTTCAGGCATTTTATGGCAGAGTCCAGAGGTTCCATAATCAACCCATGTTCCTTTAGGTTCTGATTCGACACATATGAAGTCAAAAAGGACTCAAAATTATTAAGAAAGGAACCCTTATTTATTGGCTGGGTTACTTGCTGTAAACTTACATCCCTGGAAATGGTAATACAGGTTTTCCATGAAATTTCTTATTTATGGAGACAATTACATTGCTATCCAAGTCTATCCTATTCACTCCAGACAAGTTTTCAGGGGGGATTTTCTACCCTCTAAGTTGGAAAGACCTTGTCTTACTGGGGAATCTGCCAAATCAGATAGGTGGAGGCCAGGGGCAGACAAATTCACAGTGTTAATTTTTCCATGCAACCCTTGTATATTATAGTTATTTACTATATCTTGACAATAATGATCTGATGTCTCTTCCAAACTCCAAATCTCTTTTAACAAAGGGTGAAGTGAGGACTGATCACTGTCACAAAACAACCCCGATGGAGAGGATGTCAGTTTTTGGTGGAAGTTTTTAACTATTTTCTTATTTTACCTCTTAATTCCATATGAGATACCAATGGGTTGAAAAATAGAGTTATTTTTTGATTACCCTCCTTTATTTTTGCTTTAGGGGTTTCTTTCCCATTATTCTTTATAGTCGTTCTACTGTAGGTCTTAGGCTCTGTTTTAACCTCTTCCCCCCCTTTCCCTGATTTTACCACTTTATCTGCCAGCTCTACTCTAAAACAGATAAAGCTCCAAATTAAGTAATTTAAATACACTTCAAAGTAGTAAAGTAATAAATAATAAAAGAATATTCGCACAAAGCCCCAAACAAATAAAACAGAGTCTCAGAAGGTCCAGAATGCAAAGGAAGAAAAGACCCCCTAGCAGTCAATGTTTGCTGATGAATTCTCAAACAAGGCCCCCTCACAAGCACAAGCAAAAGGGCAGCTCTTCAATTTACCTCTTCTTCCTCCTAATGTTGCTGCCAAGAAAAAATAAGCATTTTGCACCTTCCAAATGTGTGTAGAAACAGAGGGACCACAAATGTTCAAGTTGAAGACTCACAATCACTCTTCAGTTTTTAGACACAGTTTTTAGAAACAGTACCAGAGCAATAGACAAAAAGCTGAAAAATGCAATCCACTGTAGATATAACTTGTTGTTAATTCCATAGATAAGGTGCCCTTTCTCTTCCAAGGCATAAAACTGGACCACCACTTTCTGGCAATTTAGCCCTCACAGAAGTAAAATTTCTCTTTAAAGACCACCAAAGGAAGCACTAAAAAGAGAAAAAGTATATTGTCAGCAGAAGCCACCAGAAACTAATAAAAAAACTATGTTGATAAGATTACACCTAGAAAAAGACAGTTAGCCAACGGTCAATAGGCCAAAAAAATTAAAGTACTAAACAGAATACTCATCAGATAACCGCTGGGTCCAAAAAACAGAAAACTAAGCACACCAAGTAAAAGATTACTTACTAGCAGGTAGACATCATCAAATCCTGGGTATAAGCCACGGAAACCAGAGGTGCTTGTAAAATATACCACCAGCTCACCTCGGCACCAACTCAAAACATTAACTCAGCTCTCCCTTAGTTGCGAACTCAGATAAAATGCTAAAAGTGCAGAGAATGCTAAGAAATGCAGACACTGCTGGATTACAACTACTAAAGTGCAATTTTCCAAAATACAAAATATGAAATGTACAAATGCACAAATGCTTCTCACATCCAAATGCTCGCCAGCAGATGCAACTAACCAGGAAGATGCCACGCATGCGTATAAGGCACATGGCTCATTGAATCACGTGGGCACAAATTAACCAATTAGTAAGCCAAAAAAAAAAGTTGTGGTGCAAAAACTCAAAAACTAAAAAAGAAAAAGAAAAAGAAATCAGCAAACTACAAATACAGAAATATACAAAAAACAAATAACGGGGAAATACCTTAACACCTAAAAAGTCTAATAAGATCAAATAAAACCATGTAAGATAAAACTAAAACAATGTGGAACACCAAAAGTGCTCAACAAGTATAAAACACCAACAAGAAGTATAAAATGGGAGTTTTATAGAAAACTTCTATAAATATACAAATACAAATACAACAATAATGTGCTGCAGAAATGTACAGAATGTACAGAGAGACCAATATAAAACACTTCCCTTCAGCGATAGGGGAGCGATTCTTGCTCCTGCTTAGAGAGCTGCAAATACAAACAGAATCAGAATGCAAAAACAGCTGAGAGTGCTGCTGGCAGGCTTCGGCTTCAGACTTTAGACCTCAGTCTCCCAGATTTCAGCAACGTGAGCCCCGGCTTTTGACCTTCCTGAAGGGCCGTCTTGTCTTCCACAGTCCCACTGCCACCTCTGTGGATCCTCCTGTAGAGACAAAAAACATCAGGAACCACAAGCCAGAGACAGAATGCCACAAGAAAATCTGGTAAGGCTCATTTAAAAAACTGGTGGCATACCTTTAAAAAGATAGATAACAGCAGTAAACAAGCCCTGCTGTTAGAACTACTCCACAGTTCTCCACAGCGTGAAGACACTCTCTCTCTCTCTCTCTCTCTCTCTCTCTCTCAGGAGAGGGGAGTTTGTTCCAGATGTCTGGTGATGAAAATGCAAAGGACTTTCTATGAGATTCACACTTCATGCTGGGAATTGAGAAGGTAAGGGCTGCTGTTGAATGAAGTGAGTAGGTGCTGCTTGACTGTGTGAGGAGGGCTAGGAGATACTCAAGAGCTTTTCCTTGTGCACAGTTGTACAACAAAGAAAGCCAGTGTTAGTCATGTCTTGTTGAGAGACTTGTCCAGTTAAGTTGGTCAAACAGCAGACTATGAGGGGCAGACCAGTCACAGGAGAGGTAAAGCCTACACATTTTGCATAAACAATCCTGGGGCAGCAAAGTGTCTTTGTTTGCACAGTGGTATATGATGTCTCCATAGTCAATGGAAGGGAGTGGGAAGAGGAAGACTACATGTTTCCTTATGACAGCCAGATTACTAGATACAGTCAATCCCACTTGTATGCCCAAGCTCCACACTGAGGTAACATGTACATACAAGCTGAATGGCATACAAGTGGGAACAGGGTTTTGTGTTTAGCAAGACAGCGTTAAAGATGCCCCAACTCTAACAAATGGACTGGTGTCACAACATATGGCAAAGTGATCACATTTAATTTAATAATTTAGTACAACAGACAACACAAGTGAATTAAAATGAATGAGGAGCACTGTATACTGCTAAGAATGAAATGATAAAGCGAGTAAAGTAGATTAGGTGAACTGCACCAAGAAGCAGTGTCATGTTTCAAGTTAAAAAATAAAAACAGCTCTGTTGTTTGATGTTCATGAGCACTGGCAATGTAAGCATCATTTGCAGTAGCAGCATTGCTTTCAGTCTGACTTTGTTCAGTCTCAGTCTCACTATACTCCCCGTTCTCCTGTGTCAGCCAGCTATCAATGGAAAGCTTTTTTTTTCCAAAGCATGCTAACATCTCAACACACTTTTCAAATGAATAAAACCATTCAAAGTCTTTCTGTTCCCTGGCTGCCGCAAAACGCCTTATTTTTCCCATCATTTGCCATACCTCTGTGGTTTTAGAAACTGATTCCTGCTCCTCCTCTTCATCATCGTCTTCACATATCCACTCTGAATTCAGCTGCTAGTTCTTTCCTGGACACACCAGGCAGAGCAGCCTTCTCTATAAGCTCAGCTTTTTGAGCCATTGAGAGAACATTGGGCTTATTTTTCTCCATACTGAGTGATGTGTACTGAATGAGGAACAATGAAAATCTGAAGAAAGGTGTCAGCACAGCTATTTAACCACTAATCTCAACCGTGTAAGAGCAATTACCACCCAATTAGGTAAATGAGCTCTGCACCAACAGCACTTTACTGACTTGTCTCATCAAAAAAAAGGCATGCAACTGAAAATACATAAGCATACAAACAGAACAATTAACATTACAGTCATACAGAAACAATTGGGACAAGGGCAAAATGGGCATATATCTGAATGGCATACAAGTGGAATTGACTGTATTTGAATTAAAAAAATTGGCTTAAAGAATAAAGAAACCTAATTGGCTGAGAAACATTCTAATGGGGTACATTAATTAGCAGTTAGAGCCCCTCCAGTAAGAAGTGCCAGTCGAGCCAACCAGTTTGCTGAAATTGTGTTGCCAGGCAGATTTCAGTGTTTACATCAGCCATCTTTAATGTGACAGTTGTGACAGCAGTGACATCACTGACTCCAGTCCAGATGTCTAATGATAGTGGAGTATAATTCAATGTGACAGTAAAGAAAAATATCGTAGAGATGATCCCTGATGATTCTGGTTCTGAACGATGGCCACAGAAATGGAATAAGAAGCAGAAACATACAGAAGAATATTTTGTTTCTGTCAGCACCATTGAGCTCAATATCATTGAGAAGGAGCGGCAGGAGAAAGACACCCACAAGGACAAGCAGTGGGCAGTGTCAGTTTTCTCAGAATGGGCACTGCACAATGGTATTTCAATAAATTTAAAGACTGACACACTTGACAACATAGCTAATAACCTCCGTATGTTTTACGCAGAGGTTCGGAAGGCTAGTGGCAACCTCCACTCAATCTTCGGTTACTGTGCCCTTCGAGCTTGTCTAAGCAGGCACATGAACACCCCAGAGGTCAGCCACAACATAAGCCTGATAAGTGATGGCACCTTCAAGCATGCCAACAACATGCTGTATGCTATGTTGAAAAAAACTCCGTAAAGAACAAAAAGACATTACTATTCACCATCCTCCTATCTTTAGCAATGATATGGAAAAGCTAAAGCTTTCACCCACTCTGTCCCCTGATACTGTGCCTGGCCTTTCGGGGAAGGTATGGTTTGACGTCCAACTATACCTTGCCAGACATGGTCGGGAAGTGCAGAGACAACTTACAAAAGACTTATTTCAGCTTAAAACAGATGAATCAGGAGCATGCTACCTAATCCTGACTTACAACAAGGACAGTAAGAATCATAAAAACCGACTAGGAGCAAATAAAGAAAAAAAAACGTTGGTTTATTTACAAGCAACCTGGAAACCCCTTGTACCCAGTCTCATAATTTTCAAAATACATCTCCAAACTCTCTCCATCACTGTACCTTCACCCCAGATGTATGCCCCAAGAGTACCTTCACAATGAACCACTTGGTACACTGCTGAGCCAATGGGGAAAAATAATTTGGAGTCATGATGCCATGAATCAGCAAAGCTGCACAACTATCTACCAGGTACATGAATCACAGCATTTGTGCTACAGCCATACAGCTCCTTGCAAGTGCTGGTCTCAGCCCCCAAGATATTATTGCAGTGACTGGTCAACAATCCGAACAAAGTCTCGCCAACTACTGGGCTGCTTCAACCACCGATCGCCGATGCCAGAGGACATACTTGGAGGTGAGTCAGCACCAGCACCAAAGATAAAAGCACAGGATAAACAAGGAGCATTAGCTGTTCAGACATCAAGCAGCTAATGCTCCTTTGTTTATCCTGTGCTTTTATCAAGGAGCATTAGCTGTTCAGACAGCAAGCAGCTCAGCAGTGCCACCCTAAGGAATCACAGATATTTTCAGTCCACGAAGCTCTACATTCAATTGCCCAATCAATTTTGTTACTTATCAAAAATAATAATTAAATGTAAATTTTCTGTTATAAGCCCATTTTCCAAGTAAAAGTTTAAAGCTGTAAGCACAAGTTAAAAGTTGTAAAACAAAGTACTTTATCCAGATGTTAAAGTAAAGGTACCAGCTGTTAGTTACTCTAACAGTAAAGTTGTAAAACAAAGTAATTTATCCAGACATCTTTAAAAGTAAATGTACCAGATATTAGTTACTTTAACAGTAAAACATTACAGGGACTGCTTATCAAAAATAATAATGAAATGTTAGTATTCTGTTAAAAGTCATTTTATAAGCAAAAGTTTAAAGTTGTAAGCACAAGTTAAAAGTTTAAAAAAAGTTATTTATGAAGACGTTTTTAAAAGTAAATGTACCAGATATTAGTTACTTTAATAGTAAAACATTACAGGGACTACTTTTTCTCTCTCAAAAGAAACTGTAAAAAAAGGAAATACATTTGCATTTCTTCAACAGAACTTTAGTCCTGTGTATTTTTTGTTGTTGGCAGCCCATTTTGTAAGAGCAAAAATATCCTCCAGAGTGGGTAGTATGGGCAATACTGGACCTTTCAGGGGCTATATGGCCCTCTGCCTGAAGCATCAGGCCTCATTACGCCCCTGTGCTATCCGGTATTGCCCAATACTGCCCACCCTGTGAGGTATATTGCTTTCACATTGACTTGCTCAATAGTGTTTCCCAATGATGTTATGATTGCAGGTGGATCAACTGAATGAGCTGGCAACTTCTGGGATCCAAACACCATAGACTTAGTTTTGGTTGCATTAAGGATCTGGCAGGTGACAAACCAGGAGAAAATTGCATTGAAATCAGACTGGAGTACTGAATTATTTTCGAACATTGTTAATGCACTGTAATAGAGTATGGTATCATCTGCATACATACGTAGATGACACCTTCTGCTGTGCTTCAGGAGGTCATTAAGAAAAATGGAGAACAGTAGATGGCCAAGGACTGATCCTGGTGGAATGCCAAGATTTAAGACTGCAAGGTCTGAGGTTATGCCTTGTATGGACACTAGCTGTGTATGGTTACTCAAGTAGTTTTTAACCCATTTCATGAATGGCTGGCTGAAACCTAGGTTCTTGAGCTTGAGAAGGAGTACTGCATATTCCACCAAGCTGAAAGCCTTGGAAAGGTCCACAAAGGTGGCCCCAGTGAGGAGACCATTATCCACAGCTATGTAGAGATCATTGGTGACCTTGAGCAATGCAGATACAGTGGATTGCTCCTTCCTGAATCCAGATTGTATGGGAGACAGCAGACTGTGTTGAATGAGATGCTTGGTCAGCTGCAAGTGAATACACATTTCAAGAACCTGAATATGTCAGGAAGGACTGAAATGGGTCTGTATTGATTCAGAGCCTGTTAAGGCCCTCCTTTGTGCTGGGACACAACTCTAACACATTTCCAGACTATATGTAGTTTTAAAAAAAAATGGTTTTGAAAATAAAAAAATAAACACCCCATCATTGTTACTGCATATTCCACTCTCCTCCTTCCCCCAACCATTTACAAATATCTCCCTCCACTCTGCAACAATACACAATCTATACTTCTCTCCTCCCTGTAGGGCTGACGAAGCTGCATTAGGAAAAGTCAGCCAGTTGTCATATATTCCCTTCCCAGCTCCGCCCTCCCCACTGCCTGTGGTTCTGTAAAATAACACAACTCATCCTTCACCTATCCAACACAGTACTAGAGACAAACCCCATTCTGCCATTCTCTTGCAACCCACCACCCATCTTCCCTCTGCTCACCTCCCAAAACAGATATAAAACAGGTCCCACAGTGTGGCAATTGGCACAGCACTCCCTCTACCACACTACCAACATCTGAATGATACTGGGATGCTCTACTATAGTAATTACCTGATAGAGTTCCCAGCTGGTCAATAAGGTGATTACTTCATTAGCACACCACTGGTTTCATTTAAAAGTTGGCAGTTGATGGAGGGAAGGTTGTGTTGGTCACCACACTGTGGATCCTGTTTTTAATCCCTCATTTTGTGAGTGAGTGAGCGAGTGAGTGAGGTTGGTGACAGGGTGCAGAGGATGATAGGCTGATGGCCTATCCCTAATACTGGTTTAGTGGGAGGAGAGTGAGTTATTTTACAGACCCACAGGCATTGGGTTGGGGGTTGGGAAGTGAACAGGAGACTACTGACCAACCTCTTCAAATATAACTTCATTGTGACTAGAAGGAGGTAGGTGTGGGTACTAGAGGGTTGCAATACATATATTTTACAAAAATTACAATAATTTTGTTTTTCTCCTCTCTGTTTTATCTACCCTCAACTGCTTGGGGCTTCTACCTATGCACATTTTTCTTCTGTACACATATAATTTTCTTATGTTTGATTGCATTTTATACCTAGTGAAATATATCTGTTCTCTGATGTCCTTGGGCACTTTATGCCCTATTTATACAGTATATGTATGTACTGCAAATATAAATCATCTGATCGTTTTGTATATCAGTGTTGTAATGTGTTATTGTTTATCCTTTCAAGATTTTGAAATATCTATGTTGTAATGTGTCAGCGTTGTTTTCACTGCCCAGGTCCACTTTGTAAATGAATTCACTCAATGGTGTTTCACTTGGTAAAATAAAGATTGATTGATTGACTGATTGATTGATATACTTACTAAGTGCCAGGAGTGAGTGAGGTGGGTGGGGGCTGTAGAAACATGAATTGGGGTGTTCTTGTAACTTTCAAAACCTTTTTTATCTGTTGTATTCTGGACTTCTGTGCCTTGCCCTTCATGTACCCTTTCTCCTGAGAAGCACCTGGAAACAAGCCTTGGTGCAGAGTGCATTTCTTGCGCACCAGTTTATAAATGCAGTTAAAAAAACTTTGCCATGTGAGGTTTGTGAAGCTGTGAAAACTTCATCTACTTTCTAAAATGCAAAGTTTCCAAACTTTATGATCTCTGTGGCAAAGTTTATATTCCCTAAATCTATAAACTGGAAGAAGACTGAGACACTGATGTAATTTTGAAAAGCCACTGGTGTAAGTGGAGTGAGACACTGCTGTAACTGAGAAGATACAGTGCCATAACTGGGTGTAGATGCTGCTGTAACTGAGACCTGGATTTAACTAGCAAGAGAAGGTGGTAGAACTGGAATGAAACTGTTCCATAACTGGGAGATGACACTGCTGGAACTGTGAGGAGGCATTTCCATAACTGGTATCAGATACTGCTGTAACAGAGAGGAGGCACTGTTACACAATAAGTGGGGGAGACAATGAGAGAACTAGTATGACTCTATTGTTACTGGGAGGAGACACTGGCATAACTAGTATATCTGTGAAGAAATACTCTTAGAATATGAGAGAGACTCTGCCATAACTGGGAGGAGATACTAGTAGAACCTGGAGGAGACACTGGTAGAACTGGGAAAAAACACTGCCATACTATAACTGGAAGAAGGCACTGTCATAAAAGGGTGGAACACTGCTGTAACTGAGACACTGGTATAGTATAACTGGGAGGAGACACTGTTAGAACTGGGACGAGTTGACCACCCTGATGGCCCAATTGCAGCGATCTATGTTGCCATGCAGATGATCCAAGTTCAGAAGCAGACTTGGATCCTTGCATCAGGAGACAGGCCAGGTTGGGTCAGCTGTTGCGTAACAGTGTGACTCAGCTGAGGAGGGTGACTAGAGGATCTGGCACCACAGTAACCCCAGCAGCTGGAACAAGGTGTTTACTGCTGCAAGGCCACTGTGTCTGTGAGGCTAACAAAAGGATGCTCCCACACCAGATGGAGGAGGAAGGAAACAAAAAGGGAAAAAATCAAGAGAAAAACCTGACAGCTGTATAACAGCAGAGGGTTACCTCAGGCCTGACCAGAGTATATTGTTATATTAGTTTATACCCCCTTGAGGATGACAGCTGACTAGGGTAACATTCTGTATAAAAAACTAAGAAGAGTCACTACTGTTACTGAGACAATGATGTCACTTGGAAAAGAATCTGCTGTAATTGGAAGGAGAGACTGCTGAAACTGGGATACTGCAATATCTAGAGGGAGAAACTGATATAGCTAGGATGAGGCAGTGCTATAACTGGGAGGAGACACTCACACAACTCTTTTCTGCAGAATTCTGTGATACAGCATAAATGCACAGGGAGATTTCTCTGTGATTTAAAAAGTAGTGGCTGGGCTGGATAGCTGGTGTAGTGGTAGAGCTACCACTTGTGATGCCCATAACCCAGGATTGGGAACACGCTTGTGCCATCAGAGGTTTGATCAGGAGAAGACTGAGCATCCTAAAAGACACTCTTCTCCTCCAGGGAGAGAGGATCACTGCCTTCAGTGCAGCACTGCAACCTGGTTGACCATGGGTACTTGCACAGCATCACGTACAGTAGGCGGGAGGACCTCAGCTGGGTGTTTGACCAGCATGCCGTCATGCACGCCTAGGCACTGCACCCCAGCATGTCTATGTTCTAATGGATGGGATAAACATGGAAAATGCCCCCAGAACCTGTGTTGATGTACCATACACCACTGCTGGTGGCAACTCCTGATGAGACAGGATACTTGGGTTAAATCCCCCCTACCCCCTCCCACCAAGGCAGTATGCCATGGTTCCATGGAGGATTGGAATCACAGGTAGTAGTACGGGGGGGGGGGGTGGATGTGCCTTGGGAGCTCCTGAGGAAGGGGGATGCAGGAGCTGAGAAGGGGGCCTAAAGTGAAAGTTAAAAAAAGTAGTCACCTGCATAAACCTCAGGTTACCCTGCAAACTGGATTCCATTTTTGTTGTTCTGGTAATAATGCATATTTTAGTTACCATTGCTGCTTCAATTACGTTCCCCTCCAAGAATACCTAACATCTACTGAATCCAGCATTAGTGCATTAATGTGTCACAGCTACCACAAGTTTGACTGAATTATGTTTACGCTTGGCAGAGACATTGGGGCTTTTTCGTTTAGTGTTATATCCTTCCGCACAAAAAAACTAGCAATACTAATACTAGCTCCAGATGCTAAAGCTCCCCCTTCCCCAAAGGGGACCTTTGACACTAAACAGAAGGGGCCAGCACCACCTCCATGCCCATCAGCACCACTGCCCGATAATGAACACATCATGGTCTCCACTTTAGATACAAAATCCATTTCCTTTCTTGACACCCACTGGCATGCAAACAAATAAGTGTCTCACAATAACTAAAGTCAGTATACTAATTATGTTGATAAAGAACATCACAAAAAATCAGCAGGGGCTTCATAAAGACTTGCTCAAAAATAAAAGTTACAAAAGGCTTTGAAATGTTGCCTTTCGGTTTACAAAAGTAGGCCACAAAGACCTGCAGATCATTTTCCTTCAACACACATATAAAACTGTGCAGCAGAGTAGGAGGAACAGCCCTTTGAGTGCTATAGTGAGTGCTATAGCAACTCACCCTTTGACCTTTAGATTCCCACAAAGCAAATGACTATCATGTGACCATATTGCTTGTGGAATAATTTTTGAGTTTTCTAAGGAAATTAACAGTGGGCCAAGTGGTCCTTATCTGCTGTCAAAGTCTATGTTTATATGTTTCTATGTAGTGGTCCCCCCTTCCGATTGCCAGCCCGATGTGTAAAAACAAACTGTTCCTAGTGCTAGTGGTCCCCCCAACCCTGCCGATCTCTGACCCAATGTGGAAAGTACATCTTTCTTTTGTGTCCAGTGTGGACCCCCAGCCTGGTAGGTAGTGCCCCACCATCCAGTTCCACTCCATCCAGACCCTGAGCCAGTGACCGGCATAGCCCTCTACTCTCCACCATGGCTGGCAGCCAACTGAACTGTCAATGAGTGTGTACTGTTACTACACGCTCATTGGCACTATTCTCAAATGCCTACATGCTGTGTAAGGGCAACGCATAGGTAGTCCTAAGACTGAATGCAGCATGGTGGTACCCTGTGCACCCCCAGAAGCCTTCTCCAAAGGCATGCTGGTGCCTTGCACATGGGATCCTGGTGCTAAATGTGGGATTCTGTGCTGGGGGCAGGATGGGGGTGTGTGTCTAGGAGGTCATACCATGCCGCACGTATGCACAATGTAACTTTTTTGCTGTACTGGCGTGGGCATTCTATGTGAGGGGGAACAATGTTGCAAGTCACTACATGCCCCCCCAAAGGTTGATGGTTGGCCGTGGCAGCAAAGGGACCCTCCCACACACAGCTGATACAGCCCACTGGGCTACCCAGGAGGGCAGGGGTGGGGGCAAATGTCCACTGTCTGTTCTGGCCAGGCTTTGCCCCTTCCCCGGCTCCACAGCCCTGGTGCATATGGGATACACTGTGGAGACCAAGATGAGCACCCCACTGGATGCCATCCTGCATCCCACCCATGGGCCGCTACGTTCTCCAGCTGTGCAGCTGTGTACCAGGGGACGGAGTCATGGACAGGCAGCTGGCAGTCATGAATGCCGACTGGCACATGCCTGTACCTGGGTGTGGTGCTGTATGGGTGGGATGTGCATGTTTTGGGTGTATGTCCTGCCCATACATGAATCAAGCCTATTGACAGTTTAGAACAGTACATGCTCATTGAGAATTCAATTGGTGGATAGCCATGGTGGAGATTTGGGGGGCTGTGCTGTTTGCCATTCAGGGTCAAGATGGGTTGAACAAGGTGGTGGGGCACTGGCTGCTGGTGGGGGTTCTGCTAGACACCAGGGAATGGATTCTCATTATTTTACAGGGGATCGGAGCTAGGGAAGGGGGTCTGCTAGACACCAGAGAATAGGTTTACATTTTTTATTA
The DNA here is from genome assembly GCA_016271365.2 of Neoceratodus forsteri. Taxonomy (NCBI): domain Eukaryota; kingdom Metazoa; phylum Chordata; order Ceratodontiformes; family Ceratodontidae; genus Neoceratodus; species Neoceratodus forsteri. The sequence continues at coordinate 431,021,892 of CM057450.1, read as the reverse complement.
CATGCTTTATTAAAGTTTTAAAGCTCTACATACAGCAACACAACAAACAACGCAACAAACAATAAAAGAACAGCAAAACTATCCCAAGGAGCCCACCAACCCGCTCCCCTCATCCCAGAGCATGAGATAACAAAAGTAAGGGCACATAAGAAAGAGGCAGAAGGGGCAGGCAAAAAGAAGAAAAAGGGTAAAAAGCTATAAGGAAGTGAGTTTAGGGAGCATCCAGGTAGTCTGTGTTAGGGCACCAATTTCCAAGACCACAAGGGTGCAAGGGTCCCCAGGAGAAGGGGGAAGGGTAGATATCGAGGTCTGGCGATTATTACTCATCAGACCCATCACCAACCAGTAACAGGGTGTGTAACATTTCCAGACCCCGGATGTAGGTGTTGCCCCCTGAAACATTTTCATGATTCGTCTTTCAACAGCTAAGGCTTGGAGAAGCTTTCTGAGCCATTCGTCATAAGAAGGTGGGTTAGCCTCCAGCCAATGCCTCAAGATCACAGTCTTCATGGAGATTGAGATTAGGGCTATCTAGGCCTTGTGGGGTTTTGAGCAGATGGAGGAAAAGTCCACAAGGAGACATATCTCCGGCACGAAGGCCTGCTACAGCCCAAGTAATGGATCAAGATACTCACGTATTCTTGCCCACATAGGCTGCAGCTTGGGGCAGTCACAGAGCATGTGAAACAAGTCCCATTTGGAAAGGTGGCAATGCGGGCATAATGGAGTTGGAGATTTACCCATCTGGAAAAGCTTGAGTGGGGTAAAATACATATCTTGTATGACCTGGAACTGCATCCACCTGTGCTGGTCTCTCCTTAAATACCTATAAAGATCCCGCCATGTGTTGTGCCAAAGCTTGGGGGTATAGTTTAAGGTCAAGTCATGTTGCCAAAAATATGCAATCCCATTCAATGCATTGGGGTCCAGAGACTGAAAGAAGGAGTAAAGACCTGAGGTTACGTGGGGCTGCAGCAAAAGGCACAACAATGTAAGCAGCAAATCTCCCTCTGATGATGACCAAGGGGCTGGCCCCAAAAAGGCTGTCATGGCCTTAGAAAGTTGTAAGTAGTGGAAGCAGTGGAGAAGTAGGATCTGAAAGGCCTCCATAAGGACCCCTAGGGCAAAAGCTTCCTATCTCAGAGGATCTGCTGTTCTGGAACACCCCACAACTGGAGGAAGAAAGCTCTTGACATGGGACGGCCAGCTATTGAAAAGTGATGGTTGCTCAGCACAGGTTGAGAAAGTCCCTTTGTCCATTCAGTGTGCATATATTGTCAAAATTGCCACAGGCCTTCAGGTATCAAACCAAGTGGGAATGCCATAGCCCTCAGGGTAAAGAACCAGGATTAAGGTAGAGGAGACTAGAGATATGTAATCCCTCCTGTCTGCAAAGGTCCTTTTCTACATGAAGCCAGGTGGGACAATACCCTCTCACGGCAATATCAACCAGTTGGTGGCCCTATTGGAGCCATTTGGAGCCATGCAGTGCTAAATGGAAAAGAAAAAAGTTAGGGAGATGGAGTCTCTCCTGGTCCTAGGCTCGATGGACCATGCCCCCTCCACAAAAACTGATTCAGGATTCTCCAAAGCTGCACAAATCAGGATTTGAGCAAATATTGTCCAGTCATACCCAGGGGAAAGAGAAGGCATGGGAGAACATTCATTTTAACAATACTTGCCTTGCCCCAAAGGGTAAGTGAAAGGTCTGCCCATCTCTGGAGGTCTTGTTTAAGCACCTGTACGAGTGGGGTCAGGTTTGCCTTGCTGAGGCTAGAGATGGAGTGAGGTATCCTAATCCTGAGGTACACCAACTGTTTCGGAGCCCAAGCCAAACCCAGGTGCTATATCTCCTGCCTAGTAACCAAATGATTTAAGGGAAGCACCTGAGATTTGTCGAGGTTCAGTTTGTACTCAGAAATCTGAGAGAATGTCTGGAGCTCCTCTAGGGCTGCGGGGATAGAAGTCTTGGGTTGTTCTAAGTGGAGGAGTAGATAATCTGCATAAGCAGAGAGTGAGTATCTCTCCTTCCGCAGCAGAATTCCAATCACTGAGGGGTTGTTATTCAAACAATAAAGGAGGGGTTCTAAATATAAGTTAAAAATGTAGGGGGATAAGAGGCAACCCTGTCTGGTGCTCGCTTAAGTGGAAAAGGGGTCTAAGAGAGTCCATTACATCTCACCTGAGCCAACTGGGCATCATGCAAAACATGAACCCATTTACAGAAGTTCACAGGAAGGCCAAATTTACTCATGACTGCAAATAAGTATGGCCAGGAAAAGTGGTCAAATGCCTTTTCTATGTCAAGGGAGACCAGAGCTGCAGGGACTCCTCCCTCCACAGTTGCAGAGGCCAGGTATAGCAATTTCATGAGATGGTCACCAGAGAGGTGATGTGCCATAAAGCCAACCTGGGCCAGAGAAATCAGGGTATCCCAGACCAGTTGAAGTCAGGTAGCTAGTACCTTGGCCAGTAGTTTCATGTCCGAATTTAAAAGGGATATCGGTCGATAACTGGACAGAGGAAGTGGATTTGTCTCTTCCTTGTGGATTAAAGAGATCCAGGCTTTATTGAAAGAGGGGTTAGAAAACCTCTCTGAGAGTAGGAAATTAAAAAGCATCATGCGCAAAAGAGAAAGCTCTGTTTTAAAGGTTTTATAAAATTAATTGCACAAACCATCCGGTCCTGGAGATTTGTTTAGAGGTAACTGGTTAATGGCCACAGAAACTTCCTGTAGACAGATTGAACCATCCAGAGAAGCTTGCTGGGCAGAACCAAGAGTGGGAAGGGGGAGGGCAGCCAGGTAGTTTTGAATTTGGGAGTCAAGATCGGGTATGAGCAGAGGGTCATCATACAAACATTTGTAGTAACGGTGGAAGGCCTCCACTGTGTCCCGGGGTTGAGTCAGAAGGGCCAACTGATGAGACATTAGGATGTGGGGAATAGCCCGTAGGACTTCTAAGCATTGAAGGCGCCACACCAAGAGCCATCCCACCCATTCTCTGGACTCCAGGTACCTAGTATTTGTATGAAACAGGGCCAGGTTGGCCTTCTCAGCAAGAATCTTGGAATATCATGCTCGAAGGTCACACAATCCCCTGTGGGAATCAGGAGAGGAAGATTGGGACAAATGATGCTCCTGCAACTGAATCTCTGTAAGGAGTTGGTCCTCTTCCCTGGTTTTTTGCTTTTTCTGAAGAGTAGCTAGCCAGATACATTCCCTTTGGATACCATACTTTACTGTGCCCCATAAAGTGTCTTGTTGGGAAATTGAGCCCTCACTATCTTCTAAAACGTTAGTGAGATAGTACATAATCCTCTGTCTCGAGGAGGGGTCTTCTAACTAGCGAATATTAAGTCACCCGATTCCGTCTCGCTCTTCTGTCATATTTAAAAGAAGTGTTAAGAAGATTGGGGCATGGTCAGATATTACTAAAGCCAAAATGTCACAAGCGAGGAGCTCCAGGAGGGATTATTACTGAGCAGAAAAAAGTCTATATGGGAAGAGGTGCCATGTGGGGAAGAATAGAAGGTGTAATGAAGGGAAGAGGAGTTCAAAAGATGCCAGGAGTCTGCAAGGCCATAATCGTCCATAAGGGCTCTCAGACCATGTTGTGCTGGGGAGAGGCCCCAACAAAACAAACCCAACCTATCAAAATCATTCAGGAAGACAAGGTTCCAGTCTCCCCCTAGGATGATTAGGACCACAGGGAGGAAGTCTAGCTGCTTCCCCAGTAAGGCGAAGAAGCTAGGGGTATCAACATTAGTGCCATATACAGAGCCTAAAATCAACTGCGATAATCCCAGCTGAACATGAAGAAGGATATGACGGCCCTTGGCATCCAACAATTCATGGAAGACATGAAGGGGGTATTCTTAGCTACAAGGATCACAACACCACCTCTTTTCAAGCTGGAACCAGTCCCAAACACCCAGCCGACCCATTGTTGTCTGAAGAGGTATACCTCCTCCAGGTGCAAGTGTGACTCTTGTAATAGAGCAACATTGATCTGGGACTTATGGAGGTGTCACAGGATCATATGGCACGTCTGTTTGTTCTGCACCCCTCTAACATTCCAAGTAATGCATTTATAAGACACACTACTCATACAATAAAACAGTAGTAGGTGATAGACGGTGCTCTGTAACCCAATAGATCAAAGGTGATCTGGGATCCCACCCCGCTATAAGTAAAATTCCAATATAACCCCACCCCCCAAACCCACCTAAATCCCAAACCACCCACCCAAGCAACCCCAAACACCCATGTTAGAAAGAACAGCTTAAAGATCCCCATCCCCCCAAAACTATATACAAACCAAACTCCCAGTCCCACAGACCATTCTCCCAACTTTTCCCCATCCGTGATATTCCACACACTGCCCTCCCATCCGCCACCCCCACCTCCTGCCACCCAGGAAGAGCGCCTCCTTAGAATTATAAGTATTATGGAAAAAGCATAAATAGTGGGTACCTACAGCCCACCATTGCCATACTGCCTCCGACAACATCACAACAACATGCACGAACAACAATATAAAAGCCAAACTGTACAAATAAAGTTGAGACCCCAAAAGTTTGCAAGATAGTGAATATGAAGGTAACGTTCATCATATACCCCCAGCAGGACCAGAAATCATAGCATACTTAAAGAAGAAAGTCACTAGGCACTATGTCTAGAACAGTGCACAAATCACAAGGTAAGCCCCTGATTGTATAATAAAGCCAGCCATAGGGTGATCCCAAAGGGTATCAGGAATCATCTGTATCTGGAGTAGGTGTTTACAAATCAAGTCTCAAAATACAGCAAGTAGTGACAAAAAACAATAGTAAAGTCTCTGGGGGGTTAGAAAATTCAAAGTATACTGCCAGCTTCCATGGTAACATGAGAAGGAAATGGCCCATAAGAAAGCTATCATCAAGGGGGGAAGTAGTAGAGATCTCTGGTCAGAAGCAGTGTTCAGTGGAGAGCCAGAGTGCCCATACATCTTCTAACTTACCAGAAAGGGAGCCATGCAACAAAGTCAGTGTGGGATCAAGCCAACTGCTCGGTGTACAACACAGGATATGCCAGAGGAAAACAAAAGTCCAAAATCACTGTACAAGAAAGGAGATCTGTCCATAATTTCCAACATTAGCCAGTCCATTGAGCAGAAGATGCTGAGTGCATGCCAGCAGTAGCTTGAGAGAACAGTGAGCAATAAGCCAGCATAGCCTGGCACCCCCTCCCTCTGATAGGCATCACCAATACAAACAGAAGCCATGCGGTGCACAAAATAAAGAAGTGGAAGGTGGGATCTCCCAAGTTCTTCATCCACATATCCCTGAGAGGGTAACAAAATCTGATGGAGAGAAACAGTCAAAAAAGGCTGTGAGTGAAATGTCCTGGTCTAAAGGGGTCATGATTGCAAACAAAAGTCCACATTAAAATTATTAAGCAAGAACAGGCTATGAAATATCACACCATACACATGCTCAGCCCACAGACTTTGACATATGGGCCTAAGGCAGGTTTAAATAGGTCCAAGAATATGGAGGGTAGCTCCTTGGTGGCCTGAGTGGGGCTCTTGAAGCTGTGCTATTCCCCTCTGTGTTGCACCTGCAGGATGGCCGGACAGTGCATTCAAAACTGTGTCCCCATCACAATAATCTTCTAGATAGTAGGGTGGAAGTCCTGTTTCCTCTGCCTTACAGATGCGGGGAGATCCTGGGTGACATGAAGTGTGGAGCCTCCCCAGGTTATCGTTTTAGTGTCCTGTACCTTACCAATAATGTGCTGCTTGTCAAGATAATTTAGGCACTTGAAAATGATAGGGCAAGGGGCAGCACCATCTAGAGGCATGGGCCTGAGAGATTGATGAGCCCTCTCGATGATATATATGAGGCCATTAGGGGAAGGCCCACAATCCACTCGCATATCTTTAGAAGAAATAAAATTGTGTTGCTGCCTTCCACCCACTCAGGGAGTCCCAAAATCACTAGATTGTTACGTCTACTGTGGGCTTCTAAGTCCTCCAAGCAGTCTTCAAGTTTTTTACAACATTGTCACAGTTGAGCCATGTTGGGATCTGTACTCACTCTCCAATCCTCAGCGAGGACGTCCGGGCTTCGGCATCACCCACGCAGAGGGTGAGTGAGTCCACAGACCCCTTCAATTGCTGGATCAATTTGGTGATCGTGAGCAGTGCAGATTTAAGGGGTTCCAGCTCTTCCAGGAATCGTTCTTCCATGAAGGCAATGGAGGAAGAAGCAGCTTTGGAAGTGGCATGCCCTTTAGACTACTTGGAAGCCTTGTCAGGAGTCACCGGTGGGGTGTGCCTGGGTGGTTGAGTTCTCATGTCTATATCAATTTCAGCGAACAAGAAAACCCCAGAAGTGTGTCCTGGCGATCTCCTGAACTGTCCGGATGAAAAGGGGACCGGTAAGTAAGCAATGAACTGATAAAATAAATAAATTAGTGGTCAGAGGGTAGGAGAAAGCAAAAGATCCAGTTGTTCAGGCACCCATCACGTGATCTCCTTGGTTTATATTTTTATTCAGTGGATTTGGAAGGGGGGACACTGGCCATCAGGAAATGTTACTTCTGTCACAAATATACTACGCAGGTCAGGCCCTCTGCTCCCACAGTGCCAAATCTTAAAGTGCAATATGTGAACAGGAGACAAATAGCATAACCCTCTTGGCTGGTTTGGGTTTGAATCACCTATGGGCCCTGAGTCCTGAGGTAAAATATGAACCCTTTTTCACTAGCACACTCAATTAACAGGATCAGATATTGCACCCTCTTTGGAGAAATGCAGTGCATTACTTCACCCAGTGGGCACCCAGCCTGTTCACAGTTCTACCCTTTTGACTCAATTTGAGACCTAGGTAGTTTCTTAACTTAGCAAGACAGTAACACACTTAAACCCTTAACAGTTTTCAGAATTATCCAATACTGTCTCAGCATTCACATGCAAAGCAAAAGACTCAAGGCAGGATTAAGGAAACCAAATTGTTTACTAGAATTAAAAAACATAGTAAATACATACAAAACATAGAACATATAACATAAATACAGTCAAAAGAAATGGGAAATTACAAAAAACCAAAAATGCCTTGTACTTGAATTTCTAAATCTAACTCAGTTTCAGTTTGATGTTACCTATTTTGCCAGAAGTGCCTTTTTGTCCAGAACACACTGTGTGTGTGTTCTCTTAGAAGTCCAGAGATAAATCTGTCTCTACTTCTTTCAACCAGAGTGATAATAAGCCAGAATACCCTTACCATCCTGTGAGGTCACAGCTCATGAGGTCACTGTTAGTCCTGTAATTAATTTGTAACCTGCCCAAGTATATCCAAAAGGGTGTCATTTTACTGCTTACTTGAAGTCTGCAAACATAGCAATATCAAAATATGACAGTCTCTTTGATCAGAGCATTCACCTTTGATCCTTAGAAAACACATCCTGACAAACAGTTCTCTTCTAGTGGTGAGAGATGTAACAGTTAGCTGTTAGAATTTGTCACTTTCTAGGATGTCATAAAAGATGCAGCTTTCTATGGCTTCTGGGACTTCAAAGTAATTGAAGTTTTACAATGCGTTATATAACAGCTAACACATGCATGACAGGAGATGTAAAAAGAAAGCCTGTTAGTTAATTCATTCACTAGGTCAGTGTTACATAGCCAATTGTTTTCAGCAAGCCAGGACCTTTGGGGTCAAAAGGTCAGGCCCCTTTAAAAACTGCTTGCTACCATTTCCCTAAGCATCAAATAAACATAATTTTATATCACAAATATGATACAATATAATGACAAGTAGATAGACAAAGTGTCACAGTCCTCCCCCCAGACAGAATTTGGGGGAATCTATTACTAGGTATGAAATGAGTTCCCCAAAGTCAGGTCATTGCTCAAACTGACACGATAGCCCATCTGCATTTTTGTTTGCTGCCCCTGCCCTTTATGAGGCAGTCAGGTCGTAACCCAGCAAGGCAAGGCACCACCTTAACAGCCTACCATTTATTTTGCCCATTTGTGCCAGCCAAACCAGGGGGTTGTGATCTGTTTGTACCTCAAAATGCCTCCTGTATAGGTATGGCTCTAACTTCTTTAGTGCCCGCACCATGGCAAGAGATTCTTTTTCCACTGTAGAGTAAGCCTGCTCCCTTGGAAGTAACTTCTTACTGAGGTATGCTATTGGGTGATCTTTCCCTTGGTTAGACGTTTGACTAAACATTGCCCCAATACCCACATCTGAGGCATCAGTCTGGACTACAAACAGTTTACTATAGTCTGGACTGGCTGATACAGGAGCACTGCACAGTGCCTCCTTTGGTCATGTAAAGGCTTGCTCACAGGTTGGTTCTGAGTTAACTTTCTTAGGCATTGTTTTCTTTAATAGGCCAGTTAGAGTAGCAGCCAGGGCACTGTAGTTTGGTGCAAATTTTCTATAGTACCCTGCGGTCCCTAGAAAACTCTGAACCTGTTTCTGTGTTTCAGGTCTGGGCCATGCCTTGATTGCCTCAATTTTTGCTTGATTAGGACAGAGCTGACCCTGGCCTACTTCTGTACATGCCTTAGGTATGTCACCTCAGCCATGGCCACCAGCACTTTTCAGCATTTACAGTGAGCTCAGCCCTCTTTATCCTGCCCAGCCCTTCCCTAAGATGGGACAGGTGTTCCTCCCAGCTGGTACTGAAGATGGCAATGTCATCCAGGTGTGCTATGGCGTACTCTTCAGCACCATTTAACAGCTGGTTCACCAACCTCAGGAAGGTGGCAGGGGCATTCTTCATTCCGAAAGGCATTACTTTAAACTCAGATAACCCTATCAGAGTGATGAAGGCCAAACTCTCCCTAGCTCTGTCAGTTAACTGTACCTGCCAATACCTTTTTGTCAGGTCAGTAGTGGTAAGGTACGTCACCCCCTTCAAACTTGTCCAGGAGTTCATCCAACCATGGCACTGGGTGGGCATCTGACTTTGTGAATGCGTTGAGTCCACGATAGTCCACACAAAAATGAGTGGCACCATCTGGCTTGGGAACAAGGACTATGGGTGAAGCCATGGGGCTGTGGGATTTCTGGATTACTCCTAAATTCAGCATTTCCTCCACCTCCCTTCAAATGTCCTTTTGGATGGCCTCTGACACCTGATATGTTGTTCGCCATATGGGTGCTTGCATCTCCATTTCCACATCGTGCATCACTAAGAGGGTTAATACAGGCTTGGCACTAAACAATGGGAGGAAGTCTGGTAAAACCTCCCTTACTTCCTGGATTTGGTCCGGGGTCAACAGGGGTGACGTTTTAATTGCCTCCATGAGCACTCCCACTTGCTTTCTTCCAGCAAGTCCAGGGTTTTATTTAACTCTAAAAATTGATTAGTGTTTTGCTCATAAAAGTTCTAAAACATTGTGAAAATGCATAGCACTTGCCTCACTGTATTTAACAAACATAACACTTCTAGAAAACCTGTATAAATATTTTCTGTACAGTTAGTATTGTCCCAAGAAAAAATCTGCTAATCAATTATTTAAAACCCTGAAGTACAGAAGGGGATCTCCTTCATCCATCCCCTCCCCAGGACTATCTACTGCAAAGACCACGTCAGCCCTATTAGCATATGGCTTCATCATGTTAACATGGTACATTCTATGGGTATGTCTCCTGTCAGGTATTTCTAAAATGTAGTTTATGTCATTCACCTCTCTGATTATCTTGTAAGGTCCTGCCCACTCAGCCTGCAGCTTATCTTTCCAGACCGGGATTAGGATCATGACCTCCTGACCCACAGAGTATGAGTGAGCTCTGGTTCTGCAGTCATACCATACCTTTTGTTTTTATTGGGAAGCTGCCAGGTTGCTCTGGGCTGTCTCCATAAGCTCCTTCAGCTTTTCCCTAAACTTAAGGACATAATCCACTATGGGAGTTCCCTGAGTGGTGTGTTTGCCTTCCCAGTCCTCCTGGATCAAGTCTAGGGGCCCACGTACCCTTCGTCCATATAAGAGCTCGAAGGGGGAAAACCCTGTTGAATCTTGGGGCACCTCCCTGTATGCAAACAACAAGTTGGGAAGATATTCCTCCCAGTCCCTCCCATGCTGTTCCACAAATGCTTGGAGCATCCATTTGAGGGTACCATTGAATCTTTCTACTAGCCCATTGCCTTGCAGGTGATAAGGTGTCATGTGTCTCTGCACCACTCCACACTTCTCCCACAAACATTTCATCAGGTCCGACATGGAGGAATCCCCTCAATCGGTGATAACCTCCTGCAGAAACCCAACATGGGAGAAAATCCCTAGCAAGGCATCTGCCACTTTGTCTGTCCTCAGTGAGGATATGGCGACTGCCTCTGGGTACCGGGTGACATAATCCACAATGGTTAGGATAAACCTCTTCCTGGAGGAGCTAGGGGTATTCAAAAGCCCCACAATATCCATTCCTACTCTCTGGAATGGCTTCTCCACTATAGGAAAGGGAATTGGGTTTTCTGACCTGCCTTCCCTATTTTTGGCACTGGTGACAAGACTTGCAATATTCCTTCATCTGCTGGGTGAAGTTGGGCCAATAGAAGTTCTGGGCCAATTGCTGCATAGTGCATGCCATTCCCAGATGTCCAGACATGGGAATATCATGAGCAATCTTAAGCAACCGCTCACGGTACCCCTGGGGAATGACAAGCTGCCTGCCTATCACCCCTTGCTCTGTTCTTACATCCTGCATATACAGCAGTCCATTGTTCCAATAAACTCTATGCTTTCCATCACCTCCCTGTGCTCCATCAGAGTCTGCCAAAGCCCCCAGCTTCTCTAAGCTAGGGTCATTTTTCTGAGCAGCTGTAAAATCTTTACTCACTCCCAAGGCATGGGACAGGTCCCCTCCAGTTTCTAAACTAGGGTTCCTAGCTGTAGCATCAGGACATTCAGGATCACTGCTATCCCTAACCCTCTGACAATGGGTTACCTCTCCTTCCTCAGAGTAACCCTCTGTAGCTGTTCTGTTAATTGCTACCTGGGGAATTTCTACCCCCAATTCATTATTCTCCATTTCAGGAGACACAGGCTGGGGAACCAGCCTCACAGTGGTTTCTACAGGGGCGTCTAAGGGGTCCAAGGAACTACAGTTTACCTTTGCTGCTTGGATGCGAGTAACTGCACACACCATCCCCTATTGGAGATTGTTCCCAAGAATTACATCTAAAGCAAGATTCTCTGCTACTGCAACTTTTTGCACAGTCTCTCCTGTCTCATCCCAGTGCAGGAGAATACTAGCAAGTGGCAGCAGTTTCTCCTCCCCAGCGAATCCCTGCACAGTCACAAATTGATTGAGTATAAGCTATTCAGGCTCAACCAAATCCCCTTTAATCAAAGTCAGGGATGTTCCCATGTCCCTTAACCCATAGGTCTGTACCCCATTCACAGTAACTGGGTGTATGTGCTCCCTCATGTTTACTGGCATGCTTTCAGGGATACACAAAAAAAAACACTACTTTCATAGCATCACTTTGTGCACTGTCTGCCCTTTTTGGACACTGTCTGGCAAGATGCCCAGGTTGTCTGCAAACCCAACATTCATGTCTTTTATCAGGCAAATCTTTTCTTTGTAACCTGGGTCTGCCCGGTTTCAGTGGAGGCAGGGAGGGTTTTAGCTGCCCTGAAGGCATGCTTTTCCCTTTCTGCACTGCCACACCCACCCCATCCCCTCTCAGAGCAGGTCTGTTCCTGGGATAACAGTCCGAGAGCTCAGCAGCCTCCTGAACAGTTTTTGGATCTCAGTCCTCTAGGTAAGTTTTCAGCTCTACTGGGCATGCCCCCCAAAAACTGCTCTAACAGTACATTTTTAATTTTCTCTACAGATTCTGCTTCAATCCCTTCCCACCATCATTTTAAAAACTGACGTTGTTAAGTGGTTAGCTTCTCATAGTTCATGTCAGGGCTTCTCCCGAGCTTACAGAATTTAACTCTGTATGCCTCTGCTGTTAAATCTTATTTCTTTTACAAAGCAGCTTTTAGTTTGCCTTAATCATTACTGTCCTGATTGTCCATTTGACCCAATGCATCACAAGCTTTCATGGTAAGCAACATGAATAGCTGGAAGCTCCAGGACTCTCTCGGAATTTTTGCCTGAATGCATACTTTTTCAAATGAATTTAAAAATGCATCCATATCTTCCCCCTCTTTAAATTCAGCTATCAATTTAGAATTTAATTTGTAACCCAGTCCTGGAATTCCCGGTTCACTCATGCCACTTACCTGCTCTGGCATTGGTCTTGGGAGCTGTAGTTTCTCCAGTTCAAATGTCCTCTGGCACTCACTCTCCTCTATCTCAGCTTCTTGCTGCTCTCACTCAGCCTATCGTTGAAGCTGTTGCTCCTTTTCCTCAGCCTCTTGCTTCTCCTCTCTCTCCCTCTCTCTCTCTCTCTTTCTCTCTCCATCTCCATCTGCCTCTGTTCAAGCTCCCTTCACTGCTGGGCTTCGAATCTTTTCTGTTCAAACTCCAGCTCCATTCTCTGCAACTCCATCTGCATCCTGATCCCTTCTGGCTCCAGAATGTTGGTGACCTTCCCCTGTTGCTGTAGCTCTTGGCTTGCACTGGCCCTGCTGTCCTCCTTCCTGGGTCTGGACACTGCACTGGACCCTGGCCCTTCCATGCCCAAGGTTTGGTCCTTTCCAGTCACCGACTGTGACTCGAGGTCTTGGACATTGGCTGCCACAAGAGCATCCATGAGATGCTTTTTGGCTTGCCCCTCGTGCTGGACTCCTCTCTCTTGGCACAACTGCATCAGGTAATCTGCAGTGTACTCGCTGAAGTTGGAAGCCATCTTCTTCCCTAACCTACCGCTACACTAGCTTACCCCCGAAAATAAATAAAACAGATAGGGAACTTAGACTGTAAGCACAATGATATAGTTTTTTTACTTTTTAAATCACTGCCTTATTTTGCATGTGAGCTGTTACAGTTATTAATCTGACACACTGGACTGCTAATGCTCGTGTTACCAAATACTTTTTAAATCCCACCGCTGTCAACCATATTTGTCACAAACACACTCCGCAGGTCAGGCCCTCTGCTCCCACAGTGCCAAACCTTGAAGTGCAATATGTGAACAGGAGACAAATTGGGTAACCCTCCTGTCTGGTTTGGGTCCAAATCACCTACTAGCCTCGAGTCCTGAGGTAAAATATGAACCCTTTTTCGCTAGCACACTCAGTTAACAGGATCAGATATCGCACCCTCTTTGGAGAAATGCAGTGCAATACTTCACCCAGTGGGCACCCAGCCTGGTTCACAGTTCTACCCTTTTGACTCAATTTGAGCCCTAGATAGTTTCTTAACTTAGCAAGACAGTAACACACATAAGCCCCTTAAGAGTTGTCAGAATTCTACAATACTGTCTCAGCATTCACATGCAAAAGAAAAGACTCAAGCAAGATTAAGGAAACCAAACTGTTTACTAGAATAAAAAAAATAGTAAATACATACAAAACATAGAACATATAACATAAATACTTACTGTCAAAAGAAATTGGAAATTACAAAAACCGAAAAAGCCTTGTACTTGAATTTCTAAGTCTAACTCAGTTTCAGTTTGATGTTACCTATTTTGCCAGAAGTGCCTTTTTTCCAGAACACACTGTGTGTGTGTTCTCTTAGAAGTCCAGAAATAGATGTGTCTCTGCTCTTTTCAACCAGAGTGATAATAAGCCAGAATGCCCTTCCCATCCTGTGAGGTCATAGCTCATGAGGTCACTGTTAGTCCTGTAATTAATTTGTAACCTGACCAAGTGTATCCAAAAGGGTGTCATTTTTACTGCTTACTTGAAATCTGCAAAGATAGCAGTATCAAAATATGACAGTCTATTTGATCAGAACATTCAGCTTTAATCCTTAGAAAATACATCTTGACAAACAGTTTTCTTCTAGTGGTGAGAGATGTAACAGATAGCTGTTAGAATTTGTCACTTCCTAGGATGTCGTAAAAGATGTAGCATTCTATGGCTTTCAGGACTTCAAAGTAATTGAAGTTTTACAATGTATTATATAACAGCTAACACAGGCATGACAGGAGATGTCAAAAGGAAGCCTCTTAATAAATTCATTTACTGGGTCAGTGTTACATAGCCAATTGTTTTCAGCAAGCCAGGACCTTTGGGGTCAAAAGGTCAGGCCTCTTTAAAAACGGCTGGCTGCCATTTCCCTAAAGCGGACATTCAAATAAACATATATTTATATCACAAATATGATACAATATAGTGACAAGTAGATAGACAAAGTGTCACAATGTTTAATATCAGGCATAGGTGTGGAGACTAACCACTGGGTACCAGGGAATGTTACTTATAATATTGGGCATGGGTGTGGGAGGGGGAAGGGATGACTGGGCAATAGGGAAAGATATACCTTCACACTGTGCCAGCAATCAGTGGGAGGGGGGGCACTAGCACCAGGGATTGTTTATTTTTACACATTGCATTGTTGATTGGCGGTGGTGGGACCACTAGACACCAGGGAAACCTTAATATGTATATCAGGCAGGTGATTGGTTGGGGGAGGATCGCTAGACACCAGGAAAACCTTACTATGTTTATCAGGCTGGCAATCAGCAGGGTGGACCACTAAACACCAGCGACTACTGTGTTGTGGGTGGGGGTCCACCACACATCCTCTGCCAACCACTAGGGTTGCATGGGAGTAAGTCAGGGTTTTAATTGATGGTATGTGCACTGAGAAAGGGGACCGAACAAAATGGCCTTGCACAGTGCACATACTCTGAATAAAGGACTGTGCCAATATTCAGGTCCCCAACCCTTCATTTACATTGTGCCCCCCTCTGAATATTGCCTGGGTACAAACCCTGATTGCCCATGCTAACTGGGCTTTTCAGTATTGCACATCCATGTAAAATCCGGTTTGCATGGGCAAACTCGGGTTTGCGCATGGCGGGCAATCTTTTGAATATTGAGCCCCAGAAATTAAAACCGTGTATAGTATTTCATTTTTAAGTGTGTTTATGTGTGCAAAGAGGGTTTCATGATGGAAAATAATATTATTTTTTTTTTAATTTAACAGAGTTTACTTCTTAGGGCCTCATTGAAGGTTTTCGGGGAGTAAAGGTGGTAGCCATTTTTATAATGGCAATTAGGGATGAGTGAAGTGGCACACAAATTCAGCATGCGACTGACCCAAATTCCATATCACATTACCTGAACTGATTCCTCAGACCTGTGCATGTTGGGGAAAATAACATAGGGGTCTTGGAGCCAATCAGGAAACAAGAAATATACAACCCATTCTATAAAATTAAATAATGTGTTGTATTATCAACATTCAGAAAAAGTAAAAACATTTTTATAATTTTTTAAATCATTATGTAGTGTTATGAATCAATCAATGAGTAATATAATTTTACAGCTTGGTGGTACAAAAATAGTATCAATACAATGTGTTTGCCATTTTTTGGCTTTGTTGCAACTAAAAACATGTATTGATAACAGGTTGTAAATAGCACTGATACATATAAAATAGTAATGACACATACAAACTCTATTACTAGGAATGACTCAACGACGGTACCTAACTCCAAGCTTTAATAAAAACAACATGCTTTTTGAGCCCTTAAAGTTCCAAAGTTAGAACTTTCAAAACATAATTTCTTTAAAAAAGTATATCTTTGGACCCATTTTTAATAAATGTTTGGAGTCAGCTACAGTAAGCTGATATACTGCTCTATGAATTCACTAAATGTTCCAAATATCAATATAAGAAAACAGAAAATGGTTAACTTTTTTTAAATTCTAAAAATATAAAACAACAAGAGGGGATAGGGAAAAGGAAATGTACCATCTTGCATCTAGAAAAGTCACCTGGATGGTGAGGGGGGCAAAGTCCAGTAAAGAGCAACGGCTGGCACAGGGGATACATGGAGGGGAAAAGGGGTTCTTCTGGTACATTGGGGAGTGGAGAAAAACTAAGGGCCATCTCGACAGATTGAGATCAGAAGGAGGGTGGATGGAAGAGGTGAGGGACCAGGCAGAGGTATTAAATGAGTACTTTGCCTCTGTGTTTACTAGGGAGGGGGATGGAATATCTACAAAGCAAGGCACAATGGGGATAGAAGCAGTAGTGAGTGGGATCAGGTGAGCAACAGAAATGGAGCAAGAGGGAGGAAGAGGTACCCCAGGGGTGTCACATCAGGATAAGGATAAAAAGACCAGTAAGGTGGAGGGGACAGATGATGCTATCGCCACTGAAAGTGTGTGGTTAGCCCTCAAGGCCCTAAAGAAAGATAAATCTCCTGGGCTGGATGACATTCATCCGAGAGTACTATGGGAATTGGTGGACATACTGGCTGCACCCCTGGTGGGGCTCTTCAACAGGTCGCTTGAGACAGGGAGGGTACCTAGGGATTGGCAAGAGGCACATGCGGTGCCAATCCATTAAGGGGGGTCGAGGGAAGTACCAGGTAACTATAGACCCATCAGTTTGACTTTGGTGGTGGGAAAATTAATGTAGAGTATACTAAGGGAACGATTGGGGTGTACTTGGAGGAGGTGGGAGGTCTGGATAGTTGGCAACATGGGTTTGTACCAGGTAGATCATGTCAAACCAATCTTGTGGAGTTCTATGAATGGATAACATCAGAACTGGACTGGGGAAAGCCTGTGGATGTATTATTCTTGGACTTCAGTAAGGCGTTTGACTCTGTTCCCCACAATGGTCTGGTGGAGAAACTGATGGGGTTGGGAGTAGGCCCTATGATGGTCAGATGGATTGAAAACTGGCTAGCTGGATGCACCCAGAGAGTAGTGGTCGGTGGGGATATCTCGAACCCTAGAGAGGTCAGTAGTGGGGTACCGGAGGGCTTGGTCCTGGGTCCGATCCTGTTTAATGCATACATATCGGACATCAGGGAGTGTATAGGGTGTGAAATGAGTCTCTTCATTGATGACTCCAAGATGGGAGCAGTAGTTGAGGGGGAAGAGGGGAGGCTGGCACTGCAAGGGGACCTGGACACCCTGGAAAGCTGGGCTCACACATGGAAATTAAAATTTCAATATCACCAAGTGCAAGGTGTTACATCTTGGGCAGGGAAACCCTAAACAAAGGTACACCCTGGGAGGGGAGGTGCTGAAGACCTCAACAGGGGAAAAAGACCTAGGGGTCATGGTGGATGCATGTATGAATAACTCTGAGCAGTGCAGGAGAGCGGCTAGCAAGGCAAACAGGATGTTGGGATGCATTGTAAAGGGGATCACCTCTAGGAGCAGGGAAGTGATTCTGCTGCTGTACAATGGGCTGGTTACACCGTACCCTGAGTACTGTGTACAGTACTGGAGACCACACTTAAAGAGGGACATACAGAACCTGGAGAGGGTACAGAGGAGGGCAACTAAGATGATACGAGGACTAGGGGATTTGACGTATGGGGACAGACTTGAAGAGCTCTGACTGTTTTCATTGGAGGAGAGGAGAGACGGGGGGACATGATTGAGGTATTCAAGTACCCCAAGGGAATAAATAGGGTAAACATGGAAGGGATCTTTAGACTAAAGCAGGGAGGTATCACCAGAGGGCATGGTTTGAAGTTGGAAGGTGGAAGGGTGAGGGGGGGAAAGAGGAGGAGGTTTTTCACTGAGAGGGTGGTGGACCCTTGGAATGCGCTGCCTGGTGAGCTGGTTCAGAGATCCACAGTGAAGAGCTTCAAGAGAGGGTGGGACAGCCACAGAAAGTGGATGTATCAGATGATGACCTGGCCCTGGGGGGGGATGACCTGGCCCTGGGTTTCTGGAACACAAGGGGGGGAGGGCCTCGGGCACCCAACTAGGGATCTGAGGTTCGAGCAGACTCGATAGACCATAAGGCCTAATCTGCTGGCATTAAGTATGTTAGTATGTTAGTATTTTTAACAACATAATACAGTATATCAGCATGTATAGACATGTACCACCTACAAGAACTGTATTGTTCTGATCTGTACATGTTGATCAGACTCCCAGTTTTCACTTATAATAACTTAGGTTTCTAAGTTTAACAGTTTAAAATATATTAGATTTCTAAGTGTAATGGGTTAAAAGATACAGCTTTTGAGGCAAAATTTCAAGCATTATAAACCATGAGAAAAAATTATTGTTGGAAATGTTCAGAAGCTATTTTAGTGGTTGTTCTGTTTAAAAGTAAACACATTCTGCTAATTACTTGAATGGAAAACTACTAAGGTAAACAGAAGAGAAAATTAATTGAAAAGTAATAACAACAAAAAGTTTGAAACAAGAGTTGCTTGTGTGATGGATTTGTGTGATTGACCCAATAAAATGGCAAATTAAATATTAGGCTGCATTGACAGTGATTTTGCCAGTATATCAAGGGATGTTACTGCCCCACTTTGAAGAGCAATTGTCAGGCATCTTTTGGAGTATTGATGCCAATTTTTGGTGCCTTATCTAAGAAAGGAGATTAATAAAATTGAAAGGATCCAAAGAAAAGTGACTAGAATGAGTAGGCTGGTAATACTGAACACATGTGCAGTTCACTAAAATATGTGCTTAAAGTAGCCACAGAGCATTTGGCCCACAGGGACCTAAAGGAACTGATGCTAAACTAATAAAAAAGTCTGTGACCACTGAAAAGAGATGGGGGGGGGTTCTGCCTGCCTAAAAGGAATATAGAGTAGCCTTAAATGGCTTCAAGACTAGGATTAAGAAAGCCAATGAGGAGCTAGGAGTCAGGATAGCAGCAAGAGCTACTGACAACACCAAAGCCTTCTTCCAGTACATAAATAGGAGAGAAAGTTGAAGGAGGGGAATAGGCCTCTGGAAAAAAGGCAATAGGAGAGAAAACTTTGACATAGCAGTGGTAAGGACTGAGATACTGAATGAATTATTCACTTTGGTGTTCAACAAATTGCTTCCCCAGGGAAAGGAGAGGGCTCATTGGAATACTCCATGGCATCAGGAGTAGCCATGATGCTGTCTGCTGACATCACACCCACCCTGGTGGCTGACTACCTAACAAAGATCAAACCAGGTACCACAAGTCCCAAGAGACAGATGGATTATACCCCAGGCTCACAGTGAGGTAAGGGTACAACTGACAAGGACACTTGCAATATTCTTTCATCTGTCATTTTGGGCAGGTGTAGTGCAACAGGATTAGAAAGTGGTCAATGTGGTCCCCATCTTCAAGAAGTGGTGAAGGTCAGACCCAGACAATGACAGGCCAGTCAGCCTGATGTCAGTGCTTGGCAAGGTCGCAAAAATCATCATGGACAGAATAATGGAGCACTCAGTTGAGGCCAAAGTTCTTTCCCCCCATCCGCATGACTTTATGAGGGGCTTATCATCCCAAACCCATTGGTGACCAGGGAAGCAGACAGGGGCAAGGTCATAAACTAGTCTATCGGGACATCAGCAAAGCCTTTGATAACTGGGACATTGCAAGCTTCTGAGCAAAGTACATTAGTTTAGTGTACATGAGGCATACACAAGATGGATTGCTAAATGATTTGGGGTCCGGAAGCTGAGGGCTGTGGTGCACAGACACTACTCTGGACAGGAGTACTCAGTGGCATCCCTCAGAGATGAGTGCTGTGGTCACTGATGTTTAGCATTTTCAACTATCATCTAAAAGCTGTGGTCTTCATCATGCTGTCTAGGTTCACCGATTACACTAAGCTGGATAGGGTGGTGGACTCCCTTTAAGATGGATGCAAACTATAGAAGGACCTGAACAAGCTGGGTGATTGTTCAGACTCCTGGAGTTTCAGATTCATTGTAGCCAATGGCAAGGTGTCACATTTGGGAAGAAAAACAGAGCTTGGACCTACACACTTTGTTCACCTTAGGGAAAAAGGAGGCTACAACTGTGCATGATCTCAGCCTTCTGCATACTCAAGTGCATTGAGAAGTGCAGACATATAGATGCTTGATCTGGTATTCTCCAGCAGGTCACAGGGATATGCCCTGAAGCTCAGAAATGGTAATAAATTAGGGGTAACATCAAAAGGCACTTTTCCCCAGATGTTAGAAAACCAATAAAACAGCTTTCCAGTTGAGACAGTGGGAATGAGACACTACAGGCCGTCACGGTAAGGCTGAACAAATTTCAGTTTTATGTGAAATGGGCGAATACAAAACAGTGAGCCCATAATTGCGATGGAATGTTGACGAGGATGAAACAGCAACAAATGTTTTTTTGGTGGGGAGCTTTGTCTCCAGCAACCCCCCATTGAGGGGGGCTTTGCCCCTTGCATCACCCTTACCTAAATTACCAACTCTAAAATTGTAGCGTCTTGGGGAAGGTAAGACATTTGTTGCCATTTTATCCTCGCTGAAATGCCCTCACTGACTTTTGGGCTTGCCGTTTTGTATTTGCCCATTTCACAAGCCACCCAAATGTTTGCTTATCAAGGGAATAGCAGGATAAGGGTGAGTCAATTGTTGTATTTGAATTTAGTCAAAGTGCTGAAATCAAGCACATTCACCTTCAATTCAAGCCAGTTGAACCTTATGACCTTTGGGTCAATTTAACTATTCAACTAATTGATAAAGAATCCTCTAGCACTTCCTAGGTGGCCAGGGGCTAGTCATGTGGCTACCACCTCCCTCACTCGTGTTACGTCTCCACCTCCTCCTCTCTCCCCAGTCCCCTAAACTCTTTAACGAAAAAAATGTAAGCTACCGGTACTGTGCCAGGAGCCAACAGCACCTTTTCTTAGTAACTCCTCTCCCCTTAACCCAACTGCACCAGTCCATCAGATCATAATATGTAAAAGCTCCCCCCTTGATTCTTGATTTGGGGGGCCTATAGATTAAAAATAACAGCTAACTCAGCTCCCCCCAGCACACCCACTACAGGTTCTAACAATACAAAATCAAGCCAGTAGGTGTAAAACCAGAAGGAAGGGCACAGGTGGGTCTGTGTCCTTGGTGATCCTGTTTTCAATTATGCAGACTGCATTGTCCCTTCCTTCCTGGTCAGCCATCCGCCTGCCCCATTCCATGGTATTGGAGGTATGCTGTAGGAGGGGGATAGTTGAGTTAGTATTGTTAAACTTGGTGCCCACCCACCAAAAGCAAAGACTGGGGATCATGAGTGGGTGCCAGGATGCAAATAGACTCCCATACCAAGGACTTGGCATGGGTTGTGCTAAAGTACTGAAGCCAAACTAAAGTCAGGGGAGAGAGGACTGAATCAAAGCCAAATTAAATTTGCCCCATGCCACCTTTGTTCTCCCTTGTCACAAGGTACCCGGGCAAGCAGAGTAGGTACACAATCCCTATACTTTACAAGAGTGTGCAGCATACCTATTCTTCCACACTTTTGCAGTGGGGGTGTGTGGCCCTGACAGATCTAGAGTCCCTTCTACCCTTCAATTAGTTCTATATGTTACTATGTTTATTATATTGCCTCTCCCACCTTTCACCATTGAATACTTTAGTAGAGTTACTCCCTTTTAGAGATGACAGGAGCCCACCCCACACACACATACTCTGTCTCAGAGTCAATGCAATTCTATTCCATCTCATCCAAAACCACATGGAATATGCAGAAGCAGAGTCCAGCTCAGAACAGAAGGCAGTGTATAGCCCTGCATCCCTGTTGTGTAATTCCCTGTAATTATGATTGCACTGCAACAGCAGTTAAAGGATTAGGGAGCCAAAGTAATGCAGTGAAAGAGAAAAGGCCATATCCTTTATAAAGCCGAGGAGAAATTATCAAAAAGAAGAAAAGGGTATAAAAAAACAAAAAACACTTGAGTTCCATTGACAGTCCTGTCCTATCTTTTGTCACAACTTCACTACACTATTATCCCAGCCTTTGCTAAGCCAGACATTAAACAGAGGTGTCTTTATTACATTGTGGAGACTCCATTTTTAATCCATTTTACAACATGACTTGAAGTCTGGCTTCTAAAGAGTTTCTTAAGATGACTGAAATTCCATAGGTATGCATGTACCTACTGTATTAGGGTGTCAGCACCAAGCTGAATTATTCTTGGTGAGTTCAAGTGCATAGATCCAATCACACTTTAATCTGGACACTCTGTGGGAGACAGATGCATACTTTGTTCATAGCTACAAGATTTGTTATGTCATAAACATACTTTACTGTCAAACACTACTGAGTCCAAAGAATTCCCAAAATGCACATGTTCAGACTTCAGAGTTACATAGATGATGACAAGTGCTGATAGCTTGGGAGGTGTTTGAGTATTAAGCTAAAGTCCCTCCACATTTCTACTTGCTGGAAACCTAGGTGTGGATCCCATAGCCCCCTTACTCTGTAACCCTGAGCAGATCACTTCACCTCCCTGTGCCTAATACTCTCTTGTCCTCTGTGCATGTCCCCTATTGTTTCCTCAACTTCTCTCTGTGCATCTGATGACTGCTGCCAAACATTCTTGAACTGTAAAACACTTTGTGATTAAGAGCTACATCCACAAACATTGCCAGCAGCATTAACACCACTTTTCCTTTTACTAACCTGACTCAGCAGTTTGTGACAATGAATAACATGGAACATTGTTGAATCGGGTTAGTTCGTGCAAAGCAAGTGTTCACACTGATGTAATGTTTGTAAATATAGGCCGCAGTGTGTATGAAATGTGCTATACATAACCATATCCCTTCCTTTTGTTGTGACCTGCCATTACATTTGTAAGTCCCTAACTGAATGATGAGTATGCACAACTAATTTTAAAGCAGCAAGCATGTCTCTTTACACAAACTACCTTTAATTTATTTGCTCCTGTGTCCTCTGAATTACTTATTGGTAAAATGTTCTTTCTCTTAACCTACCTGATTTTCATTAGTGGCACCTACTGCCATAGGTCTTCCTAAGGATGTCCTACTGGACATCATTTCTACTTCTGCTCCCACTAGAGATGAGTGAAATTGGTAAATTTCGCTATGCAAAATATTTTGTGAAATTCGCCCATTTCATGAAATGTTTTGCTGAAGCAAAATTCAGAATTTTGCCCACAGAATGAGAATTTTTTTTTGCGGAAGGAAAAATTTTGTCCCCACAAAATGGTGACATTCACCTTTTACCAGCGAAATTTCATTGCTTTTCCGGTGAAATTTTGCATTTCGCACTCTGCAAAATATTTTGTGCAGCGAAATTGCTGATTTTGAGGGAATTTCACCAGTGAAATATAATTTTGCAACAGCTCTTGCTCCCACATCCACCTCCGGCAAGCTCCTACTTCTGGTTGATTGGAACACTAACTGAATATGCCATTCTTCAAAGAAACTCACTGGGGAATCAAGCCCAATACCTTCCCAACATATCAAGAAGCCTACCCAGTTGAACCCTAAATCAACAAATCATTCATTAATTGACTTCATCCTCTATTCCCATCCCCATGGTATAGCTGCTGTAGGCGTCGTGCCCTATAGCTTCAGTGGCAATTGGAGACTTTTCAAATCCTCAGGCCTTCCAGCTGACTTCAAGTCACTACAGGGCCTAGTGCAACTCTTGTAAAAGACAAACTAGAATTGTCAAAAGTACCTACTGAAAAGGTTTATTACTTGAAGCTGCTGGGAACCTGAGGAAATTCTGGTCTCATGTGAAAACCTTCCTTGGCACTACCCAGTCCTGCACTCCCAATGACATGGTTCTAAGGGGCGTACATTGTAATAATCCCTCAGCTATTGCTAATGCTTTCAATCTGCATTTCTCTGATCTATCAAATTTCACCTCCTCTTTTCCCTCAACTCTACCTACAAACCAGTGCTCCTCCTCCTACTCGGAGACTAGGACTCCACCTTTCCAATTCAAAGTCATAGCTGGGCACAAGGTACTAAGACTACTAAATAACATCTCTGACAAAACCAGTACTGGCTCCAATGGTCTTGAAACCTAGGCTCCTAAAACTTTTAGCTCCATTTATAGCCTCCCTCCTGGCTAGAATTTTCACTCTATCCCTGTGCCATAGCCAAGTCCCTGATATTTGGAAAATTGCCAGAGTCACCACTGTTTTTAAGAAAGGTGATCCGAAGGACATTTCTTACTACATGCCTATTGCTATCCTATCCGTACTAAATAAAATCCTGGAAAAACTTGTTGCCACACAAACTATTGATTTTCTACTTAAATACAACCTCCTTTCTGACAGCCAACATGGGTTCTGTAAGGGACATAGTACCACCACTGCCTTGGTCAAATTTACTGATGATACTCTCTTTGCCATGGATTCGGGCCTTCTGATAGGTACAGTCTTCATTGATTTGATAAAGGCTTTTGATCTGGTGGATCACCCACTACTTCTCTCCATCCTTCAATCCATGGGTTTCTCTCCACCGGTTGTTGACTGGTTCAACAGCTATTTATCTAATAGAGTGCAGGTTGTTAAATTCAATTCAGCCCTCTCTAACTACGTGACCATTAATATTGGAGTGCCCCAGGGCTACATCCTGTGCCCCTTCTTTTCTCCATTTTTTTTAATAACATTACAAAGGACATCACCTCCTGCTCATCCCTACTCTATGTGGACAATCTTGTCCTATATACAAGCTCCAAACATTTATCTGACATTAATCTTAAGCTCTTCTCTGACTTCTCAACTATCCATGCCTGGCTCGCTGTGCACAAACTTGTTCTGAATGTAGGCAAAACTCAAGCCATGCTCTTTGGCTCTGCCTCTAAACTTAGATCTTGCACAGACCTACTAAAGGTATCCTGCCCTGATGGCTCTATTATAGGCACTGTTAAAGCCTTTAAATATCTTGGAGTTCTACTGGACCAGTCCCTTGATTTTGACCTCCATATTCAGTCCACCTGTAAATCAGTGAATGCCAAGCAAGGGATTGCCTACCAAACTAGCTACACCCTAACACCTTCCACTAGAATGGCTATTGCCCATGGCATCCTGCTTCTGGCTCTCACATATGGTGTTGCCACTTATGTGGCTGTGCCCGAAACTACTCTTCTTAAATGGGACACCACCTACTACAATATCTGCCGTTATGCCTCCTCATCCCATCGGCAAAAACATCACTGCCAGCTATATGCTGATATTAATTGGCTCCCTTTTTCTGATACCAGACTCCTCTCCCTTGGCTCCTTGGTTGACAGTGTATTTAGATCTCATTCCCCTTCATCTCTAGCCTCCTTGCTGCTTCCTCAATCCTCCTCCTATGGCTTATGCTCTGTTGAAAAGTCTCTTCTCCACGTACCAAGATGCAAAACCACCAAGGGTGCCTATGCCCTCTCTCTCACACACTGCCCTGCAACTCTGAAACTCCCTACCCCTGGCCATTCATCAAGCATCATCTCATGCCCTCTTTAAAAAGGAACTTGGTAGCTTCCTATGCAAATCAGCCCAATGCTCATGCTTTCATCCTCCCTAACTCACTATGATTTGACTGCCGCTATGAAGATGGCGGCTGAGCTGAGTCAGCCTGAGTACTAGCTCCGTTTGCTTCGTTTATTTTTCGTTTATTTCATTTATTTTGTCTACTGTGTTTACTTCACATTTACGTTTATTTTAATTTATATACTTATAGATTAGATTAGGGTTGAAGAAGTGAGCTAGACTAGGGTTTCGTATATCGAGTTTCGGTTTACCGAGTTTGCCGTGTTCCGGGTATTGAGTTGCGGTTTATTAAGTTTCGGGTACCGGTTTTTTCGGCTTTTTCGTGTACGCTGTGTTCTTACTTGCGATGTGCTAGCTTGTGCTAGCCTGTGGAGTCTGGGGTTGCGGAGAGGAATTTTGTCTGCCCCACAGTAGTTGTGATTGCTGAAGTGCCTTTGAACTGCGGGGATTCTACTTTGTTGATGTCGCCCCCCCTCCAGCGAGCTTGGTGTCTGCCTGACTGCTTATCCGACCGCAGTGTGGCAGACTGAGGAATCGGAGAGCAGCGGAGAGGATTTTGCGCCATTCTTTCTGGACTGGTGGTGTTGTTCTGCTTTCTTTGCTGAGGAAAGTTGGTTTGGGAACTGACTTGGATCTGGAGTGTTCAATTGTGCTTGGGGATTCTCGAACATTTTTGAAGGATCAAGCTTCAGTTAAGGACTGAGTAGAATTATAACTTGTTTATTGTGGGATAAGGGTTCCCTTAATTTGTGCTGCGGTTGCCTGTTATCCATGAAACTGTTACAATAGGTGATTTGTTTTAATTTGTGGAGAGTATTGTCCACTTATTGATCTTCAGCAAGGCAGGAGTCGCCCTGGGTGCTTCCCCAGGGAGCTGGGGGGACTAGGGCTTCTTCTAGGCTGCCTCGGGGCCAGCTGTTTGGGCTGACTTACTAGACAGCTTTAACAGTAGGCTGTTGACTGAATGAGGGTAATGCTCCCTGCAGAAACATATTTCGCCTTCTGAAGCTCTTGCTGTCTTGGATAATTAACTGTTAGAACTGTTGGCGTCTGAAGAGCAGCTGTTGGAAGATCTATTGGACATTTTCTGGGTTCCCCTGTTTGTGCGTTTGAACAATTTGATTTCTCTGCTGAGAACTCTCTGACCTTGCCTGGATTTTATGTTTGGATCATCAGAGAATTGTTTTCTCTGAGTTTTAGTGATGTATTCTTCTTTATTTTAATTTTATTACAAATTTGATTTATTTATTTAACTCCCTGCCATGTGAGAGGTGGTATTGGGAGATTATATAACATCTTTAGCAGTGCTACACGTGAGAGGTGCTACACTGTTTAAAACACAAATTTGTTTAATAATTGATTAGCTATTTTATTGTGTTTTAAATTATTGGATTTTGTTTTATTTTATTGCTTTGGTTTGAGCTGGGGTTTATTTTGGTTTATGTTAGTTTATTTTGTTTTACTTGCCCTCCCTCAGTGAGAGAGAGGGAGGAGAGTGTGTTATTGAGTGTGTTATTTACAGGTTTGATATCTTTAGGTTTAATTTCTGCGTTTTATTTAAGTAATGACGGTTGGGCATTATTCCCCCACTAGGCTTAGGGAATTACGTCCATTTGAGTGCCCACCATTGTCATCTGACACCTATTTTAGGTGTCGGGCATTGGGCATTTTGAAGAGGCGAGGGACGAAGGTGGAAAGCTGGGCCTTGTGGGGGACAGGAGAGGGGAGGGCGGATTGGGGTTCTAGGGTCCAGAAGACATCCTGGGGTGAAATGGGGTCAGGATAGAGGTTGCTCTTATCTTGTCCCCATATGCAAGAGTCCCGAAGATTTTGGACAGGTACCGAGGTCTTCCCCGACATCTCATCCTGTCTTGGTGGTGTTGTGCAATGCCAGATCTATAAAAAACAAGACAGCTATTATAGCTGATCTTGTTGGGTCATCTGATCTGACTTGCATCACCGAGACCTGGCTGGATGAAAATCCTGGCCCTATATTGGCCTTGGCAACTCCAGCCGGGTTCTCGGTGATACACCGTCCAAGGCTGGATCGTAGGGGCGGAGGTGTGGCCATTATGTTTAAATCTGAACTGGGCCTTGTGGATGTGCCATTGGGGAACACCAGATCTTTTGAATATATCCTGGGCGAGGGTGCAGGTTGTGGGATTCTCCTCGTCTACCGTCCACCAGGTGACGGAGGCGAATTCCTACAGGAGATTGCAGACTTCGTTGTCGACCTGGTGTTGAGGTTTCCCAGATTAATACTTCTGGGAGACTTCAACGCCTGGGTCGATGATGAACTCTCTCATTTTGGTCAAAATCTCCTCCAGTTGATGAATACACTGGGCCTGACACAGGTTGTTACCACCTCTACCCATATGGGGGGCATTCATTGGATCTGATCTTTCTCTTGGGTATGGAGATCACTGACTTTGGGGTGGAACCAGTCAGTTGGTCGGACCATTACACCATAAGGTTCAGTTTCAGGGCCCCTTCTAATAGGTCTGCCCCTACGGAGATGGTCCAATACCGCCCTTTAAGGGGTATCGGCCCCAATGACCTAATGGCGGTGCTGGATCTATCGAGTTTGTCGGGTGAATGCATGAGTCCAGATGATCTTGTCTCTGCCTATAATAAGGCTGTGGGAGATGCTCTGGACAAAATTGCTCCTGTTTGTGTTCGGCCTCTTACCATCCGTCCAAGGAGTCCATGGTTTGATGGCTCCTTGAAGGAATTAAGGCGAGAAGGCCGAAGGCTGGAGAAAGCCTGGCGGAAATTGGGCCTTGATGCTGACAAGCTTAGATTGCTAGCCCATTATGAAGGCTACCAATCAGAAATCACTCGTAAGAAGGCAGAATTTCTGTCCAGAGAGATTTCTGCTGCAAGGAATCGACCGGCTCAGCTTTTCCGGACTGTGAACAGACTGTGCAATCCAGTCTGTCTTCAGCCTAGAGAAGCTTTTTCTCAGCTTAGATGCGAGGAGTTCGCTCACTTCCTTGCAGATAAGGTTGCTAGCATCAGGTCCGGCATTGGTCCGACCTCTCCTCCGGGGGATTGTGGTGGACGACTGGTGGTATCTAATCCTCGGCCTGCTTGGCTGGATTTTAACCGCACGGAATTCATGGACATTGTGAAGATCATCAAAACAATGCGACCAATTAGTTGTAGTTTGGATCCGGGTCCTACACTGCTATTATTAGGTTGTGTAGAAGTTATCTACCCTATCCTTGCTGACATTGTCTGGAAATCCTTGGAGAGGGGGGTTTTTCCTGACCCCCTTAAGGAGGCAGTGGTTCGGCCACTCCTTAAAAAATCCTCCTTGGACCCAGACTGTCTAGCTAACTACCGGCCTATCTCTAACCTGCCATTTGTTGGTAAGGTTATTGAGAAGGCAGTTGCATTGCAATTGGATGATCATCTCACCTCTCATAATGTCTATGATACTCTCCAGTCTGGCTTCAGGAAAAGGCACAGTACTGAGACTGCCCTTGTTCGGGCATTGAGTGACCTCCTAATGGCCAGAGATCGAAAGGCTTGTACCATCTTGGTCCTTCTTGATCTTTCTGCTGCATTTGACACTGTAGACCATGGGGTGCTATTGGAGCGACTGCGGGTTTTTTGTGGGCTGTCTGGTACAGTCCACAAGTGGTTTCGTTCTTACCTCACTAGTAGGTCTCAGAGAGTTGTCACTGGAATTTATTCCTCTGACGCTTTCTCCCTACCGTGTGGGGTACCACAGGGCTCCATTTTAGCTCCCATGTTGTTTGCAGTGTATATGCTGCCATTGGGAGAAATCATCAGGAGATACAGTCTGAGCTTTCACTGCTATGCAGATGATACTCAGCTGTATCTGTCCTTTCTCCCCGATCAGAGTGATGCACTCTCTGTACTAAATAACTGCCTGGATGAGATCAGAATTTGGATGAGTTCGAGCTGGTTAAGACTTAATCCGGATAAGACCGAGGTATTGGTTGTGGATCCAGGTCGTCCTGGGGGACTAGGTGTTGGACAGCCATCGGGTTTATCACTTGGTGGTGTACCGCCTCCTAGCTCTCGACAGGTGCGAAATCTGCGTTATTATTGATGATGGTCTGACCTTGAAATCACAAGTGTCAGCTGTTGTCAAATCCTCTTTTTACCATCTGAGGAATATCGCCCGGGTGAAACATCTGATTCACCGGGAGGACCTTCCAACTTTAGTCCACGCCTTTGTTACCACCCGTCTGGACTACTGCAATTCCCTCTACCTAGGGCTACCAGGGGTTGATATCCGCCGCCTTCAGCTGGTGCAGAACGCTGCAACCAGGCTTTTGACTGGGACTTTGAGAACCAGTCATATCACGCCTGTGCTTCG
Source organism: Neoceratodus forsteri (assembly GCA_016271365.2). NCBI lineage: Eukaryota > Metazoa > Chordata > Ceratodontiformes > Ceratodontidae > Neoceratodus > Neoceratodus forsteri. The sequence goes on along the minus strand of CM057450.1, from coordinate 430,992,241 downwards.
CGAACTGCACTGGCTGCCTGTTCGGTGGCGGATCACCTTTAAGGTTGGTTTACTAACCTTTAAAGCCCTACATGATCAGGGACCCGGTTACCTGAAAGATCTTCTGGTTCCCTATTGCCCCCTCCATCCTTTTCGCTCTGCCAGTGAGGGATTGCTAGAGATTCCCAGGGTTCGTTTGAAGCTATCGGGATCTCGTGCTTTTGCCTTTTTGGCTCCAACCCTGTGGAATTCTCTACCTCGCTGGTTAAGAGAATGCCCGACCATTGACAGTTTTAAAATGGCATTAAAAACATATCTTTTTACCTTAGCTTATTCTTTATAGTTATGGTTATTTAATATTTAGATTTTTCTGTTCTATTTATTTTTGTACAGCGCCTTCATTTTGAAAGGCGCTTTATAAATGAATTTGACTTGACTTGACTTGCCTATTCCATGCCATCTACATATTTCCCCTTTCTTTCCCTCCTCCCATCATGTCCTGGCCCTACCCAGTCTGTTTGCTGCCTCATGGCATAATATTTCTCTTGTTATCTCTATCTGCTTTCTGATATTTGCACTTATCCTTTTCTGGTGTCTTATATTACCCTGCCTTGTTACTCCTCTTCTGATCCTGATTGTTGTTTTTCCACTGCCACAAGACCTCTTTGTTGATTGCACTTACTCATTCTTGTATGTAAAGCCAGCATATGTAATAGCCTAGCATGCTTCTTCATCTTTTCCCCACTGCTGCTTATTGTTTATCCCTTTATTCCCAATGTTGTACTTAATGCCTGCCTACTACTCATACTGTGAACTGTTTGCTTTGGGTCCTCATTATGTTATTGCTTCTGCTATCTATTGTGTATTTGTTTCCCTGTATTGCAATTTTCCTGCTATTGTACTGTACTGCTGTTTGACCACTTCTGTAACCTCCAGGTTGTGCCTGAAAATAGTCATTTTTTTGGCTAGTGCACCCACCTGGCAAACAAAAATAAATAAATAAATCATCGCTGTGAGAAAGATTCATAGGCTCAAAGCTCCTCCCATGATTGTCTTCTCCCACTCTTTTCATTGCTCTCCACTCCTTACTGTCTGACTTCTCCAATACTGACTGGACCCACCCAGTCTCACAGGCCCCTAGTATAGGTGGTGCCCTGGATTGCTGTCATAACAATTTCATTTTTGTCCTGGACTCCTAGTCTTCCCTCCACAAACCAATGGTGAAGGGCTTCTATTTCCCTTTGGTCTCAGCTGACCTTATTACACAGGATAAGGAGTGTGTTGTGGCCTGGGTTTCTCACAAGGCCATTGGCTCCAACACTGACCTCAACTGTTATGAGCAACTCTGCAGTGCTTGCCATAAGGATCTGCAAACTGCTAAGGTCAGCTACGTTCAAGCCACCTTCCAATTAAACACAAAGTGCCCATCCAAATCCTGGAAGGTGGTCAATAATCTCTTTGACCTGCTCGACACTTAGCTACCCCCTCCCCCACAAGTTGCTGACTCTAATCTCTGGCCACCACAGAAGTTGCTGACACAGTTAACAAGTAGTTTACTAGTTGTGCTAAATCCCTCATCACACATCCTCCTACTGCTCACTTTCATCTCCTGTGACATGCCCCACTGCACCTCTCATATTCCTCCCTCTTTTGCTTTCTGTCTCATTTCTCACATTGATACCCTCAAGGCCTTTCAGGGTCTAGATCCCACAAACAGCAACAGGCAGGATGATCTGGATGAGACCCTCTTCTTCAATGCTGCTCCTGCAACTGCTATCCCTATCTCCAACCTTCTAAAGCTATCACTCACCTCAACAACTGAAAGGTGGCAAGAGTCATCCCTCTCTACGGTGGTGGGGGGGTGATTCATCCCTACTTGGTAACTACAGACCAGTCGTCCCCTTTTCTGCCCTTTCAAAGCTACAAGAACAATTTGTTTACTGTCAACGTAATGCTTTTTTCTCTTTCTCTGCTTTCTGTGAGCCTTTCCAGTCTGGTGTCAGGGCAATCACTCTGCCATCACCTCCCTGTCAAGGCTCATCATCCTTACTGCACTGGATCAGGGCCTTTAGTCAGATGTCATATTTACCAATTTCCTGAAGGCCTCTGACATGGTCTCACACACATTTCTGCTAAACAAGTTGTCCGCTGCAGTGCTGTCTGTGAAGGCCATCTCCTAGTTTATCACTTACCTGTCAAATAGGGTTCCATCTGTTCATGGGGGTACACCTCTCCCTTCATTCCCACCAACATGGGGGTATTCCAAGGTTCTGTTCCTGGCCTCAGTCTCATTTCAGTATTCTTAAACAACCTGCCCTCAGCCTGTTCCTTGTCCCTCATACACATGCATGCATGGAAAGAATATAATTGTGTTTGCCAGTGGCCTCAACATTTCCTCCCTAAAAGCCAGTTTGCAGTCCGACTCAGAGTCACTTGAGTGTTGGTTTCAGTTAAACCAGCTGAGCCTGAATGCTAGAAAAATGTGGCCAGGACTTTATATACTATACCTAATCTGGCACCACTGCCCTTCTGCCTTCTACTTAAGAAATGTGATGTCTCTGTCCAGAACCTTGTGGCATCTTTCAAATACCAGGGCATTTGGCTAGACCTGTTAATGGACTTCTCTACCTACATTGATGCATCTCTTCTAAGGGCTCCCTAAGCTTGCTGCCCTTCACAGGAATAAAGCTTACCTTCTTAATTAAGCTAGACAGGAGATAGTTCAGAAAATGATCCTTCCAGTCTTAGACAATAGTGATGCCTTCAAGACGCTATTAGTATGGCTGGATCCCCTGTACCATGCATTCTACTTCTTTGCCTTCAAGTATCCACCTTGAACTCACTTCTGCTCTGCCTTTGGGTGACCTTCTTTTTTTGCAATTAATACTTAATTAACATTTTAACAAGGAAAACAAGAACAACAAATATAAAATCGTAAATGAAGCATCCTTTGGGATCTTGAGCCTCAAGATCTCCTTCATAGTAGACAGTACCACAGTCCACCACACCCCTATCCTAGGACATTCCCAAAGCAGGTGAAGTAAAGTGCCTCTCACATCATCACAGCACCAACACTGAGGATGTTGCACTAACCTAATAGCATACAGAGTGGAAGGAGTATGATACCACAGAAGAAAAGTGTTTTTTTTTTTACTTTCTATTTTTGCTCCTCCACTGCCCCAGTTTGTCCTCTCTCTCAGAGCCCCCAAGCACCATCGCATTCCATGGTGAGGACCGAGGGATCTGCTCCTAAAGTGCACCATTCCATTGTTTCCATGGCCCCTGGTTAGCCCCCCAGTGAGGCGAGGAAGGTTCCTCACTTACCTCCCTCGAACTTCAGGGGAACGTGCACAGTGGAGTCTTCCCCCGGTTCCTCCGTGGATGTGTAGTGCAAAGGGCTCGTCACCAGGACTGACTTGAATGTTTTTCCCTGTTTCTGCTCCCACCCCTCAGCCAATGTCAGAGCTCAAGGAGGGCCAATGAGGCAGAGGCATGCTGAAATGCACCTCCACTCAGGTCCTCAGCCAACATCAGACCCTCCCTTGTTCTCTGCTTCACCAACCACACTGTCAATACCTGTGATCACCCAGGGGATGGCAGTATCATGGCAGGGCTAACACCCACCCATCTCTGAAGAAGGAGAGCAAGCCATCAGACAGTCAATTATTCTCCCCCCCGGCTGACCCCCAGTGACCCGAATCTGTCACTCAACCCAGGTAACCGGCGTGGCACAAGGTGTGGCATCCAGTGCCTCAACCCTCAGTGCCACCGGGACAGCCTAGAAGAAATGTTTTTAATTGCATCAGTCAGCCAGCAGTATCCCTGCCAACCACATATGCATTAGCCCATACCCGATCCCATTCCTCATCAGAAAGTGAATAGCCTAACATCCACTCACACTACTGGTGTAATCGACTCATATCTGGGGTATACTCCTCCAGCCGGGCCCTATAAATAGACCCCAGCCTGGGAGGGATAAGGCCCCAGCACATTCCAACCTAGAAAAAACTCTGTCCCACAAAATAGCTAAAGTTAGGGTGAGGGACCCTCCCAACTTTGACTGTATCAGTATCGTAATTGAAGATACTGCCAATGATGGAAAGATGGTAGGAAGAACTGTTGTTGTAGTTTCCCAAAGGATTTAAAATACTGAGAGTCTGAAGAAAAAGGTCTCCCACCCTCCATGCACCCTCCACCATAATGGCCAAATAATAGAAATGCCACCAATAGTTAACCTTGAGTTAAACCATATAGGTCAGAGATGCAAAGGGACATCCCACCCAGAGCCCAGTTGTGACTGTGATTAGATTACCGTGGATAGAGCAACAGGCTAATCTTATTTTGCCTGTTGCCACCACCACCCTCTCTAGCTCTCCTAAGCACTTCCTTTCACCTTTTCACCCCTTCTTTCCCTGTTGCCCCCTCCTCTCTACCCCGCTCTAATCACCCTCTGCCCCTTATCTCTGGACCATGCCCCTCCCTACCTTACCCCCACTACTCACACCCATCCATTCTATCACCCCTCTACCTATCCCATTCTACTACCTCCATCTTACTACCTCCCTCTACCCACCATCCTTCATACCTCCTCCTCCTATTCCTCTATGATCCTCCTCCTCCTCCCCCATCCTTTCGTCCCTACTAGTAGACTCCTTTCTTTGTCCTCTGCCCCTCTTGTTTGCACTCTCCTTACATCCTTCCCATATTTCCCTCTTTTGATCCTTCCTAACATCCCTACTAGAAGGCTCCCTCTCCTTACCCTCTGCCCCCCTTTTTTGCACTCTCCCCCTTGGTATGGCATGTCTGCCAAGCTACCTCATGCAGCACTTAGACAAAAGAACTGCTGTAATAACATGCATTTCTATGTTGTATTACACACCAAAGTTCTTGTAATCTCAAGTTTGTAACTGGGTCATCACTCACAATGGGCGCTATGCACTAAGCGTGTGGGGGTATGTGGAAAAGTCACATACCCCACCCGTGACCTTGTGCCCCATGGACAAGTGCACCAATACCAGCATTCACCAATGCCAGCCACCTGTCCGTGGCTTCTCCCCCCCCCAGCACACAGGACTCCGCAGGGTGGTCTGGGGAGGAGTTGGCATCCCAGGCTGGCATCCATTGGGATGCCCCCCCGGGACACTTAGAGGTTCCCACAGCATAGGGTTTCATGGGTCTAGCAGTGCATGCCAATTGCAGGCACCCAGAACTGTGCAGCACCATTCTGTCCCAGTGCTGCCTCTCCCATATTATCTGGGTACATGCCCTTCCAGCTGCTCCTTCCACCTCCTGCTGCTTAGTGATCTGGGGCAGCATGGTGTGCCCTGTCCCGGTCCCCCAGCAACTGAAGGTCTATGTCAGTGGGGGCAAGCAGTGGGTTATGGAAGGGTCTACCCTGGCATACCCTGCACCAACCTCCTCACCCATGTGGCCAGCACTATGTGGGTTAGTGAATACCGCATAGTGCTGACCCACCCCCAGAACGCCTCCAGCATGGAGCTGTCCATGGATTTGGGGGATTGGATATGGTGGGTCTGCATGCCCCCACTTCAAGCATGCCACATGGGGGGCACAGTGGGTGTGGAGTGACTCCACATCCCAGATATGCATGTGTAACCACTCTGCCCCAATAGTGCATAGTGCCCAATGTAATTTGGCTAAGTCTTATTCATTCTGTTGTAACTGTTTATTCATACTGTTTAATATTTTTTTCTGACGTGGAATCTCTGTAAACAAGCCTCTGGCTCAAAGGTATTTTCTGAATGATAAAGAAAGAAAGTAAGTAAGAAAGAAGGAAGGAAGGAAGGAAGGAAGGAAGGAAGGAAGGAAGGAAGGAAGGAAGGAAGGAAAGAAAGAAAGAAAGAAAGAAAGAAAGAAAGAAAGAAAGAAAGAAAGAATATGTATCCACAGTTTTAGAATTTAGAGAAACATGCAATGTGTGTATGTGCACCAAATTTTAAGTATCAAGCTTTAAATAGGGCTGTGCTATAGGTAGTCAAACATTTTGCCGAAATTTCCATTTGACTTATTTGAGTATAATTTTGACAGCATTCATTGAAATGCTATAAAATGCTATGAAATCTTGCAGGCATAATGGCTATTACACCATTTATATATGTGCCTAGTTTTGGACTTCTGTCTCCAAAGGTGCCTGAGTTACATGCAGATAAACATTTTTCATGAAATTTCCCACAAAACATTAAATGGCAGATTTTGAGCATCTATAATTTTGAGACAATACATTCTAATGTAAATATGTTTGGCAAACTGTTAGAGCACCTATCAGTAAGTAATCATGACAAAGTTCCGATAACTAACTTGATTGACAGCTGAGTTATGACCACATTGATAGATTTCAAAAAGTTAATGAAACTGATAACATTCCACATAATTTCACAGAATTCCATCAACATTTCACAAATTCTGAATTTTCTGATTCCGCACAGATCTACCAACAAGGGAAATGATCGAGTAAGCACAAGGAAGCATTCTAAACAACTCTTCCAGCCTAGGTGGAATTTAAAATTACGGAAAAAATGGTTCACCCAAAGGGTCGTGACATCCTGGAACGAATTATCTAAATCAACTATAAATAGCCCTGACATGGAAACCTTCAAAACTAGATTAGACATGGAATTTAGAAACAGGGTCTATGAATTTTGATTATCTAATATGGTTTAAGGCAATCTATAAGGATACATCATCCATAATTGCTTGAATATTTCCTATGATCCTTTCTATGATTGTGTATTTCCAGCCCCCTTTAGAGAATCAAACCCATTGTCACCTAAAACATCTCTTAACCACTAGTAGAATGAAAGTTAGCTATATCTATGATAGAATCATTCCCAAAGTGTGGTCATTCATGGATGGAGATATGGAAAAACTCATACATGGCCTACTTTTCAAAAGTTCTGTAGTGATGAAGTGTCAGTGGCTCAACAGGTAGCACACTTGCCTCTGAGACCGGGAGATCAGAGAGCTGTGGGTTCAGTTCCCACATCTGGCACTTGGGTCAATATCCCAGTACTGACACTGTGGTGCAGCATGAGAGGGGTGCTGTCTTTCTGATGAGACATTAAATGGAGGTCCCATCTGCCTGGATTGGTGGTAGTTCAAGTGGATGTTAAAGATCCCATGGCACTTATCGAAAAGAGTAAGGGAAATTTTTATTCAATATTCAAAAACAAAGCATAAGCAATAACAATATTGAAACCAGAACACAAATACCATATAACTTATATAACCCACCGCATACATAGTACTCATACCATCACAATCCCTCAGTAAGAATAAATCATGACATAGATATAAAACAAAAAAAAAGTCCCATCACCAAACTTCAGAACTACTGTATATTCCTTATAACAGAGCCATCCTACATTCAATGCTCTATTTGAATAAGCAGAAAAAGGTAAATCAAGTATTAACTCACCCACCCAACATTCTTCCATAACCAAGAACCCACAACCTGTCCTAATGTATGAAATTCATATTCATAGATCTTATCAAGTTCTCCCTGAATGTTGAACAATACCTCCTGCTGTGTGACCTCTTTGCCTTGCAGAGATCTTTGGCATCTTGCCTGCCATAATGACCATTTTAAGCAAGCCAAAAACACATAAATAGAGCTTTTTGTCCATTTTAACCATTGAGTGGGAATCTGTCCTAATATCAAAATATCATAGGACATATACTGAAAGAGAACTTCTCCCCACCAACCAGCTGGTTCTTTCCAAAACCCATGAACATGCACGCAATCAAAAAACAAATGCTGCATAGTTTCCATTTGACCATGACAAAGTATCTCCCCACAGCCTATATCATCTATTTGCTTATGTTTCTGATTGCCCTTCATATTCAATTTCTGATGTCCACACAACCATATCAGATCCTATATTTTAAGGAAAATCCGTGGCTCCACAATACTTTCCAACAACAACTCTGTATTAGTTGTAGGGGATACTTGAAATAAGGGCTCCTCCTTGTACCATTTTTCCAGTACTACCTTATAAAAATTTTTCTTTTCATGTCCCAAAAAACAACTAAGCTTGATCTTCCAAGTCCTAATATATCTTAAAGTAGTCTGTAAATACCCCAGAAGAGCTTTCTCTGAGGGATGCCATTTACTCCTACCCCATGCCATCAAAACAGGGGTCCCCCACAACCGCATGCATAACAATCCCATACCCTCTGATTCTAAAACTAAGGGACAAATTGAAGTAAAAAATAAATTCCCCAAAAAATATACTAAAGGCTGAATCATATTCAAACCACCCGCTTTCCAAGCCCTATAGGTAGAGTATGTACCCTCTTCACTGGATTCAACCTACTTCCCCACAAAAAAAGGAAAAAAAAGGCCCATAACTTTCATGTGCATAGCAAAAGGAAGCAGAAATATATGAGAGACATATAAACAGATGGGGGCTATATATGCTCTAAGCAAATAAACCCTCTTTTTCCTAATCATTTTCCAGGAAAGCCATGACATAACTTTCAAGTTAGCCATGTCATATACAGTTTTCCAGTTTTTTTCTTCTGATTCTCTTGTACCAAAGTATAAGCCTAAAAGCTTAACATCCTCCTTCATCACAGAGATAGGAAACTTCTCCACAACCTGTGCAGCACCCAGAACCAAAACTTTGCTTTTTCCTATATTAACCTTAATTCCAGCAGTATCCTAGACTTCTTCCATTTTCCTTAAAATCTATTTGCCAGATTCCAAATCAGCTATAGTAAAAACACAATCATCAGCATAAGCAGTGACTTTCTGCAGAACAACCCCTTCCTTATTTTTAATAGATCTGATGTCTGCTGCATTTTCAATGACCCTTAGTATGGGATCTAACCCAAATACATAAAGCATAGGGCTCATCGGACATCCTTGTCTGACACCATTCTTCAAATATATTGGTATGCCCAAATGCCCATTCACCAAGGGGGTAACCTGCACTTCAGTATACAATGTTCTCAATAAAGTTAAGAATGGCTGTGGAACACCATAGTGCTGTAACACCATCCAAATATGCTCTTGCCATACAGCATCAAAAGCAGTCTCCTGATCAATAGTTAACAAGTAAGCATCTAAGTTCATACATAACCTTGTTCCACCATTTCTCTAATGAAAATCAAATTCTGAACAATATTTCTACCTGGAATTTCATAGGTCTGTACAGAACTAACTAACTATCTGTTGAGCAATTTTGGCTAAACAAACAGTTAGAATTTTAGTTGAAATTTTGTAATCTGTATTCAGGAGACTCAAGGGCCTCCAATTCCTAACCTCTTGAGGATCCCCCTTTTTATATAAAAAAGTCATAATTCCTTCCTTCATACTTGATACCAGCCCATTTTCCTCCCAAATAGCCCCATAAATGACCTGTAACCAAGGAGCCAAGATGTCACAAAAACATTTATAAAAATCATAAGGAATACCATCTACCCCAGGAGTAGTCCGAGGTGTTAGCTTAGTAATAACTTCCCTTATTTCTGTTATTGACATAGGGACTACCAAGCTGTGCTCATCCGTGCTACTCAACTGCGGTATATCCAATTGTTGAACTAATAAATTTGGCTGCCCTACCCTTTCTTTCTGAAATGTAGCCTTGATATGATTTTGAATTAACAACATAAGTCCCCTACTGTCTTCTACTAAAACTCCCATGTCATCATTTAAAGCAGTCATAACCAGTCTTTGAGCCCCATGCAATCCTGAATCATAAGGATTCATCTGCTCTTTTGTTCCCCTAGTCTGGTATTTCTGTTGCTGTGCCACCCTATCCTCTGACTCTTTCAAATACATATACATTTTGTCTTTTATTGATTGTAACTGCAGCTTCACATCATTCCTCTGATCAGCTGCCTGGGTTAACAACTGTGTATATTTCGCTCTAAGTCCCAAATACTTAATATAATTTCCTTTAGCCCTTTCATTAGTAATACCTATATAGAGCTTTTTCAGATCTCTTTTAGTGTCCTCACACCATTCTATAGGGCTATCATATATGAAGAAGATATCAGCTCTCAACATCAAATATTCTCTCATAGAATGCTGTGTAAAAGCCTCATATAAAATAGCAACATTCATCTTCTAATATCCCCTCCCCATGGGAACCTTCTGCACCATTCCTAGTCAGAGCTTAACAGCCATATGATCTGAAGTTTCCAAAGGAACCACCACCACCTCCTGACATGTAACTCGATCTGACACAAACCAAAAATCTATCCTTGTGGACAAATTCCCTTTATAAAAAGTATGTGTTGGAACCTGTTTCATAAGATCATAAACATCACATAAATTATTGAGCTTTAAGATTTTAAGCAAGGCATTTGTATCACTGTATAGCTTTTTTGTAACCTTCCCCCAAACCCTATGTGATAGGCCACAATTAAAATCACCTCCCCATAACACCAGTTTAGAAGTGTGTAGGTAGGGCTCCAATCTCCTAAAGAACAATTATGGTATCTGCCTTCACTTGAGGGGCATAGATGTTTATAATTCTATGTGTTACATTACATAAAACCACCTCCATTATCATGGCTCTCCCAGGCTGAACATCAAAAATTTGTAGTACACGTACAGTCAGACCTGAAAATAAAAAACCTAACCCTGAACAAGATTCCTCTACTAAGGACCAAAATGAGACACCTCATCTCCAATCCCTATGTGCCTCCCGAACCTCTGGTAAAAAATGCAACATCGTATCCTGTAATAGAATGACTTGTTCTCTCCCCTCCCTGAGACTAGCAAAGGTAACCCGTCTCTTTTCTAAAGACTTAATGGTATTCACATTAATTGTGAGAAGAGAAAATATTTGCATTCATAAGAAGGAGAATAAAGATGAGAGAAAAAACATAATAACAAAGCATGAGAAACAATCAATCAAAGTAACTTTTTCTTTTTATGCTTCCTAGGCTTAGGCTTAGGCTTATCAACAGGCCCTACGTCTGTGGTTACTTCAGCCTGTGAAGAAGCAATACAGGACAAGTCCGAATCACGACTTTCATCTTTCCCTCCTTGTTCAAACAACAAAGCATAGGAATTGTGTACTGGGAGGCCAACCAATTCCTTAGACACAACTGGAGACTCTATTAAGGGTTTCCCAGCTTTTGGTCTAGTTACTCTGTGAAAAACCACCTCTTGCTGAACTTCAGGAGGAGGCATGGAATTTTCCTCCACCGCTATCTCCATACTCTGCTCAGAGTCTGTAATCAGGCCCTCTTGTACACAGGACTCAATTATGTTCTGGGAGAGGGTATCACATATATTGGTCTCAGCCATGGTATCTGGATCATGCCTGGGTTCTACTATTTCAGACTCCACCTCTATGTCAGCACACCAAGTCTCAGGAAGTATCTCCTTCTCCAGAGCTATTACCTCTGTGAAGGCCTCCTTTCAAGGCCTAGACACTCTTTGGGGTTTCAGATCTATATTGGGTGCAGACATTAGCAATTCTAGCATACGCATGTTCTCTTTTTGAGCTGTAGCTACATAAGCATCTTGCTCAGCCCGAATAGCCAAATCTCTACTGTTATGGGATGCCCAGGAACAGGTGCAAAAAGTGTGGCCTTGTTTGTCACACAGATTGCACCTCATGGGCTGCTGACACTGAGCCCCAAAATGACCCACCTCACCACAGAGGCCACGCTTCTGCTTATCACAGACATTACTTAAATGGCCAACATCACATTTGAAACAAGCCCTGGGTTGCCCTGGATTGAAAATCACCCCACTATCCCGTCCTAGAAAAAAACAGTTTGGGAAATGTGTAGTCAGTCCTTGTTCCAGTTTCAAAACAACCTGATATTTCCATCCACCAGCCCACAGTTGTTCATCATCTAGTATGGGTTCTGGATATCCCTTGACTGTACAGTGCTGTTGTAACCAATAGGTGATATCAGCAACATTCACCCCTCATTCCGAAACAAAACCGTTATTTTCTTCGTCAGGTGGATGGCCAAAAATGGGAGAATGCTTCAACATTTGATACTGTTTCCAAAACCTCTCAAGGCCTGCAGGGTGTTTAAAACTGATATCAAATACAGAGTCCCCGGGCACATGTATTAGGGCATACACCTCATATGAATAATACTTCATGCTGTCTTTTAGCAAAGCCTGCCCTACAAAATGTCTATCTGGGACATCTGAGATATTGCCCCTATATTTCAAATGTACAGCATTTCTTCTCATAGCCGGCTCTGATAGAAATCTAGAGTCAGCTGGGAAAAGCTGATCTCTAACTTTATCATGCCATACATTACAAGGGGCCTGCAAGTTTTTTTCAGGGCCTATATGTGACCTAGGAGTAGCATCCTGTCTTAAAGGAACTTCTCCAGCCAAATCCTCTACAGGAGCTATCAAAGGAGAGTCCGGCAATCCAGGCACAGAAACATCACCTTCCAATGTTTTAATATCTGCTAATAAAGTATTAGAAATATCATGCTATGTAGTAGAAGCTTGCACCAGGGGAGACCTTTGCCCTGGTGGCAAAATGGATCCATCACTCAATTCAGAGGATTGAGCAGAAATAATAAGGGGTTGTTCAGGGACAGAACCAGAAGCCTGTACACCCTGAAAATTAGCAATCCACCCTGTACCAGTATTATCTTTAATCCACCCAGCAGCTTCCAACACAGACGAGACCCATTCCACAGAACTAGAGGAAGGTCCCGATAAAGGCACATCAGAAGATTTTTGAACAAGAACAGGGGATCTACTAGCAACATCAGGGACCTGGGAACATGTTTTTCGTCTCTTACCAGCTCCCTCCTTACAGACAGACTTTTTTCCACCTCCCAATGAGACCCCAATAGAAAACGTAATCGGGGTAAGGGGACCCTTTCCTCCACCGTCTATTTGTTTAGAAATAGAATCAGTTACATCAGTCTGCTGGACTAGATTCATTTTGTCACTGGCAGTCTGCACTTCCCTCCGTTCACTCCCATCTGATGTGGAAGCCACCATAACTTTAGTTACCTGCTTTATCGGAGAACCAGGGAAGGCAATATTAGAGCAGAAAAAGGCATATTCCCTGCATCTCTTGAATCCTCTGCACACAAATCGGTCTCCATTCTGTTTTGCACTGTATCCGGTTCCTGAGTCACAGACTGCTCCTCCTGCAGCTGCAGTTCCTCCTGTAATTTGTTCCGGGTCTCTACAAATTGCTTTTTAGCCAGCTCCATCCATAATCGAATATCAGCTGCCTTATTTCCCAAGACAGCCTTGTGATTGGACTCCTGAGCCCCGGTTCCTAACTCATCTTTAGAACGTGAGTCAGCATCAGAGCCATCCATATTTTCTGTAGCTAATACAAACATTTCTTCCAAAACAGGTCCTATATCCATGACAGTTTCCAGATAAAGGGAGGCGGAGGAGGAGACCCACTCCTCAGCCACCCACATGTCTTGCCTCTCCAAAATCACCTGCACTCTGCTCACTTTCTCGCAGCAACACAATACCCTCTAGCGGAAAGAGTAGGGGAATTTCCCCAGTGTCCTGGTCAAATTTCCCTCATTCACTAAAAATAATACCACCAACAGCTTAATCTGGTTCAAGGTCAGTTGGCAGTCATCTGTATCCCCCTTCCCCAGGTCATGCCTGAAAATAGGCAGGATTTGTCTAGTGCACTTACCCGGTCAACAAAACTAAATAAATGAAGGATGGCAATTGTCATTCTAGTGTGGCTTGTGGCAACAAAATTCATGGATCTTCTTCAAGGACATCTCCCTCCATTGAACCGCATACTGTATCTGGAACAGGAAGCGCTCAGCTTCAGGACTGCTTAGAAACTTTTCCTAGCTGGGGTCCCCCATCTTAACGTTCATTGGTGACACCCCTATGTAAAAAGGGTGGTCCCACCTCTCCATAGTTCTTTCTACCACTATCAACTGCCTGTTGGATTACATTGAGAAACACAACCATTGTTTTCTAAACTTCTTTACTAACTTGATTTTTTTTGTTTTCGTTTACTTTATTGTATGCTATTAAGGGAGCAGTTATTCAGATTCTGTTGTTGTGGCATTTAAATCTTTAAGGAAGACACTCTGTGTGTATTGGCTATGAAAACCTTCACTGTTTGCCAGAGTTTCAACCAGGTCATGGGAAGATGCTGACAAAATGTTTTGGAAAACTATTTGACCAAAATGCAGAATGCCTCCTGTATGACTCTGGCATCTGTTCCAACTTCTCCATCCAGGTCTGTGGGCACAGCTGTTCAGCAGTCATGATCAACATTCCTTGACACTGCAGCAATTATTCATATCAAAGAAAAATCATCTAACCTGGTGTCATCCAAACGGTGCCCACTCCAAGCATAAAGACAAGGCATCTGGCTCTCCATCTCATTACCTATCCCTGTAACACTCGGGATCTAGGGAGAGCAAGTCAAAGTCCAAGACCACGGCTGGAGCCTTGAACTTTGTAGTTCCCTGACCTTCACTATGACAACAAGGCTAGACTCCAGCTCTGGCTCTTGTAGCATCCATTGCCAGGCATTTTCCTGTCAACTCCAGTCTCACCAACCCCTGCACAGGGCATCACTGATACTCAAGTAGTGTTGGCTGTAATGTCTGAACTTTTTAGATGCCTGCTGCCTACAGTACTTTGCTGACTGTATTCATGGCATGACTGTCGATGTTGCTTGCTCCATCAATGGCATTGATGCCCCCCAGTCTATCTATGGGTGTTCCCATCATTGCTCTTACACACCCACAACCAATGCTGGTTAAGCCTATCGAGCATCCTGTACCTCTTCCTCAACCTGATGATTAACAGGAGGAATATAATCCTGTCCTACAGAATATGGAGAAAAATTTGACAATGATAATGGAGACATGGAGATACCTGGAGGTACTGGATTCAACTAAACTCTTTCCTCTTGCAGTGAGGAAATTGTTATATAGATAGATAGATATACACCTAAATCTCCTCCTGAAGATGTATCTTTTCAAGCCCTTCCAAGGCAGTGCAGGAGACCTTGTGGTTTACTGCTGAGGAAGAAGATTCCTCTAAGTGTAATTAATATGAGTTTTTGGAGATGCCTATAATGTCCTCTGTAGTTTTTCTCCTTTTACCCTGCATTGGAGGATGCCACCATGGTTACAGGGCATAGGCCCAGCACACTTCCTACTGTGTCTGGGAAGCAGATGAGCAATATCCATTCCCTAAAACTTACTATTCTTCCCAACCCAAAACAGATTCAGTCAGGAGTAGGGCTGCTCAAGATAGGTCCAAAGCAGCTCATCACATGAGCTCCTTACCTCCTGACAAGGAATGCAGAAGACTAGGCATAATGAGTAAAAGAACAAGACATCTCAGCATCCCAGGCAATCAGGACAGTAAACTACTAGGCATACATGAATAAATATCAAAATAGCCTTTGGAAAGCTATGTTTTAAGCTGTTGATAACGTTTCTGATGGCTCTGCTAAATCAGAAATGCAGCAGACCCTCTTAAATAGCTTGAATGCTAGAAAGCACTTCCTTAGGCATACTTATTGATGCATCTGATGAATGAGTTCAGCAAATATGAGAGATTCTGCACAGTCAGTCTTCAGTCCCTCATTTCCATTACAACAAAAAGATTGGACGTTCATTCTCAACATAAAGGATGGTTACCTTCTAGGGCTGTGCGGAATGTTGAATTTCTGACACAATCTAGTTCCACATTATTTTTAGAAAATTCCAGCTATTTCAATTATTTGTGGAATTTTGACATTACACATGTGAAATTTTTTTTTGCAGAATAATAATCTGCAGTTCACATAAACCGCAGATTACTTTTCCACAATCTGGAAAATTATTTCACGGTTGACATGATTCACAGAAAATTATTCTACACTTTTCACAGAAATGCTTTTCAAAATTCCGTGGAATTAAAAAAGAAATTCTGCAAAGCATTTCAGAAGCGGAACTGCCATTCCACAACAATTCTGATTATGAAATTTCACATTCTGCACAGCCCTATTGCCATCATATCAAATCTGTCAGTGCCACAGATGATATCTTTGGCTCATGCTGGAGGGCAAGTATTTTCAATTTCATGTCTTGCCTTTTGGCTTATACTCGGTGCCTTGGGCCTTCACCAAATGCTTGACAGCAGTAACTACAGCCCTCTGGAGGAAAGGTCTGTATGTCTTCCCGTATCTGGATGACCAGCTCCTAAAACCTTCTTCCATGGATGCCAACCTTCACCACTCTGCCTCGTACTCACCAACTTTAAGCAACAGGGCATCATGGTGAATAAAACAAAATTAGTTTTGATCCCATGTCAGACCCTGCAGTATATAGAAGTGGTGCTGAAATGATTGATATCTATCAGTACATTTCTGCCTATGATTGTGCAGGTACTTTGCTAGCACACACTCAACATGTAGCAAACAGTTTGTACATGTAAGCCAAATCCATGCTAAGGCTTCTGGGCCCAATGGCTGCTGCTATAGTAACAGTCCATTAGCATGTCTCCTCATATGCATCCCACAACTGCTGCTTCAAATATAATGGGATCAACTCTTAGATGATCTACACCACTGAATTCTGGTCACTACTCCTCTTTGCCATGCCCTCCTTTGGATGATGGATCACTCCAATCTCATGACAGGCACTCCCTTTTTCTTACTGATGCCTGTGCTGACCCTTACCACAGATGTGTCGGGATCTGGTGTGGGTGCTCAACTGGGCCATCTCAGGGCACCAGGTCTTTGGTCTGAAATGGACAGCTCTCTTCATGTTAGTATACGAGATATGAAGGCTTTTCTTCTTAGCCTATAACCCTTGATGGTTCATTTCAGGTAGAGATCACTCCTGATTTGAACAGGAACTATCATTTTAATGCACTACATAAAACAAACAAGGTGGACAGCTCTCCCACATTAGTATTCTAGAGATGAAGGTTGTTCTTCTTAGCCTATAACCCTTGTCCCCTGTTCAGAAAATGGATGAGAATGTGGCATTGGACAGTGGAACATGGGGGGTTCTTAACAGCCATGTTTCTCCCAGGCTTCCAAAATATTTTAGTAGGCCATCTAAGTTGTTCTCAAACCTTGGCCCACAAGTGGGAACTCTCAGGCTCTGTGATATATGACCTCTTTACAAGATGGGGTCTTCCAGAGTTGGACCTTTTCATGTCCTCACATAACACAAAACTGCACATTTTTGCTTGCTGCATCCAAGGCATTGAGTTTGGTTTGGTGAGATACATTGTCTCTCTATTAGAAAAGGAAACTCCTTTATGCCATTCTTCCAAAACTCTGATTCAGAGGGCATTGCTCAAGCTTTGGGCAGGATCGTTCACTCTAATATTAGTGACCCCATTCTGGTTCAGATCAATTTGACCCCCTCTGCTTCAGAAATTGGTGAAAGAACCTCCGATCCTGCTTCATCTTAAAGGCTAGACTCTTGTCACAGGGCCACAGCTCTCTAGTGCAGCCAGATCTCAAATCCTGCACTTTCATGCATGACTGTTGAGAACTTAGAACTCTCCTGCTTTGGTGTTTCTCCTAAAGTGGCTGATGTTCTCTTAGCAACTTACAAGCAATCTTCTAGGCACACATTTTCCCTAAAATGAAAACATTTTTCTATATGGTCTCATCCCCTATCCATGAAACCTTATACCTATCCAGTACACACTGTTCTGTACTACCTTCTATCCTTTGTTAACATTGGCCTCCAGTACTCTTCATTAAAGGTGCATTTAGCAGCCATATCAGCCTTTCATGCCCTCATAAATGGTAAAAAGGTGGCACAACTTATGATGTTCCCCAGATTCCTTAAAGGGTGTTCTGCACATTCATCCATGATCTGTAAACCAGTTCTGCCATGGGACCGCAAGTTCCTTTCGGAGAAACTGACATGTGCTCCATTTGAGCCCACTGCCAAATTGTAAAATGTGTCTCCTTTTTGGAAAACATTAAGCCCAATTTTCAAAGGTCGAAATTTGGTGCAAGGTGTTGTGCCAAAAGGAGTTGACCCAAGTTGCATTCTGCACCAAATGTTGCAGCAATTCTAATTTTGTTTAATGTAAGCTGTGTCGAAATCAGGATGCCTTGTGCTGAAGCTGCCCTGCTCCACTCCTGCACCAGAAGTGCTGATGCGCCAGGCCACACGGGGCTTGTGCCAAGGCAGAGCTGCAGTATCCTCTTATTTTGGATATTGAAAGCCCCACTGTGGCTGCAACTTGGCACTCAGGTTAGACCAGCCATGAGCTGGTCTAACAGCCCTTGTGCTGAGTGTCTAGCATAAGCCATGCTGGGGGTTGGGAGGGTGCATGGCACAAAGCAGCCAGACCAGTGGGGATACCAGTACTGGGCAGAATGGGCAAAGCAGGGTGTGGGGGGAACACTGGTGGCACTGGGGCAGGCATGCCTTGGACTGTGAAAGAGTGCTGTGGACTGACAATAGGCAGTCTACTGGCACAGACTGTATCCAGAATCCCTGATGCTGCCAGCCCTGCCAATTGACCCACAGCATTCATACTCCCTAACATGCTGACTGCCAAACCTTGGGATAGCATCTGCCAACTGGGGTGCCTATCCCACCTGCCATATCTTTTATGCATCTGTGGCTGTGCATTGGGACAGGTGTCACTGCCTTGGGTACATTCCCCACTGACTGCAGCACCTTATCTCATGCCACCATGGTCTGGCACCCCCTGTAAGGGAGTTTGCATGATGCTGGCAGCTGGCAGGGCTGGTGGCATCAGGGGTCTGGGACATGGTCCGTGCCACCATACTACCCATTGTTAGTCCGTGGCTCTGTTACACTGTCCAGAGCATGCTTGCCCCATTGCCACCAGTGTTCCCCCCCACACTCCGCTGTGCCCATGCCTCCCTATACTGGCACTCCCACTGGTCTGGCTGCTGTGTACCATGCAGCCTACCCCCGCAACACTGCGGGTCTGGGCTAGGGTTGTGCCAGGTTGGGGGGCTTGACAGGATCCTCTGTGAAACCCCTCCAGTGTGCCAAAGGTTTGCCATAACATACCGACTGTGGCATCTCTCAGGACTTTGGCAGAGGGACCCCCTTTTTTCTGGAATGGGGCACAGGGTCCCGGACACACTCAGAGTTTGCTACAGGCATGGATCAGCACACCATGAGTCACTCTACTACCCTTTGAAAATCAGTCCCATTATTTCTAGTGGATATTACCTCTGCTCACAGAGTCTATGCATTGCAGGCTTTAGTTGCTGAGACTCATTATTTGTTTTTTCACCAGAACAGGGTTTCATTGACACCCAATACTCAATTCTTGTCTAAGATGGTCTTTGATTTCACATTGAATCTGACCATTCATAATCCAGTTTA
The DNA here is from genome assembly GCA_016271365.2 of Neoceratodus forsteri. NCBI lineage: Eukaryota > Metazoa > Chordata > Ceratodontiformes > Ceratodontidae > Neoceratodus > Neoceratodus forsteri. The sequence continues at coordinate 430,972,963 of CM057450.1, read as the reverse complement.
TTTTCTGTCCCCTTCTAAGGGTGATGCCTTAGTGCATACTTTGGAAGGCTAAAAAATGTTACATTCTCGACTTGGAACCTTTGTAAAGGAGCTTCGCGGTGGCTCAAAGGTTGTAATCCAAATCTGAAATAAATAAATAAATAAACAAAACATTTATATTTGGACCATACTTTGGACTGCAGGAAGTCCCCTTAACATTTTGTTTCTTTCATCCCTGTTAAGGAGGGCTTTCCTGTTCTTAAACACTGCCTGTCCAAATGGCTAGCATCTTGCTTTACTTTCTTTTACTACAAGCAGAGAAAGGAGCTTCCAGGTTCTGTTCATGATCATTCAACATGTGATATGGTTATGTCTGTGGTATGTTTTTGTAATGTTTCAGCAGCTGTTATATGCTTTGTTGCTACCTAGAGTTTTGTTCACACTTTCTCTAAACACTACCATACAGACATGGCCTCTAGAAGATGTGGAGGCCTTAGCGTTGCTGTCTTCCAAGGCCTGATGTCATAGGCTTATAGAGCCCTGACATCATTCTCCTCCTCCCGCTGGGTATCTTTTGTATTGCTTGGGAATTTTTGCAAATATGTGGCTCAATGGAGGTAGATGTCCTCAAAGAAGATTTTGCAGTTACTTACCACAAAAATAGCTCTTCAAGAGAATCTTCTTCACTGAGCAACAGGTCACCCTCCCTCCTTCTCTCTGGATGTCACAGTAGCCAGCAGTTCTGTCTGTTGTCTTATGTGAGGTAGTTTCTCTCACATTCAAGGGCTTCATTTTTCTTCCATTTCATCACCTGTATCATGTGCCTGGTTCTGGTCTCCAGGTTCCTGATGGCTAACTATCCTCTGAGTTTGTCTCTGGTGGTATGCGGTCAAAATCACGCAACTATTATAGCATGTGTCAATATAGCACTGACTTAACAGCGCCAGGATTAAATAGCGCTAGACATATAAAAGAAAGTGTAAAATAGCATGTCAATCGCTGCTACCTGCTGTCCTAATGCCTACATTGCAGCAACAGGTTTAGCATCAATCAACAGTCTAAAAGTGTATATTACTGACAACCATTGACCCCCCCCCCCAGCTACTTACAATGTCTGCCTGTGAGTCTGCTTGTGAGTCTATGCGATTTATCAGAAGTCAGAAAGGCAGAAAGCTGGCTCTTCTACATGGTTTACTGTATCGCTGTGAATGAGCCACTCCATCAAAGTTCTGTTACAAGTGCCTCGAGTATAATAAGGGCCACTGCACCACAAGACTGCATTTAAATGGGGAGATTGTGTTAAAGAGTATCGGAGAACACAATCATTACCCCGATCCTGCAGTGGTTTTGGTGAAGGAAGCTGTGGCTGGGATGAAGGAGCGAGCAGCAACAATTAGCAAAACCACTCATCAGATTGTTGCTGGAGCTGTTGCAGAGCTGTGCCCCATTGTTACTTCCCAGCTCCCTGCTATGTCACCCATAAAGTGAACAGTGTGACGTACTCACAGGGCAGCAGCCTGCCCACCACCAGAACCATCTAATGCTGCATTTCTGGAACTAACTGATGACTTGTGTGTGACAATTAAAAATGAGAAATTTCTTCTCTATGATTCTGGGCCAGTGCCCGACAGAATATTGATTTTCTCCACCTCTCAGGACTTAGAGCACCTCAAAAACAGCAATCATTGGTTTACTGATGGCACCTTCAAATGTTGTCCCACAATATCTCAGTAAATGTACACAATTCATGCCATTCGTAATAACAGTGTTGTGCCCTTGATTTATATCCTAATGGCAAACCGAACAACAGCATCCTATAATAGGGTCTTTAATGAACTTCTCTGTCTGTGCCCTAACTTGAGACCAGAGACTACTATGCTTGACTATGAGCAGGCAACAATTAAAGCTTTCAAAACTGCATTTCCATCTGCACATATTCGAGGCTGTTTTTTTTCACATGTCAAGCATTCTGGTGTAAAATACAAGAATATCAACCAGTCTGTGCTAAGTACATTTCTGACCCAAGTTTTGCCTTGAATATGAGACTACTGCCTGCACTCGCATATGTACCAGTACCTGAAGTTATTTGTACATTTGAGGAGCTTATTTCTACTGAGTTTTTCCAAAGTAATGGTGATTTACTAACACTAATTATTGACTATTTTGAGGATACCTGGCTGGGCCACCCCTTGGCAAGAGGTGGACGCAGGAGACTGATGTTTGACATCAAGATGTGGAACTGCTATGATGCCATGGAGCATGGCATTCCTTGCACTACTAACTCTGTGGAGGCTTGGCACCACAAGTTTAATCATTTTGTGGGAACCCATCACCTTCCATCTGGAAGTTCCTCCAGTGCCTTCGGGAGGAGCAACATTACAGTACCGTGCTGATGGAGCAGCTAATTGCATGCACTGCATCAACAGAACCCAAAATATATATATAAGGATACTGCCAAGTGCATTGCTGCAATAGTAGCTGAATTCAGCATTCATCCAAAAACTGAGTATCTGCATGGAGTCGCATACAAATTTCAGCATCAGGCTTGAATCCATGCATGATCAAGTAAAACATTGCTTACATTACAGACTTAAACATGAGCACTTAAATTGACATGGGGGGGATTTATATGGTAAAGATATGGTTGTTTTCTCACTTTTAAACACAATCTGCTATTAAATGATTACCTTGCATTCAGATTGGATCCTTGATTTTGTGAATCACAGGGCGTCATAACGACTGGAAACAGGGTAGATACAGGGAGCTAAACACTCGTACTTGGATTCCTGAGGGAAGTATTACAGGGAAGGACAGAATGTGCACAACAGCGACAGATGTACCCATCATCTTTCAGAGATAACGACGAACACAGGTTACAAATGCTGGGATAATGGCAAACAGTGAGTAAACATTTAACCAAACGCTATTGTGGAGCACATTGAAATGATGAACCACTATTTAGGCAAGCAAGAATAAGGAAGCACTGAATTGACTTGCGCTACTAGGACATGCTATAGTGACATTATCCCATCTCTGGCAGAGAATATAGGGAGGATGGATTTCCCATGTTACATAGGGGCAGTAGCAATGTATGCAAATGTGGCAATCCCATGCCAGTAAAGTTTCCAAGTTGTCTTCATGCTGATGGCTTACAGTTCCAAAGATGGAGGAGATTCCTTAAATATCTTCTGTTACAGTAGTAGTGCTGTATTAGTCAAGGGATTTTTAAGGATTTTTGAAAATCCCTATTGAAAATTGTGAAAACTTTTGTTAGGAATTTTTTTTTGTTTGTTTGGTAGTGTGTTCACTGCTAGGAGAAGGTGCTTCCATCTGATAGTCTAGTTGAAAATCTACTAGATGATGCTTGAATACTGTAATAGGAACTGGCCTCTTTCTGTAGGTATAACAAAAAGAATTTTAGAGAATTTTTCCCTTACATTTTTTGAAGAATAAATACGGAATCTCACAAAACTGCTTGACAAATTCAGCACTACTAGTGTATGGTAAGTAACTATACTTTTCATTTGAAAACAACAGTGAATGGAAACAGGCATGTATGTGACCACGTGGTGCCGAACATCAATCATAGCAGGCTTGAATGTAACACTGGTACATAGAGATCTGTGTTAAATGGATGACTTTTTCAACAGTTCCGAACTGTAATGTGCAGCAAGAGTATCAGCACTGAGCTGCACAGTCCAATCCCAAGAGAACAGTGCAATAAACTGTATTTTTGGCAAGTGCTGCTTCCAGTGTGATTGCTTCAGTAAACTGCCTTTGCTATTGCATTTCTGATTGTCACCATCATTATAGACAGTTTATATTTTTTCTTGTGCCCCTGTGTTTTCTTCGGCTCATTTGGTGTTCTCACCATAACACTGATCACCAAAGTATGCTTAGATGTGCATGAATAAAGGGACATGGTGCACTGAATTGTTTCTCCAGCTTGCCAGCTCCTCGCTAAGTTTATAAATGAATGCAATAAAATCAGTTATATACTGTACATAGTTATACTGTACATAGTTTACAGTGTATCTCAAAATTAAAAACATTTAGTTTTTTTTAACATTTTAACATACAGTGTTTATTTATAATTAGGATTGTAGCATCATTGTATGTGCTCTGGAGCATCAGCAAAAGAAGAGACTGCAGTTGCCATCCTCTCCCGACACTGTGTTACCAATGGACGGCTTCTATGGTGTTATATTGCAAAGTGTGCTAGTCAGCTCGGCATACTTAGGGAATAATGTCTGAACCAAAATATGGGCTACACAGCAATGAATGCAGGGAGTCTACACAATGCACCATGACATTGGTAAGGCATGGGAGACAGTAGAGTGCAGCATCTGTTGTATTTGCTGTACATTTTACGCATGTGCATCAGAGATCTACTGTAGTGGAAAAAATGGGAAAACACAAATGGCTTGACACAGACCGAAGTGGTAATGAAGTATGGTGACATAAGTGAAGAAGGGTGGTTCAAATACAGTCTAACACTTGAGTACCTACCGTAAGGACATGTCCCTTTTTGTAGTGGACCAATCAAATGGTACTTAGGCTATCTAAACATAAATGTGGTCTCTTTCTCCATGAGAAGGGTACTGGCAGTGTAATTTTTAACCTTGGGGGGTGGGGGACGATCACCGACTGTACTGTGTATTTTTTGCTCAATTCATAATGCACCTGGAGGCACACATGTAGCGGCAGTAGTCCAATGCCAGGATGGTATTACAGATGCTCACGCAGACATTAATGACAGCTGCAGTTTGTATAGTTCCTGAGTGCTTAGAGGTAACACAAAGCTGGTGCAATAATTTGTAGTTTTAAATTGATAACATGCCATAAACAGGGGAACCGGTGACTTCAACACGTTACTCAATCACTGATACCTCTAAAGGGGAAAGTACAAGCAGGGCCCCCACCCCCAAACACACACATACACAAAGAAGAAAGCTATAGCGTAGACCAGTTGGCACTAGGGCAAAGACAGACCCAAACAGTATAAATAATTTACAGATAATAAAAGTTCTATGCTGCAGCATTTCTCTAAGTGTATGTGTGCAGCTGGGGGGTTTGGAGTGGTTGGAGTACAAGGTGCCTGCTTGTAATTTCCACCCTGTGCTCCATCAGAGTGAGTGACTGATAAATCAATTGGCGGGAGGTCACTACTAACTAGTACCAGGTGAGGAATTTGGACAAATTGGGAGCCATTTATCCTGCTCAAGCAATGCCACCAGATTGAGCCGTGCTCTCAGTGTCAAGCCGGAGTGGCCAACAACTCGTTAGCATAGGGAAAGCAACCCGCCCCCCCCAAAAAAAGAAATATAAAAACCCAGGGTACTATCACTAGCATTTGTGTGGGCACATTGATGCTGGGAGTAACAGAACACACACCATACCTCGATTTTGCACAGTAAAATGACAGCAATGATGGGAACCAAACCGTAGCACTAAGTAGCAAAATATAATATTAACAGTCCATGTCGCTAAGTCTGCTCTCACTGCTGTACTGGAATGGATCAGGACTACTGCTGTGACTGCCTGAGCTACTACCCACATCATTCTCACTGCTGTCATAGGGTCATCCCTATGGGGATCTACTATGCAGTGGCTGTCAAATTGTGGCACTATGTCAGTGTCCAAAAGATCACTGTTAGTGCAGGACAACATAATTCTTTTATCATCGGACCCTGAAAATGAACTGTTTGACATTGCTATTGTCATGCTGCAAGCTGCGACCAAGAGCTCTGTTATCAAGACAGAATTGCTGTGACCAAGAGCTAAACTTAGTTGCAGAGCACAGATCTCCCTGTGGTGACATTGCAAAGGTAATGAGTGTCAAAGGTCACCAAATACAGGCTCCAATACACAAAATTACACTTCCTGGTTTGTGAGGGTGAAAACCTGATTTAATTTGCTAAAATAGGCTATGCATCTATCAAAATACATTGCGAATCAGTTCTATATGCAGTCACCTTGCAGTATATCAGTTCATATATCAAAACTTGGTAAATCGCTTTAGCACTTGGTGGCCCAAACCTTTAGGAGCAAACATCCCAGCTCTGCCTATAAGTAAGGGACTCCTAGTGGCAGAGCCAAGCACTGCTGCCACACCCCTGTGATAACCAATTAATTTTACATCATTTGAAGAGCATTTGTTTTGACCAGCAAGGAAAGGCATAATGCCACTATGCATAGACTTAATGAGATCTTCCTGGCAATTCCAGGAGACTGAGGACACTGATCAACCACATTGGGAAAGTCAGTTCTCATTACACAGTATAATTAAAACTGATCTTTAAAGACAAAGTTTAAAGCTATAGGGGCTTGTCAGTATCACTTTAATCAAGTTTTTGCTAAGTATATTTGCATTAGTTATCTAATTTCTACCTCCTGGGGTGGGGTAAAATGTAGGCTCAGCATATTTTTCTTGGCACATATTATTCTGAATACGACCCAATATAATGATGTCACAACTGACCAATGTTTTTAATGACAGCAATGCCAGGTCCTTAAAAAACTGAGTCACTGACAGTTTAGGTCTAAAATGTCACACCATCGAAAGTGAATACTGTATTTCAGGAAATACTAAGAAATCCTTTATTAAAATACAGACACTGAGAAATGTTCATTATTTCATGGCTAAAGATGGATAAAACATCACTGTAGTAAAATCAAAGTAAACTAGGCCCTGTAGTACTTGAAAATTACTTTCAGAAATGGTGGTGGCCCACTATGCAATAAGCGAAGATGATCAACATTCTGCTGAGTGTGAATAATACTGCATCTGTAGTATGCAGTATTGGGATATCTGATTGGCAGTGGCAGCACCAGGCTGGGGCCAGACAGAGCACTAGCCCTGGTAAAATTGAACTGTACTTTGGCTGTGTCCCATATTTTGGCATTTTCCACTACTCTGTTTTCATTGTGGGTGATTGGATGAGCTTTAAGACCTTGCTGCTGATGCCAGGGGCTTAAGGGCAGAGGTAGGGGAGCAAAGTGATTTAATAGTTCCTAGTGTGTGTGGCCCCCTGGCTAGAGCTTGGCTGTTTTCTTCCTTCAGTGCAACCAATGGGACTGGAGCATGGTCGCTAGGGGAGTGAAGAATGGCCCCAATGTGCCTATAGATGAACAGCCAGCCAATGCCCTTCACAGTATCAGTGTTGTGGGTAGGGCATTTCACAGCACATAGCTGAATGCATTGCATGAACATACACTACCTGCCTGTTCTGTTCTGCCATTGATCATCAGCTCTGTCACAGTCTCTCATCCACATAAGTTGAGTGGGCACTTGTTTGCTGATCCCCCCATTCCACTTTCTCATCTCTTGCATCCTGGCTACTCCCATGAGCTAAGGCCACCATCTCCTTCAAGACACAGCCTTTGCCCAGGTTCCCCACTGCATGCAATACATTCAACCTAAACAGCAGAGACTGCAGTGGAAGAAAGGCTACAGCGGCACTGCCTGCTGCCTCCCTCATATCATTAATTGCTGCTGTGCATGGCAGAAAAATATGTTCAGGCCTTTGGAAGTAAATAGAAGGATAAGAACTGGCATGAGATTGTAGGGAATCTATGTAGGGATGGGTATGGGAGCTATGTGATTAGAAGAGCTAGAACAGGGATCTTAGATGACAGCAGACTTCAGGAGGAGGATTATACAAACAGAAACAGAATTTAACAGCAGATAAGAACCACTTGGTCCATCCAGTCTGACCATTTCTCCTTACTTACACTATTACTGCAGACTGTGCTTGATCTACAGCTCTTTATACCTCCACCCTCCTTTCCACAATGATTCCTTTGCGCTTATTCAATGCATTCTTGAACTGCACCACTGTTTTTTCCCCCACCACCTCCTCTAGAAGGCTGTTCCAGGAATCCACCACTTTTTTGTGAAGGAGTACTTCCTCACATCTCTCCTGAACCTACTCCCCCAGCTTCATAGCATGTCCCCTTGTTCTTGAGCACCTTTTGTAATGAAAATTACTACCCTCCTGTACCTTGTTTACACCCTTGAGGTAATTAAATGTCTCTATAATATCACCCCTCTCCCTCTTCTGTTCCAGGGTATACATATTGAGGTTCTTTAGTGTTTCCTCATACGGCTTTTGATGTAGACCTTGGGCAATTTTAGTTGCCCTCCTCTAGACTACCTCCACTCTATGTCTTTCCAGAGATGTGGTCTCCAGAACTGGACACAATAGTCTAGGTGGGGTCTTATCAGTGATCTATACAGTGGCAACACAACCTCCTTCTTTCTACTGGTGATACCCCTCCATATGCACCAAGCATCTCACTTGCCCTCCCTACTGCCTTATTGCACTGCCTGGCCATTCACTCAATCCATTTTGTACTCTGTCCCTGGGTTTCTGTGCCCTAAGTGCATTATTTTGCACTTTTTTGCATTGAAACCATGCTGCCATACTCTTGACCACTCCTCTAGTTTTCCCAGGCCTCTGCTCGTCCTTTCCACCCCTCACCCCAACAGTGTCCACTCTATTGTAGATTTTGGTGTCATCTGCAAAGAGGCAGACCTTCCCTTCCAGCTCCTCTGCAATGTCACTTATAAAGGCCAGGGTTTTAAATAATTGATTAGCAGTTTTTTTTCTTGGGACAATACTAACTGTACAGAAAACATTTATATAGGTTTTCTAGAAGTGTTATGTTTGTTAAACACAGTGAAGCAAGTGCTATGCATTTTCACAATGTTTTAGAACATTTATGAGCAAAATGCTAATCAATTTTTAGAGTTAAATAAAACCCTGCTTATAAAGGCATTAAAGAGGACTGGTTCCAGCACTGATCAATGAGGCACCCTGTTGGTCACCCTCCCTTCCTTGGAGTGAACTCTGTTTACCACCACCCTCTGCTGCCTATCCCCTAATCAATTTCTTATCCAGTTTACTACCTTTGGATCCACTTTTAAACTATCCAGCTTGCTTACTAGTCTCCTATGTGGAACAGTGTTGAATGTCTTATTGAAATCTAGGTAGGCCACATCCACCGGTCCACCCTGATCTAGTTCTTTGGTCACCCAGTCAAAGAAATGTATCAGATTAATTTAGCATGGCCTCCCCCCTGTGAAATGTTATAAAAATTATTACATACTAACTTTCTCACACTTTGTCACTGTGGGACACTAAGTCACTAACTGATCTGACATACAGATCTTGCCCTGCAACTGCCAGAATGTGAAATACTGTACATTATTGCTACTGTGGCTCACAGACTTGGATATGCCTTGGACCTAGTATTCTCACTGGGGCTTGAGATTACTGATCTCAATATTGATCCGGTCATTTGGTTAGATCAATGCACAGTAGGGTTCTTGTTCAGGAATCCCCACTAGTACCTTCCCTGTGAGAAGGTCCATTATTGCCCATTAAAGGGGTTATACCAGGAGGTACAGTTGGCAGTAATGGACCTCTCAGAAGTGAATGTTGCTTGTGGAGCAGGGACGAGTGAGGCAGTGGCAGCTTATAGTAGGGCTGTCACCTCGGCACTTGACTTTGTCGCACCAATCCATATGCAGCATAGGTCCTCTTGCTTGAGACCTCCATGGTTTGATGGGGCTCTCAAGCAGATGACGATCAAGGGTCGGAGATAGGAGTGTTCTTCACAGAGATCTGGATCTGAGGTGGACAGACTGGTTTTGAGAACTCACTAGGGTGAGTATCAAAGGGCAATCTCCCATAAGAAGTCAGCATTTCTGTCCAAGGTGATTGCTTCAGGGAGGAACGGTTTGGCTCAGCTCTTTCAGACTGTGGACAGGCTGCTTCATCCCACTTGTCTGCAGCCAAAAGGAGAAGTTTTAACCACTAAGTGAAAAGAGTTCATTCTGTTCTTTTCTGACAGAATGTCCTCTATCAGATCCTATTTCTCTCCAACTGGGCAATCTTAGCTTCACAGTGGTCAGGTGACCAATTCTAGAAGTACTCCACCTGCCTGGTGTGAGTTTAGGCTAGTCGAAGTGGAAGAAGTATGTCAGAAGATTTAGAAGCTGTGGTCTACATACTGTGAACTGGGCCTGGGCCCAACACATTTTCTAGTGGGATGTGTGGGGGTCTGTTGGCTCAGTGTTCACCAGAATTGTCTGGTGTGCACTTTTGGAGGGACTATTCCCTAGTGCTTTCAAAGAGGCATTGGTGAGGCCCCTTCAGAAGAAACCATCTCTTGACCCTGATATCTTGATGAATTACAGACTGATGTCTAACCTTTGCTTCTTGGATAAGGTTATTGAGAAAGCTGTGGCCCTGCATCTCAAGGACTATCTCATTGCCTTTGACATCCATGAGCCTCTCCAGTCTGGATTCAGGTCTAGACACAGTAATGAAACTGCACTGGTCAGGGTGCATAATGATCTCCTCTGGGCTAGAGATGGAGAGGAATGGTCAATTCTCATTGTCCTTGATCTCTCCTCAGCTTTTGACACTGTGAACCATGAGGTGTTGTTGGATCAGCTAAGGCAGCACTGTGGGCTCACCAGCTCTGTCATCAGCTGATTTGAATAATTTCTCACAGGTAGGATACAGAGGGTGGTGATGGGGAGTTTCTCTTTCCACCCAGAGCTTTGACCATGTGGCATTCCTCAGTGCTCAATCTTCTCCCCTGTTCTGCTCACAGTGTACATGTTGACCCTCAGAGAGATCATTAGATGGTACAGCACGGGATTTCACTGCTATGCAAAAGACAGTCAGCTGTATACAGTAATTCATTTGCTCCTTGGACACATGGCATGGTAGAAGTAGTAAATGCATGTCTGGCTGAGATCCAGGACTGGATGACTCTAGTTGACTGAGGCTCAACCTGAACAAGATGGAGGTGTTAGTGATAGAGCCTGGTCATGGGTAAGATGCAGTTGCTGCAGAGGGGGAGCTGGCTTGATGTTGGGCCCCATCCCACTTGCAGCATCTGTTTAGGTGAAAAATCTGGCCATTATCTTTGATGAAAGACTGACTTTGAGGCTCTGGTGTCATCTGTTGTCCATAGTGGTTTTTACCACATGAAGAATATTGCCTGGATTAAAGCCTTAACCCTGCCTGATGACATGCCCTCACTAGTACATGCTTTTGTAATATCCAGACTCAACTACTGCAATACCCTCTACCTCAGAGTCAAGGAAGAGTCCTGCATTACCTGCAGATGGTGCAGAATGCAGCAGCCAGGTTGCTAATGGTCCTTCCTTGGTCCTGTCATGTGACCCCAGTCCTGCATGACTTGCACTGGCTACCAGTGAAGTAGAGAATAGCCTACAGGGTGGGTTTGTTCACCTATAAGGCCCTATACAGACTGGGTCCTGTCTATCTCAGTGACTTCCTGACTCCCCACGGCCCTCAGCACTCTCTCTACTCCTCCTCGGAGGAGGACCTCCTAGTGATTCCCAGGGCCCGGCTGAACACATCTGGAGATTATTTGTGGTAGCAGGACTGGCCCTGTGGAATTCATTCCCAAAATCTTTGAGGGAGGCACCCTTGTTGGAGGCTTTTAAGCAGGGCCTGAAGACACATTTGTTTAAGGAGGCATTTGAAAGTTAGTGGACCCTCCAAGTCTAGTTCCCTCACCGTTGTGTTATACTGTTTTATTCTTTGTTTTATTATATATTTATTTATGTTATTACTGACTTTATTGTTATTGTCTGTACCCTGACCAGCGTCCTGAACCTCAGGGATAGAGTGCCTTATAAATACATTTTTACTTACTTATTAAATTGTAGAAGTACAACTCAAGCCCAGAACACTGTAAAAAACAGTGCTGTATTTGTTTAAAATACAACTGTGATTTAGCACACCATAAATATAGTAGGTTAGGAATTCCTACTTTTAAGTCTCAGTTTACAGTGTGAGACTGCATGTTCTCTATATGATGGCACCTTTTTCACACAGAACAGAGGAAATCTGACTGATTAAATAAGGGATGTCCCTCCTATTGTGGTAGAATTAATAAGTATGAACTCATGAGTTCCAAGTAATAAAATAAGAGATGTTCCCTGAAAAGTGCTATAGTTAGGAGGTATGGATTAGCATAGTCACATAAACAAACTTAAATATGCAGCACACACAAGAAAATAAAGGCAAACAAAATGCATTACTTGCAGCTAAATGTCTATTAGGACACCTAATACTCTGGCACTTTGAGCCATGATAGCTTTTCATAGGGGCACTGTAACCTAGAAGTTAGACTACCAAGCTGTGCACCTGGAGATCCAGAATACCTGGGTTTGAAACCCACAGCCACCACTTGCATACTGTATGACCTTGAGTAAGTCACTTAATGTTCTGTGCTCCTGGATTGGACCTGGCAATGAGCTTCACAGAAACAAAGAATTTGTGACACAATATGTGCCTTTTTTCCTGGCCAAAAATTATAGACCCCTGATGAAAATCCAGCATGACTTGAAGAGCAGAGGTATTAGGCATCCAAGGGACAATCTAGTTGCAGTTAGTACATGCTCAGTTAGTATTTATTTTCATGTGTATGCTGGATGTTGCCCAGGAGGCAGTATGGTGAAGTGACTAAGAGCACTGAGCTTCCAACCAGGAGGGCTGGGGTCGAATCCCACAGCAACCACTTACATACTGTGTGAGCAGGTGCACTTTACTTCCCTGTGCTTCCAGAATGCACCTGGAAACAAGCCTTTGCTTAATGTGTCTTTCATGAGCAAAAAAAGTAAATAAATATACAGTAAAGCCCACCAGGATGAAGCGCAGTGTCACAGGTTTACTGCATGACAAAAGGGATCAACTCCCACTGAAATTGCATTGTTTGCTACAGTAACTCTACTGCAGAATTCTGCAGTGCTGCACTTCATCCTGGTGGGCTTCACTGTGTGTGTGTGTGTATATATATATATATATATATATATAGTTTTCTTACATGTTTATTCTGAATACAATCACACCAGAGCTGGCTGAGTACATAACTTGTGAGAGATGGAGAAGGATGGAGTGGGAAGAAGCCAACATGGACTGGTGGGTGAGTGCAGCTTCAGATCACAGTGCACTCTGGTTCAGTGCTGGCAGTGGTGATGTGTCAATACCACTGAAAGAATTACACTTACTTTAAGTTGATTCATATAAAAAATGTCAGGTCCATTTTTATGTGCCTCCTGTCAGGATCTCTGGACCCTTGCTGTGCCCCAGGCAGTCCAGATTCCTAGAGTTCCTAATACTGTTGGACTCATTTTCACTGGACAGGTGATGGGGCTCACAGCCTCTTTAAAAGCTAAAATGGCAGAACCACTTATTCTACTCAAATAAGCAAAGATACCATACAACTAAAGCTGCACAAAACATAAAATGTTTGCTGCTCTTAATTTATGTTCAGCTGTCTCTATTTTTCAGGTTTTGTAGTGAACTATAGTGCTTCTGAAAGGTACTTAATTGACAACACTGGACACCTCAGTCCAGAACTGCAGTACTGTGATAGGTGCAGCACATTTCCTTGTACAGTCCTGCCACTGTGCCACAATCCTGTGTTAGAGGGGCCACCTCTAGTGAATGAGTGACTAGATCAGACATCATGTCCATGACTGCCAAGAAATGTGTCATTTCCTATGGCAGTTTTGTGATGAGTACACCATTCTTCTAGATACCATACAGGACAAAGAGCACCACTACTCAGTTCACATGGACTGCTGTCATTAGATGACAGCATTTGATTCTGTTGACCTGGGATGTGTTAGAACCAGTGCTCTAAAGGGGAAGAACTAAAGGGGTATACCCTTGAGGAAAGGAGGGAGGGGGGGACATGATAGAAACTTTTAAGTATCTCAAGGGAATTAACAAAGTACAATAGGGTAGTATCTTTCAGAAAAGGAGATGTGCAAGAACAAGGGGACACAATTTGAAGATTGAGTGGGGACGGCTCAGAGGTAATGTTAGAAAGTATTTTTTCAGAGAGAGGGTTGTGGATGCATGGAACAGCCTTCCTGAGGAGGTTGTGGAGTCAGGAACAGTGGGAGAATTCAAGAATGCATGGGACAGACATAAGGCAATTCTAGTGGGGGTAGGAGGAAGTAAGCTGTTGATTAACTAGAATCTGCAGCTTATCCATCAAGTAGGGAAATGGGCAGATTGGGTGGGCCAAGCGGTCCTTAGCTGCCATCAAATTCCATATTTCTATGTTTCTATGTAACTCCAATAGTTCATTGCCAATCCACTGAGCCTTCCAAAAACACAACTTTTTTCACATAAAAAAGATTTAGTGGAAACTGATGGGGGAGAGATGCAAGAGGTAAGTAAGAAGGTTTAATTTTACAGAAAGGGTGGTGGAGCCATGGAACAATCTGCCAGCTGAAGAGGTTGGTGCCAAACATATTAATGGTTTTAAGCAAAGCTGGGGCAGAGTGAATGGCTTAATGGTTGCTCAGGGTGGTAGTAGTAGGGTGAGGAGCATGGGATAGATAGTGTGGGTTTGAACCTTATATGGACAATAGGTCCTGGGTTTGTTAGGTTTTCTGGGCAGACTGGATAGAGCAATGATCTTTTTCTGCTGTTACTGTCTGTGTTTCTATAAATCAAAGAGAAGACTTGACTGGAATAGCAATAACAAATTTGTCAATTTCTCATTAACCCCCCCTGCAAAATGTCATTTTAGTCCATAGTTTTCGCTTTCCTCCCATCTGTTTATATCAGGGGGTTCTTCCCTGTCAGTGCTGCACAGTGACACTGGCGTCTGCTGCACTACTTTCTTATTTGAAAGAAAATGCCCTCTACACTTGCATTATTGCTATACATGTAGCTGCAGTAAATCTGATACAAAAAATCAAATCTCAACACTTTGCTATTTCACTTAAGTGAAACGTTTCTTTTGCAGTTTGATCCACGGTGGGTTTTAATCCAGGTCATTTTTATTCGTGAGCCAGGACAAACATATTCAGCAAAACATCTTTTAAAATGATGTCCAGGAGGCAAAAAACAACTATTCAATACAAAAAATTAATTCCATAAAATAAACTCAGTCAACATAGCCACAAAAACCACTCCATCTATAGGATAACTCCATATGGCTAGTGAATAAAAAAAGTAGCTTTGTTGGCTTTAGTGTCTGATTTACAGCAGCAGTGCATGATAACGGTGAAAATTCTGACTTGTACTTTTTTATTTTAGTTTTAATTGCCCTGTTATCTATTGCCTTGTATGTTACCCCTCTTTTCCCATTTTGAGTCTACTTTAGCACTGTTCACATTTGTAATAATAAAAGGAGCGATCCTTTTAATAGGGCTCGAACCGGGTCTTCATCGGTATTCTCAGCTGTTTTTGTAGACTTGTCATCCCATAAGGCCAGGGAGCAGTGTCTGCTGCATGCCAGGTCATTACAATCACAAGAAAAGTGATGCTAATTAATGGGTGTTCAAAAGGAACAGAGAATACTGATGAAAACCTGGTAGGAGCCATATTAAAAGGACTGCTCCTTTTATTATTCCAGATGTAAAAAAAAGTGGTAAAGCAGACGTGAAATGTGAAAAATGGTATCATACAAGTCAGGAGATAGGTGGCAACCTAAAAGAAAATGAAAAAAGTACAGGTCCGTATTTTCATTACTATCATGCGCTGCTGCTTTATTATAGAATACGCCTTGGTTCTGTGAAATGTGTTAACTACTGCTTGAAGAATTTTAAAAGCTGCACACTGTTCAATTTGCCACAAAGTAATTAACAGACACCCACATCCCTTTCAGTTTAAACTACATTTCCTGACTGTTTCTGAACAGTCATTTACATAGTTTACAAATCTGTCAAAACATTTACATCAAACAATAAATCACAGCCAATCACAGCCAATGTACTGTAGAACAGTAGTAGAACATATGTTTTCAGAATTTTTAGATGAATCCTCACTTCTTGTGAGACTTACAGTATTGCAGCTGTCTGTCCCAAAACTAACACAGCTGTGACATATAGATACTCCATTTTTTCTGCACTGACCTTGAAGCTGCCGTCCTCTGTAAAGGTCCCTTTCTTTAGTCGGATGAGCTCTGGCATTGTTGTCACACTTCGGCTGTTCATATCTTGAAAAATAAAATAGACATATAATTACACTAATGCAATACAGATTGCTAAGTTGAATATCCATATATATATATACTGTACACATAGAAACATAGGAGCATATGGTGGTGCTCAGTGTCATGTTACTTCTCATCTAGTCAGGATGGAGTACTACCTGGGTGGAGTCCAGAGGGAAGGGCCTGGGAGTGATGATCACTAGTGACATGAAGCACACAATGCAGTGCAAGGAAGCAGCAGCAAAGGCAAGCAAGATGCTGGGATGCATACCTAGGGGGAGCAGTATTAGTAGAGAGGAGGTTATACTACCCTTGTACAGGTCACTTGTGAGGCCACATCTAGAGTATGGAGTTCAGTACTGGTGGCCACACTTAAAAAAGGACATTACCCTGCTGGAGAAGGTCCAGAGGCGGGCTACAAAGATGATAGTAGGTCAGCGGGGTAAGGCATATAAAGAGAGGTTGAGGGCACTGAACTTGTATTCTGTGGATTAAAGAAGAGAGAGAATGGACATGATTGGGACCTTCAAGTACTTGAAAGGGATAAATACAGTGGATATGGAGGGTCACTTTAAACTGAGTGTCAACCATAACATGAGGGTGCACAGTCTTAAGCTGGAGGGAGGGGAGGTTTAGGAGGGAGGTCAGGAAGCAGGTTTTCACAGAGAGGGTGGTGGACACTTGGAATGCACTGCCAGAAGAGGTGGTCTCATTGAAGACAGTAGGCAGCTTCAAGAGAGGCTGGGATAGGCATAGGGGGAAGGTAAGGATCATGGGTAGGGAGGATGGGAGAAGTGGGGGAGGGCAGGGACAGTAGCTCAAGATGTGGACCCTGCAATACAAGCGGACTAGATAGATCAAATGGCCCTCTTCTGCTGGCTTCCTTGTATGTTTGTAGGCTGTGACACTGTTGTTCATGATGTCCTGTCTCAGTGATGACCAGACATAATGATTGGAAACACATAGCAATTAAACAATTTCAATCATGGCTCTGTCCATTCTTGCCAGTTAGTTTGTATCCAGATGTGCTGATTGATATGAGCAGACAAGAAAGAACATGACACTTAGCACCACTGTAGGTTTTGTTGGTAGAAAAAGCCCCCTTGGCCCACTGCATTTGCTCTCTAAGGAGGTCTTTCTCATTGCCAGGCACAAGGAATCTTATTGAATCCTGCTTGTGAATGTTTCAGTAAAGCATACCAGACTGAAGCATTTTTGTTGCCCAGGCTAATCTTTGTAGGTTATACATGGTATCCTCATCGGGTGACATCATACATCATGCCTGATCAATTATGCATTTGCTGTCAAGGAAAACGTATTCACTAATTACACGTTATGAATGGCTTATGGAGAGTATGTTAATGTCACTCTTTGCTATATTTGACATATTCTGACAGTGATAAAATGGCATATCATTCTATTATTTTCCAGCTTCAGTTCCAAGCCTCACAAAGAAAATATGGCATTTTTGATTCTGTAACTGTTTTATTAACATTTTATAGATGGGATTATATAAGTTTTATAATTTAATTACAGTTAGTGCAAGAATATTTTTAGAGCATATCCACAGCAGTGCATCAGTAGTTTATAGCACATCATGCAAATGTGATTACATTAGTTTCCAATGTCTCAGTAATGTTAATGAGGTGATATAGTTGCTCAGATAATCCTTTTAAAATACCTCAATATTTAATAGCTTTATGGTGGTGCCTTGGTGGGGTTCTGGTTCAAACAACTCAATTAATTTTGTACACAGAATTTACCTGGAGATATAGCTGAGTAAAACCATCTTATTCAGTTTTAATCTGTATGATGAAAGTCACCTAAAATGACCCCCAAATGCAGTTTTCCTCTTGTGTGTGTACTATATTTTGTTGGTTTCCATATTTACTGTTTGGAAGTAAGGGCTGAATCCACTTAACTATGAGCTCTTTTCCCAAATAAATTGGGTACTTTTAATGATGTGATTTAAAAAGATAGACTCCCTTGCATTTAATCAACATTTTTAAGTTAAAAGTTTCTAAAAAGAGTTTTACACCACCCATGAAGGCATTCCTTAACTTACCGAGTTTCCTGCCATTGTCTGTTAATTACTCTGAGATCACATGGCACTTTTAAACTCCTGGGAACAGCCCAGAACCATAACAGCTTTAACAATATTCAAACTGCCAGCAAACCAGAAGCTCTCAGTTTTTCAAACAGGATTTTCAGTTTGACAAACATGTTTCGGATAGGGAAAGTTAGGACACATCTGTATGTTTGTGCCTTGGTGAGGCACTGAACTGAATGTTGGATGCATTTTGAACCCATCACAGTTATAAAAGAATGGAGATAAATACATATAATACAGGGATGTGAATTTCTCCTCATAGAAAAGACCATCATTATTTCCCTGTATATTTGTGACTAACCTATCAATTAAAAGTATATGCTTGCACTAATCAAACAATTACAGCTTTATACCTGCACCTATCATACAATTTCAGCTGTATACCTACACTAATCAAACTATTAAAGCTATATACCTGCACTAATTAAAGCTGTATACATACACTAATCAAAAAATTAATAGGACAATACTATAACACAATTAACACACCATTAGAAAGCTAGCCAAACCAATTAACAAGCTGAAGACATTCAAAATCCTGCACTTGGGGCACAGAAACCCAGAAGTGGAGTACAAGATGGGGGGAGTGGTACTGATGACCACCAAACAGGAGAGAGACCTGGGTGTAATCATATCTGATGACCTAAAGGTGACCAAACAGTGTGATAAGGCAGTGGGGGCAGCCAGTGAGATGATAGGATGCATAGGGAGGGGGTATCACCAGCAGGAAGAGGTAGGTAGTGATACCACTGTATAAATCATTGGTGAGACCTCATAGAGTACTATGCCCAGTTCTTCAGACCACGGGCTCAATTTTAGAAGGTTGAGGCAGGGCTTGTGTCAAACCCTGCTTAGACTGCAAAGTGTGCCGCACCTGCGCTAAAGCCTATGGAAATAAGGGCTGTCACAGTTGTCACAATTTACTCACTTTATGGCAGCTTGTGCCAAAGGTTTGGTGCAAGGCCCACAAAATGGCTCCCCCAATAGCACAAATGTAGACCTGGGGGAGCTTGTCTTAGTCCTGCATTCAGCACAAGGGACATGCAGCAAGGAGCTGCAGCTGAATTTTTTGCAAAATCAGACTTGCCTCTTTGCTTGACACAAGTCTCCATTTGCATCAAATTCCCTGCCACAAGTCCCAGTTGTAGTGATCTAAGTCCCTTTTAAAATTGGGCCCCACATCTCCAGAAGGACATAGACAGAGTAGAGGTGACCAAAAGGAGGGCAACTAATATGGTGCAAGGTCTGCACCAAAAGCCCTATGAAGAGAGAGACTAAAGAACCTCAATATGTACACCCTGGAGAAAAGAAGGGGGGTGGGGTATGATAGAGATTTTCAAATACCTCATGGGTATAAATAAGGTACAAGTGGGAAGCACAGTTCAGCAAAAAATATGTTCAAGAACAAGGAACCATACAATAAAGCTGGAGGGGGTAGACTCAAGGGAAATGTGAAGAAGTACTTCTTCACAGAAATAGTGGTAAATGTATGGAACAGCCTCTCAGCGGAGGTGGTGGGGGCAAAAGCTGTAACAGGATTCAAGAATGCATGGGATAGGCATAAGGGAACCTGAGTGGTTAGGAAAGGGAGGGTAAAGCTGGAAATCTAGTAGAGTCTATGATATTACAGTAGGTAGGGTAAATGAGCAGATTATGTGGGCCAGGCAGTCCTTATGTGGTCAAATATTATGTTATCCCCTGCAACCATTCCAGTGCTCCTAAATCATCACAAATGGATATTCTCCATGATCTGATTGGATGATGCACAATCATAAATCTTTTTGGTCTGCCAGCAGCTAAGCCCCTGGCTCAAACCAGACATACCAGTTTACTTGATGCATCTGAGATAGTTGGTCATGATCTAAATTGCTCCCTAACTGAAAGTAATTATTTTTGATCCTTTCACCCTGTGCTATCTGTCTAGTTAGGGCATGTCATAGGTAAAGCACGTTGTATCATATGGTTTTTCCTTTACGCATCCTTTTCAAAACAAAAAGCTCTTTTCCCTTTTTTCTATAAATATCAGCTGCCTGCACCTCACTGCAAGAGCACGGACTAGGTGGAGACTGACCCTCACATAGTGAATGGTTGGCACCTTCTGCTTCAGTTCTGAGCCCTCCAGTTGTGTCCCTAACTTTGGCTGTAAGGAGAAGTACACCCTCACATAGCATTCACTCCTAGTGCATAGACTGCAGGTCATAGTTTTTGGTTCCTCAGCATCATGAAGTCAGCAACATGAGGGAGCTCCCGGGCAGAAGCTATAGCAGGGAGCATGCTACTCTTTACAGCCACAGAGTTCTATTTCCAGCATTCTTAAAACTGTTAGTTCCCCTTTGATCTCTGCACCGCTGGCTATACTGACCTCTCAGGGTCATCCTGACACCCTGTGTGCAGCTCTCTTGCATTCTGGGGACATCACCGCCTCTACAATATCCTTGCCTGGCAGCAAGGTGAAAGACTGCCATTCACCTCCGGTCAGGGGGGCCAAGTGCACTCGTGCCATTTCTTGCTTTTTCCCCTGACTCCCCCACACATTCTGGCGCCATACTGGCTCACAATCTCAGAGCTGTGGGAAGATGAAGGCTTTCATGAGACCAGGCGGCGAGAGCTCCACCCAGCAACATGAAAGACTTCCTAATTTTCCCCTGCTAGGGCTAACACAGGTGCACAAAAGCTGCAATGGCTTCAGGGGCATATCCTTGCATAATTCTGGATAGCGACTTGCGAATTGAGAGAACGCTCACAAGCATGGAACTCACACAAGTTTTTGGCTGGCAGATGACAATACTTGAGGATTCTCGTGAGAGCAGCAGTCATATGTTACAGTGTCAGTGGCTCAGCAGGTAGCATACTCACCTCTGAGGCCAGGAGATCAGAAGGCTGTGGGTTCTATCCCCACACCAGGCACTTGGGTTAATATCCCAATACTGACACTGCAGTGCAGCATGGGGGGGGGAGTGCTGAACTCCTGAGGTGCCGTCTTTCAGATGAGATGTTAAACTGAGGTCCCATCTGCCTGTTCTGGTGGTAGCTCAGGTGGATGTTAAAGATCCATGGCACTTCTCGGAAAGAGTAGGGGAATTTTTTTTAATTTAAACTTGAAAGAAGTCACATACATCACAGTGTTAAGGCACACTTAACAAAAATCAAGACAAAGCTTTGTAAAAGAACCCGAATATCAAATACGTTTGAACTAAAGAACATAAAAAAGGGAAAGAAAAACAAAAGGTGTTAAATCACACTTATCCCATAAATAAATTCTAAACGTAGAAAAATTAAACCATATTTTGCATCTTGCTTGAACTAGTAAGTGTCAAGACTAACATTTCATCACGTACATCAGAAAGAAAAGCAGATGTTCCAAAGTATTCAAGCATTTTTATCCTCAGATAAAATCTAAAGACAACCAGCGTTCCTCCCATGCTCTTTTATCCTGGAGTTTGAATTCAGATAATTTAAGGCTACGTAGGTCATTTCTAATGATATAAAATAAATCCAAGCCAGATGACAACTGCTGTTGAAGGACAAGCTGACACCACCCGAGCCAAATCCAATATAAAAAATGGACTAAAACAATCCGCAGAGTACTACGATGGAAGTTTTGCCAGGCTGAAGGTATTATCCCAGAGAACAATAGATCAGGGTCCAGGGGAACTGGAAATCTGCCCTTCCATTTTGTTTTCACCAAATCCCAAAACTGTACTATAAAAGGACAAAAAAAATATAAATGCTCCATTGTCTCAATTTTCATATCACATTGGTCTCTGGGACAATACCTTTCTTCCAAAGATTTATGCTTCTGATTTCCTTTTACATTAATTTTACCGTGGACACCCAACCATACCATGTCCCACATCTGCTCAGGTACTCTAGAATCAGAAAGATATTCTCTAATTTCAGTTTGCTGAACCCTTAAAAATCTAGAAAAAGGAAACTCCTGAAAACAATCGGATAATACATCTACATACAACAACTTTCTCTGAAATTTCAATACTGTTTGAAAGGAAATTTTCCGTTGTTTGATTTTATCAAAAACCTCTGTCCATAAACTCAGTAACCAGGGATTTCTTCTATTTTTGTGCAGAAAACCCCCCCCTTCCCACTCCTTCATTACTCCTGCCACTTCTGACAAAACCCAAACTCTCTAAATTTGGTTGGTTCCTTTCATCAAAGGAACCAAATTATTATAGAAAAATATAGAAAAAAAGAACAGTATAGGATTTACCATACCTACTCCCCCTTCTTTAATATCTTTATGTAATATAGTTCTCTTAATCAGATTAAGCCAACTCCCCCAAAAACATAAGAAAAAGCAACCCATAAGTTTTGTTTCAAGACATTTCGAACTGGATAGATGGCACTTAAAAACAAAAATACTGGAATAAGAAAAGTTCTAATATTATATACTCTTTTCTTTTTTGAAGCTTTCCAAACATTCCATCGTTTTACTTTATCTAGACCATTCTGTATGGCATTTTCCCACTTAAAACCTCCTGGATCTTTCCCACCCAAAAAAAAATCCCTAAAATCCGACAAGGTTCCTGAGCCACTGAAAGACCAGCAACTGTGGTTGGGGATGTCGGAAAACCTTGCACACTTAAAGACTTAGTTTTATCATGGTTTAGACATGCTCCGTTATCTTACCAATCATTTCTATTAGATGACAAGCAATAATAATTGAACCTTCATCTCGTAACAATAAACATAAATCATCCACATAAGTGACAATTTTCGATTCCTGGGCTACCCCTACCCCCAGACCTACCATCCGTGGAGAGGCCTGTAAAATCCGCAACACTGGATCTATCGTGAACATATATAGGAGCAGACTTAAGGGACAACCTTGCCTGACTCCTTTGTGGATCTGGCACCTTAAATCCATTCTACCATTCTCAAATGGCCGGACAAAAGCCAAATCATAACATAAGTGTAACCATGAAATAAATAATCGTGGGATCCCATAGGCTGTTAAACACTGCCATAAAAAATCATGCGAAGCCCTGTCAAAAGCTTTAGCCTGATCAAGGGTACTACAAATCCCTCTTCTACT
Organism: Neoceratodus forsteri; assembly: GCA_016271365.2. Classification (NCBI taxonomy): domain Eukaryota; kingdom Metazoa; phylum Chordata; order Ceratodontiformes; family Ceratodontidae; genus Neoceratodus; species Neoceratodus forsteri. The sequence goes on along the minus strand of CM057450.1, from coordinate 430,949,816 downwards.
AAAGCTGTTTTCTTTTCCTCCTTCCAGAGTGACAATTCCCTTAACAAAAGTAAAGCATCAGTAATCCTTCTCCCGGAAACTGAGCAAAATTGAGCAGGACTCAAAACATTGTTCGTCACTGATGCTAATCTATTACTTAATAATTTGGCCAGGATTTTAAAATCCATATTGAGCAAAGTAATTGGTCTCCAATTTTTTATATCTGAAGGAAAACTGCTTTTAAACAAAAAAATTAATAATCCTTCATACATAGGTGTTGGGAAAAAATGTTCTGATAAAAAGGAATTATACACAGTTACTAACTCAGAAGGCATCATTTCCCAAAGTACCTTATACAGCTCTCCAGGGAAACCATCTGATCCTGTAGATACATCCTTGTGAAGGCCTTGAATCACTACCTATAGTTCTAACTGTGTGAAAGGAACCACCATAGAAAGAGCCTGCTCTGAAGTTATTTGTGGAAGTTGTGCTGCCTGCAATATTTGCGGACTAAAACTAGGATTCACCCCCTCACTTCCAAAAGTCCTTTTAATATGGTCTACCAGTATTGCCATAATTTCCTTATTATCATTCACTGTCTCTCCCTTTGAGGAAACTAAATCTGTTAACCCCTTCTTTTCTCTCCTTTTCTGGCTATCCAAATAAGGATTAGTCCTTTCCATCTTCCCTTGTGTGCCAAAGGTTTGTTCTCTTTGAAGTGAACGTAACCTGGAATATTGAAAATAAGACATTTCCTCTTTTACTATCCTAATATCTTCACTATGATCTACCCCCATGGTATTCTGTTGGGAAAGAAAAAACTGAAGACGGTTCCGTTGTTGTAAATAATTCCCATATGAGGCCTTAGCACGAGACTTCACCCTCAACTGAAAAAAACTAGTAAGACATGATTTAAAATCCTGCCACCATTTGCTCAGTTCCCATCGTATAAACATACAATAGAACATCTGTCCTGCACAATAGTAGCCAATTCTGTTCTAATATCAGGATCTAATAATAAAGAAGTGTTCAGACTCCAAAACCCTGGACCAAGCCCCCGAGGCGGGGGCCATGCAATTTGCACCCCTACCAAGGAATGATCTGAGGTTTCAATTGGAATATTCATCACTTTAAACACTGGCAAAGAATGTTTTAGAAAAATAAAATCAGTGCGGGGAGAAAGGGCCCCTTTGTAAAAGGTCAGCTGCGGTTTTAAATGCTCCTCTTTATGGGCATCTTTTAAGCCTGCCTGTGACAAAACATTTTTTAAAAAGGTCTTGTCACAGTACCGTTTACTATCAAAATTACACAATTAAAAATTACTATAGAAATCCCCTCTTAAAAAAATCTGTCTACTAGTATGGAGATAGGGTTGGATTTTAATTAGTAATTCAATATGAAAAGCTTTTGTTTGGGGACCATATATGTTAAATAACCGACATTGAATCTGATTTATTTCCACATCTAACATAACTGCCCATCCTGGATCAATATCCACTTTTCGAAAAATTTTTACGTAGGGAGTAGAAAAATAAATACCAATTCCACAACAAAGATGAGGTCCTGTTGACCAATATGATGAACCCCAACTCCATTCCCGTGAAGCATGATGCACCTCAGTATCAGAATGCAATCTGGTATCTTGTAAAAAAAACACTTCAAAATCTAAACTATGCAAAACAGCAAAGGTAGCAGCTAGCTTATAATGAGACTTAATACTGTTAACATTTAAACTTGCCGGCCTCACTTGGGTTGGCTCAGGGAGGAGGCTTTTTAAGCTTTGTACTAGATCTTGTCATATGTTTAGAAATAGGTTTTGTGGTTTGTGGTTCCATAATAACATTTATTTCAGAAGGGGCCATCTCATCTTCTAGAAGCAGAGGTTGATCTTGCTCCATACAATCTCCCCAAGAGGAAAAAGTAGCAAATCTATTGGAAAGAGGATGTGGGGAGAGAGGCTGACCCCTCTCATGTCCGGAAGTGGAAAATGTTCCCACAGTAATCTCTCCCATATCCAACTTATCAAAATCCATTGAATCAGTGTAAAACTCATCCGGTGGTTCCTTTCCCTGTGCCAAACCTAATTCACAAGAAATATCTTGAGATATTGGAGGCAAAACAGAAGATACTTCATATGGGGAAAGCGGGGCCTTCTCAGGGGGAGAAGCCTTAGCACTAGAAGGGATCCGATCAGTAGCTACAGATCCAACTAATACTGGGCTTAACTGTACTGCGGCGCCTGGGAAGAACATGCCTCCTCTGAAACTTTAGTGGGGGGGGTTCTGTCCAGTGTGTCATATGCCTTCTCTGTTCCCCGTCTCCCATCCTCTTCCTCTACCTCTACGGCCTCTGGAAGATGGAGGAGTAAAATGATCTTCTGTATCACAGGTTTGTCTATATGGCTGTTTGACCTGGGATAATAAGAAATCTTGCTTCGAGGGGTCTTCTGAATTATGGGCAGCCCAGGGACAATCAGCAAACCCATGTTCATCATCCCCGCACAGATTACATGGGGGGGGCACAGTAATGAACTGCCGTATGGCCCAGCACCCCACGATGGAGACATTTAACCATCTCACAATCTACATTTAAGTGGGTAAGGGATCTGCTACGATAACAGCTCTTAGGCTGTCCAGTGTAAAACAAAATTCCACAGTCCCTGCCCCCAAAAAAAGAGCTGGGAAGATGGCGAATACTGTGGTCATTTTGTTGCAATTGAACACTAAAGGTCCAACCTCCATTCCAAAAACCATTTTCATCCATAATGAGCTGTGGATGCCCAATCAATGTGCATCTTTTTTCCATCCAGAAAATAATGTTTTTCACATCTACTCCTTCATTTCGAAATAGCAAAGTTACTGTTTTAACTGCGGGTTTGGTAATAGGAATAGCTAAGAATTCCTTCCAGAGTTCAGAATCTTTTACTTCATAATAAATGCGCCAAAACTTATCCAACAAAGACATAGTGCAAAAGGTGATGTCATAACAATGATCCTCTGGTGTATGAATGAATGCATACACATCTCCCGGTGTAAACCCCAAGGAATCTTTAATTAAATGCTTTCCCACCCATAATTGGTCAGGGGAGATCGGAGCCAGTCCCTTATAATGTAGACGGACCACAAACCATAGTTTAGCATCTACAGCAGGTTTATGAAACAAGCCTGCATATGATCTGGGTTTCTGAGGCATCTCAGCTTGCTCAACCCCCCCATCTCTATTAGTAGGCTCTGGATCAATACCCCCATTTACAGTACCTGGCTTGGGGAAAAGACCCTCCATGGTCTGCACCTCTGGTGTCCCCTCCAAAGATTCTTCAGGCTCCAACAAGGGAACCAGCAAAACGGAATCCATTTTTAACTTCAGGGCTAAATCCGTGTTTGCGTCTTGTATTTCGACACATGGAAGAGCCTCGTTCCCAGTCATTAAATCAACCACTGAAGAAGACAATAGTTGAACCCCAGGGGGTCCAGTAACCAATTCTTCAGCTTGTTTCTTGTCAAGCATGATATTTTTTATCTCCTGGGATTCTGATGAACCCGGTAAGGGGACTGCAGGGTCAGAGATCCATCTGCCGGCTTGAAATAACCAGCCTGCTCTATATAAAGCTTCCCCTGGCGTCCAGTCTGCCGCTGTGTCACTTTCGATTGGACTGTCCTCCAGTGGGAAAACCAAATCATTCATTTCAACAGAAACAGAAGCCCATGATTCAGGGCTTAATCTTACCAGCAATCGCTTACGTGTTTCCAGCTGGGGACATGCAATCGAGCGTTTTCTCTTCTTTCTCTCCTCATCCTACTTGGTCCATTGTTCCTGAAAAGCCCATTCTGCTTCCAAAATTAAAGTGAGTAACTGTTGTTTCTTTTCATCTAGTTCCTTTTCTAAATGAGCTTCCTTGTCTGCAATCTCTACCTCCTCAGAGATATGGGGGAGACCTTGATGCATGTCCAAAACAGGACACAAATCTGGGTGTAATACAGCAATATCCAAAGCATTCGAGTTATTCATGCTCTGCTCAGGAGCTGTAGCACCAGCACCTTCCCCTTCCATGATCTGAACCAGACTGAGGTTTGCAGTCCTTTCTACAGCGCTTCAGCGCCCTCTGCAGGAAAGATTAGGGAAATTTCCTGGTACCCTGGCCTAAATTTCCCCCCATTCACTAAAATACCTCTAACAGCTTGATCTGGTTCAAAGTCAGTTAGCATTCATCTGTATCCCCCTTCCTCGGGTCATGCCTGAAAATAGGCAAAATTTGTCTAGTGTTCTTACCCGGTCAACAGAAACTAAATAAATAAAAAAAAAAATATTAGTGGGGTATCATATGGCTGCCATCTTAAAGCCCCGAATGTCTCCCCAGAGCAGAAAGCAATAGAAAAATGGCACCCTGGAGTATGCGAGTGGCTATTTTGTGTGTGTGGCTACCTGGCCTCTTAAAGAGACATACACAATTGTAGAAATTACCTACGTGACACGACTGTTGCAGATTATACTGTTGTGTGGCAGCCAATTTTTCTTTTATTTCAAATTGTTTAACCAGGTGAGACACACTAAGCTGAAAGCTTGTTTACAGGTGCAACCTGGGAGCACAGGGAATTTAAGTGACTTGCTCAGGGTCACACAGTATGCAAGTGGGGGCTGTGGGATTCAAACCCAGTCTCTAGATTTACAGCTCAGAGCCTTAAACCACTGTGCTATACTGCCTCCCCAATTATACCGAACATATTACTGATATAGTTTTCTCTGTCTCCTCTTCCCAGATCGTCCAGCCTACATCACATACCAGACATGCTTTCCTGCATAGAATGTGGCTCCATGCTCCTGGAGACCCATATGGGAGAGACCCTGTTCACAGTCTGCATGTTGTCAGAGGCAGGGGCACAGTAGAACCCCAGGATGGAGGTTGTCTCCCCCAGAAAGAGTTGTCACCACCCACAGCACCCTTGACCTTGAATGCAGAATAGGCCAATTTCCTGTTCCAGTGGCTGGAAAAACTGCAAGACAAGCCACCACAGGAGCAGCTGCAGGAAGTGCCCGCTAAGTGCAGGGGGTTGGATCAGGGCCCACAACCACCTAAGAAGTGACGCAGGCAGGCAGAAGGTGCAGAGGAGTCTTCAGAGGAAGAGGAGTTGGAACAGGACACTGACCATACTACAGGCAGTCTATGTCCACCGGAAGATGCAGTAAACTTGGTTAAGTTGATCTGGGAGGTCCTGCAAGTCCCCAAAGAGCCAGAAGCACTGCATACTTCTTCAGACCCACTCCTGTCTTCGCAGGTGAAGTCCATGGGACAGGTCTTCCCCACCTGCCCCACACTCTACTCCATTCTGGACAAATAATTAGAGGAGTTGAAACCATCCAGGCTACTGGAGAAGTGAGCCATGGAAAGACTGTACCCACTGTCTCAGGCACATAAAGCAGTGTGGCATACAGCTCCAAAGGTGGACATGCCTGTGTTGGCACTGGTCAGGTGCACAGTCATTCTGCTTGAGACCACCGCTACCATCAAACACCCCATGGACAAAAAAGCAGAAGAATCACTGAAGAAAATCCATGAAGTAACAGGGACTGTCTTATCAGCAGGTACGGCTGCTTGCTGTACCAGCAGAGTCTTGCTCCAATGGGTGGAGGCCATCACAGATGAACTCTCTGAGGAGTCACCACTGGCAGGACAGGCCAACTGCACAGTGCAGGCCACCAGGTACTTGTCAGACACCTCCTTGGACATTATGAGGTTCGGCACTAGGGCCACCGTTTTAACTAACCATGCCAGACAAGCCCTCTGGCTTAAACTGTGGCAAGCCAATGCAGAGTCCAAGGCAATGCTGATGAAACTCCCCTGTAAGATGGGACATCTCTTTTGTGAGGCCCTGAACCTGTACCTCAGAGACAGGGCAGGTGATAAGCAGATGGCAGAAGAGAAGGACTTGTACCTTCCTTCAGGCTGCCCTTTTCATCCAAAAATTTAAAGGCGCCAGGAGCCACAATTGGTCAACTTTGAATTACTCCCAGAAGGGTGGAGCAGGAAAGTCCTGCTTCCAGATCAGGTTCACCCAAGCCAAGTTTAGAGGGCATTCCAAAAAAATGTGGGGACTTCCATGGCAACAGGGCTGGAGGAGGCACCACAGGAAAATCCCAGTGAAATGAGGAAGGCCCCAGTGGACAGTCCTCCAGTGGGGGGGCATTGCCTGCAGCTGTTTGCCGATCAATGGGCTGCAATTACAAATGATAAGCGGGTGCAGACATTGGTTTCTCAAGGCTACACCATAGAACTCACACAAAAGACAATTCCACACAGGCTGATGATATCCCTAATACCACGGGACCTACACAAAGTGACAGTCATACAGCAGACCCTCTGTAACCTCCTCAGAAACAGGACCATTGTTCTAGTGCCCCAACAAGAACGGGGCACCTGAGTGTACTCTATATTCTTCATGGTCCCCAAGAAAACAGGGGACATCCATCCAGTTCTCGATCTCAAATTTCTCAACAAGTTTATGGTTTACAAGAAATTCAAAATGGAAAGCGTCCAATCCAGTCTGATGGCAATTCAGCCAGGAGACTTCCTGACATCAATCGACCTAAAGGACGCCTATCTGCACATTCCCATATGGCCCAGTCACCATCGCATCCTCAGGTTCCAAATCAATGGGGTTCATTTTCAGTACACCTGTCTTCCATTCGGCCTGGCCTTGGCCCCACTAATTTTTAAATGTGTGCCGAGTTTGTCTTCGGTGTTTATTGTTATGTGCTGAATTGGTTTACAGCAGGGTGTACTTGCTATTTATTGAGTTCCCAAGAATTTTCACCGTCATGACACAGAACCATTAAAATCCCTCAGAATCAATAATTCATAGGGACACATATGGTGTAACATTTTAAATAAATCCCTAAGTTCCTGGGTCCTGCTCTCAGGGCAATTATAGCTACAACACCATTAAATAGCAATAGCTGCACTATGGCCATTCACAATTAGTAGTACAGGGAGTGACCAGCTAAACCAGAGAAGCATCCAACACCTGAGTCACACAAACAGTATCCCCCACCTGCCAATGACATTATCTTTTCTAAAAAGAAACATTGTTGCAGTAATATTTAGGATAGTTTAAACCAACTCTCACTAATTGCAAGTTTATTCCATCTCAATTTCTTACAAAGTAATCTAGAGATGTTTATATGGACCATTTTTAAGCCTTTCATATATACCAAGGGGGATTTTAATCAAGAGAGCCAAATGAAATGAAATGAGGACAAGGAGTTTTAGAAACATCCTAAGCAAAACTAAAAAGATAAAGTCCCAGTATTATTCCTAATAAGTTTGTCATTGGCATAAATGATACTCTAAATATCCCCTTGAGACAGTGAAAGGAAAATAAAAAATAGACAGGGAATGGCAGTGTTGGAGATTGCAAAAGACTTCCACTTGAGTGTGTTGAATGGCAAAATGGTGGGTAATATTTAGAGAGGCAGCGAAGTTAAACTTCATCGATGAATTTGCCGTGAAGTTGCAAAATTTGATTTTGCAAAGTTCCTATTGCCGTCATTAGCTTTGACTTTGTTGACCTTGCAATGTTTTTTCAGAGAAACGTTGCACATTTTTGCATGAGGTAGAAACTGTATGAGTAAAGCTTGATCACTCTGGGGAAAAAACTGCCCCTTGCCTGGCAAAAAAGTTGCAAAATCAGCACTTCGAACTTTGCAAAGCTGACCAACTTTGCAAAGTTCTGGCAAAACAGTTTTCTCAGCATCACACATCTTTAGTGATATTCTAGAGGAATTGATTTTCCACTAGGGTAATTCGAATAATAAAAATAATCTGAGTAGTAGAATCATTGACTATGTTCTTGTAAAAGTATTTGACTTCCACAAGGTAGTACATTTTAAAGTTGGTAATTCATATACTGTAGATAATGATCACCTTCCTATGATTTTGAAATTTAAAACAGATGGGAATTATAGAAATGAGATATCAACAATAAATGATTAGGCAGAGTAACCTTTGCAACTATTAAATAAAAGGAGAATTATATGGACAAATCATGCAGAAAGTAAAATCGGTGCTTATTTGCATCTCCAAAATTAGCTGCTTAATGATATCGTTAATAGTTATAATTCTGTATACGATTATTAAACTAATGTGGGTCTTGTTTTTGGCTATGCTAATAATATAATAAATAGCCTGCTAACATTAATAAGAAGATACCAAAAACGTAACATCTTTCCAAAGTAGGCAATACCTGGTTTGATGGTGAATGTAGAACTTTAAAAAGGGAACAGACTAAGCTAGTTAGAGTCCACTGGGAAAATTATACAAAAGAAGGAGCATGTGTCAATAAACATATAGTAGTCTAATATCCTAGCCCATAAACAACTGGAGCCTAAAAGTGAGCTCTGGAATGAACTTGATCAAGCAATTACATCAAAGAACTTTTAGAATATTGTGGTCCACCATACTATTAATGTTAAGTTTAACACTGAAACTTATATAACAGCAAGTGTTTAATTTAGGTATTATCAGAATTTTGTCCATGTTTAGATACAGAGGGCCATGCTGTTTTTATGGGTAATTTTATAGCAGGCTATTGTAAGGAAAATGTGCCTGAATTGAAGGAGGTTAAAATAGAAGATATGGGGCTGGATTCTCAAAGATCTTGAAGACCCACAGCTGCAAGAGCAACTTGGTGCAAGTGTGTTGTGGAACCGCAGCTTCTCCTGAAGCTATGGTATTCTCAAAAGTGGAGTCAGTATACAACCTGCTCCACGATTTATGGCAGCTTGTAGGTGGTGTTGTCATGGAAATCCCCATAGCTGTGTAAAAATGTTACAGCTGATGGGACCAGCTATAACATCTTCTTCAGCTGCTGTGGATGAGAACAGCAATCTCCACAGCTGCAGAGATTTTGGTCCACAAATGGAGTTGCAGTGTTGGACTTAGTCCCCAAACCATTTGAGAATCTGGCCCATTATTCATTAATCATAGAACAATTGAAAACGAAGGTCCCGGGGATGTATAATATCCTATCAGAACTTTTCCAAAGTTAGGAGAGATTTTGGACTCCAATCTTTTTTTATTAGTATTTTATTTCCTCATGGGTCTGCCCATTTGTACCCACTCCCAGCCCTGTCATGACCTGCGGACATATCAGTTATCCACTGCTTGCAAAAGACCGCAGCATGATAGGTGATCAGCTACATCAGTTGTGTGAGAGCCTGTGGGTGATGCTGACATAGGGCAGCCCATTGATTTTCTTCTGTTTTCTTTTCTCCTCAGGAGATCTGCATGTAATGATGCAGGCATACATGAGTGCAGGGGCATGCACCTGCTCCAGGACATCATGAACCAACCCCACCCCATTCCTGCTCCCAACTGTGCTGCCATCTGGTCTCTACCAGGCAGCAGCCCCACAGCCCGAGTTTTATCCCCCCTCCCCAAAGAAGGAGAGCTGTCATTGGGATGCTTGTTCCTTCCTCCCTCAGGCGGCCCCCAATGATCCATGCTCATTCCTGAATGTGGATTTCCAGCATCATGAGTGGTCATGCTACTTCCACTCCAACAGGCCATCCCTGGGCTCAAATATTGGCCATGATTTTCAATGTCATAAATTAGTTTTTGTTCTACCAAAAAATTGGAATACTGGAATTATTACACCTATTTTCAAAAATGTAAATAAATATGTATCTACAATGCCGGTTCAACATAAATATGTCAACCTGACATTACAGCGATGGCACTATGTCAACTGCAGTTGTGGTTGGCATTGTGCTGTCAGAAATCAAATGTGTTTTTTTGTAGGGGGCTGTGCCCCATGCACGCCTCATGCAAGGGCCTGTGCCTCCCGTACCCCATGTAATTTATTATAATGAACTCCAAGTTGGAGCTGATTTGGGGAGTGGGTGCAAGACCAAAGGAAGCAGTGTCAAGGTCCTGAGTAGATTTTTGTAGTGATCTGTCAATCTTGCTGGAATTGATGCAATCACCGTAAAGTTGTTGCTGTAGCGTCGGCATACGGATAAATACAACCCTACCAACTACAGACCTATCACTCTTCTTTCTATAACATGGAAGATTTATACCAGGTTTGTCCTAAAAAGACTTCAAGACTGGTACAGCAAAAATTATATTATAAGGGAAGCACAATATGGTGTTAGAGAGACTAGAAACTCAATTGACCAAATCTTCATTCTTAACTATCTAATTAACAAATATGTGCACTGTAAAAAGCACATTCTTTATCTGACATTTATTGACATCAGTGCTGTGTCTGACTCTATAAATAGAGTGTGCTGTGGAAGAAGCAGTCAGATTTAAATAGAGACAGAAGGTTGTTAAGTACTCTAAGTTGTCCACACTCAGATACTAGAGCCAGGCTCAGAGTCAGACTCCAGAGTCAACTATCCCCAGAGATGAAGATCAGTTCAGGTGACCAGAAAGGATTCTTGCTCGCACCTCTTCTTCTTAGTTTATGTATCAGTTAGGTGATAATAAATTTGGAGAGAACTGATATTGATGCCCTAAAGTATGGTGTTCAGAAAATACCAATTTTAAAGTACACAGATGATGCTGACATCCCATCTCATCCTCTAATGGACTATAATGTGCCCTTAATTGTGTTCCCAATAGTCTAGTTAGCCCAGATCTAAAAATGAGTACTGAACAAACAAAAACATTAATTTTGGGGAAAGCAACACTTTCTGTGAGAATCTGGACAGTTGAACAAAAATTGAGAAACTGGACAGTTGAACAAAATAATTACTACAGTGTAGGACAAGATATCTTGGTGTGAATTTCTGTAGTAGACAACGCTGAAATATTCATGTTTACAGCACTGAACAAAAAGGCACTCAGGCTATATACGAGATTAAAAGGTTTAATGAGACATTTGCTTCAAGCTCCTTTGCAGCTCAAAAAAAGAGCCTTTATGCCTTTATGCAAAAGTGTCTTTACAACTTCTTTGTGATGGGAAGTCTGGGGAGTGAAATCTACTAGGGCTTTAAAATCCTCCAAAAATGATACTATGAGATTGCTACTAGGATTACCTGTAAATACACCAGCTGCAATCTTGAGGGCAGAAAATGGCATAACATCTATGAAAAGTCAGACAATTAAAAAAGCTGTCTCTTACTTTTGAAAACTAATGGATGAATTTAGATTGCCATATCTTTGTTGGCTAGACTTTCTTAGTAATATGGCCAGTGCACTGTGGTTTGCTAAAATAGATTCTGAAATGAGGAAGCTTGGCCTCCCCAGTTTTGAAACTATGGTTGATGTGAATTCACCAAAAGTATTCTTGCATAATGCTAAACTCTGGATTAATTATGCTTCCATTTAAGATGATATGAGTAAACTGTATATAATAAATTGGAGCCCAATATATAAAGACATTAAAGATTAACATAGAAATTGTTGGCAGATAAGGACTGCCAGGCCCATCTAGTCTGCCAAAAGCCCTACACTAATTTGTGGCCTTGACCCTACCTGGCCAATGATTTTTCACCCCTCCTTCCCACCTCTAAGGTACCGTTATGCCTGTCCCATGCATGTTTAAAACCCTCCACTGTGCTCACCCCACCACTTTCTGTGGCAGTCTATTCCACGTATATACCACCCTCTGTGTGAAGAAACACTTCCTCACATTGCACACAGTATTCTAAGTGAGGCCTCATTAGCATTTTGTACAATGGCATCACCACCTCCCACCTTCTGCTAGTGATAAGTCTGCCTATGCACCCCAGCATGCCACTGGCCCTCCCTGCAGCCTTTGTACTCTGATTAGACACCTTTAGGTCATCAGAAATGATAATCCCCCAGGTCCTTTTTTCCTTGGTGATAGTCAGCAACTTCCCTCCCCATACTATCGCTCTCCCCAGGGTTCCCTCTTCTAAGGTGCATTATTTTGCACTTCTTGGAATTGAATATTAGTTGCCACACTTCAGACCATTTTTCAAGCTTCTCCAGGTTCCTCCTCATTCTCTCCACCCCGTCCAGAGTGTTCATCCTATTACAGATCTTGGTGTCATGTGCGAACAAGCAAATCTTTCCCTCAAGTCCTACCACAATGTCACTAATGAAGACATTAAACAGGACTGGCCAAAGGACTGATCCCTGAGGTACCCTGTTGGCCACCCCCTCTCCCCTTATTGGATCCCATTTACCATCACCCTCTGCTTCCTGTCCATTAGCCAGTTCCTAACCCACTTTACCACCTTGTGCCCCATACCCAGACAAGTCGGCTTTGCTGAAATCAAGGTAGGCAATGTCTACTGTCCCCACCCCCGATTTATTTACCCTGTCATCCAGTCAAAAAAATCTATCAGATTCATCTGACATGACCTTCCTGCTGTGAATCCATGTTGTTTTGGATCCTGGACACCACTGGATTACAAGTGTGCCACTATTCTTTCTTTAAGCAGTGCCTCCATGATCTTACCCACTACTGAGGTGAGGTTGACCGGCCTATAGTTCTATGCCTCCACCCTACTACCACGGTTGTGTAGAGGGACTACATGTGCCCTCTTCCAGTCCTCTGGAACCACTCCTGTGTTGAGTGACTCTGTGAACAGTGCTATCAGAGGAGCCACTAGCTCTCTTCACAGCTTTCTTAATATCCTCGGGTGTATGCCCTCTGGCCCTATTGCTTTGTCCATCTTCAGTTTTGTGAGCTCCTCCAGGACTCTTTCCACTGTGAATGCACCTGTGTTTACCTCTCCCCCCACTTCATGTCTTTTACCCAGCTGTGGTCCCTGACCCTCCCCTCTTTAGTGAATACTGAACAGAAGTATTTCTGCCTTTTCCATATCTCCCTCCTTACACTCCCCTGTATTCCCTTTGAGCCTTATAGTCCCCCCCCGGTCTTCCTTCTCTTGCTAATGACCTATAGAATGCCTTGTCCCCTTTCTTCATTGTCTGCACTAATCTTTCTTTAGTCTGCACCTTTGCTGTCCTAATAGTGTTCCCTGCTTCCCTTAGATTCCTTAGGTACACCTCCCTGTACACCTCCCTTTGAATCTCCTTATATTTCCTGAAACCTGCCCTTCTGGCACTTGCCTTGTCTGCCACCACTCTCTAGAATCACAGTGGTTTCCTTCTTCTCTTGACCTTATTTACCAGCCTGATGCATTGGCTCGTCACCTTCTCTATGGCTCCCTTTAGTTGTTCCCACTGCTGCTCAACTCCCCCTCCTATCTCGTTTCTTGCTAATGCCTCTTTGATACAACTCCCCATTTTAGCAAAATCCACCCTCCTAAAATATGAGACCTTTGCCTTCATGTGACTAGACTGTGTCTTGGTCCCTATGCTAAACCACACTATGTGATGGTCGCTGGACCCAAGTTGACCTTCCACCTAGAGATCTGTGATTCTGTCCCCATTGGTCAGTGCTAGGTTCAGAATTGTTCCTTCTCTGGTGGGATCAATCACTAGCTGTCTTAGGCCTGCCTCCTGTAGGGAATCCATGTCTCTGCTCCTGGCTGAAGCAGCTGCTGGGATGGCCCAGTCCACGTCTGGGATATTGAAATCACCCAGCAGTAATACCTCACCTTTTGCTGCCATTGCATGAATTTCATCCGCTAGATCCTATCCATCTTCTCCCCCTGTACTGGAGGCCAGTAGATCACCCCTGCTCAGATTTGCTATGCCATTGCCTGGCTCAAGGGTGATACACAGTGCCTCAGCCTCTCCCTGTGTACCCAGTACCTCCATTGCCTTTATACAGTGAAGCCCACCATGATGAAGCATAACACTGCAGAATTCTGTAGTAGAGTTACTGCAGAAAACAATGTAATTTGAATGGGAGTTAATCCCTTTTGTCATGCAGTAAACCTGTGACACTGCACTTCATCCTGTTGGGCTTCACTGTACCTTCCCAAATGTACATGGCCACCCATCCCCGTTTTCTGTCCCCCCTCCCTCCTGAACAGAGCATACCCCAGTACATCAACATCCCAGTCATGATTTACGATGTACCAGGTATCTGTTATTGCTGCAATGTCCAGGTCTGCCTCTACTAACAATGCTTCCAGGTCTGGGATTTTATTTCCTAGGCTGCGGCATTTGTAACCATGGCCTTCCATGTTTTTCTGCCTATCTACTCTTTACTTACACCTTTGCTCCACTGCTTTTTCCCTCCTCCCATTTTACCTTTTTGTGCTGCCTTCCTACCTCTGCCTTTCCCTCTTTGTCTGATTTAGGTAATACTGTTTGCATTTTGCCTTCCTGCTCCTAATTTCTGGCTTCTCTTTCTTGTGGGGGTGGGCTGCTAGAGTCTTCCTGTTCCCGTTGCCCCTCCCATTGGCTAGTTTAAATGTTCGGTAAGGAAGCAATCAAACTGCTCATTTAGGACTGCTTTCCCCTTACTGGACAGATGCAGCCCATCACGCGAGTACAGGGCCACATCTTTTCAGATGGATCTCCAGTCCCCAATGAAGTCATGCCCTTTTTTGCTGCACTAGCCCTTCAACCATGTGTTGAAGTTTCCGATACAGAGATTCTCATCCTTCCCCTGCTGTGGACTGGCAGCACCTCTGAAAATGTCATGGAGCTTGCTACCTTCTCCAGCAGCCCTCTCAACCCTTTGAACTCCTCCTGCATCTACTCCACGCTTGTCCTGTCCTCAGATAGGTCATTTATTCCCAGGTGGACAATGACCTCCATCTCCCCTCTCCTTGCCACTGATTTAGCAATCTTCTGGATCCACTCCCCCTCCCTCTGAGCTGTGCCTCCTGGGAGACACTTAACCTCCCTTTCCTCCCTGCTGTCCTTGCCCAGATCCATTCACCAGACAATCGAATCCCCCATCAGGAGTAACTTTTTCTTCCACCTATGGGGTCCTCTTGCTCCTCCCACTGGATCTCTCTTCTGTAGGACCCTAACATCCTCCCTGATCACAATCTCAGGTTTCCTTGCAGGACTCTCCTGCTCCTCCAAGACAGTGTAGGAGTTGTTATGCTTGACCAGATGGGGGGGTGTCTCTTCCCCCCCGAGCCCCCCGTAGTGCATTCTGCCATTTGCCTAGGCAGCCGTTGTGACAATGGCTGGTGACATGGTTGGCTCTGGGTGGGGATGAAGGTCACCAGTACTCCTGCAAACTCAGCCCGAAGACTGGCCACCTCCACCCTCAGCTCAGAGAGATGCCTGCATATAGGGCAGCAACGCAGTACCCAAAACGTCCTCCTGAAGACTGCTGCTCTGCACACAGTTCACTGCACCACTCCCTCCATCATCTCCTTTTAATCTCTCTGTATTCCCTCCTTTAATACTATCAAAACCCTCCTGCTGCTATTGTTAGCCTCTCAGTTTGATTTCCTTAAAGAGTAACTGACACCATCTGGCCAAAAGTGCTACATTGCAAAATTAGAAGAAGCATACCCCCAACCCCCAGTAAATCTCATACCAAAAACTAGATTTCTACATTACTTCATTTAAAGTTATGAGCTATTTTGTAACTTTGATTTCACTACCTGTTCAAGAAAGCCTGTTTCAGTGAAGAGCTGCTGGTGATGTCATCTTGGAGACTCACAGTCTAGTACTCCCTGTCAGCAAGCTTATAGGACCTGTTTCTCCAAAGTTGTAAAGATCATGTGCAATGGTTTTCAGAAGTAAAACAGGCAGCACCAGTCAGTAAACATTGCTTTACAAACTATGTGTGTTTCAGGTTTTGCAAAAAAGCTGACAATATTTTGTTTGGGTGCCTTTTTGTTGTGGTCCTTTTTTCCCAGGGTTGCTGGGTGTTGGATCATAGCACACTGTTGTGAGGCTTGTAGACTGAATACATTTCTGATGTGGTAAAAGGCTGAGATCTTTCACACTTATCATACAATTGAGGTGATTTCTCGGGAATGGCACTTTAAAACAATTATTCCATCTCCTTGTAAATGGGAATGGGAGAGGTAATGCTGTTTTGAAACCTTTCAAGGAGTTTCTAATTTAGCCAGCACAATTTTGTATCCATCAGGCTGTTTTGACCTACATTCAGGCTCATCTATGTTCTACTCTAAATTATAGTGATCATTTTACCAGAGCTAATACTTTCACCCCTAGTAGGAATTAACACATATAAGGCCCCTATTAAAACATATTGTAAAACAGACACTGACAAACAGCAGTGAAGTTACCAATATTACAATAGTAGCAGCAACACAAATTCCTAACGTGCACAGTAGAGTAGCACTCCAAATGGCTTCAGCAGCTGGGAGGCATGCTGACTCAGCATCCAGCAACCATGGGGAAATGGACCACACCAAAAAGGCATTACACAGTATAATTTTGTCAACTTTGTTACAAAATCTGAAACACATATAATTTTTATAGCAATGTTTACTGACTGGTGATTCCAGTCCTGGGGTGAGGGAGGTAGACCCCATATTAGACATGGAGGAAGCACTGGGTTCAGAACTGGAAACAAATGTAGAGGACTCTGAACAGGCTCCTCTGCCCCAGGTACAAATGCCTCCACCTCTGGAGACCTTTAAATCTGTAACATCTAAGAGGAAAAAGAAAAGGCCACTAACAGAAAGCAAAGTGAGATCAAAAAGGAAAAAATGTGACTTGTCTTTGTAAAACAAGTACAGTGTTCTAGCCCAGGGGAGGGACTGGGGGGACATGGAGGAAGAGGATGGTGACTCTGAGGTCCCCTCACTCCCTTCCTCTCAACAGGACTTCTGTCCAGACCAGGAGGAGCCACAGCCAGAGCCTATGGTTTCTAAATGGAAAAAATGGGTAACTAGGTCTGGTGATAAAGCGGAATAGGATGATGCATTATTTTTCTGTCTCTTTCTTTATAATACTCATGGGATCATTATCAGTGATAACTTTAAATGTTAACAGCATTAAAAGTTACAAAATCACATATCCACTTTCACAGTACTGCATGTCTCTAAGGCACAGATCATATTATTACAACACACCAGACTGAAAACCCAATAAGAAACTTACATATAATCGAATGCTTTCTGTTAACAGGAAAATGGTATATCGGAATATTATGAAACTGAATTTTAGTAGTGATATTACATTTCTGAACTGTCTGGTGTCTGATAATGACTCAGTGTTGAAACATTTAAGAAACCCCAGAATACTTTCTTTTGTATGGGATATCATAAGGCTGAGCAGCCATGGGAAACTAGGGGTACAGAATTCCCATAAACACAAACAACCCAGCAAGAGATGTTGTCTGGGGGAAGGTTGAGGAGCATTGTTGGAAACCCAGGACCACCCAGGACCACCTATGCACAGTGTGGTTCTCACTCAATCTAGGAAAGGAGGTAGCCACCACAAAGACTACGGTCCTGAACTTCAAAAGGGCAGACTTTGGCAGGATGGGTAGCATTCTGGAAGGGCACATAACTAACATCTGCCCACACATGGATGCAAAGCAAAAATGGGCAATTATTAAGCTGGGCCTTGATGAGGCCACTGGCGCATGTGTAAGGAGCCAGAGCAAGAAAACCAGGATCAAGAAGCCAAGCTGGATGAACGGGGAGTTTGAGGAAAGAGTGAGGGAAAAGAGGGCTGCCTTTAAGAGCTATAAAAGATCCAATAGTGAGGAAGACAGGGAGGAATATGTGAAGAAATCCAGGGAGGTGAATAGAATAGTAAGGGCAGCCAAGGGAGAGAGCTGAGGCCAGCACAGGGGATTAAAGAAGGTGAAAAGGATTTCTTCAGGTATTTATGGGAGAAGAGAAAGAGTAAGGATCAGATTGTTAGGATCAAGAATGGCAGTGGATGGGCGGAGAAAGAAGCAGAGCAGGCAGACGTACTCAAGTACTTCTGTTCAGTATTTACCAGGTAATGGGAAGGGCCTGTACCTAATGGGAAGGGTGAGGTGGGTGTAGGGGGGCGGTTACAGATGAGGATATCACAGTGGGTAGTATGATGGAGGGCCTTAAGTCCCTGAGGGTGGATAAGGCACATGGGCCAGATGGAATTTATCCTAGAGTTCTGAGTGAGTTGGCAGAAGTCCTGGTGTGGCTGCTAGCAGACTTATTCAATACCTCCCTGGATGCTGGGTGCATACCCAGGGACTGGAGGATGGTGCATGTGGTGACCCTCCATAAGAGCAGGCCCAGGGATGAACCAGGGAACTACAGACCAGTGAGCCTTACCTCAATTGTAGGAAAGCTAATGGAGACTGTCCTCAAGGAGAGGCTGGTAAAATTTCTGGAGGATAATGGTCTCCAGGATGGCAAGCAGCACAGGTTTGTCTCAGGCAGATCCTGCCAGATGAACCTCGTTGACTTTTTCATAGGGTGACACGAGCACTGGATAAGGGCCACGTGGTGGACATCCTTTACCTGGACTTCAGCAATGCCTTTGACTTGGTGCCTCATGGAAGGCTGACCAGCAAGTTGGGTAATGTGGGAGCAGGGAGGAAACTGGTTAGATGGGTCAAGGACTGGTTACAGGATATGCAACAGAAGGTAGTCATGGGGGGGAGAGCTATCAGAGCCCAGAGCGATAACAAATGGGGTCCCACAGGGCTCAGTGCTGGGACAAGTGCTGTTTAACATTTTTATTGCTGGCATATCAGATGGGATAAAAAGTAAGATCAGCCTCTTTGCAGACAACACTAAGATCTGTGCTGTAGTGCATAGGGGAGAAGGCAGTAAAGTACTCCAGGAGGACTTAGCAAGACTGGAGGGCTGGTCAGACACATGGTAACTAGGATTCAATGGCACAAAGTCATGCACTTGGGAGACAGAAACCACAGAAATTGTTATTGGTTGGGGGGAGTGAAGTTATCCATGTCAATTGAGGAGAAGGATCTGAGTGTACTGGTAATGGGAAATGAACCACTAAGCCCAGTGCAAAAAGGCAGCAGCAAAGACCAATAGAATGCTGGGGTGCATCACAAGGGGAATCACTTCTAGGAGAGGGGAAGTCGTCCTGCTCCTGTACAGGTCCTTGTGAGGCCACACTTGGAGCACTGTGTGCAGTACTGGTGCCTCTACTTGAGAAAGGACATCAAGCTACTGGAAGGGGTACAGCGTAGGGCAACGGAAATGATCCTGGGATTGGGAGATAAACCTTATGAGGAGAGACTGAGGGAGCTCAGTATGTATTCCCTGAAGGATAGAAGGGAGAGAGGGGATATGACTGAGACCTTCAAGTACCTGAAGGACATGAACGGAATAAACGAGAGTATGTTCAAATTGAAAGGTGAGAGGGAAACCAGGGGACACAGTCTGAAATTGGAAGGAGGAAGATTTAGGAGGGAAATTAGGAGGCACTATTTCACAGAAAGGGTGGTTGTAGGGTGGAATGCACTGCTGGAGGAGGTGGTGTCATTGAGGTTTGTGAGCAGCTTCAAGAGTGGGTGGGATAGGATCAAAGGGAGGGTCCAAATTGAGAGTAGACTGGGGGGGGTGAAGGAAGCAGGAGGAAAAACAGAGGGGGCATGGGAGGGGCAGCTGCTGTCTAAAAGGCTGAAGTATTGCACAGTCGAGCAGACTAAATAGACTATAAAGCCTGTATCTGCTGGCAATTTCGTATGCTCATATTGTCATATGTAACTCACTTTTGGAGCCATGTGGCAGTTCAGTGGTGGGAACCCTTGTTTAACAGCTGTACCTATCAAGAATTGATCCTAGGTATTTTTTCCAGGAAGTAGAGAAATTATGGTCCCAGTACCCTGCAGGTTATCTGTGCAATATTAAAGTCTACACATGGCAGGCAGGATGTTTGTGGGTACTACAACAGAAGCATGTTTTTTACCAGGAAATCTTTCAGAATGTGGGATGTGAGATGAACAAGGTTTATGCTCGGAATAACAAAATATATTCCTCCCCTAGAATGAGACAATTGTGGCATAATTGTACAACTGTTTTCCTTCAATATGGTACTATACTGTTATATTGACTGGAAATGCATATGAACTTTGTACCGTTCATTGATACTGTAATGGAACCTTAATTTTTTTGTTTTTGCCTAATTATTTGGGAATTGTGTGATATATTACTTGAATATTGATATTGTTTGTTTATTATTTCAATAAAAATTCTCCTACTCATCTCATACCATGGGATTTTTAATGCCCATCTGAACAGCCACCAGACAACAGGACCTCAGTTTAACATCTTGTCCAAAAGAAAGGCATACCCAACAGTAGAGCACCCCCTTAGTACTGCACCTGGGTGTCAGCTTTTATGGTAGGAGCCCAATCCTTGTGTGTGACTAGAACACATGACCTTCTGGCCAAGCGGCAGATGTGCTACAAACTAAGCCATGTTGTCACCCGCACAACAGAACACACATTACCTTATTGTGTCGACTATGCACGATAAGGTAAAACTTCAACTAATGTGGTACATTGAGAATACTGTGGTAAGGAGAAAGGGCTGTTATGCAGTACCTTAATGTGGAAATCTGTTCTGTGGTAAAGCATCAGATTAGCATGGCTGCCACTGTATGATCAGATTTAATAATGCTGTAAAATGAGGCTAGGCTAGAAAGTCTAGCCACAGTTACATCTGTTTGACAAACTATTTATACTGTAATGCTGAATGTAATACTCAGGAGTAAGGATTGTCTTAGAATTTTTCCATAGGAGAGCCATAAATTGTCCAGTTCAACTGAGTACAGAAAGTCCCTGAGTTTCTTGACCCTTCTTCGCTCTCTCTACTCCTCTCTCTCTCTCTTTCTCCTCCTTTAAAGCCAGGCACCTTTTCTACTGCAGTTCCTTTATTTTCATATTCTGGCTTGGATGCCTCCTCCAACCTTACCTATCTCTTTTTGTCTTCCTCTGTGCCCATGAGCTCCTTCATAACACCAACCCTCACCCCCTCCATCACATGAAATCTGCATGCCAAGCAGCATTCTCCTTCCATTTCCCTAAGTCCTGGTCTTCCATTTCCACTGCTATCCACTCTGATTCTTCCCATTTTCCCTTAAAGCCCTCTTTTGAGACTTTTCTGCTCACTTCTGCACTTGCTCTTGATCACATAATGCCTACCTGGCTTCCTGATCCTCCTAGTATCACTCTTCTTTTTGGCTCAGCTTACCCTAAGTTGTTGCATATTAGTTCTAGTGCTGAATATGCTAATCAATTGATTTCTTTACTATATATTGCCTATTTGCACAGCAACTGCAATTTATGCGTACTCTGTGTTTATATTGCTCTTTGGACAGCAACTGTAAGATTGAAATTTATTTTATTTTATTTCCCCTGTCAAGTTGTACTGTACTCCCCTTCCTCTTCCCAAGGATGCATCTGGAAATTAGCTGTTACCAGCTCAGCATGTCTTTCTTGATGAAATGTTTGACATGTAAGCATTAATCACAGATGAAGGAGGCATCTAATGGGGAGTTAATGCATGGTTGAGACTGTTGTGGCACGAGGCGGGAGGCCGAGTGCGTACAATGGTCCAACCATGCATTAACTCCCCATTAGATGGCACCTTCGGAGGGGATTAATGCGCTTGTAACATGGTGTGTGCATCACTTCACATCTCAGAAATATGTTTCTGCTACTGTTATATACTATACAATGACACGAATAGAGGTATTCAGTTATTTTTGCTGTTACTTTTAGAACTGTGAATGAACCTCAGTTACACATATATATATATATATATATAAATATATATATAGTGTTTTTTCACTTTCTTATACTACTACCATTATCACTTTCCTAATGATTGACCAACATTTTGTGACTTTCTGAGCGGCTGCTCGTTTGGTATACTCTGTGGGATGACCACTACTTTGCTTTTTCAGTGCATCAGCATGTACCTCTGTCTCTCATTTGTATACAGCTGACGTGCTTTGCTAGCACTTCCTGCTGCTCTTTCACTCCTGATATTCGCTTTATTTTTCTGTACTATTTAGACTACTCACAGTTCCAGGGTGTCTCTCCTCTCTCCTCCATTTGTGGATCCTGCTAGATAGTTAACACTCACAGTACCATATACCATGAAATTGCTAACATGCAATCCGTTTCCGGATGTTGCTGATGCTCCTCCATGTTCCGGTCCCTTCCATCGTGTCTCACTCGCTAGTTCTGCTACAAGTGCCTGTCTTCTCTGTGTCCCAGGTGCTATAGTCGCGCTGCTTTCCACTCCCTGCTTTTGTCCCTCTCTGCTTTTTCTCCACATTCACATCACATTCTTCTCTTTCTCTCCCTATCTAAGTTTTTGACTTGCCTCATTCTATCTTTTCTACCAGTCCCTCCCTATTACTTGTCCTACTACTCCTCCTGTGTACGTCCTTGCTAGTTCTCAATTTAGTCACTTCTGTGTTTTCTCTTCTCGTCTTTTATGTACTGCTCTTTTTCCTCCTGCGGCTATTTTCTGCAGTACAGGAGCAACACGGCATTATCGTCTCATAATGCCATGTTGCTCCTGTACCACCTGACGCTGTTGCTCCTATCGCATTTCTTGTTTATCGTTCCTTTTTTGGGCCATGTTACAAAAATAAATAAATAACACTGTAAATGAATGATGTTCGTAAAATGACTGGATTCTCAAAGGAGCATCTAGGGTTTGTGGCTGCATTTAATACAGTTGTTGTGCAACCTTTGGCAGGAAGTGTGACCACATAAAGTGTGGTCTTTTTGACGCATTTACCACAGTTTGTACAGATTAACTGCTGCATGCACCATTTGTTAATGCTAGTTGCTTTAAAGCAAGGAAATTATCACAAATGCATCATGACATTTAAAAATGGAATGTAAATGGTAAGGCACATTTTAGGTGAGGCAGACACAACCATAACTGGAAACTGCATGTGTGGCATTATCGATTCATAGGGCTGGTTCAAGTTCGAGAAGGCCATAAACCCAATGTGAATTTGCCACCATTTACTCTCTAATTTGCTTTGGAAAATTTAGACAGTTGTCTCTATATAAGGTCATTTTAGTAGTCTTTCATCTTCTATAGATAGAACATTTGACCAGAAAAAGAAAATATGAATAATGGCTTGTATTTTTACCAAAATGTTTCCTGTTTAGGATCCAAACAATGCAGTGAGTGTTCCATGTGGAATATCAAGAATGGCTTCCAGGAATTTACTTGTGCTCTTTCCAGTACAGATGAATCATATGCACTTTAGAGTTCAGCTGCATATAACATCAGATTATTTAATCTGGAATTATGAACTGGAGACATGCCATTGGATTATTATTTTTTTTTCCAACTCTTTTTCTGACTCCTCCGGATGGTGGGGATGATGCCTTATCCCCTAGCCACCCTGTATGTGGACCCCCAACACTTGCTCCTGACCCAGTCTCTGCTACAGCTGCTGGGACAGGGAGGACTGTGGCTTATTCCCCACAGAGGGACCCCTGGGGGAGATGGGGGGGACACTGAGATCACCTTGTATCCCCCACCCTGACTTATGCTGGGCTTTGTTCGAGACAGAGACAAGCGGGACTCCATCAGGGGCTTCTTTGTGCCAACTGAAGGGGCTTTTCTTGTACCCCCAGAGATGCAGATGTGGAATGGCATCCAGCGTGTGACTGGCACACTCCCGCACCCGCCTGCTGGATGTCCCCCACTGCCTCCACTAGTTTCTTGGTGTTCCCCGACTGCAGCACCCCCAGTCTTCACTGAGAGTCAAACACCGGGGATCTACACCCCCCAAGGAGAAGAGAGCAGTCTTCTGGAAGCTCGATCCTTCTCCTCCCCCACCAATCCCCATCGACCTGAGTAGGCTCATGAATCTAGGTCACCAGCATGGGGTGAGGTAAGGTAAGGGATCCAGTGCCTCAGCCCTCAGCACCTCCGGGCCAGTCTGCCATTGGATTATTGACTGCATACTTATCATTGAATCAAAGAACACCTTTCATGGCTGGATGTTAAATGTTTCAGATTCTAAGACTTACTTTTTGCCAAACGACCATTATCTGAAAAATGAACTGTCACCCTTACACTACTGACAGAATTACAATACTGTATATAAGAAATCTGAACAGATACATCAGTCCATGGCATAGAAATTATAGGAGCACAATAGTATCTGTATAGTAGAGTTGCTTTGGGGTTTCCTGTATTATACTCTGTTTTCAAATGCTTAAAACTCAGCCATCTTAGAACCTAGGAGTATGAAGTTTTACATGCACCTTTTCGGTCCCAGGATCTACTAATGTGGAAGGTTTTATAGAAATCTGTTTTTTATTATTGAGTTATAGAATACTGAATTCATGTATTATTATCCATTTTTTAAAGCAAACATGAAATTTGTGCTAATTG
The DNA here is from genome assembly GCA_016271365.2 of Neoceratodus forsteri. Taxonomy (NCBI): domain Eukaryota; kingdom Metazoa; phylum Chordata; order Ceratodontiformes; family Ceratodontidae; genus Neoceratodus; species Neoceratodus forsteri. Next base: position 430,925,657 of record CM057450.1, on the reverse strand, counting down.
GCAGCAGTTAGTAATGTTCTGGTTTACAGAAATGAAATTCATATCACCAAATAATCTTTATTTAACTGTATCTGAATAAACTGATGTGAAAGAATTGTGTTTTCCGTTAATTACTTTTTATGGAGAACATGCTGCACAGTTCTTTCAATGGAACTGGTAGTTTGGAGTTTTTACTATGTCACAATTTGTATACAGAGTGCTAATTATGAGCTCTTGACTTGTCAGAACCTTGCTCAGAGTTCTGTACATAATCCATGACATACTGTAGTTAATACTCCAGATCACAGTTTCCAGGAAGAGAACTGTAACAGAATCCTGCCCATTAAAACAAAACAATGCAAAATACAATTCTTCAAATCACTTTTATTTGGATACAGTTACATATGAATAATCTGGGGGAATGAATATTATTTGTAAAAATAAGAACTTTATAAATGACTGTCATTTGAAATTATTTCCTCTTCTCTTTAATCCAAATCTTTTGCCAACAGATTGAGGAAAAAAGCTGCAAAGAGTTAACTTATAAAACTTACACATCAACTGCAGTGTTTGCAAAATGCTGTTAACATAGTGTATTTGGTCACCATAACAACAGCCACTCCATATATATTATAAGTAAAGTGCAGGAACTATCATTTCTCATGTCCTGATGCTATTTTACTGCCTGTCTTATTTGATGGTTTCACAGAAAACCCTTAGACATTTTCAGACCAGCTGGCAGAATCTTGGGTGAATGCTGAAGTCATTTATGCAAAAATGACATCATTTTCTTCAAGGTCCTGGCAGCTCAGTGCATACAGAATACATCAGATTATAACGTTTAAAAATTAGTGTTTGCTTCCAATTGTCTGATGGCAGCCTTTATTAATCAGGTGATTCAAGTAAAACAGCATGATTACATGATAAGTTCACTAAGCTGATTACTAACACTTTGTGCTCAGTATTACCTCCCCCAGCCCCAAAAAGAAAAACAACCTGACAGGCTCTCGGCATGAATCTTTTCATTTCCATTGTTCTCTTCCAGTGCATGAAGCCCCCACAGTTTTATCCTTATTTCGAAGTAGTGTCCCCTAAAAATGAGCGACTAATCTGTAGAAGAAACTATTTATCTATAATGCTGTATTGATACAATTCAATAGACAAAGGTCCTCAGACTATTGAAAGTAAACATGAGTTGTTACCATCTTACAATTTGATACAGAGTAGTGTGTGTGTGTGTGTGTGTGTGTGTGTGTGCACATGCATGTGTGTGTGCGTGCATATTGAGCTTCCAAGATCTTGAGGAAAATGTCATTGTTGCCTGAATAGCATCAACACTCACTCAAGAGTCTGCTAAATGGTTTAAAATTAGTTGAGAGATTTTCTATGAAGCCATCAATTAGGGGAGCATTTAAATACTATCTGCACATGACAAATGGAACTTTCTTAATTTTGCATGTAATAAATAAGGCTTGGCTGTCTTTATGTTAGATTAAAAAAGTAAAGTTTATAACATGTTGATAATATATCTGCAGTTGATACTTAAAGGTTTGTTAACTGTTATGAAGAAAATGGTCCTTTTTGTGGTTAGGTGGAAAATTTTAATTTGTTTTGAAATCATTAATGATTAATAGTGTGCATATGCTCAGTCTGCTGGAAAAAAATCATTAAAACCCTACAAAGAATTAAGTTATAAAACTTACAAGACTGCTAGGTGTTGTGGAACAAATATGTTATTTAGTGGTCTGGTAAAAAAAATGTAATTTATTTTGAAGTTACTAATGATTTTGTGTTCACACATGCCTAGCTCACCAAAAGAAACAGCTAAATACTGTCATTTATTGAACAGATGCTGCCTTCAAATAGAAGCTACTGTCAAATGCAAGAATCAGGCCATAATGAATACTTTTAACTAAAGTTGCTATAAAACACAAACTGCAGCTTCTAGTCAGGGCTGAAGTAATAAGTGATACAGTGCTGTAGGGGGACTCTCCATAATTTTTATCTCTGTAAATATGATAATTATTGTATTGTTTAAAACATATTATCTCAGTCGATGTTTTTTATGCTTAGTTTGATATGAACTACTGTAGATCCACAGCACTAATCTTGATCAAGTACACAATGTGTAATATTTTATTGTTAGCACTTGAAAATTTGATTTTGCAATATAAGCAGCACCCCAAATACAAGTTGCCCTTGAATAAAAGCCACAGGTAAAAAATACAACATTTTAACAGAAGTCATATGAGGTAGTAATTACAGATCTTTAAAATCAAAACATTCACACAAGAATCTCTCACTATTTTATTTCTGAAAATCCTCCTGCTGCATAAATATATTGGACATCTACAGATCATTCACAAAATATTAGTGCTGCACTACAGTTTTCAAAACCCACATACTGCACAATGTTTCTTAAAATGACACTGTCAGGTTCAGTCTATATGCATTCATCCTGTGCTGCCATTACAAGTAGTCTCTCACATTTAATAAAATAATAACTTATTGCTTACTTTGTCTCCTGTGTTTTTTTTTAATTTCTTCCTTTTTTCAGCTTTTCTGATCACTGTAACTTTGGTGCTCATCTCGAATCTGATCCACATTGTTTCAGGACCTCCCACCATGCTTACTGTTTCCTCTCCCCCACTGAGCGAGCACCCACATGAGCATTTATTGGCTCACTGACTGATCCAATTCATCATTTTATTCCCCTTCAGCTTGAAGACACCTCTCCTGGAGTTCCTATTGTTGTTTCTGATCATCCTCCTGGGTGACTTGGTAAGTTCACCGACTTTGCGAATGTTACAGGTAGCAAAGCAAGCAACTGATATTGTTTCATTGGACAAGATAAATTAATAACATTTTAGCACCTTTTTTTTTACCAATTATTTTACCAGGTGAGATACACTAAGCTGAAAGCTTGTTTGCAGGTGCAACCTGGGAGCACAAGGAAGTTAAGTGACTTGCTCAGGGTCACACAGTATGCACTTAGGGGGCTGTGGGATTCAAACCTAGGTCTCCAGATTTGCAGCTCAGAGCCTTAACCCACTGCGCCATACTGCCTCTGCACCTATTGCCATTGTTAGGAATGAATGCATCTACACAATGCTTACGGTGTATTGAGCGCAGTGTGAAAAAGAATTACTCCCCACTTTGTTTTTATGTTGTTACCATGTCACTGAAGTGTTGGACTCCTGCAACATAACGATCCAGGCAATAATGAACAATCCTTGGACAGCAGCAGTCGGGTGTCACACCATGTATGATTATGTGTTTTCCACTTTTTGCATAGCAATACAGCTCTTGAGTGTGTACAGGTCTTGCTGGCCGATATGCTGCTCACTGGCAAATGGCATGGAGCAAAAACCATTGATCCCCATTTTGTTTACCCTGTTCTCCTCTTTATATATTACTTTTCCCCATCCAGTCTAGTGCAGTACTCCCAGATAGCTATACAGGCTGTGACGATAAATTCATGTGATAGCCCCATTCAGGTGTACTGTACCTACTGATCATACATGTAGCAAAACTGTTCCCCAAATCTATATGCTGCATGATGGTTTTCACAGAACATTTACAGCAAAATCCTTCACAGAGCTCTTGTGTATCTACCCACTGTGTGATAGTTTTCAAAATCTACATGCTGCACAATAGTTTTCAGAATCTACATGATGTGTGAAGGTTTCTGGTTAGTGTTTAAGCTCCACTCAAGCAAACATTTTAAGGTAAGTTAACTTATGAAATATTTAAATATTAAGGACAATACTTTAGAGTTTGTGAGAGAGGGGTGGAACAAAGCACACAATGACACCATAATATGAAGGGTATCATGATGCTAACAGGCACAGCACTGTGCTAACTGGACTTAGCATGTCTGAATGGGGTGGGGACCCTATCCAAACAGTCAATTGGCACCACACAGAGTAGATAGAACTCATGCACAACATACATTACAGTTCACATGCAAATGAGGGCATTCTCTTGAATAAGATACAATTGTTTATTCAACAGGTTTTTGTAATCACCAAGAGGTTGCCAAGGCAGTGCAACTATAATTAATGTTTAAGAAAACCTGTGTTTATTAACAACTACAGTGATGCACGAACTCCCTCAGGGGGCCCCAGCAGCACTGGTGCTGATAACATCCACTTCAGCCCACTTCATCCCCTTGGTACAAGACATTATTGTAGGTCTTTATCCTGGTAGTCCAGTGGTCTGTCACCTATTATTACTTTTAGTATGTGCAATTATTTTACTGTACAATATTGAAGATCCCAACCTTAGTAATCTAGCATACACACCTCCCATATCCAATCCCTGTCAGTATTGTAGAACTGTATGGAAGCCCTTGTGTAGTAGTCTAGTGAACCTTCATTTGTGATCTGAACCCTGGCATCATTATATTTATTTATTTATTTATTTGCTTTTGTTAACCAGGTAAGTCACACTAGACAGCCAAGTGCCTATTTTCAGGTGAGACCCGGGAGGGTTACAAACTGGGTTACAGAGAGTTTACATATAATCATGAGCGAGGTTTACATCTAGATGCAGGACGAGCATAAACAGGGTAAGGAAAGTTGAGTGAACAAACAGTCAAGTCAAAAACCTAGGTTTACATCAAGATACATAACAGCTTAACAGGGCTATCGTAGGAAGCTAACAGCAAATGGAGACAATATAGTACAGGATACGTACAGTGCTAACAACAGAAGATACGGTTACCCGAAGGGTAAGTACACCAGGGGATACAATATAAAATATGCCCCAGAGTAGTTTGGTGCATACAGGTGAGAATACCCTTATGCCATTAGAAAATCATAAACAGAATACAAGTGCCAGCTGGTACCGGGGGGGGGGACCATGACCACCTGGGGGGTAGAACTGGCTCTGGTGAGACATGTGACAGTTACAGGGCCAGGTACCAGGGGTTAAATAACAATAAAAGTAGTCCCTATGAAGGCAGGGCCTGTCTCATCATGTCAGAGCATGAGTATTGCGGGATGCATGAACAAGTGGAGGGACCCTTCAGGTAATTCCATAGGGAGGATTTAAAGCCCAGATGGGAGGAGGAGGACCGAGTACAGGCAGGGAGCAAATTCCAAATTTTTGGGGCATAGGCGGCGAAAGCCTGGTCACCCGCCTGGGTATGGGTTGTAGGAACCAGGCGGTCAGGTGTAGCTCTCGACCGGAGGAGCTAGGAGGAGGTATCGGGGGGGGAGCAAGGGATGCAGGAGTACTGGATCTGACAATGTTGTCAATGAAGTTCCCAACTACAAAGGTGCGGTGTTTCTCAGGGGGTAGCCACTCTAAACGTGAGTAGAGATCGCAGCGGTGAGTTGGGGGGGCTGCAAGCGCCGTGACAGATATTATTAGCTGTGTCCCACTTTGAGAGGCTAGATTTGGGCATGGGGGTAACTGACTAGCCCATAGCAGAGAGACGGGAGAAGGACCCCCCCCCCGGCTAGGGCAACTCGAGCAGCTGGGGTTAAGCAGCTTTTGGCTCTATAGGGGAGGCCCAGCTTGCCATTCGTAGCCTTACAGACATTTCAGATGTGCAGAGTGAGATCCAGTTGTGGGTCAAGAGTAACACCCAGGTATTTGACAGCAGCCACCATCTGCAGGTGGGAGCCATCAACCCCGAGGATTCAGAGCCGAGCAGGGCAAGATTTTAATTTGCACTGGGACCCAAAAAGCATTGCTTGTTTTTTTTTGAGGTTGGTAGTAAGCCTATGTTCCACCAACCAGGATTGGATCCGCTCGAAGTCAGAGTTAAGTTGTAAGTTAATGGTGGAGATGTCTTGAGCTCTTGTCAGAACAACCAGGTCGTCCACATATAGAGTGGTGTGCCCATGGGAAGTGATGGACGGTAACTCATTGATAAAGAGGGAGAAGAGGGTAGGGCCGAGGACCGACACTGAGGAACCCCGCACGGGACATCCGTGAGGTGGGAGGGGGTACAGTTAAAGTTGGTATACTGCTTCCGACCAGAGAGGTAGTTGAGGAACCAGTTGTGAGCAGGGGGGGAGAGACCAAATGAGAGAAGGATGGCGCTAAGGAGAGCGTGGTCAACCCTGTCAAAGGCTTTGGAGAGGTCCACAAAGATGGCACAGGTGAGGCTGCCCTCATCAGTGGCAGTTCTAATCATCAAGAAGACAACAGCAAGGGCAGTAGCTGTGCTGTGTCCTTTTCTGAACCTATGTTGAGCTGGGGAGAGGAGGTTGTGTTCATGTATGTACTCGGAGAGCTGAGTGGCCACGACCTTCTCCAGGATCTAGTATTGTGGAAATGCAATGAAGCTGAGCCCTAGCAGTCTAGTATTACCCCTGCCAGATAACTGACACAGTCCCTCTCCCCAATGCACCCACTGATCACCCACTACCCCATCCAGCAGGCCCTTGACACAGCCATCCATTCACAGATGAGCCACCATCAGGTCCTCAGACAGTGACTGGAACAGACCCTCTGCTCACCACCTCATCCACCTGCTGCCTCACTGTTTCTACAGTATGCACATGCTTAGTCTGTGTCAGTCAGACAGCAGCAAGCCAAGGTGCTGAGAAGAGTATCTGTGTCAGTCAATGTCTGAGGACTTGATGGCAGCTCACCTATGGATAAATGGTGAGTTGGAACAGATGGGGTGGGTTGTTAGCATGTGTGGGGGTGTTCAGTGGGTGGGCTGGGAAGGAGAGGTTTGACACAGCTCAGAGAGGAGGGTAACATTAAACTGCCAGGGATGGTCTTTAGTACATTTCTGCAGTCCTGGATTGAGTGAGTAAGGTGGGTCATTAAAGGAATAATGTATGACAAAGTGTGTGTGTGTCATGCTGGGATGACATCACGCCTTGGATGGTTGGGCACGAGGCTGCAGGCCAAGTGTGTCCAACACTCGAGAAGGGACATTATCCCACCACGACACAAAACATGGAGTGCATTATTCCTAATATACAATGGCTCGTTTGTATGAAAAAGAAAGAAAAGATTTAAAAAATACATTTGAAAATAGATTTTCATTCGTTTTTTAATGTGTAGGTATACGTAGGAAAAAAATAGTGCAGATTTACTGTTTTGTCCTGTAGATGGGGCTGCTACTTCAAAATGCCTTCCCCACTCTCTCTGCTTATGTGTTAGTGTGTAGTTTCTTTCCCCCCACCTCGACTGCCTGTTTTCATTCGCCCCAACCGTGGAAGCAAATTTTGTGTGTTGGGTCTATTCAAGTGCTATGCTAAGTCTGTGTGAGGAAGGGAAAATGGAGCTAAGGATCGATAAGCGGAGCACAGTCCATTTACTGTCACAGCGCGCTCTTGAAACTGTTAGCAGGTGTTTGCACCAGAAAAAAAATGATTTACTGGTATCTGCACAGAAGGCAGTAGTGGGGTTACTGAAGCCGGGGAAAGGAAAGCAGAGCTGAGGATCAGTAAGTGAAGCATGGTGTTTAAGCAGCACATGCACTCACGGTCCATTTAGAGTCACAACTTCCTCATGGTAGTATATGTAATAGATAATGTAGGCTGCCACTTTACAGCCTGGCTTTACTTATATGTAGTTTTTTGGGGGGGTATTTTCTTTTCTTTTTTTAGTCAGTCATCAAAATGTGGCCATTGTTGAGAGGAGCTGCGAAGTGTGAGGAGTGAGCTCGTCATGTTTGAACTCCGCTTGCACTCTCACAATCGTGCTGGAGGAACTCAAAGTGCTGGATTCATGGCTTGGGTTAGTTTTCCATCAACATTTTTTTTTTAATTGCAATTCAGTAGGGAACTTGCTGGGGCTATGTGTACTGTGTAGTGAGGGAACATGTGAATGCTCCGACTGTCTGAATGCCTGCCCATGGGATGACTGCTGGCACTGTGAGTAGATAGAGCAGTGTGGCTACTGGGCAGTGGACACTGATTTGTTTTACATGCTGGCTTCTGTGATGTGGTCATGTATGTGCTGGGACTACATCTGTGATGTTATGCTGGGATAACATTATGGGTCCAGTCCCAGACTGACAAATCAGAGGTCAACATTCTTTCTTGCCTTTGTGTAATAGAGCTTTTTCAGGCATGTAAGTGAAAAGGGGAAGACAAGGGTGGGATTGTAAGGTTAAAAAGGGAAGGGGAAACTGTGCGAAGGGGAACGAGGAAAAGGCAGACATCCTGAACAAATACTTTTGTTTAGTGTTCACAGAGGAAGGAGAAAGGGAGAGGCCAAAAAGTAACAGAAACTTTGGAGGTAGGGAGGTGGACATTACTGCTTTTTTAGAGGAGAGATTCTAAAGGGACATGCTAATCTGAAGGTGGACAATGCAGTGGCGCCAAATAGGATGCCATGAAGGGTACTGAAGGAGCTCAGGGAAATACTGGCTGTACCTCTGATAGTTCTGTTGAACAGCTCACTGGAAACAGATGAGGTTCCAGAGGAGTGGAGAAGGGTGGATGTAGTCCACTGCACAAAAGTGGTAGCAGGGAGGAGGCTGGCAATTATAGGCCAGTCAGCCTGACATTGGTTGTGGGAAAGTTAATGGAATCACTGCTGAAGGAAAGGAATGTGGAATATCTTGAATCCAGTGGGCTACAATACATGAGGTAGCATGGGTTCACAGAGGGAAGATCATGTCAAATGAATCTGATAGATTTCTTTGACTGGGTGACCAAGGAACTAGATCAGGGGGGAGTGGTGGCCATAGCCTACCTAGATTTCAGTAAGGCTTTCAACACCGTTCAACATAGGAGACTTGTAAGCAAGCTGGATAACTTAAGAGTGGGTCCAAAGCTCTTAAACTGGATAAGAAAACATATTACTATGAGAATTGGGTAAGAAATTTGTCAGAGGATAGGTGACAGGGGCTGGTGGCTCATGGTTCACTCCAAGGAAGAGAGGGTGGCAAGTGGAGTGCCTCAAGGATCAGTTCTGGGACCAGTCCACTTTAATGTCTTTATAAGTGACATTGTAGAGGAGCTGGAAGGGAAGGTCTGCCATTTTGTGGATGACACCAACATCTGCAATGGGGTGGACACTCCAGAGGGGGTGGAAATAATGAGCAGAGACCTAAGAAAACTATAGGAGTGGGCAAGGGTATGGTAGCTGGGTTCAAGGCAAAAAAGTGCAAAATAATGCACTTCAGGCACAGAAACCTAGGGAGAGTACAAAATGGGTAGAGTGGCATTGACAGCCACCAACTAGGAAAATACATGGGGTAATCATGTCAGAATACCTAAAGGTGGCCAGGCAGTGCAACAAGACAGTATGGATGGCTAGTATGATGCTGGGATGCATAGGGAGGGTTATCACTGGCAGAAAGAGGGAGGTGGTGTTGCCTCTATGTAGATCATGGGAAAGAGCACACCCAGTGTACAGTGTCCAGTTCTAGAGACCACATCTCTGGAAGGACGTAGAAATGGTGGAGGCAGTTCACATGAGGGCAACTAAAAGGGTGCAGGGCCTGCATCAAAAGCCCTCTGAGGAGACATACTAAAGGATCTCAATTTGTACACCCTGGAAGACAGAAGGGAGAGGGTAGATATGATAGAGACCTATAAATACCTCATGGAGGTAAATAAGGTACAGGAGGGACGTATTTTTAAAAAGAAACTGTGCTCAAGAACAAGGGGACATCTATGAAGTTGGAGGGGAGTAGGTTTAGGAGAGAAACAAGGAAGTATTTCTTTACAAAAAGAGTGGTGGATTCCTGGAACAGCCTTCCAGTGAAGGTGGTGGAGGAGAAAACTGCTGGGGTTCTAGAATGCATAGGATAAGCACAAGGGAATCATAGTGGAAAGGAAGGGGGAGGAAGAAAGAGCTGTAGATCAGGCAGAGTTTGCAGTAATTGTGTAAGTAGGGAGCAAAGGGGAGACTGGATGGGCCAAGCGGTTCTTATCTGCTGTCCAATTCTATGTTTCTGTGCTACTGCAAGGGAAGGGCTTTAGAAGCATTCCATCATATCAACAGTGATTGGGTGAGGGAGAGGGGTCTGCTAAACTGACAGGGATGGCATAGGTATGTACGTAGAACTCTGGCGTGGGGATGGCTGAGGCTCTGCATGATGCCTTCTACTTTTTTTTTTTTCATAATTTGCCTGGCTCCCACGGCTTTCAGAGTAGGCCTCGTACCTCCTACTCCGTCCACCAGGGCAATCCCCACAGCATCCCATCACCTAATTTCATCTGCTTGTAAGGCCAGGGGTGTTTCATTTTTCCCCTGTTTTTCTCCCATTCACCTGAGATGCCTGTGCTTAGGACTGATGTCCAGGCTTGCCGACGTGCTGATGCACGCCGACAGCCACATGTGAAACAGCATCCCCCCCTCCCTGACTCTAGTAGAGCTTCCGGTGCCCCAAAAGCCTGTGCATCCACCGGCTTCAGGGGCGTCGGATGCTAGAAGCACCCCTGGTTTCCCACCCCAGAGGGAGGAGAGCATCCATTGGGATGCTCTATCCTCCCTCCCCCCTCCAACCCACATCGACCCGAGTCCATTCCCGAACCCAGGTCGCCGGCGTAGCACGAGGTGTGGCATCCAGTGCCTCAACCCTCAGTGCCACTGGGCCGGGCTGCCTTCTACTTTTGAACATGAACGCATTGTGCAGCACCACTATGACCATATAATGACATGCACATTGCCCCTTAGTGCTGTGCATGCCTTACAGTACATGGTCATTAGCACACCAGACATGGAATATGGCTCTCATAATTGATGGCATGATCTCATTTAGAATACCATACCTCCCTTTAGTCCTTGGAGCCTGTTGCCATCACAGGGCTTTGGTAATGTTGCACATATACACTGTGTAGTGCACTTGCAACTGCTGGGTCCAAAGTACATAAAAAAAAACTATTCCCATATACTCTGGTTTGGCTGCTCTGCTTGGCAAGGAGAATCTGGTGGTGGGTCACCATGCCTGTTTGAAATCCTCTGGTGAAAGGGCCTTTTCCATGGCCACCCTGTGCATGTGGAATGCTTGATTATATCTGCTTTGACTGCTCTCCTCTGTTGAAGTTTTTATAAGGGCTGTTAAAGCCCATCTGTTTTTTTTTCCTAGAATGCGTATTTTAAACTTGTTATGTATAGAGGTATTCTGCGGTGGTTGTTATTTGATATTATAAATGCTTTAATTGTTTTTAGTTGATTAAATGAAATTGTGTGTGCAGTGTTTCAAGCCTTCAGGATGAAGTGCTAAATCCAATAAAATTTACTTGCTTGCTATCACCGCCAGATATTCAGACAAGCAGCGTAAGATGGAAAGGGCACACTCTCTGTCTGAATATCGCTCCATGGCAGTCAAGTGCTACTTTTAGGCCAGCATGGGGTTGGCACTGCACAAGCAATCACTACTGAATAAGGAGATCAATGTGGTTTTTTTCTTAATTAATCAGTAACTAGATGTCTTTATTTCAAAACCAAAACTTTCAGGCAGGAAGGCTTCACATATTTTTTTAAACACAATGTGCTGTATGAATATTTACACCACCTATATAATGGTTTGCAAAATAGCTGTGCTGCACAATAGTTTTCAAAATCTACATGCTGCTTGACAGTTTTCACAAAATATTCACAGAGAAATCCTTTATGAATGTTTTGAAAGTCTGCACACTGTGCAACAGTTTTCAAAACTCTGCATATTAGTTTTCAAAATGTATGTGTAACCCCCCCCTTTTCAAAATCTGGCTCTCCCTCTGGTCCCCTCACCTCCCAGACTAGAAAGTGACCAATTCAAGAATCCTACTCAGCTGTGAGTACTGTCAATGTTCTTTCATCTGGGAATTGCTACCTTATGATAACACTTTCTTTGCATCAAGCAAAGATGAGAGGTGGACATAACTGCTCACATAAGGAATATCCCATTTCAATCTAATACACCTAGTCTTTAGCTATTTAAAGTTCCTTTTCCATTTACCCCTTGGTGAACTTTGCTTGATGCCCCTTTTGTCATGTCAGAAATAAATCACTCTGCTACGTGATGGATTATTGTCATGTTTACAAACATATCACTATTATACACATAGGAACATGGCTTCTAAAATCACATTCCTTGGATTCTGAAATCACACTCCTTGTCAGTACTGCAAGAATGCTGACCCCAGAGATAAGACATAACCTTGGGGTCTCTTTTAAAAGGTTGTACCCCCTACATGTCTCTTACAGGAGCTCCATGACTCCTCTTCTTCCTTGCAAATAACCAGTGTGTGAGATTATACCTCAGAAAACAGCTTTTCCTACTCAATCTTTAGAATTAACTAGACCTATCACCGTGCTATACTCTTTGCCTTCATTCATTTCTCAGAAGCTACCAAGACACTGCAGCATTAGTTTAGATGGCATGCAGGAGACACCACCACTGTAAGGACTTTTACTCAGGCCATCCTGGCTAACTGCCACCCTGACTTTGGGCATCTCACATCAGCCAGTTCCTTACTCTCATTGGACAGTGTTCTGGGCAGCAGAGCAGCAGCATGTACCTCAGCCCATCCTCTGGCAGTGCTTGAAAATCTCCCATGCCCTCTACCAGAAGCAACATCTTTGATATCCATACCAGCTTGGGATCTCCCATACAAATAGTAGGCCCATCTCCTACCTGTTTCAACAACTCAGTCTTTAACACCAGGGGAAGGAATTTAAAAACTGTTAGATTGCTGCAAGTCCTGGTGTGCCGATGATACAGAGCATGGGGCTTGCAGCAATCTAATGGGAATCTCCATCCCATGCGGCAATTGTAGCACGTTAGAGCACCTTTTTCTGGTCTAACTTGTGGCAAACCTGGGGTCCATTTGTATAGAGCTTGCACCAGATATTTGGTGCAAGCTGCCTGATATGGTAGACACTGTCACAATTGTGCCTGAGATTGTAAAATCGGGTTGCAGTTGCAATGCAGGGTTTGGTGTATGGCCAGAACCTAAGTGCAGTGGAGCAGGGCTGGGCGCAAGCCCTGTGCCACCCTTTTGAAAATCCTGCTCCAGATCTCTCACCATCATCAGTACAGCAGGTAGCACCTCTCAGATACAGACAGAATGGAAACTGCCCCCAAAGGCGAAAACACCCACTTCAGTGAGATCCTTGGTGCACTGCAATGCCACCAGGAACTTTTAGGAACAGCTCCCTTGGATACTCATTTCCTCATCAGGGTAATCCCTTACACTTCCACCAGAATTAATGGCGATCTACACTAAATGGCTATCAGACTCCAAGTTCCCAGAGTCATCACAGCTATCCTGTTGTCTACTTAAGAGACTACATGATGATTAGATACTGAGTGCTGCTGTTCTCACACACTAGATCTGCAGCAAGCTGCTGCAAGTCAGGGCCCTGTCCTCCTTAGTAGATGTGGCAAGAGACTTAAATAGAAACATAAACTTTGACTGCAGATAAGGACCACTTGGCCCACCCAGTCTGCCCATTTCCCTACCTATTGGATAAGCTGCAGATTCTAGTTAACCAACAGCCTACTTCCTGCAACCCCCCACTATAATTGCCTTATGTCTGTCCCATGCATGTTTGAATTCCTCCACTGTTTTAGACCCCACAACCTCTCCAGGAAGGCGGTTCCATGCGTCCACCACTCTCTCCATGAAAAATAATTTCCTCACATTACCCCTGAGCCGTCCACCTCTAACTTTAAATTATGCCCCCTTGTTCTTACACATCTCTTTTTCTGAAAGATGCTACCCTCCTGGACTTTGTTGATTCCCTTGAGGTACTTAAAAGTTTCTATCATGTCCCCCAGTCCCTCCTTTCATCAAGGGTATACATATTAAGCTCTCTCAGTCTCTCTTCATATGGTTTCTGATGTAGACCCTGCACCATTTTAGTTGCCCTCCTCTGGACTGTTTCCATCCTGTCTATGTCCTTGTGTAAATGAGGTCTCCAAACTGCATGCAGTACTCCAGATGGGGTCTCACCAACTGTCTGTACAGAGGGATAACCACTCTTTTTCTACTTGTGATGCCCCTCCCTATGCATCCCAGTATCCCCTGGCTCTCCTTACTGACTCTCTCACATTGCTTACCCACCTTTAGGTCATCTGATATGACGACACCCAGATCCCTTTCCATTATTGTTGATGTTAGTACCTCCTGCTATTGAGTACTCTTCTCCTGGATTTTATTTCCAGGTACATTACTTGCACTTCTTTGCATTGAATCTAAGTTGCCATATGTCTGACCATTCCTCCAACCTTGCCAAGTCCCTCTCATCCTTTCTACCCTCCTTGTGTATCAACTCTGTTACAGATCTTTGTGTCATCTGCAAAGAAACATACCTTCCTTCCAGACCCTCTGCAATGTCACCTATAAAGACGTTAAAGAGGACTGGACCCAGTACTGAGCCCTGAGATACTCCACTAGTAACCCCCCTTTCTTCAGAATGTGTTCCATTCACTATTACCTTCTGTGTCCTGTTGTGCAGCCAGTTTGCTACCCAGGCTACCACCCTGTGATCCACTCCCAGGCTGGCTAACTTGATTATTAATATTTTGTGTGGGACTGTGTCAAATGCCTTGCTAACCTAGGTAGGCCATATCCACAGCCCCTCCCTGGTCTATTACTTTGGTCACCCAGTCAAAGAAATCGATCAGATTCATCTGACATGACCTTTCTGCTGTGAATCCATGCTGCTTTGGGTCCTCTGCCCTGCTGGCCTCTAGGTACTGAACAATTCTTTCTTTCAGAAGTGATTCCATCATTTTCCCCACCACTGAGGTCAAACTAACAGGTCTGTAGTTTCCTGCTTCTGCCTTGCTCCCACTTTTGTGAAGGTGAATCACATCTGCCCTCCTCCAGTCCTCAGATACCACCCCATCCTCCCATGATTTGTTAAAAGTGTGGTCAGTGGTGTCACTAGGTCATCCTTAGTTCTTTTAGGATTCTAGGTGAATCCTGTCAGGCCCCATTGCTTTGTCCACCTTGAGTTTTAGGAGTTCTTTCAGGACTTTTCTTCTGTAAATGGACTGACGCAACCCCACTACCCAGAGTGCTTCTATTGTTTGGTTTAGGTAACTCCTCCTCTTCTTCTTTTGTGAATACTGTGCAAAAGTATTCATTCAGTATCTCTGCCTTTTCACTGTTTCCTTCTGTCCACATCTCCTCTCCTTTATTAATCTTCACTATCCCTCCCTTAACCTTTCTATGCTCCCTAATGTACCTATAAAAGGTTTTATCCCCCTTCTTAACTGAGTTGGCTATTTTTTCCTCGGTTTGGGCCTTTGCTTTTCTGACTGCCTTCCCCACTTTTTTCTGCTTTAATTGATACAGTTCCCTGTCATGCTCCTTCTGTGATTCCTTATATTTTTTGAATGCAGCCTTTTTCTCCTTAACCTTCCCTGACACCTCTTTTGAGAAACATAGTGGTTTTTTATTCCGCTTTGTTTTCTTTATTTGTTTCACACAAAGGCTTGTTGCCTCCATGATGGCAGTTTTGATTTTTCTCCATTGTTCTTCCACCCCTCCTTTCTCGCCATTTGCTAATGCATTCCTCAGGTATTCACCCATTATGCCAAAGTCAGCCCTTCTAAAGTCCAGTATCCTTGTCTTTTAATGGCTTATCTCCATGGTTGTGTTTATTGAGAAACACACTGTGCAGTGGTCGCTTGTTCCCAGATGTCTACTGACTTCTAAATTTGTGATCTCTCTCCATTTGAGAGTATCAGGTCTAATATTGCTCCCTCCCGAGTGGGTTCCACCACTAGCTGTCTAAGGCATGCCCCCTGTAGGGCATCGAGAATGACCCTGCTCTTGGATGTGGCTGCAGTCCATGTTGTCCAGTTAACATCTGGCATATTCAGGTCCCCCATCAGCAGTATCTCCCCTTTTTCAACCATTTTGAGAATGCCCTCTATCATTTTCTTGTCCATTTCCTCCCCTTGAGATGGGGGTCTGTATACAACAGCTATCCTGTTGTCTACTTAAGAGGCTATATGATGATTAGATACTGAGTGCTGCTGTTCTCACACACTAGATCTGCAGCAAGCTGCTGCAAGTGAGGGCCCTGTCCTCCTTAGTAGATGTGACAAGAATCATGGTGCCCCAAAGGCACACCTGAACCATCCTATCACTCTGCTATCTTGAAAGTCTCATGCCATAACCCAAATGGCATTCAAAACTCAACTCACTGGCTGTCAGAGGCTCTACCAATCAGTAGGTTCCATGGTCAAGCATTTCAGTAAACAAGCCCTCTCCCTCTGCTGACAGGAGGGAGTTGTTCCATATGAGCTGTGCAAAGGTTTTTAGTTAGCATTTAACTTCAACATAAACAAAAACATCAGTGTTTTATATCTTAATTAGTACTTAAATGTTAAGTTTGACACTTCAGTGTTTGTGAGGATGAGGTATAATGAAACAATGTTGTTTTTTTATTTCATTTTAATTAGCAATTAGATACTTTTAATTAATGACAAAATGTTATAAAGAAATCCTTCATAATCATTTTGAAAATCTAGGGTCCTTACCGCACAAAACTCACACCCTACAAAGTTTGAAAATGAGATATTATGGTTTTTAACTCAATGCTCACAAAGTTTGGAAATGTGCTGCTAGGGTTGTCAAGGCTAACTCCCACCCCTTTCCCTTCCCTTATTACCCAAAGCCAAGCTACAGGCATGGGGCTAGAGTGTGCATCAGGACCAACATAGTCAACATTTATAAATGGGTATGTTCATGAAAAGATGAAAAGGGGTTATCCAAGTGTGACATGATGGTCAATGTTTCAGACCCACAGTAGATCAATTTTGATAAGCTTGTCAAGACACTGTGAGGCAAGAGTGAAAAAGAGTCCATATTGTGAGATAACTTCCTAACTGAGACTGGAGAAAATCCACCTTCAGTGTTGGGTGTGTAATAGTGGACACCACAGCATTACACATGTTACAATGGACACCATGCAGTTTTTATGTTGAAAAAGGCAAACAAACTTTACTCTACATTTTTTACTAAGCATGTAAGCATTTCAAGGCATTATGACCCAAGAGTGAAAAAGGGACCATGTTATGGGATAACTGCCTATCAGAGACTTGAGGAAAAACAGCTTTAGCACTGTGCATGTAACAGTGAATACCAAACAATGCTGCACATGTAACATTGAACACCACAGCATCACACATATAACAGTGGATACCACACACTGCTGCACATGTACCATTGAACACCACAGCATCACACATGTAACAATGGATATCAAACAATGCTGCACATGTAACATTGAACACCACAGCATCACACATGTAACAGTGGATGTCAAACAATGCTGCACATGTAACATTGAACCCCACGGCATCACACATGTAACAGCGGATAGCAAACAATTCTGCATGTGTAACATTGAACACCACAGCATCACACATGTAACAGAGGATAGCAAACAATTCTGCATGTGTAACATTGAACACCACAGCATCACACATGTAACAGTGGACACCACACAACTATTTGAATTACAAAGTATTGCTTGGAACTTTTACTAACCAAAGTTCTACAAAACTTCTAAGGCCCCATCCCAAAAGAAAATCCCCTCAAAAAAGTTGGATGCTTTTGCTGAATTTTTTGAGAACATGTAAAAAATGTAACTTGCTGGGACACCACAGTTGCATGTGCCACATAAAACGTTGAGTGAACCAAAAATTCTATATGCATTTAAAACGAGGGTAAAAATGTCTTCATTAACTAAAGACAACACCACGGGTAGTTTTCAAAATAACTTTACTGAAGTGCAACTAAAGTAATGTCTGCAAATAAATAATGGAATGTACTGTAGTTTTGCATGTCACGTTTTGCTGAGAGAAATCTGTGGCATTTTGGAGTTGGGCTTCTAAAACAATATAAAATGGGTGCACCTGGGTTTTTCAAATTATGTAATATATCTGTATTTGTGGCCACCTTTTAAATTTGCCGATTATAACTGCAGTGGCTAGTTGTATTTTTTCATTCATCTATAAAGTATTAGGCTTATTAGTACCCCCAGTTCAGAGAATGACCCAAATAGCTGCACCAAACCCCACACACTCTTCATCCCCTATCCTAGTGACCTATGGCCAAGCTACAGGTCTAGAGTCATGCCACACAAGTCTGGTGTATACACATCCTACACATTCTATAGTAGGTCTGTAATTAGAATGCATGTGGGGTACAGCTAAAGAGTTTTACATCCATTTATGATGTGGCTAACTTTGCACAGAATACTGTGGATCCTGCATAATTCAGAAGACTTGTTACAGACTTGTACTGTAAGTACTATACATAGTACACACTTCTAACTTCTTTTCTTTAGGACACATACTTGAAACTTTTCAAAGCAAGTTACATGTCTGGAATATGCATACTATTTTATGGAAGGTCTTATTGAAGCTGTATGGAACAAGTTACACATGGATGGTATATATCCTACTAGACAATATGCTGTATTGTTCTCCATGTTCCTGTGATGATGTACATGGACATATCGCTAGCCTATAACTTCACCTTGTACCTTACTGTAGTCTAATTTTTGTTAATACTCTCTGTATTGTAACTCCATTGTTAATAGCCTGCACTGTGGCCATATTTCTTTTCCTGTATTCAGCTTTGCTAAATGTGCCATTGTTTATGGCCCAGGTTGTACCTGAAAATGGTCTCTTGGATCACTGCACCTATCCGGTCACCAAAGACATAAATAAATGCAAAACAAAATACTGCTGTTAAATGTATGTTATGCTATACACAGAGTCCAAAACGCCATACAGCAACAAACATATGATGGTAATTGTACAAAAGTTGACCCATATTGTGGTATACCATGGTGTTTTCAGAGGCAGCTGTGGTGTTTACACAGGCAAATGCCTTTATTCAAGCGTTAATGCTACCAGACCACAGTTTGTGTGGGCAAACACTGTGCAATATACTGCAATACCATGCATCTTCTGTATAACTTCCAGTGTACAAGTGCATGAAAACTTAGTGTTGGACCTATACAGACTCATATGAACCAGCACAGCCTTGTAGCATGGAGCCAGATCTGTAGCTTGGCTTGCGGTCACAAGGCTAGGGGATAGAGGAGGGTGGGGATTAGGGTTGCTATTTACAAACTTTGAATATATTTGATCATATATGAGGTAGCACAGCAATGATGCATGACCCCATACCTATAGCTTAACATTGAGTAACATGGGTAGTGGAGAGGTGGGGGTTGGCTTGACCATACTACTAGCACATTTCCAAATTTTGTGTGCACTGGATTGAACACCATAATGGCATATTTGTAAACTTTTTGGGATTTCAGTTTTGTGATGTAGCAACCCTAATTTGCATTAACATTTTTTTTGCAATGATTTATATATAAACTAAGAAAATTAACATTTTTCCCCAACAGACATATCTTTGTTTTGGAGAGTTAATTTCTATGCCCTGAGTTTTAGTCAGAAAGGTGCGCTTACTTTACATTTACTGTGGACCTATCTTTTAAAAGGACAGCAAAATAAGCTTATCTGCCTAGTTTAGCATTGACACCCTGGTTTCCATTACCCTGTTAGCAAAACTGGCAAATCCCAATGTTAAATCATTAATAAACCAATTGAAAAGAGCGAATGTAAGAATATACCCTTGACAGCTTGTATTCCAAATTATCCTTGTATTAACTTGATCAAGTCAATTTAAAGCCTATGAAGGCTACAAATAACCTACAGTACATTGTTTTATCCATGACTGTTATTAATCAGATAATAAAGGACAAAGCGGTTTTCTATGATGCCTCAGTTGGGACAGAAACTGCTCTGAGCTTCTGTTAGAATTTAATTAGTATTTAACCAGTTATTCAACTGCTCCATTGTAAATCTGCCAAAGTGCTGTGCAGACATTGGGATAAACCATATTGGTCTATTGTTGGTTAGAACTGTTATATTACCTTTTTTAAAATATTTTGTTAATTAGTAGCTGCAGTTCCTTCAGAATTGTCCTATGCAGCTTCTGTCTGTTCAGTCCTCTCTGGAGTCTTTCCATCAGCACACCTCTCCACAATCCCCAACCTCCTTGACAGACACCACTGCAAGACTGATCACTCCTGAGGACCCCTTCTAATGGCTGGGCCAAAGCAAACTGAGGCTGACTCTATGTCCAGCTGAGGGATGCAGGGGAAATGGGGACAGGACAAGTGTACTGTGACAATAGTGCCTGCTGCAGATGTTATCCACATGGTACCTTGGGCTTTCCACAGCAATTCCTACCACCTCCTCATGTTGACCTGCCCACACAGCAGTTATTGGTAGACCCGACCCTCTTGATCTGGATGTGCTGCCTCTACAGCAACTCTGCAGCTCCGCCAGCCCAATAGAAGGAGTCCAGCTTGTAGTGCAAACTCATATCTCCCAGTTGGGAGTGCCATGCCCTCTACCAGCACCACTGAGTTGGGATTGTATTGCCCTTTTATGGCTGCAAAGCATTATGACACGACAACCCTTTCACTTTCTTTAACAGAGGGTAGTAGTTGAACCAGAAATGTCTGTATACATTTTGTGATTGGAAACTGCATCACACAAATGAGGAATATAGTTTGCCTTACAGCAGGAAAACCATTTTTTTACATTCGCTTGGCCTCATGTGCAAGGAACATCTTGCAACAGTATGACTTTTGGAGGTGTGTGACCCTCCTCACGAATACAGTGCTCAGTGTAGCAGGCACGACCCTACCAGACCAATAAATGCTGAGCTGTCTATGACAGCAGTTCAGCTGCATTGGTCTTCACTTCTAAGAAAAGGCCTGCTACAATCAGCAGTGGTAGCGTATAAGCAGTTAGCATACAGGCATCAGTCGAATTGCTGTCATGCACAGCTCGGCATGAAATCCCTCCCTTTGCTAATGTCCTCCCCTTCCTCATTACTGTTCTCCCTGGCTCCCAAGTTGTGTGCCGAGGGGGGTGCCCAATCCCCCTCTGCTCATGCACCCCAACAGCACACTGTGTGGCCGGTTAGGGTGTCCAATCCCCCATCGGCTGCAGCCCCCCTCAACAAACAACCAGTTGGCAGGCTGGGAGCTCACCCGGCATGCTCATGCTCCCCCCCACACATACACTGTATGGCCAGTGGGGGTGCCCAATCCCCACCGGCTCCAGTCCCCCCCCCCAAACAAACATGTAGGTGGCATGCTGGGATCCCACCCCAGCGTACCAAAAGCATCCATTTTTTTTATTTTTTAATTCCTGTGAAACAAGAAAACAGTCCTTTGGTGAGTCCCTCACCCCCACCAACCCGTGCCCACCCTCTGTGCACCCACCTCCCCACACCCCCCCACTCCATACTTAACTCCAGAGCCCAGCGCAACAATCTTTGGTGGACCGGAAACACTTCTGCACTCTTCAAAGATGACCGTGAACTGAAGAAATGCCGGTAAGCTGTATAATGGCATAAATAGGGTTTTTCCAGGTGGATATCTAGGCCATTTTTTTGACTTTTGGCACCAAATTTTCAACATGGGGTTCTTGACACCCCTTCTCATGAATTCAGTCACTGTCATGGTGTTATTCAGTTCTGAAAGGTGATTTTGTGAATCCTTATGAAAAGTGCAGCTGTCATTTTTCACATCCTGGCCAAAATGTGTTTTCATGCTTCTGGCGCAAAATAGCACGGTCGCTGTTGAAAATCAGTGTTCACTACAGAGTAAGACAATCACAGTGACACTGTTCATGAGCAGACATACTAAAATGCCTATGTTGAAAATTTAGTGAAAACATTCCAAAAAATGACTGTTTTACGAGCGTGTGTTGTGCAGTTTCCACGCGCACTCGTAACTTTGCAAATTTGTAATATTTTCACTCCAGATTTTTAACATTTGGATTTTCCCACACCTCCTTATGAATAGTACAGCTGCCATTTTTCACATTCTGGCCGGAATGTGTTTTCACACTTCTGGCACAGAATAGCGCGGTCGCTGTGGGAAATCTGTGTTCGGTACACAGTAAGAAAATCATAGTGACAGTGTTCATGACCAGAGGTGACAAAATGCCTATGTTGAAAATTTGGTGAAATAATTCCACTGAATGACTGTGTTACAAGAGCGCATTGCGCAGTTTCCACACAGGCTCGTACCCTTGAGCACGACCAGGATGTTAGGGTTCCTAAGACAGACACTTAAGAAGTATGAGGGTGAAATGTTGATCAGATGCAAGAGAAGTTGCAGAGAGGTACTCTGTTGGGATATGGATGCTGAAGAAACATGGATACAATGGGGGGGGACTGCATAAATGCCAAACACCAATGCAAATACCTGCGAGTGAACGTTTGACATTGACAAATGCTTGTTTGACTTGTGATGCAAGTCCAGTAATGTCACTGGGTTCAGTGCATTTCCCCTCCACCACTCCATATCAATTACCAGCTGTACAGGTATTTCAAAAAAAGCTGGTATGGGGTACTTGTTCCCCCTTTCACCCCCCCCCCCATACCAGCTCTGCTGATGTTTAAACAAGTTGCAAAGTGACACTTGTTTCAAATTGCACAGTACTGCATACAGTGTTTCAGCCTCAGGTGCTTTTTTCCAAATTGCCTATAATGGAAGGTGTCAGCCTATGATGGCCATTTTTTTCAAATTTCTCAGTGAGATGAGTCTCAGCCTCTGGCAGCTCTTCCTTTTGTAAGTCCCCCAATGATGAATCTTAGCCTCAGAGGGTTCTTTTTTTTTTCAAATTGACTGCCACAACTTGTTTCAACCTTTTCAAGTTGCCTGCCATAGTGGGTCTCAGCCTCTGAGGGCTTTCTGTTAAGGAGGGTTTTTTAATTTGAAATTTCCTGCCACAGTGGGTCTTAGTATCTGAGGGCTCTTTTTGTAAAATTGCCCACTGTGGGTGACTTTTTTTTTTAAATTGCCTACCATGGCAGGTTTAAGCCTGAATGGGATTTTTTCAAATTGCCTCTAAGTTTGGAGTCCAAGCCTCCAAGGTGTCTTTTCAAATTGCTCCCAATGCTGGGTTTCAGTTACCAAAAGCTCTTTTGTTCTGAGCTGCCTGTTGCAGTGGGTCTCAGTGTGCTAGGTTTCAGGGCTGCTGTCTGACATCCACATATCCTCTGAATCTGCCAATAAACATCGGAGATGGTGGTGAGACAGTCAGAAGCAACCTCTTCTTGACTCTGGTGGGCACCCCAACAGACCTCCATCTTGAAAAACAAAGTTAATGCAGGAACCTTCTGAGGGCCCAGCAGTAGGACTGGAGGGGTTAGCATTGGTGTGGTTATAGAGAGTAATGATGAGGATATTGCTGGTGCAGTTAAGGGAAACAGGTGGGGCTAGGGTGGATGAGACTGGCATTTGAAATAGTAATACAAGTTTCTACAAAATTCAGGATTGGTTACAAAACTGGGGAGTTAGCATTGGTGGGTGTACAGAAGGGATTGATGGGAATAGCATTGGTGGGGCTAATGAGGGGAGTAGTGTGACCAGCAGGGGACAGTGATAGGACCAGCAAAAGGGGGACTGCTGGGGCTACTAAGGAGGCAGGCAGGTGAAACTAGCAAGAAGACTGCTGGAGTTCAGCCCTTCAGAAGAACAGGCTCTGAAATAATGGGGTAATTTCCTACCATCAGTATTGGAGTGGGGGAGTGGAATACAACCTACATTCCTTAGACCTCAATAATGGACACATATAGAGGGATTGGGGAGGTATAAGAACAACACTGGGGCAACTAGGGCAACAGAAGGACAATTGAAACAGAATAGTGCAAAGGGATAGGTGTACCAATCTAAGATAACAAACTGTTGTAACCCATGTTTTCTTCTACGCTATAGAAGATGACATGCATACTTGTAATATGCTGTGATTTAGAAAGTTTGAACTGATGCTGGACACCTGTACCAAGTATCTTTTTTAGTTAATGAAGCAAATTAGTTCAAGAAATTTGAATTACTACATAAGTATTGGGGTGTAAAAGTATATAGTGTGCTGTTGTGTATGGAAATCCATACACTCAAAAATGCTGTTCTACAACAGTAATGATGACAGAAAGGCATTGCACCACAGGACTAATTCACTGGTATGTTTCAACAGTATTTCTTACTTTGGAAACATGTGGCAGCTCTGTCCCTCATGCCCCCCAAAAAAACCTCTTCTCCTGTGGCACTAACTGTACAAACAAAAGTAGCTGCTCATGCCCTATTTGTGTGATGCTATTACACCTGGAAAGGGTAATTTGGGAGTTAAGGGGAGAGGTAGAAAAATTAAGCAAGGGAGTAGGGCATAGGGGGAGACATGACAGTGGTCTGGCAGCTCAGGGGGGAATATTTGAGAGGCCCAATGAGAGACTGGAAAGAGAGGCAACTGGAGAAGGAAGTAAACCAGTCAACATAAAACATTCGAGTAATTAGGAAGAGGGTAACAAGAGGGGAGGGAGGTCAGGAGAAACATTTGCGAGGACCTGTGTGAGACAGAAAAGGGGGGCATATGAAGAAGGATATAAACAAGACTACAGAAAAGCAAAAATAATCAGGAAGAGGGTAACAAGAGTGGAGGGACGAACAAGAGATGGCAGGAAGTGGTCAGGAAAAGAGTGGGGGGAGAGCGGGGGAGTTAAGGGAGTAGTGGATGTTAGTTGTGGTAGGGCCAGGGTGGAAAACGACATCAGTGATACAGGTGGTGTGGTAGTAATGAACCGGTAACCCATTACAAAATAGAAGGGACACAGAGGATCATATGGGGACAGTGGAGACAGATTATGCAAGGGGAGAGCAGGAGAGTGAGGGGGAGGCAGGTAGAGATCCCAGAAAAATAGCTGAGGATGGAGGGAGGGTTAGGGCTGGTGAGGAAGGAGGAGTTAGGAGGAGGGACAAACACAGTCCCCCTGGGGATCAACAAGGGACAGGAATAATGATTGAGGGAATGGGTTTGCAGGACTAATTACGGGGGGAGGGGAAGAAAAAAAGGTGGAGTGGCTTGGCATCAAGGGAGTGGGGAGGTCAAGGGATCAAGGGGGAAACCCATGAAAAGGGAAGTTAAAAGGGATGGACTAAAGTTTGAAGGGGAGAGGGCAATGGGGCTAAACAGGGAAAGAGTAGTTGACAACAATACACAATGCTGAACTTGGGGGATTCCATAGTCAGGGGAATCAAATGGGGAAGGGTAGTGGTGATGGGAGGAAGAGCTATATTAGGGTTGAGTGCATGCCAGGTATGATTGTGCACAAGGTAGGACACCATATGCACTTGTTAGTAAGGAAACATGAGGGGGTGCCTAACACTGTGGTGCAGATGGGTACAAATGATCTGGCAGAAAATAGCATGATGGAGGTGCAAGTCAGATACAGAAAGATGGCGAGAGTATGCAATGCAGAAGGAACCTCCCTCTCCTTCTCAGAAGTCCTGCCGGTACCTATGGGGTCCTTAGAAAGGAAGCAAAACATTCAGGAATTTAATAATTGGTTGCGGAACTGGTGTCCAGCTATGGGGTTTGGGTTAGTGGAAAACTGGGGCGATACATGGGAAAATAAGGAACTCTACACCAGGGATAAATTACACATAAGCAAATCAGGAAAGGATGTACTGAAAAAGAAATTGTGAGAGTGCATAGGTACCAGGTGGAATTTAAACTGGTAGCGGGGTTGACGATGGGTTGCATGCAGCACAGCTAACCACAGGAGACCAGAGGCCTCTCCCCCCATTAAGTGCACAGGTGGAAAAGGCAGGCTCAAACTCAAAAAAGGGGAGGGGGTTAGGAAGTATGGATAGGGGCAGGGAGTGAGGTTGGAGGGTGGTCTTGATGAATGCAAGAGGTTTGGGGAATAAGATGCCTGAGCTGCAGGCTCTGTTGGCAGAGGAGATGGTGGACATAGCAGCTGTAATGGAAACCTGGGCCACACAGTGTCATGATTGGGACCTCAAGTTCCTGGGCTACAAAACCTATAGGAAAGATAGGACAGTTGGCAAAGGAGGGGGGTAGCATTGTTCATTATGGAAGGGATTGTGTGTAGCAGGGATGAGGGCATTGGGGGGAATGTGAAAGCAATATGGGCCACCCTGCAGGATGGTAGGGGAAGGAGGGTTAACCTGGGGGTGGAATACAGGCCACCAACACAGTCGGAAGACACAGACAATGAACTGGTAGCCAGTATTAGCAAACATTGCAGCTGGGGTGGGGGAGGGGCGATGGTACTGAGGGGCTATAACATGCCAGGGGCAGATTGGAGTACCATGGCGTTGGTATCTGCAAAAGAACAAAAATTACTGGATGCCTTTCAGGATGGGTTTCTAACTCAACTAGTGGGAGAGCAGACAAGGGAGGGTAGCATCCTGGACTTGGTACTTGAGAATGGGGACCAGGTAAAGAATTTAGTGGTAGAGGACCCCCGGCAGGGAGTGATCACTCAGTAGTTTGGTTCACCTTAGACCTAGGGAAGGAATAGAACCAGACCAAAACAGCTGTGGTGGACTTTAGGAGGGCTGACTTTGGGGAGATGGCTGACATACTCAGGAAGCATTTAGAAAATATCAGGCCTGAGATGAGCACAGAGAATCAGTGGGGGATTCTGAAGCTGGGCTTGCTGGAGGCTACAAAAGTCTGCACTAAATCCCATCATAAGAAGGCTAGGGCCAGAAAACTTTGTTGGTGGTCCAGAGAAGTTCAGCAGGGGGTGAGGGAGAAATGGCTGGCCTTCAGATGGTACAAGCATTCCCGCAGGGAGACAGATAGGGAAGAGTACAGCATGATCTCAAATGAAGTCAGTAGACAGGTAAGAGCGGTCAAAGCAGACAAAGAGCTTAGGCTAGCACAGGGGATCAGGGATGGGAAAAGGATTTTTATAGATATGTCAAGGAGAGAAGGAAGGGGGGACAGATAAACAGGTTAGAGAAAGAATGGGGTTGGGCCGAAGGAATAGTAGAACAGGCAGAAATACTTAATGAGTATTTCTACTCAGTTTTATTAGGGAAAGAGAGGGTCCATTACCACAGGTGGGAGGCAGGATAGTGAAAGTAGACAGGGGGTCACTTACGGATTGTGAGACAAGATCTCCGGACAGTGGAAAGCCGGTTGATGTCCTGTACTTGGACTTCAGCAAGGCTTTCAATTCAGTCCTGCAAGGCAGGCTGATATCTCAACTGAGGAACCTAGGGGTGGGGGGAAAAATGGCGGGATGGATAACAAATTGGCTCAGCAATCGGAAGCAGAGGGTGGTGGAAGGGAGAGAGGCTTTGACTCACAGGACGGTCATCAGTGGGGTCCCTCAGGGATCAGTATTTGGCCCAGTCCTGTTCAATGCATTCATTGCAGACAATTGGGAGGGAGTACGGAGCAGGATGAGCCTATTCACAGATGATTCTAAGCTGGGTGCAGTGGTTGACAGCTAGAAGGGTAGGAAGACACCTCAGGAGGATTTGGTCAGCTTGGAAAAATGGGCACACACTTGATAGTTGGGGTTCAATGCTTGGAAGTGCAGCATACTACATCTGGGATTCAGGAACCCTGGATATAACTATCATTGGGGGGGCAGCTGATGACATCTAAGTGGGAAAAAGACCTGGAAGTGGCTGTAGATACCAGGATGAATAATTCAGAACAGTGCTGGAGAGTGGCTACTAAGGCAAATAAAATACTTTGGTGTATCTCTAGGGGAATAACATCAAGGAGAAGGGAAGTCATTATGCCCCTGTATAACTCCTTTGTGAGGCCTCACTTGGAGTACTGCATACAATTCTGTAGGCCTTACTTAAGGATGGATGTTACCATTTTGGAGAGCGTACAGAGACGAGCCACAAGGATGATCCATGGCCTGGGTGAAATGTCCTACAAGGAACAACTTGGGAAGTCAAACTTGTACTCCCTGGAGAACAGATGGGACAGGGGATATGACAGAGGTCTTCAAATATACTGTATGAAGGAGATAAATAGGGTAGACATGGAGTAGCTATTTACATTGAAAGGGAAGGGAAATACGAGGGGACATAACCTTGAGCTAGTTGGGGAGGTACACGGTGGAGGTGAGGAGACACTATTTCACCAAGAGGATGGTTGCACCTTGGAATGCATTACCAGGGGAGCTGTTAGCAAAGAAAACTGTGGAGGGCTTTAAGGTGGGGTGGGACAGATACATGGGCATGGTCAGGTTGGGGAGGACATAAAATACAGGGTGCTTGGGGGTGTGCCAAGTAGAAGAGAGCGGATGAAGGGAGGGCAGATGCTGAAACTTTATCAGGGGCCCCATCTCGGGCAGAGGAGATAGACTGATAGGCCCAATCTGCTGGCAGCTTTGTATGTATGTATGTATGCCAGCACCCCATCTCTTCCTGAAACAGTGCAGTAGCTTCAAAAGATAAAGTAGAAACACTCCTCACCTAACTGCTTACTACACACCCACCAACTTAGTGTCACACAAAGCTGTTTTTATTTTGTTAGTAAATGTTATTTGATTTTTTTTTTAAAAGACCAACACTAAGTCTCTCCCAGTAAGTACCTCTGTTCAGCTAATCGTTTTGGTCCATGGAACGGAAGTACTTTCAGAAAGAGGATTACTGCTGAATTTTTTTAAAAGTAAATCAAATAACATTTAGAGTACTAACAAAATATAAAACATATGTGACACTGAGTAAGGTAAGTAGTAAGCAGCAATGTGTTGGGTGGTTTATTTTTTTTTTTAATCATACAATCCTGAAACATATTGTCTCAGGCAGTACTACAGAAAATGGGAGATTTGTTCTATTAGGGATGGAAACGGAGGGAGGCAGATATAAAGTGTCACACTCCTTGAATAAGCTTGGCATTTCTTCTTTGCTGTTATTGAGCTTTGATACACACATATCCCCTCCTTCACCTGGCACTACTTAAGAGTTCTTCCTTAATCGTGGTATTGTATACTCTTCTCACAAAAGTGATCTAAGACCTGATACCAGTAAATGTTCTCCACATATCAGGACTGTCTAACCTAAGATTTGAAAGTGGCATGAACAGCGTATTTGGAGGCCTAGTAAAATGAAAGAGGGACCTGGCCTACAATAGGTTCTTGCAGTTATCATTTATCAAAAATTATGGATAAGGACATAAAATAAATATATCACTACAACTATAATGTATACCCATTGCTCTTATTTCATGCTTTTTTTTATTTTGCATACAGTATTTAGTGGCAAACTTTTGTTTATTTATTTGAAACTTGGTAACCAGGAAAGGCACACTGAGCCACAACTCATTTCCAGGTATGAGCAGGGGGAGATAGGAAGAAGAGTACAGAAAGAAGGTAAATTAGAAAAACATCAACCAGCAGTTACATAGATATATTTACAGGTGTAGATGAGCAAGCAGGTAAACAACACTGCTCTTAGTAGATGAAACATCGACAAGAGTGTAGCTAATTCTATGAAGTGCACAGTGTCTGTTGGAGAGAAGGTGTCAGTGCTTCGGGGCATAAGCACAGACTGCAGGCAAGCCACATTAAGTCTGGCCAAAAAGTGGCAGTGCATTTTAGGGAGGGAGGACAGAAGGGAAGGGAAGGAGAGTCATGCGTGGGGTTGACAGGGATGGGGGAGGAGCCTTAGCTGTTATCTAAGGGCAGGGAATGAGGGGGAGAGGCAGATGAAAGGGGAACGCAGATTTCAAAGGGAGGAGAGATTGCAGGAGAAGGCAGGTGGCTCAGTAGAGGAGTGGGGATGGGGAATGGAGAAAGTGCGAGGATTCCCAGAGTGGAGAGAGTAGGAGGAAGAGGGAACGAGGAGAGGAGTAAGGAGAGGTAGGAAAGAAGGGACCCAAACCAGTATTTAGAAATTAAGGAGGCACATCGGGACTGGCAGTGTGAGGAAAGTGGGAGGATAGAAAAGTAGGAGTAGAGGGAACAGTGGTGAATACAGGGGGAGAGTTAGTAGCAGAACAACAGAAAGCATTGCAGAGAGTATTTAGTCTGACAAGGGTTTTACAGTGTATATCATTTTACTTTGACACTGTATCTCCAAAACAGCTCGGAACCACACTCTCCATGTCTTTTAAGCACCAGAATCCTACGTATAAGCATATCATTTCAGCCAGTTCGGTGACTCCAGTGTGGAAATTATTTATTTATTAATTTTATTTATTTATTTATGTACAAATGACTGCAATTTACTTAATGGACACCCACTGACTTGACCAACCTATCAACAGGTATGACACTGCTGCAGTGTGTAAAGCATCACAAAATGTCAGACTCTCTTGCAAGTGTATTTCTGGAGTACTAAAGGCACCTTTTGGAGCAACAAGAATGGAAACTGCTCCAAAAGTGAACAACCTGCCGTGGATTGGGTTCTGATAGATGATGGATGCCCTCTTAAATCAGCTTAGACAAGAGTGAAAGAGAAATCTCCAGGCTGTGTAAGCTAATGTATTATCTGGCCCCTTGCCTGATTTATAATACATCTGATATCCCACTCTGTGCTCCTTTCAGCCATAAATTAGTGTTCAGTGCCTAAACTTTCTCTGTTGGTGACCATCCACTGCCTCAATGTGCTGGCATCAGACTTTTCAACTTTATGCTTTACTACTGGCATGGAACATTCAACTTGAAATGGGGCTCTTAAATAAATGTTTAAGCAATTTATGTCAGATTTTGAACAGGCATACATTCCACTGCACTGCATTCAACAGCTAATTCATTGGGGCCATACACTCAGAGGAAAGATGTTACTTTGGAATCCAGCAACAGGATGTTGGTGCAGATAGCACACTTACGTCTGGGTGAGAAGGCCATAGGTTCAAACCCTGCATAGGGAAACATATTGACATGCTCCAACAACCAGTATCCATATATGAAGGCTAGAGGAGCTGTCCTTCAGAGAACATAAAAACATGATCCCACACTGTATAGTGAATCACATTCACTAAACAAGGGCTACCACTTACACTGCTCAGGTCTGAGTATAGCATTCAAGCTCTTCAATTTTTCACAATGTTTGAAGTGCCATCAGTGACTCATGCACTCACAGATTTACTGTAGTTGAAAAGTAACTACATTTCTCTAATTTAGCTTTCTGTTGTATTACCTTGTTGAAGTGCCAGGAATGGGACGGCCACTGTCTACCAGTACACACCAGCAATATCCAGTAGAGGGGTGACACTGCACAGGCTTATAAAGGCCACCACTAGCACACTCAGGAATAAAGGCATCATCATTCTTGGGTTGCCTGGATTCTTCCAGAGCTGTCTGATGCTCCTGGTCACATGAAGATGCTGTTAAAAACAAAAAAAAAGTAAAATGACTGAACATAACACTTCCCCCCATTGATATACGTCTGATCACAGAAGCATGATTGGCTCTCTGACCATAAATAAGCCACAGCTGCTCAATATAATGAGACAGCTTAGAAAACAGTAGGCAGCATCGGAGGATGTAGATTTTGTATATTTCCATGAGGAATAGCAATTTAAACAAACTTGTCATCTGAGGACCTTCCAGAATGATTTACAGTGTACAAATTATATTTGTGTAGCCAATGGACAGAGTCAAGAGATTTTTAAAATAAAAGATCACAGACCCAAGACTGGGCATCAAACTCAGATCGCTACCATCCCAGTTAAGAGCTCTTCCACTGAGACTAAAAGAGGACCGCTCACCCCATTGCTTACTTTGAACTCTTCAGTATACCCTGTTGCAAGAGGCACAGTGTATGCCTTTCGAAATATGACTGAATGTATGGTACACAAACACAAAGTGATCTTGGAAAATTCAAGACAGAAGCCAGCCTCCCACATGCTCCTTGACAATGCCTCTGAATCATTCTAAGGGGCTGCTCCTGTACACCCCTCCCCCCATCTCCACGCTAGGATGGGTCTCTGCCTTCCCAGCCTTAACCCTACCTCCATAACCACTTTTTTCTAGAGGCCCCCCCACCCACCAAAATCCTGTCCTTACCAACCCTCTGCCCAACCTAACCTAATCTCTAGTGTCTCTGCACCTTACCTGCGCTTGTAATCAACTAAAGTTGCTGTCCATATGCTGTATAGTGTTTTAAATGTCTAAGAAACTCTGTAACCTTTTCCTGATTGGTGTGCTGTTCAGAGTCTCAAATGTCCTAAAACTCTGTATCCTTCTCGATTGAATGTCTATACTCTGTTCACATGATGTGGAACCTTTGTAAAGAGCCTTGGCTCAAAGGTTATTTTCCGAATACCAAATAAATAAATAAATCACACATAGCCCAAGTGCACAGGCTGAATGCAACCCTGTTCTGTATGATTTTAGCTCATATAGTATGTAGCCCATACAGTATTTTATGCCATACTTTTTTCAAAATTTACTCCCCCATGCTTGACTGATAGCCACACATTACTTTTTAGTTTTTTTATAAGTTAGAAAAACACTCCCCACGTACAGTTCAGATGTGTCCACTCATTCACCACACTCGACTACAGGAAAAATGAAAAATAACTTTTTTTGTTGTTGTAAATCACATCACTTGGCAATTACCATTTTCATTTCTTCCTTTTCTTTAATGTTTACATGTGCATGCATGTGCAGCAAACATTTTGTTACAAAGAACAGCATTTCACAGGTGTGTCTCTGCTGAGCCCATTGCAGCTCAAGTTGCAATGGGCTCGCCAGTGACAGACCAATGATCAGGCACTCGGGTCATGGCACTACTTACTGCTTGGTGGGTAGAAAGTGCACATAGTTGAAAGGGGCCAGCCACTCCTATCAGACAGTGGCTGGCTTGTTTCATCTACTTAATATCACTCACTAACCAGCTAAGCACTATGGGAGGGGCACTCTCTCTCTCACTGCGCTCCATGATGATCGCATCACTACCATTGCCATTTTCATCCCTTGTACTGTTTTTTTTTTTAAATTCATGTTCTGCAATCAGAGTGTACTGTTCCCAGTGCCATCTATTACCCCCCAGCTGGCTTTTTTCCACTGTGCAACACCACGGAGCCCACCCTGGTGCTGCCAAATATGACACCAACACTGGGGTGCTCAATCCTCACTGTCGGTACCTCAAATAAAGAAAACTGTCCCTCGTAGTTTTTTTTTTTAAATCCCTGTAAAAAAGGAAAAAGTCCATTGATATCTTTTGCTGCTGCCACCCATCAAACAGATGAGCAGTGTGTGTGTGTGTATGTGGAGTGGGGGTGCACACACACTCTCTCTCCTCCACTGCACTCCATTATGAGTGTGTCACTGCCATCACCATTTTCATCCCTTGTACTTTTTCAATTTTTTTTTTTAAATCTAAGTTCCTACACAGGGGTACCCAATGCCTGGTGATGGCTTGTACCCCTCCCACCTGACCTGTTTCTGCTGTGCAACACTGGAGAGCCCACTCTTGATGCTGCCACACATGACAGTGACACTGGTGTGCCCAATCCCCAGTGCTGGTACCTCAAATAAAGAAAAGCATCCATTGTAATCTTTTTTTCTTTGAATTTTCTAAAGTCCCTTTAAAAAAGAAAATGGTCCATCTATGTCTGTTGCCTCTGCCAACATTACCCTCCCCTCCCAACCCTCCCATTCAGCACCTACCACCCCACCACCCTACCCTTATTTATCTACCAGGGTCCAACACCATAATCTTCTCTGGACTAGAGATATGTCTTCACTATTCAATGCCAGACAGGGAACTGAGGAAATCAGGTATGCAATCAATATATTTCAATGTGTTTTGAACTGGTATTCATAACTTGGTCATTTTTTAACATTTTCCCCAAAGTTTGCAACATGGCCTTTTTGGGACCCCCACCTCATGGCTAATAAGTAGGTGAAACTCTTCAATTCTGTGCCAAAAGGTGATTTTGCAGTTACTCTGTAAAATCACCTATCAGCCAAGATTTGAAAATGCCTCACTTACTAGATTCATGAGGTGTGGTCATAAGAAGGCTATGATGAAAATTTGGGGTAAAAATACTTAAAAAAAGTTATGAACGTACATTGACATTTTTCAATGCTTGCTCATAAATTTGGCAATTTTCAATATTCTGACCCCAAATTTTCAATATAGCCATTTTTTCACACACCCATTCACACCACTTCTTGAATGTGGCAGTTGTCATTTTGCAAGTCCTGATAAAAATGTGTTTTCACACCTGTGATGCAAAATGACAATTCAGCAGGGATTTAAGAAAAATTTCACTTACCTGGTTCATGATTTGTGGTAATAAGAAGACTATGTTGAAACTCTGGGGTCAAAATATTGAACAAAAAAATGCAAAGTTCCTGGCCCGGTTGTGCTGAGGGTTGAGGTGCTGGATGCCACACCTCGCTCCACGCTGGTGACCCGGGTTCGGGAATGAGCCCGGGTCATCGGGGGTCAGCAGGGAAGGACTAGGATTGAGCATCCAATGACAGCTCTCCTAGTCCTGATATACCACACCCTGTTGTGCTTTATTGCTTAATTATGCAATGGCAAAGGAATTTCCTGCACTCTGATTGGTCAATCTGTGCCTGGAACAGTGATGTTATTACACAGTAACATCACTGCATGTAGTCCAGGCACACAGATGACCACATAACAGATCAAAAATCATGGCACGGTGCAAAGGGCTTCAGCTGCAGCACTCACCACTCTCCCACTCTGGACTTCAGCACATAACAGCTGACTCCCCCCGCATACACAGTTACACTTATTCTGTCCCTCACCCTTTCTTTTGTCAGCTTCTACGTTCGCCCCCCCTGAAAATGGAGCACTTTCACTGAACTGCCATAACATAAAACAACTTCCAAAATGCAATTTGACCATCACCTGACCTGCGATTGCAACAAAAACTCACACAACCCAACCACTGCCACAAACTGCCCGGTTCCTTTCTCTCTCACACTAGTAAAAATGGCAAACTAAACCACAAACGAAGCAATATTATTCTTCAAAGTCTTCTCAAGTCCCTTCCTGCTGCCACCATGAGAGTCACAGTGTATGCACATTACAACAGTGTACGTCTGTTTATGAGTTGACAACTGCACTGGACTGGCCAAACCGAAAAGAAAAAAAAAGTTACACCAAGCAAGCGATCAACCGAAGATCACAGATATCCACTGGAGAAAGTCACATTGAGAGGGGTGACGGTTGCTCGGGGGGGGGACAGAGAAACACTGTGAAGGAAGCAAGAACACAGAAACCCAGCAGCACCACCTACTGGCAAAACCAATAACTGTGTACTTCTGTGTCACTTAATATGCTTATACTAACAATAAAATTAAATTAAAATATATTTTAAAGTTACTTTTTAAACTTAAGCCATTGTATAATAGCAATAAGGCACTTCAGGGTGCGTGTTATTGTGAAATAATATCACTTCTTGGGTATTTAATGCACTCAGCCTGTGGCCTTGTGCTTCAACCACCCAAGCCGTGATGTTATTACACAGCAATACACACCCTGTTGTGCCTTATTGCTTAAGCAATAAGGCTTGTCTGAGTGTTGGTTGTACTAGGTTTACCCCATGGTCAGGAGTGTAGTAAGGCATGAGATGAAGTCAAGTGCATTCAGCTCCTGACAGTGGGGTAATCCTAGTACAACTAATTCCCCTGGAGTGTCTTATTGCTTATATCAAATGGAAATTTACTGAAATACAAAAAAAAAGAAAACATTTCATGAATACATGAAAAAATATTCAAATACTGCAGAAAACTGGTTAAACAGTTCTTCCAACTATTAGGTGCCACTAGGGCCACTATATTTAGAAATGTGCAGGTATGGATAACACACAGTTGACTGTTTTCATCAATTTTTTTAAAGTGAGCTTCTTTATTTGTACTTGTATTTGCGATCGGTAGTACAGCAGGCTATGACGTGACTGAGCGACTGCAACATGACTAAGTAGGCCATCAACAACCAGGATTGAGTTACTATGGAACAAGTTTAAAAAAAGGGGATTAGTGCCAAAGTGTACCCTGGATGACAATTTATGTAAATTCATTGCTTTACTCAAATCGTGGTTTTCATGGGTAGTCTGAGCAAGTGAGCAGCTGAACCAGCAACTAGTGGTTGCCGTGGGTGGTTGGGTAAGAAGAAAATCATTTATACTTTCTTGTATCTTTGTTTCTAGTTACAGGGATGG
The DNA here is from genome assembly GCA_016271365.2 of Neoceratodus forsteri. Lineage (NCBI taxonomy): Eukaryota > Metazoa > Chordata > Ceratodontiformes > Ceratodontidae > Neoceratodus > Neoceratodus forsteri. The sequence continues at coordinate 430,889,761 of CM057450.1, read as the reverse complement.
AACCGGTCTGTCAGTGAGAGGTAGTACTTTACTCAGGCAGCTGGCAACTTCAGAAGCAGAGAGTGAAATGCTGCCTGGATGAGAACTGTGGTACTTTCATCATTGCTGCTCCTGCAGATGGAAACATGTTGCTGCCTTGAGCCTGAACAGAAAGTGGCGGCCATGAGTTGCATGCAGGAGTAGGAATGGGCTACCGAGGAATCAGTGCTCAACAGATCAAGCACAAACATTAAAACAAAGTTTGACACACACATTAAAACAAAATTTGAAAACAAAAAATAAGGACTGTTGTGAGAAGTGGATGGGGTGATAACTTGAAACTACACAGCTACTTCAGTTTCTGTGGGTATAGCAGGACAGCTGTAAAAAAATGGCTGCTTTTAAAAAAAATTTAAATTGGTACAAGGACATAGAACACCCTTTGCCAGTTTGCCAGGGACTTGTTATTAGCCATTGGTGGTGCTCTGTTAGTGCCATGGCTAGAAACAAGTCTCAGCCATTCAGGATGTAGGGATTTCCTTACCCATTTTACATATTATATCACTAAGGGAGTTATCAACACAATAAAAGTCATCTTTCGTATGCAGCAGTTGGTAACTATATAAAAAGGAACACAGGTTATATCTTAAACACAGGTTATATTTTAAGCTGTGCAGCAAGCTTTAGCAGTGTATGCGGCTATACTTATTGAAGGATTAGAATCTAGGATCTTCTATTAGAGACAGGTGCCTGCGGTTTAGAGGAGAATTTAAATGTCTGCTGATCCCTGCACATAATCAACATCAGTCAGAAAATAGAAAATAGTGCATGGGGAACCATGCGCAACCAGCCTATTGTACCACAGAGGGGTTCTGATTACCTAAGACCTAGAGAGCAAAGCTCGAGAGGTCCGTGGTAATCAGAACCCCGAGGTGGTACAATAGGCTGGTTGCGCATGAGGTTCCCCATGCACTATTTTTTATAGTGTATAGTCCCCATTTTCGATTACAGTTTTAATTTTTAAAATAGAAAAAAAAGTTTGTTGCTCCATCCTGCTGTTCAAGTTAGGGCATGCTTGCTAGGTGGTGTGCGTGGTTGCTAGGGAACAGATGTTACGTTGTTTAATGAGCAGCCTTCTATTGGCTGTCATTCTGGTGTGGGAGAGATTTTCAAAAAAAATAACATGGCGGTCGTAGTTCTCGTTATGCGAGTGGGAGTTGGTTTGGGGATTGCTTGGTCGTTGTTTTTTGTTAAAACTAAAAATATCTGGTTGATCCTGCATTTTCACAATATCTGGTTGATCCTGCGTCTTTTGAGGCTGTGATGCGACTGCTTCTGCTGCCGCCACCGGGAGTGAGGAGCCTGCTATTTCCGCTGAGTAAAGGTAAGAGACTGAGCGCATGGAACCTCTAGAGGTTTTCAAAACATTGTTCTGTTGCAGTAGGGTACAATCACATTCCATGACCTTTTGAACTGCAGCAGAACAACATTTTTAGAACCTCCAGTTTCCATGTACAATAAGGGTCCACTATACACTATAAGAGTATTGTTCACTTGTGCTTGTTCTAGTTTCAGCTTAAAAATGTCTCAGAATGTTGTTTAATTCTTCTGCTGTAGTAGTTTTACAGTTTATTTTCCTGCCCACCCACTGGATACTGATAGTGCCCAGTTAATGTTTATCTTTGTATTGTCTTTTTCTCTGCTACTTTCAATGTCAATCATTTCTGAATCTGATAAGGTTAACTGTCTTTTACTTACATGTTTCTCATTTCATCTTTTTCTTTGCTGTTGGAATTTGAGTTTGTTGTTATATGCATGTCTTCAGTAGGAAATAGCATATTCACGATTTGGTCACCCATTAGATTAAAGTGTACAGCGCAATTATGAGACATTTTTCAGCTGAGACAGAATAATGGATGTTGATGTGGGCTTCCAGGTTTTAAACTGGTAACATGAAATCAATTGTTGTAGGGAAGGCGGTACTGAATCTATTTCTTAAAAGGCTGTGTTGGCTGATACCACCCCTCCTTGTGACTGCTGACAGTCAATGAGTTATTAATATTTTTCCAATCAGTTTTCTAATGTTTAGTTATGTTTTAGGGTTGAGTAGGCTGTTTAATGTTAACTCCCTAAATCTGCACCTTAATGGTTTCACCCCAAATGGAACTGCAAGAAATTTGGCATGTCGGTGGGGGTGGGGGGGAGGTATCTTGATTTAACAAGTTCCATTCTGGTTTGATGTGTAGATTCTGAGATCTGGATAGTGCAAAAACAGGGATAATTAGGGAACCGATTCCAAGACAAATGGTGTAACTTGCACACAGTTGTGAGTTATGCCATTTGCCGCTCCTCCAGGGACCCTACACTGCATTCCAGGAGCAGCAGGGTCCCAGCACTAGTGACATGTGGGATACACCAGTTGTAGACTACAACCACACACCAGGCATATAGAACCCACATGTCACAAATTGCGGCCGGTGACAGGCAGCCCCCATGAGGCTCCCCTGCCCCAGACCACCTTGACACACACCAGGGTGCATGGGGTGACAGGACATAAGGCACAGGTGCCCAGGGGAGCACAACAGAAATGGACCCATGGGGGTCCCCCACATTTGGAGGGGTTGGGGTATGCCTGTGGGGTCATGGGGAACATAGCTAGGCAGGTGTTGTGAGTCCATGGGGCAAGCAGCCAATGGATAGCACCATCAGCTGCCACTTAAAGCAGCTCCAGGCTGTCGGGGTTTAGCTCTGCCAGTGTCCCTTCTAGAATGGCAATTGCGGGTTACAACAGCCACCCTCCTAGAATTGGGCAAAGTTGCTGTCATAACCCACACTTGCACCAGGTGTTGTGGGCTGTGGTGTAGCAGGTGGCATAGCCCGTGGCTGTCACAGCCTGCATCCACCATGGCACACGTCACCACTTGGAATGCCACTGGGCGTAACACATGGCATAAGTCATGGGATACACCATGGGGTTTGGCGTATCTCGCCTTATGCTGGTGTAGCCCGTCTTGGAATTGGGCCCCATGTTTTTGGGCCTTTTTAATTTTGCTCTTACTTACAGCCCAGACTAGACAATTTAGAATTTTGTTCTAAATTTTTTCAGGGTTCAGTGACTTTCATTGATTTGTTGAAAACAGAATTCATTCCCAAGTTATAAGGATTTGAAATTTTGGTTCTGAGCATGCTCCATAGGATCTTCCAGACAGATGTTTCATGGAAAACAAAAATTCCTGCTCACAAAAGATTTCTTGTTTTGTAAGATGGAATTCATGCTTCATAAGAAAAAAAAATCTTGTTTTGTATGGTGGCCATCTTGTTTCCTGTTTCTGAAAAAAAATGTCGTTCAAAAACCATAAAAATTAAGCCCTGGAGAAAGACAGACATTAATCTGGCTAAATAGGGCCACTTAGCTCAATTCTCAGCTTAATTTTTTCAAAAATGATGTCAAAATATTTTTGTGGGACATCCCTAAAATCCTTAGTGAGGCTTATTTTGTGAGCTGATGTTTTTGTTTCATGAGGCTCACAAAACAAGACTAGGATGTCATGAAACAAGATTTCTGATTCACAAAAGAAGATTTTGGACTTAGGTTTTTTTCTCAGAATCTTGTGTCATGAGAATGCATCTTGTTTTGAAAGCTCACAAAAGTCTCACAAAACAAGAAGGGGGCTCACGAAACAAGATTATGGACTTAATTTGTTTCTCAGAATCTTGTTTTGTGAGAAGGCATCTTCTTCCATGAGCACACAAAAATCTCATGAAACAGGAAAGTGGGCCCATGAAACAAAATTTCGGACTTCATTTTTTTTTTCACAATCTTGTTTCATGAGAAGTCATCTCATTTTGTGAGATCACAGAAATTTCAAGAAACAAGACGATGGTCTCATGAAACAAGATTCTGGACTTAGTTGAGTTCAGAATCTTGCTTTGTGAGCCAACAGTCTTCTTTTGTGACCCTCACAAAACAAGACTGCTGGCTCTCAAAACAGAAATATGGGTGCAAGAAAGAATGTCCTTATATTGAAAGAATCAATACTTTTGCTCAGAACTGTGCCATTTTTGAAGATTTCAAAGACAAATTGTTAACGTGTGCTTATATAACCCAACCTCATGAACCATTGTAGAAACATACTTGATACATGATCGGAAGTACAAGGCCCAGAAGGCCCTATGCATCTGTGCCCACATGGACTCCTCAGTTGGCATATGGCCCAGAGGCCCCTGTCTGTCTGCAACTGTAGCTGCATGGAAGTGCAGGGTCCAGAGGGTCCTGTGATTCTCTAGCTTGATGGACTCCACGTTTGGCAAAGGGCACAAAGGTCTCTGCGTGTCTCCATGTATACACCATGGAAAAGCAAGGCACTCTGGGTCCTGTGCTTCTGCAGCCAGATGGATGTGTTCATGCAGGTCCCAAAGGGACCTGCATTTATGAGAATACAATTCTACTATCTCAAAAAGTAAGGACATTCATTTAAAAAAAAACCGTGTAAATGCACCAGTTAAGGTTCACCTTAAAGCAACAAAAGTAGTGAAATGCACTGTCAGGGTGTCCAACTGTAATTACCCAACCCCACCCCCAAGCAGCATAAGGAAAAACCATTAGGGTTTTAGGTCTCCTGAGTCTTGGCAAATCAGTGGAGGTTTATTGGGGGGTTTTCAACCCTAAAGCTTACCACTCCATTCTGGCCTGTAGCCTCCTGTCCAGTGCACAAGGTACCACTGCAGGCCAGTGCCTCATACAGATACACTTTTCAAAGATGCAGAAGTATGTCTTGCCACATGTTGCATACAACATCTGTTGTAGTTTTCTTCATGCAGGACCTTGTGGGCCCTGCCTGAAAAAAACAGGTCATGCCTGACCTTGTTTGCTCAGGGGAGCTCATGTCCATTAGGGCTGATAACCCCAAGGAAGACCCTACCACTGATTTGCCAAAACTCAGGAGATCTCAAACCCTAAGTTTTTTCCTTTTGCTGCTTGGGAGGGGGGGGGAGTTAGGGTTGGAACCCTAATGCCACATTTCCCTACTTTGTGGCTTTAAGTTGGACCCTAAATGGTGCACTAACACAGGTTTTTGCAATGAATATATTTATATAGCAGTATTCACAAAGAAGGAAGTTCATAGAATTAATGTCAAGATATACAAGACACAGCAATATTCACAAAGAAGCAAACTCATATAATTCATTTCTGAAACAATAGTATATACTCTGAAGGGTACAGGGTGTAGCAGAAAGTATAAATAAAAAGAGGAACAATTGGGTTTGACAGCTTTTAGAAATCCCAGTGAGGGACTGTGTTATACCACTGGTTACCACTCAGGTGAGCATAGGAAACATGAGAGTTTGTTTAGCCACATGAACAGATTTTAGTATGTAATTTTTCGATGAACACCTTTAAAGGTGAGGGTCTGACTAACTTGGTGAGTTTTAAAGAGACTTTCAGGAAGTTCCATAATATGGGGATGAAACAGTTGACTAGATTTTCCTATCTGCATAGCAAATTTTGGAATATCTAGAAGTATGTGACTTTTCTGAGTGAGTAGCTACTGTGGGATATACAGAATAGTTCAGTGATATAACCTGGAAGATTTATGAGAAGTACCTTGTATGCCCACGTGTACAGATTCAAATCTCCTGTTGGTTAGTGTGGGCCAGTCAGCTGCAACATACAAAGCAAAATGATCAGTCCTAGGCCCTAATTCTGTTATAAATCTGAGTGCCCTGTGACACAGTACATCTAATTTATTAAGGCAAGTGGCTGAAAAGTTACAGTATGTTTAGGTCTGCTTAATCAATCATGGATCGGAAGGTGGCCTTGACCAGGTGTTTTTGGATATCTTCTGGGAAGCAGTTGTTTCTAAAGTAGAAACCCAATCTGACCTGTATTTTATTGCACAGCACTTCTAAATGGGTAGTGAAAGCTAACTCATTGTCGATCCACAGTCCAAGGTATTTGTAATTATTTTCTACTTCAGGAGTGTCACCTAGCAAAGTAGTGCATCAGTGGATTCACACTAGTATTTCCCACAAATCTAGTGAACACCAGCTCAGTGGGTTCACTAAGAAGCTCTTCTCCTATCCTTCCTCCATTTGATGAGAGAGGAAATTACTCTAAAGAATGAGTCACTTTCCAGAGACATCAAGTCACAGTGGTACCATACCTAAATTGACTTGTAGTGCCAAGATCAGAACCTCTCTCGCTCTATGGAGCACACACACACACACACACACACGCACACACATACACACAAACACACACATGCACACATACACACACACACACACACACAACACACACACGCACACTGAAGCTTGCTGTGTATTGAAACACATTTAATTCCAGTGACTAAAAAGAAAAATGCGAGGTCAAAAGGAGTTAAAAGGGGAATAAAAGCTTCCTTGAAATTCCTGTTGTCTAATTCTGCTCATGACATCTTGTCTTTTAGTAACAGCTGTAAAAATGGCTGACTAGAAAAACTGATGTGGTTCAGAAGTACGTTTCTGTTAGTCAAATAAACAGCATTGCCACTAACCTTGGTGCAACTCAAAATTCTGTTTTTTCAGGGATCAATGTCTTTATTCGTATCCGGGGGTGTTCTCAGGATTTCATAAAGTAACTGCCAGAGCCATTATTACCCTGGCAAAAGTTCTGATGGCTATTTTCAGGAATAGAAATTATGGAGGCCTACTGTATGTGATTAGAGTGTATTTTATTTTTAGACCAACAACACTCTGAATATGGGAAACTTTTCACTAAGTCTCCAATGATTTCTGATGATTACCATTCAAGATGCTGTCCAACTGAATAATACATTTCCTTACCAGTGCAATTAATTTAGTTTGATTTATATATCTTCTTGTTAAAAGGGCTGGGAAAGACTTCTGTAACTTTCTTGCAGCTGATAGCTGTGAATTGAAACTTTTGAAGTTTTGAGGAATTTTCTGATGATTGTAGTTCATCATATCTTGTTAATAATAGTAGCTCAGCTGGTAGCATTCCTACCTCTGGGACAGAAAAACTAAATAGCCATTGGTTCAAGTACAGCACCGAGCAATTGAGTTACTACTGACACTGCAGTGCTGCACTGTGTGTGTGTGTTTGTCGAGTTGCCTTATTGGGGGGGGGGGGGCAGCTTTTGGATAAACTATTAAAATGAGGTTCTTCCTGCACATAGAAACATAGAATTTGATGTCAGTTAAGGACCACTTGGTCCACCTAGTCTGCCCATTTCTCTACCTAACGGATAAGTTGCAGATCCTAATTAACCAACAGCCTACTTCCTCCTACCCCCCACTAGAATTGACTTATGTCTGTCCCATGCATTCTTGAATTACCTCACTGATTTTGACTCTACAACCTCCTCAGAAAGGGCATTCCATGCACCTACAACCCTCTCTGTGAATAAATACTTCCTCACATTACCTCTGAGCTGTCCCCCCTCTATCTTCAAATTGTGCCCTCTTGTTCTTGCACATCTTTTTTTCTGAAAGATGCTACACTCTTGGACCTTTGTTGATTCCCTTGAGGTATTTGAAAGTTTCTATCATGTCCCCCCTCTCTCTCCTTTCCTCGAGGCTATACATCTTAAGCTCCTTTAGTCTTTCTTCATATGTCTTCTGGTGCAGACCCTGCACCATTTTGGTTGCCTTCCTCTGAACAGCCTCCACCCTGTCTATGTCTTTGTGGAGACGGGATCTCCAGAACTGTACACAGTACTCCAGATGTGGTCTTACCAACTGTCTGTACAGAGGGCCAACAACTTCCTGTTTTCTACTGGTGATGCCTCTCCCTATGCATCCTAGTATCCCCCCAGCCCTCCTTACTGCCTTCTCACATTGCTGGCCCATCTTTAGGTTGTCTGATATGACAACCCCCAGGTCTTTTTCCATTGTTGTTGTTGTCAGTATCTCACCCCCCCCCCTTGTGTACTCTTCCCCTGGGTTTTTGTTTCCCAGGTGCATTACTTTGTCCTTCTTTGCATTGAATCTAAGCTGCCATACATTTGACAATTCCTCCAACCTTGCCAAGTCCTTTTCATCCTTTCCACCCCACCTTGCTATCAACCCTGTTGCAGATCTTTGTGTCATCTGCAAAGAGACATACTTTCCCTTGAATTCCCTCTGCAATGTCACTTATAAAGACATTAAAAAGGACCGGCCCCCCAACTGAACCCTGCGGTACCCCAATAGTAACCCCCTTCCTTCACTGTGGACTCCATTTACTGTTACCCACTGTGTCCTGTTATCCAGCCAGTGTTTTACCCAGGCTATCACCCTAGGACCCACTCCCAGGCTGGCTAATTTGTTCATTAATCTTTTGTGCGGGACTATGTCAAATGCCTTGCTAAAGTCTAGGTAGGCCATGTCCACAGCCCCTCACTGGTCTACTACTTTGGTCACCCAGTCAAAGAAATCAATTGGATTTGTCTGACATGACCTTCCTGCTGTGAATCCATGCTGACTTGGGTCCTGTGCCCCACTGGACTCTAGGTACTCAACAGTTCTTTCCTTCAGAAGTGATTCCATCATCTAGTAGCTGCCCAGGGGAAAGTTAAGATCACATGGTTCTTTTCAAAATAGTTGGGAGTTATTCTTGGTGCCCTGAACAACATTCCCTATCTCAGTAACACAGGTTCTAATGCAGTACTGTGTGGACGTGTCTGTGATATTAGAACACTTAGCAGCTGCTGCATGTTTTGCATGTACAGTATATGGCATTAGCCTGTATAAGGCACACAGTCCCTGCACTGACAGTATCTAACCCACTGCTTTATAAAGGGCTTTGAGGTACAGTGTGTATGAATGGTGCTATCTACAGCACAAAAAAATCTATTCTATTCTGTTCTGTTCTGTTCTATTCTGTTCTATTCTGTTCTTATTTTATTCTATTGTATTCTATTCTACTCTGCTCTGTTCTATGCTATGCTATTCTATTTGACAAAACTGGGAAGGGGGAGCTGTTTTGGCCATTTACTCAGATTATGAATACATAACTTAGACCACAACCCTCTAGTCCTGAAAAATACTTTCCACCCCCTTGTGAGTTGCAGAAGAACTTGGTACTCAGGCTACTCACAAAAGGAAAAAAAAACAGAGATGAAACATAGAAAACATAGGCAATGGTGGCAGTAAAAGACCAGTGGTCCATCCATTCTGTCCGAGTTCCCTATTTAGCTCTTGCACTTACTGTCCGTCCAGGATCCTAGCCCACCCCATCCATCCCCCCATTCTCCTCCCAGCATCTGCTGCCCTGAGCCCCCACTATGCCTTTCATTCTTTCCCAATTGTACTTGATACCACCGATGGTTTTCTCACCCACCACTTCAGCTGGAAGACTGTTCAATGGTTTCATTACCTTTCTGTAAAATAATACTGCCTCATGTCCCTCCTGAACCTCCCTCTTGTCAGTTTCCATTCATGTCCATGTGACCGCTAAGTAGTATTCAGGTTAAATAGTTCCTCGCAGTTCACCTTGCTAATTGTCTTCAGGAACTTGAAGGCCTCTATCATATCCCCCTCTCCCCTTTGGTCTTGAGGAAATGCATGTTCAGTGCCCTGAGGTGCTTCTCATAGGACCTGCTCTTTTGGCCCTGAATTATTTTGTTACCCTGTATTGCACTGTCTCTAGCCTACCCCTGTCCTTCCTGAGGTGAGGGCTCCAGAACTGGGCACAGTATTCCGGGTGTGGCCTCACCAAGGATCTATATAGAGGAAGTATTACCTCTTCCTTTCTGCTGTCAGTACACCTCTTAATACATGCCAGCATCCTACTCACTTTGCTATATGTCTTACTGCACTGACTTGATTGTTTGAGTGAGTCACTGATGATGAGTCCAAGGTCCCATTCCTGAGCCGTAGTGCTAAGTCTCACCCTACCCATTCAGTACTCTGTTCTGGGCTTCTTATTCCCTAGGTGCATTACCTTGCACTTTCTTAAATTGAATTTCAAGTTCTGAGACCACCCCTCTGGCTTCTGTAAGTCAATCTACATTTCATTGATTCCCTCATCACTATTCACCATCCCACAGAGCTTAGTGCCATCACTGAAGAGGCACAACTTGCCCTGGATTCCCTCACCAATGTCATTGATGAACATAATGAAGAGGACCAGACCCAGGACAGATCCCTGTGGTACCCTGCTTGTGACCTCCCTCTCTTCTGACTTGACTCCACTGACCACAAGCCTCTGCTGCATCCCCTTTAGCCAGTTACCTACACAGTTTACTATGACCTTAGCTGCACCCAGATGCTCCATCTTCTTCAAAAAGTGTCTGTGCGGCACTGAGTTAAGAACAAATCCACAGAATGAGCCCTATCCAGTTCTTTTATCACCTAGTTAAAGAAAACTATCAGGTTAAACTGACAGGACCTCCCTGCCATAAATCCGTACTGATTACTATGCTGGAGACCATTGCTCTGCAAGTAGTCCACAAGGTCTTCTTTGACCAGTGACTCCATCAGCTTTCCTACAATATAGATAGGTCTGACAGGTCTGTAGTTTCCACTTGTTCCTTGCTCCCCTTCCCCTCCTTATAGAGTGAAACTACATCCACCAGCCTCTAATCCTTTAGAACTAGCCCCATCCTCAGTGAGCTGTTAAACAGACCTACTAGAGGTTCAACCAGTACTGCTGTTAGCTCCCTAAGTAACCTCAGATGCAACCCATTTGGTCCTGGGGCCTTATCTATCTTTAGGGCTGCCAGTCCCTTCTGGAGCCTTTTGGTTGAAAATATTGGCTGCATCATCTCCAGGACCCCCTTAGTGGCTGCTTTGATGCCCCTACCTGGCAAAGGCTCACAATCCACCCTAGTGAAGCTTGAACAAAAATAATAATTAAGGATGGCAGCCTTTTGCCTGTCCTCTATCACCTTACTCTCCTCAGCTAGCCTTATGATTCCTGCTGCTTTCTTCTTTTTTTTGCTAATATATCAGAAGAACTGTTTTTCTCCATTCTTGACCCCCCAAGTATGCAGGTCTAAGTCTGGTTTTGCCTCTCTAACTGCCCTCTCTTCCTCCTTATTTTTCAGTATGCATTCTTCCTCACCATGCTTTTCTTTATACTTATAGCAAGCCTTTTTCTTTTCCCTTACTACTTCCCTGACTCTTGTTGAGAACCATAATGGTCTTTTAAACCTGGGCTTTTTGGTTGCCATTCTTATGCATAACTCGGGTGCTTCAAGAATGGCTCCCTTAATTTTCCCCCATATCTCTTCCACCCCCTATGTTTTCTACCCTAAATAACTTTTCCATGACCAGCTCCCCCAGCCAACTGAAATTTGCCCATCTAAAATCAAGGGCTTCAGTGCTCTTGATTGGGGTTTTCTTGACCAAAGGGCCAGTTCGAACCAAATGGAATTATAGTTGTTATTCTCCAGTGGCTCCTGTATTCTCACAGCTCCTACCATCACTGAGTTGTTGAGCACCACATTGAAGACTGCGGTCTACCTGGTGGGTTCCTTAACTAGCTGTACCAGCAGACAGTTCTGTAAAGTGTCCAGCAAGGTCTGATATCTGGTGCTCCTGTCTACTGGAACATCCCAGTTGATGTCTAGCAGGTTCAGATCACCCACAACCCCTGTTTCTCCCTTTGCCACCTATTTTTTTAAATTCTTCCCTGAGCTGCCTGTTCCTCTCTTCCCCTTGCCCCAGAGGTCTATATATCACACCCAGGTGCAGTGGTTTGCCTAAGGTTGCCATGAGTTGCAGCCAGAGTGACTCTGTCTCCCCATTACCACCCTGATGCACCCATCTGCTGCCACCTGGATCCCATCCTTGACAAAAACAGCTACTCCTCCCCTTCTGCCTGTTCCTCTCTTCCTCTTGAACACTGAGTACCCAGGGACCATCAGGTCTCAGTTATTTTTTTCCTAAACCATATTTCTGTGATGGCCACAAGGACCACCTCAGTACCCACCATCAATGCATGGAGCTCACTGATTTTGTTATGCAGGCTCCTGGTGTTAAGATATACCCCCCATCAATCTGACTCCTGATCCTGCTTTGCTACTACCCTTGTACATTCCTTGTCCTCTCATCCTCTTGTTTTTCTTGGTGTTTGCATATTCTGCATTCCCCCTCTCTAATGTCCCCTCAGTTGGTCCAGTTAAGGCTATAACTCTCTTTGTATTCTCTGTGCTGCTACAAGTCTCCAGATATGGGCGATTACTATCTAGAAGCTCCTTTTTCTCACGTGCCACCTTGGTTCCCCTAGTCCCAGTCTTCCTTGCAGTCAGTTTATATGTCTGATATAGACATAAAATGTCCGTCCCAGCACACAGGCCCCTTCTCTTGCCAGGTGAAGTCCACCACCCTTGAAGAGTCTCCTGTCCCAGAAATCTGCCCAGTCCCCCACAAAGTGGTACCCCTTCTACTGGCACCATTCTCTAAGCCACCCATTAATCTCCTCTATTACATCACTCCTTATCCTAACCTGCTTCCCCTTCCTGCCCCACACAAGGAGGACTTTGGAAAAGGCCAGGGAGACTGAGTGTGCTGCTGGTCTGTCCCCCAGTCTACAGAAGGTCTGCTTCACCACCTCTGCCAACTGCCTTACCAGATCTTTGATACCCAAGTGTACCAGTGCCCCTCACTCCCCCCTGCTTCATCTGTGCCCTTCTCCCTATCTGTCTAAATCCTGGATGGCCAAGGTGCCAGGAAAGGCATTGGATCATTGCCCTCCCATTCTACCATTCAAACACCCCTTGACCACCATCTCCATCCTCCTATTCCTTGAGTCCCCAGCCACTAACACTCTCCTGGTAGACTTACATCCCTTGGGTACCATCACATTGTCCTGCCCTTTAGCACTAGCTGACTCAGAGTCCCCACAGCGGAGTCAGCTGCCTGAGCCTCCTCTAGGGGTGGGAAGTGTCTCACTGTCAGGATGCTGGGCTGGTCAACTTCTTTATGGCTACCCATTCCCCCATCCCCCTCCCCATCACTCTCCCCCCCTTGGGCCAGTGGGTCTCTGGGGGAGTGAGGATATGGAGGGTGGACTTGGGACTGATCTGGTGATGCAGCTGAGATATTTCTACCCTTGCTGCCTCTAGCTGAGCTGGGATCTCTGCCATGGTCCTGCAGATGTGGTTGTGCCTCTTCCTCCAGACCTATTAATGAGGTTAAACCTAGCTGATGTGGATTCCAACAACAGATTCACAGTTTACAATATGTGGTATCCTCCTGGCCTATGCTACCAAACAGAAGTCAGCAAGGTCAATAGCGAAAATACTAAATAGATGACTGAATTAACTCATAATGCTCACCCAGATAGGGTGTAGATGTAAGGCTCAGCTACAGTACAAAAAGCAATAATGAAAACTGCTTTGTAGTGCTCACCCAGATAGGGTGCATCTTTAAACTTTAAATATAACACAAAAACTGCATAGTAGCTAACACCTCTATTAGCAATAGGCACAGCTGTGTGTTAAATGTGGAGAATCCAAAAGCTAAAGCAAATTACAAGCAATATTAACTTTTTAAGACTTCCAAAACACTGGTATTCTAAAAATGTGTCCCTGGTATGCAAGAACTCAGTGGACTAAGTGAGATGTGTAAATTCAGTATTCTTCCATTACGGATTCTATCACAGAACCAGAACACAATGTCAGAATGTAGTACCAGCTCTTACAGTTACTACCAGCTGTTGTGGTTTATCCTAAAATTTAAATGGAATGAACATCACTGTACCTTACTTTCTCAGTTAAACTGGTTGTCCCCCACATCAAGGTGCACTCTTCACTGGTTATCCCTAATTTATGAAACTGTGAATAAACAGACCCCAGCCGATTTGTCTGATAGGCTCGTAGCTCCCATCCACAATCACAGTCTTAGAAATCTGTCCAATCATCTTTCTCTGGCAGGGTTCCAAACCCACTTTAGGAAAGAATGTTTTTCTTATGATGCATCACTCTCATGGAACAGACTCCCTCCTTGGCTATGAAATTCTCAATCTCTTTCTATTTTTAAAAATATTCTAAAAAGTCTTTATTGCAGGAACAACCTATATGCACCTGCTTTAACTGATACTATTTATGACAATTTTGTATTTACTGTTTATTGTATTTTTGAAGTTTAAACAGTGTGTTTGTAATGGTCTTTATATGTACTAGTTTAATACGTACTTGTATAATTGTTATTGTTTATCCTAATGTGTGTATTCCTTGTTTTATGACTTGTGACATTCTGCAAATGAAACTTTTTTTCTTATTGAACCTATTCTGTAATCTACCTAACTTTTAAATAAATAAAAAATATACTACTTAGCAACAACAAGTAGCTGACAAAATATTAAGCTGATGTTGCTTTTTGAAAATAGAACAAAAAAATATATTTTTTAAAACCAGTAGAAATTAGCAACCCTGAAAGCTTCTCAAATTACAGACAAGATCACAGCACCACACCACACCACACCATTAACAAGTTGCCACAGCAACAGAACAACAAATTCAAAACATAGGAAAAAATAATAATTTAGAGACAGCTCAAAAAGATATTATGTACTATAATGTACTAGGCATAATACATAGACTCAATAACATTAAGTAAATAAATACATAAACACATATGTATATACATAAATAAATAAATAAACAAACAAACTCATAAATAAATAAAAGCATCTACCAAAGCAGAACATTTCCACAAATGCCGCAAATGATACCTAGGTGCTCAAGATCATACACCACAAAGGGCACATACAGAAATGGTTAAAAATATAGTAATACAAATAACTACATCAGAGTTGACAAATCACTAAAGAAATGTAATGGCCATCCTGACTCCCAACCAGCATCTAATACACACATTTTTTTTGTATAGAAACAGTTTTGCTGAAAAATTGAACCAGAACCCAGTATATATCACATTAATCCTTTTTGGCATAAAACAATACTAATAATAATAACCACATATGAAGCATAAAACATGAAACACCAAAAAATTCAGGAAAAATGTAATGGTATCCAGCTTATCTAGGGCAGTTATATGTCATGTTAAAAGTTTCCTCGCTAGATTTCTCGAACATACTAATGAGCCATTAGTGATTATACATCTCGGTACTAACAATGCAGGGAAGAAAACCTTTACTGAAGTCCAACAAGCTTTTGAGGAGGTGGGCACATTTCTAAAAAGTCAAAAGTGCACCTTAACCATCTCAGAAATCCTACCACTTCCAAGAGCAGGAAGATTCAGAACATCTGAAATCAAGAGTTTAAATGGTTGGATTAAAAGATGGTGTATAAGAAAGGGCTACACATATCCTGAGCATTTGGTAAAGATTTTAAACTGCCTACAGATTATATGCAGCTGATGGACTTCATCTAAATAAATTAGGAACTAGAGTCTTGGCAGATATGACACATGGAGTTGTAAACCAATATTTAAACTAAATAAAGGGTGGCAGGGGTGGGGATATGAAATGCAAACAGAAGCAAATTAAGTTTTCCAAAGCTGTGAACTGGAAATCCTTATTGGTCAATGCAAGTTGCTTAAGAAATAAAAGAGACAAGTTAGATTGTATTTTAAATTCTGAAGATGTAGCTATCTGTGCAGTTACTGAAACCTGGTGGTGAGGAGTTGACTAGGATCAAGAAATAACTGGATACCAATTGTTTCAGAAGGATAGGATTGATAAGCAGGGGGAAGAGGTTGCCTTGTATATTAGGGATGATATTAAAACAGTTGGAATACCAAACAAGGTTGACAAAGAAATTGAACAGATATAGGCACAACTTATTCCACCTAGATACAAAAAAATAATAGTCAGTGTCTGTTACAGGGCACCATCCATTACAAAAGAGAAAACAACTGAATTCATCAACTGCATTAAGGAACTAGATCATGCCAAGAGACTGCTAATTATGGGAGATTTCAATTTTCTGGGAAGAAATTGGGGGTAATGGGGCTACTGTTATCATATCTGAAACAGAATTTCTTGACTCCTTGGATATCCTCAATGTGGAGAATCATGTTTTAGGAAATACCAGGGACAACCATTATCTTGATTTGGTTATGAGTAATATGGGAGAATTAGTTACTGATTGTTTGATAAGGGAGCTACTATCAGGGAGTGACCATAATATGGTGGAGTTCCATATTAATGTTACTAAAGAAATTCAAAAAGGGCACACTTGTGTTAAGCAGTATGAATAGGCCCACTACCAAATGTTCAAAGCATTGATAGCAGAATGGGATTTGTCCACTGAGTTGAAAGATAAAAATGTAGAACAAAGATGGAATACTTTTAATAATTTTATACATAGCTCGGTCGATATATACATACCAACCAAAGCCAAGTATTATAAAAATGGGAGGGTTCCACAATGGTTTAACAACAAAATAAGGAAATTATTAAGAGCTAAAAATAGAGGCAACAAAAGAAGGCACAGACGCATATAGAGAAAGGTATAAGATCAAACTCCATGTATTAAAAAAGGCAATTAAAAAAGAAAAAAATCCATGAAAAATAAATTAGCTGTTAAAGTGCAGGATAACAGAAAGGCCTTTTTATAATTATATAGGCAGCCTAAGAAGAGCAAAAACAATATTGGACCAATTAAACAAGGTGATGTTGAGATTAGCGACTGTCAAGCAATGGCGGAGGCCTTTAATGCCTATTTTGTAAGTGTTTATCATTAAGAAGATGGAAACATTAGGCAGAGTGTAGAGGACACTGTTTGTGCCATTAAAATTACTACACAAATGACAAAAGAGATACTTATTAGCTTGAACCCTACAAAATCTCAGGTACCAGATGATTTGCACCCTAGGCTCCTTAGGGAATTAGTAGATGAACTTTGTGTGCCCCTTCAGTCAATAATTCAAAAATCCCCAGATGAAGGAATAGTCCCTGAAGATTGGACCCTGGCCCATATTACACCAATCCATAAAAATGGTACCAAATCATCTTGCAGTAATTATTGACCCATCAATCTCACCTCTGTGGTGAGTAAGATTGTTGAAACATTTGTGAATGAGGAAATAGAGAAACACCTACAGACAGTGGGGGAGATTGATATACATCAGCATGGATTCAGAAAAGGAAGGTCATACCTACAAATCTCCTGTACTTCTTTGAGCCGGTTAGGTGGTCCTAGAAAATAATGTCCCAATAGACGTACTTTATGTGGACTTTAAAAAAGCCTTCAACAGCATCTCTCATGCCGAACTGATAAATTGCATAAGGGAACTTGGACTAAATGAGATGGTTATACATTGGGTAACAGCATGATTGACGAAAAGGAAACAGAGGGTATCCATAAAGGGGTATCATTCTATCTGGTCTAACATCACTAGCCGAGTCCCCCAGGGCTCTGTGCTTGTTCCTACTCTTTTTAACATCCTAATAGCTTCCATCGCCTCTAGTAAAAAACCTGGTTAATCAAGTTTGCAGATGATATTAATGTGGGGGCATTAATAACTTGTAATTCAGATGCAAATGCTTTCCAGCAGCATATTGATTTGATTGTAAAAGAAGCAAATAAAAAGAAACTAAGGCTAAATATGGATAAATATAAAATTATATGCATTTAGGGGGAAAAACAATAAAATATATTATTACTGCATCATAGGAAACAAACTTAGTGGGACTACACTATAGAAAGATTTGGGTATCTTAGTTAACAATTATCTAAACTTTTGAGAACATTGTATTCAAGTTGCCAAGAAAGAGCACAGTATCTTGGCATCAATTAAAAGAAACATCACAAGTTGATCTAGAGAGGTTGTGATCCCTATGTATATAGCTTAGGTCAGACCCCTCTTTGGAGTGCTGTTGCCAGTTATGGTCACCATATTTAAGGGAAGATATGAAGAAATTGGAAGGGATTCAGTGCAGAGCAACAAAGTTAGTGATTGACATCAGTACAATGTCTTGTGAGGAAAGGATGATGGATTTGGGGATGTACTCCCTATGTTATAGAAGGCTGAGGGATGATATGTGCCTGGTATATAAGGCATTTGAAGATCAGGATTTGTGGGAATATTTAGGTTTAAAATCAAGACCAGATAGTATCCATGTTAGAGGTCAACACAAGGTGCTAAGGGGATTGCATTATAAGAAAAATAAAAGTGGGAGGTGGTTCTCTCAGAGGGTGGTGAGCACATGGGATCCCTTTCACCATCAATAATATCTAGTATGTGAACAGAACAGTTTAAAGGGGCCCTGGATTCACACTTTTCAGCAACTTGTTTCTCAATGGAGTTGTAGTCAGTGCAGGTCAATAATGGCTAGCACTATGGACCTGATCCCAATCTTGTGAATCTTATGAATGACAGTTGCTAAATAATAACCACAACAGGAAGGTAAATCCCATACCAAGAGAGCATTGGATCCCCCCCCCCCATCATCTACCTTCACAAAAGTACAACAGGAAGAAGACTAAAATCAGATCTTTTGCTTGAAGCAATCTATATCAAATCCCCATTACCAGAGCCCACTGAGGCCATCCATTTTTATCACACCCCGTTGAACTGTGGAAGGATATTCTGCCTCCTATAAATTCCCCGATAGAAACTTGTGTCTTTAGAAACTAACAGCTTCCAAATCACCAGGGGAGGTAACTTAGCAGACCTCCAATTAAGCATTATCAATCTCTTTGCCTCCAAGGTCACCATGAACAGCACCCCTTTATATACCACAGCATCAGCCTTTAAAATCCCCAGATCTCCCAGGATCCAAAAACTAGGGGACTTTGGCATGGAGATTTGTAGGATGTCCTCCAAGCATTTAATAATATCTCCCCATCAATCTTCTATTCAAGAACAATCCCATAAAATATGAAACATTGAGCCATACCCCTGCTGGCACTGCTAGCATGCCTCAGAATTTAACACATCCATTTCAACCAAATAGGCTGGTGTATGATCTAACACACGCATTTTATACCTTTCTGGAGACCACAGTGTCCTCTTTCACAATCACTGAAACTGACATGAAGGAAAAATGTTTTGAATTTAAAAAATACTATAAACAGCACTTGGCTCTAAGAGCTCTTCACAAACACCTACATGAACATGAACATGGCCAGAGCTCTATCACCTCTTTCTACTCTTGTAATTATAATACCTTTGGCACAGAACAGAGGAATAATACAGAGGTCTAGGAAACCTCCAGAGAACTGTGGCATTCCATCTTCTGTTAAGAGGAAAGTAATTGGTTATCATGAGGTAATATTTGATGCAAGATTTTGGAGATACATTTGGGGCTAGGTGGTGACTGGGAGGCATGTTGTGGCCGCTGTACAGAAGTAGAACCCTTAAAAAATATATAGTTCCATGCAGTTCTAGGCTTTTCTGGCACTTCTGCAATTTGAAATAGGATGAACTGCACTTATCATGACAGGAGACACAACACCAGTAAAGAGGAACACTTAGGCATTGTTGTTTGAGGGGCATTGAATATTTGTCATTCAAGTGGAACTGTTACCCTTTAAAGAGCCACTGATACGTTCTTGAATGTGAGGCAGGCAACTCATGTCCAGTAGCTGCCTGTCCTGGACCAAAAGTAACCCTAGTTTTAATTTTTTTGTGCAGGCATTGCATAGATATTTACCTCACTAGAAGTGCGACCGTACTTCCTTGTTGCTCTGAAGCTGCCCGAGAGCCCGCTGCAGCCCCACCCACAAAACTACATTTTGATGATGAAGTAGGGGAGAGGCTGCAGGGCTATAGATAGCATTATAATGCTACCGGGAAAAGTGGTGGCCTTTATGTGTAACTTCTGCTTAAGACAAGCAACTGTACATATTAAAGGAGGGTAAGTACATGTGATCCACCACCCTTTAACATGTACAGTTGCTTGTCTTAAGCAGAAGTCTCACATAAAGGACACCGCTCCTTCTGATAACATTGTAATGCTATCTATAGCCCTGCAGCCTCTCCCCTACTTTGCATTACCAAAATTTAGTTTTCTGAGTGGGGCTGTAGCGGGTGTTCGGGCAGCTTCAGAGCAACACGGAATTGTGACTGCACTTCTAGTAAGGTAATATCTATTTAATCCCTTCACAATAAAATGGACACTATGGATACTCTTGGTTCTGGGGCAGGCAGCTACTTGACATGAATTGCCTGCCCAAAGGTGTCAGCTGCTCTTTAAGTTTAAGCCTACAGACCTTAATGGTTGTTGAAGTTCGTGAGTGCAGAGCCCTAAAAAGTTATGAGGCATGAGGGGTGCACAATATAAATTCCTGTTTAGTCATATGTGCTGATCTTATTGAAATGTAAGCAAAGCTTTTAACTTCTTATTCAAAATTAATGGAAAATTAGCAGGACATGAAGTTCTTGTGGAATTCAATGAGGTCGGTAGTTAGAAAAATTATATCCACTTTAGTTTGGATAATGATTTTAAAGACATTTATATGTGCTAGGAAGATGAAGAGTCTGAAATTGGTTTCATACCATAAGTCCATTGTTTACATTTTCAAGGTGAAGGCAAGAATGTATTTCATTTTAGCTTTAAAGAGCAACTCTGCACTTCAGCATGTTCTCCTCCCTGTATGAGTCCCTGCATGGTACTCTTATTGTGGTGCAGAAAAATTACACATAATTTGTGCCTACAACCCACCTCAAATTGGTACCTCAAGCCTTGAAAAATTACTTGACCAGACTGCCCAGCTAGTTGGTCAAAATGAAGTCCTTATTCTTGGTGACCTAAATCTTAACTGGCTGGGAAACTCACAATCCTCCCTTCTCTCCCTGGTTCAAAGCTATAGCCTACAATAACTCATTTCTGAGCCTACCAGGGTCACTTCCCAATCAAACTCCAGCACACTGATTGATTGGATATTGATTAATCATGTTGACCACATCGCTATTGCTGGCACACTTGCTGATGCAATAAGTGGCCACTCCTCTGTCTTCTGCATATGGAATCCCTCAACTGACATTTCTACACTACCTCGGTATATTACCTTTAGAAACTTCACCAGTCTTGATCAGGGCAAATTCCTCCTAGATGTTTGATCCATTGACTGGGCCTGTCTCTACTTGGTTCATGATGCTCAAACAGCTCTAAGCTGAGTCCTTGACATTTTCTGTGCTCTGTAGGATAGGCATACACCCCTTATCACCAGCCGAGTGCATGGTAAACATACCAGATGGCAATATAAGGACCTTCTCTCTGTACTTCAAGCTAGGGATAAATGCTGAAAGCATTTTAGGTCCTCTGGCCCACCAGCTGATTTCAATATATATAGTGCTAAATGCAACGCCTGCAAAAAACAGATTAGTATTGCTGAAAGTTCCTAGTGCAAAGGCCTACTCTAGGATGTAGCTGGTAATCCCAGGAAATTCTGGTCTCATATAAAAACCTTTCTTGGCTCAAACCTATCTCACATCTCTAATAATGTGATATTAAAAGGTGTTCACTGTAATGATCTAACCACTATCGAAAACTCCTTTAACCTACATTTCTCCGACCTCTCCAAACATACCTCTACTTTTCCTCAGTCACAACCTATAAACTTCTGCACCGCTCCTAACTCAAACACCGGGACCTACCCATTCAGATTCAAAGCTATAACTAGGCTTGAAATACTAAAATTACTAAATTCTATCTCTGATAGCACTAGCACTGACTCTGATGGCCTTAAACCTAGGCTCCTAAAACTTACAGCTCCTTTTATTGCCGCACCTCTGGCAAGAGTTTTCACTCTGTCTCTGTGCCACAATCAAGTCCCTGACATCTGGAAAGTTGCCCACGTTACCCCACTTTTCAAGAAGGGTGATCATAAAGATGTCTCTAACTACAGCCCTATAGCCATTCTGTTTGTACTGAGCAAAATCCTTAAAAACCTTGTTGCCTCCCAAACCTTTGACTTTCTACTTAAGCGCAACCTCCTCGCTGACAAACAACATGATTTCCACAAAGGTAACAGCACCACCACAGCTTTACTCAAATTCACCAATGATACTCTCTCTGTGTTGGATTCGGGAATTTTTACAAGTGCATTCTTCATTGATCTTACAAAGGCTTTTGATCTTGTAAACCACTACCTGCTCCTTGGTATCATTCATTCTATGGGCTTTTCCCCTCCTGTTGTGGCTTGGTACAACAGCTATTTATCTAATAGAATTTGACTCATCAAATTTAACTTAGCCTTCTCAGATCATACTAACATTAACATTGGTGTCCCCCAAGGTTCCATCCTTGGCCCTCTCCTGTTCTCTATCTTTATCAATAACATTACCATGGACATCACCACTTGCTCTTCTCTACTCTACGCTGGCGATCTCATCCTGTACACTAGCTCAAGAAACTTATCTGATATTAACATTAACCTCCCCTCTGCCTTCTCAAATATCCAGGCATGGCTTTCTGTGCATAAGCTTGTTCTAAATATGGAGAAAACACAAGTCATGATCTTTGGTTCCCTCTTTAAACTCAAATCTTGCCAACACCAGGTTAAGATATCCTGCTCTGATGGCTCCCTGATCGAGACTGTGAAGTCTTTTAAATACCTTGAGATGAGTCCCTTGATTTTGATCTCCATATACAGACCTCCTGCAAGTCCATTAATGCCAAGCTAAGGGTTGCCTACAAAACTAGTTATGTTCTAACTCCTTCTCCAGACAGGCCATCGCTAGAGGCATCTTGCTTCTGGCTCTCACCTACAGTGCTGCGATCTGTGTTAATGTGCTCAAGTCTACACTTTGCAAGTGGGACACAACTTACAATAATATTTGTCAGTATGCCTTATCATCTCCACAGCTCAAACATCATTGCTGCTCTATGTCAACTTAAACTGGCCACACCCCTGTGTTCTGAGGCTGTATTCACTTGGTTCCCTAATTGATAGTGTTATCAGATCCCAAGCCCCACTTGTCTCTTGCCTCTTTGCTTATCCCCCAATCTTCCTCCTATGGCCTTCGTTCTGTTGAACAATGTCTCTTACACGTACCTAGATGTAAAACCTCTAAGGATTCCTGCACCTTCTCTCATGCTGCCCCAAATTTTGGAACTGTCTCCCTTCTGCCATCCACCATGCACCTTCCCAAGCCATTTTTAAAAAGGAATTCATAAAATCCCTAACCCAGCTGGTCCCCTGTGTGTGCTTTAATCCTCCTTATCTCATAATAGCTTACTATCTCCTTCCCCTTATATCAATCTCCTTTACTTGTCTGTTTTCCCACCATGTTGTCTTGTCCTCACTCCTGTCTTCTAGTTCTCTCCTTTTTTATCCCCCACATTTCCTTAACTCGCATTTAATCCTCAACTGCCTATTCTTCTACTTTTTAACCTCTCATATGCTTCTCTTCTCATCACTGTTGTCCTGCTGCTGCCACACAAAACTTCACTTCTTTATGCCTATGTTTGCCCTTATCATTGTTTATTGTATTTTGTCTCAGTTCAGCTGTACTGTACCTATTAAACTGCATTTTACCTCAATATACTGTATGATAAGGGATCTAGTAGCTACTGTTAAGTTAGTTTTGTTTTCTGCCATTCACCATGTACAGTGTATTGTGATGTTCCTTATACCCCAACATTCTTGATTTTGTACTGTATGCATCTACTTCCTGACACTGTACTGTTTGTTTTGTGCTCCTGTAACCTCCCTGGTCGTGCCTGAAAATAGACATTTTTATTGCTAGCGCACTTACCCGGTAAACAAAAACAAAATAAATAAGATGCTTCAGCTATTACAATTTACTAGAGAATACATTTCTTCCTTTTCAGTGTTCCATTCCAAGGTTTACAGCACATCTTGACAGTCTATCTAAAAAGTCTATATAAAAAACATTTGCTTCTCCCCTGTTAACCTCACAGTGCCATTGTTCATGATATCATAGTGCTCACCATGACAACAGATTATGATGTCACAAACAGCAATTGTTTGGTTATCAAGGGTGAGTCCGTTGCATTTTGAAAAACTTAGTGAAATAAGTGCTGAATTACCTACACTATTTAGTAGACCAACAGCAGAGAATAGTAAGCGAAATTAACAAACAACTAGAAAACAATAAAGTTGAAACATGACGGGTACTATTGTTTTTAAGCTTTTTATTGTAGTAGAGAGCTCCTCTTTAAGATCATAGCTGAGGCAAAACCTTGTCAAGAACGATACTGAGCTCCACAGAGTGAGGCTTGACGTCTGGTTAAGAATGGCAGAGCCTTGTAATTATGAGGATATGAACACTAGTTATTTGTGTTAAGGATTTGATCCTGATCTTGGGCATAGAGATCTTTAGGTTTATTTATTTATTTATTTATTTAAGTGTTTAACCAGGGAGGCATAATGAGCAGACTACTGCTCGATTCCAGATGCGCCCTGGGGGAAGGGGGAAGTGGGAAAGCATACAAACATAAACAGTAAGGTCCATTACATGATGTACTTCAAAGAATTGGAGAGCATACAACATACACAGTATTGTCAATTACATCATATGCATAGAGTAAACATAAGTAAGGTAGAGTACAATCACTACAAGCAGGTACATAGCCATGGCTCCAAGAGGTAATACATACAAGGTGCCATATTTACGGTAGTGAGCTTTTATGATATGAGGGAAAACAAATCATATGGCAGGAGTCTTATGTAAGGTTACATCATCAGTGACATTTGGGAAAGGTGGGTACTAGGGGTAATTACCCTGATGCCGGGGTTAGAGGACTCCTGGTCATTGAGCTCCCAGGGGTGCAAGTGCAGGAAGGGTGAAAGTTTGTTTTGAGAAGGGAGTTAAGGTGCCTTCCAGTTGTGGCATGCCAAATGTCCAATGAGAGATAGTTCCAGAGGCTGGACATTAAGAATCTGAAAGCTGACTGGCCTGCGGAGGTTGACATGCATGGGATGGCCAGTAGACAAGAGTCTTTATTCTTCAATGCATAGTCTTGGGGGGTGTGGGCTGAGAGGACCCTGGTGAGATATAAGGGTAGGGACTGTGTCCAGAATTTGGCCATAAGACTTGCGCAATGGGATAGACGCCGGCCCTACAAGGAGGGAAGGTCTAGGTTCCGGTAAAGGACACAGTGATGCGTACTAGGAGAACTGCCAAGAGCAAAGTGACAGAAGGAATGGAAGAGGAAGTCCAGTCTGGCCAGGGTGGACTTTGTAGCAATGCTGTAGACTTTGACCCCATAGCTGAAGATGGGGAAAATCATCCTCTGTACAATGGCAAGTCTAGCTGGCAAAGGGATGCAGCCATGATTTCAGTACCATGCTCCAGCTTGGGGTGGAGCTTTTTGTGAATGGCATCAATGTGTGCAGAGAAGTCAAGGTGCTGGTCAAGCCAGACCCTGAGATACCTGAAAGTGGAGCAAATTTTAATCACAGACCCATCAAGGGTGTGGAAAGGGGGGGTGGGGGGTTGCCTTGAAAGTCTCTGCCTTATGCCGAAGGTCATGGAGATGATTTTCTTGGTGTTGAGAAAGAGTTGATTTGAACATAACCAGCACTGAACTTCATTGAAGTCCTGCTGGAGTCTGGTCACTACTTCAGCAGTCAAGGTGCCAAATGTGTACAAAACTGTATCATCCACATACATGTGAATGGATGTGCTGGGGCAGGCAGCAGACAGGTAGCTGAGGAAGATGGAGAACAGGAGAGGGCCCAGGACTGAGCCTTGTGGAACCCCAGAAGTGACAGGAAAGGAAGCAGAGGTGGCATTGCCAATTCTGACAGCTTGGGAGTGGTCTAGCAGGTAGAACTGGGACCACTGGATGACCATGTCTGAGAGCGCTGCGTGAGAGAGTTTCAATAGCAGGAGTGTATGGGAGACAGTGTCAAAGGCTTTAGACAGGTCAACAAAAATAGCTGAGGTGATTAGGCCTTGTCCATATCAGTGAGTATGGACTCAGTATGTCTTAGGAGGGAGGTGGTGGTGGTGGAGTGGGTCTTCCTGAAGCAAGACTGGTAGGGTGTGAAAAAGGAAGAGGAATCAAGATAGGAGGAGAGTTGAGAGAGAACTAGTTTTTCCTGGATTTTGGCCAGGATAGGAAGCAGGGAAATCGGGTGGTAGTTACCGAGTGTGGAGGGGTCACCGCCCTTTTGGCAGCAGGATGACTGTAGTGTGTTTCCACTCAGTGTGGACAGCGGCAAGTCAGAAAGAGAGGTTGTAGAGAGTTGCTAGGGGGGTGGCGATGGCTGGGGCTGACAAGTAGAGTGCTGTAGTTTGGAGTCAAGGCCAGTAGGACATTTGCCCTTGTCTGGGTTTAGGGTAAGTAGAGCTTTGTGAACTTCGGCAGGGGTAGTCTGCTGGAACGTGAATAGGTGGCCTGCTGGGGGAGCTTTAAGGGGGTGGAAAGGCAGAGAGGTTGGGGTGGTTTGCAGGTTGGGGGCACCAAAGAGAGACAAGGTACAGTCCATAAAGAAGGAGTTGAAATGAGAGGCCACATCTGGGGGGGGGGTCAGTAATCGTGTGGCTGCCAATGTTGAGGGATGGGGTAGAGGGTTGTGAGTGTGGGTAAAGAGGGATTTAACCACCTTCCAAAATTTGGAAGGCTGGCTCAGGTTAGCTTTGAAGATGTCACTGAAGTATTTTGCCTTAGCCCTGTGGATCTGCTTAGCGCAGGCATTGCGAAGGGCAAGATATTTTTTGTTTGTCCCTTTGAGAGCTGGAGACCTGGAAAGCCTTCCAAGCTGTGTCCCTGTCTTTGAGGAGTGTCATGATGTCCATGGAAATCCATGGCAGGTGGGTACCCCTCACACAAGCCATTTTAACGGGGGGTGTGTGAGTTCCAGACTGCTATAAAGCTTGACTTAAAGTACTCCCAGGCTGAGTCAATAGAGGTGGCCCTTTGGATGAAAGGCCAGTCCAAATTAGACAGGTCACGCAGAAGGGATGCTATGTAGGATCTCATCAGTATGGTCCTGGGTGGGTTAGCTTTGGGGCGATGGATTTTTCTAATGGAGTAAATCATGGTATGATCACTTAGAGAGTCCAGTAGCAGGCCAGAGGTGGGTATACAATGTGGGTGTGATGTTAGATACTAGTCCAGGAGAGAGTGGTTTGAGGATTTGTGGTTAAGGCGTGTGGGGTCTGTGATTAATTGGGCTAGGTTTAGAGCTGCCACCTGGTGCCGCAAGTTGGAGCTGCTACTGAAGAGCCAGTTATGGTTGAAATCCCCAAGGATGTGCAACTCGCCCCCCGTGGCCAGTGATGTGATGCTGTTCAGGTGTTCCATAATGGAGTGCGAGGATATGTCAGGAGGACAATAGGATCCGGCTATGAAAATGGGGCAGGTGTGGGCTAGGGAAAGTTTGATTAGGATGGCATCAATGGATTGCGTGGGTCTAGGCAGTGGGACTGGTGTGAACTGCAGAGAAGAGTTTATAAACATGGCAACGCCTCCCCCTCTTTTGGGGCCATGGCCGTCCTGCCAAATACGGGTGTAGCCCAGGATATTGAACTCTGCATTGATATTGTGTGGTTTCAGCCATGTTTCAGTAATGGTCAGTATGTCTGCTTTTAAGGAGCAGGCAATTGGTTGCAGCAGGCTGATTTTATTTTGGATGCTGCAAATATTTAGGTGCATGAGTTTGAGGCCCTGGGGCAGCGAGAGGCAGGGAGTGGGAGCTGGACGGGGGGGTTGGGGTGAGGGCCTGGGTTGCATTCAACATCACTGGCAAGCAGTGGCAGAATGGTTAACAGGACCTTGCTGTTAGGAAATGCCCATAGGGGTTTCTGACTCGAGTGCAGTGCCTGTCCTGGGGTTGTTGAGAAGGTTAATGCCTGAACCTTTAGGGCAATTAAGTCAGTATGGAAGGACGGTGAGAGGACAGAGGGGCTAGCAAATAAATTTAACTGCAGTGCAGTAGGGGATGGCTGAACGGTAGAGGTATGGGGGGAGATGTAGAAGCTAGAATGTGAAAGATTTGTAGGTTCGGCTGCAACACCAGAAACAATGCGGGGGGGACAAGAGCAGAGGGGCCAGAAATAAA
Source organism: Neoceratodus forsteri (assembly GCA_016271365.2). NCBI lineage: Eukaryota > Metazoa > Chordata > Ceratodontiformes > Ceratodontidae > Neoceratodus > Neoceratodus forsteri. The sequence goes on along the minus strand of CM057450.1, from coordinate 430,861,904 downwards.
ATTTCTACCAACCCTGCCATCCAGGTCTTAGTCATGATTTCCAAAGGAGGTGGACTCAAGAGGAGTACTGCCTCTAGTGGTGGGCTGCAATAACCGGCAAATGGAAAACTGGGCTGATTGGTTAAAATGTGCACATGACCACCACTATAAGTAACATAGTCGAGTGAGGGTGGTGGTGGGGGCAGTGGGGAGCTGACATGGAGTGTCGGTGGGGACAAAATGATGAGGTTTAAAATTCATCCATTGCGCCCACTGCCATACCTAAAAACTTGCTCCGGCGACCGCTGCAGTGTGGGGGAGGGCTGTGGCCGAGCTGGCCCTCATGACCACATGAAGGGGAGCTGTGAAGAAGGAGACAGAGAGGAGGATTAAATAAGGTACGATGGCGGGAGGGGCTTAGCAGAGAATGGGGCAGGGGGCTATGGGAGCAGGAGAATAGGAGCAGGGTTTCTGAAAAAACCAAAATAAAAATATGAGCAGGGTTTAAAATAGGAGCAGAGTTTACACTCTTAACACCTGTAGAAATGGTAAAAATAGGAGCAGGGTTTAAAATAGGAGCAGGGTTTACAATCTTAACAGCTATAGAAATGAGATCTTGGTTAACTATTAATACAGTAATACAGTAAAGCGGAGGTTAAAAGCACGCTGCTGGGCACAAATTCATTTCAAGCCAAATTGCTGGGAAGAGGGCTAAAGCTTCAGCATATATGATAGAAAATTATCTCCGTTAAAGTAAAACATCCCACAGTAGCAAGCAATTTCTAGGCAGACTGCAATACAATTACAACTAGCAGAAATGTTCAGCAGAGGTAAATTTGGTAGAAAGCAGTCGAAGAAATCCAGTTTGTATTTGGGTGCTAAAATGCTGAGGTTTAAAATTCATCCGTTGCGCCCACTGCCGTACCTGAAAACTTGCTCTGGCAACCGCTGCAGCTCAGGGGAGGGCCGTGGCTGAGCTAGCCCTCACAACCACATGAAGGGGAGCTGAAAACTTGCGCCGGTGACCACTGCAGTACAGGGTAGGGCCATGGCAGAGCTGGCGCTCACAACCACACAAATAGGAGCTGAAAACTTGCTCCGGAGACCGCTGCAGCTCGGGGGAGGGCCGTGGCAGAGCTGGCCCTCACGACCACATGAAGGGGAGCTGAAAACTTGCTCCGGCGACCACTGCCACTTCGGTTGAAGGGGTACAGAGTATTAGGGCATAACTGAACATTTGTATTTCTTCATTTTCTGCTAGAATGCACTGCTGGTCCTGAGGCCACATCCTTAGATTCTGGAGTGCATTGTTAGCCTAATGGATTCTTCTATGAATAATGATGTGCAATGTTAACCCTATAGGTTTTCTCACCAGGAGATAGAGTCCTGAGCTCTAAACTACTATGAAGATCCAAAGTAGAACTTTGACACCGGATATGATTGCAGTTAAGTCCCTGTTCTAGTTTAGTGATATAAATCTTTATCATAATCTTGTAGGTGACAGTGAAGAACAATGCAAAGCCTTCAAGCAGTTATTTCACTGCGCATGGAGACAGACTATGGAGTCCCTGAGTTGGGCCAAAGATATGGTTGCAAGAGGAGAAAACTGATTGAATGAGTAGGATTTTGAATATCACTGCAGTGTCATAGCTTTAATCAGATGGTTTCTGATAAGCTGTTTGGTTGGGTGTATGTAAAATGAAAAGCTTTCAGACAGTTATTGAAAGGTATATAGGGGTAGGCTGTAGAGAGACATTAAGAAGGGTTGAAAAGCTACTGAAGGACTAGGGACCTAAAAGAACTATAGTTTCAGAGCTTTTATCAGACAGCTTCTAATGAGCTATATGGTCAGGTCTATGAACAACAAAAGCCTTCAGGTAGTCATTAAATGTCACATGTGGCTAGACTGAAAGGTATTGAGTAGAGTTAAAAATTTACTGCAGGAGAAGAAAACTAATTAATTGAAATTTTTTACAGGAGGAGATACCTGATTGAATAAATAGGGCGTGAATAGAAGTACAGTATCAGAGCTTCACTTTGACATCCTCTGATGTGATTTTAGGCTGGATCAATAAACAACTAAAAACCTACAGATATTGAGCATTATATGGAGACAGGCTGTGGAGCCATTGGGTTGGGCTGTAAGGTTGGTAAATGTCGAATAGAAATGACTGAATGAATATGGTGTTGAAGCACTGCAGTGTCAGACCTGTGATGAGACAGCCTCTGCGTTGTCCATTCTTGAACCCAGGTCACTGGAATACTGAGTGGTAGCATTACCGCAGCACTACTTGTCTGGCTCAGTCCATGTTTTAACTAAAGCACATAATGTTTAGAAAACAAATGCTTTCCTGTTTTGTGTTAGTCCAGATCAAGGATTTCTAGTAAGGAAATGTAACCCACCTGCAGCAAATGAGGGAGCTGAACAAGCGAGAGAATAAAATAATCTAAACCTAGGGCTCAATTTTCAAACCACCCATAGATCAACGCAAGTTGTTTCAATCTACGGCTGCAGCAAACTCCAGGTGGAACAGTGACCCTGCACCCTATTTTATAAAAATTGTCCCTGCACCAAAGACCGAGGTGTTGTCACAGTCACAGGGGTGTTTGATGGAAGGATCCATCAAGCCCCCCCCATGCAAGCCTAGATGAGCCACAGAGGTGGAATGGTTTAATCTGTCTGGAAGGTGGAGAACAGGGGATGCAGTGAGAGTGCCAGAGGGCACGATGGGGCACAGTGGCAGTGAGAGGGAGCAGAGAAGGCACCTGGCGGAGGTTTCATACAGAGTCCTGACAGGCGAGCGGACCAAATAGGGGGGTTGGCATGGCGATACCATCATGACATGGCCCCAGATGGAAGCAGCCCTGGCATCTGCCCCACAGGACCGACAGTCTCCTGCATGTAGTTGGACATTGGCTGGCTGCCACACAGGTGGGCTATGTACCAGGGGAATGTCATTGTGCCTAGGGCACATATCCATCCACCACATGCACCCTGCACCCAGTGCCACCCACCTCATGTATGGAACTGTGTGTCCTGTGGACCAGGTGAAAGGGCTGCTTCCACCTGGCATTGTGTCATGATGATATCACCAAACCTACCCCCTTATCCGGTCTGCTCGGCTGTCAGGTACTCCATATGGCACCTCCTTCATGTGCCTCCTCCAGGTTCCTCCTCCACTCTCTCTCACTGCTGCTGGGTCCCTGTCATACCCTATGGCATCCTCACTGCCCCAGCAGCCCCTGTTTCCCACCTTACAGGTCCCACACCTCACTCACCACCCTGCCATGCAGTGGCGGAGGACCCTTAGACCAGCTCCTGGTTAGTGTTACCTGAGCTCCCTGTTGCAACCACAGTGGGGCTTCTAAAATAGCAAAAAAAGGTATGGTTCAGCTCCGCTGTAGTGCAAGCCTCCTTGGGCCCTCACTCATGGCTGCTTCAGCTGCAAGGGTGGTGAAGGGTTGCTTTTGTGCAATGGTATCCCTATTGTGATGCAGCCTGCATTCAAAAATCAGGATTGCCACAAACTTCAAAAAAAAGTGCCACTTGCATCATACTCATTTGGTGCAGGCAACTTGCATCAAAGATTCACTTTTGAAAACTGAGCTCCTAGTCAGTAAATATATATTGTAAGTTTAATGAATTTTGTAAGATACAGTAACTGTGGACATTAAAGCAGCCAGACAGTGTATCTTTATAAAGCAACTCTTCTGATCTGGTATGCTATATTTATCCACAAGAAAAATCCATAGTATGCAGAGCAAGGTCTGCAAGAATATATTTGGCTGAACGTATGAGAGGAAAGAAACGCGTGCATGGGAACAAAGACTTCCAGCATTCCTTCAGTTTCATACCTGTGCAAACAAAAAATGCTGTGTGGGAACTCATATGACTGAATGTGTACAGAGGTTCTAGAAAGGTTCTAGTTATATTAGAATTGAAAGATTAGGCACAAGAGTTATGCTGCTACATGTATGCAATGTCTAAGTTACTGACGTGGAGATATGACATGTAGTAGTAGTAGAAAAATTTATTTTTATCCAGGAAACAGGTCTTATATTCACATCCTTAGGCCAAGGCCTTTTTTCAAGATGGTCTCCTAAGGAAGGGGTTGCATTGCCCCGAAGCACAGAGGTTAGCCTGTTTGAGGTGTATCAGCTATAATATTGTGCATTTTACATTTTTTCTATATGTAGAATTTGTAAGTAATGAATTAACTTTAATATTTATTTTTTATAAATAAATAAATCTCTCGCTGGGTTCTTGAAGTTTGAGTGCTGGATTTCTTTTGTAAAAATACTTTTTTCAAGATGGTCTTGACAATTACATTTTAGTTTAAAAGTCACATCAAGTACAAAAATATATTTACAACATTATCAAACAGTTACAAATTTTGTGGAAAAGAAACACTTTCACAGACTTATAAACATGTAACATACAAGTAATAAAATTTGCATATTTTCCAGACCTTCATTTAACTTTTTATCCACTGCACATGCATCTAACTTTCAATTCCTCTATTAAATACTTTGTAAACAAGGAAGGTTTAAATCCTGGTTTCTTTTGAGTAGAATTTATCAGATAGCAGTTTGAGGTGCATACTGCCTTAAAAGTCATTCAAGTGAAAGAGTTTCTAACTTTTGGCCTGTGAGGCAATTCCCCATTGTTTCTTAGCTGATATTTATGTTTAATAATGGTTCCCTCTGTTTTGTCCATTAAATAGTTTGGTTCCCCTGTCTTTAAGAGTGTATACATATATAAAGCCACTATTAGTTTTCTCCTATTTTTGGGCGTTAGCCAGTCCAAATTTTGGTATAATTCACAGTGGTAGGTTTCAAATCACACCGTAAAATGAATCTGGCTAAATTATTATAGGTAACATCTACCTTTTTTAGAAGAGAGTTTGTAGCCATTCCATATATATGGCTACCAAAGTCTACAGTAGGAATTAATCGTTTGTTTACAATTGTTTTTCACATTTGTATATCTGTACATGATCTGTTTCTTCGAAAGCCCCTAGTTTTTTGTTTATTTTATTTACCAAGTCAATTATATGGACATCAAATTTCAATCCCTGATCTACCCATGCCCCTAAGTATTTATAATGGGGACCTGTTCTAGAATTTCTTGTTTAGATGTAGTTATGTTGAACCCCTGTTTTTGATTCTTTTTACACTTCCAAGGTGAATTAAAAAATGGAGTTTTTGTTTTTTACTATTAAGTACTAACTTTGATTGCGCTAACCAATTTTCTATCCCCAAAAAATCAGCTTGAAGCCGTTTTTCAACCTCACTGATATTTACTCCATGAGCTAGTAAGACTGTATCATACACGTATCATTTAAATTTTGTTTGGGTAGTAATATTCGCCAGATCATTTACATAAGCCAAAAACAGGGTTGGGCCCAAAATACACCCTTGGGGTACCCCTCTAATAACTTTGAGCTGTTTTGAGATAAGGTCTCCAAGTTGAACCTGTTAAGTTCTTTCTGTTAAGTATGATGAAAATCATCCCACTGTTTCAGAATTCATATCAAAAAGTTCCAGTCTTTAGAGTAAAACCCTGTGGTCCATGATGTCGAAGGCTTTGGATAGGTCCACAAACACCACACCCACCACCCTGCCCTCCTCAGGTTGGGAGGAAACAAGATCTATTAGGTCAGTGAGCACAGTGTCCATGGAATGGCCCTTTCAGAATCCTGATTGAGATTCTGAGAGCAGATGGTATTTCTCTAAATAGTTACTTAACTGTTTTTGAACCAGTTTTCCATCAACTTCAACACCGTGGACAACAGGGCTATTGGTCTGTAGTTTGAGGGATCTGTTGGATCCCCCCTTTAAAAACTGGGATTACTGTAGCTCTTTTCCAACTGGAGGGAACTTTCCTTTCTATTAGACTCCAGTTAAATATGTTGATCAGAATAGGAGCCAACAGATCTGCAGCATCTTTTAGAAACCTATTTTTCAATGGCATCCAAACCATATGCTTTATTAGTTTTTACAGTAAAGAGTACCCAAAATACATGAAGATGTTGCACTAAGAGAATTATCCCTTTCACTAGTACGTTTTACTATCTTGCGGCAAGAATGGAAAACAATTTGAGTAGACAGTGTGAAATACAAGCACTGTGATTTATTTATTAAGTTTTCAAAGTGAACTTCAGGTCTTACTCATTATTGGAAATACATTTCTTTCATCCTAACTAGAGGCCTAGCTACAGTTTCACCATCTTGCACTATGAGCGAACAAAAGGCACAACTATGATATGAAAGAAAAACAGGTTTCTCTGCAACATGTGTTACCGACAGATATCTCTCTGTCTAAGCCACCGGAGCGCCACAATGTGAGCAGGGAAGATAGCATTCACTGTGCACGTTCGAGCGGCATGACTCTTTACAAAAACACAGAAGGGGGATTTCTAATTTGAAACTACTCCAACGCTATCACCCACCTCCCACTCCTTGGAAATAAATGTTGTTCAGTTTTATTTTATTACCTTCGTTTTCTCTAACATTGGGCATTACTAAAATAATACACACATAAAAATCTACAACAATATGGGAACATAAGCAGCTCCATTTTTAAACAGTTATTTTACTCTATCTCAGGGCTTTAGATGGATAATATAGTGATCACATACTAGACATAAAAATCTTAGGGGATAGAAAACAGAATGCCCTTATACTGAACAGGTGGCCTACCTGTACAGATTTAGTAAAAGTATAAATAATTGCTCCTGCAACGCCTTTTGTCTTCGCATTCAAACGGAAGATGTGGTGAGTACCAGGAGGATAAAGTGACTGGTAGCTTTTCTGGACAGCCTGACAGCTCAGTACTTCCATGCTGGTTTCCCCACATGGAGTTAGGGAAAGCTTTGGAGCTAGGCTGGCCGGAAGCAGTAGTGGGTCACATAATGCCCACAGGTTTCTGCTCGAAATGCAGTGGAGCAGCGGTGTTGTTTTTGGCTCATGTACTGTCTATTTCTGGTCACACTAATTACTATCCGACCCGGTGTTGAACCGATCTGGTTGGATAGTAGATGCAGGATATCCAGATCCAATATCCGGTGTAAAAGTGATATCCGTGCATCTCTAGTTTTTAGGTTATACAATTCTTTCTTAACCTCACTACAGATCATTTTTTAAAAACTAAATCTTGGAATGTCAGTGGGAAAGGAGGTAGATAAAGTAGATGCTGTAGTTTTATTATACTCAGGGATGTCTTTATCAGGTAAATTTATGAAATATGTATTTAGAGAATCAGTGGAATCAGCTACACTCTGGAGTAAACCATTTTGCTGGATTTGAATAGGAGGTTTATTTATAACTGGTTTCTCTAAAGAACAAATCAAAGCCCAGTATTTTTTTGGGTCCACAGTTTCAGTGATTTTTGTTTTGTAATATTGTTGTTTTGTATTTTTGATTTTTATACTCAATCTATTACAGTGAACTTTATATAATTCCCAATTAATTGTGTTTAGAGTTTTGTTAGCCCTCTTCCATAATCGTTTTTTTTCTAATCTATTTTTTTTTTCAATTTTTCTGTTATCCATAGGGGCTGTTTTTTTTTGACTGCAAGAAGTTTCAAAGGAAGCCTGCCCAGTGGCACTGAGGGTTGATGCACTGGGCACAACACCTCGTGCCATGCCAGTGACCCGGGTTCAGGAATGAGCCCAGGTGCTGGAGGTCGGCAGGGGAGGGAGAGGATCGAGCATCTGGAGGACTGCTCTCCTCTCCTGGGGGGGTGATCCAGGGCTTCTCCAGCACAGTAGAGACCTTGGTGGAGACTGGGGTTACTACTAGCACAGGAGTGAAATCAGGAGAGGAGTGCAGCAGACTTTTATGGGCAGCCATGGTGACGTCATTGCACGGCTGCGCTCTTGGGGGAATCTACAAGAAAATCCCTGGCTTGGGGATAGGCAAAGGTGCCTCCTGTGTTCCTGTCCACACTGCTGCTGTTGGGCTGTCTCTCCATGGCTCCCCCCTACTCCATCCCGGTGCATTAAATTGTAGCTAGAGCACCAGGGCATAAAGAGGTCCCAACTCGGGGGGGCTCAGAGCCAAGGGATCTGCCAGACTGGGTTTGCCTGGAACAGTAGAGCTTCAGACAGGGAGGTAGAGCCGGAGCATGGGAGGTTGCTGGAGAGAGAGAGCTCCCCGAAGTCCAGTGCATAAAACAGAATCTACAAAAAAAAAAGAAGTTTAAAAGGGGCAACTTTATTACAGGCATCAAGAAACATTCTGGAGAATTCCCTCACCACCAAATCCAATTCAGGGATAAGAAAAATTATATCCCACTTCATTGCTACTAGAGTATGTAAAAGTAGCTCTTTACTATTGTTTTTAAAAAATCTCCGTCTTATTTTGGGGAGGGAATACCAATTTTTTTTTGACCCTCTGTTAATAGTTCACATTTGCAGGTAATTGAACAATAATCACCCAAAATAGGTTGAGTTACCTGTACCTCATGGGTTTTTATGTTTGCTGTTACAAAAAATAAGTCTAGTATGTTTCCCTTACTAGCAAAGTCTGTCTTCCTTGTGGGAGTCAGTATGACCTGTGTCAGGCCGAGGGGGCTCAAGCTCTGAGATAGGGCATTGCCCCTCTGCCTGCCCCAGGCCGCATTAAAATCCCCCAATAAGAGCAACTCTAAACCCATTACGAATTTCTGTAAGAGTTGAGATAGATGTTTAAATTCACCAACTTTCACCTTAGGAGGGGAATAAACCAATCCAACAACAAGATTTTTACTAAATAGGAGAACCAAAATAATCTCCATCTGTCTTATCATCCCTGAATAAATTACCTTGGAGCTTCCCAGTTCCCAACTAGTGTATATGAGAACACCTCCTCCTCACCTTCCTTCTCTATCTGCTCTGTGAAGGAAAAAACCTTCTATCTCAATTTCATTAGAGTGGATCTGGGGAGTTAACCAAGATTCTGTTAGGGCTATGATGTCTGGGGCTTCATCTGCTATCCATGTTTTCATAACATCTGTTTTTGTTTTTAGACTCCTTGCATTGTTAGAGATCATTTTGATTCTATCTGTAGGGTAAGGACCTGGACTCAATTCTACATCCCCACCCAAAAGCAAAGTCAACACTAAACATGAGGAAGGCTTTCTTAAATGTAACAAAAGAGGAAAAGAAATGTTAGCTTTATAATTAATCTGATTCCAAGTTTGTGAAAAATGTTTCTTACCTCTTCTACCAGAAGCCCCCAACTTGATAATTCCCCCCACATATACAATCATTTTAATGAGACAGCAGAAACCCCTAGGGTACCACGCTTTCCCTGAGTGGATGTTTTTTGGAAGGAAACTACTAGGATTAATAAAATCAGTCGTAAGATTTTAATCCAATTCATGTTTGGTTTGGAGGCTTTCCCTTCACATGAATGAGCAAGCCTCATCCTTTTTCTCAGCCCTCCTACACCTATCCTTTTCAGCTTTGTGCAAAAGATTTCTGCTCTGTTTTACTTATTAAACTTTCTTTCTTGTTCCAAAGACAGGTACAGGAAGTACTTTTTAATACTGAGTGGCGCTCGCGCTGGAAGGTGCAACCCAAATTTAAAGGTCTCTTTCCCCGCCTCCAAAGACAGACCCTCACAGCTGATTGGCACATCGTTGAGCCCCCTTATAATTATGAGTTGGTCTGTGGCAGTCCCAGCTCTGGGGATATGGCAAGTTCTCAGTTCTTACTGACAGGCAGTTTTCAAGCACAGTCCCCGAACCAAATAGAAAGCAAATGTCTGCTTCTGGCACCGTTGACTGAGGCAGCCATGTGTAGTCCTCCTCCTCCTTGTTCAGCTGGAACAGCCTCCACAGGAGCAGATGCCATGCAGCAGATGAACAGGTATTTGCTGAACTGAGATGGGGGGAGGCTGTTTGGTGTTGGAAGGCGTGACCTGAATTTAAAGGTCACTTTCCCCGCCCTCAAAGACAGACCCTCACAGCTGATTGGCTCACCGCTGAGCCCCCTTACAATTGTGAGTTGGTCTGTGGCAGTTCCAGCCCTGTGAATATGGCAAGTTCTCAGTTCTTACTGACAGGCAGTTTTCAAGCACAGTCCCCGAACCAAATAGAAAGCAAATGTCTGCTTCTGGCACCGTTGACTGAGGCAGCCATGTGTAGTCCTCCTCCTTGTTCAGCTGGAACAGCAGCCACAGGATCTAAAATGGGGCCAGCCATGCAGCAGATGAACAGGTATTTGCTGAACTGAGATGGGGGGGCATAAGAAACATAGAAAATGGAGAGAGAGGTGATACCAAAAAAATACAGGGCTAAAAAAGGTGCATATTACACGAGCAAGGAGTTCAGTAAAAAGTGAAAATATAGGCTCATTAGAACTAAAGCAGAAGAGTGGAGGGCAGCTTACAGCAGGTAACAAACTGCAGCTGATTTAGGGTCCCGAGGTTTGGAAGGCAGCAGTTTAAATGGGAAGCTCAGAAGGCAGAGCTAGGATTTGTTTTCTCACAGACCCTGTGGCCACCTCTTCATATAGCACAGAAACAAAGATAATCAAGTATTAATATTCTTTTCAGGCTCCTAGATCTGCTGTTGCTCCAGGCAATATTTTATCTTTGTTTAGTTCTTAACCCTTGCTGTGCCACGGACTGCTTTATCAGTCCAGAATTTCTATAGGTTCTAATTCTGTTGGCAGCCTAAGGGTTAATTAATTGAGCTTTCTGATCCCTTGAAGAGTTAGAAACAGAAATGTTTTGGTTGTAATACATTCAAACAAATGGTCTATATAAAAGACAATTGGGTGTGTTTCCTTGTATACATCTTGCACCTTACATACTTTATACATAAGAGTGAGATTGTTCCATCTAGATAAACAATCTCTATATCTAACTAGAAAGAAAGGACTGACATCTGGGTGTATGCACACTTTCATACCTATGTACTATAGATCAAACCTCTGGTAGGTCTTGCCATTTGTAATATATCCCTGTCCATATCAAAAGTAAAGGTTGCAAGAACTATAGGTGACTTTAGCTGAGAAAACAGTCCTATTGTTCCATTTTGCTGGGTTTAGTGGAATGAGAGCATCACCTATTTTGGAAGGCTACAAACTTAGACTACAGGAGGCAACATTCCAGGAGTGAAATTAGTGGGGTTATGTAAGCCACACCAGGGTGCTACCTACCCCAATATCTAACTAAGATGTATTTAAGTCTTTTCATACAGTAATTATTTAGGCAGATATCATTTGTAGGACCCACTTGGATTCAATAAGTATTAAAGCCTCAAGCAGTACAGAACCGCTACCCAAATACAAGATTTTGATGATGCTAAGTTAGGGATTAGCATGTTCAATGTAAAGTGTAGTAGAACTGGAAGATCTGTTTGTAGCAACGTTACTCAACTTAACAGATCACTTTTGATTTTTGGGGTACTATATCAAACAAAATACAACTCAACTCATTTTGCTTTTGTAGCAGATGCTCCTTATTCCTTTTCTTTGTAGTAAGTCTTACCTCTTGTTCAGTTGGACCCTCTATGCATTTTTAAAGGCAAAAATAAGTAATTAAGGCATATTTTAAGGAAAATACTAATACAAGAAATAGTATTGCCATCACCACCATGCTGTTATTTCACTAGAGCTTAGGGAACAGAGTGGGTAGAAAGACTTACTTAATTGGGGGAGGGGTGGAAAAACAGGAAGAAATGACGGGTAGAGAGACTGATAGAAATGAGATCAGAGCCTGGTGAAATTGAAGGGGGGGAGAGAGAGAGAGAGAGAGAGAGAGAGAGAGCAAGAGAGATGGAAACTAGGGAGTAGAGAGTCTGATATATAATCAAGTTGTTGAGGAAGAGAGTGATGGAACTGAGGGGTACAGAGGCTAATGGAATCAGAAAGTAGAAAAACATATGGAATCAAGGTGTTAAAAAAAAAGACTAATGGAACTGAGGAGACTAGAAAGAGATTCTAATGCAATCAAATTCTAGGTTGATTCATGGAATTGAGGAGCTGAAGAGATAGTGGTGGGACTGAGGGGATAGAGAGACTTATAGAACTAAGGGGTGGAGAGAGAGACTGATAAAAATAATATCAGAAAGAAAAGGGAGATATATATATAGAGAGAGGGGAACCGATAAAATCCAAGTGTAGAGAGACTGACTGAACAAAGGGGTTGGGAAAAAGACTAATGGTATCAAAGGATAGCATAACCTATAGTTGCAGCCATAGCTAAAATTACTGATGTCTCTCAACCCAGACAAAGGTAAATGTCCCTCTGGCCTTGACTACAAAATGCTCCTGCTCTCTGCACCTGCCATAGCCCACCCACTTACCCTGCTTTTCAACCTGTCATTTAAACTCGGAACAGTCCCCAACAATTGGAAACAAGCCACAGTCATTCCCCTTCCTAAAGAAGGGGACCTCGCCTTACCTTCCAACTACCGCTCTATATCCCTGCTCCCCATCCTGGCCAAACTTCAAGAATGTCTTGTCCTCTAACAACTCCACCACTATCTCGAGTCTATAAACTTCTTAACCCCTTACCAGGCTGGCTTCAGGAAGAATCACTCCACCACCACCTCCCTCCTCCGGCTCACAAACGCCATCCTCACAGGTATGGACAAAGGGGAAGTAACAGCTGCTATATTTATTGATCTGGCAAAAGCTTTCGACACTGTCTCCCACTCCTTGTTGCTGGCTAAACTTGCTCTAGCCAGGCTGTCAGCAACTGCAAATAACTGGTTCCACTCATACCTGTCCAACAGGTCCCAATCTGTCCGTGTTAGCTCGGCTACATCCACCCTACTCCCAGTCACCAGCGGAGTCCCCCAAGGGTCGGTTCTCGGCCCATTACTGTTCTCTATATTTCTCAATGACCTGCCTGCAGCCTGCCCAAATACGGCCATCCATATGTACGCTGACAATACGGTGTTGTTCGCCTCTGGCCCATCCTCTAGTGCTGTGACAGCCTGCCTACAGAACGACTTTGACTCCGTCCAACGTTGGCTCATCTCAAACCAACTAGTCCTAAATTAAAAATAAAATGTCACCCTCACCTTTGGCTCTCGGCCCAAACTCACATGGCTTACTGCGCCACCTACATTCTACACTCTGGACAGCTCCCCACTGGAGGTCTGCACCTCCTATCGTTATCTAGGTGTCTGGCTAGATCAACACCTTAACTTCTCTCCACACATTGATGCTATACACAAAAAACTGAACCCTATGTTGGGAGCCCTCTACCGGAATAAAAATTACATACCCCTGCCAACCAGGCAAGAAATACTCCAAAAAATGATCCTCCCTATATTTGACTATGATGATATTGTCTACTGTGCAGCCCCTCAAACCTCCCTAGCAAGGCTAGGCCTCCTATTTAACTCCTTCTGCCGTTTTTCACTGGACCGCCCTCCCAGCACCCACCACTGTGTCCTCTACCAATCCTTGAACCTCACCTCTTTACACAACAGAAGATCACTTCACTGCGCTAGAACCTCGGCAAAGTTCTGGTCACAATCACTCCCTTCCTACCTGTCATCCTCCCTAACTGCCCTACTCCCACCATTCTACGCGCTCCGTAACAGCGACGCAAGTCTTCTGCATATCCCATATAGATCCACCCGGTCCGGCCAGGCTGCTTTCAGCTTTAGGTTGCCCAAATTATGGAATTCCCTGGCAGCCGATATTAGACACTCCACAAGTACTCCCCAAATAAATGCCCTTCTCAATACCACTTCTCTACTCTATCACCTGCTCCTGTAACCCCCAACACCCCCCCACTCCTGTACCTGCCCAGCGTAAGAATCAAGTCTGGTCTCTACTGTTTTGACCTGCTTCATTGTAAAACACTGTATACTGTACAATAATCTGCCTACCCTCAATTGTTCCATTCACATTATGTATGTTACCCACTGCTGTTCTATTACTCATTTTGTATGTTGTTTCTAACTATATCATGTTCCACTGTAGGTTTCGTTCAGATTGAATCATGTTCCCACTGTAACCCCAAAACCCCAGGGCGCATCTGGAATCGAGCGGTACTCTGCTCAGCATGCCTTCCTGGTAAATCTCTTAAATAAATAAATAAATAAATAGATATGTTCAGATATTTCCAAATATTTTGTGATGTATCTAAACAGATTGTCTCTGGTGGCCCAAAGTGGTACTGCAGGCAGGGAATTTCGCCAGAGATATAACAGAAATTTTAGGAAATATCTGGTCATGTTTTCAGTTGCAACTGTGTGGGATCAAGGCATTATAACTAGGCTAACAGAACTGAGAGGACAAAGAGGGATACTGATGGAATCAAAGTATAATGAAACTCATGGAACTGAGGAGTTGGAGAGATACTGATGGAACTAAGGGAATAGAGAGACTTATAGAATCAGGGGGTAAAATAACTGATAGAACCGAGGCGACGCATGAAAAGGGAGAGAGATATACTGATATAAAGTATAGAGAGACAGATGGAATTGAGAGGTTAAAGAGAGACTGATGGAAAAAAAGGGCTAGATAAAGAGAAAGAGAGGCATGCAAAACCTAAAAAAAAAGTAAAACCAGTACTACAGTCATGGACTTCAGATGCACAGACTTTGACAAGATGAGAAGGATAGTAAGGGAGAAAATGGAGGGTACAGAGAATATTAGGGCAGTGGTGGAGTTATGGCAAGCGATCAAAGAGAGGGGTACTGAAAGCTGCAGAAATGTGCATAAAAAAGATTAGGAAGAGCTAAAGGGGGAGGAGACATCTTTGGTTTACAAAGATGGTTGTGGGGACAGTCAGGGAAAGGAGGAGGGCTTTCAGAAAATTTAAGAGGGCACTCAGAGAGGAAGATAAGAAAGAGTATAGGGAAAAGAGGAATATGGCAGGGCAGAAGATCAGAAAGGCAAAAGCAGATACTGAGGAGAAAATAGCAAAAAAGGACAAAAAGGGGGATAAAACCTTTTTCAGATATGTAAGGGAGACAAGAAGGGCAAGGCAGGGGATTATTAGGCTGAGGGGGGAGGGAGAAATAAAATTGGAAAGGGACTGTGAAAAAGCAGAGTTATTAAATAAGTACTTTAGCTCGGTATTCATGGAGGAGGAGGTGGATGGTAGGGGACCTGCCCCAGGGTGATCAGGGAATTAAAGAAGGAATTGGCCCACCTTTGACAAGGCGCTTCAACTTGTCCCTGGATACGGGGAGAGTGCCGGAGGACTGGAAGAGGGCAGATATAGAGCCTTTATACAAGGGAGGTAGTAAGGAGGAGAAGGGGAACTATCAACCTGTCAGCCTCACGTCGGTGGTGGGAAGGTAATGGAGGCATTAATCAAGGAGAGGGTGGTGGATTATATGGAGGACAGTGGCTTGCAGAACAGCAGACAGCAAGGCTTCACCAAAGAGAAGTCTTGCCAGACAAACATAATTCAGTTCTTTGATTGGGTGACTCAGGTGATTGACTGGGGGGGCATGGACATGGCCTATCTGGACTTCAGTAAGGCCTTTGACACCGTCCTGCATAAGAGGATTGTGAGCAAGATGGAACGCCTGAGGTTGGGTGGGAAAATAACAAGCTGGGTGGAGGTCTGGCTGTCAAGAAGAACTCAGAGGGTGGGGCTAAATGGGGTGCACTCCTGGACAATGAGCATGAAGAGTGGAGTGCCACAGGGGTCAGTTTTGGGCCTGCTTCTCTTCAATATCTACATCAGTAATATTGCTGAGGGTTTGAGGGGGAAGGTGTGCCTATTTGCTGATGATACAAAAATATGCAATAGGGTGGGCACCCTGGGGGGGGGTGGAGGACATAAGGGAGAACTTAAAGATGGTTGAAAAATGGTCTGGGGTGTGGCAGCTGAAATTTAATGCCAAGAAGTGCGCTGTGATGCACTTGGGGAGTAGGAACAGAGTAGCAGGGTACACCTTAGGTGGAGAGGAAATTAAAGTAACAGAACAGGAAAGGGATTTGGGGATCATAGTCTCCTCAAACCTTAAGGTAGGAATCCAATGTAGCAGGGCAGTGGGAAAGGCCAATGGAATGTCGGCATGCATAGGTAGGGGCATTACTAGCCGAAAGAGGGAGGTAATAATGACCCTTTACAAAGCCGTGGTAAGGCCACACCTGGAGTATGGGGTTCAGTTCTGGAGGCCATATCTCTGCAAGGATATAGATGCACTGGAGAGGATTCAGAGAAGGGCAGCTAAGATGGTACAGGGTATGCAGGGAAAGTCATATGAGCAGAGGTGTAAGGAGCTGGATCTGTACACGCTGGAGACAAAGAGGGAAAGGGGAGACATAATTGAAACTTTTAAATATGTAAAGAGGCTCAATAAAGTGGGAGAAGAGGGTTTACTTAAGAGGAAGGTGGGGGTCCAAACTAGAGGGCACAGCCTCACACTGCAAGGAAAAAGATATGAGGCAATGTGAAAGGTCATTTCCTTCATAGAGATGGTGGTAGAGCCCTGGAACAGACTGCCAGACAGAGTGGTCAGGGCTAAATTGGTAGAAGAATTCAAGAGGGTATGGGACAAGAATATGGGACTGAGTATTGGGGAGGTGGGGGCTGGCAGGGGGGAGGTGTGGGGGGAAGGGCAGACTAGATGGGCTGGTATGGTCCTTTTCTGCATCAAGCTTCTATGATTCTATGATTCTTTGCAGGACTTTTTAACTTCTGTTTATTGATATAATAAAAGATATATTGATAAAACAGACAACAGCAATCTGACATAATATACAACAATATTATTACAGCTATAATGCATTTGCTAACTGGTGGTAAAAGATTGTAGAACTTGAGAAGACAGAAAGACTCAAGGAATAAAACAGGTAGAAATGCGCATGAGGTTGAGAGGGTAGAGACTAATGGAATTGAGACTGTAGAGAAACAGATGCAATTGAGAGAATAGAAACTAGTGGAATTTAGAGATTTGAGAAACAAACAGAATTGATGGTACATCTCAAGTAATTAAGAGGATGAGAATCAGACAGAACTCAGAGGGCTGGATATTCAAAAGGGTTGCACCATGCGCAATAGGGTTGCGCCTGCGCAAGTCCAAAATTGCACCATTCTGCCATATTCAGCAGGAGGCAGTTGCGCCCCCCAAGTCATGCTGAGCAATAGCGCAATGCTAATGAAGGCATGCTCAACCGGAGAGGGAGGAACCATGCATAAACTGCACAACCTGATATTCAGCTAGGCTGTGCAGAGTTGTGCAAGCGCAACCCCCAACCTGCACCTGCATGACTTTGAGCAAAAAAAAAGTAAGTCGAGGGCCACCCACAGGTGAGCTGCCGCATTGCAGGGCGCAACACAGCAGCTGCCACCTGTGGGTGGCCCTCCACTTCTTCCCTGTGCCCCCCTGCAGCCTGATCGAGGGCATAATAGTAACCCCCCCAACTGGCCCAATCGCGGGCAAACCCGTAGTAATCCCCCCTCCTCCGACTGGCCCGATCGCGGGCAAACCCGTAGTAAACCTCCTCCTTGACTGGCCCGATCGCGGGGAAACCCGTAGTAATCCCTCCCGACTGGCCCGATCGCGGGCAAACCCATAGTAAACCCCTCCCCGACTGGCTCGATCGCGGGCAAACCCGTAGTAATCCCCACCCCCACTAGCCCGATCGCGGGCAGAACAGAGTTCAACCCCCAAGAACAATATCCCTGGTGGTCCAGTGGCCCGTGAAGCCCGATCGCTGGGCATTAGATTCAACCCCAGGTCCAAGTACCCTGGTGATCTAGTGGCCCCACCCACCCACCCACAGAATCCCACCACCGCGCTCCCTCGCCAGCCATCGGTGGCAGCACCTAACCTGCCTGCCGCCCCACCGCCCGCCGACTGACTGCTCGGTAGGGCTGCACTCCCATTGGTTCAGAGCAAGAGCCAATGGGCTTGCAGCCCATACCGTACAAGGCAGTCCAGATATATGAATGAATTCATGAATTCATTCTTTCTACCCCCACCCCCTAGAATTGCCTTATGACTGTCCCATGCATGCTTGAATTCCACCACTGTTTTTGACTCCATGACCTCCTCCGGAAGGCCGTTCCATGCATCCACAACCCTCTCTGTGAAAAAATACTTCCTTTAATTACCTCTGAGCCGCCACCATCTTCAAATTGTGCCCCTTGTTCTTGCACACCTCTTTTTTTGAAAGATGCTACCCTCTTGGACTTTGTTGATTCCCTTGAGGTACTTGAAAGTTTCTATCATGCCCCCACTCTCCCTCCTTTCCTTGAGGCTATACATATTAAGCTCCTTAAGTCTCTCTTCATATGTCTTCCGTGCAGACCCTGCACCATTTTAGTTGCCCTCCTCTGGACAGCTTCTATCCTGTCTATGTCTTTGCAAGACTGGGTCTCCAGAACTGCACAGTACTCAGATGGGGTCTGACCAGCTGTCTGTACAGAGGGATAATAACTTCCTGTTTTCTACTGGTGATGCCTCTTCCTGCATCCCAGTATCCCCAACCCTCCTTGCTGCCCTCTCACATTGCTTGCCTACCTTTAGGTCATCTGATATGACTACCCCCAGGTCCCTTTCCATTTTTGTCGTTGTTAGTATCTCACCCCCATTGTGTACTCTTCCCCTGGGTTTTTGTTTCCCAGGTGCATTACCTTGCACTTCTTAGCATTGAATCTAAGCTGCCATACATTTGACCATTTCCTCTAACTTGCCAAGTCCCTTTTCATCCTTTCCACCCCACCTTGTGCATCAACTCTGTTGCAGATCTTTGTGTCATCTGCAAAGAGACATACTTTCCTTCAGTCCCTCTGCAATGTAAGCTATAAAGACATTGAAGAGGACCAGTCCTAATACTGAACCCTGTGGTACCCCACTAGTAACCCCCTTTCTTCAGAGTGGACTCCATTTACTATTACTCTCTGTGTCCTATTCTCCAGCCAATTTTTACCCAGGCTATCATCTTGGGACCCACTCCCAGGCTAGCTAACTTGTATATTAATCTTTGTGTGGGACTGTGTCAAATGCCTTGCTAAAGTCTAGGTAGGCCATGTCCACAGCCCCTCCTGATCTACTACTTTGGTCACCCAGTCAAAGAAATCTATCAGATTTGTCTGGCATGACCTTCCCGCTGTGAATCCATGCTGCCTTGGGTCCTGTGCCCCTCTGGCCTCTAGATACTCGACAATTCTTTCCTTCAGAAGTGATTCCATCATTTTCCCTACCACTGAGGTTAAACTAACAGGTCTGTAGTTTCTTCTTCTGCCTTGCTCCCACTTTTGTGAAGGGGAATCACATCTGCCCTCCTCCAGTCCTCGGGTACCACCCCATCCTCCCATGATTTGTTTTAAACAGGGTAGTCAGTGGTGTCACTAATTCCACCTTAGTTCTTTTAGAATTCTGGGATGAATCCCATCAGGCCCCATTGCTTTGTCCACCTTCAGTTTTAAGAGTTCTTTCAGAACCCTTTCTTCTGTAAATGGGCTGGTATCAACTTCTGTATCCAGAGTGTTTCTACTGTTTGTTTTAGGTTCCTCCCCTCTTCCTTTGTTAATACAGAGCAAAATATTTGTTTAGTATCTCTGCCTTTTCTCAGTCACCCTCTGCCCACCCTCCCCACCCCTTTATTAAGCCTCACTATCTCTCCTTGGTCTTCCTTCACTCCCTGATGTACCTATAAAAGGTTTTATCCCCTTCTTAACTGAGTTGGCTATCTTTTCCTCAGTTTGCGCCTTTGCTGTTCTGACTGCCTTCCCAGCTTCCTTTTGCTTTAACTGATACAGTTCTCTGTCCTGCTCCTTCTGTGACTCCTTGTACTTCCTGAAAGCTATCTTTATCTCTTGAACCTTCACTGCCACTTCCTTTGAGAACCATAGTGGTTTCTTACATCATTTAGTTTTCATTTATTCATTTATTCATTTATTTCATTCATTCATTTATTTCATTTATTTATTTAATTTGTGTTCACGAGGTACGTGAACGAGACATAAAATGCCTATGTGTAGACCTGATCTGGGAGGTTACAAGCAGAATCATAAATGAACACGCAGTAAAAGCACATCATTATTTGAATAATAACAGTAAATAAAGTAGTTACAGAGTAACACATTGGCAATAAACAAGGAAATAGAGTAGTTCAAGAGCAAAGTAACACAGTAGTAAGACATGCAGAGGTACAGCATAATTAGTATATACTCTAAACATAGCAATACAGCTATAAAGCATAGCAATAAATATCTATAGATAGTCCGGTAGAGACATCTCACATAAACATTAAGCAGAGGTACAAGTGTCAGATGCAAGCAGGAGTATATGTAATTTATATTTGAAATGCAGGTGAGAAAAGGAGTGAGGGTGGACACAGGAAGGGAGTTCCACAATTTGAGTGCAAAGACAGAGGGGTCTTTTTCTGCCATATTAAATAATGTCACATTTAGGGACATATGGAAAAGACTAGTCACCAGACCTAAGAGGGTTGGCTTGCAGAGGATGCTTGAAGAAGGCAAACAGGGAAGCTGGGAATAGAGGCCCTAAGGAGCCTATCAATGACACAACCCAGGGCATAGAAGCATCTAGCTGATGATGAAGACGGTCAGCCTAAGCCTGAGTTGAGCAAACAATGATGGATAGATGAGGAGTAGCCTGAGCAAAATGACATATATTATTATGAGTAGGGTTCCATTTGTCCATGTTGCATTTTGAAGAGATGAAGTGTGCTAGAAAGCCATAGATTAGACTAAGATGGAGACTACCTTGTGCAATATCAAGATGGGATTTAGAGGTGACATCATACCTTACCCTATAGTCAAGGCCTAATTTAGTGTTGACAGATTTACAGGCATTGGAGATGTGTATGGAGAAGTCAAGGGAGGGGTCTAGGTTAAGCTCAAGGCACTTAAAATACCCAATTGTGACAAGCTACGTGCCATCAAGACAAGCAACTGACAATTGATCTGTACAAGGCCTGAGTTCAGGGTTGGACAAAAATTGTATCTTACTGGCATTAATTAAGGAGCAGTTTGTTGTGTAGGAGTCTAGTCTGTACAGTACATTAAGGAAATTTAAGGTAAGATAACAGTTTGTTAGCTAGGTTTTAAACTGTAATTAAGCACTAAATCATCAGCACACAGAAGTAAGAAGCAAGAGGCAGGTACCAGAGGACGATTATTAATAAAAATTGAAAATAAGCAAGGTATCTAAGCTGCATTTTAGCACCTACAGGTCATCCGCAATTACCCACCTCCCCAGTCCAAACCTCTCTGTTTAACAACTGTGAACTGATCGCAGTTCATGGTTCATCACAACCAGATAGTGACGACTGCAACCGTGGGACCATTTAAGTGGAAGCTGCATCAATTCCTAGCTTCTAGAGCACCTTGTGACTGCTATACCTAATCTTTGCAGACAGCTAAATGCACTGGGATTTCCCTCTTTTACCATTCACCCATGCATAGCCCTACCCTGTTGCTGCACTATTCCACATACAGCACTTCCTTCCTTCCTTCATCCCTTTCCCGTTCCCATCCCTGCCCTCTTTTCATCCTACCTCATCCCCCTTCCGCTACCCTTCCACTCCCCTCCCTCCCTCCCTCCCTCTGTTTTCTCACCTTGTTCTCTCCCTCTACCCCCCCGTAGGTCTTTTCCTATATAAGCTACATAGTGGCAGCTCCCTCCTTGCTCTTATTTTGCTCCTTCTACCCTCCATTCATCCCCTATCCTTCTCTCCTTGTAATTCCTCCCACAAGGCCACTGACTGCACTTGACACAACATTTATCTTGCCATATTATTCTTTTGATTATGCAATTATGTTCCTCATGCTGTACTACTTACTGAAACCATTGTAATTTGTTATTCTTGTGACTTGACGTGGAACCTCTGTAAAAGAGCCCTTAGCTCAAAGGTCTTTCCAATTTGTTCCAGCAACACCTGCTCAGATTCTTCCCATCAGACTCCTACTAGGTGCCCACAATAAGGCCCTCACAGTTGTCACTGTTTACATACCTCGTAAAGAACAGGGACCTGGTCTAACCACTGTCCTTGACTTTGTCAAATCCCACCCATTGGACTCCGAAATCATCCTTCTTGGTGACTTTAACATTAATTGGCTCTCAGCTGAAGGTGGGCCATTTAAGGACTCCGTTATATCAGCTAACCTGACTCAAATGGTTGACTATGCAACCAGAAAGAACTACAGAACTGGGATCTACACCCTACTCGACTGGATCTTAACCAACCACCCCTCTTGGATCACGAAAACCTCAGTCCTCCCTGACTCACTCAGTGACAACTCTCCCATCAGCTGTACCTGGTCAAACAAATTCTATAAGCCCCCTTCAAAAATCATCACCAGCAGAGTCCTACCCCGTGGTCAGCTACCCCACCTCAAATCGCACCTCAGTCTGCAGGACTGGTCCCCCATCTTCAAGGCAACAGATACTGATACTGCACTGGAGCAATTTATTCACATTTTTAATGAAGGCTGTAATAAATTTGCCCCCCCTCAAAAAGCATAAAGTTAAATCACTCAGTAACCCTTGGCTGTCAGGAGACCTCCTAAAAAAACTTAAATCCAGGGACCGCCTCTGGGAACTGGCTAGAAACTCCGGTAAGCAACTAGACATCCAGAATTATAAACGGTCACGGAACGACTGCACCAAATCCATTCGGCAACAGAAATCTGACTACTACAAAAATGCCCTCACTAACTCCTGGGGAAATGGGAGGGATTTCTGGATAAACATTAAAGATGTCACTGGGAAGCAGTCAAAATCTTCGCAGAACATACTCAGCATAAATGGGCACACTACACTAGACTCTAAAACTATTGCGAACACTTTTAACATCGCTTTCATAGGTTTCATAGGTTGATTCAAGCCGAGGATAGAATACCATCCTATAAGGCTCGCCTTCGAATTTTATTGACATATAAATTTGTTTTCTCCAAGAAATAGATCTATCCCATTCTTGAATTGATTCATTGTAGTACTATTTACAGTTTCCTTTGGTAGTTTATTCCAGGATCCCACAACTCTTAAACTACACCAGTGTTTCCGAAAGTTATGTTCCCAAATTTGTTGGTACAACTGTTTATTATGATTTCTTGAACTAGTTCTCCCAAATTTATATGTGAACCCCAGTTCTTTTATTAACTCGTCATCTTCCATACTCTTATATAGGAAACATAGATCTCCTCTTATTCTACGATACTGTAGAGAATAAAGATTTAGACTAACCAGTCTATTGTAATATGTTTTGTTTTCTAATCCTTTTATTTTTTTTGTAAATCTTCTCTGGACTCCCTCTATATTTAATATGTCTTCCTTGTTATACGGTGACCAAACCCTTGCACAGTACTCCAAGTGTGGCCTGACCAATGCGACGTACAGAGGCATCAACACATTCCTATGTCTACTCATTATGTGCTTAAGTATACAATTTAGAATCTGGTTAGCCTTCCTAAGGTGGTTTCTACAGTGCACTCTGAACTTCAGTTCTTTGGTAACTGTAATTCCCAGGTCTTTTTCTTCAGTTACGACCCCAAGTGTAATATTATCTATATGATAAGTTGCTTCTATGTTATTTTTCCCCATATGCATGACTTTACATTTGGCTTTATTTAGGCCTAACTTATTGCTGATTGTCCATTCATATATTGAGTCCAGTGTATGTTGTAATGCTAATATATGTTCATCTTTATTTGTGACCACACCCAATCTGCAATTGTCGGCAAATTTTTGCATCCATATATTATTATTCATAATCTTTAAAGAGGAAATATATATATTAAACAAAATGTGGCCCAACACTGATCCCTGAGGCACACCACTGGTTACCATCACCCAGTCAGAATATTCCCTGTTTATGACCACCCTCTGTTTTCTAGCCCGCAGCCAATCAGAAATCCATCTGCATATGTTATTAGGTAGTTTTTTATTTTCCAACACTGACAGTAATTCCTTATGTGGCACTTTATCAAAGGCCTTTGCAAAATCGAGAAAGACCACATCCACAGAGTTCCCGCTGTCCAGTTCTTTGTTAACTCTTTCATAGAAGGACAGTAGATTTGTCTGGCATGATCTGTTCTTCACAAACCCGTGCTGTATAGGATCCCTCATGTCTTGTACCGCGAGATGTTCTGTTAGTATATCTTTAATTATGCTCTCCATTTTTCCCAGAATTGATGTCAAACTTATGGGCCGAAAGTTTTCTGGTTGGGTACTATGTCCTTTTTTTAAGATGGGTACAATGTTTGCTAATTTCTAGTCATAAGGGACAGAACCAGTATTTATAGAAGTTTGGAATATATAGTATGTGTCAGGGGATAGGTCAGTTCTGTTGCCAATTCCTTTAGGATTCTAGGGTGCAAACCATCTGGGCCAGGATATTTATTTGGGTTAAGTCCAACTAACTGTTTATATACAGTATGTTGTCTGGGTTCATACTTATCGTTTCTTGCTCAAGAGGTTGTTTTGTGTTATATGTATCATTATCGTTAGAATTATAGACCGAACAGAAGTATTTATTTTGAATATTTGCCATTCGTAGGTTAGAAGCTGGGGATCCATCGTCAATAGTGAAAGGTCCTATACTGTTTGATGTCTTCTTCCGATTATTAATATAAGAAGGCTTTTTTATTATCCTGTACTTTCTTAGCAAGGTTATATTCATATGTGGTTTTAGCTTTCCTGATATTAATTATAACTTTTTTTTTTACATTCCTTATACTCTGTATATAACTTAACCATTTTATGAGCTTTTAGCTTCTTAAATAATCTATTTTTGGTTTATTAGCCTTTAATTTTTGTGTTAAGCCAGGCAGGTCTTATAGCTCTGTCCTTGTGATATTTGGTTTGTTACAGGGATAAATTCGGTAATCAATTCATCCAATTTATTTTTGAGAGAATCCCACATACTTTGTATAGGTTTGTTGTTAAATTCAGAAATCCAATCCCAGCAGCTCAATTTAGTTCTCATATTATGGAAATTAGCTTTCCCCATATTTAGTTTTATAGTAGCTCCCGTGGGTTTGTTAGTTTCAATTTCTTTTGTATTAAATGATACGATATTATGGTCACTGTTACCTAATGGGGCTCCAACTACCACGGAATTTACTATGTCTCCCATATTAGTAAAAATTAAGTCGAGAGTATTATTGCCCCTTGTGCTTTCTTGTACTAGCTGGACAAGGCCCCTGTGATCCATTATATCAATATATTGCTTTTCAAGGGGACAAATGCCCGTACCTTTTACCAAGTTAATATTTGGTAAGTTAAAATCACAGGTTATCAATAGTCTAGTGTTTGTGTCCAATTTCTCAAATATATTCAGTAAAGTTTTATCATCATCACGTGACATAGATGGTGGCCTATAAAGTAGCCCTAATATGATTTTTGGGTCTGTTTATTGGTGATAATTGAACCCAAAGGAGTTCAGTTTGACCTACTTCCCATTTTAATTTTTCCGAGACAATATCATTGTGAATATAAATTGCCAATCCTCCCCCCTTTCTATACTTTCTACAATAGGAAAAGAGTTTATACCCCACAATTTCCTTGTCCCATTCATCATTTTCATCCCACCATGTTTCAGTGACCAAGGCTATGTGTACTTTATTACTATGTAGGATTATTGTTAGCTCATCGTATTTGTTTTGTAAGCTGCGTGCATTTATCAATATAGCATTCCACCCCATAGTGTCATCAGATGAGGATGGGTTTACGTTCAAGTTTTTATTTTCTGTACCCCCCATTCTATCCAGTTTAAATGGAAATTTACAACCTCCTGAACCTTTTTACCCAAAATCCTGACTCCAGAATAGTTTAAGTGGACACCATCTTTTCTGTATAAGGAAGCTCTATTGAATGTTTTTTCATTATCCATAAAACCAATCCCTTCTTCGACACAAAATTGTCTTGAGTTTACCATTAATTATTGATATCTGTTTGTTTGTGAGTGCTTTGTTTCCCTGCATAGGGGTTATTCCAGAAATAATAATTTCCCCACTATAATTCCTTACTGCATCAACAATAATTTTGTAGTCCCTGTGCATGGAGCTCCAATTAGTTTTGCCTACGTCATTTGATCCCACATGTAAAATGACTAGAGGGGTTACAGTGCTTTCACTGACCTTAGCAGTGTTCTCCCCTCTGACTTCTTCCAAGATGTGTCAACTCCCATCCCCCCAACTCCTCCACCCATGCCTGTCACCCACCTTTCTACTTTAAAGCACTAAAGAAACATCAAGTCCGAAACTACATTGCCAAAGCCATCAGCAAATCTAGAACAAGCAATGACACACTTGACCTCAAGCTACTGGCCCTAACGCTTGACGAGGTACTTGGACCCCTCACCAATGATCTTTAATCTCTTTCTTTCCTCTAGCCAATTCCCAGACAAATGGAAAATGGCCACTGTTACCCCGATTCACAAAAGTGGTGATAAGGCTGACCATGCAAACTTCTGCCCTATCTCCATTCTGCCTCCCCTATCAAAGGCACTGGAACGATAGGAGTGGACCAACTTACCGAGCAACTGGACAATTATAATATTCTCTGTAATCAGCAACATGGCTTTAGAAAAGGTCATAGTACATCCTCTGCCTTACTCAATTCACCAGCTCCATTCACAGCTTCCTTGACAATGGACAACTAACTGGTGCTATTTTCATCGACCTGACCAAAGCCTTTGATACTGTCCACCACTCCCTCCTGCTGAGCCAACTAAAAAATGCTGGTCTCTCCAATGATTCAATCTCTTGGTTCAAAAGCTATCTTGAAAACCGCACCCAGCGTGTAAAAATTGGAGATGTGCACTCTGATTCCAAACCTGTCCTCTCTGGAGTCCCCCAGGGTTCAATACTGGGCCCACTACTCTTCAGCCTGTTCCTTAACACCCTACTGGACTCTGCACTGAACATATCACCCTGTATGCCGATGATGCAGTAATCCTTGCTACACACCAGGACCCGAAGAAATTGCAAGAAAATCTCCAACTCGGCTTCTCCTCAGTTGAGAATTGGCTCACAAAGCACAAACTGATCCTTAATCAAAAAAAAACAAAGGCCATGATCTTCAGCAGCTCTCATAATAAACATAAGCACTTCCAACTCTCCGTTATCACCAGACAAGGTGCCGCACTGGAACAGGTCAAAAACTTTAAATACCCGGGATCACCCTTGACCCTCACCTCTCCTACACTGCCCACATCGACCATGTTGCCAAAGCCACTAACTCCCGGCTAGGCCTGCTATTCCATCATAGGAAACACCTGACACCTGAAGCCCTCGGTGTCGCTGTCCAGAGCTCCATCATATCCATCATTGATTATGACATTATCATTTACGGCTCTGCTACAACCACTGCACTCAAACATGTATCCACCGCCCTCAACCAGGCCTGTCGACTTGTCACTGGCTCCCAACGCCTAACTCACACCTGTGACCTCTATTCTCAAACTGGATGGTTGAATCTTGCCAATCAAATAAAACACCAAACTTGTATTACTACTAAGAAAATCTTGCTGGGCCTTGCCCCGCCTGGACTCTGTGCCTTCATACAACTGAGAATCCACACCCGACATACCAGGGGATGGAAACCTCAGCTTCTGCAAGTCCCGCATTTCCGCACAACACAAGGCCAAAGATCCTTTGCTTACCGGGCCACTAGTTGGTACAATGGTCTTCCCAGTGACATCTCATCCTCACTATTGCTCAGCACTTTTAAGACTCGTCTCCGCCTAACACTGACTGCCTCCAACCTCTGTGACTGTTGTGGCTAAACATGTCTTTTGGTTCCATAGCTGAAGATACCCTTTTGGATCCACATCTACTCCTGCACTTTGCCAGCACCTCCCCTCCTATCTTCACCTCTCCTGCAGGCCCATGACAAATGCCACCCGGCTGCACTACCTCTATTCTTATCCGCCTTCCACCTCTCCTCTCTATGTCCCCCCAACCTACCTCCCCTTTTCTCCCATCCACTTAGTCTCCCTGATTTCACCCTCCTCCTTTCCCTTTCCCTTCCCCAAAGTTTCACCTTATTGTTCTTTTTCATCTACAAGACTATGTGTTTTTTGTTTTTTTTTAATTTTATAAACTGTTATCTTTGCTTATGATTATCTCAATTGTACCAATGATGTGGAACCTTTGTAAAAGAGCCTCGGCTCAAAGGTATTTGTAATCCTAGAACAAATAAATAAAAATAAAATAAATAAAAAATAAATAAGTGTAATCAGCTTTCTGTCTCCTAGGCAGTGTGATCGCATGTCCACAACTCCACACATCACTCTTATTGTCTCCAACCACTGATCAGCTCAGCAACCCTGTTCCTACCTCTAACATCACTGATGGCCGAGCACTTAACACAAGAAAAATAATGCCTTACACTAGATGGTGACTTGCTGGGGCCAGCATACAGTCACAGACCTGTGGGAGCAAACAACACCTGTGAGAAGAGAAGGCATTATATAGTACTGGCAGCACCATCTAGTGGACAAAGCAAAAACTGTGGACTTTAAAAAAATGTATACTGTTCCTACACACACAAATTAAGTAAAAACATATATTAACAATTTTTATCTTTTTTTATTTCTGCAAATGAGCAATTGTATAATAGGAATAGGAATAATGCACTCCAGTGTGTGTGTGTGCATGTCATGCTGGGATAATGTCACTTCTCGGGTGTTGGACGCACTTAGCCTGCAGCCTCATACCCAACCACCCATGACATTATCCCAGCACAACACATACCCTGTTGTGCATTATTCCTTTATTAACCTATATAGTGTCTTCTGTTGGAGGACCTTAGGAGCAAAATATTATGGGTGGTTGGTTGCATGGTGGGAGTTGACTTCCTTTTGACCTGGGTATCACCATCTGAGGTTTTTACACCCTTCAAACATCTGCAATTTTTACAGCAATTATTCTATTGGATAATATGCTCAATGGCTTAATATGATGGCAGACTGCTCAAATATAGAATAAGGTATGCCGGCCCGGTGGCGCTGAGGCACTGGTTGCCTTACCTCACGCTATGATGGTGACCCGTGTTCGGGAATGAGCAGGGTCATCTGGGGTTGCAGGGTTAGAGAGGGATTGAGCATCTGAGAGACTGATTTCCCTCTCCATGGTAGGGGTTTTGCCAGTGATCGGCATTGACTGACTCCTAGCAGCAGTTGGGGGGGCAGTGCACCGATGCTGTAAAAAATACTACGGGGCAGAGATGTGGCTGACGTCTGGAGGCAGTGCATGCAGATGCATGTGTGTGCTCTCTCCACTGATGTCCGGCATGCATCTCTCTGCAAGAGGAGAAAATAGAGAAAAAATGGAGTCCTCACCATGGATGACGATGGTCCCCCCTCACAGCGCCGCCAGGAAGGCATCTCCCACGAACTGGATCTGGACTGGTGGGTGAGTACCTCCCCACCCCCTGCCCTGAGGGGTAAGTCATGGGGGCTGAAGGGGAAGGGGTTTGGTACCTGGTCGGCCCGGAGGGGGGATGTCAGAGGGTTAAGGCATGGGGATCCCAGAAACAACACCAAAAAAAAAATAGAATAAGGTCACTATAACATGGAAGACAAATCTATAGATAAATCAGTTGTGACAACCATTTGTTAACTTCTTAAATGAACATAGATCAACTCCAAGAGTCTTGTGTCACTGCAAAATAGAACAGAGCTTTTCTTTGCTTTTTCTTTTATAGTTTTGGTCTTTTCTTGAATGCCAAAAAGGAAAAGATAGTCCACCTCACTCTATGGGTCATGATGACGATTTGCATTCCTTGGAACATTGGCTAGGCTCCAGCTAATGTTCAGATTAGCAGTCACATTTCCTAAGTATTGCATTTATCTGAATCTCCAGTAGCAAATAAAAACACCCATGGGAGTGCAGAGATTATAATTTAGTGCCCAATCAATGCATACCAGTAAATGAAAAAACTTCATTAAAAACACTTCTGTCAGAGAATAATGTCAAGTTCAATGAGTGATAAAGCTTGAATGATGTGAGCTGCAATAAGCCCTTGAAATGAAATGGGTAGCCCTGTGATATAACTAACGTTGAGCAGTTTAAATGAGGAGGAAATGAATTAGTAGTTTGGGTGGCAGCAGTCAACTCATACTCCACCATCCATCAGCACTATAAATGGAGCCACACTACACTTTTGTTGCATGCAAGCTGCTGGCTGGGACACTCTTGGCTCTGAGCACCATGTCCAGAAATCAGAACTTCCTTTTTTTGGCCATTAATATTCTTCTCAGTTTCTGTGCCCATGCCACTCATCTTTTTGCCTTCTAATCCAGAAGACTATGTCCCCTGTATAGGCTTCATGCCCCTCTGTTATCCTATTATTCTTACATGGTGACTCATGTGACCCTTACACTTCTGCTTATCACATTTTCAACTCCTATAGGTTTCCTTGCTTTTTGACTTTGGGGTCTGGGATTCAATGGTCCTTTTTAGAGATATTGAAAAGTTTTACTTTGCCAATGAAGTTCTGATGAATTTGCGAAATTCACCTTTGTGAAAAACTTTACAAATTGCCCACTTTTAAATTAGTTTTCTCATGGAAGTGGCACTTTTTCAGAAGTTAGGCAAAGTCATGCGGATGTTAAAACTTCGCGGGTGAATTTGCATGACTTGGCTTTAAAAAGTGCCACTTTACCTGCTGAAAACTTTGCAATGTGAGTAGTTTATGAATTTGGCAAACATTGCAAATTAATATGCAAAGTGAAGTATGCAATCTTTATACATCTCTAATCCTATTGCGTGTCCTGCTCCTCCTGAATACTTTGCATTGCTGGTCCTGCTCTTCAGGGGATCTACCTCAATACAATAGCATTGTCTAGCTCTTTTTGATCTTATCTGTCTTGCTTGTGTTCTTTTTTTTTTGGGTGGAGGGGCTCTGGTTCTCCTTGGATGCTTTTTCTTGTCCTCTTATTCTGTTTCACATCAGCCACACTTCTGGGCTTACTACCAATGGTCCTAGAGTTGTCATTGTCTAGCCATCCACCTATCATTTGTATGAGCTCTGCTTCATGCCCTCTGCACCACGGATTTTAGGTGGGGCACATGCCACATCTTTCTTTCTGTTATTTCTCCTTCATATTAGTTTTACATATTAAAATAATTAGACAAGGAGGAGTGATGACCGAAGGTCATTAAACTCGTAACATTCCCTTATAAAGGATTGTTTTCTTCTTCTGCAATACCAAAGGTCATACATCAACTGAGAGTTGGGGTTGAATATCACTTAATTCTTGGGTTATTGGTGCTTACTGTTCTATCTTTCTCTTTTTGATGGCAGTAACTGCCCCACTGAACTAAGGTTCCAAAGTGATATGGTCAGAGTCCCTTTTGTACCTGGAAGAGTGAAGCTGTCCCCACAGAGGTTCATTTAGTTATAGGTTAAAGCTCTTTGGCACCTTTGTGAGGGTATAGGCTTAGATGCAAAACTGAAATAATGGCAAAAATATTTACAAAAGCTTTTGAAGCATCCTGATGTCTGCTGAACAATTTAACTAAATGCTACACATCTAACCACATCACACACACATCTCAGTGCCCCGTATGATGCCATATTTTTGTGAAAAGAATCTTAATGAAGGGTGAAATCAATCAGAACACCAAATTCTTTGAAACCATAATAGTTATTAAAACAAAGAGAACCAAGATGTACTGTATCTTTAAGTGCTACCTAATATTATTAGTTCCAGTGAATTACTGTCTTATGATGAGGTCTGGCACAGTTCTGAGTCATTTCCATCATTGCATATGTTTAATAACACTTCTGGCCAAAAGGCCTTACTTATCCCAAACACAGAAACAGAAAAGCACTGAATCAAAGCAAGAGTTCAACCCTATTGAACAGTGCTTGCTTCAAAGAGTACAGCTACCAAAAGTCTTAATCTGATTCAGGCTAAAACCCTCCTGTAGCATTCACCAGTCCTAAACCAAATTTGTTTTGAAGGTTATTTTTTGCCTGAGGGGGTTTACCCTGCTATTTGATGTAATTTCCCTTGATGTTTTCCCTGTCAATTTATCAGCTTATCCAGAGCCACAAAGGCCACATTGTTTTTGTAATTTATTTTCCCAGGATACCCCAGCTAAAATGCAACATCTTACTTTCAATGTGGTCCTGCTGCTGACTAATTTTAATGCAATGAGGGCTGAAGGAGTATGAGGCCAACTTACTTGTGTTAAGTCGCATAGTGAGTTAAAGTAGCAGTGCAAGAAACATTGGTCAGGAAAAAACAGCTTTTATTTACTGGTTCATCTAATGCATTAAGTCTCCCTGTTACAGGTCATGTTAAAGTTTTAGATGTAAAAACAGTTGTAACAGCATTATAATAAAGATAATAATATGAATTTGTGCAAATTAAATAGCTGCCTGCCATGTTTGTTTACCCTGCATGCTTCCCACAGTGCTACTGTTTACATCTATTGTTGTTGTTATGAGTGCACTGTTGCACAGCCAGTGGGGGAAAATGAAAGTTAGATCACATTCATTTTGTCTGACAGATTATGTGCCCACATTTTACTTGCAATTTCTTTGTATTCCTGCTCGTTTTTTCTTTCCGGTAGTATTTAGTTTTGATGGTTTATGTTGCTTTCTTTTGTCATTAAATAAGTCCACATATCCTACCTCACTATTTAATGTACCCTCACTGCTGAACGCAATCACAAAAATAAAAAAATAAAGCACTTGCAGCAGTTGGATGAATGGAGTATGCACTCATGGTTGTTTTTTTCTTTGCGTATGTGTTTCTTATTCTGAGTGCTTTACAGCTGCAGCTTTGCAGCACTCTGCAATACTGCTGGCTGCTGTCCATTGCCTGTTTCTTGTCTTCTTCAGTGAGGGTTCCACGTCAAAACCATGCTATCTGAAAAAATATGGTCAAAAAACGCACCATACGTAACATACAAAAAAGCATCGCCAAATACTATGCTGTCATAAATATACAAACTCGCATACTTCCTTTACCTTATTATTGAAATATATACAGTAATTGTCACTCCATAAGTCCAGGGTATATATTTCAATAATAGAGTAAAGAAAGTGTGCTAGGTTGTATAGTGGCACTTTCACTGTTTCTTCTTGCGTGGTTATCACAGCACACTTTTTCACCACACTTTTTCAGATCTGTGGTCTTGACAGGATACCTCCAGTGAGTCCCTTGCCAGGGGTTGGGAATTAGCACTGACAAGCTGTCCGTCAAAAGGAGCAGGACATTATACTGTACTTTGAATGTTTTATAATCATTTTTGGATTAGGTAATGGGGAAAATATGCTGGCTCGGAGTGATATCATTTCATGCTGTTTCTAAAAATCTGTTTCTTAAAATAAAAAATAAAACAAAATCAGCTGATCATTCCTACATCATTGTCCAGTTGACAGGATGATTGGAACAGGCAAGGATAATTTTTTTTAACTTATTTAGAAATAATCAATAGACTAAACAAGTTTGTTGGTTCAAATTCCTGTTCAACTGTTGGGGTGGGGGAAGGGGATTTGGGCAGATGAGAGGTTACAGTTCTACACAGAGCTGTGGAGCACTTAGAATAAGAAGTACAGTGAATGTGAAAATTTATACTTTTAATTTTGATGACTAGTCTTAAATTGTATTAAGGCAGAACCTAACACAAAACTCACTCAGATACTGAACTAGATATAATAGAGCTACTATAGAGGAAAACTTGAACCTCCATTCTTTTTAGTGTACACAGTCCAATATGAATATGAATGTGCATAGAGAGCAGAACAAAAGCAAACCGATGCATTATGGTTATTGTGGCTGCAAGCAAAATAACCACAATGCACTCTGATTAAAGATGGTGATCCTGGTGATAGTCTGTGCAGCTCAGAAAATTAGTCAAGCCTAAAAATAGATATAAATGAAACTTTACAATGTCAAAAGTATTGCTATTCAACATTATTTACTTGTCTAAAGAGCATCACACCACAAATTGCAAATACAAGTTCTTTGCACTGCTGCTTTAAGGAATACGGTTGGATTTGAGCCTGGATCTTCTGCACTATACTGTCTCCTCCTATTAATTTCTTTTCTTAAAAAATGATGGGCAAAATATCATTGAATGATCCCCAGGCAAGGCACATTTCACTCATTAGGTAAACAGCACAGGAATGGGAAGAGTACTTGCTGAGTTAAGTTGATTAGAAGATAAATGGTACCCAAATCCAATTAACCCTCACAGCTTGGGGGATAGTTTGCATTGTCTGGTCATGTGTGAAGGGAAGACTTTCCATATGAAGGATTAAGTTGTACATTGGGATCTCTAGGCCTGCACAACCCCTGGACTTGTTTTGAATGCTAAAGGGCTTCATCAGTGAAGCATTGACTTTTGTTCTGTAGACAGTGCAACTTGGTTTCCATAAGCTGAGCATAACAAATAAGTTGAAACCTGAGGAGAAAATGACTGAATGAAAGAATTACCAAAGAATGAAAGGGATATACCTTGGGGTAATATGCCCACCACATGTTTTTGCAGCTATAAACAACAACAATGTTTTACTCTCCAGTATCACTGATTGTGCCCATCTCTTGCTCTGGTCGAGTGTGTGTGAGGTTTCCTCATATGTGCAAAGAATGATACCCTTCTAAATAAAACAGAATGTTTTTTCCTTTCAAGCCTCAGAAAACAAAAAAAGCCAGCACCTGCCAAATGGTTGAGTTGCACTCAAAATTTATTAAGAAAAACTGTAAAAACAGTGCAACACAACACTCTTGCAGCTAGAAAAATGGCCACATGGTGTGTGGGCAATTTGTAATTTGCCTGGCCACAAGAGTGTTGTTCTGCACTGTTTTTCTCAATAAATGCTGAGTGCAACTTAACCGCTTGGATGGCACTAGCCTCTTTTTAGGGCTGCAGTGGGCGGATCCCTGCAGTACTCTTCTTATCATAAAAGGACTTAACATTCCTTGCATTCCTTCTGACTGAACAACCTGTTAGAGTTGCACAGTGCCTCATCTGTGGAGCACTCCACTCATTGCCCCCATTATCAGTTGCACAGCACTATTTTGCACTTAAAATAATCAGAGGTGTCCTGATCACAACAATGGGGATTGGGCACCCCAGTGTCACTCTTATGTTCAGGGGTGGTGGTGGGGTGGTGGGTGCTGAGAGGTACAGTCGGGTGAGGGAATATGTCTAATTTAAAAAGGAAATTGGAGGTGACGACAGAATATGGTACATTCTGCTGTGTCCAAGATGGCTGCAGCACTCCACTGTGCATTCGTGACTACTTGCATGTGCACAGTACAATACTGCCGCTATCTTGGTCATGGCAGACTGTGCTCCTGTTCCACCATGACTAATGATTTCCTTTTTTTAAATTGACCATATTCCCTCCCTCTCAACACCCACCACCCCACACCCACCCAGAAACATAACAATGACAACTGGGGTGCCCAAACACCCAATGTTGTGATCAGTTCTGTTTTGACTTTATTTTTACATATGTTTTTTTCTTCCACCCAACCCTCCTTTCAGCACCCATTACCCCACATTTCCCCAGAAACATAACAGTGACACTGAAGTGCCCAATCCCCAGTGTCACATTCAGGAGTCCTCCATCATGATTTACGGTTTTTCACCTGTAAAAAGAAAACTGTCTATCAATGTTCTTTTTGACATTCCTGACCCCCTCCAATTAGACCCCCACCAAACCCTCCCTCTCAGCACCCCGCCAACCCAAAACATAACAATGACACTGGGTGTGCCCAGTCCCCCAATGTTGCGATCGAGTTCCACTGTGACTTTTTTACATATTTTTTTTCCTTGCACCCACCTATCCCTCCAGCTCAGCAACCACCACGCCACCCTCCCCAGAAACATAACAGTGACACTGGGGGGGTCCAATCCCCCAGTGTTGCATTTAGGAATCCTGCATTGTGATTTATTGTTTTTCACCTGTAAAAAGAAAAACATCCATCGATGTCTTTTGCAGCTGTTCCTGACCCCCCCACCTGACCCTACCACTCAGCACCCACCATCCTGCACCCCCACAAGCCCTTACTTACCCATCGGGGGTCTAACTCCGTAATCCTCTCTGGACCACAGACATGTCTTCACTCTTCAAACCCGGACAGTGAACTGAAGAAACAGGTATGCTGTTCAATGTATTTCAATGGAGTTTTGAATTTAGTGGCATAACTTAGGCATTTTTGCATATTTTTGGCCCAAATTTTCAATATCCCTTTTTTGGGACCCCCACCTCATGAGCAATTGCCCTGACATTAAGCAAATCTGTCCTGAAAGGTGATTTTGCAGTCCCTGTGCGAAATCACATTTTGGGCAGGAGTTGAACATTTTCTTGGTCCTTGTTCATGAGGTGGGGTCATAAGAAGGCTATGATGAAAATCTGGTATAAAAATATTAAATAAGCAATAATTTTATGAGCCGACATTGAATTTTATGAACACAGGCTTGTAACTTTGGTAATTTTCAATATTTTCACCCAAAATTTACAACATAGCCATATCTTTACAGTGATTCATGAATGTGACAGCTGTCACTTTTCAAATCCTGGCCAATATGTTTTTTTTACATCCCAAAAGGTGATTTCACAGTCCCTGCATGAGATAACCTTTCAGGCAGGAGTTAAAAAGTTTCTATGCCCTTGTTCATGAGGTGGGATCATAAGAAGGCAATGATGAAAATTTGGTGTAAAAATATTAAAAAAACAATAATGTTATCAGCTTGCATTAAATTTTGCCATTGCAGACCCATGACCGTTTCAATACTTGTACCCCAAATTTACAACATAGCCATTTCTTTACAGCGTCTGACGAATGAGACAGCTGTTATTTTTCAACTCCTGCCCAAAATGTGTTTTTGCGTCCTGAAAGTTGATTTCACTGTCCTTGCACAAAATCACCTTTAGGCCAGGAGCTGAACATTTTCTCTGCCCTTCTTCATGAGATAGGGTCATAACAAGACTATATTGAAAATTTGGTGTAAAAATATTAAAAAACACATTTTTAATATTGTTACCCCAAATTCAACTGCTGCAGCCCTATTGGCTCTGGACAGAGTTTATTTTAATTTCTTGAGACTTTAAAGTTCAGCAATGACACAGTCAGGATTTAGTGGAATGGATTTCATTTGTTTGGTTTTTTTATATATTTTATGCTGATTTTACCCGTTTTTTCCCCTTCCATGAGTCTTGGCTGTGCACTCATGTGGAGGCATGTGCACACTGTGGTGCCAAGACACCCTCCCTCTGCTTTCCACCCACCCTCCTACATTGCCCTAGGACCTCAATCTGGGGGCAGTGGAACTATGGTGGGCAAAAGGGTTCTTCCCCGGGATAGGAGAGCTGTCTTTCAGCTGCTTGATCCTGCTCCCTCCCCCCCTTGGATGGCTGCTGGTGAGCCTGTCTCATTCCCAAACCTGGGTTACTAGTGTGACATGAGGTAAGGCTACCAGCACCTCAGCCTTCAGCGCCACCGGGCTGGCTCCTTTGTTGTTGTTTTTTAAGTCAGTGTTCTGCTAAAATTAAGAAAACTAGAATTTTGTTTTCTAAGAAGAGGAAGAATCAGCATTTATATAGTTTTTCTTATACATTGTATCCCAAAGTGCTTTATAAGTAATGAGAGAGTAGTATTGACATGACTATAAATTTGCAGTGGCAGCCATTTTGCGCATGATAGCCCCACACAGCTTTGGACAATTGCATGAACAGTTTTATGGGAAGGGAAACATTGGCCAGGACACAGCGGAGACTTCCCTACTCTTCACTTCCTGTGAGAGGTAGAGGGCACTGTTCCTCTGTCTGGCAAGATGGCTGACCCTGGTGAGTGAAGGAGATGCTGCTAGTGTATAAGGGAAGGCCTCCCCTGACCCTGGAATGTATGAGGTTGAACTGTCTGGGACAGCTTCCCCGGATAGTGTTTAGATGGAACATTTGATGTCTGTTGACTCTAAGTTATCTTCTCAATTGTCTGGAAAGAAGAAATTCCTGCTGGCTATGATGGAGGAAGAGGAGAAGAAACATGCTTTACAGCTGCAGAAATTAAGAGTAAGAAAAGAAGAAAAGTTTGCAATTTTCCCAACATGAGGACTGTTTGTCTACAGTGTCACAAATTGGCAAAATGGATGTGGACACAAGCACGGTGTCTAATTCCAACATTGTGACCAAGATTGCTGAAGTACACATTGTTAAAAATGCTACATCTGTTCAGAGTGCTGCTCAAACAGTGCCTAGTAACTAAAGTTCACAGCCTTTGCATAAGTCAAGAAAACCCCTGCATACTGAAAAAACTGTACCTTAGTATCTGTGAATGAGGAGAGGCCACGTTTTCAAGGACCTGTTTCTATTTTGCAGCTGGAATTTATTTTCTGTACATTGAAGCCATGTATGCAGGGTATATTCATGGAGGAAGAATAGTGTTGTGTGGAGAAAGCTTTATAATGTACCAGCTGGGTAAAAATCTTCAGAAGGTAAGAAATGGCTACTGAATTACACAGGAGAACTGATGACATCTGCTGAAGATCCTGACAGGAGGCACAAACTGATTAGTCAGATGGATGGCAAGATCAAAGGATTGCCACATCAGCAGCCCCGTCAGCTGTTAAGGAAACATCGCCTGCTCAGGTCCCTTCTACAGAACAGATCACTCGGCTGATGCTCTAGCTCCAAACTTAAAAATGACATTACCTGCATCGGATTACACTTAGTCTATGAAGTGAGATAAGACTGTTGCAGCTACTGAAAATGGTAACTTTGTCAAAAATGAAGAAGTAATGTCTGAGGTCCCCCTTACTCCCTGTGTCTTCACAGCTCACTGTAACAGAATGGGTGGAAGGGTCTGGGACTTCATCTGTACCCAGCAAACAGGTAGTTCCTTTTGCAATGCCTACAGCTTAAGGTGATGCAGGACAAGGCACAAGCAGTGAATTCAGGGCACAAACTGGGACTGAACCTTTAATAAATCTCACCCAGCCTCCTCATGCTACAAGTGCTGATAATGCCCCCTGCCCTGGGCCCTTTCAGGCTGCAGTCCAATACTCCAAACTTTCACATGTTTGATTAGTTTAATCCTAATGTTGTTCCTGCACAATACCGTAATGCAGTCAGACTGCATTATGGAGAGGGAATAGAATGGTCTCCAGCCATCACAGAACAGATGTAGGATGTACTTTGTTAAAAGATTCTCAATGAACTTTTTCCCTTCTGAAATCTACACCCTCATACATACAGCTGGTGATACCATCTTTGATGTCAGTTTCAAGAAAGCAGTAACATAGAATAGATTTTGGGTTAAATATAACAAACTGGAATACTCTGCTATCTGGTTACCTTTCTGAGCAATTCCCCTCACTAAGCCAGCTTTAAGAATAGCCACCATCTTGTTCAAAAATCAGGATGTGAATGTATTGGACATTAAATACTGGCTGGCATAAAGATTTGAGATACTAGCCCCTCCTGAACCTATTATTGACCCAGAGCAAATCTGTAAAGGGGGTTGGAAATTCCAGGTTAAATTAAAACACACTGACAAAGGCATCTCTCATTTACCAGTTGTGTCTACCTTGTCAAGGACAGGGGTCATTGTTTTTACCCAGGAGAGCCAAAAACTGGTTTTAAATATGGTTTCCCAACTTCCTCAGCAGTGCCTGCAATTGGACTAAGTGCTACTCCTGTCAGGACTATGATCACATCAGCCAATTTTGCTTCAATGAAATGTGTTGTAATTTATGAGAGGACTCTGGACATACATACGGGTCCTGTCCATGGGACTCTCATAAAACATCCAATAACCCTGGCCCTGATGATTTGGTGAAAGATAGCTCCATTCGTCAACAACTGATATATGATCTGGAAAGGGAGCAAGTAACAAACCAGGAGCCAATCCAGGACAAGGACAACTCGGAGGCTGCTGCACAGAGTACAGAAGAAGTATCTAATGGTGACACATCACCTTCTGTCTATGATCAAGAAAAGACCCCACCCCAACCAGAAGGAGACAATTCTTTTGAGGAGGACATGGCCATACCTACACTATAGTGAATGAGGAAATGGAGCCCAATGAGGTAATTGAGGACCAGTAGGCTGAGGATATTCATACTGCTCTCTCCCCAAAGACTGAGGTGGTGCCAGAGGACTAAATCATAGAAGAGGAAGACATAATGCCCCCCTCACAGGGATGATAATGGTGACAAGGTGTAGGAGTGCAAGGAACCACCCCCCAAAACTAAAATCCTGTGAAAGGATTTGGGAATCTCTGACATCCCCACAAAAAATAAGTTTGATATTCTGGCTAGACAAAAGGACTGGGATGGACTCTGATGGAGATGAGGAGTTGGAGGCCTCTTTATCCTTGTCCCTCAAGCCGAGATCCTCAGAAAATAAGGAAGATGCATCTATTTCTAGCAATACAGAAAAAAAGGAAAACTCATACATTTTCCCAGATGAAATGAGAATGTGGTGCTAAAGTGACACGGTTTGCCTCTACACACTTCTATGAATGATAGCGTTTCCTGTGCTCCTGAAGGTAAAATTTATTAATGTCAAAAGTATTAAGGCACCAAACAGGAGACTCTTGACTTTGTCAATATTGAAGAAACTTGCCATTGGTGTATATTTTTGCAGCAGACCAGACTGAGATCAAATACTGAAATTTAAAATGTCAGGCGGGCCTTGTACTGGGGCTCATCCTTTTGGTTCTTTGGTGCTGACAGGAGTGATGGGGTGGGTGTTCTTTTCACAACTACTAATGTTAAAGTGACCAGGTTGGTTGATATTAGCTCTGGTAGGGCACTGCTGCTAGATGTTAATTGGACAACTTCAAATTTCACTTTAGTAACATTTATGCCCCACCTACTAAGATAGTGTTAAATTATTTACCCAAATTTATCAGTATCTTTTTACAAACAGGTACTTAGTACTCAGTGGTGTCTTTAATTGTGTGGTATCTAAGGAAGACAGGGGTATGAAATCAGACAAAATATACTGTGATTCCAGTTGTCTATTGAAATTGGTGTCTGATGTTAGTTTGCAGGATGCTTATAGGATGGTACATAAAACTTAGGGTTATGTGTATTATAAGCACAAATTGGCAACCAGAACTGATTTTTTTTTTTCATCTCACAGAATATTTCAGCTCAATCTGCCACTTTACTTCTGGTGACTAACCAATTTAATTTTGGATGGTATTACAGCTTGAAATTCCTTGTCCAGTCTCTTGCAAGTCAGAGAATTGGTGGTGTGCAAGCATGATGATCCTTATACATTTTGGGGAGAGACAAAGCAAAACATGTAATAATTTTTTTCTTCAGATATCCATTAAAGAAAGCAAGGAGCAATATCATAAATATTTTGGCTTATGCCATCAAGTGTCCTTTTTGTTGTCTCAAGCTAGAACAGGCTCTCTTGTTAGCTAATCAGATGCACCAAATTAAAAGAGAAATGCAGTTATTACAATATGACAGGGCAAAATCCTTGTTGATGGAACATAAACATGGCACCCAAGGCCATGTGGCTGTGGGAGATATCTATGAAAGTTGTAAAGCTAGGGTTAAAATGAAAGTTTTCACTGGTCTGATTAATGACACTGGGGAATTAGTTTCTGACCCCAGGCAAATGCTTGACATAGTGGACTCTTATTTAGAGTCCATGTTTGGAACTCCAGCACCTGTAGTAGGAGATATGTCCACATGTTTTGTAAAACAGTGGGCAGTATTGTTTATCTGATTCAGCAAAAAAATACCTGATTCATCCCGCATCCGATACTGAAATACAGTGGGCCATTTCCAAATAAAAAAAATAAGTTTACCCCTGGTCTGGATGGACTCAGTGAGCTGTATAAGTCTGAAGCATCATTCTTTTGAAAAAGTGTTACCCTCAGTGTATAATGATCTTGTGCAAAATGGCACAATTACCACAGACTTTTGTAAAGCAATAAAATGTTCCTTTTTCAGAAGGGTGATGTCCATGACATCTGAAACTGGCATCCTCTTTGCTTACTTAATACTGATTTAGAAATGTTAATGAAAATCCTGTGTAGAAGGCTTTCACTTGCCACTAAAGTCCTGATTTTAGTGCTCCAGACTTGCTCAGTACCTGAGAGAAGTATGCATGACAATCTGAGTTTTATAAGGAGACTAGTGTCTCAGTGAGGACTAGATAATTTGGATTTTTTTTGCATATTATTGATCAAGGAAAGGCATTCAACAAAGCTGGTCATTCTTATTTGTTTGCAGTATAACGCCACTATGGAGTATGCATCTTCCACGGTGAAACCCCTACAGCGACACACACTGCCGACAACAGTGACATCTCGCTGTAGGGGTTGCACCCAAGACCAGGCAACACTTTCCCTCATCCCACACCCCCTCCCTGAACCAACTCCAAATTGGAGTTGGCATCTGTAGTAACGGGGTGTGTGGGGGGCACAGTATAGCCCCACTGTGGTATGCCGTTGCCTTTCATTACATGGGTGAAATTGCTTTATGACCATGCAACCCTTATTCCTTCTTTGAATAACTGTTTAGGTTTTGCTATAGTTTTGAAAAGAGGGGTTAGACAAGGCTGCCCCCTTAGTCCTCTTTGATATGTGTTCTGTTTTGATACTGTTTTTGTAAAATTTCTAGTAATCAAAACATATTGGGATTACAGATTACTGGGGTTTCTAAACTGTAATGGTAGCTGCCTTACACAGATGACATCTGCTTGACAGTCGATCATGCACAATCAGGAAAACAATCTCTGAACATTTTGGCAAACTATTCCAAGGTGTCAGGATCCAATATTACTAAAGGCAAATACAGGGACTTTTCATTAAACCCCATTCCATTACACATCATGGATATAGCAAGGATAACTGTTTCACAAGATCTAATCCAAATTTGGGGTATTATGTTTAGCTGTTGTGAGATGGTCATCCTTAATTGGTTGGAAAAGCTTGAAGAATGTAATGCTAAGGTTCAGCACTGCAAGTTATATCAGCAGTCAAAAATCAAATGAGTACTTATGACTAAAACATTTGTGCTCCCAATGTTTGTTGTATTGAGTGTGGTGTCCCCCTCAGCACAGTTTGGTGCAAAATCTTTAGTTTTTTTTTCCAGATAGTTTGGGGCAGCAGTCTCAGCCCAATTAAGAGGAATGTGTTGTACCTGCCAGTAAAGTCAGGGGATCTGGACCTTATTAACCTGCTTGCTTTTTTTGCATATTCTTTACTTTTAATTTTGCACCTTTCTTTGCTAATAAGTCTGGGACATGGGTTCAATGGATTTGGGGATGGTTG
This sequence comes from Neoceratodus forsteri, assembly GCA_016271365.2. Taxonomy (NCBI): domain Eukaryota; kingdom Metazoa; phylum Chordata; order Ceratodontiformes; family Ceratodontidae; genus Neoceratodus; species Neoceratodus forsteri. The sequence goes on along the minus strand of CM057450.1, from coordinate 430,818,762 downwards.
CACCCACTTATTATGCTTTAGAACAGCTGGCTTTCTAAGTTAAAATGGTCTGCAGGATTTCCTGCTTGTAGAAACACACTGACTGAAAAAAATTAAAAAATATTGGAAATTGACACCTGCTAACTTTGTAAACTGTGCCAGGCAAAATTTGTATAATTGGATACAGTGCAATAGTTTTGAAGCTCAAGTTGACTATGGAGACATCCTTGAATGCCATCACTCCAAGATCCTTTTGCACTTCACGGATTTGAGAATACCAGCAAAAGTGTGGGAAGTGTCATGGCTTTCTAGTCACGGTAAACTGGGGGTAAAAGACAATTTGAAGCATAAAAGAATGACCAAAAGGTTTTGTCCAAGAACATGTTGTATTACATACTTTGAAACTATGGAGCACCTCTTTTTTGAATGCCATTACATTAAAGGTCTCTGAAGTCCTCTGGCAACTTAATGGGAAGCTTAGGTATGAGCCAAAGTCACATATGTATACATCATCACAGTACTTCCCTACAGTTGCCATATAGATATTATGACATCATGGTCCATGTGATTGTCTGTATTAAGTTTCATATCTGGCAAGTCTATTGTAAACTGCTTTTCCAACAGAAATAACTTTCTTTACAGACTCTAACTGAACTTATTGAAAGGGACCTGAAATCTTTGTTTTTGTATTAAAGCAAGTCCTTTGCAGTTTTGACTGTAAAAGCTAGATGGAAACATGTTACCCGCTGTATTTAGCTACTTTTGGATTTGTTTGTGTTCCAGATTTTTTTTTTTGTCATTTTCTTTTCCCTATTCTTTTGTTTGTTTCTCCCTTCTTTAGCCTTTATTTTTTTCTTTCTGAAATCCCTACCTTTCCTTTTAGTTTGTAACATGGATCACTGTTGTTTTGTTTGTTTATTGTAGTGCTTAGCTCTGATGTATGATATTATTTCAATGATTATGTCTGTTTGATTTTCTTTTAATAAAAACTTTCCCTGCTCTTGTAAAAAGTGACTTGGTGTCTTTTACATCCATCTGGACACCTACCAGGGCAGCACCAGAGATGGGCAGAAGGGACCTGGGTTTTGAGCAGCAGTGTGTGACAGTGGTGAAAGTGTTGATTTACTGCATACTTTGTTTTTATTTTATGGTGCCTCTTATCTCCTGACTTGTATGATACCCTTAATTCCACAGTTTGAGTTTGCTTTAGTACTTGTTTTCACATCTGAAATAATGAAAGGAGTGCTCCTTTTAATATGTCTCAGACCAGTATCAGTATTATCAGCTGTTTTTGTACATCAATTGTTTAAAATCACATCTGTTGTGTCTAAAATGAACTATTATGCAGCAGGCAGTGCTCCCTGATCATTATGGAACACTAGGTGTTCAAAAACAGCTACAAATACTGAAGAAAGTCTGGTCCGAGCCATATTAAAAGGAATACTCTTTTTATTATTTGAAATGTGAAAAAAGTACTAAAGCAGACTCAAATTGTGGAAAGAAGGGTATTTTGCATGTCAGGAGATAAGGGACATTCTAAAATAGAATAGAAAAGTGTAAGTCATAATTTTCACCAGTATCATGAACTGCTGCTTTGACATCTCATCCAAAGAATGGCACACCCAGACAGCACAGCACACCTAGTACTGCACTCAGGTGGCAGTATTTATGGTATGAGCCCAGTCACACTGTGGGACTAGAACCTATGACTTTCAGGCCCAGATGTTGATGTGCTACCAACTGAGCCACACTTCTGGTGCATCCCATACTGTAGCAAGTGATTTTTTTGTTAAGCTGGTGGATTCAGTGCACCAGTGTTAGCATGTCTTCTCCACAGTTCCCTATCAAATACACTGTGTGGCTTGGGTGTTGGATTTAGTAGCTGATGCTATCCAATTATAAGGGCAGCAGGGCAGAGGAAGAGAAAACATGATGAGAATAATCTTTTTCTTCAGAAAAACAATTAACTTAAACACTTGCAGAATTGCAAGATCAGGCAACTTAATGAAACTGGAATATGTCTGACATCCATTATAGTAACAAAAAAAGGACAGAGTTATCTAATTTTCTCATTCTCTATTTGTTGTGCTTCTTCTTTAACTAGAACCAGCATTATAGAGCTTTACCCAGCATGCATGGTTCACAATAAACACAGCAATAGAGTCAAGCCATACAAAGGCAAAAGTACTGGACTTTAGGAGGGCTGACTTTGCCAAAATGGGTGAGTGCCTAAGGAATGCACTAGCAAATGGGCAGGAAGGAGGGGTGGAAGAACAATGGAGAATAATAAAAGCTGCCATCACAGAGGTAGCAAGCCTTTGTGTGAAGCAAATAAACAAAAGGAAATGATGTAAGAAACCACTATGGTTCTCAAAGGAAGTGGCAGTGAAGGTTCAAGAGAAAAAGAAAGCATTCAGGAAGTACAAGGAATCACAGAAGGAGCAGGACAGAGAACTGTATCAGTTAAAGCAAAAGGAAGCTAGGAAGGCAGTCAGAACATCAAAGGCCCAAACCGAGAAAAGATAGCCAACCCAGTTAAGAAGGGGATAAACCTTTATAGGTACATCAGGGAGCGAAGGAAGACCAAGGTAGGGTTAGTGAGGCTTAATAAAGGGAGGAGGGTGGGCAGAGGGTGACTGTGAAAAGGCAGAGATACTAAACAAATATTTTTGATCAGTATTTACAAAGGAAGTGGGGGGGTACCTAAAACAAACCATAGAAACACTCTGGATACAGAAGTTGATACCAGCCCATTTACAGAAGAAAGGGTTCTGAAAGAACTCTTAAAACTGAAGGTGGACAAAGCAATGGGGCCTGATGGGATTCATCCCAGAATTCTAAAAGAACTAAAGGTAGAACTAGTTACACCACTGACTACCCTGTTTAACAAATCATGGGAGGATGGGGTGGTACCCGAGGACTGGAGGAGGGCAGATGTGATTCCCCTTCACAAAAGTGGGAGCAAGGCAGAAGAAGGAAACTACAGACCTGTTAGTTTAACCTCAATGATTGGGAAAATGATGGAATCACTTCTGAAGTAAAGAACTATTGAGTATCTAGAGGCCAGAGGGGCACAGGACCCAAGGCAGCATGGATTCACAGTGGGAAGGTCATGCCAGACAAATCTGATAGATTTCTTTGACTGGGTGACCAAAGTCGTAGATCAGGGAGGGGCTGTGGTCATGGCCTACCTAGACTTTAGCAAGGCATTTGACACAGTCCCACACAAAAGATTAATATACAAGTTAGCCAGCCTGGGAGTGGATCCCAAGATGACAGCCTGGGTAAAGAGTTGGCTGGAGAATAGGACACAGAGAGTAATAGTAAATGGAGTCCACTCTGAAGAAAGGGGGGTTACTAGTGGGGTACCGCAAGGTTCAGTATTAGGAACGGTCCTCTTCAATGTCTTTATAAGCGACATTGCAGAGGGACTGGAAGGAAAAGTATGTCTCTTTGTAGATGACACAAAGATCTGCTACAGAGTTGATGCACAAGGTGGGGTGGAAAGGATGAGAAGGGACTTGGCAAGGTTAGAGGAATGGTCAAATGTATGGCAGCTTAGATTCAGTGCTAAGAAGTGCAAGATAATGCACCTGGGAAACAAAAACCCAGGGGAAGAGTACACAATGGGGGGTGAGATACTAACAACAAAAATGGAAAGGGACCTGGGGGTAGTCATATCAGATGACCTAAAGGTGGGCAAGCAATGTGAGAGGGCAACAAGGAGGGCTGGGGGGATACTGGGATGCATAGGGAGAGGCATCACCAGTAGAAAACAGGAAGTTATTATCCCTCTGTACAGACAGTTGGTGAGACCCCATCTGGAGTACTGCGTGCAGTTCTGGAGACCCAATCTCCGCAAAGACATAGACAGGATGGAAGCTGTCCAGAGGAGGGCAACTAAAATAGTGCAGGGTGTGCATCGGAAGACATATGAAGAGAGACTTAAGGAGCTAAATATGTATAGCCTCAAGGAAAGGAGGAGAGGGGGACATGATAGAAACTTTCAAGTACCTCAAGGAAATCAACAAAGTCCAAGAGGGTAGCATCTTTCAAAAAGGTGTGCAAGAACAAGGGGCACAATTTGAAGATAGAAGAGGCGGCTCAGATGTAATTTAAGAAGTATTTTTCACAGAGAGGGTTGTGGATGCATGGAGCGGCCTTCCGGAGGAGGTTGTGGAGTCAAAAACAGTGGTGGAATTCAAGCATGCATGCATGGGACAGTCATAAGGCAATTCTAGGGGGTGGGGGTAGGAAGAAGTAGGCTGCTGGTTAACTAGGATCTGCAGCTTATCCATTAGGTAGGGAAATGGGCAGACTGGGTGGGCCAAGCGGTCCTTATCTGCCATCAAAATCTATGTTTCTATGAGGCAGTCTGGTAAGGAATTCTTCTGCATGTCTACTCCCCAGGGTTTCTTTTGTAGGGACTGCTGACAATACAATGCCAGAAAAAATGTTTAATTGCTTAAATTTGTCAACATTTCTAAAAAAGCAACAGTCCAGCAAATGTCAGGCAAGCAGTGTAGTCCCATTGCTTTAGCACAGACTTATAAATCAGGAAATTATAGTTCAAATCACACTAGAGCCATATTTGACTTATGGTGTGACTTTAAGCAGGACACTTCGCCTCCTTGTACCGCAGTAGTGAGTCTTCAGTGCTATAAAATTAGGGGAAGTAGGACCGCAAGAGAACATGATGTTGCAGCTGAGATGGGTTATGTAGGTCAGTAAAATAGGAATGGCTTAACCAGTTTACATTCAGATCAAATCCTCCAGATTAAATTTATGGAGATCTGATCCAGAATCTAAGATAGAGGGATGGCATGTACCCTAACACCTGGTCAAGCTGTGAATCAGATTCAGGTCCACCTCACTCCAGCAAGGCAGATGACCACACATCATCCAGATCAAATTCCTGGAAAAAAGACAAAATCCAAGTAGGGACACTGAGGAGTCACATATACCCTAACATTTGACCTAACTCAGAATCTGATCAGTCCCCCCTTCCTCCACAAGGCAAGCCACCTCATGGCATCAGGAGCAGATTCCTGAAGATCTGGGCAAAGACTAAGGCTGTGACACTGAGGGGTCATATGTATCCTAAACATTTGACACAGCAGAGAATAATTTCAAGAGCCTGAAGACACTCTCTCCCCAACAAGGCAGGCCAACTCGGGTCATCTGTATTGAATTCCAGTATCCCAGCTTGGCCACTGAGGTGTCACATAAACCCTAACATTTGACCTAGCTCAGAATGGTACCAGGTCAATATAGCACTACAAAAACAGCACGGCAATAACCGCGCTGTGTAAAGTGCAGAAACATTTAGAGCGACAGGGGTATAATAGCAGTAGGGAATTACCACTACCCCATCACTCTGCACTGATATCTGAAAGAGTTGAAGTTGCCATGTGTGTGGTGCCTGGTCGAGCCACTCCCCTGGTGGAGTGGCTAAAGTACCAGCACATGACAGCGTTGGAGACCTGGGACCACGGTTTGTCCCCCAAGGTCTCCTGGGTTTTGGTTTGTATTTTTTGTTTGAAAATTTAATTTCCCCTTCTGAGTTTTTTCCCATCCCCAAAATCCACACCCCCTCGGAGTTTATTATTTAAAGTCCGGGGTGTCGGAGTGAAAGTCCCATTATTTATAACGGAGTGCACTGTTTGTGTTGTGGTCAGTGTTTTTACCAACCTTATTTTAGCGGACTATGTTTTGCTTGCAGCTATGATTGCCACACTGTTTTTGTCTACCACATATTGACCCCGTACCCTCAGAATCAGATCAGACTCCCCTCCCTCCACAAGACAGTCCACTTCAGATCATCTGGATTTAATTCCTGGAGGAAAGGATCAAAGCTGTACTATTGAGTGACTGCAAGTACCTTAATGTGTGGCCCAGCTCAGATTCAGGTCCAGACCCCCCCCCCCAAACAACAAAGCAGGCTATCTCAGGTCATCTGGATGAAATGTCTCAGAGATCTGAGCAAGACTCCAAGTTGGGCCACTGAGGTTGCATCAAATCAGACCCCCCTCCCCCCACACACACACAACAGGCTACCTTGGGCCATCCTGGATGAAATTCTTGGTGATCTGGGCCAACATAATCCAAGCTGGGCCATTGAGGGGTTGCATGTACCCTAATGTAAGACCCAGCTCAGAGTCTGCTCCAATCAGTTGCCCCCCACCACACAGCACAAATGAGGCAGATTACCTCTGCTCATCTGCACTGCACTGCCTGAATGTTATCTTCATATAGTTATTGCTTAACATACCATATTCATAACGTTTTCTTGTATTTCATTTGGGTTTGTCTGAAAATGTGGTTTGAGCTCAACTCATCTCTTGGTAAAACAAGTAAAATAAAAATAAGAAGCAACTCTGGGGGATTAGCATTCCAGAGATTCAGACTGGAATTCAAATTAGGTCGTAGCTGGCTTATGCATTCCTGTTATAAACAGCATTAAAGAAAGCAGGCAGCATAATTCCATTCCTTTTCAATATGGCACTACAGACAAAGAAATGTTCCTTAAAAACTCTGAAACACTTATTTTTAGTTTTTATGGATCTTATCCTTACATATTTGGCAAGTCTGCAAAAACTACAGTTTTCTGCCATTTGATTTCTATGTTCAGCACAAGAGCTGCATACAATACCGAAACCACAGAAATAATGTGCTGATTCAATGAGCACTGTAAAATGTCTGGAATTTTCAAAATATATTAGGTTGGTAATTTTTTTGAAATTTATGGTTTTCACAGTCAGCCATTGTTTATTCTGACTGTTTAAAATCTTCATAAAAGCAGATCGGTGAACTATACTGTATAGAACAGAAAATCAGGATTTAATGAGATGAGCAGGAGGAAGAGGATAATCGCTACCATTAGGAAGACCTTAGAAAAATATACAGACATGTGGGGCAGATGGGAAACAAGGGGAGTGCCCCCAGAATGAGTATCAGAGGAGGAACAGAATTAGAGGAGTAACTAGGGAAGGGTTAAGATGTGCAGGCCTTTTCTAGCAGGCATGGGACCAGATGCATCTCCCTCACTCAATACAAGTATCAAACCATGTACTCCTGCAGCACAGCACCCAGCAAGCATAGCTGTTTCTGGTTTCTTTGCTACTTTAACTTCCCACCTTCTTCGGAGACAGCCAAATCATATGTCTGAGAGGAGGTAGCGGATAACATTTGATTAAATGGCCAGGAAGATCACATAACAGAAGAGAACATCTTGCACTCCTGCAGCATAGTTTTGTTTAATGTACACAATGACCTCACTTTCTTTTAGCATTGTCCCACATGACTTTTGTAAAGAGACAATGACATAAAATCATGGAAAATTAAAGAAAATGTTAATTTTGCTAAGGTCACAGAACTGTTGGCATTTTAAATTACTGGCACCACTATTCCAAAAGTAATAACAAAAATCATAATCTGGTAAGAAATAAAGTGCAACTCATGGTGTTCTTCTAAAATTTAACCAACCTGTTATTAATAGAGAATTTTGCCAGTTTAGGCATAATGCTATGTTATACAATACAGCCTAATAATTAAGCTACAGATTTACAGTTATTCCATTTAGGAAAAGCACATAGTAAAGAAGCAGAAAAATGAAGGCATCTTTAAAACCTGTAACATCTTTTGCATATGCACAGTATGACATTATAGAGGGAATATGCAATGACATGATGCAAAATATGCACAGAATCTTCAGGTGTGAGGAGGCAAGATCATAACTCACAAGTGGTAAAACCATTAGTAGGTCACCTGGTGGGAGGTCCAGCAGACATTGGGGGATTATGTCATGCTAAAGGTCACCCCTGTAATAATTAAATAGGAAAGTCATGAGCATATCCTTAGTGCTGCAGGAGTATGTTAAGGTGAGAGTGATTGCCTACTCCCCACATACAAGTACTAGTAATGTCATTAATTCTAGCATGAGTGTCTGGCACCATTTAACAGAATTTGTAATGCAGTAATTGTTGGAAGCCAAGGGATAGTAAAATCGGTGCCCTGGATAGCATTTTAATAGCCCTGGTGGTCCAATGGTAATCATAAAAGAGGCCAGCCTGGTGTTATTTGTATAATTAGCAATCAGTTTTCTCATATGTAAAACAAGTAGTGTGCCAGGAAGCAAATCAGCAGCTGTTCATTTTAAATATATTGCAGAATGGCAGCTATGTGTTGCCAGTGTGCCTGTCCAGAGGAGGGACGGGGGGCAAGGTGTAGCTCCGAGCAACCACATACAGTATTTCATACAAATAAAGTTACAGAGGGCTATTAATTGGTCTGAGGACCTGGAGCATACATGTTATGACAGCTTGAAAACAGCAGTACATAGCTAAATAAAGTAGGAGTATTTTGTGCACAACTTGGTCTAAACACTGTAACTCAGTCAATGTTTATCAGATTTGTCTCAGACATGGTGAGAAAGATTATAGGGTGCCCTTTCAGGCAAAAATAGCGTCAGTGATCTATGTGACCTGAAAAGGGAGATGGGGTTGCTGATCTGTAAAAGAAAGGTGATCATGGATTGAGGCAGAAAATCCAGAAGCCATGCTGAGAGGCAAGGAAAGCCAGCATGGAGGAGCTTATAGGATGGTGTTACACGAGGTCCCTGCACCCTAATTGGTACCCTCAGAGGTACACTGTAGACAGCTAGTGTTTAGACATATATTATACTAACATATAGGGCTAAGGGCATCTACTGTACAAGAGTAGATGTCAGGATATGAATGCATATTGTTGTAATACACTTTGCTTGCTAAACATATATTCTGCTATGTATTTTCTGTGTATTTCTTACTTGTAAGATGCCAAGGCACCTGTGTCCTTGGAGTAGTTATGATATGTAAGTCGCATTGCCACCTTTTGGTGATTTGTACTACTACACTGAGTTGTGTAAGGCTCTGTATAAGAACTCTTTTGTTCACAAACTGATGACTACTACAAAATTGTATAATGTTATCTTGGACCGTGGATCCACCTCTAATTTAGCCAATAGGGCTCATCTCTGTAACTAGAAATGTTTCTATCTTACAGTAACCATAGTAATTATCATAGGTATATAATGTGATACACTAGTCTTGTACCTCAGAGATCCCAAGAGACACAAAGAAACCTCTAGGTATAGGGAATGCTTAGCACTGGCTCCTGGTTCGTATTGGTAAGAACTGCTTAGGGCAACTGTGATTTTATGCTTTTTGGTAGTAATAAACAAGTTTATTACTCTTATACAACATGTCTGTGATTACTTGCATTCCCAATATTGAAAAGAACCTGAAAGTGAGGTTTAGACCGCCTGACAAATTGGCAACCGTGTGCAGGCGATATTTGGTGTTTTTAAGTTTTCACTGTTGCTGAAACTTTTCCCTTTCCCACGGGGACAGTAGGTGTACATTCCTGTATCACCTCTCCCGTTTTAAAACCAGTTTATAGTCACTTGCAAAGTCTGGCTGTTTTCTTTTCCAGTGTGGTTGATGCCGACTCGACTCACTCCATCATAGCTTTCATTTGCAAGCCTACAACTTATACAGTAGCCCGACTGTGTATAAAGTGTTTCTGCTGTGGATCGATACGCAGCACAGCGCCTTTTTCACAGTTTGATTTTTCGTTCCCTCCCACACAATGGCCACTGTATCAAATATCTGTGCAGAACTGAGACTCAATGTCTCGAACTTCCTTGCCTCCCATGGAGGATGGGCTGACTTCGCGCAGGATGCAAGTCAATCCGAAAACCCTATACTGGGGATTTCAACCCAATACATGGAGACAAGACAATCAACCAATAAGCGCCAAGCTAAAGGGTTGATGGTCGCGGCTCTCTATGCTGCTCTGGATGCCTCCGAAGTGAGGTTTCGAACCCTTGATCTGAAGATCTAATCTCTTAAGCAACAGATAGGTTTGCAGGAAAGGGAATGTATTAGACTGCAGCAGAACTTGGAGTCTGAACTCCAGACTCTGCAGAATGAAAACAATTCACTTTTGCATCATTCGGCTCAAGCTAGAGAACAGGAAGTTTGTATGTTGAAGCAGGAGTGTGAAAATTTGAGACAGGATAAGGGACAGGCATTGCATATGAATGATTTGCTAAGTGCTGCAAATGCTCAGTTGAGTGAGGAGATGGGTGAGCTACAGGACGAGATGAACCAGGTAAGTAATGACTTAGAAGTGGCTACTAGGGAGAATTGCAAACTGAGTGCCATGTATAGAGTGTTGCAGAAGCAAATGCAGGATGAGGTCGATATGGATGTTGTGACTGTGAGTCACGCTGAATGTGAAACAAAGATGGTGAAACTGCGCCATCAGTGGGAGGTTCTGGCTTGGCATGTTAAGGCAATGGGAGGTGTAGCCCCTGCCTTACACATGTCATCTGAGGGGGAGGTATCAGATGATGACATTTCCCAGTATAACACCCAGACACGACCCTACTATGGCCCAGAGACCCCACCCAGCCATCCACAACATGGTGGGTCCCCTCTATTCACACACCATGTCATACGTCATCGACATCCTGTCGCTCATCATGAGAGATGCCAACATGGCAGCCCCCATGATGGGGGGGACCAGGCCCAGGTCTGGTTCCGATGGCACCACTGATAGCCGTTATTAATGTGGAAGATAGGCAAGAGATAGAAACGATGATTGAAACTGAAATAGGCAACGTGCCTTTCTCTGAGAGAAGTAAACGAGCCATTAAAACCCAGATTAGGCAGCTTCTACAAGAGGCTGGCACTCAGGAAGGAATTGTTCATACTGCAGCTGAAGCTGCAGCTCAGGCTGCCCTGGACAGTGCTCAAGACAATCTACCTCTGCCTGATCGACCCAGTAATCCCCTACAAATGGCCTATTCTGTTCAGCAAATAGCTGACAGTATCAGTCGGATTAATCCGTCCTACAACCTCAGCTGCCACTTAGAAAAGGTGCATTCTAAATGTGAGATGCTTAGCCTCGCCGCAGAATACCAGGTCCAAATACTATGTCAAACCATTGACCCTAGATTGTGGGCCAAACTCCCCGATGCCATCCACTAGGATGGGAACACCACCTTTGATGAGGTTGCAGCTGAACTCATTTCTGCTAACAGCCCAGGTGTAGTAGGAGTGATGCTTGCATATCCCGTAAAACAGAATGCAAAGGAAAGTTCAGCGACTTACCATCAGAGACTCTGGATGGCCTACCGAGCAGGAAAACATCTTGCACAAGAAGCTGCAGATGTAGATCTTATTGAATATAAGACCCTGTTCCTTAGGAACATAATTCCCGCAGTACGAGAAAAGGTAGAGCCAACCACTTACCCCAATAAGGATAGGTTTGCCAACATCCTTTGGAAAACCAAGAGAGTTTATCATCTCTATATCCGTGATATGGGCTCCGGTTCTAAGAAGGTAGCCACCGTGGAGCCTGCTTCAGAGGCCATGATGCAGTACACTGTGGAAGGGCAGGCCCAACACCAACAGGTCCAACATCAACAGGTCCCTCCAGCTGATAATCAACACCCCCAGCAGGTCCAACAACAACAACAACAACAACAACCGCAACAGCAACAACAATGGGGTGGGAACCGGAACTGGCATAAGAATAAAAAGCATAAGGGCAAAGGCAAACCCCAACAACAAAAAAAAGGCCCTTCATATAGGGAGATAGCTGAAGAGAATCAGAAATTCTGAGGGATCCTGGGACAAGTGCGCTCTGTAGCAGATGCTGTTTCTGCACAGGCTCTTGTGGCTGTACAACTGGCGACCCAGACCCCAACAGGCCATGGCGATACCAGGAGTACAGGTTCTCAGGCCCATACTGGCCTGAATTCAGAAGCTCCTCCCTATATAGCATCATTGCAACATGGTGAGGTGATTCACCGGAGTCAGACCCAACCTCTCCATGCAACTGGTAGTACCAATTGACAATTACAGACCCCAGTCCGGATTGTAAACAAACTGGTCTTGGATACAAATGGAAAGCCCTGCACCAAGGCCAAGGTCAGGGGCCGCCTACTTGTAGTCCTGCTGGACACAGGTGCAGCTGTATCTGTGCTACATGATGAACATCCGGACACATCTCCTTGGTCCACCGGATGGAGGACCAACATGTCAGGAGTTGATGGTGCTAGGTTGCCTGCATACCATTCTCTACCCCTACCGGTAGAGCTAGGCCATTTGAAGGCCTCACATACTTTCCAACTAATGGTATTGCATGATCATCCTAGTATCATAGGAATTGACTTCCTTGCACCACACGGCTATGTGGTGGACCTAGCCAACATGCTACTGATACAGATTCAGGGTCAATACCACACCATTTTGGTTCCTGATTCACACTTCGTGGCAACAATCTCTTCCAATGACAAAGAGTATGACCTCATAGATTTGTTCAAAGGCCATAAGCTTTTTCCAAAGCTTCTCCCCATTTTGCAACAACATTTGGAAGTGTTTTCAATCAACAAACATGACTGTGGCAGAATGCACACTGTCATCGAAGTGCCAGGCCCAGCACAGGAGAGGCAAAGGCAGTACCCTTTTCCAGCTGAGGCCTTGCCTTCTCTCAGAGAAACAATCAATTCACTCCTCAAACAAGGAGTAATCAGAACTTGTGTTCCTACTGCCAGCTCCCCAGTGTGGCCCGTGAAAAAACCCACAGGCACCTGGAGACTTACTATTGACTACAAGAAACTGAACCAGGTCACCCCCAGTTGTTCACCAACTGTGGCATCAGCACCCGATGTGCTATGACTTTTGACCCCTGACCTGAAATGGTTCAGTGCCCTGGACATCTCCAATGGTTTTTGGTCATTGCCATTGGCCCTTAAGAGTCAATATAAGTTTGCTTTCACCTTTGAAGGAAGACAGTACACGTGGACTTGCTTGCCGCAAGGATTCCATAATAGTCCAGCCCTGTTCCATCTGCACATGATGGACGCCCTTGAGAGTTTCTCTACTCCCCAATGTCTCTTGCAATATGTGGATGACCTCCTGTTGGCAACTGCCACACAGGAACAACATCTGGATCTCTTGGATGAACTATTGACTCTCATTCAGAAAGCAGGCCTGAAGTGCAATCCAGCAAAAGCACAACTATGTCAGAAAGAAGCACTCTTTCTGGGTCTGAAAATAAATGACCAAGGTCGAAGCCCTACCTGGAAGAAGATACAGGGATTGCAGGACTTGCCATTGCCTACCAGTGTGGCAACTCTTCGAAGGTTTCTAGGTATGGTGAATTATTTGAGAGATTTTATTTGCGATTTTGCTCAGGAAGCTGCTCCTCTGTATGAACTACTGAAAAAGGACATCTCATGGAATTGGGGCCCCATACATACCCAGGCTGTGACATCACTGAAGCAGCCCTTGGCCTCCGTCCCAGCTCTGGTTAACCCCAATCCAGCACTACTGTTCCATCTGGAATGTGCCACCTCTGACATTGCCATGTCAGCAGTACTGGCCCAGAAGGTCCATGGCACCCTCAGACCTATTGCATATGCATCACAGCTCTTGACCCCAGTGGAACAGAAGTACAGCCTTTGTGAAAGGAACCTTCTGGCCACCTACTGGGCTGTCAAGCACTTCCTGTATATCATTGGGTACTCACCACTGATCATCAACACCAACCACACCCCAACCACCTTTCTGCTCTCAGACAGAGTGAAGGATGGCTCAGTCTCCAACACCACACTGACACATTGGTCACTTCTTCTCCAGGATAGAGACATACTGGTACACCCAACAAAAATTCCATCTATGCTGGCTCATGGACTTCTCTTCCAAGGGGAGCCCCATGACTGTGCACTGCAGTCACCTGATCTTCCAGATCCAGGTCCTTTCCTCCCTGCCACACCACAAATACTTGATGCCACCTCTTTGTGTCGCATCTTTACTGATGGTTCAGCATCCTACTATCAGGGATAACAAATTGCAGGGATGGGCATCCTAGTGATTCACCCTTATGGGAACACTGTCAAAATATCTAAGTGCTGCAGTGTAGCATCATCACAGTATGCAGAGATGGCAGCGGTGGCCTGTGCCCTCAAGTTCATCCAGCATGGGACCGAGGATACTATCATTTTTACAGACTCTAACTGGGTTTGTTGCTCTCTTACAGAATTTCTTCCTTTCGGGCAGAAGAACTCCTTCCTCTCCTCTGATGGCAGCCCAGTGAAATACAAAGAATTGGTAATATACATACATTCACTGGCACAAAAATTTCCACACAAACTCTATGTACACAAAGTCAAGGCTCATGCTCTCCATGGCCCCTATCATGCCTTCAAAGACACAGCAGATACTCTTGCCAAGGAAGGGGCCCGAAGGGGGGACATCTGGATGATGGACCATCCAGAGGCCAATGCAGCTGTACAAATTGCAGCACTCAGGAAAAAAACCTGAACCCTTTTCTCCCCTAGACCTCTCAGCAGCTCAATATGCTGATGCTGAACTCAAAGAAGTGTTCAGATTCCTTGACAAGGGCACTGAAGAGAAACTCCCTACACATAACCCTTATCGGAGGCATGACGGTAAGCTACACTTGTCACCAGATGACAAGCTCATCTGGTACCAACCAGATGATTCCACCACCAAGTTGTGGGTGGTCCCCAGACACCTTAGATCTGAATTTTTGCACCAAGTGCATGACACACCCACTGGTGGACACCAGGGAGCAGAAAATACCCTCCAAAGGCTTAAGACCACCACCTTGTGGCCTGGTGTCACCAAAGATGTTAAACAGTACATAGATAATTACCTTGTTTGGGCACAAAACAACCCCATCCCTACCAAATGAAATGCCAAACTTTTACCACAACAACATTCTGGCCCTTGGCATGCCATACAGATTGATTTTATTGGTCCTTTGACCAATACCAGCAGAAATAACAAGTACGCTCTTGTGGTAACTGACCTCTTCTCCAAGTGGGTTGAAGCTTTCCCCACTAAGACATGCACTGCTAAAACCACTGCCAAAATCCTGGTGGAACAGATTTTCTCCAGGTAGAGTCTACCTCTCAAGTTAGACTCTGACAAAGGAACCAGTTTTACATGTGAGTTGATGAAAGAAGCCCTTGAACTCCTTGGAGTTCAACAGAAGTTCCACATACCTTATCACCCCCAATCCTCAGGTCAAGTAGAAAGAGCCAACAGATGGATCAGAGCAAATGCTTTCAAAATTTATTGAGGACAATCTCAAAACCTGGGATTCCCTACTGCCGTTACTCCTTATGGCAATTAGGGGTACACCCTCAGCCACCACCCAGCTCACACCCTTTGAGGTGATGACTGAAAGACAGATGAGATTACCCAAACATCTGTTGTTTGACCTGCACACCCCCACTGCAGACCGTGTGTCTGTGGACCAATATGTGGAAAAACTCAAAAAAGACCTCATACACACACACACTTGTATGCTGCCAACTGCATGGGCAAGGCCCAGCAACAATCCAAAATACAGTTTGACAAACACGCACAAGAAGTGGATTGGCAGGTTGGAGATCAGGTAATGGTACTCCGATTTGCACATCCAACACATTCCTTCTCCAGTAAGTGGGAAGGCCCTTACCCCATTGTCAACAAGTTCAGTCCAGCAGTCTATCAAGTTAGACTCATGCAAAACAACAAACTGACTGACAAATGGTTACATGCAAACCAGCTGAAATGGTATAAAGGAGCTTAATTACTTTTCCTCATCCCATTGGGCGGAATAGTACTAACATACTAATCTTTGATTTTGCTTTTCAGATACACTGGCAAGATGGCTATCTTGTTCCACTATCTCCTCATCTCAGGAGTTATTCCCTGCATCCAAGGCATGGTACAGAACCTCCTACCACACCTTGATCATCCAGCATCTCCTTCAGAGGGAGTATCCATCAATATACCCGATAGTCTGATTACTGTCCAGGAAGGTTCCGATGCTTACCTCACTGCCTCGGTTGTTGCTCCTGGTAAATCTACCCTACAAATTGAGTGGCAAACCACATCACAAGGACAAATTCTCCCTATGGCCAAACTCTCCAAAGGAACTTTCCAGGGTTGGCCCAATGCTAAATTATCCCCAAATGGTTCACTGTCCTTGTTACAAACTGCATTAAGACATTCTGGTTTGTACAACATTACCACCTTAATTGATCCTTCGTACTGTACTTCTTTGTCTAAGGATTCTGCTTGTAAATTTTGTGCTGTACACCACATGGCCTCTGCTGCCATGTATCTCTCTGTGTTACCACCCACTGATAAACAGCTTTTGGAATGTCCAAAGTATACCCCTGATCCCTGTAGTGGTCTAACAGCCACTGCCCTCCCAGGTTCACTAATTAATAACTTACAGTTTATGCATATACCTGTTTTGTTTAATCTTATTTACTGGAATATGAAAGAATTTGGTATGTGTCACAATACTAGCACTTCAGCATTTTATATGTCATTATTGCTTGACAGTTTAGCTGCATTTCAGATTCGTACTCAAGACCCTATTGCCGGGGTCCATTCTACTGAACATAGAGGCAACTTCAGGAGAAAGCCCTCTCCTGATGATTACAGTTGTATACATAAGACACGTGAAGTTGGCAGTTCTGATGTCACAGGTGCAACAGGTACTGACACAGGCCTTTTTGGTACAGCTATGTCTATTTGAAACAAAGCAGACATTGCTGCTATCAAAGCTCATTCTGCAAAATATTCTACTGGTCTGGGTAACAATATTCTACCACCATTATTGCATGGTGTGGATGGCCTTAGTCAGGAAGAAAGATACACGGTATACAACATGCACGACATTGCTAAGGCATTCACTGATTCTAAGGATAAGATCAACGCACTCATACAACAAAACAATAAAGAAGCAGATAAACAATACATTGCTAGAGAAATACTCTGCTCAGCCTACGGCTCACACAGCATCACTACCATCAACAACCTCTTCCATGATTTAGAATCTGGAAGAATCTCTGACATCATACATGACAGATGCCTTTCCAAATGGTATTTTCCACGCTGTAAAACCCCTAGCTGTATTGCCATGTGTATGCAACAAACTCTAACCATTCCTTTTTCCATAGCTAGGAATAGCTAGAATTGGGGTTTGTGACCAGACACCCTAATACTGGTCCTTGTTTTACTACTAGGAAATGTTCCATAACAGATACTATGTTTGTTTCTTTTACTGTCTCTTTACCACGTTTTGATCCCACTACAGCCTTGTTCAACAAGCTTGCACTGGTTCATTCTATTGAGCACTTGGACAAAGACATCTACAGAGAACGCCTGGATCTACCACCTCTACTGGTTTTCCATCCATTCCTGGACGCCTGAGTGGCTCCACACACGGACTGCTGTGCGAAAAAGCAATACATTTACTTGTGCCGGTGTGATGTGTTTGATGTTATTCAACCTGTTTGTGGTTACTCTCCAGATAGCATTGACTGGACCTTTACCATGGATGATGACATCACCCCAGAATGGCACAGATTTCTTCAACTTGACTCTGGCTCCAGATAAGCTATACCAATCATATCGTGAGGAGGTTCATCCCCTGTCAACACAGATTTCGAAGACGACCTACACCTGCCCTGTCCAGTTGCAAAAGTGAAGACTCCCTACTGTTCGCTCTCAGTATAATTCTGATGGGGAGTATTGTGTGGTAACGAACTTTAAAAGCTATACTTAAGGATCTGTGACATGTGTTATTGATAACCCCAATTTTTGTTTTGTTCCACACCAGAAGACTGTCATTGGACATACTGTTATAACCCCCGTCCCCCTCATGGATGCGGACATCATTGATGTAACCCCGATTATCTGCTCACACTATCTGAATATTTACCATATTTTAATGTACACATAGACCCACTCACACTTACATTAAAGTCTCTTTTAGACAGGAAATACACATACCTCATCCACATCAGCAATAATATAACCAAGGCCAATGAAGCTATTCTCTCATTGATTAATGATGGTGACATGAATGACTCATTGACTAACACCTGGTTAGAGATTACTTTTAAAGATTTTGTTATTATACAGGCATTTTTAATCTTTATTTTGATTATCATGCTATGCTACAACAGCGACACTCGCCAACACCGTGGAGTGCAGCTCAAGTTCCTTTACAAAGCGCAAGGCGCTGCCGGGTTTAAATCCAATCACCGCTCTCTGACCTTTCCCTTTAGATTTGCCTTTTGTTGCCTTGGAGGCAACAAGGGGGGAATGTTACATGAGGTCTCTGCACCCTAATTGGTACCCTCAGAGGTACACCGTAGACAGCTAGTATTTAGACATATGTTATACTAACATATAGGGCTAAGGGCATCTACCGTACAAGAGTAAATGTCAGGATGTGAATGCATATTGTTGTAATACACTTTGCTTGCTACTACATATATTCTGCTATGTATTTTCTGGGTATTTCTTACTTACAAGATGCCAAGGCACCTGTGTCCTTGGAGTAATTATGATATGTAAGTCGGCATTGCCACCTTTTGGTGATTTGTACTACTACACTGAGTTATGTAAGACTCTGTATAAGAACTCTTTTGTTCACAAACTGATGACTACTACAAAATTGTATAATGTTATCTTGGACCGTGGAGCCACTTAATTTAGCTAATAGGCTCATCTCTGTAACTAGAAATGTTTCTATCTTACA
Organism: Neoceratodus forsteri; assembly: GCA_016271365.2. Classification (NCBI taxonomy): domain Eukaryota; kingdom Metazoa; phylum Chordata; order Ceratodontiformes; family Ceratodontidae; genus Neoceratodus; species Neoceratodus forsteri. The sequence continues at coordinate 430,800,156 of CM057450.1, read as the reverse complement.
GTAACCATAGTAATTATCATAGGTATATAATGTGATACACTAGTCTTGTACCTCGGAGATCCCAAGAGACACAAAGAAACCTCTAGGTATAGGGAATGCTTAGCACTGGCTCCTGGTTTGTATTGGTAAGAACTGCTTAGGGCAACTGTGATTTTACCCTTTTTGGTAGTAATAAACAAGTTTATTACTCTTATGCAACATGTCTGTGATTGCTTGCATTCACAATATTGCCAAGAACCTGAAAGTGAGGTTTGGACCTCCTGACAATGGAGTGCATTCTTGGGAAGGAACTAAAACTAGAGCCTTTGGGACAGCCCCTGGGAGGAGTTTGGACCAGAACACTTACATGCATAAAATATTTAAGCCACTGACAGTAAAACTAGTCAAATTTAAATGAGAAAGGAGTCAAATGTTTTCTCCTCATGGAGGGTGGTACAGTATAAAAAACAGACAGTCATTTTTCACACTGTGGGAACTTCAACCCAAAGTGACATAGCATTCCCTTGGTCCATTTTAAACATGCAAAATGCTCCAGATGCTTGAATGATCAGCTTTCTTGCTGTGATAGCGAGTAAGACCTAGCAATTAACCCTACCAGATGACCTACACTCAACTGGCTCCTTAGCCACTTTTAGCAAGGGTCTTAAAACACACCTCTGTGTGCAGCACCAATGCACTTGCTAGTTGTTGCATGTAGTTTTAGCACTTGCTCCCTAACCCTCTGCTGTACTCAACTTCCCCAAACATTAGTCTTGTCCTACCCTATGAAGTTGCTCAGCCCTGCTGGTCTCCACTGTATGAATGTAATCTGCTGTAAATAACAACTGTTTATTGTTTGTTGCTGTTACGAATTTACCTTTCAACCATATTCTCCTTCTGTACCACTTGTTATGATATCCGCTCTACCTACATGTAATTAATTCTGGGTTTCCTCTGAAAAAGGGACGTCTGGTTCCAATAGGCCTACACAGTTACCAAAATGAAATAAATTAATAAATAATTTTTATAACATTTTATTGTAATTTGTAGAAAGTGCACAGTATTTGAATTTGTGTGAACAGTGAAGTGAGGGTTTGGAATGCTGGTCATGGCTGGGGATTCCAACTGAAGCCTTACAACTGGGCTCATTCTGTTGCAGGATTGCAACCCAGAATGGTAGCTGGATAGCTGCTGAGGTTTGGAACAGGGTAGCTGTCCACTCAGACACCACAATTTTGGTCTAACAAAATGCCCATGGAGCATAAAATGAGCTACACAGTTGATTTTCAGGGAGATCGAGAAGGGAGTCAGACCTGAAAGAAATAAACCAGATTTGAGGGAGTCCAGCCTATAGAGGCCTACTACTGGATAGGGCCTGGGGACTAGATCTCATTCAGTGTATCAGCCAATAGGGGATTGCCTGCATCCTAGTTCCAGGGTCAGTAGAGCAGTAAGTGACCATAGGGAAAGTATAGTTTTTGCTTGCTGCATTTTGGTACCTGTTCCAACTAAATGATTTTAAGCCTGCATCCAGCATGTCCAGCAACAGTTTCCAGCAACTAGATCTCCAAGGATCATCACCATCCACAATCCTCTGGCTTTCTCCAGGAGGTCCAGATTTTGCCAATGAGTTACAGAGCTCATTCCAGGAAAGTGGTACAGTAATTTAAATTTATTGTGTAACTAGTTCAGGAAGGACACTTATCTGCTATAGGAGATTTGTAATCCATTTGCTACAAGAGACTACCACCCAGCATTAAAGGAGACTATTGCAAAGACTGAGGGTGAAAAATGAATGGGATTGATTAGAAATAATTGTTGGTGAATGTGATTTATTGCTATAGTAATTTCAAGTGAATGTCTATAGAGCAGACATGAATTGCTGTAGATTATAAGGCAATACAATATAAGCAACTGCATACAATATAGATACCATGGAAGGGTATCTAGGTAACAGGGGTGAGTGGGCTGACTGAGGTGGGTATAGGCCTATTAGCTACTGCATGCCTTTAAGGCAACTGAAATGAATGTGAAGCAGCTGAGGCCCAAAGGCTGGCCCAGTGCTATTGCTGATTTGAGAGCTGGTGGGTAGAGGTATAGCCCTCAGTCTCAGTGTTAGCAGGTACAGACCTGTGAGGAAAAGAAGCGAATGCAGTGTAAGTTTTAATGCACAGAGTGTGAGTACAAATCATCATAGAGGTTTATTGCAAAAAGTTATTGGTGTTTTATTTTATTGCTGCTGTGTCTGTCAAACTGGTGGAACAGCCAAGTAATTTTTACCTTAATTTCACTCGAAAAACTGTGTCTGCATCTTACTTCAAGGTTGCCCAAGTCTCATAGTTCCTGTTGTCTCCAGTGTCAGTCCAGTAGAATGCCTTGCCTTCCACACAGGATTCCACAACTGCCTGATTGGGGAGACAGCCGAACATACAATCCCAGGGTACCCAATTCAGCAACTGTGGGTAAAAAGGGAAGTAAAATAACCTAAAATAACCCAAGGTGGAGGAAGTCACATGGTCCTCTGCACTTGTGATGGGTTATACCATGAGTGAGTTATGAAAATCTTGCCCCCACAAGTGATGATGAACTGTATTTGGAGTCAGGCCATTGCATAACTGGTTTAAGCAACTTCAGTTTACTACTTAGACTGGGACTTTGAAATCAGTTTGTGTGAAGACATCACTGTTTCTCTTTGATGTGAATTCTGGGTTCACTGCTGCACAGGGCTATACATATATCTTCAGAGAGAGAGAATAGAGAGACTTTGATGGCAAAGTGTGGTATACAAAAAAATAATATCATTAAGGGGTTGAGCAAGCAATAACGCCACAAGCACAAAGAGTGGCCTTTATGAGCTTATTCGACTTAGAGATGGTATTATTTCATGAGTATAGAAACATAGAATTTGATGGCAGATAAGGACCGCTTGGCCCACCCAGTCTGCCCATTTCCCTACCTACTGGATAAGCTGCAGATCCTAGTTAACCAGCAGCCTACTTCTTCCTACCCCCACCCCCTAGAATTGCCTTTTGACTGTCCCATGCATGCTTGAATTCCACGACTGTTTTTGACTCCACAACCTCCTCCAGAAGGCCGTTCCATGCATCCACAACCCTGTCCGTGAAAAAAATACTTCCATAAATTACCTCTGAATCACCCCCCCATCTTCAAATTGTGCCCCCTTGTTCTTGCACACCTCTTTTTTTGAAAGATGCTACCCTCTTGGACTTTGTTGATTCCCTTGAGGTACTTGAAAGTTTCTATCATGTCCCCCTCCCTCCTTTCCTCGAGGCTATACATATTAAGCTCCTTAAGTCTCTCTTCATATGTCTTCCGGTGCAGACCCTGCACCATTTTAGTTGCCCTCCTCTGACAGCTTCCATCCTGTCTATGTCTTTGCGGAGATTGGGTCTCCAGAACTGCACGCAGTACTCCAGATGGGGTCTCACCAACTGTCTGTACAGAGGGATAATAACTTCCTGTTTTCTACTGGTGATGCCTCTCCCTATGCATTCCAGTATCCCCCCAGCCCTCCTTGCTGCCCTCTCACATTGCTTGCCCACCTTTAGGTCAGAGTTTGCCATCCTTTATTTTGCCATCCTTCATTTTATATAATTATTAAGGATGGACAGAGACATGTATAGTCTCCAGGGCTTTTATTATGACACATGTAAACTCAGTTAATCTTCACTGATCATGGTTTAATTCACCTTAAGCTGTGTGCAAGACTTTCATTTTGAAACAGGTATAGTCCATTAAGGTGTCACTGAGTATGGTGCAACAGTTAACATCACTGTAAGCTACAATATTAAGAGATTAGGTATTGTCAGTGTCCATAGCATAGGTCTTTAGGCAGTTCCTTGCATTTTGGTCAGAATCTGTGTTGTTTTTGTTTATTTTATGCTTTTTTATAGCTGGCTCTGTGTTCTAAATGTTAATAGTAATGTCACCTGTAATAGAGCAGTTTGTGCAGTTGTTGCCAAAGAACGTAATACAAGTCTGGGCTTTTTCTGTTAGATCCAGTGTTGTTGAGGTTTGAGTATAGGTTGGAGCTGCTGTTGTTTGTGAGTGTAGCAGGCTGTGTGAGCATTCTTGCTTGATCCTGCTGCCATGCTTACTGTGCGGATTGTGGCACTTGACTGATGCAGAGTGCCTCTGCTATGCTGAATATGCAGCTGTTGAGAAAATGCATTTGTTGACACAGTATGTTCCCCTGTTCTGTGGTGTCAGTGCAGATATCTGCATGTGGGGTGGAGCCAGGGCACACCTAGAGAATGTGTCAGTGGTTGCCATTCCTAGGTCAGCATCCTTATAGTCTGCTGCTGCATTCCTAAGTCATAATCCTTGTGGTGTACTGCAGGCCTGGTCAGCATGGGTAGAGGTTCAGCATTACAGGTAGGGTTTGCAGGGGATTTACCAAATGTCATACCAACTGCAGTTGTGCTCAGGTTGGTATGTTTTGGTGGCTCTGACAGCCAGGATGGGGCCATTGTAAACTGTGGCTGTGGGCTGTGCAAGGTAGGGGTTGTTGCTGGCTTATCATCTGCTGCAGCCATATTGCTGAGGTAGGAGTCCTCATGGCGTATGGAGGGTGTAGGCAGTAGGGATTGAGCTGCTATACTGGCTACTAGCATTTTGTTGCAGGCATGAATTGCTGGGGTTTTACATGGTGTTGCAGCATTGTGGGCACTGTGTGTGTGTGAGATTTAGTGCCTGCTGCTTACTCATGTAAATTTTGTTTGCTGCAACTGTGGTCACAGATGTTTGTGACTGCTGAGTTTGGTCCTTCCATGAGGCTGTGTGTATTGGTGTTTTCCATGGCTGTTTGCTGTGGTCTTTCCATGTGGCTTGGTCTACTGGTGTTTCCAGTGTTGCTACTGTATTTTCCATGATGGTTTCTGCCATAATTTGTCCTTTTATTTCCAGTCTAGGTTTTGACTGTTGCATTTTTTAAATTTGGGGCATTCACAGTGTGTCCCAAGCAATCATAGTTCTTGCTGCTGTTTTATTGCCTGGTTGTTGTGCTATTTCATTTGATAGGATGTTGGAAATTAGTTTTTGCTCATCTTCTGAGAGTATTGAATAGTTGATGAATTATAGGTTTCTATGCCCAGATATTTGTGCTATTTCTGTTGGTGGTACATTTGAGTTTACTAGCATCTGTATTGACATTTTCCTGGTGCTGTGGTTGGTTACCCACTTTTTCTGTAGCAGTCCAGGGGCTGGATTCAGAAAGGTCTGCTGCAAGCTGCAGCAATGGCAGCTTGCGGCGACCTGCCCTGTGACCTGGCCCATACACCCAATTCAGAATCGAAGCAGGTGCAGTGGTCTGCGTCCTGCGACTTGAGGTAGCTCCGCAAGGTAGGGTGCAGTACCTGGAATGCCACGGGTCACAGGACAGCAGTTGTGCAATTCAAGGGCCATCATAGCACCCCCATACCCACCTCCAAGGCCCCATACAGTGTGGGCACCAGCCCCAAGCCCCTTTGCCATGCACCCCCCCAGATCATGGACCCTTACCTGCCCTGGTGGCCCAGTGGTCCTCCAGCCCCCCAACATACACACACACACCCGGCAGGTGCATTGGCAACAGGCCCTGGTGGTGAGGGAGGGCTGTGCCAGTTGCCAGTTGCCAGTGGGGTATTGGGGGTGTTGGGGGCTCACACTGTGGGGTGCGGGGGCCACTAGACTACCAGGGGGTTATGAGGATGGCAGGGGAATCATGCCCCAGGGCATGGGGGGCTTGCAATGTGTGTGGGGGGGTCTGGGCATTGGGGGTGTGCTACACACCCAGCCTGGCAGGGTGCATGCCATGCCTGGGACCCGGAGCCCATGGGGGGTCCATAACCCACAGGGGTTGTGGGGCTGGGACACAGTGGCAACCTTTGGTGAACAGTAAAGACCAGTTAGACCACCGTTTTGTTGGCGTAACTGGTCTTTGACAGATGTTCACTGGTGGTTGTCTCTGAATCCCGTTTGTGGATGTAGTGGCCACCCTACCTGAATAGGGTGCAAATGCTGCCAGAAATGCCCTTATGCCATGTTGCAAGGGGGTTTCAGACACATAGATGCTGTTGGGTGCAGACAGCCTGCCACAAGTCACAGCCTGCTTCTGTGAATCCTGCAGGGATGCAATGCAGGACGCAAGTGCGACTTGCACCATATTTTCCAACACAAGTTGCCTTGCGTCCTGCTTTGGCTTCCCCTGAATCCAGCCCCAGCTGTATGTTTGATCATTTTTAGGGTGTTTCTCATGTTGTTTTCCACTATCATCATGCTCCTGAACCACAGATTGTCTGCTTTATGATGTATGTTATGAGTGAGGTAGAATGGAGAATATTTTGTCATTATTTGTGGTGGTTGTTGTGCTGAGTATTTTTCATAGCCAGCTACTTACTATATTTCAGAAAGGATTTTAGTGCTCTAGTAGAGTTTGGGTTTTATGAGTCTGATGTCTTGGGGATTTATGATTGCTCTAATTTTAGCCTGTTGTTCATTATGTGACTTGTGTGTCTGTTGTTAGTGTAATATCCCCCCCTTTAGAGATTGTACTGTTTCATGGTTCTGATTGCGTAGTAACACCAAAACATTAAAAAAAAAATAGAAAACAGCATATGGTGCAGGGGGGTTATGCATTCCATTTGTACCTGTATAGTATACAAGGTCTGTTTCACTGGTTTTTGGTTGTTCAGCTTGATTGGGTGGTTGTCTTTTCCTTCCTTTTTTAGATATATTTGCTTTGCTACCATAGTTTTTACTGTCTTTTTTGAATACTGTTTCTTTGGTCTTGTATGTGGAGTAGGGGTAGCTTTCATTTAGGAAATATCTATCTAGACTACCTAGACTAGACTGTCTAGAATTCCTTGTAGTGTTTGTCATCCTGATAATCTTGATATTGAATGTTGTCTTTATACCTCTGTTCTTGTTTTGCTATTCCTTAATTAATTGCTCTCTGTGCTGGTAAGTATGCCCTCATTGACAGCTTAGTCGGCAGATGGTTGTGGTGGAGTGCAGAGGGCTGTGCCAGTTGCTGACATGAGGTTGGAATGGGTGGAAGCAGGGTGGTGGGGCACTACCTGCTGTGGTAATGGGTCCGCTAGACACCAGGGAATGGAACAGATGTCATATACAGGGGATCTGGGATAGGGAGGGGGGTCTGCTAGATGCCAGGAACTGGGATTTATTTTTTTCTATATTTCATTTACAGGGGATTGAGAATGAGGGGAGGACAGTGGACATCAGGCAATGGTGTCATTGTTGTCTACAGGGGATTGGGATGGTGAGACCACTGGACACCAGGGTATAGGATGGACACATTGAGCATGGGTGCAGATGGGGAGAGAGACCACCGGACAGCAGGGAATACTTCTTTAAACATCTGGCATGGATGAGGATGGGGGATGGGATCACTGACATCAGGGAAATCACTATGGACAATCTGTCTGGTGATCAGCCAGGGTGGGCATCACTAGCCCCAGGGAAATGATATACTAACTATTGGGCCAGCAATTGGTGTGGGGGGTGTGGGGGGGACAACTAGTACCAGGAAAAATGTTATCACTACTATTGGGCTGGCAATCAGTTGGGGGGGACCACTAGCACAAGGGAACTGATATACCAACTATTGGGCCAGCAATTGATGTGGAGGACTGCTGGCACCAGGGAAAATGTATGAGTACTATCAGGCCAGTGATCATGGAGGGGGGACCAAAAGCACCAGGGAAATGATATACTAACTATCGGGCCAGCAAGTGGCAGGAGAGAACAATAGCACCAGGGAATATGTTATGAGTACTATTGGGCCAGTGATCATGGGAGGAGACCACCAACACCAGCAGAATGATATACTGTTGGGCCGGTGATTAGTGCGGGGGGGGCTGCAGTCTCCCAGCCAACTACTAGGGTTGCATGGGATAAGGCAAGGTCTCAGTTGGTGGTATTTACTTCACGCAATAGGCCCTTGCATGGAGTAAATGTTCTGTGAATTGAACTGCACTGATATTAAGGTACCATACCTTCATTTGGATTGAGCCCCCCCACCACACTTCACCCTGGCACAAACACGGTTTGAGTGCAGAAACCGGGCTTCTGTGAATACCAGCTCAGTGCAAAACCCGGTTTGCTTACACAAACCTGGGTTTGTGTCGGGGCAAAGTTCTGTGAATCCTGGCCCTAATTTCTTATCTAGATATTACATATACATATATATATATATATATATACACACACACACACACACAAGATAGAGCAGTCGTTAGGGAGAAGGGCAGGGATAAATGGAGAAAAAGACAAAGGCAGTAGGGGACAGGGATGGGGCAAAAAGAAATAAAGCCATAAAAAAATGAAAGGTAATGAGTACCAGTGCCCGTAGTCTAGGTAAAAAGCTCCCTGAAATGGTGGCTTTGATGGAAGAGGGATGCCTGGATATTGTGGCAGTCACAGAAACATGGTACACAGAGAACCATGACTGGGATGTCAACATACCAGGGTACACAATCTACAGGAGGGACAGGGAGGGAAGAAGAGGAGGAGGAGGAGTAGATCTCTATATAAGGGAAGGGATCAAAGCAACAGAGCTAAAGGGTAAACAGGGAGGAGAGGAGGCACTGTGGGTCACCCTGGAGACTGAAAATGGCTCCACAGTCCGCACAGGGGTTGTATACAGACCACAGTCTCAGGGGGAGGAAATGAACAAGGACATGAAAGAAGGCATCCTTGGGATGGCAGAGAAAGGGGAGATATTGCTGATGGGGGATCTGAATATGCCAGCTGTTGACTGGATCACCTTTGCATCAGCCACATCCAAGATCAGGGCCATTCTCGATGCCCTACAGGGGGATTGCCTCAGACAGATAGTTTTGGAACCCACTTGGGAGAGAGCAATCTTAGATCTGGTACACTCAAAAGGGGATGGAGAGAGGATCTCTGATCTTGAAGTGGGTAGCCATCTGGAAACAAGTGACCACCAAACAGTGTGGTTCAAGATAAACTTAGCTGTAGAGTTAAGCCACACAAAAGTGAAGGTACTGGACTTCAGGAGGGCTGATTTTGTCAAAATGGGAGAGTGCCTCAGAAAAGCACTAGCAAACAGGCAAGGTGGGGTGGAGCAACAATGGGGAAACATCAAAACTGCCATCAGAGAGGCAACAAGCCTTTGTGTGAAGCAAATATACAAATCAAAACAAAAGAAAAAACCACTATGGTTCTCAAAAGAAGTGGTGGGGAAGGTAAGGGAGAAAAAGATAGCATTCAGGAAATATAAGGAAACACAGAAGGAGCAAGACAGAGAACTGTACCTGTTAAAACGGAAGGAAGCAGGTAAGGCAGTCAGAATAGCAAAGGCCCAAACCGAGGAAAGGATAGCCAACTCAGTTAAGAAGGGGGATAAAACCTTTTATAGGTACATTAGGAGCAAAGACAGACTAAGGCAGGGATACTGAGGCTGAACAAAGAGGAAGGTGGTTGGGCAGAGTGACAGTGAAAAAGCAGGGATACTGAAAGAATACTTCTGCTCAGTATTCACAATGGAAGCATGAGGAAATACTAATCCGGTCAATAGAAGCACTCTGGATAGGGGTTGATATTAGTCCTTTCACAGAAGAAAGGGTTCTGAAAGAACTCTTAAAACTGAAGGTGGATAAAACAATGAGGCCTGATGGGATTCACCCCAGAATTCTAAAAGAAGTAAGGGAAGAACTAGTAACACCACTGACTACCCTTTTTAATAAATCATGGGAGGATGGTGTGGTACCTGAGGACTGGAGGAGGGTGGATGTGATTCCTTCACAAAAGTGGGAGCAAGACAGAGGCAGGAAACTACAGACCTGTCAGTTTGACCTCAGTGGTAGGGAAAATGATGGAATCACTTCTGAAGGAAAGAATTGTTGAGTACCTAGAGGCCACTGGGGCACAGGACCCAATGCAGCATGGATTCACAGCGGGAAGGTCATGTCAGACAAATCTAATTGATTTCTTTGACTGGGTGACCAATGCAGTAGACCAGGGAGGAGCTGTGGACATGGCTTACCTAGACTTTAGCTAGCCATTTGACACAGTCCCACACAAAAGATTAATAAGCAAATTAGCCAGCCTGAAGTGGGTCAAAGGGTGGTAGCCTGGGTAAAACACTGGTTGGACAACAGGACACAGTGGGTAATAGTAAATGGAGTCCACAGTGAAGAAAGGAGGGTTACTAGTGGGGTGTTGCAGGGTTCAGTACTGGGGCCCGTCCTTTTTAATGTCTTTATAAGTGACATTGCAGAGGGACTGGAAGGGAAAGTATGCCTCTTTGCAGATGACACAAAGATCTGCAACAGGGTTGATACACAAGGTGGGGTGGAAAGGATGAAAAGGGACTTGGCAAGGTTGGAGGAATGGTCAAATGTATGGCAGCTTAGATTCAATGCAAAGAAGTGCAAAGTAATGCACCTGAGAAACAAAAACCCAGAAGAAGAGTACACAATGGGGGGTGAGATATTGACAACAGCAAAAATGGGACGGGACCTGGGGGTAGTCATATCAGACAACCTAAAGATGGACCAGCAATGTGAGAAGGCAGTAAGGAATGCTGGGGGGATACTGGGATGCATAGGGAGAGGCATCACCAGTAGAAAACAGGAAGTTGTTGGCCTTCTGTACAGACAGTTGGTAAGACCACATCTGGAGTACTGTGTACAATTCTTGAGACCCCATCTCCGAAAAGACATAGACAGGGGGGAGGCTGTCCAGAGGAGGTCAACCAAAATGATGCAGGGTCTGCGTCAGAAGACATATGAAGAAAGACTAAATGAACTAAAGATGTATAGCCTCAAGGAAAGGAGGGAGAGGGGAGACATGATAGAAACTTTCAAACACCTCAAGGGAATCAACAAAGTCCAAGAGGGTAGCATCTTTCAGAAAAAGAGATGTGCAAAAACAAGGGGGCACAATTTGAAGATAGAGGGGGGACGACTCAGAGGTAATGTGAGGAATTATTTCTTCACAGAAAAAGTTGTGGATACATGGAATAGCCTTCCTGAGGAGGTCATAGAGTCAAAAACAGTGAGGGACTTCAAGAAGCATGGGACAGACATAAAGCAATTCTAGTAGGTGGTAAGAGGAAGTAGGTTGTTGGTTAACTAGGATCTGCAGCTTATCCATTAGGTAGGGAAATGGCCAGACTAGGTGGGCCAAGCGGCCCTTATCTGCCATCAAATTCTATGTTTCTATATATATTATATATATATTATATCTTTTATTGCCGATAGTGAGTTATATTGTGAGGTTTGCTTAGTATAGTGTGGAAATGAACTCTTGATTTTTTTATTACAATTTGTCCGGCTGATGCTGAATAACATTCATTGTGTTGCAGTTGCCACATCTTATATGGAGGAGGGGTGCAGGCATAGTGACCCTGCTCTTCTGGGTGACATGGGATGCCATTAAGGCCAGAATTACTGATGGGGTAAAAATGAGTTAAAAAATAATAAAAAAAAACTCTCTGGGGCAGGAGTGCAGTTACTGAAAATAAAGATGTGGAACCATTTTAACAGTTCAGCACAGACAGCTTGTCATTGTCCACTGTCATCTGAAGAGATCATACACAGAAAGTAAACATGCATAATGTAGAAAACACAGCATCATAACCTTTCCTCATGGAGTAGTTATAAATAATTTTCCGGCTTTTTTTTAAATAATTTCCTGATGATTCAATTTCTCTACTTCTGCAGAAGCAGCTGTTGGGTTTGCAGCCAGCAATACAGAAAACCTGACATTGTCCCCAGCCAATTATATTTCATGACAACATGCAGGAGCAAAGGTTGTAAATCTGAAGAGGATTGCTGTACAGAATCCCTGAGATAAATACTTTTTTACAGTTGTGTTGATGAAAGCAGTTATTGTGATTCAAATGCTATACAGTTCCTTACCCACAGCATTGTTTCATTTATTTATTTTTAATTATTATTACTATTTTTTTTATCAGTAGTGACTCAGTCAAAGCAAGTGATTATGTACACCCCTCTATTTCCATTCCAATTCATCACTTTGCATGTCATGTTTTCCAGCTTCTTATGGGCTATCACTAAACACGTGCTATACATCATCATAGAACACTTCTATTCACCCCATCTCTTAAACTATCCCCATCAGCATATATTATCTGACCTCTAAGTATGTTAGTGAATGAAGGTTATTGGTTGCTGCAGTACTTGTTTTACTAATTACTGTAATTTTGATGCATGCAGCAGGAATATTTCATATTATCCCATACTCCATCAACAATACACTATCAACATCCTGACAAGAGATGTTACGTGCTGTTCATTGATTAATGAATTGTCTAGTTGAATAGTGTTTGGCAGGGGCTGGACATTGGGATGCCTGACTTACAATGCATATGCAGCTAATAGTTACAGATGATCTGTACAGGTGAATGTGCAGTCAGCAAATGGTAAACCATTATAAATTGCATGTTATATGAAATGTATATCATCACTTGTCTTGTCAGGGCATAAACTGATACACTGTCATGCCTGATGTGTTGTTTACACATCTATTGTCATCTCTGGTTTTCTAGTGGTGGTTATCCAGGTTATAGTAAAGTAACCCAATGCAGTCCCATTCCACCCACAAAAAAAAGGAAAGAAAAGTATACTGTAAAAGGAAGTACATGGACACTGATGCAAGCAGTGCCATTACATTTCACATGCACTTCAGTATCAGTATCTCACTGATTCTGAATTGGTTTGGGATGCAGGGTGTAGATTCACTAAGATTAACTAAGATAAAGTTTAGGAGCAGAGGGCAAGGCCCATGTAGCGCTCCTATCATTCACCCATAATATACTGAAGAATATTCTATTGACATTGCTTTGTTTAATCTATTTTTAAATATTTCTTTAGGTTTACTAATAACTACTGATGTAGGTAATGAGTTGGGTTTATTACACTCTGGGAGAAAACAGAAAAAGTTTGCCCATTTTTTTTTTGTGTGTGTTTTTTTCTACTCAACTGTAGTGGATGCCCTCTTGCGTTGATAATTACTTGTTTAAACTCAAGACCTGTGTTCTCCATTAGGTATTGGTCATTAATTATTTCCCAAGTCATTATGAGATCTCCTCTCATTCTCCTACTCTGTAATGGCATTAAATCAAAAATCTTCAACCTATTCTCATAGCTCAGGTCTCTTCCTCCTTGTATATATTTTGTTAGTTCTCTTTGTATTTTTTAGTACATGCTACTGTATATCTTTTTTTATACGGGTTCCACAATTGTGTTGCATAGTCCAATAATGAACATATGTAGGCTCTGTAAAGCGGTAGTATAATTTATTTTCCTTTAGATTTTGTATTTCTTCTGATTTACCACCACATTTTATTTGCTTTAGTTAAATTTTCTGTTATTTGATTGTTGAATTCAAAATTATTGCATATTATGACTCCCAGATCTTTTTCAGTTTTAATAATAATAATAATAAATAACTTTATTTGTATGGCGCCTTTCAAAAACCAAGGTTTTTGATTTGTTTAGTTGGTGATCATTGAGGAAATATGTATGCTCTTGATTTTTTGGTCCAAAATGCATTGTGCTGCATTTGTTGATGTTAAAATATAGGTCCCGTCTATTGGACCATGCAGTTAATTTATCTATGTCATTTTGAAGTTTATTTATTTCTATGGTATTTCTATATACTTCACCTGTTTTGTAGTCATCTGCATATTTTATAATCCAGCTATCAATGTTATCTGATAAATCTGCTATACAGATCTGAAAATTAAATGGGGCCAATACAGACCCTTGGGGAACTCCACTAGACACATGCTTCCAGTCGGAGACATGACCATCTATGACTATGCGCTGCAAACGTGCAGTTAGCCAACTTTGAATCCAGCTAATGAACCTTAATTGTATATTCTTAGAACATAGTTTATGTATTAAGGCCCAGTGGGGTACAGAGTCAAATGCCTTCTTAAAGCCTAGAAAAATAACATTGCTTGATATTCTGCTATCAAAACTTCTGCTTACCAGTTCATAAAAACAGAAGATTTGTGGTATAGAACCTATTTTTACAAAAAAAATGTTGATTGTTGTCTAGAATCCCTAATTAAGCAGTTATTTTATCTTTAATTATTCCCTCCATCATTTTACATATTACTGGTGTCAGACTAATAGGCCTATAATTGTCCATATTACCTTTTTTCCTTTTTGAATATTGCTGTCACATTGGCTTTTAGCCAGTCTGTTGGTATATTTCCGGTAGATATACTTTTATTGAAAATAAGTTGTATAGGGAGGATAAGGTGGTTTTGCATTAATGTAATCATATTTGTGGTTATACCATCTGGCCCTGGGGAGGAACCTAATTTTAAAGATTTTATTTTATTAGTGATTTCTTCGATACTAAAATTAATGTCAGATGTATCAGAATTTTGTATGGGGTCTAGTATTTCATTATTCACACTATAAACTTTACAAAAATTATTATTTTATTGATTGGCCATTTCTGCGGGGTCATTTATGGTACCTGAAATTGTGTGAAGTGGTCCAACTTGACATTTATGTTTCTTTAGAGTTTATATAACTGTAAAATATTTTGCAGTTAACGTCTAGTAAGAATAAAAGGACTCACTCACCCAAAACATTCAGTTTCAGCCACACTGTTATTACCTGCTAAAGTCAGTATGCAAATAATCAGTATATAAATCTCTCCTGTCTTTCATTTTCATAATGAAAACAAAACCCAAGAGAGATTTATTGATATAGTCCTCAAAAGAGCAGCATCTTTGTTCAAGCTACCGTTTTCAGACAAATAAATCCTATGTTCCAGAAAGAAGCTTATGGATAAAATGTTATTGTTATAGAGTCACAATGTCATTATCAAATGTGGATAATAAGTTTCACTGACAAACAACTTTCTTAGTGAGTAAGGCCTTTTAATCCATTTAGCAGCTATCTCAATGGTCACAAATGGAACAGGACTCCTTGACTGTGTTTATGTCTTTTGCAGGACCAAAGAATCATGCTAAAAGTCTGGAACCACTGCAGTTCACTGGTAATGCTCTGTATACTAATGAAAGGTTTTTGTTATATATTTTATGGGACAATGGCGCATCCCACTGAGAAATACATTAATCTTTGGATGATGGTTTTGCTGCAGCAAGTGTTCAGCTGCTAGTCAGATGTTGCCTATTTCTCTCTCCTTCCCATCCTCCTACCTTTCCCCTTATACTGCTGACAGCTTGCTGGATAGTTCCTAAGCTCCCTTCTACTGGCTGCTGCTCAGGTGTCACACAATATATCCTCTGAAGCACTACTAGTCATTCCTCTGTACTGTATCTGCTGCTGCAGCTGGGTCCGTGTCACTTGTACAGCACACCCCAGTTTCCATACCATCCATGATGCACTGCTACCATTTACTTTTTACTCCATTTTTCAGTTTTCCTCTACAGTTGTATGCCTCTCTGATGCTTCTGCCTCTCTGACTGGTCTCCTGGGGTGACTGATTACCAGCTGGCTCCTGCTTCTAGGGTTTGGTCTGTGTCTCTCTTGGCTGCCATGCCGTGTAGCTCCTTGTGTGCCTCCACTCATTCCTGATTCTGGTGCCTGTTTCTGTTTTATGACCTGTTCATTCTGCTTCCTGCCTGTCTCCAATTCCTTCTGCTGCTGGTTTCATCCTCTGCTGGCTGCCCTGTAACCTGTGCCCCTCCCCCACTGCACTTGGGCATTTGACCTCAGTAATCAATAATGGGAAGCAGAAATACAAAAATACAGAGCTCAGGTGAAATATTGCAGCTACATCTGACGTTTGGCAATATCTCATTTATAGTGTCCAAGCAGGAATATACAATAGTGTGCATGAAGAAAACCACAGAAAAGGAGGAGCAATCTAACAGTGACATAAATTAGACTGTGGCTCCTCTGAATAAGGTAGTATGATAATGTGTAACATGTTCAGACATGGGAATTTAAAATAAAAGATAGAAGAACCATATATTTATCCTACCTCATTTACCAATATTTTTTTTCAGTTAGACACTGAAAACTGTATAGAGACAGAGAAGAGTAGATTAGTATTTCCCACCAAATGTGACCTAAGCAGCTTTTGATGTCAGTGGGTTTGTGGGAGTTGGCAGCTCATATTTCAATGTATGTCCCATGCGCAAATTATAAATTAATAAAATTGTTTAATGATTAAAATACTTACTTCAAAAGTCTAGTGAGCCATTTATTAACATATATATTTTGAATATCACATGAGAGCACTGCTAGTAACACGGAATCAGATCTGACTTTTCCAGAATGCATTCACATTAACTCCTTTATTGCATCTTCTACCCCTAGGACTAGACCCTACTCAACTCATGCTCTAGCCTTCCCCCCATCCACCTTACTAAATACCCACTAACCTTCCTGCCCCACCCCTCTCTCTTCCCCTCCTCACCCATCAACTTACTACCAACCTACTCAGACTGACTGACAATGATACATGTTGTCTGCTACACCCCACCCCTCTCTTTGTTCAACATCCCTCTCTCTCCCTCGCTCACTCCCAACCCTCTCTCTTCCCCTCCCTTTACTTTCTCTCTCCTCCTCCCTCTGTCTTGCTACTGTTTTATGATCTGTATTCCTCTGTAATCTTAACATGTACAACAACCTACGTATTGTTCCTTCTCCTATATAGTTGTGAATTTTTTGCAACCTCGCTTTGTTACTTGTTACCTGGCCATGTAACACCTCCCATTTTTATTGTACTGTGTTTGTAATTGTAAACTGATGCAGAACCTTTGTAAAAGAACCTCTGGTTCAAAGGTATTATAATCCTAGCAATAAAAAAAATAAATACAATAAATATCTTGAAAATATGCTCTATAAAGAAATGACTGATCATGTATCTAAATGAAATATATATGCAATGTTCAGATAAGGTTAAAACACTTACTTCAAAAGTTTAGTGAGCCATTTATTAACATATATATTCTGAATATCACTTGAGAGTACTGTTAGTAACATGGAATCAGATCTGACTTTTCCATAATGCATTCACATTAACTCCTTTATTGTATCTTCTACCCCTAGGACTAGACCTTACTCAACTCATGATCTAGCCTTCCCACCCATCCACCTTACTAACTACCCACTAACCTTCCTGCCTCACCCCTCTCTCCTTCCCTCCTCACCCCTCAGCTTACTACCAACCTCCTCAAACTGAATGACAATGACACATGTTGTCTGCTACACCCCACCCCTCTCTTTGTTCAACATCCCTCTCATTCCCTCACTCCCTCCCCTTTCCCTCTCCCTCTCCTTTCTCTCTTCTCCTCCTCCCTCCCTCTTGCTACTGTTTTATGATCTGTATTCCTCTGTAATCTCAACATGTACAACAACCTACGTATTGTTCCTTCTCCTATATAGTTGTGAATTTTTTGCAACCTCATTTGTTACTTGTTACCTGGCCATGTAAAACTTCCCATTTTTATTGTACTGTGTTTGTAATTGTAAACTGATGCAGAACCTCTGTAAAAGAACCTCTGGTTCAAAGGTATTATAATCCTAGCAATAAATAAATAAATACAATAAATATTTTGAAAATATGCTCTATAAAGAAATGACTGATCATGTATCTAAATGAAATACATATGCAATGTTCGGATTGTGTCTGTTCATTATCAGGAATTATTTGAGGAAGCTTTACTTAGTGTGATGTGGGGGGTGGAAGCAACTGCAAATGACAGCTTACAATGATTCTCAGCTACCCTTCATTAATCCTCACTTGATAATTTGTAAACTACTGTTAGTAGCAAAAAAGGAACATCACTAATGAATCACAAAAAAGGCAGTTTCCAAGTCAGTGAAATGTTGCTTATTGCTCATTTGTCACTGCTGACATTATGAAGTTGCTATTAACTTCAGTCTTAGATTCACATTGCAATTGACTTATATTTACAATATTTAAATCATTGCTGAGATTTCATGCTGTATCAGGACCAATTAAATAACAATATGAAGCGGGCACGTAGGGCATCCAGAGTAAATGGGTTCTGGGGAACAGAATATTTATATGGATATGGGTTTTGTTACTGATTCAGAGGTCTGTCTTTAGAAAACAGACTTACAGAAATAGGCAGCAGCAGCAGTTAAATAGGCAAAAAGTGACAGCAATACTGACAAACACACAGACATACTAGGACACACTCATCCCTCATGACCATTTTTAAAATTAATGCAAAGCAGAGAACTCATACATCCAGGATGTTGCAAAATATTTGTACTTCAAGTAGATTAAAAATATGTGAAGGAGTCCCTTGCAGCAGTTTTCATTTTTAATTAACAATAGCTAATTGTTAATTCATTTAGATTGTAAAAACAATTGAATAACTCTTACTACCCCTTCCTTACAAACACGTAATGCCTTTTCTTAAGTTTTAAGTATTTCAAAAGTTATACAAACCTAAAGGTTTTTCTTCATGTAAAACTTTAACATAGGAAGAAAAATCTCCATGTAGTGCTAGACATTTGTCTCAGAAAACTTTTCTGACCGTGCATGCATAACCAATTAATTGTAATATTAAAAACAAATTAATTATTTTTTAAGAAAAAACCCAAAAGGACCTATTTCTATTTTTTTTTTTTTTATTTCAGTCTCGGGTTTACACCACTTGAGCGCAGAGCTCTTGTCATAGGTTCCACGTCAGGGTTACAATACAAACAGTGGAGTACAATATTACAGAGGAATGATGATTGGAGTTATTTAATGGAACAACAGACTAGAAAAGGATTTGGGGAGGGAGGCTAACAACATACTTACAGGTTAAGATGCCTGATGGGGAATACCAATCAGTTGTCGGCAGCCACAAGGCTTAGTAGAGAGTTGCATAAGTACAAAGGTGGGGAGAGGAGGAGCCCCAAGTGCCAAGTGAACAAGCAAATACTGTAAGTAATCAAACTGGCAGAGGGGAGGGAGGGGAGGTGTGAGGGCAGAAGGTGAGGGTGAGAGGATAGGGGGTATGAAGGGAGTAGCAGGCCCAAGAAAGGAGTAGAGGGTTGGGGTGAGAGGTGAGAAGGTAGAAGGGGGGAAGGCTAAAGAAGGAGTAAGGGGTTAGGGTGAGAGGTGAGGGAGTGAGAAGGGAGGACAAGGCTTGAGAGGATGGGGAAGTCGAGGAGAAACAGTGTTGGAGGTGGGGTGGCATAGCTATCGGTGACAGTCACAACAAATATGATACCTAGAAACTAACAAGCCTACACTCTCAACATTTTTAGCTATTTGAGTACAAAAACTGAGGTACATAGGGCACAAATGTCATTGTGGCCCCTTAATATCTCAAACTACACAGCCAGTCTTCATAATATGGGGGGGGGGGGGTAAAGAGATCCTTGGATAGAGAAGGTGCATACCAAATTTACACTCCTAGGGCCTAAGACAGCTGAAATATAAGGTTCTGAAAACTGTCATTTTGTAATTAGACCCCAAGCCAACTCTAATATACAGGCACTGCTGCACTTGCATATTAAACCAATGGATAGTAACTAGCAATCTGATTGGCTGAAGCACAGTCACATGACCTAACTTAGTTTGTGTCATAGCCTTGTTGACATGACAGTGTTCAACAGTCTTTGAACTATTACCATACACACCAGTCATTATTCTTCGTGTTGTTGCAGCTCATTTAATATAGTTGATGATTAACAGGAAGCTGCACTAAAGCTGCACAAACATCTGTACTTGTCTGTTACTAAAAATTGGTAAATACAACAAATATAAGCTGATGGTCTCAACTAATAGTAGAAAACTATTGTTCCTCAGTTTGCAAGGTGACCTCCAGTAGCAAGAATGCCCACAGCCTGGGGATTTGGGTATTATAAATTACTGTCAGGCACATTTTCACTCACCTTCAGGGCAATAGTGATACATTATAAGCCTTAACTCCAATGTATAAATAGTGTACTAGCATGTACTAGCATGGCGGTGCTGTGCCACTATAGTTAGGGTTGAAAAGGCACTTATAGTTAAGGTTGATATGGCACTTCTATGTTAAAACTCTGGGTTTTGCACCGCCATAACGTGGCTTTCTCTGGATAGAATAACCTGAAATTCAGTGTGTGAATGGGGTTTGCCTTTTGAGGAGCAGACTAGGTTGTCCAGGGGACCTGCCAAGAAAGACCAGAAAATTATGAGATATAAAGGGGGGAGGAAAGAAGGGGGAGGGGTCATGGTGTGGTGACTCAGAAAAAGTGGGTAGGAAAAGAGGTGGTGACATCATGAAAGGGGAGAGGCTAAGGGGGAATGTGAGAGCAAGCAGATTTGTCAATTGGACAGGAAAAGTAGAGGCTAAAGAGGATCCTTAAAGGGTTGCAGGGGGGGTTAGAAAGCCCTCTTTTTGCTTGCTACTCTCCAATTTTACAGACAGCAGCACATCAGATCAACACTGGATAAATTAATTTTAGGGAACAATTTAATTTGGTAATTTTAAATTACTACATTTTTGGAATACATTTTTGGGGTAGCTAGCGATTTTGTAAGCCATTTAATTTGATACTTTTAAATTACTACACTTTTGGAATATATTCTTGTGCTAACTAGTGACTTTGTAAGCCAAGAAGTTTTTAATTGGCCAGAGGAAGGCGCTACCACAAGCCCATGGAGCATGGACAGAGAAGGACCCAGCTGGTATTGCTACACATGGCAGGTAGGCCCAGGGTGGTCAGGAGGCTACCTCAAATGCTGTATTAAAGGAGGGTACTGTATTTAAAGAAGGGAGGCGGGGGGTAACTGCTTTGAGCATGCTGTATCGAATGGGGCGCTTTAAGGGTTTTGCTACAAGGCTTCCAAAAGACTAGGAGTCAAGTAGGCAATGAGGCTAGCAGCGGGTATGGTGGAGAGATGCAGCACATTCTGGAGTAGAGCTGGCCCTCTGATTCTTGGCACCACCAGGTTTTGGGCCGGCCGAGAGGCTGAACAAGCACATGACAGTCATGCACAAAAACTCTGCATTTGTGTTTCACAGGGAAAGACAGCACCGGGCCCTAAGGGGCTCAAAAGGGGGGGCTATTGGAATCATGGCTCGAGGTAGTGGGAGAACAAGGAGTCAGCAATTACAGAACACAAGGGAGGGCAGGCCAGAAGCCTTCCCTGTGGAATGCACAAGCCACGTGGCTGGGGGGCATTCCAAAAATGTAGGAAGGATGTGGAACGGACATAGAGGCCCTGTCTGGCAGAAAGGAAGAGCGTTTAATAATTTTAGGCTATTTAAGGAGGAGATATTGATATAACAAGATAGGGGACAGCAAGATTGCATGGCCATGCGGCCAAGGGTGGAGGGGCGGGCATTTCCAAAGCTCAAGAAGGACGTGGTAGGGGCATAGTGGCCCTGTTTTGTAGCACAGGAGAAACATCAGCTGGGGACTGGAACCACATCGCATGTCATTGCTTTTGGATGGATAGAAAGGAAAGGCAGGTGCCAAGATGCCACGTAATGGGCCCAAGAAAGAGCGCTGATGCCATTTTGGGTGACGTCATGCCTTGTGGGTCAAGGAGGCATACAAATAGGACCTAGGGTTTTTTCCCTGCTGGGAAGGAGGCACCAGGAAGGTTTGGGGTTTTTTGGGGGCCAGATTATTGGAATGCCTGGGTGAAGGAAAGGATGCAGACTGAGCAGCGAGGGAGCGTGAGGCCTAGCCAAGGAGCACAAACGACGCAGGCCACCACAAGGCAGGGGGATGAGGGGCAGTTCAGTAAGGCCTAAGAAATGGCCTTCCATGGGGATTTCTCAGAAGGACACCTACTGGGAATGGGAGTCTGAACTGGGAGATCCAAGCTGAAAGAATGGAATACCAGAAGCATGAAAATTAATAGTTTGTTGGGGGCCCATCAGGCAGGGTATCTGGAACATAGATACTGCAAAAGGGGGGACCCAAGGATACAAGCATGATATCAGAGGAAGCTGAAGGATAAGAGGGAGGGGGCCAAGGATATTGGCTGGAGGTGGGCCTGGGCTGGGAGAGGGGTGTGAGGCACATGGAAATCACATCCAGCCTCGCATTACAAAAATGTAGACAAAGAGAGCAAGTAATCATAGGAATGAAGGTGAAGGGCTCGGGGGTTGGGGACTCACTGAAGGTTGGAGTGCCCATATTCCAGGCTAGACAGAAGGTCTGCAGACCCAGCATATTAACATGCTCATTTCTTTTACAGCAGTTTTCTACCAAAAGGAACAGAGATGACAATGGCCCTGAAAAGGAGCAAGACAACTAAGGAAGAAGCTTACAGTGCGATCATTGAGTTGGCGGAGAGGGCCAATAAGGTATGGGAATTGGTGGAGGAAATGGACACTCCAGGATCAAAGGGAAAACGGAAAGGGGACAAGGCAGAGAACAGCAGCAGGGGGCGCAGGCCGACTCAATCTCCTAGCCCAAGAAGATCACCACTCAGACCGGTAAGCCCAGTCGGACAGGAGCCAGTGGCCCCACACTGCACCAGCCATCCCAGCAACCCCTGAGATCCCTGATGCAGTTCCTGTGCCTCCCGCCCCACTAATACCAAACATGCCCACTTCACCAGGACTACTACAGACAACACCGAACCCAGCAGGAGGGCAGGCCCCAGGGTCAGGGGGACCTCTGCCAAGCCCATCATCAGGTAATATGGAAGGAAATGTGAGCAGCAGCATAAAGGAATATGTGGAGCAAATGATCACAGCTATGGGGCAGGATGGACTACGGCAGTTGGAGAAAGCATTAGAGGAAATCAAAGCAGGGAAAGGAGAAGGGGTGGGATCCAGGGGCATGACAGAAACAAGAGCACTGCCAGGGGGGTTGAGGGACATAGGGTTACCCGGGATGAGAATAGGAGAGCATGTCCTCATGGCAAAGAAAGAGGAGATATGGAAGGAGGAATATGTGGATGTTTTTGCATTAGTAAGCAGGGAAGCAGTGATGAAATATGATGAAAAAGAGGGCATCAGGAAGGTGGAGATGGCAGCAGCAGTGGTGCTACTAGGGAAGAAAGAGGAAGACAAATTCACAAATGGTAAAACATGGGACAGTTGGTCCATGGGTTTTGCCACATATGCGGCAATAGTCATGGAGAAAAAGCCCAAATTACGAATTCCCTTGATTACTTACCAGCTAATCATAAGGAGGGCTAAAACAAAAGGGGGGTTTGGGTGGCTGTATTATGATGAGTTTTTCAGGCAGAGGATGGCTGCCTATGAAGATGTCAGATGGGATACCAAACAGTTAGATTTGTGGGCAGACTATGTTACAGACCAATCTACACCAGATGCGGAAGAAGTGAAGAAGACCACATTGTTACAGAAATGTTGTTGGGGTTTCAATCGAGCATTCTGCTCCTGGCTACAGTGCAGGTTTTGACATGCTTGCTCAATATGCAGGGGGTCCCACCCAACATCAAGATGTAGGACAAGCTGGGTAGCAGGGGGACAATATAGCGGGATACAGGGCACCTCCAACCAGCCTTTTCGGGGGAACCAAGGGGGTTTTAGGGGATAGTCAGATGCCAGAGGTTTTATGGGTTGGGGTTGGGAGGGGAGGCCACAAATTTTGAAACAAAAACTACAAGGACTGGATGGGAGGGACACATATTTAACATGGCATGGACACCAATCAACATCCAGAGGTGGGACTTGGCCTTAGAAGGACACACAGACCAGGAAGCAGCAAAAAAGTTGCTTGCAGGTTTTAGGGGGAGTTTCAGCCTACACAGTCAAGGTCCTAGGACATAACAGGAAAGCAAAAATGTGGGGTCAGTAAAGGGAAAAGAGAATATTCTGTGGCTTAAGCTGCAGAAAGAGAAGAATGCAGGGCAGATAGAGGGCCCATTTTGGGCTCCTCCACTCGACAACCTAAGGATATCACCCCCAGGGCTGGTACCTAAGAAACAACTGGGGGAGTTCAGGGTGATACACCACCTGTCTTTCCCAGAGGTGGAATTGGTGAACGATTACATCGAGGAAAGATACTCCAAAGTGACTTATGCCACACTGGGGGAAGCAGTACAGATTGTCAGGGCCACATCACAGGCATGGTTAGCAAAGACCGACATCGAGACGGCATTCAGGCTGCTTCTGGTGAGCCCCATAGATTGGGACTTGCTGGGTTTTAAGGTACATGGGGAATACTATTTTGACAAAGCCATGCCTATGGGTTGCTCCACAGCGTGAGCCTCTTTTGAGGTATTTAGTACCTGCCTGCAGGGCATATTTCAGAGAAGGTCGGGACACAAGACAGTACTGCATTATTTGGATGATTTCCTACTCATAGGAAGTGGCAGGGAAGAGACCGAAGCTATGCTCGAGAGTTTTCAGGCACTTTGCAAAGAACTGGGTGTACCATTGGCTCTGGATAAGACGGATGGAAAAGATGGAAAGATGATTGAAAGGTTTGTGACCAATTATCTTTGGAATTGTAGATATGATTTAAAGAAAACATGTGACATAATGGGTTTGTATCAAGTAATAAATTAATTACTGATCTGAGCACCCACCACCAAAGGATCTGTCTTTTCTTGGGGGAAGTCTGGGACAATAGTCAGTGCCAGGATTTCTAGATCCTGTGGCTTGGAGTTGGAACATGAAACTTCCAGGTTTATTAAAGTTTGGCCCAAGGATTATTGTTTGATACAGTAGGTGGCATTACTGAAAAATGTTTAGATTTTATATCATTAAGAATATAAAATATCATTTTCAAAAATGAACAATTAACTTTTTCACACATTTCTCGTAACTGGATTTTTGTGACACTGGCATGTCACTTTTGTGACTTAAAATCCACTTTTGTGAGATAATTTTTGCATGATTTCACTTTCAACAAAGAAACAAACTGCACATCAAAAGCAAGAAAATTTGCCATAACTTAAGTCTGTACTGTGTGTGGTCCATATTTCTGGGTGTGAGGTTAAATCTAATTATAATGTTAATTTTAATTATGGGGGGGGGGTTAGTGATCACAAACACTCTTCAACTATCCCAGTCAGAGTGTGTGAGCATCTTAAGAATAATGGAAACGGGGGGGGGGGGGCGCGACAGAAAGCCATGTTTGGCATAGGATGCATCTTCACGATGCTCCAAGCCTCATAATGCTGCACATCAGGAAAAAGCTATCACAAATAAAGACTGAGTATTAAACAATTCACAGAACTCGAAAGCTTAGAACCCAGCGATCAGAAAGATACTAAAACGGACATGGGGGACAAAACGGAGCAGCTGCAGACATGAATCAAAAATCGGCACCTCAACCACCACAAATTCAACATGGTGGACCGGACCAACCAGTGGTCCCGAGTAGCTCCACAGCCACAACGCCTTGGGAAATGGTCCTTAGCACAGTACGAGACATAGACAAGAAATTGGAGTATGTCTTGGAGTGCTTTGAGGCACAAGACACCAAGATTGAGCTGACGACCAAAACTGCACAATGGGAGGCGGGCTGCTCTCATAATACCCAGGCTGCGTTTGAGAAATCCATGAAGGAAATAAATTATTTGAGGGCCCACATGGAAACAATCAAGAACTCAACTAGAGCAATGAACATAAGGCTGGTAGGGGTTCCAGAGGGCACAGAGGGTGCTGACCTGCTGTGCTATCTCAAAAGATGGCTAATGGACAGCTTGTCACAGGAGATACAGCTGCATGGTGAATCTCTTAGGCAAGTGTTTCAAATTAACTTTCATAGGGCACAGAGTAATACAGAATTGCCTCATACAATAATGCTGATTACCAATGGTATCCACACAAGGGATCGAATCCTAAAATGGGCAAGAATAAATTATCCGGTGGCAATGAAAGGGCAGAAAATAAAGCTGTTTCCAGACTGGTCCATCGCTACATGCTCGAGAGGAAAGCTGTTCAATCCCCTCCGATGGCAGTTGAATCATCTGGGGGTTGCCCACTCTCTTTTGGCACCAGCACGCCTACACCTGACCTATGGAGGGAAAACCTTCCAATTCAATGACCCAGATGAGGCTGCAAAAAGAGGGTTGGTGACACAGAAGAATCTCAGAGGAAGCCAATGGAACAACAAGGCCTATCATCCGATTCTGAAGGTGACGAGGACTAACTGGCAGTCGGTAAAATGACTTTGCTCATGTCTGATTGTGTGTATTTTCCCACTTTGAACAGGAGTGAGAGAGTTTGGAGAGAGTTAAGATTGAGACTCTGTACTCTTAAACTTGAATATTAACCTTGATTATAAACTTCCTTTAATGCCTCTCTTCTCCCGTAATTGTTCAAGATCTTGTTTGTTTCATGCAGAGGGGGTGTAGTCCTAAGCCAACTTTTCCATCAAAAATGTATGCTGTCTGATGAGGCATTTATCAAATGTAGCATTAAAATGTGAAAATGGCACTGACCATGAGATGCCTGTCTTGATTTTAACATGCACAGTGCTGATGATGCATGCATACCCAGAGGCTAGTTTTTCCTAAAATGAAAAATATTGGAAAAGAAACAAGTGTCAGTTTAGGCTGATAGAGGTGGGTAAGGATGTTAATGCTTCAAGGGAAATGTTGTTTTTCTTATATATGTATAAGGTTTCAGAAATTTGAATGGCTGTTTCTTAAGATGTTCGGCGGGGGGAGTAACAGAATGGAGGGGAGATTTATACTACCTAACACAGAAGACTATTTTAAGTGGAGACAGTGACCATAAGGGTCACAGAATTTACTATCTTTAAGAATCTCACCTAATTTCATTTCATTTACTCCACCAGTTTAACATGGTTAGCCATCCTATATGTAATCCCTGTACCATTACTATGCAGGTACCCCAACATCCTACCGGGTCATAATGTCTCATGCCTAATAGCGTATGACATTATGGCTAAACCTGCACAGCACTGTAGGTTACAGAGAGTGGTGCAATACCGTGAATACTGCTGTACACAGTATTGCACCACTTGAAACATCCCAGGCAGAGGATAAGACCTCTTCTGGGATGGGGTTGCCCTAAGCAGCTGCTGTGGCTCAATGGACTGAGTTACTGCAGGCAGGAACCCAGGCATTGTGTCTGGGACTGGGTTTGATTCCTGGTCCCAGTAACTTTTATTTTTTTTTAAACTTTGTGCACTCCCTGAGTTTAACCCCCCCAGAGCTGAGAATCTTTATTGGAGGCAGCCCCATAATGAAGTGTGAAACCCTGGAAAAAAAAGAGTTATGCTGCATGGCAGAAATTGTGCCGATGATGGCAGCGTGATTTTGTCATGCGGTATAGTGTCTTGCAACAATATGACCCCATGCCCCCCAACATGCTGTACCACTTGATATCAGATGACCAATACTGATGCTAATATATGTGTATTGTATTTAGTGATGGAGCAATGTAACCTAGCTCTGATGCCTGTAAATCTTTTTTAGTGCTTATTTTAAAATTAATAAAATAATAAATTTAAAGAAAAAAAAGAATAATGGAAACATGATGGGGAAAAGCACTTGATTAAAAACTGGAAAGCTGGCACAAAAAAATTAGAAGTATCAGGTGAGAAGCAGGATGTGCAGCAGGTGAATCCTAACTTTTTGCACCCAGTGCTAAATACACCTGAGTCTTAACTTTCTTTGCTTAGGACCCTACACAAAGCAGGAGATGAGACATAACTTTCTTACTAATACCAAATACACATGATTTATTTATTTATTGAAAATTGGTAACTGGGAAAGGACCATTGACCTGAGGCTCATTTCCAAGTGCAACCCAGGCGTGGTACCAGATTTAAGTATAGTACACACTGCTTAATCAGGAGGTGTTCTGGATTTAATATCATCCCAATTAAGCAGGTGTGTCTATTGTGCGATGTGCACCTATGGCTGCTTGCTGACAATTAATTAAACATTTTGTACTGTACTGATGGAGAACTTATTTTGCTGATTTGTGTTAATGGTGTTTACTTTGGAGTGATTATTTTTCACTTTTTCGTCAATTATTTCTCTTCTTGTCGATTGTTTTCTTATGCTTAGTGAATTCAGTACAGGAGGGGTTCAGAGCGTGCTGGGGTGCTTGGTGTATACTGTGCAGTGTTATTTGAGGGTATCTGTCACTCTTCTCTGCCTAGATTCATTGAGGATACTTCAGTGAACCACTGACTCTGTTTCAGACAGGCTATCCCACACAGCAATTGGACCTTACTGTTGGCACTATTTCATCGCCACTGCTTCTCTGGCTGTCACTGACTCTTCTTTTTCAGGGGTGGGCGGCATCTCATCATCAGTATCTTCATCATCTGCCTTGCAGATCTTCAGCCTCTTGACAGTGGAGACCACATCCTCTGTGGTTAGTTCACCCTCAATTGACTTCTTTGTGTCCATTTCCTCAAATTCTGTGATGTCATCTGCAGACATAAACTCTGGTCTGGGGCCATAGACCAGGACAGCATTCTTGTTTTTCAAAAGCAGTTTGCAGTAGTTACAGGCCTCATGAGGGTCCACTCATGGTGCAGCATGTATACTGCATCCATCAGGGTGACCTTTCTAGTGATTTTAGCTGTGTGGACATTTTCACCCTGATCGATTGTGGCTATGATCTTGCTTGCCAGAAGTGAGCAGTAGTGGCCCTTCAGATTTCTGATTATGCCCATGTCCATGGGTTTAATCACACTGGTAGAATTTGGTAGGAAACAAACCAACTTAATATTTCTGACCTTGTTGGCAAGTACGCAAGAGTGGACACTACAATTGTTGACCAGGAGCAGCACTCAGTGATGTGCTCACCTGATTTGCTGGTCCCACTGCAATAGCCAGGTATGAAAGAGGGTGCATGTCATACAGGCGTTGGCAGAACTTGTGTAGATCACAGGCAGTGTGCTTAGGTCTTTGGGAGGGCACCATGGCCATTTGCTTTTGCCAGTCATGAGCATTATTTTTTTCTTTTCAATGCCTACTAGATTGCCATATACAAGCATGGGCACAGTCATTTGCCTTCTTGCCACTGGTGAGCTTAATACTCTTCAAGGCATGTCCACAGTCAGAATAGCTGAGGAAGAAGAGTCTGATCTTGTCAGCGTTAAAAACATCTTCGGGATGTAGTCAGCTAGCAGAGCAGATAAGACATTGGCAATCCAGGAGCAAGCTGTCTCTGTGTCAGCATCTGCCTACTCTCCATGTTCACGCTTAAACACAATGTTGTGCTGTGATTTCCAGTGGCACAGCCAGCTCTCAGTTGCCTCAAAATTGGTGCATCCAAGCTGGAATAATGGATCATTAGCCTTGCTCTTTAACATCAGTCCTGATAGACAAGCCTGCTTGGCTAAGACTTGTTGAAACCATATGAAGAGTGACTTATCCACATCAGTGCTTTTCTCCTCATGCTTGCATTTGCAGTTGGGGCTGTGTTTACCTGTCAATCTGTTTGGATTTTCTCCCAGTTTTGGCTGATCCTTCCAGCCTGCGATTTTGAGATAAGAAAGGTTTGGCTACAGAGGCAAGAGAGGAACCGGGAACATCAAAAGCAGCAAGGACCTTGACTTTATCATGCAGAGTGATTCTGTATCTCTTGGATATCATTTTTGCTACTGTACCTAACAACTGCAGCACCAGCAGCCACCTTTTGAAGGTCAATTCATTAGTGCTCATTCACAGAATTGTCCCAATTAACCAAGTGTCACCAGTCCCCTTTATCAGATGAAATTAACATTTGACTGTATGGGGAAAAAAATCTGTTCCTCAAGGGATATCTGGATTAAGTGGGTCATCTGCTTAATTGTGTCCTGATTAAGTGGGACATACTATACATACAGCAAAATAAATACAAACAAGGAGAGTGCAAATTAATACATATATCGTGAACAATGTGAACTGTAAGTTGAGATGGACTTTGAAAAGCCCAATGCATTTGCATAACAATTCCAATTCTTTTTTTGGGGTTATGTTCATAGTCATTTTTAATTTTTCTTTCCTTGTTTGTGTAGGACTTAGTACAGTACATTCTTCATGAATTTTTGCTCTGTGTCTGCCAGCCCCCATTGATCCACACACACACTGGCTCAGCCCCATCACACACCCTGGGATTTATCTCACTCCTGAGGACCCCAGGCATACCCCCCAAGGGTAATGCTGCCGTGGGGCACCCTTCCCCCCAACATAGACTGAACAGTGTGATGAGAGTGACAGCCCGGTCAGGGGTGCAGGGGGCATCATCATGTGGCAGTCAGATCATATGCCATTTTTCCCCTGAGGAGGTGTGGTGTGGTGTGCAATGACATGGTGATGGCAAGCTGTATGTCTGCCACACCTCCTAGATGTATTTAGTCCCAGTGGTGACAACCCCTGGCTGCCGTTTAGACACCGGCAACTTCCCCATCCTCCCCCTGGAGGAGGAGTGGTCCATAGGATGCTTGATTCCCTCCCCCCGGCTGGCCTCCAAAATCCCAGGCTCATTCCCAAACCCGGGTCACTGGAGTTACAAGTAGCAGCACTACTGCTGTGCCAGTGGTCTGGCCGTGGTTTTGCAGCTTTATATATTTTGTCTGTGTTGAATTTTGAAAAGTTTTCACAATGATTTTCCTGCTCTTTTGGTTATGTTGGACTTAGAAAAATATTTTGCAACAATTTTCATGATTTACATCTTCTGCTTGTGTTCATTTCATAACATTTTTCCCATTTCATCATGCATTACCAAGTGCATGTGCTATCTGTCATGCACACACACTTGGTTTGTTAGCGACCATCTTGATGAGTTATTCCAATGACTCTCAAAAACTTCTGTTTGCTAATTAAAAGACTAAGTGCTAACACTTTTGCCTGCTTGTCTAACTATCTATCTATCTATCTATCTATCTATCTATCTATCTATCTATCTATCTATCTGTCTGTCTGTCTAGGATATTATACCATACCTGTGAGTATATGTCTAGCCCAATATCAGTGATATTTTAGCTTGCTAGGGACCTACAGTGAAAATATCAAGAACAGTTTTACTGTAGGTCCAAATATATCTATAGTAGGTCCGCATAGGATCATTTGAAACTCATTTGCATATTCAACCTCAGTAACAGTACTAATCATATTCAAATGTGAATAGCTTTAAAAGGAAAAATTATAGTTTGGTACTGTGAGCACAAAAGTTGATCAGCACAAAGATATCAACAAAATGAGTGGTGTTTCATTTTGACTAACTTTTAATTATTGTTATAGTTAGCAGAAAAACAGTCAAAAATGCAATTCTTTTCACCTTTTTGGCAAACAAATGTAAATAACTTTAAAACAAAAAATGATAGCTTGGTACTTTGAGCATAGCATTTATCCAGCACAAAACTATCTACAAAATGAGTAGTATTTCATTTTTAGATACCTTTTTAATTTTTTATAATTAGCACACAAATCAGTAGAAAACTCAATTTTTTTCACGTTTTGCAACAAACAAATGTAATAACTTTAAAATGAAAAATGATAACATGGTACTGTGAGCATGAAATTTGTTAAGCACAAACATATCTACAAAATTAGTTGTGTTTCATTTATAAATATGCAGTTTTTTTATAATTAGCAAAAAACAGCAGAAAATTCAGTTTTTTTCACTTTTTGTGACAAACAAATGTATACAAATGTATATAACTTTAAAACATGACAGCATTGTAGTTTGAGCACAAAAGTTGATCAGAATAAAAATTTCTACAAAATGAGTGGAGTTTCATTTATAGATATGTTTTAGATTTTTTTAAATCGACAAAAAATGACAAGAAATTACTTTTTTTTTTCACTTTCTGGGGGTATGGCATAAATGGAATACGCAATTCCCCTGCTGGAAATATTGTCAATGTTTTTTGTTCTCATGTCAAATGACCCGATGACATCACTTGTGACTTTGTCACTCGTGATGCTATCGGCTCAATTGGAACTTGAACAAAAACATCAACAAGATTTCCAGTAGGGGGGTGTATATCCCTTATTTATGAGATATGCCACTGTCCTACAAAATATATCTATGTTATTCTTTCCCAAGTGTAGTATGACCTTATGACATCATGAGTGGCAGATCCATGAGGTCAAACTGCTTGAGATAAAAATACATAGATATGTTCAGTAGGGCCATGGCACATTAGATTTATGCCATGCTCTTTAGATTCACATCATTTTTAATTTGTTTTGAGTTCATTTTTATTCCCCCCCAATAGAATTGTTCATGCTTGGCATCATGACTTTGGTATGTCTGGGGCATGCAATGTGAGTTTTCGGCCTTCTTCTTTGATTACTGAGTGCCACAATGTAAGGTGTGCTTCAACTGCTGGGTAGTATGGTGTTACAGGAAGCATGGCGGGTTAGGCCGCTGGAGTCCAAGTACAGCTGGTAACACTAGGTGAAAGTCCATACTGATGGAAGATTGATGGAGAGTGTGATAGAAACCTTGTGGACAATGAAAAAAGGTACATTGGAGGAGATTTTTTATTATGGGAATTGTTGTTGACAATGAGAGGCCATGAGTGATACTGAAGGCAGGAGCCAGCTCTGAGTCAGCCTTGCAATTCAGAAAGTAAAAATGTGTGCTGCTCGCACTATTGGCTCCACCCATTGGATCTACTTTGGATATAATTTTTGCCACTGTGGACCTAACATGAGAATATTTTTACATTTTCACTGAAGATCCCAAGGAAGCAAAAATATCTTTGACAGGAGCCCTTTGATATACTCACAGGTATGGGATAGATAGCTAGATAGATAGATAGATAGATAGATAGATAGATAGATAGATAGATAGATAGATAGATGCAATGGAGACAAGTTAAATAAATGATTTATGTGCACAAGAGCAGTTTGATCTCGAGTAACCTCACAAATAAACATAGGTTCTAAAATCTATTTATTTATTTTTTAATAGGTATTTTCTCCCCTCCAGGTGACCGCAGTCAGGTACTTCCACCCCTGCTCTGCTGTCAATGTCTGTCCACCACTTCCCCCAATACCACAGAGCCTCATGTCCCCAACAGATTTCCCCCCATGGTAGGGCTGGGAAGGGGATGTTTGTCCTCCTCCCACCCAGGATTCAGCATCCAGATTGGGGTTTCTGGTGATCCAGGAGTGGAGCGGTACACAGATCGGTAGGTAGGGCATCACTTAGCCTGTGGTCACCTCCCTTTTTCGATTTTTTTCTGTCCTTTCCCCTTTGCAGCCATGAACACATGCATGTGGAGGTACGTGCATGCCATGTAGGCATGCTCTGAGCCTCCTTAACTCTAATGCTGACCCTGACTTCCACCAGGAGGCAGCCAAGGAGTGGAATGACCTTCCCCCCACCTTCCTGGGAGTGGAGAGCAGTTCATCTGAAGCTCAATCATCTCCTGCCGCTGCCAGCCCCAGGCAACCTGAGCTTGCTCCCTCGCCTGGGTCATCAGCATTGTGCAAGGTGTGGTGTCCAGTGCCTTAACCCCCAGCACCACCAGGCCAGCACCTAAAATGTATTTAACACCAATATAAATAAATGTGTTTATGTAATGGCTATTGTGTCCACTCCTCTTGCATATACAGTGCAAGCCTATTATAATGGATGCATCTGTGCCCACAACCTTTCTCCATTAATCTCCAGTGTCCAGTATATCCAAAGGAGGTGGAGCCTATGTGTTAGGTGTGTTTATGTGTGTGCGCAGGGGCTCAGGTTCAATGAGAACCTAGTATAACACCACACAGATACTCAGAATCCTGCCTAGCATATATGTAGTAGTAGTAAAACAATTTTATTTATACAGGCAAGTATTTGACAAGCAAATATACACCATAGGACCAAAAAAGCCCTGTTTTCAAGGTGGTCCAGTAGTTAACATAATAAGTTACAGCACAGGGATATAGACTAAAAATACACATACAACATACAGACTAGTAATTTACAAAACAATCAACATGATCCCAGAGTATTTATTCAAAAACATTGATATAAACATGTAATAGCAGTGACATTCATGCAATGTTGGTTTAACACATTGCCTGTATGTGTCTACAGACAGTTTCAAGTCCCTCCACTAATTTGGAAAATTGTTCCAAGCAATCGCTGCGTGGTATTTAAAGGTCATCTCACCAAATTTGTTTTTGAACTTAGGGATCTTCATTCTCAAGTTATTGTACCTCAGGCAAAAGTTATGACTTGTCCATTCTATTGATCTAACTAGTCTAGTGGGCTCACCAAATTTTAAACTTTTTAAGAGAAGTGTAGCCCAAGTATAATCTCTTTTTGGTTGGAGTGAACTCCAGACTAAGTCATGGTAAAGTACACAGTGGTGAACATTAAATCTGCTCTTTAGTGTAAATCTCAGCTATTTTGTGGTAGGTCACATCTAACCTATGCAGTGATTTTTTTGTACTATTATTAAATATGTGGCTACCATAATCTAGGAGGGGAACCAATAGCTGATTAGCCACTATCATAAAATCTTTTCTAGTCATTGATGAGATGAGATCAGTGAGATGCCCGTCTCGTGGCTCCCAGCTTTCTCCCCACCTTATTTACTAAAGAATCGATATGGAGCTCAAAATTTAAATGATGGTCGAATTCTACACCGAAGTACTAATAGCTTAGTAAACACAAAGGAAGGTGCACACCGGCCATGGTTGGGGGATCAGCTGTTCAATTAGGCAAACTGACTAGCAAAACACAAAGAAACAGCGATGCACCATGGAGGCCAAACAGATTTACAATTTATTGTGAGGTACAGTAAAACTTTTCCCCAGCTCTTTGAGGGAACAATCCTGATGAAGAGGGCTTGTTCCCTCAAAGCACTGGGGAAATGTTTTATGGTACCTCACAATAAATTGTAAATCTATTGGGCCTCTGTGGTGCATCATTGTTCTTTATAGCTTAGTACCTGGGATAGGATCTGGCCATCCCTTGCCCTAACTTCTAGAGTTTTAAATTGATTTGCTTTGTTTCTCCTGTTTTGGCAAAATAACATACATTGAGTCTTTTTTAAATTCATGAGCAATGCCTTAGATGCAAACCACTGTTCCAACCTATCAAAATCAGTCTGAAGTTTAGTCTCAACATCTTGGGAATTTATTCCCTCTGCTACTATTACGGTGTCATCAACATATAATGTTATATGTGTACAATGGATAGATATAGGGAGACTGTTCATATTCACTAAGAACATTAGAGGACCCAGTATAGATCCTTGAGGTACATCCCTGGTTATTGGTGCCAGATCAGAGTTTATGTTTCCTATAGATACCATTTGGGAACAATTTTCTAAATATGATCTGAACCAAGCCAGGCACTTGTTCTTTACTCCAATCACGTCCAGGCAGGTCAGGAGCCTGCTGTGCTCTACCAGATCAAAAGCCTTAGACAGGTCGATGAAGACTGCACCCACAGACCAGCCATCTCCGGGGGGGGGGGTAACCAGTTGGTCAACAAAGTCTGTGAATGCAGTCTCTGTGGACCGCCCCTTCCTAAACCCATATTGTACTGGAGTTATCCTTTTGTATTTCTCCAAATACCCCATGAGTTGAGAGTGGGCTAAGCATTCCATCAACTTTGAGATGATTGATAGCAGGGCAATAGGCATGTAATTTAAGGGGTTAGAAGAGTCTCCTCCTTTAAAAATGGGGATAACTTTAGCCCCTTTCCACTTGCTGGGGAAATCTCCTGCGTTAAGCTCATGTTAAACAAATGTGCAAGTGATTTAGAGATCTCAATAGCTGAATCTTTGAAAAAGCAGACCTCAATATTGTCCATGCCACTTGCTTTATTGTTTTTAAGTTTATTTATTTCTGCAAGCACCTCCCTTGATTCAATGATTTTAAATCTAAAATCTGGAATTGAAGCACTTTTATTTTGGTCTTCCATGGGATTTATTTTATGATCTGGATAAAGATCATCCAGTCTTTTGTCTATGTCAGGAAGATTTATAAAATAAATGTTTAGGATCTCCACATCCCTTTCCTGGATGACAAGTTCTCCATTTTCTATTAGGGGTATGTCTTGCTGACCCTGTTTTGTGTTCACTAGGCTCTTGATTAGCTTCCAATACTGTTTTGGCACCTTAGTGTTCTTTATCTTCTGTCTATAGTAAAGCCCTTTTATTTTCCTAATCTCCCGTTTAACTGAATTTCTTACTTTTTTAAACTTATCTCAAAGATTCTGAACAAATGTTTTGTTAGCTTTTTTCCATAACCTGTCTTTTTCCTTCAGTAGTGTTTTTATAGGGGCAGTCATTCATGGAAGGCACTGTGGTTTAATTTTTATTTTCCTAAAGGAAGCACATTCATTACAGGCTCCTAAAAATGATTTGGAAAAGTTGTCTGCTGCTAAATCTATGTCTGGTATGAGGGCTATTCTATATAGACATAGAGCATGAACTGTATCTAGGAGCATGTGAGGATTACACTTTTTATAACACCTTTTTGTGACATAGGAAAAACTTTATAAAGAGCCTTTATCTGCGGTTACCTTTACTTCACACATAATGACATTGTGGTCTCCTAAATTTGGAGGGTTTACCCCTTTGTCCACCACTTCCATACCTGAGGTTACAAAAATCAAGTTGAGTATATTTCCCAGACTTAGTAAGCTGCCCTTTCTAGTTGGAGAAGTAATTATTTGATCCACAAGTAAAGGCTGAATAAGTTCTTCCAACTTATTTCCTTGTTGCCCCCCAACCCCAGCTGCATTGAAGTCTCCAGTCAAGGTTAATTTTTTATATTGAATATGATTTAACATTTCTTGAAAAAAGGTTCAAATAATGCAAACTTCACCATGGCGGGGGGGGAGAGGGCGAAGTAGATAGCCCCTATAACCAGATTTAGATTCTGAATTTGAACTAGTATAGATTCAATCCCTCCTTAGATGCCAGAGGATAGCAGTTTAGTTGGGTCTAGACTGTCCTTTATATAAACCAAGATCCAATCCCCACATGAATTTCTGTCTTACCTGTAATTGTGAAACTCATTAAGTTCAATTTCTTTGAATCAACTGCTTTAGTTAACCAGGTCTCAGTTAATACTGTTACGTCATGAGAAACTATCTGTACCCATGACTTAAACAAATCCATCTTTTTTACAAGGCTTCTTGCCTTGTCGTGTGCTAATTTTATTATTTGGTTCCCTGGCCTGGGTTTACCTCTATGTTTTTGTATTCTTTATGACTATTTAAAGTTATTTAACTTAACATGAGTTTTTTTAAGGAAGTTTATTGCAGAAGGTAAGAAGAAGATAGTAACCCTAGTGGCTGGATGTTGGGGTTCTAGGACAGTAAAAACAAAGGAAATTGTACTGTAAGGGTTTTATTAAAGTATAAAATCATTTTATTTTAGTGTAATTAACTAACAAAAGTTTATGTAGCTTGTGGAGAATTATTTTGTAAGAAACATAATCTTTGAAGTTCCTCCATCATAATTCTACATTTGCTAAATCTCCTCACCAGTTCTGCAGCCCCCCCAAAAAAAACAAATAAAGCACTACAAATGCCTATAACACCTTTATAGTGTCCATTATAAAATAAGCAATATTTCTGTCCATTATAGCAGGAGAAAAATGCACTGGATTTGATATATTTGATATGAGGAACCGGTTTTTGTCTGCTATAACCGATTGTTATAATAGTGTCTGTTGTAAGCGAAGTACACTCTGACTGTCTGTCTGTCTATCTCTCTATCTGTCTATATCTGTATGTGTGTATATTATGGTAGCACGGTAGTGCTACCATAGTTAGGGTTGAGGAGCCATTTACATGTTAAACCCAAAATCTTGCACCTTAATAACTTTGTAACTGTTTGACAGATTTACCTGAAATTAGGAATACTTGATCAAGAACCATAGGTCTTGGGATCTGCCAAGTTTTGTACCAGTCAGATATCTGACTGCGGGTTATTAGCGTGATCTGCATGCGTTTATGCTTTCTAGATTCTACTATGCGTGCCTACGGGTCGCGCACGGTTTGTGCAACCTGCCCAAAATCTTCAGAGAATGTGTGACAGTGTCCCCGATGTGCCTTTCAAAGATTTCAGAAAAATATTAAACGTTCAAAAGTTATTCAAAACAATTTCCCATTATAAGTCAATGGGAAAGTTAACAAAAGTTTGACAGTGTTGCAAATGCACTTTTACTATCGTAAATAGCCCTGTTACTGTCACAAATCTGCCATCTTGTTTTCAGTTAGTGATCAGAAAATGCTTGGCATTTAAAATTGAGACCTCTAGCAACCTAATTCTTTTTGTATTCACCTAATCGGCCCTGAGGATGCTAGCCATGTCTTTATTTTGGGGTAAACACCCCAGAAATATGTTTTCAGATTTCTGGAAAAATTAGCCATAAAGTAGTGTCGCACTCACGAAAGTGTCACAAATTTTGTAAAGCTTTTGCAAATTGCGACACTACTTTTGTGACACTATGCCTAAAATAACAATAATTCTTTGGCACTCGCTGCAAAAGAACGGTTGGGGGTTTGGGCTGAAATTTGGAAGGAACGCAGCCGACATCTCACAGATGTGCCTTTCAGTATTGTATTGAAAAAATATTACACGGCGGCAAAGTTATGGCACTCCAAAGTTGACAGTTTTTCCCATAGGATAACATTACGGCGCCCGACGCACTACAGGAATCCTTTGGCACCCTGCTGCAAAATAACGGTTTGGTCTTTTTTCCTGAAATTTAGAGGGAAGACAGCCAACAGCCCACAGATGTGCCTTTCAGTGGTTTGGTGAAAAAATATTACAGGGAGGCAAAGTTATGGCACTCCAAATTTCTCTTTTTTTCCCATAGGATAACATTATGGCGTTCGCCGCGCCTTTCAGGGCCCGTATCTCGGAAACAGTGTGAGATATGGACTTTTCATCGGAGAAAACACTTATCCCCCTAATGAGGCTAAGTACAAAACTAGCCAGGACAGTCATAAATCATATGACTTTTAAATTTTTTTTCTACGTCGTACGGTTCCTGAGATATAACCTACTTAGTATTCCAAGTCCTCATTTTCTGCTCCGATACCCATTATTATGCTTACATTCTTTGTACTCACTGTCTTTCTCTATGCAGCTTTTGGCAAAAACCAGCCTGTGCCCTTACATTACTGTTACCATTGCTCTTTCCGCTTGTGGTTCCGTACCCGTTTCACTTACTGTTGACGTCTACGCCACCATGTGCATTATCCTTTGCGTTTTCATTTGCACTTGTTTCTGTTATTTTTTGCCATTTGGGTCTACAGTACTGTTTCTATTTCTGTTTCACTTTGCATCACCATGCCCATTGACATTTCCGTTAGCAGGCACCATGTTACTATGTGACAACAAATCACATGGCAGACCGTTCCCATCTATGCCACCATGTGCGTTACCCTTTCTGTTCTCATTCACACTTGCGTTACCATGTGCGCCACTGTTAGTGCTTCTGTTTGCATTGCAGTTCCTGTTACTATGCCACAAGACATCACACAGCAGGAGCGCGGGGCCCTTTGGGCCCTGCACTCCCACTGCTGCATTACATTCACTATTTCTCGTTATCATTCTCAAAAAGAAGGGAAATTAGAGGCAAAAAACTCCATTTAATGAATTAGTTAGGGTTGTTCCACAGCGACAAAGTGAGGAAATTTGGTGTGGGGTTAGAAAACCCCTTGGACCCCACCCCCAACCGGCATTGGGGTGCACATTAGGGTCATCGGTCCCTAACTCTCTTCACCCATTCTCCATACTTCTACTGCTTTACATGTCATGGGGTGAGAGTTGGGTTGGCATTCATCGCACCAAGCCGGTTGGAGAGGATGGGGTCAGAGGTTTCAACCTTGCAATTTCCTCACTGTCGTATCAACAACGAAATAGATTTTACATATATATATATATGTAAGGGGTGCATGGACAGTATAAGAGACTTGGGTGCGCACTTAAAATAAGGTTTGTATTTTACTCATAATTTATTAAAAATACAGAATTTGTGACCTGTACTGTTGCTAATATGGTCAAGAGATAGTGTACATAAAAAAGGGTGTATGTATTTTTATTTTATTGTGGCAACATTTAATAATGAAAATAGCCTTAAAAAAGGCAGCCATTTGGTGACATGGTTGTGCTACACATCTTGGTGACCATTACATTATCTGTATTTAAAGCACAATACTAAAGTTTTCTTTTTTAGTGGACAGAGTGGATGTGTAACTGACCCCCAGTGATTATTGATTTTATGCAGATGTAATTTCATTTACACAACACCACATGTAATTTATTACTTTTGTGCATTAATGTGGTGTCTTATATAGCTGCATATTTATTTATGTATTCTACCTTTATGCCTTGAGGTTTTTTTCAGTGTCAGTTCACATTGCTTTATGTGTTTCCCCTGCACAAATCTGCAGTCTTAATGTAGTGGTATATAAAGCCTGCTAGGAGCAGCAGCATAAAAAGCTGAGGCTCTTGCTGTCATGTCCATGTTACCCACGTGGATGATGATAATCCTGGTATTGGTACAAATAGCCGGGACCTGAAGGTGACATCAGACGCTCAGTTTTGGTACTCTGGCTTTAAGCAAAACTGTTCTCTTCCCACTGCTTCTCCCATTTCCCATTCTTTAAAACAGGTGGAATGAAGCGTAGTCCATTTAAAATCTGGCATGCTGCAGAGGAGTTTGGACAGCTCACAGAGGTCTCCTGTCACTGGAAAACATGATCTTCAGCATTCTGCTACAAAACAGCAAGTTAAAATTCTGGGAGGCATATTAAATAGTGACTGGCTAAAGTGCAGCAGTTATTCTGTGTCATTTTGGGGACAGAAAAAGTAAAGTATTCACCTTAAGACTTCATGGTCCTGCTGTTTGTGAAGGGCCCCTCTTCAAAATAGAGGATGACTGGATTAGTGGGCTGTGCAGCACACTGAGTATATTTTAAAGTTTAGTTTGGGAAGTATATCAGCAGAACTTTCCTCTGGTTCTAGCACTGTGTAAATGGGGCATATTAAATAATATAATTTAAAGTTTTGTATGAGAAGTATATCAGCAGAACTTTCTTCTGGTGCGGTTAGTGTTTAAATGGGACATATTAAATAGTATATTTTATAGTTTTGTTTGGGAAGTATATCAGCTGAACCTTCCTCTGTTGCTGGCACTGTTTAAATGGGGCATATTAAATACTATCTGGCTATAGTGCAGCAGTTGTGTGGGGGCAGAAAAGTAAAATTTGTGTGTTCTCTCATGGCCCAGCTGTTTGTGAAGGGCCCCTCTTCAAAATGGGGCTGTGCATATATGTGCCCAGTCTAATCAAACAGAGTTTTGTTTGAGATTTATAGTATTTTGTTTACTATCCATACAGTGAGTTTTCATTGTATAATTAGATTTTTTCAGAATATTGCTAATATTGGTGAACGTTCCCCTGGCTATGACTTTAACCATGTTTAAATGGGGAAAAAATAACACCTACGGGGTTCCTACTGATAAATTCTAAGAATGTGTATTTGTCAAATGAATGCTGCACCTGTTGATGTGATGATGGCTCTATTTTAGAAGTGTGTATCTGGAAAGAATATAAAAGCTGGACTCTTAAAATGTTTTAAATAAAAATAAATGTAATTTGTGAGAAATGTTTGTAATTTTTGGAAAGAAGGGGTGATGCTGGCTCCAGTTAAGGTGTGAGTGTGTGTGTGTGCGCTCACGCGCACGCATGCGTGTGTGTGTGTGCACGTGTGTGTGTGGTGTTATTTTAAAATGGTAAAGTTGCCTTTCTTGATGTAAGATTATAAAGGAGCATCATTGTATTGGCATACTGAACTAGGGGATCTGGTGTGGGTGGTGGCATAACATATTGGAACTGTCTGAAATAAAATAAAAAATACAGCAATGGGACTTACCTCAGAATGCTTCTTATGGAATTGGTCAGTTCATTCAACGTTATGTGGGGTTACCACATGTAGGAATGAGACTGCTTCTAAACTAGACATCAAGTGGTGGCATAATATGTTGGAACGGTTTAAAAATAAAAGAATACAGCACTTGGGCCTACCTC
This sequence comes from Neoceratodus forsteri, assembly GCA_016271365.2. NCBI lineage: Eukaryota > Metazoa > Chordata > Ceratodontiformes > Ceratodontidae > Neoceratodus > Neoceratodus forsteri. The sequence goes on along the minus strand of CM057450.1, from coordinate 430,758,299 downwards.
AAAATGGCTGCTCGTGGCATGGGGGGGTACCATGTGTAATAACTGGGGCACTGCCTGGGTGTACTAGTGCCTGTAGGGCAACATCATTGTTTTGTATTCATCTGGCAAAAACATTTTTCTGATTTATTTATAATAAGACTGTTTCTCAATTAGATGTCAAGTGATGGCACAATATGTTGGAACTGTTTCAAAATAAAAAAATGCAGCACTTGGGCTTACCTCAGAAAGGCTGTTCATGGCATTGCTTAGTAAATTCAGGGGTATGGGAGGGATACCATGTGTAGTACTGTAATCTGGTCACTGCCTGGGTGTACTAGTGCCTGCTGGACAACATCAGTGGTTTGGATTCATCTGGCAAAAACATTTAGCAGATTTATTTATAATGAGACTGCCTATAAATTAAATGTCAAGTGTTGGCATAATATCTTAGAACTGTTTGAAAATAAAAAATACATCACCTGGGCCTGACTCGAGCAGTTTGGATGTGGCATTCCATGTGCAGCACAAAAACCCTGCAGCAGCGGTGTCCATGTGATGCACATGGTGATGAGCACAGGGTTGGCCTGTGTGATATTTTGGCATTATTTTCCCCATAGTGGCTGGAACTGGGTTGCCAGAGGACACCATACATTGCCTGCATCTACAGTTATCAACACCAAATACCTTGCCTTGGTGCTTTATGGTTGGTAACTGTGGTTGGACCTGCCCTCAGTTTGACTCTGTGGAGGTACAGTGATGTCAAAATGACCCCTTATGTGGCTCAGGCTTGCCGTGTAACATCCAGCTGTCTCTTGCATTGCCTTTGCTTGTTTTTGGGGAACTTTGGTGTATTGTTTTGACTTGTAGAGTACTTTGGATATGGCATTCCATGTGCAGAACAAGAACCCTGCTGCAGCGGCATCCCTGTGATGCATGTGGTGGTGCACTTAGGGTGAGCCTGTATGATATTTTGGCATCATTTTCCTCTCAAAGGCCAGCACAGGGTTGCCAGGGAGCATCATGTGGCACCCTCATCTATAGTTATCAATACCAAACAGCTTGCCTGGGTGCCTTCTGGTTGTTAACTGTGGTTGGACCTCTTCTCAGTCTGGCTCTGCGCAGCTACAGTGATGTCAAAATGGCTCCTGATGTGGCATGGTACTTATCAATGTGTATTACCTCTTTGATTGATAATAAGCCATTAATAAAAGTCGTACCATTTATTTCACATGTTGCATTGCTACTGTGATATCCGCATTACCCACAGTAGTTTTATGCAACAGAGATGGTCACATAATAAATCAAGTACAACCAAGTGATTTGGTCATGTTTATCTTTCTACTTAATGTCCAGCTTAAGTGTGAAAGGCATGTAGACTGGACATAAACAGTATAAGCATGAAGTAATGAAACTTTGATAACGTCCTGTTTGTATTTTTAGTGCTGTCTACATTGGAGGATAGATAGCAACACATAGGATGGAAGAACATCAAATCATTAGATGTTACAAATGAATACACTTAAATAGAAGACAGAGACACTGCATTTGAAAATTTAATTTATTACTAGAAATGGGAAATAATGCATAATGGACACCAAGTTACCCACAAAAGTAGTTTACATGTCATAAATAACTGTGCCATTTTTCCAAACTTAGAAATACAGAACTATCTTTATATTTTGCATTACACAACTACCACATATACACATTAAAATTAAGGTTGAGTCATGCCTAATTATAAAACTTTTTTTGAGTGTATGAATGTCACACTTTGTCTCTCGAATACTGTCCACACACACACACACACACACACACACATATATATATCTATATATATATATATATATGTATATATTCTTTGCAAGAAACTGCATTAAAGCTTCACATGGGCATCACATTAAAGTGACTAAAGTAGGGAAATGTGGCGTTAAGGTTTCCAACCCTAACTCCCCACTCCAAAACAGCAAAAGTAAAAACAAAATACAGTTGTCATTCTCCTAAGACTTTGTGAATCAGGGGTGGGATCCTTCTTGGGGTGTTCAACTCTAAAGCTCACCCCATTCCATGAGCAAATAAGGTCAGATATGATCTGTTTCCTTCAGCCAGGGCCTACAGGTTATTGGTAACGTGGCTGACACAGGTCTGTACATTTGAAAACTATATCAGAATGGGGTGAGCATAAGAGTCTGAGAACCACAAGGAAGACCCCACCCCTGATTCACCAAGACTTAGGACAGTGAAAACTGAAATGTGTTTTTATTTTGCTGCTTGCAGGGTGGGGTGGAGTAGGGAGTTAGGGTTGGGAACCCTAATAGCATTTTTCCCTACTTTTGTTACCTTAATCCAAACCCTAAATGGTGCATTAATGCAGTTTTTTTGCCAAAAATTTACTTACTTTTTGAGATACAGTAGTAGAATTGCATTCTCTTGGGGAGGCATGATTAAGCCGCTGAGAAGATGGCTGCCTAGATCTCTTTGCACCTCTTTTCCGGGGATATCTCCTGCTGTTTTCCTTCACTATTTGCTAAGTTAACTATCAGTGCAGATCAGCCAACAGCTTTAGAGGCCCTCTAGAATCCATTACTTACTCTTTGATGTTCATTGCAGCTCTCCTCGGAACACTCCTTTGCTCTCCATTCTGAAAGCTTCCCAGTGGTGCATATCAGCTATGGCACTTTCTGCTCCTTTTTTGACCTCCTCACACTCTCCCTCAAATAGCCTGTAAGAAATCCGAGAGATGTTCACTCAACTGCTTGCTGAGATTGGGGATGTAAAGTCTGCTAATCTTCAAATTAATCAAGATATAATTTCAATCTCTCAGCACCTTGAACATGTGGAGCGAACGTCTGATTCACAGGACTCTGTAACCCACCAATTAGATGCAAGACTTCAGGAGCAAGACAGGGCATAAAAGAAGCTTTGGGACCACATGGAAGACTTGGAAAACAGAAGCAGGAGGAACAACCTTCACTTTGTTGGATTTCCTGAGGGTGTGGAGGGTTGTAATATCATTGCCTTCCTGCAGTAAGTTCTGCCAATTCTCCTTCGTCAGCAGTGGTCCAAGGCCCTAGAAATTGAACTTGCTCATAGATCTCTTGCTCCCACTCCCAAACCAGGGTAGCATCCTCAGACAAGTCTGGCTAAATTTCTCCACTACCAGGTTAAGGAGCAGATCCACACCCTGGCCTGAGAGAGGGGCCTTTTATCCTGCAGGGGCACTGTATCCAGATTTTCCGAGACTACTTGCCTGCTCTGACTGAGCGCCATAGGGGTTTTACTGCTGATCACCATGCCCTGCATGCTCTGAATGTGCAGTACAGCCTGCTCTACCCTGCCACACTTAAAATCCTTCTGAATTGGGTCCCACACTCCTTTTTGACTCCTATGGCTGCAGAAGATTTTATCAAGTGCTCCTGGCCCTCAGTGAAGCTCTTCATCCAGTGACCCCTCAGCTGTGAATGTTGCTTTGTCACCGTCTACTCAGACTCTAGAGGACTTAAATGTTTTATCATGTGATGTGGCAGCTACTCCTGTTGAGAACTCTGTAACCCCTCAGCCCCAGAGGCTCAGCCATCTCCCTGGTGAAAAGCATAGCTGCAATCATAATAGAACTAATCGCTCTTCAGTGTACCCCTCAGATCAGAGCTGTAGTAAAGGTAGAGATGCCCTCTCAGACAGTTCTGGGAGCCTTCTCACCAGCAACGGGTTTGCACCCCGTGGCATCTCTCTCACTCCCCTTCTTTGAGCCAGATCTTGGGTATTACATGACAGAGCACTTCCCCTCCAGTGTTGTCTTTGTCTACTTCTTCTACTGAGCCCGCTCCTCCATCAGATACTGCCCCTACTTCTGCAGCTGCTGGTTCTTCTAATTTGATTGTGGTGAACAGTTCTCCAACAGGAATTCCTCTGGCTTCATCTTCTTCAACAGTGGGATGATTCAAGCTGACAGCTGTCCCACTGTTATGATGCTGGACTTAAGACTTTACTTTGGATGGCTGTCCACTAGTCCACCTTGTGTACCAGCTGCTTTTTGGCTTACTGCACATCTTTCTGATAGGATAAACTATTGTTGGGTGTCGTTATGCTTTTTGCCAAAATAAAAAGAGAGAAAATGATCTTTTTCCCATTACAGGAACCATTGAGTAGTACTCATTCCATGTTTTTCTCCTCTTTCTTTTGACCCCTGCTTTACCTATCTCATTATCTCCTGTGTCTCTGCTGGGGGCTCGCTTTTCCCATTTGCACTTCTTTATTTCATTTGCCTCTTTTCCGTACACTACTATCTAACTCATGGCCATCCCTTCCTTTGTGAGTTTGTTTTCCCTCTGTTTAGCACTGCTATATTTCCTTTTTGGGTAAATCTCGAGTAAAGGAAATGGGTCGAACTCCACTAATATTTTTTCTTCAGCAATTTTATACTGTGTTAACCTCACACTTAAAGGGGCTATGTTTCATGGCAAAGCCACTTCCATAGGCCCACAGTGTTGTATCTATAACAAATATAGAATATTTAATTGTTGGGCCGCTTTATTCCTCCTTCCCCCTCAGTTCTTGTCTCCTTCCTTTCTCTTTTGGTCTCTTTCTGTTCCCTCTTTGCTTGCATACTTGCCTGTTTCTGGCCCTGTAGGGTCATTTTTTTCATTTGCTGATCTTGTCTTTCTATTGTTTCCTTTTTTCTTTCTGTCCTCCCTCCCTTTTTCCTACTCCTTGGTGGTCCTAACTTTGGGAAGAGGTTCTTTTGATGTCACATTCTGGTCCACTCCCTGCTGCTTCAATGGCGTTCTTGCCACCTAGTGGTGCAATGGGACCTGGTCCATTTGAGGTGTTTGATAGTTTATTACTAGCTTACTATGGTTATTTATGGTTACTTGTTGGCTGTTTTTGTGCCATGTTTATAGTTACTGTTGCTGCTCTATTCTTGCTCTGTTATTTGGCCATTCATTGTCTAAGGCTTCATTGTTGGTTACTTGTTGTCCTCTGGTTTGGTCTCCTTGTGCCACCTGCCTCCTCATCTCCTGTTTTACGGTATTTTCATAATTGCCTGGGACAACCCCCATCATTGCCCTCCTATTCATAATTGAGCTTGGCCTTTTCCCCTATGGCTGAACTTCACTTTTTATCCTGGAATATTAAACGCCTTAATTCTCCTGTCAAGCATAAGGAAGTGTTGTCCCATCTTGAGAAATTACATTGCCAGTTGGCGTTTTTGCAGGAGACCAAACTCTCAGCGGTTGAAGCCTCCAAACTGAAATGCCAATAGGTTGGTCAGGAAGTTCATAGTACTGCCCCTACTGCTTCCCAGAGGGTTTCTATTTTACTCCATAAATCTCTGAAATGGTCCTGTGTAGCTACACAGGAAGACATGGATGGTAGGTGGGTTATGGCCAGGCTTGCCACTCCAGAAGGACCTTTAATCTTTGTTAATTTATACTCCCCAAATTAGATTGTCCTACCGTTTTCATGAACCTATTTGACAACCTTGCTCTTTTTAATGACCCCCCTTCTTCTTTTCGTATGAGTGATGATTTTAATTTAACTCTCAACTCCCATTTATACAGGTCCCATACCCTTTCCGAGCCCAATCAAAAAGCTCATACTATTCTCCTTGACCTGATCCAGGAATTTTCTTGAACAGATGTTTGGTGTCTACGCTCTCCTAAAGTGAAGGACTTTTCTTTTTTCTCCCCTGTCCCTCGCTCTTTTAGTCATATCAATTTCTGGCTTTCCTCTCCTCAGTTTACCTGTATCATAATCTCCACTTGAATTCACCCCATTATGATTTCCAATCATGCTCCCATCTCCCTCATTTTTCCCTGGACCCCCGCCCCCACACACACCTCCTCATTGAAGCTTGAGCCTTTTCTCCTTAAGGACCCCTCCTTTATCCCCTGGGTTCAACAGGAGATAAAGTTTTTTTGCTACTAATGACAATGGTTCAGTTCCTGATGATGTTCTTTGGGACACCATAAAGGCATTTATTAGGGGCCGTATGATTAGTTTCGCTGCTCATAGGCCTAAGGCTCGAGAGCAGGAGGCCAAAGTTCTTGAAGCTACACTGGCTTTTTTGGAATCCCAGTTTAAAAGCAATCCCTCTATGGACCTCAAGGAGATGGTCAAGACCAGAATTGCCCTTAACAGCCTTTACACGCACAAGGCTGAGCTAGTGCTTCTATGTACTGTATTCACCATAGGTACTGGGAGGGGTGAGCGTTTTAGTGAAATCCTGGCACATCTGTTACGTAAGCAACAGGTGAATCATTATATTGCTGGACTGCAGGATTCTGATGGGCACACCTATACTGACACTACTCGAATTAATTCCAGTATGGGACAATTTTACTCTCAATTATATTCATCACATGTTAAGCCTACTCCTGATCAACTGGCCTCCTTTCTTGACCCCTTGATGCTACCCAATCTTTAACCCTCCCAATTTCTCTCTTTAGAAAGCCCTATCTCCACTGAAGAAATTACTTCCTCGGTTGTAGCACTACAGAGGAATAAGTCTCCTGGTGGGAATGGCTTTCCTGCTGAATTTTATCAGTCCCTCCTTGATATTTTACTTCCTCTCCTTGTTTACGTCTTTTCCCATGCCATAACACATCGTTCCCTACTGGCTACTGCCAGGAAGGCTTCTATCACTGTTCTGCCCAAGAAGGGCAATGACCCCTTCTCTCCAAGCAGCTACAAACCCATATCACTAATTAATGTCAATGCTAAAATTTTGGCCAAAATCCTTGCCACTCATTTGGAAAAAGTCATGCTTTCCCTTATTCATCCCTCTCAGGCTGGATTCATCAAGGGTCACCTCAGTTCAGACCATCTTGGCACCTTGTTTAACATCCAAAAAATATCTCACTCCCTATCCACTCCCTCCACCGCTGTCACTGTTGACTTCGAGAAGGCATTTGATTCTATTGAATGTCCTTTCTTGTTCGAGGTCTTAAGATGCATTGGATTTGGCCCCTATTTTCTCTCTACTGTGCAAACTCTGTATACTAATCTGACTGCCTGGATTCTTACCAATAGCCTTTTCTCTCCACCCTTTCCACTATTTCGGGGAACCCCTCAAAGTTACCCACTCTCTCCCTTACTTTTTCTTTTGGCTATTGAACCTCTTTCTCAGATGCTACACTCCTCCCCTGTGATTCTGGGTTTCCACATTTCCACCTTGGAGTACAAATGTCTCCTTTATGTAGACAACCTGTTAGCTCTCTTTTCCAATGTCCTTACTTCTATTATTCTCTTACAATCTCTTTTGGTCTTCTTTTCTACTATTTCTGGTCTAAGGGTCAGTTACTCCAAATCAAAAATGATGCTACTCAGCCACTTCTGCCTTCGTTCCCGCATTGCTCAAACTGAGTGAAAATGAGTGAAGGAGGGTGCTTTATACCTTGGTGTACTTATTCTCAAACTCTCAACCAGACATGCCAGGCTAATTTGATCCTCTCCTTGACACTCTAGCAGCAGAGGATTTACACTGGCAGGCTCTTAGCTTCTCCTTCACTGGAAAGATTAAAGCTATTAAAATGATGTTTGCTCCTAAAAGTTTATATCTCCTTTCCCACTTCCCCATCACTATCCCCATAAGTTATTTCAACAGGATTAACCACTTGATGGGCCAGTTTTTGTGGGATGGGAAGCTGCCCAGCATCAGTAGATCCAAATTGCACCATCACTAATCTGGGGGTTGGATTTGAGGCCTTCCCCATTTTAAGAATTATCACATACCCTTAATTTGCGCTCAAGTTCTTCACTGGTTTTCTCTTCACCACCCCCTGCCCCACTTTGGCTTATGCTTTGGTTAATACTTTGTTTGTAGGACAACAGAAGGCCTAGGCCCATGAACACTGTCCCCAATACTCAGTGTTGATGACCGGAGTTATCTTCACTAAGAAATTGTGTCCAATTTTAACTTAAACAGTGCAAAGTTGCTTGCTTCTGTGACATCTCCTGGGAGTTGATTCCACGATCTTATTGCTGTAGGCACATATGCAAATTTTCACAGTTCTCTTTTGAGCAGTGTTTCTAACAACTGCCGTTTATGTCCCTTAAATCATATTTAGTATCCTTGTATACAAGACCTAATTCCTGCATTAGGATAGGATCCTGTAGTAGTCTGCATAAAAGCAACAAGTAACCCCTTTTTCATCTGAGTGCCAGATTCCATAATCCCAGGTCCCTCAATCTTTCTTCATATTGGTTATTCTTACAATGTGGTATGAGCTTGGTAAACCTCCTCTGAGTTCTCTTTACAATATCTACATCCTTCTTTATATAGGGACTCCACTGATGGGAGCAATAGTCTATGTGTGTTTATTAAGGGGCATAAGTGCTGCTCCTGATCTAGAATGAAATGATCTGTGTACACAGTTAATTAAATGTCTAGTCTTACTGCCTATATGTCTACAATGTAACAAGCTTTTAAGGTCATTGCTTATATATATTTCCAAGTCTTGCTCTCTAGTAACTGCTTTTAGCTTAACTCCTTTAATATAGTAGTCTTGTTTGATGTTATTCTTACCAAAGTGCAATACTGCACATTTATCAAGATTAAATTTCATCTTGTTGAGATTTACCCATGTAATAATACTATCCAGATCTCTCTGGACTTTGGCTCTACAACTCTCACTGCCCACTAAATCTCCAATTTAGCATTGTCAACAAATTTACTCAGCTTGTTACCACTGGTTATTGTTAAATCACCTATAAAGATGTCAAACAATAGAGGGGCCCAGCACAGAACTCTGGGGCACACCGCTGGCAACCCCTACCTCCGATGATAAGAATCCACTGATTCTGATGCTCTGGGATCTATCAGTTGGCCAATTCTGTATCCATTTAACTAAAAGTGGGTTGATACCTAATTGAGTTAGTTTAGTGATCAATATTTCATGTGATAAGGTATCAAATGCTTTCCTAAAGTCCAGCATTAATACATCAACTGCCTTGATCAAGATGTCGCCTAACATATTCATAAAAACTAATAAGATTTATTGTACAGAATCTTTTAGCAGCAAAACCACATTGTGTAAGATCAACATGTCCCATACCAACTAGTATTCTGTTGATTTCGTCTTGGATGGTACCTTCGATTAGTTTGCCAACTATTGATGTCAGGCTTATTGGACAGTAGTTAGCAGAGTTCTTTTTACTACCTTTTTTATAGATTGGTATTACTGCAGCTTTACACCAGTCTGGAGGGACTTGTGATTCTAGCAGCGATTTCCGGCCTGTATCAGCTATAATAGGGGCTAGTTCAGTGGCTAGTTCTTTCAAAAGTCTAGGGTTTAATCCATATGGGCCTGAATGATTTGTTAACATTAAGTGATTAAGCTTTTCCAAGATGATGTCTGTTGTAATTATATAAAAAAGAACAAAACCAGCACCGAAGATTAGGTGCTGGTTTTGTTCTCTTTACTATTTTGTGGTTACCAAGCACATTGAGAGTGTGGAGCGAAACATGCTTGCCAGTTCTGCTGTAATTATATGGCAGGGGTCCAACTCTGTAGCTTAGTGTATTGGTAGACAAACCTATGGTTCAGATGGGTTAAAGGCTGATTCAAAATACTTATTAAATTCATTTGCCATTTCTTCTGGTTTATTATATGTTAAGTTGTTTATTTCAAGGGGTCGGATGACTCTGTCTGCACCCCTTTTGTCATTTACATAGGCATAAAACCCTTTGATGTTGTTTCTACTATTGGCTAGTCTGAACTCTGTATTAGATTTGGATTTCCTAATCTCATGTTTGAGTTGTTTTAATATGCATTTGTATCTGGCAATGTTGCTGTCTGAAGGCATCATTTTAGCAAATCCGTCTTTTTTTCTTGTTGATGAGTCTTCTAACCTTGTTATTAAACTGCAAGGGCTTCTTCCCCCATTTATTGTATTTTTTTTGGGAATATGAGTATACTCCAGATGTAATATAGTTTTGGTGGGTAAGTCCCATGCTTATTCAACACTTAGATTGTTCGTCAATGTCTTCCAGTCTAATTTAGGTATCTCCTTCCTCATTCCCTCAAAATTAGCCCTAGCATAATTTTTATATTCGGTTATTCCTGGATTGAATCTGTTTGCTTTGATAATTTTAAATTAGAGGATATTATGATCACTGTTAGCTAAGTGGGCATATGAGGCAATGTCAAGAATATCACTAAATTCATTAGTAGTGCATCTGGGATATTATGACCTCAGGTATGCATGGTTACACATTGTTCCAAACCTTCTGTTACTAAAATTGACTGAACCCTGTTAGCTAGGTTGGTATTAGTTGTGTCATCCGTTGAGCTAATTTCCAGTAAGTTCTGATCAGCTAATGCTACTACATCTTCACCCTTTGCCACATTGGCTAGGTGTTCTACAGATATTTCTGTCTCTTCCCTTGTGCTATCAGGTGGCCTATAAAAGATTTTGAATTTTTTGCCCTTCACTCCTGTAGTGTCTATCCATAGCACTTCTGTAATTCCCTTGGGTACATCTAATTCAGCAACAGTACATTCAATCTCATTCCAAGTATATAAGGCTATGCCTCCACCATGACACCTGCCTCTCTCTCTCTGCTTGTTAGGTGGAAAACTGGTATCTCTTGCCCCAGTTGCTGTCACTGTTCCACCAGGTCTCTGTGACCCCTATGATATTTATATCTTGGGTTTTCGCTATGTGCTGTAGTTCAACTAACTCGTCTCTATTTATGCTTCTTGCATTGTGATAAATAACTTTTATACCCTTGGCAACTGCCTTGTGGTTCTTGCTCAGTATGCTAGTTGTGTTAGGGACATATATATTATTTTAGCCCCCCCCCATTAGTTTAAATTAGTGATCTAATTTTTTTTAAGACACATTCCCAAAACTCTGCTGCCTTTAAAATGTTATGTAATCCATCTTTACAAAAGAGGTCTGTTCTATTTTTAAAAGTATCCCAGTGCCTAAGGAATCACAGTTTTTTTTTTCCGCTGGTCCATTTCAGTTAGGTCCCTTACACCTGCCCCTGAAAAACTGCTTACCATTATGTTGGCCTTGTCGTCCCTACATATGTACTAATCAGAATATTTAATGATCAAATCTCCAATCACAGTGGTTTGTCTTGGCATGTTTTCATTGGGTGTCAGAGTTTCTGGACTATTCTCCCCAATATCAACCAGGAGTGGGCTGTCTTGCTTAACTTCATCATTAGCAAGGATTGAGTATTTGTCATTTAGCGGTAGAGCAGGTTCCATGCTACACCCCTCTTCTACTGGTTCAACTTCCATGTCATTGTTAGACCATTGCAGCAGCACCTAATTCTGTATGGTAGATACATTCCCTGTGCCAGTATCCAGCATACCTGACTGTACAGGCTTCAGTGGACTCCTGCCTTTTTTTCCTTTTAACTGTGGTCACAGTATTCCATTCATTATCTACCTCAGTCTCACCTTCCTCCCCCCCATCAGTTGGCTTCTGTTTACTACTTTTATCTGCTGTTCCTAGAGTGCCAGCGTCTGCTTTATTTAGGCTAGTAAGTGTCCTTAGTTTGGCAGCCATAACATTTTGACTTTTTTCTAAAGTCTCCAGTTTAGCACAAAACATATTTAGTTCATTTGTTAGTTCTCTATTATGCAAGCATTTATCACACACATAATTGTTATAGTTTGTATTGGCGTCTGCCATCATGTACAGCTGCCACATCTCATATATAGGTCCCCCTCAGTTGTTAATATAGATGTAGCCATTTCCTTTTAGTATTCTATCAGTATTTGTAACTTTTATTCTGAGTTGTACTGACCTGTCAGTGATGTCAATCTTTCCTTAGATGGTAAATGTTAGTGTCTGTCCCAGCTGCTTGCCAGCCTTGGTAAACACGACAGACACATGCAGACACGTATGCGCATGTCTCTGCCCCATCTCTGCATGATGCGATGTGCGCTCACCCCTCATGAGCTTGCTCCCACTCACTCTGGCATGAGTTTATGTAGTGCCCCAAACCAGGAAGTTATCAGGTCATGGGACCCATGCCCTATTACAGCCTCGCAGCTAGTTTAAAATACTAAAACACAAATAAGGTTCAAAATAAGCACCTCAGTGCCTTAAACATATGTGTAGTTCCCAAATATGTGAGTTGCTGTTTTTATTCACGTTTGTCACTCCCATACACATGGAGCTCTGCCTGGTACTGTAGTCCACGGGGTGCTTGAACTACACTTCCCAGGGAGCACTGCCAAGTAGCCCCAGTCACAATAGAACACAGAATAATATGCCCTGCTGCAATTTACTCCACAAATGCACCTACATGATAGCACCACACTCCTCTCATGTGAGGGTGTTGAATGTCAGCATCAAAATCTCTCCTACTCACTCTGGAGTGAGTTTATATAGTACCCCAAACCAGGAAGGAGTTGGAAAACCTTGTACTCAAAGCCCCTACTCTACCATGGGCCTTTTATTTACTAAATGCATCTATCCCTCAGCATCACCCTACTCTCCCCATCTCTACCCAGTCTTAGCAGGTTTTTGCACACAGGAGTAATTTAAACCCTCTTTCTTGTGAATACACCCCTCTTTGACATAACCCCTATATTCTCATCGACCGTACCCCAGGGATCGACAAATTTCAAAATTACATGCTTGTTCAGGACAACTTGCCTTGTCAAAAATGGTAGTCCCAAGATTTTAAGTGATATTCCGTGGTCAGACAGCTGTATTTCAAGGGAAATTACAGAAAAAAAAGTTAAAGAGCAGGTAGTCACTTAATACTAGCAATTTTATTTAATGGATGTAGTATAACTGTTTAATAAATTTAGCTTGTTACTGTGTGTCTGTAGTGTTCTTTTTTACTTTTAGACTAACACTGTTGCTCCAAGTAGTAAGCAAAAGTTATCCCTTTGGAAAAAATACTATCCTTCCTGATGTACACTGAATTTTAATTACAAAATTAAGGGCACAGATTGAGTCCCGTGGTAGTGGTGTCTTTGGGATGGGGGGGGGTACTTTTTGGCTATTCGTGATGGAGTACTGGGTTTCAAGAACACATATACACAAACACCAAAAAAATTGAGGACAGCAGGTATTTTAGAAAACATCTATTTTAGTTAGCATTCCAATTCTGTTGCCAGCCAGCCACATGTACTGCTGACTACTAACTAGCAAAAATCACTAAGACTTTTTATAAGTCTATAAAGTTTGAGCAGAGTGGGTTGTTTTCTTCTAGTAAGACTGACCACATATTTCATTTTAGTCTTAAACATTCATACACTTGTCTTACTTTGCCTAATAGTGTGAGATGGACTGCAATATTCAGTCCAAGTCTTACAAGTAAATTTTGGCAATTGCTTTATTGCAGGCTAAGAGCCAAGGCATTCATCTTAATTTTTAAGCAGTCTGCCAGCTTCTAAATCTATTCACTGACTGCCCAGCCTTGAAGAAATCCCCTTGGGGAAGGGGGTAGAAAACCTAACCCCAAGCTTGTTTTTTGCTGCTAAAAAAACCTCTTACAAAGCCTAAATAGAATCCTGCTGCTGCCTTTATGAAATACTGCCTACAGTACCTGCCTATAAAAAAATTAATGTTAGACACATATTTTCTGCATTAAAGTGCACCTCTCTCCTTGTTTAAGATACGTTTAGCATTATCAGACTGAGCTAAGTCATCATGCTGTCCTCTTGGGAATGCACCCGCAGCACCCATGTCTCAGTCCCGCTTCAACTACTCCACTCCAGCATGCAGATGACCCCATCCCTCCTTATTGACTGCCATCAAGTTCCAGCTAGCTGAACCCTCCCACAGTGGCTGCCCAGCATCATGTCCTGCCCCTTCATGCATCTGCCTGTCCCCACGCTGCTGAGCTACAGGTGGTCAGAGTGAAAGTAAGCCTCACCCACTGAACTAACTCAACCTCCAAGTCAACACCACAGCCAATAGATTACCTTCCCCTGTAGTGGTTGATCACACTTCATGCATCTGTTGTGCTCATTCCTGCCGCGGCGCTCCCTGGCACCTGATTTCACTGGCTGCTCTGTCTCCCCCATACTCATTCTGTACGCCACGGCGACATGCCTGCTGAACTCCTGGGCTCCTCCTCGTATGACACTGCTCACCTTGTGTGCTCCGATTGGTCACATGGCCACGGGGACAATTGGACTTGAAACTGTTGGCAGCACTCCTGGTGGAGAAACTGAAAAGTACACTGAAAGGAAGCAGTTTGTTTTTTCATGCACTACTTGTCTGCAGACTAGTAGTTGTACAAAAACTGCTTGTCCCCGACTCTGTAGTGATAGTCCGGGATGTCGGGATATTGGATTTGTCGAACCCTTCCATACCCCCGTCAACTTGGTAGTGTGGAAGTGCGCTGATATTTTTCGCCTTTCCCATCTGTGTATTCCCGAACGTACTTCTTCACTATCGTTTGAGGTGCTTCAGGACCAGTTTCACCTCCCCTTGCATGAATGCTGGCATTACCTTCAACTGCGATCTGCCCTTACTTCACTGCTTAAATCCTCCCCTTTGTCCTCTCCTGATATTCTTATTTCTCAGTGGCTTTCCCTTCCTAGGGGTAGAGCCAACAAATTCAACACTCTGGTACGAGGAGGGTGTGTTTGGTATCAGACCACTGCTATTTTATTATTTTCACAATAAAGTAATATTTTTATCATGCAACACAACTTGTGTGACTTTGCAAAATGGATACTGTGCAGCTGAGCTGTTTGGTGCCATTGGATTGTTGTGTGCTTGGGGCTCCAGTCTGTGTGGTCTGCTAGCCACCTTGGTGTACTTTCACACTCTGCTTCATGATTCCTGCTTAGATCTGACTATTCCCCTGAAAGGCAAATGGGTTTCAGAGCTGAACATCTCCATTTCTCAACAGGAGTGGGATATATGTTGGTTCCATGTCCATATGGCTTGCCGGAATCTTTAGGCCCAATTGATTCAGCTATACTGCGACATTGGTATCGGACTCCTCAGTTGTTGCATGGTCATGCTATACTCCCCCATGATAAATGCTGGCATTGCAATCAGCAACAAGGTTCCCTCTCCCACCTACTGTGGTCCTATCCCCTCATATGCTCTTTTTGGGATTAGGTTTTAAATTTTTGCAGGACTGTTCTCCCAAGTTATGTCCCCCTCAATGTTCCCTTCATCTTGTTGGGTCTTTCCTCTCCTTCCATGCTTCTGACTCACATTTGCAGTGGGCCCATGTAGCTGTTCTCCTTTCCAAGAGGCTCCTTCTTTGTAGATGGCTAACCATGGAGGTTCCCTCCTTTCACGATTGTTTTTTACCACTTGGCAGCTCACCTCTTTGGAGCACCTTTGACATGTGGCTCTTTCCTCGGTGTCCACTTATGAGGCTATTTGGGCCCCCTATCTAGCATGTTTGTGGACTAATACCTCACCTTCCCCACTGTGATGCCCTTTATATGGTTCATTGTTCCCTTTCTTCCCCTCCCAATTAATTCTCCTTAGGACTGATTATGATCTCCTGACCACCCAGAGGTTTCTCTTTCTCTCTTTTGAGGTATTCATTCTGGGCCCCTTACTGCCTTGGTACAGCTATTTATGTTTTTATGAACAGTTACTTTATTTGCTTTCCTCCCTATTTTGACCAGCTTGTGTTTTCTTGATAGTTTTAGGATGCTGATTTTTTATGTTCTTATTATTCATGGTTCCACTTGGTTGACCATTGAATTGTGCTTTTATAATGTGCCTTATTAGTTGGATATTTTTTTTTACTTCTGTCTTCTGATGCTATGTAGTTTATGCAGTGTTATTTTTGATTGTTTCAATAAAAAGTTTAATGTCAAAAAAGAATTGTATACTCATTCACTCAGGTCCCTTTGGGACCTGTGTGAATAAATCCATCAGACTGTGGAAGTGCCAGGTTCTCTGTGCCTCCACAGATGCACATGTACATCCATGTCTGGAAGTGTAGGGCTTCCATTCCTCAAAGAAAGCAATTTATCTGATTTGTTGTAATTGTTTTTTATTGGGCTTGCTTTAATGAAAAATTATATTAAGTGTGCCTCAACTCCCTGCTGTTGATTGTATATGGGCAAAAATGATTGTTTTAGTCTTTTTTGTTTAGTCATAACTCAGTACATTGTTTTGTTGCTTTGGTGTTATAGTTTCTAAGGCTGTAGTCCAAGATAAGATACACCCTTGATGCATTTTTGATAATGATCTTCACCTGACTGTGTTTATATATTGTATTTGTATTTTGATCTGTTTGTATGTTTGTTTATATTTTATTCCAGGGTTCCTCTTGAAAATGGACATTGCATTTGATGCTCTAGGGTTCTTACCTGGTTAACAAATCAAATAAATAAATGATCAGACTTTAAGTGTGGATTTGGCATCATGGTGAATGTCGGAGTTAATTTTGTGGTCCTGTGCATACCACGTGAATTTTTTTGGGGGTATGATGTGTTATCTTGTAGTACTCATTGAGACCTTTCTTTTGATAGATAAATTAACTCTCAGCTCCAAAGAATGACATATTTACAGATTGTTAAATTTGAGGTGTTATCCTATGGGAATTGCCATTTTTTTATTATGTTTTTATATGATCCATGAATTGTTTGGGTGGTGGTGGTGGTTGAGGGTATTATGTGTTACTCTTCTAGTACTCACTGAGACCATTTTTTTATATAGATTGTCCCTTAACACCAAATAATGATGGAGTTATGGATCATTAAAGCTGCAATGTTATCCTATGGGAATTTTCATTTTTTTAATTGTTATGTTTTTTATGTCTGTTTTCAGCTGGTACTTCTTAGGGCTTACTCTTACAGTACTCATTGAAACCTTTCTTTTAATATATATCTTGTCCATTAACTCTAAGATTGACAGAGTTACAGTTTGATAAAGTTGTAATGTTATCCGACAGGAAATTCATTTTTTAATTTTATGTTTTTATATGGTCCATGGCTTTTTTGGGGGTTATTATGTGTTAGTCTTGTAGTCATGGTCCCATGAAGAGGATTGGTTCTTATGAAACAAGAATGTGAAAATCACCAAGTCCAACTTTTTTTCATAAACTTGGGAGGTACTTTTGGGCTGCCATGTGCTTTGTGGAACCCATAAATTTGTGGTTGTCTATTAAGTGTTCATCTTGTAGTAGCTATTGAGACCTTTGGTTTGATGTATAGGTTCTTCCTTAACTCTAAAGAGTGACTGACCTATGGCTTGCTAAATATACAATGTTATCCTATGGGCACTTGGGACGCAATTTTGGAGTGCTGAGTGCACCCCATGAATTTCTGGCTTGGTAGTATTATGTATTAGTCTTGCAGTACTCATTGAGACCTTTTCATGGATATATACATTGTCCCTTAACTCCAAAAACTAATGGAGGGATGGCTTTTTAAACTTGCAATGTTATCCTATAGGAATTTTAATTTTTTAATTGTTTACATTTTTATATGGCCTCTGATTTATTTATATTTTGGTGGGTGAGGGAAGATATGTGTTAGTTGTGGAGTACTTATTGAAACCTTTCTTTTGATGGATAAATTGTCCCTTAACTCCAAATATTGACAGACATAAAGCTTGTTAAAATTCAAATGTGAAAAAAAGAGTCCAAATTCTTCTTTGATATGAAGCAATCCTCTTTTGCTAGCTTTTCCTGAGCTTTTAAAAGAGGATTGGGTCATACGAAACAAGAATATGAAAAAAACACTAAGTCCAACTTCTTTTGAATGAACCAAATCCTCTTTCATGAGATTTTCCTGAGATTGCAAAAGAAGATTGATTTATACAAAAGAAGATTGTGAAAAAAGCTTAGTCCAGTTTCTTCTTTCTTATGAACCAATCCTCTCTTGTGAGATTTTGCCAAGCTTGTGAAAGACAATTAGTTCACACAAAAGAAGAATGTAAAAAAAAAATTAAGTCCATCTTCTTTTCATATGAACCAGTCCTCTTTCATGAGATTTTGTGACTCACAAACGGGATTGGTTCATGTGAAAAAAGAATGTGGAAAAAAAAAACAGTCCAACTTCTTCTTTCATGTGGCCCAAATCTTCTTTTCTATGGCACAATTCCTCTTTTGTGAGCCCATATGAAAGAAGACAATTGTCTCATGACAGAGGATTTTTAAAATGTTTTAAAAACACATTTCAGAGTCCCTTTTTTTAAAAGTAACTCCAGAATCCACCTAACTGGGTCCCGTTTAGCAAGATACACATATTGGTGTCTCTGCAGGGTATCATTTTCATGGATATTCAAAAAATAGTTTAATAAAAAAAAAAAGAGAAACAAGATGGCCACCATTTGAAAGAAGAATTATTTCTCATGAAAGAGGATTACTTGCCTGATGAAAGGGAATCATCTTTCATGTGGCCAAATTCTTCTTTCACAAGAAAACAGCTATCCAAAAGACCATACTGAGCATACTCAAGACTGAAATGAAATTTCAAATTCTTGACACTCTGGAACAGAGTAATATTTCTTCACCAAACAAATGAAAGGCACCACCCTGGGGCAAGCTCTTTCTACCCTGAAATTTCACAACTAAATTCCAAACCATCAGGGCACTAGGCGATGACAAAAAAAAAAACAGCAAAAAACCCACAATTTTTTCACTTTTTTCACTATCTGGGTCACAAAATCTGTACATCTGACCACAACAAAGCTTAGCACACCAACCTTGCATCCCACACCATGCATGCATAATTTTGTGTAAATCCATTGCATGCAGGCAAAGCTATTAAAGTGCAAATTTAGGGGTTTAACATTTAACAGCCTACTCAACCCTGACTATAGTGGTGTAGGAATATAGATAGATAGATGTAGATACTAGATGTTTAACATCAAAGATGGAAGGACTAAATTGATATAATTAAGAAGTTATTAATATGGACAAGACATTTACTGTTTCCTAGGATGTAGTCTGAGTGCAAAATGTGTTGCGTGTAGTGGTGTGATGATTGGAGTCCTAGAGGGTTTAATACTTAGAGTACTGCTGTACAGCATATTCATAAACAACCTGCAGCAGAACAGGATACAACAAACTACATCTGAAAATATGTACAGTAGGTAATACCAAAATAGAAGGTGTTGTAGGAGTGTAGGTAGAAGCTGCAGGAGGATCTAAGCATGCTAGAGAACTGGAAACAATAGTGACAGTTGCAGTTCAGTATGGGCAGATGTAAAGTAAGAAACAATTACTCACTGAAGTAATATTACTTCTTCCAGGGTATTCTTTAGCATTATTGAAAGAAGCAGTATGCCAGCTGGGTTCAGCTGCCCCGGAGAGGAAGAGTCAATGCAAATGAGGAAGGCATTGGCCAATCAGGATACAGTTAGAGTAGAGTGCTGCCTGCAGTCAGCCTGAAGAACCTCAGAACGCATTTCAAAGCTGAAAAAGAGCAAAAACTGTGCCCACTGGGGCAAAAAAACTGTTAGCAATAACCCACTATATATTCTAACCCACTATTATGAAAAAAATGTTGTTGTTTTTTGAAAATCACACAAACGAATAATAGTCATCAAATTTGGCTAAATCCCCTAGCAGAGCCTTTAAACAAGGTTTCCAGGGGAGGAAGGGTGGGAGTGTCAATAATGCTAAAGAATACCCTGCAAGAAGTAATATTACTTTGGTGAGTAATGGTTTCTTCTCACCCAAGGAATTATTTAGCATCTATTGACAGAAGCAGACTTCAAAGCAGTGTAGTTGGGAGGAGGGCACAGAAACCTATTTTAAGAAGAGGCTGTGAAGTACCATCCTGCCAAAATTGGCATCCTATCATACTACACATCCAAAAAGATCTTACTGAATGTGAAAAGCAAATTTCAAATAAGTGGTCTGCACACTTCAGGTGAGGATATAGCCTTGAACGCTGCCCAGGGGGCAGCTGGTCTCCAGTAAGTAGGCCCTAAGCATGAGAAGGAATGAATGTCAGCTTTACTGAAGCAGACCCGGAATACCTGAAAACAGTCCCGTGGGAAAATACTCTTGGTCACTGGTTTCTCCTTTTCTGCAAAACACAGGAAAGGAAAAATATGATAATGACAGAACCCGAATTGCTAGGACTGCTAACGCAGACTGGCAGGACTAATTCATGCCCATTCCAAGCAGGTTGAGATAGCCTAGACAGGACTTGCCTAAGAGCAGTACAAGCAGAGAAAAGGGATTGATGAAGGAAATGGTAGAACACTTGGGAAAAAGATTTTCTATCCATCCAGAAGACTAATTTGTT
Organism: Neoceratodus forsteri; assembly: GCA_016271365.2. Taxonomy (NCBI): domain Eukaryota; kingdom Metazoa; phylum Chordata; order Ceratodontiformes; family Ceratodontidae; genus Neoceratodus; species Neoceratodus forsteri. The sequence continues at coordinate 430,738,155 of CM057450.1, read as the reverse complement.
CATAAAGGCACTGAGAAGATAAGGCCTAAGAGAACAACCTGAAACTCTGAAAAATGTCTGACAGAGGAAAACAAGCAGACAAATTGTCTTTGCTGTTACTCTCTTCAGGACAGAATTTCTACAGATTCAAAGGGACACCCCATGAAACTGAACTTACTGAGGTTTGTGTTCCATGGGAAAAAAATCCAGTCCCTAGAAGGGTCTGGAAGTGAAGATGGCCCTTTGCGGAATTCTTTGAAATTGTCTGAGAAAAGACAGATTTCTCTTGCCTGATGGAAAAAGAATCCTAGTAACCGTTAGGTGTACTCCCAAAGAAAAAAGGGCCTACTGTCCCACTGTTGTAAGGAACATAAAAACCTTTATACTTTTACAGGAAACAAGTCACAAAGACCAAACTAGTTCAAAGTCCAAGATTGTAATGCCTGGAAATGAACTAAATAATCCAGTCATGAGAGGAAAGAGGACAGAAAAACTCTAGGCTCTTGTTCATGTACCCAGGGGAAAAGCCACTTCCCCTAGAAAAACTGAGGTTTTCGTGATACTAAAACCTTTTTTTTCTTTTTTTTCATAGACATTCCAGGCCTTGATCGGATATAGGGACTCTAAGAGATCTAGCCTCTCAGGAACCAGGCCTTGAGAAGAAAAGACTGGGAGCTGAGAAAAAACACTACTCCTGATTTTTCAGAAAGTACCAAAGTTGTCCTGAGCCACCAGGATCATGGTGGCTGATACCTTGACTAGAGAGATACTTAGGAAACAAGGGATATAAGGAGAGAGAGAGCTTCTCAGGCCAGTCTTGAGATAAGAAAATCTGTTGGATGGAACCCCAAGCTGAGGCCTGCAACAGGAAAAAAGGAAAAAACTGGAGGTTCGGGCTGGAGGCGAAAATTCAGATCTGGACCTGACCATTCCCCTGAATGATGTGGCTAGGACTTGTGTGCTGAGGGCTCACTTGCAGTGGTCCTGAGTATTGTGGCTTAGAGGATCTGTCAAAGGGCCCACTTGTGGTGGCCCTGCCGAAGTTTTGTCCTTGCCTGACAGATGGATGAGAGACTAACACACCTCCAAAGAAGCCAGCTAGAGATAACTACTCATAGCTATTGCGGAGAGATTGGAAGCCCAGTGTCCCAAATGCTCATTAGTGTGATACAGGGCAGGGATATCATATTAAATGGCCTTTGGACAGAAAAAATGCAGGCCTGATAGAGATACTCTGAGATTCCAGGGACTGAAGAGAGAAGGACTCTCTCAGAAACCAAGATCAAATGATGGAACCCCCCGAAGGGAAGCGCCAACTGGAAGGAAGCCTCTGTAATGAAGATTTGAAGGGGAGAGATGTGAAGTTCACTGTTTCCTTACACCAGTCCAGCTTTTAACAGGGTTCAAGCTTCATGAAACATTCTCTTATTTGGAATCTAACCTAGAGGTCTAGCCCCTGGGGCTTCAATGACAAAATGATGCACCCTATGAAGGGAAAGAGCTTCTCCTGACAAGAGATGAGCATTGCCCCTAAGAGGTGCCAAGATTTAAATAGGGGACTTTTTTTTATTTTTTTATTATGTACAAAGAACCCTCGAGACTGTAGGAAACAAAATGTCAGACTTAGGGCTTGAAAACCAAAGTCAAGGGAAATTGGCTAAGGTCGAGCTAAGCCTCCTATAAGGGAAACCAGAGATTCCCTGTCTTCAGGGGAGAACCGCCAACCTACCCAGATACCTGGAGAACAACCTGATATTTTACTCTGTATCTGAGAACACTCTAGAGGCAGTCTAAACGGCATGGAATAAAACTGCCTGAGAAAAAAAAATGTACTAAGGAACTGAGAACACAGAATGTATTGAAGGAGACAAGAAAAATCCCCTACGTTTGTAAAAGCAAGACCTGAGCCAAGGAAGCATCCTGACCCCAGGTTGTGAAAATTGATAATGATTTGTTGTTCCCATTTTCCTTTAAGATTCGGGTAATAGCCTGGAAAAAAAGGTCCTACTCCCAAGCAGGAGGAGACCCTTTCATGACTTTGACCCTCACGAGGTTCTGGTGCTCTAGTTACCATTGCTAACATGCTACTGAAGAACAACAGAGAAGGCAGCATTTGGAGGTAAACTTTAGATATTTATTTACTTATCATGCACATAGATATACCGTATATATATTTAAATGTTAATAGCTGCACATATCTATCGCCCTTTAATTTTTTATTTTTTTTTACCAACCAAAGAATGGGTAAAAACTTGAACCAAGAAGAAAACTAACTTAAGAAAAAAGGGATTATCAGGAATGAAAGAACATTCCTGCCTAAGCCCCTGGAAAATGTCACATTTGGAAATTTCCTATTGTGTTGGCATAGGAAAAAAGGTTTAAAGGGAGAATAATTCCTACGCAAAGCCCCCCAGTGAAACTTCTGGGGAAGGAACGCTTATATTTAACTGAGTACTAGGAGAGTTAAACTCATCCATGAGTGCCTGTCAGCTTCAGTTTGACATAAAGACCAACCAAAATTTGTACCAAAGCATAACCTAAAAGGCTGGAACTTTTGAGACAGGCAAGCCTGAGGGAAATGACCTACGCCAAGACTCTGGAATACGTAACATTATGACTTACTATGAGAACATAGTGCTACTAAATGCCACTTGGGTATTCCAGCAATCCTCCTTGTGAATAGTGCTCAAGGGATGCTGCATTATGGCAAGGATAGTATACATCAAACACTCTTAATATATAATAGCGTATGCTACAAAGGTTAAAGGCATTATGTAAAATTACTTACACATGGCATATGATTATCTAGAGTCTATCTCTCCCTTTAATCTAAAAGTGTACAGATAAAAACAGCAGAACACTTACCGAGCTGATACTTCATCTAAATGCTTCTGTCAAACCCAAAAGAGAAGGAGGGGTTTCCAGAACCTACCTGTAGGAGTCTTCAGAGAGCTGTGAACTTCTTTGGAGGACAGCAATCACCAGATCTACGAAGTTGTTGTCCTCCACCTCTTTATCGGTGTCATCCTGGAGGGGAAAGTCCAGGGAGTCCACGGATGAATATATATATATATATATATATATATATATATATAAAATGTGCCTCATTATACCATAACCTGAATCAACCCCAGGGTGACCGACTGGAATTAATGGGCCCTGAGAGGAATTCAAGAAGGAAAATCCTCTCCTAAATAATACTAATCATAACAATAATATCCTTGGGCAAAGGATTAACAAGAAGAGGAATACTCGGACCCGAAGGAGCCAAGAAATGCCCAGAAAAATAAAGTCTGGAATAATTGCTAAGCTCTCAGAAATTCAGTTGCAGAGGGCATAATTTCATCAACCCCTGATGTCTCCCTAAGTCCTTCAGGAGGGATCATCAGAGGAGATTAATCTCTATCTTTGTGCAGGGAAGAGGACACCCTGCCTATTTTCAAATTAAAGTCTTGGACAGAGAAACTACTTCTACAGAACCAGACTTGTAATAATAGAAGTCCCAAGGGGACTTGTCATTTATTTTATGTTAACTTGAGGTACCTTCCTCAGTGCTTTTAGAGAAGGGGGAGGTAGACTAAAAGCACAGATAATAATAGATAGGCCAAGGCTCAAACAAATCAAAATCAACCTTGCGATTTTTTTTTCACAAAGAGGAAATAACAGAACCACCTCCACACCTCTTGTTAACAAAGCCCACTGCACATCAAATAAGAGAGTCTCACCCCAAAAGAGAGGGGATTACCCTTCAAAATTAATCATTTTTAATTTAAACACTGAAAAAAGGGTTCCAAGAATTCGCGCTGGTGCACAACGGAAAAAATGTGCACATGCGCGAAAATACAAATCAATGATTTTACCGCAAAAGAGTTAAAAACCACCAATAAATAATAAAAACTAACAAATTAAATAAAAATGATGCAATTTATAATGCACGCTGGCTAAATTTGCTTCAGAAAAAAATGCAGAAGTGGGAAAATATGAAAAAATCCAGCAACTGTGCGGAACCCAGTGCAGATGTGGTAAAAATAGATAAAATGAAGAAAATATACAAAATACCTTAAAGCAGCACTCAAAAAGAAATAAAATGGCTCAGAAAGATCTCTGAAGAGAAGAGCTCCAGGGCAGTGTTGCTAGTTCAGTGGAGAAAAAGTTCTGAGGTCCTTCAGGCTGACTGTAGGCAGCACTCTAACTGTATCCTCATTGGCCAATGCCTTCCTCACTTGCATTCACTCCTCCTCTCTGGGGCAGCTGAACCCAGCTGGCATACTGCTTCTGTCAATAGATGCTAAAGAATTCCTGGGGTGAGAATGCAGTTTAGGACAAGGAAGAAGCAGAATGTTTCCAGATTAAATAATGAGATACAACTTAATGCATAAGAAATGCTGAAGAAATAGATACAAATATTTCTAAATAGTTCACAATATTTCTGAAGACATTCGCTAAGATGACCCACAGTGGTACTGCAGAGAGGCAGGGATTTTCCAAGATGGCATCAGGGAGTTCGTTGTAGTCCCTATGGGAATTTTTATGTTTCCTGCATAGATGTGTACTTTTTAAATATTTGTATAAATAAATGTGATGACGTTATCTCAAGAATTGGAGTTAAGTGGATTTTTGGTGGTGAGAACAGATGTAGGGTCTCTTTGTCGTACTTATGTCACTTCCCCTACTGACCTCCACCTAAGAGAGCATGCTCCAAGTTTTCCTAAAATGTACATTTTATTTGCTGGCCTGGTTCAGCTACCATGGTCACCTCCACTAGTCTGCTGTAGTTCCTGCTGTTTATCTTTTTATTGTTTGGGAAGGAGGATTCTTTGCACATATAATTTGCTCTTCATTTGATTCATATCAATCTGTCTCTTTCTTTATGTTTAAACTCTCCTTCAGCAGCATATACCCGGCATGATTCTAACAATATGGCATACTGTCATGCCTTGTCTTCTCATCCACTATAAGATAGAAAATGTCTGGAACTACTGCATCCATTTGCTTCTGTGAGTTCTATAAAAGCGTGTTTTGCATAGACGTCTGTCTGAAGAAAAGGAGGACATCTCTGTTCTCATGTTTTCCTGCCTTTCCTTTCATAACGTAAGTTGTACGAACTTTCTACTTACTAGCCTTACTCTGTGCTCTAAGGATTTCTTTATGGCCACATCCTGCATCCCAGATCTGAGGTGTTGCTTCAAGAACATGCACAATGCCTACTTCAAGCATAAAGTTGTTTTAGGATGCTTGTGTTTGTGTTGATTATGTTAGGATTTCTTTATTTCTTCTCATCAAAGCTCTCTAAACGGTGACAATTAAGTTACTGTATTTTCCATACTAGAAAACTTGAATTGAGACCTAATAGAAAGCTTAGATATGGACTAACAAGAACCAAGGTGTGCTCTGATGTTACACATAATACATATACAATACGTTGCTTTAGATAAAATAAAGTCTGGATTTCATTCTGTTTGCTAAATTCCATTTCTTGTTTCAAAGTCAGTTTTTTTTTACTATGCCTGAATTTGTTACATATTACCTGCTGCCAGACATTTTCTTGCAATCTCCTGTTATTCTAGTTCTGTAGCCTAGTTTGGGCTGGTCAGCAGATCATCCACTTGAAGTGTTTACTTGCATCCCATGGGATGTCTATTGGTTCAGCCATTTAGGCAATTTACCAAAATCAATAGATGACAACCTGTATTTTTTTTTCATTTACCAAATTCATTTATTGCTGTTACTGGACTTGTCCATACATTCTTCCATTTTTCTCAGTGAATGTAGTGTGCTTACATAGAAACATAGAAAGTGACGGTAGATGAGGAGCACTAGGCCCACCAAGTCAGCTCATTTTCCCTACCTGTTGTGAAAACCATAAACCCTATTTGATTTCCTGGCTTGGTTCTCTTACCTATTGCTAGGGTTTCCCTATGCCTATTCCATGCATTTTTGAATTCCCCTACTGAACTTGCCCCCACCACCTCTGCTGGAAGGCTGTTCCATGCATCCGCCACCCTTTCTGTGAAGAAATACTGCCTCACACTACCTCTTAGTCTACCCCCTTTCAGACTCATGTCATGACCTCTTGTTCTAGAACATCTCTTTTTCTGAAAGATGCTACTCTCCTGTACCTTGTTTATGCCCTCGAGAGATTTAAAAGTTTCTGTCATATCCCCCACTCTCTCTCTTCTCCTCCTTGGTATACATATTGAGGCCCTCCAGTCTCACCTCATATGACTTCTGGTGCAGGCCCTGCACCATTTTAGCTGCCCATCTCTGAACTGCCTCTACCCTGTCTATGTCCTTACGGATATATAGCCTCCAGAACTGGACACAGTACTCCAGATAAGGTCTCACCAGTGATTTTTACAGAGGCATCACCACCTCCTTTCATCTGCTGGTGATACCTCTCCCAATACTCCCCAGTTCTCCACTGGCTCTCCCCGCAGCCTTGGCACATTGTTTGGCCCCTTATAGGTCATCTGATATGATTCCCTTCACAGTGCCAAATGTACTACTGTATCTACCAACCATTCTACCTTTTAGTGATAGTCAGGGATATGTCAAAGAATACCTATATATGCAGTGTATGAATATTTCACAGCAAATACCCAATCACTGCTTCCAGTCTGTTCCTCATCCTCTTTGACATCCATGTTATGCAGATCCTCCAACATGCCCTACCATTTCACAGCAGCATGCTGTGGTTTCACTGTGCTTTGCATTGTCTTTGGCAATTTTCTTTGTAACTTAAATGATTAATAAACTAATGAGCCTAGGGGGACTGTGACCTAAGGCCAGAGGTTTACCCCACAAGGAATTTTTTTCTTTTCTCCATGATGAAGGGTACAAAATGCTCTACGATAAGTTGGGCCAGATGATGGCTTTATCTATACCTGGATATTTTCTCTGCTTATTGTTAGTACCTATCTTATTGCTAGTCCTTCATTCACCTCCAGACACCATTCTTCTCTCAAGGCAAGTAGTGTTCTGACTTTAACCCACCATGCCTTTGTCTCAGTCTTTTGGGGGATTCATCTAACATTTTCTAAGATACCTTGGGCTGGATTTTAAAAAGGAGGCACTGAGCTTGTATCCAGCCCTGCACCATTGGGATTTTAAATATTGCAGTGTGCCATACCCCTTTGCCGGAACTGCACCCGAATTTCCATTCTTGGGTGCAGTTGCGACAGTTTCTGAGATTTATGGCTGCTTGCACCAATGCTCTGGGGCAAGCACCGTAACTTTGTCCTGGAGGGATGGCACAAGCAAGACCACAATATTGTGATCTAAGGGCCTATGCTGGATGCAAGGGATGGAAATTTCTGATTGTCGCCTGGCAAATACTGCAAGCCCCGTGTGCCGTATGTTCAATACACCAAGGGCTTGCAGCATTTATTCACATTGGAAAATCTAGCCCCTTTAATCTAAGGGAACCTTGTTCCTATGGCATCTCTAGATGTAGAATCCTCCCCAAGAGGGCTCTTTTGCCTTCATGGTACCTTAAATGACTGGTAGTCACTGTTAAGGGGACAGAGACAGTTAATGGCCATATATCTACATTACATAAGCACTGAAGTCTGCATACAGTGCCACACATCCTACTGTATCTACCGACCAGTCTACCTTTCATTGATAGTCAAGGATATGTCAAAGAATACCTATACATACATATATATATATATATATATATATTACAGGAAATACTCACTCATTTAAATTGATTTCTAGTGATATATGCAGATATACTTAAAGATTTAGTGGAGCATATTATTGCCTCCAACAGAATGTTGCATAAGCACAACACACTTAGTGCCTGTCAAACCAACATACTGTACTGTATATACTGCATGTACAGTATTTGCACTTTAAAATTTGGCAAATCATTTAAAAACAGCTTCTACTAGAGTGGCCTGCCAGTGACTAAACTTTTATTTGCACAATAAATATTCTGCACATTAGCAATATATATGAGGACATTATATTAATTTCTGGTAAGTGCAATAGAATATGCAAGTCAACTTAATCTTGTTTAGAAACATACAGTGCAATTTAAACTGTTTCACCAATGAGTTGCTTTAGCATTTCTCTTTGTTTTCCATAAAAAAGCTGTTGCCTAAGTGTTGCAGCTCAATTTTGTATTACATTGCGACTGAATTGCAGATGCATTGTGTTTGAGTGGAAAAAACATTTAATAAATTTGCTCTTGAGCTGGTTACATGTTACACATTAATACAAAGTAAGTTGCCAATGCAGTTACAGTTATAAAAAAATATAAAACCAACTCACTGGCATGACAGTTTAATGTGAATTGTAATGTACTTTTTTTTTTTATAATTAATCATCTTTATTGTTTTCACAAACATCCCAACCACATAAACAGAAGATGAAGTACTGAGCTGAAAGTGCAGAATAGAGTCACACAGAACACCCAATTGCTAACTTCACACTTTCAGTTGGAATATGAAACATCCTCCCTCCCCTCATCTCCCCCCCTCACCCAGGGTTATGGAAAGAAAGGAGCACCTTAATTATCTACCCAAAGGCATTCTAGGAGCTGGGTTTCCAAGCCATAAGGAGTGCTTCTAACGAGCTCCAGAGCAACATATATGACTTCTGCCTGCCTTGCATATATGCAATATGTTTCTCCAACTGCAGCGCTTAAGGTGCATTCACGGTACCACTCCATCAGAGATGGGGTCATCAGCCTACTCAGTGTCTTAAAATTAACAATTTCACCACAGCTGAAACAAGCGACATTTGGGCCTTTCTAATCTTGGGGGTGCCTGCTGGAAAAAGACACAGCAAACATGTCTCAGGGGTGAACATATTAGTTAAGCCAAGGATAGGGTCTAAGAGACTATTAATGGCACTCCAAAAGTCCTGCATTACAGGACATGACCATAGCATGTGATATAGAGTGCAGTCCTCCTTCTTGTATTTCCAGCAAAGAGACGTGTCCTTTACCCCACGCCTACATAAACGAGATGGAGTTAGATACAAATGATGCATTATGTTGAAATGCACCATCCTGAGTCTATCTTGTTTTATGCATTTATACATTGTATTCCAGAGCTTTTTCCAAAGGTCAGGAGTGTCCGGGATGCCTAACTCCCTTACCCAGTAGTAACAGACCCCTGAGGGGAGCCTATGATCCCAATCCTGAAGTAACTTGTAAACTTTGGAAACTGCGCGCGGTTGTACAGCTATAGCTAGAAGGGCGTCGATATCCTTGACCCCATAGTCAGCTGGGGACGTCTGAGGGAAAACCGGAGCTAGGGCCTTACTAAGTTGCAGCCACTTAAACAAATCTCGGTCCGCAACACCCTGAGACTTCATCAAGTGATCGAAGGGTAGCGGGCTATCCATGCTCAGAAGTCCGAGACTGTAAAGTGACTTATTCAGCTGTGCTGCTGTGGCTACGGTAGTACTTCCACCTTAATATGCGGGTTTTCAAAAATAGGTTGGCTGTCTGATAGATACCATTTGGACCCAAGATAGTGTTGCACTTGTTGAAATGCCTTTAACGACCATCCCATAGGGTTATTTTTCAGAGGTTTAGGGGTAGCTGACGGGGACACAAATAGCAAGGTCCGTAAAGAGCTCAATTGTAATGTACTTAAGAGAGCGTGCAAAAAGCATCCTTCAGTTGCTTATTTTCTTTACTCTGCCATCAGCACCCCCTCCCCGTGGCTTTCTCTCTTTCCTTGTGGATTCATCTAACATTCCATAAGGTAATATTAGTCTAAGGGGACTTGTCCCTGCTGCACCATTAGCAGGGGAATCTTACTTAGAAGGACTCTTTTACCTTCATGGTTCTTCAAATTGGTTTGATTCATGTAATGGGGACAGAGAGAGTTCTACATGCAGTACCAAGTACCCTGCCTACCCACCACTCTACCTACAGTACCTTCCACACGCATACAGTACTTGGCGCCTGCAGAACACAGGGGATTTAATACAATGAGTTATCTGGACAGCAAAACAGCTGCAGGAGGAGATTTAACTATAAGGACTTATCTAAAGTATCATAGTATCATAATATGTTTTACAAGTTCAAAAGGCTGAGGCCCAAAATGAACTTGCTACTATTTGTTTTAATGGTGGTAAAAGTATTTTTGTCCCCCATATAATTGTCTAGTGCTATTTTAAATTGTTCCACAGTATTACACATAATGACATCTCTTGGTAGAGTGTTCCATATGGGTGCTGCCCTTTGAGTAAAGGATCTTCTACATCTTTCAGTTTTACAAACAGTGGTCTTTAGTTTTAAGTTATGAGATCTTGTATTATTATTCAAAGTTTGTTTTTCGAGGCAAATGGTGTTTAGTAGAGATTAATTTCTAAAAGTTTTAAAAATATAGATTAGATCTTCTCTTAAAGACCTATACTCAAGGGAATATAGTTTAAGTGTTTTAAGCCTTTCCTCATACTGTTTCTCACTCATATTTTCTATTTTTTTTCTTGCCCTTCATTGCACTTTCTCCAACAAGGTCTGAGATCCTATCGAAGTTGGAGCACAATATGGTGAACAGTATTCAAGGTGTGGTCGTACTAGTGTTGTATATAAAGAGATCAGCACACTTGGTTTCCTACTTTTTATGTTTTTGTTAATACATCCTAGGATGCAGTAACATTTTTTGTACTGATTTTTGTGTGTGTATTGAATTTGAAGTTGTCTGTTATTACAACGCCCAGATCTTTCTCTTCAGTAGTTACTTTCAGTTGTATATTGTTCATAAAGTAAGAGGCCATGGGGTTGTTTTCCCCATGTGCATTACTTTACACTTCTCCTCATTGAAATTCATTTTATTATCAGATGCCCATGTACAGAGTTTATTTAAATTATCTTGCAGATGTTTTACTGATTCTGGATTATTCACAATACGGCCTAGTTTACAATCATCTGCAGATTTGTTGATCCAGATGCCTTCATTAGTTTGCATGCTGGATATTAATATATTAAATAACAGAGGGCCCAGTACGGAGCCTTGTGGGACTTCACTGATAACTGGTATCCAGCTGGACTTAAATCCCCTGATAATCACTCTTTGTTGCTTTTTTCAAGCCATGAGGCCACACATTCAATTATTTTTGTGTCCAGTTTTAGTGCTACTAGACTGTCCATAAGAATCATATGTGAGACTGTGTCAAATGCCTCAGCATAGTCTAAAAAAAACTACATCCACTGGTATGCCATTTTCTAGTGAATCCCTTACTGGCTCAAAAAAGCTTATTAGATTTGATAGACAGGAGCGTCCAGTTGTAAAGCCATACTGGGATATATCAGTAAATCCATAGTTTTTTTTACGTGTTCTGTGATTTTTTGATGTAAGAGCCTTTCCATTAGTTTACAAATTACAGACGTGAGATTGATAGGTCCATAATTGTGTACCTGTTGTTTATTATCACTCTTAAAAATAGGTGTGGCATTAGCACGTTTCCATGATTCTAAGGTTTTGCCCTCTGAAATAGATTGATTAAATAAAATTGTCAGTGGGCCTGAGAGTTCTTTATATAAAGTTTTAAGAAAAAGAGGACTAATTTCATCAGGCCCAGGGGATGAATCTGGTTAAAGCAAGCTGATAGCTTCCTGTACATCTTGCTCAGAGAATACTATTGTTGTTTTTTCTTTCATGAATTCACTAATGGTTTCCTTGGGCCTGAAAACACCACCAAAGTATGTAGTAAGTGCTTCTGCTATTCTAGTTTCATCACTTATTAGTTTATTGTTGATTTCTAATGGACCAACTTCATTTTTATTTCCCTTGAGTGCTTCAATGTAAGTGTAAAACTTTTTTTATTGTCCTTGGTTTTTTCCACTAATTGAATTTCCATTTTCTGTTTTGCCTGTCGGATAAGTTTTTTGGCCTTTTTGGCTAACCTTCTAAAATTATTTAAGTATGTCTCTTTATGGTATTTTTTATGTCTACTATATGCCCTATTTTTTTGGTTGATAGATCTCCTGATTTTCCTGTTCCACCATAGTAGTATTCTCTGGTTGTTAGCACTGTACTTTGTTCATTCTGGTACACATTTATTTGTACAGTATGTAACTTTTGTTTGTATTTGTTCCCATATTTGATCTAAGTTGAGGTTTACCAGATATTTATTCCAATCCCACTGTGTCAAATAATTTCTTATATTCATATAATCTGCTCTTGTGTAGTTTTTTATTTTACTTATTCCCCTAGTATTACTTAGATGTTGGTGTATTTTAAGTAGTACCATATTATGATCACTGTCACTTAATGGAGAGAATATTACTAGAGGAGAAATTATATCATTATTGTTTGTGAAGATTAAATCTAAGATATTGTTGTGTCTTGTGGGATTGGTTACCAGCTGTTCAAGACCTTGTTGCATGATCACCTCAAGGAATTTTTGATCAGGTTGACCCCTAGCTTCTAGGGTAGACCACTGAATATTTGGCAAATTGAAGTCACCCATTAATATAACATCATTTCTGATGTCCATATTTTCTATTTCTTCCATGAAATAATGATTTTCCTCTGGGTTAAGGTTTGGAGAATGATAACAGAGAACAAGGGTCTTGTTGATATTGTCTAAGTTAATTCTTGCCTATAGTGCTTCGGTACCTGATTCACTCATGCATATCTGATGACTTTTGAGTTTATTTGATATATATAGTGCAACACCACCACCCTTTTTATCCTTTCTATTCTTTAGGTAGCCAGTATAACCAGGTATATTGGTTTTCCAGTTAGCAACTGTGAACCATGTTTCTGTTACACCACATACATCTATTTCTTTGTCAATTAGGGTGTATTTTAATTCATCTAGCTTGTTTGTTAAACTTCTTGCATTTACTAACAATATATCTATATCTTCCTTTACGGGTACATATTTTTACATTTTATTTTGTCTTTTGTTATCAGTCTTTTTACATGAGTTTTGCTGTTTACTATGATTTTGCTTATTTTTAGGGTTTAATTTGTTATCTGCAGCTACTTTTTTGGTATGTTTTGTAGTGTCTTTTTGTTTTGTTATAGTATTGAAAACTAAGTTCTGTCCCTTCCCCCACAGAATCAGTTTAAATTGGAATCTATGTATTTACTCAGCTGTTGTTCTAGTAAATGATTCCTTTGCTTGTTTAAATGTAACCCATCTAAACAGGTGATCTGAGTGTGAACATTCTTCACAATGTGTTATATATCCTATGCCCTGTTTATAACACCATTGTCTTAACCAATTATTAATCTGCCTGATTTTATTTGTTTGTAGATATGTTGCTCTTGGAATTGGAAAAATCTCAGAAAATGCAAATTCACAGTCTAGTTCTGTTAGTTTATTTGATAAATTGATAAATTCTTGTTTTATTGTTTGGGTATGGTGTTGAAATATGTTGTTGGCACCTGCGTGGATAATTACAATCTTTCTTTCATTTTTCTGTTTTAATATGTTAGAGGTCATTGATGTGATGTCAGATATTTTTGATTCACTAAAGGAGGACATGGTTCTGTTATGTTTGTCTGGGTCACAAATCACCCTGTCTAATCTTTTTACAATGGAGTCCCCCAATACATATACCTGTTTGATATTTTCATGTTTTTTCTGGTGTCTCCATCTGCTGTACTGTATTATTTGATTTGTGCTGCTCTTTGTGACCTTCATTAGTGTTCATTGCCATATTAGTAAGTGGTGGTACTAGGGCTGGCTCTAACATTATAAGATGTTCATCTGCTGCACTTGGTGGGATATTAATTTAGTCAGTGTTGTTAATAACTTGGGTTTGCAGGTCTCTATTTACATTATTTTTTTTTCATTTAATATACTTTATTCATTTTATATTTTTAACAACAGTCAGTACAGACAACTTAACATTGATGTTAGAAAAAAACAACTGGTAATAGACAATTACATGAATTACAGTTAAATTACCTGCCCCACAACCCCACCCATCCCCACCCAGTCTGCCACTTAGTCTTGTTAAAATCTATTGTGAGAATGTAGATATGAAAATACTGGCTTCAAGATTATACCCAATGGAGACAACCTTCATAAAGAACACCGGTAAAAAGTAGGTATGGGTTGGCTCTATTGTACCTATATAAGAGTGTGTAATGTTTCCCATCTTTGCTTGTATCTTGCCAGCCTATTAGTGGTTCCAGTGATTATGAGTTCTGCTTGTAGAGCAAACATGATTTCCTTGAACCATTCTAAATAGAGGGGAGTAGATAAATCTAACCAGTGCCTTAATATTACTTTTTTAGCACAAGTAGTAATTAAAGCAATGTGTGCTTTCTGTTGTGACCCTTGAACCTGCCTGTAATCATCCAAAATACATACTTCAGGATTAAAGTTGTCAGCAAGCATAAGTAAGGGGTTAAGATGATTTTGTATATCCATCCAAAAGTTATGAATATTATCACAAGCCCATAACATGTGGAATAAATCTGCAGGTGCTTGTTGACATTTTGGGCATTGACTGGATGGTAAAGCCCCCATTTGGTGCAGTTTAGATGGTGTATAAAATAAATCATGGCTAATGTAGTACTGCATGAGTCTGTACCTATCCCACTTAATGTATTTATATAGATGTTTCCAGATGCTGAGCCAATTCCTATGAGGGGGGTTCGGTGGTAAGATATTGTCCCACCAATAAAACCATTGACCTTCGAGGGTAGCAATTTTATTTAAGAGAAATTTATATGAATAGGATATAATGTGAGATGTAGGGGTGGATTCTAAATATGGGAGTAAAGTAGACATTAGGGGGCTATTCCATACCCCTGAGCCAAAATGAGATACTAATAAGTGGGATATTTGAAATAATTTAAATACTTGATTCACAGGCCATTTAAAAATGGATCTTGCTTCTTTAAAGGAGAGCGGTTTTTGATTTTGGACCAACTGGTCTACATTTTCCACTCCCATATGTGGCCAAAAAAGGTGACGTTTAATTGTCTTGCCAGAAGTTAAAAGGTTAGGGTTAGAGAACAGGGGTTGTGCAATATCTCTATATGCATCTACTTTAAGGAAATTATTTAACTGATGCTGGGTGTAAAGTAGTGCATATAATGGTGTGCCCTGTAAGGATTTGGGAGATTCTTCCTAATAATAAAAGGAAGAGCCTTAGGATCGATGCCATTCACCAAACATAGAGCCTGTTCAATTCTGACCCAGGAGAGACAATTGGAAGATTCCAATACAGCTTCTGAGGAGTGTAGCCAGAATCTGATTCTTGCCAGATGGATAGCTACAGAATACATATAAAGGTTAGGGGCTTGAAGACTTCGGTCAATTTTCTGATATGTAAGTTTAAGATAGTTTTGCCTAACTTTTTTCCCTTGCCAGATAAAGGTACTAAGAATTCTATGTATCTGTGAAAACCATGACAATGGAAGGACCCCATTGAACATTTGCAAGGGGTATAAGATTCCAGGTAGCACATTCATTTTTATTATGTTCATACGGCCCCATAAAGAAATGGGTAATTTTGACCATCGCTTGAAGTCATCTGATAGGGTCTTGATTAGAACATCTAGATTAAGTTTTTTCATTGCTTGGGGAAGGGGGTGCAGTAGGATTGCAAGGTATTTGAATTTTCCAGTATTCCAACATAGGCACAAGTAATCGATATCACTCCTGAGTGCAAATTTATTAAGGGGGGAAACTTCCGTTTTTCCGATATTCAGCTTATAGTTTGAAATGGTCTCAAACTGTGATATGATGTGGAAGGTTGCTGAGAGGGATTGGGTAATGTTGTTGATATGCAGGAGTAAGTCATCTGCATAGGCCGATATTTTGTATTACGTATGACCAATTAGTATCCCGGAAACCATCGCAGAATTTTTAATTTTTTTTAATAAGTGGTTCCAAGTACATGTTAAAAAGGTGTGGGGAGAGAGGACAACCTTGTCGGGTACCCAGGGATAAAGTAAAAGACATGGAGAGAATGCTATTACAGTAAATTTGAGCTTTTCGTAGTGTATATAATATTTTAATTCAATGTATAAATTCCTGCGGTATATGGTATTTAGCCAGTAACAAAAAAAGATAATCCCAAGAGACCCTATCAAAGGCCTTTTCTGCATCCAGGGATACAAAAGCAGCAGAAGAAGAGATATCCCTGGATGCAGAGGAGAGATATGCTACTTTTCTAAGGTGGTCAGATGATAGTCTCCCTTTAACAAACCCAACCTGTTCTATGCTAACAAGAGATTCCCAGACCTGACCTAGTCTAGATGAGAGTATTTTAGCTAAGATCTTTAGATCCAGATTAATTAGGGTGATTGGTCTATAGTTTGGAATAAGGAGAGGATCTTTATCTGGTTTAGGAAAGACAATTATAAAGGTCTGATTCAGGGAGAGGTCAGAAATAACTTTTTTTTAAAAATGTATTGAAAAGTATCAAGGAGAATGGGGGCAATCATTTCTTTAAATGTTTGATAAAAATTTGTGGTAAATCCATCTGGACCAGGCGATTTATCTCATGATAAGGAATCAATAGCTTCTTGGACTTCCAATGGGGTAATAGGGGCTTTCAGGATTTTACTCTGAGACTCTGATAACACCAGGAGATCAATATCTTGAAGAAACTTGTCAATTTGTTGGGGCAACGAAGAGTGAAGTGGGGCTGAGTATAGATGCCGGTAGTATTCTTGGAACGCATTCACAATTTTAGGAGGAGAGGTTAAGTAAGACCCCTGAAGCTGAGTAAATAGAGGTGACTATCTTATTGGCCATTTGGGTATGAAGACGGAAGGCCATAAGCCTCCCAGCCCTTTCTCCCTGGTCGAAGTAAGATATTCTTGACCAGAGCATTCAAAATTTGGCCTTCTCAGCTAGTAACTGATTGTATTGTGCCCGAAGAGATTCTACTTTTACCCATTCTATTTACATTATCAACTTGTTCAATTGTCTTGTTGTTAATACTTTCATCCTCTGTTAACTCATGTGTTAGTGGATCAAATCTATTTTGAACTGACAGTGTAAACTGATCAACTTTTCTCCCCTTTTTTTCTTAGATACTTTTAAGCTCTGGACCTGATGCCACTGTTCTTCAGTATCCTCAATAAACTCTTCCTCTCTGCTTCTTTTCTTGTTTATTTGATACTCAGCTACAATTGTTGTACTCAGATTATCAGGGCATATTGATAGGTAGACTCTGGCTTTATAACTGTCTGGCATATCCTTTTGCTTTTTTTCCAGCTCAGTCAGTATGTTACTGAATTGAGCTATGGCAAGAGACATGTCATTATTTTCTTGACATTTATGGCATGTATATTGACCTTCTGGTGGATATTGCAACATAAATGTATACATTTGACAAGTGGCACACCTTATTTCAATGCGTCCTTCTGATGTTACAATTCTATCATCCATGACTCTGACCTGTATCTGTTCTTCTATACTAGCGTGTTTAGAGCTCTAAAGAGCGATTGGTATCTGCTGCTCACTGTATAGGTTAAATTCTATGTTTACAATATTTTAAAGTACAAGCAGTATATTTTGTAGATTTTACCTGTGCTAGCTATGAACTTATATGGACTCACTTCACCTCACTAAACACGTGCACAGATGCTTGTGTCTCTGTGCATCTCCGTGCACTGCAATACGTGCCCTACCTGCACTCATCCTGCTCGCAGCAGGGCTCTGTTTTGTAGTGTGGTTTAGCCCGGAAGTGTCTCCAAAGGTCAGAGACACCCTCACGTGCAAAAACATTATTTACTGCTCACAGATTTGTTTTTCACCACTGTGATGTTCAATCTATGCAAAGAAACACTTATTCAGTGCTTTGAATAAAATGACAATGTGGTAAAAACAACATTGTGCATTTATTCTAATGTGAACATTAGGAGAAAAGTCTATAGTAGATGCATAAAACATATGTGAAAAGCTGACGTGAACTATAAAAACTCTGCGCGACTCATGTTGAACAGACATCCAGAATCTTCAGAATTCTGCTACCAGTGAAAAGGTCCATACTTCTGTAATATATCTGTAAGCAACAACACACAATAGGTAGTGCAAATATAGATGAATAATTGTAAACTTCAGATATTAAAGTTATTCATACTATAGATGCTTGTTCCAGCTACCTTTCTTGTTAGCTAATCAGCAGTGGAAAATTACTATAATGTTTTTTATGTCTGTTTGAATTTAAAGTTAGCTTTGCCAGTGATTCTATTGTACTGTAGTGCACAGTATTGCAGTGCTACAGCCATTTTGGGGTGGCACAGTAGATGGCAATGCAGCAGATTACTGGATGTAGGTTGTAGATTTCCAATGAGACTGATTGCCTCTCTTTTGGTTTATCACATTCACCAGTGCAGGATTTCTGTTTAATAGATTGCTCAAGGTTTTGGGTCTGAGAGTGAGCTGACACAAATAGTTTTGAAAGCTTGTCTTGCTTCTGTGTCCTGTGATTGTCATAATTTAACTTGCTGCTCATCTAGCATCTGTGAGAAGGTGGACAGAGTACAGTTATGGGAGTGATTTATATGTAGTATAATGAGTCATGCTTTTTAATAACCAAGGCATCATTTGTGTCAGATAATCAATACATAGGTTCCACTGAGTACCAAGGATGGCCATACCCCAGGGACATTTTAAAAATGGAGGTGTCAGACAGTGCATTTAAGATCTCAGTTCCTGGACTTAAAACTGCATGAAAAAAGCAAGTTGTTTTTAAGACCTCTGCCCCATTGTTGCAGGGTACAAATGTTACCTTTCACTAATCAGCCTGCCATTGACTGCTACTGCACCTTTCACCTGGGTCTGGCTCCCCCTTTTGATCACCAGAAACAGCTACAGAGAGGGACATTCCACAAAGTGAGAGAGCAGCATCTGGGTCAGAAAAATCATTAAGACAGCCATTTTACAGTTTACTAGACAACATTGCCACATTTAACATAAAAAGAGCACTGACATTATAGAGAAGATGATTGTTCAACATTTCAAACTCAGTCTGAGAAATTTATAATTATCGAGGATGCTAAATCAAAATCAAACTTTGCACAAACAACAGCACTAGTTTCCACATGTGATGACAAGACAACTTTTCCTTGTAGTTTGACATATTTTGTCGAAGCCTAGTACCTTCTTTAGCAGTGGGGAACCAGTCGGCAGAGTTCAAAGGTATGAAGACTGGCCTGTTTGGGAGGTTTTCAATAGCACAGCAGGGTTTCTTAAGTAAGTGTGGACTTTAATTGTATTGATTTCCTGGAAGGGGAATAATTTCATTAGTACACAAAGGAATCAGAGACAGTCTGTCTATGTGGCATTTGAACATATGCATTCAGATGCTAAATAATCTGCGAGCGGAAGTTGGGTCCCAGAGACACCAGGGACAAATTATGCCACAAGATAGGCATCACCCAAAATTCCAGGCCTGAAGCAGTTCCTGCCAACTGGATGAACCAGGGTACATGGAAATTATATCAGCCTCACTTGAACAGGACCAGGGAAAGTGAGAGAGAGAGAGAGGAGGGCATAAATGCTTCAACCTAGAGAGTTTCTTTCTTTTTTCTCTGGGGTTTCTGTGTGTCCAAGAAGCAGAGAGAGGTTGAGTTAACAAAGCTAGTAGATAGTGAGATAAAAAGTCTAAAAAGTCTGTGTAACTTGTAGAAAAAACACAAGAACTTATCTGCACAAGTGTGCAAGCCTTCTTTTACAATCCTGTATGTGTACTGTTGCTTTGCTTTGTGTAAATAGTGTTATATCCGATTATCACTCTCAGTTAAATGCTCACCATTAAATAATGAGCAGTTAACCTAGTTTGAATTTCTGGATGCCATATAGTATTTCTAGTTATGCACATGCATGATATATTTTCATACAGAAACCCTCAAATAACTTAATTTTGTGAGTTCACATAGTACATATTCCTGAAATAGCTGTGTGTGGAAGACACCTGTTTGTAAATCTGACATAAAAACAAAATTGTTCTCATATGAATCTATTTATGGAGCCTACATCAAAGACACACTGCTTCTATGAATTAACAATCTTTAGATTTATTTTATATCCATTAAATAACCCTGTGTTATATAGTCAGAAAACAATGTAGAGTTTTGATGAAAAAGAACTGACAGCTGTAATACAGACAAGGTAATTTCTCACAGACATTCAGTCATACTAGTTTAGTTCAGTACTGAAACTCAAACGATCAACTTTTAATGAGAAGAGAATGATAGATTTTAAGCTAATCTATCTAAACATAAACTAGATGGGTTAGTAACAAACTTGGAGTGAAAACAATAAGCTCTACAGACTTCTCTGACTGGTAACTGCAACAGCTTATTCAGCCGCCAATCAGGGACTTAATTGTTGAAACATCAGGCTGGACAAGAATGATGTCATTGCTCACTGATAGGGACAGAAAAAATCTTCACTGTTTTCAGTTACTGCAGAGCACATTAACAGATACTGATTTAGAGAAAACCACAAAATCAAACAGCATGATATTTTCGGGAAACACTGATCATGACACAGGGACTTGAATCCAAGTGAATTCAAGCTTTTCTCAGATATGTGCATTTGATCTTTAACTGGAAATGTGCAGTTTAATGTTTATAATTGTAAATAGTCCCTGTGACCGTGTCTCTATTTCCTGTTCCACAGTTGATTCTCTCCATTGGTTGCTATAGATATGCATACAATTTAATACAGTTGACTCTCCCCCTTAACCTGACATGTAGCTGTAGTAAAAGTGTAGACAGTGGGCTGGATATTCAAACTGCGCCATTCTGTGGCGCAAGCCCTTGCGCTGCTCAAAATAGTTGCGCTGGGGTGTGGCTGGAGCGATATTCAACTGAGTTGCGCTATTGAGCAACTCCTTTGAATATAACCTCCCAGCCACAGCCACTGTGCATGGCGCAGTGGAACTTGCTCCACCACAAGTGGTCAGAGTGGAGCATTCAAGATGCGGTGGTGCAAGTTCCATTGCGCCATGTGCAAATTTCCAATATTTAAAAGGTGACCAGGGATATTGTTCTTGGGGGGGTTGAACTCTGTTCTGCCCACGATCGGGCTAGTGGGGGGTGGAGGGGATTACTATGGGTTTGCCCGTGATCAGGCCAGTCGGTGTGGGGTTTAATATGGGTTTGCCCGTGAACCGGCCAGTCGGGGAGGGTTTAATATGGGTTTGCCTGCGATCGGGCCAGTTGGGGATTTCAACAGTTATGCCTTGATCGTGCCAGTCGGGGGTGGGGATTTATACAGTTATGCCCTTGTTGGGCCAGTTGGGAGTGGGGGGTTACTATTATGCCCATGATTGGGCTGCGGGGGCACAGGGAGTAAGTTGAGGGCCACCCACAGCTGGCAGTTGCTGTGTTGTGCCCTGCAATGCGGCAGCTCACCTGTGGGTGGCCCTCGAATTACTCCTTTTTTTTTGCTCAAAGTTGTGCAGGCGCCAAGTTGGGGTTGCGCCTGCACAACTCTGCACAGCCCGCTGCAGATGTCGGGCTGTGCAGTTTAGGCATGGTTCCTCCCCCTCCAGTTGAGCATGCCTTCATTAGCATTGCGCTGTTGCTCAGCTTGACTTGGGAGCGCAACTGCCTCCTGCTGAATATGGCAGAATGGCGCAATTTCAGACTTGTGAAGGCACAACCCTATTGCGCATGGTGCAACCCTTTTGAATATCCAGCCCAGTATCTATAAACCACTATTTAAATGCATTGCAGTTTATTATTTACCATGTGCAAACATTATTCATTCATCATTTCAGAGGAACTATTTTATCTCAAAAATCTTTTCAAAAATCATATTTCTTTCTACCTTGATAATTCACTAATTAATTATTTCTGTTGCTGAATGCAACCTATATCATGTACATTTCTTGCTCCTGGACCCATTTCATAATCACAATAAGGCAATCAAGAGTGTGTATTGTGTTGGAATAATGGCACTTCTTTGGTGGCAGAAGCATGAGGCTGACTCACCCAAGGTGTGCCGTTATCCCTGCATAAATCACACCATGCTTTTTTGCTCAAGTAATGCACATTGGTAGCAGAAATCGCATACTGATTATTGCATCACTGGGGTAAGGGTGGAGAACTCAAAGGAGGAAAGGGATCTGGTGTGATAATAAGCAATACAGTGCAAGCTGCTTATAATGAACTAGTCTGTGAGACCCCCTTTATTCCATTATAAGTGGCCATCCAGTCTATCCAAAATGCATGCCAGCACTATAGTTGTACACACAGCATTTACAACACAGTGTTCCTAAAATACTGGCTGCTCACATGACACAAATTATATCTTAATTTGATAGTGTATGTAAAACGTGGTTCATTTGACTGTCTTTTCATCTCGTCGCTTCTCGTGACCCCAGCTCCACAATAAGCCACATCTTTTTCTTGATAAAACAAAAAAAACTGCAGTTTGACTAGCTGCAAGATCAAGGGTTAAATTATACTGTACAAAACATAGCCCTACAAGACACATTGCAAGAGCCAAGAAAAGACCGGTAATCAGCATAATCAGCACATAGCCCTGCAAGAGGCATTTCAAGAGACAATAAAAGATCCCTTATCAGTGTGATCAATGTGATGTTAATAAAAAAAGTCAGCCCTGTCAGTCCTTCAGACATTTCCTGCAGCATTTAGGCAGTCACAAAATGGTGAGATAGAGTGACATGTGGTATATGATCTAGCTCTTCATCAACCTGTTTCTTGCAGTCTGTCACACTGACTCACTGAGGCATGTCAGAAACAGGAACTTCTGCTTTTAAACTTTCCCCTTAAAGTTCTCGAACCACTCCCCTAAACACCCACTTCAACACCTGCTCCAGTAAGTGTAAGTCTCCAAAAAAAAGCAGGTCCTCAGGATTTTTGGAAAATGTACCAAAGTTCACTTAATGTAACTGATCAATCAGGGAAACTGGGGGAACTCAGGAAGCTAAACTGCAGTGAGAGCTGCTGTAATGTAGGGGAAGAGGACAGGACAGTAGAACAGCTGGCAATTGACACTTCACTAGTTAGGTACTGTAATGAAAACCCATTAACAGCTCCACAGCTCTGATCAGGTGGCCTCAGGAAGTGTCAGAGAGGCTACCTAACAGCAGTTGTGGAGGTGTTAATGGGTGTCAGGCATCCAGTATAGCAGGTACCACTAATTTGCTAGCTAACAGATTTATAATGGCGCCCTTTGTGAAATGATTTTGGAATAAGAAGTGTGGCAGTGGGACTGACACAGAACATGGCACCATATAGCAGCATGCAGCAGTCTGACATATTTATTCTTGTAGCTAAGAAAAATTCTGGTCTGCACTGAATTTATGTATGTTGTGCCTTTGTCACAATTTCCCCTAAAGTGGGTTACAACAACTGTGGTGGCAGCATTGACACACAACCCAGTACCTTATAGCAGCATACAGGAGCCTGACATATTTATTCTGGTCATTGAGAAAAAGTCTAGGAGCACAGAATTTATGCATATTGTGCTTTTGGCACCATTTCCTATAAAGTGTATTACAAGAACTGTGGTGGTGGGACTCATACACAGTGCAGTATCATGTAGCAGTAGCATCAGCACTACATTACCATCATTTAATATTTTTTTTGTTTGCGAGAAAATTTCAAGAGGTGAGAAATGTATATATTATGCTTATGCACTTTTGTCAAATAAAGTGCTTCACAAATACTGTCTGAGGGGATGACTGAAACAAAGCAGCAGTTGCTAGCACCATTCATAATTTCTTATTTGGGAGAAAATTTCAGGAAGTGAGAAAAGTGAAAAAGTGGTTGTGTGGAGGGAGAGAATCAGTTCAGCATAGCAACTGATATAACACAGTATCCAGACAGTTTTTAATATGGTGCTTTTCAAATGCAACTTATACATACACAGAGGTGCTTTACAACAAGATAGAAATTAGAATTGTTTTGTTGTTACTCTTTCAAGAAGGAGAGAGCACTGAGATAGAAATCAAGATTACAAAGAATTGAGTCAAACAGTAAAAAAACAGGAAAGTGTTTCAAATGTTTGTGGGGTTTTGACACCTATATATTTTTCATAAACAAAGAGGAAGAAAGAAAGACTAAGAGAAGACAGAAATAAGTATCTGATAAAGCTATGGATGGGGTGTACAAGAGGGAGGATCAGTGAGGAGTACTTGAGGGAAAAGGATGGAAGAAAGCATGATTCAGTAAATACTATTAAGGCCCAGATGGGAGAACACTAGTGCCATCGCAACATAGTTCATTCTTCCCCTAATTTGAGCAGCTTCTTCAGAGTTTCTTCCATAGAAAAAACTCTGCAGTGGAGGTCCTCAATCACACTTGTGCCAACTCCCCTTTTGTGGTTGTTGTTATTGGTGTTGCCAGTACTGGTGCTATCCCATGCACTGTCTCTCTCTATGGCTGCTGTTCCCATGTCCACGTGACCACTGTGGATGTGGCCAAACTGTAGTGGCACAGAAGGACCACTGCCACCACTACCACCACTCAACATGTCCTGTTTTCTGGTCTCTCACTGGAACAGCTGACAGATTTCCATATGGGTTTGTTGCCCACAGGTGTCTAAATGGCTGCCCTTCTTCCCACAACTGACAAATGTATTGCAGAGGTAGCATTTGACAACAATGTCATCACTGGGGTCCATGGAAAAAAATGACTATAGGAGGGAAGACCTGGGCTGCTTTCTTGAATGTGGCACTAAGGAACCAGAAGATGAGGAATGGGCACAGCGCTCCTAAGGGGGATTAGCTGGTGTTGGTACTATGAGGGAGCATAGGGGATTCAGGCTGCTGCTGCACTGGGGGCCACTGCTGTGTGTGTGGAAAGGGGCTGCTAGATCACCCCTTCTACTGACCATACCTCCTGTGTCTGGACATGACACTGTCGGGGGCAGGTGTATGGCTCCATCATGAGTCCGAAGATGACCCACCCTGAACTCCATCTCAATATAAATAAAAGAATAAGAAATAGAGAGATAGAAGAAAAGTCATATTGAAACAAATGGGAAAAAAAGGAAATAGAGATCTACAACTAAAGGTGAAAACTAAGTAAATACAGGCAAAATATTGAAGAAACAAAAACTTAAATTACTCCTAAGAACCCCAAAAATTTAAATCAGAATGAAAATAGGAAAACAAATGCTAAAATAATGTAAAAATTTTATATCAAATAAGTTACTTAGAAAGCTTGTCAGGCTCCTACACTGCAAAACCAAAAGTGAAGCAGACTCACTGTATAGAGATGTACCATGTGAGCTGCTGAAGATCTTCCATGTGACCTTGAGACACTTGCTTATCAGTAGCCTCATTTTGATAAAACTTCATCCCAATGTACTCCAAGGGTAAAGTTACAGGCAGTGTTGCCAGGCTAATTTGTAAAAGGTAAATTCCTGAACTGATTCATGAAGATGAAGTTGGAAAATTTGCCTTAAACTTTGCCAGTGAATTAAAGTTTTCCAAAATCTCTATGTGCCACATAAACTACGAGAGCAAAGCTTGAGTGTTTCATAAATGCAAAACAACACTAAGGGTGTGTAAAAAAATGGGTAATCACACTGTCATGCATATTGTATTTTTTGTAATATCAATTTTTCAGTCACATGAACTGCCCTTTATCAAGTAAACGGTAATATTACTTTTACGGAGAACCCCTTTTTATCTGTTAAATTGCAGAAATATTTTCTGAAAACTGCTTTAATTTTGTTATTTCCTGTGGAATTCTGTATCAATAAATTCTGCATTTTCTATGAGTTTGTGTTGCAGAAAAGACCTATTCCACCTCAAGCAAAATTCTTTGGAATTCCTGGAAATTTAGCAGAATCCTAGTGGAAGCAGGATTTCGTAAATCTATCCAGCACTAACTACCATCTCAGTAAAATATTTTCCTACATCCCTTATGAATCTTCCTTTGTCATTTTAAATTTATGCACCTTGCTGTGCTGTCCTATGCCAATACAAATAGCCCTGACTGACCTCTTTAACTCTGAGCCTCACCATTTTGAATTCTTTAGTTACAGCCCCTCTTTCTTAACATAACTTCCCATCCCCATGTCTTAATTAGAACTTCCTCCTGTCTAGCCCATAGTAGATGCTTCCTGCCTAATCTTGTAGCATTATCCCAAGGCTTCTCCTGGAGACCCAGGATACACTTCCAGAAATTCATCACATTAGTCCATGAGGCAGAACCATCCCTTTTTGTACCACAGGAGCCACTGGTCAATTATCTGATTGTGGAGTCAGGTCAAGGTGCCCAAGATCTTCCAGGGGGGGTTGGAGGGAAGCCCAAAGTGGTTGTGGGGATGTAGCTTGGATCTTATTCATCCAGTTGGAAGGTACACTTTTTGCTGTCCCCCCTTAAGAATTGATTCCCACAACCTCCACTTATATACTGTGAACCTCACCAGTGCTTCCTGGTTGCCCCTGAAAATAGGTGTTGTACCTGGTGAGCCTTACCTAGTTACCAAAGAATAAAAAAAAAATTCTAGCATTGGCACATTCTCCCCACCTAAAGATGCCTTTTGCCCTTGCTGCACTTTCACCTCTGGTCATGCAGGTAGCACTTCTGTATTACAATGGGAGATGTTGCCCACCCTTCCCAGTGGAGGAGAGCATCCTATAGGATGCTTGATCTTCCTTGTACTGCCCTTCAGCATTATTGGGCTCAGGGTGCTCACCTGGGTTGTCTGGCATCAGGGGTAGCAGCTCTGTAACTGTGTTATTGGGCTCACATTTGCCTTCTGTTTTACAATAAGAAGGTCCCCAGATCAAGTCTATCCTTCTACATAACTTTATTAAAATTAATGTTGTTAGACAATCAGGACAGTTTGTTGATAAACATCCCAGACACTTTTATATGTTTATATGTACTGTTGCTGCATCTTCTATGATTATTAAAGTTTCTTTTCAAGTCCCCTATTTGCCAGAACTGCTAAGCTTTGCTTCTCAGTTCTCTCAGCCAATGAACATAAGAATATACTCTTTTAACCCTGAAAGGCATGTAACTGTACATAATGTATGAACACATACTATGTCTTACATTCTAGCCCCTTAATCACCTTTGCAACTTTCTGCTGTACCTTTTTTGATTGTTGTATGACTTTTTTTATTAATGTGGGTTTCCAAATTTCATATAATATTCAAGAAGGTATGCTCTCTTTCTCTCACCTCCCTCACCTGAGACACCTGAGGTCACTGACAAACCCAAGCCTTTGTGCTGCCACATCACTGTGCACTTGCCACATCTATCTGGCCAAATGAATATATCCCAATTCAACTGAGCAAAAGAAGGCAATCAAGGGTTTTAGACTCCATCCTCTATAGCAGGGTACCAGCTTCAATTTGTAATAAAAGAGACCTTGATGCCAATGTGACAACTTTTAAAAAAGGTAATATTTAGACACAATTCAACTTGAATTTAATATTTTTTTTTGTAATTCTCACCCTTACTTCATTATTACCGAGGACATTTGCATGTTAACAGGGTTGCTGCCCTATCTGTTCTGGCTGCTTGTCTACACCTGACATCAGAGTGCTGTTTATGACATCACAGTCTGTTGCTGTAGAGATAATTAAGATGCCATAAACAAGGGATTATGATGTCAGGTGTAGGCAAGCAATAAGAACAGATAAAGTCTAAGGGGCAGTAGTCCTTTTTCATAAAACTGTTCTCAGTAGTAAAGGAAAAATACAAATATTATTGAAAATACATGAAATATAAACTGAATTGTTTCTAAATCTCACATTTTTCACTGGTTTCTGTAGTGGTGTCAGGGGCTCTTTAAGAAGTTACTCTGGCCAGCTCCAATGATACAGCAGAACTCTGTGCTGCCACCTAGGAGAACCTGGTGTCCCACACAGGTACCAGAGAGGAACAGTCATGCCCCGTAGTAGTTCAGCTCCAGAAGAAGGTGGTATATTGGATTCTGTTATTTGTACATCCACTGTCATCTGGCCATAGAGTGGCATTGTTTGCAGAGCAATCTGTTCACCTACATTCCCCACCACAGCTACAACAAGTTCAATATATCAGTGGATGCTGGGGAATAACTCAGGAAAAAATGGGCACTTGGCCCACAGAAAGAGGTTAGCTCTATGGAGGAACATAGGATGCTTCTAGCTGAGCTGCTTTTTTTATGTAGCCCCCCCTATAAATGGGGGTTCCTAAAATGTATTCCTGGGCTTGCCTAATGCCCACTTCTAGGATGGTGTTCTGTGTCTGCAGTAGTTTATTTGCCTGCACATGAGTGCCCTGATTGGCCTCTGTGCCTGTCTCTTTCAGAGCTAGCTATTTTCGTAGGATATAATTAATCTGGGTGGGGACTGAGCAGTTTCAGGCTAGAGTCATGCCCGGAGTTAAGTACATCTGTTCCAGTCTGCCATCACTATATGCACAGGGGGAGCCCTTGTAGGATCTGTGATTGTTTGTTGATTATCTGCTTTAATAATAATAATAATAATAATAATATAGAAGTTTGTCTAACCTGCCTTCCTTTGCAGCATGGACTTTTTGCTTAGAGCCACCATTTTGGTTCTGGACTGCCAATTTGGACCAATTGGTACCTCGGGGACCCTAAAATGGAGACTGTCCCCAGAGGTCTTGTGGGATTGAATTTCTGTAGGAATTGTAGTTTCTAGTGTTTGGCATCTAAATGGATCTGGAGGGGGAGCCCTTTCTGTGACAGACAGATTGATCAACCAACCAAACCTTTTGGATCACGGGGAAATCCCAGAGCTGTCTGCAGCAGTGCATCTGGAGCTGGAGTTTGGAGAGTGAACAGCTCGAGCCATTTGAGCAGCTGCTCCTACATGGTAGTGCAGTGAATCGGCAGGAAGGCTGTGTCTGTCTTGCCTGCTACCATCTTCCAGTGTGAAGGAATTTGAGATATTAAAAGTTGGACTAAATTTGCTAGCTTGCATTTTGAGCTGAAGTGGAAGTGGAGGAGAGTGAATTTTTGCCTGGTGTGGACCGAAGACTTGTTCCAGAAGTGATCGGCCTGTCAGGTACCGGAGAGAACTGCAGAGTGAATGTGTTGCACAGAAACCCTGTTTATTTGCAACCGGACTTCCTCTGAACTGTGGTATCTTGTTTATATTATTTAAAAGTGTGCTGCATGTGCTGTGTGGATCGTGATTTGGTTCCCCACCATCGAATAGACTTTTCTGACAAAAGACCCAATCGGGGATTTGGCTCTCTGCTCAACACCATCAAACAGGCATCGACCACCACGGTGCATTGTGTGGGCCCTGCTTCCCTTGGTAAACCAGAACAACATCCAGAGGTCTTCATCTCATCAGTGCTGCCTCCTGATATGGGTAGCATGAGTAACCGACAGGGTAGCTCCCTGCAACAAAGCTGCTATCGTCGTGTGTCATCTGATTTTATTATTTGGATTGGTCATCATGAACTGAGCCATCCAGCTCCGGAATACAAATTTTGGGTTAAAGTGCATGTTGATTGTTTTCTTTCCTAGGACCCCAACAACAGCTGCAACCCCAGCCTACCCCAGGCAATGCTTCAGCCTAGCCTGAGTAACAACTGGGTAGCCAGAGTGTGTGACTGTGACATAGGGACTTTTGGTGCATGCATGCTTAGCCTGAGTCAATTAGATCTGAAATCAAATGCTAGATTTCTGCCTCACCCTCATTCATGCCCCCTGAATAAATCAGGTTCTATTCTTTCTGCATCTAACTTGGCTAGTGTGTACCTTTGTGGAGGGGATACTGTACTACCAATGAACTGTTATATTGCAGGCCTTGTTTTACAGGGACTCTCCAGGGCCATTGCAGCTGATCCAGCCCTGGTGGTAAGTGTGCCAAGTGTGAGTTTAATATTGTATTCATATGTTGTATGTGATTGTTTATCTGTTGACCTGGTTAAGCCACTGGAGGGGTCAAGGAGGTTATAGTGTCCCAGAGGGCTATATCCATAGCAGCTATGCTACCCCTAAACCAACCCTCCAGGTGAAGGCACCCATTCACTGAGCTCAGGCCTGTCAACCAGTGTCCAATCATGCAGCCAGGGGTAGTAACCCTTGGGACAGTGCCACCTAGAGGTTACATCTCGGAGGCACCACTGGGATTTGCACCCTCTAGTGGTCTGAATAATCAATACCTGACCCTACCAGAAAATTTGGCGCCAACTGGGTTCCTGCCTTTGTCATGGATTATGGAGGGCGTGTACTCTGGAGTTGTCCCCACCCCCAGCAAGGAAAAGGACTGGGAAACCTGGAAGGCCCATGCAACTTGGATGATAAGCCAGTGGCCTGGGACTGAGGGAGAGAAACAGATGGAGATGCTGATGACCTTTAAGGGGCCTGCTCTAGATGTCGTTTGGGGGATTCAATTTACAGACCCCGCAGTGTCTGCCCAGCAGTTCCTGTAGGCATTGACTTCTGTGTTTGATCCATATGAGGATGTCAGTCACCTGTTGTGAGAATTTAAGGGCATGAAGCAGAAAAAGGAGTAAGTGTTCTCTGATTACCTGCGGCAGGTTGACCATTTACTCATGAAGATATCTGAACAAGGGGGAGTGGACCCTGAGGATCTGGACTGAGTTCAAATGGATCATGTGCTGGCTTAGGTTGAGGATCCCAGTTTCATCATGCTTAGACTACACACCCAACATTGCACAGAGGGTGCTCCATCCTTTGAGGAACTGATGCAAACTGTGAAAAGAGCTGAACATCAAGCTGGGAGAGAAAGTGTGAGGGAACTCTCTGATGCCTTGGATGAGATTCCAACTGAAGATCCCTTTGCACCTCTTGAGCTGGCAGGCTTGGTGAAGAAAGAGGAAGCCAAGGCCCCAGCATGGGAAGAGAAATTTCATAAGCTGGAGGAGGCGTTTGACTGCCTATGTGACATTGTGATGGCCATGTGTAAGGTGTACCAGTGGGATAGTGGCTGTGCTAAAAAGAAGAGGACCACCCTGCTGGACATAGTGCTCCATTATCATTGTGGAAGGGATGGGCACACCCAGGGCCAGTGCCATTTCCCTGAAGATAAGGACAGAGTGAAAAATCACCTGATCAGACTTCGAAGATCTTTCCTGCAGACCTCTCCCATAGCTAGGGTGTCAAGATCTGGTTCCTAAAGTTCCAGTGATTGATCTCAGAGGTAGACTGCTACATCTGAGCTAATTGTTCACCCATCAAGACATGGTGCCCCTGCCTCAACTAGCCCCAATGTAGCTGATAGGGATGGGCCCCCATCTATGTTATTTAGAGTACAAGAGAGAGTACAAACCACAATGGTTAGAGTAATGTGATTATCTTTTGAATCATAAGTGAAATCAATTATATGTATGACAAATGCATAAATACTGTTATCACAGAAGATAGAATATATATATATATGTATCATGAATAAATATAACAATATTGTAGTATTTACGTTTACTGATGGATCAGCTTTATTTTGTATGGTATACCAATAGAACATGTATGTCTCATGTATTGTGGCATCTTTATATAATGTTATAGTAAGTATAGACTTGACATGGACGCCATGTTCTTTCCAAGCAGGGAAGGGTGTAACCCCCCCCCATAAATGGGGGTTCCTAAAAGGTCTTCCTGGGCTTGGCTAATGCTCACTGACAGGATGGTGTTCTGTGTCTGCAGTAGTTTAATTGCCTGCATGTGAGTGCCATGATTTGCCTCCATGCCTGTCTCTTTAAAAGCTAGCTATTTTCATAGGATATAATTAGTCTGGGTGGGAACCGAGTAGTTTCAGGCTTGAGTCCTGCCCAGGGTTTAGTACCTCTGCTCCATTCTACCATCACTATATGCACAGGGGGAGCCCTTGTAGGATCTGTGATTGTTTGCTGATTATCTGCTTTAATAATAATAATATAGAAGTCTGTCTAACCTACATTCCTTTGCAACATGGACTTTTGCTTAGAGCCACCATTTTGGTTCTGGGCTGCCAGTTTGAACCAATTGGTACCTCGGGGACCCTAAAATGGAGACTGCCCTAGAGGTCTTGTGGGATTGAATTTCTGTAGGAACTGTAGTTTTTAGTGTTTGACATCTAAATGGATCTGGAAGGGGAGCTCTTTCTGTGACAGGCAGATGGAACAATCAATTGAACCTTTTGGATCACTGGGAAATTTCAGAGCTGTCTGCAGCAGTGTGTCAGTCAAGAGTTGGGAGTTTGGAGAGTGAACAGCTTGAGCCATTCAAGCACCTGCTCCTGTGTGGTAGCGTGGGGAATTGGCGGGAAGGCTGTGTCTGTCCTGCCTGCTACCATCTTCCAGTGTGAAGGAGTTTGCGATATTAAAAGTCAGACTAAATCCACTAGCTTGCATTTTGAGCTGAAGTGGAAGTGGAGGAGAGTGAATTTTCACCTGGTGCGGACTGAAGACTTGCTCCAGAAGCGATCTGCCTGTCAGGTACCGGATAGAACTGCAGAGCGAATGGTTTGCACAGAAACCCTGCTTATTTGCAAACGGACTTCCTCTGAACTATGGTAGCTTGTTTGTATTACTTAGAAGTGTGCTGAATATGCTGTGTGGGTCACGATTTGGTTCCCCACCATCGAATGTGTTATGCTAGCTGGAAGCTGCTCCAGCACTCTTACAGACTTCATCTGAACTGTCTGCTTTGGTCTGGGCACTGCCATCTCGGCCTAGGCTGCTTCTCTCACTGCAGAGGCTTTTCTGATAATGACCCGCTTGGGGATTCGGCTCCCTGCTCAACACCATTGGACAGGCATTGACCACCACGGTGCTTCATGTGGGCCCTGCTTCCTCTGGCAAACCAGAACAACATCCAGAGGTGTTCATCTCATCAGTCCTGCTTTCCTGGTCTGGGTAGCATGAGTAACCAACAGGGTAGCTCCCTGCAACAAAGCTGCAATCATTGTGAGTCATCTGATTTTATTATTTGGATTGGTCGTCATGAACTGAGCCATCCAGCTCCGGAATACAAATTTTGGGTTAAAGTGCATGTTGATTGTTTTCTTTCCTAGGGCCCCAACAACAGTTTAACGCTGGCCTACCCCAGGCAATGCTTCAGGCTAGCCTGAGTAACAACTGGGTACCCAGAGTGTGTGACTGGGACAGAGGGACTCTTGGTGCATGCATGCTTAGCCTGACTAAATCAGATCTGTATTCAAATGCTAGATTACTGCCCCACCCTTGTTCAAGCCCCCTGAATAAATCAGGTTCTATTCTTTCTGCATCTAACTTGGCTAGTGTGTACCCTTGTGGAGGGGATACTGTATTGCCATTGAACTATTATATTGCAGGCCTTGATTTACAGGGGGTCTCCAGGGCCACTGCAGCTGATCCAGCCCTGGTGGCAAGTGTGCCAAGTGTGGGTTTAATATTGTGTTCATATGCCATATGTGATTGTTTATCTGCTGACCTGGTTAAGCCACTAGAGGGGTAAGAGGGGGGTTAGTGTGCCCCAGAGGGCTATATCCATAGCAGCTACGCTACTCCTAATCCAACCCTCCATGTGGAGGCACCCATTCACCGAGCTCAGGCCCCTCAACCTGTGCCTAGTCATGCAGCCAAGGGGTAGTAGCCACTTAGGACAGTGCCACCTAGGGGTTACATTTATCTTACATTTTTATTGATTTTAAGGGAAAAATACATATACAGAGTGTTTTATGCTTATTCAGTCAGTAATATCTGTCAGCAAAGAGCAACATAATGATATACAAATGTATAAATCTAAACTGTGTCCTCAGTGGAGGGAGATATCAAATATTTTAACAGACTGTAAAACAAAATATCCATAATCTCTTAAACTATGCTGCATCTAGAGAAACAAAAAACACACTGACATATCATATATTTTTTTAACGTATTAAGGAAAGTACACCTGTGCTTGCTCAACTTAAAAACTGAGAAAGAACTAAGCAAATATTCATCTTATTTTTCCTGCTGGAACTATAGTTCTGTAACTCATTTCGTATGAAGATTTTTTAAAGGATCAAACACATTTACATTTTATTCATAACGTCTAGGGAAAGGCAACTATTCCCTTAAAATAAGAGATTACAAAAATGTAGCATGTATTATCACAAATCAAATCCATTAGATCATTTATTTCTGAACAATCTGTGTGCAGGGTAACAGATACAGTCTTACTGGACACCAGAGTCGTCATTGTCCAAATCCCTACATTTCGATTCTTCCATCAAGGCTTGACTTTCAATGAATTGCTGAACAAGCCATCTCATCCGTAAAAGAATATGTGTGGTCATCTAAAGCAACTCTAAGTTTTGCAGGCTATAAAAAAAGTGACCTGGGCAGCCATTTACAAAAGGACATGTCCAATCTTTATTTTAAAAAAGTCCATCTATCTGTCTGTCTGTCTTTCTGTCTATCTATATCCATGTACACACAAAAGTGATAATATTCTAAAGTGAAGTATTGCACCAGTATAAAATCTTTCTTTCCAAATAAACCTCAGAGTGATTCAAACTCCAATGGGCCTACTTTTGGTTGTTTTTTCATTGTCTTTGCAACCATCTTGTCAGCAAAAATGTCCAGCAGCTCTGTGATCTCCTCCTCATTGACTGGTAATGGTTGATTAATGGCCATCGCTGCAGTGACCACACCAGGATAATAGTGCTTCTGAAGGACCTTTAATTCTCAGCTAGTGCTTTCCAGACCCATGCGCTTGGCTGGGTCATCTTCCTGCTCCATTTTGTAAGGATCATCAGAGAGATCGTCTGGCCTGTGGATCAGAGCCTTGCAGACTTACTGTCTTTGGATAAGGTTATAAATAAATGTAATGTCATCATCACAGCCTGTGGAGTAGCAGTGAGAGCTAGCTAGGCCAACCACTTAGCAAATGCTGCTAACAGGTACAGTGGCAAATGTATGGAAGATAATACCAGAGTGGTAAGGTGGAATAACTTGGCAGATACTTCATATGAAATACAGATAGATTCTGGAAACTGTACACTTTTTGTAAAAATCTGGATACTCTAGGTTATGCTGTGAACAAGAACAAACAGCCAGTTCAGAGTTAGCAGACTAATGGCTCCACCTGTTTCATAATCTGCAGTCAGGAACTCTATCATGAAGACCAGTTTGCTCATGTGCAGCAGGATTTTAATTTTTTTAATTTTTTACCAGGTAGTGATCTGGGCACAGCCCTTTTTCAGCCACAGCTGACATAAAAGATTAGCATACAATACAAGACTTACAGCAAATAACAATAACAGTTACATACATTGACACATATTATTACAATTTAAATGTTTAAATAACAGACACTTAAAATGTGTTACATTATTGGCATTGTGTAAAGTCACAAGAACTTTCTTATAAAGGCTACTGGCCAACTTGTGTTTCAGGAACCCGAGGCAGATTCCCTCAAAGTCTCATTTGTGTTCCTTTAGCATTGCTGCTTTCCATTCCTCATGTTAGCCTTTTGGCTTCACCAGGAAGTTACCCATCTCACCCTCCTTATTCAGCATGCTGATAGAGGAAATGACAGAGAAGACAGTTTGCTGGAGTACTGGAAGTAGGGCCTCTTTGGTCTTTTGCAGAACCCCCTTGACATGTTCATTGACAACAGTCATGATGTAGTAATGCGTATCATCGTATTCTAAGAACTCCTGAAATCATGAAATCAGGTGGAACAAATCCTCCTCAAGCTGGAGTAAATGCTTGACAATAGATTTTAGCAGCATATGAAGAAAGTGGAAGTTCTCATCCTAGTCTGCCATTATCAAAGGGTTCTTCCATTCCATCTGAACACATTTTATCAATGTGCATAGAGAGAGTTCCTTCACCTGGAAAGATTCATGTGTCATCAACTCAAGTAGCTGCTGGACACAACTGTTACAGTGATGCTTCATCCAGATCTTGTATTTGTCTTCGGCACTGTACCCAACTATATGGGCTTCCTCCTCTTTCAGCAACAGGTTGATAAACAGATCCTCCCTCTCTAACAAAGCACTGAACAGCATGTCACATGTTTGGACAGCAGAGAGAAGCTCATCTTCCTGGTCAGTCTGGAAATATGTCAAACATGACATTCGCTTTTTGCCTGCTGTCCAGTATGGATTCAAGCTTTTTCTTCAAAAGGAAGTTCACCAGCCGAGATTGTTTCCTAACACTGTGTTCCTCATACTTTGGACACTGGATGCCACCATTTTGCCTGCCAAAAGGGAAGATCAAAAGTTCAGCAGATGACATCACTGCCTTTGAGTATCACTAGCAGTCTGGATAACATGATATTTTGTAATCTTGATATTGGAAAGAGTGTTTCTCTTCATCATTCTTCAAAATCCATTCTTTCTCTGTTGTTGAAGTCCAAATGGCAATTTGGGCTTCAATCCACTCTGTGTGCCAGAAGTAAAATACTCAAAGTAAAACAAGCCACAGCACCACAGGGCAAGATGAAAAAGGCTTTATTAAAGTGCAAAGCAAGCATGATAATGACCAACAGCTCTGAGGTACTTCCTGAGCTGTTGGGCATTATCCTGCCTGCTTTGCACTTTAATAAAGCCTTTTTCACCTTGCCCTGTAGTGCTTTGTCTTGTTTTACCTCTGTCGTTGAAGCCAGAGTGACAAAGATGGCAGGGCCCAGCTGTGAAACAACATTCTGCGGAACATTAACAGCTTATCTTGTGCCTGCTGCTTGACGAAGAGGTCTACAAAATGCACAGACCACAGAAAGATCTTTTTTCCACTACACTTTGTTTTAAAAGCTGGAATTTGAACACAAGATTGTAACTTTCAGAGATTACAGGCAGCCCCTGGATGTGAATATTTATTTCACTGCAAACATTGTCTAACATTACATTTCACAGTTCAGGGAGATTTGTTCCCAGACTAAGACATTGTGAGCTGCATTTCATCAAATCCTTACATTACAAGTATCAAGTAAGGCACTCTTTTCTTTATGTGTCTACCAATTGAGTTACTGTATGTCCGACATGGTTTTGCCAAGGAATCAAATGTGTTCTTGAACTCACTAAAGGGTAGTTTTGTTTCCCTTTGCAAGTTCAAAATGACAATCTCTGTAACCTCTCTAAATTCAGCAATCAGTGTACTTCAAATAGAGCAGATATTGTAGGTTCATCCGTTTTAGAAGCAGTTGCAGCAGTTTTGAGATGGGAGTGTGTTAAAGGCTTTAATTCTGCTCCACGATAAAGGTGCTGGACCTCGGATCTGTACTGCAACACAAACCTGCCATGAGTGCCAAACTGAGTCTGCCCCATAGCTGGATGCAACTCTTTGATTTTTCTCAGGTGCTCAGCTTTTTTAGATTTTTTTCTTTTCTGCTTTGCTGAACTTCGATTGAGAGCTCATTGCATTGATAACCAATAGAAAAGGTAGGGTAGAAGAAGGCAATTTTTGATGAAAAAGATAAATCTTCAGCAGCAGCACAGCTCAGCATTTCTGTTGCATTAGTGGGAAGCTTCCCACCCTATCTGAGCTGCTTTGAGAGGTTTCATACCACCTACAACTCTCTGCTGTCCAATGGTTCTTTTGTCACTACAGTTCCATCAATCATCATGTATGCAGGGGCATTGCTTGGCCAACCAAGATGGCAGCAGGGTTTTAGCCGAACTCCTTTATAGCACCATTATTATTCAGTAACAACCTATCTGCTACTTTTAGTTGTGGAAAAATAAGTCAACCTATGTGTCTGATACTTTTTGTTGTGGAAAAATAAATTATTCATTAGTCCTCTTCAATGGCTATACAGCAATCACAAAAGAAACAAACAACCTTGCCTTTTGATTTGGTATCTGACACTATAAACTCAGTGGCTTCTCAAGAGGGCAGGACCAGGGTACAAAGCATGGCAGCCTCCGGAGTAAGTGCAGTTGTTAATCCTTCAGCATCCAACTCCCTGGCAGCAGTATCTAGCCTTATTACTAATCTGCAAGCAGAAATGAAAGTGGGATTTACAAATATTACTGCACAAATTCTGCATCATCAAAATATCATCTCTAGCTTAACTGAGACCATCGCTGCCCATGCCATGTGGATCAACAAAGCAGGAAAAAGAGTCAGCGAGCTGGAGGATATAGTTGCTGATTTCTCTCGTGAACGCAAGGAGCTGCTTGAAAATGTGGCTGCCCTATTGGAAAAATCAGATGATCCTGAGAACAGATTACGGCGTTCCTACATTCGCGTTGTGGGTTTACCCGAAGGTCTGGAGGGAAAATGCCTGGAACAGTCTGTCCACATATTTGTTTTATTTTTTTGTTAACCAGCAAGGCCCACTAGGCTCAAGTGCCCTGTTTTCAGGGGTGACCCAGGAACACTGGATGGTTAAGTGACTTGCTCAGAGTTACACAATATGCAAGTAGAGGCTGTGGAAATCAAACCCAGTTCTGCTGGATGTACCAAGCTCATTCACAGCTCATTACTCTAACCACTAGGCTATACTGCCAGCCCATATGACTCATTCAACAACAAAGCATGAGCCCTGAAGCAGCAACTTATGAAGTTGAAAGAGCCCACTGTGTTGGTCCAAAACCCAAGCCCGGGGACCACCCGAGATATTTCCTCATCAAGTACCTGTGCTTTCAAGACAGAAAAATGTACTCTGTGTGGACCCATTTAATTAGACAACAGATCAGTCCTTGTATTCCATGACTATAGCTGAGACTAACAGAATTGCCATCAACAGTTCTCCAAGGTCATGTCATAACTATACTCCATGGGTTGAGAGTTCGACCATCTGTACCCTTCCAAACTCAGGATCAGCAAACCAGGGCACCCTCCAAAAACCTTCA
Source organism: Neoceratodus forsteri (assembly GCA_016271365.2). Taxonomy (NCBI): domain Eukaryota; kingdom Metazoa; phylum Chordata; order Ceratodontiformes; family Ceratodontidae; genus Neoceratodus; species Neoceratodus forsteri. Next base: position 430,699,553 of record CM057450.1, on the reverse strand, counting down.
CCTGTCCAAAAGATGCTGAAGATTTTGTGAACCTGGAGGAAGCTGCTCTTGAAGGCTGGTCAGGGACAAGACGAACAGCGCCTGCAACCTGAGTATATACTGATTTATTTACGTACAGCACAGTTAGCGCCAGACCTTTGTTCCATGCCACATACAAAGTGATGCTCCTAGCTGCCCCCCTGCTGACTGAGATAATTTTATATGCCATGTATTGAACTTGGTCCCATTAGCTTGATGGCGGGTGGCTTTCTCTTCCTTTCTCCTCCTTGGGATCTGCTTCACACCCCTGCTTCAGGTGGCCTGCAGCTTGATTTAAACCCCTCTGACTACCACAAAATATGGTACACGCTTCATGAGTCTTTCAGCTGGAGCTGGTGAAACAATGGTAAAAACTGTAACTGCTGTGTCCCCTATATCCAGTGACTATCGTATGTTTACCCAGTCTACTAACTACTTTGTCAGCTGGTGGGAGCATGGATTTGAACCTCACCATGAGACCATAGGTGCTGACTGGTAACTGGGGAGGCCTGTTATTCAACTTATAAGGGAATGCCCTCTGGCTTGTGGGGTTGCATCTCAACCTAATGGATTGTCTACAATCAAGCCCAAACCATTTCCTTTCTAACTAACATGCTAAGAAATGACTTTATTCTTTTTTATTTAATTGTTAAGAGTTGCTTTTTGATTATGCTGGGGTTTTCCTACATGATGTTTGGCTTGTGTCTGCAGGGGTGGGGATGTATGAGGTGGCGACATGGCAGCTGACCTGGTGGGGAAGATCCAATCGCAAGGTTAGGGCTAGTTTTGATCCCCACTACTAAAGTACTACTTATGGCTGCCTCAGGCAGCCTGATTTATTCTATGTGATAACTCTTTTGCTGATTTCAGCTGCCACAATTGTCAAAGCCCATCAGTTATATGGGCATGTTGTGGGAGAAGATTCATGAAAAACATTGATTGGCAGCGGTATTACTAGCTGCATAGTGTGGGCCTCCAAAATTAATGCCCTTTTGAACTGTCAATCTGGCAGTAAGACAGGGACATGGGATCTGTTGAGTAACACAAAAATGTACAGCACCCTTTTTACCATATTAATTATACCATAAATTGAACTAAAATGTGGCATCATTAATCGCTCTAGCCCCGGTGGTCCATATTTCATTCAAAGAATTGGAGAGATGGGGGGGGAGCAGGTGTGCCATTGAAGTAGTCAATACAAGTATGGGCAAAACCCCTGAGATCTGCGCTGTGCACATATTGCCAATGTACAATATCAATCTGTGCATGACGGGGGGTGGGTGACAGCCAGTGCTGTGTAGAATTAATAGGGCTTGCATGATTAGTCTGCATTTGCACTTTTGGTGCCAAAATCTGGGCAAGTCATGATCAGTCTATCCTTCTATGCAGTTCTGACACCGATCTTCTGCAGCTGCTTTAAATCACCCTGAGGAGAGATGCTCTTGTTTTTTCTGATGGGGGGGGGGGCAGTGTGTCTCTTTAATCTCTGCAGTATTCCTCTGAAATTGACATTGTGATCCACGAATTTACTACCAGAGATGAGGAATGCAGTGCAGAGATGGGGTGTCAATCTGATTGAGGTGCAGTGTTACCTGTGATAATTCTTGCCTTTGCCCCAGGGGAAGATGACAGGCATGTATAATATAGTATATCTTTAAAGCTGAGGACACCATAAGGGGTGAGACAACTAAGAAAGGGGAAGTCCAGTATGGTGGTTCTTAATCAGGGGGTTGGAGCATGAACGCAAGGGACAGGATACTGGGGAATACTTAGGTGCTTTTGTTTTCAGTCTATTTTTTCTCTTTTCTTTCCATAAGATTTAGAGGGGTGATTATCATATGTTATATGATTCTTTATAATCTCCAACACACCACCAGTTAACACTAACTGTGCCTTCTGACAAGGTGTGCAATATCTCTCATTTACTCTGAGGCTTGTGGCAGAAGTAAAAGCATCAGCCCAACCCTGTAGAGTTGGCATAGTCATTATGTGATATATCAGTTACTGTCTATATAAACTCGATGGCTTGTAGTGTGCACTGGTGCTGTAACAGTAGAAAAACCCATAGGAACTGCAAATGCTGGATCAAGCCTCAACAGTCTAGATCTTATTGGGGGTTAAGGGTTGCTGTGATGCACCACAGTTGGCTTTTCTTTGTTTTATGTTAGGGGCAATCCTGGGGTGGGTACTGGAATATAGAGAGGGGGGAGGTGGGTGGTGGGGTTTCCTCAGGGTTATCTCAATATAAATCTATGCCACCTGTTGGGGTCCAAGGTAAATTCTTGATGAAAAGGATAAGGGATTCTAGTAAAGTCACCTGTCGGTGTCTGTGTTTTGTTACTGTTACGGGTAAATTTGTATAAGTACTTGGGGGAGGTGTGTGTGTGGGTTTAACTTTAAAAGCAAGCAAGACTTATTTCTTTAATTCTAATTCACTGCATCTTGTTATTCCTATACAAGGTTTGGCCTTCTAGCCACGTTGAAATATTTTTTTTATTTCTTTATGATGCTGACAAACTGACTATATTGACATGGAATGTCAATGTGCTAAATTCCACAGTGAAAAGGAAAACAAAGCAATGGGTGGATAGACAATTGGATCACCTCTTGTTTCAACTCATGAGCCAGGGAGGTGGCCAAATGGCTGAGACCTAGGTTTCCTGGAATTGTTGTAAATTCCATTATTGACCCCAATGGCAGCTATGTCGTGGCTCAGATTGTTATGAGTGATGGGACTAGCCTATCATTAGCTAATGTATATGGTTCTATTATTGAGGATGAATCCTTTTCCAGCAATTGGATATGGAAATTACACAACTACCTGGGCCATGGGTGATTGGTGGGGATATGAACTATGTGCTGCACACTGTCATGGAGCGGTCCAACCCCACCTCCATATCACTTTCAAAAAATGCCAAAAGCTTATGAGACATTATGCTCTCTTTTACTCTAGTGGATGCCTGGTGACACAGGAATCTCACTGGTCAAGAATTTATTTTCTACTCACACTCCCGCAGGTTGCATGCCATATTGGTTCTGGTGCTATGCTCTACAGAACTTCTACCCCTCCTGGGACCACTTTCCTACCAATCCTCCATAGAATCAGACCATTCATCACTACTACTTGAAATAGGTTTGACTGCCTTGAGTACACCAGAAAGATCCTGGAGGCTGGATCCAATGCTGCTAAAAGATAGGCAAATCCATGAAGAAATGTCCCAGGCAATAATTGATTTCCTTACTCATAATAAAAGGGGTGATACCTCCCACTCAATCAGATGGGAGGCACTCAAGGCTTTCATCTGGGGAAGCCATATCATATACGAAGCACAAATGCAGGGTAGAAACCGAGGAGTTAGACAGGCTAGAGGTTAAAATCAGAGAGATGGAGACACTTTATATGTCCTCCCCAACCCTCACCCTACACAACCTTTTGAAAAGACTTAAACTTAAAGAAAGTACCATGGTCACAGCGACTATTAAAAAGGCTACCCTTTTCACTCATGTAGTGTAATACTTCAATGCTGATAGGGGAAGGGAAATTACTGGCCTGCTAACTATGTCAAAAGGAGGGTGAGCACAATACCTACCAGATTAGTCACCCTGGAAAAGGCCTGGCAGTGGGTCAGGGGACATAGGAGATGCATTTATTAAATTTCATAGTTTCCTATATACTTCTGGGCATGCACCTACAGATCAGCAACTACAGACATTCTTCACTAAAACTCCCTTACAACCCATAGAGCCATCAAGTGTGGCCACCCTTAATATTCCCCAATCAAAACAGGAAATTTTAGTTGTAGTTAAGTCTTTACAGGGAGGGAAGGTCCCGAGTCCAGAAGGCATTCCCATAGACTTTTTAAAATCTTTCAGAAAAGAGTTAGCAGAGACAATGTTTGACATGATTATTGAAAGCTTTTCTAAGGGGGCTCTTCCCCCCACTGTACAACTAGCCACTATAACTGTTCTGCCCAAACCAGGCAAAGACCCCATCCATTGTACCTCCTACCACCCAGTATCCCTACTTACTGCGGACTTCAAAATTGCACCAAAGATTATCGCCACCAGACTAGAATAAGCTTTATCATCTTATATCCACTCCAATCAGGCAGGATTTGTCAAAGCAAGCCAAGGTAAACATACTATCAGGCATACCCTTAAGGTTATCCACCATTGGGCAAAACCCCCAAAAAGCACTCTGGCAGCAATCTTGGCTCTTGACACAGAAAAGGCCTTCAATTGGGTAGAATAGGCATACGTGGACTATGCACTTAAACAATTTGGTCTGAGGGAAGAACTATTGTAATGGATTATGGCACTGTACAACTGTCCATCAACCCACAATTCACATAAATGGGGGATTAACAGAAGTATTTCAGCTAAGTAGGGGTACCAGACAAGGCTGTTCCCTGTCACCACTTCTGTATGTCCTCACCCTAGGACCTCTAGCATCAGTGATCAGACATCACCAGGATATACATGGATGCCTGCTGGGGGGGTAGAGAACACAAAGTGTTTTTATTTGCTGATGATATTCTATTGTTCCTACAACATCTTAAGGAGGGGCTCCCCCACCTTAAACAGCTCCTCATAGAATATCAGTCTCTCTCAGGTCACAAAATAAACTGGACAAAAAGTGAAATCATGCCAATGGGTAACCATCATAGTGACAGTATTTGCAACAATACCTTGAGATTACAACATGTAGACTCTATTAAATACATTGGAGTTAAAAATCCAAATAAACAATTTAAACTATACAGACTTAAAATCCCTCTCCTATTACATGAAATCAAATCCCAATGTGAAAGGTGGTTGACCCTCCCCCTTTCCATATTAGGGAGTATCAACACCATCAAAATGCGCACCCTTCCAAAATGTCTTTGTTGTTTCCAATCAATCCCAATCAAGCTCCAGCAAAGTTTATTTGCAAAAATCAAATATATTATCCATTGGTTTCTGTGGAGGGAAAAGCCAGCCAGAATCAAAAGAGAGATCCCATAGCTCCCTGTGAAAGATGGGGGATGTGCCTTTCCCAATTTTAAGAAATGTAATTGGCAGCAGCGCTGAGCCTTGTATCTTTGGACAGTTTTGAACCACCTTATTTGGTTACCATTGAAAAGGAGAAATTGGGTGCAGACCTAAATCAAGGGCTTTTGTCACTCTTACTGGAACATTTAAAACTACCCCCGCTCACTAATCAATTTACAAAATCATTGGCTTAAATTTGGACAGCCACACATAAATATATGGGATGGTTTCCTAGTTTGTCCCACTGTGCCCTACTTTGGGTCACTTCCCACTATGATGTCACTCTTCGTCATGTCTTGTTGAGATGGGAGAAACTGAGAATCACCTCAGTGACCCAGCTGTATCAAGGCAGGCTCTTGCTAGATTTCTGTACCCTATGAAGAACCTTTAATGTATCCCTGTGTGATTTCTTTGCCTACCTAAAAGTAAGACAAAGATGAATGTTCCAGAATCACCAGAACCTAAGGATGCTGAACCTAGGTGTACTGCTTTGTCACCATTTGAGGAAGAACTCTATTGTAGAGCTGTGCAGAATGGTAAAATTCTGAATCTATGGAATTTCAATGAAATTTTGCAAAAGTCCATGAACGTTCACAAAATTTCATTGAAATTTTGCTGAATGTTTAAAATTTAGCAATTTGGTTAGAACTCAGCCATCATACAAGCTAGAGCTCTGACAATTGGTATATATATCCTTTCATTCGATGGCCACTAACATGCCAAACATCATGAAAGTCAGATGGATAATGTCAAAATTATAGGTGCTCAAATGTTGTCATTTTATTGTTCCTGTGAAATTTCATAAACATTTTTATCTGCATATACCTTAATTGTCTATTGGGTCAATGATCTTAAATTTGGCATGATTTCTTGATGATAGGTGTTCTAACAATGTGCCAGATTTCAAGACAGTATGATGCATTGTCTGAAAATGATATGTGCTCAAAATCTGTCATTTTATTTTTTTCCAGAAATTTCATGAAACAATTTCATCTGCAAATAACTTAGGCACCTCTGGAGTTAGACGTGTAAATTAGTGTAGATAACCTATTTGTAATGCTTATAGAATGATCTAAATATTGGTGAAACTGTACATCTAACTCCAGAACCTGGTGACCCCCTGCACTACCTGCCTCATATACCCATATTCTTTAATTATAATCCCCAGATAAGGCTGAGTGAAATTAGAAAATTCCAGTTTTATGGAATTTTTCATGAAATTCTACAATTTTTGCAAAGGACTCATGGGATTTGACTTTAAGTACAGATGTTATTTTGCATTTTCTAGCAGCAAGCAATTAATAAAATTGGCACATACAGTTTCATTGTAAGATCTAAGAACCTGCCAAATTTAATGATATTGCATTCTTTAATTTTAAAGTTTCAGGGGTTTATAAATTTGTAGTTTACATTCTCGCAAAATTACATTTGTAAATGTGAAAGTTTAACTACTTTTAATTCAATCCCATTTAAAGCTGCAAATATGAGCTTTTTCAGAAATGACCATGTGGTATAGTAGTTTAAATGTTTCATCTCTGGTTAAATTTGGTTAAATTATGTATAGTAGTTTTAAAATTAGAGGGAACTAACCGAAATATAAATTTTGGCAACATGTTTTTCAGGCTATAACTCAACCCCATTTAAAGCTAGGAATCTGAAATGATGTGCATATACAAATGTTGTGATAACCTACATACCTGTCAATTTTTGTAACATTTCAATGAAAACTATCAAAATTATACTAACATTACAGAAATCCAAATTTTGGCAAACTATTTGACAATCTATAACTGAACTCCCATTGATGCTTGTGACTTAGAACATGATGCATGTATGTGTTGTAGGCACTTCTCTAAATCCTGATATTGTGGAGAAATTTGGATAAGAAATTTTAAAATTACCCCAAAATAACTGAAAATTAAATTTTGATTAAATGTTTGGCCACCCATAACTCTGCCTCCTTTTCATCTAATGCTCTGATATTTGGTAGATTTTTGTAAGCCATAGGGTACTGTTTACATTCCAAATTTAGTATTATTTGGACATGTACATGTTGAAGTATAGTGAAATAACTGAAATTTAAAATTTTGTGAGATTCTGTGGAATTGGAATGGTCATTCCATCAGCATTCTGTGGGCAGAATGTTATATTGCACAGCTCTACTCTATTGCCCCTAACCATTATGTAAGTCTCTTGCAGTGTATTATATACTCTTAAAAGGGAATGCGGCCTCACTGATGGAAAAAATACAGATAAAATGTGAATCAGACTTGAGCATTACTCTAATACATGAAATTTGGAAAAAAAGCTTCAAATCATCTTGCCACTTGCTCTAGAAGTAATAAACTTAGACAAAGACAGCTAAATTATAGTTATCAAACATATATCACTCCAGTTAAGAGCCACAGTAGGCTTCACTCACATTCACCACTCTGCCCCAAGTGTAAGTTTCAGGATGGGATCTTCTTGCATATGACAGTAACTTGACCAAGGATTGCCCCTTTGTGGCACAAAATTCATAATATAATGGAACAGGTCCTAGAAAAACAGCTCCCAAACTCACCCTTAGAACTCTTATTAGGTGTTGCCCCCCTCATGATCTGTTAGAGGCCCTAGAGCCATGCTATGGGACATTGCTCTCATTAATGCTAGGAAGACCATTACCCAGCAGTGGATTTCAGAGTCTTCCTCTACTATTGCAAAAAGGTCTCAAAATTTGGGATCGTGTTTAAAAACTTGAGAAAGCTCAACAATCAGCCATCGGCCAATATCAGATATTTTTAAAAATTTGGGACCCAATCCTTAGGGCCATAGATAATGACATTTTGAAACCTCAATACACATGCTTTGGCCCAATCAACATTTAATTTTAATACTTAAATTTGATGACTTATGATGATGTAATATAAACAATGGTCAGTTATTACTCCTCTTCAGGTTGTCAGCACCTAAACATTCAGCTGCACTGATTACTTCCACTTCAGGTTTCTTTTCTTTGGTATTAGCTGCAATTTTATACAATGTAGTGGTGAACAATATGATTATTAGCTACCTTTCATGCATAGGTAACAGGAAATATTGTATAATTGATAATTCTCTTCTCATGCTATTTCTAATTCAACTCATTGTCTCAAGTCTTGCTTAATAAAATATGTTTAAAAAAAATCATCATGGATGCATCTAGAAACGAACTGTTACCAGTTCAGTATGTCTTACCAGGTAAAACTTTTGAAATAAATAAATAAATAAATGGTACACAGTGTATTATATACATAGAAACTAAATACAGTACTGCCCTTATCACACTGAACGTTTTGCTCATGTTATAAAAAATGTTCTCAGTCTTATAGTAGGGGCCAATACTGACTCAGATATTTTTCCTACATATTTATCTGTTCCATATTACCTTATTATGTAAGCAGTAAAGCTAATATTGACCTATTATGTTTTGCTGTACAGTGCAGGAACACCTCCTCCCCTACAAATTGCTCAGTTTTCCAACATATCATATCTGTACATGTACCTTAAGCAGTTGAAAGCACTGAAATGTGGAAAGTTACTTGATATGAACAGCTATTATTTAACTTGTCTGATTAGCCCCATTGTGGCAGTGTTTATTACATTAAGAATAGCCTAAAACCTACTTAATGTCTGGTGTGCTACAATAAGTTAAATATTTTAAAACAGTATTGTTTTCATGAGTGTTTGCTTGGCACATTTTCCACAAGCAGAATCCTTTGCTTTACTCATTCTTTGAACCAGTTGTTTACTTTGAAGCCCTCTGTGTCAACAAAGCATCCGAAGGACTGCTTTTGGCAGAAGGAGTAAAATTAAGCAGATCCCAAATATTTAATTTTTCTTGGTACTGTAGCACACCATGGAAAGTAGAAATGCTGGCATCTGGTCACCTAATAAGGCAAGGATTTCATTGCAGTTTATGTGACGGCAGATACACTGCTTTGACCTTTGGCCATGGTTGTGGTCTCAAAAGATATCAGTTATGAGAATGTTTAAGAAAAGCTGAGTACATGAATCACCAGGGAGGTTGAGGAGTTCAAAAACTCTGACACTTTTAAAAGACTTGTGCTGTGCTTTTACTTTTTACAGCTTTCACTGAGCTGAACTACTAAGGAGTTGAGAAATGACAGTGTCTGTCTAATGGTGGAGCAGAAACAGCAGACTTACGGATGAAAGATTCTTGGTCCACCTGGAACTGGAAATAGCACAGTACATATAAGAATATATAGTAAAATTGAAAGGCAATGCTTCTAAAGGATTATAATGGGAAACTGACTGTTTCCAGGCCTGTGCTGTCTCAGGATGGCCGACTGGTATTAAACAAAGACAGCACTCTTCTCTTAAAAATGTAAGAGCAGGACCTGATACTCTGTATTTTCCATAACAAATAAAAGTACTATTATTTCCTTTCTTCTTTTTCCCATTGTGTACTCCTCCTGACTATATTTCCATGTCTGTAAAGAACCCTAGTCCCTGAATCCACCCTTGGAAAAATTTAGACCCACAGAAGATAAGGTACCAATCCCTGCCTGAGCCGAACAGCTTTGCAGCCATTTTATACTGTGAACACCTGCTGCAGTACTGAGCCTAAGAGGCCCATGTTAGGCACAAACAGGGAGGGGAAAAAAAAGTAAACAGAGAGAGGAAAGAGTAAGCATACAAAGCAACAGTTGAGGGGCCACAAATAAGACATGATGGGAGTGATGCAGTGCAGTGGCTATGGAGTGGCAGTCTTCCAGGAGATGTTCTGGAGGACGCAGTGTTGTCCCATCTGCAGGAACCTCTCAGGGCTGGGGGAGAAGGTTGATCGTCTCCAGGCTGAGTTGACCAGGATTTGAGGGATCTCCTCTCCCAAGCTGGGACCACCAGGGCTGATGCCGATGCCTCAGAGGTTACTAAGAAAGAGGAGTGATTGGACCACAGTGGGCTCAGGGAGGGTGAGGGTGGAGGAACAGAGCCGCATCCCTCCAGTCTTACCTCTCCACAATTCATATGCCATTCTGGCAGAGGGTGGTTCCTCTATGGAGGCACATGCAGCAGAGACCAAGGAGGATGCTGGGAACCTCCACAAAGGAGACCCACAGGAGGGTGGCATGAGACCCCACAGGGAAAGGAAACAACTCCTGGTTGGGGACTCAATTGTTAGGGGGTAGAACTGGGGGAGGGAAGGGAGAGGGGGGTTAGGTGCCTGCCCAGTGCCATGGCTTGGAGGGACTGGGAGCGAATCCTCAGGATCGCGGGAGCAGCTTCACAGGGGAGGAAGCTGGATGTCACTGTTCACCTTGGGACAAATGACCTGGCTGGGAATGGGATCAGAGTAGTGCAGGAAGAGTTTGTGGAGTTGGGGAGTGGCCTTAGACAAGTAGCATGCACAGTAACCTTCTTGCAGGTACTGCCTCTCTATGGCATGGGTGAGGTTAGGGTGCTCCACACCATGGGATTCAATCAATGGTAGAAAAACTGGTGCAGAGCTCAGGATTTTGGCTTCACTGGGGACTGGAGGGCCACCTGGAGGGATACAGGCCTATACTGGTGCAATGGTCTGCATCTGTCCAGGAGGGGGAATCAGGATCCTAGGTGATAGATTTAAATGCTTCATTGGCAAGCATTTAAACTAGCCAAGGGGAGAGGCACTGAAAAGGAGCAGGGAAATCTGCCCCCCCCAAACAAGCAGGGTAGTTAGTGAGATATACACTAAGATAGAGAAGTCGATAAGGAGAATGGCTGGGGTAAATGGAGAAATAGGCAAAGGCAGTAAGGACAGGGATAGGGCTGAAAGGGGTAAGGCCATCAAAAAATGGAGGGTAATGAGCACCAATGCCCATAGTCTAGTTAACAAGCTCCCTGAACTAGTGGCCTTGATGGAAGAGGGCTGCCTGGATATTGTGGCAGTCACAGAAATATGGTGCACAGAAAACCATGACTGGGATGTCAACATACCAAGTTACACAGTCTACATGAGGGACAGGGAGAGTAGAAGGAGAAGAGGAGGAGTAGCTCTCTATGCAAGGCAAGGGATCAAAACAATGGCACTAAAAGGTAAACAGGGAGGAGAGGAGGCACTGTGGGTCACCCTGGAGACAGGAAATGGCACCACAATCCACACAGGTGTTGTATACAGACCCCCATCTCAGGGGGAAGAAATGGACAAGGAAATGATAGAAGGCATCCTTAGGATGACAGAATAAGGGGAGATATTGTTGATGGGGGACCTAAATATGCCAGATATAAACTGGAGCACCTTTGCTGCAGCCACATCCAAGAGCAGGGTCATTCTTGATGTTCTACAGGAAGCATGCCTCAGATAGCTAGTATTGGAACCCACTCAGGAGGGAGCAATCTTAGACCTGGTACTCTCAAACAGGGACAGAGAAAGGATCTCAAATTTAGAAGTGGGTAACCATCTGGGAGCAAGTGACCACCAAAGAGTATGGTTCATAATAAACACAGCCATAAAGTCAAGCCATACAAAAGTGAGGGTACTGAACTTAAGAAGGGCTGACTTTGCCAAAATGAGACAGTGTCTCAGAAAAGCACTAGGAAATGGGCAAGAAGGAGGTTTGGAGGAACAATGAGGAAACATCAAAATTGCCATCACAGAGGCAACAAGCCTTTGTGTGAAGCAAATAAATCAAAACAAAGGAAAAAGCACTATGGTTCTCAAAAGAGGTAGCGGGAAAGGTTAGGGAGAAAAAGATGGCATTCAGGAAGTATAAGGAAACACAGAAGGAGCAGGACAGAGAACTGTACCAGTTAAAGCAGAAGGAAGCGGGGAAGGCAGTCAGAATAGCAAAGGCCCAAATTGAGGAAAACATAGTCAACTCCGTTAAGAAGGGGGAATAAAACCTTTTATAGGTACATTAGGGAGCGAAGAAAGACAAAGAGAGGGATAGTGAGGCTTAATAAAAGGGAGGGTAGGTGGGCAGAGGGTGACAGTGAAAAAACCGGGATACTGAATGAATACTTCTGCTCAGTATTCACAAAAGAAGAGGGGGGGAGGTACCTAATCCAATCAGTTGAAGCACTCTGGATGGCGGGGTCGATACCAGTCCATTCACAGAAGAAAGGGTTCTGAAAGAACTCCTAAAACTGAAGGTGGACAAAGCAATGGGCCCTGATGGGATTCACCCCAGAATTCTAAAAGTACTAAGGGGAGAACTAGTGACACCACTGACTACCCTTTCTAACAAATCATGGGAGGATGGTGTGGTACCTAAGGACTGGAGGAGGGCAGATGTGATTCTCTTTCACAAAACGGGGAGCAAAACAGAGGCAGAAAACTACAGACCTGTTAGTTTGACCTCAGTGGTAGGGAAAATGATGAAATCACTTCTGAAAGAAAGAATTGTTGAGTACTTAGAGGCCAGTGGGGCACAGGACCCAAGGCAGCATGGATTCACAGCCGGAAGGTCATGTCAGATGAATTTAATAGATTTCTTTGATTGGGTGACCAAAGTAGTAGACCAGGGAGAGGCTGTGGACTTGGCCTACCTAGATTTTAGCAAGGCATTTGACACAGTCCCACACAAGAGATTAATAAAAAAATTAGCCAGCCTGGGAGTGGGTCCCAGGGTGATAGCCTCAGTAAAAAATTGGTTGGACAACAGGACACAGAAGGTAATAGTAAACAGAGTCCTCTCTGAAGAAAGGGGGGTTACAAGCGGGGTACCACAGGGTTCAGTACTGGGTCTGGTCCTTTTTAATTTCTTTATACTGTAAGTGACATTGTGGAGGGACTAGAAGAAAAAGTATGCCTCTTTGTAGATGGCACAATGACCTGTAACAGGGTTGACACTCAAGGTGGGTGGAAAGGATGGGAAGGTTGGAGGAATGGTCAAAAGTATGGCAGCTTAGATTCAATGCAAAGAAGTGCAAAGTAATGCACCGGGGAAACAAAAACCCAGGGGAAGAGTACACAATGGGGGTACTAACAACAACAAAAATAGAAAGGGACCTGGGGGAAGTCATATCAGATGACCTAAAAGTAAGCAAGCAATGTGAGAAGGCAGTAAGAGGTCTGGGGGGATACTGGGATGTATAGGAAGAGGCATCACCACAGAAAACAGGAAGTTGTTATCCCTCTGTACAGACAGTTGGTGAGACCCTATCTGGAGTACTGCATGCAGTTCTGGAGACCCCATCACTGCAAGAGGAGAGAGACAGAATGGAGGCAGTCCATAGAAGGGCAACTAAAATGGTGCAGGGTCTGCACCAGAAGACATACGAAGAGAGACTAAAGGAGCTTAATATGTATACCCTCAAGGAAAGGAGGGAGAGGAGGGACATGATAGAAATTTTCAAGTACCTCAAGGGAATCAACAAAGTCCAGCAGGGTAGCATCTTTCAGAAAAAGTGATGTTCAAGAACAAGGGGGCACAATTTGAAGATAGAGGGGGTATGGCTCAAGGGAAATATGAGGAAGTATTTTTTCATGGAGAGGGCAGTGGATGCATAGAACAGCCTTCCTGAGGAGGTTGTAGAGTCAAAAACAGTGGGAATTCAAGAATGCATGGGACAGACATGAGGCAATTCTAGTGGGGGGTAGGAGGAAGTAGGCTGTTGGTTAACTGGGATCTGCAGCTTATCCGAAAGGTAGGGAAATGGGCAGACTGGGTGGGCCAAGCGGTCCTTATCTGCCATCAAAGTCTATGTTTCTAACAAACAAAGTGTCCACTTGGGCTGCCAGCATAGAAGGGGAGCACTAATGTAGAAAGTATAAGCAAGGTTCAGTTTGAAATGCAAAAAAAAGATAATATTAAAACTAAAATTGATGTTGTTAACCCTTGTGTTCAGACAACTGTCACCACTTTTCTGATGTGAGGTGGGGCAGAAGGGAGAATATAAGGCAGTGGGGGTGGGAAAGTGGGGTACCACAAGTGTTTCTGCTAAGGGCACCTTTAGGTCTAAAACCTGACTTGGCTGATTCCTCCAAAATATATTTATAAACAGACTGAATAAGCAAGAGAGGTTGAATTTCATTTAATCAATTTTAGTAAGATTTTATCACTTTACAAACATAGAAACATAGAACATATAAACATAGAATTTGATGGCAGATAAGGACCGCTTGGCCCACCCAGTCTGCCCATTTCCCTACCTAATGGATAAGCTGCAGATCCTAGTTAACCAGCAGCCTACTTCTTTCTACCCCCAACCCCTAGAATTGCCTTATGACTGTCCCTTGCATGCTTGAATTCAGTCACTGTTTTTGACTCCACAACCTCCTCCGAAGACCGCTCCATGCATCCACAACCCTCTCTGTGAAAAATACTTCCTTACATTACCTCTGAGCCGCCCATCTTCAAATTGTGCCCCTTGTTCTTGCACACCTCTTTTTGAAAGATGCTACCTCTTGACTTTGTTGATTCCCTTGAGGTACTTGAAAGTTTCTATCATGTCCCCCCTCTCCCTCCTTTCCTCGGGGCTATACATATTAAGCTCCTGTAGTCTCTCTTCATACTTGACATATGTAACTCTGCTGCCCCACACTACATCATCAGCATTATGATCTCACTGAGAGTGACATGGCAACTCGTTTGTGAAGTTTCTTACCTCTCAATACATTTTAGCAAGCAAAGTCTGGCCGTGCAATTTATTTACCAAGTAACAGCTGTTTAAGAACTAATGCTACCACACACACCTATAACCTCTAGTATTGTATATTTGTACATACAGTACTAGTCATAGAAAGATACAATTTGACAGCAGATGAGGACCGCTTTGGCCCACCCAGTCTGCCCCTTTTTACCTACCTACATTATTACTGCAGACCGTACTTGATCTACAGCTCTCCCCCCTCTTTTCCTTTTGCCTATCCCATGCATTCTTGAACCCCACTACTATCACCCCCCCCCATCATCACCTCCAGTGGAATGCTGTTCGAGGAATCCACCACTCTTTCTTTGCAGAATTACTTCCTCACATATCTCTTTAATCTACTCACCTCGTTTCATAGCATGTCCCCTTATTCTTAAGCACTTTTTCTTCTGAAAAATACTTTCCCCTGATTGACTACATTTAATGCTACTCTGTTTCAAGGCTGGTTGTTGTAATTTACTTATTTATTAGAAATTGTTGACTGGGAAAGGCACACTGAACCAAAAGGTTTTCAGAAGTGATACTGGGGAGGGAGGGAGAAGAGAAAGAAGGGAGAATAAACAGTTCAAAACGTGCAAGGAAAATGGTTTAGGCAAATAACAGTTCCTATAATGACTGTCAGAATGAATGAACATCTACACTCATGCTTCTTTCAGGAAGAATTAGGAGCCTTGACACAGGGGTGAGGTATACTTCCCTAAGGGGCCATTGAAGAGGCACAGAGGAGCACTGCACGTGTGTGAAATGGGGACATGTCTAGTTCTATCCAATTCAACACAGATGCATATACTGCTCTCCTTGTTTATACCTCAGGAGCCCTTCCCATTAAGAGTACTGGCTAGAGCTCTCAGTGTACCACTTAAAGAGCTAGTGTAACACCTAAAACTAATGTTAGCTTTTAAAAGCAGCCAGCCATTACCTTTTATATCTGAGGTACTTTTTCTTTTCCCTTTGTTTAATTAGAAGATTGTTTACCTGATGTTAGTAGGTGTGATGTGTGGAACAGCTCTCAGCCTGGCAGCTGACATATCTTGCTCTACTGCCCCACACTACAACATCAGGATTGTGACCTCACTGACTGTGACATCACTGCTACTTATGAACAGCAAGTGAGTGACTGCCAGGTCATTCACCTGTGATATCACCCTCAGTGAGATCATAATACTGATAATGTAGTGTGGGGTAGCAGAGTATGTCAGCTGCCAGGCTAAGAGGTGTTCCATCCATCCAGCAGAATATTACCACATAAAATACTTTCTGGTGAGCAAAAGGAAACAGAAAAATACTTCAGAAATAAAAAGTTATAAATGAGTACTAAATTTGTATTATTTTGTATTATTTTCCTGTCTGCCTGTTTTGGCTCCACTAGCTTTTTGAGATCATGGACTCAGAGCTCAAAAACACCTAGTGATAACCTTACTCCAGGTGGAAAATAACCTGTAAACATATCCAGTGACAAATGTAGCAAATTCTTAGGCCTTTTTATCAAATACACAAGGTGTAAATCTCAAATATGCTGTCAACACCTTCAGTTGGAGCATCAGACCCCATTCTGTTTGCTTCCCAGCCTCCAGGAACATGCAGTCAATCTAAATAAAGTGGGAGACTAACCAGTCTGTGGCAAACTACATTCCTTTTCTCTTTTAAACAAATATTAAACAGATAAAAATATATTTTATAGACTGACAGTGCTATACCAAAACTGTTGAACTTTGTGGAGGCAGATGATCCAATGGCATGGTGCTTGGTGTATGGCATTTGAGAGGCCCAGGTTTGATCCTGTCCTTGGGACTTCATTCTCAAACCAGTGCAGTTCAAGTTCCATAGGTGAGAGATGAGACTTTCTGTCAGAAGAGCTCACCACCCCAAGTAGTCAATCCATGATCAACTTGATGGTGCATGCATCTCAGGTAAGGTAGTGGTTAGAGTACTGAACTGTGAAATGAGGGGTCACAGGTTCACATCCTACCTGTCATACTATGACTAAAACACAGGAAGGCCATGTGACCCACTCACACAGTGAGGCCAGTGGCCATGATAGGATTTGAACCTGTAATCATTTGGTTCATAGTTTTGGGTTTTGGCCACTGGGCAGTAGCACATCCCCTGATATGACAACTGACATGTAAGTAGTTATGGATAATATATGGTTTTCATGATGGAAGTAGATCCAAGTGAACTGATCTGTCATCTCATACTTAAATACAACTCTGGGTTTAGTTTTAATAAAGTAAAAAATCACGAATAACAGTTATAGTTGCAGCAGCTGACATGTTCAGATAGTTTGTGACATTTCTAAAGATACTTTTTTGTGGCACTACAGCAGTACTCCAGGCAGGCAATACATTTCTCTAGCCACATCATAGAAATTTTAGGAACTATAGTATGTGATCTTGCCAACTGCTGCATTACACAAACATATGTACAGAACCTCTTCAATTTAAAAAGCAGCTGACACAATTAGGACAACTTTAACAAAACATAATATTTAGGCACATTTCAGCTCATATTTCACATCAGTTCTGTTTTCCCCCAACCCATTATTTATTACTGAGGTCATTTGCATGGAAATGGGATCTTTGGTCCTGAAGAATTCATCTATTCCTATTGCCTTGTACATACCTGAGGTCATAATGCTCTATTTGTGACATCAAAATTACTCCCATGGCAACAGACTGTGATGTCACAACAGAGGACTATGATAAGAAGCAAAAAGGCAGATGAACTCTAAGGGATACAGAGCATGTTTCCATGCAAAATTCTCAGTAATAAGTAATGGGGAGAAGTCTATTGAATACATATGGAAGGCAAGATGAATTGTACTTAAATATTACATTTTTCACAGTTTTCTTTGAAGCGTCAGCAGCTCTTTTACTCCCTTTGGAACTAAAACTTTGACTTTATCCTGAATATTTAACACATTTTATAAATAAATACACATCAAAATCAACTGTATGAATTTGTAATACATAGTGCATACCCATCATTTCATTAAAAATGTTCAAAGAATATGTAGGCTGGGTACTGAAAGGGCATTAGCTGTCACGAAATAGGTAATTGATGCACTAACACCACTTTGCACCCCAAAAGCAGGGAAGGATGGCAAAATGACATGACCCATTAATGACCATCCCTAAATCATGACAGTGAGCTTATGCAAAGTAGTTGATAATGCCTTGCATATGGCACACCAGCATGTTGGTAGGTTTGGAGAGGTGGTAACTAGATGTTAGTGAAGTGCTAGCCCCCTCCCCAAGCCAGGTCATACAGTTTGCATCCCCTAAACGCTATTCACAGATCATCTTGCCATCACTAATATACAAATTCTGTGATGTTCAGTGGTCCCTCACCCCAATCACCCCACCATTAATGGTAACAGTTGCTGCACAATAGTGCACGTCATTCAGTTGGTTGCCATCCACAGAGGTGAACTGAGGGTCTGTGCTAGTTGGCATCAGGTAGGGGGGGTCTACATTAGGCATGAGGGCAAGGGGGTTATTACTGCTGAGGACAGGGGAGATGGGTCATAGTGGTGGGGGGCTCTGGATGATGGGGTGGGGGAACCACTGGACACCAGGGAAATTTTATACTGTTAACAGCAGGGTGATCAGGGGGAGGGGGCCACTACACACCAGAGAAATGTAATACCATTAAAAGCAGTGAGATTTGGAGTGAGGGGACCACTGGGTGCTAAGGCAATGTAATACCATTACAGCAGGGTGATCAGGGACTGTGAGGCCCACTGGACACCAGGGACTGTCAAATTTGGTATAGGTGGGGGGGTCAGGAGCGTAGACCAGGCACAAACTGCATGCAGTCCTGACAGGCACTGTGGGGGGGGTGCAAACACAGTGTACTCTGGGCCTTTAATGAGGCCCTAATGTGATGCAAAGGACCCCATTACCCCTTGCTAGTATTATGGGGTCATTTGCATATTAGGGTATAAATATGGCAGATTACTCCAGTTGAGCAATTGCCATAATTGGACTCTAACAGTCAGACTGCTTCTGCATCCCCATAGCCTCCTACTGGCCACATACTTTATATGGAAAGTAAGGGGCTGGAGTTTGCAAGCACAATCTGGTTAGTGCCTGGCTGGTATACTGGAACAAGCCTTTAGCACTCATAAAGTACCATAGCATATTCTAATGTGCCTATGGTTTGATCCAGGCATTAATTTGCTACTGATGCAAACATTTATTTGTTAAATTAGAAAATTGGCAACCAGGAAAGGTGCATTGAGCCAAGGCTCATTTCCAGTTGCAACTGAGGGCAAGGAAATGGGAAATACAATATTAAAGCATAAGTGGTATTAATGAAATGTGCAAAGTAACGCGCAGAAATAACTTAACATGATATAAGTGCACATAAAAGTTAACAAAGCAAAGATATAATAAGCAACTTTGATGTGCAAATAAGGAGACCAAAACTAGAGAAATGAATGACAGTGCCAATGTAGAAAAGGAAGGAGCCTGCTACAGGCTGAGGTAGAACCCAGGAGGAGGCCTAAACCAGGACCTTTGAATATTTATGCCATAGTCTGTTCATATCTGCTGTCCCTGCTGCCAGAGACAATGCTCATTTTTCTTTCTTTCACTTTTGATTTGTTGATTGCATTTAAGCAGAAAGGCACGACAGGGTGTGCGTCATTGAGGGCTAATGGCACACCTACAGTGCTTCCACCACCCTAGGTGTGCTGTTATTCCAGCACGATGCACACCATGGAGTGCCTTATTGTGATTATAATATGGCTATAAAACATTTGACATGGCTTTAATGATTAAGCAATAAATAGATGCAAAAAATCTGAAGGTTTAACTTTATTGCAATTAAATTTGGCCATGACATTGAGATAAAGAAGACCTTTATAGAACTAGTCTGCAACATTTCACATTGTTTGCATTTCTTTCTTTTTTATTTTGTATTTAAAAAACATGTAACTGAAGCAAAAAATCTGAAGGTTTAACTGTATTACAGTTAAATTTAGCCATAACATACAGTATGAGATACTGTAGTCCCCTGTCATGTCTTGGACTGCCTTTTTTATTTATTTTTTTATACATTAAAAAAGGAGCAAAACAACTGAATGTCTAACTGCATTGTAACAAAACATTTAATCACATTTAACTACATTTACTGTACTCCCTTGCAAAGTGCTTTACAGTACTTATGCTAGTAATGGGTTGGAGGAAAATAACACCGAGCTCCTGGACATAAGCAGGATGTCTGTCTGTTTCCTGTTGAAATGGATTAATATTTTTTCACCAAACCAGCCAAAGGCACATCTATGGGCTAAGCCCTTTCTACCCTGAAAATTTCAGACCAAGGGCCAGATATTCAAAACTTTACACTGGGTGCAAACTGTTTGTGCTTGGTTTGCGCCGGTCTGCTATATTTACAAGGTCAAATATCGTGGGCAAACTGCATTAGCACTGGGCAAAAGTGTAATATATGCTAGGGGCAAAAAGGGAGGGGTACATGAATACAGGTGCAATGCTCTATTCAATACATTAGCACCGTGCAAAGTGTTTTTGCGTGACTTAGTGCAACACTTTGCGTGGTGCAAATTACCACCCAGGAAAAGGTAGTCTTAATCCTGGGCAAACCAGCTTTGCCAGCTTTATGGCTTTGCGCAGCTGCATGTCTTTGCATGACCTTTGCACATCTTTGTGTGATCCTAACCAGTAAATATTAAACATAGAAAGAAACCAGACATGGAAGAAACATGCTGCACACGGATGGCATCGCCTATGTTGCCATCATCTGCCACTGGTCCCAACCATTCTAGGCATTAAATGGTGACCCAGCTCCCCAATGAACACCATGGCAGTGCGTCCATACAGCACACACCTGCAGACCACCCTTCGGTGGACATCAACAGAATCCAGCACACACACATGCAACAGTGGGAGCATGGAGGATGTTGAGGGGAAAGTGTATAGGTGACCAGTTTGCACCTCATACTGGGTACTGTCACAAGGCTGGGACAATCCCCACAGTGCAAATGGTCCAATGTAGGGAATACTCCAACACCAGTATGCTTGTCTGATAGTTATGTGTCCCCCCCCAGCCACATACCGCACATCTGTACAAACACCATAGTACACACAGACAGCCATGTATATTTATTTTATTCATTTCAGTTTGGGATTAATACCTTTGAGTCAAGGACTAATTTTCAAAGGTTCCACATCAGTGTTGAACAAACATTACAAAAATACAAGGTTTACAGAGAGAAAAAAAATATGAATATGTCACTGTGAGTATCCCATGCCCGAGGTGCAGCATCTGTGGGTCACACAACGGCATAACAGTAATGTCCACTGTCAATACACACCTGCAAGACTGGCCTATCACTATGTAAAGTGCAGCAGTCATTGATGCCCTACACACCATAGGCATTGCTGTGTCCCTCACACTACTGGCCCTCTTGTTGCTGCAGTATCTGCTGTGCACTGTAGCAGGACCTACAGTTTGACTATTGCATGCAGCACCAACACCCGTGCCTGTGCTGTGTAGTCCCCTGGGGCACAATATTCTATGTGGTTCTGTACAAATGTAGCCTACAGCTACCAACATGCACTTCCAGACTGACCTACAGGTGGAGCTGTGGGACCCTGCAATAGCGCTTGGCAAACTGCATGCAAATCAAGACATAATGAGCTGCTACTCTGGATGTTTGCCCACAGACTGCCTAAGCAGGATCATTTGAATGTCACTTTTAAATATATCAAATTTTTGCCCCAGGCAAACTTGATAGCACCGGACAAACAGCTTAGCTCCACGCAAAACCTGAGCAAACGTGTTTGCGCTGTGCAAACATTTCAGAAACATGGTACATTTCTTCAGAATTTCACATGCACTGGTGCTTGCAGCTTTAATGAATCCACTCCTTTGTTAGCACACATATTGGCCACATAGTTCACCTCTACCTTCCTTCATGTCACTGTGCACTGGGCTGCTGTTGTGGTTTGCACTTCCTAGTTACTATATTCAGAGCTGTCTTATTTTCTGGGCTATTTTTGCACTGCACTCCCAGCCCAGTTTGCCCGTCTTCCTTAGCATGCTATATTCAGCAGGTTTAGCACCAGGGCTATCCCTTTTGAATATAGTGGGCTATTGGTTCCAGGCTAATTTAGCACACCGGGTAGTGCTAATTTAGCCCCTGGGCAAAGTTCTGAATATCTGGCCCAAAAATTCCAAACCATCTGGGCACTAGATGATGACAAAAACAAGCATTTGTCAATGCCGAACATTCGCTTGCTGGTATTTGCATTGGTGTTTTGACATTTGTGCAGCCCCCACCCCAGTTGTATTCATGTTCCTCCAGCATCCATATCCCAACAGAGTACCTCTCTGCAACTCCTCTTGTATGTGAGTAACATTTCACTCCTATACTTCTTAAGTGTCTGCCTTAGGAACCCTAACGCCCTAGTTGTGCTTAAGGGTACAAGCCTGTGTGGAAACTGCACAACCCGCACTTGTAACACAGTCATTCAGTGGATTTATTTCACCAAATTTTCAACATAGGCATTTTGTCACCTCTGGTCATGAACAGTGCCACTATGATTTTCTTACTGTGTACCGAACTCTGATTTCCCACAGCGACCGCGCTATTCTGCAACAGAAGTGTGAAAACAGATTTTGGCCAGGATGTGAAAAATGACAGCTGCACTGTTCATAAGGAGGTGTGGGAAAATGCAAATGTTGAAAATCTGCAGTAAAAATATGACAAATTTGCGAAGTTGCGAGTGAATTATTGCACCGAATTTTAAATATAGGCATTTTAGGATGTCTGCTCATGAACAGTGTCACCGTGATTTTCTTACTCTGTACCGAACATGTTTTCCTACAGCTGCCACGCTATTGCATGCCGTAAGTGCGAAAACACATTTTGGCCAGGATGTGAAAAATGACAGCTGTACTGGTCATAAGGAGATGTGGGAAAATGGCAATGTTGAAAATCTGGAGTGGAAATATTACAAATTCATGAACTTACGAGTGTGTGTAGGAACTGCGCAATGCACACTCATAACAGCCATTTTATGGACTTTTGCCACCAAATTTTCAACATAGGCATTTTAGGACATCTGCTCATGAACAGTGTCACTGTGATTGTCTTACTCTGTAGCAAGCACTGATTTCCAGCAGCGACCGTGCTATTTTGCACCGGAAGCACGAAAACACATTTCGGCCAGGATGTGAAAATTGACAGCTGCACTGTTCATAAGAAGGTGTGGAAATATGCCTATGTTAAAATCTGGAGTGAAAATATTACAAATTTGTGAACTTATGAGTGTGCATGGAAACTGCGCAATGCACGCTCGTAAAACAGTCATTTTTTGGAATGTTTTCACCAAACTTGCAACATAGGCTTTTGAGAGCCCACCTCATGAACACTGACACTGTCATTTCATTACTCAGTCCCAAAAAGTGGTTCCGAGCAGTGACTGCGAAATCACCTTTCGGGACCAAATAATGCCATGACAGTGACCGAATTTATGAGAAGGCGTGTCAAGAACCCCATGTTGAAAATTTGGTGTCAAAAGTCAAAGAAATAGCCACGATATCCACCTAAGTTGGAAAAACCCTATTTATGCCATTATACAGCTTACCAGCATTTCCTCAGTTCGCGGTCAACTTTGAAGAGTGTAGACGTGTTCCCGGTCCACCGAAGATAGTCACGCCTGGCTCCAGAGGTAAATATGGGGTGAGGGGTGTGTGGGGAGGTGGGCACAGAGGGTGGGTGCAGGTTGGTGGGGGGGACTCACTGAGGGACCATTTTCTTCTTTCACCGGATTAAGAAAAAAAAGATGCTTTTGGCATGCTGGGGTGGTCTCCCAGCATGCCACGTAGCTGTTTGTTGGGGGGGACTGGAGCCGGCTGGGATTGGGTACCCCATCGTCCACAGTGTGCATGGGGTGAGGCAGGAGCACTGGGTAGCCCCAGTGCCAACTGGGTGTTTGTTTGGGGGACTGCAGCTTTTTTATTTTTTATTTATTTAAATCTCAGATTACAAATACCTTTGAGCTTAAGGCAGCTAATTTATAAAGGTTCCATGTCAAAGGGAAGGTTTACAATAAGGTAGGGAGGTACAGACAACATTCATGGTATCAACAGAGGAGCAGACAGCATTCATGGTATCATCGGAGCTCAGCAAGTCAAACTGGTAAATATGTGGGAACAGTGCTACACACACAAGATTACAAGCAAGCATAGGAAACCATCAGGTACATTTGAAGCAACATTGCTAATCAGAGGTGGGAGGAAGGGGGAGGGTAAGGGAGGAGTAGGTGAGATGGGAAGGGCAGAGTCCAGATAGAGAAGGAAAAGAAAATATAGCAGCCAGAGGCCTTGTCGTAGGGTGAGAGGGAGGGGAGGCTAAGGTGGGTGAAAGGGTAAAAGAGGGGAAAAGGAGGGCGGATGAAGGGAAAGAAGATAAAGGAGAAGTGGAGGCCAGAGGACTTGGCAGGACCATGAAGAGGGCTGTCTGTGAAACAGGAAGGCAAGTAAGTGCATCAGAGAGTGAAAAAAGTGGTAATGGGTGTCCGCAGAGGTGGGAAACTAGGTGTAACAATCACAACTGCTTTCAGTTAGGAGATGCTGATGAAGCAAAAGTTTATATTGGAAAGACTTGAAAGACTGCTCAGTTGGTTGCTTAGATTATTAAACCACAGGGGGGCCCTGTATTGGAAGGATTGATGGTATTGAGCAGTCCGACAGTGGGGCACTAGAAGGAGGTCAGAAACTGAGGTCCGTGTGTGTTGGGTCTTCGGGGGATTTGTTTAGCAGGCAACCAATGCTCGGGGGTAGTAATCCAGGTAGAGCTTTTTAGGACAGAAGGCAGGTTTGATATTTGATCCTGTTACTTAGTTGGAGCCAGCCAGATTGATCATATAACTCTCAGGTATGAGTGAAGCGAGCAGCACCCATAACTAACCTACAGGGCCACTGTGAGTTGTTTAAGAAATGTGGAGGTTGCAGCACAGTATATGATTAGACCATAATCAATGATCGAGAGGAAAGAGTTATGAACTGCAACCTTCAGGGCTTCCTTGGGTAAGACTTTGTCTGTGTCTGAAGAGGAACCCAATTCTGGTATTAACATCTCTGGCAAAATTTTCAATGTGAGGCACAAAGGTAAGGTGACTATCCAGGGTTAGACCTAGGTATTTGAAGAGCTGAGTTTGTTCAAGAGCGTCTCCGTGGTTGTTGGTGATAGTGAGTTGATGGGCCTTAAACTTATTCTGAGAGGACGAAAACAGCTGCACTTTAGTTTTTTTGTAGTTTAGCACTAGTCTGTGATTATTAAACCATCTCTCTGCTTTTGTGAAGCCTTGTTGAAGATTGTTTTCAAGAGCATTGGGATCCGGGTGGCTAGTAAAGATGACTGTGTCATCTGCATAAAGGAGAGTATGCTGGTTGCAGACAGCTAGAAGGTCGTCCAGGAAAATACTGAACAGTAAGGGACCCAGGATTGAGCCTTGAGGTACCCCTGATATGACAGCCCTCTGTTACTAAACTACATTTGATATCCTCACCTTCTGCAGTCTATCACTGAGGTGGCTTCCGAACCATTTCAGGGTGTTTGGGGCAACACCGGTTTTATAGAGTTGGCCAAGCAACATTGTGTGATTCACTGTGTCAAAGGCTTTTGTTAGGTCAACAAAGGCTACACCTACAATCATGCCTTGATTGATGGCCTGTTGTATGAAACTTGTGAATTCTAATAATGCTGTGGTAGTACTGTGTCCCTTTCTAAAGCCATGTTGTTGTGGGCACTGGATGGAGTATGTGTCCAGATAAGCACCAAGCTGGTTGGTGACAATTCACTCAAGCACCTTGGAGAGTGGAGGGAAAATAGATATAGGCCTATAGTTACCCTGTAGGGAACGATCACCAGTTTTATGCACTGGAGTTACGATGGCCGTTTTTCAGGCATCAGGAAATTGTCCCAGTGTAAGAGAAAGGTTTAGAATCTTAGTTATAGGTAGGAGAACATCATCTAGGGTTAGGGCGATGAGCTTAAGGTCTAGTCCGTCACTACTGTATCTTGCATTTCTTAGTACCTTAGCTAGTAGTTTTCTAACCAGGTTGCATGATACCCTTTTAAAATAAAAAGGGGGTTACTCAGGACTATTTTCATGACCGTGGCTTATAGAGCGGGCAGCGTCATCATTGAAAAAGTCAGGTGGAAGAACACAGCTCAAATTGGTAAAAGCATTGTTAAATGCATTAGCAATTTCCTGAGGGTCAGCGGTAGGGATCCCGTTTATGTTTAGCATTGTAGGCGATAATTTTTGGTCTTTGCCAGTGACGTCATTTATATTAGACCAGAACCTTCTGCTATCACCCCAGGAGTTGGTAAGCATCTCCCTATGGTACTTGTCTTAAGCCTAGTGAGTCTCCCTCGTGCAGTTGTTTCTAGCAGTTTTATAGGCTTGTAGGTCCTGCTGCTTACCAGTGGCTTTTGCACAGTGCCAGAGATGGTCCTGAAACTTTATGTGGGAAAGGAGCTCAGGAATGATTCAGGGGTTCACCGTGCCAGAGACTTTAATCTTTTTGAAAGGGGCATGCATATCACAAGCAGTGTTGAAAACCCTTATAAAGTAACAGAGAGCTACATTAACGTCGTTGGTTGAGTCCAGGATGTTCCAGTTTTGGTCACAAAGCTGTTGTTTTAGGAGGTCCAGGTGGCTCCTTCTGAGAAACCTGCTGTAGATAGTTTGGAGAGGGAGGGATAAGGAATTTATTGGGCCAGCTGCATGTGATAGGCGAATGGTCACTGATGGAGTCAGGGTGCATAGTTACATTGGAAAGGCGGTTAGGCTGGTTAGAAATGATCCAGTCGAGGGTGGTGCTAGTCCCCGTTTTATAGTTTATCCTAGTGGGTGTATTAACAAGTTGAGTTAGGTGAAGGGCTGTTATTGCGTCCTTTAGTGAGTTGCTTGCAGGTGACAGCCAGTTTATGTTAAAATCTCACACAAACGTGCTGCGACCGGCTGACAGAAATCTGAAAGGTGCTGTATTTAGGGTTGCTAACCCACAAACGAAGAAAATCCAAAGAAAACCAGCATTCAAGCCTGATAAAGAGTCCAAAATCAAGGTCAAAACAAAAGTAAATGGCTTTACAATACCATTTTAATGCAGTGCACAATACACGATGACCAGCAGGCAATCCAACACTAGATTCACACCACCCTAATTTGCATGTACTTAAACATTTTGCTGGCACCTAGCTGGAACTGGTTTTGAAGAGTAGGAGAGAGGATAAGATCTTTTCCAGAAAGGAAATCAGCAAGAGTGGTATCTTTTAGTTTGGGAAGTAATGCGGGGTGAATGGGACGATGCCCAATCTGAAAGTGTAAATTATTAAAAATAGGTTGGGAAGGGGAACAGTACCAGTTCTCTGACAGGTATCTTTGCATCTGCTGTAAGGCATTTAAGGACCACCCCACAGGGGAAGCTCTAAGTAGGCACAGGAGACGGGAGGGAGTCAGGTAGGCTAAGGCAGGGAGTGAGCTGGCAAACCTGTGCACCAGGTCCCTTTCTATGTCCAGCCAAATGGGGAGATAGCTGTCTCCGGCCCCTTGCATGCCATCTTTGGACCAAAGTGCTACTTTACTGATGTGTTTAGTGCCATAGTAGGTGAAGAGAGAGGGTAACGCTAGGCCGCCCTGCAATTTTGGAAGCATTAGCTTAGAATATGCCCTTCTCGCTGTCTTACCTTTCCAAAGGAAGGAGCTGAACATTTTTTGCAACCTTGTGAACCAAGATTTGGTTAAGGAAAATCCCAATATGCTCAATGGGTAAAGTAGCCTCAGTAAAATGTTCATTTTAAGAACATTAATGTGACCCCAGATAGAGAGAGGCAATGCTCCTGACCGATCTAAGTCTGCTTGTATTATCTGCACCAGATTAGAGAAGTTCTTTTTAATCACTGTGGGAGTGTCTCTGGTAATGCTGATCCCTAGATATGTGAGAGCCTTGGATTCCCAAGACAGGTCAAATCTGTCACAACTTGATTTTGTGGCATGGACATTGAGAGGAAAAATCCTCATCTTGGATAGGTTTAACTTATAGGACAAGATGCAGAAAATGTGTCCAACTCCAACATAAGAGCGGGTACAGATGTCTCAGGATCCTCGATATGCAAGAGGAGGTCATCAACATAGGCTGATAGGGCGTATCTCTTCCCCTCTATCTGTATGCCCTTGATGGAGGGAGAAGCGAGAATTTTTCTGATCAAGGGCTTCAAACAGAAGTTGAAGAGTGTGGGGGGGAGAGAGAGGGCAACCCTGTCTTGTACCCCTTTGTAAAAGGAAGGGGTCTGACAGGCACCCATTGCATCACACTCAGGCTGATGGGAGAGTATAAAGGACTTGGATCCATTTGATAAAGTCCTCAGGAATTCTGAATTGTCGCAAGACACATGGTCAAAGGCCTTTTTGGCATCCAGGGAGATCAGGACCACTGGGACCTCAGACTCCTTAGATGCTGCCAGAAGATGTAGAAGCTTCCTCGTATGGTCTCCTGATATCCTCCCTGACATAAATCCCACCTGCTCCCTACCAATAACCCCTCCCATAATCAGGGAGAGACGACTGGCCAGGATTTTGTCTAGGATCTTGACGTCTGAGTTCAGGAGGGAAATTAGCAGGTAACTCCCCCAGAGACAGTGGATCTTTACCTGGTTTGGGGATCAGGGTAATAAAAGCAATGAGGAAACCAGGGTATTGAATTCCCTGGGAGAACTACAAGTTGAAGACTTCTACAAGTAATGGGGAGAGTTGTAGGAGACAGGCTTTATGTAGGTTATTTGGTACATCATCTGGTCCAGAGCTTTATCTTGGGATAATTGCTTAATAGCATGTTGAACCTCCGTAAGGGAGATTGAGGCACTAAGTCATTCTGTAAGGTATGGGGGCAATTCAGGAAGAGCTAAGACTGCAAATAATTCCTGATGTCCTGGTCTGACACAGTAGATGAGTTCTCCAGTGAATAGAACCTACTATAGTAGTCTCCAAAGATTGCAACAATGCCCTTAGGGTGGGAAACTATGGGTTCATCAGGAGCAGCTCTTAGACCTGGTATACATTTTACTGAGTCGACTTGTCTCAATCTAAGGGCTAGAAGCTTCACGGTTTTCTCTCCAGACTCTAGGTACTTTAGCTTCATACGGTGAATGGCTAGCTCCACTTTCTGCACCATTAGATCTGAGAACTGTGGCTGCAGGTGATGGAGATGTGCCCAGTCAACCTCAGGAGAGGTGCGCTGGAGAGAGGATTCCCGGTGCCGAATTTCATCTAGGAGGGTACTCAAGAGGAGCTTACTCTTCTGAGTCCTGGTGGATGAAATGCGGACGAAATCACCATGGAGGGCACATTTAAGGGCAGGTCATACTGTGTCAACTCTTTCCACTGAGCCCATGTTGGTTTCCAGAAAGGTGGAGATTAGGTCCTGGGTGTGGGTCAGAGTGTCAGGGATCTGAAGCGACTGGGTATTCAGGTGCCAGAGGGAGTCCCTGCATATACCTGGACCCAATAGATAGAGAACACTGACCAGGGCATGGTTGGATAGTACTCTGGGGTAAATGGATACTTCTAAGATGCCTGGGAGGATAAAACCACTTGCAGCAAGTAGTCTGTTCTGGATAGTGTACTATGTGGTGGGGAATAATTTGAATATAGCCTGTCTGAGGGGTGAAGAGTCCACTGCAACTGGGACTTAAAATGTTTCTTAAATGTGATGTCTTGGTATTCATGTCTGTGTTGGTTGTGTGTGTGTGTTGGGGTGGGGGATCTTACCTCAAATGTTCAGAAACAGTTTTTTAATGACAATCTATTTTTTCAGGTTGAGATTAAAAATACTGTCAGTTGATATCATAATTCAGTGTAATTAGCTGAGAAGGTGTCATTGATTGATGATGCAATAACTCATGATTAGGTGTAGTTTAGTAATTTTATCAGGAGGGTATTACTAAGTAATGATATAATTTATTTATTAGTGGTGACAACTGATTAGTTAGATGGATTTATGGAGTGATAAAGTTACAGTTTTCTTATGAAGGAAAAGGCCTACCAATGCACTATATTAATTGAAAACTAAAATTATGTTACTGCATCTATCAGGGTTGATACACAAAGCGCACAAAGTAGAGACATTAAAAATTAGGATAAAAGGTACCCAGAATCTTAGAAAAGTGGTGGGGTGGTGATCCTTTGGGTTTCAATTATTATACAATGCAGCGTTGGCATTTCCCTAATATTGGCTTCTTCTATACAAGCAGTGATAGTTAACTATGTCTGACAAGACAGTGTTGATATTAGGGTATTGCCAACTAGAGATGCTGTGAATTTTTAATTCTTCAGCAAAGCTGGTGCAAATCTGAAAAAATTCACAAATTTTGTGGCTGAACTGCCAACTTCTCCAGCTGATTTTTTTTTAAACTTAAAAAACACCCACCATCCATTGTGCTGTGAAACCACACCCTCCCCACCCAAGAACATAAAAAAGAGCAAAATACACCACTCCCACCTTCTGACTAGCACCCTCCTCCCCCTTCCCCCCATCCCTGAGGAACATCATGCTTCTGCTTTTCTGTAACAAAATGTAATCCTGTTCCCCCACCCACATGCCAAATTCACTCCCTCACCTCCCCTCACCTCAAGTCCCATTGTCTTTACTACTTACTCCCAGTCCTCACCCCCATCCAATCCCCCTCTGGTCTGTGCTACGTTCCTCCCCCCACCAGGAACCACGAAATATCATCTGAAAATAAAGGAACTGGTCCCCCAGTGCAGAGCATGTACTCTGTTCAGTGCTGAGTCCAGTTCCCCAACTTGTAATGACACAAATGAATGCATGGTGATATTATTGCTCCTAGTAAAACCTGATTGGTTGAATTTTCAACCAGTCAGGTTTTACTTGGAGATTCGATATCACCATTCATTCATGAATGCCATTGTGAGATGGAGTCGGCACTAAACAGAGCAGATGTTGTGCACAGGGGGACTGTTTCCTTTATTCGGAGGTTATATTTTATGACTGCTAGTTGGGGGAGGAGGATGGCGGGGACTGCAGGGGGTTGGGTGGGGGACTGGCAGTACATATTAAAGACAGTGGGAGTCAGGTTGAGGGTTTGACTGAGGCATGAGTGAGGGGAAGGATTACATTTTGTTTCAGGAAAACAGCAGCATGATGTTCATTGTGGTGGGGGGAAGGAGAAGGTTGCCAGTGGGGGGGGTATTGGGGGGTTACTTTTTTACACCCAATTCATGTTGGGATTCACTGGTGAATTGACCATTCACCACACAAATTTGGCCAATCCGCCGGGTGAATAACAATGTCTATTGCAGTCCCCACCTCTTCAAATTTGCTGAGAATCTCATTTTTTTTCCACGGAGCAAATTTTGGGAACTTCGCACATGTCTAATGCCAACACTGCATCATGTGATCATCCAGTCCCTGAGAAACACCACACCACATATTCTTCAAGATTAATGGGGCATGTTACCCTCCTTGTTAATTTTTCTGCTTTGTATGCTTTGTGATTCAACCCTAATAGATAAATTAATGTAGTTATTTCACATTTATTTCCTCACTTGTTCAAAAACACATATCACCACTGATACTCTTAGCTTTTGCCTTTCTTACATCCCATAATGAGCACTACATTGTGACGCTTAGTGCGCCAGACCTGTAGCTTGCTTCATGAGTGGCTCTGCAGGCTATTCACAAAGCAGCTGCATGGTTTCTCATTGCACCAGACATGAAGCTTGCTTTTTGAGTGGTCCTGTGGGCCACACACTAAGCAGCTGTTAGTGATGTGCACTGGGCAGCTGTTAATGACAGACCTGTAGCTTGCTTCTCAAGTGGCCGTAAGTGTCACTCACAAAGCACCTGCACATGTACAGTAAAAGACTTCTGCAGCATATTCCCAGATGTACTGTAGTACTACAATCCAGCTACTTTTTTTCCTCATTTTGAGGCTTTCACAAATGTGAGGCTGCATCTCATGAAAGTTGTTTTGCAAGTCATATAAGCAGGCTCACAAGAAAGGAAAGCAAGGCCTGTTTCCATGACATGCTTTAACCATATTTCCTTAGTATTTTAAAACACATTTTTCTTTTTTTTATCAGTCAAAATACTGTCTTATAAAACACACTTAATTGAATGAATTGAGCAAGTACATCGATTTTGATTCTTGATCATACAGTAATTAGCATGTGTTAGACATACGTGCAAATTATATACAATGCCAGTTAAAGGTATGCAAAACTTATAACGTTAGTTATAAAAGTATTGTTCTTTGAGGTTTGCATAATGTCACTAACAATTTTATTCCCCAAAATACTGTTTTTGTTTACCAAAATACACTTGAAGAATCAGTTTTATAACCTACACTGTCGATCACAAGTTTCTGACTTAACTTCCAACAGATTTTCTTGTTTCTGATTAGCACAGTTTTCTGCTCTTTCCCCACTTTCATGACTGCCAAGTAGAGATGCAACTGATTTAAGATTTGCCAGTGAAGTTGGTGTAAGTCAGGAATGTTGTGCTACACGTAGCATAGGTAAGTTACAGACTTCACCCACAACTGTGCTCAGCGAAGCTCTCTTGTTTTAATAAAAGTATTATTTTAAGATATAAACCACCCCCCTACTAACAGTGCCACCAAGTCCACCCCCTTTACACCACTCAGATATGTATATACAATCTCCTCCACCAGGGCTGGCTTTAGTGTTTTTGGGGCTCCCAGTGTGATGAGTTATGGGGCACTTACGCAACCCAATCTGACCACATTTTTCACTCTGTCATAAGTACACAACATCTTATTTTCAATGCAACCAGTAACATATGTGTGTTTTTAATGGAAAGGAAAAATGTTTGTCTTTGGGGCCCCACTGCCCATCCAGTCCATGTCTATTCACCACCATCTGATTGGAAGGGCCATACTTTAGTGAGTAATTTTATAATGCTATGACAGCACATGATAAGCCTCCACAGAGCTCAGTGATGCACCTCACTGCTGTTTTACTTTAAACAAGAATAATTAGATTAAAAAAAAAATGGTACTCTGGATCTGGCTTGGGGCAACCCCATGAGCATGGGGCCCCAGCAACTACAGGGCTTGCTGGTGCCTAAAACTAGCACCCAACGCTTTCCTTCTCCTACCACCAGCGCCTCAGTGGGGTGTCGTTTGCAAATCATGTCAGACATAGTATTTAATAGTTTAAAATCTCTTCCCCCTCACAAAACCACCCAAACCACATAACCACCAACCTCCCTATACCCTATACATAAGTGCATACTGTACGATTCTGAGCAAGTCACTTAACTTCCTTGTGCTCCCAGGTCACATCTGGAAAAAAGCTTTGGCTTAGTGTGCTACTCATGGTTAAACAATCTTCCCTTTCCCTTTCCCTATCTTTAATTACCCAATCCCAAATGTCATGTGACAACATACCACCTACTCACACTCTAACACCCCACCTTCCTTCTCCCCCAAGCCCCCAAATTACAACAGGACAGCAACAGCATCTAGAAAAAAGTAAACCACCCTTCGGTACAGTGATTATGCTCTCTCACTCTTCAGTGTCACAAAATAATGAATGATGATTGGGTGCTTGTCCGAAAGACATGATTGTTGATTCATTCTATTGCAGGACTCTGACTAGTGATGTATCTTGTTTCTTTTTTTTAAAACTTCTTTATTAGAGTTTTATGTTTTTCAGTAGTAAGACATACATACATATACCCCAGGATACATACCTGGGCCCACATCCCCAAACTGGATATGGATACTATATACATCCCCAAAACTATTTACATACACAGTTATAATGTATTACAGTATAGCCAAAGATTTAAGTCCATTTTTATTGATGTAACACTTAATTCTGATCCTTCAAAGTTGGCACTAATCCGATCTATTTCCAAATCAGACTGTTCTCTATATTGTTCTCTCAACTTTGAAGTAATTATAACTTCTCAGGACTGAACTTTAATAACTGTGTCCCTGGGAGAGAGAGAGAGAGAGAGAGAGAGAAACCCATCCTGGCCTTATAAACATAAAAGACCTTCTACGTCAGCTAAAGACAATCTCAAGAGAGTATTATGCCTCACTAGGTAAAGAACCTACCCTAAACAAAATCATGTACCTCCATGAAATCGTAGTCCCTTCTCACATTCTCTTAAAAGAACATTACAGGATAATCCCCTTCAGACAGACAGATCTGGGTCTGGACACTCTTCAGCTGTATTGAGTACACTGCCTCTAACACCCTCCATCTTTTATCATATATTTTCTTTTTCTCCTCTATTATCATTTGTCTTTTAAGTCTATCCCGGACCTGTAGCAGATCATTGACCCATTGATCATAATTATAAGTACGATCATTTTTCCAGTGTCTTAGGACGAATGCCTTAACCAGAGCAAACATCAGAGACACATGATGCTTAGCTGAGTCCCTCACAACCATTTGCATGTCTCCCAAAAGACAACTCTCTGGTTTAATGTACTCCAAATAATTTAATAATGGATCTATTTTTTGACCAATTTGAACCCATAATGAATACATTTTGGGACAGCTCCACATCACATGTACTGTACCAGGTCCCCCGGTTTCATTCCACATCTAAAACACAGGTCTGTCTGTCTGAGTTTTCTAGAGCATAGTTTAACAGGGGTGTAATAAATGTTTGAGCAAATAAAAAATTGCATAGTCTTATACTTCGGTATAGGCAGAAGTTTAACATTTTTCCATATCTCTTTCCAGTCAGGCCTCGGAGGGTTAGCGTTTTTTCCCAGTACACTATCTGATCCTTAGATTCTAAGCTCACAAAATCTAACAGCACCCTGTAAACTTTTGAAAGGGGGTGTTGTAAGTAATCAATCTCCTTCAGATGGTCCCAAGTAAATTAACTTTGTCCCATTTTTTTATTATCTGTATAAATTTCTGTACCAGATTTGTAGTTTGGATCTTTTTGAAAAACTCCCATTTCCTAGACTGCACTGGTAAATTCACCCTATCTTCTAATATAAAATCTGTTAAGTTCAAGTCAGATAGTTGTGACGCCCATGGTTGATTGATTATTAGTCCCCCCAGCCTAAAGTTAGGATTTCCTAATATAGGTTGATCCCTAGCTCCCCTTTGCGCCCTCCTCTGTGTCGGACTTAATAAGTCCCACCACGCCTTCACTGATTTAAAAATTGGTGACTGCTTTCCCTTATCAGGTAAAGCCCCCAGATCTATAAACAATAATGCAGCAGGGGAAAGTTTTAGGCCCTTTAAAGTGCGCTGCTCAATTTGGAGCCACATTGGGATATATCCCCCTTCTCCCCAACTCCTGGACCAATGGCCCATCAGGCCAAGCTGTCCTGCTACTTAATATAAAAATAGGTCCGGAAGCTTAATACCTCCCTTAAGATGAGAAAGACATAAGACAACATGTTTCCTCCTTGGAGGCTTAGAATTCCACAAAAATTCTGAAATTACCCTTTGGATATTAATAAACCTTCCCTTCAGAATGTTATAGGGTAGTAAATAAATCAGGTATAACAATCTAGGTAGGAGATTCATGTTAATCAATCCCAGTCTAGCAGTGAAGTTCAGTGGGAGTTTATTCCTCCTTAAAATTTCATTTTTAATTGTGGCCAATAAATTACCCACATTTTCCTCCACCCCATCTTCTGTTTTAGCCATGATCCAAATTCCCAAATATTAAATTTTTTTCGGGGCCCAGTTAAGTTGCGGTTGCTCGAAATCTGCTCTATAGGTATACGCAGTAAGTGGGAGAACTTGAGTTTTACTTAAATTTAATTTATAGTTGGATACCTCCGAGAATTTCCCGATAACTTCCCGGGCTTGTTGGAAACTATCGGCCGGATTATATAAATGCAACAAAATATCATCAGCAAAAACAGAGAATTTAATCTCCATCCCTTGAACCTCAATTCCCTGAACCACTGGCACCATATTAAGTGCCCTTAATAAAGGTTCCAAATAAATATTAAACAAAATTGGTGACAAGGGGCAGCCCTGTCTTGTCCCATTTCTCAGCAGGAACTCTTTAGAAAGATAACCGTTACATTGGACCCCAGCTGAAGGGGCTTTATAAAGATTTTTAAGGCATCTGAGAAAACCCTTCAGAAAACCCATTTTCTCCATTGTAAAAAATAGAAAATTATGGGAAACCTGATCGATTGCCTTCTCGGCGTCAAGTGCAATCAGTGCCATAGCAAACTTCTAATTGGAAGCCCTATGGAGAATATGGTGCAACTTCCTTAATGCGTCATGTGCCCCTCGTCCTGGCATGAACCCAACCTGGTCCTGACTAATTAATAGAGGAGAGACTTTTAGAACCCTGTTAGCCAAAATCATTATAAGTACATTAATATCCTGGTTTATTAAAGCAATGGGTCTATAATTACCAGGTAAGTCCCTGGGTTTATCTGGTTTTGGAGTCAAAGTAATGTAGGCCTGGTATAAAAGAGGGTGGGGAACCCCATCTTTCATAATATTCAAGAATAATTCTTTCAAAAGAGGCATTATTGTCAATAAATGGACTTTGTAAAATTTGGCTGACAGGCCATCCAGCCCTGGTGTCTTACCATTTGGCAATTCTTTAATTGCCTCCATAATCTCTAGATCAGAGATTGGGGCGGCCAGAGCCTGGGCATGCTGTCTATCCAGTTTGGACAAAGGTATTTTGTCAAGGAACCCTCTGATCTCTTCCTCTGAGCTAGTACCCCCCTCTTGATAGATCCCAGCGTAATAATCCGTAAAGGCATCAGCCATTCCCTGAGGATCCGTAATAATTTCTCCTCCAAAATTCACTGCCATAATCATTCTTTCCACCTCCCACTCCCTAATTCTAGAGGCCAATAAGTGACCAGGCATATCCCCCTGTATCAAATATCTAGCATTTAATATTTCAAGCCAGCGATCAATCCTGAGGTTCATTATACTTCTAAATTTTTCTCTTAAGTCCCTTAGCTCATCATCCACTTCATTGGAGGAACCCTCTAAGGGTAATAATGACCTAGTGGCCCCAGTTAGAAATTCTTCCCATGCTCTATTCAATTTATTCCTCCTAGCGGTACATTCCTGCGCTATTCCTGCATATAATACCTTGCAAGTAGGCCAAGCAAGTTTCTTATCCACCAGTGTCGGAATTTGAGTTTGAATAATCTCTTTCAGTGTATCTTCTAGTTTAGTCACCATATTATCAACCGCTAATATCCCTTCATCCAACCGCCATCGATATGGTTTAGGGGGAATATTGTCTATCTCCCATGGCATCTGGATTGGGGAGTGGTCAGATAGTACCCTATTGAAGGTATTCAATTCTTTAATACCCCTTAATGCCTCCCTACTGACCAAAAAAAAAATCAATCCTAGTATGTGTCTTATAGACCCCGGAATAAAAAGTCATCTCAGTATCCCCTTTCTTATACATTCTATATGGATCTACTAGTGTTGTAACTTCCATGAATCTATTTAAAGCTATCTGTGGTGCACTGGGTAATCCATTAGAAGGAGGGTTCCTATCCACCCCGTTATCGAAACAGAGGTTCCAATCACCTGCCATAATAAGTGGGCTAGATGGGAGCATAGCAATATCAACTTCCAATGAAGCAAAAAATTCTGATTTAGCCGGAGTAGGGCCATAAATTGAGGCACACGAAAATGAACTTCCCAGAATTGAACCCGACACATATATCCCCCTGCCATCCTCTCATGACTTAACTTGATGGATTACATATGGGCAAGCTTTCCTTATTAATAGCATCACACCTCCCGATGCTTTCGCATTCCCAACTCCTATTTCTTTGCCCACCCACCCTTTCTTGACTAGATATAATTCCTCATTCAGTAAATGGGTTTCTTGGAGTGCAGCAAAATGAACCCCCAACTGATTTATATAATGCAGTATAACCAGTCTTTTCTTCCTCCCCCTGAGGCCTTTTACATTCCATGAAAGAAATTTAATTAGTACTATATTCTGTACCACTACCCCTGATATTCACTCTCATACGTTCTGTCTTCCTTATTTCTTATATCATGGATTCTCTCTCTCTCTCCCCTTCCCCCCAGTAAATCCCCCTCCTACACCCCCGATCCTCCGATTGCCCTCCTTAATCCTCATGAGACGTGTATGAGTCAACTCCAAGGTGTCTCCAATCCCGCCCGAGTCTCAGCGTATCGCCAACTAGGAACAGAAGACCCCCACCCTATTCCTCAACCCCACAATAAATTCTTAGATTACCTACTGCTCCCTAGAGCTTTAAATTAATGAAAAGAAAAAAAAATAATGGTCCAGCATCATGGCAACGGCCTCCTTCCCCCATACGCTGGTACCACCACTATAGCAACATCTTAATATCAAATGTATAGCATTCCTCACCCTGTCCATTTCCTCTTATATCAAAACCTGCTAAAACTGATTGTGAGGAAGAATATCAGAGGGCTACTCAAAAGGAGAACCTTAAAAAAAAATACTCAGTAATCCCACGTAGCTAGTATTTACTCCTTTTTTTTTCATTTTTAGGAGGAGCCCCTAGCCCCCTGGGAAAGAATGACCCATTCTCCCTTGCATATTTGCTCTTTAGCATATATGGAGCAGAACCCCCCTTCCCCTAACTTTTTGTCCCATTGCAATCTTGAGCCCCATTGACCTACCCTACGCTTATAACATTTCCGACTATTCAATGACCAATCCCCTTCATACTACTAAACTGTAATTATCTGGTGTAAGCAAAGAAAAAGAGAGGAATATTGAACAGCTAGCAGAAAGAAAACATCCCAATGGTCCAGGACTGTTGATATTCTCAGGCCAGCTATGCCCTGGAGAGAAAAAAAAGAAAAACAAAAAAGACAAACATCGAGGTCGGTGAAAGGGCTTCATTTCACAGTCCTGTGAAACCTTTAACTAAAGTAGTCTCAGTCAAAGAAAAGCAGATCTTTTCTCCCAAGTCTGGAATTTAATCAAAGTTGGCCAATAACATACACTACCAACTATCACAGCACTTCCCAATCGTTACTGATCACACTTACCGCTATACTGCCTGCAATCTTGCAAGTCCCTCATTCCTTCAGGTTACGGACTTGAAGAGATCTGGTAGCTCCACCCTGAGACTTTCCATGGCATTGCACGCCATACCATATCTTTTGTCTCCTTTTGGTAACTTCACTATCAGCATAGCTGGGTACTGTATTCTGAATTTCAGACCCGCCAAGTACAGCTTCTTCTTTATCTCCATATATTCCTTCTGCTTCTCTCTCACCGAGGGTATTAAATCTTGAAAAAGCCAAATAGAAGCCCCATTCCACTGCAAATTTCTATTTGCTTTGGCTTTATTCAGCACTTGTGTCTTCTTCTTAAAATTCAAAAATCTCATAATAAGAACTAGGGGATGAGCTCCAGGTGGGGGGGGGGGTTCTCTCAACGAGCGATGAGCCCTCTCAATGTTGTAAGATTCGCCAAACAGTGTCAGACCAAACATTTTCAGGAGGAGATCCTGCATTAAAGCAACACAGTCTGAGCCTTCCAATTTCTCAGGGAGGCCTGCCATAATTAGGTTGTTCCTCTGACTACGTGATTCTTGATCCTCCAGGTGATCCTCTAGTTTTTTGACTTGCCTTTTAAGACCAATTACCTCCTGGTCCATGGCTCCCATTTTCCTTTCCTGTGAAGCAACTCTGACCTCCACATCTCCCACCCTTTGTGTTAAAGCATGTCAAGCCAGTTTCAGTATAGTAAAATCAGCCACCAGCCCTTGTAAAAGCTGCTTCATCTCAATATCTTCTGAGGCTGAGTGCCCCCCTCGATCTTCTAGTCTCGGATCCTCTTTCTCTTCTGGAGCCGGGGAATGGGGTTTTGAGTGCTTGACCACAGACGTTCTTGCTGCCAAAGTCTCAGGGCTTCCACTTTCCATCTCGGCCATTCTGCCTTCCATGCCCACTTCTACTCCTGTTGAATATATTCCTTTTTAACTTAACTTGAGTCACTCGCCAAAGTTCAGTACCTTGCTAACAATCAGAGCTCCTCGCTGAATCAAAAGTGAGGTTTTAAAACACTGAAATGCTATATTTTATTCGCTGAAACCCGGGAGCAGTCTTGGAGATGTCTTTTCCCCACTAGCTCATCACGTAGCTCTCGTGGTGTATCTTGTTTCAGTGCTAGACAGTTTTTGTTTTTCACAAGTACCATGTATCCTTTTAAATATGGGACTGGGGAGAAGGAAAGTTGGATGCTAGAGGGTGGGGGATTTGCTGATGCTGTACTTTTAATAAGGAATTTAAAGCAGTGGTGGGGGAGATGGGTGGTGTAGTCAATGGAAATTATGTGTCTTGACAGAGGTGGGAAGAAAGAATGTGACATGATATGGATATGATATGATAGAGACATACAAGTATCTTACAGGGAGGAACAGGGTGCAGGAAAACACTATTTTTAAGCGAAAAAGATGTTTCAGGACTAGAGGGCATGGGATGAAGTTGGAGGGAGGACGATTCAGAGGAAACATGAGAAAGAATTTCTTCACAGAACGGGTGGTGGACAAGTGGAACACCCTGCCAGAGGAAGTGGTGGGGGCTGAAACAATCACGGGATTTAAGAATGCATGGGATAGACATAAAGGAATTCTAGAGGTCAGGGGTAAGGGGAAATAGACTTCTAGGAAAACAAACTGAACTTACAAGCTCAAATGGGCAGACTAGGTGGTCCATAGGCCCTTATCTGCCGACACTGTCTATGTATCTATGTATCTATATATAGTACTACTTTTTTATTTATCTGTGGGAAACATCCCCAGGACTGTAGCGAGGAGGAGGAGAGAGGCAGGTGACAGAAGATGGTTGGGTGGGAGTATAGCATTTTTGAGGTCTGGTTGTTGGGACTACATAGTGGTTGAAGGTAGATTAAGCTTAACAATGCTGTTTTTGTTTTGTTTTCGAAAAGAAAACACTTTGTATAGTTTTTGCCAGCAAAATGCTACTTGGCCAGGAAAAACTACCCATAATTGCAGTTCTGCCAGCTAAGTGCCAATATGCATACTCTTCCCTGGTGAAGGTGAATACTTTACCAGGTAAAAACTATATGGAGTGTGCCCCACAGGGAAGTGAATGTGAGAGAACATCACAATGTGCATAATAACATGAAGTTCCCTGACTTCACACATCTCTAGGGATCACCCTCTGGGTTCTATTTGTTAGTCAAATTTTTATCCATCTAGTTATTTCATTCCCTATCCCAAGATTGCTTACCTTCTTAACCAGTCTCCTGTGTGGCAATGAGTCAAAACCTTTGTTAAATAGACAGAAAACAGTTTTTACACCTCTAGAAGCCCTCCAGTTGTTCTTCTATTGTCAATCCAGTATTCTGATATGTTTTTAACCTTTTTTGTTAAAATTAAAAATCTAATTTTGTTGCCTTTTTAACTACTCTGAATATCTCTCTCTCTCTCTCTCTCTCTCTCTCTCTCTCTCTCTCTCTGCTAGTTGCAGCTCTCTGTCTTTTCACACTGCTTGATCATTCAGTGACATCAATAACACCCTTCCAGGCCATTCAGATGAACAGCATGGAATGGGAGTTATTGATGTCATAGAATATTTATTTTTATTTATTTATTGAATAGAATCGGAATTACAATCCTTTGAGTCATAGACTCCTTTGCAAAGGCTCCATGTCAGTAAAAAAGGGGAAAATGCACATACATAACTAATATCGTACAATACATAGTCAAGTAGCACAGGATATATATATATATATATATATATATATATATACACACTAGAAGGTTACATCAGCAGGGATATTAAAGAAGGTCCTGGGTCAAAGTTAAGTAAATATGACAGGATACAGTTTCGGAGGGTCTTGAATGGGCCCAGAGTCATAGTTTATACACAGTGGAATTGAGGAGTCTGGGAGAAAAAAATATTGTGGGAGACAAAAGATAAAATTATCCCTTATCTGTGGGCTTCCTTACTACATTAGAGGAAGAACCTGATTATAGTATGGCTCCTTTTGAGGGTCAGAAAGGGAGGTGAAATCAGTAAGGGAGGTGGAAAGTTATTTACAGTCACAGGCTGCAGAGTCAAGGAGGAAGGTCTTGAGATCTGCTTTAAATTGGCTGAGACTAGGGGCCAGGGGGATGGACAAAGTTGGCTGTTTAGCCACAGGGGAGCTCAAGATCAGAAGGACCTTTGACCAAGGGATGTTCTACAGTGAGGAACTAGGAGGGAGGTGCTGGCAGAGTTCCTAAGGGCCCTCCTGTGTGGGATTATATGGATAAGGGGGGTGGAGGCCTATTGGTGCTTGCTTGTGTAGTATCTTTTTTGCAAGGAGGAAGGTGTGGTACTTAAGCCTACCTTGGAAGTTCAGCCAGCCAATGTGTTTATAAAGCTTTCATGTGTGAGTTAACCTGTCACAACCAGAGACCAGGTGGCAGGCTTTATTGAAGGTGAGGTTGATGCTGCCTAGGGCAGTTTGATCAGCAGATCCATAAATCAGTATCCCATAGTGCACCAAGAATAGAACTGAGGAAGACAGAGTGAGATGCATGGCCTGTGGAGGTAGGCAGTGCTTATGTCTGTACAGGATCCCCAGCCTGGTGTTAACAAAGGAGAAGACATGTTGTATGTGTGTGGTAGGTCAGGGAGGTGTCCAACATGATACTTACGTATTTGAAGCATGAGACCTGTTCAAGCGCAGTGGCATGGGAGTTGAAGACAATTAATGGTGAGTGACAGAATGGGTTCTGGTGGTGGGAAAAGACCATATATTTAGTCTTCTTGTAGTTAAATATTAGGCAGTGTTCAGAGAACCAGGTTTCAAGTTCACTGAAAAAGCCCTGCTGGGCAGTTTGGAGTGAATTGGGATGAGGATGTTTCCAAAAGACTACAACATCATCAGCATAAAGCAGCAGCTTCCCACTGCATGATTGAGGGAGGGAGTTCAGTAAGAGGTTGAAGAGTAAAGGGTCAAGTAGTGACCCTTGAGGGACTCCAGCTAAGACTGATCTACTGGAGGAGATGCTTGCATTAATATTGACCTGTTGAGTTGGCCAGAGAGATAATCTTTGAACCAGAAAGTAGCCTCAGGAGAGAAATTCAGAGATGGAAGGATGTGTAGAAGTAGTGCGTGACTGCCGGTATCAAAAGCTTTGGTCAAATCGATGTAGAGTGCACCTGCCATGGAGCCCTGTTCCAGTGCCTCATGTATATATGCAGTAAATTCGATGAGGGCAGTGGAAGTGCTGTGAACCCTCTGGAAACTGTGTTATTCATGACAGAGCAGATTGTGCTTAGCCAGTTAGTCTGTGAGCTGGTCCGACAATATTTTTCAAGAGACTTGGGGTGGCAGGATTGATATTGGCCTATAATTACTGGTGGAGGTGGGGTCACCACTCTTCAAGATAGGGGTTACTACTGCTCCTTTCCTTGTAGTTGGGAATTGGCTGAGGCATAAGGACAAGTTAAGTATTTTGGTGAGATGGTGCAGGGTCACATCCA
Source organism: Neoceratodus forsteri (assembly GCA_016271365.2). Classification (NCBI taxonomy): domain Eukaryota; kingdom Metazoa; phylum Chordata; order Ceratodontiformes; family Ceratodontidae; genus Neoceratodus; species Neoceratodus forsteri. Next base: position 430,656,369 of record CM057450.1, on the reverse strand, counting down.
GCATAAACCAGATGAGTTTGAGGTCTAGGGAGTCACTACTACAGCGAGAGTTCACCAGAACTGTGGTGAGATAGCATTTTGCCTCACTGCAACAGATGGTTCATAGCTGGGAAAGGGTAGGGTTGGCGGTGGCTGAGGTGTCAATGGGGCAGTTAGTGATCGGGTCAAAGAAGTTAGGAGAGAAGATATGACTAAGTTTAGAGAAGGTGGTATTGAGGGCACTGGAGATAGTATTAGCGTCCTGGAAGATAATCCCATCTATTAGAAGCTGCGCAGGGGCAGGGGATACAGTTTTCCTGCATAGTTCCTTAATATTGCTCCAGAATTTTTTTCTGGAGCCCCAGGAGAAGGTGAGGGTTTGCTTGCAGTAGGCAGCTTTGGCTTGCCAGATAGCCCATGTGCAACTGTTTCTAGCCTCTCTGTACAGTTGTCTGTCCTAGGGGAGTTGCGAGTCAAGGGCCTTATGCCAAAGGTTATCTCTTAGATGCCATTTGGTCAAATAGAGTTTGGGAGATCCAGGGGGTGTTCTGGTGTTTTACAATATGCTTGGAGAAGGGAGCAAAGATGTCACAGGCAGAATTAAAGACGGCAATAAATTAGGTGAGGGCAGCATCTACAGACTGGGCAGTATGAATAGCGGACCAATTGCAAGAGGCAAGGTATGATTTGAAACATGAGAGGGCACCTTTTTTGAGGCTCCTATGGACGGTGACCTTAGGAGAGGTTGGGAGGATTTTATTACTCCAACAGCAGGTAACTGGTGAATGGTCACTTATTTAGTCTGGGAGTACTTTGATCTGGGAGAGTTTATTAGGCCAGTTGGTGAGGATGAGGTCGATAAGAGTGGAAGTCCTGGTTCTTGGGTCCAGTCTGGTTGGGGACTGGACAACCTGGGTGAGGTCATAAGCTAGAGCTGATTCTTTGTAGGGGGATGATGCAGTGGATAATCAATTCACATTGAAATCTCCCAGTAAAATTATTTCACTCTTGGGAGTGAGGTGGGTGATACTGTCCAGTACTGATTCAAATGTGGGCTTTTGGTTGCAAGGAGGAATATAGACAGCCAAGATGAAGAGCATTTTACACTGATTGCCAAGGTTTAGCTTGACAGCTAGGGTTTGGGCTGCATGTGTGGGTGGTGAGATAGGGACTGAGAGGGTGTGAAGGGGAAGATCTAACATAGATGGCTCAACCACATCCCCTCTTGCTAAGCCTGTCAGCTCAATAGATGGTGTAATCACTGAGGGCAACAGATCCATTTGGTATATTTTCTGAGAGCCAGGTCTCAGATAAGGCTAGGACATCAGGTGAGTGCTGAGCAATCCAGTCCTGGGGTGGGGTGAACTTCCTCTGAAGGCTGCAGATATTTAGGGAGGCCAGTAGCAGACTCCCATGCTTGCCCTCCAATGAGACACCAGAGGTTGGTGGCCCCAGTTTAGGATGCACATTACCTGACAGGAGGAGGAGAGCATGCTGGAGCAGTGCTAACCTGATCGGTTTTGGTGAGGTGCGCAAGGATTGGGAAGTAGGGAAATTTTTAGTGGGCATGACTGGGATTGGGAGGGTGCGTATGAGGTGGGCTAACAGAGTGGGAGATAATGGTGGAAGGTGGCCATGTGGGTAGCTAATGACAGGGGTGAGGGGGTGCAGCCCAAGGGAGGTCAGAGTACCAGTACAGCAAAAGTTGTGGGCATAAGGATTAATTACTAGTGCAGGGTAATGGTTTGAGTGAGCAAGATGGAGCAACAAGGGGGGGTAGGTATTTCAACAAACATTTGGGGGCCCCAGAGGGGGCATTATGAGTGGGCATGGAGGGTGACTGACAGTGGTACACTAGTTTAGTGGCAATTCCACAGTGTGGGTGGTAGGTGGTACAGACAATGGTGGGATCAGGGAAGTGAGAAAGACAAGCACCTGGAGATGTGGGACCATGTTTTGCTGTGTATGTTTTTGTATGGGTTGGTTGTGCTGATGGCCACTAGTGGTGGAATAGTATAATCTGCTGGTGGAGAAGTGGGCTGATAGATTTCTTTCGGTCATATGATCATGTGAGATGTTAGCCCCTATAAATCAGAGCATTGACCAAGGGTGGTGGTAGGGGTAGTGGGACAGCTGACACGCAGCATCAGGAGGGCCACACTCTGTGCTGAACATCAAGCGGTCACGACTTCAGGCGCCTCCACGGAGTTATGGTGATTCTGTAACTGCTAGACTTCGGCTCCTAATGTAGGGGAGGGCTCCTTCAAAGGCCCTTACGACCTCCTAATTCTTTGGGGGTCAGCTGTGGAGGAAGGAGAGGGAGAAGACGAGCATTAAATAAGGTAAAGGAGGGGTGGGACCCTGTGAGAGGGCTGAGCTACTTCGGATTACTACTTGGTGAACGTTAACAATTCCTGACTGAGCTAGCTGAGTTAAGGTATTTTCTGAGCCAGAAGAGGAAATCTGCAGCCTGATTTAAATTGCCTTAGGATCACTACCCAGAAACAATTACAGGACTAAGCAATAGTGAGCACAAATGGCCTGTCTGGAGATTTTACAGTTCCTGACTGAGCTTGCTGCATTAAGGTAATATCTGAGCCAGTGGTGGAATCTGCAACCTGAAATTAAATCGCAACTGCTCAGAAACAGTACAATGCTGAGTTATAATGAGCAGCATCTACAGCCAGAATTAAATTACAATTAAAGCAACTGCTCAGAAATATCACAAAGCTAAGCAATAATGAGCAAAAATACTAACTGTAGAAACTATCTCCAATGTTGCGCTAATATTTAAATTACATTTGAAAGGGAACAGCAAGCTGTCATGATTTCAGGCACCTCCACATAGTTATGACGATTCCATACCTGCTAGACTTTGGTTCCTAATGTGGGGTAGGGCTGCTCCAAAGGCCCTCATGACCTCCTAATTCTTTCTGGGTCAGCTGCTAGACTTTGGCTCCTAATGTGGGGGAGGGTTGCTCCAAAGGCCCTCACAATCTCCTAATTCTTCAGGGGTCAGCTGCTAGACTAGCCATCTAATATCTTAGAAATATGAAAACAGAGAGCAGTAGTTAGTGAGAAGGGTGAAACTATGTAGATCTGAGGGCACCACAAAGCTAGATTCTTTATCAAAAAATAATAGCATATCAGAATACATAACTGGCATGGAAAGGAATATGGAAGGGCAGTTAACTATGTAAAAATAATTTCTTATCTCCTTCAAAATCGAGGTATAGTATGTCCAATATTTAGAAGAAAAAATAAGGACTTAGAGTCAAGTGCTGAGTGATTTTAGAATTGACATCTTCAAAAAGCATCAGTGACATGAAACGTCGATCTACATGGGGGGTACTCTGGTATGTGTATTTTAACTAATAAAAGTTTGTAAACTTTTTGGTTTTTGGGAATCATATAAGTTTTGGGTGTGCTAGCCGAGACTTTGCAATTTTGTGTTTAGAATTCACTGAATTACAATAGCACTCTACTCTCAGCACCTGCAAGCACTTATTTTTTTACTTCTAAATAAAGAATGAATTGTGTTGGTTGCTGCCAACTTTTGGTTTTAACCTATCTGTGATTTTGATCCTGGCAGATCTGCTAACAGAGCTGCCTTGTTCTTTTGTACTGATAGCATGCCCACTGCTTGGCCCCTGTCTGCCATTTGTGTCACTACATTAATAAAGTCAAATAAGTTAGTCTCGGGTGTCACCCAAGGTTCAATCTTAGGGCTAATCCTTTTATATATATATATATATATATATATATATATATATATATATATATATATATTATAGGTGTTGCACTATAGTTAGGGTTATGAAGCACTTTAATGTAAAACTTGAAATTTTGCATGTTAATAACTTTGGACCTGTTCAATGGATTTGCATGAAATTTGGCATGCACGGTGGAGCATGGTAGATCTCTTGATCTGCCAAATTGTGTTTCAGTCAGACTTACAATTTATGCACAGAGAATTGCTGAAAAATGCACATTTCGCCGGTTTTGAGGGCAGTTGTTTAGATTTTGTCCGTGGTGTTGCGTGGCCACTGCATAGCATGCCAGTCTGAAACTTGGCATGTAGAGAGACCTTGGGTCAAGGAACATGCCACTTTCTGTTTGGTGAAATAATATTAATCCATTCAAAAGTTATTAAACCTTTTCGCTCCCATTATAAGTCTATGGAAAAATGTATTTGGTTGTTTTACAAAAGAAGAATGGGGTTTTGGCCATCTGGTCACTCCTTACGATCAAAGAATTTGCAGGCTCATGATCAAAGATTCTTTGATCACAAGAAATATATCGATTGTGACGGCCGCCATCTTGTTTTCAGTTTGGGGTTGAAAAAAACAAATATCTCAGCCCAGGGGTGAGTTTTAAACTTTTCAATTCTTTGATCGTGGCTCACTGATGATCTTTTGATTGTGAGCCTGCAGATTCTTTGATCACAAGATTCTTCGATTGTGATCTTTGTTCACGAGGGAGGGACAAGATGGCCAGATTTTTGGGTTGGAAAAAAACAAATATCTCAGCCCAGGGGTGACTTGTGAAATAAAACTAGGATGGGTCTTCCTTCTATCAAGCCACGCCTGTGGTTTAATGTAGTTGTGTCAAAAAATGGAGTTTTAATGTTTTTAAATTCTTTTATTGCAAACCTGCAAATTCTTTGGTCGTGAGATTTCTTTGATCGCGAGCTTCGTTTGTCAGGGCAGGATGAGATGGCTAGATTTTTGCTGGACCAGATGTCTCTTGGAGGAAACCGATAGCCCAGATTTCATGACCAGATATCCCCTCATGATCAAAGATGATCTTTGATTTCGAGGTCGCGACCGATTCTCACGATCAAAGAATTTTTAAGGGTGCAAAAACTTTAAAATGTAATATCTCAGAAACGGTTTAGTATTTTAACTTGAAATTTGGAGGGTGTTGAGGGGATGTACAGTAGATGTGAATTATGGTGTTTAGGTGTTGGAAAATTAATTTGCTGCAGAGATATTGCATGACACAATTTACATTTTGAGGGTAGCATTCTGCATTGTGGTAGTGGCTTGAAACTTATAGGGTAGCTAGCCTTACTGCCACAGAGGTACTTTTCAGTGGTTAGGTATGTAAAATATAAACAGGTGCAGAATTATGCCACTCCAATGAATGAAAATTTGGTTAATTTCAAGTTGGTGGGCCCCGTACTCCCACCAATACGCACTCCCACCAATACATATGATATTCAGTACTTGTACTGTTATGTTAAGCAGAAATTTGCCAAAAGGCCCCATGCTCTCACCAATTTGTACGACATTGTACTTTACTATGCTTTCTCAAAAAGTAAGGAAATTACTTGCAAAAAACTGCATTAATGCAACAGTTAGGGTTTTTTACAGTGACAAAAGTGAGGAAATTCACCATTAGGGTTACCATCCCTTGCACCCCACGGCCACCCCGCCCCCACCAACAGGCATCGGGGTGTGCGATGGGGTCATTGGTCCTAACTCTCACCTCATTCTCCTATACTGCACCACCTCAGCTTATGTACACATGGAATGGGGTGAGAGTTAGACAGACAACCCCAACACATACCCCAATGCCTGTTGGTGGGGGCGGGTGGTCATGGGGGTGCAAGGGGTGATAACCTTAATGGTGAATTTCGTCACTTTTGTCGCTGTAAAAAACCCTAACTGTTGCATTAACGCAGTTTTTGCAAATTATATATATATATATATATATATATATATATTCATTGCAAAACTTCCAATAATGCATCAGTTAGTGTTGTTTCCACAGCAACAAAAGTGTGGAAATGCAATGTTAGGGTTACCACCCCACCACCCCACCCCATTCTCAACCCCTAACTCTGCACCCCCACACACACATGCAAGCAGTACAAGACACATCCATCATCATGGTCCAGCAATTGTGTGAGTTCTGCTGCCATCAGAGTGCCTTGTGGGTATACACATATGCTGGGCAACCATGGGAGAGGGGCCACAGTAAGCATTTTTTGTTACAAACATCACTAACAATATTTTAGCAGATGCCTGTATTTCAATTGTTAAGAAATTATGAAACACCTAGTATGTTATCGATAGATAGCTGTATTGGAAATAAGAGTTTGGATAACCCTAGCAACAGTGAGAGGATGTTTGCATACTTTTTTCTGATAAAGTGAGTCAGTCCTAATAACAAATGATAATAATAATAAAATTAATGTTTTGTAGTATAGTTTACAAGCAACATGTGACTGCAACAGTTGTAACATCCAAAGCTAACCATAACATGCTGCTAATGAGTATTTCCACATAACGTAGCAGTATTACAACATGTGATGGTGCTAGTTTCATACCTGAGCAGTATGTGAAAAGTACTGTGTGTGTCAGCTGTGTCTGTCCTGCTACCATATGCCTATGGAGTAGCAGTGATACCTGCAGCGAGCCAATTGTTGAATTATGACACATGAAAGTCAATATTTAGAAAGTTTGTGCAGACTAAGTTTCACTGTATGAGAAAGATAGGCGAGCTATAAAGTGTCATCATACAGTGTTAGTAGTGTAGAGTTGATCACACTGTATTTGTTTTTCAGTACATAATGTTATGTGAAAGGAGCACAGTGTCATGATTGTTGTGCTTATAGATGTGACTAACTAGTATAGTGTCTTACAATCTTGCATGTGTCTTGCATATGTGTGTGTGTGTGTGTGTGGGGATGGGGTGGGGGAGAATGCGGAGTTAGGGGTTGAGGATGGGGGCATGGGGTGGGGTGGGTGGTAACCCTAACATCACATTTCCACACTTTTGGCATTGTGGAAACAACCCTAACTGATGCATTAACAGAGGTTTTAGCAATGAATTTTCCTTCTTTTTGAGAAAATGTAATATCAATAATAAATAGTATGTGTTGGTGGGAGTGCGGGGTCCTTTGGGCCCCATGCTCCCACCATGCTGGCCATTTCTGCTTAATGATATGTGTTTGTGGGAGCATGGGCCATCCAGGCCCTGCACTCCCACCTATACATAAGCACGGAGCCATACAGCAGCCCTAGAGGTCAAGGAAGCCTTGTAACAGTAATTTGCCCATATCTGGGGAACTGTAGCAGCTAGAAAAGAAATTCAAGTGTGGTTGTAAGCATGAGAGTAAGTAGTTCTCGCAACAGAAAGTCAACCAAATCTATTTCTCGCATTGTGTCTGAGATAGGGACAGCAAAAAGCACTGTGAATAGTAACTCTGTGAGTGTAATAGTGTGCCTTTGACATGAAAATGAGCAACTGGAACAGTAAATCTCAAATATCTCAGGAACCATAAGCGGTAGAAAAAAAATTAAGATGTCATGTTATGTATGGCTTTCCAGCCTACTTCTGCACTTAGTCTTCCTTTATGAGGGACTAAAAAATTTTTGAGACAAAAAGTCCATATCTCTAACCATTTTGAGATACAGGCCCCGAAAGGCGTCATGGATGCCACAATGTTATTCTATGGGAAGATGTCTGAACTTCGGAGTGCTGTCACTTTGGTACCCTGTAATGTTTTGGTACCAAACCACCAACAGGCACATCTGTGGGACCAGGGCTTCCCACCCTGAAAATTTCAGACCCAAAGACCAAACCGTTTTGTTGCAGGAGGCTTGCAAAGATTTGCAGTTATTTTGGCAATACTTTCACAAAATACTGTCACAAATCACAAAAGTTTTGTGAGAAAACCTCACAAAACTTTAGCATTTGCAGAAATATTTTGCAAAAGTATTTTCCAAAAAATTCAAAAGTGCATTTCAAGGGGGTTTAACATAAAAAAATATATGATTAGCATCCTCAGGACCCTAATAGGTAAACACAATGATCAGTGTTCACCAAGAGGACCCCAATTTTAAATGCCAGGCATTTTTCTGTACAGTAACGGAAAAGAAAATGGCCACCTCATGAAAGTAAAAGGGGCATTTGAGACAGTAAAAATGGCCTCTCACGAAAGTTTTGTGATCTTTGTTAACTTTTCCCACTGACTATAATGGAAAATTTGTTTTTGAATAACTTTTGAACGGTTTAAGATTTTTTCACCAACTCTTTGAAAGACACATCAGTGACCAAGGATGCATGTTCCCTGTAGTGTTTGAACCAAATGGTCAAACTGTGCAAACTGTGGGTGTGAGCAAAGAAATGGGCAAAAAGTCTGTTTTTTTGTGGGTTTTGGTGTTCTGTAGCTCTGCAGCCGTATATCTGACCATAACAAAACTTACCATATCCAGAGATCTATGGTACCAGACTGTGTGTGCAAACTTTCCAGCAAATCCATTCCACGGTGGCAAAGTTGTTAAGGTGCAAAATTTGAGGTTTTGCACTAAAGTGGCTACTCAACCCTAACTACAGTTGCAGTACCGTGCCACTATTTTATTTAGAGATATATATAGTGTGTGTGTGTGTGTGTATATGAATAGATTTGCTGTGAAGATCCTTAAAATAAAATATCACCTATATGCAGATGACACTGTGATTTACACAGAAGGTAATACCCCTTTCCAGACTGAGATTATGTTATAAGAGGCTTTCAATAATTTACAGGATTGTTTTCTCTCAATCTAGACTTGCACTTAATGCAAAAAAACACAACTCAAGTCATGTATATAAGTAGAGATAAAAGTGTATCTTCATGTTCAACTCCCCTGCAAATTAAAATTTGTCACTGCATTGTTTTACAACAAGTTCAGAAGTACAGATATCTGGAGGTATGGCTTGACGATAAAATCAAATGGAACGTCCATACAGATAATCAAGTAAAAAAGCTGGGGAGATAACTGGGGACTTTGTATAGGATAAAGCACTACATGAGTAAAGAAGTGAGAAAACAGGTGGTTAACACTATGGTTCTGTTCATTTTCAGCAATGAAGATTTGGCGTTCGCTGAGGCATCAGGGATAGAGCTGACAAAACTGTATCTTATGTACAACAGGCTTACCAGCTTCATCCTCAGTGCCCCCCGCAGGACTCACAGATGTGGGCTGTGTCATGAACTGGATTGGATTAATTTATTGGAGCATAGGAGAGACCATTACACTTATTATATGTATAAATACTACAGGAAATCAGTCCCTGGGTATCTCTTGGAAAATGTATAACACAGAAATATAAAAATCTGCAGGAGGAATAGAATTTAGTCCTCCTAAAAGAAGTCTGGAAGTGGATAGGTCCCACTTCTACACGATTGGTCCAAAATTTTAGAATGGTATACCCTCATTCTAAGATCAATCTTGGGCAAATTAAGTTTGACTAAAATAAAAAAAATTGTATTTTGAACAAGTAACAGGGACATAATCATGCTACTCAGAATCTGATATTGGTTGACATTTCCCTTAATAAATGACATATACAATTTTAGCAGATTTTTTTTACATGTGCAATACTTAAAACGAATGTCTACTATGTAGAACAGATTAATACAGTTTTTAATAAACAAGATCATGTATATCTGTAACATTCTAACAAATTACTATTGACCTTATGTTTATTATGAGTCATTTATTATTTTTAGGAATTCTTTATTTGTATAACTGTAACAAATGTGAACAATGTAACCTTGCATACTTAGGATTTTTTTTGTTGGTATTATTTCTTTATCGTCCCTCATGCCTCGTGACCCACCACTCCTTTGGGCTTACCTAGGTCCTTCACCCATTACTGCCTGTCCCATCTTGAGCCCTCTCCAGCTTCACATTACAACCACCCCTGGGGTAACCTGGACATAACCCTTCACTGGGCGATTCCCCCTCCTCCGAAGGGGAAGGCACCAGAGGGGGCAGCCAGCACATACTTGGCCCCAGGGTGCTGTTGATGAAGAGAGGCTCTTTCAGGGCTTCAGCAATAGCGGAGGACTGGTAGCCATCATCCAGTCAGTCACCAGGTGGATGTCCGCTTTTCTACACTATTTCCCTATGGGTCACTCGCTGCAGTGCTCCTGGTCTCCACCAGGGGCCACTGCAGAACAATGCCAGCCCACTACCCACCCCAGGAGAGGAGAGGAGAGGAGAGAAGTCCCTATGGATGCTCAATCTTCTCCTTCCCCTGCCAGCCCTCAGTGTCCCGAGTCCATTCATGAATCTGGGTCACCATCGTGGCGCGAGGTGTGACGTCCAGTGCCTCAACCCTCAGTGTCACCGGGCCGGCAACATACTAAGGAATTTAATGGAAATGAGCTTGGCTCAAATGAATTTCTGATTCATGAAAAATGAATAAATCTTTTACTACTACTGCTAGTCTGACATGACTGTCCTCTAGTGAATCCATGCTGGTTCCCATTCCTTGAGCCATTTTCGTCTAAGAATGTGACTATGCCCTCTTTAAAAATTGTCTCCAGACATTGCCACACTATCAGTGTCAGACTCACCATTATGTAGTTTCCTGGATTTGACCCATCACCCTCTCTATTTGAGGGAACCCCATTTGCAACCTTCCAGTTCTCCTCAGGCACTACATCTTTTGCCACTAATTCTCCAAAGAGTACTACCAGTGGAACCTCTAGAACCTACCCAGTATTAGAGCTGCATGAAATGTATCTTCTGCTAGCAAAACCCTGGCAAAATTTTGATTTTGGTTCTGCAAAACGTCATGAAATTTCTGTGAAACATTTAAAGAAATGTTGAAAGAATTGTGGTTTCAGCCATTTCCATCTAATTTAACAAGTATCTGTCCCCATTGTACCACATTTGGTATGATGACTCTACCACCATCCATATAGAAGTGCACCAATTTTCAGATATTTATCTTTAAAAGTGACTAAGTTATAAGCTTCCAAACTTTCAGGAATTTTAAAATTAAATTTAGCAATTTGTGACAAGGAGATCCTGCCACTCTTGAGGACCGACTTTTCCTTAAATGTGTTGCAACAGTTCTTCTATTTCTTAGCCTAATCTGTCCTTTACAATTTCTAGTCCATAAGGTTGGCCACCTATGGGCGCTCCCTCCCCTTTCTTGAATATGCTATAGTGTCCTCTTTAATTTTCCTTTTCCCTCTCAGGTCTTCATACAGGGGGGTTATTGTGGTGACCTCCGAGCTGATGTAAAACAACAGACTGTGTTCCTCATTGTTGGATTTAGTATGCAATAGTACTATGTCATAAAATACCTTGATGTATATGCCTTATGTGTATGAAACCTGTAAATGTTGAAAATACCACTGCACTAGGTGTTTTTGATAAATGTAAAAAATGACTAGTGGTCTGTATTACAAAAATTAAGGTAGTTGTGTTATTTAAAATGCATGTAAATTACAGATTGCTTGAGAGGGCCTTTTGCACCATGCATTCCTGCTTTAAACCAAACAAGCCAAAAATGTCATGGTGAGTTGCATATAGATCCCATTACATTATTGGGGTATGTATGATGTTATGTTTCTTTGAAACTTGGCTTTATTCTCTATTGCCAATGCCCTTGGGGGTAACCCTTGCTTCAGTTCTACACTAAGGTTCTCTGTCTTTAGCTTGTTTTTGAGATTTTCTTTTTTTGAGCTCCCCATCACCCAAACACACAAGACAAACGTAGGGATTGAAAATTTTTCACTAAAGAGATAGATCAGTAGATCAGTGGGTGCTAAGTGCAGAGGAAGGATATGCATAGCCTGTTGTTGCAGACTGATGTATTAAAGAAGGGATATACCATTGCTTAAGGTTATCCCTGTGTTTTAAATAAACCTCACACAGAGATTGTGTGTTGAACCTAAAGTTCTGTGTCTGGTCCATCTGTTATCCCACAACCCCTCCACAGACTTGGTGTTAAAAGTAGGATAACTTGCAGTAATTATTGAACAGTTTATTATAGTTTTACCCCAGAATGTACAATTTTGGATTCGGGAGCATAAGCCTGAATCCACTGATAAAACCATCACATTTGTGGAAGAATTCCTTCCAGCCTGACCATCCAAACCCAACTGTTACAAGGGATATCAGCAGCTGCAACCACCAGCAATCCAGTAAGGAACCCTTTTACTTATAAACTGTCAAATCCAGCCCCAGTGAAACAAGGCTGGAAAGCGGGGGCTGAATTCCAGTAGCAGAGATTGTATGTCATGGGTGTCAAAAGAAGGGACATTATGTAGGAAACTGTCCTAATACAAAAAAAGAGACAGCTCAAGTAACCTTAGTGAACTGGGGTCACTTTATGGCTACTGTGCAGATTGGATCACAGCAGATGATGGGACTGATTGATTCAGGGAGCCACCAGACCCTTTTTGCAAGCAGATCTGGTGACTGGTAATAATAAAGGGCAAGGTACAGCAGTCATCTGTGTGCATGGAGATACCCATTGCTACCCTACAGCCATCATACAAATGACTGTTCAAGAAAAGACACATGAGGTAGAAAAGGACTTGGTACCTCACCTACCTGTACCAGTTGTTATCGGGGCATGACCACCCAAACTTTGCTTCATTTATACATTTTCATGCCACCCAGGACTCTGCTGTAGTTGCATAGCCACCAGAGCTCAAGTGAAGCAGGGACATTTACCATGTGTGTTCCCATTTGATGATGATGTTTTTGAGGATCCTGGCAAGGACTGGAAAGCTAAGGTGAAGAAGAGGAAGCTAAAGAAAGACTGGATTGATACTCATGCTGGTGTACAGCCAGACTTGGGACACACTTTTATATGTGATATGCAGCATGAGCAAAAAGCAGACCCTTTACTTAACCCTTTTTTTTCACAGATGGGGAAGGGAGTGGAAAAAGGTGACCCTCAGTTTGTTGTAAAACAGGGAATACAGTACAGAAAATACACTAACCACAGAACTGGCAAGGTAGTAGTCCAATTAATGGTTCCATAAAAATTCCACTCCCAAATCATGTATATGGTGCATGACATCCCCTTAGCAGGTCATGCAGGCAGAGATAGCACCCTGAATAGGACACTGCCCAGGTTTTATTGGCCTTCTATCCACGATAACATAGCTGAGTATTGTAAAGCATGTGCTGAGTGTCAGAAGGTAGCTCAGGCAGGAAAAAGGGATAGAGTACCACTACAACCCATCCTCATTGTGACTAACCCCTTTGGCAGGATAGCCATGGATGTAGTGGCCCCCTGGAAAAAAGTTCCAAGGTTAACAGATTTGTACTGGTCATATGTGATTACGCTACCCTCTACCCAGAAGCTGTCCAAATGAGAACTGTCACCACCACCCCAAGGATAGCAGAGGAGCTAGCAAAGGTGTTTAGCTGCATGGGAATCCCCCAGGAATATTGGGCTGGAAGTATTGCCTAGATGTTAGAGGAATGAGCAGTGAACGAGCTAGGTACATCCAGCAGACCAGACCTTGGTTTGATTTTCCCAACCTCCACTTGCATACAGTATGACTCTGAGCAAGTGACTTAACTGCCCAGTGCTCCCAGGTTGCCCCTGAAAACAGGCACTTGTGCCTAGTGGGCCTTACATGGTTACCAAAGACTAACAAAAAAAAATACTTACTGATCAGGGGAGTAATTTTAATACACACCTGATAAAAGAACTGTACCGTCTGCTGGGTATAGTAGCAGTGCGTAATTCCCCATATCACCCATAGACTGAAGGTCTCATAGAGAGGTTTAATCAGACATTTAAGAGAATGTTGAGTAGGTATGTAAAAGAAGAGGGTATGGATTGAGATAGGTACCTCTACCATTTACTTTCCACTTGCAGAGAACTCCCTCAAGTATCCACTGGTTTCTCTCCTTTTTCATTATTGTATGAGAGGAAGCTGGTAGGGCCACTGGAAGTGGTTAAAGAACACTGGGAAGAAGGGAAGGAGGTGGGACATCTTAATGTCATAGAGTAAATGACTGAGTTACGCTAAAGCCTGGTAAGGTATATCAGCTTGGCACACCAGAGCTCAGAACAGAAGCAAGACTTGCAGAAAGAAAGATACAACCAGGGTTTGAAGACTAAAACATTTCAGTCAGGGGACAAAGTGTTGTTACTCGTTCCCTCCAAAGAGAACAAACTACTCATGAAATGACAGGGCACCTTCACCATTTTGAGGCAAATGGGAGAAGTGAATTATGACTCTGAGCTTAGCATGCCAAGAAACGGACCCCCAAAAAAATGTACCATGTGAACCACCTTAGGAAATGGTGTGAGAAGCCTAACCCCTTCCTTTATATCCATCCTGAAGTTAGGGAGTCAGAGATGGAGGTTGCCTATAAAAGGCTAGAGCAGTCAGGACAGTTGGGGGAGATCCAGATAAACCCTGAATTGGAGCCTCAGCAACAGAAAGATTTGCAGGGGGTATTACAAGAATTTGAGCCCATATTCACAAACATCCTGGGGAGGGCCAAAGGAATTGTGCACACCATAACTGCCAAGCAAGACAAGCCAATACATCAAAAGGCCTTCAGATTGCCCATGAAGGTGAGGGATGAGGTGATTCAGGAAGTCAAAAAAATGGAACACTGAGGCATAATTGTGCCCTCAAAGAGTGCATGGTCTGCACCCATGGTCAACAAAGAGGGTGGGATATGCCTATGCCTAGATTTTAGGAAGCTTAACAACACATCACTATTCGATGTCTATCCAATGCCCCAAATAGATGACATCATTGACTGGCTAGACAATGCACAGTATATCTCCACTCTTAACCTTACTAAGGGATATTGGCAAGAAACAATTGCATTTAGCACCCCAATTGGTTTATACTAGTTTGTCACAATGCCGTTCAGACTACATGGTGCCCCTGCCACTTTTCAGTGTTTTATGGACCACATACTAATACCGCACACTGAGTACAGTGTGAGTTATTTGGACAATGTGGTCATATTCAGCCTTGACTGGGAATCACAAGTTAGACACTTGTCCCAGGTACTGCAAGCACTAAAGGAGTCAGGAGTGACCATAAACCCTGCTAAGTGCAGCCTAGCAGAGACTGAGATAAGATATCTAGGGTTCATTTTAGGCAACAGACAAGTGAAGCCCGAAGTATAGAAGGTTACAGCAGTGGCAAACAACCCAACACCTACCACAAAAAAATCACCTGAGGTATTTCCTAGGCCTGGCCGGTTATTACCAGAGATTTATTTCTAATTTCTCAGCCATTGCCAGTCCTTAGACTGATCTCACTAAAAAGAGGTGCCCGAATAAGGTTCAGTGGACCCCTATTTGTGATGAGGCTTTTAGGAATATCAAGGCCATTCTATGTACAGCACCTGTAGTGAAAAGTCCTGACTTCAACCAAGTGTTTGAGATTCAAACCGATGCATCAGAGAATGGCATTGGGGCAGTCTTATCTCAGAAAATAAATGTGGAAGAACATCCAATCATGTATTTCAGCAGGAAGCTATATAAGAGGGAGAGAAAATATGCTACCATAGAGAAAGAATGCTTAGCTCTGAAGTGGGCTATTAAGACTCTGAAATATTACTTGTGGGAGTCTGAATTTAAGGTTGTAATGGATCATAACCCCCTTTGCTGGTTGCACCAAATGAGAGAAATAAAATCCCCATATAATGAAGTGGTACTTAGCTCTTCAGCCCTATGAATTTACTGTCTCCCACAGGGCAGGGACAAAACATGTAAATGCTGATTTCATATCTAGATATGATGCAGGAACTGATGTAAATGAAATATGACAGACTTTCCATAAAAGGAGATAGTGCAGGGAAGGTACCATTAGTTTCTGTTGAGAAATGTGTTAACACCTCAGGGTAAAGAATGATGATATCCACTATGTTTATAATGGAATGTTTATCATTAACAGGGACCCTGTGGTGGAGTTTCTGAAGATGGATGGGTGGAAGCTCCAACCCTTCCTGGGACAGGAAGGTGGTAAGCAGTCTGAAATAACTGCTTCTCTCTAAAGGTGGGGGATATATGATAGGGAGATCCTGCCACTCTTGAGGACTGATC
Organism: Neoceratodus forsteri; assembly: GCA_016271365.2. Classification (NCBI taxonomy): domain Eukaryota; kingdom Metazoa; phylum Chordata; order Ceratodontiformes; family Ceratodontidae; genus Neoceratodus; species Neoceratodus forsteri. The sequence continues at coordinate 430,640,556 of CM057450.1, read as the reverse complement.
TCTTCTTAAATCTGTTGCAAAAGTTCTATTGCTTAGCCTAATCTATCCTTTACAATTTCTTGTCCATAAGGTTGGCCACCTATGGGGGCTCTCTCCACTTTCTTGACTATGCTATAGTGTCCTCTTTAATTTTCCTTTTCCCTCTCAGGTCCTCATACAGGGAGGTTATTGTGGTGACCTCCGAGCTGATGTAAAACAACAGGCTGTGTTCCTCATTATTGGATTTAGTATGCAATATAATATAACTTTAAACTACAGAATGTAATATCACCAATTTTATTGGGTTCATTGACCCTAAATGTTAGGCTTTGATGCCAACCTAATGGTCCAGCAGCAGAGTTTCATGCAGCCATGCTGACGACCCAGGTTCAGAAGTGAGCCCAAGTAGTTATATTGATATGTAAACCCTTGGCCAAGAAAGCTACCACTCGGCATTGCATCTTAGTTTGGGAGGTTTGGTGGCAGGTTCTACCAACACAGTGATCCCTGTGGCTGGATCAGGGGACCAGGAAGCTTGCTCCTGCCAGAAAAGAAGCTGTGGTTGTGCAAGGCTGACAGAGGCATGAAACCCACTGGGGGAGCTGAAAGGGAAAAAATGGGGGTATAAACCTCAGGAGCCAACTGAATGATGGCTGGGTTCAGACTGACTAGGGTATATCCTATGAACAGGGTATATATTGCTGCAAATTTTATCTTGGCTTATCTGACTGCCCTGTAGTTAGGTGAGGGGTGTTAATTGTCTGGCCTCTAACCTCAGCTACGTGATAACTGGAGATGGGGCTTAGTCAGAGATGAGGTAGCAAGTGAGTTTTATTTTCCCAGAAGAAGCCAGAAGGGGAAGGAAGGAAACATTCAATTCAGTGCTTTAGAGCAAATGGTAATTGCTATTTTTCTTTTAAACTTAGATTGTGGGCTTTTAGTGACACTGTACTTTCTTTGTTGTCTTTACTTAGAATTGTTTTTGGGCTGTTGAAAATTTAAACCGTAGTGGTGATGTTATTCTGTGCTGTCTTTAATTGCTGCAAATTTTCACCCCTCCCCTTCCCCCCACTCTTAATTATATGCCCTGTTAAATCTGATTGACAGGAGCTAAAACACAGGGTATAGTAAGGTGTGCAGTAGGGCATATGGGAAAGAAGCCCACCCTCAGTACGACAAGTGTTTTGACTCATTTATTTTTTTCTTTTTTTTTAAAGAAACTATCTGAGTATTAGTGGTGGATTTAGACAGTAAATTAATAAAAGGAACTAGGAGAGCTTCAGTAGCAGACAAGTAGTGGAACAGCAGTATAATTGCAGTATAATGTGGGGTGGTGCAATGCGGTGGCTGTGGGGCAGCCATATTCAGGCAGACCTTCTGGACACTGAGGGTGCTGCCCCATCTGCATGCATCTCTGGACTGCAGGATTAGGCAGCCAGACTCAGAGTGGAAGTAAACTGGGTCAGGAGTACCATCACCCCTATCCAGAGACCACCCAGTCCAATGCAACTGCCCCAAAGGATGCCGAGAATGAGGAGCACTTGGATGACAGTGGGCCCAGGGAGGGTTAGAGTGGTCAGGCAGAGGCACATCCCAGATCCTATTCCACTCAAGAACTCATATGCCACACTGGAAAATCGAGGACAACCAAATAGAGGTACCCAGAGAAGTGGAAGGAAAGGATGGGAGGTTAGCCAAGGAGGTGACTTCATGGGAAAGCAGTGGACCCCAGAGGAGGAGGAAGTGAATCCTGGTGGGGACTGCATCATAAGAGGGATCCAGCTAGGAACACAGGAGGGGAGGACAGGGAGGTGAGGTGCTCACCAGGTGCCACGCATGGATGGATGGAAGGAAGATCATGGGGATCACTGGGAAGGCAAGACGGAGGGTGAGCTGGATGTCATTATCCACCTAGGTACTAATGACCTGGCAAATGGGGAGCCAAAGGAAGTTCAGGAAGAGTTTAGGAAATTGGGAGGGTCTCAAGCAAGTAGCTGCTTCTGTCACTTCTCAGAAGTACTTCCTACAGAGGCAAGGACAGCATAGGAGTGCATGCACCAGGAACTTTAACTCATGGGTGAAGAACTGTTGCTGTGAGGAAGGGTTTGGATTCATTGGTGACTGGGGACCCACCTGGAGGGATGGAGGTTTGTTCAAGCCTGACGGCCTGCATCCATCCTGGAGGGGAATCCAAGCACTCAATGATAAGTTTAAATGCTACATTGACAAGCATTTAAACTAGCAAAGGGGGGTGGCAGGCCAGCAAGGAGGGTACCTACTTGCTCACCCCCCACAGCTAGCAGTGGAACCAGTGAACCGGAGGAGTGGCTATCTCTGCAAAGCAGTGTGCAAAAGATGGAGATTAGTGCCCAAGAGGTGGATAGACAGAAAGGGGCAAATTTCAGCAGAAGTGCAGACAGCAAGGAGAACCAGGGATAAAGGACAACCAAGGAAGGGGCTGGAGTAAAACAACAAAACAGTCTAGGGAGGTCAAATCATGGAAAGCCATGTGTGCAAATGCCAGGAGCCTTATCAATAAGATGGAAGATCTGGAGGCTGTCATGGTGCAGTCAGACCTGGACACTGTGGCCATCACTGAAACCTGGTGTAATGATAACCACGACTGGGAGATGGCCATACCTGGCTACAACATATTCAGAAGAGACAGAGCAGGCAGGAAGTGAGGAGGAGTGGCACTGTATGTGAAAAATGACATAAGGGCCACAGAGATCCAGGAGGAACAAAATGGGGAGAGATACTGTGGTTGTTGGAAAGGAAAATGGGGCCAGTCATCCGACAGGTGTGGTCTATAGACCACCAGCCCAGGAGGAAGAAACAGATAGGAGTTGATGCTAGCCATCCAAAGGATGGCAGATAAGGGTGAGGTAGTACTGGTTGGAGACTTCAGTATTCCAGACGTGGACTAGAGCATCCCAGCAGCAGCATCAACTAGGAGCAGATTTATCCTGGACTCCCTTCAGGGTGCCTTCCTCAAGCAACTGGTCATGGAACCAACTCGGCAGAAGGCAATACTGGACCTTGTGCTCACAAACAGGGACAGGTGATGGGGGTAACAGGGGGAGCACCTGGGAACAGTGACCACTTGTCATTGTGGTTTGAAATCACAGAAAGAGCAGAACCAAATCACACAAAAACACGATCCTGGATTTTAGGGGGCAGACTTTGGGAAAATGGGAGATACTTGAAAGAGGCATTAAGGGAATGGGACAGGAATCAGGGGTTGAGGAACAGTGGGCAGTATTTAAAATGGGGATTACAAGAACAACAGAATTATGCATTAAGCAGGTTAGCAAGAGGAAAAGGAAGAGGAGACCATTATGTTTTTTCAAACAGATAGCAAAGAAAGTGAAAGCCAAAAAGATTGCATTCAGGCAATACAAAAAGACACAGGCAGAAGGGGATAGGGAGAAGTACCAGGAGAAGCAAAGGGAGGCAGGGAGGTCAGTAAGGGAAGCCAAAGCTCAGACAGAAGAACACATTGCAAAATCAGTGGGTAGAGGGGACAAAACCTTTTACAGGTACATAAGTGAAAAAAGAAAGACAAAGGGAGGGATAGTGAGACTGAAGGGGGAGGATGGGTGCCACATGGAGGATGACAACAGTAAAGCTGACATATTGAACAGGTATTTCTGCTCAGTCTTTACTGAGGAAGAGGAGGGTAATGGGTCTGAAGGGAGTACAAGGGGTGAGAATGGTGCAGAAATGGACACAAGTCCCTTTACACGAGAAAGGGTCCTGAAGGAACTGGAAGTAATGAGTTGATAAAGCAATGGGGCCAGATGGTGCACCTCAGGGTCCTTAAAGAACTAAGAGGTGGTGGCTGAACCTCTGGCTATCCTGTTTAGCCGATCACTGGAAACAGGGGAGGTACCCAAAGACTGGAGGACAGCAGATGTAGTCCCCTTATACAAAAGTGGGAACAAAGAGGAAGCAGGGAACTACAGACCAGTCAGACTCACCTCGGTAGTGGGGAAGATCATGGAAGCACTACTGAAGGAGAGATTGGTGGAACATCTGGTTGTCAATGGACTACAGGACCCAAGGCAGCATGGTTTCACCAGGGGGAGGTAATGTCAGACCAACCTCGCTTAATTTTTGACTGGGTGACTAGGGAGGTGGATCAGGGAGGGCAGTAGACATGGACTATCTGGACTTAGCAAGGCCTTTGACACTGTGCCACATAGAAGACTATTACACAAACTGGGGAATATGGGTGTGGGCAGGACAGTAGTGGATGGGTAGGTAACTGGCTGGGTGGCAGGACACAGAGGGTGGTGGTAAATGGCTGTCACCCACAGAGGGAAGAGTGACCAGTGGGGTACCACAGGATCAGTGCTGGACCGTCCTATTCAACATTTTCATCAGTGACATTGCACAGGACCTAGAAGGCAGAATTTCCCTGTTCGTGATGACACAAAGCTCTGTAATAGAGTAGACACACCAGAGGGTGTAGACAGAATGAGAAGGACCTGCAGAAACTGAAGAATAGTCAGGGTTTGGCACTTGAAATTCAATGCAAGGAAGTGCAAGATAATGCATATGGGGCACAAAACCCTGGCACAATATATCAGTTGGGGTGAGGATATAGCATGCACCAAGCAGGAAAGGGATCTTGGGGTTATCATCTCTGATGACCTCAAGGTAGGGAAACAGTGTGACAAGGCAGCAGGTGGTAAAGCAAATAGGATGCTGGGATGGCATGGCAGGGGCACACCAGCAGGAAAAAGGAGGTCATAATTCCGCTATACAAGACACTAGTGAGGCCCCACCTGAGTACAGTGTACAGTTCTGGAGACCATACTCCAGTAAGGACATAGGGTGAGAAGGTTCAGAGGAGGGCAACAAAGATGGTGCATGGATTGCATCACAAGTCCTATGAAGACAGGTTGAAGGAACTGAACATGTACTCCTGGAGGAAAGGAGGAGAGAGGGATATGATAGAGACATACAAGTATCTTACAGGGAGGAACAGGGTGCAGGAATACACTATTTTTAAGTGAAAAAGATGTTCCAGGACTACAGGGCATGGGATGAAGTTGGAGGAGGACGATTCAGAGGAACATGAAGAAGAATTTCTTCACAGAATGGGTGGTGGAAGTGGAACACCCTGCCAGAGGAAGTGGTGGGGGCTGAAACAATCATGGGATTTAAGAATGCATGGGATAGACATAAAGGAATTCTGGAGGTGAGGGGTAAGGGGCAACAGACTTCTAGGAAGACATAAACTGAACTTACAGGCTCAAATGGGCAGACTGGGTGGGCCATAGGCCCTTATCTGCCGACACTGTCTATGTATCTATGTATCTATGTATCCCTGAGATATGAGCTGCTGGCTGGGGAAAAACTAATATGAAAAAAAGAGGTTGTGTTTATCAATGTCAGCTCTCTAATCTTTTCCTCAGATTCTGACAAAGTAAAAGCAGCAAAAGATTACAAAATGACATCAGTAATTAAAGTTGACTTTTTTAGCTTTTGTGAAATTGTGGAATGTTGTGATACTTTTGTTGAAGCCATGTCCATACATTTTGCCCAGTCATACATTTGAGTTGCTATTGTAGCGGAAGGCTGCATAAAGTGGCAGTAAGGTAGCATTCATACGAGGCTCCATGGTAAAACTATAGTGGTGCTGAGTGTCAGATCACTATCTTGAGAGATGAACCAAGAAGAATAGTCATGGACATCACTGTACTATGCTCTTTTCTGCACTATGCTGGCTAACCACCAGAGCCCACTGGGCCAGATTTTCAGACACCCAACACAAGCTGCAACATCAGCAGCTTGTGCTGAGTGCCGGTGCGTCCAGGGCCCTGCCCCCAATTTTAGAAGGGGCACGGTCCCGCCGCCTAAGTCCTGCCGCTTGTGGCAAGTGAGTGGGTGCACCAAACATATGGCATACCCAGCAGAAGTGCTGCAAGCACCATGGGATGGTGGGTGAAAATGTGTCCTAGCATAGGCCATACTGGTGCCCCCCTCCCAAGGCCATGGCCGATGTGCCCAACAGTGGCAATTCAGTGATCCGGCACCCCCTCTCTGCCCCTACTGTTATAGTGAAATGCCACCCTAGTGATCTAGTGGTCCCCCTCCCAGCATGTAGTGCCCAATACTCCCCCAATCCATACATAAAATTCGGCAACAAGCAGAAGCTGTCTGCACACCACCACCACAGCACACCACCAAATGAACTGTCAGTGCACGTACTGCATATTGTATATGGTATATGCACTGATGATTCATTTGGCAGCTGGCTGTGGGAGTGTACAGAGGGTTGTGCCGGTCGATGAATCTCATGTGTGGTTTGAGGGGGTGCGGGGTTGTGGGCACTATGCGCCAGGATGGGGGCACTAGATCACCAGAGTGGCATTTCACAATAACAGTCAGGGCGGAGAGGGGAGCCCACTAGATCACCAGGGTGGCTTTTATCATTAACAGTCAGGGTGGGAAGGGGGGACCACTACACCACCAGGGATCACCCTTTGGGGATGGATCAGGCAGGCCACACAGTGGCACATACAGGACGACCCTCCTAGGAGATGTCTAAGTACCGTTAGACCAGCCCTTTGCTGGTCTAACAGTACTTGGCACTTAGTTCCTGGGGAGGTCTTTTAAAATTGGGATTTGGTGGTGCAAGGCGGGCGCTAGCACAGTTTGGTGCAGGCAGCCTGCTGGGTGACACAGGCTGCCTTTGAAAATAGTACTCGGTGCAGCCCTTGGCGCAAGGTGCCTCTTGCATCAGGCATGTGTGACACAAGCACCCTGCGTCATTCTAAGGCCACTGTCTTTATAACTTGCAGAAGTACATGCATAGGCAGTATCGTTTCAGTACAATGCTAACTGCTGACCCTTTAACAACCCTGCAGATAACAATGTTTATTTTTACTATTTGAAAACAGTGACATAAAGCCTAAATGTTGCAATTTAGGCAATTGTGACAGAAGTATCTGGATACCCATGATATAGCATGATGCAGGACATCACTGTCACAGGATTGTTGGAGGGGCATTGCAAGGGCATGAAGCTAGTGCAGGTAAGGTGATTCAGTGGAGATAAGTGCTTCGTGAAAATTAAATTCTACAAGTGGAGTTCTAGTGGCATTACCTATTATGCATTCATGAATTGTTTAAGGAAATGTTGCCGATTAGTAATTTCTGAAGTATCCAAAATACATTTTAACCTACTAAACCACATTTATCCAACTTAACTAGATTGCAGGATTATTTACTTTAGTAAACATGTCAAATCCTGAGTGCATATTTGAAATAGCATTGAGCTATAAACATCCAAATATTCTGAAAATGTTCACACAATTAACACAAAATTAAATAGTGAAATTTGGAACTCCAGTAATTTACAATGTATGTAACCGACTACTTCTGTATGGAGCCGTTTCTAAGACTCTTCCAATAAAGTGTGCATATACATTTTCAGTAATCTAGCTCCAAAGGTGGCCAACTTGTATTCATTGAAATATTTTCTGAAATGTTCACATGAACAATAAATTGCCAGAATGTGAACCATTATAATCCCCCTTCCCCATCCAAATGTCCAGAACATTGGCATTCGTTTAGGATCTCCTCCAAAGTGTATGCATGCCAAGTGTCAGATTTCTAGCTATAAAACTGGTTGAGTTATGGCAACTTAAAGAATGTTGGAAAATTCCACAAAATTCCATGAAATCAGAATTTCTTAATTTTGCCCAGCGCCACCTAGTATCATTCGACATTTTTGTTTGTTTGTTTATTTAAAATCTGGATAAGACTATGGGCCAAATGCTCGTTTACATGGGTGACCAGAACTATCAACACATATAGAAGAAACAGTAATAAGCAGAAGACAGAATAATAATACAGCCAAACATTTGCAAGTGTTGACATCTAGGAGATGTTTCCTTAACACTTTTTTAAAGACAGGTACTATGGTACAAGAATCCGATATTGCCAAAGGTAAAGTATTATATACACATGGACATCCTTGAGTGAATTCTGTCTGGCCGTTGAGATTTATTGTAGGGTCTCCAGTCCCTTTAGTACCTGTTCCCTTGTTATCTTCTTCATCATCTCAAATCTGTCCCCTATATCCCTCTTGAATTTTATCCTGCTGTTAGGTAGTGGGCCTTTCTCCCTGACTGTGAACACCTAACAAAATCATTCATTCAGTATACCTGCCTTCTCCGCATCATCCTCTGCACTCACCCATATCCTTCCTTATCCTTTCTATGTTATCCATTGTCTTTTCCCTTTCACTAATATACAGTATCTAAAGCAGGATTTGTCATTCTTTTTTACCTTTTTTGCAAGCCTAAATTCTACCTTTGCCTTCCTGATGATCTTTACACCCATGCCAGGGCCTCTAGCACTCTGCAGCACATTGTCATGATATCTGTGGCTTGGTTTCTAGGCTCCCGTAGCAATATTTTCTGATTTCTGTAGAATGATTCATTTATTTCTGTGGCAGAATGCAGTTCTGTCATTGGCTAAAATATGGTGGGATGTCATCAATGACATCACATGCTGAGCATAGAGAAGGGGTTTCAGGATAACGAGATGGGAAAGGGAGCCGCATATTATGGACAACTTGGTATCAGAATAAAAATTCACCATGAACAATGAATTCTGAGGCACTATATATATTCTGTGGGATCATGCAAATTCTGTAGCCATGGAACTGCAGAATCCCAGGGGCCTTGACCTATGTCCAGATTTTCCTTATTGCTCTCTCTGTGTACCTCATTCTGTTCCTTCTTGACAGCCCCAAATCATCCTTTTTATCATTAATAGCTTGACTTACCTGCCTGTCTAACTATATCAGATTCCTATGTTGTTGGGCTGCCTGTTTAATAGCCTCCTTTAATGATGTTCACTTCTCCTCTACCCCCTTGATCTTATTGAAGTCCTTGAGTCTTTCTTGCATCCCCATTTTCCAGGAATCTGCTTTCCTGAATTCCAATACTCATATGTAAACTGCCACTTGTTGTGACCTCAGTTTGAGGCAAAATTTGAATGTGCAATAGGCACTCTGGCTAATTTGGCTGTAACATTAATGTCCCTAATAACGTCTGACTGGGCATCACCAGGTCTGCTACTGCCTTCCCTCTTATAGACACACTTGTCCACTATATAAGGAAGCAGACCTGAGAGACATCCACAAATCCTGCCCTTTCTGACTCCTAGCTACTGGCTTTCCCCAGTCTATATCTGGAAGGTTGAAGTGGCCTAATAACAAGGGGTCCAGTAACCTAATACAGCCCTCCCCATCATTTAGTTTATACTCATGCCGATGAAAACATCTTTCTTCCCCCTCCTCTCAGATACAGCATAAATCTTAACAGCCTATCATCATTTCAAAAAGAACCCCAGTCCCCCACAAACCTGAACTCCTTCTCTTCACACCAACCTTTTAGCCATGTGTTAAACTCTAGTATCCTAACTTTTCTACTCTTTCTGCATGTGATACTGGCAGTCCCTCCAGCAAGGTTATTATGTCTTCGACTTTTCTTTGCCTGCTATCTAGTTCTCTGAATCTTTTCTTAACCTGATCTATACTGCAAATGCACCGGATTGTTGGTTCCTAGGATAATACAGTATCTATCCCCCTCTGTCCTGGTCAAACTCTCCAGCTGTAGAAGTACTTTCAATGATGTCTCACCAGGGAGGTATATGGCAGATATTTCCCTTGGTGTTGAGCCATTGACTAGCCTCTCTTTCCCTCTAACTATAGACTCCCCAATCATTGTCACCTTCTTACTGCCTTCCTGCCTTTAGTTTCCACCCACCTGCTGGCTCATCACTTCTGGACTGTGCCTTCTTCCTGGAAGTACCAACTGCACCTGTGAGGTTAGATTTGTTTTCTCATGCCTCCACCACCAGATTGGTGAAACAGTTCTGAGTGTGCACTATTGGAAATGCTATCCTATTAGAACCAGCCCACTTCCACTCCCTCCCCAATGAATTTGATCCCTCCAAGTGGATCCTTAGAGGCCTCTGAGGTAATTGAATAGCATCTTCCCGTGCACTGCAGATGTGGTCTCCCCCCTCAGGCATGACCTCAACTCTGAGGTGAACAACCTTTGCCTGAAGGACCTCAAACCTCCAACACTCCTGGCACCCCCTCACCCATCTCCCAGAGCACCTTCTGGAAATTGGTTGTGTACATCCCCATCAACTGACTATCTCTCCACATGCCTACCTGCCTGAACATGGTAACAGCCACCTCTGAATTTATTGACCTGATATGGAAACCTTTAAGCAACATTTCTTGCCCCATTGTTCTCTTTTTTAAGTCCCTCTTCTCTTAAGTCCCTCTCAGCACTTAATCTTGTGGCACTTATTCTCATGACACTTTAAGTGACTCACTCAAAACTGCGTGACTCACAACCACTCATAGAATGCTTCCCTTTATACATCCTGATGCCTTATAACCTGAGAATGATCCTCCTTTCTTTATGTCTCTGTGGGCTTAGTGGTACAGTGCAATGGATGTAGGAATGCAGCCTTTTGGGACACCTTCTAGAGACTGAGGTACTGCCTCATATGTACTTACCTCTCTAGGATTCAGGGAGAGGTTGCTGGGGGTGTTTCACTGCAATGTGTGTGGGGCTGCAGTCTTTTGGGACACATTCTGGAGACTGACATGCTTCCACTTTTTTACTCACTTCTCTGGGTTGCAGGCACAAGTTGCTGGACTTCAGATTGAACTGGCAAGGGTGCAGAGGATTTTCTTGCCCACCTTGGAGCCACATAGCCTGCCACTGCTCTCCAGAGATAGGCAGAGGCAGAGCAGATGGATCTTGGTGGGCTGTGAGCCGGTGAGGGTGGAGAGAATGGTGCATGCTCCTCAGTCTGCAGAAGTCCTTCACCATACTGGCAGGACAGGAAGCCAAGATGATGCCTCTTAGCAGTGGGAAGGGAGGACGTGGGGGTCTTCAGTAGGGGAGGCCCCAAGGAGGGTGGAAGAGGCCCCCAGCTAAAGAGGAAGCAGCTGCTGGTGGGGAACTCTATTGTTAGGGGGATAGACTCGGGAGAGAGGGAGGGAGGTAAAGTGTCTGAAGGTGCTTCAGCTGGGAGGGGTGGAAAGCATATCCAGAAGACTACTAGGGCAGCAGGAGATTCTAGACATCATTGTCCACCTGGGGACAAATTTATTATTTTTTTATTTTACAATTTTTGGTCATGAAAGGCATCCTAAGCTGTGGCTTGTTTCCAGGTGTGTCCTGGGAGCATAGGGGAGTTAAGTAACTTGCCTGTGGTCAACATAGTATGCAGGATGTGGCATTAGGATTCAAACCGAGTTCTCCAGGTTTGCATCTCAGTGCTCTTAATCACTATACTGTGCTGCCTCCCCAAATGACAAATTGCATGGCAAAAGAAGGGGTAGGGGTAGTGCAGGATAACTTCAGGAACCTGGGAGGAGCTTCAAGTAGGTGGCACATGTGGTGGCTTTTGCTAAGGTGTTGTCTGCATACGGCCAGGAAAAGGAAAGTGTACTCTTTACCAGAACATGTAACAACTGGTTGAGGGCATGCTGCATGGAGGAGACCTTCAGCTACATTGGGGACTGGGGGCCAACCTTGGAGGATATGGGCCTCCATAGGAAAGACAGTTAGCATTCCAGTATGGTGAGTGAAGTCCTTGGTGGGAGGTTTAAATGCTACTCAGATGAGCATTTTAACTAGCCAGAGGTAGGCTGTAAAACCAAGGGAGGCAATTGCCCCCAGATGATGGAACATCAGGAAGGAGGGCCTGAGGGGGGTAAACTCCTCTGGGGCAGGGCTGCAAGAAGACAGGGATGAGAGACAAGACAGAGGAAAAGGTGGGTATAAATAAGGTAAACAACAATAAAGGAAAAAAAGACGCAGAGAATGAAGAAGGTAAAAAGAGAAGAAGTGGGTAAGGTGAGATTCAGGGAATAAGTAGGAAGGGGGAAGCAGAGAGGTAGACAGGGAGGGAGGGAGGAGAAATGTATGGGAGATCGGTGCCAATCCACAGTCTGGGAAACATAAGAGAAGGGATTGGGGGATATGATTGAAAATTTCAAATATTTGAGGGGGGATCAACAAATCTAGCACAGATGGGTTTGTTTAAGCTAAGGAACCGAAGGGGCACAAGGGGGCTTGGGCTAAGACTGGAGGGCTACAGATTCAGGAGGGAGATGAGAAGGCATCATTTCACTTAGAGGGTGGTGTCAAAATGGAATGCTCTACCAGAGGAGGTGGTGGCATAGAAGATGTGGGCAGTTTCAAAAGGGCATGGGACAAGGCAAGTGGGGTTGAGTAAACAATGCTGAGCAGTTCAGAAGGTGAGAGGGGGATGAGGTGGGGCAGCTGCAATATAGAGGTGCTGCCTATGCATTCGAGCAGACTTGATAGACCATGAGGCAAGTTTCATATGTTTGTATGTTCATACAAGGACATGGTTTTACCTGGTTACTTTCTGTTCAGGAGGGACAGGGCAGGGAGGAGGGGAGGAGGGGTTGAGTGATATGTGATTTAGGGAATCAAGGCCACAGAGGTACACAAGCACCCAGAGGAAAGGAAGGGCTGGAGGTGCTATGGGTCATCCTGGAGACAGGCATGGGGGTTGCTCTCCACAGTGGGGTGTGTACAGACCTGCAACACGGGGAGAGAAGTTGGATAAAGCACTCTGGGAAGCCATCATCAGAATTGCAAGTCAAGGGAAGGTGCCGCTAGTTGATGACTTTCATCTGCCAGATGTGGAGTGAAGGCTTCCAACTGCAGCTTTGGCAAGGAGCAGAGTCATCCTTGGCTGCCTAGAAATGGCTTTTCTCAGGTGGCTAGTCAAAGAACCCAGTAGTGATGGGGCAGTGTTGGACTTGGTGCTTACAAACAGGGACAGCATTGCAGATTTCACAGTGGGCAGTCCTCTATGTACTAGTGATCATCATGCAGTCTAGTTTAACATTAAAACAAGCAGAGGCAAACCACATGAAGACGAGTATCCTGGACTTTAGGAGGGCAGATTTTAAAGAAATCGGCCACAGCCTCAGAAACTAGCTCATAGAGGGATAAGCAGGGAGGGATAGAGACGTAGTTGGGAAAAATAAGGGAAGGCATAAATAAGGCAACCAGTCTATGCATGAAGGACATGAGTTAAAGCAGAAGGAAAAAAGACTGTTGATATTCTTCAGGGAAGGGGCAAAGGTGGTAAAGGAAAAAAAAGGGTGACATTCAGAAGGTATAATGAAACACAGAGGGTGGAGAACAAGCAGTTATACCCAGTATGATGGAGGGAAGCAGGAAAGGCATTGAGGGGAGCAAAGGTACAGACAGAGGAAAGGTTAGCAAAAGGGGTAGCTATGGGGAAAACACGTTCTTCAGATACATAAGCAAGAAAAGGAAAGCAACAGGAGGAATAGTGAGGATTAGGAGAGTGGAAGGGGAAAACTACACAGAAGAGGACCAATAAAAAGCTACCATCCTGAATAGGTTCTTCTGCTTAGTCTTCACAGTGGAAGGACAGACCACCAGAGAGTAGGAGGAATGGGTGAAAGGTGGACACAAATCCATTTTTCAGGGGAAATAGTACTGAAGGACTTGCAGCTCTAGAGGTGGACTAAGCTATGGGTCCAGATGTGATACAATCAATGGTACTGAAGGAACTCAAGGAGGTGCTGGCTGCCCCACTGACAGCCTTATTCAACAGTTCACTAGAAACAGGTGAGGTTGTGGAGGACTGGAGAAGAACTGATGAGGTCTCTCTGTATCAGAGTGGCAGAAGGGAGAAGGCTAGCAACTATAGGCTAGTCAGTCTCACTTCAGTGGTGGGGAAATTAATAGAAACCCTGCTGAAGGAAAGACTGGTAGAGTGTCTTAAATTCAGTGGGCTGCAAGACCACAGGCAGCATGGATTCATGGGGATAGTCATGCCAAATGAATCTGATTGATTTCTTTGACTCGGGTGAACAGAGATATAGATCAGAGGAGGGCAGTGGACATGGCATATCTGGACTTTAGCAAGACCTTCGACACTGTGACATATAGGAGCCTGATTATGAAAATGAGCAGTCCAGTGGTGGGATCTAAACATAGAACATAGAAACATAGAAGTTGTTAGCAGAAAAGGACCTCTTGTCCCATCTAGTCTGCCCTAAAATTCCCTACCTAATATGCTACCGCAGACCCTAATTGATCCCCTAATGTAATGTCCCCTTGTGTCTATCCCAAGCATGCATGAATCCTGCCATGTGTTTTTAGCACCCATCATCTCTGCTGGGAGCCTGTTCCAGGCATCCACCACCCTTTCTGTGAAGAAGTAATTCTTCGCATCCCCTCTGAGCCTTCCCCCTTCCAGCTTCCTATCATGTCCACTTGGCCTTGAGCAGCTCTTTCTATGAAAAATACCACTCTCCTGTACCCTATGTATACCCTTGAGGTATTTGAACATTTCTATCATTTCTATCATGACTCCTCTTTCCTCTAGAGAGTACATATTTAATTCCCTGAGTCTTTCCTTGTAGGGCTTCTAATGCAGTGGTAAATTGGGATAGGAACTGGCTAATGGCTATGTTATGGAGGGCAGTGGTTAACGGCACTAATTCTAATGATGGGGGTGTGACCAGAGGGGTGCTGCTGGACTTAGTACTGGGACTAGTCATCTTCAGTGTCTTTGTACATGAAATTGCAGAAGAACTAGAAGTGAAGGTATGAATTTTTGCAGATGATAACAAAATCACAATAGAGTGGACACTGAGAAAAGGGTGTGGCAAGAACACACAGGGATTTTGTGAAACTCAAGGAATGGCCAAGAGCATATCAGTTGGGGTTCAATGTCAAAAACTGCAAAATCATACATCTAGGGCATAGGAATCCAGAAGCTGAGTATAGAATTGGGGGGTGCTCACAGTCACTAAGCAGGATAGGGACCTTGAGGTTATCATAACTGATTACCTTAAAGTGGCAGGGCAGTGTGACAAAACAGTTGGTAGAGCCAGTGGGATGCTGAGGTAGACAGGGAGGGGGTATATCCAACAGGAGGAGGGAGGCGGTTTTGCCACTGTATCACTTGCTTGTGAGATGCCACTTGGAGTACTGTGTCCAGTTTCAGAGGCCACACCTCAGAAAAGACATAGACAAGGTCGAGACAGTTCAGAAAAGTGCAATTAAAATGGTACTGGGATTGCACAAGAAGCCCTACAAGGAGAGTCTGAGTGATCTCAACATGTACACCCTGGATGAGAGGAGAGGAGAGCAAGAAGGGACATGATAAAGGCCTACATGTACCTCACAGGGATGAAAAGGGTGCAGGAAGGAAGTCTTTTTCAAAGCAGAAGGAGCACCAGGACCTGGGGGCATGCAATGAATTTCGGGGGTGAGAGGTGGCGGTGGTGAGTTTAAAAGGGATGTGAGGAAGTAGTACTTCATTGAAAGGGAGGTAAATGTTTGGAGCAGATTGCCAGTAGAAGGAGTGGAGGAAAAACAGCGGGGGGCTATAAGCATGCGTGGGACAGACATAGGGGAATATTAGTAAATTGGCAGGGAGGAGGGAGGGTTGCTGGATACCAGTTAGAGTGTGTGGACAGAGATTAGGCAGGTAACGTCTGGGCATACTGTGTGGGCCAAGCAGTCCTTTTCTGCCAACAAATTCTGTGTTTCTATGTTGATATACTTCTTTGTACTCCACTCTGTTTGGATCTGGGATACCTGTCACAGGTAAGCAGTATCTTTACTCTAATTGTCACCTAGCTGAAGCCCCAGGTCAGAGAATTCTCACCCAGCCCCTAAAATGCAGGGTAAGACACAGCTCTTAAATGTTGCATTCTAAATGTGGCTACTGTGGCTGGTCTCAAGTTGCCCTACAGGCAAAACTTCAAAACGTTTCTCTCACAACATACCCTACTTTTATTTTATCTTAACAATAGCCTGTTGCATCAATTGCTGCTCCCACTGTTGGCAGACTCTATTCTCTACTCTCTCTAACTCAGCTCTAGCTTCTCTCATGAGGTTTATGAACCATCAAATGCATTGGGAGTATTCTTTCATGTAAGAAATAAAAATAATGAATAACCAGCTCTAAGAGCTTAGCCATCTGATTATGCGGTTGTGCTGAAATAACTATAGACACCATGTGACAGCTCTCTATTAGATTGCTGTATTTTTTCAACCTGGGTTACATATATGTAGGGGCCTGTGTGATTTTGTATTTCTTTGAAGCTTGGCTTCCCGGCCAAAGGCCCTTGCAAACAGAGGTTCTTTATTTATATATATATATATATATATATATATATATATATACACACACACACACACACACACACACACACACACATATATAGTGTTACACACACACACACACATATGTATATATACACACACACACATATATATATATATATATATATATATATATACACACACATATATATAGATACACACACTCTTGTAATTTATTATAACTTATTTTTAAAAGCAAAACCCATTTACTTCTAGTGTGTATTGTTTTACCTCTAAACTTTTCTTTCTTCAACAGTGTTTTCATCCTTTAGCTCCCCACAACAAATGAACAAAAAGGCAACTGTCCAGGTTACCTCCTGAAGAATGTAAATGATGTAGTTCCTCCATAATGTAACAGCCTGTTCCTTACCTGAATTTCTGTTGGTCCTATTCTGTCTGCTTTTTACTTGTTCACGCCACAGTGTAGGATAATGAGATCCTATGTCTAGAGGAAGAAATCGTAACAAATTATAGAGTGGAAATTATGGGTATGAAAAGTTACAGCAGACATTCAGTGAAACAAAACCAACAAACATTAGATAATACAGGAATATTGCACTATGATTCAGCTAGACAGTCATTATTTATAACTCCAGTGATAACAGTTAGGGTACCATTTATGATAGGTTTCAAGATTTTCCACTTAAACTACTTCAGAAGAACCAAAGCAAAAATAGGGAAATCATCAGTTTTAAATATTCAGTCTTTGGAGAATCTTCTTGTTACATGCATCCATTTGGAAAAGTTATCTTGTTTTGATCCCTGTCATGGGACAGATGAACCAGACAATTTCCAAGACAAAACAGAACAAAAAGTACAGTGTTAGTGTACTAAGCAGATTGTCATTTTGAAACTACTGTGCCTAGAGGTGTTTCAGAATTAGACTTTGTGCAAATATTGTTATTAGATTGAGACTGATGCATTTGCACATTTGTATAAAAAAGAAATTAAACTTGTTACTTAGTGTGTACTGACAGTAATGTATTAGAGATCTAGGATGATTTTTTGCCCTGTCTGCAGCTGCACTGAGCTGTTAAGTGCCTGCTGTGCTGGACTAAACAAAATGACTTGTCTATTCCAATCTTTTTTGTTTCCTAGGTGCATGTCTATGTCTACCCAGCAAATAGGACTGTTGTGTTTGTAAAGGTATTCTTTTCGTCAGACCCCACACAGCCATAAAAAGCATGCAAATCACACAGTGTTTCCTTAAAAAGCCTGCCCAATTATCTCAAGAAGACTGGATTGACCATCAGTCATTTTCCACAATCATTGCCTATGTTTCTAGGTGTTTGCCAAACTGTGAATTTAGCTGTTATTAATGCTCATTGAATAATGAGAGTCCCTTACCAGTATATTTCTACTTTCATAAATTAGACAGTAAGCCAGCACTCTGAATCAATAGTCTCTAATGCATCACTGTCACAAAGTCAGGAGGCACGGAGGGAGAAAGAAAAGGTAATAAAAGAAGCAAACATGGAGATCCCTAGGGGCCATAAAACAAGAAGGCAAATTTAGAAAAAAAAAATCATCAAACAAAGGAAAAGGCATAATAGGACTATATGCACAAATCAAAACAGTTTGCACGATTTACTGTTTGCAAGTTTTAACTGTAGTTCTTTATGAATAAACATACTGGTAATCTCAAAAGCTTGGTTAAAGTATTTGTAAAGCACATTGGTGGTTTGGGGAGTGTTATGCAAATGTTAGGTACATGCAATTTAAACAACTAAGTTTTCTGTACAAATGCTTGCAATGACTGCACAGATGGATCGGTAAGAATCTGTCAGCAATGAAGACCCCGTGAAGCAACCTTTACTGTGAGGCTGTGGTCCATAATAGGAGTTAGGCATTGCATGCCAAAGCAAGTATGTTTAATGTACAGCTGAAGTGGAGGAATGAGTGGAAAATGTACTATATGAGGTAATATAACTCACAGGAAAGTCCTGCTTAAACATATTCCACTAGTTCTCTTATTTAGAAATGGCTGAAAGGGTATGCTTGATCAGCTTCCAATAAAACTCAATTAGTCTACTACTGTTCCCATTCATTGCCTGTGGCTTTTTCCAGTGTTCTTGTTTGAGGTGTCCAATACTATATTATAATGGCAGATGACAGTGGGTCAGGAGAATTGGAAACCCTGTGGGTACTAGCAGCAACAGGGAAGGGGAAGCAAATCTGGATCAGGTGGTATACAGGCTACTGGGCCAAGATCAAAGGATGGACAGGGAATTGGGAGAGACACTTAAGAAAGCTGTCAGTCTAGGGAAAATGGTGATTGCTGGGGATTTCAACATGCCTAATTTAGACCTGAAAGTCCATGTCACGGCTAGTACTAGAAGTCAAGTTCTGGTGGATGCTGGTGGGTGATTGCCAGAAGGCATTCCTAGAACAATTAGTTCAGGACTCAACAAGGGAGAAGGCCCTGCTAGATCTGGTCCTCACTAACAGTCAGAGGATTCAGAATGTAGCAGTCCTGGACAAGATAGTAGCACTGAAGAACCAGGTTGGGATAGGCAAGGAGGCAAAAGAAGTAAGGTACTGGACTTCAAAAAGTGGACTTCAGCAAAATGAGTGATAAACTGGTGATAGACTTTAAGGCTATATTGAAGGTAGGGGCACTGAAAAAAATGAAGAAGTATTTACAAAAGTGATGACATATGTGGCAAATAGCGCCATTACGAAGGCATTCAAGGGGAACACGGGTAAGGAACCATTGTGGCTCACACTTGATGTAAGAAGGTTGAGAAGAACCAAAAAAGAGAGGGTAGTTTGCAAGTATAAGGCAAGTCAAAGGGAAGAAGACAGGGTGGAGTACCTGGAAGCAAGAAGAGAAACCACCAGAAAGGGGAGGGAGGCCAAAGTGGAGTCAGAGCTCTGGTTGGCAATGGTAGTGAAGAATGGTGATAAGATTCTCTTCTAGCACAGTACATCGGAGAGAAGTGCGAGGCCAAAGGGAGTATAGTGAAACTTTAGAGCAGGGAGGGCATTGAGGAGGGGGAAAAGGGGAAGGCAGGGTGATATGGAACAAATATTTATGCTCAGTATTTACTAAGGAAGAGGATGGGCTGCTACCAAATAGTGTGGTTAGGAAAGGGGAGCAAAGACACTGGGGGGAAGGTCCAGAAACCAGAGAAAAGAGTGCAGGAAAAGCTAGCAGGACTGAAAGTAAACACATCTATGGGACCTGACAGCTTACTCCCAAGGATGTTACATGAGGTAATAGGGCAACTAGTAAATGTTTTTAACTGCTTTGCAAACAGGGGAGTGATTTCTAGAGACTGGGGGACAGGAGATGTACCGCTATACAAGAGTGGAAAGAAGGATGAACCAGGGAACTAAAGGTCAGTCTGCTTAGCCTCTATAGAGGGAAAAATCAATGAGTGTCTACTGAGGGAGGACATGGTTGACTCCTTAGAAAGGAATGGGCTGCAGGACCTCAGGCAGCATGGATTCACATAGGGAAGGTCTTGTCAGATTGATCTGGTTGAGTTCTTTAACTGGGTGATCATAGCAGCAGATAAGGGGAAGGCAATTGATATATTGTAGTCTACCTTGACTTCAGCAAGGCCTTTGACTCAGTCCACCACAGAAGGCTGGTCAAAAAAATTAAGAACATGGGGTAGAGGATAGTATAGTATAGCATACTGGGTAGGGAGCTGGGTGGGAGGTACAACACATAGGGTGGCAGTCATTGGGGAGTTTTCAGAGATGAGGGAAGTGACTAGCGCAGTAGCTCAGGGGTCAGTACTAGGATCAATCCTCTTTATTATTTTCACCTATGACATTGGTGAAGGCATTAAGGGTAAGATCTACATCTTTAGGAGAAATCGTATAGTGTAGCAGTTAAGAGCACTAAGCTGCAAACCTAAAGAACTTTCATGGCCAAAAACGGTAAATAAATTAATAAATTAAAAACAAATAAATCTTTGTAGGTGATACAAAGATCTGCGCATGGGTAGACACAGAGGAAGAGAGAACAGAGCTAAAGAAGGATCTGGGCAGGCTAGAGAGCTGGTTCATGACATGGCAGCTGAATGTTAATGCTAAAAAATGTAAAGTTATGCACACTGGGAGAAGGAACTCAAGGGTGTAATACCAAAAGGGAGGTGGAGCATATTAGCACTATGGATGAAAAGGATTTAGGGAGTGATGATATTGGAGACCCTAAACATGTTTCCACACTTCAACAGAGTGGTGAGTAAAGCAAATTCTGGGTTGCATAAGGAGGGGGATAAACAGTAGAGTGTGAGAGGTGATCCTGCCACTACATAAGTCACTAGAGTGGGTACACCTGGAATACTGTGGAAGGTACTGGAGTCCACACCTGAGAAAGGACTACAACAAGGTGGAGGCAGTACAGTGTGGTCACACCTGGAATACTGTGCAATGTACTGGAGCCCACACCTGAGGAAGGACTGCTACAAGGTGGAGGCAATACAGTACGGCCACACCTGGAATACTGCCCAAGGTACTGGAGCCCATACCCGAGGAAGGACTGCTACAATGTGGAGGCAGTATAGTGTGGTCACACCTGGAATACTGTGCAAGGTAGTGGAGTCCACAACTATGGAAGGACTGCTATAAGGTGGAAGCAGCACAGTGCAGCCACACCTGGGATACTGTGCAAGGAACCAGAGTTCACACCGGAGATGAGACTGCAACAAGGTGGAGGCAGTACAGCGTGGTCTAACCTGAATTACTATGCAAGGTACTGGAGTTCACGCCTAAGGAGGGACTGCTACAAGGTGGAGGCAATACAGTGCAGGGCAACTAAAATATTACATGGCCTTGGGGATAAAATGTACCAGGAAAGCTGCAAAATGTAAACATGTACTCACTTGAGAAAAGGAGAGAAAGAGGTGAGATTTCATGACTGAGGCATACAAGTACCTGCATGGGACAAATGGGGTAGATACCAAGGAATTTATTTCCTTAAGTTGAAACACAGAGTCAAGAGGGAATACACTGAAGTTGGCAAGGGCAAGATTCAGATAGGACTCCTTTATGGGTTTATTCATGGAAAGGGTGGTGGATAAGTGGAAGGAGCTACCTGAAGAAGTGGTGCAGGCCAAATCGGTCAACATCTTCAAGAAAGTATGGGCCAGGCTGATGAGTTTAGTTGGCAAAAGGACAGCAGGAAAGGGGAAGATTGCCATAGGACAAGACAGAATAGTTGGGGGGGGGGGGTAGCCTGGATGGACCAAGAGCCCTTTTCTGCCCTCAGCTTCTATATATCTATAATCATTGAATAAGCCAACACATTGGTTACAAATCATTTATGAGCTTTATAAACCCATTATAAAATGGATAGGAAATAGCCTGTCATTATTAGTTCAAGGATTCTAAAGCCATGTGTTTACAAGGTGACAGCCAATGGTTTCAGTCTACTTTTTATGCAGCACATTAACATATCCTTGAGCCACATTTCTGGATTTTGAAATTTGAACTCTCTCTCTAGCTCAGTTTTCTTCTCTTATATGAAATAAATGTTCAATCAAACCATTTAAAAACTGTCTTTTTAGAAATACTACAGTTTTTGTTAATGTCTGTGATTTAATCCACATTTTTAATATAACACACTCCACCCCTCAATTTAGAAACACAATTTTCTTTAAAAAATAAATACAATCTCACCGCATGCAACTGTAGAAAAATTACCTCAAGTCCCTGTCAGTTTTATATTCAGTAAGAGTGAACTCCAGTTGTTTAAGTGTTTATTTAACAACAGTTATCATATATCTGTGTTATTGTGCAGTTCCGTAGACTCACAAGAAATGTTGTTTAGCCTGCTGCTCTTCCCCATCTGATCTTAAAATATGCCTTGAAGTCCACAGTACTTTAATTTGGTAAGAGTTGAGGTAATAGTTTATCTTTGTTTATTTAGCAAAAGTTGATCTTTCTTCATGTTTGTTTTCAGTTCATTAAAGTGCCACTGCTGTCTGGAAGTCATTTACGCAGTCTAGTGCACCCAGCAATGT
Source organism: Neoceratodus forsteri (assembly GCA_016271365.2). NCBI lineage: Eukaryota > Metazoa > Chordata > Ceratodontiformes > Ceratodontidae > Neoceratodus > Neoceratodus forsteri. The sequence continues at coordinate 430,618,356 of CM057450.1, read as the reverse complement.
CTACTATAAAAGGTCTTAGAAATGCTGCAATAATATTGATTGCTAACATTCTGAGACACTTACATTAAAGCAGCAGTACAATGAAAAATGTTTTTCCAAAAGGCTAGTTTCAGCAACTTTTAATAAAAATCCTAGCATACCTGTTAAACCTGCTTTTCTATGTATTTTATATGCTGCACACCAGGGGCTGGATTTTCAAAGAGTAATGCAGCGTTTGGGTCAAGGCTGGCATTAAACCTGTTTTTTGGCACAGCTGAGCCAAACACCTTTACCGCAGCAGTGCCTGATTTTAGTAAGTTGGTTGTGACACTGTACTCAATTTATGAAAGCTTGCATCAAATATTTGGTGCAAGCCCAGCAAAAAGGGTACCAGGGATTGATACAAGATAGACCAGAAAAATTTGTGCCATTTGCTTGGCCCACACAGGGACTGCACCATTCAGAATGCTTTGAAAATTGGGCCCCATGAGTTTTTGTTATTTTCTTGATTCTAACCCTTACCAGGTATACATTGGTATTTCTAAGCAAAAGGTAGCAGCCATCTGTTTTTTCTTGAGAAAAAGGGAAATTAATAGAATTAATAGAATACTCACATTTTGGTGAAACTACAACATTTTCCACTAGATAAAACTAGGGTATCCCTAAAATCTTCTACAGTGAAAAAAAAGGCAGGGTCACATTTTTGTCTCCATTTCATTGCACTGCTACTTTATGTAAATCATAAGCCATGACAAGGTGTACATTATCTGATTTAAATGAACACCCCAGGTGTGTTTTAAGGCACAAGGTCGAGTATCCTTAAGCCCCTTGGAAGTGCATTAAAATCCTATGATGCATGCCCTGGAGGGGATTATTACACTTCTAAAATGGTTCTAAGTAGGTATTTGGGGGGGGGGGGGAGAAAATGAGATTCAGTTCAGGACCATGCATTTATAGAGATTTAATGCACAGTCAAGTGATGTCTCTTGGCCAAGAAAATTTCTTGATTTTGTTTTCTGCCATTGTATAATCTATCATGAACTGTCATGTACAGCCTTGTCACCATAACATATTAATTATTTTGAAAAACTATCTACGGTACCTGTCAGCATTTCATCCGCTGGTATTAATGAATGACTGTAATGTTACATTCTAATATTGTGACACAGCATTCCTGGCTAGATGGTGGATGACTACTTAATTAAAACTCTCCCTCTTGATGAGAAAAACATTCACAAAGTATACTTTTAATACTTATGTTTAAATAATTATTTTATAATACACTCCTGGGGTAGGATTATCAGTCAATTGCCCCTAGGAGGAATGTGGTATTCGGTTGTACCCCCTGCTGCTTATAAACCTAGAATGTTATCAACAGACTATTAATTTAATCCCTGGTCATGCTTTATTCTGTAATTATCAGCAATGCAAGTTCCTCTGTGATTTGTAGTCCTATGCCTTTCTAACTAGGTACTCAGGTGTGTGGTTATTGCACAATATACAACAGGCTTCTGAGTAAGACACAATAAAAAAATTAAACCCCTACAAATTTCACACACCAAAATCAGTTATTCAGTTTTACTACTAGAGATGCAGTGAATTTAAATTCCGCTGGCGAAGTGAACGCGAAGTGGGCACTTCGCGTTGCTACTCCACTACGCGGAGTGGGCAATGCAAAGTGCTCACTCTGCCTTTGTCATTACCACTAATGCTAAGGCGGAATGGCAATGCAAAGTAAGGCAAAGTCATTGTTTTTAATGGACTTCGCATTCCTCATTATGATTCTAAGTGATCCACTTGGTATTTCAGATTTGGCAGCCCACCCACACATCGCATGGCTTACAGTACTGTAAGTCACATGCTGTTTAGCTAGGCAGGAAGGAAGTGAGTCATACAAGCAGACACTTTTACTTTCTCCTGTGCAGACAGAGAGAGGAGTGTGTTTTGTGACTGCGATACTTTGAGATCAGAGTGAGGAGGAAATTTAAACTTTGATTTAGACCCATCAGCTTTTTTAAAAGCTTCATTTTTTTGTCTTTTCTGTACTCTGTTTTTACTTAATTTGTTCTTTCTGTAAATTTTATTTTTCTTACCTTTATAAGTAGTTAGTTGTTTGTCCTCCCCCCGGAAGCAGGACCAGCACCTCCTCCTGTCCTGACTTTGAGGCAGTTGAACCACTACCACCACAACCACCAAGTCCAGCACCAGGTCCTCTGGAGCAGGATGTGCCTGTTCCCCTTGACCCAGGTGTGGATCCCATCCCTGTTCAGCACCATGAACAGTCGGCTGCCAGTTCATCTGGCCCTCCCCTGCCTGTGCCTGGTCCTCCCTGCACCTCCATTGTTTGGCAGTTTTTTGACTGTGTCGGGGGGACAGCAGTGTGGTCAAGTGCTGCCTATGTGAGGTGGAGGTGTACCGTGGCCCCTGGGGGACTTGCCTGAGGACTGGGGGCCAGCACACCCATATGCTCAATTACTACCAGTTGGAGTGGCAGGCTGCCACAGAATGGACCATGCCTGCACCTGTCGGTCATTCTGTGGCAGAGGGTGCAGCTGTGCATGGCAGCATCCCTAAGAAGGGGAGGGCCACAGCAGCACCTGCTGCTCCACCAGGATCGCATAGAGGGACATCAGTTGCAAATTATATCCATGCTGGAACTTCTGCAGGATCACCATGGGATCCCACATTAATTTTTTTCCTCACACCATGTGCCCCCCCACACCTTCCTTGCTGTGTTATAAAATGCATTCCTCCACGATCCCTGACCCTTGTATGTAATTATGCCCTTTTTTGTTGTTTTCTGTATACATGACACTTTGTATTCTGAGCAGTGCAAGTATACTGTGCTAAACGCATGTGTGCACTCAGTCTTCTTTCCAGTCTGTGTATGTACTGCAGACACTGTCCAAATCCCTGACTTAAAAACACTTATTAATGAGTACAATGGTGGGATAGTGAAGCCTGGAGAGATAGTACAAAACAGGCTTACAATACATCCAAGTTGCTAGTAAAAAAATTTATGTTATGATTCGTGACGTAATTGTAAATTGTGATTTGTGACTGCATTTGTGATGATGAAGAAACGTGAGTACCAATGGCTGTACTTCCCTGGGCCCCGATGAGGTGTGGCACAAAACTCCCCAACTTAAAAACACTCATTAATTAGTACAATAGTGGGGTGGTGAAGCATGGAGAGATACTACAAAATAGGCTTACAATACATCCAAGTAACTATTAGAAAAGATTAATGCTGTGATTCGTGACATGATCGTAAATCGTGATTTATGACTGCATTTGTGACCATGATGATGAAGAATGTGATTTGTATCACAAGTGACTCGTAATGATGGTCCTGACTTAAAAGCGCATATTAATGAGTACAATGTTCATGAAGAATTATGCACCACACCTGTCCAGTACTCTGAAGGGAAGCCAAAGAAACAACTGTGATTTAAGTTAGAGATGGAGATTGGGCCCTAAAGAGATGCAAATGCACAGACAGATTAAGATTGTGCTGCACACTGAAGAGATGCAGATGCAAAGGCACAACACCTAACCAATGCTCACCATCAGAAATTCAAATCTGGAAAATAATTCCTTTGCCGGTTGCAACGAGCTGCGGGGGGGGGCAGTGTACTGCACTGCTGCAGCAACAGTCACTAGTACTAGTACTAGTAAAGATACCACAAAGAAGTACAAAAATTACACAGCAGCAGTGGATAGCAGGTTCACATTGCTGAAATTATGTGGCACAATAAAAGGTGTCTGATTTGATGACACGCGTCACACACATACTCACACACAAGCTAAGTAATGCGTAGCAAATTGAAAACTTCAGTAATATAACCACATATTTTAAACAAACTAAAATTATGCACTTCTGCACCACAACAATCAGCAAAAAAATGGCAAGAATTATTGAAAATATTACTGTGTGTATATTAACACAGTTATATAAGAAAAATATCACCAAAACAGAAAGCACTGTCTTTCTCTCAAAGTTAATCTACCTACACCACAGATACGCCCCTTCCCCAAAGCACACTTCCACTGTCTTTCAGTACACAGACTGAATATTGTACATTAACATTCAAAATACACACACAAACAATAAACGCTCAATGATATGAGCACAGGAGGGTTTCCAATAATCGATGAACTAAAGTTTCAGCAAAACAAATGACCCCAAAAGGCTTTTTTAACAGCTTTTAGAAGGTTTGAATCACAGAGCCCTCAGAGCAGATTGTCTCCTACAGCTTCATATACACACACTACCCCAAACTGAGGCTGTGCAGAACAATCTAGAGCCCATGTGACCTAAAATCTCATGAATCACTGCAAAATTCGCCTTTGGAGCTTAAAAATAAGGCGAAGTGAGGCGGAGTGCATTGTTTTCAAAGTAATTTGCCTTAAGAATTGGTGGAGTAGTGGTTTGTGAAGGTGAAGTAACGCAAAGTCATTGTTTTCAATGGACTTCGCGTTACCCATTATAATGCGAAGTACTCCGCTTCGCATTGTGGAGTACTCCGCAAATTCGCCTTCACTCCGCGGAGCGAAATGGGGCCACTTCGCCCACCACTATTTACCACACAGTTTAACCAGACAGCTATTCACACAAAAATATACACAATTTTTTATCCAGATCTCTAACACTTCTTTTTCAGACTACAGTTCTTAAAGTTTTAGTGCCATCTAAGTTTTTCATTTGTTTTAAATTTTCCCCAAGTGATTTATTTTTGTTTTAGTTTGTTTCCTTGACATTCAAATAGTAATAAGATTAAAGGAAAACTACATGCAGAAATTATGAAAACACATGGGGCCAGATATTCAAAACTTTGTCCTGGGGCTAAATTAGCACTGCCCGGCAGGCAAACTTAGCTCGGAGCACAAAACTAGCCATATTCAAAAGGAATAGCCTGGGGCAAACAGCTTCTGAATATAGCATGGGAATGAGGCCGGGCAAACTGGGCTGGGAGTGCAGGGCAAACTTAGCCCTGGAATAAGACAGCTCTGAATATGGCAACTAGGAAGTGCAAACGACAACAGCAACACAGTGCACAGCGATGTGAAGGTAGGTAGCGATGAACTATTGGGCCAATGTGTGCCAAGCAAATCGTGGACTAGTACAGCTGCAGGCAGCAGCATATGTGACAGTACAGTGTGCAAAACTGTAAAATATTCCCCGAACTGTTAGCGCAGAGCTAACACGTTTGCGCGGGTTTAGCACAGGGCTAAACTGTTAGCCCGGTGCAAACACGTTTGCCCGGCGCTAAACTTTGCCATATTCAAAAGTGACATGCAAATGAGCCTACTTAGGTAGTCTGTGGGCAAACATCCAGATTAGCATCTCATTATGCCCTGATTTGCATGCAGTTTGCACCAGGCTAACTGTTTAGCCCTGCGCTAAACCCACGCAAATGTGTTAGCGCTGCGCAAACAGCTTGGAGAATATTATACAGTTCTGAACACTACTTCCACATGCGCTGCTGCCTGCAGCTGTACTGGGACAACACAGCAAAGGAACAGATGGTGGTGGTGCTGCATGCAACTGTCACACTGTAGGTCATGCTACAGTGCACAGCAGAAACTACAGTAGCAAGGGGCCAGTAGTGTGGACACAGCAATGCCTATGGTGTGTAGGGCAGTGATGATGACTGCACTATACACAGTGAGAGGCCCAACCTGGCGGGTGTTTACTGACACTGGACATTACTGTTACGCTGTTGTGTGACCCACAGATGCTGCACCTGTGGTATGGGATGCTCACAGTGACATGTACATTTCTGGCTTTGTGTGCTATGGCAGTTGTACAGCTGTGCAGTATGTGGTCGGGGGGGCATATATTATCCAAAAGGCACACTGGTGTTGGGGTATTCCCAGTACTGGCCCATGTACACTGCATGATGTGTCCCAGCCTTGTGGCCACACCTGGTCTGTAGCACAGCCTCACCACCCATACATGCTCCCCTCAACATCCTCCATGCCCACAGTGCTGCATGTGTCTGCTGGCATCTGTTGGTGTCCACAGAAGTGCGGTCTGCAGGTGTGTGCTGTATGGCCACACTGCCATGCTGTCCACTGGTGGCAGGGTCACCACTTACTGCCTGGCATGGCTGGGACTGGTGGCAGATGATGGCATCATTGTGATGCCATCAGTTAGCAGCATGCTTCCTCTATGTTTGGCTTTATCCATGTGTCATATTTATTTGTTAGGGTTGCACAAAACCCATGCTAAACCCGCACAAACACCGCGCAAAGGCATAGTGTCGCGCAAAGCTGATTGCCCAGGGTTAAGACAAGCTTTTCCTGGGCGGTAATGTGCCCCACGCTAAGTGTCACGCTAAGTCACGCAAAACCGCTTAGCGCGGCGCTAGTCGCTGAATATAGCATTGCCCCTGTATTCATGTCAGTTTGCCCCTTGCATACATTATAATTTTGCCTGGCGCTAATGCAGTTTGCCCGCGCTAGTTGGCCTTTTGAATATAGCAGACCCGCGCTAATCCCGCGCTAAACCTGTGCAAACGTTTTTTGCCCGGCGCAAAGTTTTGAATATCTGGCCCATGGTGTGCATTAGTATTTTAGTATTTTGTTTCTCCGATGGTCCCTGGCATTCTGATCCATGTGTCAGTGGCAAGTTTTTTTTGTTTGTTTTTGTTTTGTTTTTTCACTTTTCTCTGTCAGTTTTATGTTCCCTGAGAGTAGCCATGCAGGCTTCTATTATTGCCTTTGATCTGTTAGAATTTTCCCAAAATGCCTCTGGGAATGATGTTAGTTAGACCTAAACCCTTCAAACAAAGGTGTATTGGCCTAATTATCACCAACTGACAGCTCTTCACAAAGAAATTTGCCACACATCCACAGTAGCCATAGTTTCTGCTTAAAGAAATCTAACTGGCTGGGGAGGAAGGGCAAATACTTTTTCAAAGTAATTAACTTTCACAAGCAGTTGCAGTTAGATATTGTGATTAGCGTATAACTATGATCCTAGGCTCTTAGTTCTAATGCAAGGCCTAATTCACATCATTCCCAGAGGTATTCTGGGAAACTTTCAACAATTCAAAAGCAATAAAAGAAGCTTGCATAGCTACCCTCAGGGGCCATAAAACTGTCAGGAAAAAGTAAGGAAAAAAAAAAGAAAAAACACAAACCTTTCCACAGACACAGGAAACAGAACACCAGGGACCATCAGAGAAACAAAATGCACAACGTGTATTTTTATAATGTCTGCATGCAGTTTTCCTTTAAGTTCACTAAAGTAGGTTTGTAAGTAACTAAACACGTTGGTCTTTGGCTGCAAGAGTTTAATTTCCCACAACACATATTATGCTTCCTATACTGCTGTAGACTGAATATTGACACTTAAACAACCCACACCCTGTTGTGCCTTGTTACTTAAAATGACAAATGCTCTTATTTAAAAAAACACAAATAAATTCCCAAAAGGCACACTGGCTATGAATTTAATCATGATATTTTAGCTACCGTCAATACTTTCATGTTTTTTTTCAAAATGCAGTTTATGGACTGCATATCGGGGACCTATGCTCAGGGACACCACAACCTGTTTTCTAAATGATCCCTATCCAGAACTGCCCTACTGTAACAAAAAAGAAAATATCACCTTTTACTGCATTAGGTCCAACCGACTGTTGCCCATAATCTACAGGCAGCACACATTTAGAAATGTGGTCTATCATGATAACAAGAACTATATTTATAATATAAATATATTATTATACAATTTACCAGATAAGAGGCTTTATCATTTTATTTCATAAAATAAATGCAGGAAATTATTAAGCTCTTAATAGTGGTGCACTACTACTTTAAGGTTATATAAGATTACCTAAAATCCTGAAGGATCTTTGCACTGCTAGAGGATCTTCATTGTTTTGTGACATTCTGCATTGTGCATGTTAGCTCAAATTGTTTTTTTTTCCTTACAAGTTTATTTATCCGTGATTTATTTACCTAGGATGGGCCAGCTGAGAGGCACCATCTAATTTTCTGAGCAGTCCTGCGTCTACCCATTTCTGCAGCTGGGAGGAGGGAACCAATAGGAATCCAAGTGCCTTCCTCTGGCTCACACACTAAATATGTTGCGGTGGTTGGATTCAAACACAGGATGTACCAAAACTCTAATTATTTGAGCATACTTGCTTCCTGATGTTATATGAACTGGACATGTAATAAATGTGGCAAGTGGTCATGCTGTGTCACACTGTTTGCTTCTGTCTTTTTACTGGCAGTTCGTTCTTCTGCCTTAGAGAGGACAGTGAAATAGAAAGGAAATTCCAATTCTCAAATGGTTCCATTTCTGCTGTATATGACATACACAGTGATGGAAAGTAAATGTAATGCAGTAACATGCTTCCTTTCAAAACAGAACACAAGCCAGCCCCATGGTGCCATGGCCAAGCATCACCATGCCACATGATAGACAGGGGATCACTTGCAATCCTCAGAATTTTACACTGATACCTACAGTAGCTGAGGGCTGGGTGCATCACTAAGAGGAAATGCTTGACTCCTGAGGAAGGTATTCGCTGCCTAGCATTTCTATATACTATCATGCTTAGTGTCTGGTTCCTGCTCGTCTAGTCATGTTTTGGTCCCATTGTCACTTTATCCTGAGTGATGACTAGACATAAAGATTGGAAACATAGTAATTAAGCAACTTGCAGCGTTTGCTCAGTCTGTTGTTGCCAGTGTATGTCCAAAGGTGCTACTTGACATTAATAGAGAAGGAGGAACCTGATACTGAGCTCCATTGGACCCTGCCGATCAATTGCACAACTACACTAGTATCAGCTGTGAAGGCAACCACTCACCTGCCCTACCAGCCAGGGTAAGCATGCAGCTGTGGTAACTCTGTCTTTGGGGTTTATAGGGAATACATTATTGGTTGCAGTGGAATGACACATTTTTTCTCCACAGGTGGTAAGATCCAGAACCCATGAGTAGTGAAGTCACAAGTTTGTTATGAACCTCTTACCACTCATGTGTGGAGATAAGAGCATTATTCTTCTGCAATCCATTTTGTATTTGACAAAGAGGCCCATATATTCAGAATTGCACCTGGCAATAGTGTATGTGGTGGTGCAGCGCAACTGTGTTGCACTGATGCAACTCAGGGATATATTCAAAAGAGATGAGCAATGGCGCATCTCCTCTGAATATATCAAGTAATGTTCACTGCACAAATATGATGCACTGGCGCATGCCCCCAGACAGGGCTGAATACCAGGAATGGGAAATGCACCAGCGACGGAGTTACGCTGTACGCAAAATCCTGATATTCAGTCGGCAGTATACAAATGGGGCCCTAATGTATGCAAGGCACAAATGGGGCAATTTGCATGTCATTATGGCCCCATTTGCATGAGTTGTGCAGGGCCAGCCAGTGAAATGCGCATGGCACCATGCACAGCACATGGTGCTGCCAGAGGGGGTCTAGTGGTAATCCCCTCCCTCCTGTAGCCCCGTTCACCCATAAATTAAAATCCAAATCATTCCCTGGTAGTCTAGTGGCACCCCAACCCCTCCCGTAGCTGCGATCTCCCATAAAATAGAATCCTAATCATTCCCTGGTAGTCTAGTGGCACCCCCTCCCTTCTGATGCACCGATCACCATAAAATAATCATTGAAACCCTTACTGGTAGTCTAGTGGCACCCCCCTCCCTTCCAATGCACCGATCACCCTAAATTAAATATTGGATCCCTTCCTGGTAGTCTAGTGGAATCTCCTATCCTGCCCATAGCTGCAATCACCCGTAAAAGCGATGTTTAGATATCCCTGGTTGCCCAGTGGCACCCCCTCCCCCACCCACAGGATCCCTGCCCACCCAGTTCCCCCTTCATTGGCGGGCAGCAACTCACCGCATACCTCCACGGATGCCCACGGATGACAGCTGACAGGTATTGTAAGCCCATTGGTCACACTGTGGACCAATGGGCTTGCAATGCAAACTGTACTAGTCATTGACAAATATGTGAATGACTAGTACAGTATGTACTGTAAGCCCATTGGTCCACAGTGTGACCAATGGGCTTACAGCCAATACTGTCAGCTGTCATCTGGCAGGCAGCCACGGAGGTACGTGGTGGGTTGCTGCTTCCGCCAATGATGGGGTGAGCTGGGTGGGCAGGTGGTCCCGTGTGGGTGGGGGGGTGCCACTGGACTACCATTGATATCGAAACATCACTTTTACGGGTGATCACAGCTCTGGGCAGGGTGGGGGATTCTACTAGACTACCAGGGAGGGATTCAATATTTAATTTATGGTGATCAGTGCATCAGGAGGGAAGGGGGTGCCACTAGACTACCAGACTACCAGGAAGTTCTGTGGGTGCTTGTGGATGGTGTTCTGGTGGGGTGCCACCCGTGGCTGGTGGCTGATGTGTTGCGTCCTGCACTACAGAAGCCCACCTGTGGGTAGCTCCCATTTGAGCCTTCTTTTTCAGCCTCAACTTTGTGCCCCAGTATGCAGCACATCTCAGAGTTGTGCCAGCATATGTGCCACACATCCCGGGCTGAATATCAGTATGTGCTGCATATGCATGGGCATGCCCCCTTGGGATGCACTGCATACATTATCTTTGCACCCTGGTGCATTGGGACTAGCGCTGCGTAAGTCCCTCATTTGAATATCACACTGGGGCACATTTCTGGGGTTGCGCTGGTGCAACTCAGTTGCACCAGGTGCATCCCCTTTGAATATCTGGGCCACAATGAACTACACTATGTGGAATGCTTTCATTGGTGTTTTACCTTAACACTTTCTCTCCTTCCATTGAAAACTCTGGCCTATTGTTTTCTGGGTGATATTTCTAGATTCTGAATGAAAATAATGTTCTGATTGTAATAACATGTATTCTAAGTGAACATGTATTCTAAGTGAAAATAAATATTTAGCCCATTTATTTACCAATTTATCCACCACTTGTGAGATGTGTATATATATATATATATATATATATATATATATATATATATATATATATGGAATATTCCATAGGACATTCAGGAATAAGTATATTAGTCAATCTGAAATTTTCTCAACAATTTTGGCTAGCAATTTTGAATTTAAAAATGACAAAATAGGTACCGGGGACATCCTTTGCAACTGAGGCCAAAAAAGTTCAGTACTAACAAAAGGTAGGCCATTTACACACACAGAGCGATTGACTCTTGGAATAAACTACCTTTAGACATTGCAATCAGTGAAGACAAAGAACAGTTTAAAAAAAGATTAGACTCCTATATTCTTGATGGAAATGTTTTGTCATATTATGGGTGACTTGTAGGAGCACATTTGGGCTTACCACCTTCTCCGCTCCTTAAACCTTAGTATGCAATGACTGTGGCAAGGAGTGGCTGAGTAAAGGAAAGCCATGAGTGCTAGGCTGCATTGTCGGCAACAATCCAAACTGAATAAAAATCTTATCCTAGGATGCTCTATGGAATGCCATTCTAGGATGCTCTATGGAGTGCCTGATTTATGCTATAGGTTCCTTCTTGCCATTGTGACCAGATTGTTGTACAAATAACTTGACCTACAGTGGAACTAACATGCTATTTCCACTGCATGTGAATAACAAGCAAACATACTAGTTTTTATTCTGCATGATACTCATTACTCTTATGGTATACGTTTATTATTTAGTTTTTCTTTACCAGGTAGGTGCACTAGACAAACAATTCTTAGTTTCTGGCATGACCAGGAAGGTTAGAAGGGAGATATAAACATCAGAAAGCAGGCTGCTATACAACACAAAACAATCAGAAATGCAAATCTGGCAATTAGAGAGACAGTGCAAGTAACAGAGAAATCACTATTCATGGCAAACATTAGTTGTTTTTTTTAACTGTTGACTTTTCCATTAGCAGATTATATCCTTTCACCACTAGAGGGCTATATCTCTATCTCTATCTCTGTCTAGTACGTAAGCCATGTGGGTTCTCTCTGCCTTTCTCTCACCTCTTTTCCTCCTCCTTGCCCTGTCCCCCCTTCTGTCTCCCTGGCCCTAGCCACCCCCACCCCAACCCTGCCACCCTCTACTCTGGTTTCCACTGCTACTCCAAGGGAACTCTCCACTTCCACTCGAGACTTGTGTTTGGTGCACCATTTGGATATTCCTGGTTACTTAACCCGACCACTACTCTCAACAAGTGTGGCCACCTCTCTACACTGTACCACCTTGCAGTCCATATGGGATACCGCCTGGAACCTTGCAACCTCTACTCCCGGAAACAACGATCAAAACTATCTCTCAAAGAGCTGCGACTCTACTCCTTAAAACTCCTACTCCTCCTCCTCCTTCTCATCTCAGGCAGTGTCTATCCCAATCCTGGCCCTAGAAGCTCAGGCCACACACAAACGCCAGGTACCCTTATCCTTGCAACCATTAATATCTGCAGCCTACTACCAAAGCTGGATGCACTCCAAGCCTTCATATGCCAACATAACCCTCGCATTCTTGCAGTGGTGGAAACTTGGCTAATGCCTAAAGTTACTGACTCAGCAGTAACAATACAGGGCTACAATGTCCACAGGCTGGACCAGATATCCAAAAAAGGCGGTGGTTGCGCAATCTATATCAAAGACTCCCTGTCATGACACCCTGTAGCAACTCCATCACTTTCTGCCTTGGCCCAGATTCTGCCAATAAAAATCGTCCTAGGTCCCAACCATAAAGCCCTGACTATTGTCTCCGTATACATCTCACCCAGGGACTCTAAACATGGCTTCAATGATGTCCTAAACTTTATCAACTCTCATCCTCCTGAAGCTGAACTTATTCTACTAGGGGATTTCAACATAAACTGGTTAACCTCGAGTGCCAGTGCCTATAAAGACTCCATCTCAGCTGCTAACATCACGCAAATCATAAACTTCCCTACTAGGATTAACTACAAGACTGGCACCAGTACCCTCTTGGATTGGGTCCTCACCACTCACTCCACAAGGATTTCTCATACGACCATTCTCCCAGACTCTCTCAGTGACCACTCCCCAGTCATGTGTGCATGGCCTAACAAATTCCTTAAGCCCCCTCCCAAAATTATTGCTAGCAGAGTCCTTCTTCATGGAAAACTTCCACATCTCAAACAATACCTGCTTCTACAAGACTGGCTACCCATCTGTGAAGCAACAGATGTTAACTTGGCTCTTGATCACTTCATCTCAATTTTCAACAAAGCCTGCGACCTCTTTGCCCCTGCTAAAAGGCACAAAACAAAATCTCTCTCTAACCCATGGCTCACCGCAGCTCTTCTCTCACAGCTGAAACTAAGGGATCACCTCTGGGCAGTTGCCAGGGCCACTGGCAAACAACTGGACATCCAAAATTACAAACAAGCATGAAATGCCTGCACAAAAGCCATCCGGTTAATGAAATCCACCTATTACAAAGACGCTCTCACCAATACATGGGGAAATGGTCGTGCTTTCTGGGACAATATCAAGGATGTCACAGGGAAGCAGCCAAAAACCTCTCCAGCCATGTTAATGGTTGATGGATCCTCAACCCTCGACCCCAAGGTGATAGCAAACATCTTTAACACAGCTTTTTCAGACCTTAGTGCTGTTCTACCCCATGACTTTTTCAAAAACAGGGCCTACTCCCCAAATACCTCAGCCCCTCAGTCTAACCATCCCCTCTTCTACTTCAGGGAGGTAAGGCTGAATGAAGCTCGATGCTATATTACTGCAGCTATCTCTAAATCTAGATCTAGAAGCGACACCTGGACCTTAAGCTTCTGTTGCTCACCCTCGGTGAGGTAATTCATCCATTAACAAAAATCCTAAACCTCTCTCTCAGCTGTGGAAAATTCCCGGACCTATGGAGAACAGCCACCATGACACCCGTCCATAAAAGTGGGGATATGACGAATCACTCAAATTATCGCCCTATCTCCACACTGCCCCCACTCTCTAAGGCACTCGAGCGCATTGTGGCTGATCAACTTACCGACCACTTGGATAAATACAATATACCTTGTCCACAACAACACGGTTTCTGGAAAGGTCACAGCACCACCACAGCCCTTCTTGAGTTCACTGGAGCTTTGCACAAATCCCTTGACAATGGCCTTCTCACAGGGGCTGTTTTCGTTGACCTTTCCAAGGCCTTCGATACAGTACACCATGGACTACTAATACACCAACTACTGAATGCCAGACTATCACCTGACTCTTCTGTCTGGTTTAAAAGCTACTTAGAAAACCGGTCGCAGAGAGTAAAAATTGCAGACACTCTTTCTGACACCCTGCCTGTTCGCTTGGGTGTCCCACAGGGATCCATACTGGGCCCCCTCCTTTTTAGCCTTTTCTTAAACTCCCTCCCTTACCACTGCTCTGAGCAGATCATACTATATGCTGATGATGCTGTTGTATTCTCCACTCACAAAGATCCTGCAACTCTTCAACACAACCTTGAACTTGGTTTCAGTTCTGTAGAGACATGGTTTCTTAATTATAAACTGGTCCTCAATGGCAAGAAAACCAAATCTATGCTCTTCTGCATCTCTCATAACCCACACAAGCTACACCACTTGGCTATCTCCACCACCCAGGGGAACACTCTAGATCAGGTGGGGTCCTTCAAATACTTAGGGATACAGCTTGACCCTAATCTCTCCTATGGACCTCATGTAGATAATGTAGCTAGAGCTGCTAATACACGGCTTGGTCTCCTCTACAAACACAGACAACACCTTATGCCAGAAGCTTTGAAGGTTGCAGTCCTGAGCTCTGTGATCTCTGTAATAGACTATGGTCTCATCATTTATGGCTCGGCCACAACCACAACCCTTAGACACCTCTCAACTGCCTTAAATAAGGCATGTCGGCTCATCACTGGTGCTCACTGTCTCACCCACACATGTGACCTGTACACCCAGACCGGCTGGCTCCAACTATCAAACCGCATAAAGTTTCTCACCTGCTCCATTGCGAAAAAAATCTACCTTGGCCTTGCACCCTCTGGGGTCTCAACTCTGTTACAACACTGAATTAACAAATGGTGCCTTAGGAGATCCACGCTACAGCTACTGAAAGTCCCCCACTGTCACACTTCACAGGGACAATGCTCTTTTACTTATCAAGCGCCACTCTGGTTCAAAGGCCTCAGCCCCACCATCTCCTCTTCCCCAACAATTGGTATGTTTAAAACTAGCCTCCGGGACTATCTCACTACCAACAGCTCCTGTGACTGCCCAACTTAACCTTGTTTCTCCACTTCCCTGCCTGCTCTAGTGGTCCCCCCCCCCTCACTGGATTCTACCCTCACATCTTGGTATACCCAATGCTGCACTTTTCACCCTCTCTCCACCCTTCCCACATTCCTTCTCCCCCCCTCCCCTCTTCCCTCTCCCTATGACTCTGGCACTTCTTATCTGTTGTCTGTTTTCTCTGACAAATGCCACTGGCTGCCTTGCTTACAATGCTACCCTTGAATTGTAATAATCTGTACTCTGTTTACAATGTCCACACTGTTCTAATGTCTGTCTTGATGTTCACCATAATTTGTATTTCTCTGATGTGGAACCTTTGTAAAAGAGTTGAGGCTCAATGGTATTTGTAATCCTAGACTTGATAAATAAATAAAAATACATTTTATTAGAAATAAAAATAAATTCTACTTTCTGGATACAAGCTTTAGACTGCATGGTAAAATGTCAGTAACGTGCACAAGAATAAGGCATTTACTGTACAGGTAACAGAATCTACAGGAGAGATGAAAAATAGTCTGTGACTGTTTAAAATGACCTACACCACCCTTACATCAAAACCACAGTTAGGTATAGTAGCATATATACTGTAGTTTAACAGCAGATGTTTCCTTAGTTTAGATGTGGTAAGGGGAAACCAAGATGGGAAAAGACAGAAAGAAGAAATATGGAAGCCCCCAAAGTTGTAAAATTGCAACATTTTCAATAAACTACTCCCTCTTAGAAGGCAGCTCTAAGTAGTAAGGTAAAGTACTGAAAAGAATCCCTCTCAGAAAGTCAAGCCCTTACCGCCACCTTCACCACCATCATCATTGTCATCAGCTTTGATTTTAAAGCAGCAGATCACCTTGACAATATGTAGCATGAAACGTAAGAAATAAACTGACACTTACCTTCCTCGTCTCCTTGGTGTTGAATGTCCAGGGCAGGAGCAGAGGCATCATCTGTATTCAGAGTGGAAAGAATTTGCAAGGAAACTACAATTATGGGAGTAAGATATATATTGTAATCTACATGATGAATTCAAGTTATTTGCACATAACCTGGCTAGGTAAAACAACAAATAAACTATAATAAAAAAGTGTAAGCAAACATTATGTTGAATCAGTGACTGTATATTTGAATCCTGGCAGAGCCTAACCTTAGTTTCTTCACTGCTTTATAAAAATGACTCTGGAAAGGGGAACCCACATACTGTAATGTTGCACTGTATGAAAGCCTCTCCAACAAAGTGCACCACAGTTCACAACAGGATCCCACAAATTCCAGTAAACAGCCATAAAGACCTTAAACATATCAGTATACCTTTCAACACCTCTTGATTATGAGGTATGCACATGCATCTATGACTTCAGTTTCCTCAGCCCTCCTCTTTCACCTGGTTGTGTTTTTTTTACTGAACATAAAACAGCTCCAAAACATAGAATAAACATTATTTCTAATCAAGTTCCCCTGAAGCCTTTGGTTTTGATACATTCCAGAGTGTTTATTGTCATTGACATTGTGTTCCTTATTGTGGTTGTTGATCCAACTCAATTTTGAGGTGTGGCATCATTCTGCTCTTGCTCATTAAACATTCAAGAGCAGTGGCAGGATTCTCAAAGAGATCTGGTCAGAATTCAGCCATCTGTATGTTGAAAAGCAAACATCAATCCGAAATCTAGATGCATTTCCATCTAGAACACATTGAATTCACATCACAATAGGGGCAGCACTGTTAAACGATAGTAGAATCATCCTTAGGAGGATCTCATGATGGATTGGAAGGGGAAGGCAAGATCAATTCCTATATAAGGTGGTGAGCTCCTGGTGGTGTTTTTTTTATAGATGGCATCAACATGGGCAGAAATATCTGGATTACTATTCAGCCACTTGATGAGCTTCTTAAAGTGGGTGACCTCTTCAAGTGAAGCACTACTGAACATTCAAAGGACAGGGTGTTGACTGAGCCTAGTAAGGCATTTCTGGGCATGAAAATTCATATCCACTGTTTTTTGGGAGTTTAAGGTGAGCTGGCTTGAGTGAAACCTTTGTTGGATGCAGTCGAAGTCACACTGTGATCATGTCTCCAGCTTGGGACAGAAGCATCAGAGGCATCCACATACATGTGTTTGCTTTCACAAAATAAGACAGTTTGGAGGTCTTTTAGGAACATTAGGAAAAGGATGGGCCCCTAGATGGAGCCTTGGGGCATACCAGAGGTGATGGTCAGGGGAGGAGATAAGGTGTCACCAAGTTGGACGGACTGTTGTCGTCAGTGAGATAGGGTAGGAATCCTTTTAGCATTTGATCATAAAGTCCCACAGACCTCAGTTTATCCAGTAGGGTGGGGTGAGACATAGTATCAAAGGACATGGCAAGGTCAAAATATGGCAGAAGTTACCTGGCCCTTATCCATCTGCTTTGGACAGTGTCAGTAACATGGAGAAGGAAACTGCAGAGTGGATCTTCTGAAAGATGGATTGGAAAGGGACAGGAGGGAAGATTTTATGAAGAAGGCAGAGCTTTGGAATAAGACCAGTTTATCCAGAAGTTTAGCCAGAGTATGGAGATAGGGTGATAGTTAACTGGAATGGGGATTGCCCCTCTTCTTGTATAGAGGAAGGACTTTAGCCTGTTTTCAAGTAGGGGAAACAGCCTTAAGATGACTGGAGAGATTATGGAATATGAAGAGGGACCCAGCCATAGGTGTAGCAGAGAGATTAAGGAGTTTAGGGTTAAGATCATCTGAGGTGTGATCCCTGGAGGGGTTATGCAAGCACAGAGCAGACATGGCAGTAGCAGGAGTGATGGGGAGAAGGAGAAGAAATAAGTGAATCATGTGGGGGAAGGAAAGAGGAGGGTTCAGAGGAAACAGTAAGAGTTGCAGTGCAAGTGGTGAAATAATGGTCGAAAGTAGCTGTAACTTCAAGGAGAAGAGAGAGGTATGGGGAGCCTTCAAGTTTAAAAACTGTAGAGGCTGACTGGGTGGGTGGTCAAAAGGGAGAGGACAATGTACCAAGATTCTGATGGGGAATTGAGGTTGCACTGCAGGTTTGAAACAAAGTAAGCTGCCTTCACCACTCTGAGGATCTTTGTGCTAGAATTAGATAGATACTTGTATCTCAGCAAGTCCTCAGGGGAACTTGAGGTCCTGTGAAGAGACTATGCTGAGTCATCACTCCAGAATTGGGAGATGAGTTTAATAGTAAGAAATGGGAGGTAGTTGCTGTGCACCCTGACTATCTTGGAGACATACTTATCCCAACCTAAGATCAAATGTCACTAGTCCATTCAGAGGGCTTTATCATTATCAGTGGACATGGTGAGAGAGGCCTGAGTTTCATCTAAGAGGGAGGACAAACTGAGAGAACTGAGTGATCTGACCTAGATGTACTTTGGAGGGTCTTCAGTGAGAAGATTTTACAGACACGTTAGATCATGTGGTCATCACTGAGGGACTCCTATAGCATTCCAGCAGTGAAGATATTGTGAGGGTGAGAAGAGAGAACCCAGCCAAAGAAGAAGTGATTGGAAAAGCGAGTGTTTAGATGGGTTAGTTTTTGGGAGAGGTTAACCAACTCAACTGCCTGGGATAGAGACTTGTGCGGAAAGGTAAAGTTAAGTTCAGTTAAAGTCATGCAAGACAATAATTTCACCCTGTGAGTAGTAGGTAAGGAAGAAAGGGAAGAGGTCAGGAATGATGTCCAGTTATTATAGGCAATAGATTGATGCCACAGATGTAGATGGGAAGCTAGAAGGGAAACAAGAGTTTATATGGAAGCTGTTGATGACAGCAAAGAGGAGCAGCCTGATAGATAACTTCACTGAAGAGACTGTGAAGGATGTACATCAGCACACCACCCCAATTTGCCACAACCCTTTTTGTAAACAACATAACTAAAGATCCTGATATCCTCAGTGCTGACCCTGGATAACAGCCATGATTCAGTAATGACTAGGATGTTTGGGTGTGTAGGGTGGTCTAATGCAGATGGTTAATTCTTAGCAATCAGGTGAGACGTGCTAAGTGCCTCCGGAGAAGAGAGAGGGAAAGGGGACCAAGATTAAGCTCAAAAATGCCAGGCAGCAGATGCAGTAAAGCAATGATGACCATTTGTGGGTAAGAATTTTGGTGACAAAAAGAAATAGAAGGTGAGGTACTGCAGAAGGAGGATACAAATGAGAGTAAGCATGGCATGGCATTTAAGGTGACTGAGGGAGAATGGGGGGGCTAGGAGTGAAAGAATGCGGGGTGGAGTGGAAGAAGTAGAGCAGGAAAAAACTGGGAGTGGAATAGGGGGAGAGAGGGGAGAAGAGAGATAGTGGGAGAAAGAGAAGAAATAATATAGAGGATATTAACAGAAATGGGGAGGGTATTGAGGTTGCATGTCCCTTTTTGACCCTGAACTAAGATTTGAAGGGCAGTAGTACCTCCAATAGTACCCATAACAGACCTCCTTGTCCAGCCACCATCTGAAACAACATAGTACTAACTGGAAATGTCAACGTTAACATTATTTGAACATGGTTTTTATGTATAAAATATCCTATTAAATTGGTAGTTAAAATTAATATCATTTTGCCATCCCCTTTTTCTCATTTTTCTCTGCCATCCACCCTGATAATCTGTATTGCCATGGTTACAAAATGTTTTCTCTGGATGAGAGGACAAGTGAGAAACTCAGCCTTCACAGCAGACCACGGTGATAACAATGCATTTTGCAGCAGGAGGTGCATATGCCAAATCTGCATATTTTGCATTACAAATTATTTAAATAGTAGTCATATTACCAGGCACTCAGTATCTGTACATATAAACTCCATCATATATTTTTAGCATTTGTTAATAGTGCCTTGCCTATTTTCACTTTTTCTCCCATATCATCCCATCTATTTCCATCCTCACATATGCAGCATATTCTTGCGTTCCCCTTACCTTGCCACTAACTTTAATTAATTGTATCTTAATAGATAATTCCTTAAGAAGACCAATGGTCAAAATGTTGATTCTAACTCTACTGTCTGTGTATATTTACTGTAACTGTTTTGTTTTGATTCCATCACTCTGTTTTTTTGTTGTATGATTTATGTTTGTATGTACCTTGCCTGTGTCTCTCTCAGTAATAATAGTTTCTCCTCAAGTCTTTTGTGTGCCAGAGCTGATCAGCTTTGTTTCACAGTTCATGCTCCCAAAGTACTTGAAAATGAGGATAAGTAGAAAGCACAATGATTCTACTCTGAAAAGCTCAAAACAAGGCTTCAAGGTTTAGTTAGTACTGTACAAGGTGATCAGCGACAAGGATCTAGTTCTGGAGAATTCTGTACATATTAACACCCTAAGGGGGAGAACATGTGGCAGTCTGTCAGCATATCTCATAAAACTAAAACATGAGACAGGAAAGATTGTATCCAGTCTTCTTTACTTGGGGTGGAATTAACAGTGCACAAACCGTATTAAAGATGCATCAACCATATTCCTTTCTAAGGGCTCAATTGCCTTATCCCAATGTATTTCCTGGAAATATTTCTAGTTCATTTGGTTTAAAATTACAGCTGATCCCAAACTTTTGGACTCTATAGCAGAGTACATCATGTGCACACTCACAACGTGAGGGCTGTCTATCTTGAGACCAGAAAGTTACAAATGTAGTTTCATAAGTTTATATTAACTTAGAGCCAGCCAAAACTTTAACGGTATACTGTATCTCTAGTATGTGGTAACATCACTTGCACATTTTTAAAGATTTTAAGGTTTGTTTTCTGGCTTGTAACATTGTCTTACAAATAACTGTCCATCTGTTCTTAAATATCCTTTAGAAAAGGATGGAAATTAGTTGCAAAAAACATGTTTCAGTATATGTTAGGGTGGAAGCACAATGCCTCAAAGACTGTTAAATGTGACATTAGGGTAAAAAAGCCTCCCAAATTTTGGGAATGCATAGTACGGTATTCCTTGGTGTTAAAATGATTGTCCAAACCAGTGTTGGTGTTATTCTACTTTTTATTTTTATTTAGTTTTTTGTTGACCAAAAAGGAGTGCTAAACAATACTGCATATGTCTTGTTCTGGGGGGAGGGGGTGTACAGATACAAATCAACTGAAATTGAATCTAATTAAGTAGTTTTAGATATTTAGTGAATAGGGAAAAATTAGGGAAAGGGATCATTGTTTAACCAGGAGTAGCACACTAAGCCAAAGCTTGTTTCCAGATGCGACCTGGGAGCACAAGGAAGTTAAGTGACTTGCATAGGATCACATAGTATGCACCTAGGTGGCTGTGGGATTCAAACCCAGGTCTCCAGATTTGCAGCGCAGAGCCTTAAACCACTGCACCATACTGCCTCCTATTAACCAGGACCCTGGGGAAATTACCCCACTGTTTTTTTTTTTTTCATTGAGAAGTGCTAAGGGATATTTAACATTCACCTCAACAACTCCAAGAAAAGGCAGACAGGATGTTATTTTAATGTCTCATTTAAAAAAAAGTACACACTGACAGTACCTCATCCCCCTAGTGCCAATGTTTATGGTATGAGTCAAGTTTCGATATATGACTATAACCCACAACCTTCTGGTCCAAAGATGGATGTGTATGAACTGAGCCACCATGACACCAGCTTTGGCACACTCTTATTTATTTGTTTATTTATTTAATTAATTTTGGTAACTGGGTGAGCCCACTAGGAGCAAGGCAGTCCCTTTTTCAGCGGCGACCCGGAATTAATTGCAAGTAATACAAGCAAATCACAGCCTTACATATGGTAAATTGTTCACATTACAACATAAAACAGTATTTGACATTGGTTAATCCAAACAAGACATCTGTAGGTTACACCAGTAGGTTATTTCATAAATACAGACAGTTGAAGATGACCAAATTATGTATAGAAGAGGATATAGTCGTCAAACATTACAATGTAGTATATTCACAATTAATTAATAAACATCAGCAGTAGCATGTGCAGCAATTTAGCTCCAAAAGGAGAATTTTGAGTCTCTTCTTAAATCCTTCAAGAGTGTTACATTCTTGGAGATTTCCCTGGAAGTGCATTCCAGAGGGGTGGGACGTAGGCAGCAAATGAACGTTGTCCTTGGGAAGCCCTTACTCTAGGAACTTGAAGGAGCTGTCTGTTGGAGGATCTGAGGGTCCTACTATTTTGTTTATCAGTTACTGTTTCTGCCAGGCTTGGGGGATATTTTCAAGCCTAAGTTTGAAGGCTAGGAACAAAGATGGATATTTCAGTTTGTCTTCTAAAGAGGGTCAGGTTAAGGTTTGTAACACATTACAGTGGTGTTCCAGAGGTGGGGAACTTGCTGTGAAATTACTTATCCTGTAGTATATAGTGCTAATTTTATATATCTCTGCACTTTTAACAGAGTACAGTACTGGGGAACCATATAATATGGTGAGTAGTAGGGTACTAGTTGCAACCTTTAGCCGGGAGTCTTGTGTAAGATATGGGCTTAGTTGATATTGTAGACCTAATCTATGGTTCAGTGATTTGGTTAACTAGTCAATATGTGCATTGAAGGTGCAGTCTTGATCTAGAGTAACCCCTAAGAACCTAACAGACTCCATCATCTCAACCCTTGAACCAATTGTGAGAGTGTCAGATTTTGAGACCTGTCTATTCCCAGGCTTTTTGGACTAAATAGTATGGCCTTTGTCTTTCTGCCATTTAGTACAAGCATTTTGTTTTCCAGCCAGCCCTCAAGAAGTTGAAGGTTTTTTACAAGTGCATAATTTAACTGGTCGGTAATCTGGGAGGTTCTATATAATACCACGTCATCTGCTTACAGGGCCATATTACCCCCACTGCAGTATTTAGGCATATCGTTTATAAACAGGGAAAATAATAGAGGCCCCACGATTGACCCCTGAGGGACACCATCTCGAATTGGACATTTGTCAGATGAGGCGCCTTGCCATCTGACTAGTTGTAATCTACCCTGAAGGTGGTCTGTGAACCACTGAATGGTCAGTCCATCAAGGCCCAGGGATTTCAGTTTCACGAGGCGCAATTGATGGTCTACCAGGTTGAAGGCCTTGGTGAGGTCAATAAAGATCACACCGGTTAGCAGACCTGTATTTAGAGCAGCAAATATGTCATGCCAAAGCATTAGTGGGTGAGTAAATGTCCATACCTTGAAAGACATTGCCAAGGTTAGGGTAATGCTAACACTGCTTCAAGCAAATACTCAAACTTTGAGGAACACCATGGTACACATTCCCCAAGATTCAGAGGTCTGTTTTTACCCTAACATTGCATTTTCCTACTTTTGACATATTGTGCTTTAACCCGAACTGATGCATAAACATGTTTTTCCCAATGCATTATACAGAATATAGTGTAATCATGGAGGCCATGTATAATGATAAATGTTTACACAACTGGAGCAGAACTTAAAAAACAAACAACAACAAAAAAACAGATTCATCATGATTTGTTAGCCCAATTTTTAAAACAAAACTTCATCCACAATGAAACATAGAAACACAGAAGTTGACGGCAGATAAGGACCGCAAGGCCCATCCAGTCTACCCATTCCTTTTTCTACCTTATGAATGTGCCATCGGCCTTTGATCTGTCAATGGTCTATCTATTCATACTCATCTGTATTGCTCTCTTATGCCTATCCCATGCCTGTTTGAAGCCCTGCACTGTATTCATATCCACCACTTCCTGAGGTAGGCCGTTCCATGCATCCACTACCCTTTCTGTGAAAAAGAACTTCCACAGATTACCCCTTAATCGGCCTCTCTCTAATCTCATGCTGTGTCCTCTTGTCCTGCTATTTTTCTTATATTGAAACATGTTGGACTCTTTCACCTTGTTAATGCCCTTAAAGTGTTTGAATGTTTCGATCATATCACCTCTCTCTCTCCTTTGCTCTAGGGTATATGTATTGAGCTCCATTAATCTGTCCTCATATGTTTTCTGATGCAGTCCCTGCACCATTTTGGTTGCCCTTCTCTGGAATGCCTCAATTTGGTTAATGTCCTTGTGAAGGTGTGGTCTCCAGTACTGCATGCAGTACTCCAGATGGGGCCTAACCAGTGTCTTGTAAAGAGATGGACTAACAGTACCTGACGATTGGTTGCAGTCATGTCATGGAATTATACTTATGTCAAATTAATGTTTTATGAATTATTATTTTGACATGCACTGTCCAAATAATGACAATTGTAACCCACATGAAAACAGCTGAATGTGGTTTTGGTGCAACTTTTCCAATGCAGATACTGGTGAATCTTGTTCCTGTGTCTGCGTCAGACCAGCTGATAGTCCTGTCCCTCAGGTTTTTATTGACCTTATATACCATAAGATAGAAGCTCAAGTGATTTGCACGGTCACCACAAACCAAGAGCGTGTAAAAAAACAAAATTCTGCACTACCCCACCCCATTTAATTTGATATAAAAACTGTTTAATACTGAAGTCAACAACAAAGTCTTACAAAATCCAATTTGCAGGACACAGTTGGTCTGAAAGTTATTGTTGGGAAGGGCATTTGGTATGAGTTGCACTCATTGTTGCATGTGTGGTAGATAGGCAGGAGGTGTAAGGTTGAAAGAAGTGGCCAAAAGCCATCTTCAGTTTGATCAACTTAGGCTGGAAAATTTGTGTTGAGCTCTGTCAATTCGGCCAGACCACTTTGGCTCCCAATGCAGTAAATGGCATACAGTAGGTAAAACATACAGTAGATAACAAATGGGGGGGATTGAGGTTGGCAGCGAATATTAATTAATATAGCTTACTTGTCGCAGGTAGTGTCTGAGTGCAACTGCTGGGGACTGGTGTGTTTTTGATGGTGTGATAGTCCACAGTAAGGATTACTGCTGTGTTCCAGTTCTGAGCTATAGTAACTGTTACTAGTCATTGCTGAGTTCAAGACTTACCCCCTTCCCCAATAGTCTCTGTTTTAACTCCATGCCAGTTACTACCAGAGACATGGAAAGTCAGAGAACTTTGCTTCATGAAGCTACTTCGTAAAGTTCCCTGAGTTTGTGAACTGCAGTGACACTTTGCATAGTTTTCACGAAGTGAAGTGTCAGACTTCACCTAGTAAACTGACACTTCAAACATGAAAACTTTAAAACTACCCCCACTCAGTTATGCTGTACTCAGTCCTCTCCCACCACCCAGTACATTATAACTATATATCCCTTTCCTCACACCACCCTCTGCTGGTAAAAATAAAATCTTCCCCCTCCTGGTGAATTGTACTATCACCAAAAGATGCCAGCAGTTGTAGTACCTTCTACCTTATATACCAATTCCAACTCCCCTCCTTCCCTCCACCTGACCTAATCCCAATAGTTGAGTTAATTCCCTCAACTCCCCTCTTGCAGCCACCCCCTCTTCCACCAGCACCCCCAAAAAATAAGATATCTGCGAGAAAAGAAAACCATTCCATGTTGCAGAAACATTCTGTCTACTCAGTTAGCAGCACATAAGTGAATTAATTACATATTTTCCTATAGTAAAACCTGATTGGCTGAAGCCTCACTCACTCACTCACTCACTCACTCACTCAATTACTCTTTCACTGGGTTTTGTTCAGCAGTAGTTTATCTTCTGTTTTGTCTTTCATGTGCATAATAGACCATTGGGCCTGAGTGCCAGGTGTGCTTGTGGTCTCATTTACCATGTGATGGAACTGCATTTGCATCCCTAGCCCTGATGTTTTTCAGCAAGCAACTTTATGTAACCTTCGTGCCACAAGCACACACTAACATTTTTGCCGAGATACTGGAAACAGTTGACACTTGGCTGCACCCAGTATCCCCCAAAGGTGGCTCCATGCAGTATGTAGTGATAACTGGAAAAATGTGGCTGAAGCCACCAAGGATTGTGTTTTCTTCAAAGTTATATACATGGTACATTGCTGGTAGTTCAAGATCTACTCAGCAAGCAGACATCAAAAATGGGCTGTGTGTGTCACCACATTTGTGGCCATTTTGCACATGCATCCAGGGAAAGGCAGCAGTGGTGGGAGCTACATATCAAAAACAATCTGTTTCCACACTCCATGCAGCAAGAAGTGGTCATGCAGTGGAGGTCCACCCTCTAAATGATTGAACATATGCTCCAACAGTACAAAGTGCTGTCTGACTATATGCTAGTCACACCACCCGTGATGCCTCAGGAGCCCACATGAGCTTAATGACAAACCAGAGGCATCTCATGAATCTCCTGATTCACATATTACAGCCAGGGGTTAAACTGGGCAGGAGCCCACTGCAGCTCATTTCTACCACCTCTGAAAAAATTGGAGGAGAGTTCAGTTCCACCACATAAAAATGATATTTCCAGCACCTAGAAATCTAGATGAGAGAGCTCCCCCATCTAAACATTTCCAATTTAACCACTAATTACAATCTTTGGAACATGCCACCCAGGCTGTTAGTGGCCACATGGTATCCATAGGCCAAGCACTCCCATTTCTGCATTTGCTGAGGCAGGCATTGTGCAATGTGAATCAGCAACTGGAAGTGATAATTCTGCTAGCACAGCACTTATGGAACTGGAACAGAAATTGGAACTGGAACAATACAGGAAAGGAATATTCTTCAGAATAGAAGGTGCATGAGGAAAACAGGGCATGGAATGCAGCTGGAAGGGGGGACATTTAGGAGTGATTTGAAGAAGCACTTCTTCACTGAAAGAATGGGGGGAACCTGGAACATTCTACCAGCAGAGTGGTGGAAGCACAAACAGTGGTGGGCTTCAAGCATGCATAAGATAGGCGCAAAGGTATCCTAGAAGAAAAGCAGGATGGAGGGGGAGAGTAGTTGGGATCAGGTAGGGTCTGTGGTGAAAGTAAAAGCAGGATTAAACTGCGCACAGCAGGTGGGCCAAGCAGCTCTTACCTGCTGACAAATTCTGTTTGTATGTAAGTGCTTGATAAGAATAACTTCCTGCAAGTCATAAAAAATCAACAAAGTTGCCACCTTATTAGAGTCATGGTACAAATGTAAACTCCCAGCAGTTCTAGAGGGGCCAAGATGCATTGCAGAAGGTTAAGAACTGTTTGTTTTCTTTTATTATTTTAATTTGATTAAAAAGGTATATGGTCAACTGCTAGAAAAACTACCTAAGATGAGGATGTGATCAAAGTGCAGTACCTGAAATCACAGTCTTTTTAAAATGATCCCAATACTGATGTTCACCCTGTCACATAAATGGACATGTTGGACACCAGCATCTCCAGCACCACCATCTCTAACAGCTACCCTAATTGCATGTGCTCCAGCCCTCTGTGGGCAGAAATATCGCAGGTGGATATTGAGAAGGTGATAAAGGAGAAGAAGGTATGTTGGAGATGTACCTGTCTGACAGGAACTTGAACACTGATGAGCAGCCACTCTCTTGTACTGGACAAACAAAGATTCAGCAGTGTCCGCCATTCTTGTCTGTGGCAATACATTATCTGAGTCACCGTCTATCAAGCGGCCATCATTGCTGACATACACACAAATTTGTCACCTCAAAACATTGACAGACACACATTCGCGACAAATGTTTGTCAATGCAGACCGTTTGCTTGCAGATATGTACTGTGTAAGTGTTTGGTACTGATAGGCACTACACACAAAGGTTGTTAAACATTTTTTTTTAATTTTAACCCCAACCTTTGAAGATACGTGTTTTAGGATTCACCTTATAGACATGACATGTACCAGTTATAGTATATTGTCTAAAATGTCATATCACACCAGAGGTGCGAGATGTAAAAAAAATGGCTATGTTGAAAGTTTAGTGTCAAAATATTAGAAATTAGCAAACTTATGAGTGAATGCTGAAATAGTGTAATGTTCAGTCATAACCTGGGCATTTTATTGCACTTATACACCACAGTTTCAGCATAGCCTTCTTATTACACCACCTAATGAACCCAGTAGGTGTAAAATTTCGAATCCCTGACAAAACATCATTCCACGCCATCAAAACATCATCCCGTGCCACAGGTACAAAATCACATTTTGGCCAGGATTTGAAAAATGACAGCTATCACATTCATGAGGTGCTGCGAAGAGATGGCTATGTTGAAAATTTGTGGTCAAAATATTGACAGTTACCAAAGTTACAAGCCTGTATTCACAAATTTCAATCTAGGCTCATAACTTTGTTGTTTTTTAATATTTGTATGCCAGATTTTAACATAACTTTCCTATGATCCCACCTCATGAACAAGGGAAGAAAAAATTTCCAGCTCATGCACGAATGGTGATTTCATGCAGCGACTGCTAAATCACATTTTGAGACAGATTTGCCTAACTTCACTGCCATTTTTCATGAGGTGGGGTACCAAAAAAGGCATGTTGAAAATTTTGGGGAAAAATATTCAAGAATGACCAAGTCATGCTATTAAGTTCAAAACCCTATTGAAATACATTCAACCACATACCTGATTTCCTCAGTTTGCAGTCCAGCTTTGAAGAGTGAAGACGTGTCTGTGATCCAGAGTAGATTACAGCATTGGACCACCAGTGGGTGAGTAAGGGCTTGGGGATGGGAGGTTGGGTGCTGAGAGGGATGGTTGGGTGGGGGGATTAATGGCGTGACAGACATCGATGGACTGTTTTCTTTTTACAAGGTTTGAAAAACAAAAAAACAAGAGGTGGTTTTCTTTATTTCAGATACATTCTGACATGGATTGAGCTTCTGAGTGTTTGGCTTGTTGGGGAACAGAGGTGGGTGACCTGGAAGGAGAGGGGGTCAAAAGAAGTGATACCAGGGGAGGGCACCACAGATTGCCTACATTAAAATATATATATATATATATATATATCACAGTGCATCCCACTTACATGCATACCTCATGAATGCATAGCCCACATAAACACATAGAATTTCCAAGTCCTGATTTTTCCCTATACATCCTATGTAAAATAGACCTGTTAAATGCATAAAGGATCCCTTTTAAATGAATATTTTCCCCCACAGTTTTTCAGTTCAAGTGTGGACTGACAGTTCCAGTTTTACTGACACTGCCTGTAGCTGCCTTACTAATTAGCAATTAATTGTCTGTTAATGGGCTGCTCTATTTAAAATGCGATATTAATCACCTACTTCAACCTTTTGACCAAAAAACCTAAGTCACCGAAGCACCCTTCCTCACACTGAAATCAATGCAAAGAAGCAAAAGGAATATCGCAGAAGCTCTTTACATGAATCCCAGAAGCACCCTCCCTCACACAGGAATCAGACCAAAGAGGGCCACAGCACGTCACAAATAACTTTATCCCAACCAAAGAAGCATTTATGTGCTGCTGGCATTTCTTTTTCCTACCCAGCCCCCTGGTATATTCTGCAGGTTGTGCTCAGCATTAACAGAATACAAGATCTGATAAATGCATAGCCCTCTTGAACTTTTTGCTGTTCCCAAGGGTATGTGATAAGAGGGCTGCACTGTGTGTGTGTTGTGTGTGTGTGTGTGTGTGTGTGGCGTGTGTGTATATATATATATATGTGTGTGCAGCAGGATTCGAGAGACTTGGGTGTGCACTTAAAATAAGGTCTGTATTTTACTCATAATTAGTTAAAAATACAGAAATTGTGCTCTGTATTGTTGCTATTATGGTTAAGAGATAGTGTGCATAAAAAGGGTGTGTATGCATTTCTATTTTATTGTGGCAACATTTTAATATTGAAAACAGCCTTAAAAAAAGCCGCCATTTTGTGACATGACTGTGCTACACATCTTGGTGACTCACATTTATTGTATTTAAAGCACAATACTAAAGTTATTTTTTAAATGGATAGAGAGGATATATAACTGTCCCCCAGTGATTAGTGATTTTATGCAAATGTAATTATATTTACATGAGACCACTTGTAAGTTATTACTTCTGTGCATTACATGTGGTGTCTTATATAGCTGCATTATTTCTTTTGTTTATTCTGCCTTTATGCTTTGCATTTTTTTCAGTGTCAGTTCACATTGTTTAATGTGTTTCCCCCACACAGTTCTGCAATCTTTTTTTTTATAATTCAAGTTTATTGAAACTCCAGAGTCTGCGTACCATCACAAGCCATATACACTGCAAGCATTTACAGATTTCATAAGCGATGTATAACATTAGTTCAGAGTTAGTTAAGCTTCAAGAACTTAATTCATTTTCTTTTCTGGGATATATACTCTTCTGTTATCTATAAGATAAGTTCAGTGACAGCAGCTTATTTCTACTTATTCCCCAGTTTTATTATAAACTTTTTATGTTCCTTTCTTCCCAAGTCTCCCTCCCTCCACCCCCGGCTCTCAGGCCACTCTAGGTTCCCGTGGCTAGGTCCCATCTGGTCCATCTATTCACATATGTGTTCAGCCTGTTATTTATCTTATATGTTAATTCCTTCATTTCTCTTATTTTTTTATTATAGCGTGCCAAAGGAGTAGATCAGGCGCATCCTGAGAGAGCCATTTTTTAGTAATTGACTTATGGGCTGCTGCTAACAGTACCCCCCCAGAGGTATATACCATCAGCTCCTTTAATTTCATCAGGAGGTATTCCCAAAACCAGGTTCTTGCATGTTAGTTGTGTGCTGCAGGAGAATATGTTCTCCAGGATTCTGGAGATCCCCTGCCAGAAAGGATGTATGGCATCATACTCCTACAAAATATGGGAGTGGTGAGCCACTTGGACACCACATCCCCTCCAACAAAGTGAGGTCACTCCTGTATCCCACTTACTTAAGCTTTCAGGTGTGTGGAAGTACCTGATTCTTATTTTCCAAGCAAATTTGTGCCAGTTAGGTGAAAGTGTGGTTTTATTTACAGACTGGAATATTGCCCTCCACTCCTCTTCTGTGATATTTAGTCCCATTTCCTGCTCCCACTTATTTTTGATTCTGAGGGATTGTCTAGGGTGCAGTTGCTTTAATGCTCTGTAGAGAGCAGATATGTGTCCCTTCTCTAGGGCCCCCTCCTGAATAGATGCTATGACCTCCAAGAGATTCTTTACTTGGTTTCAATTCTTGTAATTTCTTAAGTGTGTATATGCTTTCAAAGTTGTAGGTATCTGAAATGATCTTGGTTCCTTAAATGGTATGTTTGTTTAATGGAGTGAAAATCTAGTACTGTGTCCCCCAAGATCATCTGACCCAAACTGGTAAATCCCAATTTGGCCCATCTTCTAAAAGAGTGGTCTATCTTAGCTGGGAGGAAATATTGGGACCAAGCGAACCAGTGTAGAGGCCACATTTCCTTAAAAAGGTCGTACTTATTCCATAATCTATGGATCATTTTTATGGTGCCTTTAACTGTCAAGGGGGGACGCTGTGTCCCCTTGCGTATAGAGGCATCTGCAGTCCTCGCTCCAAGAGGAGGACCCTCAGTTAAATGAGACTCAATGTCTTTCCAGTGGGCCTCATATGTTGTATTTGACCAGAGCAACGCATTCTTAAGGTAAGTGGCTATACAGTAATCTTCCAAGATAGGGACCATTCTGCCGCCATCAGCTTTATCTGTCTGGAGTAGTGCCATTCTTACCCTGGATCTGCCCGGGTGCCACACAAACCTGCCAATCAGTCTCTGCCATTCTTTAAAATACTTCTTTGGAATAAATATCGGTAGGGATTGGAAGAGATACGAAAATCTAGGTAGGATGTTTAAGGTAACTGTTTGGATTTTAAAAAATAATGGTAAGTTAAGGAGTTGCCATCTAGCTAAGTCTTGTGTAATTTGTGACTGTAGTAGGCCATAATTTGCAGTAAAGAGTCCCCCTATATGTTTTGTCAGTTGTATCCCCAAATATTTGATTTTCTGTTTATTCCACTTAAGAGGTAGTAACTTAATTACCTCCGGTGAAGGGTTGTAGAAGAATTTCAGGATTTCTGTCTTTTCCTTATTTAGTGAGTAGCCTGCGTGTTGGCCAAATTCTTCCAAAAGATTCCAGATCTTTGGGATTGATTTGTCAGGGTTAGCAAGGTATAGAAGGACGTTGTCCGCATATAATGAGATCTTATGTTCGGTATCTCCGATCCTAATACCCTTCACCTCTGGATTCCCCCGTATAGCAGAAGTTAAAGGCTCGATGTATAGGGCAAATAGTAAGGGGGAAAGGGGGTATCCCTGTCTAGTCCCATGGCCTAGGAGGAATCTATCCGACATGCTACCATTTAACCTTATATAGGCTTGTGGGTCTGCGTATAGGCTCTTAAGGGTATCAATCATGTTCTGGGGGATACCAAAATGCTCCACGGTAGTAAAAAGAAAAGGCCAGGGTACCTTGTCAAATGTCTTTTCTGCATCCAGGCTCATAAGGCATGTTGGGGTTCTATCTATGGAAACTTTATTTATAATATTGATGGTACGCCTGATGCTGTCTGCGGCCTGACGGCCAGCTATAAATCCTGTTTGCTCGTTATATATTAAGGATGGGAGATGGGTGTTTAATCTGGAAGCTATGATGGAGGTAAAAATCTTGTAATCTACATTAAGTAGGGAAATAGGTCTGTAAGAAGTGCACTCAGATGGATCCTTGCCCGGCTTGTGTATAACTGAAATATTAGCATAGTTCCATGATGGGGGTGCCTCCCCACCCATCCAGACCTCATTAAAGACTCTGAGTAGGTGTGGAGCAAGCTCTCCTCTAAGTTTTTCATAAATGTCTCCACTAAAACTGTCAGGTCTGGGACATTTCCCAGGTTTAAGTCTTGTAATAGCTTGGTCCAACTCGGTCATTTTTACGGGGGCAGTCAGGGTCTCTTTTTGATCTTGGGAAACAGTGGGCTGGTTCAGAGATTTAAGGAAATTAGTCTTTTCCTCGTTAGAGGACTCTGGTTGGGGTTTATAAAGTTGCTTGTAATATTCTACAAATGCTTCCATAATTTTCCCCTAATTGTAGGTCATGGCCCCAGTTGTAGGATGTTTGATCTTTACAATGGTGGCCCTGGCCTACCTTTGCCTAAGTCTGATAGCAAGCAGTTTAGTTGCCCGAGCGCCTCCCTCATAATAAGATTGCTGTAAATAAGCAAGTGATTTCTCTACTTCTATTAGGTGAAGCTTATGCAGACGGGACTTGATGTCTCTTATTTGGTCATCTACTTGTTTTGTCCATCTTACTTTTTGATGCTTTTCTAAGTCTCGGAGTTGGAGGTTAAGTTGCTCTAATAGCACCCTCCTTTCCTTCTGTTTGTATGCCCCTACAGCAATGAGCTTCCCCCTCATCATTGTTTTAATTGTATCCCAGAGTATCTGCTGGGAGACCTCTTTCTCAGAGCTATGTGATAGTGTCTGAGACACTACCTCCGAGAGTTTCTTTAGGGTGTCTTTATCTCTCAGCAAGGAGGTATTTAGTCTCCACTGAGATTTCTTTTTTGGGAGACTGAGGTCCCATTGAAAGAATATGGGTTGATGATCTGAGTAAATTGCCGATCCCACTTGAAGGTGCCAAGAATTGGAAAGGTCTCTGGTCTGGGTAAGGAACATGCCTATTCTTGAATAAATTTTGTAACAGGGGGAATAGTTCATGTAATCCCTGGCCAGGGGGTATCTTTCCCTCCATATGTCTCTTAGTCCTATCTCCCTCAACAACCGGAGGAACAGTTTGGCAGTCCTATTGCTCTGTGTGGGGATCTGGGATGTGGTGTCCAAGTGCCTATCCAGGGTGAGGTTCCAGTCCCCTCCCAATAGCAGTATGCCCTTGGTTTTCTCTAGTATTGTCTGTATAAGTTCTGAGTAAAAGCAGAAGGGAGAGCCCGGGTGGGGTGTAAATGTTATCTAGTGTTACATACTCCTCTTGAATACGTCCTATGACAATTACGTATATTGCTCCCGGGTCAGCCACCACCGTCTCCTCCTCAAATGGGATTGAGTCGGAGATTAATAATGCTACACCCCCTTCTTCCCTCTATCTAACGAGGCATGGTAGATTTTGGGGTAGGCCCTAGACTTAAGTTTGGTAGCTTCATGGGGAGCGAGGTGCGTCTCTTGTAAGAAGACAAAATGGCTGTGTTGTTTACCAATATACTTAAATACTCTTTTCAGCTTAATTGGGCTATTAAGCCCGTTGACATTATAAGTTAAAACTTTCGTTCCTATGTGTGACATGTTCCCTTCCCACAGCTTGCAGAAATCACAACACTTTTCTTAGACTGTAGTTTGCTTCAGTATTGACTAAGAGGTTGGCAGACTCAATCTAAACTTATATGTATAATCGAAATTCCAGGAGAACCATATCTTGGATGCTATCCTGGCTCAAGAGAAACTATTGACATAGTATTTAAATATGTCCTGTTCTGCAAATAAACAGGCTTCCAAGGTTTTAAGAGCCCAATTTGTCTACTA
Source organism: Neoceratodus forsteri (assembly GCA_016271365.2). Lineage (NCBI taxonomy): Eukaryota > Metazoa > Chordata > Ceratodontiformes > Ceratodontidae > Neoceratodus > Neoceratodus forsteri. The sequence continues at coordinate 430,583,867 of CM057450.1, read as the reverse complement.
GCGGGCACTTAGTTATGTGCCTAATACCTGTCAGGTGTAGTGGGTACTTTCACTCTAGAGAATGCTTGTATGATTCCCCTGAGTTTAATCTATGTCAGGACTCCAAGGCTAAGTGATTGAAACCACCTTGTCCAAGATCGGAACGACCACAATTTAAGGTGACATCAGGGGGAAAAAGAATTCCCTTTTACTAATTCAATCTCATGCTTATTTATAAAGCTTCTACTTGGGCTGTGATCTAAGTAAAAAGGTGAAACTTAGAACTCTGGGGGGCACCTAAGGTCCTGATCTAGGCCGCATTTCACAAGGGGCACCTCGCGCACACGGAACAAAGATTCAGTGACCAGGTTATAAATGATTCACTCTAATGAAAAAATAAGCCCCAGTTCTAGGTTCAGTTAGTAGACCAGCCCACAAAAAAAACAAAAGGAACTGCCTAATTGACCAAAGGTAGGCATCCAATGCCGCCTCGGACCTCATTTAACATTTTGAACCCTTTAGAGTATTTGAAAGCTTAACATTTCAAAAATTAACTATATATCAGTAGAGATTAGACTAGCAATGATAAATGTAAGTAAGTCCTGCAATGTTTAAGGATATATGCGTAGCAGGTTAATCAATCAGTCCTCCTCGGGGCCGGAGATGACAGATGATTCCAGGCATAGCCGCACAAGCAGCAGAAGCTCCAGTGTAAGTAGCTAGTGCATTGTCTTTCCCCAGCCCCTTATTTCAGTGTTTCAATTGTGGATGTAGTGTATGAGCTAGTCCGAGGAGGACAGCAGTCAGTTCAGGTGAGGTATCAGGAGTCTAAGTCAAAACAAATATCACTGGACCCATCCATAGCCCTCTGATCTCGGGGCACTGTGTATGTCGAGAAAAGGTTTGAGCTATAATTTTGGCTTTATGATTATTCAAGTGGTGCCTTCACACTGTATTTCAGGTGTTAGTCTGTTTTTTGTGTTGTTGTTTCCGGTGTTCTCCTCTTCTTGTGTGGAAAGAATCTGCTGTGCCATAGGGGAGTCAAATGGTTTCATGATCGCAGCCAGATCTGCACAGAGGTTTGTCTGTGGGTGAAACTGCTGGGAGCCCTTGCATTTGCTGCCTCTCTGTGCCACTGACCACGCCGCTCGAAGTAGCTCTTTCTCCATTTGCTCCTTATATAATGCAGGTAAAGAAATCCCCAGGTTTTGCAGATATGATTGAGCAGATTGTAAGTCTTCAAAAGTTCTAGGTTCTCAATCTGTTTCCACTCGGAGACATGCTGGATGTAGAATTTGTGCTTTTTGCCCTTTATTTCTAAATTGTTTAACGACAGGCCAGAGTTTTCTTCTCTTCTCTTGTATCTGCGTAGTGTAATCATTGTCAAGAGAAATGCAGTTTTGTTTATAGGTTATCTCTCTCATTTTCTAGGCTTTGTTCAGGAGGTCTTCTTTTGTGGCGTAATAAGTTAGTCGGACCACGAATGAGCAAGGTCAGGCGCCTGCATTAGAAGGCCTGGGGGCTAACGATCGATGAGCCCTGGCAGTACTGAGGTCGTAGTCTTGTGAGAGGCCCAGCACTTCTCTAAGGACTGTTTGAATGAAGGAAGCGACATTAGGGGCCTTATGTTCTTCTCCTTCGGGGATGCCATAAATTCTAATGTTCTGCCTCCTGTTGCGGCCTTCTAGGTCATCAATTTTATGGTTCAGTTCCCTTTCTCTGGCTAAAAGGTAGAGAAGAAGTCAGTCTTGCCAATCAGACTGCTCCAAGACAGAAGTTAGGCCTAGTTTGAGCTGGTCAGTACGATGTTCTACTTTGTTAATGTCCATTCTTATTTCCGTTAGTGTTTTGTCTATCTTTTCTACTGTTCAAGCTGTCTGCATAATGATAGCAATAAGGTCCTTATCTGCCATATCAGATTGAAGTTCTGGTGACATGCTTTCCCCTGCGGCCTCCTCACTAGGCATTCCATTTGTTTTCTCTCTGGCTAGATGATCTCATAGCTGCGAAACCGGGGTTTCGGAGTGCCTTTGGTTTGCATTTTTCGATCTGGTAGCTTTGGCAGGCGAGTTCATATTTTTAAGCTGTCGATGAACTTAGATTCTGGTGAGGCCGATCCAGAGCTCCGAGATTAGGCAGCCATAGGTCTCCTGACGTCACTGGAAGTCCCACAATTCTGCAATCTTGATGCAGTGGTACATAAAGCCTGCTAAGAGCAGCAACATCGAAAGCTGTGGCTCTTGTTGATACATCCGGCTGTTACCCACATGGCTGATGATGCCGATATTGGTCCAAACAGCCGGGAACCAGAAGTGACATCTGGTGTTTTGTTTTGGTACTCTGGCTCTAAGTAAAACTCTTCCTGCAGCTTCTCCCATTTGCCGTTCTTAAAAACAGGGCGAAAGAAGTGTCATCCATTTTAAATCTGGCATGCTGCACGGGAGTTTGGATGGGTCTCAGAGGTCTCCAGTCACTAGAAAACGTGATCCTCAGCATTCTGCTACAAAACAGTAAGTTAAAATTCTGGAAGGCATATTAAAAAGTTACTGGTTAAAGTGCAGCAGTTGTTCTGTGTCATTTTTAGGGCAGAAAAAGTAAAGTTTTCACCTCAGGACCTCATGGTTCTGCTGTTTGTGAAGGGGCCCCCTTCAAAATGGAGGATGATTGGATTAATGGGCTGTGCAGCATAATGAGTATATTTTAAAGTTTTGTTTGGGAAGTAGATCAGCAGAACTTTCCTCTGGTTCTGGTACTGTTTAAATGGGGCATATTAAATAGTATATTTTAAAATTTTGTTTGGGAAGTATATCAGCAGAACTTTCCTCTGGTGCCTTCACTGTTTAAATGTTTAGCAGTGTCAGTGGCTCAGCAGGTAGCACACTTGCCTCTAAGGCTGGGAGATCAGTAGGCTATGGGTTCTATCCCCACACCAGGCACTTGGGTTAATATACCAATACTGACAGTGTAGTGCAGCATTGAGGGGGGTGCTACACTCCTGAGGTGCCGTCTTTCGGATGAGATGTTAAACCAAGGTCCCATCTGCCTGTTCTGGTGGTAGTTCAGGTGGATGTTAAAGATCCCATGGCACTTCTCAAAAAGAGTAGGGGAATTTCCCTGGTGCAATGGCCAAATTTCCTCCATTCACGAAAAATACCACCAACAGTTTCATCTCGTTCAAGGTCAGTTGGCATTCATTCGTATCCCTGTCCCCTGGGTCATGCTTGAAAATAGGCAGGATTTGTCTAGTGCACTTACCCGATCAACAAAAACTAAATAAAAAATAAATAAATGGGGCATATTCAATAGTATATTTTAAAGTTTTGTTTGGGAAGTGTATCAGCAGAACATTCCTCTGGTGCTGGCATTGTTTAAATTGGGCATATTAAATACTATCTGGCTATAGTGCAGCAGTTGTGTTGTGTTGTTTTTTGTGGCAGAAAAGTTAAATGTGTGTGCTCCCTCATGGTCCAGCTGTTTGTGAAGGGCTCCTCTTCAAAATGCGGCTGTGCATCTATATGACCAGTCTAATCAAATAGAGTTCTATAGTATATGGTTAGGGTTTATTGTGGATGGAAAAACGATGGTTTTCCAAATCCTGTTGTAGGACAGTTCAAAGGCCAAAAAAGTCATTGTACTATCGTTCTGACATCACAACGATAGTACAACAACTTCTTAACCTTCAACTGTTTGGCTGAAACATTGGGCTTCACAAAAAATACCGTACAACATGGCAGCGCTGGTAAGCGAGCAGTTGGGCACGAGCTTCTCGGATAGTTTGGACATGGACTGCCATAGTCGGCACATGTTTCCAAACTATCAGTTTGTCAACAGTCTTTTTTTTTTTTTTTTTTAATAAATCAGTGTTCCTGGTGAACAAAGCTAAGCTGGACGACAGTGAGAAAAGTTACCTTCGGGGTCAACAGCGGAGCAGGACTGCAGCAAGGACCGGGAGGAAATGGCAGTGTCAGGACAAGGTACAGAAACTGTGACAAATCCTTGTGAAATTAAACTGGCGCAGTTTGGGTGAAACCATATACTATATAAAATAACAAATAGGGAACTGTGCATGTCAAGGCCTTGTTTCCATCTCGGGGGTTGATGATATCATAGAGACCTCTCGAGCTTTGCTCTTGAGATGTCATCAACCCCCTTGGTGGAAACACAGCCTTGTTGTGCACAGTTCCCTATCTATTATTCTATATGTTTATGATTTTTAGTATTTTGTTTACTATCCATCCAGCAGGTTTTCATTATATAATTTGATTTTTTCAGAATATTGTTAATATTGGTGAACTTTCCTCTGGTGCTGACTTTAATCATGTTTAATGGGGGAAAACAGCACCTGTGGGGTTCCTACTGGTAAATTTTGAGAATGCGTGTTTGTCAAATGAATGCTGCAACTGTGGATGTGATGATGGCTCTATTTTAGATGTGTGTATGTGAAATGAATATAAAAGTTGCACTTTTACCATGTTTTAAATGAAAAAAAAACACACTTTGTGTGAGATGCTTGTAATTTTTGGAAAGAAGGGTGTGATGCTGGCTCTGGTTAAGGGGTGTGTGTGTGTGTGTGTGTGTGTGTGTGTGTGTGTGTGTGTGTGTATGCATGCGCACTATTTTAAAATGAAAAAGTTGCATTTCTTGATGTAAGATTATAAAGGAGCATTATTGTATTGTCATACAGAACTAGGAGATCAGGTGTGGGTGGTGGCATTATATGTTGGAACTGTCTGAAATAAAAAAAATAACGGCAGCACTTGAGCCTACCTCGAAAATGCTGCTCATGGCATTGCTCAGTTCATTCGGGGTTATGGGGGGGATACCATGTGTAATTGTGAGATTGCTTCTAAACTAGACGTCAAGTGGTGGCATAATATTTTGGAACTGTTTGAAAATAAAAAAATACAGCACTTGGGCCTACCTCAAAATGGTTTCTTATGGCATGGGGGGGGGGAGACCATATGTAATAATCTGGTCATTGCCTGGGTGTACTAGTGCCTGTAGGGCAACATCATTATTTTGGATTCATCGGGCAAAAATATTTTGCAGATTTATTTATAATGAGATTGCTTCTAAATTAGACATCAAGTGGTGGCGTAACATGTTGGAACTATTTGAAAATAAAAAATACAGCACTTGGGCCTACCTCAAAATGGCTGTTGGAAGTGTTTGAAAATACAACACTTGGGCCTACCTCAAAATGGTTGTTCATGGCATTGAGGGGGGGTACCATGTGTAGTAATCTGGTCATTGCCTGGTTGTACTAGTGCCTGTAGGGCAACATCAGGGGTTTGAATTCATCTGGCAAAAACATTTTCCTGATTTCTTTATAATGAGACTGCTACTAAATTAGACATCAAGTGATGGCACAATATGTTGGACCTGTATGAAAATATAAAATACAGCACTTAGGCCTAACTCAAAAAGGCTGCTCATGGCATTGCTTAGGACATTCAGGGGTATGAGAGGGATACCATGTATAGCAATCTGGTCATTGCCTGTGTGTACTAGCGCCTGTTGGGCAACATCAGTGGTTTGGATTCATCTGGTTAAAACATTTTGCAGATTTATTTATAATGAGACTGCCTATAAATTAGATGTCAAGTGTTGGCATAATATCGTGGAATTGTTTAAAAAATAAAAACTACATCACCTGGGCCTAACTCAAGCAGTTTGGATGTGGCATTCCATGTGCAATAGTACAAGAACCCCGCAGCAGTGGCATCCCTGGGTTGCACATGGTAGTGAGCTCAGGGTGGGCCCCTGTGATATTTTGGCATAATTTTCCCCACAATGGCTGGCAAGGTGTTGCCAGGGGGCATCATGTGGCACCCGCACCCACAGTTATTAGCACCAAACAGTTTGCCTGGGTGCTTTCTGGTTGTTAACTGTGGTTGGACCTGCCCTCGGTCTGGCTCCACGGAGGTACAGTGATGTCAAAATGACCCCTGATATGGCTCAGGTCCACCATGTCTCATCCAGCTGTCTCTGGCCTTGCCTTGCTTGTTTATGGGGCACTTTGGTGTATTGTTTGCACTTGTAGAGCAGAGTGGGTGTCGCATTCCATGTGCAGTACAAGAACCCCGCAGCAGCGGCATCCCTGTGATGCATGTTGTGGTGACCTTAGTGTGGGCCCGTGTGATATTTTGAAATAATTTTCCCCACAAAGGCCTGCACGGGGTTGCCAGAGAGGCATCATGAAGTGCCTGCATCTACAGTTATCAGCACCAAACAGCTTGCCTGGGTGCTTTCTGGTTGTTTACTGTGGTTGGGCCTGCCCTTGGTCTGGCTCCGCGGGGGTACAGTGATATAAAAATGACCCCTGATGTGGCTCACACCTGCCGTGTAACATTCAGCTGTCTCTGGCCTTGCCTTTGCTTGTTCATGGGGCACTTTGGTGTATAGTTCTGACCTGTAGAGCAGTTTGGATGTGGTACTCCATGTGTAGTACAAGAACCCCGCAGCGGTGTCCCTGTGATGCACATGGTGATGAGCCCAGGGTGGAGCTGTGTGATATTTTGGCATCATTTTCCCCACAAATGCTGGCATGGGGTTGCCTAGGAGGCATCATATAGTGCCCACATCTACAGTTATCAGTGCCAAACAGCTTGCCTGGGTGCTTTCTGGTCATTAACTGTGGTTGAGCCTGCCCTCAGTCTGACTCCACGGAGGTACAGTGATGTTAAAATGACCCCTGTTGTGGTGTGGTACTTATCAATGTGTTTTGGCTGTTTGGTTGTTAAAAAGCCACTGATAAAAGTTGTACCTTGTATTTCACATATTGCATTCTTACTGCGGTGTCTGCATTATCCACATTAATAGTATGTATTTTTAGTGCTATCTCCATTGGAGTATAGATAGCGACACATAGGTATAGAAGAACATCAAATCATTTAATGTTGTAAACTAATACACCTAAATAGAAGACAGAGGCACTGCATTTAAAAATTGTATTTATTACTAGAAATGGGAAATAATGCATAATGGACACTGACTCATCCATGAAAGTAGTTCCCATGTCATGACTAACTGTGCCATTTTTTCCAAACTTAGAAATACAGAACTATCTTTATATTTTGTATTATGCAACTACCACATACAGACATTAAAATTAAGGTTGAGTCATGCCAAATTATAAAACTTTTTTGAGTGTATGAATGTCACACTTTGTCTCTTGAATACTATCCACACAGCTTCCTCTCTCTCTCTCTCTGTATATATATACAGTATATATATATATATATATATATATATATACATATATAAAGATGGGATGGGCAGGTGGGTGTGTAACCTGGCAGGGACAGGGAGAAAGAAGCAGTAGCAGGGGTGAGCATATTCAGTCTACATTTCTTAAAAAATGTAGACTGAGCATAGCAGGGCAGGTTATTTATTCAAAGGATAAAAAAATTATTTGAGCAGAACACGCAGCATTGCTCATCCAGCCTCTCTCACCTCAGTAGTTAGTTGTGGCCAAATCAGGAGCTGAATAAAGAGGTTCCACAGGTTCAGGCTGCAATACACACTACTGTCTGCTGCTGTTTTTTTTTTTTCAGGAAAATGTGACGTGCAATGTGCAACTGTGGTGTTATGGTTGGGATGGAGAACAGGTTGCTTTGCTTTCTGTGTCTCTTGCTGGTCTTCTCTCATCATCACTTGGGTCACAGACTCAGGCTCTAAAATGTGCACTGCACTCTCCTGGAAGTATCCTTGGGCTCTTAGACAGGCTAGTGCAGGGCGGTCTCCTTTTTGGGTGCAGAGACAGACCAGGGGGTTTCTCACCATTACCTGTGCTGCCTGACCAGAAAATCAGCTAATTGCAGTGAATTTTTTTAAACTAAGCACATCAGCGCATATCATGGCTGAACACATCCGATTGGCTGTTGGTGCACCCTCCTGATGTAAGAAACCCACTGGTGTCTAAAACCAGGAAGTAAGTGTCCATGGTTGCCGGAGAGAACACCGAGCACAATGGTGTTCTCCAATGTTCATACAAATTTGTGAATAGCTACTGGCTACTCAGGATGTTGGGACAGGGGGTCTGAGTTGGTAAAATCCTGAAGAAATCAGGACTGTTTACAGGTATGTCACCCAAAGGTCAGCTTTCACCGATAATGGTTCCACTCAGCTGGTTGTTGGGCAGAGTCATGTATTGTAGAGTGTCTGGCTCCTTTCAAGTACACAAAGTTTCCGCCCAGCAAGCAGTGAGTGGTGTCAACCACAGTGCATGATCATTGGTCTAGACTGCTGAGCCCCTTCTATTTTGAACTACAATGGGCTAGGCAGTGACCCCCCCAAAAAAAATCTGCTTTTAGTGAAGCAAAACATTTGTTGTGTGTGCACAGAAAACATAAAAATGAATTGTCATTTAATCTCATACAACCAGATCAAAGAGACTGCATCAGAATTCTTTTCTAAATTCCCATCTGGTTCCAGTTCAGATAGTGATAATGGAGAGGGGGCATTCCTGTATAAACCATAAGAAGGGCCAGATAATTACAATGATAACCAATTGGAAGAAATTGTCTTGATGAGTGAATCCACTGGCCAACCTTAGAAGACCACTGCCAAGTAAGCCCATCCTCCACAAGGACAAATTTTAGTTGGCCTAGATTCAATGACTGCAAGTCTTCTTCTCTTCTTCCAGAGACTCCTCTGCTGTGCTTACCTTCAATCACTGTAAGCTGGCTCCTTCTTACATGTCAGACAGGCACATTTTTTGAAACAATGGTGGTCTGTCATGACAATTACTATACCTTCACTTCTGCCACCAACAACAAACGTGTCAGGAAGGCATACTTTTTTGAAACACTGGTAGCCTATCATATGGGCTACTACAGTTGCTATTCTGCCAGTGACAATAAACATGTCCAGCAGGTATCATTGTTTTCAACACTGGCAGTCTGCCATGTGGACAGCTGAATCTGCTATTCTGCCAGCAACAATAAATATGCAAGACAGGTATGCATTTTTGGGATACTGGTGGCCTACACTTTTGATCTTCTATATGTACTTACATCATCCTGACATTAAAATCAGGACACTCACCCCACCCTCAGCGCAATTCCAGTCACAGCTACCTGCCCTGAAAGTACACAGTCATTCATTATTAATTGAATTTTGTTGACCCAGTAAGCTCACTGGGTCTAAAAGTCCCTTTTTCAGGGGCGACGGGGGATACAGATGGTAAGCAACTGAAATTAAACCAGATGGTAGTATTTTTAGTGAATGGGAGAAATTTGGCCAGGACACCGGGGAAATTCCCCTATTTTTTTTTGATAAGTGCCATGAGATCTTTAGCATCCACCTGAACTACCACCAATCCAGGCAGATGGGACTTCGGTTTAACGTCTCATCTGAAAGACGGCACCTCAGAAGTGCAGCACCCCCCTCATGCTGCACTACAATGTCAGTATTGGGATAGTAACCCAAGTGCCAGATGTGGGAACTGAACCCACAGCCCTCTGATCTCCCAGCCTCGGAGGCGAGTGTGCTATCTACTGAGATACTGCCACTGTATTCATTGTAATTCATTGTTAAAAAATACCTGTGTTAAAACACGTTTTTGAAACCCAGCTCATTTTCTAACAAAGCTCTTATCATGTAAAATAAATGCAGTATATCTGTGCTATAACATCTATTAAACACTTTGCATTTCCATCACACTTCCACTCACACATTTATGCACTCGAAAAACAAACTATTAATAGCTGTACTAAATCCTGTTTTTTATGACCTGGTTGACATAAGCCAGCAGACTGCTTGTGAGAACTCAAGATTAGGTCTACCAGAAAGCAGACAGAAAATTACTCAAGGAATCATGCACTTCTGAATGTATCTTAGCTACCACCTGCCTGCTGAAAGATATCCCCATAGAGACAGCATGTAAAAAAATACTTGTATGCCATCTCTATGGGTGGACAAACTGAAATGCTATGAATTAAAACTTTACCAGCAAACTTACTGCAGCATCAGGAACTTTGCACTATGTGTAGCGAAGTGAGGTTTCCAGATTTCACTCCAACTTCACATGGTAAAGTACTTTTTTTTTGTAAGAAAAAGTATTAAAAAGCAAACAAACAAAAAAAAAATGCCCCACCCATGTAGTGCTATTGTACCACCCTGTCCTGTCAGAGAAGATTATTTGTATGACCCCCACTGCATCCCTCATAGCACCAATAATTCCCTCCCCCCCCCCACACTAGTTAGAGTAAAGTTCAAGAATGACAGACACCTTTTCTCACACCCTAGTCTACTGGTTTGGGCCTCCCACCTGCCTCCCAACTGACATAGTAATCTTACAATAATCCCCCCACCTCCCTATGGCACCCTACCACCCTACTCCCCCACCAGACCCAAAGGATAACAAAAGCAATGTTCATGAATGTTGTTCTTTAACCTATAAAAAAGAAAACATGCCCACTTTGGTGATATCTTTTTTCTTGGGGTACCATGGGGGCTAGAGTGGATGATGGGCACTGCCACTGGATGGGGGAAGGGGGCATTATGCTATGCTGTCTTCGAACTTGTTAGGGCTACTTAGGGGAGGAGTGTGGTACTGGGTACTTTAAGATGGTGGCTAGAAAGGAACCTTTCTTTTGTAACAAAACAAAGTGAATTTTATTTGCTGCAGTATTAACCACTGCTATTCAATTAAAACATACATTGTAATGAAAAAGAAATAATGTTACTAAACTGGAAATTGAACCTGATCCCCCCAAAAATGTCAATTCAGGATGGTATTCTGGTGGTCTGGGTGCAATTCCCAGTTAGATCAACTTATTTCTTGCTAATTGCAATTTGCGTTTACTTTTACATTATCTATAATAAGTTACTTCCATTAGTTGCCTCAACTGACAGTGCCTTGGTATGTTCAGTTGCTGTTGGGGGCAGCACAGAAAGACGAGAGTGAAGTCTGACACAGGAATAGACATCTCCCTGGCCCTTTCAGACACACGCATGCACAACTCAAAATCACACAAAGACACACACACACACACACACACACACACACACACACTCACACACTCAACTACAGCCCAACGTGGCTCCACTGATTGGCAGATCTGATGTGTGTCCCCACAGATGCTACTGCAGACCAGAACAACTGCAGCACTTTCTAGGGGCAGGCCCCGGTTGTCACAGTGAATCATGGGATTTGGGCCCAAAGTATTTCATAACTTTTTTTTATTTTATTCTTATGGTAACCTGGTAAAGTACACTAGACACAAGTGCCTGTTTTCAGGGGCAACTCTGGAGCACTGGGGTAGTTAAGTGACTTGTTCAGAGTCACACAGTATGCAAGTGCAGGTTGTGTTAATCAAATCCAGGTCTGCTGGAAGTACCAAGTTCATTCACAGCTCATTACTCAAACCTCTAGTCTATACTGCCAGCCATATATATATATCACAGTCAGCATCCCTCTGACTCAAACATAGACCAACTCACCTCGTCCACACACACATAGGCAGCACCACCCACCAGCAGACATGCTGTTATTTTCTGTGGAAGCTGTCACTAAGAAGACAAGACTTTATGTACAAGCAGAACCAGCTTGGAAATGCTGACTATTAGTTTTTCTTAGAACCTGTCAGTCAGACCAAGACATGGGAGTGGGGCCAGTAACAGGACAACCCCCTCTATACACATCAACTTGCCACCTTCTGGCACACACATGGACCCCATAACAGTACCACCCATTGGCATTCCACTAGGAAAAGAAGGTCTTGTATGAATATAGTATTAGCTTGGCCATGCTGACTGAAATACTTTATTTCCCATTGCCAGGCAGTGCCTGTAGGGGCAGGCAATAAGAGTAACAAAATAAGTGCCAAAGGGTGTGTGCGTGTATGAGTGTGTGGAGGTGGGAGCTCACTGTATTAAGATCGCCAGCAATGCTGTAACCTGCTAGAGATGATGATGACTCATTACCTTAATGTGTAAGGTTGTATCGTAATATAGTCTTAAACACTAAGCTAATATAAATTATAAAATGGACATGTAAAAAGAAGCATCATGATTGGCCAGAAAGGAAGTGTCAAATAGGTATTATACATAGGAAAAAAAAAGAGCAGGCAAATAAATCAATGCACCCAAATGGAATGTTGAGATGTGTCAATGGAACGTTAATTTTTTAAAGCCCGCCATTGTTTTTAGCCTCGGTAAGTGAGGGAGTGAATGTCATGCTGACAGTCTCACTCCAAACCTCATCTCCACTAGAAGTCAAAATCGGAGAGCAGCAGCGTGCCAGCGTTTTATCCTGCATAAACCATTCTTCTAGTTCGGCGAGACTGAAGCTTGCTGCCTCAGGAAATTGGGAATAGACCAGAATGGGGTGCCGTCTCATAGTAAACTGCACTTCCATCCCAGTACATTTAACTAAAACAACAAAAACAAATCTGCATCCCTTATTCCTTTTTTTTTTTTAATTGCGAAAGTGGCGCAACCTGTTGGGGAGAACCTGTTACTTCCTCTCCTAACCACACTTGTTCTCTCAATCGGACACGGGGTTTTGGGGGGGCAACAACAGTACAAATGTTAATGTGTCAGAAGACAATGATGTCATCACCTAGTAGGCGGAAGGACTATTTTATCTCAAATTAACACAATGATTTGAGTGTTTTTTCAGTTCAGTAATATTTTTTAAGGTGTCAAATATTAAAAAAAAAAGAGAACCATTTTATAAGTGCAATAAAACACTCCAGGGTATGTGTGTTGAACAAATATTACCACACTTACAGGGGCTGAAGGCACTCGGCAGGGCCTCGTGCCTTACTACCCCCTGGTCGTGCAGTAATATCTGTTCAACACACACCCTGTCGTGTCTTATTGCTTGCATCAAAGCAGACATTGTTAGTTGTAGCCAATTCTCATTTCTGTTTCTAGCTGATTTGTTTTACAATACAATGGAGACACATCCTACTCCTTCCCTAACAGGCTAGGATGGCACACTATCACATGGTTACATCCCTCTACTTCCTGCAACAATATAACCATCTTCCTGCAACAGTGTAACCATGGGGTCGGCCTATTTCATGTGCACAGCTATTCAACCTTTGTAAAGTAACATTAACTGGAGAAACACCTCCCATAATTTTGCAAAGTGCCCTATACCCATATTTTTGCTAGGTGGGGTTAACTCACAAGGTCTCCACAAAGGGTGAAGTTTATGACTTTACCACATCTTTACTGGCAAGTGGAAATGTCTTAGTATCTCTATTAAATAGCTAAAGGAGACTGAAAATTTGGTTAATTGTGGTTATTAGTGATTCACAATGTGAAAATTAAAATAAACATGGTGTGTTGCTGCTGTCCTACACACAATAAATTTTGTTCCACCAAAACATATCCAGTATAAAAATAAATTATCTCTATGACTTGTGGTATCTACAGCCAGACAGCCTATGATTTGTATTATTATACACTTGAATGAAGGAATGTAATTATTGCAAGTATAGGGCTATGTGAGTAATGAATATTTATTTGAGTTTTGGTGACTGGGTAAGTCCACTGAGACAAGGTCATCCCAGGGTCAAAATGCGTAATACAGAGACAGAGCAGATACAGGAATGCAAAATCATAGAATACACAGTATTGGAATATAATAACTAGTTTGGATTTTTTCCCATAGACAAAGCCGGTTGCAATTCTAGAGTTATAACCAGCTGGTTATAATGACATTCACACACCAGCTTTGTCTATGAATCAGTGTGAGCCCCACATACCTGACAAATGCTTTCCTTTCACAGCCATTGTCATTCCCTTATCTGCAACTGCACATATCCGAAAAAAAAATCAAGACCTCTGGTGCTGGATGAAAGTGAAAACGAGTAAGTTACACTTTCTTCCCATCCTAGAATTTTCAAAATGATCCCTAACTAGTACTAAAACTCTTGTTTTCTTCACAAATAATGGGAGACCTACAAGCAAGACTCCCATTACCATAGCAATGGAATGAAGATGGATTTAAAAAAATGACATTTAAAAAAACAATTTAGAATAATTTTACAGTTTTAAAACCTTTGTTCATATAAACCTAAACAAAACAACAAGTTATGCAGTAGTGTTTTCCAAAGGTTATTTTTTATGTGTCATGGAGCAAGCTTAAGGACCTTCATGAAATCTAACACAAGACTGCACCTGTAAGTTAAAACTTAAATTTTAATGTTCTTATTACATCCTCCTTGAACAAAACATTTACTATTATGAACTGCACATTACCTAATATTCTGGCTGTTATGCTATACAATAAAAATTCAGCCTGTGGCATAACACATCTACTTGTATTTCTGTACTAAAAATTCACCTTGCACAGGTGAAAAAATCCAGACCGAATTATACATAGGTTGAGATGGTTGGTGGATGAACCAGATTTGACACTAATACCTCTGGGTGGATGCCTGAATAAACCCCCGAGCTCGCGCCATCGGGGTTTATGTGGCATCCCACCCCTCGGGGGGGGGGTGTAAAATCCTTGTTATAACCACCAACCCATCCATTATTCTCTATATATACAGCCAGATGACAAGTCATGATAAGAGCACATTTCAATAAAACATATTTACAATGCAAACAATGGGAACGAACTGTTACCTGTTAACTGTTAAATATTAATTCTTGAATACCATGAATAAAAGAGTGCTGGGTACTGAGCACCAAATAATGAGCATTTTGTAATTATTTAAGGTATTCTACTAGGAAAAGAAAAAATATATATATATATTAATAATATTAAACCCCGTTTCCCTAAACATGTGACCAGCCCAGTGATTATTGCCCTTCTATCCTTTCCCATTTCCCCCAAATCACATGTTTAAGAAAAACATCGATGCTGCTGGCTGATAGCACTTTACCAAGAGCCCACATCTCTAACAGTACCCCTTCCTATCCCGCAAGCTTCAAAATGTAACTTTTTAGAAGTGGGACCCCCATCTAGCCTTCAATGTACAATTTTGCTAGGGGACAACAGCAGTTCAAATCCCAACTAAGGCAGTCCCCACCCCTTCCCAGAGAGCACCCAATCCATTGATAGTTTTACAGTCATCTACCAGAGTTAGCAGGGTAAGTGACTAAAAAGGGAGTGGAGCAGTTTGCAATACTGATTATGCTAGTTAGGCTGATCAATCAATCATCCTAGCATCCTTAATGACACAAACTGTTCTGCTCCCCTCTGATCTCTTTGATTGCTGATTGTAATACTATGAATGGTGCTGGTGCACTGTGGGGAACTGAGTTAGCTAGGATTTCAGCTACTGCTGCCCACCCCTTGAAACCATTGACTGTGGTCAGGAGTGGGGTCTCACTCTTAATTAATTTTTTTGGTGAGGGTTTCAAGTTCAAAGATGTTGTCAGTCCCTGGCATGGAGGTTTTTTTTTAACATGGCAGATGGTGGAGAATGTTAAAGGGTTTTGGAAAGCAGGAAATCACTAGAATGGTTAAGGGGTTGGCTAAGGGTCTACCCCCTGACCACCTGGAGAAGTCTCAAGGTTTTTATTTTCAACTTTTTGGGCCCCTGAGTATGAATGCCAATAACTGAATACCGATTATCTGGGGATGCTGAGTATGATTACTTGCGGAGATTATCTGGGCACCCATTCTGAAGGAGAATGGGAACAGAAATTAAATACAGACCTCCTTCACAGCTAAGCTTCCCCTTGTTATGTTCCCTGAGTAACATATGATATAAAAAGCAAGTTAAACCCCTGTCTTTTAAAGTACACAGAATTGTTTAATAAAGTCACAGAGTATTAATTCTAATTACATTATGGCAAAGTGCTAGGATTTGTGACCTTTACTAAACCAAATAGAGTTTAAATAGTTTCACACATCTGACCTTAATAAAAAAGTTAACTATTGTAACGATGCCATGCAGGGACAGAACTGGAAACTAAAGCATGTCCAAGTTCCTCTGCCTCTGTCTTTGTTTTCCAAGCATTAATTCTGAAGTTCAATCCTTGTTTACTGGAGTTCCAAGTTTTAAAAAAGTAGATAAACCAAGCGCTAATTGTATTTTTTCTGGTACAAAACTTGTACTTGTGGTTTTCAGTGCAAATCTGCTTTGTGTTTTCAGAGTATGGCCCTTAGATTCTAAACCCATCATACTATGTACAGTCTGTTGAATATTTATATACTGTAATTCCACGCACTAACATTTGCATTCTAGAGGTAGGGTGGTAGTTTCTCAAGACAGTTAGTTGTATTTCTTAAACACAATATCTGCCCAGTATGAGTTCTCCAACAAAGGATCATGTATGCATTTCTATTGCCATTGTGTTTGTGCTAGTTGCATCCTGTTGTTGCTTTTTAGCCTCATTGTTTCTTGTAGTATTCATTCCTTCATGCTAAGTTAATGTCATTTAAGATAATGCTTCCCAGAGTAACCACGGAAACCAGCCTACCCATATGGTGTCACATATAATGACAGGCTGGGCTCAATTTTCAAAACCAGCATGCAGCAGGAAAGTCCCTTACAAGTGATGCATAGTTATTAGTGGGTGAATTTGCTTGTTTGTTGAACCCCTTGGCCAATGACCACACTCAGTTTAATCGGTAATAAAATCATGGTGAAAGCTTTGAAAAGCACAGTGTTTAGAGGCAGCTCATTATTTCTTCCTTCCTTCCTTCCTTCCTTCCTTCCTTCCTTGTACAAACAGGTCCTAGTTGAGCTTATAACATGAACACACCAAGAGTTAGTCTAACACATTGCTTAACATGAAGTTTCCTTTTCACAAAATGGTTAGAGTTGTTGCCTCCATTTCTTTGCAAAAACTGAAGAGAGGATGTTACATTTGTAACATCATAATTACTTTCATGATATCATATGTATATACTATATATTAAAGGGGCGCTGTTGTGCCCCTATAGTTAGGGTTGAGTAGACTGTTCAATGTTAAACCCCAATTTTTGCACCTTGATAACTTTCTCATCATTTGACAAAATAGCACAAAATGTAGCATGCATGAGCAAGCTGTGAGAGTCTCAAAGCATGAAAAGTTTTATGATGGCATTCTGTATGGTTTCTGAGAAAAAGAGCACCAAAAAATGAAAAAAAAACTATACTTAACATTTCTTATTTTTTTGCCCTCAGCTACATCCTAGATGGTGAGGAATTTTTCCATGTAATTTTCAGGTTTGAAGGGGCCTGTGCCAAGAGTATGCCTTTTAAAGGCTTGGTGAAAAACTATTATACCATTTTAGAACTCTAATGATTTTTAAGCTAACAGTCAAGTTCAACCGGTTTAAAAAATGAAAACATCACAAGTGCTTATTTTCATTATTTTTTTTGCCTCTGGTAGCTCAGCTTCCACTTCCCCATCCACCACTTACCACAGGGACATACCTCTGTGAATGGTCCTCCCAGGCTTGCCCCCTGGGTAGGGCCACCAAGAAGGTGAGCCCCCAATGGAGCCTGTACTCAGTTCCCGGTAGACCACTCAACTACCTGTGTTCCCCTTGGCTTACCCCCTAGGGTGGGGTCACAGGGTTGGGCCATTCCCAATGGCACCAGGGCAACAGTGTCACAAGCAGTAGCCCTACCACTTTGCTGGCAGGCCGGTGTACTTTCATGATTTACCTTTCATGCTGATCGTATTAGCCATTTTTTTCTTCCTTTTAAATTCACAGACTCTGAAAATGAATTCAAATTATCTGTTTTTAAAAAACAAACACCTGAACCTAGCTAAACAGGACCAGTTTGACTAGATTCTGCTGTTCATTTCTTTTTTTTTTTTAATGCCACAAATATCTTTTCTGGGCACCCCAAAATCCAAAGTGCCCAGCTTAGTGAGAGGAGTCATTTGCCAATTCCATCTATAAGAACAGTAGTACTTTCTTGAGCTCTGCAGTCACAGCTGGAAGTTGTGCTGTGGGCTGCAGTGAGGGCAGGGAGCCACTGATTCCCTGTTCTGTCTGCCTTCTCTGTCTCTTACTTTGTCTGTCTGTCTGTCTGTTTATCTATCTATCTATCTATCTATCTATCTATCTATCTATCTATCTATCTATCCATCCTATCCTTGTTATACAGTATATACCACTTGTAATGGATTAGTTTGTCCCAGGGCAAATTGTCCATTACATGCGGCATCCACTACATCATTTAAAAAAAAATTGTGATCGGAAGCAGGAGCAAGCTGTTCGCAAATCTATGCCCTGGCAGTGCGATGCAGCTATCAGCGGTCTCCTCGAAGATCAACAGATCTCCCAAGTTGGTGGCTGAAGCAGACCCTCACGTGGTTCCTTTGCTAACTGAGTTCATCTTAGTCAGAAAACAGCAAGCAGTGCAGCGTTTATGGAACCCCCAGTCCAATTAAACCTGTTAAGTACTTTTCTTTTCTATTTAAGGACAGCGCTGTATATAAAGCATGCAATGTTTCGATCAGAAGCAGGAGCAAGAGGCACGTACGTGTGTATGTGTTATGCGTTATGCTCTGCACTGTCAATCTTACTCTAGATGAAGGTCTGTTTCTTGGGTTTGTTGTGTAACTTCTGTTTGTTGTTGCAAACCAAACCAAACCAAACAAAAAAAGTTTCAATTGGAAGCAGGAGTAAGAGGCCCCTGCAACAGCCTCCTCAATGCCATAAACTTTTAAACAGCATACTGGCAAACCATCTAATTGTGTGTGCGCTATAATTAACACCTAATCAAGGTGTGAAGGACAGACAACTGCTGTTTTCTGTGCCCCCGGCAGCCACTACATGCGGAGTTACAGGTCCACCTAAACCATAATTATTAACACTGTGGACATAGTGTTTGGCATTTGGCAGTGGTGAAATGTCTGGCAGAAACAAACGTCTGGTTAAACTGCATCCATTACAGTTGGCACATACTGTATATTCATTTTATAAGCAGACCATGGTGTCACCCCCCCACCGGTACCACTTGTCTAAACTCCCTTCCCCTCCAGGTCACCTGCCCCTATTCCTATATTGTAGGTGGCAGCATTGGGGTGCACACTGCTGGTGCGATCAAAACATAACCTGACGCTGGAGTGCCCAATCCGTAGTGTCAGATTGTCCATCATTTCTCCTTCAAAGAAGAAAACCATCCTTTGTTGATTTTATTGTCCTTGCAAAAATGAAAATGATCCCTTGCCGATCTGTCCCCCCCAAGCCCTACCTCTAACTCAGCACCAACCACCCCACAGGCCCACCACACCACCCACACACACTCACTCACCTGAACATGTCCTACAGTGAAGATCCACTCTTTCATTGAGGACATATCTTGCTGCTGGAACCGGCGACTGATATGTGAGTAATGAAGGTAAGTGCAGTTCAATGTATTTCAATATGAGTAATGAAGGTAAGTGCAGTTCAACGTATTTCAATGGAGTTTTGAACTTTTATGCATAACTTTGTCATTTTTTCATATTTTGACTTTAGACTTTCAACATGACCTTTTAGAACCCCACCTCATGACCAATGGCAGTGGAATTATGCAAATCAAGCCCAAAAGGTGAATTTGTGGTTGCTTGGTGAAATCACCTTTCAGGCAGAATTTGAAAATGTTCACTGCCCTAGTTTATGAGGTGGTTTAACCCTTGCAGGGCCTTGGACTGATATATCAGTCCAGAATTCCTATACATTCTAATTCTGTTGGCAGGCTAAGGGTTAATAAGAAGGCTATGTTGAAAATGTTGGTGTCAGAACATGTAAAAATAGCAATGTTATGAGTGTACAGTACATTGACATTTTTCTATGCTTGCTCATAACTTTGGTAATTTTAAATATTTCATTCCCAACTTTTCAATATAGATATTTTGGGACACCACCTCATGAATGTGACAGCTGTAATTTTTCAGATCTTGGCCAAAATGTGTTTTTTTTGCTCCTGTGGCACTGAATGACATTTTGGGGGTGCAGAAGGATATTTCAGCAGGGATTTCAAAATTGTCACCTGCCAGATTCATGAGGTGGGGTAATAAGAAGGCTATGTTGAAATTTTGGTGTACAAATATGGTAAAATGCCCTGGTAATGAGTGAATATTGCAGTATTTCAATGTTCACTCATAACTTTGCTAATTTTCAATATTTTAACTCCAAACTTTTAACACTGCCATTTTTTCACACCACCTCATAAACATGATATGTGTCATTCTTTAATTCCTGGATGAGATGCATTTTTATACCTCTGGTGTGAAATGACATTTTGACCAATACACTATAAATGGTACATATCATGTTTATATGACAAGTTATTAAATGAGGATCTCGACAATTTTGGGTCAAAATAATAAAAAAGAAATATGTATTATAATTGTTAACAAACTGTAGGTGACGTGTCAGACTTGACCCCAGTGGATTTGCTTTGTGATCCCATGCTGCTTAGCTGAGGACTGGGGTGAGCTCTGTGATTCAACTGGATGGGGTGAGGGTGGGGGAATGGTGCTGTTATGCGACACCACCCCCAGCCAGGGAATAAAAAATGCAGGGTTGTCTGCATGGGACCAGATACCATATAGTGAAGACAGCTGCCCTCTTGGCATAGGGCCCCGCACCTTTCTACCCTTGGGTGGCAGAGTGCCTGTGCATTGGCTGACAGATACACTCTTTGTGCTGTGCATCTGTATCTACAGCTACATGGAAGCACAAGGTCCACAGGGCCCTGTGCTTTGGCAGCCAAAAAGACAGCCCTATGAATTCTTCAGATCTGTCCCTGCATGGTACTACAGGGCCCGCAAGGGCCTTGCACCTCTGTAGGTGGATGGAATCTTCCCTTGGTGAAGGACATCTGCATCTCTTCATGCAGGTGCCTTCAGGACCTGTGTGAATGAGGATATGATTCCACTATTTCAAAAAGAAAGTAACTGAACCCCACAAAAGTTGGGAAATGTGGTATTTGGGTTTCCAACTCTAACTCCTCACAACCACCCTAAGCAGCACAAGGGAAAAAGCATTAGGGTATTTTGGTCTCCAGAGTCTTAGCAAATCGGTGGTGGAGTCATCCTTGGGGTTGTCAACCTTAATGCCCACCCTGTTCCCTGAGCAAACAACATAACACGTGATCTCCTTTTTTCACACAGGGTCTGTGGGGGCCTGCATAAAGAAAACTATGACAGGTTGTATTGGCAACATGGGGCGTGACATGCTTCTCTATCTTTGAAGAATGTATCACTTTCATGCAGTGGCTTGGAGCTGTACCTTATGCTTTTGGCTGGAGGCTATTGGCTGTGAGAAGGGGTGAGCGTTAGGGTTGACAACCTCAGAGAATACTCCACCACTGTGATTTGATAAGACTCTGGATACCCAAAACCCTAATGTGTTTCCATTGTGCTGCTTGGGAGGTGAGGGTGAGAGTTCGATTTGGAAACCCTTACGCCAGATTTCCCTACTTTTGTGGTGTTTAATTACCCTAACTGGTGCACTTACAAAGTTTTTTGTGAAGGATATATACATATATTTATACTTCACAAAATTTTGTTAATGCACCAGTTAGGGTAACTTCATGCCACAAAAGTATGAAAATGTGGCATTTTGATTTCCAACCCTAACGCCACACCCCCCACACCGCAAGCAGCAAAAGGTAGAAATCATTATGGTTTTGGCTGTCCTGAGTCTTGACGATTCAGAGGTGGAATCTTCCTTGGGATTTTCAACACTAATCCTCACCTCATTGTGGTATAGTGTTTAAACGTACAGAACTGTGTCTCTCCACATGTTGCCAACAACCTGTGAGCCCTGCATGAAGAAAACAGATCATGTCTGACTTTATTTGCTCAGGGAATGGTGTGAGTGCTAAGTTGAAAACCCCAAGGAAGACCTCAGCCCTGATTCGCCAAGACTCAGGACAGCCAAAATCATAATGAGCTTTTCCTTTTGCTGCTTGGGGGGTGGGAGTGGAGAGTTAGTGCTGAAAACCCTAACACCACATTTCCCTACTTTTGTGGCTTTAAGTTACCCTTACTGTTGCATTTACAAAGTTTTCTGCAAAGAATTTCCTTTCTTTCTGAGGTATTGGAATTGTATCTTCATTCACACAGGTCCCTTTGGGACCTATGTGAACAGGTGCAGATGTGAAGGGCCCTTTTGTCCCTATGTCATGGAAAGAATCTGTCTGTCTGCAGAAATGACAGGGCCTGGCACATTCACTCTTCACACAAGAAACAAACAGGACCCATTTAGCTAGAGTCTGGTGTTTGTTTTTTACCCTTCTAAGTTCCCAAAATGCAATTAACAATAAAGGGCTTTGGGTCAAAATGACCTCATATATGTCATGCTTAAAAAACACACACACACACACAAGAATTATTTTAAAATGACTTTATTTTAAAATATGAACCTAAAAGATGTGTAAACATATTTAAAAAAATATAAACATACTCAATAAAAACAATATAACTGATGAAGAAATTGCTGTATATGTATTCTGGGGTCAAAATGACACCAAGATGGGGGGCCCTGTTGAGCCCGAGCAACGAGCAGCAACTTGTCTTAGCTCTCTGCAGCTAATTATTAAATCTGCCCTAATTCTCCATTTATGGGCTCTGAAATAGAAATTGGACTGCACCAGTGAAAAAAGTGACTTCATCTTAGTCAAAATAGGTAACCTAAAGGAAACAAAACAGTTGCTGGGGTCAGAAAAAATAAGGGACCTGGCAGGCCTGAAGAAAGTATGCAGAATAAGGAGGCCTCCAGCTTAGGAGAAACATTAGCCACACTGGGGCACAAAATGCAAACGCTAATCGCTTCTATGTCCACACTTAACCAGAAAGTGGACATGTCCTGGTCCTTGAAACAGCAGTGGATGGCCTGAAAGTAGAAATGCAGCAGGTCCGTAAATAGGCCGACACATCTACAGGAGCTACAGCTCTCATGGCTAAAGAGTCCCAACACCTGAAGGCTAAACTGGAAGCCCTACAAAATCAATCATGTTCAGCAAATGTTTGGATAGTGGGAGTGCCTGAAGGGTCAGAGGGTGACCACCCGATCATGTACATGCAAGATTGGTTAACAGAGAAACTATTACCGGAGGGTTTGCATGAGGACTGGGACATTCAAAAGATATATCGGGTGACTCCCCATGGTCACATACAGAATTCGGAGGAACCTTGTACTTTGATGCTGATTACTTCAGGTGTCAGGGCTAGAGACAAGATTCTCCAATATGCTCGTCCGTGTTGCACCTCTAACTCAAGATGAAAGGCAGGTACATCTTTTCCCAGACATAAGTTACACCACAAGGCAAAGGCAGAAAAAGTTTGATGCAGTGAGGCGAGTGCTCAGGGCTTTAAATGTGCCACATACAATAATTTTTCCTGCAAGGCTTCAGATCGTCCATCAGTGTAAAACTTATATTTTCTCAGATCCCATGGAAGCTGGCAAGTGGGGCGATCATAGAGTGGCTGAATCATGAGTCTGACAAGAGGAGTTGGGGGTGAGGAGGTTCTAGATGTATCTTGAAGAAATATAAAATATTGGGACCTGTTGTGAACTGTAGTTTACTATGACACAGTGTGTGACATTGATTTTCCCCTG
Organism: Neoceratodus forsteri; assembly: GCA_016271365.2. Lineage (NCBI taxonomy): Eukaryota > Metazoa > Chordata > Ceratodontiformes > Ceratodontidae > Neoceratodus > Neoceratodus forsteri. The sequence continues at coordinate 430,560,415 of CM057450.1, read as the reverse complement.
TTTAAATGTTTCTTACCTACTGTTCTCCTTGATTTATGGGAGAGTAATTTTGCTATATTTGAGAACCTGATCTCCTTTTTGGGAAATTTTTCTAGGATAAAATAATACTTGATTAAGTCCTTTTCTTTTATCCTTCCATTTGGTGATTGTGATATGGGAGGAGGATGGGGACAGACAGCTTTACTGAACATAGATCAGAATAAGTTTTCTGCAAGATTGTTTATTGTTTAATATTTCTTTCATTAAGCTTTAATACATGGCACCAGTTATCCCATTTGGGATGAAGGCATTAATGGAACTAATTGCTGGAACATCCTACAATTTCAAGAAATGCCATGAAGCTCATGGACACAATGTAACAGCACAATATGGACTCAATGCAGGAAAACTTGAAATAATGTATCTTCCCTCTAATGATGTACCACTATACAGAAAATGCATAAAATACACTTTGATTAAGAGAAATTATTTTCCCAAGTGTTAAACCACTAGATGTTCTGTCTACTGTATGTAATATTTGTCATGAGACATGATTATGATCAACAGATTAAAAATCAAATAAAAGAAAAATGACACCAAGACCTTTTTAGTAGTTTTTTCTGCTATTCAAAAACTATAGTGCTGTGCAGAATGTGGAATTCCACTGGTGGAATAAGTGTGGAATGACCATTCTGATGATGGAATTTCCACCAGAATTTCACTTGTTCACCTGTGGAATTCTGCCTACTGTGATCAGCAGAATATTATTCCATGGAACAGTATTTTTTCTGCAGAAAATTATTCTGCAACAAATTCCACAGAAAATATTGATATCTGCAGAATAATATTCTGTTGAACAGTGATTTTTCCTTGGAAAATCATTCTTCAACTATTTTACACTGTGGAATTCTGCCATTCCATTTCTGGTGGAATTCTGTGGAATTTAGGTGGAATTTTGAATATTCCACAGAATTTCATTCTTCCAGAATTTGAAAATTCCACACAGCACTAAAAAACTACTACAAGTATGATGATAAAACCAATGTAGAAAGGTGGACCTCATCATATTTTGAGAATACATAAAAAGTTTAGGAATACTCAGGTAAAACCTCTGAGATTAAACACCCTTGTTGTAAAGTTTACACAGCAAGAGCTCTTTATAAACCACTGTAGTTAAGCACTGCAATATAACCAAAGAGCACACTTGGAACCTAAACACAGAATAATTTGAGCAGCAGCACCAATATTTTTAAAATGAGAAAATGTCCAGGAAGTAATAAGTATGATCACAGTTTTAACTTATACCAGAATCATACAAGCTCTTACATAATAACATAAAATTACTGGGATACCAGGATATTGGGATACTGAGATATAGGTATAGTATAAATAAGTTGTGTCTACTTCTTAGAAAGAAGCAAATATTCAGTCTGTGGTTCTATTTTTTTACATATATAGTTACATTTGATTATAACTACAAGGACACAGACAGAAATAAATTCAAGATGCATGGCTTTAATGATCAAATATCATTGATTCTACAGTTATATTTTTTGCACTATTCAAGAAGCAAAACCAAAACCAAAGCTCACTTTTCCCTGGTGATTATTTGGTGACTTTCTTAACCCTAAGTCTGACTCTGTAATGAAGGCCTATCATCTTATCATCAAGTGAAGATTTTGTTTCAGAAGGAATTTTAAACATGACAGTATATGTTACAAAAAACCTAAATTCTTCAGTGCTCTACCTATGTGAATTTATTTGATTTTTAAGACTTTGAAATGTTTTTTAAATGTTTATTGTACTAATAGGGGAGAAGTAATTGCAATAAGCAAACTAAAGAGCACTTTTGAAATAGTAGTAGAGAAAAAACTTAAAGTGCTTATTGACAGACCTAGTGAATATAATGCATAGCTTAGCATAAGGCAAATTATTGAGATTTTGCAAACAGCCCTAACTTTCTTTCCATGTTTTTATTTTCTGGGTCTCTTTTAACTAGCCTCCAGCAAAATAAGTATATAAAAGGTTTTAAACAAATCAGAAAGAAATTGATATATGCCTTTTAATGTACTTGTTACAAAGAATATATATATATATATATATTTTAGAGGTAAAAAACTCCATTTAATGCATTAGTTAGGGTTGTTCCACAGTGACAAAAGTGAGGAAATTTGGTGTTAGGGTTGAAAGCCCCCCTTGGACCCCTCGTCCACACTCCCAACTGGCATCGGGGTGCACATTGGAGCTGCTGGCCATAACTCTCAAGTAAGGGGTGTGGAGTAGGAGGGGCATAAGGGGGAAGAAGCCCACCCTCAGCACGACAAGTGTTTTGACTCATTTATTTATTTATTGGTTTCTTTTCTTTTTTTTTTTAAAAGAAAAGTATCTGAGGATCAGTGGCAGGATGTTTAGGACAGTTAATTAATAAAAAGAGAACTAGAAGAGCTTCAGTAACAGACAAGTAGTGGAATAGCAGTATAATTGCAGTATAATGTGGGGAGTGGTGCAATGCAGTGGCTGTGGGGCAGCCATATTCAGGCAGACCTTCTGGACACTGAGGTGCTGCCCTATCTGCATGCATCTCTCTGGACTGTGGGATGAGGTAGCCAGACTCAGAGCAGAAGTAAACTGGGTCAGGAGTACCATCACCCCTAGCCAGAGACCACCCAGTCCAATGCAACTGCCTCAAAGGATGCAGAGAATGAGGAGCACTTGGATGACAGTGGGCTCAGGGAGGGTTAGAGCGGTCACACAGAGGCACATCCCAGATCCTATTCCACTCAAGAGCTTATATGCCACACTGGCAAATGGGGACAACCAAATAGAGGTACCCAGAGAAGTGGAAGGAAAGAATGTGGAGGTTAGCCAAAGAGGTGACCTCAGTGGGGAGATCAGTGGACCCCAGAGGAGGAGGAAGCAAATCCTGGTGGGGGACTCCATCATAAGAGGGATCCAGCTAGGAACACAGGAGTGGGAGGACAGGGAGGTGAGGTGCCTACCAGGTGCCATGGCATGGAGGGATGGAAGGAAGCTCCTGGGGATCACTGGGAAGGCAAGACAGAAGGGTGAGCTGGATGTCATTATCCACCTGGGTACTAATGACCTGGCAAATGGGGAGCCAAAGGAAGTTCAGGAAGAGTTTAAGAAATTGGGAGGGTCTCAAGTAGCTACTTCTGTCACTTTCTCAGAAGTACTACCTGTGAGAGGCAAGGAGAGCATAGGGTGCATTCACCAGGAACTTTAACTCATGGTTGAAGAACTGGTGCTGTGAGGAAGGGTTTGATTCATTGGTGACTGGGGACCCACCTGGAGGGATGGAGGTTTGTTCAAGCCTGACAGCCTGTATCCATCCTGGAGGGGAATCCAAGCACTGAATGATAAGTTTAAATGCTACATTGACAAGCATTTAAACTAGCAAAGGGGGGTGGCAGGCCAGCAAGGAGGATACCTACTTGCTCACCCCGCACAGCTAGCAGTGGAACCAGTGAACTGGAGGAGTGGCTATCTCTACAAAGCAGTGTGCAATAGATGGAGATTAGCACCCAAGAGGTGGATAGGCAGAAAAGGGGCAAAATTCAGCAGAAGGGCAGACAGCAAGGAGAAGCAGGGATAAAGAACAACCAAGAAAGGGTCTGGAGTAGAACAGTGAAACAGTCTAGGGAGTTCAAATCATGGAAAGCCATGTGTGCCAATGCCAGGAGCCTTAGCAACAAGATGGAAGATCTAGAGGCTGTCAGGGTGCAGTCAGACCTGGACATTGTGGCCATCACTGAAACCTGGTGTAATGATAACCAGGACTGGGAGATGGCCATACCTGGCTACAACATATTCAGAAGGGACAGGGCAGGTAGGAAGGGAGGAGGAGTGGCACTGTATATGAAAAATGACATAAGGGCCACAGAGATCAAGGAGGAACAAAATGGGGGAGAGATACTGTGGGTTAAGCTGGAAAGGAAAATGGGGTCAGCCATCTGCACAGGTGTGGTCTATAGACCACCAGCCCAGGAGGAAGAAACAGTTAGGGAGCTGATGCTAGCCATCCAAAGGATGGCAGACAAGGGTGAGGTAGTACTGGTTGGAGACTTCAATATTCCAGACGTGGAATGGAGCATCCCAGCAGCAGCATCAACTAGGAGCAGATTTATCCTGGACTCCCTTCAGGATGCCTTCCTCAAGCAACTGGTCATGGAACCAACTCAGCAGAAGGTAATACTGGACCTTGTGCTCACAAACAGGGACAGTGTGATGGGGTAACAGTGGGGAGCACCTGGGAACAGTGACCACCAGTCATTGTGGTTTGAAATCACAGAAAGAGCAGAACCAAACTACACAAAATACGATCCTGGATTTTAGGGGGCAGACTTTGGGAAAATGGGAGATACTTGAAAGAGGCATTAAGGGGAATGGGGCAGGAATCAGGGGTTGAGGAACAGTGGGCAGTACTTAAAATGGGGATTACAAGAGCAACAGAAGTATGCATTAAGCAGGTTAGCAAGAGGAAAAGGAACAGGAGATCATTATGGTTTTCCAAAGAGGTAGCAAAGAAAGTGAAAGCCAAAAAGATTGCATTCAGGCAATACAAAAAGACACAGGCAGAAGGGGATAGGGAGAAGTACCAGGAGAAGCAAAGGAGGCAGGAGGTCAGTAAGGGAAGCCAAAGCTCAGACAGAAGAACACATTGCAAAATCAGTGGATAGAGGGACAAAACCTTTACAGGTACATAAGTGAAAAAAGAAAGGCAAAGGGAGGGATAGTGAGACTGAAGGGGGAGGATGGGGCCATGTGGATGATGACAACAGTAAAGCTGACATACTGAACAGGTATTTCTGCTCAGTCTTTACTGAGGAAGATGAGAGTAATGGGCCTGAAGGGAGTACAAGGGGTGAGAATGGTGCAGAAATGGACACAAGTCCCCTTACACGAGAAAGGGTCCTGAAGGAACTGAAAGCAATAAGAGTTGATAAAGCAATGGGGCCAGATGAGGTGCACCCCAGGGTCCTTAAAGAACTAAGAGAGGTGGTGGCTGAACCTCTGGCTATCCTGTTTAGCCGATCACTGGAAATAGGGGAGGTACCCAAAGACTGGAGGACAGCAGATGTAGTCCCCTTATACAAAAGTGGGAACAAAGAGGAAGCGGAGAACTACAGACCAGTCAGCCTCAGCTCAGTAGTGGGGAAGATCATGGAAGCACTACTGAAGGAGAGATTGGTGGAACATCTGGTTGTCTACAGGACCCAAGGCAGCATGGTTTCACCAGGGGGAGGTCATGTCAGACCAACCTCATTGAATTTTTTGACTGGGTGACTGGGGAGGTGGATCAGGGAAGGACAGAGGACATGGCCTAGCTGGACTTCAGCAAGGTCTTTGACATTATGCCACATAGAAGATTATTACACAAACTGGGGAATATGGGTGTGGGCAGGACAGTAGTGTGGTGGGTAGGTAACTGGCTGGGCGGCAGGACACAGAGGGTGGTGGTAAATGGCTGTCACTCCACAGAGGGAAGAGTGACCAATGAGGTACCACAGGGATCAGTGCTGGGACTGGTCCTATTCAACATCTTCATCAGTGACATTGCACAGGACCTAGAAGGCAGAATTTCACTGTTCGCTGATGACACAAAGCTCTGTAACAGAGTAGACACACCAGAGGGTGTAGACAGAATGAGAAGGACCTGCAGAAACTTGAAGAATGGTCAGGGGTTTGGCAGTTGAAATTCAATGCAAATAAGTGCAAGATAATGCATATGGGGCACAAAACCCTGGCACAATATATCAGTTGGGGTGAGGATATAGCATGCACCAAGCAGGAAAGGGATCTTGGGGTTACTCATCTCTGATGACCTCAAGGTAGGGGAAACAGTGTGACAAAGCAGCAGGTAAAGCAAATAGGATGCTGGGATGCATAAGCAGGGGCATCACCAGCAGGAAAAGGGAGGTCATAATTCCACTATACAAGAAACTAGTGAGGCCTCACCTGGAGTACAGAGTACAGTTCTGGAGACCTTACCTACGTGAGGACATAGACAGGGTAGAGAAGGTTCAGAGGAGGGCAACAAAGATGGTACATGGATTGCATCACAAGTCCTATGAGGACAGGTTGAAGGAACTGAATATGTACTCCCTGGAGGAGAGGAGGGAGAGAGAGGGGATATGATAGAGACATACAAGTATCTTACAGGGAGGAACAGGGTGCAGGAATACACTATTTTTAAGTGAAAAAGATGTTCCAGGGCTAGAGGACATGGGATGAAGTTGGAGGGAGGACGATTCAGAGGAAACGTGAGGAAAAATTTCTTCGCAGAAGGAGTGGTGGACAAGTGGAACACCCTGCCAGAGGAAGTGGTGGGGGGCTGAAACAATCACGGGATTTAAGAATACATGGGATAGACATAAAGGAATTCTGGAGGTCAGGGGTAAGGGGTAACAGACTTCTAGGAAATCATAAACTGAACTTACAAGCTCAAATGGGCAGATTGGGTGGGCCATATGCCCTTATCTGCCGACACTGTCTAAGTATCTATGTAAATACTGGAATAAGATGAAAAAATAAAAAAAATGGCAGACAGTTCAGTTTTTATTTACTTTTTCTGATGAAAAAATTCCTCCCCAAAATGTAAAAACAAAAGAATTGTGCATCAAACACTTTCATTATGTACTGTCCATAATGTAAAGTTGGAGCATCCATAGCAACTTCTTAGCAACCACTATGCTAAGCCGAGCTACCCTGGGAAAACTACAAAAAGTCCATGTATGTTAACACGAAAAATTAAACAATTTAAAACAAAACTCCTTACAGAATCCTAAATAATCCCTAGTGCATAAATGAAATACATGACAGGGACCTTGAGGAATACATGATTTATTTTCACTCAAGCTGTTTGACCTTGAGCACAGCACTCGTGGCTTATGCCACTCGTGAGATTACCCACGGTCAAACAGCTCTTGTGAAAATAAATCATGTATTGCACAGGTCCCTGTTACGTATCATTCATATACATATATATATATATATATAATATTACTACTATGGTCACAAATTACTTTAAGATTACAGTAGTAACTACAAGGGGTCAAATAGCTAATGGCAGCATTTCTAATTCAAACTTGGAATCACTTCTATCTAATTCAGGTGATCTCATGGGTAAATCATCTAATAAAGCATTGGGTAAATCTTGTAAAGGCAAACAAAAATCAAAATGACAAGAATTATCAAAAAATAGAGAAGTTCTGTTGCAAAACATAATACAAAAAAGACAAACTAATTCAAATAAAGAAGAACGAAATTAAATAAAACATACTTTAATAAATACATATATATGCACATCAACCCCTCAATTTCATTAGGAAATCATAGATTTGACTCAGGACAAGCAAATATCTATTGTTAAGGAGAGAGTCTATCTCTCAACTCCATCTAGGAAACTATCAGTAAAGCACAGAAATAATTCCTTGCCTACAGAGCTTGGTATGAGGAAGGGAGAAACTGAAACTGGCCATAAGTTATAGCATGAACTACTTTTTGTTGATGAAATGAATGGCTCATTAAATTGGGAAACTCCCTACACCAACTGCATTCGAGTGAGAGCCTTTCCCAGAATCCACCACTAAACTGGACTATTCACTTCTCTCCCTTGAAAAATCACCTATTCTAAACAGGAATGTTCTTTTGATGATGAATATAATAAAATGGATCATACACTGTCACAAATTCAAAGCAGTAGTTATTCTACTGTGGTTAAAAATTACCCAGTACCCTTTACTCCAAGGTTAATACAAGCATTACAGGACCAACACATGGCTAACATTTTGTTCTTAGAGCAATTGTACATATTGAGGGATATTGAGGGACAACGTCATATCAGTAAAAACTACATTAGCCCATGTTAAGGTTTTAATTACAAATCATTTCAAAGAACTTACAAAAGCAGAAGTGGGATCAGATATAGATTCCATGGTTCATGGACCACTAAATGATATTGGGAACTACCAGGACTACTCACCTTCAAATCTGAATAATCCAGTATCATTTATCCCCAAATGGTTAATTTAATTAGGAGACAAAGAGCCAAGAAAAGAAACAAAAAAAAAAAATCAAACGTAAGCTGGGAAAATGCCTAGAACTAGAGAAAGGTAGCAAAGAAACTGCCTTTACCTCAAACAGGCAAAAGGGGGGAAGAGGACAAAATACAAAGGAAAGATACACATGTTCACAATACAAAACCCTCTCAAAAGGATCAAGAAGCCTGACTTAATCCAAAAAAAATCATCTATGAATTATCTGGAAAGGACCACAAAAGAGAAAGTAAAGATAAGTAACTCTAACAAACTAATGGGCATGAAAAAAAAAAATCTACTAGAGATAAGAAAACTTTGGTTTCATATTCAGACATGACCACCCAATCAAACCAAGGGAGTGATAAAGAGCTCCAAAATGGTTTTTGGTTTTCTGGCAGTGAGGCCATAATAAGAATATATGACATACTGTACATCAAAATAAAAATGAAATAATGGATTCTCTGACAGAACTGGTGAATGCATTGCTAGAAAAAGAATTAGAAATACCAACTGGTAGAAATAATTTGATTTTTGCTTTCAGAGACTTATGAACCCAAGGGGTTTAATCCTATCAGACATGGAAATAACAAAATGTATTTGGAAGCAAATGTTTATTTTATAACATCTAGGTCTAGTTTTTCATGGTATAATTGTGAATAACAACACTTTTCCATATCTACACAAGTAGAGCATTTCATATATATCATCATACACCCAAAATTATCATTTTTATATATATACTTAGATTACTGCAAAACAAATTGACTGACCCCCCCACCCCTTCTATATGGTACATTCTAAGGGAAGGTGCATTATATCATCAGTTTTGTAGTAGTCATTACATTTTTTCTTTGGATTCTGTTTATATAAAACATGATTTGTAGAATTTGTCAGCTGCTAATGTTACATTTAAGCTTCTATTTCTTGAATGGTTTGATATTACTCTGCAGCTCCTTCCAGGAAGTTCCATAGATATTGTCCTGGTTGGAATACATTTCATACATGAATTTCTCATGTAATGGAATGGTTTCTTTCAGAATGTCCCACTATGTATATAATTCAAAATCAGGTAGTTTCTTTGTTTTCCAGCGTTTAACAATTAATCTTTCAGTAACCATGGTAGCCAATTTCTATAATTTGGGTCAATGTGGGGTTTGCAGTTCTGGTATTCAAATTGTTATATAGAAATATATCTGAATTTAGTGGGAGTTGTTCTAAGTAATTATTTGTCAAAGATCTGGTGACTTTCCACCATTCCTTAACCCTTGCAGTGCTGCAGACTAATATATCAGTCAAGAATTCCTATACATTCTAATTCTGTCAGTCTAAGGGTTAATTTTGGGGCATTCCCACAGTGTATTAATGTTCCTTTTAATCCACAATTATGCCAACATTTTCTTGAATAATCTGTATTTATCTTGGATTATCTTGAGGGTTTAAAATAGGCTCTGTTAGTAATTTTTAATTGTATGGATTAATTTTTTTGCTGAGATATGTAGTTTATGAATTTGGTTTCTTAAAAATATCCATTGTTGTTCCATAATTGGATTATCTAGTTCTTCATTCCATTTTTTGTTAATTCTGTAGGCATGGTTTGTTGAAATACTACCTATTGTTTTATAGAGTCTGAATAATAATTTGTTCCATCTATTATTTTTTTGTCTAATTCTTGTATATACTATGTGTGGCAGATTGATCATTTGAAAAACATTTCTATGTTTTTGAAATTTATTTTTTAACGTATAGTAATTAAGTATATTCCATCTGTATTTTTGTTTGTAATTGAGCAAATCATGGAAATTATTCATTAATTAGCAGATCTGCCCACCTTTGAATTCCATTCTTATATAATATTTTAAAGTCAAAACCAATGTGGGAACTCTGAGTCCTATTATTATAATTAATTGGCATATACAGCCATGGTACTTGTAAGTTTTTTGGATTTACTATACATTTTTTAATGATATATGAACCATATAGAAAGAAAATGATCTTTTTTCATATGTAACTTATGATCTAACCATACAGTATGTCCTGTAAGCTATCTACTGAGTCTTGATGAAGTATTGGTTGAAATATGTGATTGTCTTTACCTGGAAAGAAAGTCCAGTGGTAGTATGTAGCAGTAATATATGCTTCTGCATATTTTATCAGGTCTGGGCATCCTAGTCCTCCTAAATCTCTAGGGGCTGACATAATATTCCTGGCAATTCTGGGTTTACCTCCTCTTCATAAACATTTTATGAATGTACATCTCAGGCTAAGATATCATTCTTTTTAGGCAAACCCAACATATTTTGTAAAATAAAAATGAAATGCAATAAAGCCATCATCTTGATTGTTTCTACTTTTCCTTATTATGACAAGGAAAGGTTTTTCCAGTTATCTAATAAAGATTCAGTTTTTGATTTTGCGTTATAATTTATTTTTATGTTTTTGTTTTGGTCCGGGGTTATCAGTATACCTAAATATTTTATTGAGTTTTGTATTGAGAAATCTTTTTCAAATTTTTGAGCTTGTGACTGTTTGTTTTTTGATAGTGTCATTAACCCTTACAAGGCCATGGACTGATATATCAGTCCAAAATTCCTATACATTCTAATTCTGTTGGCAGCCTAAGGGTTAAAATAGAAGTACTTTTATTGATGTTATATCCTGATATTTTCACAACATAGATTAACCTCTTGTAAGAAAATTTCCAAAGAAGATTCAATATGTTTTAATATTAGTAAAATATAATCAGCAAATACACTTAAGTTAGCTGTTTCATCTTTGAATATAATTCCTTATATTTTTTGATTATTTCTTATGATCTGCAAAAATGGTTCTAGGGCTAGTATGAACAGCATAGGAGATAAAGGGCAGCCCTGTTTAACTCCAATCATTATTGATATTTGATCTAATAAATATCTATTAATTTGTAATTTTGTAATGTTTTTTGTATAAAGTTTTTTAATTAGATTGACAATCCAATTGTAGAAATGAAAGAAAAAGTGTAAATCCTACCGGGATTCAAACCCAGGGACCTTGACATTCCATGGCATGTTCTTAACCACTTGAGCAATAGGAGCCCCAAGTCATTAAGCTTCCTGAGTTTTCCCTTGAAACACATACATTCCTTTCATGGTGTTGCAAAACAGCAACTAGCCAGCCTCTCAAGACTCAAATTACTTTCTATTTCTTTCTCTCCAGTTAAGCCACTGGGAGGTAATTTGTTTTTTGAAAATCCAATTGTAGAAATGAGAGAAAAAGTTTGACTCCTACTGGGATTTGAACCCAAAGACCTTGCCATTTCATAGCATGCACTCAACCACTTGAGCCATAGGAGCCCCAAGTCACTAAGCTTCCCGAGTTTTAATTCTATGGAAATCCCCCATTTTTCCAAGATGTAAAAAAGATCATTTCTATTTATGAGATCAAATGCTTTGGTGGTATCTATCACTACTGCAAAATAAGTATCATGTTTATAATTAACAGAAGAATTAATAAGATTGATTATTGCCTGAATTTTTTTTTATTTGCTTGATATAGAGTCCTGCCCTTAATAAAACCATATTGGATAGGATTAATATAATTATGTAATTGTTCTTGAATCTTAAGGTTTATTAATTTTGCTAAAAGTTTATAGTCTGAATTTAATATAGATATTGGTCTATAACTATCTGTTAATTCTTGTGGTTTGCCCTCTTTATATATTAGGATGATTTTAGCTTCCTGCATAGATGGTGGTAAAATTGAGTCTATTGGGCTTTGTATAAATTCTTGAATTATTTTTAAAATTCAGGGAGCTAAATCATCTGCAAAATTTATGTAAAATGCCATGCCCCCCCGAGCTGCTGATCTGCCCACCCCTCCGCCACCACATCAGCTGCCATCTGAACAGTAAAATTCATTTGATAGACCATCAAGACCAGGAGTTTTATTTCTGGGAAAAGTTGTAATTGTTTCAATATTATCTTTTACTTCAAAGGGCTGAAATTTGAAAATTATGGGGATTATTTGGACTTTCTTTATGAATTGTAATAGGTCATTTTCATCTGGTATCTAATTATTTTGAATTTTTTATAGTATTGTAAAAAGACTTCTGCAATGTCTTTGTCTTTTGAAACTAAATTGCCTTCTTCATTTTTATTGGAGGAAATAAAGATTTTTTTTTCTGATCTTAAAAAAATTGCTAAACGTTTATCTGATTTGCCTGATTAAAAATATCTAATTTTTTGTTATTGCAGCTGAGATTTTTTTAATTTCATGATACAGCATATCCATTTTTATGTTTGCTTGCACACATGCACAAGAAATATATGCAGCAGCTTAGGAGAGAAGCGGGTTGTGGAGGTGCGGCACTGTGGCAGCCAATGGAGGCTTAACATTTGGGGGCTTGGCACTGGTGGACCAATGGAGGCACAGTGTGCTGATGACACTGGCTTCCAAAAGTGCCACCAACTTGTAACATTTTCACCACAGCAATCAGAGGCCACCTCGTCATTGCAGTGTCAGCCCTCCCATTGCAATGAGGGAGTGACCCGTCATTGTAGGCAGGAACACTGCCTAGTGTAATATTGTTTGTGAATGTGGCAGCAAGCCACCGCCATGTTCATGAACAATATTGCACAGCCCCCAATGCTGAGGGGGTGCTGAATCCCCCTCGTCATCATGCACTCCCCCAAAACTGCCTTTGTTTGCCAATGGGGGCCCCAATCCCTGTTAGCTTCAGTCCCCTCCCTGCCCAGTTTAATTTGCCAACAGGGGAGCCCACTCTCTATTGCATAATATCCCCCCAAAAAAACAGTTGCTTTCTGACAAGGGGGTGCCCAATCCCCCTCAGCTCTTGCATCCCACCTCAGTATGTGCCAACAGGGGTGCCCAATTCCCCGTCGGCTACAGTCCCTCCAAAAAAACAGTCAGGTGGCACACTGGGAGCCCACTCCAGCATGCCAAATGCCCCTGTGAAAACAAAAAAACATCCTGCAATGTTTTTTTTAACCTGCAAACCAGAAAACGGTCCCTTGTCGAGTACAGTGGCCCTGCCCCAAACCTGCACCCAACCTCTGTGCACCCTGCCTCCCCACACCCCACTCACCCCATACTTACCTCCAGAGCATGATGTGATGATCTTCGGTGGACTGGGAACACGTCTGCACTCTTCAAAGCCAACCGCGAACTGAGGAAATGCCAGTAAGCTGTATAATGGCATAAAAAGGTTTTTAAACTTTGGTGCATATCTCAGGCATTTTTGGGAATTTTTCCACCAGATTTTCAACATGGGGTTATTGGGGCACCTCCTCATGAATTCAAGCACTGTAATGGCGTTATTCTGCCCTGAAAGTTGATTTTGCGGTCACTGTGTGGAATCGCCTTTCGGGACTGATTAACAAAATGACAGTGCTAGTGTTCATGAGGTGGGCTCTTAAAAAGTTTATGTTGCAAATTTGGTGGAAAAAATCCAGGAAATGACTGTTTTACAAGTGTGCATTGTGCAATTGCTATGCATGCTCATAACTTTGTGAATTTTGCAATATTTTCATTCCAGATTTTCAACATTGCCATTTTGCTGTGCCTCCTTATGAACAGTACAGTTGTCATTTTTCATATCCTGGCCAAAATGTGTTTTCACACTTTCGGAGCAGAATAGCACAGTCACTGTGGGAAATCAGTGTTTGGAACACATTAAGAAAATCACAGTGACACTGTTCATGAGCAGAGGTCCTAAAATGCCTATGTTGAAAATTTTGTACGAAAGTCCATAAAATGACTGTGTTATGAGTGTGCGTTGTGCAGTTTCCACGCACGCTCATAACTTCGCAAATTTGTAATATTTTCACTCCAGATTTTCAACATTGCCATTTTCCCACACCTCCTTATGAACAGTACAACTGTCATTTTTCACATCCTGGATGAAATGTGTTTTTGCACTTCCGGCTCAGAATAGCGTGGTCACTGTGGGAAATTGCTGTTCAGGACACATTCAGAAAATCACAGTGACACTGTTCATGAGCAGAGGTCCTAAAATGCCTATGTTGAAAATTTGGTGGTGAAGGTTCATGAAATGCCTGTGTTATGTGCATGCATTGTGCAGTTTCCACGTATGCTCGGATGTGCAAGCATTTTTAATATTCCCACTACAGATTTTCAACATTGCCATCTCCTCACACCTCCCTATGTATGGTATAGCTGTCATTCTTCACATCCTGCCTGATATATGTTTTCATACATGTGGCACAGAATGGCATGGTCGCTGTTGGAACTCAAACTTCGGGACACATTGACAAAATCACACTGCCACTTTTAATGAGAAGAGATCCCAAATACTTTCATGAGGTGGGGTCAGAAAAAGGCCATATTGAAAATTTGTAGTGTAAATATGAACAAATGCCTGGGGCGTTAGGGTTTCTAACCATAACGTCCCACCCTGTACAGACTGACAGGCATCGGGGTGTGCCTTTGGATTGCTGATTGTACTGCTCATGCCATCCCACCCCCCAGCCACTGACAGGCATCAAGGTGTACCTTGGACTCTTCAGACCCAGACTTCAGTCCATTCTGCTATGGTGCACCCATGTCAGCATATGTCCTTATGGAATGGGGTGACTGTAAAGCCAAACACCCCAAGGCACACCTCAAGACATGTCGGTGTCTGCAGAATAGGGTGAGGTGACATGGCATGACCGTCATGGGCGATGACACAAACACTTACCCAATGCCTGTCCGTCTCTACAGGATGGAGGTAGGGTTGGCGTGAAGTACAATACTTCACTGTCATTTCTATTCTGCATCTGTCTAACTCCTGCATTTCCAATGCTAATACCAGCAAGTAAACATTCGGCATTGACAAATGCTTGTTTTATTTTAGTAGCAGTCCATTCAGCTTTATATTTATTATAATCTGTTTGTATTAATAGCTCCAATTGTTTTAATCTCTTATTTATTTGTTTGTTCTCTTGGTTTCTTATTTTATTAATTTTATTTGGTAGGAAATTATCACACCTCTTAATGTGGCTTTAAATGCATCCCATAAGGAATATATGTATTTCCTGTTTCTTTGCGGTTGAGTAACCAGTATTCCTGTATTGATTTGTTTAAATTCTATAAATATATTATCTTTTAATAAATCATTATTTATAGATCAGTTTTTTGTATAGAATCTATCAGAAATTGGTAATTTTATCTCTATACTGATTAAAGAATGATCTGAAATAAATAAAGGATTAATATTAGTTGACAAGATATTTTGGATTAGATCTTTAGACATAAATACAGTATATGATCTATTTTTGTAAATGTATTGTTTTTCCTATTGTGATGTGTATATAGTTTATCTGAAGGGTTTATACTTCTCCAAGCATCTTTCAGTAGTTGCAAGTTCAAGAAATTATTTAATTTTTTTGAGATATTATAATTTCCTTTTGATGGGGGAGTTGATTCATACTTTGTTGGATTACTAAGAGCATTAAAGTCTCCAGCTAATATAATACTTTCAGCATGGAGATGTTGCAATTCTTCAGTAATTTTTGCCAACAAATATTGGTACTATTCAAAAGGGGCATAACAGGATCCTATTATTAAATTGTGTTTGTTAATATTAATTTTTATTGATATTACTCTACCTTTATCATTCATAAACCAATGTAAAATTTCATAATCTAAATCTTTCCTTATCATTATTAGCCATCCCCCTGCTTTTACTTGTACCTATACTATATGCTATTTGATTACTCCATTTCTTTTTTAATTTTAAGTTTTCTTTTTTATATAAATGTGTCTCTTGGAGACACAATTTGTGCATTAGATTTCTTTAAGTATGATAGCATTTTAGCCCATTTAATAGGGGAGTTTATTCCATTAATATTTCATGAAATTATTTTTAACTGATTATTGTAACCCATTATTTAATTATCACATTGAATGGTATTAGTTGTACATAGCTTAGATAAGGAGAGAGGTAAGGTATTAGTTATATACATTTTACTGTTAAAACACCACATTTTATTTTGGAACACGTAAAACTGGTGTTTCCTTAGTTTATAATTGAAGAAAAAAATATTATTCCCCCTATTAATTCCCAACATTTCCTCCCCCAATGCTGAGAAGAAAAAAAAGAAAATAAGTGTGAATAAGTAATACAATACATCACCATTTCTGTTGGTTTGCGAGCAAGCCATCTTGTGTGTTGTTGCTGTTTAAGACCCCCTTCCCCATCCATAGCCTATATACATCTTGGCCCAGATATTCAAAAGGGTTGCGCTATGTGCAATAGGGTTGCACCTGCGTAAGTCCGAACTTGCTCCATTCTGCCATATTCCGAAGGAGGCAGTTGCGCCACAGAAAACATGCTGAGCAACAGCGCAATGCAAATGAATGCATGCTGAACTGGAGAGGGAGGAACCATGCATAAACTGCACAGCCCAATATTCAGCAGGGCTATGCAGAGTTGTGCAGGTGCAACCCCCAACCTGCGCCTGCACAACTTTGAGCCAAAAAAAAAGGCTTAAGTTGAGGGCCACCCACAGGTGAGCTGCTGCATTGCAGGGTGCAACACAGCAGCTGCCACCTGTGGCTGGCCCCCAACCTAGTCCCTGTGCTCCCCCCTGCAGCTCAATCACGGGCAGCTGACTGTAAATCCCCACCACCACCCCCCACTGGCCCGATCGTGGGCATAGTTTAATCCCCCCCACCAGCCCGATCGTGAGCAGCAATGTGGCTCCTCCGAACATATCCCTGGTGGTCCAGTGGACCAAAAAGCCTGATCGCGGGCAGTAGTTGTTTAAGAAACCCCCCCTCCTCCCGCATTCATCCCTGGTGGTCCAGTGGACTGAAAAGCGATCGCGGGCAGTAGTTGTTAAACCCTCTCCATTCATCCCTGGTGGTCCAGTGGACCGAAAGCCTGATCGCAGGCAGTGGTTGTTTAATAAACTCCCACTGCGAATTCATCCTGGTGGTCAGTGGCACATCCTTCGCGGGATGTATGTATTGAACAAACTCTCGAACATAGCCCTGGTGGCTGGTGTCCCCACACCACCCACCCATGAGCCCCACCACCCCGCCTCGCCCGGCAGACGGCGGGTGGCAGCATCTCACCTCACTACTGCCACTTGCCTGCCGCTTGCCGGTGGGCGCTGCCATGCCTGTTGGTGCAGCAGAGCCAATGGGTGTGCAGCCCATTGTACATGACAGTCCAGATTTGTGAATGAATACATTCATTTATTCACAAAACTGACTGTCTTAGACGGTATGGCTGCACACCCATTGGCTCTTGCTCTGCACCAATGGGCATGCAGCCCTACCAGGCAGTCAGTCAGCGGGTGGCGGGCGGCAGGTGGGTGGATGCTGCCGCCTCCGCCGCCGGGGAGCGGGTGGTGGGGCTTCGGGTGGTGGGTGGGGGAATACCAGCCACCAGGGCTATGTTCGGGGGTTTGTTCAACATATATACATCCCACGATCAGGATGTGCCACTGACCACCAGGGATGAATTTGGCAGGGGGTTATTAAACAACCACTGCCCACGATCGGGATTTTCAGTCCACTGACCACCAGGGATGAATGCAGGAGGAGGGGCTTACACGAGTACTGCCATGATCGGGCTTTTCGGTCCACTGGACCACCAGGGATACGCCTGGGGAGATATTGCTGCCCGCGATCGGGCTGGTGGGGATTAAACTAGGCCCACAATCGGACCAGTGCGGGTGGTGGTGGGAATTATAATCTGTTTTGCCTGGCATCAGGCTGCAGGGGCATCGGTCCCGACGTGCTGCTGCCTGGCAGGGTGCCAGGCCAGTCCTCGATCGGCGCACTTGCACGCTAATGGCATGCAAATGGGCCATAATCAGATGCAAATGGCCCCCCCGCATCTTGCATGAATTATGGCCCCATTTGCATGTCACCTTTTGAATATGGGGATTTTGAGCATGGTGCAATGGTACTTGCGCCACCGCAAATTGAATGCCCCACTCTGACAACTTGCGGTGGTGCAAGTTCCACTGCGCCATGCACAGTGGCTGTGGCCAGGGGGTGATATTCAAAGGAGTTGCTCAAGGGCGCAACTCCTTTGAATATTGCTCTGGACACACCCCAACGCAACTATTTTGTGCAGCGCAAGGGCTTGCGCCTCAAAATAGCACAGTTTGAATATCCAGCCCCTTGATTCAGGATAATTGTTTCTTATATAACATTTACAGATTCACTATATGTTTCCATTGTTATTAATGTAATGAAGTGTAATCTGACATCATGCACTGCTAACAATAGCTTACTACCCCTATAACTGGATGATACTGTATACTCTGAGTAATTATTGTAACTACTGTTAAGAATGCTTGTATGTGTCTTTGCTCTGTAAAGAATGCTATTATGTGTTTTACTCTGTAACATATCTGTGTCGCCCCTTGTTAATGTACATTTCTGTTAATTATTGTAACTATTGTTCATAATGCTAGAATGTGTCCTTTTCTGTAAAGAATGCTTTTGTGTGTCTCTCCCTGTAACTAATTCCAGGTCGCCCCTGAAAAAGGGACCTCTGGTCTCAGCGGGCTTACCCAGTTACCAAAATACAAATAAATAAATAAATAAAATTTGTCCTTCTGAAATTGAGCTGTATTCTACTTAATCCACACATGAGTATAGGTATACTCTTAAATATTTTTAATTTACAATCTCATTCAGTGTTAATCTCATAGTTTTCCCCCACATTTTCCCTTAAGGACATACTAAACATACAAGGTTGATCTCTGAAGTAATTAGTTTTTACTTTTTTTCTGAGACTTAAGGTGATACAGCATGTTATATGCTCAGAAAATGTTGGGAAATTTTTCTTTTAAATCCGTTAGTGCTTCATCCACTGTTTTATAAACCAGTCTTTTTTTTTCATCTATTATAACCTTCATTCATGCTGGTAGGATCATTGTAGCTTTAAAATCATTCTGCCAGAGTTTATTTCTGATTGGGTCAAATTTCTTTCTAGCAAGTACAATGTCAGTGAGAAGATTCATTATATACTGAGATGTTTGCTCCAAGCACATTAACTTTCTTTTTTTTGTAGACTGCATTCATAAAAGATTCTTTATCTGAGGATCTCATAAATTTAAGTATAATTGGTCTTGGGGGTTCATTGACTGTTGGTTTAGATCTCAACCCTCTATGCACTCTGTCAATTTTGTATGTCACTTTCTCAGGTTCAATATCACTATAGGCTGCTGCAATGAATTTGAAAATGTCTACTACTGTTCTACTCAAGTCCCATGCTTCAGGTACCCCAAAATCCTAACATTTTTTCACCTTGATCTAAGTTCTAAGTCTGTCATTTTATTTTTTAATTCTTGGTTTTCATTTTTAAGTCTTTTCTTTCGGCAAGGTATGGAAAAGGTTTCTTTACTTAAGTAGAGATAAGTAAAGATAAATAACTCTAACAAACTAATGGGCATAAAAAAAACAACAATCTAACAGAGATAAGAAAACATTGGTTTCGTATTCGGATATGACCACCCAATCAAATCAAGGGAGTGATAAAGAGCTCCAAAATGTTTTTTGATTTTCTGGCAATGAGGCCATAATAAAAATATATGGCATACATAAAAAAAATGAAACAATAGATTCTTTGACAGAACTGGTGACTGCATTACGAGAAAAAGAATTAGAAATACCAGTTGGTTGAACTAATTTGATTTTT
Organism: Neoceratodus forsteri; assembly: GCA_016271365.2. NCBI lineage: Eukaryota > Metazoa > Chordata > Ceratodontiformes > Ceratodontidae > Neoceratodus > Neoceratodus forsteri. Next base: position 430,540,720 of record CM057450.1, on the reverse strand, counting down.
GCCTTCAGAGACTTACAAACCCAAGGGGAACCAGTCTGTTTTAATCCTATCAGAAATGGAAATAACAAAATGTATTTGGAATCAAATGTTTATTTTCCAAAATCTAGGTTTAGTTGCAGATCCACCCATAGCAATAATGAGTTATCTAAATAAACAAAAAGAAAGCATTATTCAAGGCAAATTCATACTCAAAACTCATCTTGAATCCCAAAGTAAACTGGAAAATCAATCAATCAAATTTATTTAAATACTGGAGTGTATGTGAGCAAAAATGCCTGTTTTCACAAACGTCCAGTTTAAAAGAACAACAGAACAAGTAAAAAAAAACACAGAAGTTATACAGACACAAATTAACAAGACTGAATGTACAAAGCAGTGCTTTTGAGTCTAAAAACAAAAACTAAAGAGTATTCGGGTACAGTACATATTTACAGTGAAAACAAAAGCAACAGTGGAATGAACAGGTAACTACAGAATCAAAAGCCATGGTTAAACATAACAATAAATGATGGTCAGTTGAGAGGAGAGATACACATATGGCACATACCTAAAGTGCTTTGAGTGAGGATAATGCACAGCGTTAAGGGGAGTAGCAGGGCAGGGAAAGAGAAAAAAGAAAAGGCTAGGAGATAGGTGGGGAGAGAGCAGGGGTAAAGGAAACAGATAAGGAGACATGGCAGTGTAGAAAGGATAAAGGGGTGGTATTCTGATACAAGGTGGAGATCAAGGGGGAAAGCAGGATGGGGAGAAGGGGTCGCTACAGGTGGAGAATGGAGGTGAGGAGTAGGTGGGGGGGTTGAACATTGTTTAGCAAGGTGGCCAGCTGCCAACCACAGGTGGATGATTTGAGAAGGTGATCCTTGAGGGATGAGCTAAAGGAGTATATGGACCAACAGGCCTGGATTACAGAGGGGCAGATTGTTGTACAACTTTGTGCCCATGTAGGTGATAGAGTTCTGTGGGGGGAGGGTGGGGCAGTCACCACATAGCGGCGATGGGCAAACACAGTTGAGTACCTGTGCAGCTCTTACACTGACTCCAGCAGGGGAAGGAGGACTCCGAGTGTTTCCCCATCACTGGGCTTGTTGTGAGGGCCTAAAGAGGAGCCTTCTGGATAAATGAGACAAGGGGTGATTACTTACAAGAGGGAAGAACAAAGCAAACAAAGGACTGAAGAGGAAAAATGGAGGGGAGAGTGACTGCGCATGTGCGGCTCACAGACAGAATGGTGCCAATGCAGAACAATAAGGTGGAAAAGAAACACCAGGGAATGGTGAGTAAGTAAGGAAAAACCATGCAATGCAGGCACTATCAATTGTCCTAGTGTAGAACTGCAAAATATGCTGATAACTGAAACTGCCGAAGATTAACTCAACAGCTCAATTAAGGTAACAGTACAATTAGATAGAAATGCAAGTCAGGTCCAAATATACAGTGACGAGCAAAAACAATCAGCCAGGTTTTGGCGATAAAAGTAAAAAGTCTTAAGGTGTAGGCTGGCAAAGTTGATAACCACTCAGAACAGGGTCCAAAACAGTATTTTCCACAATTGAGTACTTGTGTAGCTCCTACACTGATTCTGGGAGGGGAAAGAGGGCTACGAGTGTTTCCCCATCACTGGGCTTGATGTGAGGGCCTGAAGAGGAGCCTGCCGTCCAGCTTCTATGCTAACTCCAGGAGGGGAGGGACAGAGGGTAAAACACAATATGGATTCAGTAGAGCAGGAAAGAAATCAATATCTCCTAACATTCCACGGAGTAGAAAAAATACTCCATGAGACTCAAACTCTCTTATGTGTACTGTATGTTATATATTGACTAAAATATTGGATATTAGATTAGAACAAAAGGGGTCAAATGGGTCTGGAGGGCAGATGAGATTACAAATGAGGAAGAGATTTTTTTTTGCAGCATGAGACTCTGTCCTATATAATGTAATATTGTCTGAAACTCACAAACTTGACAAAATGAATATCTTCTATGTGGATGGTTAGTTATGAGACATCAGAATGATAAAGAAAATTGTACTTTAGATAGAAAAGAAGCAAGGTTAATGCCTATGTCCTATTTGGGAAATCAAAAACAAATTCATTTCCTCTGTGTCTTTCTGAGCAGCCTGCATATCCACAAATAAATATACCAATACAAAACATATATTGATGTTTATCAAATATTGAACTAGACTGACAATCAGAAGCAATTAGTTCAATAGATGATCAAGACAATATCCCAGAGAGAAAAGAGGAAAATTCACATGATTCCATAATTTCCTGGAATGTAGCAGGCTATTTGTAAAGTGTAATTGATTTAGAATTTAGAAAGTTCCTCTCTAAACATACTACAATTTACCTCAAAGAAACTTGGACATTGGAAAATTCATATTTAGAAGGCTATACATAATTTTCTGCCTCAGCAAAGAAGACAACAAAATCTTGTCGACTGGTAGGGGGTCTTTCTGTTTTTATAAATGATCAGCATAATTTAGAGATAAAGTCCACTATTCTCATATCCCCAAATTTAATAATTCTACTTATATATGGGGAAAATTAAAATGTTTATTTATGCAATGTATATATACCCCCAAAATACAACTTATTTTGACCCAGAAATATGGGAAAGCCAAGGGATACATCTAAATGTAATTATGAGAACAAACCCTGAAGCAGAAATTGTACTCCTGTGGGACTTTAATGTCAGACTCAAGTTACGTTGCTTTTTCTCTTGAAAAGGGGACTTTGATCTTATTTAGGAAATCAAATGACAAAAGTGTAAATAAGAGTGGCAGAAGGCTTACCATATACTGAAACAACTGAGTTTAGCTGTGTTGAATGGAACTACAAACAATGAAAATTTCCCATATTATACTTTTCTGAATGTACGATGAGCTAGTGTGGTAGATTATATCTGCACATTCCCTTGGCAGATGTTTTTTCACTTAGAACTTGATGTGATTTTTGCACCCTGAGAGTAACCACTACCCAAAATTTCTCAAACTAGATCGTTATCTTGGTAATAATTCCCAATCAAATCCCTCACCAGCAGCAGTAGAGATAAGAAATAATAGCATAGTTCTTTTCTCTTCAGAAGTTGAAGTGAAGGTATCTGAAATCTTCGTTAATTTGGAACCCCAAGAGAAACTGAATGCTTTAACAACCAAATCAACAGCGAAAGAAATATATGAAATTATCCAGAATATAAGTAAATCTATTCTGACACTAGTATTTTGCACAGAGAAAACAAGACCAACACTTAGTTTAATAAAGATTGTAAAAAATACAAGAAATATAAGTCACAACCTATTAGATTCACAAGAAAGAATCCATCCACAGAAAACTTTACATTGCTTAGTAAGTCCAGAAAGGAATACAAGAGATTTTTGCTTTCTCAATACCTTTTTCAGGCCAAATAATGGTTCTACATGCTGAAAGTTTTAAACACAGGTGACAAAATGTTGGTCTATGATGGCTAAGGGAACTGGAAATTATGTTCCAAATATCTTTGCTCATATTCCCCAATCAGTATGGGTTTTTTATTACATATATCTATATAAAAAAAATTGGCAGTCCACTTAGTGAACCGAGGTATGACAAATTTTCAAATTTGACTGATGCTCATTCCCCTTAGAATATTACTCCATGTAAAGCATCTGAAGCTATTTGGCAAACAAAGCCCCAGGCCCTGATAAAATCCCCCTGTTCCTCTATAAAATCCAGTAGGAATGGTGGAGTAATCTCCTTTCAATATTACATAAAATTATACCAGAAAATTATATTACAAACAATTGGAGGGATAATGTAATAATACCAATTCTAAACAAGCATTTCTCAATGTCGAATGTTGATTGCGTTGGTCCATTGAGCTCGCTCACTGCCCCCCTGTCATTCGCTCATTCTGTTTCTCCTGGTGCTACAGGCTGCTGTTTTGTACTGGGCTCCTGCCTGCATTGGCACCCTTTTCTGTCCACAAAGAAATTCGCAGCTGTCCCGAAAGAGTTCCGTTGAGGTGACTCACTCCCCCCTCTCACTCACTCATTCTGTTTCTCCTGGCACTGCAGGCTGCCCTTTTATATTGGGCTCCTGCCCCTGTTGGTGGCTTTTTCTGCCCACAAAGAAATCTGCAGCAGTCCCGACACAGGTCTGTTGAGCTTGCTCACTCCCCCTCTTTCACTCGCTCGTTCTGTTTCTGCCAGCGCTGCAGGCTGGCCTTTTGTACTGGGCGCCTGCCTGTGTTGCCACCTTTTTCTGCCCACAAAGAAATCTGCAGCAGTCATGATAGAGCCCTGTTGAGCTCGCTCACTCCCCCTGTCTCACTCGCTCGTTGTGTTTCTCCTGGCACTGCAGCAGCCCTTTTGTACTGGGCTCCTGCCTGCATTGGCATCTTTTTCTGCACACAAAGAAATCCGCAGCTGTCCCAACAGAGCTCTGTTGAGGTTGCTCACTCCTCCTGTATCACTCGCTCATTCTGTTTCTCCTGGTGCTGCAGACTGTCCTTTTGTACTGGGCTCCTGCATCTGTTGGTGCCTTTTTCTGCCCACAAAGAAATCTGCAGCAGTGCCGACAGAGCTCCATTGAGGTAGGTCACTCCCCCTCTGTCACTCGCTCATTCCATTTCTGCCAGTGCTGCAGGCTGCCCTTTTGTACTGGGCTCCTGCCTGCATTGCTCCCTCCTTCTGCCCACAAAGAAATCTGCAGCTCTCCCAATAGAGCTCCATTGAGGTCGCTCACTCCCCCTGTCTCACTTGCTTGTTCTGTTTCTCCCACCACTGCAGGCTGCCCTTTTGTACTGGGCTCCTGTGTGCATTGCTGCCTTTTTCTGCCCTCAAAGAAATCCACAGCAGTCCTGACACAGGTCTGTTGAGCTTGCTCACTCCCCTCTCTCACTCGCTCATTCCGTTTCTGCCGGCGCTGCAGACTGGCCTTTTGTACTGGCCTACTGCCTGCCTTGCCACCTTTTTCTGCCCACAAAGAAATCTGCAGCAATCATGATAGAGCTCCATCGAGGTGGCTCAGTCCCCCTGTCTCACTCACTCATTCTGTTTCTCCTGGCACTGCAGGCTGCCCTTTTGTATTGAGCTCCTGCCTCTGTTGGTGCCTTTTCCTGCCCACAAAGAAATCTGCAGCAGTCCCAACAGAGCTCTGATGAGCTTGCTCAATCTTCCTCTCTCACTCACTCATTCCATTTCTGCTGGCACTGCAGGCTGCCCTTTTGTACTAGGCTCCTGCCTGTGTTGCCACCTTCTTCTGCTCACAAAGAAATTTACAGCAGTCTTGATAGAGCTCCGTTGAGCTCGCTCACTCCCCCTCTCTCACTCACTTGTTCTGTTTCTCCCACTGCTGCAGGCTGCCCTTTTGTACTGGGCCCCTGTGTGCATTGCTGCCTTTTTCTGCCCACAAAGAAATCTGCAGCAGTCCTGACACAGCTCACTGAGCTCGCTCAGTCCCCCTCTCTCACTTGCTTTTTCCATTTCTGCTGGTGCTGCAGGCTGGCCTTTTGTACTGGGCTTCTGCCTGCATTGTCGCCTTTTTATGCCCACAAAGAAATCCACTGCAGCCATGATAGAGCTCCATTGAGCTCGCGCACTCCCCCTCTCTCACTCGCTCTTTGTGTTTCTCCTAGCACTGCAGGCTGCCCTTTTGTACTGGGCTCCTGCTTGTGTTGGTACCTTTTTCTGCCCACAAAGAAATCCACAGCTGTCCCGACACAGCTACGTTGAGGTAGCTCACTCCCCCGTCTCACTCGCTCATTCTGTTTCTCCTGGCACTGCAGGCTGCCATTTTGTACTGGTCTCCTGCTTCTGTTGGCACCTTTTTCTGCCCACAAAGAAATCTTCAGCAGTCCCAACAGTACTCCGTTGAGCTCACTCACTCACTCCCCCTCCCTCACTCACTCATTCTGTGTCTCCTGGTGCTGCAGGCTGCCCTTTTGTACTGGGCTCCTGCCTGCATCGGTGCCTTTTCCTGCCCACAAAGAAATCCATAGCAGTCCCGACAGAGCTCTATTGAGCTCGGTCACTCCCCTCCTTCTTACTCGCGCAATCCTAATCTGTCCCAAACACTGATTTCTGACAGCGACTATGTTATTCTGCGCCAGAAGTGCGAAAACACATTTTGGCCAGGATGTGAAAAATGACAGCTGTACTGTTCATAAGGAGGTGTGGAAAAATGCAATGTTGAAAATCTGGAGTGAACATATTATAAATTCGCAAACCTACGAGCGTGCGTGGAAACTGCGCAACACACGCTTGTAACACAGTCCTTTTATAGAGTATCATCACCAAATGTTCAACATAGGCATTTTAGGCCCTCTGCTCATGAACAGTGTCACTGTCATTTTCATAATCTGTCCCGAACACTGATGTCCCACAGAGACCGCGTTATTCTGCGCTGGAAGTGCGAAAACACATTTTGGCCAGGATGTGAAAAATGACAGCTATGCTATTCACAAGGAGGTGTGGAAAAATGCCAGTGTTGAAAATCTGGCATGAAAATATTCCAAATTCGTGAAGTTACGAGCGTGCGTAGCAACTGTGCAATGCACGCTCGTAAAACAGTCATGTTTTGGATTTTTTCCACCAAATTTGCAACATAGGCTTTTTAAGATCCCAGCTAATGAACACTGGCACTGTCATCTTGTTAATCAGTCCCAAATGGTGATTCTATGCAGCGACCACAAAATCACCTTTCGGGGCAAAATAACACCATGACAGTGGCAGAATTCATAAGGAGGAGTCCCAAAAACCCCATGTTGAAAATCTGGTGCCATAAAATGCCTGAGATATGCATCAAAGTTGATAAAATCCTATCTATGCCATTATACAGCTTACCGGCATTTCTTCAGTTCGTGGTCGGCTTTGAAGAGTGTAGACTTGTTCCTGGTCCACCAAAGATCATCGCGGTGGGCTCTGGAGGTAAGTATTGGGTGGGGTGTGGGGAGGCAGGGTGTGCAGAGGGTGGGCGGGTTGGGAGGGGTCGCTGGACTTCGACGAGGGACCTTTTTGCTTTACAGGTACAAAAAAAAGACATTGTGGGACTTTTTTTTGACAGGGCATTTCTGGACATTTGGCATGCTGGGGTGGGCTCCCAGCATGCCAACCAACTGTTGGGGGGCCAGCTGTAGCCAATGGGGGATTGGGCACCCTGTCAGCACAAAAGCAGGAGGGGCGCAAGAGCCGAGGGGGATTGGGCACCCCCTTGGCACAACTCTCCTGCTACTGTTTCGGGAGGAGTTATGCCAATGGGGAGTGGGCTCCCCTATTGGCACATCAAAGTGAGAGGGGGACATAATGCTGATGGGAAGTGGGCTCCCCCGTCTGCAGCTCATAGCACCAGGGATGGAAGCTGATGGGGATTGGTGCCCTCGTCAGCAAAAACACACTGCTGTGGGGAGGGGCACATGTTGACGGGGGGATTGGGCACCCCCTTGGCATGGTGGTCTCACTCATATTGTTTGTGAACAAGGTGGCAAGCCACCACCATGTTCACAAACAATATCAGAGTACCAAGGTTCCACCCAGCAATGACAGGTCGCTCCCTCATTGCAGCGAATGGCTTACGCTGCAATGACAAGGCAGCCCCTGATTGCAGCGGCTAATTTTTTACAAGGTTGTGGCACGTTGACTGAACTAGTGTCAGCAGCAGTGTACCACAGCATTGGGGAAAGCAGGCCAAGCCTTTAAAGGCTGTGGGGGCATTGGCCACAGCAGTGCTGCACCTCCACAACCTGCTTCTTGAGGAAAGCTGCTGCAATATGTTTCTTGTGCATGCGCGCAATCAACACAAAAAGGATGACTCAAATCTTCCTGAAAACTATAAATCAAAAAAACCTGATTAATGGTTTAGGTAAGATTATTACTGACCAGAATTAATATTTGGATGGAACATATAAAGTTTTAAATATATATCAAGCTGGCTTTAGAAAAGGACATTCAACTATTGATCAATGTTTCACACTCCACCATATGATAGAAAAATATTACACCCAAAAATATCTTCTGAGATATTTAACTTTTGTAGGGTTCAAAGGTGCCTTAGACAGAGTAGTAGCCCACTACTGTGGGATAAATTATATGACTTAAATATAAATCACACAATTCTGAGACTAATCATCACCTTAAATACAGAAAACTGGACATCAGTGAGATATCATCTAAACAGGACTCTATCTTACCCTTTTAGTACAAATCAGGGCATTAAGTAGGTTTGGTTTGGCACATTACTTTTTCATTTTATTTATAAATGATCTTCCTTTTATTTTTTTTATCAGAAATGTCTCATTCTCCTTCAGTGGGTTGAACTCCTGTTCCAGCACTTATGTTTTGCAAATGATTTGGTACTTATTTCCCTAATTCCAATAGGTTTACAGAAGCAACTCAATCTACCTCAACAATACAGCATTAAAAATAAGTCAACCATTAATTTAAAGAAAACACCAATTTTTACAGTAGAGAAGCATAGCCCTAAGTGTAAATGGGTTTTCAAAGATACACCTTTGGAATTGATCTCAAACTACAGATATTTAGGTTTTTATTTAACAAAGCATATAACATATAACTTAATAAGCAGCAACAATTTAATGAAGATTTAATTCCAAGTATGGTGGTTAATCTATAGACTCTACCTTGCAAGCCACCAAATCAAAAATGAATCCTGTAGCTCATTATGTTGTGGTAGTTTGGAATGATACTAATGTTGAAAAACTAGAAAAAAAACCTTTACCCAACTATACAGATTCCTACTTCAAATCTCAAAATTTACAGCACCAGAAATAGCAAGAGTAGAATTAGGCCATGCTAAAATTAAATTCTTGGCCCTCTAAGTTAAAATAGCATATTGGGTTAGAACTACAAGTCTAGACTCTAACAGGTTAGTAAGGAAATGCATGGATGAAAAGGCTTCTTGGTTAAATAGAAACTATCCCTCCCCATGGCATAAAGAAGTCTGTGATATGAAAACTCTTAATCTTGATAATCTGTAGAGAGATTCGCTTAAGAACATTAATTTATCATGACTATGTAAAACTGATTAAAAATAAATTAAGGCAAATAGCATTTGATTCAGCTCTAAAAAAATAGAACACTGAAGCTACACAGATTCTATGCACATAATAAAATGAATCATATGTTGGAACCATGTCTACATCATGTTACTGAAAAAAATGATAGGGTTATTTTTATAAAATTTAGATTTAATTATATCCTTCAAAATATCTTCAATATACAGTATTTAAAAAAAATAAATCCATCCAAGCAGGATATAAGCTATGGCTGTGGTCAAAATGAATTAGAAACCCTTAAACATATTCTCCTTGATTGTCCACATTATTAGTCCATGAGAAGTACTTTGATAGTGAATTATCTTTCATCTAGAACACTTACTGAGAAAGATTTATTGAGAATTATAATGACCCCCTGGACTATGTTAATAAGGATATGATAAAATACCCAAAATGGATTTACTCAGCTTTGAAGCTCAAAAATAACAAATGATCATACATTTATGAATACTGAACAGAAACATTTTCATATGATGTGCTCCAAATGGAAACTCCCACTGATATCTATTTTATGGATATTTTTTGTGATTATGTTACAGTACACACATATTATATCCCAGGAAGTGGCATATTGTTAACATGCTGCTTGGTCCTAGATTAAGCATAGCATTATTTAAGGTGTTTCCCCAAATGGAACACACTACTATTATGATCAAACTGTGTTTAACAAACAAGCAAACAATGAGAATTTAAACTAGAAGAGGGGGTAGCAAGTGGCAGGAGTCATGCATGATCTGCAAGAAGGGAAGCCAAATGAGCTTACCTCCCATATCAGCAACAAGGGACTTAGGGAGAATTCAGGAGGGGATGCTAGAAAGAGAGAAAGCAAGTAGGGAGATGGGGGAAGGAATCAGGGTGGAGGGTGCTAGCCTTGAATGCTAAGAGTCTAGGGAACAAAACAGCAGAGTTACAGGCTCTCAAGGCAGATGAGGGGGTGAACATGGTGACCATCACCAAAACATGGACCACCCATGACCATGACTGGGACCTGGCAGTACCAGGGTATAGGATATTTCAGAGGGACAGGGTAAAAGGGAATGGGGGGATGGCTGTATGTGAGGGAGGGACTGAAGTGTGTCAAGGAGGAAGGGGAAGAGGGCAGCACAGAGTCATTATGGATGTAGCTCTAGGACTCCAAAAATAGGACTCTCTGGATGGAAGTGGTGTACAGGCCACGCTCTCAGACTGATGAGTTAGACAGGGAGCTAGCAGGATGGAACAGACGGACCTGTGGCAAGGGCAGCACAATGATTGTGGGGGACTTCAATCTGCCATGAGTGGATTGGGGTACCCCAGCCACCACAAGTAGGAGGGAGCAGGTACTTCTGGATGCATTCTAGGACAGCTTCCTTGTGCAAATGGTCAATGAGTCAACCAGGTTATGGAACACCCTAGACCTCGTGCTAGCAAATGGAGAGTGTGTGAGGGAGCTCAAGGAACTGCTGGTGGGGAGTGACCACCACTCAGTGTGGTTCACAATAAACATGGGAAAAGAGGGAGTTAGAATAGGCCCAAGAGTGTTAGACTTCAGGATGGCCAACTTCAGGAGGATGGGGGAAATAGCACAGGGGTATCTGGCCAGAATCCATTTAAATATGGACACTAACAAGAAGGTGATTAAACTGGGAATTGAGGAAGCAACCAAAACATGTACAAGGGTCCAGAGTAAGAGCTAGGGCCAGGAAACCTAGCTGGGTGACCAGGGGCATCATGCAAAATGTAAGGAAGAAAAGAGCTGTCTTTAGGAGGTACAAAAAAACAGGGAGGGGGAATGACAGAGAGGAATATCTAAAAGAGTTGAAGGAGGTGACAAGGGAAGCCAGGGGAGCCAAGGTGTCCAGGAAACTCAGGCTGGCACAGGGTATTAAGGAGGGGAAGAAGAACTTCTTCAGCTACATCAGGGAGAAAAGGAGATGTAAGGACCAAATCATAAGGATTAAGAGGGATGTGAGTGGGAAAACAGGGGCAGAACAGACAGAAGCATTAAAGTAATACTTCTGCTCAGTATTTACTAAAGAGAAAGGGGAGCTGTACCCAGGGGTGGGTGCACAGGCACGGGGGGAGGAGGAGGTGACAGATGGGGAAATCCCAGTGGGAAGAGTATTGGAGGGCTTGAGGGCACTAAGGGTGGACAAGGCACCTGGGCCAAATGGCATACACTCCAGGGTGCTGAAGGAGGTGGCAGAAGTCCTGGTAGAACCCTTGACAGACCTGTTTAATGCCTCCCTGGACTCAGGGATGGTACCTCAGGACTGGACGATGGTGCATGTGGTACCCCTCCACAACAGTAGCCCCAAAGATGAGCCAGGGAATTACAGACTGGTAAGCCTCACATCCATCATGGGAAACCTGATGGAGACAATCCTGAAGAAGAGGCTGGTTTCCCTCCTAGAGGCTATTGGGCTGCAGGATGGTAGACAGCATGGGTTTGTCTCAGGTAGATCCTGTCAGACCAACCTGGTGGAGTACTGTGACTGGGTTACCAGGCAATTAGACAGGGGCCATGCAGTGGATGTCCTGTACCTGGACTTCAGTAAGGCATTCAATTTGGTGCCACATGGGAGGCTAGGAAGTAAGCTAGAAGGCACAGGGCAGGGGTGAAGATGGTGGGATGGGTTGTAAACTGGCTGCAGGTGAGACAGCAGAGAGTGGTGGTGGGAAGGGACCTCTCCTTTCCAAGGGCAGTGACAAGTGGGGTACCACAGGGCTCTGTACTGGGGCTGGTGTTGTTCGGGATCTTCATTATGGGCATAAACAAGCATCAGGGGCAAGATCAGTCTGTTTGCAGATGACACCAAGATGGGAGCAGTAATGGATGACTTGTGAGGGTGGCAGGGTTTGCAGGATGATCTGGCAAAATTGGAGGTGTGGTCGGACACTTGGCACCCACGGTTCAATGCCAAGAAGTACAAGGTGCCACCTTTCAATGCAAAAAAAACCTAGGAGGAGCTACCAGCTAGGGAGGATTCATCTAGCCAAGATGGAGAAGGAGAAGGATCTGAAGGTGATCATAACAGGTGTAATGAATAACTAAGCACACTGTAGAAAGGCAGCTGCAAAGGCCAACAGGATGCTGAGTTATATTTCCTGGGGCATATCCTCCAGGAGGAGGAGGTTATCTTACCGCTATATAAGTCACTGGTTAGATCACACCTGGAGTATTCCATGCAGTACTGGTGACCGTACCTGAAGAAGGACATTAGATTACTGGTGGCTATGCAGTGCAGGGCAAGTAAGATAATCCAGGGCTAGGGGACATACCCAACGAGACCAGGCTGAGGGAGCTGAACATGTACTCCCTGGAGGAGAGGAGGGATGGGGGAACATGATTGAAACCTTCAAGTACATGAAAGGAATAAATAAGATGGGCATGAAGGGGCTTTTCAACTTAAGGAGTTGGAGGGACACTCGAGGGCATGACCTGAGAATGGAAGGGGGAAGGTTCAGGAGGGAAATGAGGAGACACTTTTTTACAGAGAGGGTGGTTTCTTGGTGGAATGCATTGCCAAAGGAAGTGGTATCCGGTAGAACAGTTGGCTGCTTCAAAAGGGGATGGAACAGGGTAAGGGAGAGAGTCACGGGAAGGGCAGCTGCAATATAAGGGCTACTAGCTGCAAAATCAAGCAGACTTAATAGACCATAGGGCCTTTATCTACTGGCAACTTTGTATGTTTGTATGTTTACTGATACATAGTACAACTACTGGAAATTTTAATCCTACCTTCTACAGTTAGGTGTTTCCAGTTTATTTACCCTGTGCTTACCTTTAAGTTCTGGGGAGGAGCCAATATGATATATTCATATTATTTCTGCTATAGTTACAGAATTAGAAATGCTATTATTCATAGAAAATACTCAAACTGTTAAATACACTCAAGTCAAAATGATATTTAAATATTCATTCTCATTTGAAATGACTTAGGCAATAATAATTGTAAAATACCCAAAAGCTATGCATGTACTCTGTCATTTTGTATTTTAAAATGAAAGTTGGTATCTTTATAAATAATAACTTGTCATGTAAGAAGAACCTTTTAAAAGTGAACTTATGCTTTTAATGCAATGTTTAAATGTTTTTGTAATGACTTGAATGAGTTGAACAAATGAAATATTTGAACTTGAACTCGAACATCAGGAAAAAAGGGGCATTGGTTTGCCCATTCATTTTGATTTCATTTTTTCTATGCATATGAGGTCAAAATGAGCACCTAAACCATGGGTGGGTTAGGTATGTGAGAAAATTATACATCTACAGAAAAATAATATATGTGGATCTCAGAAACTGTGCACACTGCCATCACGGCACTTTCCACAGATTTAGATCTTGCCTCCTAGACAACACATGCAAAATGTCAGCTGATTTCATCAAACACTGCCAAAGCTATAAAGGTGCAAATCTAGGGGTTTAACATTGAACACTGTACTTAGCCATAACTATAGAGGCACAAAACTTCATTAATGCACCAGCTAGAGTTCAACCTAACACCACAAAAGTAGGGAAATGTAGCATTAGGGTCCTTAACCCAAACTTCCCATCCTCAATCAGCAAAAAGACAATCACACACAATCAATCACAGGTAGCCATCATCAGGTAAGACAAACAACATACAATTATTTCCAGATGACACATAAGACATCCATAATCAGGATCCATCATTTCTGTATCCAGATACACACATGCACAATTTAAGTCATACACGTCCACTTCTGGCTGCAAGTAGAAATTCACAGCACTCAAATCACAACACTGCTTCTGTCTGCAAAAGCATAGACCCCTGCAGGGCCAGCACTTCTGAGATATGCATGCATTGTGCAAGACATACACACTGACTTCTGGCTGCAGACAGAAATTCACAATATTTTAACTGCATTGATGGAGTATTTTTTTTTTAAAATGCAGCATGTATGTATATTTTTGAAGATACCATTTCAGCAATACTATATTTGTGTCACCTGGAAACAGTTGTATGTTGTTTGTCTTATCTGATGATGGCTGTCTGTAGTTGCTTGGGTGGTCTTATCCTTTTACTGCTGGGGGAGGGTTAGGGTTTGGAACCGTAACACCACATTTCTCTACTTTTGTGGCATTAAGCTGAGCTGAACCCTAACTGATGCATTAATGCAGTTTTTGTAATGAATATATAACACTTGAGAATTCTGGTCAGTCTTCTTTATAGTCCCAAAGAAATCAAGGGGATTTCACCTTTTTCTTGGCATGAAACTAATCGGTGTCATTGTGGCCGAGGACACTGTGTGACCCAAGTTTTGACTTAATTTATATTTTGGGGATTCACACAGAGTCTAAAGGGCACTGCGCAGGCCCTGTTCAAAGCAAGTTAGGACTTAGCTCATGATTTCAGGGCCCAAAGGGCCCTGCATGTCTTGCTTCATGAATGGCCCTTTGTAAAGAAAACTGTTTTCTCAGAACATAAGGAAAGTAGTTGGAAAAAAAAACCAATGTTAATGAATATTTTAGTGTTTCAAAATCAGAAGAGACAAATTAAAAAAGGTGGGGGTTAAAGTCTCATGAGTCTTGGCAAAATGGTGGTGTGGTGCTCCTCAAGGTTTTCAACCCTAAAGCTCATTTCTCTCCCCCAGATCCTAGCCTTATGACCAAAGGACAGGCTACAGGTCTGGGGCATGCAGTCACTATATGAAGCAAATTATGAATGATTTTCTGCTGCTGTACAGGGCCCCATTTGAAGAAAATAATGAATGTTCTGATTATCTAGATTCAGTTCACTAACCATACATGGACAGTTCCACTGGGCATTGTTCAGTCACTGGATATCTTCAACCTTGGCTCCTCCCATCACTTGCGGTGCTGTCCTTCAGTTCTATCCCATTTGAAGTCAGATCTTCTTTTCCCCTGGAATGGACAAGTTTTCTCCTCCACAGCTCCTGCAGCATTAGACGATTCTCAATTTTCAAGTGTTTCATTTGGTGATTTTCTTTGACTTTTTATTTCAATTTTCATCTGATAGTGAGTCCCTTGTCTTGTGGTTACCACTCCGTTGACAGTTATTCTGAGGGAAGATTTCCACAAAGGCCCCTTACAGGGCACAGAATTTCATTGAAATCCATGGAGAACATGTAGAGTATTGCGGAAAGTTATGGAAGTTTGTCTTATTCTGAGATATTTCTCCATGAAAATACATGGAGAGATGCATAAATTAAACTCCAGAGGCATGGAGATTATAAGAACATACTGACATACAAAACTTTCCAGCAGAAATAGGTCTCACGGTCTGTCAAGTCTGCCCAAATGCACAGCTAGCACCCCTGTACTGCAGCTGCTCCACCCCATCCCCCCTCTTACCCTTGGAAACTGCTCAGCATTGCTTACCCAACCTCCCTTGTCCTGTCCCATGTTCTTTTGAAACTGCCCACCATCCTGCACGCCACCACCTCCTCTGGTACAGCATTTCATTGTGACACCACCCTCTCAGTGAAATAATGCCTCCTCATCTCCTTCCTGAATCTGCCACCCTCCAATCTTAGCCCATGCCTTCTCATGTCCCTTCACATCCTCAGCTTAAACAACCCTTCTGAACCAGATTTGTTGATCCCCTTCAAGTATTTGAAAGTTTCAGTCATATCCTCCCAATCCCTTCTCTCCTCCAGGGTGTACAAACTCAAGTGTCTCAGCCTTTCTTCATAGATTCTGCTTTCCATCCCCTGTATTATTTTTGTTGCCCTATGATGCACCACCTCAAGCAGCCTGATAGCCTTCATCCAATATGGATACCAGTACTGAATGCAGTACTCCAAATGCGGCCTGACAAAGGACCTGTACAGGGGCAGGATCACATCCTTGTGTCTGGATGAGAACCCCTGCACAATGTACCCCATCATCCTACTGGTCTTAGCCTTCCTGCACTAAGCAGAGTTGTTCATGCTCCCCCTCACTATGACCCCTAGATCCTTCTCCTCTTCAATGACACCCAACCGCACCCCAACCAGCCAATATTCCCTTCTCAGGTTCTTCGCCCCGAAGTGCATAAGTTTGCACTTCTTTGCATTAAAACCCAATTATATTGATTGTACATTAGCAAATACTCCATGGAGGTCTGAGTTTCCAAGAAGATTTCTCCACAGAGCTTCCATGTAGTAAGCAGCAATCTGAAGTATGGTGAGGCAGCTTCCAGTGGTTCTGCCCTCAGTGGTCCTGGGTCCTCAGTTGATCTTTGTAGAGTTATCCCCTCCACAGCTGGGGGAAGATATCCTACCAATGCCTCAGGGCCAGGTACTGTGTTGTGTGGGATACTGTTGGTAGTCACCCCCACTAAGCTGGTGGTCCACACACCAGAGCCTCAACCCCCAAAAGACCAGTGTCAGTGGCTCAGCAGGTTACATGCTTGCCTCTGAGGCTGAAAAATCAGAATGCTTGGAGTTCAATACCCACACCTAGAACTTGTGTTAAATCTCAGTACTGACACTGTAGTACAGCATGAAGGGAGTGCTGCACTCCTGAAGTGTCATCTTTTGGATGAGACATGAAACCAAGGTCCCATCTGCCCTTTTTGGTGGTTGTTCAGATTGAGGTTATAAGATCTCAAGGCAGTGCTTGAAAAGAGTAAAAGAATTTCCCCGGCATCCTGGTCAAATTTTCCTGTGCATTAAAAATACCACCAAGAGCTTCATTTTGTTGGTTCCACTATATCTTGGCAAAAAACATTTTGCCAATGTCGATTACGGTGCCAGCAAAATGCCACCTGGCATTACAGCACCAGACATTTCTCTCCCGGGAGATACAGCACCAAGGCACCTTCGTGGGAATCAGCTGTTTTTTGAGGGGGGCTTTGCCCCTCACCCCCCCAGACTTTAAATAACTAACTCTGAGAAGGGGGGCATAACCATGGAGTAAAAGCTGACAGTGGGAGTGGGTGACCAGAAAACATGGTCACCCCTCTCAGTGTCGGCAATTGAGAGTCTCTCTAATTGCAGTAACAAATTTATGTCGCCCTCCTAACAGGATATCAGTTTTATTCAACGTTAGTTAGTTTCCATTTCTATCTCCGCCTCTCCAGTACAAAGCTGAAAACAACAGAATTACCTAGTCTTCCTTTCCTAGTCAACAAAAACTAAATAAATAAATGGATCTCGACTCTGACTCAAGGGACTCCTCCATGGCCTCCTCCCAAGGTCAGATAGGAGGCAGTATAGCATAGTGGTTTAAGACTCTGCACTTCTAACCTGGAGACCTGGGTTTGAATCCCACAGCCCCCACTTGCACACTGTTTGACCCTGAGCAAGTCACTTAACTTCCTTGTACTCCTAGGTCACACCTGTAAACAAGTTTAGTGTGTCTTTCCTGGTAAAATAATTAAAAAATATAAGATACAGGTTGTTATGTCTGACACCAAGTCCACCTTGACTTGACCGTCTTTGCTGCTGTTCTGCAGCATATGTCTGCCTCTCTGAATGTTCCTTACAGAAGGTCCAGAAACTAGAGATCTGTTCTGGAATGGGATCCATCACCATGCAATAAATCAGCTTTCTTTTTGGAAAAGTTAAACTGAGATTACAACAGTATTTCTGGACCATGGAGGGGAGACAGCACTTCTGCAGTCACAGATACACATTCACAGTGGAGAAATGCACAGCTATTTCTGGCTGCAGATAGATACATTACTTCTAGCTGCAGAAGTGCTGGCCCCTGTGTATTCGGCACTCTAGCAGCCACAGATAAGTATTGGCACTGCAAGACATACACACGAAATACACAGCCACTTCTGGCTAGAAATTGGAATCTATGATACACAAAGTGCAACCCATATTTGTGTGCAGAAGCATGGCCCTGGTGTGTCTGTGTGTGTGTGTGTGTGTGTGTGTGTGTGTGTGTGTGATTTGAATGGTCCAATGCAAATACCAATACACCAGCCTTACATACAGTATGTTAACTTAATCTAAGTATGGCCCTTACCATGTGTGACACTTTGTATAGCACATTTCTCTCCCCATGCAAATCTCTTATCACAATGTTAACTGCATCTTCAAAATGTACATAGGTGCCTTTGTACACTACGCAGGTCCTCCTGTCCAACATTATGTGTTTACCAGCACAATTGTACTACAACACCTGTCCCATTTGTCAATACTGATACCTCAAATTCTCATAACTTATATTTTAAGCATCTGTGACATTGGCAGGACTGATATACTTGCAATTCCACTTTTTAAATGTTTTTTATGGTGTTACAGCATAAAAAAACACAACGATCTAAGTGACAGTTGTTATATACTGTGTTTGTCTAAGGGACATAAAGGGACACTTTCAGTGTTTAGTTGGATTTTAGGTCATGTGTGACCAGTGGCATACAGACATAATGTCACGGTGATAATCACCACAGACAAAAGGCGCTGGACAAAATGTTGAAATCAAAGGTGGTTGACAGTAGAAATGGTCGCAGAGCAAGTGTAGCTTCGGCGACCAAAGACCGCCGACTGCATGACCCTCTCATGGCACGACTTTTTGTCCACAGTGTAGTATTAGACTTAGCAAAGCATGGATTGAATCAGTGCAGTGCAAATAGGGTTCATTTTAGCCTCTGAAGAACAAAGCTGAGATCCCTGAACATGCGCATTAGTGTGACCGCTAATGTGTATTCTTGTGATCTCAGCTCCATTTTTCAAAGTTAATGTTTTTCCACTTCCAGTGCTCAGTTTTCATTTTTCCCAAGGAAGGAGAACTGCTGTTGGGTGCTTCACCCTCCCTCACTCGCCAGTCTACCAAGCAACCCATATCCATTCACAAAAACTGGTTGCCGGTGTGTGGAGTGGAAGTGCTACTGCTCCTACACTGGGACACTATGATTCCAGAGTTATAATTCTCAGTAAGATTTTTGAATAACCCTCTGATATGAACTGAAAATTGCAAGTTCTTGACAGCATTTTCAGTTCACATCAGTTAGGATGTCATGGACCAAAAATGATTCTTGCAAACCCAAATATTTTTCAATTATGATGGCCACCATCTTGTTTTTTTATATTAAAACAAAACTTGAAAATACTTGAAAATTATGTATTTTCAAAAAATGAAGACCTGAACCTAGGTAAACAGAACTAATTTAGCTAGATTCTGGTGTTAGTTTTTTGAAAATATGCCTGGAAGTAAGATTTCTGGGTACCTGAAAATCTGGGTGCCCAGCTTAGAGAGAGGAGCTGTTCACCTGCATTCTCTGTATGAGAACAGTGGGACTTTCTTGATTTATTTAGCTGCTGCTGGAGTCATGCTGCCAACTTCAGTGGGAGCATTGGGCTGGCGATCACCTGATCTCTCTGTCATCCATCCATCTATCTATCTATCTATCTATCTATCTATCTATCTATCTATCTATCTACTATCTCCATCTCTGTCTGTCTAGCTATCTATGTTTTTTTTTACTCCCTCCCTCCCTCTTTCACCTCAGCCAGCCCTCCCTTGTTCTTCCCTGATATATCTAAATTGTGAAAGTGGACTGGCATGTCCAGCCTAGGTACCACTTGTCTACCCCTTCCCCTCCAGGTCCCCATCTACCCCATGTATAGGTGGTGACACCGGGGTGCCAACCCCACTGTTGCCATACAGTCATAGCTGACACTGGGGTGTCCAATCCCCTGTGTCGAATAAAGTAATGTTGTAAAATATACTTAAAAACAGAAAGCAATCCCTCATTGGCTGTATTTTTTTACCTTTTAAATGGGAAAATAGTCCATCTGATCCCCCAAACCTCCCAACTACCACTGGTCACTCAGCAACCACCACCTCACTCACTCCCAGATACCTTAACTCACATAAAACTGCCACATAACATAAATTTGCTTTACAATGAAAAAGATGTCTTGCAGCTGGAACCGGCAACTATGATATGAGAAAATAAGATAAGTCAAGTTTAATGTATTTCAATGGGTTTTGAACTTTCACTCATAACCTTGTTATTGCTTAATATCTTTACGCCAAATTTTCAACATACCCATTTGTGACCCTACCTCATGAACAAGGTACATGAAATTTTTAAATCCATCCCAGAAGGTGATTATGTGGTCATGACATGAACTCATCTTTCTGGTGAGATTTGAAAACAAAATCAACTACTGTATTCATTAGGAGGGGTATAAGAAGGCTATGTTGAAAATTTAGAGTACAGATATTGTACAATGATCACAGTACTGTATGTGTGAATGTTGAAGTATTTCAATGTTCACCTATAATTTCAACAATTTTCAATATTTTTTCACCAAATTTTTAACATGGCCTTTTTGGGGCCCCTCCTCATGAACAATGTAGTTAAAGTTTTTCAAATACATGCTGGAAGGTGATTTCACAGTTCTTTACCAAAAACTATGTTAATCCACAAGTTAGGGTTCAATGTAATGCCACAAAACCTAATGCCATGAAAGTAGGGAAATGTGTATTAGGAATTCCAACTCTACCCCCCCAGCAGCAAAAGGACAAGACCACACGATCATGAAACCAGCACTTCTGTGTCAATGGATACAAGCAAGAACTACTTATGGGAGGAGTTAAGATGGTGGACTAACAACAGCTTTCATCCTGAAACTATGCACAGATTTCAGGGGGCATTTGTTATTTTTGAAGTTTCATACTAAGTTCATACTAAGGCAATTAGGAGCAAAGAAGGCATTAGCCCATAGCAGTTCCTATGATTTATAAATAATACTGCAACTGTGCTCCATTAGGATATAGTTGTCTAATCTGGCCTGGGATTCCATCTTATTTTTGCTTAAAATAATATCTGTAGGTGGTCTATTCCATGGGTGAATGGGAAGATTTGATCATACTGGGTCACAATGTCATACACTTAATAGCATAGAGCATTATGGCAAAACATGGACCTGTGCGCTCTCCAAGTTGGATCCCCCCTGGAGTTGGAATCTTTAGTGGGGGGGTCCTGGGGGTGCAGCCTTCTGAAATGGTGGTGTGGGGGGCAGAGCCCCCTACAGAACAAAAATCTATATGAAATTGTGCAACGTGATTGTGCCACATGGCATTTTGCCTTGCGACTTAATGACCCCATGCCAGATTTAATTACATACATGCAGGGGGGGAGTGAGGGCATATAGTCGCACTCCTTTGTGACCTTTTAACCATCTCAGTGGTCTCTTGGGTTGCCCAGTCATTGGAGCAGCTAGCTTCAGTGCATAGTAGCAGCCCTTCTGTGGATGCCTAACCAGGAAGCAAATAATGCACAGCATCTCCCTGCAGGTCAGTATGGTGCAGGTAAGCTGGGGCAGCAGGGGAGTGCATGACAGTAGGATTGGCTGGTTGAGTATTCATGGAATAGACTGGCTGGCTGGAGTGCTGCTCCAACTAGGGCCACCTGGGTGGGACACATAGGGACATAGGTTTGCCCCCTCGGGGCCATGGAGCACTGGAGAATAGTAGAAGGAGTGGAAAGATGGGGGTTTTGAGAGTGGGAAGGTGGTGTGAAGTGTTGTAGGGCTCTGGAAGCTAATTCAGTCTGGACAGAGCACCTACTGAGGCTCTTGGAAAAGCCACACAGGTCCCTCCCCTAGTAAAGGTGCAATTTTCTGTAGCCGGCAAGTTTTCTTTTTGAGAGGGTCATTTTTCTGCATCCCCCCAATGGGGTTTTTGTTCTCCATGACAGCCTTAGCAACAGTACTGCATGGATGGGACAGTGAGGAGCCAATTTTGTAGGCCCACCACACCGTGTGGCCTGCAGCATGGATGAGAAGGCCACATGGCAAATGTCACCAGGCTATACAGCTGGACAAAGACACCATTCCCAGATTTTTGGTGGTCAAGCAACCACCTCTGGTCATAATTACAGGACAGATTTCCTTTCTTCAATTAAATTTCTTTAGACAATTTTAATTATCCTATTTGGGGTCAACCTCTGTCCATTTATTCACATTATGCAGTATTTGCAGAGAGAGAGCCAAATAGCTCAATTAATGGCATATTGGTGCGGTATGCTATGGTAGAGTTTGGTATAAACTGGAGGCATGGTGACAAGCTATGATAATGGTTGCATCTTCACATGGGGTGGTAACTGCAGCTTATGAGAACAGGTACCATCTGCCCCTCATGATATGAGTTTCCATGCTGCTACCACATTTTCCTCTAAGTGAAGCATATACGACTTGCTTGTTCATCATGTTTCTTTTCAGGGTTTGCGAGCTACCATCAAAGGCTTTTTTAGTTCCATTATAGAAACTAGGATAGCTGAGAAACTAGAGTAACCACCTGTGAATGGGCTTGGTATACCCAGCATCCCTGGACTTGACTCCCACAACCTCCATTTTGGATCTGGGGGAGGGGTAACGCTGCTAACGCAGGTATATTTCAATTACTGTAAGGGTATCATGCTGGGTAGTAGAAGGGGTGGTGATAGTAACTATCCCTGTGGAAATCCGTATGAGCTTTAGAATAAGTAGAAGGACAGAGTGACCAACAGAGTGAAATGGTAAGTGGCAAGCAAACTGATACAGTCTGGAGCAGAATCTTCTTAAAGTCCTTTAGTCCTTTTAAGAATATTTTTTACAGAACCTCTAGTCTGCTATCTGCTATTGAGGTGGAGTAGTGTTGGTTTGGTGCAATGGTTAAAGCATCTGATACAGCAGGAATCACTTGGGGCTACCGTACCATACATACTGAGGGCCACAGGTTATACTGGCTATACAACTCTTTTCATGTAGCTGTTGAAGATGTATGCAACTGCTTCAGTTAGTTTTCACATTTCATATTAGGCCCTGTCACTGTCCTGGGAGGGTCTATTACATGGTTGTTGAAATCTCATTGTTCCTGAGAGCTGCATTAGCATG
The DNA here is from genome assembly GCA_016271365.2 of Neoceratodus forsteri. NCBI lineage: Eukaryota > Metazoa > Chordata > Ceratodontiformes > Ceratodontidae > Neoceratodus > Neoceratodus forsteri. The sequence goes on along the minus strand of CM057450.1, from coordinate 430,517,882 downwards.
TAAGAACGTGATGCATAATCAGCCTTTAAACTCCCCAGTATGCCTGTCTGCTTAAGCAGTTTTAAAAGAAACAAGCTGCAAGAAGGTATGAAATACCACATTTACCTTCAGAGAGTTTTACAAGCTATCTGAGTTGTAATGCAGGTTTTTTCCCCTTTAAACTCCATTCAGTTTATGAGTTTCCAGACAGTTTTTGCAGGGTATGTGTTATTTCCGCATAGAGATGCATGATATAAATGGTTGATCTGACATCATGTTCTCATATGCTAATGCAGCTATCAGGGACAATGAGACTTCAATAACCATGAAATGGTCCCTCCCAGGACAGTGACAGGGCCTAGTATGAAGTATGAAAACTAACTGAAGCAGGTGCATATATCTTTAACAGCTACATGAAATGAGTTGTCTGTTGACATGGAAACAAATAACATTTAGAAGATATGAGGATGCAGTTTTCCTTTAAATGAATGGGTGAACCCAGAAGTACATCTTGGCCAAAGAAGTGTGTAATTATCAACGAAATATAAAAAGGAGTGAAGTTTATTATATGTTTATGGGTGATTTAATTTGAATACTGTTGGTGTATGATAAACAGAAATCTTATAATAAACATAACTGCCGACTTAGCACCCACATTTGTTTTTTTTTTATTTAGTTTTAACCAGGTATAGCACACTAAGCTGAAAGCTGTTTTACAGGAGCGACCTGGGAGCACAAGGAGGTTAAGTGACTTGCTCAGAGTCACACAGTATGCAAGTGGAAGCTGTGGGATTCAAACTCAGGTTTGATCTGCTGGATGTCACCAGATTTGCAGTTCAGAACCTTAGACCACTGCACTATACTGCCTCCGTTTGAAGTGTGTGATTAGTGGATTTTCTAGGGGGAATGGTCAAGGGAGAAGGGGGCTTGCCTGACTAAACAGGCAAAGCTATTTGTCCCTGGCAGGCCCTCCCAGAATGCAATGGGTCAGTGAGTCCAGGGGGATTGGATTGGGGAGAGCTAGTCCTGGGAAGGGGGGGAGTGAGTGACAGGGGAAAGAGATGGGCCTTAGATAGGAGGGAGGGGATTGGTTGCCAGACAAAAGAGAGAGAGAGCGCAGATTCTATGCTGAGTGGTGGTGCTTTCACCCGCCCACCCACCCTGATTGAGGCAGGGAAGGAAGGAAGCAAGGGTAAAAAAGGAGGGTCAAAAAGGGACCCATACAGACCCTCTGAAATACGTTTCTTGACATGTATAAGATCATCAGTTTTCAAATCTCCTTGGCCCTAGGTGTATACCTAGGTCCTCTCCAATCCGCTGTTATGGTCTGGATGTAAATCCCAGCCCCTTCCTTTTTTCTTTCTCCAAATCTGAGCAAGTATACATCGTGCCCTCTTCAGGAGCCTCTGGGTGTGCCCTGAGGCCTCTCCACTATCTCCTGGCCATGGTGTAAACCCTAGGCGAGGTTCTCCCCCCTTTTATGCCCCCTGTTCAATCTCCAAACCACTGCTGTCCACCTTCAGCAGGCCCTCTGGTTGCAGTTCACCAGCCTTACTTGGAAATCTCTTTACACCCCCCCCTTCCTTAGCCTCTGTGAGAGGGTGGGTGGGAAAAGCACTCAGCAATTATAGAAACCAGCAAGAAAGAGGGCTTGTTGAGGCTGGGTGCCCCTTTTTATTGCCCCCACTCCTTGATCTCTCTTTCTTTTTCTTTTGGTCCAATCCCTGTCTCCCACTTGCCTGGTGAATCTCACCCCCCACCTGCCTATCATCTGCTCCGGCCCCTACCCCCCCAAGCTTATCCTAACTGACTGTAAGCACCTTGTGGAGGGCTGCCAGGGACAAATAGCCTTGCCCTTTTAAGGAGGGCAAGTCACCTTAATGCACAAGTTAGGAATCAATGTAATGCTACAAAACCCTAATGCCATGAAAGTAGGGAAATGTGTACTAGGATTTCCAACTCTAATTCTGTCCCCTCCAGCAGCAAAAGGAGAAGACCACACAAGCATGAAACCAGCACTTCTGTCTCAATGGATACAAGCAAGGTCTATTTATGGGAGGAGTTAAGATGGTGGACTAGTAACAGCTTTCATCCTGAATCTATACACAGATTTCAGGGGCATTTGTTATTTTTTGAGTTTCATACTAAGTTCATACTAAGGCAATTGGAGCAAAGAATGCATTAGCCCATAGCAGTTCCTATGATTCATAAATAATACTGCAACTGTGCTCCGTTTAGGATATAGTTGTGTAATCTGGCCTGAAATTCCATTTTATTTTTACTTATAATAATATCTCTCGGTGGTCTATTCCATGGGTTTCTAACTGTCTGGAGTATAGAAATATTTTCTAATATCAGTGTTAAATGTGTGCCTGGTAAATTGTTTAGGATGACCTTGAATTCCTTCGCTATCATTTTTGAAACCAGGTTGCAACTTCATTACTAAGTAAGGGTTTTTGCAGATATTATACATAAATAACAGGTCACCTTGTAGTCTTCTTGTTTTGAGGGACATAAAATTTCAACTTTTTAGTCGGTCAGCATAGGACTGATTTTTATGAATGAATCTCATTTTAGTTGCCGTTTGCCAGACTCGCTCTACCATATGAAAAACATTCTGCCATTTAAAAGAACTGTGAGAGATTCACCTTGTGTTGGTGCACCATATTGTCATATTCTCAGCAAGCCAGCTGTTATGAAACCTTGATGGCAGGTGAGTTTATGTCCCCGAGGTCTGCACTGCTGTCTCTGTGGATACACCTAACCATTTCTAGCCCAGAGGCTGGAGGCAAGGGAGTTCACAATCTGCCTTCCACTCTGCCGGCTATCACTACAGTGACTTGCCACCCGGCAGCTGAACCCAAACAACAATTCACCATGCCGCACTGTACACCGAGTGAAAGTATTCAAACAAGCTCACCAGGAAGTCAGCCATCTCCACTATTAGCAAAGTTGTACACTCTTGATTCACTTAGTAGAGCAACTGATAGGCTCATTTGCTGGACAGAGAAGTGTGACCACCAGTTTAATGCTTTGAATTGAAAAACAGACTCCATACAGTCAGAAATTCCGTGGCATAAAATGAAAGGTAACGCAGAGGAGAAAAAGCTCAGTGAGCATGCCATAAAATGTGAAAGGACAGAAATAAAAGTTGTGGTGCTGAGGCTACACTGCAGGGGGTCACTGCTGAAAACCACAACATGTCTTGGAAGCTTGAGGCTAATGAAAACCAGCTTCAGTACAGAAATATCAGATTAGTGGGGATCCAAGATGTTTTAAATAATGAATTCCCAAATGCCAAGACTTGATGAAAGAAATACCATCACTTTTGAATTACATCCTGATAATCCCCACCTCCTGCCATGCTACCTTGCTAGCTCGTGCATTCAGAGAGCCAAAGAAATCCCAGGAAAGCAAGAGAGCTGTAAAAACAACTACCCTGGCAACATTTGCTTCTGATTTGGAAAGAGACTATATTTTTAAATTGACAAAACTGAGGCATGCATTGGAATACAAAGGAAACAGGTATTTCATTTTTCCAGACTTTTGCTTTAAGACACAGCAACATTATAGGAAGGCTTACAGACAAGAGGTGTTGAAATTAGGAGCACAATTCTCTCTGCTACCTCCTTCAAAAGTTAAAATGGTCAAAGATGGTAAGAAAAATACCTTTTTTTGAAGTGGACAATTTAATGACATTTCCCCATTCTCAATACTCACAACAAGAAATGTCGGGCTCACCCACTGGATGGATTTGGTTATGGCAAATAATTTGGAGTGGATGAACTTGTGATTGGTGAAAATAATTTTCTTTTGGACAATTTTCAAGTAACAATTTGATTTTTTTTCTCGAGTAAATATTTGCAACAGCATGGTAAAGCTATAACAAAATTATTAGTTTAAGTTGGGTAATTGTCTGTGGAAAGGTGGGTGGTACAATACTGAAATATTGTTAATAGGTTTGACCTGTAAAGCCTGCAGTTGCTAGTCCATGACTGTAATATATTTTTTTAAGTAATATGTTTGACCTACTGAGTCAATATGTCATACGCTTTACAGCGCATGACATGACCGCATAGCAGGAACAGCGCGGTAGGGATGAGCAAGAGGGTACAAAACCGTGAAAGGATATATGCATGGTAGTGCACCCTTTCACTTTTCCCAGTACAGGATAAGAATCCTGCTGGGATGAGGGTCCACCGAGGAGTTGCTGTGGAATGATGGGATGGGCCACAGACAGCAAGGGAGGCAGGCAGTGCGTTTGGGATTGAGTTTCGATTCCTGGTCCCAGACGCATGGTTTTTTAATTTTTCACACTTTGTGTGATTTTGACTGTTAACCCCTCCTCCAGAGTTAGTTAGTTTAGTCAGGAGGGTTCGGGGACACAGCCCCCCTGTAACAAGGGGTGCAGGGGTGGAGTACATGAAAAACATACACTTTTCTGCTGGCAATATATTGAGCTGTGTTGGCAGTGCGATATATTGCTGTGGCATAATGTCTTTCAACATTATGAACTTGTGCCTATGTGTGACTCTATCCCTGCTGACATGGTCTCATTTAGTCATCCATATGTATAATTATTGTAAAATGTAATAATTGTTCCTATTTATTAACTGTGTTAAATTAAGAATTGATATGTTGACTATTTGGGAGCAACATTTGATTGTATACAGTTAAATGTATTATAAGCTTATTATAAAATCCTGACAATAAAAACTTAAAAAAAGGTCACACATGCAAACACAGACAGCTATGATCAGATATGACAAACAACATACAATATACAACTGTTACCAGCCTGCTACACTCTCAGGCCAGCAAAAAGTAGCTGTTTTAACCTAATCTGAACTTTTTTGGCAACATTTTACTCTTTTTTGAAGAAAGTGCTACCACTAAACAAAACTGTTACCTCCTTGAAAAATGTCTAAATCCACTGCTGAAACCATGATACCCACATTACAATGTACTTCTACATACAGAGGTACTCATGCACAATGTACAACATACATCGCAGGTATGGCTGCATAAGCATGGGTCCCATGGAGGAACTGTGCTTATACAGCCGCAGATACAAACACACAAAGGTAGACCATCAGTGTTGCTACATTTGCCTCATCTGGAAACAGTTGTATATTGCTTGTCTAACCTGCTTATGGCTGTCTGTGGTTGCATGTGTGGTCTTGTCCTTTTGCTGCATAGGGGTAGGTAGCGAGTTAGGACTGGAAATTTTAATGCTACATTTTCCAAGTGTTGATATTTTGGGACACTTACAGGTGATATTTTTGCTTTCTCCATACCTAGAGTGAGAATACTGAAATATTCTTACTCTGGTTTGATATTCTTACTCTAGGTCCCCAATAAAACAATATTCTCACTCTTGGTATCCCTCTCATGCTGACCACTGTAACCGTGTAGCTGCATGAACACAAAAATCACTGCGAGCCACTGCATCTGCTTATCACCTCAACCAAAACCATGAACGTTCCAGCCTGCCTTATTCAGTGCTTAAACTCACAAAGTACAAAACTAATAGTAAAAACAGAATCAACAGCCTTAGAAAAAATGGAGAAGCACAAGGTGAGCTTTGAGGTGGAGTATGGTGACCTGGTCACAAGCTTTAAAAATGACAACCCATTACTAGAAGAGGGCACCTCAGAAATAGCATGGAATATGAAATTCAACAAAAATTCACAAACAGCAAAGCAGAGACTAAGAAAGAGCAGAAATCCAGGAATCTACCAACGACCCATCAGAGACCAACCAAGATAGAGCAGAAATCCAGTGCTTCAAAAACACAATTCGAAATAAAAATTCATAAAAAAAACAATGACAGATGGTGGCATGATTCAAAGGTATATGTCAGAACACTTTAAAGAGACAAGAAAACTACATGCCATCCCACTCAAGGAACTAGACATGTTGTGAAACATAGAAGTTGTCAGCAGATAAGGACCTCTTGGCCCACCTGGTCTGCCTAGTTTTCTCTGCCTACTATGCCACCACAGACTACTTGATCTCAGGTCCTCTCCTCCACTTGCCTTACTACCAAGGTCCCCTTGTATCTGTCCCATGCATGCTTGAATCTGGTCAGCATTTTAGCACCCACCACCTCAGCTGGAAGGGTATTCCAGGCATCTTCTACCTTCTCTGTGAAGAAGTATTTCCTCATAAATGACTGGCCTTCAAAAAACATGATTGCCAATTTATCCATGTATCTAGGAACTGTGAATGCCTTGGAGTATGTGAACTGCCTTGATATAATGAATGACTCTAGCACTGATATTAGGATCAAAGGTGCCACTGTTTTGTCAACTTGTCAGTTATCAATAACTTGATGAAGAATCACAACCTTAAGCAAATATTTTATGGAAGACACAAAAAATACAGTCGGCATATGAGCCACTCACTCTGAGATTGCAATTCCAGTCAATAGAAAAATGACTAAAGGATAACCAATATTGACAGTCACTCTCCACAGACCCCCTATTTGATAGCTGCAGACAGGTCCTAGCAGCCAAACAGAAAAACCTTGAAGAACAAGGAAAAGGCTGCAGAGAAAATGCCACTGATGAACTGAGAGACCAAATAATAGACACCCTGTATGAAAAACAGTTACTGGGTTCCTTCTATCCCACTGCACTGCTGAACACTGTGTGACTACTCTGCACAGTATTTTTTAGCATTCAATGCAACTCAGAAGTCTGAGACATAAAGTGATGAGATATCCAGACAAAAACTGACACCAATGGCAAAAAATATCTGGAACACTGCAGAGAACACCAAACGAAAACCATGACAGGTCTCAACCCAAAAGACATCTGCAAAGTAAAGCCCCAAGCCTATGCCAATGAACTGAATCTAATAAAGTGCCCAGTTATCAACTACAAGAAATGCAAATCACACAGACCAGCAATTACACTGAAAGAAGACAGTCCTTTCCTACTGGCTATAAATACCAGCCTCCAAATACATGAAGCTGCATTCCATTGGTACAAGAACCAACCCTTGAACATAAACAAAACTGGAATAATAGTGAAGAAAATGATTGCTGACAGTGGAGTATCTAAAGAAACACCTCACAAACCATTCAGCAAGAAAACATTTCATGCAGAAATTAAACAACGTTGAAGTCCCACCTAATTAAATAATTCAGATTACAGGACACAGAACTTGGCCAGCATATACAATTATTTTAAACTAAATTACCAGCAGCAACAATAGATTTCCAACACCTTAAACAGCACAGCCAGCATCTCTGAAACAACCTACCACACTGTGTCCGCAACAAGCTGAATAATGCACAGCAGCCCAAAGATTACCTTGAAATCCAACCTCACCAAACCAGTCTTTTATGCCACAAACATCACCATTCAAATTAACCAAGGCAAGCTATGTATATAGAGACTCCAATGAAAATGTGACTTCTTATGAACATAAAGCCTCCCACCACCCAGAAATACACACACACACACACACACACACACACACACACACACACACACACTCACTCTCACTGTCTGTCACAGAAACTCAAGTATCTTTCATTTATTTTCTAAAAACATTAGAAAAACCACAACCAGAGAAAAAATGACAAATCTACATGATAGAAGACAGTGACCCTGACTAAGCTATATAACAGCAGCAAAGAAAGAGTAAGTAAAAAAAAAACTACGTACAACACATAATGTACAACTTCACAACAAGGCCTACATACCCAAACATAAGTTTAAACCTTAGAAAATAACTTGTGAGACATTAAAAGATTATGCATAACAGAAATAGCAGTCATTCAAAATATCATTGCAAGGCAACTTATTTTTGTTTTCTGTCTCTCACAGGAGAAAACACAGTTCCTGGCAAGTCGCCATCCTGCAACAACAACTACAAAAAAGGAATCTGGAAGCAAGAAAAACATTCAGAAAATGGAACCACAAACTTCACAACTGTAGCACCTATCCTCTGGAATACTGCCTAAATATTTAACTTCCTGCAAACCTGAATATAAATCATGTTTTCACCTCAATGCTAGCAAAAAGACTACAATGACTGTTTTACAACATATAAGAAACAAAATAGGGACACTTTCTATGCACTGCATAAAGGTACTCTAAAAAAAGAACAAGTTACTAGTTTTGTAAGAAATAAACAGAAAGAAAAGCAAGTTCTCTTCTTGTACAGAATTGCTGTTGTTTCAGTTGTAGGAACAACTGTTCTACCTGTTCTAACAAAAGAAACTGATTTACATACAGTTGAATATTTCACCCTACCCTACATACATTTTTAGTTTTCTTACTTTTTCTTTTATTGATGTTTAGTTGCTCCTACTCTTCAACTTCCCATAACCCATAACAGTTTTAAAATAAAGTGTTTGAACCTTGCAATCTGTCTATATTTCCATAAAATAAAACAAAGGTCAAAAAAGCCCCACCCCCCAAAAAAAAGGCTGATTAAAAAATTTAATCCACAAGTGTCTTTTAATCCAGGAACAGGAAAAAAATGAAAACATGACACCCAAAAATAATCCACAAAGACATTTTGGAAATTCTCCATCCTGAAAAAGAAACCAACAAAGTACCTGTTCTTCAAGGACTATTCTCCGATTGATCTGAAGCCATAATCCATAAAGATCCACCAAGAAGACACCACCATGAGAAAGAAATCCATCTGACAGCACTCCCGAAGACTCCAACACCTCTGGCTGACAATGAATGTTTTCCTCCCACAGCTGCTCCAGGAAGATCCCTTAGTTCTCTGGTCCCCACACCGACTGACGTCATCCAAATAGAAGACACAGAGCATGCTGACACTTCCTGATACAAGTCCCTCTGGTCAGCAACTGATTCAGTTCTGTGCATGCTCCAATTTATAGCCCACCCACTCAAACACATTCAAGCCGGAAACCGCAACAGCTAGAAAATGATCAATACCAAAAGAGTAAAATCCAACCAGTCAGAAACAAAACACAATACTCACCAACCAATTACATGACCCCAATGTTACTGATGAGCTTTAAATGCATTGGGAAATGTACAATGTAGTAAGACCAGGGTCAGAAAAGTAGGGGAGTTCCTGGATCATGTATTAATGTTTTGCTGTATGATCCTACTTGGCTAATTAGAGGAAAAGTTCTGTTGTAGAATTTAATGCCTTGTGTAACACAGATCAAAACAGCTCAGTCAGATTTCTACTTTCCTGTATTTAAAATATTTAAGGTGAGCAGAAAAATGAACAGTGCATTTACAGGTGAAATGAAGCCTTCAGTAGCCATTTCAGAAAATCATACGGGGTTGCAAAGTCTCATTTTATCAGAATCATAAGAGTTGAAAAGCTCCTCCATCTATTCAATTTTATATAAATGAATGTTAGGGAAATTTAGGGTTAAGATCTCCTAGTGATTGCAGTGGATAGTAGTTTGTTGCCAAGAAATCTAGAGGGTCTCACAATCGTAACCCCTGTCTACTACTAAGTGACAACCTTTGGGCCATTACTTGTAAAATGTTGTGTAAGGTGTGGCAGGTGCAAGTAATATTCAGAGACTGATCGGTCAAAATGAGCAAAAGAGGAAAGGGAAAATTAAGAAGTAGAACAATAGAAATATGATGGCAAGGGGGAATGTAAATGACAAAGGGAAGCACTGATATGCATGTAGGTGATATTAACTGAGTGGGCTGTCTGGCGTCTGGACAAAAGAAATAGAAATGGTAAATAAAGTAGGGGGTGAACTATCAATCTTTGTTACTTTTTACCATTTGTGCCAATGTGACATTAATCATAAATCTACACAAACAGATGCCTTACTATGTGTGTGTGTGTATGTGCACCATTTGGAAAGAATACAACACATCAAACAGCCATCTTTCTTTCTGCTACATTTCAGCAGCACAGCTCCTAATTATTTGCATCAGTCTCAAGGGCAGTCATACATGCATGGAATTGATTATGCCTAAGCTGTGGGATATGTTCAAATTATGGTGTGCAGAGAGTGTGAAAACTATATGAGGTTTCAGGTATATACTCCAGCATGTGGGGCGAGCTCACTCCTTCCTTTCTGTGTTTAATGATGCATTTTGCTACTTAAACAGCAGCAGCACAAATGCAAGATACTTAATGCTGTTTCACCATTTGATTCTGTGCATTTCTAAAGGGGAAAGAACCTCTTTAACAGATTGGTACTGTCATCAAAAACAGAACCCAGGTTGTACTTGGCCAAAGTACACAATGACTTATGTAGTATTTCAAAAAAATAAGATCATTGACAATTTATGTTCACTAATGATACTGTTAATTTTGTTCCTGCAGTATGCTTACAGGAATTACCACTTGGACTGGACATTAAAATGTGGTGATTCTCTGATCTCTGTCTGTCTCTCTCTCTCGCTCTCTCTCTAGCTGTCTGTTAGTCTGTCTATTTAGCTGTCTTCTGTCTGCCTGCCTGTCTGTTTATCTTCTATCTATCTAGCTGTCTGTCTGTTTATCATTCAATACCCCTCCAAATGCAAAACTCCAAAATCTACTTTGCAAATTCCATAAGTGCCATTTTACTGAGCTGAGACATTCAGTTCCCTGAACATTTTGCATCCTTTGCCATCCTACTGTATCTACACTGGCACCATTTCCACATCAATGATAGGCTTTAAATGCAGAAGTACATGTACAATGTAATAAGACCGAGCTCAGAAAAGTAGATGATTCATGAGTCATTAATGCATTGCTGCATGTTCTTACTTGGCTAATTAGCGGGGAATTTCTGTTGTAGAGTTTAATGCCTTGTGTAACACAGATCAGAAATGCCCAGTCCAGATTCCTGCTTTTCTATATTTAAGATATTTAAGGTGGGCAGAAAAATGAACAGTGCATTTATAGACAAAGTGAAGTCATTGATAGCCATTTCACCAGAATCATAGGCATTACACTACTTAAAGAGTGGAATAAATGCAAGATATTTAATGCTGTTTCCTCCTCCCACAACCACTGATTCTGTGTATTTCTGAGGAAGAAAGAACCTCCTCAAGTAATAAGTATTGTCACCGAAAACAGAACCCAGGTAGTATCTGGTCAGAGTCCACAATGACATTTACAGGATTGAAGAAAAATAAGAACATTGATAATTTATCTTCAATAATGGTGCTTTTAATTCTCTTCCTGCAGTATACATGCAGGAATTACCACCTGGACTGGACAGTCAAATGTGCAGTATGAAGGTTGAACAGTATGTGGGACAGCGACTGAGGGGAACATGTAGTAGGATGTGAAGTCCACCACTGTACCCACAAATAAAATCCATTATACCTTCATAAAAAGTGTTCTACTTTCCGTGTTAAAAATGAAATACTAACTATTTTTGTAAGCAAAAAAGGAAAAAAGGAAAAAGGAGAAGACACAGCCTCAGTTATCCTATTACCGTATTACCAGTGATTCAAAACATATTATTGTAGGAAATAGGTAAAGACAAAAAATATACATGGAGAACACGATATACTATTTAGGCATATTAGGACTATTCAGTCAAATAAACCTAGTATTAAGTCATGGAGATTGATCTTTTTCTGCTTGCTCAAAGCAAAGAGAAGAAAAGTTTTCCATTTTGTGAATGCTCAGCTTCACTGGAATTAACAAAGAGGATTTATAGCCTTTTTTCACAAACTTGCTGTCTCAAATGGTTATATTTGTTTCTGTTTGATCTTGGGGGATCATGGAAAATAGCAATGGAAGCATCTGCGAGCTATAATATTTTTTTTCTTTTCAAATAGACAGCAGTCGTTATTTTATTTGTGTTCTCAGAGTATAATAGTTTTGCTATTATAGGCCATGGCAGGCCATCTTCTTGCTTTTACTCTATGTAAAACTGTAAACATTTAGGATTTTAAGACATTAACTGTTTTTTAATCTCTTCAACTTCTGCTCTTAATTTATTAATTGTGGTCTCTTTTCCGTTGATAAATGAAATGTCAGACAAAAAAGAGCATACCCAGAGTGGTGGAGATTCTGGGACTGGTGACAAATTGTGATCTATTGCCTCATGACCTATGAGTTATTCTCAGGTAATGGAATCCTTTTATTTACATCTCAAGAAGCCTTTCCAGTTTCAACATTCACTCCAGAGACAGAGGAACTTTGATCATCCAAATAGGCATTCATTCCATCCCACCAGCATTACCTTATTCTGAGTTATCCTGACTTTCAGGAGTGTGTCTCTTTTGCCCCATTATTTTTTCTGCCTCCTCTGAGGTGCATGAATAGGATTATGTTGGTTCTCTTCTGTTCAGGCAGCATTTTCAGATGACATTTCTTCTTCTTGCTGTGGATCTTGTAGGGAAGTATGTTCATCTCTTGGGGGTGTCAATTCAGCTTGTCCTGGGAAAGGGACCATGTGTCGGGTATGTGTTAGCTAGACCACTAACTCCTTGAAAAATCTTCCGAGCTGGTTCTGATAATATTTGGGGGAGGAAATGGATTTACACTACTCTTTTATTTAGAATTAACTTTGTTTAGGTTCTGTCATATTGTCCACGTTATCTTTAATTTAATGAACCTATCGAATTGGCCTATGGAGTGCATGGAACTAGATGCCTTAGTGGTGCACTATAATAATATGGTGCTGAGGGCATTGGATTCCATTGAGCCTGTCCGTGTTTACCCTGTCTCCCTTTGCCCTCAGTCCCCCTGGTTTGATGGGACATTGAGGGAGTTGAGGAGAAAGGGGTGAAGACTGGAGCGCTGTTGGCGAAAATCCAGCCTGGAAGGTGACAGACTTAGATTGATGGCCCATTATGTGGACTATCAATCAGAAATCTCCCGTAAGAAGGCAGAGTTCCTGTCCCGAGAGATAGCTGCTTCAAGAAATTGGCCAGCTCAGCTCTTCCGGACTGTGGACAGACTGTGCAATCTAGCCTGTCTGCGGGGTCGGAAAGCCTTTTCACAAATAAAGTGTGATGAGTTTGCTCGGTTCTTTGAGGATAAGGTGTCATCGATCAGGTTGGAGATCCACGGTATGCGTTCTAATGAGTGTGGCAGTGATTGATGTGGGGTTGCAGGCCCTCAGTCTGTCTGGACAGATTTTGACCAGCCAGCGATCATGGATATCATGAAGATTGTCAAGGGCTTGCGACTGACTTGCTGTAGTTTGGATCATGGTCCTACGTGCCTCCTTGTGGGGTGCATGGATGTGATCGAACCAGTCTTTGCCGAGATAGTCTGGTGCTCTTTGGATCAAGGGGTATTTCCGTAGTCTTTGAAAGAGGCTATCATGACACCCCTGTTAAAGAAGCCTTCCCTTGACCCAGACTGTCTCTCTAACTACAGACCAATCTCTAACCTGCCTTTTTTGGGCAAGGTTATTGAGAAAGTAGTCGCGTTGCAGCTCAATGATTTTCTTACCACCCATGAGGTCTAGGATCCTCTCCAGTCCAGTTTCAGGAAGAGGCATAGTACTGAGATGGCGTTGGTTCGGGTACTTAATGATCTCCTAATAGCGAGAGATCGGAGGAGCCATTCGATCTTGGTTCTCCTTGATCTCTCTGCAGCATTTGACACTGTGGACCATGGGATGTTGCTGGATCACTGGCGGCTGTGCTGTGGACTGTCAGGGACAGTCCTTAGATGGCTCTACTCTTTCCTCACAGGCAGAAGTCAGAGGGTAGTCTCAGGAATTTTTTCCTCTGCTCCCTTTGCTCTGTCCTGTGGGGTACCACAGGGTTCTGTGCTCTCCCCCATGTTGTTCATGGTGTATATGCTGCCATTGGGAGACATTATAAGGAGTTATGGGCTGAGTTTTCACTGCTATTCAGATGACACTCAGCTCTATATGTCCTTTGTACCTGAACAGAATGACGCCCTATCGGTCTTTAATAACTGCCTCGCTGAGATTCAGGACTGGATGAGTGCAAACTGGTTGAAATTAAATCTGGATAAGACTGAGGTGTTGGTTGTGGACCCGGGCCATCATGTAGAGAAGTTGACTCCTGCGTCCCCTCTGGCCTTGTGTTAGGTGGTAACCAGTTGAGACCTTCCGAATCAGTGCAGAATCTGGGTATAATTCTTGAAAGCAAGTTAACGTTAAAGGCAGAGGTATCTACCACTGTCAAGTCTTCCTTTTACCATCTGAGGAATATCACCCGGATAAAACACCTTGTTCCACAGGATGACCTTCCTGTGTTGGTCCACGCCTTTGTTTCCTCACGTCTTGATTACTGTAATGCTGTATATCTAGGGTTGCCAGGGGTGGATCTCCATTGCCTGCAGCTGGTGCAGAACACTGTAGCCAGGTTGTTGACTGGGCTACCGAGAACTTGCCATATCACTCCTGTGCTGCGTGAACTGCACTGGCTGCCGGTGCGGTGGAGAATCACCTTCAAGGTCGCGTTGCTGACTTATAAAACCCTACACGGTCAGGGACCGGGCTACTTGGAAGATCTCCTTCGACCTTATCTCCTGTCTACCCACTCTGCTCCACTGACGAGGGATTGCTAGAGATTCCCAGGGTTTGTCTTCAGTCATCTGGGGCCAGACCTTTTTCTTTTATGGCCCCAACCCTGTGGAATTCTCTACCTCGTCAGATTAGAGAGTGCCTGTCCACGGAATCATTTAAGGTGTCTCGGAAGAGTTACTTATTTGAATTAGCTTTTGGATAAGTTTATTGCTGCTTTTTATTGTTTTTATGTCATTAATTATTATGTAACATGTTGTTTTGTACTTGCGCTTTGATATGCTATAAAAGCGCATTATAAATAAAATTTGATTGATTGATTGATTGATGAATTTGATAGGCAGAAAAGTTAGAAGAGAGTGATAAAAATACTGCCCTATCAAAGATGGAAAAAACAGTCTGAAAAACAGTAGGGAAAGTCCATTTTACTATTGTCTGTAGAAGGGTTACTAGGCAAGTGTCTCTGAGCTGTATTACTTTTCTGATTTAACTTGGCTATTCTCTCTGATCTTATTTTTTTTTCTTTCAGCTCTGTTGGTTTTGCCTTTTCCCAAGTATTCCAGATCTAATACATGTCCTTACTTGGAGGCATGTACTAGAAGATGGAGATTATGAGAAAAGAGAGACAAGGCACCAGAGAATCTGCAAAACAACTAAATTATATAAATAGTGGAACAGGAAGGAAGCTTTCTTAACTGCACTAATGATGCTTTTAATTCTTTTCCTGCAGCATGCATGCAGAAATTTCCACCTCTTTTAAGTTGCACTGTGATTCCTCTGAGATTTCACACTGGAAAGAAGGGTACACATGCAGCCTCATTATCTGTGTTACCGCATGCAAAATTACCAGCTGTAAATTTCCAAGGGTATCCCGACAAAGGAGCGAAGGGTACAGAGGGAGTAAATTAGGGCACAGGAAAAAGAGCAAAGGGTACATGAGCAGATCTGGTTTTGGAGCAGATGATGAAAAGGATGCATTTTGGTTGCGATGACAGGTAAATCTCACAGGTCACTACATGCTGCCACCCTCCAGTCATTCTGTGACCTGGAGTTTGTTATATGTAGTTGGGGGCTGCAAGGGGTGGAACCCCTCTGCAATGGTGCAGGTTTCTATTTGTGGTAGTTTTTATAGATGTGGGTGGCATGCAGAACTTGCGGCATTATGTCTCTGCGGTATGCATGTGTTCAATGTGTTTGCCCCAATATCTTGTCATTCAAGTGAATTGTTTTTGCTCTAATGCGGGTAATCCATTTCCCAGAAATTATCGAAAAACAGGGTTATTGCCATAGGTCTTGCTGTTGCACTTCAAAAGAAACAACATAACATCCTAATTCCAAAGCTTTCTCTCCTCCTACCACACACACACACACACACACACTTTCCCCTTCTTGCTCCTGCTTTTAGGACTCTTGTTTGCAAACTGGAACTACAGTATAATGGCTAGCTTTAGATGCCATGTTAAAACAACCCCTACCCTCAGATTCCTTTCTCAGCTTCTCCTGGGTCAAACCCAGGCCAATTACCACCCCTTCCCATGACATCATGGTATTGGAATCCCAAACAAAGGCCTGAATTTCTGAATTTCTTGGTCATTTTGTATTTAGATATCTGAGATCTCTTATCTATCTATCTATCTATCTATCTATCTATCTATCTATCTATCTATCTATGTATTTGTTTATCTATCTATCTATCTATCTGTTTAATTAATGATTTATGTTTTATTCCCTCCCCCTCTTAGTTCACCCAGCCCTCCCTATTTCATCCCAATTACCCTAAAGGTTTTATTATCAAAGAGGACAGGAGTGATCAGCCCTGATACTGCTTGCCCACCCCTTTTTCCTTCGGGTCATCTCCCCTTCCCCTTCCAAATGTTCTTCTATATAAGAAGCAGACTGGGGTGCCCACCCCTGGTACCGCTTCTCTTGACCCCCCTCCAGGTTGCCCACCCTCCTTACCCAACATATTGTTGGCAGCACCAGGGTGCCCACCCCCAGTGCCTCTGTAGATCATGCCAACATTATGGTGCCCAATCCCCAGTATCAGTCTGGGTTTCACTGAAATAAAGACAACTCTCCCCCATTGATCTTTTTTTTGCATAAAATCTGTAATAAAGAAAGCAATCCATCACTGATCTGAACCCCAAAGCCCCACCAACTCCAACTGCACACCCCACTTACCACCCACAGCCCTGACCCCCCATTTAACTCATCTAAAACTGTTCCACATCATAGAGCCACTCTCTGATCAAAAAGATATCTTGCTGCTGGGACTGATGACTGCTACTTCATGCAAAATTACCAACTGCCTGTTTCCCATAAGGTGCTGAAAGACAGGGTTATTGACATAGGTCTTGGTGTTACTCTTCAAAAGAAACAACATCACAACCTCATCTCAGAGCTCTCTGTCCCCCCCCACCGCACAGACACATACACACACAGTTTTCTCTTCCTTCTCCTGCTTTTAGGATTCTTCTTTGCTCAGTGGAACTACAGTATAATGGCTAGTTTCAGATGCCATGTTAAAACAACCCCTTCCCTCAGTTTCATTTCTCAGCTTCTCATGGGTCAAACTCAGGTCGTATGACCAATCCCCCAACCCCATGGCAGCATGATATTTGAATCCCAAACAAAAGCCTGAATTTCTGCATTTCTTGGTCATTTTGTATGTGGAGGTCAGAAGCCTTGTGCCAGGATACTTATTTCTCTGTCTGTCTATCTTTCTATCTAGTTTTTGTCAACCAGGTAAGAACACTAGACAATCATTGCCTATTTTCAGGCACAAACTAACTATCTATCTATCTATCTATCTATCTATCTATCTATCTATCTCTTTCTCTCTCTCTCATTATTTATGTTTTATTCCATCCCCCTCCTAGCTCAGCCAGCTCTCCTTATTTTATCCTTGATTACCCTAAAGGGTTTACTATCAGAGTGGCCGGGGGGTGCCCACACCTAATACCACTTGCTCACTCCCATCTCCTCCAGGTCCTCTTCCCCTCCCTCTTCCAAATGTTCGTTTTACATAAAATAAGAGGATTGGGGTGCCCACCCCCAGTACTGCTTCTCTTGACCCCCTCTGCTCCAGGTCACCTGCCCACCTTCCCCAATATATGGTTGGCAGCATGAGGGTGCCCACCCTGGTGCCTCTGAAGATCATCCCAACACTGGGCTGCCCAGTCCTCAGTGTCAAGTTGGGTGTCCCAGAAATAAAGAAAACTATCGCTTGTTGATATTTTCTTTTTGTTTTTGTATAAAACATGAAATAAAGAAACTAGTCTATTACTGATCTGACCCCAAAATCCCTACCCACCCCCCACCCCCCATTCAGCACCCAGCACATCACTATACCACACTCACCCTCGCTCATCTAAAACTGTCAGATGTTGTAGATCCACTCTCCCATCAGAAAGACATCTTGCTGCTGAAATCAGTAACTGCGATATGAGAAAATAAGGCAAGCTTGGTTTAATGTATTTCCATGGGGTTTGATCTTTTACTCATAAAGTATTTATTTTTTGATATTTTTTCACCAAATTGTTAACATGGGATTTTTTTTTCACACCATGTCAAGAACAAGGGTGGTTTAATTTTTCAAATCTGTCCTGAAAGGGGATTTCATGGCATCTGCACAAAATCATTTTCAGGCAGGATTTGAACATTTTCACCAACCAGGTTCATGAGGTGAGGTCATAAGAAGGCTATATTGAACATTTGGTGTAAACACATGGAAAAATGGCCAAGTTCTGAGTGAACATTAACAATTTTTTTAAAACCTGATAAATGTGACAGATGTCACTTTTTTAAATCCTGGATGAGACATGTTTTTGCACTTGCAGTGCTAAATGAGGTTTCAACCAGTATACTATAAATGTCACTTGCTGTGTTGATAAGAGGAAGTCATGAAACCACTATCTTGAAAATAAAAATACAAAAATAATTATTAAGAAATGCTGTGTGTAGTGCCAGTCTGTACCCCAGCAGGTTGTACTTTGTGACCTGTGCCAGTGAGCTGAATTTATGATGAGCTCAGTGAGCTAGCTGGATGGTGTGAGGCTGGGGGTGGCACTGTAATGCTACACTATCCCCCAGCAAGGCAAGGAAAAGTGCAGAGTTGCCCACAGGGGGACAGGCACCATATAGTGAAGATAACACTTCTGTTAGCATAAGGCCCTGCACCTCTGCACCTATAGATGGCATAGGGCCCTTTGCATGTAGTGAGAGATGGACTATTTTCCCTGTGTATTTGTATATTTAGACACATGGAAGTGCACAGCCCAGAGGGCCTTGCACTTCCCAGCCCACCAGATAGCCCCATGAATTCTTGACATCCATTGCTTCAGGGGAGTGTAGAACCCACAGAGCCCTACACTTCAATAGGTTGACATACTCTTCCCTTGAAGCACAGCCCAGAGGGCCTTGCATATTGGCATCTGTTCATGCAGGTCCCTTCAGGAACTGTGTGAATAAGGATACAATTTCACTGTCTCAAAAAGAAAGGAAATTCTTTGCAAATAAAAACTGCATCAATGCACCAACTAATGTTATGTTTAACACCACAAAAGTAGGGAAATGTAGTGTTAGGAATTCCAATCACAACTTCCTACCCCCCCCCAGCAGCAAAAGGGCAAGACTGCACAAACAACCATGGACAGTTATCATCAGGTAAAACAAACAACATATAACTGTTTCCAAATGATACTAATTCAGTAGCACTGATGTGCTCCCTTCCTGAATTTGTACTTGTGGCTGCATAAGCACAGTTTTACTCCATGTTGGTATAGGTTGCCCTGTTGTAAAACTCTATATGTCTGGACCATCTTACTGTTGGCACTAATATTTAACACAATCACAAAATGAGTAAGACTGCAGTCCAATAGTCCATAAAAATCCTTAGTAGTCTTTATTCTTCTTTTAATTCACACCATATATATTCAACTGACAACAGTTTCGCAGTTTCATACCACTTCTTCGGGCCAGATATATAATAGAGTGCTGACTCTAAATGTAAACAAATAATCAAATCAATATCTAGTATTAATATCCTTTTATCCTCTTTAATTTGGCTACTACACAGTATATCAGATACCTAACTCTCATAACAAATGAGGATCCTGCTCTTAGGTGTACTTTAAATACCTTCAAAACTTCTTTACTTCAAAAACTTTATGACAATTTTATAACTATTAAACCCCTTATAGAAAAAAATGTCATTATTTTTTAACAATGTTTCTCATTTCTATCTAATTTTAAATATAACAACGCTACTACGTTATATACATATATATAAGTTTATATATATATATATATATATATATATATATATATATATATATATATATATATATATATATATATAAATACTTCATTTAATGCATCAGTTAGGGTTAAAGTGACAAAAGTTAGCCACTGAGGCGTGAGGTTGAGCCTAACCCTCCACCACCCCACGTCCATCCTCCACAGACCGACAGATGCCATGGTGTACCATGGGGTCAAGAGGCCCAACACTCACCCCAGTCCATGTGTAAATAGGCTGTCATGCTACAGTAAAGGAGAATGGGGTGAGAGTTAAGTCACACGACCCCATGGCACACCCTGGCATCTGTCAGTCTGTGGAGGATGGGGTGGTGGTGGGGTTAGGGGCTCAACCCTAACATCTCATTTTCCAACTTTTGTCACTTTAGCCCTAATGGATGCATTAAACAAAGTTTTTTCGATGAATTTCCTTACTTTTTGAAAAAGTGCAATATAACTAGTAAATAGCATGTGTTGGTGGGAGTGTGGGGCCTGACCAAGCTGCCCATTTCTGCATAAAGATATGCATGTGTGGGAGTGCAGGTCCTCTGGGGCCCTGCGCTCCCACTTAAACATGGCTACAGAGTCAGACAGCAGCCCTACAGGGTAAGGAACCCTTGTAGCAGTAATTTGCTGATATCTTGGGAATTGCAGCAGCTAGAAATAAATAAAGTGTTTTTGTAATCATGACAGTAAGTACGGCACCCAACATGAATTGACCAAATTTGTATCTCACATCGTTTATGAGATATGGGCACTGAAAAGTCACCAGTAGCAAAAAGTCTGTATCTCGCTTAGTTTCTGAGATTTGGGTGACAAAAAACACAATGGGCACCAAAATGTTATCCTATAGGAAAAATTTCAACTTTGTGATGGCATATCTATGGAAACGCTTAACTTTCCAACACCTAAATAGCATAATTCACACCTGTAGGGCATCCCCTTTATACCCTGAAAATTTCAAGTAAAAAGACCAAACCATTACTTTACAATGCACTGGTAAAGTTTTCACAAGTTAAAATATTCCTAGTCCGTGAGGTAGCAAAATCCCTGGCAGCCAGATCAATTCCCATCTGAAAGCTGTCAAAATTGCCATCCACGAGTAATCCTCAACCATCAGATTTTGGTCATCTGGTCCCTAAGTGATGGTCAAGGATTTTGCTGCCTCATGAAAGAGGATCGGCTGGTGGACTAGGATTTTTACAGCTTGCAGACTGTGATTTTGTCACCTGATAAAAGAGGATTCAAAAATTCAATCCTCATCTGCGAGCTGACAAAATCCTAGCTCACCAGCTGATCCTCTTTCACGAGGCAGCAAAATCCTTGACTGCCAGCTTAATCCTTGTCTGCGAGAAGGGCCATCTGATCATAAAGTGACAGACAAGGATTTTACAACCTCATGAAAGAGGATCGGAGGACTAGAATTTTTACAGCTCATGGATTGTGATTTTTTCACCTCGCAAAAAAGGATTCAAAAACCTAATCCTCATCCACAAGCTGACAAAATCCTGGCCCGCGAGCCGATCCTCTTTCATGAGGTAGCAAAATCTTTGACAGTCACCTTAATCCGCATCCGAGAGAAGGGCCATCTGGTCACAAAGTGATGGACAAGGATTTTGCAGCCTAGCGAAAGAGGATCAGCTCACAGACTAGGATTTTGTCAGCTCGTGGGCTAGGATTGTTAGCGAGTAGCAGACAAAGAATTTTTAAAAATTTTAAGACTATTTTTTGGACAAAACAAAGCAAGCCAAAGGTATGGGTTTGTAGAGGGCATCACCCTGAACAAAACCCATGCCTCACTACACCAAAAAGTCACACATGGA
The DNA here is from genome assembly GCA_016271365.2 of Neoceratodus forsteri. Lineage (NCBI taxonomy): Eukaryota > Metazoa > Chordata > Ceratodontiformes > Ceratodontidae > Neoceratodus > Neoceratodus forsteri. The sequence goes on along the minus strand of CM057450.1, from coordinate 430,496,360 downwards.
GAAAGCTACAACATTTTGTTTGGGGTAAAAAATGAAAACAAGATGGCGGCTACAGGACAAGGAATTTTTCTGACGGACTAGGATTTTTTTAAATCCTCATCCATGAGCTGACAAAATCCTTGACTGTGAGCCCAAGCCTAGTCCGAGAAATATACATATAAATCTTGGAGTAAACTGAGCATGCTGAGAACCCAAAAAGTAAAAATTAGGTAACTTTGGAATGGATTAATATACTCTTTAACCAAACCAATGCTGGATTGTTTTTGGACCCAAACTCTTTCCACATTCCAAATTTCAGACCAGAAGACCACACGGTGTGTTCACAGTGCCAAGGGAAAAAAAAGCATCAAAAAGTGGCAAAAAATGTGTTTTTAAGTGCTTTACTGCACAAAAAATGTAAGTCTGACCAAAGCGCGACATGGTAAATCAAGAGATCTGCCATACCAAACCACGCATTCCAAATTTCATGCAAATCAGTTGAACGGTTACAAAGTTATTAACCCACAAAAATTGAGGTTTAACATTAAAGTGCCTACTCAATCCTAACTATAGGTGCATGACTGCACCCCATGATATATACTATATATCTTCATTGCAAAAAAACTATATTAATGCATCAGTTATGGTTGAACTTAATGCCACAAAAGCATGGATATGTTGCGTTAGGGTTTCCAACCCTAACTCCCTCCTCCAAGCAGTAAAAAGGACAAGACCACAAAAGCAACCACAGACAGCCATCATCAGGTAAGACAAACAACATACCAAGACTACACCACAGGGGCCTCCACTTCTGCAGTCACAGCTGTGTGTGTGTATGCCATACAGCATGCATGTGTACATGTGGTGGTGGAAGAAGCACAGACCCCACAGGGTCTGCGTTTCTGTAGACAGATATCCCATGGGGCCTGTGCCTCTATGGCCAGAAGTACCCAAGCACAAGGTATGAGGTATTTTGCGAGATAGCATGATTGATGCACATACAACTGTTTCCAGATGGCACAATTGCAGTAGCACTGATGTATTGCTTGTATTTGTAGGGTCACAGCTTGAGCTACTGTCCCTGCCCCCCTATTCCTCCTATCATCCCTACCCATGATCCTTACCTTCCCCTATACCTATCGTAGCCTCTCTTGAAGCTGCTCATTGTCTTCAATGAGATCACCTCTTCTTTCAGTGCTTTCCAAGTGTTCACCACTCTTTCCTTGAAGATGTGCTTCGGGACCTCCTTCTTAAACCTCCTCCCTCCAGCTTTAGACTCTGCCCCCTCATGTTATGGTTACAAAGAATTTTACAGCAGATATGGACTGCTCTGTCACCTAGTCTGTCATTTTCCTACCTACTGTAACACCGCAGACCTTACTTGATCTCCGGCTCCCCTTCCCTTTCCTTATCACTATGGTTCCCTTATGCCTACCCCATGCATTCTTGAATCATGTTATCATTTTTACCCTACTACCTATGTTGGGAGGATGTTCCAGGCATCCACCAGTATCGTGGATTTCTATCTGCAGCAACAAGTGAGCCTGTATGTTTTGCAGTGTGCTCGACACAGATACAAATCCACAAAAGTAGCACATCAGTGCTACTGCATTTATATCATCTGGAAACAGCTGTACGTTGTTCACCTTACCTGATGATGGCTGTCTGTGGTTGCTTGTGTGGTCTTGTCCTTTTGCTGCTTGGGGGGGTGGGGAGTTAGGGTTGGAAATCCTAATGGCACATTTCCATGCTTTTCTGGCATCAGGATCAACTGTAACTGATGCAGTAATGTAGGTTTTTGCATTGCATTTACATACTTTTTGGGATAGTGTAATCATACCCTTATTTGCCTGTGGGAGTTTAGGGCCGCTCCCATCCTTTCATGAATGCATATATGTATGTAGCTGTGGAAGGGTCCTGTGTATCCATTTATAGGACAACAGTGACCAAATTGTCAGAATGAATATCTTATTACCCCAACTCATGTACCCGGTAGCGAGAAGTTTGGAATCCCTGCCAAAATGTAAGTTCGCAAAACTGCAATGCCATTCCACGCCACAGGAGCAAAAAGACATTTTGACCAGGATTTGAAAAATGCCAGCTATGAAATACATGGGGTGGGGTAATGAGAAGTCTAGGCTGAAAATCTGGAGTCAAAATATTTAACATTTCCGAAGTTACGAGCATGCATAGCAAAATTGAAATGAATGGTCATAACTCTGCCATTTGTACATATTTTGACCCCAAATTTTCAACATAGCCTTCTTATGACCCTGCCTCATGAACAATATGACTGTCTTTACTCAAATCCCACCCAAAAAGTGAAATCACCAAGTGACTGCAAAATCATCTTTCAAGCGGGAGTTACATAACAACAGTCATATTGTTCATGAGGTGGGGTCCCTAAAAGTTTTTGTTGAGAATTTGGGGTCAAAATATGAAAAATGGCTGAGTTATGTATTAAAGTGAAACCTCTACTGAAATAAATTGAACTGCGTTTACCTTAGTTTCTCATATTGCAGTCGCCGGTTCAAACAGCAAGACATGTCTTCAATGGGAGAGTAGATCTCAAACCTTGGACCCGTTCAGGTGAGTGAGGGTGTGTGGGGGTATACTGGGGGTGTCAGGTTGTGGGAGCGGAGTGGGAGGTAGGGTGGGGGGGCTGATCGGCGATGAACAGCACACATTCAAAATGCAACAAGAAACTTACATTAAATTCAAATAATGACTCAGAGCACTGAGCCATAATGCAGCAGAGCATATACCCAATGCCTCAGCCAGTCCATTATACATAGATAAAAGGATTAATCACAAAAGGCTAATAGCTACACAATAGATGCTACCAGGAGGAAGCAGGAAGAGTCAGGCAAACATATTGAGGTCATGTGCTATGCGTTATGTTAAGGCACTTCAGAAATGAAAGTCCCACATCATAGTCCAACAAACAAGTCAGAAATTGACAACCATCCCATGTCTATGTCCAAGCACAGTCACCGACCAAAGCCCTATCCAACCTGTAAGGTCCACTTATTTTCCACTGCACAATAAAGTGTCCCAGCTTCTCAGTCATCTTCTTCCTTATGCATGGAATCTTTGGCACAAATATCCTTTGGTCCTTGATTTGCAGGACCAGGTTGCCAAAGCCTTCCCTGCATACATGACTTTCAAACATGCTGAAAACTGGAGACTGTGGGAGACACCAAATTCACTATGCAGCTTCCTCACAGCATCGAAAGTCGGTCGCAAAGCTCAAGTCCTAAAAAAAAATTATAAACAGCCACCACATCTACTGGCAGTGCTAGCACCATGATTCAAAGGCAAGACTCAAACCTGCAAAATAAAAATTAAAACAAGTATGTTGCCAGTTGCCGACAACTCACCGCCTGCCTCAGTAATGAAATACTCCTCTTCTTGGACTCCCACAAAGCTTCACTTCAATCTTCACTGATCACGGTCAGGCAGTCACTTTAGATGGAGTGGCTGGCTCCTGCAGAGCTTTCAAGTTACTCATTACTGGATGAAATGGTGATTAGCGCCAATGCAGCAGCTGCTATGCACATGGAGACTAGTGCCCTGGGAAATTTCAGCCAGTATCAGTGGCTGCAGTGAACTCCACTGCCTCAGCCAATTAATATCATTGCAGCTGCAGATGGAAACAGAGGGTGTGGGAAGACAGCACATAGTGGGAGGGAGCAGGAGGGTTTAATTGATGGCTGGGTGCTGGGACATGGTGGAAGTGTGGGGCAGACAGCACACAGATGGTGGGAGGGAGGGAGTGGGAGGGTTTCATAGAAAGCTGGGTGCAGGGACAGGGAACAGAGGGTGGGGGTGGACAGCACACAAAGGGAGGGAGCAGAAGGTTTTCTTCAAATAACATTGGTGCCAGGACAGGGAACAGAGGGTGGGGGTGGACAGCACACAGAGGGAGGGAGGGAGTTGAATGGTTTAATTGAATGCTGGGATGGGGATGGAAGGTGGGGGCAGACAGCACACAGAGGGAGGGAGCTGGAAGGTTTACTTGAATCTTGGGTACAGAGATGGGGAACAGAGTGTCAGGCTATGACAGTGTGAACTGTCATGGACCTTTACTGTTCAAAGTCTTTCCAGCTCGAACAGTAAAGTTCAAACTGTAAAGAACTCTGAACTGTTGTTTTCAATCAAGCTGTATTCATTTACCTGCCTGTCATGCGGCTATCACAAACATCATTATAATTCAAAAATTGTATAACATTTGTTCACCAAAACATCAAAAGGCCCACCCTTGGCACATATCCCATCATCTCTGAAAATTTCTAAAAATTTTTTATTCAGTCTGGGCTGTAGATGATGGCAAAAATGTTATGTTATCCAATGGGAAATTTGTTTCCTTTTTTTACCACTTTATATCTCAAAAATCAAACAAGATGATGGCATGAAACTTTTGATGTCTTGAAACAGTGTCAGAATGACTGCACATGCCAAATTTTCGGCTATTTTGCAAAGTACACCAAATTTATTAAGGTGCAAAATTTTGAATTAAACACTGAAGTGCTGTACTAACACTAACAACAGAGGTGCTACCGTGCCCCTATAATATATCAGTTGCAAAAAATTTTGTTAATATCCTAGTTAGGGTTAAAGCAACAAAAGTTGGGAAATGAGGCATAGGGTTTCCCTTTCACCCTGCCCTCCCAAGCCAGGCAGGAGAGCAGGTGTGGGGTGTGCCTTGGGCTTCTGAAGCCCAATGCTCACCTTGTTCCATCTGTAAATGAAGTCAGATGTGTAGACTTTATGAGAATGGGTTGAACCTTAGGCTTGAGAAGCCCAAGGTACACCCCACACCTGCTCTCCTGCCTGGTTTGGCAGTGTGTGGTGTTAGAGAAATTAATTTCCCAACTTTTGTCACTTTGACCCTAACTGGAGCATTAAAGTTTTTTGCAACTTATTTCCTTACTTTTTGAGATAGTATAATTGTATACTTATTTTACTGTGGGAGTGCAGGATCCTTTGGACCCTGCACTCCGATACCACTGTAGATGCATATATGTATGCAGCTGTGAAAGCACAGGGCCTTCTGGGTCCTGTACTTCCGTTGATAGGACAACAGTGACCAAATTGTCAGCATAGCCATCTTATTACCCCATCTCATATACCCGATACAGAAAATCTTCAAATCCTCACCAAAATGTAATTTTGCACAACTGCCATGCCATTCTACGCCACTAGTGTGAAAACACATTTTGGGCTGGATTTGAAAAATGACAGCTGTACCATACATGAGGTGGGGTAATAGGAATGCTATGTTGAAAATCTGGGGTCAAAATATTTAAAATTTCCAAAGGTATGAGTGTGCATAGTGAAATTGTAATGAATGGTCATAACTTCATCATATTTTCATATTTTGATCCCAAATTTTCAACATAGCCTTCTTATTACCCCGCCTCATGCCCCCGTTATAGTACATTTTTGAATCCCCTCCAAAATGTAATTCTGTGCAACTGCAGTGCCATTCCGCACCACAAGTGCAAAAACACATTTTGGCCAGGATTTGAAAAGTGACGGCTGTGACATACATGAGGTGGGGTAATAAGAAGGCTATGTTGAAAATATGGGTCAAACTATTTAAAATATCCAAAGTTACGAGCGTGTGTAGCAAAATTCCAACAAATGGTCATAACTCTACCATTTTTACATATTTTGACTGCACCATATTTTCAGCATAGCCTTCTTAAGACCCCACCTCATGAACAAGGTCAGGAAAAATTGTCAAATCCCACCCAAAACATGATTTCACCAACCAACCAAGAAATCACCTTTTGGGTGGGAGTTGTATAATGACAGTCCAATTGATAATGAGGTGGGTACCCAAAAGGCCATGTTGAAAATTTGGGGTCAAAATCTCACAAAATGGAAAAGTTATGCATAGAAGTTGAAACCCCATTGAAATACATTGAACTGCATTAAACTTAATTTCTCATACTGCAGTCGCCGATCAAGATGAGTCTTTGATCAGAGAATGGATCTCAAACCTGGGACCTGTTCAGGTGAGTGAGGGTGTGTGAGGTTGTACGGAGGTGTGGGGTGGTGGGTGCTGAGTGGGAGGAAAGGGTGGAGGAGAGAGATGATTGGCGAGGGATCTTTTTTTTTTTACAGGTTTAAATAAAACATCAAGAGAGTGTTTTCTTTATTTCAGGTTTTTCATTACATTGGAGGGTGGGAGTTGTCACTAGACACCAGGGAATTAAAGAAAGATTACGGGGATGGGGATCGGAGGGTGGGGCATGCCACTAGACGTCAAGGTCTTCAATGTATATTGTGGAGATGCTGAGTGGATGGTGAGGGGTGCCTCTAGACACTAGGGACTTCAACATAAATTACAGGGATGGTGATCATAGGGCAGTTCTGTTACCAAAGTTGTTTCTACCATAAAAAAAATCACACCAAAATTCCACACCATCTGGGCACAAGGCGATGAAGAAACTGAAAAGAATTTTGACTTTTAAGGTTTTTGCACTATCAGGATCTCAGAATCTGTACATCTGACTAGAGCGAAACTTGCCACATCAAGAGATCGACCACACAGAACAGCGCATATCAAATTTTGTGAAAATCCATTAATCAGTTACAAAGTTATTAGAGTGCAAAATTTGATGTTTAACATTAAATAGGCTACTCATAGGCTAACTATAGGGGTACAATTGTGCCTCCTAATAAATATATATGTATATATATTATAGCAGCACAGTAGTGTCACTATAGTTAGGGTTCAACTGTCACTTCTGTGTTAAACCCAAAATTTTGCACTTCAATAACTTTGCTACCATTTGACCGATTCACTTGAAATTTTGCATATGCTGTCATGGACCAAAGATCCCTTCATGTGGCAAGTTTCATTCTGGTCTGTTGTGCAGGTGTGGAGATGTGGTGTCATAAAATGTAAAAATTACCATTTTTGTGTAAATTCTTTGTCGTGCCACTTTTCAGAAACTCTGTGGAATTGGGGTTTGAAATTTGTAGGGTATTCAGGTCTTGGGTCACAGATGTGCCTTTTGAAGATTTGGTGAAAAAGTACTAATTCATTCAAAAGTTAATAAACTTTCAATGTTCCCATTATTTCCTATGGGAAAAGTTAGATGTGCCATGCAAAACAACAGTTTTCTTGCCACGAAAGTGGTATTTATCATCACAAATGCAGAATGTGCTGTTAAGATTCCACCATCTTGTCCTCAGTTAGTGAGGCAAACAAATTTTAAAATTGTAAAAAATAATTTCAAATGGTAAACACCTGCAGTTGTGTTTCTGTAATCTGGGCCAGATTAATCTGATTTTGTAGTCTGTTTTCCCCCAAAAATGAGCAGAAATATGTTTATTTTATCTGCAAAGGTTTTACTACCATAAATTGTGGCACTATTTGCACAAAACAAGAGAGGTTCTGCAGCAAACTGTGGTACAATGACTCTTTTTAGAGAAACACCATTACTTTTTCTGTGAACGAGGGGTTTTGCCGCAAATTGCAGTATAACCCAACCTTGTTTCATGAAAATAGTGCCACAATTTGCACCAGTAACATCTCTGTAGATAACATAAGTGCATTTCTTCCCATTTTTGGGGCAAACTGACCACAAAATCTTGGTGGCTACTACATTTTATTTGTCACATTTCCTGGTGGTCTAGTGGCCCACCCTTCCCAATCCCCAATATCTGTATATTACATTTTCATTTCCTGGTGGTCTAGTGGCCTTCCCTCCCTGATCCCCAGTGTCTGTCTGTTACTTTCATTGGTTGGTAGTGGGCATCCCTCCACCCTCCCACATTTGTACAGTGCTGTAAAGAAAACCATCCCTCTTATTTCATTTCTTTTATCTGTAAAAAAAAAAAGTCCATTGCTGATCACACTCGCACCCCCTCACCCAACCTCCCACCGTGCATCCACTTCCTCACACCCCCCTTGACACTCCAACACACCCTCACTCACCTGAAGAGGTACCATGTTCAAGATCCACTCTCCCAAGAGAAGACACGTCTTGTTGCTGGAACTGGCGACTGCAATATAAGAAACCAAGGTAAATGCACTTCAATGTATTTCAATGGGGGTTTCAACTTTTATGCATAACTTTGGCAATTTTAGAGATTTTGGCGCCACATTTTCAACATGGCCTTTTGGGGACATCTCCTCCTGAACAATGTGACTGTCATTAGAAAATCCCACTGGAAAGGTGATATTGTGGCCAGTTGGTGAAATCACCTTTTGGGTGGCATTTGTGTAACAACAGTCATATTTGTCCATGAGGTGGGGTCATAAGAAGGCTATGTTGAAAATTTAGGGTCAAAATTATTAAAAATGGCACAGCTGCAGTTTCACTACACATGCTCAGAACTTTGGAAATTGAAAATATTCTGACCCCAGATTTTCAACATACACTTGTTATTACTCCATCAACTGTATATCACAGCTGTCATTTTTCAAATCCTGGCCAGAATGTGTTTTTGCACCTGTGGTGTGGAATGGCATTGTCGTTGTGCAGAATTACTTTTGGGCAGGGATTTGAAAATTTTAGGTGTCGGGTACATCAGGTAGGGTAATAATAAAACTATGCTGACAATTCCATCATTCTTGCCATATATATATATATATATATATATATAAACTATGTTAATGCATCAGTTAGGGTTTTTATTAAAGTATAAAAAGCTGGGAAATTTGATGTTAGGGTTACCAACCCTACCACCCCACCTCCACCTCCCCACCCTCCACACACCAACAGGCGTCGGGGTGTGCCTTGGGGTCATTGGCCCCAACTCTCACCCCATTCCATGTGTAAACAAGATGAGATGGTACAGTATAGGAGAATGGGATGAGAGGTAGGCCCAACAACTCCAAGACATACCCCTAAACCTGTTGGTGTGTGGAGGGTGGGGAGGTGGGGGTGGGGTGGTAGGGTTGGTAACTCTAACGTTGAATTTCTCAGCTTTTTGTGCTTTAATAAAAACCCTAAGTGATGCATTAATGTAGTTTTTCTTTCAATGAATTTCCATTCTTTTTGAGAAAGTGTAATGAAACTGGTATGTGGTTGTGGGAGCATGGGCCCTCAAGGCTCTGTGTTCGCCTCACACTACCCATTGTTGCATAATGATATACATAAGTGGGAGGATTTTTTTCAGCCAAGTTTTGAACATGGCATTTTGGAGACTCCACCTCATGAACAATGTCACTGTCATTTTGTTAATCTGTCCAGAAAGTTGAGTTTGCACAGTGAATGTGCCATTCTGCACCACAGGTGCAAAATCATGCTTTGGGCAGGATGTGAAAAATGGCAGCTGTGCACTGTTCATGATGAGATGTAGAAAAGGGTAATGTTGAAAATCAGGAGTGAAAATATGAAAAATTGGAGAAATTATGAGCGCGAGTAGAAACCGCACAACATATGCTCACAATGTGGCAATTTATGGGAATTTTTAACCAAATTTTCAACATGGACTTTTTTGGAAATCCCCTCGTGAACACTGGCACTGTGATTTTGTTAGTCTACCCTGAAAGCCGATTTTGCACAGCGACCACACAATTCTGCACCACATGTGAGAAAACACATTTCAGGCAGGATGTGAGAAATGGTAACTGTACTGTTCATGAGGAGGTGTTGGTGAAGTTACGAGTGTGCATAGAAACTGTGCAACGCACACGTGTAACATAGTCTTTTTTTGGATTTTTTGCACCAAATGTTCAATATGGGATTATTGGGACCTCTCCTCATGAACACTGGGACTGTCATTTTTGTTAATTGGTCCCAAAAGGTGATTCCATGCAGTGACTGTGAAATCACTTTTCTGTACCGAGTAACAAGATGACAGTGGGGTCCGAAAAATCTCACGTTGAAAATTTGGTGCTAAAATCTCAAAAAATGTCAGAGATGTCAACATAATTACAGCACCCCCATTGAGTGGCATTATACAGCTTACCTTTGATTCTTCAGTTTGTAGTTCGGCTTTGAAGAGTGCAGATGTTTCCCGGTCCAGAGAAGACTGCTGCTCCTGACCACTGGAGGATAGTATGGGTAAGGGGGGCGAGGGAGGTGGGTGCTCAGTGGGAGGGCTGGGATGGGGAGGGGGGACTGGGGAAATGATGAGGGACTGTTTTCTTTTTTGCAGGTTTAAAAAAAATTAAAGACATCGGGGGACGGTTTTCTTTATTTACAGGTATTTTTTTTAAATAACACATATTTGGGTACACTGGGGTGGTCTCCCAGTATGCCATATTAGTGTGTGTGTGGGTGCATACATGCCGACACAGGGATTGGGCATCCCACTCTCAGACATGTTTTAAGTTGTGTAGGGGCTACTGCTGACATGGGGATTGGGCACCCCATTGTCAGACATGCGTTATCTTTCATCAAGACTACTGCGGATGTGGGGATTGGGCACCCCATTTTTGACCATGGTTGTTTCTGTTGGGGACACTGGGAGTGGGCTCCCCAGTGTCCCATACTGGATGGGAGGGTCCTCTACTGTTGACATGGGGATTAGGCACCCCATGTCAGCAAAAACTGTCTTTTCATCATTTTTTTTCTTATTTTCTGCTCACGACCTAAGATCTTAGGTCGTATCTCATGCATACGAACTAGGATCCTAGGTCATATTATGCGGCTATGAATTAGGATTTAAATGATTAAAATAAGCACATTTTACAAGCATATTTCATCCTGTAAAGTGCAGAATGCAACAAAGGGGGTCCCAATAAGCAAGCTACATGTGTTGGTTCCTCCCAGGAATACCATTTTGGGAGATTTGAAAAAAAATATTTTTGGCAAAACTGAAAACAAGACAGTGGCTATACAAAGTAGGAATTTCTCCATACAGAGCAGGATTCCTACTTTGTTTCATACAGCTATAGTGAAGTGCCTTCTGAGCATGTTCTAAAATGATTTTTTTAAATGTTTAAATTGCAATACCCTAAAAACTACTTATTCTTTTTACACCAGACTAGCAAAAGGAACATCTGTGGGTTAGTCCCGTTCTACCCTGAAAATTTCATACTAAACAACCAAACCCTCTGGGATGTAGGCAAGTTCAAAGAAACATCCCAGCAAAGTCAATGGGTAAAAACATGTTTTTTCACCTCTCCATAACTCAGGGACCACACACCCAAACAGAATGAAACTTGCCAGATCAAGAAATCTACCCCACAGGAAGGCACATACCAAATTCTTGTGCAAATCCATTCAACAGTTGCAAAGTTATTAAAGTGCAAAATTTTGAGTTTAACATTGAAATGCCTACTCAACCCTAACTATAGGGACATAACCGCACCCCTATAATATGTTCATACATATACACTGTCTCTACATACATATATATATATATATTAGAGGCAAAAACTCAGATTTAATGCCTCCAGTTAGGAATTTGTTATTGGGTTGAAACCCCCTTGGACCCCAGGCCACCCCCCAACCGGCATTGGGGCCGGCCTAACTCTCACCCCATCACATGTGTAAAGAAGCAGAGGTATAGGAGAATGGGGTGACAGTTAGGACCGAAGACCCCAATGCGCACCCCATTGCCAGTTGGAGCGGTGGGCTAGGGGTCCAAGGGGTGTTTTCAACCCTAACACCGAATTTCCTCACTTTTGTCGCTGTGGAACAACCCTAACTGATGCATTAAAAGGAGTTTTTTGCCTCTAATTTCCCTTCTTTTTCAGTATTATAACGAGAAATAGTGAATGTAATGCGCCACGGGATGTCTTCACACATAGTAACACAGTGCTCACAAACGCAAATGGCAATGCACATGGTGACACAAAACAAAACACAAAGATAAACAGTACTGAGAAATAGTGAATGTAAAACAGCAACGGGACCAGCAACGGGAGCGCGGGGCCCGCCACATATTGTCTTCTTGTCACATAGTAACACAGTGCCCACAAACAGAAATGGTAATGCGCATAGTGCAACAAAGTGAAACACAAAGATAACTGACCTCCTCAATCGATCCCTGTGTCTCGGCCAATTTCCGAAGGCATGGAAGCAGGCCGAAATCATCCCTGTACATAAGAATGGAGACCGCACTGTACCAAATAACTACAGACCTATCTCCATCCTCCCCCCCAAAGCACTCAAAAAAATAGTATTCACACAACTTGTGACTTATCTATCCAACCACAACATTCTGTGCCCTGAACAACATGGCTTCTGCCCAGGTCACAGCACTACCACAGCTCTACTGGAATTCTCCTACCATATACACTCTGCATTAGATGGCAGGGAATTGGCTGGGGCAGTATTCATTGACCTATCCAAGGCCTTTGATACTGTGAACCACCCACTATTGCTTGACACCCTCTGTAAAGTAGGGCTGTCATCTGGCCTGTTAGCCTGGTTCTCCAGCTACCTTTATGGTAGATCCCAATGCGTCAAGCTACCTGATTGCCTATCCTCGGCGTGGCCTGTCCTTTCGGGAGTCCCTCAAGGCTCCATTCTGGGCCCCACATTATTCAGTCTCTTCCTGAACACCCTTCCCAGCTCTTGTGCAGGAAAGCTGTGCTATTATATGCAGATGATGCAGTCCTGCTCTCCTCGCACCCCAATCCAGCCACTCTCCAGAACAGCCTACAAACCTCCTTCAGCCAAGCTGAAAAATGGTTCCTCGACCACCGCCTGGTCCTGAATCTCAAGAAAACAAAGTCAATTATCTTTACACACCACCAAAGTAGCTCCAAAAATGCCCCCCTCTCCATCCTTCCCAACACCCTCCATCCCCTTGAGCAGGTGTCAACATACAAATATCTGGGCATCATCTTTGACTCGGCCTTCTCCTTTCATGCCCATGTCAGTGCCCTATCCTCTGCCATGAACACCCGGATTGGGCTCCTTTATCGTCACAAAGACTGCCTCCCTGGCTTTGCCCTATGGTTGGCCATCACTTCCTCCATCCTGTCACTAGTTGACTATGGCCTCCCCATATATGCAGCCGCTGGCCCCACTACCCTCACCAAAGTCCAGACCTCCATCAACAAAGCCTGCAGGCTCCTGGCTGGTGCCCCAAGCAGAACTCACACATGCCGGCCCTATGCCGCAACGAACATACTCAATCTTGAAGAACATCTGCAATATCACACAGGTATCCTAGCAAAAAAGACTCTTCTTGGACTGTGTCCCCCTGGTGTCACTACTCTGCTCCAGCCTGCTTCCCACTCAACCGCCACCCGTACCACCTCCAAGGCTGCCTTCCAGGTGCCTAGAGCCAGGACCTCCCTTGCCCAAAGGTCTTTTTATTACAGAGCACCGTCCTGGTATAACTCCCTCCCCAAGCACATCTCAGACACCCCTAAAATTGGTCAGTTCAAAACTTGCCCTACACAACCACCTACTTGGCACCCAGAAGTGTACATGCCCACGGTAAGGCCTGTCGCTGTTCCCCAGGTTCGTTAGCCTGCCCCACTCTGTTTTCCTCTGGCTATAGCCTTCATGACCTACCAGGTCCTAACAGCACTCTCTGCTCTGTTCTCTGGTAAAATACCTATGTCTTATGCTATGTATAATGTATGTACTGCAACTGTATTGTTTCACCCTGTCTCGCCGCACTATTTGTTGTTTCCCCTTCCTGTGACGAGGTGCTTTTGTAAATGAGTCTGTGACTCAAAGGTTGTAAATCTGATTTATGAACTAAATAAATAAATAAATAAAATAAATGAACAGTACTGTAGACACAAATGGTTAAAATTACAGAAACAGAAGCGCAAACGAAAACACAAAGGGTAACACAGAAGGTGGCGTAGACAGGAAAAGTAAGTGAAACAGTTACAGATCCAGAAGCCGAAGCATTAATGGTAAGACTTATGGAAACACACACAGTAGTTTTCCCCAAAAGCTGCATATAGAAAGACAGTGAGTACAAAGAATGTATGCAAAATAATGACTTTCGGAACAGAAAATGAGGACTTGGAATAGTAAATTGTTTATATCTCAGGAACCGTATGACATAGAAAAAAAATTTAAAAGTCATATGAATTATCACTTTCCTGGCTAGTTTTATATGGGGGCTAAGTATTTTTCTGATAAAAAGTCTGTATCTCTCACCATTTCCGAGATACGGGCCCTGAAAGGAGCGGTGAACGCCGTAATGTTATCCTATGGGAAAAAAGAGAAGTTTGGAGTGCCATAACTTTGCCTCCCTGTAATATTTTTTCACCAAACCACTGAAAGACACATCTGTGGGATGTTGGCTGTCTTCCCTTCAAATTTCAGCCCAAAAGACCACACTGTTATTTTGCAGCAGGGTGCCAAAGGATTGCTGCAATGCATTGGATGCCATAATGTTATCCTATGGGAAAAAGTGTCAACTTTGGAGTGCTGTAACTTTGCCGCTGTGTAATATTTTTTCAACAAAATACTAAAAAGCACATCTGTGAGATGTCGGCTGCATTCCCTCCAAATTTCAACCCAAAACATCAAACCGTTCTTTTGCAGCGGGGTGCCAAAGAATTGCTGTCATTTTTCCACAGCTTAGAAAAGTACTATTGCAATTTGCGAAAGCTTTCGCAAACTCATTCGACAGTGTCGCAAGTGTGAAAGTACTTTGCGAAAGTACTTTTTCCAGAAATTTGAAAAACATATTTCTGGGCTGTTTTACCCCAAAATAAAGACATGGCTGGCATCCTCATGCTCCGACTAAGTGAATACAAAAAGAATTAGGTTGCTAGAGGGTCCCAAATTTAAATGCCAAGCATTTTTCTGATCACAAACTGAAAACAAAATGGCAGATTTGCGACAGTAAAAGGGCCATTTGCAGTAAAAACTGCATTTGCGACACTGTCGAACTTTTTGTTAACTTTTCCCACTGACTTATAATGGGAACTTGTTTTTTGAATAACTTTTGAACCGTTTAATATTTTTTCACGAAATCTTCAAAAGGCACACCAGGGACCCCGGCCGCATGTTCCCTGAAGATTTCAGACTGGTCACACACTCCCATTGAAACTGCATTGTTTACTGCAGTAACTCTACTGCAGAATTCTGTAGTGCAGCACTTCATCCTGGAGGGCTTCACTGTATATGTGTGTGTGTGTGTGTGTGTGCATATATATATATATATATATATATATATATATATATAGAAGCAAAAACTCCATTTAATGCATTAGTTAGGGTTGTTCCATAGTGACAAAAGCGAGGAAATTCGGTGTTAGGGTTGAAAGTCCCTCTTGGACCCCCGCCCACACCCCCAACTGGCATTGGGGTACACATTGGGGTCACCGGCCCTAACTCTCACCCCATCACATGTGTGAAGAAGCAGAGGTATAGGAGAATGGGGTGAGAATTAGGACTGACAACCCCAATGCACACCTGATGCCGGTTGGTGTGGGCGGGGTAAGCGGGCTTTCAACCCTAACACTGAATTCCCACTTTGCCACTGTGGAACAACCCTAACTAATGCATTAACTGGAGTTTTTTGCCTCTAATTTCCCTTCTTTTTGAGAATGATGACGAGAAATAGTGAATGTAATGCAGTGGTGGGAGTGCAGGGCCCTTCGCCACGTGATGTCTTGTGACATAGTAACAAGAACAGCAACACAAACAGAAGCACGAACAGTGGTGCACATGGTAACGCAAGCATGAATGAGAATGCAAAGGGTAATGCACACAGTGGCATAGATGGTAACACAAAGGGGGATAAAAACGCAAGTGGAAACAGTAACTGCAAGAGTAACAGAAGTGGATACCCTGTATTTTCCAAACAGGTGCATACAGAAACACAGTGTGTACAAAGTATGTATGCATTGTAATGGGGTTCGAAGCGTAAAACAAGCATTGGAAGTACTTAATTGGCAATATCTCAGCAACCGCACAATGTAGAAATAAAATTTTAATTTCACAGAAATCATTATTTTCCTAGCTACTGTTTTGTGTTTATGTAGTCCATAGGGATATGCAACTCATGATGAAAAATCTGTATCTCTCACCGTTTTCGAGATACGAGCCCCGGAAGGCGTGGCGTGTGCCACCATGTTAGTCTATGGGAAAAAATGCCAAATTCATAGTACCATAACTTTGCAGCCATGTAATATTTTTTTACCAAACCAGTGAAAGGCACATCTGTGATATGTTGGCTACCTTCCCTTCAAATTTCAGCCCAAAAGACCAAACGGTTCTTTTGCAGCAGGGTGACAAAGAACTTCTGTCATTTTGGCTATAGTCTGGAAAAGTACTGTCGAACTTTGCAAAAGCTTTTGCAAATTCATTCAAAAGTGTCGCAGGTTCGAAAGTACTTTGAGAAAGTACTTTTTCCGGAAATTTCAAAAACATATTTCTGGGGTGTTTTACCCCAAAATAAAGACATGGCTAGCATCCTCAGGCTCCGACTAGGTGAATACAAAAATAATTAGGTTGCTAGAGGGTCCCAAATTTAAATGGCAAGCATTTTTTGATCGCCAACTGAAAACAAAATGGCAGATTTGTGAAAGTAAAAGGGCCATTTGCGAAAGTAAAAACTGCATTTGTGACACTTTCAAACTTTTTGTTAACTTTTCCCATTGACTTATAATGGGAACTTATTTTTTGAATAACTTTTGAACCGTTTAATATTTTTTCACGAAATCTTCAAAAGGCACATCGGGCACCCCGGCCACACGTTCTCTGAAGTTTTCTGTTTTCACTTAATAACTCCGTAGCTGTATATCCAACCGGTACAAAAGTTGGCAGATCCCAAGATCTACCATGTCCAATTGTGCATGCCAAATTTCAGGCAAATTCGTCAAACGGTGGCAAAGTTATTAAGGTGCAAAATTTGACCCTTTAACCTTAAAAGTGCTACTCAACCCTAACTATGGTAGCACTATTGTGCTACCATAATATATATATATAGATAGATCGATAGATAGATACATACAGTATATATATATATATATATATATATATATATATATATACTGTATATAGTTATTATATATATGTAGATACAGTGTGTATGTATATGATATATATATATATATATTCATTGCAAAAAAAAACTCCATTAATACATCAGTTAGGGTTGATTCCACAGCAACAAAGTCTGTAAATTTGATGTTAGGGTACCAACCTACCCCCCCCACCATCCTCCACAGGCCAACAGGCATCTGTGTGTACCTTAGGGCTGTCAGGCCTCTTACCCCATTCCATTGGTAAGGAAGCTGAGATGGTACAGCATAGGAGAATGGGGTGAGAGTTAGACCAGACAACCCCAAGGCACACACCGACAACTGTTGGTCTGTGGAGGGTGGGGGTGGGTGGTGGATGGGTAGGGTTCATAACCCTAACATCGAATTTCAAGACTTTTGTTGGTGTGGAATCAACCCTAACTGATGCATTAATGGAGGTTTTTTGCAATGAATTTCCCTTTTTTTTGAGAAAGCGAAATGTTATTCATATGGTATCCATAGGTGGGAGCACCTGTGCTCCCACCCACCCATTAATATAGATGCATAGCGCAAGAGGGCCCTGTGCTCCCAGTTTTGCCTAATGGGATGAATATTTGGGAGTACAGGCCCTCTGGGACCTGTGCTCCAAGTCACCTATAAGTGTAGAGACATAGTGCCTGAGGCCCTGTGATCCCAGTATTGCAAGATGGTATCCATGGTTGAGAGTGTGGGCTCTCTGGGCCCTGCACTCCCACCTACCTATAAGTATAGAAATATAGCACAGGAGGGCCCTGGGTTTTTAGTTTTGCATAATCATATCCATAGGTGGGAGCACGGACCCTCTGGGCCCTGTGCTCCCACAAACCCATGAGTATAGAGGCATAGCGTAGGTGGGCACAGTACTCCCAGTTTAGCATAAAAAGTATGCATAGGTGGGAGCATGGGCCCTCTGGATAGTGGGGGTGATGTTGCAATGGTAGGGTTGGGTGGAGTGGGGTGGGACCCACAGCCCTAAGGCACACCCTGATGCTTATTTGTGTGTGGAGGGTGGGGGTATGTTTCCAATGGTAGGGTTTGGTGGGGAAGGGGTATAACAGTTGTAAACCCTAACATCCAGTTTCCTAACCTGTATCACTTTGGTTGAAGACCTATGTCTAGAACCCTAACTTTGTTTTAAACTAAATTTTTGTTAATTAATTTCCTTACTTTTAGAGATAGTTTAATAGTATCCCAGTTTTGTGGGAGTTTTTCTGGTATTTTTGCTTCAGATTTTCAACACAGCCTTTTTGGAACCCTACCTCATGAACACTGACACTTTCATTTCATTACTCAGTCCCCAAAGGTGATTTCGAGCAGCAACTCTGCCGTTTCATGCCACTGCTGCATAAACACATTTTGGACAGTATGTGAGAAATGACAGCCAGCCCAGTGACACTGAGGGTTTAGTCGCTGGACACCGCACCTCATGCCACGTCAGTGACCCATGTTCAGGAGCGGGTATGGGCCACCAGGGGTCAGCCAGGAGGAGGAAGATTGGGTGTCCTAGGGACAGATCTCCTTCGGGGAAGATGGGTGGGGGCAATTGCTGAAGTGATGGCTCCTGGAGGACCTGGGGGCTGTGCAACCTCGGGGGTCAACAGAAGGGTACGATGTCGGCGGCATCAGACTTGCAACATATGGAAACGTGCATTGCAGAGTCATATATGCCACTGCACCCCAGTGCTTGGGGGGCTACTACTATAAAGAGAAAAAACCCTCAGTGGCATGATGGCTGCCCCAACATCACCACAGACATGCTCAAGTTAGTTCCCACCTGTGCCCACCCTCCATGTCTCCATGGTGGTGGGGTAAGCACCTGCTGTGAAGTGACATGGGAAGGGCTGTGGAGGGGGTTGAGCTCTATCCGCTGCTGGGGCGGGGCCATGAGGGCTGGCTGGATGGGGGAATCAAAGGTACAACCCCCCAGCCAAGGATATAAATAAAAAAAGTACATGAGAAATAACAAGTATATTGTTCATGAGGTGGTGTTAAAAAATCTCAATGTTGAAAATCTGGAGTGGAAATATTAAAATTGCTGAAGCTACGAATATGCGTACAAACTGCACAACACACACTTTTAACACAGTCATTTTGAGGAATTTTTACACCAGATTTTCAACATGGCCTTTTTGGGACTCCACCTAATGAACATTGGCACTGTGATTTCTTTAGTACATCCTAAAAGTTGATTTCACACAATGACTCTGCCATTCTGCACCACAGCTGTGAAAACACATTTCAGGCAGGATGTGAAAAATTACAGCTGCACTGTTCATGAGGAGGTGGGAAAAAATCTCAATGTTGAAAACCTGGAATGAAAATATTAACAATTGGCGAAGTTACGAATATGCGTAGAAACTGTGCAATGCACACTCATAATGCAGTCATTTTGGAGAATTTTTGCACCAACTTTTCAACATGGGCTTTTTGGGACTTCCCGTCATGAACACTGGCACTGTAATTTCCTTTGTCAGTCCAGAAAGGTGATTCCACGTAGCGACCACAAAATCACCTTTCGGGACCAAATAACAAAATGACAGTGACAGTGTTCATGAAGTGGGGTTCCAAGAACCCTGTGTTGAAAATGTGGGTATAAATTCAGCATAAGTTGAAAACCCCATTGAAAGCCATAATACGAGCCTACCTTCATTCCTCAGTTTGCGGTTAGACTATGAAGAGTGCAGACATCTCCCAGTCCAGAGAAGATGACAGCTGCCAACCTCCAGAGGTAAGCATAGGGTGAGGGGATTGTGGGGAGGTTGGTGCTCAGTTGGAGGGTTGGGATGGGGGAGGGAGACAGGGGAGATGATGAGGACCATTTTCTTTTTTCCAGGATTAAAAAAATAAAGATGTTGGGGGACAGTTTTCTTTTTTTATGGCAGGGATAACTTTTTGGGGGGACACTGGGAGTGGGCTCCCCAGTATCTCATAGTGCTGGAGGGGTTCATCAAATAAAATAAAACAAATCAAACTTTATTGTTAAAGCACCTTTCAAAACCAAGGCACTGCACATAAAATCAAATATAAATATAGCTTTAAAACAGAAGAATAAAACAGGTTAACCATAGTTAGGGAAGGCCGGATTAAATAAATATGTTTTTAATTCAATCTTAAACCTTTCGATGGTCAGGCATTCTCTTAACTGACAAGGTAGAGAATTCCACAGGGTTGGAGCTGAGAAAGAAAATGCACGGGCACCAAATGTTTTTAATCGCACCCTGGGAATCTCTAGCAATTCCTCATAGGTGGATCGGAGAGGACGGAGGGGGCAGTAGGGTACAAAGAGGTCTTGCAGGTAACCGGGTCCCTGATCATGTAGGGCTTTGAAGGTTAGCAAACCAACCTTAAAGGTGATCCACCACTAAATAGGCAGCCAGTGAAGTTCGCGGAGCACAGGCATAATATGACTGGACCTAGAAGTCCCAGTCAAAAGCCTGGCTGCCACGTTCTGCACTAGCTGCAAGAGGCGGATATCGATCCCTGGAAGCCCTAGGTAAAGGGAATTGCAGTAATCAAGGTGGGTAGTGATGAAGGCATGAACCATTGTTGGAAGATCATCTGGAGAAACCAAGTGTTTCACCCAGGTGATATTCCTCAGATGGTAAAAAGAGGATTTAATGACAGCCGACACCTGAGATTTTAGTGTCAGACCGTCATCAAGAATAATGCCAAGGTTACGCACTCGGTCTGAGGTAGTGAGCTTTATGCCATCGATCAAAAGACCTGATGCCTGTCCAGTCCCCATCCCCGCCACCGGATGACCAGGGTTCACTACCAACACTTCAATCTTGTCCGGATTCAGTCTCAACCAGCTAGTACTTATCCAGGTTCTGATCTCTGTAAGGCAGTTGTTTAGCACAGAGAGTGCATCATTTTGTCTGGGCAGAAAGGACATATACAGATGAGTATCATCTGCATAGCAGTGAAAACTCAAACTGTATCACCTGATGATTTCTCCCAATGGTAGCATATACACTGCAAACAACATGGGGGCCAAAATGGAGCCCTGTGGCACCCTGCAGGGCAGGGAGTGAATGCTAGAGGAATAAATTCCGGTGGCAACTCTCTGGGACCTGTCCACGAGGAATGAGTGGAACCATTTCAGGACTGTACCAGACAGCCCACAAAGAAGCCGCAGGCACTCCAACAGCACACCATGATCTACAGTGTCAAATGCTGCAGAGAGAGTAAGAAGGACCAGAATGGTATGCTTCTTTCAATCTCTAGCCATCTGGAGGTCATTCAATACTCGAACAAGTGCAGTCTCCGTGCTATGCTTCTTCTTAAATCCGGACTGGACAGTATCATAGACCTTGTGAGTTGTAAGGTGATCATCCAGTTGCAGCGCAACCACCTTTTTTTTCCCATTCAAACTTAATTAACAGATTTTCCACATTAAGAGGCAGTTAACATTAAAAATAAAACAAGAATACGCAACTTATTAACTCAAAACTGCCCCACCATCCCCTTCCCCCATACCGTATTAACGTATCAGTGTGTCACATGAGTTCAAAGCCATTATACAAGAGTATACAAGGCTATTTGCTCTAAAACACAACTAGGTCTGAACAGCTAGAATTAGAGAGTGAAGGGGATCCCATATTTGAGTATAAACAAATAATCTGTTGTGGAGGCTGGCAATCACTTTTTCCTAAGCAGGTTAGCAAGAATTTCATTCACCCATTCCTGTAATGTCAGAGTAGACTTGTCTTTCCAATGATGTAAAATAAGCTTCTTGACAGATAGAGCTATCGTAGAGGTATGAAACCTTCTCACTTTAACTCTAATAGAGGACAAGTCCCCTAGGAGACAGATGTCAGGTGTGAAGTACTCCTGCAAACCCAGTAAAGGATCCAGGGACACTTTGATAGAGTCCCACAAAAGGGAGATTTTGGGACAGGACCAAAATATGTGAAGGAGTGTTCCCTCCTCCTGGAAACATTTAACACATATGTTAGAGTCCAACAGACCCCATTTCTTTAACTTAACAAGAGTATAGTACATATTGTGCAAAATGTGATATTGCATAAGACGCAACCTGTCTTGGGAAACATATTTATGACAGGACCCCCACAGGGCTTGCCAATTAGGGTAATATTGAGGAAGTATGGAGCTCCAGAACCTTGTCAGTCCAAAAGAGTCCCCATACCTTTTGTGAAATAAAACCTGATATAATTTGGATACGATACCCGAAGATCCAAGTAGAGAAGAGAATTCTGGGATCAGGGCCCCAACCGTCTGATTGGGAGGGGTATTACCAAACACTATTGTGAGTAGGTGCCTTATCTGTATTGCTTTGAAATGTGAGAGAGCCGGGATACTAAATTTCCAAATAAGATCACCTACAGACAGCCATTGCCTCTCCTCATCCACAAAAGAGAATACTATCCCATCGCCCAATTGAGGCAACCAAGTCCGGGGAATCTGCTGCTTGTTCATAGTGAAGGATGGGGAGTTCCAGATGGATTAGGCCAGATCTAACTGGGGGTATATATCGCAAAAAAGAACAAAGTTGCGCGTATACCTTTAAAGAAGTAGCAACTGTGGGGCACTTCTCGGCAACACGCACCTGAGACATTTTTACATAGAACAGAGTTAGGGGATCCAAATTCGTAGACTGAATTAAGTCCAACTCTATTCTAAGCCATGTTGGTTGCACCTTTTCAGGACCGGGACATACCCATTTCAGACGTTTTGACAAATTGCTAGCCCAATAATATATAGCCAAGTGGGGAATCCGCAGGCCCCCCTCAGATTTTGGAGCAGCCAACTTATGATAAGCCAATTGGGGGTATTTATCAGACCAGATGAACTTGGTGAAAATACTGTGCAACTTCTTAAACCAGGATAACGGGATAAAAATGTTGAGGACAGATAGAGGGTAGAAAATTCTTGGGAAAATATTCATCTTAACTATGTTGATCCGGCCCCATAATGAGATAGGGAGTTTAGACCATCTATCAAGATCTTGAGTTATAAGCAGGGAGAGGGGCTCCAGATTTTCCCTAAACCATACCAAGGGGTTGCGAGTTAGTTTAATGCCCAGGTATTTGAATGACCTAGGGGCCCAACATAATCCTAAGGGGATAATATCAGTCTTGAATGTCTTATGGTTTAAAGAAAAAAGGAGGATTTATTAGCATTTAGTTTATAATTGGATAGGGCGCTAAATTTAGCTATTTCACCCAGCAGAACCGAGACGGAAGATACCGGATGGGATAAGTGCACAAGCAGATCGTCCGCATATGCAGTGACCTTGACTTCATGACACCCAACCCAAATGCCTTGTATTTCCGCGTTATTGAGAATGTTTTGAATAAGAGGTTCGAGATACAGGTTAAATGGAAGAGGAGATAGGGGACAACCCTGTCTGGTACCTGAATGCAGTGAAAAGGACTTGGAGAAAGCACCATTTCCAGAAATCCTTGCTGTTGGGGTTTTATATTAGGCAGCAATCCAGGATATAAAGACAGGAGAAAACTGGAAGGCTTCAAGGACTCGGAACAGAAAGTTCCAATTCACGCGGTCAAATGCCTTCACGGCATCCAGGGAGACCAGCTCAGCGGGAAACTCAGCATCCCTGGTGACCTATAAGACATGAGAGAGGGTACGCAAATGGTCTGATGACGAACGTCCCTTCATGAATCCAACCTGGGTCATACCTATTAGATCAGGGAGGACTACAGTTAGCCTATTGGCTAGTATCTTCGAAAGGATTTTAATATTTTGATTTAGAAGGGATATGGATCTGTAACTTTGAACTAACTCAGGATCCTTATCTGGTTTAGGGAGAAGAACAATCAGGGCTTCAAACAGGTAGGGGTCTGCCTCTACTCCAGAAAGGATATACTGAAATAGGCGATAAAGTACTGGTAATAGGAGATCGCTAAAAACTTTGTAAAATAGAGAGAAAAACCCATCCAGACCTGGGACCTTGTCTGCTGGTAGCCCACTGATAACTTTGGAGATTTCCTCCTGGGATATGGGGATAGCCAGAAAACCCTTGTGTTGCTCTGATAGGGAGGGCAGATGGGAGTCCCTTAAGTACTTCTCAGTAATCCCAGGACAAGGAGGACTCTCCATGTCACTGTACAATCTTTCGTAAAATAGAGTAAACTCCTGTACTATCTCAGGAGGGGATACTCTCAGGGACCCATCTGCCATTGCCCGAATTGGTGGGATAAATCTTGCGGATTCCTGTTGTTTTATGCGCAATGCCAGCAGGTGCCCTGCTTTCTCTCCCTGATCCATATAACTGGCTCTGGTTTGGATTATAGCTAATTCTGCCTTGTCCCTTAACAGCTCTAGATATCTGTCTTTGGCCACTAGAAGCCTCTTCTTGTCCTCATCAGAAGTACTGACAGAAAGATTTGCTTCAGGGGACCGAATTTGGGACAATAATCATAGTAGCTCTTCCTCCTGTGCCCTTTTCCTTTTAGCCGCTATACTAATAAGAACCCCCCTCATGTATGCTTTAAAGGCCCCCCATAAAATGTCCTGCTTTGCACTGTCTAATGGGTTAGATGAAAAGAAGATCTCAATTTGCTCCCTTATGAGCTTACAATACTTGGCATCCTTAAGGAGCTGCTCGTTGAGCTTCCATCTGGTCTCCCTTTTAGGTAAGTTAAGGAATGTCAAGTTACATACCACAAGGGAGTGGTCAGAAACAGGACCAGGTTGGATCGAGGTGGCCTTGACCCCGGGCAAGAGACCCTGAGAGATAAGTATGTAGTCAATGTGAGACTGCGAGCCGTGCACCATTGAACTGAAAGTGAACTCCTTGGAGTCAGGGTACAGCACGCGCCAGACATCACAGAGCCCGCACTGATCTACCAAATCTCTAAGTGCCCTCTGACCCGGGGACATCCCTCCCAATCTACTACCTGACTTATCCAGGTTAAAATCTATAACCTGGTTGAAGTCGCCTCCCATAATGATCCTGATGGGAAGCATTGGAAGAATAATAGTTATCAGCCTCATAAAAAACCCCGGGTCATCAGTATTGGGACCGTATATACTACAAAGTAAAAGTGGTACTGACCAGAAAGTGCCTTTGACTAAGACCCCCCGGATCTTTGATAACCTGCGTAGAAACAAAGGGAATGCCTCTATTAATAACTAGCATGACCCCACAACTTTTAGTGGAGCCCTGAGCGTCATAGACCTGCCCCACCTGTTGTCTCCTTAATTGTAAAGCTTCAGATTCTAGTAAATGGGATTCCTGTAAGAATGTTATCTGAGTACGCAATAAACTTAAGTGTTTGAGCACCTGATATTGTTTGGATTTTTTCCTGATCCCCTTAACATTCCAGGTAGCAAAAGTCACATCATTAGCGATCTGACTAGGATTAATAAGCTTAGTATATTCAGCCCTGTACAAAAATAATGAGAAGCATTCGACCATATTCCAAGTGTTACTGCTGTATAACCCTCCTCCCCATCCCTCCACGAATGTCCCTTCCTCCTCCCCCAAAATCTCCTTCACAGCCCAGCATATACCACCCCCACCCAACCACCCCACTGTCACAAGCAATGTTTAACACAGTACTGAGTCCCTTCTCCCCCTCCAGCCCCAGATATGCCCCTCACTTCCAGCAAATGTACCAGTACTCTCTAATAAGTAAGAAACAGAATTACTATTTTAGCAACCTGTGATAACTTGAAAGTGGTGCTGGGCTTCAAACATAAGCACGCACGAATACATTAGGGTAATAAAAGGGGGTAGGGTAGCTTGCAGAACACAAAGAGACATCCAGAGACCTCAGGGGACACAATGGGAAATAGGGCCTCTGTTGCCCTGTGAGAAATATCCTCGTGAGCCAGAGCCAAATCGAGAGTCTTATGAAGGGAAATTACTCCTTCCAACCAGAATATGACCTGAGAGCCGGTGAAAGACACTAACATCTTGGGTCCCAGACAAAAAATTGATAAGGAAGGACATCTCTGCACCTGGTATTTACCAGTCCAAAAACCCCAGAACCCCACTTGGGGTATTTTACTACCCTAAACTCGAGACGAGAAACAAAACTGAGGGAGATCCTCTCCAAATTAAGAACAACGCTAAGTTACCATTCATGCGCAGGGAGCTCCCTCTTCTGGCCACAGCCCGATCCTACCAGAGTGGATGCATGGAACTAATGGAAAAGCCCAGCACAGCTCCCAGGCTAAGCCATCCGTAAAGTGAAATATTGATCCATAACAGCTTAACACAACCTTCCCCTTGCTAGTAATGGCCTATATAACTAGATACATTGAAGCAAAAAACACCATCCCCGAATAGGCATACCCAAACATTCCAGGAGTCCTTGCCCTGAGCAACAATTCGCTTTTAGAATTAGGGCATGAGAATCCCGCAGCAAGTAACCCAACTAAGTATTAACACAGTCTAAATGAGTAACAAGAGCTTCCAGATGCAACCCGTCATTACTATCTTCATGAACAAATAAGATAACAGTCCCAGTTTGACAGCACCAGACATCCCCTCATCTTAGAGACAAATCTTCTCAGGGATCTCGAAACAAATCAGGTAGAGCAGTTTTGAGGCCTGAAAGGGCAGATTCTGGGTCTTCATAAGTTAGCCAGGACCCGTTTACAAGTACTTGCAGCCTGGCCAGGTACCCCATCTTAAACTTAAACCCCACAGCAATAATCTTGGACACGACGGGGTGAAACGCTTTACGTTTCAGTCGGACCGATCCTGGCAGGTCTTGTACAATTCTCAATTTGGAATTCTCCCAATTGACCTCCTGCAGAGCTCTCACTTTCAGCAAAAAGTGCTGCCTCTCTAAAAAATTTAAGAATTGGCATATAATGGGTCGAGGGGCAGCCTCCGGTAAAGGTTTCGGTCGCAACGACCTGTGGGCTCGCTCGATGATAT
Source organism: Neoceratodus forsteri (assembly GCA_016271365.2). NCBI lineage: Eukaryota > Metazoa > Chordata > Ceratodontiformes > Ceratodontidae > Neoceratodus > Neoceratodus forsteri. Next base: position 430,469,598 of record CM057450.1, on the reverse strand, counting down.
ACACAGGGCCGAAGGGAGAGGGGCCAGCAACCCGTTCCACTAGCTTCTGTATGAAAGCTACAGCATTCTAGCCCTCTTCTCCCTCTGGTAGCCCCAAGATCACAACATTGTTCCTGCGGCTCCGGCCCTCAAGATCTTCAAGTTTTGCCTCCACACGAGAAAGCTTCTGCCGCATAGTCACTAACTCAGGGTCCACTTTTTCTAGTCGTTTCTCCAACGAGACTATACGGGCAGTGTTATCAGAGGCAGTCAACAAAACCTCGTCCAGCTTTTTTGAAAGAGCCTTCAGGTCGATCGCCATCTCTTTCACCTCCTCACAAAAGGGTTTAAATTCTTCTAAGAACCTGTTAAGCGTTAAAGGTTCTTGTTCCGCTGCTTGACTCGAATGATCAGGCCTATCAGGCCCACCCAAGGCCCAAGATTTCTTTGGGGCCTTTTCAGGGGTAGCAGGTGGAGTATGTTTTGCAGGGCTTTCTTCATATAAGCCTCCATCAGCACTCTAAACACACTCAACAGATGCTCTGAGTGCTTAGTAGACAGGAATTGTTGAATGCAGAGGGTTTTGGAAGATGTAGACGTCAGAAAAAAATGATTATAAAATCAGGAGGCTGGAGCTTAGCGGAGGTGCTTCTACTCAGCACTCTGCATCACGTGGTCTCCGGCACGCAACCACCTTTTCAATAACCTTACCGACAAATGGCAGGTTAGAGATAGGTCAGTAGTTAGCTAAATAGTCTGGGTCCAAGGAGGATTTCTTAAGGAGTGGTCGAACGACTGCCTCCTTGAGGGGTTCTGGAAAGACCCCCATCTCCAAGAACCTCCAGACAATTTCAGCAAGGATCGGGCAGATAACATCAACACATCCCAATAATAGGGGTGTAGGGCCTGGATCCAAACTACAACTGGTTGGGCGCAATGTCTGGATGATCTTCACAATGTCTGTGAATTCCGGCTGGCAGAAATCTGACCAGATAGACCAAGTGCACACCACTTCCGCCAATCACCACAATCCCTCATAGGAGATGCTGGGCTGATGCTAGACCTAATGCTGGCAACTTTATCTGTGAATAATTGAGCAAACTCCTCACATTTCAGCTGAGAAAAAGCTTCTCTGGGCTGAAGACAGATTGGACTGCACAATCTGTTGACAGTCAGGAAAAGCTGAGCTGTTCGATTCTGTGCAGCAGAAATCTCCCTGGACAGGAATTCTGCCTTCTTACAGGTGATTTCTGACTGATAGCCATCATAGTGTGCCATCAGCTTAAGCCTGTCAGCATCAAGGCCTGACTTTAGCCAGGCTCTCTCCATCCTTCGACCAACTCACCTCAGCTCCTTTAAGGAACCATCAAACCAAGGGTTCCTTGGGCGAAGGGTGAGAGGCTGAACATGAACAGGAGCAATCTTGTCTAGGGCATCTCCCATAGCCTTATTATAGGCCAATACAAGATCACCTGGACTCATGCCTTCACCCGACAAACCCGATAGGTCCAGTACTGCCGATAGGTCACTAGGGGTAACTCCCCTTAAAGGGCGGTATTGAACCATCTCTGTAGGAGCAGACCTATTGGGGAGGACCCTGAAGCTGAACCTTATGGTGTGATGGTTGGACTAACTGACTGGTTCCACCCCCAGATCAGCTATCTCCATACCCAAAAGAAAGATCAGCTCCAACAAGTGACCCACTATATGAGTTGAGGAGGTAACTACCTGTGTAAGGCCCAGCGTTGTCATCAGCTGAAGGAGATTTTGACCAAAATGTGAGAGTTCATTGTTGACCCAGGCATTGAAGTCCCCCAGAACTATACATCTGGGGGACCTCAGCACCATGTCGATGATGAAGTCCACTATCTCCTGCAGGAATGCTCCACCATCTCCTGGTGTATGGTAAATGAGGACTATCCCGCAACCTACACCCTCTCCCAGGATATACTCGAAGGATCTGGTACTTCCTAATGGCACATCCACAAGGTCAGCTCAGATCTAAATACAATGGCAACACCCCCACCCCTATGATCCAACTTTGGGCGGTGTATCACCAAGAACCCAGTCGGAAATGCAGAATCCAAAACAGGGCCTGCATTTTCATCCAACCAGGTCTCGGTGATGCAAGTCAGATTGGTGGTTCCAAGATCAGCTATAATAGCTGTCTTGTTCTTAACAGATCTGGCATTGCGTAACACCGCCCAACTAGGATGAGTTGTCAGGGAAGATCTCAGTACTTGCCTGCTAACATCGGAGCCCTTGGGTATGGGGACAAGTCAGGGAGGACCTCTGTCTTGACTCCATTTCACCCCAGGGCACCTCTTGAACCCCACCACTCCTATCTGCCTTCCCCTTCCCCTTCCCCACCAGGCCCAGTTCTCCCCCTTCTTATGCACTTTCTAGATATCCCGAAAGTGCAACACCTAAAATAGGTGTCACATGTTAGTGAGGGACAGTCAAAAGGACATAATTCCCTGAGCCTGGTGGGGGAGTAATGCCTGACTATCACTAAGCCTCCCCAACACATAATACTTTAAATAAAGTACTAAACAGATTCTGAGAACTGACATCCCACCCCAAACAATAAAATCGAATAAATCTAATCTTAGTAACAAACCTCTAATCTTAATAACAATCCTGTTATACCCTAAACTACAAAAACAAATCAGGTATTAGAAAAAATCCAGTAATATAAAAAACAATCTCAACCCAAACCAAAATATAACCCACAAAAATAACCATCTAATACAATTTAGGCAGCTACAACACTAAACTAAATCATTTATTATTGTCCAATAAAATTCACTGTCCAATGTCTTTTTATATAGATTGCTTCAGAAAATTACTAGATCCTTTAAAAATCCGTGGAACAAAGGGTGGCTCTCACCCAGCCCTTATCAGAACAATAAGTCCAGAAGAAATTTGGCACTCTCACTGCCACAAATACTAAATTTAAAGTTAAAATAAATCTTTATTACCACTGAGGCTCTCTCACTGCCTCCAAAATGAGAAAAATGTAGTTACAGTACCTGACAGCGGTTTAGTCTGGGGCAAGATGAAAAGCAGAAACCTTTAGAGATCAAATCATTTACCAGTCTGAAGGAAGGAAGGAAAACGAACTAGATGCAAATATTACTGGCCCTTAGCCTAGTTCACAGAAGGGCCCTGGAAAAAGATACACCCTATTCAGCCCCACCAGAGCTACCCAGTAAAAGCTAGGAGGCCACAGACAGTACAGGAGGAAATTTTCCACCAGCTCTCTGTCTGGTAGCCTCTATCTCCACAGGAAGTCCCAGAGACCAGGCACCCACCACCATAGCCAGCCAGACCAGTCTGCAATCCACCATTTTTCATCTAGTAGTTTGACCAGAAAAGACAATTCCATGGCCAGATTCAATGATCCAACAAGATTATCCCCAGGAAGGGCTCCAAACAGCAGCTCAAATGGCAATCAGCTGAGACAGCAACTAGCCGACCAATATCAGATCTTCTGCCACAACAAGCCCAGGGAAATCATATCAGGAGAACCACTGACTGTCAGGAATCCAGATCCACAGAAAGAACAGCGCCAGGGGGAAATCCGCCAACCCTCTAAAAACCCCGGCAAACAGTCACAAAGCAGCACAAAATCTGGACCTCCAGCACGAGAGTATCCCAAAGACCGATAGCCGGTACAGCAAAAGCAGTCAGTGACCAGTTGGAGGTAAGAAATAGTTTGAAAAGCAGCGAGATAACAAAGCTACTCTCAAATAGAACTAAAAATCCATTCCGGTAAAAGCCGTTAAATGCAGCGGTCGGATAGCAACCAACCAAAAAGTATATGGCTTGCAAACGCGACGGTCGAATAGCAACCAACCAAACAGGATAGAATCGACTATAATTATAGCTGTTGTAGCTGTCAAACTTAAAAAATATGATAACAACCAACAATAATAGTAAATAAATAATAAAACAAAATGTTAAAATGTTAAAAACGTCAGAAACTCAGAGAAATAACTTCATTGGCTCAATGACCATAAACCTAGTGTGATGGCAGGTCCAGCGTGGCCGCCATCTTGCTCATTGCTCAGTAGTAGGACTTGCCATAATGCCAACACAAGGACTGGGTACCCCGATGTCAGCGAACACTATTAATATTAGAACAGGTGGGGGGGCATTCAACACCAGATGTGGGCTTTTGGAAGAGGCAGAGCAAATGGTTTGGGGGAGAGAGTTCCAAATTTTATGAAAGCGGAAGAAGGCAGCCTGACCAACAAGGGATTTACAAGAGGGAAGTAAGAGGGAACAATAGCTAGAATAACGGAGGGAGTACATGGAGAGGACATAGGGGAGAGTAGAGAGCTGAGGTGGGGGGAAGAGAAGCCAGCCAGAATTTGGAAATGAAGAAGGCACAATGGGTAGTGCGATGATCTCCCAGGGAGGGATGGGAGAAGACAGAGTACAGAGATCAGTGGTGGGTGCAGGGCAGGCATTCCAAAGTAAAACAGGAGAAAGAGTGACAGAGGTTGTTCAGTCTGGCCATGGTGGTCTTTGAGGCAGCACCATAGACAATGTCACCATAACAAATGATGGGGAGGATCATTTTAGTGATTATATCTTGGCGGGCATTAAAAATAGAATAATACATGGGGTTGTGTGCTTAATGAGAACTTTACACACACACCTGAGGTGCTAGATGCTACATAAACCCAAACAGTGAAGCTCAAAGGGTTTATTTAAGCATCCAACACTGAGGGGGGTATAAAATTTGAGTTTTGCACACAACCCTATGTTTTATTTTATATAATTGCTTGGTATCTTTTTTCACCCCAGCAACTACAGTATATAAAATAAAAAGATGTCCTTGTGCAGATGCAGTCTGATCAGGTTTTGCAGTCAGAAGCACCTGCTGAAAGTAACATTTAAAAATATTTACATTTTTTTTCATTTTCTTAAAGCTGCCAGGAAAGCATTATAGCCAAGTAAATTTTTTTAAGTGAACTTACTGCCAACTGTGAGTGGCAATGTGATCAGCGCTAAGGAATGACAGCTGGTGGTGGAGAAGGGAAGAGCAGCAGCTGGCACATGCACAGAACAAGGGAAACCTGGCTTATGTTTGCAATCATAACCCACAGGTTATAATAACAAATTATAGAAAGGTTTCTCTTAGGGAAAAAAAAAATAAACAAAAAACACAAGTGGACCCACACTCACAGGATGAGTGGTTACTGTCCCAACAAAAGGAAATGAAAAAGCACACAAAAGGGAAGCACTCAAAGCCAAATAGCTAACAAAATACTACAGGCATTCTGTATATGGAAAAGAGAAACCCGCAGCTCACTACCCCAATGTTTCGTGCCACTTGTAGAACCAGTGCTAGCATAATTTGAAATTATTTAGGATTATTTAAAATGCTACGATGTTTCACAACCACTGGAGAAAGATATAACTACCCTAGAGAAAATGTAAGCGTAAACTACACAAATGTGCAAAAAAAGGCAGTCACAGTACAATTTGCAATAGAATAGGGGAACAGGGGGTGAAGGAAGAAAAGGAGGGAAGGAAAAGAACAAAAGGGCAAAAAAAGGGGGAAAAGGCACCCAAAGGAAGGAAAATGGCAGGTCTCCCAAGAGATGAAATGGTTAGCATATAGATAGAATAATGCTGCTAATACTGTACATATTTGATCATCGAAATTGTGCAATTAATGTCACAAAATATATTCTGGAATGAAGTCAGTAATACAAAAAGATCTGGAAATCCAAGGGGTCACAGGAAAGGGGTTATGTCCAAACATTCATTCAAACACAGTGGGGCTAAAGCTTTCAGAATATAAATCCATTTTGACTCCTGCAACAATGTGTTTAATTTATCCTCACCTCGTTTGTTTGCTTCTACATGTTCTAAACTCAGAAACTGAAAATAAGTGGTATTTCCACTGTGACAGGTGGCAAAGTGAACCCATGTGTTGAGTAATGGAAGACAACTGTGCCAGCGCTGGGTAGCACCACTTGTAGATTTTCTTTCTTTGCAAAAAACTCTGTTTCATATTCTCAACTGACTGGGGTGATTACAGCACAGTTATTCTGTGACCCTGAATGGCCATTAACATAATCCCCATTGACTGCAAGAGAGAGTAGAACAGCCTTAGGCCTGCTTAGTGTTATTTTTGATATTTGTGCTGACCACAGGGATGAGGACAGTTTGAGGCTTCAAGTGGACATATTTTTAATCCCTGAAAACCACAGAGGAGAGAGGGACAATCCTTGGCCATGCGTCAGTTGTCTTCAAAGTTCCTGCAGACCTCAAGACTGAAGCATAGTTCATGGTTTTCTGATTCCCTGCTGACCAAGGGGACAGTAGAAGTCTGTGACCACATGTGGGATGTTTCCGTGTCCCCACAGATTGAAGATTAGAACTGGACAGATTGCAGTCTCAAGGAGACAGTCTTCACAGTCCCTGATGACTGTAGTGGATGGAGGTTGCATCTTGCAGGCACAGAGTGGGCTCATCAAGACTTCATTGCGATAAATTGGATGGGTAAACAGAAAAACACAAGGAAGACTCAGAGTGGGCCCAGCTTAAAGGGGAAGCAAAATGTTGTCATGTTCTCATGTTCCGAAAGACCATGGAAAGATCTTTCAAATGAGGTATTCAGTTTACAAGCAGACATCAGCAGTCAAGGGATATAAATATCTAAATCACCTGTAAATTAAATCACATTATAAAACGGGTTGAAGGAATCTAGAAAGCTTGTTGGCTGAAACACATTACATGACCATGCATTACGTTTGCCCAATGTATGGTCATCCTGGTACTTAGCCTCTTCACATAGCAATACACCATCTCAGGAAATCTAAAAAAAATTGTCTAGCAGCCATTTTTTCCTCGCTAAGCTATTAGGTAGGCCATGACACCAAGCACAAAAGATTTTACTTCCCAGTCCCATATCTAGTAATTTTCAACTTCCTTCCCCAATGAGAAAAAAAAGTCACTGTGCAATGCAGAAACACTTTGTCTCTTGTTTTATATGTTGGCAGTTTTAAAAAGACTTTCACACTCACATGCTAACACTCCCCTCCCCACAGTCTAAATATAGCAACACTGTTCTTCTATAAACAAAATCCAGTGGATATCACATTTCACCAACTGACACCAACTTAGTCAATTTAAGCCCCCTGAAGTGCCACTCACTGTTTTGCAGACCACAGCCAGGGGTCGTTATAAAAGCTGCAGTCATTTATTATCACTTTGAGGCCTGCATACCTGGAAAAAATGTTGAACCATGCAAAGCTCTTTGAAACATAGAAACATAGACTTTGATGGCAGATAAGGACCTCTTGGCCCACCTAGTCTGCCCATTTCCCTACCTAACAGATAAGTTGCAGATCCTAGTTAACCAACAGCCTACTTCCTCCTACTCCCTACTAGAATTGCCTTATGTCTGTCCATGTATTCTTGAATTCCCCCACTGTTTTTGACTCTACAACCTCCTCAGGAAGTCCTCTGTCTTGCTCTCACTTTTGTGAAGGGGAATCACATCCACCCTCCTCCAGTCCTCCGGTACCACACCATTCTCCCATGATTTATTAAAAAGGGTAGTCAGTGGTGTTACTAGTTCTTCCCTTAGTTCTTTTAGAATTCTAGGGTGAATCTCATCAGGCCCCATTTCTTTATCCACCTTCAGTTTTAAGAGATCTTTCAGAATCCTTTCTTCTGTGAAAGAACTAATATCAACCCCCCTATCCAGAGTGCTTCTATTGACTGGATTAGGTATCTCCCCCTGCTTTTCCATTGTGAATACTGAGCAGAAGTATTTGTTCAGTATCCCTGCTTTTTCACTGTCGCTCTCTGCCTAACCACCTTCCTCTTTATTCAGCCTCAGTATCCCTGCCTTAGTCTTTCTTTGCTCCCTAATGTACCTATAAAAGGTTTTATCCCCCTTCTTAACCGAGTTGGCTATCGTTTCCTCAGTTTGGACCTTTGCTATTCTGACTGCCTTCCTCACTTCCTTCTACTTTAACTGGTACAATTCTCCATCCTGCTCCTTCTGTGTTTCATTATACTTCCTGAATGCTATCTTTTTTTCCCTTGCCTTCCCCGCCACTTCTTTTGAGAACCATAGTGTTTGTTTCTTTTTGTTTTGATTTGTTTATTTGCTTCACACAAAGGCTTGTTGCCTCTGTGATGGCGGTTTTGATGTTTCCTCATTGTTGCTCCACCCCACCTTCTTGCCTGTTTGCTAGCACTCTCCCATTTTGACAAAATCAGCCCTCCTGAAGTCCAGTACCTTCACTTTTGTATGGCTTGATTCTACAGCTAAGTTTATCGTGAACCACACTATTTGGTAGTCGCTTATTCCCAGATGGCTACCCATTTCAAGATCGGAGATCCTCTCTCTGTCTCCATTTGAGAGTACCAGGTCTAAGATTGCTCCTTCCTGAGTGGGTTCCAAAACTAGCTGTCTGAGGCATGCCCCCCGTAGGGCATTGAGAATGGCCCTGCTCTTGGATGTGGCTGCTGCAAAGGTGCTCCTGTTAATATCTGGCATATTCAGGTCACCCATCAGCAATATCTCCCCTTTCTCTGCCATCCCAAGGATGCCTTCTATCATTTCTTTGTCTTGAAAACTAAATAACTCCAAAAATCCTCATGTGCTAGTATTTTTAACTGTAGACAGCAAACACATGAAGATGCATGGGGAAGGACACGAACAAAAACTACAGAAACTAAAAATAAGGCATCCCATTTAAGACAAATGTCCAAAAGCAAAAGTGTAATACCTATCAGGTTAAAGCAGGTGGAAGAATCATTTAACCAATATTGAAATTAAGTGTTTAACTTTCTACACACTTAAACACAATTCTTTTAATTCCTAAACACATTTAAAAAAATATAAGCACAGTAACACACTCTAAGGTGTGCATTGGGCATATCAACACACTTCCTGGGTGGCTGAAAGCACTCAGCCTGCAGTCTTGTGCCTCACAACACACTCAGGGCACATGTTGATATAGCCCAACACACCCTGTCATATGTTATTGTGACAGATAGTGATGGCTCTAAAGAACAAGCTGCATGTTGTTTGCACAGCTTGACCCCCAGTGAGATCACTTTCTGTCTAAATTTATCATAAAAATGACTGCAGCCTTTATTTAATTTACAGAAATATATATTTTCATCTCAGGCATGCTAATACCTACAGGTTAGTTGACTACTTCCATTGAAATAACATTCCCTGGCCTTTCAGTATTTATGGGACTCGGCACACTTTTCCTTCAATGTAAATATTGTTCGTCAGGTAGGAGATGAGAAGAATCATGCTGAATGTTTATGTGTTGCAGAGGGTGGCACAACTAAAATGGCCTGAGAAATCTCACACAAATAGATCTGGACTAGTTAAATTGTGTGGGTCCTGCATTTTCAAAGACGGGAACTCCAAATGGTGGACATTAAAAAAAAATTGAGGAGTCCCATGAGTCTGTTGGGCCGCCAAGCAATGTGACTGACAGGCCAGTATAACAATGGGTAGAGATAATAATGACTCTAACCAGTGATACCTTTGTGGTGCTATATCTAAAATCTAGATATCATAATATATTTTTCCAATATCATTTTTTATTAAAGCACATAATGGTTCACACCCAAACATATTTCTTTCTTTTTAAGACAGTATATATTGTTTTGATAACATTTGGTTATACATTAAATGTATGCAAGCAAAAGGACTAGAATACTATCTTCCCCCACCCCCACCCTAACTCAAACTCTTGTATCTTCTGGAGTGAGTAACTATGATAAAACTGTTAGTTACAACTGTAGTAGAAGAGGTAGAAACCTGAGTAAATCATGCCAAGAAGTTTTTTCTGTTATTCTCTTCTTCATTAATATGATCAATCAACTTTTCATAAAGCAACTTAGTTTTGAAAATATTACTCCATTTGTTGATATCAAAGGAAGGGAGTTTGGTGGTGTTCCAGTGTTCAAGAATAATTCTCTTAGTTGCCATTGTCGCTAATGTAAAAATCTTAATTTCCTCTTTCCCAAGGTTTAATGTATGAAAATCATTAAAACAATATTCTGGGATTAAGAGGAATATGGATTTGAAAGATTCACTTGAGTTCATTTCTAGTTTGTGCCCACCAGTCATATATATAGCCACATTCCCACAACAAATGAAAGTGGTCTATTTTTTTCCTTCGCTGTACAATTATGCTAACAGAGATTGGAGTATGTGGCGTCTATATGTGATAGTTTAAAGGGTATAATATAGGCTCTATCCATGATTTTGAACTGAATGGATTTATTTTTAACATTGATATATAGTTTGTATGTGTTAATCCAAATCTGTTTTCATATCTTAATATCTCATGTATCTTTAATTTCAACTTCCCATTTGGACTTAGATTTATGAAATTGTGTATCAATTTTTCCAAGATGTTTAGTCACAATATATTGACTGAAAAAGGCCAAGATGCATACTTTATTTTTAGGGTTGATATTTTGATATAATGGTAGAATGTCCAATTCTATTTTTGATTTGGGAAGAATGAACTTAATAAATTTATTACATAGATACATACATAGATACATAGACAGTGTCAGCAGATAAGGACCTATGGCCCACCCAGTCTGCCCATTTGAGCTTGTAAGTTCAGTTTATGTTTTCCAAGAAGTCTGTTGTCCCTTACCCCTGACCTCCAGAATTCCTTTATGTCTATCCCATGCATTCTTAAATCCTGTGATTGTTTCAGCCCCACCACTTCCTCTGGCAGGGTGTTCCACTTGTCCACCACCGTTCTGTGAAGAAATTCTTCCTCACGTTTCCCTGAATCGTCCTCCCTCCAACTTCATCCCATGCCCTCTAGTCCTGGAACATCTTTTTCATTTAAAAATAGTGTATTCCTGCACCCTGTTCCTCCCTGTAAGATACTTGTATGTCTCTATTATATCCCCTCTCCTCCGCCTCTCCTCCAGGAAGTACATGTTCAGTTCCTTCAACCTGCCCTCATAGGACTTGTGATGCAATCCATTCACCATCTTTGTTGCCCTCCTCTGAACCTTCTCTACCCTGTGTATGTCCTTACATAGGTAAGGTCTTCAGAACTGTACAGTGTACTCCAGGTGGGGCCTCACTAGTGCCTTGTATAGTGGAATTATGACCTCCCTTTTCCTGCTGGTGATGCTCCTGCCTATGCATCCCAGCATCCTATTTGCTTTGCCTGCTGCCTTGTCACACTGTTTCCCTGCCTTGAGGTCATCAGAGATGATAATCCCAAGATCCCTTTCCTGCTTGGTGCATGCTATATCCTCACCTCCCAACTGATATATTGTGCCAGGGTTTTTGTGCCCCATATGCATTATCTTGCATTTCCTTGCATTGAATTTAAACTGCCAAACCCCTGACCATTCTTCAAGTTTCTGCAGGTCCCTTCTCATTCTGTCTACACCCTCTGGTGTGTGTGTACTCTGTTACAGAGCTTTGTGTCATCAGCGAAAAGTGAAATTCTGCCTTCTAGGTCCTGTGCAATGTCACTGATGAAGATATTGAATAGGACCAGTCCCAGCACTGATCCCTGTGGTACTCCACTGGTCATTTTTCCCTCTGTGGAGTGACAGCCATTTACCACCACCCTCTGTGTCCTGCTGCCCAGCCAGTTACCTACCCACCACACTACTGTCCTGCCCACACCCATATTCCCCAGTTTGTGCAATAGTCTTCTATGTGGCACAGTGTCAAAGGCCTTGCTGAAGTCCAGATAGGCCATGTCCACTGCCCTCCCCTGATCCACCTCCCTAGTCACCCAGTCAAAAAATTCAATGAGGTTGGTCTGACATGATCTCCCCCTGGTGAAACCATGCTGTCTTGGGTCCTGTAGTCCATTGACAACCAGATGTTCCACCAAATTCTCCTTCAGTAGTGCTTCCATGATCTTCCTCACTACTGAGGTGAGGCTGACTGGTCTGTAGTTCCCCGCTTCCTCTTTGTTCCCACTTTTGTATAAGGGGACTACATCTGCTGTCCTCCAGTCTTTGGGTACCTCTCCTGTTTCCAGTGATCAGCTAAACAGGATAGCCAGAGGTTCAGCCACCATCTCTCTTAGTTCTTTAAGGACCCTGGGTGCACCCATCTGGCCCATTGCTTTATCAACTCTTATTACTTCCAGTTCCTTCAGGACCCTTTCTCGTGTAAAGGGACTTGTGTCCATTTGGCACCATTCTCACCCTTGTACTCCATTCAGACCCATTACCTCCTCTTCCTCAGTAAAGACTGAGCAGAAATACCTGTTCAATATGTCAGCTTTACTGTTGTCATCCTCCACAGCGCCCATCCTCCCCCTTCAGTCTCACTATCCCTCCCTTTGCCTTTCTTTTTTCACTTATATAGCTGTAAAAGGTTTTGTCCCCTCTACCCACTGATTTTGCAATGTGTTCTTCTGTCTGAGCTTTGGCTTCCCTTACTGACCTCCCTGCCTCTCTTTGCTACTCCTGGTACTTCTCCCTATCCCCTTCTGCCTGTGTCTTTTTGTATTGCCTGAAGTCAGTCTTTTTGGCTTTCACTTTTTTTGCTACCTCTTTGGAAAACCATAATGGTCTCCTCTTCCTTTTCCTCTTGCTAACCCACTTAATACATAATTCTGTTGCTCTTTATTATATTGTATTTAAGCCATGCAGACTGCATTTGGTGCAGTGAGCATCTAAACAAAACCTCTGTTTTGGTTATAAAGGTATTGTCTATAAGGCAATCATTCCAGGTATAAAAGTTCAATTTTCTAAGCTCGCTATCTGTAAATAAATTAGCATTGTGTGGATTCCAAATCCTTCAAACCTCAGTAATAGTGGAATATATTTTAAAATTGTTCAATTTTCTAAGCTCGATATCTGTAAAAAATGTAGCATTGTGTGGATTCCTAATCCTTCAAACCCCAGTAATAGTGGAATATAATTTAAAATTGTTACTGGGAAACATTTATATCTTGTTACATATCTTTTGAAGGGCTAGTATAATTGGATTTTGTACATTTATGAATGTATGTGGGTAAGCAAGTATATTTTGAAATACTAGTGTGGTGATCAACATTTTTTTAGTAAGGAATGGACAGGGTTCTGCATCCTCCTTTAGAAGATGGCTGGTCTTGATCCAAATAAATGTTTGTTTCATTTTGGCAGCCCAATAGTATTTGATGGGGTCTGGGCATCCCATTCACCCATCCTTGTGCAAAATAATCAATTTATCCAATGCGACTTGATGGGAACCACACTGCCATAAAAATGTAACAAAAGTTATTTTCATTTGTTGCAACCAAGAGAGTGGATTTCACCTTGTAAACCTTGAAACAGATACATGAGATGTGGCATGATCATCATTTTAAGTGCATTAATTCTACCCCACAAAGGAGAGCTTTATCTTGCCAAACCAAGAGAGTGCTAGCAGTTTTTCCATATAATTTCTAAGATTTACATCTATTGTCTGCTGTAAGATATTGGTTAATTGTAGACTGAGATATTTGATTATTTTCTTTATTTGCATTTCTGCTATTAAATGTGTTGTTGTCAAAGACATATTGTTTAGGGGAAGGACCACTGATTTTGCCTTATGTAAGGTAAAGTTTGAAACAGCTGAGTAGTTTGAGATTTCCCTTAGTAACTGAGGGTAAGATTTAATGGGATTTGATAAAATAATAAATATATCATCAGCATAAACATTTAATCTAAAATTATTAGTACAGTCATATGAACTTGTTATTAGAGTATTAGATCTAATATGATTCAATAGAGGTTCTAATGTTAAAATAAAGAGACCCGGCGACAGGGGACAACCTTGTCACACTCCATTGTGCATGATTACAGGGTCCAACTTATATTGATTGATTTTAAAAGATGCGGTTGGACATTTGTATAATGTATTTATAGCACTAATAATATGTGCAGGAAATTCCCATATTTCTAATATAGAAAAGATGAAATTCTAATTCACTAAATCAAAAGCTTTAGACACGTCTAAAGCGATTGAAATAGTTTCAAGGTCAAGATCAGAGACTAATGAGATGGCAGCTTGCACTTCTCCAAACCTTGACATATATTTCTATTTTTAACAAAGCCTTTTTGATCTGAGATCATAATGAATGAAATCTGTGGTTGTATCTGTGAAACAATCAGTTTGGCCATAATTTTATAGTCAGTATTGAGCAATGCAACGGGTCTGTAACTTTTCTGAAGTGTTGGATCTTTATTTTCTTTTAATATTAATACAATGTCTGCTTCATAAAAGGATTTAGGGAGGGTGAGGCCCTTAGCCATCTCATAAGCAATGTTGATTAACCAGGGGAGAATCTCCTAAGAAAAAGTTTGGAAAAATTCAATAAATCCATCTGGGCCTGGGGTGGAATTTTTTTGAATTGTTTTAATAGCTTCTAAAATTTCCTCAGCAGAGAAATGATCTGAACTGATTTGCAATTTGGGCAAAGAACGCTTTTTAAGGTAGTCTTCCTGCTTAGTTTTATTAGGTACAGAAAAATGGTCTGAACCAGTTCAATTATAAATGGATTTATAATAAACCATGAAACATAACATAGAAACATAGACTTTGATGGCAGATAAGGACCGCTTGGCCCATCTAGTCTGCCCATTCCCTACCTACAGGATAGGCCACAGATCCTAGTTAACCAACAGCCTATTTCTTCCGACCCCCACAAGAATTGCCTTATGTCTGTCCCATGCATTTTGAATTCTCCACAGTTTTAGACCCCACAACCTCCTCAGGAAGGCTGTTCCATGCATCCACTACCCTTTCTGTGAAATAATACTTCCTCATATTGCCCTGAACCGCTCCCCATCTTTAAATTGTGTCCCTTGTTCCTGCACGCCCTTTTCTGAAAGATGCTACCCTCTAGGACTTTGTTGATTCCACTGAATCTCTGAGCAATCTGACATCACTGGTAACAATTTTCTGCACAGAATATTTAATGGTGGTGACAATATTTTATTCTTTTTGGGACTTGAGAGCATGAACAAGTAATTTTCCTGATTTGTCAGCAAAGAAGTACAGCTTATTTTTTTAATCTTATAATGTTATTTTCTGTTTTTTTTAGCTAAAACAATTTTCTTATCAGTTATTTTTTACTGTAAGGCACATTGGTATCTCAAAGGGTCTATTTTGACTTTATCTTGTAAATCCAAAATTTCTGCATCTAATTTATTGATTTTATCCTGTATATTGTTATTTATTTTTATTTGCTAAGATACAATATGACCTCTTAGGGTTGCTTTAAAAGTGTCCCATATCAGAGACATGTTGACCATTGTAGTGGTTGAACCAATATTCCATTATGTATTTTTAGTATATATAATGAATTCTGGGTCAGTTAATTGAGCATTTTGAAAGCTCCACTGAGAGTTCATTTTCATTCCATGGTAGGAATAAAGTGTATAGATACCATGGCATGGTCCGAGACAGAGATTTCATGGATCTTTGTGGCAGTAATTTCTTTGCTAAGTTCTTTATTTGTGAATAAATATAATCTAATCTAGAAAAACATAAAGTTGCTTAGCTTTAAATGAATACTGTAATTTAGAGGATATTCATTTCTCCAGATATCACAGAGACTATTTTCTGTAAGAAAGTGTTTAGAATGGATGAATTCTTGAAATCAGATATAATGGGCTTGGAAGATTTATCTAAGTTGAGATTTAGCAGTGCACTAAAGTCTCTACCTATGAGGATCTTAGAGGTCTCTAATTCAATTAATGCTTGAGATAATTGTTTAGTAAAAGACTCATAACCAATAAAAGAGGCATATATAGATCTGAGTGTTATCTCAGCACCAGACAGAAGACATTTAACCAATATAATTCTACCCTCATGGTCCTGCCATTGTTGTATAGGACAAAAATTCATATTTTTAGTAATATGAAAGGCAACCTCTTCACTTTTGTTTATGCCCGAGAAAAAAAAAAACTTGACCCACCCAGTACCTTTTAAATCTTTTATGGTTTAATGAATTCAGGTGAGTTTCTTGCAGAGCCAAAACATTAATTCTAATATCCGGGGCATATTGTAGTGTCATAGTTCTCTTTTTATAATTATTTATGCCATTGGTGTTTAATGTGGTATAGATAAGCTCAGATGAAGTTATTTGTTTATGTGTCATTTGTGGGGGGAATTATGCTCTTCGTCTGAATGAAAATAAGAAATGGTAGCTATATATTTCCATAATTAGTATAAAGATTAATTGAATTCGATCTAACTCTTCCCCTGAAGAAATAAGTATCATTACCTTTAGTAAACTTAATACCCCAAAACAAAAAAAAGACAAAAGAATTCACAAAACTTTGGCAGGACTTCTCCTGCTGAATGCTGGGTATAGCTTGTCCTTCATGCCATTAAGAACAAAACCCTTTACCATGCATTAATTCTTTAACTGAATCTATAGTAGCTAGATGAATTCCACTACCTAACTAGGAGGAATAAGGTTGTTGAAAAGGACCCTCAATTGCACACAATAATACATTATAGGAAGAAACATGAATTAAGACATTATTAATCCCCTCAACAGTCCATCCTAGTATTGCTTGAGCATTAAAACATCTCTGGAAATTTCAATCATAGGTCTTTCTCAGCATCATTTGCATTACTAAATATAAACTGATTGCCTTTGATAAACACCTTTAGCTTATAAGGGGGAATAAATATAGATTTGGCACCAAATTTCCAAATCAGCATTTGCAAATGAGCATATTTTTGCATTCAGTAATTACTTCATTTGGTAAATCTTGAAGATATAAATGTTGGCTCCTTTAAGTTAATATGTTCTTAAAAAAACAGGCATAATCATCTCTCTGTCACAAGATTTAATCATTTTAACAATTATGGCTAGAGGAGGGAGTTATCTTCAGGCCTTTGTCATAAGGAATGATGAACATGGCCATATTCCATTTTAAATTCTTCTTTAGGGATATCGAGCAATGAGGAGAAAATTAAGTCCAAAGTTACTGTTAATGTAGCATGTTGGTCCCAGGACTCTGAAACATTGAGAATTCTAAGATTCCTTCTTCTTGATCTAGTTTCTGCTTCTATGACCTTAGTTTGAAGCTGTTTAATTTGCAACTTTTGTTGAGTGACATGATTTTTCAAATCCTTCGTAACATCCTCAACGGCGCTTATGCATTTTTCTGTGGATTGAATTTGCTCTAGATTTATTTTATTGGCAGCTTCTATGTTTTTCAAGCTGAGCTTAATATTATCCACCTCAGTAATCAGAGTGTCAAATGGGTTCATTTTGCTTTTAGTTTGTAGTATTTCTGCAAGAATGGTTTTGACCCAGGAGGGAGGGGGATCCACAGGAGAATCTTGTGCAGAATTACCAGAGTCTTTGCTTGTTACTGAGCTATGAGGGTGGATACTGCAGCTTGGTAGGGTCACTGGAAAACTGGTGTTTCTATTTAGAGAGGTTGATGCCATCTCCTGGTTAGTTATATTATTCTCCTCTAAGGTGGGAGCAGTTTTATGAAAATATTTTAGGTCTGAGCCATTACTTTCCCCTTCAGCCATTGGTAATGCATCTGTCTTGGAAGTCATTTTCTGCTAAGTCATTTTATCCAGAATTGAAGGGTCTGGAGATTGAATAGGTGAAATTGCTCTGGTTATGGGAGGAGTAGCAAGATTAGGAGCCAAAGAACAGATTGATTCGTGGCTGGGTTTGATTGTTCTGCTTACTCGCAGCAGGTGGTGTTATTTGTGAGGTAGATTCACTATCAGCAGAATGGGTCAGTTCTTTATAGTTTTTCTTATTGTTTTTAGTGCTTTTAACTTTAGGCTCCAACTTCTTTGCACTTTTACCCACTTTTTTATTTGCTTCAATGGCCTTACTTCTAGAAACCATCTACTTGGTATATAACTTGCCGCTCTAATGCAATGAGAGAGTTATATAATATTTTTAACAGGCATGGAAGCAAAGCTTCCCAGTGATTCTTGTGACTCAGGCAACTGCACTCGAAAAAGTGTTTTAAAGCAAACGTCTCAGCTGTGACAGTTCTTAAACAGTACTTTCTTCAATATAAAAAGAACTCTCCATTCTGTGGCTCAGGCTAAAGGAAGTAATCCTCTGGTGAAATACTCACATAAATCCAGATGAATTCCAGTGGAGAAATGATGATTTGTTCCTCAAGTGAGTTGACGGTTCTCTTCTGTAGAGTGGAGGCATCAATTTACAGCAGTAGGCCAACATCAAATTACAGTTGAAGGACTTGCATGGATACACAAGAGAGTAAAAAGCCAGCCTGATAAACACCAGTAATGCTGTGAATGTCAATGCAAATAGTGTACAGGATCAAAACATTCACTTCAATTGCAGCCAAGCTGGAATGTTGTGAAGCAACAAATAGTGAAAATCCTGCATAAGAACATTTGGTGCGAGCCTTGCGGTTGTAATTTTAAGCTGCTGCAGACTGACTCACATTTTAGTGAACCGTTATTACTAATGTGATCGAGAAGAGGAAACGTAATTTGCTGAATTTCATATCAGATGAGAGAGCTCCTCCATGCATGTAATGTTTGGGGTTCTGTCGGCAAACACAAACTCCTCCTCCTCCACCTATGCCAGCATCCTCCAAATTTAGCTATCATCATATCTTGTTCAAGAAGGTATGTCAACAATGTATTATTCATCATGTCATTTTATCACTGCAGGTCTGTGCATTATCATATTAAAAATGTTCAATATGATACAAAAATACTGTACAACCCTGTCAGAAGAGCAAACCCTTCAATGAGTTTTTCTATTTTGAGCCCTTAGCAACAATCATCTTTTGAGAAAAAAAAACTGAATGAACATTCAAGGGATAACCTCTTCTGAAATCAAGCCAAAACTTTAATTTTATTTATTTATTTAGTCATTTATTTATTTTTGATCTCGGATTAACACCTTTGAGCACAGGCACTCATTTACACAGGGTCCACGTCAGTGGTGGGAGAGTAACATACAGACACAGGAATATTACTGTAAACTAAAATGACAAAAAGGAACAGTATAACTAAAATTATACATTGACAAATACATGAGAGGATAAATACAATTTAGTTAATGATTACAGTAGCAGCAATGACATAAGAAACAGTACCTGGAACTGATAACAAACAGTGTTGGATTCTCAAGTAAAAAGTATATAATAAATAGTGGGTGAGAGAGGCTAGAGAGGGGAGGTAGGATTGGGAAGTGTATAAGAGGGAGTGGTAAGGGGAGGTGCAGACTGTGTAAAGACAAGCATACATACTTTAAGGGTGAGATGGGAGGGAGAGGGAAAAAGTGGGGGTTACTATCAAAAGGAGGGGAAGGTAGGGAGAGTGGGCTTAAGGATTAGCCAAGCCAAGCCCTAAATATGCCCCTCTTTTCATAAAGTATTACAATCATGGTTGATCAAGCTGCTGAAAGCAGTGAAATCAGTGATAATACAAACAGCACTTGTACATTACTTAGACTCAAAGTGAATGAATTAAATTCTGTTGTAATTCAGTTTTAAAATGTTTTAAAATGTTATTTGCTGTACATGTAACTTGGATCTTTTATTATGATACATACTAAACAGTTTTAGATGCCATTTGTTATGTCACAGCACAGAATGTCAATCATCTTAAATGTGCTGTGCCACATTAAGTACTGTAATTTATATAATGGGAAGGATGAATAACATACTTAAATAAAATGTGTTAGTCAACCGTTATACAGAAAAGTGAATAACATGTTATTCACTCTGAAGCCCATGTTATTCCTCCTGTAGCTATCAATCATGTTGGTTCTCCAGCTCTATTAATTTGAGTCCTAACCTCTGGTATAAATTGAACATTCCATAGGGTATCCAGAAATAAGCTTTTTCCACTCAAACATGTTGTCATTACTGTTTTCCCAGTATTGATGGCTCCACTTGTTGCTCGGCAGGATGTTTGGCATCATTCTAGAGTGAATAATAAGTTTATCCCTGGACACCCTATAAAACAGCCCTGATTTATACAATGACAGAATATAAATTGTCAGATAAATGCATGTATTTCATTGCTGATTCTTCTGGAGTAAAATAAATAATTTATTTGATAGTTCTACTCCTGGAGCATAATCCAATTCCAGAACACCTGTCAGAATTTGTAAACATTATTCAGTGGCACCAGCAGAGATACAACACCATAAAGCTGTGGTGTATCACAAAATAATGCAGTATACTGCAGGAAACAGTGTAATTCAGTGGCAATTAAGCCTTTTTGTCATCGTGCAATATTTTGTAACAAATCATTTACTGCAAGTTACTGTGTTGCATCATAACCGGCTCCACTGCAGGGCATTACTGGGACTTATTGAAATACTTAGAAAAATGCATTCATTTGAATGTGTTCATTAGAATGTGTCTATATGAACAAAACATGTAAAACTTTATTTTGATATCTAAGTACTCCATTCATGCTCTATATGCAAATGCTGATGGCTTGCCAGGACCATGATGTAAAAAAACCTCAGTCTCAAGATCTCAACTTCCTGATCAATTAAATGTTTTATAATAATAAGTAAGCACCTGAATTTGGGACAAACTTTTAAAAATCAGTCTTGCTATAACACTGGAGTGTGGATTTCAGGCAAATGATATCCAGACCACACTAGAATTTTAGATCTTCGCAGCATAAGACAGCAGAGATTTTGTCACAAAAACATTTGCAGTTTTATTGATATATTTACCTGCCTTTCCAATCCTCTCTTGCTGTGGTAACCTGTCTGGCACAGAACCTGAAGAAAGAAAACAACAGTTATCTATGAATTATCATTACATCAGGTGTTTTATACATCACTCTCTCTTTTGTGGAGTCCATTACAACCTATTGCCCAATTAAACTATGGAATGCTTGCCCAGACTGACCTACTGAGAGCAGAGCAGAATGGCTCTTAATACTCAGCATGCTTATGAGGCTCCACTGACCTACCTAAAGGACTCACCCTTTGGTTTTGTAATGGTGTGTCATGATTATGTCCAATTAAACAATTGGTGTGCCTGTCAGATGAGTTAATGATAAATCACCTACCTCAAGTTTTATTACACTGGAAGCTTTTTTAATAAATGCACATTCTAGTTAGGCTAGCCCAAGATTCTCTTTTATTAAATTTTTATCTGTGTTACTGTGGCAGTGTCATGCATGTACCCATTTTAATACCATTTACCTGTGTTTTTGCTGTAAGTCAATAGGGCCTCTGCAAGGTGCATCATGATATTAGAGATTTCAAGCATGGGTCTTGGGTGAAAGAATTGCAAAGAAGACCAGTCCTGGCTGCCCAAACCTTATAAGAGCGGTCTCTTGTACCATAAGAGACACCCAGCAAAGACCATATTATCTTATTATAAAACCTCAACTTAGAGTAATTTATAATAAGTTTTAAATCACTGTTTTTTCAGTATTTTGCATTAGCAACTAGTTGTCCTCCTTAGATTAAATGCTGAAATCTCCACTCTAACATTCCTGCATGAGAGACCACTATATGCAGGATAAGAGGTAAAGTGTGCAAGATAAGAGGTAAAATGGCTGTGTGCTAATTGACTGAAATAATGTACAGTACAGGAGTATGTGATTTAAGCAATAAGGCATGACAGGGGCATATTGTAGTGGAATATGACCCCACCTCGGGGTGGGTTGAAGCATGAGGCATTGCCGAGGGCTTCAACCATCTGAGAAGGGCCATTAGCCCACCATAACACACCCCCTGGAGTGCCTTATTGCGATTATGAAATGGGTCATTTATAGTAAATTTTATGCATTTTTAAGTATAATACTTTCAGCTGGGCCATTGTGCTAGGATAACAGCCCAGCTGAAAGTAGCTCTCAGCTAATCAGAATTCTGCATTCTTTCTACCTATTTCATAATTATAAGTAACAACAGAATCACAGGAAATGATTCAAGAACAGCATCCAAACCAACCAATGCTTAGATTAATATTACATAATAACTAGTGACCCCTTATAATGACTGGATATCCAGTCTTGATAAAATGCTGTAATAACCCACAGAATTCTGTAATAGCTTGATAGCAGGTTATAAGAGTGTTTTCCTCCTCACACTGTCACTTCACTGTATTTGTACAAGTACAGTGGCATCTGAGGAACACGCTCACTTGCACAAATACTGTTTATAGTTTTTCTCTCTGAAACCTTGCATAAGTTATTATAAAAAAGAATGTGTGTGCAAAGTTTATTTTATGAAGATTTTTCACACACTCTCGGTGTGTGATAATCTCATAAACCCTTCAAGCTTTATTTATTTATTTGTAAATTGGTTTACAACCTTTGAGCCAGAGGCTCATTTCCAAAGGTACCTCTTCATATTGAGGACAGACATAACAAATTTAGGTTACAGAATACAAGTCACTGAATTAGAGTTACACAGATTTTCATACATTATACAATTTAGTAGCAAGTACATTGATACAGCTGAGCACAAGCTGGTTACAACAGAGGCAGGATGTACAGGGGGACAAAGTGGGGGGTGAGGTGGAGTGCCACCCAGTGGGTGTTGTCAAGTGCGAAGAGATCGAGGACACATTTAGAGACAGAAGCAGCTGTGAGTGTTAAACAGTTGGCTCCGAAGGGCAGTTTTGAAGTTGGAGATTATGGGGGCATTGGAGATGGAAGCAGGGAGACAGTTAAACCAGAATGGGGCTCTGTAGCAGAAAGACCTCTGACCATGAGTGGTCCTGGATCTGGGGACCAGTAGAATGGTCTTGTTGGAGGTTCGGGTTGCGATAGTGGGTGGGGTATGGTGGATGGAGGCTGTCACCCCAGGAGGGGAGTGCTTTGCTCTTGGGGTTTCTGCATTATCACACATCTCAGGTGTGAGAAATATCCTCGTAACACACACCTGCATAGGCATTATTCTCTATATATTTGACAACTTTTAATAACTAGAAACAGACATATGAATATTTAATCTTCACAATGCCCATGATGTATTTTAAGGAATTATTGTGATATTGCACTCATAAATGGTTGGTATAAGTAGTCTACTTTTCTACACTGTTCTTGAATATCCATTGCTGTTTTACACCTTTAAATATCTTAGCATCGAGTCTGTATTACATTAGTTTTACTGTTTGCATCTGAAAAACTTAAAAATCAAAATCAACACAGGAATATTTAGTCTTCACAATTGAGCAATAAGGCATGACAGGGGGTGTTATGGTGGAATAATGGCCCATTTCAGGAGTGGGTTGAAGCATGAGGTATAGCCAGGGCCACCACCTGAGAGAAGACCTATTAGCCCACCATAACACACTCCACGAGTGCTATTATGATATAAGAGGTCATTTTAGTAAATTTTATGTGTTTTTAAACATAATACTTTCAGCTGGGCTGTTGTGCTGGGATAACAGCCCAGCTGAAAGCAGCTCTCAGCCAATCAGAATTCAGCATTCTTTCTACCCATTTCATAATCTTCTATAATGTTCTTGCATACTCATTGCTGTTTTACATCTTTGAATATGTAGCATCACTGGAGTCTGTATTATATCAGTTTGTAAGATCTAATAACAGCTTAGTCCATGATTGCTGACAAATATTTTCTAAACAGCACACTAGTTCTTTATAGGCTATATACTATTACTGTGTGAAATTTTCAAATTTCTGGCAGTGTAGCCTACATCTTAGAATACCGAGCAGTGAATGAGCTTAGGTCATCCAGCAGATCTGTGTTTGATTCCCATGTCCTTCACTTACATACTGTGTCACTTTGAGCAAGTCACTTAACCTTCCCTTTGCTCTGGGTCACTCCTGTAAATGGGCCTTGTGAATAGGGGGCATACCCCATTATCAAAGAATGAAAAAATGGAATTCTGTGAAATATTTTCAAAAGTGTAATAAGAGAAAACACTGACATTTTGAAGTTGGGCTTTCAGATTTTGAGTTTGATGTTGTTTTCTGCAGTACGGGTTTCTGTGACCATTATACATGAATTCTGTACCCAGTACAGTATGCACCCACTAGCTTCCTGATAATTAAGTGTCTGTTTAGAAATGATCCCAGTCTCTGCAGTTTACACTGACTCTTCAATACAAAGTGCAGGAAACCGGTCATCCCTTTTACCACAAAGTGAATTTTTTTCTGTGATTCACAAACCTGTGTTTATCAACAAGGAATCATTGTTCATTGGGAGAAATACCACAGAATGCATGGCAAAAATTCTTCCTAGCATTCCAGAAGAGAATGGAAATTCAGCAGGAATTCTACTGGTAGAAGTCTGTATTTTCAACAACATTACTATACATACTATTATAGAAAAAGACTGGGATTTTGCTTGACCGAATACCACTAGTGTATTCCATATACAGTAATTTAACAAAGCAATTTAGGGATTCATCATAGTTCAATTTTTTTAGTGAAATGAAAAATATAGATTTCAACTGAGGTCACATGAGAAGTATGGTGTCCGGTTCTGGGGTCAACAGCTGAAAAAAGATAAAGATCACAGAGAATCTGTCCAGAGGTAGGCTACAAAGATGATACAGGTTCAGCAAGGAAAATCGCATGAGGAGCATTTAGCCAGACTGAACATGTACTCAATGGAGGGCAGAAGGGAGACAGAGGATGTGCTAGAAACCTTTAAGTATCTGAATGGGATCAACAGGATAGAGTGTTGTGACCTTTTTTAAGCATAGCAGAGGATTAACAACTAGGGGACACGAGTATAAAATGGTGGGAGGTAGAGTCAAGAAGGTTGTAAGAAAGTATTTCTTCCCAGTAGTGTTAGTGGATGGATGGAAAGGTTTGCCAAAGGAGGTGGTAAACATCAATATGGTGACATGTTTCAAGAGAGCATAGGACAACTTTAAGGGACTGGTGAAAATTAAGACAGCAAAGAGAGTGGAGATGGGGGGGTGAGGATAAACTCTCAGTGGACAATCAGCTAAGATATGACCAACAGTACATTGGTATGGCTCAGGTAGGAAAATTGGCAGACATGATCGACTAGTCTTTATCTGCTAACACCTTTCTACGTTTCTAAACATGGCACATTTATTTAATTAATTTTTCTTTCATTTTATACACATATATTTCAAAAATAAAAAAGGCAAACAACTGTAAAACAAATGTCTCTGTGGGACTCCCCCCATACACACACACATAACATGACACTTCTAGTACACTCTTTTTTATTATTATTTTGAACACTATAAAGGGCTGATCTCACATGCAAACAGAACATTAAATCAGGGCATGCTGTACCCCATTAGAGTTGTTATTTTGCAGAGTCACCCACAGCTGTCATTAGAAGTTCATGGCAGGACAGATAACAATTTATGGGTGGCACTTTTTATGAATTGGACTCAATACAACGCTGACTTTTTAAAATTAGACAATTAAGTAATGATGTTCTCAGATCTGCTGGTTTAGTAGCAGCTGTTACTCTAAATCCATATAGGGAGAAGTATGAGAATTGTCAGATGACACTGGGTATGCAATTCACAATGATAGAGCTGTTGCTGTCTGAAATAAGTTGATTTTTTCCAATTGGAGGGTTTGCTACTAGTGATCAGGATCATGAATTAGATAGGAATTAAAAAGTGTGTAAAATCATGTGGGCTGATGGGCAGCTGTGTTGTCCATGACATTCTGTGTAGTAAACACAGAAGTCATCTAAGCCAGGATTGTGTGTGAAATTTATGAGGTGACTTTGAAGACCCTGAAAAACAACTGAATGTCAGAAGAAGGTAAGCCTTACTGTTTTGTTTTTTTTATTCTGAATTAATATTTTATTACAGGAAAAATACTTGGGTGAAGTTAAAAACAAATTTGACTGTAAGTTATTTTGTAAAGTAATGAAAGCTTTTGCTTTCAATTTAAAAACATGGGCAAAAAGAAAACAGTTCTGGAAAAAAAAATTAATACATTAGTAAGAAGATGCATTACATCCTGCTTGCTGGAAGACGTCCAGAGCCATGGGTTTCTATAACTAAATGGCTTTGAAACCATCTCATCCAGTCAGTATGCAGGAAATTCCCTACCCATTTTATAAATTAAATGTATACAGTACATATTCATGGAAAAAGAAGACCACTGGTTCATCAAGTGTCTCCCTGTCACTAGCTTAGTGGAAATATCTTGTCAACCCTTTTTTTCAGAGTTGTCTTAGCTGAACTTTGAAGGTTGCTGCAGTATCAGCTGATACCAGTCTATTCCAAATGTTCACCACTCATTCTGTGAAGTATAATAGTTCTTCCTGATATAATAATATCTATGCCGGCATGTAAACCTGTATGGGGCTAATATATAATACATATTAAAGCTCCATTCATGTACATACATGCCAGCAAATATATTCAATGTAGATTTAGGCAGCTTGCTCCTCAATTTTATTACAAGCTTCATAGAGTGTTTGCAGCCCCTTTCCCTACTTTGCATCATCTCTAAGCTGGGTTTTAGGGGTTAGGCTGCACTGCTCAGGTCATACTAGGAAGTTATGATGAGCCATGCTTTACAAGGTAAATAACTATTTATCTACAGCACCAAAAAAATTAAATACATGGCTAAATTAGCTCCTAAGGCAGGCAAATCCATGGTGTGGGTTGCTTGTCTGAATCCAACAAGCATGTCAACAGCTCTTTAAGTAAAGCCTGTAGCTCATTTAGTTTTGGAAACTGTGCTCATGCTGTCAGTGTGTATTTCTGTTTTTACAGGCTAGTATGATGACTAGGTTGAAAGGGTTAGGGTATTGCCTAAATTTATTATTAACTTTCAAAAGTAGTGAACTATTTCTTCTTATGTCTGAAGTATGTTTTTCTTTTCCCTTTTGCTAAATAGAAGATTTTCTACCTGATAATACATTATGTGATGCGTGGACAATATTGTACCTTTAGGCCAATATAGCCAGCTCCATTCCTTCTGCTACATCATCAGCCCTATGATCTCACTGTCTGCAATATCACAAATGACCAAAATGAACCAATCACCTGCAGCAAGATTGGTCACTAGTGATGTCACAGTGAGTAGATCACAATGTGGATAAGGTATTAAAAGTAATAAAACTAGATATGTCTGAATCCATGTAAAGTGCTGCTCTTTACATCCCACATAATACTACAGGTAGAACATCTAATGATCAAATGGAAAAATAAAAGTGATTCCAAAATAAACAGTAACAACTATGATTAACAATTAATAACACTGTCTGCTATGTTTGGCACTACTTGCTCTTTAAAGGAATGTCTTGCTTCTCTGCAGGCTCTCCTACACAGCCTCTCTAACAACTGTCCTTGCTGTGCTATCCTTGATGGTGATTTTTTCTTCCATTTTATATTCTCTTATACAGCATTCAGCACATCTTCACTGATAGACACTGCAGGCCTAACAATGCCCCAGACATATGCCCTCTCCCTCTTTCATCTTGGGTAGGCTTGCTTTGGTAGTAGTTGAGATGCAGCAAATATGAGCTTCTCTAGTGAAGTTGATTCAAAGTCTGATAATGTCATACTTATTCACAAAGTTCATGATGGCTACACCAACTTTGCTAGCCTATTTTTTTTTGTTTTGTTTTGTTTTGTTTTTTTGCTATTGTTTTAAGCTTGTTTACACAATTTTGCATCCCCATAGTGCATCATTGATGTCTCCTATACCACATAGACATGTTTAATATTTAGTACCACCTTCCTGCCCCCTTCTGCATTGAAAACCCTCCTTTCCTCTCAAGTTCATTCCCATTACAAATATGTAGTTATGATTGAAAGTAATTTGATTCCTATCCCCCCACCTGCATGCCAAAAAAGACTCCTCTCTCTCCACCCCTACTCAACCCCAATCATGAATCACAGTCCCCCACCAAATCCCCCTCTAGCCCTCACCTTCTTCTTCCCCCTGAGCACCACAAAAAATCATGTGTGCCTAAAAAATGAAGAAAACCATCCTCCAGTGCAGAGACACCAGCTCAACTTAATGTTATTGTCATAATGCCATAAATGAATGCTGGCATATTTGCCTGTAGTAAACCTTGACTGGCTGAAGCTCACCCTTAATGTTCTCAGGAAGAGAATTCTGTCAATGTAGGGACAGGAGAGAGATTGTCTTGGAAAATGAGCCACATTTATTGAAGCGTAGTACATAACTAAGCAACAGATCCATGTATGTCAGTCCTGAAGCTTGTTTTGTGACAAATCAAAACAGGTGAGATCTTAAAATGGCCTGACAGGCAATAAAAATGGGCAGTTAATGGCAGCTAGTAGGATACTATTTCACACCAGAATACTATATGCCATTAATTGCCAAGATAACCATGTGCATACAGTCTGTTACTGTATGAGACATTAAACCAAGGTCCCATCTGCCTGTTCTGGTGGTAGTTCAAGTGGATATTAAAGATCTCATGGCACTTCTTGAAAAGAGATGGGGAATTTTTTATTATAACATAAAAGCACATTACGTACAAAATAGTACTACTTCATAAAAAATCAGAAAAAAGGAAAAAGTGAACATAAATAAGTATTGTATCATACATTGACCCCAAATCAGAATAATAAATACTGTAAAGCAACTCCCCTTCCCTCTCCACCTAAAGAGTGGGGGAATTTTTTATTATTGAAACAAACAAACATGAAATATGTACAGTAAGAAAAAAGCATTTTCCACATCTGTCCATGTATTTGTACCAAAAAGGACTTATGTTACAAAACATTTCCGTAAAAAGTATTTTCATACTTTAAACAAGGAAAAAAAAAAAGAAAGGGAAAAAAATAATGTGGCTAATAGATAATAACGGCAAACCCTAGAGCCCCCCCTCGTTTTTTTTTCCTTTTTTAACTTGAAAAAGTGAAGATCCAGTCAAAGTGTTACCAATATTTCTTTGTCTGAGCTTTAACCCCTTAACCTTGTTCCACTATATGGATACTGTTCATATTTCCTGCTACGTGAAACAGAACCTGTGAAACGGTATGTTCTTTTTGTTGCAGAAATAAAGCACATATAGCCTGCCATAAATAAAATTTACAAAGGGAAAAAATAATCGGAAAGTGCTAGGATGATATTTAGACAGCTGATTGGGAAATAGTCCTAAAACCAGCATCTCATGAATAACCTGAGCAACTTTCTTATCACCCCAAGTTTTAATCACCACAGCCCAAAACTGTTGTACGAAAGGACAATGAAAATAAAAGTGCTCTTGGGTCTCTAAGATTCCCCCACAAGTAGATCTGGGACACATACGTTCCTCCAATGTTTTATGTTTATGTGTGTTTTGTACACCCACTCTGTCATGACATGAGAGCCATGTTATATCCCATACCTTCAGAGGAGGTCTTTTGTCCGTAAGTTAGTAAATATAGTTGAAAGTTGTGTATCATATCTAGCCAACACCTGAGGGACTTCGTAAAATTTGTGAGTTAAGACCATAATATAAAAAGAGCATCTGGTGTTAGACGTAAGGCTTTGTGGCATTACCTGCCACTGTTTAATCTTCTGTAAGGTAGAAGAAAGATAAGAGGGGAGTCTAAATTGTTTCAAGTTTCTATGAAGAGTGAAAGGTGTTGTTTTCCATATTTCAGTTAAATCACTTGAAAAGGCATTCATTAAGTTATTTTTTTTTCAAATTTTAATCTTTTTATTCAAAAAGAAAGCAGAGTTGAATTACAAATGCAGTCACATATGTTTCATATCTATTGATACAGACCAAATTCCAAAAGAACAGAAAAAGAAAAAAACACAAATCCAAAAGCAAGAACTCTGCTAGGTATAAAAATGATATCTAAAATTTTCTAAAATCATTAAGTTATATCAAAAGATTGTCGAATGCCCTAACAATGAAAAAATGTTCTGATAAATAAAAATTCTAAAAAAAAATAAAACTGGATGCATTATTTGTGCTCCTCCTAGTCCATAGTCATGGAACAAGTGCATTCTCTTAATGGGGTTAAGCCTACTCCCCCCAAACCCATGAAAAAATAAGTTCATAACCCTAGACTCTAGTGATAATAGGGGTGGAAAAACATGTGAGATATGAAAAAATATGTGAACAATTAAGGTGTGTAATAAAGACACACACTTCCTTTTAGATATTGCCTTTTCTTTCCAAGAAAAGATTATTCATTCTGCTTTCTGGATCGCCTGTGTCCAATTTGCAGAGGCATCATCTAGACTTCCAAATTGGATAACCAGAATCCTTATTGGGTGTCCCATAAGTTGTATGTTTGAGAATGTAGTAACTTCTGGTGCCACTACCTGTGAGAGGGGAAGAACTATTCACTGACTTTTGTCATAGTTTAATCTGGATCCTGAAGCTGTTTCAAACTCTAAGATTACTTGTAGCAATGTCCCCTCCCTTATATTCTGGGTGGAACATATACATACATCATCTGCACATGCGCAGATATTTGGCACTGTACTATTGTCTGGTAAAAGTATGTGTGGTATGCCAGGGTGAGTGGTGGTTTTTCTTAAAAAGGGATTAAGCTGGAAAACCTATAAAAGGGGTTTAAGAGAGCAACCCTGTCTGACCCCTTTCATCCCAAAAAATGTTTCTCCCAATATCCCATTTATAACAGGGGTTATAAGGGTGATTTATACAGGAGAGTTATCCAATGAATAAATGTTTCTGGAATATGGTAGGCTTTCAATACTTGCAATGAATAACCATGATCCACCCTGTCAAAAGCCTTTTCTTGCTCTAGATCTAAAATTACTTTTTTCCACCTACAGCTTCCCATTGAGAAAATAAATCCCTCAAAAATATAAGGTTATGAAACAGGGACCTTTTTGAGACTGCACATGACTCTGTGTGACTAATAACTTTGTCTGCAATTCTAGATAATCTAGCCAAGAAAATGGCAGCCAGTATTTTATAATCTTCATTGAGTAGACTTATGGGCCTCTAATTTCTCAAATCACTTTTTTCCCTTTTTTTTGTGTAATAGAATAACTAAGGCTTGTGACGTAACCCCTGGGATAGTGTTTAAGGTAAGAAGCTCTGAAAAAACATCAGCTAGTATTGGCCCAAACCATTTTGCAAATGTTAAATAAAAACTCAATTGTTAAGCCATCTGCTCCTGGTGAGGAGTTTTTCTGCAATTTACTAAAAACTCCCTGTACCTCTTCCAGTGTGATAGGTGCAACCAAAAGAGTTCTTGTCTTTGAAACTAAGTGGCAGTATATTTAAATCTTCCAAGTACGTTGGGTCTCCTACTGCAAAGGAGGGTACCCCAAACAAGTCTTTTAGATAGTTCTGAGCTATTTTTATGAGTTGCTTTGGTTCAGAATAACATTCACTCATAATTGGATCTATAACATGTTCTAAAATTGTATGGGTTTTTTTCTCAACTTATTTTCAGCTCCACAGCACCGGAACTCTCTCTGGACTCTCCTCTTGCCAAATCTGCTCTATTGCTCACTGTGGATCCTGTCATCTTCATAGACGTTACTTTCTCCCCAAGCCCCAGCCCCCTTATGGGCCCGAGGAGACCAAAGGGGCAGTGGCAGGGAATCAGCTTTGGGCATGTAGCAGAATGGCACTGGGAGGGCCATCACCTATCCGGGCTGGAGGAAATTTTCAGTGAATGTCCCTGCTCCCTCCTCCTCCCCCCAAGTGTGATATCCCCCTGACATCATGGCACAAGGCAACCCTGCCAGCATCAGCCATACTCACCCCAATGTGTGGTCAGCATTCTGCAGTGCCCACTGTCCACTGGGAGTCACTGGAATGCTGGACAGCCCAGAGCCTTCCCCCAGGAGAGGAGAGCTGCCCATTGGATGCTTGATCTTCTTCCTCCCCTGCTGACCCCCGGCACCCGAGCTCGCTCCCAAACTTGGGTCACCAGTGTGGTGCAAGGTGTGGCATCTAGCACCTCAACCCTCAGTGCCACCTGGCCAGCTCTAAAATTGTATGTTGAACCCTATTTTGACAGCTTTTAAATATATCCAATGAAGGCTTGGAGCCCTGTGTTCCAAACTGTGCTTCTAAGTTTAAGGATTCTGCCCTATTATATTGTAAATTTATCATTTCCGCCTTTATGGCAATAATTTCTCTCCCTAAATCCTTTGCATTTTCAGATGCTCGTAATATCATTGAAAATCCTTTTTCTCTTAATTTGAGGTAATTAAGGTGTGTAGTGTGTAAATGTTCCTGAGCTCATTTTGTAAAGAAATTTTTAAACTCAGCCTTAGAATCTACCCACCACTCTGCAATTGATGTATAGGCTTCCAGAACTGAGAACCTGGTGTGTAAAAAGGAAGGACTTTTTCTCTGTGTGTCTGGATGGGATAAGAGGGAGTTATTCAGTTTCCATCTATTTTTCTGGTCTGTGAAGGTTGCTCCAGTGTGCCTAAATGTGCAGGCCAAGGCTACCGCCAGGTGGTCTGAGATTTCACAAGGAATAGTATGGGCCTGTAATAGCTGAATCTTGCCTGAAATAAACATGTCAATATGGGTCACTAATGGGCCTTTTGAAAAGGTCTTTCCACCTATAGAATGTAATGTCTTATACCCATCAATTAAACCTGCTGTTACTATGATTGAATTTAAACAGTTTGTGTCCCCAGAAAAGCTTTGTGGTGCACCCTCCACAATCTGCCAGTGTAAGGGGACAATTAAAATCACCTACAAATAAGACATCTATTGGTATGTAAATATGGTTGAATTGTTTTAAATAATGCAGTTCTAGTTGCTATATGAGGTGCATATATGTTTATGCATCTAAATGGTACATTTCTATACCAAATGTCTAACATCAGTGTCCTTCATGGACATATGTCTACCACCCTGCATACTGAAAACTCAAAACCCTTTAACAAAATTGCTACCCCATCACACATATCAGTTCCCTGGGACCAGTAGAAGGGACCCAGAGACCATAATTGTGTTGCATGTTTTATCTCATACTGAGTTTTTAACTTAGTGTCCTGCAGAAATATCATCGTTTGGGAAGTCTTTTAAAATGTGAAGGGTAGTCATACATTTCTTACATGACTTAATACTGCAGGTATTTAAAGTTAAAGGAAACTATTTCAGACTACCCCACATGACTTACCAAAAAAATGAAAATATGCACCATGTGCGTGTATGAGTCATTCAAGGAACCTTCTGAGACCCTTCTCCCCCTTCTTTTTTTACAGCATGTGACTGAGAGTCTGAAGAAAATTCCAGTTTGGAAGAGGCTATGGAAGAATCCAGTTATCCCCCCTCATCCTCCATGTCACCCCACTGTCTACATTTTGCAAGTGCCTGAAATCTATTTCTTGTGACCACGTGTTTCTTTGGGGGCATCTGCTCCACCTTCCTTTTCCCCTTTTTCTTTTTCTTTTTTGGTTCAACCACTGTACATTTTGGCTGGTCTGTGGAGGGAGGGGGGGGGAGGAATCTTAGTATTAGAAGTGGAGGGGACACTCTCTGAGACAGGAATAACTACAGAGTTGTGTTCTGTGGTATGCTCTGTTGCAACCCTTTCCTCCATGCAAGAAGGGTTTTCTACTGACATGGTAGGGTTTCTGTCTGCCACTACTTGTGTAGAAGTGTTTGGGGGGGGTTGTTTACTCTGTGTTTGAATCTGACATTTCTCAATTAACTAGACTGGATCTTGCTGTGCACAGTCCAGCTGATTTTTTTTTTCTGCCCGAGGGCAGGTTCTAGAAGAATTCCCCTCCTCTTCACATAGGTTACATTTAAGTGCATTGGGGCATCCTAGACTAACGTGACCATAGTCTAAACACAAATTACATCTGGGTTTCTCACAGACTGAGCTAAGATGTGTACAGGCCCCACATTTGTGACAAGTCTTTGGCTGCCCAGGATAGAAGCACAAACCCCTATCCCTGCCTATGTAAAAACTACCCTGCAGGTGCATAATACCTGAGTCTGTTTGTTTTAATTGTACCTTCACCTTCCAATTCTCTGTCCATACGTAATCTTCATCTAAAATAGAAGGAACCTCTAACAATGTACATCTCTGCCTCAACCAGTACTGAATGTCTGTGATATTAACTCTTTCATTTCTAAACAATAAAGTTTTAGTTTTTAATTGTAGGTTTTGTAAGAGGTATAGGTGAAAAAAGGCTGCCATAAGGCAGTGTTCTGTACCTGTGTGTATTTGGCCCAAACCTTTTCCAACATCTGGTTAGTTTTGAAACTAACATCATAAGTAACTTCCCCCTTCACATGTATTACAGCAAACAATTGTTGTGGAGTAATAACCATAGTATGTTTCAACATTTGGAGTAATGTCCACCTGTCAGGGGTGGCCTCAGGATCCCCATTAAATTTCAAACACACAGCATTTCTGTGCTGTGCAGGCTCCCCCATGTTTTTAAATAAATCAGACATGTGGAGCTTTTTAGGCTGCTGAATGTCCAAGTCTTTGGGAAGATGAAAATTCTCCTCATCTTTTTGTCATGGGACTGTCATGTTGCTGGAAAGATCAGCTTGGGTGTTACCCGTATGAGGAGCTCGCTTCCTAGTAACCGGGAGGCTTTCATCAATATTTCCTGGTAAAGGGTTATCATGCTGTACAGCTGTTCTCCTTTCTGCTTTATATTTACTCCCTGTTGTATGTGCAGTGTTCCAAAATGTCTGCTACAGTTGCCAGGCCCAGTGATTTACAGCTGCAAGTGTCTGAATCCTTTTGCCAGCCCACCGCTCGTAGGGCAGCCTCCAGAGTCCACATTGCCTGAGTACCTGAACTGTCATCCTGTCATCCATTTGGTAATGGTACTGCCCATACCTCTGCCATTCTGCTCGTTGAAGGTGCAGACATTGGGTCAGCATTTCATGCCTTCGTGAATTGTGTCAGTATAGTAAAGGTGCTGGAGTTTGTACTTGGAGCCAAGGAAATATTATCCTGTCCTTGCGAACTCTCATCCTCCCATAGCAAGGTGAGCAATAGTTCTTTGTGTGATTTCAATGCTTGTCTGAGCAACATTTCTTGTGCATCATTATCCACTTGACCTGATGCAGTGAGGAGAGTATTATCATTTATCATTTCTGGACTTGGGTTCAAATCTGACTAAATGGGTGAAACAGTATGCACTTCCATAGGCTCACCTTTTGTATGCTGAGGTGCTCTCTCATCCTCTTGCATCTGCTCTGTACATCTGGGACCTGTCCTAGGACTTTCCTCGGAATCCATTTCAGTTCTCAAAAGCAGAACTCCAGCCACATACATCAAACCTCCTTCTCTCTCTCTTGACTATCTGCCATGTTGGAATGGTGGACAAGGGCTCCCCCTACTGGCAGAGTAGGTGAATTTCCCTGGTATCCTGGCCAAATTTCTCTCATTCACTAAAAAAATACGACCAAGGACTTCTGGTGATGTCACGCGATTGATGGTGGTCTAAAACCGAGTGCTGGCATCTCAGGCTAAAATAAGTATTTAATCAGTTGCCATCACATGGATTATTCCACTTCCTCTGAGCAATTCTGTGAGGCCATAACTGCAGGAATATGGGGTGCACAAAAAAAGGCTTATGGCAGGGTATAGAGCTCAATCGAGAGCAAGTAGCACTCCCAGGCCTGTTAGCTCCGAGCTCTCCCAGTCTTCCCTTGTTATAGCATCAGGAGATGAATCTGATGGCTCGGGGTCGGATGCTGCATCCTCATTCACCAAAGCCGATGGGCATAGAATGCTGAAGGTGCTGCACTACATAGACACTAGGATCGTGGGGATCCAAAGTATTTTAAAAAGCTTGAGTCCCAAACAGCAGTGGTGGAAACCCATCTAGAAGGTCTTCAGGCTGAACACATGGCCTTCGGCAGATTCCTCACATATTTACACCAGAGGGAAAGAGAACTGATGATGCAAGCAGAGGATGCAGAGGCAAGAGCCCGTCACAACAACTTCTGCATTTTTGGTATTCCCGAGGTGGTGGACCCCCCAGCATGGAAGAATATGTTGACTCATGGCTTAAAGCTGAGCTAGATCTGGGAGAAGACTTCCAAACAGAAATCAAACAGGCTCATCATGCTATAGCACCTAAACCAAAACAAGGTGCTCCTCCCAGGTCCATAATTGTCAAATTTTTGAGATACGCCACAAAAGAAAAAATCCTGAAAACGGCCTGGGCCAAACACGATCTTAACCTGGATGGCCAAAAGATATACATTGATCAAGATTTTCCACCTTTGATCTTGGCTAAATGGAAAAGAATCCTGCAGGTGATGAAAGCTCTAAGGGAGAAGGGATGTAAAGCATATCTTCGGTACCCCTCAAGATTGTGGGTGCAAGATAAAGATGGAGTGAAGGTTTTTGACTCACTTTTGGCAGCCACCCCCTTTCTGAATTCCCACAGGGTTTCCATTCCACATACAAAGGAGGAGCAAGCAGAACAGGACATAGAAGAGCTGCTTTTGGCAATCACACTTGGATCATGCAAAAGGGCTAGGAAAAGAGGAGAAGCATTACTGCCCCTGCATGTGGACATGTCCAGATGGCTCCAGGCAAAGAAAACCTGAAAAGACCTACTGATTTACTTAAGGTCTCTCCTACCAGGGTCACCTAGGAGAGCAATACGTCCTTCTCAGTGTGAGTGGGAACTCCTTGAGTGATCCAATACTCAGACTTACATTGTTTACTGCCAAGGTGCTATAGTTATATTTCTGTGTTCTTTATCTTAATTAGCAGGTTGTGAACTATAAAGGCCGCCTGTGCAGAAATCTGTAATTACCTGATGTTATACACTCGCTGATTGTGCAGGTGGAGAACCTTCCATTCTTTTTCTTCCCCAGGTATTTTCCAGTGGAACTGCTTTTGGTGATGAACATAGGAGGAGTCGGGCTGTTGGTACCCTCCCCCGGCATATCCTGCAACTCAGAAGCCACAGGGACTCGGTCTCAAGATAAAACTTATAATTTAATTATTTTTCTTGCTCGAAGTGTATCTCACTCTTTATCTTTCATATTGGAGGGAGCATATTTTAAGGAACTTAGTCTGTTTCAAAGTTGTTCTGGGTTGGGAACTGTGACAATTAGTAAGAAATAGTTTTTTTTAGGATGCAGCTCATTACAGGGGTTATACATTAAGTGTTGGAATTGTATCGTAGTTTGCTGCAATTGAAACGGTCCTAATTTAAATGTTAACTTGCTAAGTTCTGTGTTACCATTCAAGTTTAGTAGGTCAGAGGGAGTATGTTTGTCCCCCACCCTTTTTTTTTCTTCTCCTCATGGAGAAAAGTGTGTTTTAAAGGGTGGGGAAACCTAGCTGCTCTAGTTAACTGAAATATGGAAGAGTGGAACAACTGGCTTTGGATGCCTTTGGATTGGGTGGTCAATATTGGGATGGCGACTTAGAAATATCAGTGGTATGCATTTCATCACAGGCCAGTGGTGCTCTGCAGTGAGCACTGTCTGCACTGGAATTCAGCTAATTAGGAGAGGGTCCATGCTCTTGGATTGTCTCGGTGCTCATCCCCTTAGCACGGGAAGGCTCTGTTCTCCTACATTGCTAGGACCTCAATCCTAGACCTTTTAGATGTCCCATCTTAGCCTCATATCCCAAGCTCCTGGTTGAGCTTTCTGGTCCCTAGTGAAGTAACTAGGACTGGTGTTTTTTTTTCTTTATGACCCCTGTATTTCTTCAGGGGTTTGCTGGGTGTATAAAACTCAGCCTTTGAAGTTTCCATATTTGAATTTTTTAATTTTTTATCTCTATGTCAAGCTTTGATGTAGTTTTGTTTTGTCATCAGGGTGTGGTAATGTCATCAGGGTGTCATCAGGGTGTGATAATGCCATCATACAATAGGCTAGTCCTCGTCCTCATTGTTAACCTCAGGAGATCAAAGGAAAGATTGGATGGATTGTTCCAATACATAAGTTACAAATGGCATCCT
Organism: Neoceratodus forsteri; assembly: GCA_016271365.2. Classification (NCBI taxonomy): domain Eukaryota; kingdom Metazoa; phylum Chordata; order Ceratodontiformes; family Ceratodontidae; genus Neoceratodus; species Neoceratodus forsteri. Next base: position 430,431,827 of record CM057450.1, on the reverse strand, counting down.
TAAGATAATTTCCAGTAATGTTTGCTGCATCAATGGGGTGGTTAAATGAGCCAGAGTTCTGCAGGAGCTGGGAAGGCTAAAATGTGATTTGGCATGTTTACAGGAGACTGAGCTGTCACAAGTGGAACACCCCAAGTTGAGAAGAATGTGGGTGGGTGCAGTATATTTGGACTTGCACCCCAAGGCCTCGAAGGTGGGCGTGACTATTTTAGTGCACAGGGGGCTCCCTTCTAAGGTGCATAAGGTACAGGTTGAGGGGGCAGGTCATTGGGTTCAGTTATCAGGGGAATTCATGGGGCACGTTTTACATGTAGCCTCAATCTATGCACCTACCCCACCCTTGAGGGCCTTTTTCAGGCACCTGTTTTCAGCAATGGCCTCTCTCCCATCAGGTAGAACAGCATCAGTGGGCAGTTGAAATTGCATTGAAAACTCCCTTTTGGATAAAAACCCGGCAAGAAGGGGAAGGGTGGCAAGCTCTAAGTTGCTCAGAACACTGGTGGCAGAGGGGGGCTGGGTGGACCCTTGGAGACTGCGGGCCCTGGACTCCAGAGATTTTACCTTCTATTTGGATTCTGTCGGCTCCTACTCCAGGTTGGACAGGTTTTGTATACAAATGGTACATGCCCATTGTATGGGGGAAATGGCCATCCACCCAATCACCTTCTCAGACCACACAATGATTAGCACAGTCCTTACCTGGTCTGGAGAGAAAAATAAAGGGTCCTGGAGATTTGACCCAGAATTATTAAATTATAAGATGTTTGTGGATCAAATTAGAGACACCATCTTACATTATGTGAGAGAAAATAGGGAGGAGGACTCTCACATTAGATTTATTTGAGATGGTCTAAAAGCTGTCCTCCAGGGTCAAATTAGAAGTTACACAGCTCATAAAAATAAGACTCACCAGGCTACAGCAGGAAAACTCCTAGAGGAGATGGGAGTTGGTACGGTTGGAGGCAGAACATAAAAAAAACAGAGATCCCTCGGTCTGATCTAGGTTAAAAGACTTCAGAAACAAATTTAAGGTGGAAATGAAAAGGAAAACTGAAAACAGTTTCAGATACATATGTCAAAAGTACTATGAAACAGGGGGCAGGGAAAATCAGCTTTTAGCACTCTGAAAAAACAAGAGGCTGAAAGATACATTCCCAAAATTAGGAAACCTGGGACCCAACTATTACTGACTGAACCAGCCTAGATTGCTGAGGGTTTCCATGGGTTCTTCTCTGGGTTACAGTATATACCCAGGAAAGAGCTCTGGATCATGATAAAGTGGTGGAAGATTTCTTGCAGAAAGTCTCGTTACCAAAAATGGATGAGACTCAAAGGGATCTAATAGAGACATCCTTCATGGAAGCAGAGGTGACAGCAGTTTTAGCAGGGGGAAGGCCCCAGGACCAGATGGTATTGTGGTGGAATTCTGCCAACTTTTTGCGGTGAAGTTGAGCCCTCTGTTGACCAAGGTCTGCAATGTGGCACATGAAGAAGGGGAATTACCAGACTCTTGGGGTGAGGCGATGATCTCCCTTATTCCAAAGCCAGGTAAGGACTTGACAGAATGTGGTAGTTACAGACCTATCTCTTTAATCAACCAAGATGCTAAGATTTTTGCCAAAGTGATCAGCACCCATCTACAGGGTCTTGTCTCTGAGTTGGTTCATAAGGATCAGATGGGCTTCATACCTGGGCGTCATATCCAAGATAATGTCCTGCTACTTCTCAATGCCTTGTCTGCCTTGGGGGCATTTCCGCCTGGCACCATCTGGGCGGTGGTGGTCCTAGATGTGGAGAAGGTGATTGATCCCCTGGACTGGGTGTTCCTGGACCACACATTACAAATATTTGGTTTTGGGACTAAGTTTCAGAGTTGGATAGCAAACTTATATAAAGATACATGGGCAAGGGTGAAAGTCAATGGGGTTATGTCTGGTAGGGTGGAAATAGAATGGGGGACTAGGCAGGGTTGCTCTCTCTCGCCCCTGCTGTTTGCCCTATGCATGGAACCCCTGGTAGCTCTCATAAGGCAATCTAAGGAATATAAGGGTATTCAGGTTTGGGGGTAGAGATTAGGGTTTCCTTATATGCAGATGACACCCTCCTTTATATCACAGATCTGGTAAGTCAGATGCCCTTGATTACCCATTTGTTAGAGGAATTTGGCAGGGCTTCATGGTTTAAGGTTAATGACTCCAAAATGGAACAGTTGCCATTGGGCTGGACCCCAAAGGGGCCCTGACAACCACTGGCAACTTCAAGAGGTCCAGGGAGCACATTAGGTATTTGGGCATCCTAATCCCAGGACATTCATAAATTATTTTACATTAACTATGGGAGGCTCTTACAGGTGGTACAAGAGGACTTGGGAAGGTGGGGAGAGCTCCCATTATTTTTAATGGGAAGAATTGATAGTGTTAGAATGAATGTGCTCCCATGGTTTTTATTTCCATTTCAACCTCCCTCTACTGACCATGGCTGCATTCTGGAAATCTCTCAGATCCTTTCTGTTAAGATTTGTCTGGGTGGGCAAATGCCCCAGGATAAAATGGAAATCCTTGGTAAGTGCCAAGGGTCAGGGTGGTTTAGGCCTCCCAGATTTCAAAAAAATATTATTGGGCAGCCCGGATGCACCCTTTAGCATCACTCATGGCTCAGAGAGACCCCCCTTTATGAGTGGAGATAGAGAGACCTGAATCTCCTCATGGGGATATCAGAGACATAGTTTATATGGATAGACAAGGGTTGCAATGTTTAAATGTGAACAATCCCTGGTCCAAGGTTATTGTGTCCTCCTGAGTAGACTTAAATTGGAATCTGGTCTTATCTGTGACCCTGAGTGGTAACACTCCTATTAAGGCTTGTCTGGATTTTCCACCACTTAACTGGGACTTAGGTTTTGTGAGATGGGGCAGGAGAGGCCTAGTGAGAGTGGGCCAGCTATATTTTGGAACAAACATTAAATCTTTTCAGCAACTCGTTGCAGAATTTGGCCTCCCAACACAGGATTTGTTTCTGTACCTCCAAGTAAGGCCTTTTTTACAGGAAAAAGAAAGAAGGATGGATAGAGGAGAGGCCCCTGATATAAATCAGATGGTGGACTTCATAATTAAGACTGTAAGAAAATCACAGCAAGCACGGATTTCACAATTTCCATGATTTACAAGCGGTACCGTGAAATTGACTAATTTCTTCATTTTACCGTGAATTTGTTCGAAATGTTCTAAAAAGTTCAAAAAAAGCTCACAATCCTATCCTAATGTTCAAATTAATTAGTTGTTATGTGGCAGATTAGCATCACCTGTCAGTTTTCTCATTGATGAGTTAACACAGCCACCCCCCCCCCCAACAGAAAGAGAAGGTCATCTGCTCTACCTGGACATTTTCTTATCATCATTTAGTTGATGCTGCAAGGCATGTCCCGGCGCTGGTGTGAGATTTTCTGTTGGATATTTGTGTGTGTCCATGCTGCTGCAGCTGGTGACAATCCTTGCTGAGAGGCTGTAGAGGAGAAAGAGAAGATATGGGTGCGGGAACCTCCGCAGAACAGGCGGCTAGCCAAAGCAAAGAAGATGGGGTGAAAGATGAGGAGCAGAAGCAGCAGGCGGTGGAGGAGAGACAAGGGGAAGCAGCAGAGCCCAAGATAAAACAACAAACAAGAAACCACCCATTCAGAGCATATCTTTATCCTTTTCAGTACCTTAGGGTAATCCTCTGGGGGTGACTACTGTAGGGACCCTCGTACTGAAACTGCCAAGTTGCACATTACTTTGGATAACTATGCAGGTTGCTGCAAAGGTGCTACAGTAGTAATACATCTAATTGTCTCTAATTAACAACCGTGTAGACACACCTTTTTGCGCGAGTTTATCTTCGTGTGATAGTTTTCAATTCATCCCTATCCTTCCACAACTTCAAGTAAATAACAGTGTTGCAATGATATACTTTAATAAAATAATCAGAGCAAATTTATTTGGTTATTTTTCAATTATTTGCATTTTACCGTGAAAAGTGGTATTTTTTACCATGCAGATGCCGTGAAAAATGGTGATTTTTGCTGTGATTTCCTTACAACCTTATTCATAATTAAAGAAGCCTCTCTTCTGAAATCAAGAGGTTTGATTTCAAAGCTGGTTCTACAATTAGCTGCCCTCAAGTCAGATACTTTAGATTCTGTTAAACAGACCTGGGGCCATGAGTTATATAGGGAAGTGGGAGATGAGGACTGGTCAGCAATATGGAAGGCCGTGCACAGCACAACAGCCTCGAATCACTGGTGGGAGTTTCGCTGGAAAATAGTGGTGCATTATTTTCACACTCCTGTAATTACAAAGCACTATGGTCACTTTCTGTCTTATAAATGCTGGAGGGATTTTTGTGAGGCAGGGAATCATATACATATGTTCTGGGCTTGCCCTAAACTTATAGCTTTTTGGCACCAGATTATGAATGCCCTGGAAAGGATTTTCAGGGTGGCTCTCCCAGATAACCCAGTGCACTGGGTTTTGGGGGTGTACCCACAGATGATTAAATCCAAGGCCCAACAATATTTGTACAACATCTTGGTGGCCATGGCCCTTAAATCTATTACCTGGTGTTGGTTAACCCCTGAACCTCCAATGCTAGAAGTCTGGCATGGGATCTGTCTAACCATTCTAGACATGGAGGAACTTACAGCCAGAGTTAGGTTAAGTAAAGACACATTTAAGGCACGTTGATTACCTTATTTTCATTACCAGGTGGAAAGGAACAAACGAATGTACTAGACATTATTGCTAGATACGCTTGAGATCTAGACCACTAGATCCTCTGTTGATTATTATGGGGTTTAGAGGAGGAGATGAGAATTATGTGAATAAGGTCTGCATGAAATATGAATATCTGTTTAATGAATTGTTAACATCTCATCTTTGTTTGTATTTAAGTTACAATTTAGGAATAGATTTGTTTTATGAGTGCATGCTTTTTCTTTCTTTTTTTTTCTTTTCTTTTGTTCCCTTTTGCTTGTTATGTTTGTACTTTAAGTTTATCTGTATGTGTTGTATTGTTTTGATTAAGAAAATGACAATAAAGTACAATTAAAAAAAAATACCACTAAGAGCTTAAATCTGGTTCAGTTTCAGTTGGCATCAATCTGAATCCCTCCCCCGAGATAATTCTGAAAATAGGCAAAAAATTGTCTAGTCCTTCTTCCCAGTCAACAAAAACTAACTAAATAAATAAATACTCTGTCCCAATTGTGTAACATACCATAACACCACTCTGATAATACCTAGACAATTATCTCAGTACTTTGGCATATGTGATATTACTCAAAGAGAATTCTTAAATAATGAAATGTATTTTCTCCAGCTAGAGTAAAAGTGTAGAATTGTGTGTGGGTCATACAGATTAAATCTAAACTTTTCTTGCAGACTGCTGCCAACTACAAATGATAAATCTTGGAAGACTGCAGAATCACAGTTTTTAAGATGCATCTGGCTGCTGCTGCTACCAAGTCAGCATCATCATTAGCTGAGCATCAACTGCCACAGAGGGTTTTCATCAGCCTTATGGCAGGTAGTCATTTCCATATAAAAGAAAACAAATGTATCCACATCTCAGTGAAATGTGTTTACAATTGCTGATTAGAAACAGAACAGTAATGCAAATGGATAGCTTTGCATCACAATTTGTGATGTAATTCAGCAGACACCATATAGATATACTGTCAGTTAGAATGCATTTCCCCCAGAAAATGTCCACCAAATTTTCCCCTTTAAAGAGTCACAAATATAACTGAGCTCCCGACATCCATGTTTAGGAGGCCCCTGATTAGAAGATTTAGGAATATAATGTTAGTTTTACTTACTGTTTTTTTAATGCTGTTATAACTGGTTGATCTAGCAGCAATGCTCTCATACCCCAACATTTTTGTACGAGCACCACTTTGGGTAACTTGCAGAATCCCACACAGCTGACATCACAGTTATAGTAGATTCAATTACAGTACAATCACAAAGTGAGGGAAGGAGCTTTTGAAGCTCTGGTTTGCCAGTTGCCAGTCTCATTGTACTCTCAAGGATGAGTATAGGTTGCATGTAAATGATGTGAATAAATGTGTGTGCTGGGTGGAAGGGAAAGGTGTGTACTGTAGTTTTTTACCACACTTCACATACAGTTTCCCAAAATGCATAGTGCGGTATTACAAACTACATTAAAGTTTGCAAAATAAATTCTGAAATCTATAACATTTCTAACAGAAAAACAAATCAAAATATAAAGTACTACAGCATGGCCATCCAAAAGAACAATAGTAAAACAATAAAAAGTTACAAAAATGTACATCAGATAGAGTAGGACTTTACACTTCTGAAGTCAAGTGTCAAGTATCACTCCTAAAATATATTTTTATGTGATAGGTAGCCCCAGGTCATAGCTTACTACAATATATATAAATATTATATGCATAGATGTAGATGTATATATAGTCATTGCAAAAAACCTACATTTATGCAGACATTAGTGTTGAAAAACACAAAGTGCACAAAGTAGGAAATTAAAATGTATTAGGGTTTTGAGTCTCAGAAGTCTTGGTAAATAGGTAGTCTGGTGCTCCTTGGGGTTGTCAACCTTAATGCCCACCCCCTCCCCTCATGTAAACTCTTGCTTGATGCAAGGCCTGCAGGGCCCTGTGTGAAGAAAGCTTTGACTGATTCTGTTGGCAACTTGTGGTGAGTCATACTTCTCTATCTCCTAACAGCATATGCCTATGAAGCACAGGCCTGGGAGATGTACCTTGAGCTTCAGGCAGGAGGCTACTGGCTGAGGGATGGGATGGGCATTAGGGTTGACAACTGAAAGGAACACTACACCACTGACTTGCCAAGACATAAGAGACTCAAAATCTTAATGTTTTTCATTTGCTTACTTTATGCACTTTACATTCTTCGACCCTAATGTCTGCATTACCAACATTTTTTGCATTGTGTGTGTATATATATTTATACCACTGGGGTGAGAGCTTTCTCAGTAGGATATCCTGTGCTATTTCGATTGCAGTGAAAATAAATTCTGAAGACAACATTTATCCATACTCTGCTGATGTCACCAGAGTGAGAATAACTGCACTGCAGCTTGCACTGTAAAGGAAACTGCTTCAGAAAACACTTTATCTTTTACCTTTGTTTTTACCAGGAGACAGACATACAGGTGCAACCTGGGAAGCACAAGAAATTTAAGTGATTCATTTAGGATCACACAGTATGCAAGTGGGGGGCTGTGGGATTCAAACCCAGGTTTACAGCTCTAAGACTTAACAGCACAGAGCCTTAAACCACTGTGCTATACTGCCTCTGTAGGGTTTCTCTTATCTCTTTCCCACTGAAACTGCAACTTACTCAATTAGCTTTGCAAATGACTCTCACCTGTGTCCCATTGTGTTTCTGACTTTTCTATCCCATTACTGTGCTGATCTCAGCTTCAAAAAACCTGAATTCTAAACGAAACTCTTTTACAAAGCACTTTCTGTTTCTTAGTGCTACCTGCAGCAATTTGTCTTTCTCAGTGAGACTCTGATTCAATCAGCTTTGCAAAACACTGTCAGCTGTGTCTCACTCCCAGTTCATTCAGAACACAAACACACACACACACACACTGACATCACACACAGAATGAGCAGGAAACATACGGAATCAGAAAAAAATGTTCCTAAAGCTCTCACCCCTGTGGTATAAATTGCACACATGATGGGCAGATCATGGAATATGGAAAATATTCTCACTCCTGCCTCGTGAGCTGTGTATTTTTACTCGTGCCTTTGGCACTCCTGAGAATACACAGCTCACTCGGCAGGAGTGAGAATATTTTCCATATCCCACTCCTGCTCGTTATGTATCCCCTATATATACATATATATATATATATATATATATATATATATATGATATAGGGGCATGGTAGCACCCCTGTAGTTAGGGCTGAGTGGAGTGCTCAGTGTTAAACCCCTAGCTTTGCACCTTAATAAATTTGGCAGTGTTGACAGAATAGCCCAAACATTTGTATGTGCAGTTACACTGCCATAGTCTCAAGATATGGAAAGTTTCATGACGGTACATTGTGAGATTTCAGAAATCTTGATACTCATTATTTTGTGAAAGGATCACTTTTTTCCTATACTTAACATTGGTTTTCTTTTGTATTTTTTGTGCTCACATATAGCCTAGATGGTAGTGAATTTTCCATGAAACTTTTAAGGAAGAAGCTGCCTCTGATGAACAGTGCCTTTCACAGATTTCATGAAAAAATATTAAACAACTCCAGAGTTACAAGGCTTTAAAGTTTAGTTTTGATTAAATCTCTGATACAAACCAAAAAATGTTGTGATCATGAAAGTGTTTTTGATTCACATCACTTGAACCAAAAATGCTCCTCGTGAACCAAAATGTTTGGTTTTTTTTGTTCATGATGGCTGCCATCTTGTTTTTTCCCTATCTAAAAAAATAGAAAATACATTAAAAAGTATGTATTTTTAAAATATTAACACCTGAACCTAGTAAAATGGTACAAGTTTAGCTAAATTCTTGTGACTGTATTTTAAAAATAATGCCAGAAATGAATTTTCTGGACATCCCAAAATCCAGGGTACACAGCTTAGTGAGAGGAGCCTTCACCCCCATTCTCTGTATGAGAACAGCAGGACTTTCTTGACATCTGCAGCCAAAGAGGGAGGCATTCTGCCAGCTTGTGTGCCAGTAGTGAGCCTGCAGTCTCGATCTTAATCTCTTCCTCTTTCTTTCTTTCTTTCTCTCCCTCTCTCTGTCTATAGAGATTACTTTGCTGCTGTAATGTCCCATCCTCTTTAAAAATAGTTGTTACACCCAAATAAAAGCAGCAGTGCATTGTGGACTTGGAAAAACAAATGTTAATCAGATGGCCAATGTTTCTAATTCATAATGTTCTTACATACTACTGTGTTTTTGTTTTTGCTTTGTTTTTGTTTTTCTGTATTTCTAACTGAATGTTGTTATTACTATCCTGAAAAACCCCCAAAAAATTATGCACATCTTTTGACTCTTTCTGAATGGCTGTCAGCTGGCAGGTCTCACAGGAGATAGATATGCTAACAACATAATGTAATGTGGACAGCAGGAGGATGTCAGATATGCAGGTACTGGGGACAGTTAAGGGCAGAGATCACCTGGTTAAAAAGAGACATAGAGAGTGGGGCAAGGGGATGGGGTGGGCAAAATGGGGAAAAAAAGAGAGAAAAGGTGTGAGCCAGATGGGAGGCAAAAGCAAAGGAAATAATCAGGGGATGCAGGGGGCATACTTGCAAAATCCCCATATAGAAAAATCAACACTAGAACAGGGGAGTGGCAGGAGATAAGGAGAAAGGGAAGGAGGGAAGGAAAGCTGAGTAAGTCATGGTACTACATTGAAGGAAGGTGGCATGGGGCAGACTGCTGATAGAGGGCTGGTATCAAATAGGTCTACAGTTTTGGAGGGGATCATGGACCAGGGGTCATGGGGAGGGATAGAGGCTCAAGGCAACACAGGTGAGAAGGACAAAATCAAGGGATGGTTGATGGGAGGAAAATGCCAGGAGGTATAGGAGAGATAGGGGCTCTCAAAATCATGGGTGAGGAAGGCAGAGTTGGGGAGCGGAGAAAGGAAGGGCACACAGACTGGAAGGAACAGAAACTAGGGGACATGGAAGCATGGAGAGGGTTCAAGGGGGGAGGGCTGCAAGGGGTTGCAGGAGGCAGCAGGAGGGAGGGGTTCTGGAGGAGGCCAAGGAAAGAATGGGAGCCAGAAGTAGGAGTGCAGACAGGAGAGATAGCAGGACCAAATTAAAGAAAAAAAGGGGAGAAGGAGGCTATATCACCAGGGGCAGGCAGGAGGATACAACCCAATGAAGAGAAGGCAGAACATTTGATGGCTGTGGGGGACTCTATCATCAAGGATATTCACTGGGGTAAGAAGTGGGATACAAACAGAAGAAGGGTGGTTATCTGTGTGCCAGGAATGGATGTGGGAAAGGCAGGGCGCAGAATCAGGGAAGAGATAAGAGAAATGGGGGGCAAACCTCATGTGATTGTCCACCTGGGGACAAATGATCTGGCAGGAAATGAGGTCAAGGTAATGCAGCAGAGGTTTAAGGATCTAGCTGGGTGATGCAGGGGCTCAGTGAGCTCACTGATGTTCTTTGAGGTATTGCCAGTTCATAGAGCCAGTACAGTGAGTAAGGAAAGGATAGTGGAATTTAACAACTGGCTAAGGGATTGCTGTGAGATGGAGGGGTTCAAATGCATTGGGGAATGTGGGGACACATGGGCAGAGAAGGGACTGTATGCAAATGACTGACTACATCTAAATGAGGAGGGTTCTAGGGTGCTCAGGGGAGAATAAAGAGACATACGGAGGAGATCTTTCATTTAAATTAAAGAGGGAGGAGTAGGAGGCCAGGGAGGTCAAAGAGGATAGCAAAGAAGGTGGGAAACTGGCTGATACTCCCCCGCAAATGGCAGCAAAGATTAAGCAAGGGGGGGGGAGGGAAGGAAAAGGGGAGAAGGTGGAGGGTCATGAGTGTGAATGTCCATAGTCTGAGCAAAAAGATTACTGATTTGGAGGCCACCATGGTGGGGGAGGAATTAGACAGTGCAGCCATAATGGAGACCTGGTGTACTGAAAACCAGGGATGGGATATGATCCTTCTGGGTTTTAAACTATTCAGAAGGAGTAGAGTAGGAAGGAGAGAAGAAGGTGTGGTGCTTTATGTATGGGACCACATAAAGGCTATTGAGATACAGGGGACGGGGGGGAGTGGAAGTACTGTGGGTCACCCTTGAGAAAATGAAAGGGGCTGTTATTTGAGAAGGGATGGTATACAAACCTCCAGCACAGGAGGAGGAAGTGAATAGGGAATTGATGCAAGCAATCAAAAGGATGGCTCAAAAGGGAGAGCTGCTGCTGATGGGGGATTTCAATCTTCTGGACATGGATTGGAGTCTCCCGGCTACAACAACTAGGAGCTGAGACATCCTGGACTTCCTGCAGGGGCTGCTACTCAAACAACTGGTAAGGGAACTCACTTGGGAGGGGGTGACACTGGCCCTAGCTCTGGCCAATGGGGACAGTGTGACCAACATCACTGAGGAGGACCACCTGGGAACCACTGACCATCGGGCAGTGTGGTTTTGTGTAAAGACTGGGGTAGAGACAAGCCACACAAGAAAGAGAGTCTCAGACTTCAGAAGATCTGATTTTGAAAAAAATGGTGGTATGCCTCAGGGACCTCCTTGCAGGGTTGCAGAAACTAAGAAGCATAGAAGAACAGTGGGAGACAATAAGGGGGGTGGAAATGAAACAGCTACAAGACTTTGTGCCAGACAAGTCCAGAAGGGCAGAAGAAGGGGGAGGCCACCTTGGTTCACTCAGGAGTTGGCAGAAAGAGTGAGGACAAAGAAAACAGCCTTTATACAGTCCAACAAAATGCAAAAGGAGGAAGACAGGAGAACTTATTAGGAGAGGCAAAGGGAGGCAGGGAAGGAAGCAAGGAAGGCAAAAGGAGTAACAGAAGAAAGGATAGTTAAGTTGGTCAAGACAGGGTGATAAAACCTTTTTCAGACACATCGGGGAAAGGAGGAAGGCCAGTGGAGGGGAATCAGGCTACTGGATAAGGAGGGTCATCCATGGAGGAAGTCAAAAGGCCAACATTTTGAAAAAATACTTCCTGTCTGTCTTCACGGAGGAGGGGGAAGAAAATGGGCCTGAAATACACAAGAGCATGAAGGGTAAGGAAATAGACACTAGTCCCTTCACTGCAAACAGGGTCCTAAGGGAATTGTCCACACTAAGAGTGGACAAGGCCATGGGCCCTGATGCAGTGCACCCCAGGCTGCTGAAGAAGCTCAGAGAGGTACTGGTTGAGCCCCTGGTAGCCCTGTTCAACAGGTTTCTGGAAACTGGAGAGGTGCTGGGGGACTGGAAGAGGGCTGACATCATCCCACTCCACAAAAGGTGTAGTAGGGAGGAGCCAGGAAATTACAGGACGATTAGCCTGATGTCAGTACTTGGCAAGGTGATGAAATCGCTCCTAAAGAAAAGAACTGGAAAATTCCTCAAGGACAGCAGACTGCAGGACAAGAGACAGCATGGGTTCACAGGGGAGAGGTCCTGTCAGACAAACCTGATAGAGTTATTCAACAAGGTAACCAGGGTAGTGGACCAGAAAGGGGCAGTGAACATGGCCTATCTGGATTTCAGCAAGGTCTTCAACACCATCCTGTATAAAAGGTTGGTAGGGAAACGATGCAGCCTGGGTGTGGGGCCTAAAATAGTACAATGGGTGGAAAACTGGCTCAGGGACAGGAGCCAAAGAGTGATGGTAAATGAGGTGCACTCTGGGGAGGGGAGGGTGACTAGCGGGGTACCACAGGGGTCAGTGTTGGTCCCTATACTCCCCAATATCTATGTTAGTGACATTGCAGAGGGACTGGGATGGAGAGTAAGCCTGTTTGCCGATGACACAAAGATCTGCAAAAGGGTGGACACACTGGGGTGGAGGGAAATGAGGGAGGACCTAGAAATGTTAGAAGAGTGCTCAAGAAGATGGCAACTTCAATTCAACACAAAGAAGTGCAAGGTTATGCACTTGGGACACAGGAACATAGGAGCAGAGTACACACTTGGGGGAGAGGTACTAGAGGTCACAAGGCAAGAGAGAGACCTGGGAATCATCATTACTAATAACCTAAAGGTAGCAAATCCATGTGGGAAGGCAGTGGGAAAGGCAAATCAAATGCCTGGATGCATAGGGAAGGGTATCACCAGTGGAAGGAGGGAGGTAACACTTCCCCTGTATACTTAATTGGTGAGGCCACACCTCAAGTGCTATGTGCAGTTCTGGAGGCCCCATCTTCAAAAGGACAGGGACAGAATGGAGAGGGTGCAGAGGAGGGCACCCAAAATGGTGCAGGGCCTACATCAGAAGAAAGGCTCAGGGAATTAAACTTTTACCACCTGGAGGCCAGGAGGAGGAAATGGAATAGGATAGAGACATTCAAATATCTAAAGGAATAAACAAGGTGCAGAAAGAGAGTATTTTCCAGAGAAAAAGATGTTCTAAGACTAGGGGTCACAATGTGAAGTTGGAGGGGGAAATTTTTCAGGGGAAACATGAGGAAGTGCTTCTTTATAGAAAGGGTGGTGGGTGACTGGAGCAGCCTCTCCACAGATATGGTGGGGGCAAATACAGTCACAGGTTTGAAGTGTGCCTGTGATAAACACATGGGTATCTTGGATAATGGAGGTGGATGGAAGATGGCCCCCCAGTAGTGGCTTGGGTATCACTATTGGGGGGACATGGGCAGACAGGGAGGGCCAGGAGGTCCTTATCTGCTGACAAAATCTATGAGTCTATGAACATGGTACGTGTATGCAGAGGTTAACCTGCCTTGCTCATCCATGTGATTTCTGGTTATTGCTAACATGGATGAGCACAGAGCAAGACAACAATTAAATTACAATGTGACAGCTGTCAGTTCTGTTAATGTCAAAATTAAAGCAGTAACTTGGTTTGAAGTGGGTTTCAGCCTCTCTCTGTTACTCAGAATTGCAGACTGTTGATTTAATGGAAACATCTCAGTATAATGACTACAGCGTTAGGTCTATTATATGTCCCAGCATTACTTATGGTAAGGAATTCAGGGTAATGAAGTTTGGAGATGGCATGATTTCTTTTTCAATTTGAGTTTGAGTCACTTCGGAAACAGTGTTTGTAAGAAGTATGCTCTTTTTGTATTTTACTGCCTTTTCAGATCCATGCAATAATTATTTCTGTTAGTATTTTGTTACACAATCAGTATGATGACACTGCCAGTAATGACAAAAAATGACCTTTGTCACTAACCAATCGTTTTAACATTGCTTGCAAAATATCATTTCTATTGTACACCAACAAATCGCATGATCTCCTGATTCTGAGAATTACATACAGCACAATCCAACAACAGGAATGCGTGTGTGTGTGTGGGGGGGGGGGTGACAAGCACTTCACTATTTTGAGTACATCTCAATGTTTCCAAACTAATCCTTGTGTGTGGTATTCAGTCTCTCATGCACTGCACCCCTCATATAACAAACATGTTTACCTTGCAAACCTGTAGATTGTTTTAATAACACTATTGTGAAACAAAACAATTATAATAATATGGCATAAGTAACATCCACACACACACACACAATTTCAATTTAATGAAATAGGTAATAAAATGTGATGTTATGAGTGTGGGTGGAGGGGGCACTGTAAGATGGCGCTAAATGTGATAAGTGGACATATTTTATGTGCCGTATTTCAAAACTGAGATCAAATGCCTTTTACCTGAGAGTATTTTATCTTTACAGTACCTTGTCATGACATCATGTTTTATCTCTCTTCCTTACTCTTTTTCTGAATGTACATGCCATACACACGTTATGTGACAACATCTGTGATTGACTGATTAAAGGGAACAGAACATTTTCTAATCCCATATGTTTATTTATTAAGTGCATGATAAGGGTTTAGAAGGTTGTTTTTTTTTTAGAGTTCAGGATTTATTAATTGTAATTTACTATAAGGTTATATTGTGAGCTTAGATTAAATATTGAAAATTAAGTATGCCGTTCCCCTAATAGGTTGGCCTTTCTGTCCAATCAGTTGCACAAGTCCGATCAGTTGCGCAAGCTGAAAATCAGATCTGTAGCAACATAAAACAGTTTATGAAAAGCACTGTATCTTCTACTCCAAAAGTAATTAATGAGGGTTAGCTCATTTATGTAATTTAACAGGCATACCCTGCCCCCCCCCCGAGCCTGTGGGGCACATGTAGCAAAGCACTTCATAGTTAAAACCCCAATATGCATGACGATGCTCTGTTGCAGCAGAGCACACCAAGTGCAAATCTTCCACTCTGGATAAATGTGCCAGTATAGAAAGAAGCCCAAATATTACTGTCACATGTATTATATAAAACATAAGAAAAAGTGGTGAAATTTGTCAGCAGCATAACCATTCATGGGAACGAGAGTGCACTGCAGCAAGACACAATCAGCCACATAGAGACTGTCAGTTAAATACTATTTCAATCAGATTACAATGCTTTATAAGCTAAGCATCATATGCTCTCTCTAGATACACCAATACACAGGAAGATATGTTTAATATAATCAGTTACATACATTAATTTATTATAGTGGCGCTGTAGCACCACTATACTTTGGGTTGAGCAGGGGTTTCTATGTTAAACCCCAAATGTGCACTTTAATAACTTCACAACTGTTCAACAGATTTGCACCAAATTTTGCAAACGTGGTCATGGGGGCAGGATGTCTTGACTGGCCATGTTTCATTCCAGTCAGATGCATGGATTCTGAGATATGGATAATGAAAAAGTGAAAAAATCTGGTGTTTTTCATTGTTTTATTATCATCACCTAGTGCCCAGATGGTTTGGAAGTTTGCTCTGAAATTTTTAGGGTAAAAAGGGCTTGGCCCACAATGGTGCTTCTCGCTGGTTTACTGAAAAACTATTAATCCATTCCAAAGTTATAAGATTTTTAAATTTTGGTTCTGAGCATGATCAGTATGGTCTTTAGGATAACTGCTTGGAATGAAAAAAGAATTTGCTCCATATGGAAAAGGATCCTTTTTCATATGGAGGTAGTCCTTTTTCAGGAGGAAAAATTCATTTTTCATATGGCCGCCCTCTTTCCATTTTAAAAAAAATTAAAACCCCATAAAAATTATATCCCACACAGAGACCAACACTTGTGTTGTATCTTGTTAATCGGGACTCCATTAGGTGGATTCTGGAGTTCCTTTTTGGAAAAATTTTCCAGAAATTTGTTTTTTTATACATTTTAAAATCTTTTCTAGTGACTCGATTTCCTTTTTTCAAGTGGTCATATAAAAAAGGAATTGGCTCATACTTAACAGGATCACTTCATACGAAAAAATAATTTGGATTTAGTTTTTTACCTGATTCTTTTTTTTCCTTTTATGAAGGAATCCTTTTTCATAAGTTTTTTTCATTCATACTGAAAAGGATGCCTTCGTGTGAAAAAAGAATTTGGACTCAGTTTTGTCCCCTGATTCTTTTTTCATATGAAGGAATCCATTTCACATGTTTATTTCATTCATATGAAAAAGGATGCCTTCATATAAAAAATTAATTTGGACTTAGTTTTTGTCCCACATTTCAACTTCAATGAGCCATAACTCCCTCAATATTTGCACTTAGGGGACAATCTATATATCAAAACAAAGGTCTTTTTTTTTACAGCTCTATTTGTGGCACTCTAGACCCTGGAACTCTCTCAGGCTGCCCAGCGACCATCTGCTTCTACCGCCCACTGTGACCCCATCTCTTCAAGGGCATTACTTTCTCCTTGGTGGACCCTCTCCAGCCAGGGCCCATGAGGAGATCGAAGCAGGCAGAGGCAGAGGTCCGGTATTGGGCATGTGGTGGCTGGTGCTGGGAGTCATTGCCTATCCAGGCTGGAGGGGATTTTCTTGCATTATTCCCCAGACATGGGGTGTGCAATGCTGCCTAGCCTCTGATGTGGATGCTCCCACCCACATCTGGAAGGCAGCTGCTCGACATCTTCCCCATCCCTTGAATGCCCCTGTGTGTCACAGTACCACTGTTCTCCACTGAGGGCCACTGCTACACTGGGCTACCCCTGGATCTCTCCTCAAGAGAGGAGAGCAGTCCTCCAGATGCTTGATCCTCTCTCTCCCCCCCTGCTAACCCCAAGCAGTCCGGGCTCACTCCCGAACCCGGGTCGCCAGTGTGGCATGAGGTGTGGTGTCCAGTGCCTCAACCCTTAGTGCCACTGGCCAACTCAAAACAAAGGTCTTAATGAGTACTACAAGAATGACACATAATACCCCCCCAAAAAAAAGCATATAAAAAGGCATAAAAATTAAAACACTCAAATTCCCATTGGATAACATTGGAAGTTTAACAAGCCATTCAATTAAGCAAATACATTGCTATGTGGGAGAAATGGAAGTGCAGAGCCCTATACCATCATTGATGTGTGAATCCATGGAAGGAAGGAAACACAGGGCCCAGTGGGCCCTGCACTTCTATAGGCAAATGGATATGTTCACAGAGGTCCCACAGGGACTTGCATGAATGAGGATGCCATTATACTATCTCAAAAAGTAAGGAAATTCTTTGCAAAAAAAAAACTTCATTAATGCACCAGTTTGGGTTCAGATTAAAGCAACAAAACTAGGGAAATGTGGGGTTAGGGTTCACCACCCCAACACCCCACCCACAGCCTGCAGGCAGCAACAGGAAAAACATTGCAATTTTACCCCTCCTGAGTCTTCACAATCAGACCTGGAGTGTTTCTTGGGGTTGTCAACCCAAACGCTCACCCTATTCTCATATAGTCTGCACATATCAGCCTCTTTACTGATAGAATGGGGTGAGCATTGACAACCCCAATGAACACCCCAGTCCTGATTTGCAAAGACTCAAGAGAGGTGAAACCTTAAAGGTTTTTCCTGTTGCTGCCTGCAAGGTGGGGGAGGAGTGTTAGGGTTGGCAACCCTAACATCATATTTCCCTACTTTTGTCACTTTAATCTGAACCCTAACTGGTGCAGTAATAAAGTTTTTTTCAAAGAATATTATAGACGCCAGATTCAGGTAATGTGTCTGGATCATATGAGTGTCATTCATAGTTCTGCATGCAGACAGCTGTTTAATTAGTTAAAACTATAACTTACTGCATTACCTGCAGTATGTGTAATCACACACACACACACACACACACAAGCCAATCAAATACTGTAACTGCTGACCATAAAGCTAAAAATGTTCAGGGATGAGTCTCTATTTAACACACTATGCAAATCGTAATGCAGACCTTGAAAAAATAATCCTATTTAGCACTTGCCACTGCCAGCTTAATCAAACAATGGCAGTTCTTAAGGCATTTATAGTAAGAGCCAGTGTTCAATTCATATACACTAGAAACAGAAGTGATTTTATTTAAAATACTTATAAAGTTATCTATCTGATGGATGACTTTGAGTAAGCAAACTGCAAAGTAAATCATTTTTCCCAGTACTGGTTTCTGTTTACAGCAAATCTTCTGACAGCACCAGTATTTTAATGTTTACACGTAAAGAATGATGAATAAATCAGTTCTAAATACTGTACAGAGAACAAGAGAAATCACGTCATAGAAAGACTACGGAACATTTATAAGCAGTCACAATAACTAATAGAACTTCACTTATTTAAGGAAATGTCCATTTTGTTTGAACGCATTTCTCTTACTAGATGTGTACTTTTGAAAAAAGACCCCAAAATATGGTTTGGGGATACCCTAAAATCCAGCTGGGAGGCTTAGTGAGGGGTCATGATTCTTCTTTTGTAAGCTTACCTTCTTTCATATGTCTCACAAAAAAAGAATCTTGGCTCATAAAAGAACATTGTGGGTCTTAGGTTTTTTTTTTCATAGTTGTTTCCGGAGTCGATCTTCTCCTTTCATGAGTCATGAAAGAAGTCACAAAAGAAGGTTGGCTCACTAAAGAACTATGAAAAAAACTACCTCCCACCACCTTCTTTCATGAGCCTAGATTCTTATTTCTTGAGTTTTTGCATGACCTACAAAAGAAGAAGGTTGGCTCATGAAAGAAGAGTGTGACTTTGTTTTTTTTTTTCACAGTCCTTTTGTGAGGTCATACAAAACAACCATTGTTCTTTCATGAGATCTCATGAAAGAACTGTCCATGATTGGGACTTTCTTGAATGGTGAAGCCACATCTGGAGTTGTGCTGCTGGCTTCAAATAAAAGCTGTGCGCTGTCAATCCCCTGATCTGTCTTTCTCTTTCTGTCACTTGTTTTTTTCTTAACTTGTTACCTCCAATAGCTCCATATGAAGTCCAAACTATCCATTGTTTATCTGACACAAAATGGCCCCCCAGGAGGTAATGAGTTGAGCTGGTCAGGGTACCTACCCCTGGTATGGCTTCTTTCTCCCCCTCTCCTCCAGGTTGCCCACCCCCCATATTTTTTAAGTATTAAGTGAACAGGGGTGCCCACTCCCAGTACAGCTTCTCTTGCCCCCGCTCCTCCAGGTTGGCTGCCTACTTTGCTTAATATGCCCTTAATATCATCCCTACACTTAGGTGCCCAATCCCCAGTGTTGGGTTCTGCCCCCCAATAGCAAAAAATGACCCTTGTTGATCTTTTTTTTCTATAAGCTGAAAAAAAGAAAATAGTCCATTGATGATCTGACACCCCAAACCCCGACCCACCCCACCCAACCCACCCACTCAGCACCCACCATCCCACACCCCTTCACTCACCTGAACTTGTCCCATGATGTGTTCACCCACATTCTCAGTATGAGAACAGGGGACTTTCTTGAAATGTGAAGCCACAGCTGGAGTTGCACTGCTGACTTCAATTAGAGCAGTGAACCGCTGATCCCCTGATCTGTCTCTTGCTCTGTCTATCTATCTTTCTATCGATCTATCTATCTACTGTATCTCGCTCACTCTCTCTCTCTCTCTCTATATATATATATATATATATATATATATGTTAATATGTGTCTATATATATATATAATTTGTTTTCCATTTTCTTAATTGGACTGGGGTGCCTACCCCACACTGATTCTCCCCAACCCCCTTGTCCTGTCGCCTTTCCTCCAATTTTTTTTAACTACTAAGCAGACCATGGTGCACACCCCTGGTACACATCTCTTGCACCATCCCTTACAATTTGCCTACCTCCTTCATTTAATATACTTTCTGGCACCAGGGGGCCTACCCCCAGTTCTGCCAAAGATCATCCTGACACTGCGGTGCTCAATCTCCAGTGTTCACTTCTGTCCCCCTACAATAATGAAAACCACCTCACTGACCTTTTTTTTGTAAACTGAAAAAAAGAAAACATTCCGGTCGCGATCTGACTCAGCCAGCACCCCCACTCACACCACCCACTCAACATCCACCACTCCACACCCTGCCACACACCCACACTTACCTGAACATGTCACATGACATAGATCCACTCTCCAATTGAAGACAAGTCTTGCTGCTGGAACCAGCAATTACAGTATGAGAAAATAAGGTACAGTAAGTATGGTTTGATGTATTTAAATGGGGTCTGAACTTTTATTCATAACTTTGGCACTTTTAAACATTTTTACACCAAATTTGCAACATTGCCTTTTTGATCCCATATCATGAACAAGGGTGGGGAAATTATTAAAATCCATCCTCAAAGAAGATTTTATGGTTGCTGCATGAAATCACCTTTTAGGCAGGATTTGAACATTTTCTCTGCCCTTGTTCATGTGGCAGGGTCATAAGAAGGCAATGTTAAAAATTTGGGGTAAACATACTAAAAAGAAAACAATAAAGTTGTGAGTATACATTGAAATTATTCAATGCCTACTCATAACTTTGGTCATTTTCAATATTTTGACACCAAATTTTCAACATAGCCATTTTTCCATACCACCTCATGAATGTGACTACTGTCATTTTTCAGATAATGGCTGAAATGTGTTTTCGCACTTGTGGCATGAAAATACATTTCAATCAGGATTTCAGAACCTTCACCTAGTAGGTTCATGAGATGGAGTCATAACATGGCTATGTTGAAAATTTGGGATCAAAATATTTAAAAAAAAACAAAGTTATGAGCCTATGTTGAGATGTTTCTATGCTCGCTCATGAAGTTTGTTAATGTTCAATATTTTAACTCCAAAATGTCAACATAGCCATTTTTTTCACACCACCTCATGAATGTGATAACTGACATTTTTCACATCCTGGCCAAAATGTGTTTTTGCACCTGTTGCATGAAGTGATGTTTCTGAGGGGATCTGAAAATTTCACTAACCAGTTCATGAGGTGAAGACTATTTTGAAAATTTAGTGTAAAACATCATAAAATGACCAAGTTAGGAGTGATCATTGAAATTGTTTTGTGCTTCCACAGCCTGATGGACTCCACATTTGGTGCTGCATCTATAGCCACATAGAAGTGAAGGCCCCCTTTCCTAGCTAGACCGGCTCCTCAATCCAGACAGACTCCTCACTTGGTGCAGAGCCTGGACCCTGTGTGTCTGCATCTGCAGCCATATGTGCTTCCACAGTTAAATAGACTCCTCACTTGGCATGGGAGTAAAAGGCATAAAAGGGCCCTGAACTTCCATGCCCAGATGGACTTCTCACTTGGTGCAGTGCCCAGTGGGCCCTGCACATCTGCATCTGTAGCTGCAGCCAGACTTATGTATGCATGTTGGCCCAAAGAAATCTGCATGAATGAGGACATGCTTCCACTTTCTCAAAAAGAAAGAAAATTCATTTAAAAAAATGCATTAATGCACCAATTAGGTCTGAACTTAAAGCAACTAAGGTATGGGAATGTGGCATTTGGGTTTCCAACCCTAATATCCCACCCACCAAATCAGAAAATGGACAAGCCCACACAAGCAACCACCGACAGCCATCATCAGGTAAGACAAATAACACACAATTGTTTCCAGATTACACAAATGCAGTAGCACTGATGTGCTAGCTTCAAGGTTTGTATCTACAGCTGCATAAGCACAGCCCCCATGTGCATATGTCATACACTGTGTTCTGCAGACAGAAGGCCCCATGGGGCCTACACCTGTGCAGACAGAGGTACTAATGCATGCTGTGTGAGGTACCTCACTTGATAGCATGATCTGCAACTGCATGATTTTCTATATGCAGCAGTATCACTGAAAACATGCTTGCAGCTTGAACAATTTTTAGATTGGCTGTTGAAACCATGATACCCACACTGCAACAGTACTTCCATCTGCATAACAGCAGGTCCTACAGAAGCCAGCCTTCTGCAGCCAGAAGTCAGTGTGTATGTCTTACACCTGTAGCTGAATAGATGCAGGTTCCTCAAGGGTCTGCACTTCTGCAGGCAGAATATGTGTTGCAATTTTGGTATAATGGATTTTGTGGCTCCCACTCTTCTACAGTCAAAGGGCAGTGTGTATGTCTTACATCTACAGCTGCAGAAGCACAGACATGTCAAGTGTGTGTATGTCTTACAGTGTGCATGAGTACCTGAAGCTACAGAAGTGCAGGCCCCTTCTGTAGACTAAAACACTCTTGTAAGGGTTTACATCTGTGGTTGCAGTGGACAGTGCTTCTGCACACAGAAGCAGTGCTGTGATTTGAGTATCCTGGATTTCTATCTGCAGCAACAAGTGAGTGTATATGTTTTGCGGTGTGCATGCCACAGATACAAATCCATAAAGGTAGCACATCAGTGCTGATTTATTTGTGTCATCTGGAAACAGTTGTATGTTGTTTGTCTTACCTGATGATGGCTGCCTGCAGTTGCTTGTGTGGCCTTGTTCTTTTGCTGCTTGGGAGGGTGGGGAGCTAGGGATGGAAACCATAATGCCACATTTCCCTACTTTTGCTGCTTTAAGTTGAACCCTAACTAGTGCATTAATGCAGTTTTTTTTATGACTATTTATGTATATTGTTATAGTGGTGCAGTAGCACCACTATAGTTAGGGCTGAGTAGGCTGTTTAATGTTAAACCCCTAACTTTGCACTGAAAATGTTTTGCCCCATTCAATAGATTTATATGAAATTTTGTGTGTGCAGTCTGGGGACTTAAGTATCAGGTTTTGTATTGGTCAGGTGTGTGGATTCTGAGATCCATATAATGCATTTTTAGGACAAATCAGTTTTTGTTTGTTTTTTTATCATTGCCTAGCATCAACATGGTTTGGAATTTTGATCTGAAATTTTTAGAAAAGAAAATGGTTGCCCAAGAAGGATTCCTTTCATTGGTTTGGTGAAACAATATTAATTTGTTACCAAGTCATGTGGATTTGAAATTTCAGTTATGAGCATGCGGAGTAGGAACTTTAGAATAGATGTTTGATATCCTACTGAACATACTCAGAAACACAATTTAAAATCCGTATACCTGTAACTTGTGAAAGGGTTAATATTTTTTCACCAAACCAATGAAAGGCACATTTCTGGGGCACGTCCTTTCTACCCTGAACATTTCAGACCAAAATTCCAAACCATCTGGGCTGTGTGCAATGACAAAAAGCAAAAAAAAAAAAAACTGCTTTTTTCCAAAAAACACACTAAAATAATCTAATTTTAAAAGGGGGGTGTTGACAGTCTCTACACTTTGGTCCAAATGCTTTCAAAGTGTACCTTAATGCCTGCAAGATCAGGAGGGAAGCAATCATTATTTCTTGTGTTATTACTACAGCCCCACAACTTTTCCCATGTTCTGGCACCCCTGCCTGAAACTAACTAAATGGGACATGTTTAGCTAGATTCTGCTTTTTTTTTTAACTTGTCAGAAATACATTTTCTGGACACACCAAAATCCAGAGGGCTGGATTTTCAAAGGTAGGGCACAAATTGCTACAATGTAGAATGTGCCAAATGCCAATGCATCAGGGATCCTGAACCTGATTCTCTATTGGACAGGGTCCTGGTGCTTAAGTCCAATAGCTTGTTCCAACAGTAGCAGTGCACCAAACAGATGGCTCACCCATGAGGTGTGCTGCAACAACTGTAGGGCAATGGGGTGGCAGCTGCACCCTTGGAAAGGAGTACAGGTGGCTAGTGCCCCCCCCACCACCACTGATCTGCCAGTAACCTAAATGCATAACAAACTGAATAACCTGGTGATCTAGTGCCTCACCACCCTGCTATGTCATAATGCTTAGTATTATAATAAAACAGTCCATCCCTGGTGATCTAGCAGCTCCCCACTCCAGTCCCCAATATGCCCATAATGTGCATTATTAAAATAAATGGCATTCCCATGTGCGCTAGTTCCCCAAACAGCCCTGGTATGCCAATAATGAATGCTCAATAGTAACACATAACAGTACATTACTTGTGATCTAGGTTCCCCTCCCCCAGCCCCATATGCCTGAATATTGAAAAGCTGATGTCATCCTATCCTGCTGGTCTAGAGGCCACCTCACCCCACCAGGTAGTGCCCACCACCCTGTTCCCCCCCATCCTGAACCCCAATCGGGCAACCGGCACAGCCCTCCTCATATCACCATGAATGGCCATCAAATGAACTGACAGAGCACCTACTGTATATAGTATGCATTCTGACAGTCCAGTTGACAGCCAGCCATGGTGGTGTGAGGAGGGCAGTGTCAGTTGCCCAATCAGGGTTTGGGATTAGGGAATAGGGGATGGTGGGCACTATCTGGCAGGTAGGGGGCCACTAGACCACCAGGATGGGATGATGTCAGGTTTCCCATATCTGGGCATATGGGGTCTGGCGCGGGGACACTAGATTGCAAGTAAAGTACTTTTATGCATCACTAGTGTGCATTACCAGCATACCAGAGCTGGGGGGTTAGCTCACTAGGGAATACATTTTTTAATAATGCACATCACAGGTATTTTGGGGGCTGGAGGGGGGAGCTGATAGATCTCCCTGGACTTACAGTTTTATTATAACAATTAGCATTACAGCATATTGGGACAGTAGGACACAGAGGTGTCTGGTTCTAACCCTCCCAGAGGATGCCCAAGTACTGTTAGACCAGACCTTTATTTATTTTTTTTATTACTTATTTATTTGTAATATCAGAAGACCTTTGAGCGTGAGCTCTTTTACAAAGGTTCCACGTCAGGGTGGACAAATAATACAAGACACAAATACAGTAGTTACAGGGTTCAGCACATATACAGTAGTTACAGGGTTCAGCACATTAGGCAATGAAAGAGCAGTACATGAGAAGTATCAACAAATAAGGGGAAAACAAAGCAACTGTGAGAAGATTCAGGCTATGTCTAGGCTGACCTTGGCTGATCTAACTGTACTTAGACCTTTGTCCTTGGGGAAGGGTTTGCGAATGCAACATTAGGGGATATGGTGGCCTGCATCTGCTGCAAGCCCTCTAGTGTCATGCTGCAGCCACTTACTGTATGTGGCATAAGGCTGGTGCAAGCCCCCTTTGATGCATGCAGCCCACGTTTGATGCAGGCTGCTTTGCAAAATAGCTCCAGGTGTATCCCTTGATGCAAGGTGCCTGTTGCATCAGACATGCTTGACGCAAGCACCTTGCGTCCTTCTCAGGGCTTTGAAAATCCAGCCCAGGGTGCCCAGTTTAGAAAGCGGAGCCATTCACCTGTATTCTCCGTATGAGAAAGTGGGACTTTCTAGAGTTCTGCAGCAGCAGCTGGAAGTCATGCTGTGGGCTGCAGTAAGAGCAGTGAGCTGCTGATCCCCTGGTCTGTCTGTCTGTCTGTCTCTGTCTTTCTCTTTCTCTGTCTGTCTCTGTATGTCTGTCTACCTATCAACCTATCTTTCTATCTTCTTTCTTTCTATCTATCTATCTATCTATCTATCTATCTATCTATCTATCTATCTATCTCTATCAATCTATCTATGAACTGTATCTAATATCTATCTAGCTATCTGTCCATCTAATATCTATCTATCTATTTATCTATCTATCTATCTATCTATCTAGTGGACCGGGGTGCCCACCCCCAATAATGCTTCTTTCTCCCACCTTCTCTCCAGGTTGCCCATTCACCATCCCTAATGTTAATTTTTGTAAAATATAAGGGGACTGGGGTGTCCACCCAAAGTACCACTTCTCTGTACTCCCCTGCCCAACACAGGAGTGCATGATCCCCAGTGTCAGAATCTCAGCTATAATAAAGAGCAGTATCCTTCAATGTTTTTTCCTCTTTATAAACCATTAAAAAAATAAAATGATCCCTCTACAATCTGACCATGCCTCCCTGACCTCCCACTCAGCACTCACCCCCACCACCTCCACTCCACCCCCACACACTCACTGACCTGAGCATGTTCCATGGTGTAGATCCTCTTTCCAATCAAAGACAGGTCTTGCTGCTCAAACTGGTGATTACAATATGAGAAACTAAGGTAAGTGTGGTTCAAATATCTCAATGGGGTTTTAAAATTTGATGCATAACTGTCATTTTTGTATATTTTCACACCATGTTTTCAATGGTGCCTTTATGGGACCACACCTCATGGCCAATTGTGGTGGAATTAGGCAAATCAGGCCCAAAAGGTAATTTTTCAGTCACTTGGCATAATCACCTTTCAAGCCCAAACTGAAAATTTCCACTGCCACTGTTCATGAGCTGCGGTCATGAGAAGGCTATGTTGAAAATTTGGGATCAAAATATGTAATGATGACAAAGTTATGAGTGTAGGGTTGAAATGTTTCTACACTTTTTCATAACTTCAGTAATTTTAAATATTCTGACCTCAAATTGTGAACATTGTCATTTTTTTACACCACCTCATGAATGTGATAGCTATCATTTTGCAAATCCTGTACAAAATGTGTTTTTGCACCTGTGGTGGAGAATGATGTTTTGGTGGTGCCCAGTGACATTTTGACGGGAATACGAAAATGTTCACCTACCAGGTTCATGAAGTGGGGTAATAAGAAGGCTATGCTTAAAATGTGGTGCACAAATATGGTATTATGACCAGATTTTGACTTAACTTTGCTGTATTTCAAGGTTTTGACTCAAAACTTTCAACATAGCAATTTTTCCACACCTGCTCATAAACATGACAACTTAACACCACGAAAGTAGGAAAATGTGGTGTTACGGTTTCCAACACTAACTCTCCACCCCCCCCCAAGCAGCAATAGGGAAGAACATTAGGGTTTTGGGCCTCCAGAGTTTTGGCAAATAAGTGGTGGGGTCTTCCTTGGGGTTGTCTACCTTGATGCCCACCCCATTCCCTGAGCAAACAACATCATGCATGATATCATTTCTTCATGCAGGGCCAAGAAAGTTATAACAAATTGTGTTGGCAACATCTGGTGGGAAAGACTTCTTTACCTTTGAAGAGTGTATCATTGTGAGTCACTGGCTTGGAGCTGCACTTTGTTTTGGACTGAAGCCTATGGACTGGTGGGAAGGAAGACCCCACTACTGATTCACCAAGACTTTGAAGACACAAAACCCTAATGTTTTTGCCTTTTGCTGCTTTGGGGTGGGGTGGGTAGTTAGGGCTGGAAACTCTAACACCACATTTCTCTACTTTTGTGGTGTTAAGTTACCCTAACTGGTGCATCAGCAAAGTTTTCTGCAATAGTCAGACCTGGTTAATCCATAAATATTGATCCTTGCCCATTCTGTTACATAATAAAAACATACATAGAAATCAGACAAGGACCAGAGGATTTTTTTGTTTACTTTGTTAGAAAATTGAACATTTGGAAATACAGTGCTGAAAAGTTAAAAAAATTTTATTTTACTATTCTACTCATTTATTGGTGCTTAGTTAATGCTTCACCTAATTTTAAATAATCAATGATTATTGTTTTGTCTTAGAAGTTTCTGCCCCTTTGCATGTATAATAGTTATGTTAAAAAAAGTAGTCCACAACTTTTTGTGTTTCCCCTGAGGCATTTTGCCCCAGCTAGGAGCAGAAACTCAGTTTCCCATTTCACAGCAAACAGTGATTTTTCTCAGTAAGGGCTAGAAACAGATCTTTCAGCTCAGGTTAACAGCTGATGTGGGGTTGAGTTGCAGCTGGAATGAGTGGGGGAATGCTTTGAAAACAGGAGCTGGATTGAATGGAAACAACACTTTTAGAGCTGGTAGAGTGAGTAAGCACCCAAAGCTGAGTTACTGCTGGAATGGGACGGATGGCAGGAGGGTGCATCCTTTGTTAAAGGTGAGAAGAACCTAATGTTTCCTCTCTTTCCTCCTAGTTTTTTCTCCAATATTCTGATATGTTTTAACATTTTTTGTTAAATTAAAGAGGAGCAGTCAGCAGAAAGGGCCACCACACTCAAGTATGGGGCTAATCCCAATGTGCATTTTGTTTGCAAAAACTCTTATTTATAGGACAGGGTGATGCGCCCTGTCCTTAAATAACAGTCACGCTCCCTGCCTCTACATACATCGGCCAGCTGAGGAGGGCTGTGCCTGTCTCCGTATGTACCCATGGTACCACGGATAATGTTAAGTTGAGTAGGCATAAAGTATGCCAGTGCCCTGGGGGGGCCACTGGAAACTAGGGAGGTTTGTTTTTACTTCCAGGCTGGTTATAGGAGGGAGGGGGTTATCACTAGCACCAGGGATATTATTTTTTAAGCCCAGGGCTGGTGATCAGAGGGAGGGGGTACAACTAACAATTAGGGAAATTATTGATTAAGCCATGGCTGGTGATTGGGGGTGGGGTACCTCTAGCACCAGGAATATAATTCATTAAGCTGGGGCTGGCAATCAGAGGAAGGGGGTACCACTAGAACCAGGGATAATATTTATTTAAAGAATGGGCCAGCAATCAGCGGGGGGGGGGAACCACTAGTACCAAGGTTATTATTATTTTACAGAATGAGAAGGCAATTGATGGGGGGGTCCATTAGCACCAGGGATAATATTTATTTACAGAAAGGGTCAGCAATCACTGGGGGGGCACAGGACCACATGGGGCAGTTGTACTCGCCTAGCAGCCAACTGGCTTGGTGGCTGCATTACCTTTGGCAGCCACTAGGGTTGCCTGGAGTTATGTTGGGGTTTTATTTGGTGGTATTTGTGCTGTGCAAAAGGACCATGCCAAACCTTTTTGTGCAGCACAATGCCACTGAATATGGAGTTGAGCACATATTCATGGTCAAGCCCTCACCTTACCCACATGCATACATTATGTTTTGTGCGGGTGCTAACCCTCTTTGCCCGAGCAACAACCCCTTTTGAATTTGGGGCTCCAGTGCAAACCCCGGGTTGTGCAGGCAAAGATCCATTAGCACTCATGAAAACTTTTGAATGTCGGGCCCCAGAGCTTATATCAAGTCTAACATGCATTGCAAGTTATTAAATCTCCCTCTGCTGTCTACTGCTCTGATGTCAGCTGCAGGGGATTCTGGGTTTTGTAGTAACAGCAGATGTAAGCCTAAAACTTAGAAAAATTTGTCTTACACAATCTACTATCCTACAGTACCAGTTAATAAACCAGAATATTACACAAAGTATGCAATGGGACAAGCCCCACTCTTGAGTGTGGGGCTCTTGGTGCTCACTCTTCCCCTCTAATAATCTATTTTTGCCTTTGTAACTACTCTGAATCCCTTTCTCCTCAGCAGCTGCTGTTCTCTTTTTAGATACTGGCTGAACATTCTGTCATTAGAAACTCCATTCCCGGCTATTCAGATGAATAGCACTGAATAGTGTCACTTATGCCATGAAATGTCTTAGAAATATGAAAAAAGGGCAGCAGCAGGTGAGGAGGGTTTATTTATTTAAGCATTTTCCCAGGTAGGCATACTGAGCAGTGTACCGCTCGATTCCAAATGTGCCCTGGGGGCCGGGGTAATAGGGAGAAAAAAATTACAGAGATACAAAACAGAATTACAGAAAAAATACAACAGCAAATACAACAACTGCACAGTTAGTAATGAGGAAAAATACAAAATATGATGGGGTACAATTTGGATATGTACACCTACATTTTGTTAGCATTGAGGAGCAAGAACAATAATATCCAGTAACGGAGATCCTGTAGGACAGAAATATAGACCCCTAGCTACTATCTAAAGGGCCTGAATGCCAGGCAGTATAAGTTTCCAATTGGGTTGAAGGAAGCAACCTTTTGTAGAGGCAGCGATAGAGTCTGTGAACATCAAGTAAGGAGAGAGCTGCTCAGTAGACAGGCATGATGCTAGGACCTTAACAGAGCTATTTGCATGAGCAAGTGGAGGAGAAGTGCATCTTTAGGAGGGAGTTTAGATGTAGTGGGCTGGAGGTGTGTCTAATGATGACCGGCAAAGAGTTCCAAATCTTTGGCCTATGATATTTAAAGGTGGCCTGGCCAGAGGTGGTGGACATGTGAGGGACATGGAGTAGCCGGGAATCAATGTTCCTGAGCAAGTAGGCTGGCAGTGGGAGGGCTGCAAGGGCTGCTACTAGGTAAGGGGGGAAGGTCTGTGCCCAAAATTTAGCTGTGGTCCTAACACAATGTGACAGCCTCTGATCATGGAGGGAAGGGAGGTCTAAAGACTGGTAAAGGACACAGTGATGGGTTGTGGGGGGGCAGTCTAGGGTGGAACAACAGAAGGAGTGGAAAAGAGGATCGAGTCTGGCTATGGAGGACTTGGGATCTGTACTGTAGACCACGTCCCCATAGTCAAGTATTGGGAGGATCATTTTTTGGACAATTTCCGAATGCGTTTGCAGGGGGATGCAACTTTTGTGGCGGTATAAAGTGCCCAGCATGAGGTGCAGTTTTTTGTGAATAGAATCGTTATGCTCCAAAAAATCTAGATGCTGATCCAGCTAGACCCCAAGATATCTGAAGGACTTACAATCCTCCAAAGGAGAGCCATCAAGGGTGAGGAAAAAAAGGGAGGAGGTGAGTCTAGTGAGTTTTGCCCTCGTGCCGAATGTGAGGGAGACAGTTTTCTCAGGATTAAGAAAGAATTGATTTGAATTAAACCAGAGCTGGACATTTTCAAATTCCTGTTGAAGCCTGGTTGCTACTTCAGAGGGGGATGAGCCTGAAGCATACAATACTGTATTGTCTGCATACAAGTGAATGGAAGTATCTGGGCAGGCCATGGGCAGATCATTCAGGAAGATGGAGAACAGTATTGGGCCAAGGACAGAGCCTTGTGGGACCCCTGTAGAGACAGGGAGGTGGAGGAGCTAATTTGAACCGATTGGGACCTGCCTGCCAAGCATGAATTGAACCAACTGGTTGCCGAATCTGATAGGCCGGCTAGGGAGAGCTTGGACAGTAGCAGGGTGTGGGAGACTGTGTCAAAGGCCTTAGCAAGGTCAATGAAAATGGCTGAGGTAATTTCCCCATTATCTATTCCCGTGAGGATGGTGTCAGTGAGTCTTAGGAGAGAGGTTATGGTGGAGTACGATTTCCTAAAACCAGCCTGGTATGGAGTGAAGAAGGACTCTTTGTAGATATGATGGCACCCCAAAGCTAGGTTATTTATTTATCAAAAATTGGGGTCAGGGCATATCCGAACACATAACTGGCATGGAAAGGAAAATAGCAAGTCAGTTAACTATAAAAAAATTATTTCCTTTCACCTTTAACATGCCAGAGGGAATTAGAAAGGATTAAGAAGACTGCCATTAACACTTCCATTAACACCTGCACTGAATTATCCAGGTCAACTTGAAAGAGGTTACTGGTCTCAGTACTCTGAACATGGGATTCTGATTCACAAAGAGGTTTCCATATTAAAGAGACAATTAAATGGGCAAAAAATCAATTCCAGAGGTTCCCTGTTCAGATAATCAAATTTAAGTAATAACAAAGGCATGAATTAACCAGGTCTACCTGTATAGATAGATAGATAGATAGATAGATAGATAGATAGATAGATAGATAGATGGATAGATGGGTAGATAGATAGATATGATATGCAATGGGGACAAGTTAAATAAATGATTTATGCACATAAGAGCAGTTTGTCCTTGGATAACCTTACAAGTGGCATAAGCCATGAATGAGATGTCAGATGTCAAACTGCCAGAGAGCACATAAAATTATTTATTTATCAAGTTTCCCATTGCATATTCCATTTATGCAATAGGGAAGGAGTATTTTTATGATGGTTATTTATTTTTTAGTTTGCCTTTTCTCTTTGTAAAATAGATTGTATTTTCTGTGCTCTGCCTTGTGTAGCTATGCCCTTTACAGCAGGTTGCTGAGGGCACTAATCCAGTCGTTGGGCCACAATATCCCTATATTCCCAGCATGCCACTCCATTGGCTGTCATTTCTGTGTTGGAGGATCGAACAGTTTCCCAAACATGGCAGCTCCATTTCTCATTAGTGTGGAGCCCTTACAGTACTGGTATGGCAAATTATTTCTCTAATATTAATAAAAGAACTATTCTAGTTGATCTTGCATTTAAAGTGATTTATCTGGTTGATCCTGCATTTAGTAATGTGGTTCCTGGGAACAGATAAGAACAGCGGTGAAGTGCGAGTGGCTTGGGGAAGGCTAAGCAGCAAAGTGCAAGAAGCTTGGGAGACTGCCACATAGAAGGTTTTTCTTTTTAAATCAGCAGGCTGGGAAGGAATAAGTGGTGCTTCAGGCAGAAATTGAGATACAAACTGGAGATGAGGGGAAGAAGACTCATGTTTGGGCTGAAGGGGTTTAGTGAATGGTTGCGAGTTGCCTGGGTGGGGTGGATATGGCTGGTGCATGAGTGTGACTATGAGGACAATGAATATCATGCAGGGCTCAAATTTAAAAAGAAAAAAAAGAAACAGGTTTAATTATTGGTGTAGACACCCAAGGGAAAAGTGTATTACCAGGCACAGAAGCTTAAAGACATGGACCAGGAAGGAGAGAAGGAACGGAGCTGCAGTGGTTCAGATGGAGACTGCAGTGTTGGAGACAAGAGAGAGAAGGAAGGAAGTGCATTAATTTCAAATTTTAAAATACTGCTTACAATACAGTATTTAATACTGTGTAGTTGGTTTACACTTTTGAGAGCTTGGAACTAGAGCCTGAAGGTGCAGGACTGAGAATAAGCAGCCAAATGTGTTGGAGCATATAACTACAAGTAGCTCATGTTTATATAGCATTTTGATGGTATTTTTCCCTGATAAATAGAAAAACAAAACAATATGACACAACAGTGGTTTGTTTGAGCACATCGTTGTAAAAGATTGAAGGCACTATCCTAATAAAAAAACATGTTCAATATGCGAAATGTTGAGTGTATGGCCTCATTAAATAAACTTTTAGGAAGGAAATTAATCAAAGTATCATCTTTATTCACTCTGGAAATAGCACCCCCTACTGATAATATTTTTTGTGAATTTGCACTTTTGAGAGACATTTTCTAATAGAGGCTTACTGAGGATGTGGAGGGTGTGTGTGTGTGTGTGTGTGTGTGTGTGTGTGTGTGTGTGTGTGTTTGTTTGGGGGGGAAGGCTATGTAAAGTCTAGTGAAGGAAAAAATACCAAGTGCCAGCTGGAAGGGAAAAACTGACAGACAGGGTAAATGAGGGATGGTATCAAATGAGCTCAGACATGATGTCTTCACTTAGGGCATGCAGGGCCCTGCCTGAAGAAAGCTATGGCAGATTATGTTGGCCATACTGTTTCATTATGACACAGTAGCTTGGAGCTGTACCTTGTGCTTTGAGCAGGAGGCTACAGGCTGGGGCAGGTGGGCATTAGGGTTGACAACCCCAAGGAAGACCCTGCCACTGATTTGCCAAGACTCTGTAGACCCAAATCCCTAATGTTTTTTTCATTTCCCTTCTTTGTGTGCTTTGCGTTCTGCAACCCTAATGTCTGCATTAACATAGATTTTGCAATGAATATATATTATATAACACTATCGGCATAGGTTGCATCAGTATATTTAGGGTTGTGTTTTGTTTTTTTCAATTCTCTGCTTATGCATCTTATTACTTGTCTTAGACCAAGAGGGGGGATTATCAAAAGGGTTGAACACAGATGCAAATGCATGATATGGCTATGTCTGCATTCATTCACTTGCGTCTAGTCAGCCCTCTTCCCATTTATAGACATGGCTCCACTTATGACAAAAAGTCAGCTTGTGTCAGGAAATGGATGCATAGCACAACTGCATTCATTTTTGGATGCAAACTATGGAAGCTGTTAGGCCACCTAATAGATAGGTTTAGACACATTTCTGTTCTGAAAATAGGGTCAGATGCATCATGGGTATACCTTTCCCACTCTAGGACTCTGAAATTTGTTAGAGCTTAGTGTGAGTCCTAGGGCCTACTTTTCTGCCAAATATAATAGGAATCTGTTAAGGGAGTGCAAAATGTATGTAAAAATGTCCAGTTTTCCACTGAAACATTGCCCTCTGAGATAAAAAAATCTTAGCAGAGTTAAATTATGAAATTTACAGACTAGTTAGATGTTATCTGGGGATATGACCTTTTGTGGGATTCATGAAACAATATTAATTAGTTTTTGGGTAAATAGCAGTAACTGTTTATGGATGCTCAGTTCACGCAAAAAAAACCCTGAAAAAATAATGTTTTGATTTTTTCATGATAAAGTCCGACACACACAAAAAAGCTTTAATGTAGTTAAAAGTTAAACTAAAAAAATACCTGAAGGTTACACTAATGCGGTCATGAGGTGACACTAATGAGCATCACAGTACATTTTCTATTTAAAAAACAAAACATTCTTAATTACTTATGTATTATTAATTAAACAGAAAACTGTCACTGGGCAGTAATAAAACCATTGAGCAAAAACAGTTGCACTGCTCAATTGTTTAAAAAAACTGTTGAAAAAATTCAGACAAGAAAGCTTTAAAGCAGCAGTACTGGATAACCAGGAAGTGATTATTGAAATTCTAGTTCTCGTATGTACCATTTAAGCCATAATGTTGGTTTAAGAATCTGTTACATTTAATGTCCCAAGATCTGTAGTTTCTTAAAAATAATAAAAAGTTTATCATTCTTGTGGCACTACAGGCTGCTGTATGTGGCTTTGTTTTCCTCTTGAACACTGGTTTGTGCATCCATTGTTTACTTATGTTGTCCCCCAGTCTGCACACTTCTGTAGCACCACAAGAATGGTACATTTTTTATTATTTTTTAAAAACTACAGATCCTGGGACACTAACAGTAACAGATTCTTAAACCAGAATTACGGCTTAACCAATAAAAACAAATAAAAAAAAATTCACTGCACCCTAACCCCCCCCCCCACAACATGTCAATGACTGACACTGTATCGGGATCTGCAGAACATGAGCAAGCTTAATTTCTGAAGCTGACAGCAGTGCCCAAAAAATCAATTTGCAGGACACTTCAGTGCCAGTGTTCAGATGTACATTCCTGTCCCACCGATGCTGACTGCTAAACTTACCCTCTGCTCCTCCAACTAATTCTAGAAGGTCTCGCTCTGTGCATGCTGAGGTATAGGAAGAGGAGGGATGTGGGGTGCTGGTGCTTGATGTTTGTGACACCTGAAGACGGCTTCTAATCATGACACACAGATAAACAAACAAGCTGGGAAAACTAATCATTTTAAATGTGAAAATGGGTATTCTGTGGGGAAAAAACACAGATTGCTGCATCCGTGACAGAGATCAGCAAAACAAAGCCAACAACAGAAGTACGATTTAATTTGCAGTGCTTCTTTAAACTACTCAAGCAGTTCGATAATTTGAAGACATTCCATGCTGCTCGATGGTTTACACAAACAAAAGTTTAAAGTTAAAAAATCATGAAAAGTTTAGAAAGTTCTACAAAAGCAAAATGCTTATACCATAAACACAATCACAAATCAATTTATAAGCTCTGCATTAAAATAATATTTATATTATGAAAACTGTTGTGAAATATTTCCTATGTTCCACATGTACCAAATGTTTTAAAGTTGAGAAACATGAAAATCAGTTTACAAACACAACCAGAAAACAAACTGTATGCATTTTGTGCTGCAGTTAACATTATACAAGAACAAAATAGTAAGAAAGGATTTTGTCTTATCTCTTCAGGCCCTGCACAAAGAAAGTTAGAACTCATGCACAGGGCCCAAAATGCCTTGCATGAAGCAAATTAAGACTTACTTCTTGTTTTGCTTAGGGCTGAAGGCTCTGCACAAAGTAAATTATGATTTTACTTTCTCAAAATCGAAGGAAATTCATTGCAAAAAGCTAAATTAATGCAGAGTTAAGGATGCTTCTAATCATAATGCAGGGGAAACAGTATAATGTAGTGGTTAAGAGCACTGAGCTGCAAACCTGGAGACCTGGATTTGAATCCCACAGCCCCCACTTACATATTGTGTGACCCTGAGCAAGTCATTTAACTTCCTTGCACTCCCAGGTTGCACCTGGAAACAAGCTTCAGCTTAGTGTGCCTTTCCTGGTTAAACAATTTCCCCATCCCCCTAATGCCCATAGGGAAAGGCCATTTTCTCTTAAGGCTGTCAACCCAATGCTGCAAAATATGGAAGTGTGCTGTTAGGGTTATCAACTCCATGGCTTGATACTCTACCGCATTCAGGGTCACCACATTAAACATTTGTTTAGAAGTCTTACTGATTTTTTTGAAGTTAATATTTGTATTGAAATTTTCAAAACATCTAAAACAAACATATATAACCAAATCATTCCATATTTGCTAGTGTAAATACATGAACATCTGATCCATAGTACAAACATATTGCACATTAGTATGTACAGCATCCCAATGACATATACAGAATCATAAGTGGAGAATTCAGATGGTCTAGTCAAAAGAAATAAAGTACATTGTCAATACATGTTGGAATGGAAGGAGAGTGGATGTTTGGGATGGGTGAAGGGTACACCTAGGGGAAGATTTACATTGTTAAGCCACAGAGGTGTATATTACTTTAAAATATGTGGCATGACTTGCATACGGTATTGTGAGCCTCATTAAAAATGCTGACTTGTTGCAGATTTGTATCTAACATCATAAAACACTATGCAATTCATATAACAATCAAAACATATACATATATGCTATTTAGTACTGGCCCAATACATGCTCTCTGTGTATTGCAATGCACATAGATATGTATATTTATTTCCATATGTTTCTGCATACTGTACATGAAGCAGTATATGTAGTGCAAACTTGTACTTCTCACCATGCAGTACTGTGTAGATCATCTATTAAGTATTATACATGTTACACACATGTGATTTTCTTTGAGTAGGCCCAATAACAGCATCTATACTAATCAAGTTCCATGTACAGTATGGGACATGTATAGTGTTCTATGCAAGATCCTGTGAGAGTTGTATGAAGTAATTTATGAGTACCTGTTGTCGTGGCACAGGCCAGGAAGCACAGGAAAACCAG
This sequence comes from Neoceratodus forsteri, assembly GCA_016271365.2. Lineage (NCBI taxonomy): Eukaryota > Metazoa > Chordata > Ceratodontiformes > Ceratodontidae > Neoceratodus > Neoceratodus forsteri. Next base: position 430,394,949 of record CM057450.1, on the reverse strand, counting down.
GAGCAGTTTCAAAATTCGCAAATAGTATTTTATTGTTCCCAATAACAGCAAAATAAGAATAAAAATATGTTTAACTATTTACAAAGGCAGTACAAACACAGAAAACAAAGTCCTTCATCTGATATCTCTAATTCCAAGTGTCAGTCTTTCTCTCTCTCTCTCTCTCTAGCAGAAGCATTACTACTCTTTTTATATCTTTGGCTGGGAACTCATTAAGAGAGCCTGCTTCTCACAGAATGTTCTTGTAAGCTTACAGAATGTTTTTTGTCAGTTTTGGTCCTTGCAGGTGCAGCAAAACAGTACATGGTGATCCAGAACTTGACCTCTTGTTTATTGCTCTCCAAAAGGCTTAAAAACTGCATCTCAGGTTAACTCCTTGAGTTCTAAATAGTTGTTTTCAATCATTTCAACAATATAACTACATACAGTTTTAAACAAAGGGATCCCAGTGTCAGTGACATTTCCACATAAAGATTCACATATATTTTATACCTGCAGATATGCAAGGGGAAAAAAGAGAGAAATAGCAAAGGAAGGTAGAGAGATAGTGAGAATTTTGAAATCGTTGGAGTGTTCAGTTCCTAGGTCTCACAAGAAAACTTAGTTGTGCAACCAGACAGAGAAGAGACAGAAGAGGAGAGGATAGAACAGACCCCTGCATTTAAACTCTTTCTGCATAAGAAATGGGGCAGGGCCTTATTCAACCCAGTCACAGTACCAGGTGCATATTCTAGTTTACCATTTACAGAACAAGATAATGCTGTTAAGAGGGCTGTGCACCAACAAACAAGCAACTTTGTCAGAACTTTACTAGTTACCACACAACATACAGAGCCTTAAGTGAAGTCCCGCTTCCTTGTAGCACGGTACCAGTCCTGAAGCTTGGCCTTGGGGCATAGGATAAGGGAAACAGATGGGGGTGGTAGTGGGAGATAAGCTTGACAACCCTAATAGCACATGTTCATACTCTGTGTACTTTAGGACTAGGAGCAAACCTAACTCTGCATTAACATAGTATTGTACAATGAATATATATATACATGGGTGGTGGTTTCTCATCTCATTTCCACACACCTGGCAAAACACAACTGGCCTACAGTCTCTCCCTGATGTGGACATAACCTTTTATTTTTTATATTGCCATTCTGATTATTGGGTATTTTATTGTTTTATTTGTTTTTATTGTTCAGCGCCTTGGTATTAGAAAAGCGCTTTGTTGATAAAGATTTATTATTGTTATTATGATTATTATTATTATTATCACTGTCAACTAAATGGCCATGAGCAAGCTGGGAATCAGCATCTTATGCTGACTCTCAGCTACAGGTGTCATTGCCCTTGCAGCTACAAGTTGCAGGTAGTTGCTGCCCAGTGACATCAAGTGTGATTTGAAATTGAGGTATTTAAAGACACTGTTCCAGTGAATGATCACACAGTGGCAACTTTTGTTTTTACCTGTGAAAAGATGCACATCTCTCACACTCACAGCTTCATGTGTGGACAATGCACTTTAGTTATTTATTTATTTAGTTTTTGTTAACCGGGTAGGTGCACTAAGCAGAAACTGCCTCTTTCTGGTATGACCCAGGAGATAATAATACAGATAAGCACACATATCACAGTATTACAAAACATAGTATACATTACTATCTGGGTACAAGAGTGATGGCAGCAAAGCAATATAAGCATGTGCAACAAAGAACAACATATCAGCATATAGGAAGCAATTATGTAGGTACTAGATAAGGATATAGGACAACATCACAATCAGATACACAAACAATTTCTACAGGGTAGGTGGATACAGCAGTTAGGCAAATGCAATCAAGGGAACAACAAATAAAAGTAGCTCCAGACACAGGAGGATAACACAGCGGTGGAAATCTGTGACAACAATAGTAAAGGATACTCCAGATGATGTAGTCCACAGAGGAGATAGTAGATGTACCTAGGTGTCCATCTACCTTGTATTAGTACATTTACATGCAGAAATACTCAGAAGGTGTTTGCAATATGCATGCCAGAAACCTAATGACTTTGTTGTGCAAGCACAAAACTCATGAAGAAAGTTATTCCACAGCCTAGAAGCAAAATTCTAAAAAGCAGCTGTCCAAAGGTTTGTCCTTAATTTTGGGACAGCAAGTAGGGCAAGATTTGAATACCTTAAGGGATAATAACTATGTTTTGGTTGAAGCAATTCAGCCAGATGTAGGGGTTGTTGATTCTTCAGGATGTTATAGATGGTACCACCTACTGCTAGTTCACGCACACCACTTGGGGGGAGCCAACCTAGATTCATATGCAAAATATAGTGATGTTCCAGTTTATTGGTTGCTAGTGTGAAGTGACAAATATTATTGAAAGTGACATCCTATTTCCTGAGTGCAGTCTTATGCGGTAGAAAGTGCATATATTACAGCATTGTATATATACTTGGGGAGTAATAATCCCCTAGTGATAGATAGATAGATAGATAGATAGATAGATAGATAGATAGATAGATAGATAGATAGACAGTCAGACAGACAGACAGACATGCACTGTGAGGTTATTCCTGATTCTGTAGGTCAGTCCAAGTCTAGAGTTTACCATTTTACATGTCTTAGTAATGTGCAATTGGAAATCTAGCGAGGGGTCCAGTGTAACACCCAGGTAGTTGAAGGCAAGTACTGCTTCAAGTAAAGTACTATCTTTGCAGGATATTTGTATGGGAGATATACAGTTTCTTAGTTTAGGGGGTGCATCAAATAGCATTGCCTGCATTTTGGATACATTAAGTAAAAGTTTATTATGTGATAGCCATGTTTGTACTGCCTGAAGGTCAAGGGATAGCATACTATTTAAATTACGTGTATTATTGGAGCTAACTAGGAGTATGAGATCATTTGCATAGAGTATTGGCATACTGAACTTGAGGCACTCATGCAGGTTGTTGATGTGGATAGAGAACAGTAGTGGCCCCAGAATGGAACCTTGTGGGATCCCAACAGTGGATGCTGAAGATTCAGAAAAGCTCATGCCAGTTTGACCTGCTGTTGCCTGCACTAAAGGTAACTAGTAAACCATTTTAAGACAGAAGGAGCCAGTATAAGGTCTTTGAGATTGGTATGAAGTAAGGGATGGTCAACTAAGTTGAACACCTTGATTAAGTCAATAAACACGGCACCAGTGTATTCCACTCTATCCATAGCATTAGCTACGTGGTTAGCATGAGTAAAGCTGTGGCAGTACTTTGACTCCTTCAAAAGCTATGTTGGTGTGTCGATAGCAAAGAATGATTAAGCAGTTAGTCCATGACCTGTGCAGCAAACAATTTCTCAAGTAGCTTGTTAAGTACAGGAAGTCTAGTAATGGGTCTATAATTGCTAAGGATCTTTGGGTCCCCTTTCTTGAAAACAGGTATTATGTGAGATAGCTTCTAAGCAGAAGGGACAATACCATTTAGCAAGGAAAACTTAAATAATCTAATAACCGCAGGGGTAATTTTCACTCCAGCAAGCCAGAGCAGTTTAGGCTCTAGCCCGTTTGAGCCAGCAGACTTGGACGCAGGAATATGCATAAGCAGTTTATATACCTCAGAAATCTTGACCATTCTGAAATAAAAAGGAGGGTGGGTATCCTGTGTATGACTCAGGTGCTCAGTATGACTGTCAGGTGGGGAGTCAACTGAGGGGAAGGAACCAGTAAACAATGAGGGGTCACTGAACTGCTCTTTAAAAGCATCAGTGATAGTGAATGGATTGTTGCAGTTTACACCCTTTATGAGCATGTCAGGAAGCACAGTACCATTATTCTTTCTGGAAATGTGTTTTATTTCCAGTAGTGATGGGAGGATCCTACTGTAGCAGATAAGAGATTTTTGTAGTAATTGCTTTTATTTTGTTTGGTGCCTTTCTTACACAGCGTATGAAGTTGCTGGTAATTTTCCCAGTCGGCAGTCCTAACAGATGCCTTAAAGAGCCCCCAGAGTCTATCTCTATTCCTAATCAATGCAAGCAGCTTACGGTCAAGCCACTTATTGGCAAATCCCTTAATTCATCTCATGGAAACAGGAATATGTTTATCCTGCAATTCCCTGAAGATCTTAATAAAATAAATTACCGCATCATTGCCTTCATCCTTGGCCCATAGATAGGACCAGTCTAGGCACCCAAGGTCAGCCCTAAATGCTGCAGGGTCAGATTTAGAAAAATCATGGAAGATGATCAGTCTGGGGGGGTAGAAAGCTTGGCCCTCCACAGACAGTAAGTGGGGGAGTGGTCACTTATAGAGTGTGGGAGAATGCCTGAGAGGAGGACCCTATCTGCTCTGGATGTAATGATCCAATCCAACAAGGTACAGTAACTGTGACCCCAGCCTTCATCAGCCTAGTGGGCTCCTTAATGATCTGAGTAACCTTAAGCTTACTCAGGTGGTGGTCTACAGTGACCCTGGATTTACGGAGCCAATCAATGTTGAAATCACCCAGGGTAATGAGCTCATTGCCCTTGGCCTGAGCATCCATTATGTCAGTTAATTTTGCTAATGCGTTGAGGCCAACAGTAGTGGGTATGTAGATACAAAACAAATGCAATTTTTTGACCTCACCAAATAGAAGCACAACAAGACAAAATCCCAGGTTCACATCAGCGGGTGATGGGCATGGTACAACTGTGGCATTAAGATGGTCCATAAAATAGAACAAAGTACCACCCTTCTTTTTTTGTCCCTGCCAGTCTTGCCATATACAAATATAGCCAGGCAGGGCATACACACTGTCAGGTATATTAGGTTTGAGTCAGGTGTTAGTCACCCTAAGTACATCCAGTTTATAATGATGTACCCATGTGAGAAGGTCATTATGATTAGGTAGCAGACTCCTGATGTTAAGATTGACAATTTTAAGCCCTATGTGATTGGCACAAGGTGATAGGCAGAGATTAGAGGGTGAGTGAGAAGTAGGATCTGGGTTGGGTTCTATGTCTCCAGAAACAAGCAACAAAACAATAACAAAATAGGAGAGGAAAGAGAGTCTAGGACAAGTATATCCTGGGACAGACCTCCAGTAAGCTCTTCTAAGGATCCTGATGGCTCTCAGCACAAGTAAAGTTTGAGATTCAAATTATCCTGCCAGGTTTGTTTGTGGACAATCAGACTGGACATACTATAATTATAAGAGGTGCCCTGATTAGGACTGAGAGCCATATCAAGCGGTACAGAATCAACTATCATTAGACAGCCCTGAAGTGTCATCAGTACAAGGAACAGACCACATACATTCAATGTGTGAGAATAACTTTGTGGTTGATCAAACTTATGTTTTACAAGCTTATTTTAGCCTTATTCATTCCCACCCTTGGTAGAGAAGCTGGACGGTGGATCGGGAATGAGGGCCCAGCACCTAGGGTGAAAGAATGCTGGAGGAGGAGGAGGTGGAAAGGATGGAGGGTTTGAAAATGAACTAAGCACTGAAGAACGTGGCAGGCAGGTTTAAGTAGTGCTGGTGGGTGGAGTCATTCCCTCACATTGAACCATGGGCAAAAGCCTTCCCATTCAATGTGTAGGAATAACTTTGTGCTTGTGCAAACTTATGTTTTATGAGCCTTTTTTGAGCTTTCACATTCCCACCCTCAGTAGAGAAGTCAGGAGGCAGAGCATGAATGAGGGCCCAAAAAGAGCAATGTGATAACCTTATCCAGCTCACCAAGAGTGTGAATGGTAGCATGCAGGAGAGGAACATCCCCGGTGGAGGAAACCTCTGAGGAATCATTGCTACCGAACAGCCTTTCCTCTGGGCATACTAAGAGGAGATAGTCCTAAAAGCTCTGTGGTCAAGATGATGGATTTGTATAGAAGGACCTTAATGAAGGTTCTGATGTAACGAAGTCAAACTGGAAATAGTTGGATGAGCATAGTTGTTAATCTTCTGGACCTTTACATAGGTCTGCAGGAGAAATGTTTATAAAGAAGTTGGTTTTCTTGAGACTTCAATGTGGAGATGCCAGCAGTCAAGTGGAATTTTGAGAACATAGTCTATTTGATTTTCACAATCTCCCCAAAAGGCTCTGTATGAAAGAGTTTAAATGGTACTGAAAGGAATTGAGAAATGAGCCATGTTGTGATTCAAGACCTCCATGAAGGTCTCGAGTAGCAGAGTATGGCTCTATAAAAGTGGAGAGTGTGGCTGGTGAGAATTTCAAGATACTTGTATGAAAACTTTTCGAAATTCCTGGAATGAAAGTCTATCAGCTGGGATGGGTGGAAGCAGAGCCTCACAAGGGTTGACAATCTGCTTGATTAGGGATACAGTGGACATCACTGATGTGATTGAGAAGCAATAGGGCAGATGACCATGGAAAGGGCATTGCTACAGAGACTGCAAATGTGAAGATAGTGACAACCAGTGACTGAACATCCTGTGGAGTTGAAATTGCTGCTAACAGCCTTGTTTCTCGCTAAGGTTACAGGACGACTATGTTTATCATGATTGGAGTGGGAAGAGTGCTAGAATTAGAAATTGTACACATTAAAGTTGAAAAAGTAGAGGCTGAGTCCACAGTGGAATCCTTTTGAGGAGGTATGGATGGTTCAGAGACTGACAAAGGACAAAGGGAGGTGAAACTGGAGAAGGAGCCACATAGCTGGCAGGAAATAGCCTGAAGCCCAGCAAAATGGTGGCAAAATACATTGTTATTGAGTATAGACCAATTTAGCTTCATATTAAAAGTAGCTAGGGTGACTGCTGCTTTAATGGAAAAAGAATGATGGTAGTCATATAAATGAGTGCCTCTGTATCTGATGCTCAGATCCACTACAAGATACAGATAAGAGTCCAGTTCTTCACGCCTGGAGGAGAAGGCAGAGTAAATGATATCTCTATATATACTGAATACAAGGACAAATTCCAGAATGGTTAACTTCTTCGTAAGCCTAGGGTCTTTAGATTTTAAGCAACTGAAATGTCACCGCAAGAGACGTCTCTATTCTCGAGGATGTCATAAGATGAAACAAAAAGAGAGATTAAGTTGACATCCTTCCTTTCAATAATGTCCTTTCGGAGGTTATTAGGAATGAGATGTACTGGTGATAGCATAAGCAGAGAAGAAGCTGAAGTTGCAGAATTATTTGGTGGAGCCTTGAAGGAAGCAAGAACAGTAGGCAAGACCACATCATCAGGGGAAGATCCAATGGACTGGGGAGTGCCTGAAGCAGCTTGAGTAGGAAGGCAGGTTTTGAGAATTGTGAGGCAAGTTTGAACATAAGATATTGCAGTAGCAGGTGGAGTTACAAGGTTGCAAATTTCAGAGAAGATGTCTAATGCAGATTGAACAGTTAACTGGTTGGGGATAGGATTGTCACTTTGACAAGACTTAGCTGGTATGAATAAAGTTTATTTTTTATTTTTTTTAGTCTTTGGTAACCAGGTAAGGCCCACTAGACACAAGTGCCTGTTTTCAGGGGTGACCTGGGAGCACTGGGCAGTTAATTGACTTGCTCAGAGTCACACGGTATGCAAGTGGAGGCTGTGAGAATCAAACCCAGGTCTGGTCTGCTGGATGTACCAAGCTTGTTCACACCTCATTACTCTAACCTCTAGGCTATACTGCCAGCCCAGCCCAAAGTAAACAGTTCCTACCTTTTTTTTTTTTTTTGCTGAATCAGGGTATGAAATGTCTAGCTTTTGAAATTCAATTATAAGATGAGGAACAATCCAGTCTTTAATGGAGTACCTTGATTTGATGGATCGTTTTTGATGAACAGAAATCTCAGATAAGGTGCGAAGGGCTTCTGATGTATCCTCTTCTGGGTCAGGCTATGGGTTTCCTGCAGTAGTATCAGCCATAATACTGTAATAATTAATGGCTATGATTTTTTTCCATTGGAAACCCGTGGCATAATTTGCCGTTATAAAGGAGTGTTTATAATGGCAAACACGCGCTGGGTTTCCCTACCACTGCACATGTGCCTGGTGCCGCTCTGCTCTTCCTGTTAGTCCGAGACCGTGGCTTACTGCTGGAGATCACACAGTAAACTCTGACTGGGTAGTTAGTCCAAAAAATAAATACAAGAACTCAGGGCTAAAAGTAGGCTACTGTTTAAGGAAAAAAAATGATGTGTCTTCAGCAGCCACTTCTGATCGTGAACCTAGTCGGGATTGGGGCGCAGCTGCACAGGGATATTTTATTTTGTTTAATTGCTGTGGCAAAAAAATCATAGCCATCAATTATATAAATAGTCATGGGTGGTGTAGAACTGAAGTTTACACACACCCTTGGGGTTAGATGCTGACATAAACCCCTCAGGTGTGTGTAAACTTGTTACACACACCACCCCATACTTTATTCTATATATAATGAATAGGGAAGTATAACTTTGAGTTAGAAGATGCTACTTGTAATAAATGCCAGGTGAATCGGGGTACTCTCAAGCACAATTTTTGGGGATTGCGATGTCATTGAAAAATTTTGGGGAGACATTCAGGCACATTTAGATTCACTGTTAGGTCTTTAGGTGGCCTTCTCTCTCCTACTCTGTTTAGCATGGCTGGAGCTGGAACAGCTGGTTGGGCAACAATGCTTCCACATGGCCTTAATCACAGCGGTGGCTTAGAGGTGTATTGCACGACATTGGCTCACCGAATTGCCGCCTACTTATAAGGAGTGGCTTGAAGCCATGTTGGATGTTTTGTGCAGGGAGAGCACTCTTTCTCATATTCAACATTTTGAGAAGACATATGTTGCCCGTTGATCAACACTTCATATGATACTTTTGTTGCAGTAGGCAAAAGTTTGCTTGAGGGTCTCTCACACATGACTTTTATAATGGTAGGTCCTTTCGTATCCTGGCGCTTAGCTGCTGTTGTATTATTGTATTTCTGTTGTATCATCAATGTTCTTTGGTACTTAAATCTCCTAGCTTTTAGGTATAGGTTTATTTTGCTGTTCTTAGTTGCTGAACAATTGCTCATGATTGTACAGAAGGGTCTTTTTCTCTGCTTGTATATTTACCGGATGGGGAGTTAGTGTTTGAGGCTTATTATTGCTAAATGTTAGTAAAGTATGATTATGATAATAATTTGCTATTTTTACATAGAGTGGCTAGAGTTGTACCAGGTAGATGATGTAGGTGGCTTGTTTACTAGACTTCTTGGTACATTTTATTGCTCACTTGTATTGTAGTACTTAGTACCTAGTGAGCTTGATAACTCGGACTTATACCTATGTTTCCTTATTTTTTCACTTTCAACATCCTACCTGTATATGTTGTTCATAACCTTTGTATTGTTGTGATTGCTGTTATTGTTTTGTTTAAAATTTCAATAATGTTTACTTAATTAAAAAAAGAACTCTGAGTTAGATTCCATTGTGTAGGTCAACAGGAGACAAGACCTCCACATAGGTTAGTAGTAATGAGATTGTATGTGAAGACAAGACTGTCACATAG